>OY776674.1:143459378-145991559 GCA_963675555.1 Leptura quadrifasciata | reverse complement strand
TAACAAGGCCTTCCTAAGCATTTAATAGAACCAAACAAACCAAATTGTACATTTATTTTAAACTTATATTAGCATTTTATATAAATAAACTATGAATATTTTCAATATAGGTAGGTAACTAGTATTTTGAAAAAATATTCTAAATAAAACCTTATTGAAATTTTGCCTGTGGAAATATTTAAGCTGCAAATGAAGCATAGTCCGGTAAATATACATATACATTAATTTCACAATAATGTATTTTTAGATGGGTTCTGGGATCATTAAAATGAAAAAAAATCTCCTTTTTTCAACTTGTCGACGTTTCGTTAAATTTAGTAATTTCTTCAGGACACTAAAAGAAAACGTATAAATGTAGGTATAAATAAAATTTGACAATTGTTGTTTATACTTAAAGATAATTAAAAATAAAAAATTATGACTATGTTACATTGTTAACACATTAAAATATTAAAAATATAAGAAGGCACTTTCAAATTTTTTTTAAAGATTATTAAAAATTAGGTGTAAAACATAGAAATCTGTATAATAAATTATAAAAAAGAAAAATATATAAACACTTTATAATTTATTACACAGTTTATACATATTTTACACTTAATTTTTAATAATCTTTAAAAAAATTTGACAGCGCCTTTTTGTATTTTTAATATTTTAATCTGTTAACAATGTAACGTAGTTATAATTTTTTAATTGTCTTTAAGTATAAACAACAATTGTTAATATTTTATTTATATCTGCATTTATACGTTTTCTTGTAGTGCCTTGAAGAAGTTAATAAATTTAACGAAACATCGACAAGTTAAAAAAAGGATATGTTGTTCATTTTTATTATCCCAAAATACATCTAAAAATACATTATTATAATATTCATATTGGATCACAGTAGTATGGAAATGACAGAACCTCGGTTCAAGAGCAGAAGCGGGAGCAGGAGCAGGAGCGGGAGCAATGATCAGATTAGGGGTGGGGGGTAATGAGAGTGGTGAGGGGTAATTAGGGGGCGGGGCTTAAGAGGTGGTACGTGAAGGGCAGGACCTAGGAGAGGTGGTGGGGGGTAATTGTAGTGACTGATGGTAATTGAAGTGATGGGAGAAAATTAGTGTGGAGGGAGGCAATTAAAGTGGTGCAGTAATTAGAGTGGTGGGGGGGTAATTAGAGTGATTAAACGCAATTAGTGCGGTGGGGGCAATTTAAGTATGATTACAGTAACAATGAGAGTAATTGAAGTAACACTGGGAGTAAATTCAGCAAAAATAAAGGTAATTACAGTAAAAATAAAGGTAATTGCAGTAACAATGGGGGTTATTACAGTAAAGATAAAGGTAATTGCAGTAACAATGGGGGTAATTGCAGTAATTGTGGGGGTACATGCAGCAAAATTAAGGGTAATTACAGTAACAGTAAGGATAATTTCAGTAAAAGTAATGGTGATTAAAGCAATTGTGTCCGCTTCGCTTTTTCCTATTTTACCTTTCCTTGTTTGTTTTATTTGTGTTTAGTAACCGACATGTTTTTTTATGTACTGTCAAATGGTATTTATTTTCTAAATGTTGTGTTAATTTTATCAATTAGGATTGTTAAATTTCTTAAAATTTGATCTACATACTTCATTTTAAGAGTTAAAATTTTATATTTCTAAGTTATAAATGGTGTTGATCCATATAGCTTAAAAGTGGTGGATTTAACTGCATCGTTGGATGATATCCCAAAAACCTCTAAAAGTGTGCTGATGAACTATTTGTTATTTCGAAAGAGTCCTGTGACCAGTGACGAAATTAGAGCATGTAAAAGATCTTTGCTCAGCTGGCCTTTAAATGGATAGAATTACTGAACGCGAAAAAAGTTAGCGAGAGGGCATCTCATTGGTAAAGTGAGTATATGTCATTTAAAGTGTATTATCAAAGTTTTTACTTATGTCTATAACGCCTAATCACAAATTACTGTTTTTCAAAATTAGAGTATTATTAAAACGGGTTAAAGATGAATGTAATTTTTGTGAAGGATGTATTGGCTAAGAATAGAACCTAGTAACCAGAACATCGATATACTTATACCGAACTTAGTAGTATCAATTAAAAAACCAAGGTCAGGCTTAGAGCACGCACATTTGCAAATTATGCTGTTATGATATTTGAGAAGTTAACGACTATATAACTTATATACAGATGTATGTGTTGCATCATGAGAGGGACATAGCTTAATAGGAGGCAGAGAACGTCAGTGGCAACCGGAACCTCCCATAGAAATGTCTCATTGGGCCTTCATTACGAAGTTACAGGGTGTTAAATAATTTTTGGCCAAACCTGTTTTTTGTCATAACTTTGACAGGGAATGAAATAACGGATTCATATTTGGTACGGCTAATGTACTAACGAGCCCCAAGAGGTACATGTATAAAAAAAAATATATCCAGGTCCGGACTCACTATAATTTATGTTTCTTCTTTGCATCAATAAAACATCACCCTGTATATATTTTTTTGAAATTTCGATACGATATTCGAAAAGAGCAAGAAAAAACAAACAAAATGGCCTATTTCATTTTTTTGTTACACCTTCGTGGTTATTTAAATACGTTGTTAAATGTGCAAGAAAATGGATTACAGAACCCTATTAAATGAGAGGCACGTGAAATAAATAGTTTTATAACTAAAATTTGCAAAAATTCTATTGAGCCTAGGTGGTCTGGGTGAATCCTAATTCCGGCACGTTTTAAAGGTCCATTTTGGTAAAAAACTGTGGTCCTAATAAGTAATCGGGTATGAAATAACAAAATTTTTAATCAATCACAGTAGGCTTGTTCAAAGAATAAAAGTGACAGATAATATAAACCAATTAGGCCTAAGCAACCAGTTACTTTGATCAAGAAAATCATCAACATTTTATACTTAATAAAAATTGGAAAAGAGAACAAACTAAAATCTAAATAAATAAAATATTTTCCATTCAATTAACAATAAATAACAAAACAATAACTAAATGTGTTTAAAAATAAAACGTAATTGACACTAAAGTAAATTTTCAAAATGTCCTCCCCCACATTCTGTGCATTTTCTTGCGCGTTTAGAAAGGTCACCAATTGCTCGACGTATCATTTCTGGATTATTCCGTATTTCGTCGCAGGTTGTAACGATGCGCTGGATTAAATGTTGTCTACTTTCAACTTCAATGCTATAAACCTCGTTTTTTAAGTGATCCCATAAAAAGTAATCACAAAGGTAACAATCAGAAGATCCTGGTGGCCATTCATGTGGACCCCCGCGTCCAATCCATCTATTAGGATACACATTGTTTAAGTGTTCTCTTACTTGAAGGTTAAAATGTGGTGGGGCCCCATCATGCTGAAACAACATGCCTCTTATACCGATATTTTCTAACATATTCGGTAAAATGTTTTGAAGAAAATCAAAGTAAATTTCACCATTCAATCTTTCTTCAAAAAAATGTGGCCCTATCAAATGTCTATTCACAAGTCCGACCCAAACATTTACAGAAAACCTGTGTTGCGAACGGCGTTGGCGTACCGCATGTGGGTTTTCCTGTGCCCATTTATGATTATTTCGTGAATTGTTTACTCCATCCCTTGTAAATTGTGCCTCATCCGTAAATAAGGTACTGTAAATGACTGGGCGATGGTTAGACAACCAATGACAAAATGCCAGGCGGGGGATATCGTCGCCTTGTTGAAGACGCTGTACCTGCTGGATATGATATGGATGGTAACGTTCTCTTTTTAGGGTTCTCCATACTCGCCAATGAGGAATACCAGTTGCCAAACTGATTCGTCTAGTGCTCATATTTGGGTTTTCTTGAACTACGTTTATAATATTGTTTTGTTCCTGCACACCTTGTTGTAAAACACGCTCCGCAACTGCAGAAGTAGGAAACTTTCCGTGTTGTCTTGCATACTGGAACACCGTACTAAAGGTTTTATGATTAGGGCATCGACGACCAGGAAAACGCAGCCGATATTCTCTTTCCGCCGACCTACCATTTCCATTACAGAAACCATAGATGAATATTATGTCAGCATATTCCACGTTTGTAAATTTTACTGGCATAGTTAAAATATTTTCACAAGTTTTCACTAACTAAATGCGGATTATTGACACATTAAATTACTAACAAACAATTATTCAACTGTTAAGGAGATTTCTTTTTATTATCTGTCACTTTGAACAAGCCTACTGTGATTGATTAAAAATTTTGTTATTTCATACCCGATTACTTATTAGGACCACAGTTTTTTACCAAAATGGACCTTTAAAACGTGCCGGAATTAGGATTCACCCAGACCACCTAGGCTCAATAGAATTTTTGCAAATTTTAGTTATAAAACTATTTATTTCACGTGCCTCTCATTTAATAGGGTTCTGTAATCCATTTTCTTGCACATTTAACAACGTATTTAAATAACCACGAAGGTGTAACAAAAAAATGAAATAGGCCATTTTGTTTGTTTTTTCTTGCTCTTTTCGAATATCGTATCGAAATTTCAAAAAAATATATACAGGGTGATGTTTTATTGTTGCAAAGAAGAAACATAAATTATAGTGAGTCCGGACCTGGATATATTTTTTTTTTACATGTACGTCTTGGGGCTCGTTAGTACATTAGCCGTACCAAATATGAATCCGTTATTTCATTCCCTGTCAAAGTTATGACAAAAAACTGGTTTGGCCAAAAATTATTTAACACCCTGTAACTTCGTAATGAAGGCCCAGTGAGACATTTCTATGGGAGGTTCCGGTTACCACTGATGTTCTCTACCTCCTATTAAGCTATGTCCCTCTCATGATGCAACACCCTGTATAATCTTAAATTTATCATTAATAAGAAATCACAGAAATATATTAAGAAACCCGTACGGATTTCGCAGCTAATTTTCGAGTAAAACACAGGATCTTATTCATATACAGCAAGATATTGACTTCTGCGCCATCTACATATTTTTTTCTTTTATAAAAAGAACATAGTCATTTAACATTGGTAATTACATACGAAATGAGTTGTTTATCGTTTTATCTTTCAAATAAATACCTGCCTTTAACTTGTCATCTTATTACGAGATTGCTATTGATGTTTGAATTTTGAGATCTGTCACTCCGGTTATATTTGTGTACTAGACGGAGTACGTCTTCAAAAACGGAAGTATCACGTCGACGGATACGGACGTCGTTTAATTTAATCCTGTGACAGTGATATTTATAAATAATGTGAATATAGACACAAACAAACTATTATAAACATGACCTAAAATTTTTTAAGGACATAGTGAAGTTAGGCGCGAGTGGGTTTTCTAACCTAAAATCGAACATTTAAGTAGGATTTTTCGCAAGCGCCCCCTCCCCGGTCAAAGCCGATCGGTGGTACATAACCTCAAATAGGTTTAGAACAATTTTTAGAGAAAGACGGTCGGTGTCCTCCGAGTAGAGGCCGAAATATTATCTACGGAGAGTGTTGCGATAAAACAGGTCAGAATGTTATCCACGGAAAGTGTTGCGCAAAGATTTAATAAAATTCACCTTTGACTGTATTTGAGACCACTGGATTAATTGGTCATTGCTTACATAAGGTATTACTAATTCCTAAAATTTGAAACAAAAATCTTCCCTCACAGCAGGAAAACATTTTAAATGATATTGCCCGTACACATTAATAAAAACGCTAAAGAATACGTATGTGGAAGTCGCAAAAGATTTCTTCTTATTGTGATAAGAAAATATCAATTTGTCGAATTTTCTGTATAAACCAATGAAAGTTAATACACATCCCAATACATTCCCTATTATATACATCTTGTAGGAACTCACCATTGGCGTAGCGATGCTGTCAAGGGCCTGAGTTCCAAAGATTTTCTGCAGGCTCCCAACCAAGCTATTCATGCCAGCTCTTTAGAGGAGCCCCGAAGAATGTTTTTTGCTTGTTTTCTTACCAAATATATGTATTTTCTAGAATTTTTTGTTAGAGCAAATACACTCTCGTTAATATTATTAATTTAATAACAGTCGACTTATATAAAAGAGGAATATAAAATATTCGCATACAAAGCAAAGGATATTTTTCTTGCTTTAACGTCAGCAAAATTAGTTATTAAATTAAACAAATCCAAATTTCATGCCATTGAGTTTTCAATCGTGTGGTAATTATTTTTAATCTAGCATAACTTCGTTCAGCTGTTGCTATCGTGACTGGTATTGTTAAAAACAAAAAACAAGCATTGAGACTAGGTAGAAGGAGACCAATATCCATACATGACCCATTGCTCAAAAAGTGTGGATAATGATTCCCAATAACTCGTGGCGTTTTGTAGAAGCTTTACCGTAATAGATTTTCGGGACACGCGATCCGTAATACAACGGGCGAAGATAGACTCCTTCTCTCTACTCTCCATGCACATAGGTATCACATATTATATACGAATACGCAATGACTCAACGCGATACAGGTCAAAGTGTAGCTAAACCCAAGCAACATTCCAACGTTGAGCCAACGTTGGGGTTCCCAACTAGAAATCAGTATGCTATGTATGCAAAACGTCGTGCCAACTGATGTCCATGTCAAATTGGTCACTAAAATATGGGTTGCTACAACGTCGGAGACTGAATTATCATCGTTGCAATTGTTTTATTGCATCGTACGTCGGTAATATTCGGGTCTCAATCTGACAAAAGAGGCAAACTTTAGTAAAACCAACCAACTTTGTCTACCCAACCTACCATCATTTGTTTAGGACATGGATAATAGATATATTATAAAATATGGTTGCCATTTAGAATAATATTTAATTTTAACTTGAAATTTCGTGTGAAGAGAAGACCAAAATTCAAACAAAACAAATTTCATTGATAAATGTATGTCGGCTAGGTCGAAAAAAATAGTTACCCTTTAAGAATTACGTTCATCTTAAAAGGTTTAAAATGGTTCTTCTATTTTCGTTCAAAGGAAATAAAAATTTATTGTAAAAATACTACGAAAAATATCGCATATATATAATTTAAGGAATAAATACGTGCATCTCGCGTATAAATACTATAAATTTAGTGTTTCTAAAATCTTTGCAAACGTTTATCCGACATGACCGCCTACTCTTGATTTCAATAGAATCGATAAATATGGCGAAGTTGATACGATTTACACGTACATAAACAAATAAATATGTTGAATAGTGATGGTTATAAGATATTACATACAGAAACTCACTAGGGCTACTTTAGCGTAGCAGATATCGCAGACACAACTTACCCCGGATATGTGATGTAACGTGCCCACGATAAAATTTCACTAGCTCAGACTATCTTAGGGCGTTAAGCCCAAGTTTACATAAACTCTGACAAATTATTAGTTTACTTACTTACACAAATCACTGAGGGTTTCATACGTAATGGTCGCAGACGAAATAATGACACTTTCTTTAAACATGAAATGCACTATGTTGCAGAATTTACAAATATTGGTTCTCTAGCATGTAATCTGGCGATGTTCAAAAGGTGTGGCAAATTTCTTGATTAATAAGTTACAACATTAATAAAATGCCTCGTGTAGCTACACATCGGTTTACAACGCGAGGATAAATGGTAATAAATTCGGCCACAATGGGTCTGATTTAGACAACCTCCTTAAATAAATATAAATGCATAAAATCTTTAAATATGTACAAGTTACAATACAAAAGTAAGTATGAATGGTATATTACCGCGCAGAACCACTGAAGGTGGTCCCTGGTAAATAAAAACAACACACTTATCTAGGGTGGTACGATACCGACTTCGACGTTGAAGAAACAGTAGCCCTACGGAAGTGTCTTCGGGACGAAAGAAATTGACCCGAGGATGGGGTTGATTATAGCCTCTCCAGCCTTAGAACTTCTACTGTGTGTGGATGCCCCGTCCGTGGAACTTCACTACTGTGTGTGGAAGCCCCGTCCGTGGAACTTCACTACTGTGTGTGGAAGCCCCGTTCGTGGAACCCTAAAGATTTCCTGATTTAACTTGCATGATCGGAAATGCACGTGAAGCGTGCCTCATGAGAGTAAATTAAATCTGACATAACCCACAAAAGAAATAGAATTTACTTCACTGATGAGGGAACAATACACCAATGTTCCTAGAAAGCCTCAGTTGGATGAATGGCGCCGAGTCCGTCTTTCAAGTCGACACGATATTTCCAAAGGAAAGCCTGCAAATTTGTGAAACACGTGGGTAGAGTCCAAGTAAGATGACGTGAAGAGGTTATCTTACCTTGTATACTTAAATATCCTGCTTCCGCAGTTAAAATTTACTCACAACAACAAAATAATCCGCTAAACAGAACAACAACAGATGGAGAAAAATTTCCTGTGTTGACAATCCCAAAATCCACCAGGATGCCTCGGATAAAACGAGTTTTGTGAGATTGTCAACCGTATACCGCTAACAAAAAAATGTCTTTCTGACTTTCACCAGCTGGAAGTATATCGCGCCTCCCGTGGACAATACCGAAACTTTGCTACGGACGTAGCTGTTGTTATTATGCGGCCCACAAAACGCTAAGGCGTATGGTGGGTCGCATACGCTAGAGGTCCGCAACAAAGTCGGTACATACGTATACAAATTTACGAATATAAAACAGTATCTGTCTTGCCAAGGTCCAACCGACGTTGGTAGGTTACTGAAAAATGAAAGACTTATTTAGGAAGTCGCCAACGTTTAATCGATGTTGGTAGATGACTAAAAAGAACTAAATCTGTTAGGTCGGTTACCAACGTCTAACCAACGTTGAAAGGTTACCCATAAGTTAACCAGTTCTATTTAGTCAATTACTAACGTCAAATCAACGTTGGAAGATTACTTAAAAACACAGAAAACTTAAATAAGTCAATTTTTGACGCCAAATCAATGTTGGTAGGTGTTTCAAACTAAAGTAGTAGATTTGCGAGGTCCAAGGAACGTTGCTCCGAGGTCAATTCATGACTAGAAGATCTAAGTTACCATCCGACTACTATTTGAACAAATGTTGACATTGGAATTAGTAAAAATGTAGTCGGTAGTCAGTGAAATGTTGCTTGGGAACAGGGTAGTATCCAGGAAAAAATTGCATAAATATGTGCAGTAAATTTTAATGAATTTCTTATTCTCTGATTAATTTGACTTGACTTTCGTTTTGCGAAGACCGAGGTATTGAAGTGTTTAAGTGGGCCTGTCCCGGGCCCAGGTTCCGCGTAACCCACAGAACCCCTGTGGGTTCGTCACTGAACTCACATATATTGCTATAAATTCTTCTATTAACTTTTTCTATCAACACTTGCAACAGAATACTAGTAAAAAATTAATGCAATAAAAGTTCCGCATTGAGAATGAGCCACTTTATGTCGCGAAGTCGCGAGTTATAATCGTAAATAATGCTGGTGTCTTATAAAAAATGCCAATGTAACATCTTTTTGCAGGACTCAGCATTGAAGATAATAAAACTTATAAGTACTAGTAATAGACGATAAATTGTTCACTTCTATTCTTCAGTCCATTCGAACAGTTGCTGTACTTGTGTTCAATGTTTTTAATCAATTTTTAAAAACTTACTTCTTATTTTGACGAATCTAACTCACGTATCATTCAACTTTAAGAACTTCATAGACCCATAAGGCGCTCCTCTCTGTTGAAAATCGCCGGCCGGTCCACTCCGACACTGATATCTCTTATACTAACACATGTTAGTAATGTAGTTGTTTTAATTCTTACAGATTCAGCACATAGCATGCAGATGTATCATGATATGATCCGAGAGAAGAGATGTTTCTGACATTGATAATCAGAATAAAAGGAATAATGGAAGTAGTTAAGCTGATGCGGAAGGCGGTAAGAAGCAGCGGGTAGGGTTCATAGACAGGTCGGAGTATTGTAATCCATATCTCCGGAGAACAATGCTTTATTACACAATAACCCTCCTGTGAAATTAAGCCTTTATGTTCCAATATATCCATTACTCATCTGCACTATTCGTACACTATTCTCCATGTTCACCTAGCCAGACCTTCTTTAACCACCCAGGAACTGTAGGAACAGGAATTTAACTTGACTAAATGACTCCTGTATTATTTTGTTAATTCATTTACATAAATATAACGTTTTCAGTTTATTTACGATTTATATATAGCATTCTCAGTAGGATAATTTCATTATAAGGTATAGGCCACAAGTTTAGTTTATAACCCGCGCTACAGTACTTATGTACCCAAATTTTTTAATATCAAATTAATCTACGTGATGTCTAGAGGCGCAAGGGACTATAAATCAAATAGGAAGTGAGCATTAAAACTTAAGTAAAGAGTAGTCATTCAATTTAAGAACTGAATTGAACTTTTGAGAACCAACATCTACTTTACTGTGTTGCTATACATCCAGTAACCAAATATGTAACCACTGATTATAAGATGATTTTATCTATTAGATGGACATCATCAGATAACTTCTCTAATGGAGAATGTTACTTAATTTGGGTTTGTTATACTACGGTTGTGAGCAAAAAAAAAATAGGAGAAGTCTTGTAACGGTATTTTGCTAAAATCTAGTTGTGTACTTTAATTTTTGTCACATTGTCAGTTAGTTGTCATAATTTATTGCAAGTGTGCAAAAAATTAATATGCCTCATATAAGCGATTTAGTTAAATCTGGAGTTATTGCTAAAGCAGAAGATGGATGGTCAATGAGACAAATTGCACTGCGTTATAATATTGACAAAAATTCGGTGTGTAACATTTTAAGAAAGTGGAGAATAAATGGTACGATTAGTAGAAATTCTGGATCAGGGCGACAAAGGATATCAACTCAACAACAAGATTTGCAATTGGTAAATGCTTTAGTAGAAAATCCATTTTACTCAGTTATTCAGGGTTGCTGAAGAAACGAATTTTCCTGGATCGAGTAGTACTGGTCGCCGGCGAGTAAGAGAATCGGAGTTACGTTGTCATGCACCAGCACAGAAATACTTACTTAAAGCTGAACATAAAGAAGCTCGAGTAGAATTTGCGCTTGAATTTTTAGCGCATGAGGTAAATTTTTGGAACAATGTAATCTTTACAGACGAAAAAACTTTCCAGTCGATAGACAGCGTTCGTATTCGTGTTTACCGCCCTCCGAATACTCGATTCGATGAGAAATATATATCTAACAATGAAAAAAGTGGTAGATTTTCTGTCAATATGTGGGCTTGGATATCGGCACGTGGTCCTGATGTTTTGTGGCATATTGAGGAACGATTAGTGAAACGTATATTAAGATTTTAGACAATATTATGCTCCCTTCTGTGTCACAATTATTTCCTAATAATGAGTTCATATTTCAACAAGACAATTGTTCCGTTCGTACTGCTCATACCGTAACTATCTGGTTTCAAGATAACAATGTTCTTAACTGGTCCAGTCATAGTCAGATCTTAACCGTGTGGAAGAAGTATGGGGACTACCCGTAAGAAGTATCCAAAAATGAAATGTGAGACCACGGAATGCCGAAGAATTACTGGAAATAGTAAATAATGCATGGCAAAATATTGTTCCTAATGATCATTATATAAGGTTATTTAATTCTATGCCAAACAGACTTATAGAAGTTTATAAATAGAAAGGGTGCAATAACGAATTTTTTTTAATGGTTTTGGGTCATAGACCATGCAGTCAGTCACAAGAGTATTAATAAATATATTTAAAAAATCGGCAGCTACTGGAAGCGGCTGGAACCTCCCCACTCGGTGGATCTTTGAAGCCGAAAAGAGCATTAAACTGTGTAACAAAACGGCACTAAACGTAATCCGATCTCATCCAAAACCTTTTCAGATCTTCTGGGGCACTAAAAAACCCTCAACTTAATGAATTTACAATCATCTATGCGAGTTATTACCTACATTGTCGCTCGTTGAATATAATACTATTAGGATATTAACAACTTTAACATCACTTGAACGACTAAGAAAGTCTAGTTATCCTAAATACTACAGATTTGTAAAGCAACAAACTGAAAATTGGTAAAGTGATAATCTATAATAAATTCACCAACGAAGGTACAGAAAGCATATGATATTGATATTGTTACATCTATCTTTAAAGTTTGTGACAATCCACTAAAAGTTACAAATGTGCCGAAATCTTATTAACATGACATGACACCAACGTTATCGGATGACAAACGATGACAATGACAATCATCAAAATTTGCTCATGGCAATCCGATCGCTCGCGGCTGTCTTTGTTAAATCAAACATTAGCATTTCAGTAATTTTACTAGATTTTAGAGGAATATTTTTAGTTTAATTCTTCGATTTGTCTGTATATATATTTAAAAACGGCACTAAACGTAATCCGCTCTACTTCTAGAGCAGTGAAGAAACCCTCACATGTGAATTGACACGTGATGTGACGAGTTTCACGATGTAACGGCTACGCACATCGATCATGTCATGCGAAATGCGATCTATGCCATATTTGCTTTGTTTTTAATTTTTTTCACGGAAACCAAATCGAAAGGGTGGAAGTGTGAAATATCGTTGAAATCAGAATTTTAACTGCTTTTCAATGGTTCCATTGCAAATTGAAAGTAAATATAAAATAAACAACTTGTTGCGTCAAAATGGCACTAAACGTAATCCGATCTCAACCAAAACCTTTTCAGATCTTCTGGGACACTAAAGAAACGCACACGCAAAGTTTCATTCAAATCCGTTCAGTAGTTTCGGCGCTATCGTGCTAACACACATACACACATACATACACACATACACACACAGACATTTTTCAAAAACCACTTTCTTGGGTTCCTAGGACCTCAAAACATAAAGATTTGATGTTATCTCAATTTTCGTTTTTGAACCAATTTTAGTAACCTCTCACAATTTTATTGTGGAGAGGTTAAAATCAGTGGGAAAAACAGGGTCACACGCTTCTCGCCCAGGGGTCTTTCAGGGCATTAAGAAAATAGACAAACAAGAGGGGACCACGGAAAAGTTGGGAAAAACACAACGTTAAACATAGAGATGTAAAGCTATAAACTAAGATTTGTTTTTATCAAGAATGTAATAATAGCTTCGTAAATTTGCTGTGAGTTGAGAGATAGTAGGTTCAGCATATTGAAAGGTGCCATGATATTGCAATTTAAGATTAAATTCCTGATTAAATTAGCGGTAGCATTCTTATTTTTTGCACATCCAAAAAAAAAATGTGATCAAGGTCACCCATGGTATCGCATTGTTCGCATAATTGAGATGGTAGTACTCCGATTTTATATAAGTAGGCTGGGTAGCATGCATGTCCAAATTTGATTCAATTAATAGATGTAACATATTTTCTGGGTATATTAAGATAATGGTGTCAAGAATGCCTTGGGATAAAAGGTTGTATCTTGTAATATTTGGAGCTACTGTTTGCAACATATCTTTGCTAACGAAATATTAATAGTTTCTTGTTAAATAGGATATCCTTTGTCTTTTGATCCAGGATTTCTACTAATCGTACCGTTTATTCTCCACTTTCTTAAAAAGTTACACACCAAATTTTTGTTAATGTTATAACGCAGTGCAATTTGTCTCATTAACCATCCATCATTTATTATAGCAATAACTACAGCATTAACATAAAAAATAAATTGAAAATTATATCTGTTTTATTTCGGCTACTCATTACATATTCAAATAGAGACAGATTTACGTTAGAAAAAAAAATCGTCCTATTTTTTCTGCTCACGACAGTACAAGATAGAATTAAAAAATGGCAATCGACGTACGAAAATAATAATGAGGCTACTGCCAAAATTCTCAACCGGTTTAGATCGAATTCCGGCCACCATCATTAAAAAGTTGTTAATATCAGTTTTACCTTTAGCCGATATTATTAATGCTTGTTTAAGCACACGTATGTATCCAGAATAACTTAAAATAGCTAAGTTATTTCTTATACTCAAGAAAGGCAATATAGGCCAGACGCTATGTGGTTGAATAAGGAAATAATTCCCAGAAAGCTGAAAATAGTTTTAATCGCTATATTTGCAGTACGACCTTAACATACCAAGTTTTCCCTCTCGTGCGAGGTCTGCGTTAGCCGCCATATTACCAAAATGGCGGCAAAATTCAATTTTTCGCTTGTATTTCCTGGTTAACTTTTTGAGGAAGGGAGTTATTATCAATATTATTCAGTATGAAATCCTCTACAGAAAAGTTACTTAGCATTTTTTACTTACAATTAACCATTTCGGAGATACAGGCGCTACAAGTTTGGTGTATTTACGCGACTATGAAAAAAAAAGAGTTTCCACTTCTGATATACTATGTCTCGCCATATTTGGCCATTTATTCTTTATTATTCTTGCTCCCGAAAAATAACAGTGGCCCCCGAATAATATTACACAAGATTTATTTGCATTAATTGTAAGATTGTGACTTTCTGAGGTCCTGACGAGTTTGATAGATCCTTATTTGTTTGGCCAATTGCTACTACAGTACGGTCAGGCGAAAAGGAGTTTCGTAATTGTGTGCCAATATCAATTTATGACTAGTACAAATGAAACTTGACTAAAGTGGATAATCTGTTGACGGCTACAATTGCAAAATCGATATCAAATCTAACTAAACGTAATAAAGAACAAAATCAACAATAACCTTTAACATACGTTTATATGGAAATGGGGCAATTGTTCTTAGAAGTTTATGATGTTTGTTGCATTTACGGAGTTTATATCCTGATTATTTGGATGTATCTAAAGGTGAACTACTTCAACAAGTGGGCAAATGCCCAGTATATTACTTAGTCCGAGTTTGTCGCCAACTTGATTGCAATAAGTCGTCACCAGATGGAGCTATTCGCAAGTTGCAGACACCTTGTGTCTGTAATTTGATGACTATAGAAGGCCGGCGAAGTGTTGTTGTGCATTTGCCTATGTCGTACTGATGAGAGCTAACAAGCTCGAAACTAGTCTGCGACTGGCAATGCACAACAGCACTGCACTGGAAATCTGCCTGCTGGGGGCTTATTGTAATCAGATTTTATTTTGCGTTTACCAATTGAAGTCGTAATATGCCGCAAGTTATAGGACATTATTTTCAATTGATTTAGAAATGCACATTGTGCACCTTGATTGGTGGCAATGAATCGATTTCCTTTCATTGGAAACAGTGGAATACTGGACTGTCGTAATAGGTATATTTTTACTTTACTACACTATTATTATTTTTGTAAAAATTCATCCACTTTCTGTTGGCTTATATATTTCGTTAAATATAACTTAGTCCGAGTTTTTCGTCAACTTGATTGCAATAAATCGTCACCAGATGGAGCTATTCGCAAGTTGCGGACACCTCGTGTCTGTAATGTAATGATTATAGAAGGCCGGTGAAGTGTTATTCTGCATTTGCCTATGTCGTACTGATGTGAGCTAACAAGCTCGAAACTAGTCTGCAGCTGAGGTGCACAACAGTACTGCACTTGAAGTCTGCCTGCTGTGGATTGAGTGATTTTGCCGACTAGGTTATTAAGTGCTAGTTCTGTTGATTTGACTGACTGGTAAGCATACTGGTGAACATTAAGGGGATGAGTTCTCAGAATGTTTCCCCTAATGTATCCATCCCAGCACTTGTTCCAGGCCATTTAACAAAAATTATGACAAGCTAATGGGTCTTAGCGATTTAGGTCCGGTTCTGTCCGACCCATTTTTGGTATATATACCACTTTAAGCGCCGCCCAACTGGATGGTATATGATTCTTATGATTCCACACCAGACTAGCTCTGTAATGTCTGATGAGGAATGCTAGTAGCATCTCCAGTTCGTTTTGCAACAGCGCTGGAAAAATACCGTCCTCACCAGGCGATTTGAGTGGTTGGAAAGATTTAATAGCCCACTCAATCGTTGCTGCTGTGATAAATTTTTTAGCTGCCAACCAATCATTTTTACAGGGTCGTTTATATCGGCTCCTCGATGGTGGTAGCTGTTGGTTATCCGGCAGAATCGAACTTCCCTGGAAGTGGTTCTGTGCTAGAAGCTCTAGGATTTCCTTTCCAGATCTGTTCGTTTTACCGTTTCAAACTCCCGTACCGGTTATCTGGAAATGATCTTGTGGATTCTAGTACTACAAGGTGCATCAGTGATGTACTAGCAGAACCTCCTCCAAAATTCCCTTTTTGCTTTCCTGATTTCTTTATTATAGTCTGTTAAAGCAGATCTATAGTGTTCCCAGTTGCCCGAAGCTTTAGCTCAATAGAAGAGGCGTCGAACTTCTTTTCTCATTTTGTCTAATGTTTTGTTCCACCAAGATGCCCCACTGTTGTCTTTTTTAGATTTTAGTTTAGAATTTTCATGAGATGCTGAAATGATTCACTATGTGCACTCATAGACCTAGCAAAAGCTTTTGATACGGTCAGCCATCGTCTGCTCTTGGAGACACTGGAAAATATAGGTATCAGAGGAATCTGTTCGAAAGTTATCTCTCAGACAGATATCAGTGTGTTAAAGTAAATAGTTTTCTGAGCGACCTCAAGAAAATAGAGTATGGCGTTCTGCAAGGGACGGTGCTACGACACATGCTTCTTAATATCTATATAAACGATTTATTTTATGTCCAAACCAAAGGAAGTGTTATAACGTATGTCCATGATACTGCAATTTTTTATACATCTGAATACTGGGTATCTTTAAAGAACATAGTCGAAGTAGATATTAGTAATATTAAAGAATGGTTTGATCATAACTTACTTACTATAAATTTTAGCAAAACATATCTACCAATCTGCACCAACGAAAATAGACTACCAACTTTTTACAACCTCACAATATCTAATCAATATGAAATAGCGCGTAGGACAGAATTTAAGTATTTAGGCATCATAATGGATTCCTACCTAAAATGCGATAAACAGGTGACTTATGTAATTAAAAAAACTACAATCACTCATATATAAACCAAAAACCCTGAGAAATATTTTGGAAATAGATTCTTTAAAAATTATATATTACTCGTTAGTTGAATCGCATATAAACTACGGAATTTTGGCGAGGGGGGGAGTGGGAAAAACAATTCTAATTGAATAATTGTTCAAAAAAGAATCCTAAAAGTATTTTTTAATAAAGAATTTACATTCTCTTCTGATAGACCTTTAAAAAAACCCATTTGCTGGATCCACGTTAACAATTTTTTTATCACTCCATCCTCCAACAAGGAAAGCTGAACTGAAAAAAAATGATCACAAATATAACACAAGAAATAGAGATAACACATAGTTATCACCGTTTATAAAAAAAAAATTTTTTTTCGTCTTCTGGCTTTGGTTGTCTCCATTCAGCCACGATATTTATTATTATATACAGTCCTTAATCTAACCTACTTGCAATCACCAACCTGACATAAAAACCAATGACAGAGACATTATTTACTACTCAGGGATTGTAGACAGGGACACACGTTTCACGTCAAGGGGTCCCACCATGACGACTTCCTTTAAAATTCAACACAGAATAAGCAATGGTAAGAGGGGTATGAAACAACAAAGGATAAAAAAGAGGAAAACACGACTACACCTATATACAGACACGACACAACCTGATGTATTCCCAAAATATTTCTTTAAATGTTTGATTTCTTGTTACTGTGTATAATAGTGACGTATGAAAAAAACTGTAGAACAAAAATCATACACATAACTGAGCGCTAGTCTCTATAATCATTTACTCATAGAACTGAAAAATGCTAATTCCATAAACATGCTCAAAATTCAAGTCGAGCGATATTTATTTTACACACTGAGAGGCATGATTCATGATATAATAGAGTTAAAAAATTGATAAACCTTGCTAAGCACAGTGCACATCGCCCTGTAAATTCAATTTTTGTCTGATTGTCTATCTGCCTTTTGAAATATATTAAAATTATTGCTCCCACTAAATTATACATTCATGTTATGTTTTGCTTTGCTGTGTTTCATATATCTTAAAGTATTGTTTAAAAGTTTATAAATTATGTAAGGTATATTAATGTGATTTTCTATGTATCTAAATAATTTTATAAATTTATATTTAATGTAACATTAATATTATATTTATCTTTACATGTCATAATTATTTTTTATATTTGTATACGCACGTGCAGGTCGCGGTCTTGAGTTCTTTCGTGTTTTATTTATTATTAGTTTATTGTTTTTGTTATTATTGTCAAATTTTATGTAACACATTTGTAAAAACATGTAACAATTAAGTATAGAACAAATTTGTTAATTTATAATTTTTTTAATTCGTAAATAAATAAAACCATTCATTCATTCGTTCAGTCAATTAATTGCACGTGAAGAGATGTAATTGTTGAAGCAACATTTTTTATTGTATTTACGTAAATAGACATCTATGCAGAAACGCTAAAAGTATGAATAGTGTGAGCAATAAGTAATATCAAAGTTATAACTTGTATAGTTCGTGTTATACGTTATTAATGTTGGACTGGTATGAGGTTGGCATTTTGAAGTCACTGCGTTGGTAACCCCGGTGGCAGCCTGGGTGTTGAACAAGAGTAACTCCTTTCTGGTTATTAATGAAGGTTGCAAACTCCTTTAATTAATTTCGCACTGTTATCCCCCGCATATTAATCAATACTATATGCTGGACGTTCTCAAGTTATATTGCTTGTTCTGGGCTGTCGGTCTCTAGATGCAGTGTAGTATTTCCTTCGAACAGGATGTATTGAATTACTTTGGATACATATTGACACTGAGTAGAACTAATCTCCAGGTGGTTAACTTAGTTTTATGTACATAAGGTATTTATTTTAAGACTAAGTTGCTGAGGTAAAGAGTCAATATTTAACTTACAAATTAAAATAGGAAAACCATTCGTTAATTCCAGTCAAGTAAAGATCAGAATAAATGTGACACTTTGATTTGAATAAAAAATACATAGTAATTTTTTTGGGCAATTTTATTGAAATTGTCACAAAACTTGTCATCCAATATTACATTAAAGTGATAGCAATTTTTATATTCTGAGACGCTGAATAATAAATTATTTAGTTTAAATAAACCCAGTGCGAGTTAGAGTGCACTCATTCATTTTGCTATACGGGGTGGGGCAATAGTACGTTGGACTTCGATATCTTGAGTTCTACGATTGCTATAAATAGAAAAAATACAAGTAAATAGATAAGAAAATCTATAACCGGAAGTTATTTTCGAATGTACAGAGCGAATCAAGATAAAATTACAGGATCAAGTGCTTTTTTTAAAATGGAATGCTATGTACAGGGTGAACCATTAATAATATGCCATAGTTCGGTGGTATATTCTTTGGGTCAAAATATGAGGATATAACTAAACATGCTTTAGTAAAATGTTGCTGTGGATAAAGATACAGGGTGTCAAAGTTCAAATTAATTTTTCGTTTTTTTGCAATAACTCAACAGCCTCTTAACTGATCTTCACCAAATTTGCTACAGAAACTGTTTTTATTCTAAGAAACAATAATGTATGTATTACATCACGTTAGATCATAGAGGGCGTAGCAGGACCTGTATCTGATGATGCATTTTTTTCATATTTTTTTTTTGACGAAACGTCGTGGTACTTCAGACCAGAAAATCTGATGAGGGCGTCATTTCCACGTATAAATGTATAAAAGGTAAACTTGGTAGAACTTGACAACTCCAACAGTTTTCGAGGAAAGTGCCGTTAAACATTTCAACAATTTTTTGAAAGACAAATTCAAATTTAATTAAACAACGTATATTTATTGAAAAAGTACAAAAAGCAGGGGAAAACAAAATCGTAATAACAACTCTTTCTCACTTTCTTATGAACTAATAGATTATTTTCATGGCATTGAGATAAATATATAAATCAAAATATTGTTCAAAACAAGGATCTAATCTTACTAGAATAAAATTATAAACTTTCCCCCGATGCAAAAACCCCATTGCTGCAACTTAGAGTAAATTTTCGATATGGTTTCCACCTACTTCTACGTCTAATTCCATTCATAAAAGATTTTCTTACATTGAAAAATACATTTTCCTGTCCACTAATAAAATTCGCTGCATTTTATATTTTGTCCCACAGTTCTTCTCTTGAGTTGATAGTATTTGCATAGACTAAGGACTTCATATGTCCCCACACATAATAATCCAAAGTATTATAATCAGGGCTCCTTGGTGGCCAAGCAAACTCACTTCCTCGACCGATCCATCTGCGTGGGAAAGTTTCATCAAGATAATTCCTGACGTCAATGGAGAAATGAGGGGAGCTCCATCTTGCATGAACCACATTTTGTTCCATATGTCTAGCATGAAAGCATGTAATATATCTGCAAGAGTATATTGAAAAAAAACACAGGTAGGACTGTCCATTTAAATTTGGAGGAAGGACAAATGGTCCCAATAATTGATCTTGAAATCTTAAATTCTTGGTGAAAAAGCCTTTCTTTAGCAGCATGAGGATTTTCCATTTCCCAGTAATGGGTATTTCTCCAGTTAAAAACGCCTCGGCGAGTGAAAGTTGCTTCGTCGGTAAATAAAGTGTTCTTAACAAAATTTCGATCCACGTTGTGTTTATTTAGGAGAAATTGACAAAATTGTAGTCTTTGTGGAAGATCCTTTCGAAGTAAGTTCTGTACAGGAGCGAGATGATATGGGTAGAAGCGTTCTTTACGTAAAGAATGTTAAGACAGATTGTTTATTTACCCCTGTTGCCGCTGCTAAACGACTTGACCTAACTTAAGGATCTTCATCCACACGAACTAACATTTCTAGTTCTTGATCTGAAGTAATTCGTTTCGGTCGTCCTACATCGTTTTTACGGTGAAATGAATTCGTTTCTCCCAAACGATTTATTTATTTATTTATTTAAACACTAATTTTTACATTAGTCACTACAATCATATATAGGATTCAACAGTGTTGTAGATTTAACAAGGTTTATATGGCGCCTAGGCAGAGAGCCCGTATGCGCGTAACATATAAGACTATGCATAATTACAGTGAATAAAAAGAAGTAATACTACATTAAGTACGATTAAAAGACTTTAAGACAATGCCACATGTGACATCACAGAAATTGGGAAAACAAAAACACATTTTCAACGATATATATTTTTGATTCTCTACTAAATCTTTTATGACTATTTATTTCTCTTATATTTTTTGGTAAATTGTTGAAAATCTTTGGCCCTAGATAGTTAATTTGATTTTTACAGAATTCACTATTTGGTTTCGGTACTTTAATGAGCATATTTGTAATTGTTCTTGTAGACTGACTATGATGTATATATCTTTTTAAATGTTTATTACTGTAGACATAGCAACACACAGCATGTGTAAATAAAGATCGCACATTATATATATTATTTTCCTTATATAAGAGTTGAGTAGGATATAAATGAGGTTTCCTGAATATAATTTTTAATATTTTATTTTGGACAACATTTAACGGTTTCAATGTTGTGATATAGAGGCCACCCCAAGTTATGATACCATAGCGTAAGATAGACTCTACCAAAGAGAGATACAGTGTTATAAGCAACTTCTTATCTAAGAATTGTTTTAGAAGACAAAATTTGTAGATTAATAATCTAAGTTTTTTTGTCAAATATTCTACATGCATGTCCCAATTTAGATTTTGATCTATTATGATTCCAAGGTATTTAGTACTTTTAGTTTCTTTTATTTCATGAGAAAAATTATTTACTTTTATATTTGTAAATTCAGAACGGTTTGCTATTGTTTTTGTGAAAGCAATGTAATTTGTTTTATTAATATTTAGAGAAAGTTTGTGGAAATCAAGCCAGTTTTTTATCCTTTCTAGTCCATCAATGACCTGTCCTTTTACACCTCTCCAACTGTTATCACTAAATAAAATTACAGTATCATCCGCATAGGATATTACTTTGCCAGTTACATTAATTTCAGTTAGTCCTTTTATGTATAGATTGAAGAGCATGGGGCCTAATACGGTACCTTGAGGTACTACTATGCGCGCGATCTCCGGTTCACTCAGAGTTTCACGAATTTTAACTTTCTGTGTTCTACCTGTGAGATAGTGTTCAAAGACTCTCAATACGGTGCCTCTAATTCCATTTTGTTCGAGAACACTCAGGAGTTATTTATGAGGGACCGTGTCAAAGGCCTTTGCCAAATTTAGAAATACAGCAATGCATTTTTTATTTTCATTTATGTTCTCAGCAATATGAGTTATAAGTTCATGTATAGCATCACTGGAATTAAGACCTTCTGTGAAACCAAATTGATGTTCTGAAAGTAAATTGTTAGTTTTTAAAAATGACAATAACCGGTCTTTTAGGCATTTTTCGAAGATTTTAGCTACGTTGCTAATTAGACTAATTGGTCTGTAATTGCCAATAATATTTGGGGATCCTGCTTTGTAAATTGAGGTAACGATAGATGTTTTAAATTGATACGGTACAATCCCAGTTTCAAAGATTAAATTAATAATGTGTTTTAGCGGTTTCAGTATGTAGACGAAGTTTTAGATTTTTGACTGATATGCCATCACCACCTGGCGCACTGTTGTTTTTTAAACTGTTTATATATTTTATAAGATCATTATCTGTGATAGGTATTAGATACATAGATTTGTTAATTGGTGGATATGTTGAAGGTGCAATGTTTTGATCCGGAATATTTTGATACATTTGGATACTAATGTTCGAGAAATATTTGAAATATAATTGGCCATATAC
This sequence comes from Leptura quadrifasciata, assembly GCA_963675555.1. Taxonomy (NCBI): domain Eukaryota; kingdom Metazoa; phylum Arthropoda; class Insecta; order Coleoptera; family Cerambycidae; genus Leptura; species Leptura quadrifasciata. The sequence continues at coordinate 145,968,877 of OY776674.1, read as the reverse complement.
TTGTCGTTACCAAAATTGCAGTTATTGCCATTTTTAATTTGAATGTTATTGTTACCTTTACTTTTGCTCTCATTTGTTGCTTCTGAGATAATTTGATAAGTTTTTCTCAAGTCATTTTTATTTTTTTCAATCTCATTTTTATAGTAGTTGTTTTTTACGTCAGAAATTATTTTTTAAAATTTATTTATATACGCTTTGTATATTGTTTGTAATTGTCTTTTTAATCTGTCCCTTTTTTTTTATTGAATTTATGATAGAGTTGGATATCCATGGTTTTATTTTAAAGTGTTGTTTAATCCTTATTACTTTTGTTGTTTCACATTGTTGAAATACATCTATAAAAGTTTTAAAAAATTGTTGTGCGGCGATTTCTGGATTTTCCTCGTTTAAAATGTTCTCCCAAGTTACAAACAGATCTTTGAAAATCTTATGGTCTGGCTGTATTCCATTTGGATATTGCAATTAGTATCTCCTCGCTGCAGCACGTCCGCTAAAATTATTTTGTGCGTAAACACATATCATTTCCCTATTTGAAAAATTGTTATGTCTGGGCATTGTAAATAAAGAAGTTAAAGAAATTAGCATGAGGAACACAAGAACAAAATAAAATGATTAAATGACGTAAATGAGAGAACTAAAACGTAACCAAAGCACACTTTTCAATAAATACACTTTGTTTCATTAAATTTGAATATGTCTTTAAAAAAAAATTATTGAAATGTTTAACGGCACTTTCCTCGGAAACGGTTGGATTTATCAAGTTCTACCACGTGTACCTTTTATATGCGGAAATGGCGCCCTCATCAGATTTTCTGGTCAGAAGTACCACAACGTTTCGTCAAAAAAATCATCAGATACAGGTCCTGCGGCACCCTCTATGATATAACGTGATGTAATACATAGATTATTGTTTCTCAAAATAAAATAAGTTCTTCTAGCAAATTTGGTGAAGATCAATCAAGAGGCTGTTGAGTTATTGAAAAAAACGAAAAAATAATTTGAAATTTGACACCCTGTATCTTATTCCACAGCAACATATTACTAAAGCATATTTGGTTATATCGTCATATTTTGGCCCAAAAAATCTACCCCTGAACTATGGCCTATTATTAACGATCCACCCTGTATTAAATATAATAAAATAATGAGAACAAATTTATTAAACAAACTTAAACGCCCTGACACTCAAATTTTAACGAAGAAATCACGTTCTATATCTCTTTCTGAAACTATCATATTATCATCACAATTCTGTTTCGACGTATCTCGTATGTGTCGTAAATACTTATTCTGTTTGTACAAAAATGCGCATTTTAAGAGGAAAAAATAAGGGATATAATTATTTATTATTATTTATTGCTTGTTTAGTTGAAGTGCATTTTTGGATTAATTAAATTCCTTACAAAATTCTAGGGCCACTTGCCACTTTATGTAGCATGATCATGATAGCACGATCATAATCCAAGCCCTATAAATAATGAGACTGGAATTGGAGTACCTTTTTAAGTAACAAGTATTACTTATTTAGAAATAACTACAACTATCCAGTACTTTTTAGTCAAGTAGCAGTACATGGATTTTAAAAGTACTTAGAGTGAAATATATTAAAGTAAAAATGTACTGATTACTTGAAGTACATTTTAGTACTGAGTACCTCAACTCCGCTAAAGCTGTGACATCTGACGATACTTATGGCGCAAAGGGTTAAGTTTAATGTGTAATCTTAAGGTGGATGAAATGTTCCAACTCATGAAAGCATACTAATAGTATGAGGCAATAAGGGTTGATGACTTTCTGAATGATCGACCTTGAATCAGTGCACACAGAAGCTCTATGACTTTCACCAAAACAGTTGCAAAATTCACGTTTTTAGATCTTAAAAACTTTTTAGGTCCCGTAAAATCCCTAAAAATGTAATCGTTCAAACCAGGAACAGCACGTCCAGTTTCATAACAGATTCTTCGTATAGTTAAAAATTTTAGAAATCGATTATCTTCGCAACAAATACTCCTCTGCCTAATGAACTAACTTTCATTGTACTTTCTAAAATTCATTTGAGAATTTTTCACCATAATCGAAGGCGTTATTCGAAGCTCCACGCAAGTTTTGTGATAGTTCCTAATAATTTCATTATAGGTGGATGTTACTCTCCTTATCTCGGACTTTTTCTGGTAGAATCAGTAACATTAACTTGCCCTTATTTTCAGCAAATTTGTTAAGAACATAATATAACCAAGCTCAAGAAATATATGCTTATTAATATAATTTAGATAATATTTGCTTGAACATTATAAGGAAATAAAATTAGTACTTCTCAGTTTTAAATTCACTACATATTTCTCACTTAGGAGTTTGATTAAAATGATAAATTCCATATAAAACAATGAGTAATATGCACAAAATAATGTTGGTATAAAATTAATAGTCTGTAATAACTACAAATGCATTACCCTTGTTTACCTAAACTGTGTAATATAGAAATGACCCATGCTGAGATGATCGAATTTCTTGTAGAGTTTTGAATAAATGCTTAGTATTTTAAGTAGCGATTCGAGCAACAAACATATCTGCAATATATATTAATAATAAAATTCAGAAGTATGATATGCTGCTAAAAACCGAGCCAACTTCAAGCGTGTTCTAGATTAAGAATGGATAGAGCTACAAAGAGTCAGTCTCTAGCCAAATAATTATTTTTATTTTCCAAAAACAAGATCATCGTTCATGTTCAGAGTTGCCCGCCCTATATAGGTTGATCATACTAAAAAATATTTATTGATAATAACAATAAAATATGAATAACTGCCAAATAGAGAAAGAAATTTAGTGTAAACGATAAAGATAAAGCTGAAAACCAAAATAAAGTGTCTAGGTGACGGAATATTTTTTACTGAAATTAATGCTATTCTTTTTTTTTGGGTAGATAATGGATGGATAACTGACAAAATTATTAAAGATAGTCAAACACTCAGAAACTTATATAATGAGCTAAAAAACAACCTTAATGAGAATAGTCTTACTATGTATAAGAATATGAAAAGACAAAATAAATATTAAAAATACAAAACAAACATTTTCTAATAACAAAATAAAAAACGCTGAAAATAGCTCTAGGGAAACAAAAATCGTTAATAATAGACTTGGCAAAAAAGACAATTTAAGAAAACCGATCAAATTAACGATCAATAATGAATTTATCTCTGACCATAATAAAATTGTCAACTGTTTTGCAGCCCACTTTTCTACTATTGCCCAAAGTAATGTAAATAAACACTTTGGCTATAATCTATCATTACCGCCTACAGTATCTGAAAACAATCAAAATTCTATGTTCTTTCATGAAGTTACTAAATCTGAACTCATTGAAATTGTCGGTGAACTAAGAAACAGGACCAGATGGACTAACTGCTCAAACAATAAAAAAAAATTATATTACATATAGCTGATCCATTATTATATCTTATTAATAATTCTATTTCTAATGGATCTTTCCCGGATGCACTTAAAATCTCGTCTGTAATTCCAGTGTTTAAAAGTAGTTGTGAAAATAACATTGATAATTATAGACAAATATCTCTATTGAGCGTTGCGTCAAAAATTATAGAGTATATTATAAGCAATCGTTTAATTATATTTTTAGAAAAATACAATATACTAACTAATTCTCAGCACGGTTTGAGGAAGGGTAGATCGACTACTGAAAGTGCATCTGCTAAGTTGTTTGATTTTATTTATAAGGAACTAGACAGAGGAAAGTATGTTGTAACAATTCTTCTTGACTTATCAAAAGCGTTTGACTCTGTTAATAAAGATATTTTGATTTATAAGTTAGAAGCAATTGGCATTAGGGGAATTATGCTTGACTGCTTAACCTCGTATATGCAAAACAAAAGTCTTAGTGTAAAATGCAATGAGGTTCAATCAGACACTTTTGATGTAGTTTTAGGGGTCCCCCAAGGCTCCGCCTTAGGTCCGTTATTGTTTTAAATATATACAAACGATCTTCCGAAATTCATCAATAACGGATATACATCATGTACGCGGATGACACCACAGTAACGGTAGCAGCAAATAACCCTGATGAACTGTACAATAAAGCTCATAGTGCTTCTGAGGAAATGATCACTTGGTGTGATCGGAATAAACTAATACTGAATGAGAACAAGATTGTGTTTATAAATTTTAACTTAAGGCGCCCTGTTGTTTTGCCCGGCATTAAGCTATGTGATTCTGCAAAGTTCTTGGGCTTATTTGTTGATAGTACGTTGTCATGGGATAAGCATATTGATCACGTATGTAGTAAGTTAAATCAAGCTTATTTTGCCCTGTTACAACTCAAACAAAGCTTAAGTGTAGAGGGACTTATGAATGTTTACTATGCACTGGCCAATTCACATGTGTCGCTAAACATTTTTAATTGGGGTCGATCCTCCTATATTAACAGGGTATTTGTTTTTCAAAAGAGGCTACTGAGATTAGTATTTAATTTGAATTTTAGACAAAGCGGTAAAACCACATTCATAAATAATAAAATTCTTACAGTGCCTAGTATTTATATCTATAAATGTCTGATATATCTCAAAAATAACTTAGATTTATTTGAAAGCCTCTCGGATCATCACCTATACAATACTCGTAACAAAAATACCTTATCAAGTCCCTTACACAAGACCTCAACATTTAAAGAGTCACTTTATTATAATGGCATATTATTTTATAATAAATTACCAAGTAATATACAGAATATGACAATACTAAGATTCAAAAATGCTATAAGGAATATACTCTTGGAAAAAGGGTACTACAGTATAAATGAATACCTCGATCAAGAATTTACAGGGTAAATTACTTTATATTTATATTACTTAAGTGTCTTTTGTCTAAATATTTGTTTCATGTTTTATTTGTTGTCAACACCTACCTGTATAAGTTTATTGTACTTTACATTCCTAATGACTTACCATATATACTGAATTGTATCATTTTAATGGTGAGTAAATTTTATTATTATTATTTATTATTATTATAAAGCGATTTGTGGGGTGTACATTTTTGCTTTTACCAAAGATTTTCATCTGATTTAATCAGTAATTAAAGATGTAGTTTTATATTACCTTGTTGTTTTTATGAGATCAAATTTAAGAAACATAATAATTCAAATTTAAGGTTTGTATGCTTTATATTTTTTTCTGCAAATTTAAATTATGTATATTTCAATTTATAAGATACCTAATTTGACTAGCAATGAATAAAAAATATAATCTGGTTTTCAACACATTTTTTTCCTATACAGATTATTATTATTTACTATAAGTCTGCGACATATTGGATTATAGTGAAGCAAGCTCAGATTTCAACAGTAGGTAAATATTTAAAATTTGTAAAATTCGAAAATAAATCTTTCAAAAACTTCATATAAGTTCACAAGTATTCTATAAAAAGGACTTAAGCAAGGCCCTTATGAATTAAGTATTAAACATTTTTCCAATTTAAAGAAATTGTAGGTCATTTCTAATTTGTTTGCAGTCTAGAGTTTTCAGTTGAAAATAATTAATTTTGAATTTTCTTCTATTCAAAATTGTAAAATTTACATAATTGGGGTCATTGAAACCTAAGCTTTAACTGCAAACCCCGCTAAAGTAAGCAAATTAACGGTCGAATTGTTAAAACTTGTTTTTTGGTCTCAACGGATTTTTCTTGGGAATATCTTAAAATATGCAGCATCCAACCTGTATCTTTTCTCACTGAACTAGTTTACTACACATGTCTCAGGTGACAAAGGTCACATCTTGGTCAGTTTACAATCATTCACGAAATTCTTGCGTTGGTAGTAAAGGGTGCATATTAATCAGCCGGAGAATAAAACCTGCGTTGTGACTGCGACTAAAAGTGAGGTGAATAATTCACGTTCATAAAGCAGTCCCTTGAGTTCACGAATGATGTTATGTTCTATGCTGATTATGTATACATGCAGTACGAAAATTTAATTTAAACCTCTTTGATTTTTAAGTCAATTATTTGTACCACTTGTAATGCACTAATAAACATAGATAAATCAATTGTCTTTTTATAGATTAAATTATGAATAATAATGCAGTCAAAATAGGATCCGTAAGCGATTTTATGGTTGAATCCTGTTGGAGAGGTGCTAAAGAATACCCAAAAAATGTTTGTACTTCAAAGACCCTGTGCTTCAATTGTTATTAACAATTTAATTTTTTCAACCGCGTTTTTCAATCTAAAAATGTGAATAACTTGAGCTATATAGTTATAGTAGACAAAAAACCCAAAATCTTTGTAAATAAATTTACTACAAACCTACGTTTACTGTAGGTCTTAGGAGCGCAACCAAAACCTGCAAAAGTGAAAAAACTGGCCAAAAATAGTTTTTTTTTTCATTTTGATGCCCAGAGCTGCTGGGTGAACCGATCAGCTTCAAACTTTCAGAGAGTCTACCTTTTGCTCCGGATAAAATATCCTGAAAATCAACAACCCCCAATTCCAGAAGCCAGGGGCTTGTGCGGAAAGGGGGTTAAACACTGAAAAAAACGCGGACATACAACCATTTCCTCCGACGGTGCCAGTGCCGGAGCCAGGATTCGAACCCTCTAATGCGATGCCCGTGTGATTAATCGCGATTGCCACCTCGCGCCTTAACTCACGCGGCTATCGACCAGAGAGAATTAAATTTGAAATTTGAATTGGCCGCCATTTTAGTCCAAAACGGATCGTTTTTATACCAAAAGTTAAGACTCGATGCCAGCCTTTTGATTGAACCTATTTGGGCCATTTTTTGCATTTGTTTAATTAAAACCCAATTAACAAAAACTGGGCTTTTTCGGCCATTTTGAATTTTTTTTATCAGATCAAAAAGAAAATTTTATTTTTATTTTAATTTAAAAAAAGTTTATCTTGACCAATCCGACTGAAGACATTCAGCTTTTTGCATTTTAACCGATGGCTAATTAAAAAATGCATATTCTTGGCCAGAATTTGAACTGTACCATTTTGAAATATATTCAGTTTATACAACATATTATTCAAAAAAAATTTTATTTTCATAAAAACAAATTTCCATTCAGTTAAATGCAGTTGTTGTTAAATAACCTGAAAATAACTTTTTTCATTTATTTATCGATTTTAGGTGCAGTAACGTCCTTCTTTTTGGACCTTTTTAGGATTTTTTTAAAATACGTTTTCTTTTCCCAAACAATGCAGTGAGCAACTTACTTTTTTGTTATGACCCATTATTTAATTTTTATAATATTGTTTATGAATTTGAAGAATTGGAATGGTTAGGAAGTACAAGCAAATAAACGCAATAGTTCAAATGTGCTTTTAGAGGGCAGAATATTAAAACAATAATTCTAGCCTCAAACTTCTCAATAAAATCCCTATTTTACTATGAGGAACGTAACCAGACTGTGCAACCAACAGCTACTCTCCAACAACACCAGCCGAAACACTGATCCTACTTAAATAAGCTCTAGTACCAGTAGTCTCACACCACTTGCAGACTGCAGTTTCGAGCTGTTGGCTCTCGTCAGTGCAAGGTAGGCAATCGAAGCATTAGCGTTTTGTTGGTAATACACAATTACTACACTTAACGCGCCAGGCTTGTAACTTGTAAGCGCTCGGCCGGACACGTAGCCCTTAGAGTAGCTGTTGGTTGCAGTCTGGTTACATCCTTTATAGTAACAATGATTTTATAGAGGAGTTTGCGACTAAAATTATTATGTTTTAATATTCTGCCCTCTAAAAGCAATTTGAATAATGCTAAGACTAGTCAGGCTATTTATTTTCGTTTGCAACAGATAATGGACCGCTAGATGGCGCCTGCTCATTGTTTTGCATGTCGCTATTCTAAGAATACCGAGATGTACAAATAGTCCAAGGATCCTCGTGTCGGTCGTCACATGCCTACCTTGCACTGACGAGAGCCAACAGCTCGGAACTGCAGTCTGCAAGTGGTGTGGGACGACTGGTATGAGAGCTGCTTTAAGTAGGATCAGTCTTTCGGCTGGTGTTTGTTGCAATGTTGTATTTTGCAACTAAGATCGATAAATAAATGACAAAAGTTCTTGTCAGAAAAATTAACAACTACATTTAAATGTATGCAAAGTTTTTGTGAAAAGAAAATTTTTTTTGAATATGATATATGAACTGAATATGTTTCAAAATTGTACAGTTCAAATTCTGATAAAAAATATGCATTTGTTAATATATAGCAGTGTGTCCTTCACCTGAAAAAGTCTGACCAGTGTATTAGAAAATATCTTAATATTTATTAATATCTTTGCTAGAACGTCTTATGACATTTAATTTTTATATATTACCCAATGGGCAACGTCCTAAAGCAGTTTGTACAACAAGTTATAATTTTTAGGTCACTATTATTTTAAGCAGCAATTCGGATGTAGAGTTATTACATTTCCATGCGAAATTATTATTTTACATGGACCGTTAAATGTGGGAATGAAATATAGATAATAGAGAACCAATAGAGCAAAACTATATAAGGTTATATAGTCGGGATCAAAACTGTGTTTCGAATACATATTCAAATTCCCAAATGAACGAACGTTCCGTCTGAATATATTTGCTTTGGGCCGTTATCTGCAGGCCCTTACAACGTAGATTCCTAGATGAACCGCCTTTGATATTGTAATTCCCTAATACCAACTTCATGATTTATATCCTCTATACTACGGATATTAATTTCTTATACTCAACCATAAATTGCAATTAGTCTAATTGTTATAAACGGAATTAGAATCTTCAGTTTAGAAATACAAATACCTACGGAATCCGGAATCCCGCTTGTTTATCCAGATATACTGGTACGGTCGTGAAAAAAAAATGGGACAAGTCTTATAACGGTATTTTGCTAAAATCTAGTTGTGTACATTTAACTTTAATTTTTGTGACATTGTCAGTTAGTTATCATAATTTATTGCAAGTGTGCAAAAAACTAATATGCCTCATATAAGCGATTTAGTTAAATCAGGAGTTATTGCTTTAGCAGATTATGTAAATTATTTAAACAATGTAATATTTACAGACGAAAAAACTTTTCAGTCATCACACAACGGTCGTATTCGTGTTTACCGCCCTCCGAATACTCGATTCGATGAGCTATATAATATATATATCTAACAATGATAAAAGTGGTAGATTTTCCGTCAATATCTGGGCTTGGATATCGGCACGTGGTTCTGGTGTTTTGTGGCATATTGAGGAACGATTTAATAGTGAAACGTATATTGGAATTTTAGATAATATTATGCTCCCTTCTGTGTCACAATTATTTAATAATAATGAGTTCATATTTCAACAAGACAATTGTTCCGTTCATACTGCTCATACCGTAACTAACTGGTTTCGAGATAATAACATCAATGTTGTTAACTGGCCCAGTCATAGTCCAGATCTTAACCCCGTGGAAGAAGTATGGGGATTACTCGTAAGAAGTATCTAAAAACGAAATATGAGGTCACGGAATTCCGAAGAATTACTGGAAATAGTAAATAATGCAGGGGAAAATATTACTTCTAATGATTATTGTATAAGGTTATTTAATTCTATGCCAAACAGACTTATAGAAGTTATAAATAGAAATGGTGCAATAACGAAATATTAATAGTTAATTTCTTGTTAAGTAGGATATCCTTTGTCCTTTGATCCAGGATGTCTACTAATCGTACGGTTTATTCTCCACTTTCTTAAAATGTTACACACCAAATTTTTGTTAATGTTATAACGCATTTGTCTCATTAACCATCCATCATTTACTATAGCAATAACTGCAGCATTAAAATAAAAAATAAATTAAAAGTGATATCTGTTTTATTTCGGCTACTATTCAAATAGAGACAGATTTACATTAAGAGACATTACATTAGAAAAAAAGTCTTATTTTTTTCTGCTCACGACAGTACAATGAATTATTAATAATTTATTATGTTTTTTCACACAAATAAGGTATCTTATTTAAATGAATACTTCCTATGGAAGAATTTTATTATCCACTTATTAGTTATCCAATTTTTACAGGTTTTGAATTTTTAAGATATTATTGTTACTTTGAAGTTGTTTAGTTATTAGTAAAATTTTTAAAGTATAAATTTTTAATAATTTACTTTTCATTTTTGAGCTATGCACATTTTTAAATTTTACGAAGGTACAACTTTTATGTGATAACGTGCAATGGTAAAGGTCATTGAAATATTTTTCTATATTCTAGCAAATTTTGGAAACAATATCTGTGACCGTTTAGATATACTAAAATCAAATAATTCTCCAAATAGTTATTTTTTGGCAACTGACACAAAAATGGTGTTTAACGGATCTGACAGCATGCCTAAAGTGCCATCCATCTCTTTGTACTCATTTGTCAGTCTTATTTTATTGGTCGCTTTTACTTCACGGCCGCATGTATGTATGTCACGGCTTGTCAATAAACAATCTATTGACGTTTTAATTTGTTTTCGTTGTTAACTTGAAAACGAATTAAATCAGTCAGCCTAGTAGGCTTCTTGCAAAATGTTGTCCATGTTTCCAGTATTCCAATAGCAAAACTTAGTCTATGGATATATATTTATATTTTTTATGTTAAACTGGTAACGATGATATTATGTCTGATTTTAATAACTGATCATTTTTCACCTCATTAATCTTGAAGAAGACAATGAAAATTGTTGATACGTCGACTTACGTACACTTAATAATAAAACCTTTTATCTTCCTACACAAACCAACGCATGGAATTTCCAGCTAGTGGAGTAAATTTAGATTTATAGGGAAAATCTTACATGGTGTAACGCGACATAGAAAAACTAGTTAGAGGAAATAATGTTTGATTTTTCTTTCTTTGCGTTGGATCCAACGTTGGGCCCAATGTTGGAGGTTATTCGTCGCATGTCGGTTTTTCGACAAAACATTAAAGGGATTGCCTTCAATGTCGTGTTGTCGGCTACACATTAGGCGTACACTCATTCACTGTTTTCAATGCGCAAAGTGGACATGACGGTATTTTAAAAATACTGTTCCCTCAGATGGAATGGTGTACTGAAAAAGCATTGAATTTTATGAAATCCAATGGTTACACAACATAGAAATATTTCTTATCTCTTGCTGATGCTGACCCACGGCAATTATGTCATCAGATATGTTCACTCTTCAAGTTGGCTTCGCGCGGAACTAACTGAGCTTAGCTTCAATGTGTGGATGCTAACACGAACAAAAGCAAAATCATGATCCAACGTTGGCCCCAACGTTGGGCCCAGTGTATGAAGCCGACGTAAGAGACAATAAACCTTGAATAGCTGATTTATTTTTTATTAAATATTTTTGAATAGTAATCACTTATTCGCTTTGAAATTTGCCAATATTTGTCAAAATAGTTTTAAAAAGATATCATTATTTGAGGGTGGAAATTGTGTCCTTGGCATAAATTGTTACACCCGTAATTGTCGAAATCGGGACTAAAATTTAATAAAAGTCCGCGTTGCCTATGTTTCATTTATTCAGCATAAACTTCATTAGGGTTTGAAAGTCTTAAATAGTATAACAACTTTCTCTTTTCCCGGTAAGTTTGTAGCAAAAAATATAATATTGTTTAAGACTACTAATGAGTAAACAAAACGGCAGCTTTTTATTTATTTTCTTTGACTCAAAATGTTTTTCAATTTCCAGCTTTCACGTTTGTCTTCCAGTGTCTGTTTCAACCGAAAAATAAATAGCCTGACCGGGCTTAGCATAGTTCAAATGTGATTCTAAAGGGCAGAAAATTAAAACATAATTTTTCCATCTCAAGCTCCTCCATAAAATCCTTACTTTACTATAAGGGACGTAACCAGATTGCATCAACAGCTACTCTCCGGGATATGTGTCCCACCGAGCGCTGAATTACAAGTTACAAGCCTGGCGCGTTAAGTGTAATAATTGCATATTACCAACACACAGGTCTAGCTTGCACTGACGAGAGCCAACAGCTCAACACTGCAGTCTGCAAGTGGCGTGGGACGGCTGGTACGAGAGCTACTTTAAGTAGGATTAGTCTCGTCTGGTGTTTGTTGCAATCGAAGCATTAGCGTTTTGTTGGTAATATGCAATTATTACACTTAACGCGCCAGGCTTGTAACTTGTAATTCAGCGCTCTACGGCGCACATAGCCTGCAGAGTAGCTGTTGGTTGCAGTCTGGTTACGCTCCTTATAGTGAAATAAGGATTTCATAGATGAGTTTGCGACTAAAAATATTATATTTTAATATTCCGCCCTCTAAAAGCACATTTAAGCTATGCCAAGCCCAGTCAGGCTATTTATTTTTCGATTGCAGCAGACACTGGACCGCTAGATGGCGCCTGCTGATTATTTTGCATATCGCTATCGTAAAAATACCGAGATGTACCAAATAGTCAAAGGATCCTCGTGCCGGTCGTCACATGCCTACCTTGCACTGACGACAGCCAACAGCTCGAAACTGCAATCTGCAAGTGGTGTGGGACGACTGGCATGAGAGCTCATTTAAGTAGAATCAGTCTTTCGGCTGGTGTTTGTTGTAATCGAAGCATTAAGGTTTTGTTGTTGGTAATAGGCAATTATAATATTTAACGCGCCAGGCTTGTAACTTGTAATTCCGCGTTTGGCGGGGCACATAGCCCGGAGAGTAGCTGTTGGTTGCAGTCTGGTTACGTTCCTTATAGTAAAATAAGGATTTTATACAGGAGCTTGCGACAGAAAAACTATGTTATAAATAATTTAAAGTATGACTAAAAAGTAGAAAATAAAAAATACTTTTTTAAAACTTCTCTTAAAGTAGTAATAAAAAGTAAATAATAACTGCATGAAAAGTAAGGCGTGCGCACTATTGTTAAATTTTAGTACCGAATTCTACAATTACAGCACTATAGGCATAGATATTGTTGTAATTTTTCATTGTCAACTGAGACGTTGCAGCTTAAAAACTGAAATTTATTGATAAAACGGCACATCAACGAAACATTCTTTATTCAATTAAACTAATATTTAAATGTTTAAAAATCACTTATTTAAAAGCCAGTAAAAGCAATCTTTTAATAAACTTCAATTTGGAACTGAAGTGGGGGTTCCATCTAATGTTTTAAAGTTGTGGTCGCTGCATTGAGATAGTGAAATCGCACACTATGCCTCAATAATTGTAAATTTTGTTCACAGAGTGCTTAATAGACTCTCGGTTAGAATGGTTCTTTAGTTTCAGAAATATTTGCATTACAACTTTTTCATAACACACGGAATAGAAATAGCATTGTATGTATTTATAGTCTGGCCGAAAAGAGTAAATAGTAGAGCCAAGGGCGTGCGGATTTACGAATTTGGTAAATTCCATAATATTTAGAAATAATTAAAGATTGTTTATTGTTTGTTGTTTTGTTCATTTGTCTTATTTTATAAAATATGAGCAATATTATTATTTTATATATACCTATATAAATATATGTGTGGCGCCACTGGATGACGAATTACCCGAATTTTTAACCTCCGTCTATAAAAGCTCCGCCTATTTCACAACAGAACAGATTATTAGGTATAAATGCGGCACATTCAATCCATTTGGTCGACTATGGCAATTACACAGAATGTCCTAGTCGTGGTTTTCATTTCTGGTAGGAGGTAAAAACGGATAAAATTTAATATATTTCTATGGTAGAACGAGGTACCGCTTCAGTATTAAATAAGAGCTAAATCCTATGATGATATTGAGGCTGATTTATTCCTCTACTATGTATTCTTTTTGGCTCCACTTTAGACTTGAAATAGTTGCTACAAAATCGGGATAAAAGTATGTGCTAATTTCAGTAACTGGGTGCCTGTTTTATTGCCCGGTAATTACTCATATTCCGTTATACGTTAATTACCCGTCAAGCTGTTAATTGATGTTATTCTATAATGGGCTATTTCTAACAACTCTATACATATTGCTTATAAGATATTTTCCTGTAGGTATGTTAAAATACAATTATCTAAATCAAGTAAAAATAAACAAATCATTTATAAAAAAGCAAGTTGGGCAATAATCGAATAACATTAAAAATAACATATATTTAGACCATTTAACAGTTTGCAATTTGAATTTAATTGAGTTCAGCTGATTTTCATTTCCTTTCTGTCAAAATACTTTATTTTTACGTTACAACACATATTGATATTTCTGTAGAGTATAAGAAAATACTTCCATTAGATTGATTTGCCTCAACGCACCTTCTTTATCGCTAACAGTGATATATCCTTTGTAATTGGAGAGCCAGTAGTCGGTTGAGCAAAATCAAGAATTATGCAAAATTAGTTAGTGACATTCCAAAAGACGTGAAATCTAAAAGTGAATTAAATGAGTAGAAGACTATTTTTGAAAGTTTATCTTGTTCTTTTTGCAATTATATTTGATTATGAATTAATTGAGTCCATGTTATTTTAATAGTTGGACTGTAGTCATTCATTTATGAAAAAGAAGGTGAAGTAGTAACCATTAAGTAAATAAGAATGATTTTGACGAGGCTCCCTTCAACGAAACTAAATATACATCTAAAATGCAATTCTACAAATTTCATATTTATATTTTAGTAAAAATCCAAGTAGGAGTTAATTTAAAAAAAAAAATTCATAAGAGATCTACGAAAGTACTATTCTGTGCAAGAAAAGCGTACATCCACTATCTGCCTGTATAAGTCAGACTTCATTTCCATAGCAATTATATTCTAATTGTTTAAATCTTAGATGTCAATAAATATCTACAAATGTCAAAAGTAGGTCCTGTCATTGCTTGTCAATTAAAAAATGACTCAACATTTAACCGAAGTTATGAAAACTCGAATTATAGTTATGTTAGAATAGGGTTGGTCAATAAGAATGGTTGCGGAGCGTTTCAATATTAATAAATCTATTGTATTTAAAATAAAGAAACGGTGGGAGGAGGAGCAAACTGTAAGAAGAAAGGTAAGATCTGGATGAAAATCAGTTTCCTATGCAGATGATGATATTACTTTTATAAATCATATAAGGGAAAATCCGTTTGCAAGCGCCATACATGCTGTAGCTGTTACAAATTTTCCAGGATCACGATCGACTGCTTACAGAAGAATTAAAAAATCACATTTAAAAAATCATCCAGTGGCAAGAAAACCTTCCATTACTTTGCTCTGAATTACATCTATCGTGAAGAATTTTGGCAGAATGTCGTGTTTAGCGATAAAAAAAATGTTTCAATTTAAAAACAATGGTCACACATTCGTGTTTACATACTTAGAAACTCAGGATTTGACGAAGCCTATATTCATTCAATACAGAGTAGTGGGAGATTTTCAGTAAATATCTGGGCATGGATAAGTTTCAGAGGAATGAGTTCATTCAGAAAAGAAAGCTATGAAAATATTTTGGAAAATGTAATGTTGCCATCAGTGACTCATTTGTACCCAGGAAATAACTTTATTTTTCAACATGACAACTGCCCTGTGCATACAGCAAATATTATTACACAGTGGTTTATAAATAATAATGCCGAGACATTGCCTTGGCCTGCCGATAGTCCTGACCTAAATGCGATGGAAAAAGTGTGGGGTTATATTGTGAAAAAAATTTTCACCCTCAAAATGCCAACGAACTTTAGGAATTTATAGAAAACGAATGGGAAGATATGTGTAACAAGGAAAATTTTATTCAAAGCTATATTAATTCAGTGCCTAGCCGTTTAAGAGAAGTGATTACAAGAGACGAGGCAATGACGAAATACTAATTGCACAGAATATATAATTTATATTAAAAAAATGTATATTCATATTGAAATAAAGCTATTTCATAGAATATATAAAGTGTATTTTTAAATTATTCGTCTTGAAATAAAGTTTCTGGTATATTTATAATAAATAAAACTTCAGAATATTATGACTATTACTTTTAGGAATGAATTTGTCGCTCAACATCAATATGTATTATTTAAAATCACTATTTACATAGCTAAAAAAACCTTAAAATCACGCTCAAGAGTTGTACGCTTTTTTGCACAGAATAATACATAACAAATATGTCCAATTAGGACCAAATTTGGATATAAATCTCGGGATATTCTTACTTTCTGACGATTTGACCATCTTCGATCGTCTTTCTGCCATCTACATATATTTTTTGACATCTAGGTGTTCCTCGAGGAAGCGTATCCTCTGGAAGGTGTACACCCTTTTCTTGGCACATTGTTCTCTAAATCGATTGTACGCTATTTCATACTGTTTCCTCGATTTTACGGGCAACAAATTAATGTCGCTTTATTTGCAATGTCCATGATTTCTGCAGAAGTACAAGAATCTGCCTCGTAATTACATTCTTCACACATTTTAGTTTTTAACACTTAAACACATAATAAGCAAGCACCTGTAAAACTTAATGTGTACGATATTTTGTAAAAATATGAACTTTGTTTGGTCATTATGGAAACGATCGTGTGTTTTTTGAGAGTTAACTATAAGTGGTCAACGCAAATTGTTACAGGTGTCCCGTATCTCGATTTAGCGGACGGTAATAAATAGTACAGCATAAAATCTTCAAATAAAATGACTATTTTTTGGTATTTCATACACGATCGTAGACAAAATGTTTTATGTAACGCGCACAATAGTTATTTATATCAAGGCCGTAAAGTTGATCTTTCTCGGCTGAATCCGAAGTTTGCGGCCAAGGCACAGCCGAGGTACAACCGAGGCCAAGCAAACTTCGGATAAAGCCGAGATAGATCATTTGGCAAAGGTACACACAACATGTTTCAGGAAACTGTGTCAAAAATAAAATAACATATTTTAAAAATGGTTCCGTACGGTCGCGAGCAAAAAAATAGGACAAGTCTTATAACTCTATTTTGCTAAAATCTAATTGTATACATCTAACTTTATTTTTTGTGTCATTGTCAGTTAGTTGTCATAATTTATTGCAAGTGTGCAAAAAACTAATATGCCTCATATAAACGGTTTAGTTAAATTTGGAGTTATTGCTAAAGCAGAAGATGGATGGTCAATGAGACAAATTGCACTGCGTTATAATATTGGGAGAATATAAAAGTGGAGAATAAACGGTACGATTAGTAGAAATCCTGGATCAGGGCGACGAAGGATATCAACTTAACAACAAGATTTGCTCAGTTATTCAGGCTGCTGAAGAAACGAATTTTCCTGGATCGAGTAGTACTGGTCGCCGGCGAGTAAGAGAATCGGAGCTACGCTGTCATGCGGCAGCACAGAAATACTTACTTAAAGCTGAACATAAAGAAGCTCGAGTAGGATTTGCGCTTGAATTTTTAGCGCATGATGTAAATTTTTGGAACAATGTAATCTTTACAGACGAAAAACTTTCCAGTCAACACACAGCGGTCGTATTCATCTTTACTGCCCTCCGAATACTCGATTCGATCAGAAATATATATCTAACAAAGATAAAAGAAGTAGATTTTGTGTCAATATGTGGGGCTTGGATATCGGCACGTGGTCCTGGGGTTTTATGGCATATTGAGGAACGATTTAATAGTGAAACGTGTATTATGATTTTAGACAATATTATGCTCTCTTCTGTGTCACAATTATTCCCTAATAATGAGTTCATATTTCAACAAGACAATTGTTCCGTTCATACTGCTCATACCGTAACTAACTGGTTTCAAGATAACAACATCATTGTTCTTAACTGGCCCAGTCATAGTCCAGATCTTAACCCTGTGGAAGAAGTATGGGGACTACTCGTACGAAGCATCCAAAAACGACCACGGAATGCCGAAGAATTACTGGAAATAGTAAATAATGCATGGGAAAATATTATTACCAATGATTATTGTATAAGGTTATTTAATTCTATGCCAAACAGACTTATAGAAGTTATAAATAGAAATGGTACAATAACGAAATATTAAAAATTCATGACATGCACGTCACAGATCCATTCTATAAATAAAACAATACTGCTAAGAATCATGAAGCCCCATTAAACTGTACCCATTTCTGAAAAAAGCTTAATAACTTGGTGTCAAGAATTAGTCTTTTTAACGTAATTAGTAATTAAAAATTATGTTAGTATTAAAATTTCTTTAATGAGATCCCTCGTGACGTGCACCGCTTGAATTCTTGCCTCGACTTAGTTAGTTTCTTGTTAAGTAGGATATCTTTTGTCCTTTTGATCCAGGATTTCTACTAATCGTACAGTTTATTCTTCACTTTCTTAAAATGTTACACACCAAATTTTTGTTAATGTTATAACGCAGTGCAATTTGTCTCATTAACCATCCATCATTTACTATAGCAATAACTAGATACAGTATTAAGATAAAAAATAAATTAAGAGTGATATCTGTTTTATTTCGGCTACTCATTACATATTCAAATAGAGACAGATTTACATTAGAAAAAAAAAGTAGTCCTATTTTTCTGCTCAAGACAGTTACTGGAAACATGTACAACATTTTGCAAGAAGCCTACTAACTGGGCTGACAGTTTTGATTCGTTTTCAAGTTAATAATGAAAACAAATGAAAACGTCACGAGATAGTTTATTGACAAGCCGTGACATATTTCAAATATTAATGATGACCAAATAAATCATGAGGCCGTGAAGTTCGGCCGCGAAGTAAAAGCGGCCAAAAAAAATAAGTTTGTCAAATGAATACAAAAAGATGACACTTTAGGAATGCTGTCAGATCTGATAAACGTCATTTTTTGTGGCAGTTGTCTAAATAATGCGTTATTGCACTTGATGTGCTCTCCAACTCAGCCTACAGCTTTGCTAGACAATTTTCACGACTCAGTCAATAAACAGTCACTTTCTGGACCTGTTGCATAAATAACTATTATATTTAATAGCGGACTGATTAGAAAATGCTTTATACTGCAATTTTTTATCCTAAAGTGTCATAAAGTTAGTTTTCTAGAGATTTTAAAATGAATTACTGTGGCACAATAAAAATTGAGGAATTAATTTTGTCTCGTCGATTAACCCCAAATTTTTTAAACTTAAGAATCTAGAACAAAAATGCTTATTCTGTCCAATATTTTTGAGAATTCTTCGCGCCGGCACCGCTGTGTGCTAATTTGATTCCTGCCATTGAGATACAATTTTTAAATTACACTTATCTTATAGAGATTTTGTCCAGCGATTGATAAACATTTTCTCAACATATTTTAAGTTTGATTTCTTGTTTTTAATATCAGAATCATTTTATAATACAATTGAAACTTTAATAACACTAAATAAGTGCAGTGTATATTGAATTATAGCAAGGCAAAAGTTTCAAACATGTACGCAACAAATCCTGGTGTATTAAGCACTAATAGCAGAAAACGGAATAGATAGGAGTGTGACTGGTGATTAAATTAAAAGTTTGGTGTACGACTTTGAATGCCCAAATCAACGCTAAATTAACAGGCGTTCCATAATTTGATAATACTGCTAAAAGTTGTTCGTTCATTTCCAAAGTGTTTCCATTTCTCGTTTACATTTTATGTGTTACTGTGATCCTGCTACTTCATACGTTAATTCGCCTTTTGTATTTAAATTATTACTGTTAAATAAAACAACTGGTCGCAATGTTCGAATACTTGTTTTCTTTTCAAAAGAATCTGCATGTTATGCCCTGTTCCCGCAACAAATTTTAAAATCATCAAGTCTTCGTTATCTATCAGCTAATCTTGATATAATATTAAACACGCTATTTGAATTTCGGCACACACTATAATTTCTTATTATTAATGTTACTTTTACTATTTTTTAACCTGCTTCGTTCACAGATACTCTCCCCCCCTTTTCTAGGAGAAGCTAGGAGAAATTAGTCATGATGTTTCATAATGGTCCTAACGGAGTTTTAAATTTAATGAAAATTGTTATTGCAGTTTTCGAAAAAATAACTATTTAGTTCTTTAAGCTTTGCACCTCACAACCTCTCCCTACGTTTTTATTTCTCAAATTCTTAAACCACACCCTCTGCAATTGTCATAATTTTTTCTCATCGAAGTTATTATTCTGTGCATCATTTATTTCATCACCGATATCTGATGTTAATATAAGGATCTATAAAATTATCACAATATAATTGTTTAATTTGGTTTGTATGACGCTTTCAAATTAAATTGCTCTTCAATGGCTTAACTAAGTACGCGTTCTCTCCTAACATATTAAATATTTTTGCTCTACACCAGCTTCCGTCCCGGGTTATGTCATCTCACACTAGTGCTAAGGAAGTATCCATATGTTAATTTTGATCAAAATTGTAGAAGTCGTTTTTGAAAAAAAAAATCGGCAGCTACTGGAAGCGGCTGGAACCTCCCCACCCGGTGGATCTTTGAAGCCAAAAAGAGCTTTAGATTATATGCCAAAACGGCACTAAACGTAATCCGATCTCATCCAAAACCTTTTCAGATCTTCTGGGGTACTAAAAAAACCCTCAACTTAATGAATTTACAACATTCGCCTGCGGCTCGTGCTGCAAATTTCATCTATGCGAGTTATTACCTACATTATCGCTCGTTGAATAATATACTATTAGGATATTAACAACTTTAACATCACTTGAACGACTAAGAAAGTCTAGTTATCCTAAATACTACAGATTTGTAAAGCAACAAACTGAAAATTGGTAAAGTGATAATCTATAATAAATTCACCAACGAAGGTACAGAAAGCATATGATATTGATATTGTTACATCTACCTTTAAAGTTTGTGACAATCCACTGGTGCAGTCACTAAAAGTTACAAATATGCCGAAATCTTATTAACATGACATGACACTAACGTTATCGGATGACAAACGATGACAATGACAATCGTCAAAATTTGCTCATTGCAATCCGATCGCTCGCAGCTGTCTTTGTTAAATGAAATATTAGCATTTCAGTAATTTTACTAGATTTTAGAGGAATATTTGTAGTTTAATTCTTCGATTTGTCTGCATATATAATTAAAAACGGTACTAAACGTAATCCTCTCTACTTCTAAGCAGTGAAGAAAGCCTCATACGTGAATTGACACGAGATGTGATGAGTTTCACGACGTAACGGCTACGCGCATCGATCATGTCACGCGAAATGCGATCTATGCTTCATATTTGCTTTGTTTTTAATTTTTTTCAGGGAAACCAAATCGAAAGGGTGGAAGTGTGATATATCGTTGAAATCAGAATTTTAACTGCTTTTCAATGGTTCCATTGCAAATTGAGAGTAATTATAAAATAAACAACTTGTTGCATCAAAACGGCACTAAACGTAATCCGATCTCAACCAAAACCTTTTTAGCTCTTCTGGGGCACTAAAGAAACGCACATGCAAAGTTTCATTCAAATCCGTTCAGTAGTTTCGGCGCTATCGTGCTAACACACATACACACACACACAGGCATTTTTCAAAAACCACTTTTTTGGATTCCTAGGACCTCAAAACGTAAAGATTTGATGTTATCTCAATTTTCGTTTTTGAACCAATTTTAGTAACCTCTCACAATTTTATTGTGGTAAGGTTAAAATTATTTTACATTTCCTCGACATTTCCTTATCGGCTTTTGAGTGTTAACTTCTCCCATATTTGAGCTAGAACTCATTTGGCGGCTTCGTCGATGGAGAAAAAGCGGAGTACCTTGCCTTATTGCTTTCGTCATTTTTGGATGAATTTATGGAGATTTTTCTCCAGTGGCTGTATATAAAGACTGAGAACCAGACTGTTTTTGAAAAGGAAAACCACAAAGCTGGAAATTGGGTGACGTGGTCCATGTTGGAGGAGCTGCAGATCTGTCATGATAGAGCTACCGAGACCCGGGTTATAAATTAAATGATTTTGAAAACATTCAATGGAGAAAGTGGCTACCCAGCTTATCGTAATCTGTCGAAGGAAGGAACTCGAACTAGGAATTAATAATACGCTTAGGTACCTAGCACTATTAATTTATTTGTCACTGGAAGAACGGCATTTTAAAAAAGATCTTGGTAATACCATTAATCTAATTCTTGTTAGTTTAAGTCCTGTTAGTTTAAGTGCTCTTAGATACAGTAAGCTACCACGCGTTTGCAGAGTTATTGGCAGTGTGTATGATGTAAATTTAATAGAGATAAGTATATATCCCCGGGGTTTCTTGTAGAGTATAAGTACTTTTTCTTCTTTGTGATTTGTAGTAGTTTATGTGCGTTGTATAGAACAGATCAGGCCTATACCGCTAGTTGCAAAAAAATCTTATTCAAATAATTATCTAAATGGTTTGGAGATTAATAAATTATATTTTGGCATTGTAGATTGGTATTATAATTGTGTTTGTTTCTTATATACATTCTCCATTTGGGAAGCGTTATAAATTAGATCATCCAGTATTAAAATTTTATAATATTTTTTTTCTCGAACCAATTACATAGTGCAGAAAAGCACTGAAAAAATAGCAGATCATCCGAATATGCTGGTACTTAAAATAATATAATCAGTAATTGTGATAGAACTTGGCTCTTAGAAAATGCATTATTTGTAAATACTAATAAAACCATATTCATGTGCTTTGATCTATATGACAAATATATTCTCAAATGAATACTTTCAATTTCCATACATATACATGTACATTGATGAATAAACTTGACTGTGATTGAACAAAAGTATTCCTTTACACAAACAAATGAAATATTTAGGAATAATTATTGACCCATGTCCAAAACTGGACTGCATACATTGAACCTGTTAACAATAAACTGAAGAAAATTCTCTGAAAATTTTATCACTTTCGAACCATTGTTACGTATACTATACTTAAAACACTGTATCATGCCCTAACTGAATTTATATTAAGATATGACATCGCTATATGGGGGGGCGCATATCTCACAAATTTAATATTGCTGAAAGTAAAATTATTCTTGGGGAGGGGCAAATGCTCCCGTGCCCCCTCCCTGACTACGCCGTAGAATGATGATCACAAAAAGTAAGGAATGATTGTACTGGGTGGTTAATGTATTAATAAATAATATTGATAGTAGGATAATACTCAACCTAATGACACTGCAAATGAAAGTAGTGGTAGAATAAACCTCAAAATTTCAGGACTTCAGTATCCTTATTGAAACTATGGACTTGTCCTAAATCATTTTTCTAGGACGGTGCATAGACAATGTCTTCTTAAAGAAATTGATATTCTGTTATTTGGATCTAACATTTGGACCCTGTTAACAATAAGGACAATCATCTTAGAATTACTTTATATACTTACTTTTATTATAGTTATATGTTTTAGATATAGAAATACCGAACTTTATTAAAAGGATCTTCGTCAGTAAACTTATATGGGCCAATATTACGACTTTTAAGATATACTACATTAAACGAGTTTTTCAATAACTTTTTCACACTGTATTATAAATTAGTGATGATTATAATATTTATTTTCGGTTATTGTGTTACATAATAATCTTAAGGCTAAGAATGTCTCAAAAATAGCAAAATCTCTCAATACATTTTGATGGTGCTGTCTTTATCGGTCTAACATAGTAATTACTTAGACTGAAACGATCGAAGTACAGCCTCATGATAAAGTGAAATCGGTATATATAAGATGGAATTCAAAGTAGGGTTGTTTAGGAGGTGGAGGTGGATATAAGGGTACGATGGCCGCTGACATGGGTAAGGGCGTCTCCTGATCTGTATTGATCCCAGCCCCAGGATGTAAGAAGCATCCCTTACATCACCCCTTAACCCGTCACCCTCCATCCTCCCTCACCAGCACAGCATGCGGTAAAGGAGGTCCACTGGGGATTATTCCCTGTAATTTAACTCGGTTTTGCCTATACTTGCGATTTCAAGTATTCTCTAATATGTAAAAAGTAATTAAGATAAGCGATAATTCAACTTAATTTCTTGTGTTATGTATAGCAAAAAATAGATAAACTTAGATTTAAAGAATCTTACTAAGGATCACAAATATTAATTCCAAATTAAATAGATGTAAACCTTATGGCTCTTTATTGGTTAATGAAGTTTTTTTTTTGTAATTGTTGAACATTCTGTGCAACATATTTTATGTACAGGGTTTCACAATTTCTATATTTACTGGTCGACTTTTTTTTAGAAAACATTATGGTTCTATATCTCTAGCCAACACTAACTTATAGTTCTAATTTCAATACAATTAGAATTTTAGTTTTGTTGACGGAGCGATGGGCGGACATACAGACAGACGGACAAATGGCCGTACAAACAGATGAGTTAACGGGCGCACACTTTGAAAATTGTTCAGAATTTGATGACTAACACGAAGTTATGATTTTTTTCCTGGGTTAAGCCCCACTTTTATGGGACAAATTTGAATTACCTTGCAGACTCTTATGCCAAATCTTTTCATCAAGATTTTGTAGAACTTATTCTTCCTCTTTAGTTTACTTATGATCCGGGATTCGATGCCCCTTTTTTAAAGTAATTACTAACAGGCTGAATTTTCGTGAGTGGCTTCGTTTTGACGAGTTTCCTAACTTTTTACTCTGCGAAAATTGTCGGTAGAAGTATGCAAAGTTCTACGCAGTCGCTAAACATGTTAATGTATGGCGTAGGACTGGAAAATTCGCCAGAAAATTTTTAGGACAATTTGACCACACGAATTCAAAAATATTAATTAAAAAATAGTGCAATAATTATCACTGATTAAGCAATTTTATAGCAGAAGGAAATTTTATAAAAATATAAAATATAGGAATCATAACATTCCAATCTATCTGCAAGTGTCTTATTCACTAGCGCCTACGGGCAGACTATTTTTGGCTCCTAAGTTTTGCACAGACGGTTCATCTGAGATTTACGTATTGATATAGTAAGAAGTATGCAGGTTTCTCATCAGCAGTCCGTGGTGTAATGGATAGCATGCCCGGTTTTCACACATTTCGTATTTTAGTTGTTAACAAAATGTAGTAAAAAAAGTATAATTTTAGTTTTAAAAAGACTGTAACAAAGCCGATTCGATCCCTTGACCTCGCATGTGAAAACCAATTATCAACTAAAATCTTTTTATTCATTTTTATACGTACATTTCATTTAAGTTGTTTTTTTTTAGCTTAGGGAAAAACAACTTCAACGGAATTAGATCAAAATATAATCTAGTTCCAGATCTCGTTATAATACATAAGTGTACCAAATTTCAAGTCAATATCATAAACGGTTCCAGAGTAAACGTGCGCACAAAAAAAAGTTACAGACCGGCAGACAGAATTTTTTTTCTCAAATTTAAAATATCGACGTTTCATGACATTTTAAGCCCATTTCAACAGAAAAAAAATATTTTTTTTTGCGGTACTATACTTCCCTACTGGACGTGGAAGTAAAATATATGCACAAATTAATAACAAATATAATATTGTACGTCACACACAAGGTAACAATTTTGACTGGCTCTAGGCAGTCGCTCGCCTGACAGCTCACCAGTTATTTCCTATCACCAGTAAAGCTGCTTTACCTTGCTTGTAATGTAAAGTACAATATTTACTTATTACTTCCACGTTCAGTGGAAGTATATTAACGCAGCAAAAAAATATATTTTTTAACCTCTCCACAATAAAATTGTGAGAGGTTACTAAAATTGGGTCAAAATCGAAAATTGAGATAACATCAAATCTTTACGTTTTGAGGTCCTAGGAACCCAAAAAAGTGGTTTTTGAAAAATTTCTGTGTGTGTATGTGTGTTAGCACGATAACGCCGAAACTACTGAACGGATTTGAATGAAACTTTGCATGTGCGTTTTTTTAGTGCCCCAAAAGATCTGAAAAGGTTTTGGTTGAGATCGGATTACGTTTAGTGCCATTTTGACGCAACAAGTTGCTTATTTTATAATTACTTTCAATTTGCAATGGAACCATTGAAAAGCAGTTAAAATTCTGATTTCAACGATATATCACACTTCCACCCTTTCGATTTGGTTTCCGTGAAAAAAATTAAAAACAAAGCAAATATGAAGCATAGATCGCATTTCGCATGACATGATCGATGCGCGTAGCCGTTATGTCATGAAACTCGTCACGTCACGTGTCAGTTCACGTGTGAGGGTTTCTTCACTGCTCTAGAAGTAGAGCGGATTACGTTTAGTGCTGTTTTTAAATATATGTACAGACAAATCGAAGAATTAAACTACAAATATTCCTCTAAAATCTAGTAAAATTACTGAAATGCTAATGTTTCATTTAACAAAGACAGCCGCGAGTGATCGCATTGCAATGAGTAAATTTTGACGATTGTCATTGTCATCGTTTGTCATTCGATAACGTTGGTGTCATGTCATGTTAATAAGATTTCGGCATATTTATAACTTTTAGTGGATTGTCACAAACTTTAAAGGTAGATGTAACAATATCAATATCATACGCTTTCTGCACCTTCGTTGGTGAATTTATTATAGATTATCACTTTACCAATTTTCAGTTTGTTGCTTTACAAATCTGTAGTATTTAGGATAACTAGATTTTCTTAGTCGTTCAAGTGATGTTAAAGTTGTTAATATCCTAATAGCATATTATTCAACGAGCGATAATGTAGGTAATAACTCGCATAGATGATTGTAAATTCATTAAGTTGAGGGTTTTTTTAGTGCCCCAGAAGATCTGAAAAGGTTTTGGATGAGATCTGATTACGTTTAGTGCCGTTTTGTCACACAATTTAATGCTCTTTTCGGCTTCAAAGATCCACCAAGTGGGGAGGTTCCAGCCGCTTCCAGTAGCTGACGATTTTTTTTTGTTTTGTAGGCTTAACGTCATGAAACGTCGTTTTAAATTTGAGCGTAAATTTCCTGTCTCTCGCCTTTTCTTATGCCCACGTTTACTCTGGAAGCGTTTATGATATTGCCTTGAAATTTGGTAAACTTATGTATTGTAATGAGATCTGGAACTAGTTTATATTTTGAGCCAATTCCGTTGAAGGATTCGAGGGTAAATGGGTTAAATCAGGGTAAACAGGCAAAGGAAGCAGGTAAGAGTTCATAAAATTGCAATTTAAGGCATGTACGAAAAGTCAAAGTTTCCTATTTTTTTTTGGCACCAGCCATCCCCCCCCCCCTCCTCTATCACGCCCAATACCACCATCACACTATCTACCACATCCATTGCAACCCCCACCCTATTATTAAAGAAAGTAAAAAAAATTAAATTGGGGTTTAGTGGTGTACGAGAACCAAGAGCCTCTAAAATTTATTTTAGCATTAGTTACTCCCTCTACCACCCCCACCCTATTATTTTAGGAAATAAAAAATTAAATTGGGATTTAATGTGTATACAAGAACCAAGGGCTTCTAATTTTTTTTTACATTTGGATTAAAGGGAATAAAATAATACATTCGGATTTAGTGTGTGTAAGACTTGAATACAAAATCTGGATGTGGAAGTAGTGATTCCTTGTGCAGCGGTTTTTTTTCTTCAAACGTCAAAAACACATGATTTTTATTACAAATTTCGTAAACTAAAACTGTCATTTCAAGAAAAAAAAAGTCTAAAATAATGATGAGGCACCCGGTAATTTTTAGTTTAAAAATTCCTTGGCTTTTTCAAGTTTTTCAGGATTATTTTAAGTAAAGTCCAGACCAATTTTTAAATGATTTAATAATTAAAAGTATTTAAGCACGCGGTTTATCTATCCGCGCACGACCATTACGTCAAAAATCTAGCCATCTCGTGTAAATGAAAGTTGAGCGTGATACAATTTTTTCTTTGTGATTTTGGGTCAAAGTATCACTTTGTTAGTTTATAAATAATTAAAAATTAATAGTTCACGTACTTACATTTCAGATTGACATTTTCTGTCTTTGCTTTTGATTTTATTCAAAAACTTAGAAAATAATGTTAATTTATTTATGACAAAAAATTTAAAATTGGAAAAAATATATTTAATTATTATTATCAGACAATATATGTATATGTCTGATACCAAGTCTATTTACTGTTAAACCCGCAATTTAAGGTGGGCATATCCAAGATAAGAAAATGTTTATTATTTTTGGCCATAACTTTTTTTTTTAATACATTATTGGTAAAAAAAGTATAGGACTACCTAAGTAGTACTATGACAGATGTAGTGATATGCATTTTCACTCAATAATTTCAGTTGTTTGCAAAATAGTTAGGTTTAGTTTTAAAAATTATGTCAATCTTCGTATTTCCTAAATTTAAATCTAACTATTTCGCATACGTTTGAAATTATTGAGTGAAAATTTATAGCACTACTCTTGTTATAGTTCTACTTAGGTAGTCTTATACTTTGTTTGCAATATGTGTTTTAGAATAAGATGTTATGGTCAAAAACAATAAATATTTCCCTATCGGATCTCTCTCTCTCTCTTGTATAAGACGACCTTAACCCTAACATACAATACACAAAACTCAATAGTTCAAGTGTGCATCTAGAGGGCAGAATATTAAAACGTAATATTTTAGTCACAATCTCCTCTGTAAAGTCCTTATTTTTAGTATAAGGAACATAACCAGCTGAATTATAAATTACAAGCCTGGCGATCGAAGCGTTAAGCGTTCTGTTGTTAATATGTAATTATTACACTAAACGCGCCAGGCTTGTAATTTGTAATTCAGCACTCCGCGGGGCACATAGCCTGGAGAGTAGCTGTTGGTTGCAGTCTGCTTATGTTCCTTATACTAAAAATAAGGACTTTATAGAGGAGATTGTGGCTTAAATATTACGTTTTAACAAAGCTCAATAGTTTTTGAAATATTTCAATTTCTTCTTTCTTGCGTCAAAAAAGTAGATCATAGTGCCTTAAAAGTTAATATTAAAAGAACAACTTGGATTTTTTAAATTTTTTAACTGGATTACTTGTCCAACACTATGGTCATCCGTTTGAAATCAAAGACTAAGTAGGAAAAGATCAAGCGTGTGCGTAAATTGTAAAACCCCGATTATTACTATTTAGAGGTGTTTTGACAATATTAAATAAAAAAATTGACTCCAAATTATACGATTTTCCTTCAGTGGCTGGTCTAATATAAAAAAGAAAGATGGAAATAATTTTAAAGTTTATATATAACATAATAGTGCAATCAATATGGTGTAAAAATTCTATTGTGAAAAGTGACTATTTTAGCATATTCAAAATCCCCATTAATCCCGGCGCACGATATCAGTCAAAATCCAAGATGGCGGCTGAATTTTCTATTTTTCATTAAAAAATTTTAACTGTGTATAACTTTGTATTTATAAGGTGTAACTTGGCAAAAATGTTTAAAATGCAAAGATAAAAGCATAAAATAGCTATTGAATAGGTAAGATAGGTATTGAATCACTCAAATTGCCTATTATACATCAGAAAAAACTTTATTACACATTAGACTTACAAGAACAAAAAACCATTATTTGAAAGTATGGGTTTTTTTCCTTTATTGAACAAAAATTAAAATGATTTGGCTGTTTTTTTACAATTCATCATAATCTTCATCTCTACTTTCCATTTCTTCATCTTCTGTTCGCTGTGGACTATTTTCACAATTTGTTTCTTGACACTGACCACATGAACTGGTACATTCCAAACCATTCTTTCGGCAACTACATTTCATGGCACCACAGCCGGTTTTGCAGTTACATCTTACTATGCGTAATATACTTTCAGGTGCTGGTGGCAAATCCAATTTTTTCGGTACATATTATCATGTCTGTTGGGTTCAAGCCTTCTTGCATTTGCTTCCATATACAAATTTGCAAATATGTACGGAGGCTATGGTACTTGTCGGCTGATTCCGTTGGGGGAAGGTTCTGTGGTTGAACGAAACATTTTGCCTTCGATACTTTATCAATAATAGTCCTATACCTAAGTGTATTTAGTGTATAATCTGGATTTCCACCAAAAATACATATCATTATCTTCTTTCCAAATTCTTCAACCTGGCTGGGATTAAGGTTTGTTGAGCTGAACGATAGTGCAAGTTCACGAAAGTATTGATCTTCAACAACACGTTTCAAAAATGATAGCTTTCCAATATGGAATATTGTGGAGGTGCTGTCACATCCTGCATACGAATGTATAAAGAATAGACTGTTCGCCAAGTCATTTCCGAGCGAATATCTAATGGCATTGATATCATAAATGTTATTCTGTTTGGAAGGTTTTTTATCACTTCTGAAATACAGCTTGTGGTATGCTTGATTACACCAATAAATCAGCAATACCAATAGGTCAGTATCTTCTCCTATCACTGTTGTATTTTTAATTTTTGAAGATTTCACTGCAGTTTTAGCAATGTCAACATCAGCATCATCAACTGCATGAATTACTGAACATCCCTGTTGTCGTATTTCTTCAGCGATTAGAGTAATTATTTTCTGCTTGCTTCCCTTATTAGTGAGAAACATTTCCTTACTTCCTGTGAATGTCATATCTGGTGTGAAGTTCACGGAGGCGAAAATTGTATTTGTTCGGCTATTATGGGTCATGTCTTTTATTGTGTATTCTGATGTATAACCATTAAATACTACAGTTGCTTGCCCATAATTAGCTGTCACAAACGACGCATAACATCTTACTATATCTCTGAATGTACTGTCATTATGCCATGGCAGGCGATGCAGTAAGGACCCTCCATCGAGCACATAACTTGTACCACCTTCTCCCGCTGTTGCAAATGGCTGAGAATTATTTGCAGTAACATGCGCAATCAACGGCCCTTGATAGCTTTGGCTTGTCTGCTTTCAACAATACCGTTGGACTTTGAAATAATGCAGGAGGAAAGGAGCACAGTTCATATTTCATTACTTCCGCAAGATCAATTTCATTCGAAGGTGACATAGTCAATCGCTGAAATAACAGAGCTGGGTCAATAGTGGCTTCCTCGTTCTTGAACTTAATGAACGATACAGAAGAAATTGTTTTTGCCTTGTCATTTCGTTTCATTTTATACGAAAACGCCTCCTGGCCCTTCATCTTCTCCACAATGTCCATACCAATGGTTTTAAATGTATCAACATTCACTTGTTCAGCTGCTGTGACACCAGTTACAATGTTTCGCAAAGTTGGATCGTCTGAATAAGGTGAAATCGATCTCCGTAGCTGAAGTATCTTATCTGAGTCCTCCGTCTTTCGTTTCATTTGTGATTGCGTCAAATCTTTATGCTATTCACTAGACTCGTATACAACGTTTGTTAGCTTTTGCATTGAGTTATTGTATTCCGAATACACAGGCATAATTTTTCGTATTTCGGACATACCACTACCTCTGGTGAGACCTCCACTTGTCTTGATTGACCTCATTAAACATTGCTCTATTACCAAATCTGCTGGCAATCCCGCTCATATTTTATCAGTACGTCGTATTACATGACCACCTTTATTGAAGACTGCATAAATTTCAGGATGAGTGTTGTGAAGTTCAGTCATGTTGAAGGTAAACTGATTTTGTGTAATTAGTACATAATAAGACATATTTTGAGTGCACATTTTTTTCCAAAATGGTGGCCTTTAAATATTTGAAAAGTAAATACCTAATTATTTAAATGACCGCCATTTTGAAAAAAAAAAAAAAAAAAATTAAAGTCAATGGTTATTTTTTTATACTTTTATCTTTGTATTTTAAACATTTTTGCCCTGTTTTACATTATAAATACAAAGTTATACAGTTATAAATTTTGTAATAAAAAAAAATTCAGCCGCCATTTTGGATTTTCACTGATTTCCTGGGCCGGCATTAATGGGGATTTTGAATATGTCAAAAAGACACTTCACACAGTATAATGCAAAAAGAATCATTTGTGTTGCAATTTTGCCCAGGTCATAATTTATTTTTACTGCACTATAACATTCACGATAACACGTGACAAATTTTTATTGAATGCGGTATGACGTACTTGAAAATTGCCTACTTCAGAAATCTGTTGTAGTTGGCATTATTAATAATAATTATGTGACTTTGACTCTACAGTGGGCATCATCCTTCTTAAGAATTTATATACATACATATAGTCATTAGACAGACATATAACATATTCTTTGCCTCCTCAAACATTTCAAAGGGGGATCTGAAAGTATGTTCTTATTTGTTTAGGACTGTCCTAACTATACATACAGCTGAGTTACACTATTTCAATTTACTCAATCAACTGTCCCCACAAATGAATGACAAATGAATATTTCAGATCACCTTCGAATAAATATAACAATAATAAGATGCCAAGCAATATTATGTTTATACATCTTTAATTTATAATATAGTGAAACATGATATTAGCTTTGTTGTGTCTAAATAAGAAAGAATATCAAGAAAATAATTTGCGAAAATTAACTAACGTATGATTGTAAAATATTTTCATTTTTGTATATATTTTTATTTTATTTTTTTATTTTAATGCCTTGATTAACTTCCTTGCGGAGATTAGCATTAACTATTCCACCACTTAACCGGAACACATACACATAGACAATTATTATACAACAACCATTCCCTACGACATTGCCATCTGACGCAGCTGAGACTTGAACTCAGGAATGATACAGCAACTAGCCGTGTTGTTTCTCACAGAATCTCGTCTAGTCCACTGTTACCAACTCTGTAACGCATGAAAAACGCTACTAACCATCCACACCCTAGCCAGGATTCGAACCCGGGACTCCTTGGTTGCAAGCCTAACACGTAAGCATTGAGCCACTGAGCCGGTATATATGAAACCATTATGCTTATACGGGTTTAACAATTACAGTCTGATTTTTACGATTGAAATGTTACTCAAATGTTAGATTTTTCGAAAAATTTGTAGATACCGTTGTTAAAGATAATTAATGGAGCCTTCCAGCATTTTTGATTTTTTTTTCTCTAAAATGAAAAATAAGGAAGTTATGATCTAGAAAAGTTGCGTATTCATGTGAAAATATTTCCTTGAAAACCATAAATGAGATGACAAAGTTCTGCGAGGATTTGGATCCAAAAGCCCCTCAAACCCAAATTCTAGAGAGGTTGATCATTTCAAAAGTGACAGGGAATATACATTAGTGTAGTAAGTGGTTTTATTAAATTTTTCATAAAAGTCCTTATAACTCGCGAACGGGTAGAGATATCGAGTTCCTATTTGGCACGTAAGTGGTATTGTTGATAGGAGACGGAATCCGAGTTGATTTGTTGATGGTAAATAGACCCAAGTTCTGATGGCGTCACAAATACGGAACATACTTATAACTTTGCTACTGGTACATATACAAAACCAATAATCGAATTGACCGGAGCACCTCTACCGATGGAGAAAAATCCCAAGTCCATGTGGAAATCAACCGATCAGGGTCAGATCAGGTCAATTTGTGGTTCATTGCTTCTTATGGTGTTTCTTAGACTTTTGTTCTAAATTTATAGTGACTTCAGATATCTTGATGGTTCTCAATGAAAAAAATGTTATTATATGACGGATTCCGGAAAATAATTTTTTATTTTGAAAAATCTTGGAATTTTCAAAAAACTGGTTCAAAAATTTTTGAAATTTAAAAAAATTCGTATTCAAAAAATTTCGAATTTTCAGAAAACAAATTTCTTAGAATGTCGGGGAATTCTTCGAAAAGTTCTTAAAATCGGGAAAGTTCACTGAAGTGAGCTTGCGGGCTCATGTGAGCCCGGGGGGACGGCCGTCCGCAGGACCTAGATTGGCGTAACTGTCTCAAAAAGTAAAATAAAAGTATTTTTAAAATTGTTTCGTATAAATTACTGGAGACATGGACAAAGTTTTGCAAGAAGGCTACTAAGCTGACAGTTTCAATTCGTTTTCGTAAAAGCGGCCAAAAAAATAAGATTGATAAATGAGTACAAAGACATGACACTTTAGGAATGCTGTCAGATTCGATAAACGTAATTTTTTGTGACAGTTGCCTAAAAAGGCAGTTTCCGCATGTGTTAGGAACAGCATTTTTTCTGCGAGCGCGATGAGAATAAAACATAAATAACGTGAACATATATTCTAATGAAAAAGAAACATATATCATCTAGTATTATTTGTTGTTAATAATGTTTATACTGCCCTGCTAAGCAAAACCCCCGTAATTGGTCAAAAAGCTAAATTGAGATAAATGGAGGGAACTTTCTTTTATTCTGCCAGCACGCTTATAACAGTTCATATATTTTTTTAAAGCATGCAGTATGTAGTTTTATTATATATTTTAAATAAATAAATTTGAAATACAAAATTTTTTCATTATATGCATAGAATTATTTAAATTGTGTTTTTGCTTAGTACCGTAAAAAATATACAAAATTACCTTGCTAAATAAAATCATGGTATATGCTGCTTATACTCACTTTTTGCCTAATAAAATGCTTATAAATATTTTAATAGGGAAACGTTATGTATTTTAAGATATTAAGTTCATTATATAATATTAAATTTATCCCTTCCAGTAGCAACTTGGTCACTAACATAACATATTACACACAGCTAATTTATTGGTGTCGTACTAGACAAAAACGCGGTACTTAACAGTAGCTAAGTAAAAACACCGCAAATTTCGCACGGCTTGTAACAGCAGCTAAGTAAACACAGCAAATTTCGCGCAGCTTGTCTTATTTGCCGCGTTTTACTGTATCACGCGTTCTGTACTGTGTTTTTATTTAGTTTAGTACCAGCATAAAGTTTTGAAAATACAGGGTTTAAACGTTTTACAAGATTTTTGCTTAGTAAGAAGTAACATCTTGAAATGATTTATATAAAATAGTCTCTAACTCATTTTTAACAAAAATTCATTTTACGGGGTTTTGCTTAGCAGGACAGTATATTAAATGTACAATTAGAGGCATTTTGCAAGTTAATAGCAGATGCCGATTACTTGAGGGTACAGTTAAGGTGGACTGATTGGAAGGGGAGGGTGTATTTGAACATATCTCGGTGGAATCTTGATGGCCAAAATATATTTTAATATATCATTGTCAACATCTGTTATCGCGGATTACCTGGTGGAATCTACTAAACAAGTAGAATCCTCCAGGTAACCCGCGGCGACAGATGTTGATTTCCAACCTCTAAGTCGTTTTATGCTAGTTATTTCTTCGCCAAAATCAGGCAATATTGATGGCGAGGATCGGCGAAAATTAGCATTAATTCTTCTTTATTAAAAACTTTTGATTTTTTGGAGTTAGATCCCACAGTTTGATTCTTGATGTGCGAAATTACTTTAAAAATGTACTTATTTCCTAATTATTTTTGATTTTCATAACGTTTCTGAGCATATAATATCTTCATGACAAGGCCTTTGGCTTGAACACCTTGTTCAGTTCCGAAAAATTGGCTAAAAAGCTTGTTGTTTCATACTTGTCACACCCTTTTCTTGGCATCAATTAGTAACACTGCGTGCTCTTTCTCATATCTGCGTCTAGATTTGGAAGGCAATAAACTTAAATTTGCTATCTTTGTTTATTACAAACTGCTCTTTAACTTGACGTTTTTAGTTATGTGACTGAGAAACGTCATACTCGAACAGCCATGGATACATGACTGTTGGATTTTTAAAGTTATAAAGGCTATTTCAGAAGTGTAAATAAAAATTACTTTTATTTAATAATTTATATTGATGTTGATAAAGGAGATCAAAAAATACATTTTCTGATTGTTGCCAGTTTTTATTATTACTAGAGCATGCAGAAATAAAAAAAAACGTATGTGAAAGAACTTACAGAATCTACAGGTTTCATAGGAGTTGCAGGAATGCCATTAAACAGTGTAGTTGAGGTATCTGAAAACAAAAGCTATATTTAGTATAATTTAAAATAGTGGTATTAATTATTACAAAATTAAATTTAAATGGTAATTACCGATTTATAAACATTTAATTAATTACTAGTATTTAAATTGACATCAAATGTTAATATTTTATTTGTTATAGTAATTAAATATTAATTTAAAGCTCGTATATTTTATACCGCTTTTATAGACAAATAAATTGTTAACAATTTGTTATAAGTTGTTGCCAGATTTAATTTTTCATTCCAGATTAATATACACAAAATATATATAAAAATTTTCCTTAGTTCAGTTATTCAGAAAATTCAGAATTCGTGACATATGCAAGAAAGGTAACCAATACGATATTTAAATTAAACAGATTATGATGCTATGTAATTCCTGCAAAATACTTGTGGTACTAACACACCATCGTATTTTGTGTTATATGAACTTAATTTCAGAACAACAAATTTGCTGCTGGGCTTTGTTCAGTGTCGAAGATTGTGTGCAATATACAATTTATTAATAAAGTTAAGATACATCAGGTAGGTGTTATCTATTTCTACAAAATTCTATTGATACAATTAGAATTATGCATCTTCCCCGACGACCTACTAAACCTGTTTAAGAACCTAATTGTATGATAGATCTCACAATATATAACTTTCAATGGTTTAAGTTTCATAATCTCACATAAGATTTTGGTGTTCTACCAGGTTCAATTCGTCAATAATATGATTTGTGATTTTTACTGACCATATTACCCAGATGTCAATTTCACACCAAAAGTTATCTCAGTGACAGAAAACGGAGAGTTAAAATTAGAGACACGTACAGTGAATCCTTGAAAGCCAAAATAGGAGTACCGCAGGGTACTGTATTAGGACCTCTTTTATTTATTTCATACATAAATTCACTGACGAATACTGTCATTGATAATGGTATGGTAATCTCTTATACTGACGATACCACTGTTATTTTTAAAGGAAAGACATGGAAGAAAGTAAGACAGTCTGTTAGTGTAGGAATTGTTAAAATAAATCTTGGTTAGACTCATTTAAGTTAACACTAAATGTTGATAAAACGAATTATCATTCTCGTTGACTGCTGCTAACCGTCTTGATTTTAATAGTATTCATATTGAATCTATGGACAAAGATATAAAAGAGGTACATTTTGCCAAGTACTTGGGTGTTATTATCGATGAAAATCTCAAATGGGATCAACACATTATAAAACTAAGCAATAATATTCGAAAGTTAATAAGGAAATTTTATATCATAAGGGAGATGTTAGGGTAAAAACTTCTAATTTGTATTTATAAAGCATTAGTCGATTCCTTAATAAGATACGGAATAGTTATATGAGGTGGGCTCTACAAAAATGCCCTATCTATCTCAAAAATAAGATGTGCCCTACTAGCACACTATATTCTGACACTATTTTTGATGCTGTTCTTTGTGTATACAGGCTGTCCATTTTATCAGGACACTCGAGAATATGTCACTTAATATCGGTCGTACAAAAAAAATTATTTTCACGAAAATTGTGCCGATTTATATAACCTACAAAATGGTTTAAAGACATTTGAAATCCATGGCTTACTTTAAGAGTTATGGCGGAAAATAACGAAAATGTGGAAAACGTCTAGGCCAAATATTTCCGTTATTTGAAGAGATACGAGAAACATTCTTTAACAAGGTTTTATCTGATTTTTTTCAAAACCGCTATATTTTGAGATTTACTCTTCAGGCTGTTAAAAAAATTATTTTGAAACGTGCGGGAAATGGCGCCATTAAATAGAGTATTTTCCTCCCTTGTCAACGATATATCACATACCGTATTTATTCAATGCTACTACGTTAATTTTTTAAAACCAATAATTTTTTTTTAACAAGCATTATACTTGCCGTGGAGAAATGTGATTAAATAAAACGATAAAATAATTCAATAAGTTGTTCAAATCTTTGCTATAATAAAACATTAACTCAATTAAGAAGAATAAAGTAAATTCAGGTAACAAAAACAAATTAATAATAAAAAGAATATAGCACACAGAACATTAATATTTATCTAATCATCAAAATAGTTTTTAAGATATTATATCAAGTGTTCAAAGTGTCCACCGCGATTTCTTATGCACATTCGAGCGCGGCGAGGCACTGCATTTAAAACATTACTCGGCATTTCGGGGGTAACTGTAATACATGTCTGTTGAATTAGAGCTTTTAGGTCCTCTATATTTTGCGGTGCCGTCGAAAACACCTTATCTTTAATATACGCCCATAGAAAAAAATCCATTGGGGTTATATCTGGAGAACGAGGGGGCCATCGAATAAATCCATTGGTACCTATCCAATGTTGAGGCAAGATTTCGTCTAAATAATCTAGGCAAATCTGGGAATTGTGGGGAGAAGCTCCATCTTGTTGAAAATATTGAAAGTTGCGTCGATTCTCTAAAGGTCATCTAATAATTCATAAAATTTAGTTCTCAAATAGTTTAGGTACCTTTGACCACTGAGGTGACCATCATAAAAATGAGAACCTATTAAATTGGAGCCTAAAATACCTCTCCACACATTTATTGAAAAACGATTTTGAAACCCAGTCGGTCTATGCCAGTGTGTATTTTCAGAAGTCCATTTGTAATGGATATTGCGATTAAAAAATCCATTATTGTAAAAATTTGCCTCGTCGGACCAAAGTATTTTACTACATATTAATGGATTGGCACGCTTCTTTTCCAACAGCCACCTACAAAAAGTCGTTCTCCTTGGTTTGTCCCCTGCTTGTAAATTGTGAACTTTTTTGGCTTTATAACACCGGTAACCATTTTTCTTTAAAATTTTTCTAGCACTTGTTTTATTTATATGACAAGCAATTTGAATTTCTCTTAATGATGTTTCCAAATTTTCTGTATTTTTGTTTCTTACATAATTAATAACTCGGTTTACCTTATTTACATTATCAACCTTGTCTTCTTCTTTAAAAATGAACCATTATTTTTCAGTTTCGCAGCTAATTTTCTGAACAGAGCTTTATTCGGCTATAGTGCTTGTGGAAATCTGTTTCTATATTCTACTTGAGAATCCAGAATTCAAATTACATTGGCAATATGTAACGAACATATTATAACGATCAATGTGAGTGAAAATCATTTTTGATAATTCTAAATTCTTAAACGAGTGTGATTGAGTGAGAGTTTAAGTATTAACTGAGATGATCTGTCAAGAAATTAATTTATCAAGTTTCGTAGCCAACTATTTTAAAATAATTGAAATAATAGTGAAATCATGAAATACAAAGAAATGGATATTATACTTAAATTAATTGGTAAAGACATTTTAACTTTCTGAGCAAGGAGTGACGCTTTTATGGAGGACCTCTATATACATTGGCATAACTGCGAATACTCTTTCCATAATTGCTCCATGTTGCTTTCTTGATTATTATTTTGTTTTTGTTATATGAATTTACTTTATTCTTCTTAATTGTGTTAATGTTTTATTATACTTGATATGATATCTCAAAAACTATTTTGAGGATTAGACAAATATTAATGTTCTGTGTGCTATATTCTTTTTATTATTAATTTGTTTTTGTTACCTGAATTTACTTTATTCTTCTTAATTGTGTTAATGTTTTATTATAGCAAAGTTGAACAACTTATTGAATTATAATGCTTGTTAAAAAAAAATTTATTGGCTTAAAAAAAAATGTTTTTATAATTATTAACGTAGTACCAATGAATAAATATGGCGTTGAAAAGGGAGGAAAATACTTTATTTAATGGCGCCATTTCCCGCCCGTTTCAAAATAATCTTTTTTTTAGTTGAAGAGTAAATCTTAAAATACAGCGGTTTTGAAAAAAATTAGATAAAACCTCGTTGAAACACTCTGTTCTGCAAAAAATTTTCGCCTTAGAATTTTTCTCGTATCTCTTCAAATAAAGGAGATATTTGGCCTAGACGCTTTCCACATTTTCGATATTTTCCGCCATAACTCTTAAAGTAGGCCATGGATTTCAAATGTCTTTATACCATTTTGTAGGTTATATAAATCGGCACAATTTTCGTAAAAATATTTTTTTTTGTACGACCGATATTAAGTGAGATATTCTCGAGGGCCCTGATAAAATGGATAGCCTGTATTAAACGTATGTTCATTTGTACAAAAAAATATAAAATTAAAGAAATATGTAAACCATTTGTATGAAACCAGAAGTAAAACAAATAAACACCTGGAAATTCCCAATAGTAACTCTAATATTAACTTAAGATTTCTAAATTATATGGCTCCTAAAATTTTTAATATTTTTCCGATGGAAATTAGATCAATAAAAAATCTAACAAAATTTAACCACATCTGCAAGTCATTCATAATTCACAAAAGTTTACGGTGCTTTTCTAGTTTGTGTATTAAATCTTTATTAAGTGTTACCAACAATCATAGATTAAAAAAATAAATTATAGTGTATTTTCATTAAGTGTATATTTATATAACATTTCAAATGATCAATAAGACATACTTAATCTTTGCACATACAGATGTTTAGTCATCTAGGCACAGTTATACAATCACTAAGACTACATAAATAATTTATACAGATTATGAAATTGAATGTAATTAATGAGAAAAAAAGCTTAATAAATCGAATTGAATAATAAATTGAATTCTGTATGTTCTAGTAATAATAAAAAGTTGCGACAATGAGAAAATATATTTTTTATCTCCTCTCTGTAAACATCAATATAAATTATTAAGTAAAAGTAATTCTTATTTACACTAACTCTTTTGAAGTAGCTTTTATAACTTTAAAAATCCAACAATCATTTAGCCCTGACTATCTAATTTTGGCGTTTCTCATTCACATAACAATTAAAAACGTGAAGTGAAGCAGTAGCCATATTTTATTGATATTATAAGATTATTTCTGAGACTGAAATAAATCCCCCAAAACAAAATACGTTATAAATTAGACTAATTTACTTTGTTTGTATAAACAATAGTAGAAAATAAAGGCAGCGAATTACCATAGAAGACAACATAAAATACACAGAGAATGACGGGTTAAAGTATAGGAAGAGCAAACGGAAAATGGCCGATAAATAACGGTGTGAAAGGAGAGGAAGTATCACTACAGACGAAGCCGCGTTTGTCCAAGAGAATTCATTTCCTGATTTAATTTATACAAGAACCCATAACTCCACACGGAATTAAACTACTTTATCTTTGTTATTATTAACAACCTACTCATAAACCTTGCGTTTAAAACTTAACCAAACATGTCTCAAATTTAAATGCATAAATCTACCGAGTGGTATGCTGAATAATTTAATATTACCTGCTCCTAATATTCCATACATTTTCTAAAATTGAATCATTTAATATCCACCGCATTAAGCACGGACTAAATAATTTACAGTTGTAGTCTGATATCTTCATTACCAAGAACTAAATTATTTTTAAGGCTGTGGACATACCTATGTGTTTATAAGCATTTACGAATTAACATATTGTGGAAATACAAGGAAGAATATGACTCCGAGATAGATATGACTAATTTTCTTTTAACTTTCAAAAGAAAAATTACAATAACTACTATTTAATAACTACTTTTAATTTGTATACTTCACTCTTCAACCATCCCCATAAACAGAAGTCTAATAGTGTGAGGTCTGGAGATTTTGCTGGCCAACTAATAGGACCATCTCAATCAATCTATCGTCCTGGAAAAATTCTATTTAAATGCTGCCTGACTAGGTTAGCATAATGTGGAGGAGCTCTATCCAGCTGATAATGCAAAGCTTGTCTGATGTTTAAAGGAATATCATCTAATAACGCTTGTAAATCATTTTGCAAAAATAGCAAGTAATTTATTGCTGATACGTCATTCTCAAAACTCTAAGGACCAATTAAGTAATTATCAACGATACCACACCAAACATTAACCGAAAAACGATGTTGAAAATTTGTTTCTACTGTTGTATGTGGATTCTCGTTAGAACACATATGAGAGGTATGGGCATTGTCGATGCCGTCTCGAGTAAATGTAGATTCATCGGTAAAGAGTATACAAGGGACCAAGTTACGATTAGCATTTATCCACCGGCAAAATTGTACGCGTCTAGCATGGTCTCCGGGTTGCAAATGCTGTAACTTCTGTATGTGGTATAGGTGTAGGCCAAGCTCATGTAATGTTCGAATT
The DNA here is from genome assembly GCA_963675555.1 of Leptura quadrifasciata. Taxonomy (NCBI): domain Eukaryota; kingdom Metazoa; phylum Arthropoda; class Insecta; order Coleoptera; family Cerambycidae; genus Leptura; species Leptura quadrifasciata. The sequence continues at coordinate 145,926,991 of OY776674.1, read as the reverse complement.
ACTCCTACCCTACCCTTTGATATAAGAAATGTTGCCACAGTCGGGGCCCCCGCGGGGGCTTAATATAAAATGATTGTCTACCTTCAGGGGCAAATCACCATTTTCACTCTTTTTTTGGAGCTGAAAAGTGCCGTAGAAGGCTGAAATTTGGTACACATGCGGCATTTGGGATGTTTAAGGCTACAAGTAAGCGCCGGGGAAACTGCATAAAATAACGTTATTTTCCGAAAAAGTACATCCAAATAGCCGCTGTAGCTTTGGCAAGTGTCTTTCCAAATGCGAAATCCAGGTAAGTTATTGATCCAGGATTACTTCTAGATATTTTACATCACTGGAGAAGTTCAGCATTGTTCCATTCAGCATAAGAGTTCTAGGATTGAATTTTCTTCTTTTGGTTAATAATAACTGTTTTGTTCGTTCCTCATGTTCATCAATTCTCCAATTCGTATGTGGCTTCGTGGAAATGCGCATTTGCCCCTGAAGGTAGGCAAGTATGCTATAAAGGGCACCCGCGGGGGCCCCGACCATGGCAACATTTCTCGGATCGAAGTGTAGGGTTAAACGAACAAGTGTATCAAATTTCAACGCTTGAGCATAAAATGCAAAGTAAATTCTCTTACCCTCCGGACTATCTTTTTGAATCAAGAATTTGAAATATTCACTTGCTACGTTAACTTGATCAAACACCAGATTTTGGCTAGTCAGTATAGGTTACCGGATTTTGGATCAAACTTAACACAAAGTTCAATTAATATTTAGGTTATTTAATTGAATATCAATTTTATACCGAATTTATTTAGCAAGTTATCGTTCAAAGGAAAAAGTTTAATTTGATATTAATTGTTGGTAATTTTATTGCAGACTGTTCAGACAGTGTGTCGAAAACAGTACCAACTAATTCGTATATTTGTTTTGGTAATTTTGATTTTGGATTTTAGTATTTTGGTATACTGTTTTGGTTTAACAATATTGCCCTCACGATTCGATATATTCTTGATTAAGAGAGAAAGTTTCTGTTGCTATTTTGGCTACTGCGATTTGGAAGTCTAGTGACGATTGTAACACGAAATTTTCCAGAAAGCCCTCGAAACAGGAGAAACGCTCAAGCACTGACCTGAAGTCTGGAGTAGGTTGTACTTCTTTTTGTATAAAAGATAAATCAAACCTTGTACTCATTATTCTGCTTATAATTTTTCTTATTTGTATAAGTGTTGTAAATTAATATTTAAAATGTTCCCCTAACAGAAAGCTAGACAATTTATTGCATAGTTCCATATTTTAAATATTTTATATATTTGTAAATATAATAATAAATAATGAAGTTTATTTACCAAAATAATTTCACACAATATTACAGACATTAGCTCGAGGAATACAAGAACAAAATAAAATGATTAAATGACGTAAATGACAGAACTAACACGTAACCAAAGCACACTTTTCAATTAATACGCTTTGTTTCATTAAATTTGAATTTGTCTTTCAAAAAATTATTGAAATGTTTAACGGCACTTTCCTCGAAAACGGCTCCAACCGTTTTCGAGGAATCAAGTTCTACCAAGTGTACCTTTTATACGTAGAAATGACGTCCTCATCAGATTTTCTGCTCAGAAATACCACAACGTTTCGTGAAAAAAATATGAAAAAAATTCATCATCAGATACAGGTCCTGTGGTGCCCTCTATAATCTAAGGTGAATTTATGAAGGATTCCAAAAATATAATAATATTCAGGGTGTTCCATTTAAAAATAAAAAGTTAGGGTCACTTCCGGTGAAACCGGAAGTGGGAAGAATGACAGTTATGCCACAAAGCATCTTCTTGGTCATATAATACATCTATTAAATTTTATTCTGATATTTTTAAAAATAAGGAAAAAAGGGGGTCTACCATGATCCGTTGACACTCGGTATACACATACACTTATGCGTTATGATTTTTGATATCTCATTCTGTCTGTAGCATGACGATCAGTTGAAAATAAAAACTGTTTCAGTCTAAATTTAAATTGTTTTTTTGAATTGAATTTCAGAAGGGAAATTGTTATAAAGCCTAGGGGCAAGGAAGGTGTTGTATATTGATGATCTATTCGACATAATGAGATTTTATTCTTAAATAGGTGAGTTAGACTTTTTTGAAAATATAATTGTCTCATATAAAAAAAATGTTTCAGAACTTTAGCCACAGTGATAACAATATGGGCCTATAATTGGAAACGATAAGTTTTTAAAATTCGGACAGATCACTGTTTCCATCATATTATTTATTACTGATATTTTTTTAGTAATCCTGCTCTTATTAGATCATATCTAGGTGTCTTATTTGCTTTCAAACTACTTATTACTTATATTGCTTCTCCCTTACTTGTAGACTGTAAGGAAATTGAATTTCCAAGAGTTTTCTTTCAGGTTTAGAGCTAATTGGAATATTTTTGCAAGGTTTTCTCCAACGTTAGCAAAATAAGTGTTGAAACAATTTGTAATTTCAATATCACTTTTTATTATCACACCTGAACTATTTTTTATTTCTTTTATTACATTAGCACTTATAGTTTCATTGTTAATTTCTTTTAAGGTATCCCACAATGCTTTACTATTATTCCTATTATTGTTCATTTTATTCGTATAATAATTTGATTTAGCTATTCTTATAAGGCAACGAAGGGTGTTTCTGTAAGTTTAAAACTCTTTTTTTATGTTTTCATTATTGGGATATTTTTTCATCATTTTATAAGGATTATCTCTTTTAATTATAGATTTAACAAGACTGTCAGTTATTCAGTTTTTTCCGTTTACTTCGGGACACTTTACTTTTATGAATTTTGTATAATTTTGTTCTACCGGATGTCAACGTATCATGGTAGACCCCTTTTTTTCGTTATTTTTAAAAATATCAGAATGACACTCGGTAGATTTATTATATGACCAAAAAGACACTTTGTGGCATAACTGTCATTTTCTTCTCACTTCCGGTTTCATCAGAAATGACCCCAACTTTTGATTTCTAAATGAATCACCCTGTATATTATTATATTTTTGGAATCCTTAAAAAATTCTGAGTACGGTGATGCCCCATAAGTGACACTTCAGCTCCATGAATAACATTTGACTCGAAATTTGTTGGTACATCTAGAGTGCCATGACCAGAAAAAATTGCTTGTAATGAACTGGTGTGGTGTCAGAAAAATCAAATCGAGCATAAAAATTTGAGAATGTATATTTTGTGGGCCATCAAATTTGGCCTGAACAGTTTTTTTTTATCAAAACTTAGCTTTTTCAAATGGAACCATAATGGTAGAGTACTACCATAAAATAGCGGATGTTCTAAGAAGTCGGTGGATATGCCCAAAAGCAATTTTTTTAAATTATGGAACATCGCCGTACTCAGAATTTTTCAATGGTTCCAAAAATATAATAATATACAGGGCGTTCCATTTAAAAATACCAAGTTAGGGTCATTTCCGGTGAAATCGGAAGTAGGAAAACAATGACAGTTATGCCACAAAGTGTCTTCTTGGTCATATAATACATCTACCAAGTTTCATTTCGATATTCTTAAAAATAAGGAGAAAAGGGGGTCTACCATAATTTTATTTTATTTTATTTTATTTTTATTTTATTTTTTACACCATCCAACAGTACTTAAACCAATTAACGGATGGGAACATACAACAATAATTACTATAAATATACAGATAGAAAATAAATAATCACGAAATGTCCAAACAGCATTGGCAACAAGTAAATAAAAATAAACACAATTCATAATACGATTAATTCGATAAATACACTTTTTTTAAAGACCTGTAATTACAATTGAATATATCCAGACTGTCCTGCAGGTTATTGCAGTTTTCACACATAAAGAAAAGGGGGGAAAATTTTAACATGTTTGACCGCGGAGTACTCAGATAAAATGTACACCAGCGACGAGTCTCGACTCTAGGAATATGGAAGTTAAGTTGCTCTAAAAGTTGGGGACAATCAATTTTGTTATTTATTAATTTATTTAGAAAAATCAAGGACTGCGTTTTTCTACGGTCTTGCAAACTCAATACAGAAAATCTGTTTAATAAGTTCTGCTGAGGTATTCCAACATGAGGATACTGGCCATCCATTTTAAAAGATAAAAACTTTAAAAAACGCCGTTGAATATTCTCCAAGCTTTCAGCGTGAACTTTATAACCTGGTTGCCATATTACAGCAGCATACTCAAGTTTAGATTTCACAAATGCATTAAAAAGTAGCATTAATACCTGTATGTCGGTGAAACCTTGAGAGTTCCTTATAACAAAACCTAGATTTCTGGAGCCAATCTTAGTAATTTCATTTACATGCAGGGTGAATGATAATTTGTTATCAAATGTAACCCCTAGATCTTTAATCGAGTCCAACCGATTTAAGGTGACATTGTCCAAGATATAATTGAAACAAATAGGTGAAATTTTTCGAGAGAAAGTTACAATATTGCACTTTGCAGCATTCAGGGGGAGATTATTTGATACACACCATTCATCTAATTTACTAAGATTATTTTGCAATTTTAGGCAATCAGAAATATTATTTATTGAGCAGAATATTTTTATGTCGTCAGCGTACAATAAAAAGTGTACATCAAGATTCTCCACAATATCATTGATGAATATTACGAAGAGAAGTGGACCAAGAATGGAGCCTTGAGGCACTCCCGAAGATACAGAAAATTCCTTTGACATAAATCCGCGACATTCAACGAACTGAGTTCTATTAGATAAATATGATTTAAATAGGTTAATCAGTGGTAGAGACAATCCAACTTTTTCAAGCTTTTGAAGTAAGATATCATGATCTAACCGATCAAAAGCTTTGGAAAAATCTGTATAAATTACATCCACTTGAACATTCATATCAAGATTCTGAGCAATAAATTGAGTGATGCAAAATAAATTTGTTGTCGTTGATCGATTACGCATGAAGCCATGTTGATGAATAGAAATCTGACCCTGAACGTGCGGATACAATATGTCATGTAACGCAATTTCTAAAACTTTGGCAAAATTACATATTATTGTTATAGCCCTGTAGTTTTCAACATTATTCCTATCACCCTTTTTAAATACGGCACAGACTCGAGCAGTTTTCCAAACATTAGGAATAACACAAGTACGCAACGTTAGATTAAACAATATAGTGAGAGGTTCCGCTAGAGCATAGGCATAGTCACGAACAATAAATGCTGGAATGTCATCAGGACCTTTGGTAAACTTCGGTTTCAATTTTAATAAAGCGGTTAAAATGTCGTTGGTATTAAACTGATCAAAGTGTAGATAATGATCACTGTGATAGAAATCGTTTGCATTATTGACGTTTACTGGTTTGGTAAATGCACCGCTGAAAAAGCTGGCGAAACCATCAACAATATCTTGCATGGAGGTTAGATGATTATTGTTGTATATTAAATTATTTGGAATGTTTGATGCATTCGTTTTAGAATTGATGTAACCCCAAAATGACTTTACGTCATTCTTTACATTAAGTTCTATATTTCTTAAAAACATCTTATGTGCAATGTCGATATCAATATTTATTTGATTTCTAATAAGTTTAAATTGATTATAAACATCAGGATCGTTTGTTTTTTGTAGCGCTTCCAAAGCGAAAATTTGGTTTTAATATTTTTTATAATTAGACCGTTAAACCACGGGGGATACTTTTTACTAGCATTACGAGGAATGTATTTAGGAACACATATGTCTAGTATATCTCTAAGCGTTTTATAAAATTGATCACAGGCGATATTTACGTTATCAAAGTCTTTTAAAAATGACCAATCACAATTTAATATCATTTCATACAATAGAACATAATTGGCTTTACGAAAATTATAAGTTTGCACTGCGTTGGTTTGAGCAGTATGATTTGAATTGTTTGTGATAAAAAAACATATGCAAAGGGCAGGGTGGTAAGCATCCTCACTTAATAAAACATCATCAGCTTTGTTAACTTTACTTGAATGATTTGTTATAACCAAATCGAGAAATCTGTTATTACAATTATTTACATTATTTAATTGCGCTAAGTCAAAAAAGCTGAGAAAAGCCTGAAGTGCCAAAGTACGAGTCGTACTGTTGTTATTATTATCAATGCTCAGTTTGTACTCCATTGACATTCGGTATATTTTTTAGGGTGTTAATAAAATAATTTGTAGCTACATTTATATCTATTATTCTATAAAATTCTTTCCAATTAAATGTTTTAAAATATTGTTTTATTTGCCTATGATCGATAAGTTTTTGTACCTTTTAGAAGGATTTGTGTTATTATCTGAATATTTTTTACCTTTAATACTAAGTGTGGTTGTGAAATGATCTGTACACACGCCAAACAAATCTCTGATATAGTTTTAGTAGTTCTAATAAAAATATGGTCCAAGTTTGTGCCGCCTTTATCATATTCTCTAGTTATTGTGTTACTTGTACCTACTGACAAAGTTATATTCTGCCATCAACTTAGATACTCGAAGGAAATATTATTTTCTTCACTAATATCGATGTTATGATATTCTGTTGGATAAAATCACCTACTATGGGATACGGAAAATACCCTCATCACTTTTTGAGTCGTATCTTCAAAATAGGCAACACTGTGTCAATCTAAATAATAGTATATCTGATTTTGAATTTATTAAGTATAGTGTACTCCAGGGTTTGGTCTTGGGCCCACTATTATTTATAATTTATATTAACGATCTCTATTACCATCTACTTCCGGAAAAATGTGTCTTTTTCGCTGATGACACATCTTTAATATGTTCCGAAAGAAAAGACCCAACAGATCACCTTCTCCGACACTGCACCGCATGTGGAGGTGAGTGTGAAACTACTTGGGATAATTCTGGAGAGCTCTCTGAAATGGACATGTCATATAGATCTTCTCTGCAAAAAATTATCAAGTCAAATATTTCTTCTGAGACAACTCAAAAATATATTAAGCAATAACATGTTGCTAAATGCGTATTACTCCACATATCATACATTTCTGAGTTATGGAATAATTTTGTGGGGTAATTCGGCTGCGGCTATATGAGTCTTTAAACTGCAAAAAAAGCAGTTCGCATAATTGCAAATGTAGGCTTAAGAGAGCACTGTAAACCTTTGTTTAAAAAATATGTCATTATGCCATTACCTACACTTTATATTTATTATTCTCTTCTAGAAATTCATAAAAATGCATCAACTTTTAATAAAAACTGTGGTATACATAAACATGAAACCAGATCATCTAACTTACTGAGACCGCCTAAACACAGGCTACATAGATCGGAGAATAATACTTTAGACTTAAAGCTATACAATAAGCTCCCATCTAAACTAAAAACATTCAATACTCAACAATTTAAATACAACATAAAAACCATTATGTTAATGAATTGTTATTACTCTATTCGGGAATATATGGATACTCCTATTATGTAAGTAACTATGTTTGTGTTATTTTATTGTTTTTAAATTGCAGCATGGATTACTTTTTTTTTGTTTTCTTTTTGCATTGTTTACACATTTTTACTACTAGTGACTATATAGTTATAGTATTCATACATAATATACTATTATTTTTATCATTTTTAATTGTATTAACGTAGACGTAAATTCTCCATTGTTGTGACAATATCTACGCCTTTATTTTTGCACATTTGTATTTTCTGTATATATTTATTCTATGCTTTTTTTATATTTCATGTATTTCTCATTTTAATCTATCTCTTATGTTTTTAGTATATTTATATATTTGTATTATTTACATACTATAATCTGTATACTACTGATGCAATCAATCAAATTTTTACTTGCCACAAATGTACATATTTGTATATAATGTGGTCAAATAAACTCTATCTATCTATCTATGTTATCTTATCTTATATTGTTTTCTGTTATTGTTTCTGACAAAAATTAGCAATACCTCGGACCTCATATCCTTTTGTGGACTTTAGGTCGTAACAACTAATTAAAAAAAGTTATATCCTCAGGAGTAAAAGAAAGCACAAACATTTAAGTTGGTATGTATCACTCGCCTTGAAACAATTTTCTCCTCGTATAAAACAAGAAAGCCTATCTCGCTTTCTAGCATTTACTAAAGCAGAGCAAGTATTGATTTAACATTAAGATGGCGGGTATAAGAGAATGAGATCTTAGTTTAGCAAGGGGTCTTCATGTCCATTAGAATAGTAATTAAATATATGCAAATGCATTCCTGGATTATCCCTTCCATTCCCTACACCCTTCTCCTTCAGGACCATAAAGTGTGTACACCCTCAGAATACAACAGAACTTCCACCCAGCTAACAATTATCACAAATGACGCCTTGCCGGAAAATTGAGTAAGACTGAATTTCACAGAATTAAGGGAGATAATAATTGTTAAGATTTTAAATACTTAATATGAAACTGTTATATATAAATTAAATTTTGTCTATTATAATTTTCTCAAAGTTTATGCTTCGGTGGGAAAAGCATTATTGCTATATTAATTTAATCTTTAATTAATACTATCATCATACATTTTTAATGAATGTAATTTTACTATAGAACGTTCAAGAATACATTTTCAGTAATTGTTTATAATAGTATTCTTTCAGCTTTCTCAACGGGCAAAAAATAATGGCGACCGTACTATGTTTAACGATAAAATTAGCTGAAAGAATTTAAGAAACATATTTTAAAAATACAACAAAATTTATGAAAACATGTGATGTATTTAGAAATGATATACATATAGTAGTTACTAATAGCTATTTTATTGTATAATTGAATAATGTTGTATTTCATTTACGAATAATTATTTCTCATTTCGGACATTTACCGGACTAGTGTGGTAAAGTACTACAAAAATACTATAGCTATTTTATTGTATAATTTGATATCTAATTTCAGAATGTCATCCAAAAATTTTGCGAAGTCTACTTTAGTGACATGTACGTTACAGCACTAGTGGGGTAATTAAAATTTAATTTAAGTTCTATTATTACAATCATGGATTGTAAATTTTTTACAGTTAGAAATTTGTAAGTCAGAAGTGGATGAAACAGATTGGAAAGGGTATTCAAGGCTAGTTAGGAAACTTATATACTAACAGCTGATGCTTTGTCATATCAAATTTGACACATTTTAGAATTTGTTGTCCAAATCAATGTTTTGCATTCGTTATATTATTTCACGAAAGTATATAAAACTTTGTACGATCTACGTATCGTAACTTTATATTTCAATCCTCGATGGGTTATCAAATTCGTCCTTCGGCCTCGTTTGAGAATTTTTCATCGTGCATTTTAATATAGGTTACAATACTGTCATAAAAAATTTTTTATTCAGGTGTGGCATATTAAATGTTTTCTAACAATTTTACAAACCTGTTAACGTCTATTATAGACACGTGCACAATTTTTTTAATAACGGTAATAATACTAATAAATATGCGGCTCACACATCTTCCAGCGGCTTGTATATCAGTGTATACGCGGAAGCTATAAAACCTTAGGCGAGGGTTGTATAGGGGATATACCATCCTTCGGAGGGGATGTAAAGCCATCGGTCCCTTATCTAGTAAATATTAGGCAAGTAAAAGTTAAACACTTCTTAAGGGAAGAGGTTCGGCAAAGTTCCTGAATGGGGGTAGCTCGTCTACAGGCGTCGGTGTTAGGCCTCAGTAGCGGAAATATGCCGACGTTAAATAAATGTATATAAAAAAAAATATATTTTATTGACCAAGAAGATACTCAGGGTATATATGGCACATCACAACGAAACAGGTTATGTTACAACAAGATGAAAAATATAAATACGTATACGCACATATACCTATATAACAACATTATAGTTATTTACATTATGAATATCTAATATTTGTATGCCCCTAAAGAAATTAAAAACGAAGCAAACGAAGTTTGTTATACTCATTCCTAACAAATCTAAAGCTTCTTATGACAAAGAATTTAGTAAATATAAAGGTTGCGCAAGACGCAAAGGTTTTACTGGTGTTAATGAAGATGTAACGTTCTTTCTCTTTCTTTCTTCTAAACATAAAACAACCGTATTAGTAGCCATATTATGTGCCTGAGTTGGACAAATTAATATATGAGCACAATATAAATATAAAAGCAGGAAAAAAACAATAAAGACTCTTTTTTTGCTAAAGATGCAATGGTTAATTGTAAAACAAAATTTACATAGTCATTCACGAAATTCACTTATGCTGTAGAAATATCCCATTGCCAACATGTTCTTGCATGTATTTGTAAATGTTGTGAGTTTATTTATATCTCTTACCTCAGCAGGTAATCTATTAAACAGAACAATTTGATTATAGAATAGTGATTTTTACTTGTATAATATCACCATTGTTGGGAACTTGTTATTGAATAATTTTCTGTTTTTATAAATAAATATTAAATATTTGGATATATATATATATAAATAGCTGGATGTATGTAAAGAAGAGGAAAAAGATATTTGAAGGTTAGGAATATAAAGATGAGGAAGAAGATATTTGAAGGTTAGAAATATAAAGAAGAGGAAGAAGAGATTTGAAGGTTAGGAATAATTTAGGAAAGATTTGGAGGTTAGAAAAGTTTATGTTGACAAGAGTTTGAAAGGGAAGATGGCGGAGAAAAGGTTACTAAGGAATGAAAAATAAATAAAAAAAATTAAGAAATTATTTAAAAGAGTTTAAAAAGATTAATAATAACGTACAAGAAGGAATATTAAAATAATGTCAGCAAAGGATAAAGTAAAAAGAAGCTGACGAGCTGAGAAAACAATAACAAGTAATAAGTAAATAATTATTATTTATTTTGTAGCTAGAGGCGAAAGTCAGAACAACGTCAACGAGGCATTGATATAAGGAGAAGGTCGTATACAATCCAACTGAAGGCAGAAGCAGAAAGAAGTGAATTAAGAAGTCATCGATCCAAGGTCCCAGAAGAAAGAAGTCACCGATCTAAGGAAGAAAGAAGTGTAAACACAGGAAGAAACAGACTAAAGGTTTTTAATGTGTATTACCTCATTCATTGTTTTATATTAAGTTATTTTAGTAGGGAATTTAGGGTTCCATAACAAAATTTGATTTTGTCAGAATAAACATTGTTCTTGTCGTTGAATCTTGTCGATTTTTAAATAATGGTATAATTTTAAGCGGAGATGAAAATTTGCTTTTTTTTTTTTTTTTTTTTTTTTTTTTTAAAGGGCATCGACTACTTCGGTCATTAGCCCTATCATAGTGTATCCTTATTGGATATGTAAATTTATTACCAGGGTGTAAACAACCTGTGGCAACAACATGTGCTATGCTTCATCTCAATAAGGTGTCATTCATCGCATATGTGTTTACGTGTGAGTGGGCATCAAGTAATACGATGTGAATACAAAAGAGAACGAAAAACAGAAGCAGTCAAGAATTGCCTGCATTCATTAGATCCGACGTAGTAAGTTAGACTTTTCAAAAAATTTTAAAACTTTCCGAGTTGATTCTTTGTCATTCGCTAAGGTTTGCTGTAGTTGATTTGGAATATCCAACTGCGATCGTAAGTCCAAGTATCTTTCACATTCTTGTAAGATATGTTTTACAGTGAGTTGCATTCCGCATGTTTGGCATATCGGTGGTTGTTCCCCTCTTAATAGGTGGACTGATGTAAGGTTGGTGTGCCCTATCCGAAGTCGACATAATGTGACTTGTTCCCTTCTAGTTAATTCACATGGCAACTTCCACTTATTAACACAAGGTTTTATAGGTTTCAATTTAGCATATGTGCTATTCCATTCTTCTTGCCAGGCTTCCTTAATTTTAGTATCCACATGCGTCTTCAGGTCTTGAGGATGTAATTGTGTGTGATCTACTGTATCTTTTTCAACTGCTTCGCGTGCACCCCTATCTGCGAGATCGTTGCCTCTGATGCCCGCATGGCCTGGCGTCCAAACGAAGGTAACTGTTTTATCGTTAGAGTGTAACCAGTCAATTAACGAAAGTATTTGCTGCACCAATGGATCTTCAGAAAATCTATTTTTTATGGCCTCGATCGAACTTAGCGAGTCAGAGCATATCAAAAATATATAGTGGTTCGTCATATCGCAGTATCGTAGAGCCTGCCAGATAGCGTAGAGTTCGGCGGTAAATACGCTGCATGCTTGATTTAGTGTCCACGAGTAAACTTGATTTGATACAGAGATAGCGCTGCCAACTCCTTGTTCCGTCTTTGACCCGTCGGTGTAAATTTTAATATAATTTGGGTATTTACTAAGAATTTCATAAAATGTTTTCTCATATATCACATTACTCGTTTCATTCTTCCTGTGGTAGGTGCATTCTAGATGACATTTAGGCAACTTTATGGTCCAGGGAGTCGTTTCGTATTGTCCGCGTGGAAGTATATCTGGTAGTGTAATTTTAAGTTTTCTTATGGCTTCTGTTGCTCGGACACTTACCGGTCGGGTTACTGTGGGTCTCTGTAAGTAGGTAGTGTATAGGTCTTGATCTGTTATGATGGCATAATTTGGATGCGTAGGTTGTGAGCGAATTTGGATTGCGTAGTTGATGATCATTTGTGCTCTTCTGTATTTCAAAGGAGACATTCCTGCCTCGCAGCATAGTGATGATAGGGGTGATGTCCGGAAGGCTCCAGTAGCCAGTAGTTTTATTATATCAATTGTTAATAAATTGTTGCTATTGTTGCTAAGTTTAATAATTTAGATATAAATTAGTTAAAGTTTATTATATTTTATAAACAGCTTTCGTTGAAATAAATATTTCTTGTGAATTTATTCAATATACTTAATTTTAGTGTAAATCAAATGTTCTAACGATTTCATAGTTGAGTACTTTATTTTGGATTTTGATGCTTATCTATCTATGCAGACGTTTTCTCAAATAGATATATAAAAAATAAATGTTTCCAAATCGGCACTAATTATATGAAAGCAGCTGTATCAAAATAATAATACAATTATCGTATTAGTTAGTTATTCTGAACAACTGTTGATACATTGGCAGCACGCATTATTTTGGTGTAATATTTAGTAAATTGGTCGATCACACACATATATACTTCATTACGTGCAATTTATTTGGGCCCTTTTTAGAAATGGAAATCGATAATCATGTTCAGTAGGAAAGTACGATACGATTAATTGTTAAAATTCAATGATCCTTTGTAGCCACAATTGCAATAAGTTCTACCTCACTGCATAGGTGAAAAAATAAATTATCCATCGGAACAGCAAATCAGCAAAAATTGAACTAGATGGAGGATGTAAAACATTGGAAATAATTAATTAAGCAATACCATTAATTACACAGTGTAACATTTTAAACATCTGCACCAGACGTAATGAGTGTATCAATGTGAAGTTTTAAAATGTTAAACTTTGCGAAAAGTATAAATGATTTACGCTGATCTGGAAATTGTTTAAAAATACATTACCTCAAAATCATAGATATGAGTATATAATATTTGGGAAGGTGTAAGAAATATCTTTAAATTATGCAAATTCAGATTATTTTGTGTAAAAAGGAGATGTGTTCCTATAGTATACATATTTTGAACTTTTAAATATTTAAGTAAGTAGATGACATAAATGACCTAAATGACTTCAACAAACATTACATAGACAGTTCCTGTAATAAATGTGTCAGATAATCTCATTAGTACGTACAAGTTCAATGTCTCTTTCTAATTCAGTTACTTTTGTTAAAACTCCAACCAATTAATGGAAATGTTTTTAATAAAATCCAATTCCACTGGAAATGGTAGTATAGCACAAACAACACTTAAACTTTGTTTGCTTAAGGGCACTGACTCATGTAACAAACCTCAATAGAGAATAATATTGCGACCACTGAATGGAAAGAAGCAGTTATCATTGCCAAAAAAAATCTCCCGTATCACATAGCGACTTTAGGCTTACCAGTATGCTCAAATATCATTTTAGAATCCAAAATTATATTGAAATCTCGAGACAAATTGTAATGGAGTATTACGTATGAGTATAATTTGTTACGGACCTCTAGCGTATGCGACCCACCATACGCTTTAGCGTTTTGTGGGCCGCATAATAACAACTGCTACGTCCGTAACACATTCACTATTCTCCACGGGAGGGCGACACGTGAACAGCAAAGAGAAACGGAAACCGGGTAGGCAACCATTGTTTTTGGCATGGTTGGTGTTAATTAGTTGGTAATTCTTCCAACCTCGGTTTTATCCAAGGCATCCTGGTGGATTTTAGAATAATCAACTCAAGAAAATTTCCTCAATCTGTTGTTGTTCCGTTTAGCGGAATATTTTGTGGTTGTGAGTAAATTTTATCTGCGGAAGCAGGATATTAAATTACACAAGGTAAGCTAACCTCTTCACGCCATCTTGCCCGTTCTCTACCCACGTGTTTCGCAAATTTGCAGGCTCTCCTTTGGGAAATACCGTGCCAACTTGAAAGGCGGACTCGACCTCATTTATCCGACTGTGGCTTCCCGGAGTATTGGTGGATTGTTCCCTCATCAGTGAGGTAAATTATGTTTCATTTGTAGGTTATGTCAGAATTTCTCACATTAAGCACGCTTCACGTGCATTTCTGACTTTGTAAATTTAAATCGTGATATCTTTAGGGTTCCACGTCAGTGAGAGTTCCACGGACGGGGTATCCACACACAGTGGAAGGTGCCAGGACTGGTGAGGCTACCATCAACCCCATCCTTGGGTCCATTTCTTATGTCCCGAAGACATCTCCGTAGGGCTACAGGTTCTTCCACGTCCGGACTCGGTATCGTACCACCCTAAATAAGTGTTGTGTTTATTTTTACTTACCGGAGACCACCTTCAGTGGTTCGGCTGGATATCAGTTCTTAATTTACATTTTTAACTTGTACATATTTCAAGATTTTATGCATTTACATATATTTAAGGAGGTTCTTTAAATCAAACCTTTGTGGCAGAATCTATGACAATTTTTGAGGACATTGTAAACCGATGTGTAGCTACACGAGGCATTTTTTTAACGTTGTAACTTAGTAATCGAGAATTTGCCACACCTGTGAACATCGCCAGGTTACATGCTAGAGAACCTAAATCTGTAAATTGTTTAATATAGTGCATTTCATTTTTAAAGAAAGTGTCATTATTTCGTCTGCGACCACTACATATGGAAAAACTCAGTGATTTGTTAAGTAAGTAAACTAATAATTTTTCATAGTTTATGTAAGCTTGGGCTTAACGCCCTAAGATAGTCTGAGCTAGAGAAATTTTATCGTAGGCACGTATATCACTTTCCGGGTAAGTCAGTGATTACGATATCTGCTACGCTACAGTAGCCCAAGTGATTTCGTTGTGTAAAATCTTATAATCTTTAATATCTAACGTATCTACTTGTTTATGTACGTGTAACTCGTAGCAAATTTAAGATAATACATAAGAGACTTATAACTTCGGAAGAAAATTATTTATGAAATAAAAGCCAAACAACCTGTATGTCAATATCATTTTGTTAACTCTAATCTCTGTTTACGATTTTCAATCAACTTAAATACTTTTAAGTCATCGACATATAATAAAAATAAGAAATTTTGGTCAATATTTTTAGTATGGGCGAAATTGTGACTCTTGGGGCATGCTAGACGTCACATTTATAAATCTAGAGGTGGAATTGTTAATTTTGATTATCTGACATCTTCATTAATAAGGTTTTATAATGCACTTTGTCCAAGGCTTTCAAGAAATTTTTGTACACTAAGTTCACTTGATCTCTATATTTCTAATCTCCATTACAGTACGTACAAAAGAACTTGTCACTATAACAGTCATATTGAAGGAATCTTAATTTGTGTTTAACTAGAAAAAGTAACATATAGTGGAGAACCGAGACAACTAAACTAAATTTCACACCTTATACACCACTCGAAGATCTAAAATAAACTGAACTTTGGAGCTTATGTGAGATGACCTCCTGATCCGAATTTTTAGATTGCAAATTTATTTGGAATTGAGAAATCAGTGAAATGACCTCTTGAAATTTTTCTCAAAATTGAGATTTCTTCATATTATTAACTTAATTTACCATATAACTTCTTCATTAATAATAATATTTATCTATTCTTGTTATATATTGACAGTAATATGACACTCATTTCAATGTCATAATGATGTTGTTTATAGCACTAATGCGATATATATTTATCGCACGCATTTTATAAAAAAGCACGCAATTTTATGCTGCAATAAAACTTAATTCTCACATTTTTGACTTAGAAATCAGTAATAGTTAGACTGCAAGTAATTAAGTCACTAAATATTTCACTTATATTGTAAAAAAATAACAAACTCGGTAATTATTTTATTCTCCAACCGAACACTGACGAACTTCATTAATTATGATATCTGTCGCTGTTGGGTTAGACGTAACACCCCGCGGCATAGTTGACTGGTCGATGACGCTCCGCCCACGGGGCCCCGTGCTGTCGATGGGGCCGCGTTCAACATAACCTCACTTGTGCCCCAGTGCTGTCAAAAATGGGACACGGGAAATTCAAACTGCATTACCGACTACGGGAAATTCACTAGCGTTCCCGTGCTGTCAAATTTATATAAACACGTGATAATGGGGCACCCGTGTTCTGTGTGCCCCTGGCCGGCCGACGCGATTCTGATCTCACTAGTACCCCGTGCCAACATAACCTAACTATTGCCCCCATATCAACATAACCTCACTAGTGGTCCCGTCCCCACCATCAACCTCACTTCCACCATCACGTGACCGGTTAGTGCCCCCGTATCAACATAACCTAACTTCTGTTGCCAACATAACCTCACTTCTACCATCACGTGTAACAGCAAAAAGGCTAGGTGTATAACATACTTAAAAAATCAAAAAGATATCAAGAGGCACTAATTTCCATGGGCGACTTGAATGTCTCAGAAACAAACACATCACGACTATTTGAAGAAATGCACATTTAAAAAATCTTACTGACTTAGTACCACTGAACAATGGATGGACAGAAATTAATAACTGCTACGATTTCGTATGGTTTGAGGCAGAGCAATTTCCGCCAATGGTCGGTGATGCCATTGCGTTATACAATTTCAATGATGATGGGAGTCTGTTTGCTGTAATGAGACCTATAAATACACCTAATCGTTTTTTCGTTGCATATAGAAATAAAAAATTTGTTAATATACAGATTGGTCTAAATACAGTTGGGGTAGTACTCTATAAAATTGCCAATTTTTTGAAACTATCCAACCCTAGACAGTATACTGGACGTTCCTCAATATCAATACTAGCGAATGCTGGAGTCGACCTTTTAACGGTAAAAAGGCAAAGTGGATAGAAAAGTAATGCAATTGCATAAGGGTACATTGAAACCTACGAAGAATATAAAGAGAAAACTGCAATTAAAATATTAGGTGAGAGTAGTCATCAGCATCACAAAACAAATTGACTGTTTGCATCACTGTTAATACAAAGGCAACGTCTTCCCAATCTCATATATTGTCAAAATAAGTAGTGTTGGTTATTCAGTGTTCATTATTTATTACTTGTAGATGTTGTGTATTGACAATAAATAATATTGATTAACTAGTAGTTTTTTATGTATAAAAAAATTAATAAGTCGAGAGTAGATAAAATCTTGTATATTATACGTGCTATATAAGGTATTTCATGGCACTCGCCTGTTCACAGAACTCACCTTTCGTTCTATAAATTGCAGGCAGGCGCGTGCTATGAAAGAGACTTCATATAGCACTTATAATATAAATAGCTATTATGTTATGTATTATATATATATATTTTTATACATTTATTTAACATCGGCCTATTTCCGCTACTGAGGCCTAACACCGACGCCTGTAGACGAGCTACCCCAACCAGGAATTTTGCCGAACCTCTTCCCTTAAGAAGAGTAGGGATCTTTTACTTGCCTAACATTTAATAGACAAGGGACCGACGGCTTTACATCCCCTCCGGAGGATGGTATATCTCCTATACAATCCTCGCCTAAGGTTGTATAACTTCCGCGCATACACTGATATGTATTATACTTTAAGATTTCGATGCATTGCCTGAGTAGTTAATATCCTTTCTTACATTTGGCTACATGCATTTTTTAAAGGATGGTATAAGGTAGTATATGATTTTGCTTGACTGGGTTTGTTTGATGTCGTATAATTTTCAACGATCTTCATTTAAAATGTCAATTCAAATAAGAAATGTTATATTAATTTTATAGTTAACCCAAAAGTTCTTAGCATTACTTACTAAATGCTAGATGGCGCCTGCTGACTATTTTACATGTATCCCAAAGATCTTGAAATGCACTACATGGTCAAGTGATCCTCGTGTCGGTCGTCACATGCCTACCTTGCACTGACGAGAGCCAACAGCTCGAAACTGCAGTCTGCAAGTGGTGTGTGACGACTGGCAAGAGAGCTCCTTTAAGTAGGATCAGTCTTTCGGCTGGTGTTTGTTGCAATCGAAGCATTAGCGTTTTGATGGTAATATGCAATTATTACGCTTAACGCACCAGGCTTGTAACTTGTAATTCAGCGCTCGGCGGGGCACATAGCCCGGAGGGTAGCTGCTGGTTTCAGTCTGGTTACGTTCCTTATAATAAAATAAAGATTTTATAGAGGAGTTTGCGACTAAAAATATTATGTTTTAATATACAATTATTGTTTCAACAAATTTACCGAATTATTTTCAAGTATTATTTTAGATTAATATTATGCTGAATATAACAAATTTCTAAAATTGGCAAGTATTGTTTTTATGTAAAAATGGAAATATTCTAGTTTATTTTAGTTTTCGTTCGAGATAGGGACTTTGTTTAATACCGATTTCATAGGTCAGATAAATGATATATTTGCACTTCTATTTGAATGATTAAATTGCGGCTTTTTGTTGAAACTATCGAACCCTTTTTGTATCCAACTAACATAATGTCTTCCATGTAGGAACAATAATTACTGACGCCTTAAAGTTTGGCCAACCCTTACTTCAGAAGGCAAAACACAGGGGGCGCTTGTAAAACAAAGACGTGGCGGCGGCCACTACGGTGCGGTACGATGTATAATTTAAGCAAACGACCCCTGATAAGGGCTACGTGTGTAAACTATAGCTAATCTAACTCAATAAACTTTATAGTGGCAGGAATGGAGCTCGAGATAACGACAAGGTCGCTAATCCAGGTTACTAACTTGGCTCTAACGACATCTATGACTAGTGTGATTACCACCGGCCACTTTAATAACGACCACGTGGAAAATGGTCCATAAGCATACAGAACCCGTTTTAATGTCTCCGATTATACGACGGCGAAAAACAGTACTTGACTCAGTTATTACTTGAGTTATTTGTTGTCATTTACTTTTATGGCTTGTATATCCGCTGTTTCACAAACGTCTGTACTTATTTGCTTGTGGCAACACAATGGGCGTTGTTACGATAAGCTTCTGTCACTGTTATTATTCTTGACTTTTTAAAATCACTTTACGATTCATTTATCAGGACGGAATGCGAATTTTATTACGAAAATATAACTCTTATTTGTAATATGGATTACATAGCAATTGTGATGTTATCAATGCGTCAATCAAATGCAGACATGACGTGGATTTAAATGTTGCGAAATCAAATTTCAATGTTTGTATTATATTATTAAGATATTGCAAATATTGTGCTATTACTATTTGAAAGTTTCAGCGATCTAATAAGTAGTATTTTCACATTTTGAAACCTGCTATGGTTTTTATTAAAATTATTTAAAGACAGCTTTTATAATGTTTGGAAAATAAATTTTGCCTGGAAAAACCGCCACCATCTTAAATTTTTAGGATTTTCGCTATATCTTTTGAACTAATGGTCCTAGCGAGGTCATTCAAATGTCAAATTAACCGAAATTAAGAAAATACAAATTAAATGAGTTATGGACGTTTCTATAGCAATTTTATTTCATTTATTATCGCGAACATGGCAGACAGTATCTAAACCTTAATTTTGATAAGTTTGAACCTACCACGTCGGCAAAACACAAGAATTGCTGAAATAAAGGATATATTATACTACCTATATATATCTCATTTATTTAGAAGACATTGATTGCCTTGCATTCAGAAAAATTACAATTTAATATCACGAATATATTTGAAATTCCCGCGAGTCGCGCAGGCGGTATTAATATCACGAGCGAACTAACTGCGTTTGTGTTGTCGTAAACAGATTGCGATTTAGTCGTGGTGGAGCGTTTTATTTTTCAAAGGGACAATTCGGTTTGTATTTTGGGTCACGGCGAAAAGAGTGGTAAGTTGCGAGGGAAGAACGAGGTATTGACACTATTCGTCGATTTAGTGAAGCTCTCAATGACGGTATCGCCGCTCTAATCGGCGACTCGAAAACAGTTCCAATTCATTATAACTGTCGGAAAGAGTACACACGGCCACTTGGATCTCCATCCAATGCTACGCACGAGGAACCTATCAAAAGAAATTCCCGATCGTCTGCCAACAATTTTGATTTTAAACATCAGTGCTTCTTTTACGAGTGCGAGGTTACTGACGAAATACATCTAGAACAAGAACCTTATAGCGAGGTTGCTGTTCTCCACGTCATTGAAACTGTACTTTCTATGGCTTCAAAACGTTCCGACTCTTAGGCAGAAAAAAATGTTGAAGTGAACACTGAGATTGATCTAGTTGCAGTGGAGGGACGATATCACCGTAAGTGCTTTACGTATTTGGTATTCCAGGCCAATTTCCGTCGATGTTGGGACTTTCTTCCTAGAATACTGCTGCAGGCCGCTCCGAGGTTTCTAGCAGGTTCAGAGCTTTAGTTTCCTCTAGTTCAGAGCTTTCGATAAGTTGTGCGAGTATTTGGAGAGTAACGACGAATACCAGTACACCTTTACGAAGTTGATGGAATTAATGTAGAGGTTTTCCCAGAAGAAAAGCCATACAGCGAGAAACATTTAAAAAGGAAGCTGCAAAATAAATTCTGAGACCAAATCATCATTGCTGAATAAGTTGACAGGTCCAGAGTTCTTTGCTTTACAGATACAGCAGGTAGAATTTTGATGGAAAGTTGATATAGCTCTAAAAGTGCAACCCTGAAAAGAAAACCATGTTAACAATTTATAATATTGTTAAACAGTAATAAAGCTGTGTAACTAGCCGCTTCGGCTGGCGGGTTACTATTGAGTGACGTCACGGCCGAGACTCGACAAAGCGGGTGCGGTCCATGTTTATGATTTTTTTTTAGACGATTTACGGGTCTCACATAATACTAGTTTTTTGTACAGGGTCTCAGAATTTTAAGATCTTGCCGATAATGAAATAAAAAAAAAGTGCTAAATGAGTCTATTACTTAAACATATAAGACTAAACGAATCTGTTTTGGTAAACAGTAAATTGTGATTAAACTTAAAATTGAGCAGTCGATCTGAATTTTTTTGTTAATTTATTAATGAATATATTTGCAAAACACAGTATTTTAAAATTATGAGGAAAATTGATCCAAATATTTCAAACGTCATTGAAGAACTGTAATTCTTTTATAAATGTTAAAAATTGAAACCAATCTATCAATCAATTTTTGTTTATTTTTTACTACGTTTTCGGCGATGAATGTTGGTCCCTTGTCTGACAGTTTTGTAAAATAAAACCTGTCGGGATTTAATTAACTATTTTAGTTGCAAATTATGGTTTTTCTGCAGTATTTTGTAAATTTCTTTGTTTCTAATGGTCGGATCACTCTAAAGACATTTCAAATTGTTCTTGATCAAATTTCGAACAAAAGAAAAGCTGTTATTTTAGATGACTTTTAAAAAGAATGTTGAAACGCATAGTTAAAAATGAATTTAAGAAAGAAGTTAAAATCGCGGGTCCTCTCCCGCGTCGATGATCGACTCCTCCAGGAGTTACGGTTGTCTAAGCGACGTTTCGGCAGAATCTCATCTGCCATCTTCAGGTTCTCACTGAAAGCTGCCTACTGCTGCTCTTCGTTGCTCGAACTGAACTTCAGTTCAGTTCAGATATATATATATATATATATATATATATATATATATATATGGTTATTATACATGATTTGCAGGAAACAACTACTCAGCGGGCAAATACCCCGACCTGCATTGAATTACACCTTACAAATCATGAAAAATTGGTAGCCAATGTATATATATATATATATATATATATATATATATATATATATATATATATATATATATATATATATATATATAAAATACCAAGAAAAAATGCTAATTTGCAAATACAATGGTTACTGAAAGAATATTCTTGTTCGATAACGTTTTTCCAAACTTAACTGTTAACTTACATTGATGTCCCCAAAAAGTGATGAAAGCGCAAACCCGTAACATCTCATTTGTGTTAACATCTATGCGGAGTTTAACCAGAGCTCTTCTACCACTCAACTAGGACAAACATACAAAAACAACTAACAATTCTTTGCGACATTACCTCTACGGCAGCTGAGATTCCAACACAGCAACCTCTAGTCCACTATCACCATCAATTAACATTAATATCCTAGCTAGCATTCGAACCCAGGAGCTCTCGAATTCAAATCTAACACGCTACTGAGCCACTGCGTTCCTACGCAAAAATTATTTTGCCTTACCATAATTGTTAATTCTTCTATTGTTCTGGTGAAAGGCGTTCTAACACTTATGTTTAGAGAATCAGCTCTCTTAGCGGCGGCACAAATAGAGATTTTGAACTACTGTAATTGAGAATTCCGAGACTGAAAATCCTATTTAGAAATTTTGATAAGACACTGATATTGACATATTTAGTTCCCACAAAGACCAACACATACAACGCTCTATCCGACGTACCCGTAGTTGCTTAAATCTCAAATGTTAATAACACCAAATGATGCCAATTTCGTTAATGTCGTGCGTTAAGTGCATTTTTCAATTATAGATTCAGTATTTCGATTTTGAGAAAGTTACTTCATTGCCTTTGTCGACATACAATTAGAAAATCTCAGAACTAGACCAAGTAAAAATTTAGTTTAGTATAATTTGGGTTCCACCCATTCTTTTATTCGTAAAAGTCACAACATATTATTTCTAAATGATATGCTTATATCGCTAACACTCACCGAAATACACTAATCAAAAACTCAGTCAATATTAAACAGTGTTTTACAAATTACTAATTTTATTTAATACGACTTTAACCACTAGCATACAGTGAGTACTTTCATCATGCTTTACACGAACTTTCGAGCAAGAAAAACGTCCCGTAACTGAATCCCTTTCTTTTCTCCAAATTACAGCAGCATCGTCCAGCCACCTGTATCTTCTAACTCAGAGAAACCTGATTCTGTTTACCAAATTAGAAATGCAAATGATGCTCTTATAATTCTTATTTCTGAAGCGAAATATTCTTTAAGGGTTAGCACAATGTGCCTGGAGACTGGGTTGTGTCAAAGGTCACGGCGATATAAAAGTCACCCAGTTAGAGGTGACAGGTTTGGTCAGTTGGTCCAGACTGGATGCAGCTCTCCCGTGGGAAATTAAGACGGTCAGTTATACCGAGAGAGTGTTGTGCTACATTTTATTTTAATTTAAAAATATTTTATACTGATTTGCTTAAACTAAAGAACGTTTGTTTTAAATTAGTTTACAATAATTAAAATGTAGCTGTAAACGAGTAAAATTATCAAAACACGTGTATATGACAGAGCTGTGCGTATACATTTATTATTAGATTTAAAAAATGAATAGTTAAGAAACAACTAAAAACGCGCTTCTATTAACAACCTAAAAAGTATAAAATAATTTCTAATATAGAGTTGTTATTAAAATATTTCATATGTTATCCCCTAACATATACCGTTTTTGAGTTATTAAATGTCAAATATCTTAGTTTAACAAGTTACTTAATAGTGCGGTTCAATTAACGCACTAAACTGTGCAATCATGGCAACTATTATTTTTTGCAGACCTTTTATAAGCGATACCTTTTTCTATGTCTGTATTGACTGGATTATAAAAGATGTCATATTTCTGTAATAAATATAGTTTACCTTAAGAGTTGGTCGGAGTGTATTAGTCATCCATGCTTCCAATTTTAATTGTAAATGACTTCACGTCAATAAAATGACGCAGCTGAATGTACAGTGTGCTTGGAAGGCGAGAGATAGAGATGTAGTAGAATATGACATTGGACAAATTTATTATAACTAATCCTTAAATTTCTCTGTGCATTTGAGGACATTAGGGCTAATTTTATTTTAGTTCTACAAAAGGGAAAATGTTTATTTTAATGATACCTATGCGGGACGATAAAAATTATTTTTGCAAATCGATAATAGAAGAAAAAAAATTATTTTTTTATATATACTTTTTTTTCTCTCATCGTCCCACATTGTATCATGTTTTTAATGTCTTTTAGTGAAAGCCGTTTTTTAAAATAATGATCTATATGAGAGTAATTTGCACAGCCTTTCTGGCTTATATCCGGAGCACTCTTAAATAAATCAGTATAAAAAGTAAAAAATGGTTATACGAAGACAGAAAATTCCAGTATAAGAAAAGAGACATTATTAACATCTACTTGAAAGTAACACACACAGAGTTAGCTTATAGACTTAAAAATTCAGATTTTAATCAATTAGATAGAGACATTAGATTCAAAGTTAACGGCATAATAAACAAAAAATATATTAAACAAAAAAGGAAGTTTTCCTCACTAATCTATAAAAATAAAAACAGCAATATATGCCACAAACTAATAAAACATCAAATCATGTTGTCTATAATATATTTACTAATTTAATAGATATCGTTTTCACTTTAGACGAAACAACTTTATTGAAAAAAGACTTGAATTATAATATCAAACCCACTATTAATGCAAAGTCTTTAGGATATTTAGGCATAGAGACGGAACTAGCACTCAAAAACAGTCAATTGCTCATTAAGCAAATATTTAAATTCAGAAACTATAAAATCTCAAATCATTAATCAATCAATATACAATATAATAAGGAAAACGTAATAACAAATAATATAAAAAAGAAATCTAATGAAAATGATATTATCTTTATCAGAACTGACAAAGGTAAAGCCGTAATTGCAATCAGTAAAGAGGAATACATTAAGAAAACTACAGATTTTTTGTCTTCTTCACACTATAAAAAAGTAACTTTTAACCCTACGGAAAAATTTCAAAGAGACATCAAGTTAGCATTAGAAAATACTTCAGGAATCCTTAGCCCTAAAGATAAATATAATTTAACGATTATGAATCTACAACCTCCTAAGCTGTATTCGCTTATAAAATTACGTAAAAATAATTTCCCTATTAGACCACTAGCTTCATTTATCACTGCACCATCAATAAAACTCTCTACAAAATTAATTATATAATTGAGTAAAACACCACTGTAATTTCAACTCCACTCATGTATTAAAAATTCCTACTAATTGACAAAATCCAAGACGTAAAATTACCTAATAATGCAAAACTGATTTCATTTAACGTCCAAAATCTATTTCCTAGTAGTCCTCTAAACGAAACCATACAAGCAATAAAACAATTATTAGATATGAATAATACCGACCCGGTAATTCAAGATGAAATTTTTCATTTATTAACCGTATGTTTAAATCAAAATTACTTCTTATTTAACAATGGCATTTACATAGGAAATGATGGCTTAATAATGGGAAACCATCTAAGTCCCATTTTAGCAGAAATATTTATGGATTTCCTAGAACAACAAATTCATGAAAACAAATTAATTAAAAATTTCATTTATTGGTACCAGTATGTAGATGATATTCTTACATGTTTTAGCGGAACAGATAGATAGTTAAAAATATTCCTAGATTTCATAATAGTTTACACCCTAATGTAAAATTCACTGTAGAAATACAAAAATATAACAGTATTAACTTTTTAGATTTAACCATTTCTAAAAACAATAATTTATATGAATTTTATATGTACCACAAAACTTCACATACAGACACTACAGTACACACACATACCCTACAAGCAGCTGACAATAGTATGGTACATAGATTAATTAACGTCCCTATGTCTAAAGATAATGTCAATAAAGAATTAAATATAATAAAGCAAATTGCACTAAATAATGGCTACAACCCAAAAATTACAACTTCCTTGCATCGAAAATGTCTAAAAAAGCTATAAAACTTATATACCCAGTTCCTTTAAATAATACATTAAAACATAAAAGTCTTACGTACATTGGAAAACCTACAGAACTAGTTGGCAAAAATCTGAAAAACACAATATCAGTATCGCCTACAAAATATCTAATTTACTTGGCAAATTAATAAATAACAATAAGAATAGAACTAAAAAAAAAATTATTCAGAAGTCTATAAGCTCATAACATATGGTGATTGCCATAAAGAATATATATAGGGCAAACTGGTAGGAATTTAAAAAAAAGAATCAAGGAACATTTAAGTAGTTTTAATAATAAGAAGAGAGATTCCACTTACGCCAACCACCTCCAAGATGAAAATCACAAAATTAATAAAAATTTTGAAATCTTACATTTGGAAAACAAAGGATTAAAATTGACTCCTTCTGTTTAGTTTAATAGATATGTATAACAATATAGTTTTAGTTTTTAATTTGTGTTCCCAATAACCTATCCAATAGTTTTATTACGTTAGATAATTTATTACAGCCTACTTAAAAATATCTTATAATTCCTTAATAACTTAATTCTTAGTTCCATTTATTCTTTCTCTAAATCTATTTATACCCCTTATTCTGCATTGTAATTTTAGTTAAGTACTTGAGAAAATATATGTAAAACATTTGTGAATAATTTACGTATTCACAAATGAGTTTTATTTCATTCAACATTGATAATATTAATAGTAACCTTAATAATTTAACACTCATTTCGTTCTTAACTTATAATTCTTATAGAAGCATTAGTCTGAATAATAGATTTCTGCATTCATATTACTAATATTACTAACTATCGAAACGTAGCTGTTAAAGTTTCGACTTTGCCAATGATTTTACTCCAAATAAACAAACTAATAATGTACTTTATAGTCTAACAGCGTAATATCCAAAGTAGTTGTCGTTTTTGTCCAGAAGTTTGTGTTCGATACTGCTTATAGTTAAAATGAATATTTGCTTCATTATCATTATAGTTATTTACATGGGCGTTATTAAATGCATTAGTGAACAAACCATTAAGTATATTAACCCAGAACTCCCAAATGTTTGAATAGTTCTTATAGTTGTACGAGTTAGATGGAATCTGCATGCCTGGAGTAGAGAAAATACTGTTCTAGTGCATTCTATACAGATCCTAGTCGGGTTTTCGCTTCCATGGAATAACATCTCTGAAGCATTCTAGATTTCATTAGCATGGAAAAGAAATATTCTGGGATATGCGCATACTAGAATTAAACTATCATTAAATCAAATACGTTGATTTAAAATTTGCTTTACGATTTATAGATATTATCTTTCTTTAATGTTTGTTGTTATAGCACAATCAAACTGATTATTACTGGAAACAACTTTCCAGGGGAAATTTCAGAATTGATTCTTATGTAATTTGAGCTCCTGATTACGAAATAAAAGTTTTCTCCAAAAAGTAGCTGAGGCATCAAAAGTTACATACACTTTTCTGCTTTTCACGAATTCTCTACGTACGATATACATAGGTTAATTCATCACAATCTTGAAAAAATAAAAACTATAAAAAAATTATAATAAGTAGAACTCTCAAAAATGGCAGATGAAAGAGAGTTTTGAATCCTTCACCAAGCATCAAGGAGGCAAAGCGCATATTTTTTTCTCGCAATGATTGCTTTGAATGTCTCCGTTCGACCACGATGTTTTCCACAAAATACCGGGTGACAACGAAATTAGTCCCATTCAAATTATTCGGTTGCTTTTAGGAGTAATATTTTGAAATTTTCGCATATCATTTGCAACAGAAAAAGCCACATTTTGCACTTATTAAGTTAAAAATGTCACAAGCTAAGTTGGTAACTGCAAGACTGTGTTTTCCAAAAATTCACCCAGTAGGCCTTGAATCCCTCCGAAGGATGGTATATCCCCTATACAACCCTCGCCTATAAGGCTGTATGGCTTCAGTGCATACATTGATATACAAGCCGATGGAGGATGTGTGAGGCGAGGACGCGGTCTTCGTTGTGAACACCAACTTGCCTCATTTTTTTGGAAAATAAAAAGTATCGCTGCGTGGATTGCTTAGCTGAGACTCCTGAGGCCGTTGATGCACTTAATTTGTAGATTTGTAGAAGGTGGGGGGTTGCCCTCGAAGATGTTGGACAGGGCCAAAAGCTACGCCCTGTATGCTGTCCTGGTATTGGCGGTTACACTGACTCTAAATTTAAAAGTTTTGTTTGTTCACTGTATTTTAAAATTGTCTGAGGGGAATTCAACACCCTGTATATTAAGCAAATTGTGCTTTGGAAACGTTAAAGTTCCACTAGAAAGTTAGAATTCACTTTACTTAAATTTTTGTAAATTTTTATAATACTTCTGAGTCACCCTGTATGTGGTGATTGGAAGAAAAGCACTTGTTTTTAATGAAATTGACTGTTTTGATTTAAATAAATGAAAGACCGGCGTCGGTTTAATTTTTATAAATTTATTTCGATTTTGTTACAGTGCCCAAAATTTAGTAACTCTTCGACACTGACAATTCTGGCCGTAGAATCGTATCAGGGGTTTGTTAATTTAACTAAATATCAATTTTATTATTTATTAAAAAGTTGGGCACTAGGTGCGATGCGCGAGGGCAGAATGGATTTTAAAATTAGAATTAAAAAAAAATGAAGGGGCACTAGGTGCGAGATGAATTTATGCGCGAAGGCAGATTAAAGTTTAAAGAAATACGGTTTTTCTCTTGGTGTCGCCAAGGAAGGTGTAGCACAGAGTTTTGGAATAAAGCCGGAGAAATAGAAAGCTATCCGCGAAACGGGGTCACTAATTGCAACTTTGATAAACTATTTCACTCGCGAGACTTTTAAACACAATTACTTCTGGAACAGTATTCTTGCCGTCGCTGTGTACGAGGGGGCTTTTATATGTTTCAGTTCGGTTGCGTTTGGCGCGCCCCGAGAGTTTTGCATCCCACTTTAAAAGGCCTAGAAAGGCACGAAATCGCTCCGTGCGGGCGAGGATGAGTCATCATTGTGAAATGTTGCGCAATGTTGTGAAATAATGTAAAAAAGTTGAAATTTCGGGATGAGACCTGTATGACTGTGTAGGGCATAAAAAGACGAATTTTTTCGTGTATGGTTTATGATCGAATCGATTTTGAGAAAAAAGTTATTGAAGATTTTCTGACGGATAAATGGGGGAACATATCGCACGACCCCGTAGCGTATCGTTAAATCCACGCACATACTATTAAAGTGGATACAATTTAGATACCCGTGTAGGCAGGCGGAACGAAGCGAACCGAAACAATGTTTTAAGAGGTTACAGATGTTGTATACGGGGGGCGATGAGAAAGTAAGGGGAGTCTGGATCGGATCAGATGTTTGAAAGAAAGCGGGTGCTGTATACGGGAGTGAATAGAAAGTGAGAATAACAGGGATTGACCATGATTGCCGTATACAGGGGCGATGAAAAAGTTGAAGATGGTAGAGATTTACTAGAGATTGTGAATGCGTGCGACTGCTGTATACAGGGGGCGAGAAGAAGTTACTTAGAATCGAAAAGGTTGCGAAAGCTGTATACAGGGGGTGACGAGAAAGTGTGGGAAAGAGACGTTGTTGAAGAATGGGGAAAGGCGACGAATGTCGTATACAGGGGGCGTCGCAAAAGTAATACTGATAAAAATGGAGTGACGGACGTTATATACGAGGGGCAATCGGAAAATAAAGTTTTCTGGAGGGGAACTAAAAATATTCTGACCGGCGGTTTGGAGAGTCTATTGAAGGTGATCTTATGTTATACAGGGCTGGTATTTTTACGGTGGTTAAATTGTGATGTTGGGGCTGTAAAATTACTGTTTAGAACTTTTTGATGATTTTTCTGATAGAATTCGATTACTTACGAATTATCGGTTGCCTATTAATTTTTTCGGATTTTTCTCTGGGGAAATGTGGTTTTTTGGTAAAACAAAAATAATAATTACTTTTTGTGTTTTGACAGTTCGAGGTGGTAGATAAGATCGAGAGTGATTTTTTAGTATTTTCTGTGACTCATTTTCTTATGGTACAGTGAATGTACTATAACAGTTGGAACGGTCACCCATCCAACTACTAACCGCGCCTTACGTTGCTTTGCATCGCATATCAAAGTGTGTACATAGTAAAGACGCACCCACGCTCGCCCCTTCATTTTTATTGTTGCGTTTCAACAACAGTTTACTTCGTGCAGAAACCACTGTTTTGAATTGAAAAACAATTTTTTGAAAAACCACAAAAGCAAGTGAATTTTATTCAATTTTTTTAAATGGTAAGGATAGTTTTTACTTGCACCAGCAAATCTCAAAACATTAATCTTTTATTTGAGGCACAATACGTCTAGTTTGGGTACTAATTTACATTTCTGTAGATTCTTCAGTTATTTAATGAAATCATATGTACTAATGTATGTATTAAATTTTACAAACGTGCCATGACAAAATGACAATTCTTATTTTTCTTTTGCCTAAGTTATTATTTGATAAAGTTTATGTAGTGCTGTTTTAATTTGCTTTTTATTTATTTGCTAATAACTATTTAAAAGTTTTAAAAAAATACAAAATAGTGGTATTTACCCAAAATGAAAAGGTGGACATGTTACTTATTTATGGAGAATCTAAAAGAAATGTATATCAAGCTGAAAGGTTATATGCAGAGCGGTATCCTGGAAGGCATCACCTTGTAGAAAATATTTTAAGATTTCAGAAGAAAAATTTAGGGCCCTGCCAAATGAATACGAACAAAATACGTTTGTTATTGACGAGGAAACAGAAATGAGTGCTTTAGCATCCGTGGAAATTAATGAAAATGCAAGTCCACGTGAGGTTGGAATTGCTCTTGATATTAGCCGAGAATCTCTTGGAAGAATATTGAGAAAACATGGATATAAATCATATAAATGTCAACTTCATCTGCATTTATATGAAGCTGATGCAGACAGGAGAGTTCATTATTGCAATTGGTTACTAGAAAATAGATATATTATCCCCAGAATTCTGTTAACATCAAATGAAAGTCGGTTCACTAACAATGGTATGTTTAACCGAAATAATTTGCGTTACTGGTATCAGGAAAATTTACATGAATTTTGAGAAGGAAATTACCAAGAAGTGTTTGGAGTAAATGTATGGACAGGAATTGTGGGTACTATGTGAAGTTTGTGTCGATGCTTAGGGCCATCCATAGAATACCGATGCTTACCCTGGGATTTTCTTGCCGATAGATATCTTTGCTCTGTGGCTGTCAGTATATATGGGTGTTGTTTTGTTTCTTCGTGTTTCTTGGGTATTTTATTGTTGATGTTAGTGGTTACGTTATGGGTTAGTTTTGTTTGTTTGGTGCGTGCACCGTGTTGGCTCTTTTTGGTGTTTATAATGGCTCTATTGGATCTGACAATAATAGTGAACTTATTATTATTTTTTTTATAGTTAAGTTTTGATATTTTTTTGTAATTTTGTATTTTTAATATTTTTTTTATTTTAGTCAGTTTTTATACTTTTTTTGGTTTTTATTTTTTGAGATTTTTCAAACAACATAATTTACAGATTATTTCTAGGGAGTATAGATGTTATTTAAGGAGGGATGGGTAGGAGCTTGTGGGAATTTGGTTATGAGGGGATTGATGAAAAGAGGATTTGTAGACGAGACCAGGGATTGGGCGAATTTAGGGAGATCTTTTTAAAATAAAATAGTTGAGAGTTGGGGTACCTGTTATATTGTGCAGTAATTATGCAGGAGCTGTCGCCGGAAGTTTTGTGGCTATTCTTAGCATTTTATTTTGAATATATTGTAATGTTGTTTGGTGGGTTCTAGAAGTGAGGGGATACCATACGGGGGCCGCGTAAATAAGTATTGGTCTTATATACTGCGGGCACTAGGATCATAGGTCCTATTTTATTTCAGGGGACTTTTAATGGAATTAGGTACTTGAACTTCTTGTAAAATGAAATTGAGGGCTTTTTAGGAAAATTATCTATGCATTCTAGAAGAAGCAGTTATTGCCAACAAGATGGGGCTGCGCCACATAGCCTTCGAGATGCCTCTAATTATTTAGAAAACAAATTTCAAAATAGAGTCATTTCGACGTATGGGCGCGTAAGATGGCCTGCCAGATCACCTGACCTAACCCCTATGGATTTTTTCCTGTAGATGTACGTCAAAGAACGAGTTTATTCATCATCTTCAAGAAACCTCCAGGAGTGCGAAATCAAAATTCGTCAAGCTTTTCAACAATAACTGCGCAAATGTTAGAACGGGCGGTAAGGGAAACCATCAGTAAGGCTCAAAAATGTACTGAAGTTGAAGGAATGCATCTTATAAATAATTATTAATAAATTCTGTAAATTTTATTTAATTTCTGTGTATTTTTTTAACAATACAAAATGTAGCATCTACAGAAATCCAATAATTTCAAAGTAAATTGGCACCGAAACTATACATCAAATGGAAGGTTAATGTTTTGGGCTTTGTTGGTGCAAGTAAAAAAATAGGTTACCATTTAAAAAAATTGAATAAAATCCATTTGCTTCTTATGTTGTTTCGAACATTTGTTGTGATTTTGGCACGAAACAAACTTTTATTGAAATGCCACAATGTGAGTGATGCCAAAAAAATTTAGAGTTTCTTGTTTCTCGTATACACACTAAATTCCAATTTAATTTTTTACTCCCTTTATTAATGGGGTGAAGTAGAGGGAGTAGCTAACGCCAGAAATTTTTTTTGGGACGTTTCGTTCTTGTATACACACTAAATCACATTTTAACTTTTTTTACTCCCTTTCATAATAGTGTGGGGGTTGTATTGGGGATAATAGTGGGGGGTGGCTGATGCCAAAAAAAATTTTTGAGACCTTGACTCTTCGTACATGCCCTAAATTGTAATTTTATGGACTCTTATCTGCTTGTTTCATCTATTTACCTTTATTTACTCCATTTACCTCAGAACCCTTCAACGGAATTAGATCAAAATACAATCTAATTGCAGATTTCATTACCATACATAAGTGTATCAAATTTCAAGTCAATATCATAAACGGCTCCAAAGTAAGCGTGGGCACAAAAAAAAAATTACAGACAGACAGACCGACACACAGACAGGAATTTTTTTTTTGCTCAAATTTAAAATCTCGACGTTTCATGATATTTTAAGCCTATTTCCACAAAAAAACCCATTTTTTTGCGTTACTATATTTCCACTGGACTGGGAAGTAACTACTGAATTTTCCAATGGGGTAGGAAGACCTCTTCAACTTTTATGGTGCGTAGTCTTGTTTGCAGGAAGAAAACCTACACAAGGCCCTGGTGACGGGGCTTACTCATATTTTCACAAATTGATATCTTTGGCTTTTACAAAATGCCAAAATACTTGAACAATATACTCGAATACACTACTCGATAGGCGTTTCGCTAACCATGTAAAATCATCGGAATATGAAAGTCTGACGTCAGATTTTATCATCTCCTGATGATGATAACATTATTAGCGAAACGTATGTCGAGTAGTGTATTCGTGTGTAGTATTTAAAGTTTTTGAGTTTTGTAAAAGTAGTCTCTAGACATCAGAGGTATTGATTTGTAAAAAATAATTCGGACTTGGACTTGCGGCGTAGGGTTGTCTTCTTAAGTAGGATTACGCGTCAGAAAAGTTATAGGAGGTTATTGGACGCTCATTGAAAAATTCAGCCATGACCACTGCGTAATTATATACAATTTCATTCTTCAAGGTCATTTCTGATTCTATTTTAAGTTTTAAAAAACCATTGCAAAAACAATTCAAACCTTTAACAGGTAAGAGCAGGGTGTTAATTAAAATAAAAAATTTGATAACAACTCCGGTTAAATCAAAAAATGTACTTTATATCAAATATCCCATATCCAAATTTCAAATTCTTATCTTCAATAATTTAAAATGGGGGTGTGCCTGGTCTCGTAGTCACAGCGTACATACATTTTTTAAATGACCAATAAAATTACTGTTATTATTATTAGTAGTAGGTAACAATAAAGTTGTTTGGCTAAGAGTCAACCAGGATAGAGAGCGCGATGCTATGAAGTAGCAAAGGAAAGAACTAGAATAATTGCATGTATGTCGCAAAGCGTCTTTCAAGACATTGTGAATAAGAAGAAGACTGCCATTTGTTTGTATTCCATTATAAGTTGAAGGTAATAAACCCCCAAGCGGTTTAAATACAATTTTATATAAATTAGAATCTAAGCACACAACTTAATTTGGCCACATTATTATTCAAAATTTACTTCAATCTGCAATCATATATTAAGTAAATTTTCGTCGTGAAATTTTGGGCATGTAATGTACGTACGTAAAATTTGTACGAGAATATTACAAGTGGAGTTCTATAATGTCCCAAGCAAAGGTCTCGTATGTAGATTACACAGATAAAGAACACTACGGTCCACTGCACCTCACAACCATTTCAGGCTTTATTCTTGTTAAGTAACGACATAGTTGAGGTTTTCAGTTGTTAATGTAGAATGGTGCTTTCCATGTTCTCTAGAAACTAACGTAGTTTTATTTATATTATACTACTCTGGCAAACAACATAAGACTTTCAGTAAGACAGATTTAACAAACGTGATATAATTTGTATTTGGAAGTTTCAACAAAATAGAAAAACTAATGGTTTCGCTTTATACCGTACGATTAACTACTGTTAAATGAAATTCTTAAGACCAAAAAGTTTGGTTTTTAATTAATTTTTGTTTTTGTATAAAATTTTATTTCAAATTTTTGTCAATCAGCCCCCTATTTATAGCGAAAAATATCCGTAATTTTTCAATCAGTCTTAATGAAATATTAAACAGTTTTATTCGTGTAAGTAAATTTTTTTACAGTATTTTTACTTTCACTTATTTTTTCACAGATTCTCTCCCTGCATTCTCCATTAAGAATCTCTTCAATTTCAGCAGTAGGCGAAAGCTGCTTTGGTAAGAGCCATCAGAATTCACTGGCATTGATACTACTATTCGAGAAGTTGATGTTCTTTGTTCATACGAAGGGACTCTATAAGGTATCAATCGACATCTGTTACAAAACATATCATTAATATCAAAGGCTCTGCAAATATACTGTGATTAGAGCTGGGCTTCTTTTTCATTTTTGACGATTTTTTCTTCTACCAGTAATTGTATGCAAAATGTAATTACAATTGTGGCATCTAGTACTCTACATATCTAATATAAAATAAAAACAGTTCCTAGGAACTATATTTTTGTGCTTTAAATATATCTAAAAACGGCAGGTAACAAAAAGTAATATTTATTTTCAATACTCCACTAATCACAAAAAATCTCATGTTTACTTTGAAACTATTATGACAGCTTTATACTGTATCATATGCATAAAGTAATGGTCAAAACCTTTTAACTGATTGTGACAATATACGAGAGCGCAGAAGCTACTAGACACTCCAACATGGTTAAACTTGTTGAATACAAGATTCACAATAGCCGCTATCTACATTAGAATCAAAGAAAAAAGAAAGGAATGTACCTTTAACAGCTGTATCAGTAATGGTATGAGATACGTGACCAAAAACTATATAAATACAATGTCAATGGGTAATCTGTAAAACATAACTACAGTCATCATATTATATAGGCAGATAATTATTAATGGCGTAGCGAAGTGGCACTATTTAGAGCACAAACTGCGATTTTTTGGGCAACAATTGCACGTATTTTCCATATTATATTATTATAATAAATAATATCTTCTATGTTTTCACATATTACTGTTCAATGGTTTAAGAGTAAGGACTTTATAAAGGGTGTCTCACTGGGAACTGAATCGATCGATAGAGAGAAAAGTACGCATCAGAGAATTTTGAAAATTTAGATAATTACTAATGTCAGTGTGGGAAATCCAACTAAAATAATTACAAGCAGCTGGCACTTCCGCTTATACCGGAAGCCGATACCAACTTGCTTATTTCAAATGGAACACATATATTCTAGGGCTTTCAAAAAGAGCATAAAATTCTGAGTCGAAAGTATGTAGCATATTCTATACCTAAACCTAACCGTGTCAGAGATATTTGATATTTTATAGAAAATTTGACAGGTGCAACGGTTTGCAAGAACCGTTATAACTTTCTTCGTGTAAAAGATCCTGATTTACTTCTTGTCACATAAAAACAACACAAGGAGAACTACGTTCTACAACTGAAATAAATTCAATAATATCATACCAAGTGTTCCGTCTTTCGCGTTACATTTTGTCAAATTCAAACCGCGAAAACTTGTTTAGGTCAAATGGAACACCCTATATTTTTTTACGTCAGGTTGTGTAAAATCGAATTACCTTTTTTCTGATATTAGCATTGTGGGGGTTAAAGTTGCAGCTTTTTGAAATATATGCGATTTTATTAGAAATTCATGAATTGTTGTAATCATTTCATCCAAATAGCCATGATTAGAATGTTAAAAATGCCAGCACGTTTAAATTACACCCACGAAAACTTTTTAAATTTGTTTATTATTTATGGAGCACATTTGCTACTCGATATCCACAAAAACGGAAACCCTCACCAAACACTGTAAAACGCATACTGGAAAATTTTAAAAATTATGGCTCTGTCAAGGCAAAAATACAAAGAAGAAAGCCTATTGTTGATGACGAAAACATTGAAATAGTGATTCTGGGCTATTTTCATGCATTTCCAAGGATGTCATTAAGACAAGCTGCTCTGGAATCGGGACTATGCAAGGATTCAATTCACAGAATCTTAATAAAACATAAGTTTCACCAGTTTTCATTCCATATGGTTCAACGATTAAAAGAAACAGATTTCCTAAGAAGACAGAATTTTTGTGAGTTTATTCTAATAAGGTCTGAGGGTCACGATTCTCATTTTGGGAAATATTATATGGACAGATGAAGCAAAATTTACTAAAAATTGACTTTTTAATAGACACAATTCGTATTATTGGAGTGACTCAAATCCTCATATGTTCAGAGAGCGAAACTTTCAGGAAAGTTGGTGGTTCAATGTTTACTGTGCCATAAGAAACGATAGAGTTGTGGTATTACAATTTTATCAGGAAAATTTAAACGGTAAATTAAATTTTCTCTTCTGCTAATATGTGTGGGTAAATTTTTGTTTTTTTTTTTAGGTGAAAGATATCTGAATATCTTACAAAATTTGAATAATAACTATTTAGAAAATTTACCTCTCGCCGAACATAGAAACATTATTTATCAGCACGACGGTGCTCCCCCACATAACGCAATTAACAATTATTTACAAGAAACTTTTTATGATCAATGGATTGCCGATAACTGACCTTTCTTATGGCCTCCTCGTTCGCCAGATTCATTAGTTCTGGATTATTTCATTTGGGGAACTATTAAAAATAAAGTTTATGAGAGCCCATTAACAACCATTGAAGATTGTATGCAAAGAGTAAGAAATGCATTTCAAAACATATCACAGGATTCGATTAGAAGAGCTACCCATGAGGAACTAATCAGAAGGTGCGAAAAATGTGTTGAGGTTCCAGGGCGGAATTTTGAGCAATTACTAAATCAAAATGAAATCATATTTTAAATTGATCTTATCTCTGCTACTTTAAGTTCATGCCATATCTTCAATTCGATTAATACGCATGTTACAGTGTTAGTGTTATTTTGCATTTTTGTGGATATCGAGTAGCAAATGTGCTGCAAGTTCTTGACACTACTTTATCACATTCTCCATAAATAATAAACATATTTAAAAAGTTTTCGTTGGTATAATTTAAACGTGCTGGCATTTTTTGACATAAGATAATGTTTCTAATCATGGCTATTTTGAAAAAGTGGTAACTTTAACCCCCACAATGCTAATATCAGAAAAAAGGGAATTCAATTTTACACAACTTGACGTAAAAAAATAGAGGGTGTTCTATTTGACCTAAACAAGTTTTCGCGGTTTGATGTTGACAAAATGTAACGCAAAAAACGGAACACTTGGTATGATATTATTGAATTTGTTTCAGTTGTAGAACGTAGTTCTCCTTGTGTTGTTTTTATGTGACAAGATGCAAATGAGGATCTTTTACACGAAGAAAGTTATAACGGTTCTTGCAAACCATTGCACCTGTCAAATTTTCTATAAAATGTCAAATGTCTCCGAAACGGCTAGGTTTAGGTATAGGATATGCTACATATTTTCGACTCAGAATTTTATGCTCTTTTCGATAATTCTAAAGTATATAGGGTATTCCATTTGAAATAAGCAAGTTGGTATCCAATTCCGGTATAAGCAGAAGTGAGCTGCTTGTAATTATTTTAGATGGGTTGCCCACACCGACATTAGTAATTATCTAAATTTTCAAAATTTGCTGATGCGTACTTTTCTCTATATCGATTAATTCAGTTCCCTGTATAGGTCTAAACTTACCTACTATCTATTTCATATTATGTAAGGTGTAATTGGAACACATATGTATTTAATTTCTATTACAGGCAAGGAAACAACTTGTTCTGTGCCATCTATAAGATAATATCACTCTGCATCAGAGTAAACTCTAAGTTTTCTTTCATTAGTGAGTACAGACCGTTAGAAAACTATTTTGAAGATAGGCAATTTGCACATTTCTTTGTTGTTACCTCCAGTTTACTGTTTCGTGTGAGGTATTAAGGTTATTTTCTGATTATTAGGCTACTATGTATCGTTCTTGCTAAACAAATACCTTGTTCTAGTTCAGATATACCAAACAATAGTGACCTATTCTTATTTAATTTCAAAATTAAAATATAATTGGTAGGGTACGAAGTGCCATATTCCCACTTTATGTAATTAAAATAGCAAGGCAATTTCAGAGTGCGATAAATAAGCTTTTTAAACTTCAATTTTAAATTACTTTACACTCTCTGGAGAATACTTTATACTTTTTAATTTAATTAAATGTTTTCAAAACAGAGACATGGAAAGCAGCTTTCGATACAGTTCAGCGTTATTCTTCGCGTATATTTTATTTACCATATTTATAATACTAAGTAGTTACTCCATAATTAAATAGTACTTCAGTAATATATTTTACTCAGCAATGAAGGCCAGAAGCGGTAGCTAGAAGGAAGAAGATGTCTATATACGTTTTTTATAAAAGACGTCCAAAAATTAGAGATTATTTCCTGGATTAAAAATACAATAAATTCTTTCTATATCTCTAGAATGGGTTATTAAATTAATTTAAAGATTTCTGAATTCTGAAGCTATTATTCTTGTATAATAGCAAACGCAACATGCGTCAAATTAAGGAATATAAATATATAACCAATACAAAAGATCAAAAACAGCAAAATAATATTAACATCTTGCAATCAAGTTGAAATAAATTGGAAAAAAAAGATCCGCGAAAACTCTGAGAGAAAAATGTGGAAGAGACAACTTTTCTCTAAAATTGATTGATTTACCTTAGGGTGTGATCGCTTTTAATGATCTACAGGGTGTTGCTGCTTTTTTTACCAAATTTATGGTACTAAATATTCGGCATTGGTTAATTGTGGATGATATAATATAATTCACATATTAAGGCTCCATATGTAAGTGTACTGCATATCAAATTTGGCTTTAATAACTGGATTAATAATATAATAAATTAAAATCGATACTTTTTTGAAAACACATTTCTAAAACGAAGCTTTTTTAGGCATTTACATGAATTTTTTTCTTAAAATTGACTAAGGAACCCTTTCTAAAATATATTAACGTACGTAAGTTACACTATACAGGCTGTCCATTTTATCAGGGCCCTCGAGAATATCTCACTTAATATCGGTCGTACAAAAAAAAATATTTTTACGAAAATTCTGCCGATTTATATAACCTACAAAATGGTTTAAAGACATTTGAAATCCATGGCCTACTTTAAGAGTCATGGCGGAAAATATCGAAAATGCGGAAAACGTCTAGGCGAAATATCTCCGTTATTTGAAGAGATACGAGAAAAATTCTAAGGCGAAAATGTTTTGCAAAACAGAGTGTTTCAACGAGGTTTTATTTGATTTTTTTCAAAATCGCTGTATTTTGAGATTTACTCTTCAGGCAAAAACAAAATAATAATAAAAAAGCAACATGGAGCAATTATGGAAATAGTATTCGCAGTTATGCCAATGTATAGAGGTCCTCCATAAAAGCGTCACTCCTTGCTCAGAAAGTTAAAATGTCTTTACCAATTAATTTAAGTATAATATCCATTTGTTTGTATTTCATGCTTTCACTATTATTTTAATTATCTTAAAATAGTTGGCTATGAACAAGCTTGACAATTTAATTCTTTGACAGATCATCTCAGTTAATACTTAAACTCTCACTCAATCACACTTGCTTAAAAATTTAGAATTTTCAAAAATGATGTTTACTCACACTGATCGTTATAATATGTTCGTTACATATTGCCAATTCAGTTTTAACTCTGGATTAGCTCAAGTAGAATATAGAATAAAACTCTGTTCAGAAAATTATCTACAAAACTGAAAAATAATGGTTCATTTTCAAAGAAGAAGGCAAGGTTGAAAAGTGTTACTGATAATGTAAATAAGGTAAACCGAGGTATTAATTATGTATGAAATAAAAATACAGAAAATTTGGAAACATCATTAAGAGAAATTCAAATTGCTTGTCATATAAATAAAACAAGTGCTAGAAAAATTTTAAAGAAAAATGGTTGCCGGTGTTATAAAGCCAAAAAAGTTCACAATTTACAAGCGGGGGACAAACCAAGGAGAACGACTTTTTGTAGGTGGCTGTTGGAAAAGAAGCGTGCCGATCCATTAATATGTAGTAAAATACATATTTCACCGATTAACAGCAAAGTACTAACATTGCTGACTAATATCAATCAGCAAAGTGACACTTAGTTTCCATGGTAACCAACTAGTAACAGCTGCGATGTTTAATGAATTTTTATTGAATTTATTACAACAAAAATACAGAGATTGAGAATTGTAATAATTTCATTATTTTAGAATATATTTAAACAATCGACGAAAAAAATTATATGTTCAACTCAGCAGCAAAATACATTGACTGCCTTGGCTGAGTTCCTAGCCTCGCTACGCTCAGCTAGGAATTATCAGCCGCGGCAGTCAATCTACTACTTTGCTGCCTAGTTAAACAAATAACTATTGTCCGACGAGGCAAATTTTTCCAATAATGGATTTTTTAATCGCAATATTCATTACATTCTGAAAATGCACACTCGCATAGACTGACTGGGTTTCAAAATCGTTTTTCAATATAATAGGTCCTTATTTTTATGATGGTTACCTCAGTGGTCAAAGGTACCTAAACTTTTTGAGAAATGAATTCGTAGATGACCTACCTTTAGAGAATTGGCACAACTTTCAATATTTTCAACAAGATGGAGCTCCTCCTCACAATTCCCAGATTTGCCTAGAGTATTTAGACGAGATTTTACCTCAACATTGGATAGGTACCAATGAATTTATTCGATAGCCCCCTCGTTCTCCAGATATAACCCCAATGGATTTTTTATATGGGGGTATATTAAAGATAAGATGTTTTCGACGACACCGCAAAATGTAGAGGACCTAAAAGCTCGAATTCAACAGGCATGTATTATAGTTACCCCCGAAATGCTGAGTAATGTTTTAAATGCAGTGCCTCGCTGCGCTCGATTGTGCATAAGAAATCGCGGTGGACACTTTGAACACTTAATATGATATCTTAAAAATTATTTTGAGGATTAGATAAATATTAATGTTCTGTGTGCTATATTCTATTTATTATTAATTTGTTTTTGTTACCTGAATTTACTTTATTCTTCTTAATTGTGTTAATGTTTTATTATAGCAAAGATTTGAACATCTTACTGAATTATTTTATCGTTTTATTTAATCATACTTCTCCGCGGTAAGTATAATGCTAGTAAAAACATTTTTATTGGTTTTAAAAAAATGTTTTTATAATTACTAACGTAGTACCAATTAATAAATATGGCATGTGATATATCGTTGAAAAGGGAGGAAAATACTCTATTTAATGGCGCCATTTCCCGTCCGTTTCAAAATAATTTTTTTAACAGCCTGAAGAGTAAATCTCAAAATACAGCGGTTTTGAAAAAAATTAGATAAAACCACGTTGAAACACTCTATTTTGCAAAAAATTTTTGCCTTAAAATGTTTCTCGTATCTTCCGCATTTTCGATATTTTCCGCCGTAACTCTTAAAGTAGGCCATGGATTTCAAATGTATTTGAACCATTTTGTAGGTTATATAAATCGGCACAATTTTCATAAAAATATTTTTTTTTGTACGACCGATATTAAGTGAGATATTCTCGAGGGCCATGATAAAATGGACAGCCTTATATAAAGGGAACTTAAAAAAAATAGGAAAACAGAATTTTAAACATACTTTTGTTAAAACAAATTTCTTCCGGGACACAAATTAATCCTTTAACACTTTCTGCAATGTTTTAAGCTTCAATACCATTGGTATTAAAAACTCCGGCAAAAGGAAACGCATCCTTTCCAAACAAATGCTATCAGGTTCTGTCTCCAAGCAATTTTATCATAAATACGCGAAGGTATTGAGAAATGTAATCAAAATCCTTCGGAGGAGATGTAAAGCCACCGGTCCCTTGTCTATTAAATGTTAGGCAAGTAAAAGAAAGAGAAGAGGTTCGGCAAAATTCCTGGTTGGGGGTAGCTCGTCTACAGGCATCGGTGTTAGGCCTCAGTTGCTGAAATAGGCCGACGTTAAATAAAGTTAAAAAAAATATAAAAAATAATCGTTCAATTGTACTAATAACAAACAGAGAAAAACTACATAAAATACAATTAAATCCGCGTTTCTATTCTCATCTTAGCCGAAAACAAAAACTGGTGTTCTTTTAAAAAAACTTTTAATGACACATTTTTTTCATTTTTTTTTAACAGCGAATAATACGAAATCTGACAACAGAACTGCAAAATAAGTATGTAAAAATTTACGGAAACTTCAACCACACCAGTTTTTCTTATTGAGCAGCAAGGACTAATGAGGGGGGGATATGCTAGGATAAGATGGTGACAGGATTGTTAATTTGGAAGTAAGAGGTTAAAAAAAATAAATTAATAAACATGTGCTTTTAAAGTAAATTTCGGACCTGAGGTCTATCAGTACCTATATATTAAAAAAAATATGTCGTCATAACAAGGTGTTAACTAGTACAGTAACTGATGTAGTAAAGCCGTACGGAAATCATCACTATATGTTCGTAAATGAGAACTATTAATTTGATTAAAAATGTCTGCCGTATAGATGACAAAAAGCAGTGGTCCTAGAATTGTACTTTAGGAAATGCCAGATAAAAGTTGTTGAGCAGAGGACATAAAGCTATTGACAGATACCGACTGTCATCGGTTGCAGAAGTGCAATTTAAAATATTTAAAAAATTGCTATAAACCATTGTAATTCCTTATAAATCCGTAACCGTAAAAAATCGGGAAACTCTTTATTTACTGGCACTTTTCAGTTCTCAAGAATGTTGTGAAAAAAACTGTTGAAAATAAACTTCATTCATAAATTAATTTGAAATCTTCCATCAATATCTTCAATACTCACAAAATCTCTTGAGCAATTTTTGTTAAGTCGTTTATAAATTCTGTTCATACACTCCTGCAAATGTAGACAAAAAATAATGTCAATAAATAATTATTTGAAATATTCGATTTACTCATGTGCCTTTTCAGTTCTTTTGATTACTCTTAAAACCCACTAAAAAAATAAACAACTCAAATCTTTGAAAACTTTATTCTTAAAGTCCTTCCAAATGTTCATAAAATTATAAATTTACAGTGCAATGTTTTGTGAACACTGTGATAAACGTGCTTACAACATTGTTTCTTAGTCTATTAGAAACTGCAAATGTAAATTATCATAAAGATTTGATATATTCACCCTTTTTAATTCCATTATCAATTCTCACAGAAAGTAGTAGGCACGTTAGAGAAATACATGATAAAGAAATTACATCCTGTAGAAGTCCTGGAAAATTTCATTTGCTTACTCTTATCAATTTTCAAGAACGCTCTTAATAAGAGTTATTAAAATAAACCTTCAGACCTTATACAAACTTCATTTATAGACCCATATGAAGACTAAGACTACAAAATCTCTTAAAAATAATTTTAATTATGATATTTTTAAAATATACAAATGTTCCTAAGATACATCGTGATATCACACCTTGACACTTTTAGAAAATTTTATATGAAAATAGAAAACTCGTTACTACGCGAAATATCATGAAACAATTCAAACTGCTCACAAACTCCTGCAATTGCTGTATAAAACAATGTCAGCAAAGTCTTGGTAAAAATTTTATTTACTCGTGAATTATTTCAGTTCTTATAACTTTAAAAGTACGTTGAAAAGCACACCCTTAGAAAATTTTAAAATCTCATTTGACAATTCCTTGTGTCTATAAAGTTAAAT
Organism: Leptura quadrifasciata; assembly: GCA_963675555.1. NCBI lineage: Eukaryota > Metazoa > Arthropoda > Insecta > Coleoptera > Cerambycidae > Leptura > Leptura quadrifasciata. Next base: position 145,882,329 of record OY776674.1, on the reverse strand, counting down.
TTCAATTTCTTGTCAAATCGTTACTACACATACTTATTTTCAATTCTTATAAAAACTAATCATAAAACATATATACTTTTAAAAATTCCCAAAATTCCTCTGAAGTTTACATGTCCAACCCATAAAAACACGAGAACTTCATAATTGATTACAAAACCTGATAAAATGTTGTAAATTCTAATTGTGTTTAATGATATCTTTTGGCAAGGATTGGCTTGATTAAGTTTTCTAGACTTTTATGTTTAATTCTTTTATTGATAGTTTTTATGTAGTGGGTATATTGAAAATGATTCTGCAGATTATATAAATTGTACGTGTATTGCAGTGCATGTATATACGTACATACCGCACTCACGTAATGATATTTTTAACATATCGAATTTTAAATACCTACCCCACGCTACAAGTTTATTTTAAATTTCTACACCTAGGGCCATCTATCGAAGGGTAACTACATTAAATTTATTCTAGATGTAGTTCCTATAGTGCGTTATAGGAATCGACACACGGAAAGGTACATCGCAGCTCTGAACCCCTATTTCTCGGCTTGCTCGCTAGATAAATAATCATTCTATTTAAATGCGATAAAGAATGGAGGGGAATGATATCCCACCCTTTTTTCCGTTAAACTGTGAAAGTGATTGCACAAGTTGTTATGAGAAAGGATAGCATGTGTTTACAAAAATTATAATCTTGGCGGAAAAAATTCTTGTTTATTTTTATCCATTTAATTCATCTATTTAAAAACAAACGGTGTTATATTTTCTGATTATGATGAGATCGATATGGAATATCACTATTTATTTGGGAATTTGATAAAATATAGAAAACACACTTTTTGATCTTAGTATATAGTTTATATAGTTGGTTGTAAAAATGTTTTGAAGACTCGGTTAATGGTTTTGTTGTTGTTTCGCTTTGTATGGCAATATTATAGGTATATAAAAAAACGGAAATGTATGTGGTAAATATGTGTATGTGTGTATTTGTTTAAATTGATATGTGTATGTGTGTTATTGTTTATATTAATGTGTATATTGTGTAAATATGTGAATAATGTGTAGAGGTGCACATAAAATATACTACAATATTTACATGAGAAGATGCACACAACTGCAGCACTGTATTTATATCAAATGAGGAAGTGTTGTAGTCGAGCGTTGTTAACTGCTGTTAAATAAATTGAGTGGTATTTCGCCTATATAAAGCATATTATTCGACTTATTCTTTGTAGTTGGTGTACAATTGGTACCTGGGATTAGTGAATTTTTCCTTTTTAATTTTAAAAAACCTATGATAGTAGAATTTAGGAATTAATCTTATATTTAAGTGAATTTTTTATAAATATATGGTTCCACGCTGGACCGTAAAAAGCAAAAAAAATGTATTTCGAAAATATAAGAAAATGTCCTGGTGGTTGTATATCCACATATAAAAAATATTTTTAAAATAGTAATATATGTTGCATTATATTTTTCATATCTACAATGATTTGCATAGATTCCCTATTTACTTACAAATGGGCATGATTTTGAAACCAATATATATAGAGATTTCTATCAGACCTATAAACTAAAGATGATTCCTTTGTGATATAGCAGCTTTTTGTTTATATTAATCAATAATTATTATATAAAATAACCCAGAATTCAACTGCTGATAGCTGCCTTCGAGTTTCACCCCATCATGTGGCATTTATTACAAATACGTTGCCCTGAGATATTCAAACTTTGATAATATGTATTTATACTATCTTTATATTCAGACATTCTTGTTCATATAGACACCACAGTTTGCTTTGAAAATGTACTTTATAATGAATGTATTAAATCTACACTTTCATGCATAGAAGGAGCTTAACACCTCTTGAAATTGATTTATCATTCAATCATTCAAAATGTATCAGTAATGAATTAAACGCTGTAATAGGCGCAGCAAGTCGAGGTAATAGATTCTATGGCTCCAGAAAGAGAATTAGTATTGTTACGTGTTTACACTCTCTAGTAAACATTCTCTATATAGGTGCAATACATTGCAACCAGAATCTTCACAAACCATTGATTTATTAATCACTTAAACTACAATAATTAATCTTAAAAATAACACCACTAATAATAACTTTAATCTAACATAAATTCACTACTTTAAATCACAACTGGTTACTGTTCTTTATTTCATCTGATCACTTGTTCGTCTAATATAAAACTCTCCTTATCAGAACTGTATTTTATACTGAACTGAACTGCCTGCGTGTGCTGGATTCACCTTTTTATAAACACACGTCGAACGTACTCGAATCTCCTTCCATAATCCGTCGAATATGATAGAAATTTCTATAGTTTTCTAGGGGGTAAATGGTGATTCGTCAGTTGGCCCACAGATGGCGCTGTTTTACCGGCAACCAACTAAACGGGTTCTCTCCACTCTGACCAGGGACTAATTATATCTCTCTCCGTTAGAGTGCAACATATAACAATATTTACAATAAAATATGCCCATATCACATACAAATGAAGAACAAACGAGAAATCAAATAACACTGTTACAAAATTTGAAATACCTATCTTTAATTTTGATGCCGAAACTTATGTCGATATGATATGGCAAGAATATAGTTATCGCACGGTAGATGACTGTAATTGAATTTATTAGACAAGTGTTTACAGTTTACAATTTAATTAATAACAACTGAACGTTTATAAAAACATTTCTGAAATACGCAAGTTATTAATGTTCAACATTCCCCTTTATTTAAATTTGGATACCAACCGCTCTCCTTAACAACGTAAATTTACCTTTAGGTAATGACTACGTTAAAATATCTGCCATCTGTTTTTCACTTTTTAAAACATTCAAAACGGCACCTTCAACTTTCTCCCGTGCAATATGATAGCGAACATTTTTAGATAGGTTATGAAACTAATGATTCTTCATAAGTTCAATAATACTCTCAATTTAAAAAAATAAAACAGTTAAATTAATGCTTAGAATCTCCTCCAACATCCAAACTTTTCCTTTCGATGATTCACTCGTTACTAAGTACTCTGCTTTAGTTGTAGACGAAGAGACAAACCGCTGTCCTTGGCTAACGTAAGTAATGACTCCGGTTGTAAATATACTACTATGTTATGTGTGTGGCGTCCCAAAATTAATGGATAATTTGAAAAACTGAATTTTAAAACAGAAAATTTGCACTGCTCCACTGTCCTATGTAAAATGGCACACCAGAACCACATTATTTGTAGCATGAATTGTACCCAGCACGAAAAACTCTCTCAGTGCAGGTTCACTTCGATCTAGCTCACTGGTTGTTATTATGAATGAAGCTTTTTAAAAATATGAACAAAAATATAACAGATGATGCCTTCTATTTAGGTGGTAATATTATAATAGGCAAGAAATACAATGAAGTTACAAATTATTAATTAAAATCCAATCAGCCTTGGCCTAGATTGTGTTTTAAAATATGTTCGTAGACTTTTGCTCAGTTTCCGGTTCAAAAATTAAATGGATCAATAATGTTTATGATTCATAGATAGACAGATAGATAAAGAGAGGAGCTGGCTATTTAGCTTTTACCACCGCGACCTTTTCAGGTCTATTGTGGTGCTCCTAGAATACATTCCTTATACCACCTCATCCAGCTTTTTCCTTTGTACTAGACTCCACAGCTTTGATAGAGGTCCTTTTGTATAGTTGTCCACCTTTGGTTTTTCTTCTCCGAGTACTTGGAATCTCAGTCTCGCCAAGTCTTCACAGTGGCACGATACGTGAACTGATGTTTCCTCTTCCTCTTGACAGAACCTACATGTTGCGTCCTCTGCTAGGCCCATTAAACTCATGTGTCTATTGAGCCGGCGGTGTCCAGTTAGAAGACCGGCTATTACTCTGATGGCCTCCCTATTCTGGCTTAGTAGATCTTCCGTGAATTTGGCCGAACGTTCTTTAATGAACCTCCTTGGCCTGTCTCTGTCTTCCTTGGCCAGTTTATCAGTATTTTCGTTTCGTCCGTGTCCCTCGTGTCCTGGTACCCATGGATACCAGGACACGAGGGACGAGGGATACAGAGGAAGCATACTAAATTCCCTCTGTTCTATCTGACTTTTCAACTATTTAAGGGCCGTCAAACAGTCCCACACCAATCTTGAGTTGATTTGCATAGAATTGATTGCTTTTATTGCCACTTGGCCATCAGAGAAAATGGCAATAGACTGGTTAACAGTGCCTATTATCTTCCTTACGCAACAGTGTATGGTGATCACTTCAGCCTGCAACACCGTTGCGTATTTCCCTAGATTTATCGGGATTCTGGCTCCGACTCCTTGTTCTGCCGTCAGTTTGTGCTGTTATGGGAGGAGCGTTTTTCCAGTCATTATTGTCTGGTATTACAGTCTGAAATTTCTTACTGAAGCTATACCTTGGGACCATTACCCCCGTGGGCATGCCCAGGGCGATTATTGCTTTCTGTGCGACTTTTTGGCTGTGGGAGTTAATATTATTTTTTGGTCAAAGATGACTCCTAAATATGTTGCCTCATAGGCAAAGGGAATTTCCATTCTGTTGGGGTTTAGGGGCTTTAGGCTGTCCAGTGCTCTTCTCCGTGTAAAAGTGACGACCATGGTTTTGTGGGTATTTATAGAGTTCCTCCTTACAACATCATTTGTCGACAACATTTACGCTATTTGTGAACGCTCCGTTATTGTATTCGCGAATAGCTCATTGACAGCTATCGCTAGGTCATCAGTATATCCTAAGCAACAGAAGCCTTCTGTGGACGATTTTCGGAGAAGTTCGGGTTGCCCACTTATGTCTCAATGGAGGCTTCACCTAGATTGGATATTATAATTCTATTATCTTGGGTGGCTTTAATCCATCGGCAGATCACTGTTGGGACTCCTCTGTTTGATAATGCCCTCATTAGTGAGTGCGTTGTCGTATTATTAAATGCTCCTTCTATGTCTAGAAATGTTACCTTTGCCATTTCCTTGTCGTCTAAAGACATATTCATAAAAGAATCAGAACAAAATCTTTATGAACTACGCCGGTGAAACATTACGTACATTAAAAACTTATAAAGTTAAGTGATTCAATTTGCAGGCGATATAGTACAAAGAGTAACGGTATTTTAATAAGGTTGTGAAATATTTGTTGCGTTTTTTGACTGTCCAGCAAAACCGTACTCGACTATACTTCTAATTCTAGTCTGAAGAGTAAAACGGTTAGATCAAAAGAAGGAACAAAGTGATCAGACTAATACTAGTATAGTGACAAGAGCGAGTTATAATAGCTAAAAATTGTAATTAGTGTTGTAATTATAAGGACTAATTATTGTAAGTTAATTAATTGTTAAATAAATCATTGGTTAGCATTATTTGTATTGCAATCAATGAGTCCACGCTTGGGGTGTTAACTAAAGAGTGTACCGCAAACGCCACGAGTGTTAGCGGGGTAGGGGAATCTATATGTAGATAGTGGTATAGACCAGCGTACGTATCGCCGTCATGATTGATGTAGTCACTGCTCTGTCTTACGTTTAGGTTTTCTTGCCTAACAGAATAGTTTTCTTTAATGTTTCTGAACTGCGCTCATAACCCATTGAGCCTCGGTCACGTAGTAGTGAGGAAATTAGTAGTTAAAAACGGTGAGGGCAATCAGTGACTTATTAAATAGTCAAACAAACAAAAATTAGTCCTTAGGCTTGGAGTCCTGAAAGAACTTTTAGTATGACATTGTCTGTGACGTAGCATTATAGAGATATGATTAAAACTCGCCTCAGTTCTAATTATGATTAGCATGAGTGCATTGGTGTGTTCTAGTGCAGTAAAAACTACATCAGAGGCAGAAAACGTATTGTGCCTATAACAATTGACAACTCTAATAACATTATGCTTAATCGTTAACAAAAATTAGGATTACAAACTGAACTTGGGGAAACTGCCTTTGTATATAAGGAGTATTAGAAGAGGTACTGTATAGCTCAGTAGCAGTGTTGAAAAAAGGGGGCTTTATATGGAAATAATACCGAGAATTCTGAAACTTGGTGGATTTATAGATTTCAGGGTGCTGAATAAGAATTCGCAAAATGCAAAACGTGATGTCCTCCGCTAGCGCCGCCATATTGGCAAAATGGTAACAAAGACAAGTTTTCCAAAATGAAACCAGGGAGAAAGAAAACCTCGCTAAGATTATATCCGTCACATAGTCTGCAAGGCGGCAGAATCATCGAGGAAAATATACTCTTTCTTCATACTTTCAGTGGTTGTGAAATGACTTCTGCTCTTTTCAATCAACGAAACGTTTCTGTTGCGCCAAAACATAGACGAAGTCTCTGAATTGGAGAATAGCGACACAGAGCCATCAGGTGTAGACTCCGAATCCTTCCGTGCCGCTGAATATGATACCGACCAACCCGGACCATCGATGGGATCAAAAAGAAGGAAAGTGGAATAATCGAGCTACTGTGGATTGTGCCGCATACTCTACCTCATGGTGGTGTGGATATGAGGATTTACTTTCATTTTATAACTGCATTGTTGAAAGAAAAGTATACTCCATGGTGCACGCACCCATAAAATCGTATTCTGCAGTCAATTTTGCATATAAGAGCAAGTTTTACCTTGTGAATTTGCAATAAAAATTGCTAAAACTGGTGATAACATAAGTAACAACAGAATCCATATGTTTTTCCTAGTTGAAGGACATATGCTTGAGTTTACTCGGCTTCCGCACCGAAACTGTCGACTTTACGTGCAAAATGTATATGACATAATATAATACGTAAATTGAGTCCTCTTTCATTTTTGTAATAACTATTATTGTGAAAAAGTGCACTGGAAGGGAGATATTTCGAAAAAATTTGTTTTTGCCGCCATTTTGTCAATAAGGCGGTGCTAGCGGAAGAGATCACATTCTGCATTTTAGGAAATCTTATTCAGCACCCCGAAATCTATAAATTCACAAAGTTTCAGAATTCCTGGAATTATTTCCATTTAAAAGTACCGTGCTACTGGGCTAATATTAGAAACTCAAGAATTAGTTAACTGTTGCAAGGAGCAAGGATTTCTGAATACGTACGATGGTTGCAAGAAGAACCATAATCCAAAAAAGTACATAGATTGTCAGCAAGTAAAGTGTTTCTCCACTTCAAAATTTATACTACCTTCCACCTATTTATTATATACAAGTAAAACTTCCGTTTTATTTATTATAACAACTAAAAAATATTTTAAGGCAGATCAACGAAATCGAAAACTGACATTTTTTGTAATAAATATGATTGAGTCTGAGAACCTCCATCAATGTTTATGGTGCGTAATCTTGCTTAAAGAGAGAACCCTACGTTCATTATGGGTACTGATACCAGTGTCAACTGGTAGGATGTTAAGGTAATATTTTTAACCAAACCATATACTTAACAAAAACATATCGACCCATTAACCTTACCTGCTCTCTGTTGAAATGATAGAACTAGGTGTAGTTCTATGTGAATATTCCTAAAATAATACCTTTTTTAGGCAACTGTCACCTAAAATGACGTTTATCGGATCTGACAGCATTCCTAAAGTGTCATCCATTTGTACTCATTATTTGTCAATCTTATTTTATGGCCGCTTTTACTTCTTTTTTGGCCGCTTTTACTTTACGGCCGCACTTCGCGGTCGCATGTATTACTTGATCATCATTAATATTTGAAATATGTCACGGCTTGTCAATAAACTATCTACTGACGTTTTCAGTTATTATCTATACGAAACAATTAAAAAATATATTTTATTTTATTTTTTGAGACAGTTGCCTAAAAAATGTTGTGTGCATCTCGGCCTTATCCGAAGTTTGCTTGGCCTTGGCTGTGCCTCAGTAAACTTCGGATTCGGCCGAGAAAGATCACCTTTAGGGCCTTGATATATAAATAACTATTTTTGTATTTGGTCCCTAAAATTGCTATTTTAGGGACTTATTTGAGTCTGCAAAATGAGTCTTTTCCGGGGTCAATCCCAAAAAGTTGTCATGGAAACTTTTGAGGATTATTTAGGTAAATAAAGCAAAACGGTTCAATACAACAATTAAACAGTGTGGTTACTATGGTCGCATGGTAATTAAAATTCACTATTTTCGAGAAATATTTGCTCTGATAAAAAATTTGAATATGTTTTAGAGACATTTGACAGAAAAATGTTGTTTGTAACATGTACCTAAATCAGTTTTTTGGGTACTTGTTACAAAAATAACTATTATTATATGTCAAGCGAATACGTAAATGACACTCTAGAAAATGGCGAATGCGACAGTTATAAAGTGCAGGTCCCTATTCAACGAATTAAGTCGAATTTCCAAAATGAGTTATCATAAGAATCGTTTATTTATATCTTTCTATACATTCTATCGGATCGAATTTTGGAAAAATAAAGATCAGCTAAAACTTTACACGATATGAGTTAATATCCTATTTTTGTCAATTACTATTAGGTGAGGTCTTGGCGGCACTACCAATTTTGGTAAAAGTCAACTTCGCTCAAAAATTGTTCCGATATATGAGTATTTTACACAAGGAATAATTGAATGTTTTTGTATTGAATTAACATTGTTAATCATAATTATTTTAGTTATATATAGACCACCAACTGGTATTAATAGAACTTTTCATGTTTTATTGGAGATGTGTCATTAATTGTTATTATACATTTATGGTTTAACAAAACCATACTTACTGGAGGTGATTTTAATATAGATAGATTAGTGCGCAGTAATGATATGCTTTTCCATACTGATTTGTTTGCATCGTATGATTTAGACACAACTATTAATTCTTCTACTAGAATTTCGGGTAAATGCATTGATAATTTTTTTATTTCATTTCATAAATGCTACAAAGTAAAGAATATTAATTTAGATATATCGGATCATTTTACACAATTTCTGTGTATAGAGGTAGATCGGGTAGATAATTACAAAAACAAAAAAATATTTACTGCGCGAGAAAAATAAATCAGGAAAATATTTTAAGATTTTAGACTTTCCTTGAAAATGAAAATTGGCATGGTTTTTTACAAAGCTGCTCTGACGTCGCTTTTGAGACTTTTTATTATAATAATAATAATAATAATAATAAATCGGCTTTATTGCAACAAAAAAAATCATTAACACAATCAAACAATACCTACGAAGAAAAAAATAATGAAAACTTTGTATGGAAAAATGCAGCCGAAGTATGGCGAAGTCTAGCTATAAGTTACTCCTACTCAACCACAAGACGGTGACATTTCTCCACAAATTGACAAAGAAATAAAGAATTTAAGTGTCACTCTACATAACAAAGCTAGTTTATTTCTTACTTACAGCCTTTCTAGAACAGTTAATTACAAATACGGTTGGACACAGAATGTACAAAAATATAATAAAGGTAATACAATAGAGTTCCATACTGAATAAATGAATTTTAAGTTTATATTTAAATTTATTAATATTGAAAATTTTGAATTCCTCAGGAAGAGAATTATATAATTTGATGGCATTGTACGTAAAACTTCTTCTAAACAAGGCTGACTGATGATGTGGCATCGTAAATTTATTTTTATTCCGAATGTTAAGAGAATCTACATTTGAACGAGCTACAAATTTCTTTTTCAAAAGAGACGAGGAAGTGTGTATGCCTACAATTTTGTCAACAAAGTTCCCCAGGTGATGTGTTCTACGATTGTTCATGTTCAACCACTTGTTCTCGTTTATTTTATGCGAAATATGTTCAAATTTTCTGATTCCATAGATAAGTCGGCAACAGATATTCTAAACTTTTTGTATACGATATTTATCCATGTTATCAAGACATGGGTCATAAGTAAATTCACAATAGTTGAAATTGGAGAGAACAAGTGATTCACAGAGCATTTTTTTAATTTGAAATTTAGAATGTCACGTTTGGAGTAAATTAATTTCAAGGACGTATAAGACCTCTGTAGTATTTTTTTTACATGCTCTTTAAGACGTAAGTCAGAGTTAATGATTACTCCCAAATTTTTTGCATGGTCAATAACAGGCAAGGAAGCACCATTAATCTTAATTTTTATGTTCTCTTTTAAGAATATTTTTTGTTTCTATTAACAAATATAATTACGTTAGATTTCTTTGAATTCAGTTGTAAATCATGTTCTTCAGATAGTTGCTTAATGGTTAGCAATTCCGAATTGATGGTGTCCGTAGCTTCGATATAATCATTTGCATCGAAATGCAAGTATACCTGAGTGTCGTCAGCGTATGTTTGGATTTTGCACGATCTTGCAGAGTTTAAAATATTCGAAGTATAAATAATAAAAAGTAGAGGACCTAAGATTGATCCCTGCGGTACACCTGAAAGTATGTCTATCTTAGTAGAATAAACATTGTCAATAGAAATTTTCTGCGTTCTACCATGCAAATACGAATTAATAAGTGAAACTGAAAAATTGTCAAAGCCAAAATATTGAAGTTTAGAATAAATTAGACTATAGTTAATCGTATCAAAGGCTTTCGAAAAATCTAATAACATAATTTTGTATTTTTTTGACAATTGCTTTCCTATTAACACATTTAAAGAAAAACGAATGATTCAAATGAATGAGTTTGAACTCTTTGTAAATTCAACCATTTGAATCATGTTTGATGATAGTACGTTTAGTAGTTTAGTCAAAATATCGATAAAAGCTCTCTGTAATAATATTAGAAACATTTCATGTTACTTTCTGGCAAATGATCTTTTTCCCCTATTCCGATCCCGCTGAATCCGAATCTGCCGGTTGGCAAACCCAAATCCTCACCGGAAGTGAGATATTCAAGATGGCGACCAATATTGCCGAAACCCGAAATCGGTGGTGTAAAGCCCCCTTGGACATAGGAATGCATCTGAAACGTGTAATTATATGTTTTTTCAGTATGGCGAATTCAAAAATGCACTAAAAAAACATTGGTTAGGTTTTCTACTAAAAAAAATTGGAAAAAAGTGAAATATTTACTAAACGAAACTAAATTAAAACCACATTCTATTTAATGTATGTGTGTGTGTGTGTGTGTTGAACTTACTTTAAGTGATCTTTACAAGGAGAACACTTCTCAAGGATCTAATAAAAAGCTAGTTATGAACACGGACAGAGACTTCTTGTGTCTATTGATCGCAGCATACAATGGGGGAAGAAATATTGATCTAAAAAAATTCTTTAAAGCATGAACTTTGCAAGGTTCCTGTATCGTTAGCATCAGTAAATAGTGAGCTGAGAACAGCAGAAAGCTTCTCTAGTGAAAGAAATTGTCAAGGGAATAGATTGCCCAAAACATCTACCTGTAAACAAAAAATCTGACTCAATCCTCATTATCGATGGAATGGCATTTGTGTTGTCCCTGGACCGTCCTTATCAACCTGAGACATTTGGTGACTAAGCTGACTGCTTCATTAAAAGAATATTAAGTCACGGATGTAAGTACCGTGAGGTTCACGTTGTGTTTGAGAGGTATGTCTCAATTTGCGAAAGGTGGAACAAGGAAGAAAAGAGTCAAGGGTTTTGCTCCAGTACGCAGGTACATCACTGATTCCAACGTGCCGTTCCCAAAGAACTGGAATAACTTTTTATTCCTTTCAGAGGACAGAGCTGACAGGTGCAGGTTTTTGTCCGATAAAATCCTAGAGCACGACTTTGGTGATCTTGAAGTGGTGTTCTCAGGAGGCTTCACAGATGAGTCACACGCTCAGTCTACTGATCCAACTCGCGATGTTGATTCCCTGAGAGCGTCACACGAAGAAACTGATACACGTATGGTTCTTTATGCTGTTGACAGTACAGCTGACAATGTTGTTGTAATGACCACATACACTGATGTAATGCTTCTTCTTGCGCACCACTTTGCCAAAATCAAGTGCTCACATCTGTGTAGATTATGAGTGGCGCTGCGCGGGACATCAAATATATTCCAGTGCATGACGTTTACAAGACGCTTTCACCTGAGCAAGTCACCCACCTGCTAGCTTTCCATGCAATCACTTTCATGCTACGCACTTTTCTAAACAAAACTTAACTAATAAAATGCACACTAGCTCTAGCCGTTGGAAGGGGGTTATTTATCATAGAGGCGCCACTGGTTTCCCCTTGCTGGTCCAAACCAGTAGTCCACTGGATGTGAAGGAATCCCCCACCAGAAACAAATAAAATAAACAGTTACGATTATTTGTTTATTTCTATAGTCTGTTTCGCTGTCGAGGAAATCAGCCAAATCCAAATGTCTATCTACCAAACCAAAAGGACTCGTACTGAGGGCTAGTGTGAAAACTGATAAACCTGGCCGGAATACACGAAGAGAGGCCTGGGTGAAAGACCTGGCCGGAAGTCCCTCTCATTTAGGGCTGTTCTTCTATAGACCAAACAAAACAAATCAAACGATCATCCAAAATAGTGTATTTACATTTGAAGAGATTCCAAATCCCTTTAAAAGGTATAAATTCAACAACACAAGGTTGAATGTGAGCAGCAAAGGAATAAATCCGAATTACAAACGAGAAACATACAATTTCCTTTTCTGCTTTTCTCACCCAAATTATTTGTTCCCTTAGTTACTCATAACAAACATTTTAATTTAGGCCTACTTCCAAAATATATTTATATTAAATTTCCATACAATAGACTACATACAACAGAAAAACATTAATGCATTGCGAGTCACTAAATAAACTTCAAAATTTAAACGTTACAAATCACACACTTCCTTCCAAATAAAAAAAAATATAGACTTTTTTTTTTAAACAAATGTCTACTTACACAACTCAAGACATATGATTAACCAACAAACTAATGAAATAACACCAAGCATTGACGTCAAGAGTCACAAATTGCTAACAACACACATGATAAATTTAAAAGTATAGAAGTGATTAGTCTTAAAATTACTTAGCAAGAAACACGATAGATAATAACCTAATTTCGTTAACAATTCGGCGACGTGGAGAATTTAATCGTTATTAAATGCAAGAACTCACCCAGATAAATATCTAAAACGACACAACTTGGACCAAAAACTGAGTGACATACCTAATGTGGAGATTAAATCCGATCCAATAGATCGATAGTATCACAACCAAAATCTCCTACATTAACACATCCCAACGACAACACGAAATGATTAACAAAGCAGCTATTAACATAATACCAATTAAAATGCTATACGCTCCATCCTTCTACAACAAATCCATACCTTCCCTAGCAGGACTAACTTCCCGGAATATAAAGTGCCATCAGGGACTCCTTCCCTGTCCAAAATCCAAAAACAATATCTAAAATCTAAGTGACTACATCGAAGCTGGGCATAAACAAACTCTCTATACACAAAACAAATCACTGGTCTCTCTCACGAATCCGATCCAAAGGGAAAACGCCCTGAGATACAACGCCGCTCGATACTGGTGCTCCTACAAACCGCTGGAGTCGGTACTGGTACCGACATACCTATCTAAAAAATTTGTACCGATTTCCTGACGACGTCCGCTATAAGGGCGAAATCTGCATCATCCCAACGCCAGTTCTCTTTACAGGATTGCGTTAGATGCGTTTGTAGTCAGGGGTACTGATTAAATAGTTAATTTTTCTTGAGTAATCGGAAATGTTCATTATGACGTTGGAGTTGCTTTCTTGGCTGAGAGAATGATAAGGTTGTCATTGTTATAGGTTTTTTAGGGCTTATCTTTCTCTGGAAGGTAAGTTAGAAATAGGCGGTTTTTCAGTCCGAACTATTCTAGCGATATCTTGTCTGGTTTCCTCAGCTTCATTATTTGGAAGGTGGGATTAGAGTCTTCGACCTGGTAAATAATAGTTTCAACTTGGATGGATTTATGAGAAACGGCGAAATTGAAATATTTAGCTAAGCCTTGAAAGATTTTATTGTTGACGACAGAGAAGTCAGAAAACTTGTGGACTATATTGCTGGGATCTAACGTAGACGATAAGTTGGGTTTCTGTTTGGCAATGAGTTTCTGAAATGTTAGAAAATTTTATACCATCTGGTACCCTATTACGCATGCTATGAGCCAGCCATCGAAAAATATTTTTGTACTTCAGCGCTATCTTTGTACAGCCATTTGAAACATTGCAAATCACTTAAAGTTTAAGCTACCTATTACATCCAGCGATTAATTTTTGGCGACTTTTAATTTCCTAGCGGCTGGAGATTAAATCAATAGTACAGGTAATGTAATTTTCATATTAGATTTTGAATTTACGACAGTTATCTACTAAATCTTAAAAAATAATAATAATCACTTTTCCTGAAGGTATCAGCAGCTTATATTCCCATTAACCTTTACGAAAACGTTTACGGATTTAGCTCTGCAATTCTATTCTACATTTTTAATTATTTTTGGGACAATAAATATACCAACCAATTTTGAATTTCAATTTATATTTCAAGAGTAAATAATTGCGACTAAAAATTCTGCAAATATCCTAAAAATGGCTGATGGAAAATGGTAACTAATGGAGCACTTCTTTATATAAAGCTGATAATGTCGGTGCATACATATTTTCCATCAAATTTTATTAAAATATGTAAATGATTGGAGGTGATGCATCCATCAACTTTCTAAATTAAAATATCGACATAAGCCGGAATAAATTTAAAAATATGCATGGCTGCCGAAGAAAATATTTATATTAGATAATTTTTATACAAATATAGCCAACCCTAATGCTTTATTTTTCTTGAATTATTCATTAACTCTCCACTCCTTAATATAAGGAAGGGTAGTGAGAACCTAAAAAGACTGAATTTAAACTGGGTATAAATCAGAAATTAAAATATATCGGAGAAAGTTGAATAAAGAGGAATTTAATAATGAGAAATTTTATAAGCATCAGATTCATCCAATGTCTGTATGAAGGATTTGTATGAATAATATGTTATAAATCGTATTACGCAATTTTTAAAGACCTTTGAATATATGCTCATTTTTAGAATAGGTTCATTTCAAGTTAGGCCAGGGCGTCAGGTAGATTAACATCGTTTTAAACCACTTCATTATAGGCCTTTTTTATACATTCTAATTTTTCCCCCTCGCCTGCCCCCGCTACACCCCTAACTTTCGCTCAAAAATCATTTTTCGGTTCTGAACGGTCCTACGAAAAAAAATTGCTATCGAAGTTAAAGATAAGTAAATTCTCTATTGATATGGTTCTGACACATTTTTACGTAGTATTAATATTATTGGAGTTATGGGCTGGGGAAGTCAAGCATCGTAACGCATATTCCCTTTATGTACCGACAATTTTCTATATTTCTTCTCCTTATACTTGCTTTATGTTTAATTTTTACTTTTGAAGTTTAAATAAATACTTTTATTATAAATTTTGAAAGTATCAATATACAGTACGGATGCGATACGATGCTTGAATTCCCCCGCCTATACCCCAATAATATTAATGCTTCCTAAAAATATGTTATTTCGACAGAGAATTTACCTACCTTTAACTTTGATAACCATTTTTATTTTCGTAGGAAAGTTTAGAACCGAGATATTGGCAAACAATAATTTTTAAGAGATATTGCCCAAAAGTTGGGGATGTTCCTGGAGGTGGACGAGAGAGAATTAGTATGTGTAAAAGAGGCCTATGAACTGGTTCCAACAGTAAAATCTTTTGTCCGATTTAAAACTGTATTTACGCATCCTGAACTCCCTGACAACTGGCCTAAGTCAACATAGACGAAATTTATACTTACTCTCGATTTTGGCTTACTGCAACTTCTTATAAGGTGTCAGTAACTTTTACAGCTCTTTACTAAATCTGCACCGCTTCATGCGATTTTCTTGCCACCAGTCACTTTTATTAAAATTACTTCGTTAAAAGTATAAACAAGATGCAAATAAAAGACACAAGTTTAATAAAGATGCTCTTAAACTTTCCAAATATAAAATGTGCAAATGCATAAATCGAATGAAAATATCATACCATAGATGATGAGTATGGGGAACCTCGTGACTTTCGAGTCCTGAGTTCACGTGAGTGCAACCTCACCCCTGCCCCCTTACAACAATCCAAAATCCTAAAATTTATATGCATTTGATAAAATCATGTAAAAATTCCAGCAATGCTAAGCAGTTTTGAGAAAACGTAATGAGGAGGAAGTTGATTATCGTTGCAATTCTTAAGAAGTGCAACGGATATTTGAATTCCGTTGTTGTTTGTCAAAATTTTTTTTGCAATTTTTTTTTTGTTGTACTTTCAAATGTTTCCTCAAAGTAATTCTTAAACGCCACAGACCATTCTAAGGTTCCGCTTAATTCAGATTTTATTGACGTTCTTTAGGAACATTCTTTAAGGAATATTTCTATGCTATTCCATATACCGAGATATTAAAATTGAAAACTGATGTATGCACTTCATCCAGCCAGCTGTTATTGGTTTCAAATTAGCATACTACTGTATAATAAGTGAAGGTAATAAACCATTATATAAAATTTTCAAGTAACGTACATTTTTAAATTAGTCTTTGATCACTGAGGAATGAGAAAGGTTGTGCCTATTGCTTTGTTAAAGTTTTTAGCTTTAATGCAATATGCCGCTGATTGTTGACCTTACAGAATGTGAATCTTTTGTTAATATTATGCGACTCAAGGCGACGTCAAAATTTTGTGAAATCATTTCATCTCCAAAACTTTGGTATTTTGTTGGGGTAATGTATAGCCATTTTAGCAATAACATGCATGTTGTTTACTACTACTTTTATTGGCCTTAGTCGCATACTTGCTGGATACAGATGGAATCGTTCTATTTTATAAGCATGAAATATTTAGTCTTTTTTGCTGTTTATAGCAGTACTGAGATCCTGCAAATGGCTATGCCTAGACAGTAGTACGAGGTCTAGATGTGTATAATAGTGTTTAATCTAGTTCAATAAAACGTTAGTTTTATTAAAAGAGATTTTTCCCTATTAGGTCGACTTCATATGTTCTAATAATGGGTTCGGCAGAATTAAATTCTGAATAACTTTTTCTAATAACGTTTTCCGATGTCTTTAACGCGAAGCAAAATATCGGAAATAGGCTCCATTGGGGGGCTGTCGATGTCACAGATTTTTAATTAAGTTTAAGTTGGTTACCTCGAAATGTACATCTTATATAGGACCACAATAATTCTGCCAAAGCTCAAAACCGGATTTCAAAGAATAACGAAAATATCTGATCGTCCCCATTTTAAAAGAGGCACACTGTACATATATAATGCCGAAGAATTATTGAGGTGACTTCAGTTATGATGGTGTCTTGATCAATGTTTCGTGGTCCCACATCCGGTAGATTGTCAATGTAGGAAGTATAAGCGGTAAATAGTACGTTTTACTACAATTTAAGGTGTTTAAAATTATTTTCAGCTGGATGTTCAAGCTCCTGTCAAGAATCTTCATTATACAGGGTGTCTCACCAGGAACTGAATCGATCGATATAGATAAAAGTACGCATCAGAACGTTTTGAAAATTTAGATAATTACTAATGTCGGTGTGGCCAATCCAACTAAAATAATTACAAACAGCTGGCACTTCCGCTTATACCTTAAGTCGATACCAACACCCTATATATTTTAGAGTTTTCGAAAAGAGCATAAAATTCTGAGTCGAAAATATGTAGCATATCCTATACCGAAACCTAGAGATATTTGACATTTTATAGAAAATTTGACAGGTGCAACGGTTTATAAGAAGCGTTATAACTTTGTTTGTGTAGAAGATCCTCATTTGCTTCTCATCACGTAAAAAGAACACAAGGAGAACTACGTTCTACAACTGAAATATATTCAATAATATCATACCAAGTGTTCCGTTTTTCGCGTTACATTTTGTCAACTCAAACCGCGAAAACTTGTTCAGATCAAATGCAACACCCTGTTTCTTTACGTCAAGTTGTGTAAAATTGAATTCCCATTTTTCTGATGTTAGCATTGTGGGGGTTAAAGTTACAACTTTTTGAAATATTTGCAATTTTATTAGAAATTCATGAATTGTTGTAATCACTTCATCAAAATAGCCATGATTAGCAACAATCAGTCATGACAAGCTGCTCTGGAATCGGGACTATGCAAGGATTCAATTCACAGAATCTTATTAAAACATAAGTTTCACCCGTTTTCATTCCATATGGGTCAAGGATTAATAGAAACAGATTTCCTAAGAAGACAGAATTTTTGTGAGTTTATTCTAATAAGGTCTGTAGGTCATGATTCTTATTTGGGAAATATTATATGGACAGATGAAGCAAAGTTTACTAAAAGTGGACTTTTTAATAGACACAATTCGCATTATTGGAGTGACTCGCATCCTCATATGTTCAGAGCGCGAAACTTTCAGGAAAATGGGCAGTTCAATGTTTACTGTGCCATAAGAAACGATAGAGTGGTGGCATTACGATTTTATCAGGAAAATTTAAATGGTAAATTAAATTTTCTCTTCTGCTAAATGTACAGGTAAATTTTTGGTTATTTTTAGGTGAAAGATATCTGAATATCTTACAAAATTTGAATAATAACTATTTAGAAAATTTACCTCTCGCCGAACATAGAAACATTTTTTATCAGCACGACGGTGCTCCCCCACATAAAGCGTATTAAATTAATAATTATTTACAAGAAAGTTTTTATGATCAATGGATTGCCGATAATGGACCTTTCTTATGGCCTCCTCGCTCGCCAGATTTATCAGTTCTGGATTATTTCATTTGGGGAACTATTAAAAATTAAGTTTATGAGAGCCCATTAACAATCGTTGAAGATTGTATGCAAAGAGTAAGAAATGCATTTCAAAACATATCACAGGATTCAATTAGAAGAGCTACCCATGAGGAACTAAAAATGTGTCGAAGTTCGAGGGCGGAATTTTGAGCTATTATTAAATTAAAATGAAATCATATTTGAAATTGATCTTATCTCTGTTATTTTAGTTCATGCCATATCTTCAATTCAATTAATACGCATGTTACAGTGTTAGTGTTATTTTGGGTTTTTGTGGATATCGAGTAGCAAATGTGCTGCAAGTTCTTGATGTTACTTTATCACATTCTCTATAAATAATAAACAAATTTAAAAAGTTTTCGTTGGTATAATTTAAACGTGCTGGCATAAGATAATGACTGATTGTTTCTAATCATGGCTATTTTGATGAAATGATTACAACAATTCATGAATTTCTAATAAAATCGCAAATATTTCAAAAAGTTGTAACTTTAACCCCCACAATGCTAATATCAGAAAAAAGAGAATTCAATTTTACACAACTCGACGTAAAAAAATAAAGGATGTTCCATTTGACCTAAACAAGTTTTCGCGGTTTGAAGTTGACAAAATGTAACGCGAAGAACGGAACACTTGGTATGATATTATTGAATTTATTTCAGTTGCAGAACGTAGTTCTCCCTGTGTTCTTTTTATGTGATAAGAAGCAAATGAGGATCTTCTACACGAAGAAAGTTATAACGGTTCTTTCAAACCGTTGCACCTGTCAAATTTTCTATAAAGTGTCAAATGTCTCTGAAACGGCTAGGTTTAGGTATAGGATATGCTACATATTTTCGACTCAGAGTTTTATGCTCTTTTCGAGAACTCTAAAATATATAGGATGTTCTATTTGAAATAAGAAAGCTGGTATCGACTTTCGGTATAAGCGGAAGTGCCAGCTGCTTGTAATTATTTTAGTTGGATTGGCCACACCGATATTAGTAATTATCTAAATTTTCAAGATTTTCTGAAGCGTACTTTTCTGTATATCGATTGATTCACTTCCCGGTGAGACACCCTGTATAGGATTCCGGTGCCATCCGCAAATCTTAGTATAGTACCTGAAGTATTGATAAGCAGAAGACTATTTATATAAATAATAAACAATACCAGTACAAGCATTGTTCCTTGAGGAACCCCAACTCCGCATTTAAGTATTTTTGGATCGCTGACAGCTTCGTATAAAGCTACATATCGTGTACGATCAGTAAGGTAGCTCTTTTGGAGATTAAGTACATTGCGTCTTAGTCCACGTCGTTCTAATTTTTCTAGAAATTCTTGGTGACAGAGAGCATCAAAGGCTTTGTCTAAATCAATGGATACACAGAGAGAAGGAATTTTCTTATCTAAGAAATCATAAATCTGAGATGTCAATTTACATATGAATAACGGGTTCGGGTGAATGAAGTATTCATTTTAAATTGAGTTGTTTTTATTAATAGCTAAAGTTTTATTAAAAAACTTAAACACAAGGTTCTTGAGGAAATACGGAAATTTTATTTTATAAATATGAATGCGGTGATAACTACGTTTCGAAATATTGAGGGCTAAAGCTTGTCGTTTTGCAGATCGTTTAGGACTTCGTAGCACAGCTACTCTTACCCTTTCATCATTTTCAAGTATGCGTACAGAACGAGTTCTTCCTTTTAGTTTTTCTCTGACACATGAAGTAGTACTGCGGAATTTGTGTACTCACTTTTTAATTGTTATTACACCAGGAATTGGATCTCGTGGATTTAAATGAAAGTGATAACGAAATAAACGCTTTGATAACTGTCTTAAATTTTCATTTATCGTGAAAGCATGGCAACTTGATTTGAATTTATATTTCATTTAACTTTGAAAATGGATAATTTATTGTATCGGACCCGTTATTTGCATATTACTCCCTTCGAGTTTATGACATTAGATTTCAATGCAACTTGAAATATGAAATTAACGATACCTGTTGAATAGGCAAAGTGAATCAGTTCCCTGAAAACGTCAGTATTTCTTTTTATTTCATGATGCCTGTTTGAAGTAAGATATTATTTGGGTATACTAGGCATTGAGTGTAATCGTTTGTTGCTAAAATACCAAAAGGGCTTTATCTTTAATTTTGTCCAAATTCAATCGAACGAAGATTGCAATTAATTAAAAAATTAACCGAAGAAAATAACATATTAATAATAAGTAATATTTTTGATGTCAATAAATGAAAATTTTCGACCACGTGATGATGATTAAATATCCCCAAGTTGCTTCTTTTGTGTTCACGTCATTGGATAAGAACCTGATGATGCTGCTATAAAAACACAAGTATTTCAATTTTACGATGTCTGATCGAAACGAAAATTTTATATATTATCCATGGAGGACGCTCGTTTGCCGTAAAAATTCCAAAAGGGAACTTTAACTTTGTCCAATTTCAACAGAGTAAAGACTATAATTCATAAAAATATTAACTTTGCAAAATCACAACAGATAATGTTTTTGATGAGTTGATATTTGGCCACCTAATGATGCCCATTGAATAGAGAAAGTGAATCAGTTCCATGAAGACGCTTCGTGATATCTAATCGAAGTAAAATTTTATGTGAACTAGAGTCGGTTGTCATTTTCAGCGGCCCGCAAGCACATGTGAAAACAAATTCTGCGTATCATGTCAGCGATTCAAATAAAGTAGATAACAGCAGATACAAAATTTGCCAACAATCATTTACTCAAATGTATTCAATAACCGTAAAGCGTTTATGTGAACAGCGCCTTTTATGACTAGAAGTTTGTTAGTTCTTATTGCCTCAACTAAGCCGCGTATATTAGTATTAGTGTTTCGCTGAATTATTTCCTTTTTATTCACATGCTCTTCTATCGCGTGGATTAGGCATGTCAATTTAGAGTCCCATTGTATTATTTCTTGGTTATTCGCAAGCTCTTCTATCGCGGTTCTCTCTAAGATCTTCTTCTTATTCGTTCCGCTTAGGCGTTCAATTAATATTTATCGAATCCACTTCCCGGTTTTTGAGAGGAACATTCCGCGCGGTGTCATCGTGCAGTCTTTTGCAGATGTAAGATCTAAACCCTACCTATTTGTTAATAATAATTTTAGACTGGATAACCCGCTCTTTCAGCAGGGCAATATAGTACTCGAGTTTTCTCGAGCTCTCAGTTAATTCAAAGTATCAGATCCATGTTTAGATATTTGGATTATCACGTCCATCTGCATAAATATTGAGAATAATAATAAAATAATACTAACATATTCAACCATGCTATACTAATCTCCTTTTTAAATTCGCATTGTCCTTGCATCATATCATCTGTAGCTATTGGTAACGTATGTAATCTATGTACCGGTCATGGTGTTTTTGAATCACTAGCTAAGTTGATTGAGGCTCCAGTTGGAGTTGTTGCTTCGGCTCCAGTTGCGAATTTAATTTTGTTGGTACTTCATAAGTATAGTGACCTCTTCTATAATTACGGCATTTACACTCTCCGGTTTCTCTTGTCTATAATCTCGCTTGTATGCCCAAGTTTGCAACAGGTATGTTATCGAAGCTCCTCCTCTGTGGAATCAAATTTGATCATTAATTAAGAGAATATAGTGTATGCCCTTCAGTTTGGGCATCTTCTAGAGAGACAGCTCGTAATCTCCAATATGAAAAATCCATATAGGTAGCCTTAATCTCAAGTGCATATACTAATTCCTCGCTGCTATTTTTAGCCAAGATTATTAAAGTACTCGCCTGATCTCCTCATCCCTTATGATATCAATGAAAGTCCTAACTGCCAATTGCTCCTGAAATTCACTTGTTCCATCTGGGTAAGCTAGGCATGCTAGGCGTCTCTCCACAGAAGATTCAAATTCTTGTAAGCTTTCATGTACGTGATTCCAGCTCAGTTCGATATACTTTTGAGTGAGATGTTGGTCAGCTCCCATAACTTTAAAGACCTGTTGTTGCCCCATTGGAATCGTCTGAAGCAACTTTGATGAAGTGTTAGAACTACATTTTTCTCGTTAATTCATCTGTTTACACACGCAGCTCTCTGTCCCTTATAAGTTGATTATGAAGTTTGATCATTAAATGAGGAAGTTTGTAATCTAGGGCCTGATAATAATAATAATAATAAACACCACAGAAATTAGACAACCCCCAATTCCAGAAGTCAGAGGTTTATGCGGAAGGGGGTTGCACATTGAAAAAACGCGGACATACAACCATTTTCTTTGACAGTGCTGGAGCCGGGATTCGAACCCGGTGGTGCGATACCCGTGTTAATCGAGATTGCCACCTCGCGCCTTAACCAATGTGGTTGTCGGCCAGACTCTACTATCTGACCTCCTTTTCCCCTCAACTACCATTTAAGTGGTTCTACTTTTCCCTCAACTACCCGTAAGTTGCTTTCGATATCAATAACTTTCTCTTTGACGCCAGTAACTTTTCCTTCAAGTTTAACTAATTTCACTTTGACATCATTAGCGTCAACAATTACATTGCATATATCTTCCTTGATTTCATTTTTTATTTCATCAGTACCTAATGTACCTTTTCCTTATCTAACATTTACGTCATTTGTTTCTTTTTAATTCTATTTATATATTTATACATTATTATATGGGGAACATAAATATCATGACGATCCTTGCATATTAATAATTATGATTTTCAAAATTCAAGACATTAAAATAAATATTATATATTATGAAATATCCCTTGCGCAAATTGAGCTTAATTGCACTACAATGCATCACTGAAATATTGGAATGCGTGGTATTGAATATCCATGTTTCCTCTTTAAGTAAATTCCCTACAACTTCGGTAACCAGCGTGCTTAAGATCTTTCATTCGATATATTAGGTTTTAGAATTGTTATAACTGCCTAATATGTTTAAATATGTTTAATATTGCACAATTACTATATTTCTTCTTTACAAGAGTTATTATTTTATTTTTGTAAGCGGCCTTACCAAATTTAATACAGTAGTCTTTCGACATTATGCTTACTCGGTGACTTTAAAAATAATTTAAGGTTTCTAAAACTAATAAAGTTTCAAATTAGAAAACTAGCAGCTGTGTCATGTATTTTCAATATCCCTAAGATACCTTTGAACGAATCAGATTAGCTGGCCGCAATATCACCAGACAAACTCTGAGAAAAAAGTAGTTTTAATAATAATCGACTACGAAGTGAAAATGGAAAATGGTGGTCCAGTTGAGATAAACAAGTTTATAAGAATTATTTATAAGGTTTTTTAACAGTTAAAATAAAAATTGAAATAATACATAGGGTAATGTGTTTTCTAAATTTCATTATTTTAAATATTCATTTTTAAAGTTTTGGGCCATCCTGTATCACTGTGACGATGGAAATTGGTATACCAGATACTTAGGTGGTCCCGAATAAGAATCCAATGTTTCACGAAAATCCGTAATAATAAATCTCATCACTTTTCACCTAAACCATGGATGTAACCGGTCGTGATTTTAAGTTGTTACAGGTTTATTTGGTGCCGAGTAGTTTCGAGGTTATGTCAAGTTAAACTCAGCCAAGTACAGAGAGTTGCCTGCCTAAGTATAACCGGAGCTATAAGATCAAAGCCAACGAGAGCTGTGGAGGTACTGCTGTGTCTGCCACCACTGGATATATATTTAGGAGAAGTGGCTCTGACAACAATGGTACGCCTCGAATCCGTTGGCATACAACCAAATGTAGGCTGTGGAGAGACCAGAAGTCGCCTGTGGAATGAGGCTGTCAGAAAGACACCTCTTCTACAGGCGTGCACTGATGGCATTTCTCCCCGGTTTGTCTTTGGCAGACGCTATATAATACAGACGAATAAATGGAACGAGGCTGCTGGCGGAGGTATGATCAACATCTTCACAGACGGATCAAAAAGAAGGATAGGGCACCATGTGGAATATACTCCAGAAGTCTGCAAAACCATAACTGCAAAAGAGATTGCCCGTAGGTAAACTACGGGCAAAACAATCAGGATCTACACAGATTGTAGACAATCATTATTGGCCTTGAGAAGTTACAAAATTACCACAGGAGCAGTATGGGAATGTCACCAAGTACTTGTGGCTGCCTCCAGCATGAATAACATACTGGTATGCTGGGTGAAAGGACACGCACGTGTAGCGGCAACAAAGTACCGACAGACTGGCCAAGAAGGCAGCAGGCCTAAGTATCTTTGGATTAGGCCCAGCCAGTCTGTTATCGATCACGGCTATAACACAAATAATTAAAGAGAACACCCATAATGAATTCAAAAAGCTGTGGGATGAAACAAACAGCTGTCAGCTTGCTAAGGAATTACTAAAATATACCCACAAGAGCACAGTAACGGCCTACCTGACAATATCCAGAAGGAACCTACCTTTTATAACGGGAATCCAGACTGGACACTGTCCGCTAAGGAAATATCTATATAAGATTACATAAAGCACCTCTCTGTTGAGGTCGTGAACAATAAGATGAGACGGTTTAACATGTACTCTGTGACTGTTCTGCCATCTCATCAATCAGATAATCCATTTTGGGAGAACGTTGGCCTACTTTCGCAGATGTAAGCGAGATGCCCATATGCAGCATCACCACCTATTTCGCAGGATTAGGTTGGTTGGAGGCCTAGACGAGGGTCTGCCTACTGGGAGGTAGTACAAGGGGTCCAATGGGGCCTAAGTGCTGTGGTTCAATAATTTTCATTGACTACTCTCCCAACCAATTCCAGATTCCAGATAAGCGATATAAAGCAATATCACGCGCGGTTAGTACCTAGCTGGGTGACCATTTCAAGTGTTATAGTATGTTTCAGGCATCAGCGAAAAAATAAATTTAAGAAACTTTCAGAATAAACATCATTTTCCATCCGAAAAGTCGAAACATAATAAAAAGTAATTCAAGAACTTAAATTTACAAAAAAACAATATTTTTACCAATCAAATTCTGAAAAAATGTACAATTCATTATTCACAAATAAACCGAAGTTACCGATACTAGCTTGTAAACTTTTCAATTAAATATTTTTCAGCCGCAACATTACAAATTACAGCCCTAATCAAAGCCACCATATGAACTTCAAATCGTTATCCAGAGCCAGATTCAATTCATTTAACTTATATTTTTTATTAATTTCCATTCGTATAATGCAATGTCTTATTCAGTTTCCCAGTGTATCAAATTATTTAATTTCAATAGTAAACTATAAGAGTAATTTTTTTCATCAAAACTTACTTCGCTTCAACAAAATGCAGACCAGATGCTTATACGCTAAAGCTCTCGCCTAAACTACAAAAGCTCGCGCGTTAACTCTGAAAGCTCCGGTACACACATTCGCCATTCTTATCGAAGTATTACCGAACCAAGCAAACGTCAGTCCGTCCTAATCTCGCTATTTAATCTCAAATTACTCAATAGTCATTTTATGTAGAGTGAGGAGACTTCAAAAGATGTCCATTATTAATTACCAACTTTCTATATAATTTTCAGTGCAAAAAACGCTTCCTCACCGAAAGGAATGGAAGGTGCACGGCAAACGCTAGCAAGAAATTGGGATCAACGATTGGGTGAGACTACTGTTCCCGGCGAAACGAAACGCTTCTGGCACTATATAAGGCCAAGATTTTTATACGCCTGCATGTCAGTTTTTCAGGTATTACTTCGTGTTATACATCTTCGAGTGTTAGTTTAAGCTGTTCACCTTAATAAGTGAAATTTCTAGATGTATTTGTAGGTTGTTAACTAGGTACTCTTGTTTTAGTGCCTACTACCTAGTTATACTTTCCTGCTCTAGGTACCACTTCATCGTCGCGAGTAAAATTTTGCATGCAGTTTGGCGGTATCGAATATCAGTTGTCTATTGTAGTACACTGTTCGTTTCTACTCTACTATGCATCGTCGTCGCGAGTAAATTTTCCTGTAACCGAGTATTACTAGGCTGCATCCTTGCTAGAACAAGTAATACGCACCTAGACGCCTTCGCCGTCGTGTTAGATTTTCATACAGTGAATTTTTTTAGTTTAATACATCTTTCCAACGTTATTTATTTTCGTTTACTTTTTCACTTCTTATTATTTATGGACAAATTTCTGACCGCCGAATAGTTACTACTCACTTTGTTAAATCAAATACTTAATTTAATATTCGTTAAAAATCTATGTAAATTTTTTTAAATAAATATTGTTCATTTTCATTTAAATTAAGTGTTATCATTTCACGAATTTCAAAAAAAGTCATCTACAGGGCGTAGCTTTTGGCCCTGATCAATTCATCAAAAATTTAAAAAGTATTGTTTGACTTCTACAACTACAAAATGTGCCCGAGGTACTCCTAGAGTCTCATACTATGCTCAAAATAATTATTTTTTTATTTCCTGAGTATCACTCATGCTCACAAGGAAGACCGCGTTCTCGGCTCACATCTTCCAGCGGCTTGTATGTCAGTGTATGCACGGAAGCTATACAATCTTAGGCGAGAATTGTGTAGGGGATATACTATAATTCGCAGAGGATGTAAAGCCCTCGCGTTAGTTTCTTGTGTATTAACTGTTAGGCAAGTAAAATATCTCTACTCTTCGAAAGAGAAGGGGTTCGGCAAAATTCCTGATTGGAGGTAGCTCGTCTACAAGCGTCGGTGTTGGACCTCAGTAGAGGAAACAAGCCGATGTTAAATAAATGTTAATGAAAAAGCTGTAACCCATATATAGTGATGTAGTCTACATCTGGGAAATCAAACCTTTGGGTTCAATAATTGTAAGTATTTATTGGCACCTTTTATTACCACGAGGTTATATGTTATGTTAGTCATAATTTTAACAAGAATTTGCACCACAATATCGGCTGCCCTCCGTGGACGGAACCAAATTCCTATTAGTTATATAAATATATATTTTTTATGTATTTTCATCTCGACTCTACAATAATTAAATAAAATTTATTATCTGGTCTGGTTGATAGCCGAGTGGGTTAAAGCGCGAGGTGGCAATTGCGATTAATCACACGGACATCGCACCACCGGGTTCGAATCCTGGCTCCGGCACTGTCGGAGGAAATGGTTGTATGTCGCGTTTTTTCAATGTGTAACCCCCTTCCGCACAAGCCTTGGCTTCTGGAATTGGGGGTTGTCTAATTTCTGTGGTGTTTATTTATTATTATTTATTATATTAGACGTTTGTATTTCCTCTAGGCAATGACGCCGGTCGTAGCTAGAGACCCTGAGGTCCTCCAGATCTAGCCGCACGCTATACTTCAGGGCACATACGTCCCCCCCCCCCTCAGGCGGACATCAGCCTAACAACTCAAGTACCCTAGTATTGGTAGCAATAAATAGATAGATAGATAGATAGATGTAAACTTTATTGTCTAAAGAAGTATCTTATTGACAAAGTGTAAGATTGTAAAACACAAACAATATTTGTATAGTCGTTACATAAACAGTAAAGTAAATCATTACAGTGTACAATAATACCAACAGACATAATATAATATAAGAATGTCAAAAAACATATATTTATAGAAACAGATGTAATGAAAGCATATTAAAAAGAATCATCATAGTATTCTTGTAGATTATAATAGGGTTTATCAATTGAGAAGTTTTTTACAGCATTCCTAAATCAGTTATCTGGGACAACATTTTTTAAAGTTATTGGGAGATGATTGTAAAGTTTTTTACCATTATAAATTGCGACGGTGTTGCGAGGGTTATTAGCAAAGTCGAACTTATTTCGTTTTTTATGAAATAAGCAGGCTGTCTCGTGAATAAAAATATCAGTTACCGTTAGAATTTTGTGATCAACAAATACAGGTTTGCAAGAGTCTATCACGCGCGCTTGACACATGTATTTAATTGCTCGTTTTTGTAAGGTGAGTACGCTGCTAATTGTCCCCTGACAGCACGATCCCCAAATTGGAATACCGTATCTTAAGTGCGACTCTATTAAAGAGAAATACGCTGTCCTTGCCATAGAGTAATCTAATTTGGTAGAGATTGTACGGATAGCATAACATCTAGAGGCTAATTTCTTATTTACGTTCGTTACATGTTCTTGAAAATTTAGCTTGTGATCAATATGCAGACCAAGAAATTTAGAGTGATGTTTATTTGCCAGAATGTAGCTTTCAAAATGGAGTTGCTCGAGGCTGCAACCGAAGGTTACTAAGTTAGTCTTTGCTATGTTAAACGTGAGGAGATTTGAATCACAACATTTTTTTTTACCAAGGAAATATCGGAACTAATTACATCATGTAATACTTTTGGATTTTTATTGTGCCATAAAATGGTGGTGTCATCGGCAAAAAGCGTGAAACTTCCCGATATGTTGGTAGAAGCCAAGTCATTTATATATAACAAAAGGAGAACTGGGCCAAGTACCGACCCTTGTGGAACACCGCAAGTTATCCTGGCCACACTAGATTGTTACCCTGCAGATTCTACAATTTGATAGCGTCCTGTAAGGTAGGATGGAAACCAGGCCAAAGAGGTACCTCTGAATCCGTAGCAGTGGACCTTTGGCAGCAATATTTCATAATTCACACGGTCAAATGCTTTCGACAAATCACAAAATACATTTATTTTGTAGTAGATTTCTTCTAGAAGCATAAACATAGCGTCACTAGTGTTCTTATTAGGTTGAAACCCAAACTGACAATATTTAGTACATTTAAAAAACCAATATTCTTTTTTTAACTAATTTTTCAATTATTTTATAAAGAATACGTAATAAAAATCGGTCAAAAATTTGAGAGATGGTCGGTACTTCCCGCTTTATAAATTGTTATGACAATAGAAGTTTTTACACAGGAAGGAAATATACCGGACTCAAAAGACTGATTAATAAGATGGACTACAATATTTAGTGTACTGTCTGGCATATTTTCAAACATTCTTATAGATAAATTATCTATTCCAGAAGATTTTTTTGTTTTTATATCAGAAATAATTTCTTTTAGTTCTACTATATCTGTAGGAAATAAGCAATGTTCCGAAATTAGTAGAGCATGTTTCTAATGCCTTTTGCAAGATCTACAAAATAAAAAATCACCAAAATCGGCACAAATAAAAACTTTACTGGGGTTGCTACTCTTTAAGTAGGACACCCTGTATAAAATAATATAATCACGGTGATATTTTTTAAAAACTTTTTTTCTTCTGTTGTGACTAATATAGGAAACATAATCATGAAATAAAAAACTTTATGCCTAACCCAACTGTTTATTTTTATTTACAAACTAATATAAAGTACAGAAAAAAATTCATCCAATTTAAATAATTATGCGAGCTTCTTATACAAAGCTTTTCATTTATGAAAATAGTTCAGAAGAGAATAAACTCATTTATTTCACCCATCACGCTCATCAGTAGCATAAAATCAGTTAATTTCTTTACGGTTGTATTAATTCCACAAACAAAGTATGCAAAAACCAATAAAATTTCAATAAATCTTCGTCTTTCTGTAAACGCGGTTACAGCAAAAAGTGGTGGCAGAATTAAAACTTACATAATCTATACGCATGAAGGCGTCTTTTAGGCATCCCCATTACATGAAATAAAACGTATGTAATTTTAAAATAAGACCTAAAATGGCATAAAAGCAAGTTAATTATACAGGAGAATTGCTTTCACTGTAGTGATATACGTAAAGGAAAACTTCCCCTAAGTTGAGAGAGATAAAGCTCGCTTTTGAATGAGGGTGAGTTCCCCTTTATAGGGGCAAAAGTTTTTAGAGCTGCCGCACAACTTTTGTGGCTTAGGCCCTCTGGCTAACTCCACCCACTGTTTTTAACGACAGGACGGCCATTTTCACTTTGCATAAGTTATTCTTCGGACCACACCCCAGCTTTTCCAAACTTTCCTGTAAATAAAACAAATTTCATAAAGTTTATATGAATTTACACATAAATAAATTAAATTAGTAATAATAGTGGGTAATTAAAAATACAGAAGTGCCTCGCTAGTTTACTATATTTTATTTATATACTTCATTTTGTGAATTGTTTACCTAACTAGAGCATGCAGATTATTCAAATATATAATTTAACTAAAACACTTTGTGTAGCGTTTATTAAAATTTTGTCATGCAATATTATTGCCTTATCTTTTGGATACAAGGAATAAATTAATAAATATTAAAATGGCTGTCTCGTGCCGTTCATTTAGAGACAGACCGAGGATAAATGCAAGTGTGCAGATTAAATTTAAAGTTATTTAGAAAAACACAAATAGTAAAATGTTGATATTGTACAAAATTAAATAATGATAAACAAAAGACAAATAATAACGTATATTAAGATATATTACGCAAGAACTGATTTACAAAAATAATAAATGTGTAGTAAAGTAAAAATACCTAATTACGAAAGTCCAGTATTCCACTGTTTCCTATGAAAGGAAATCGATTCATTGCCACCAATAATGTCCTATAATTTGCAACAGACTACGTCTTCAATCGGAAAATATGTTGTTGTGCATCTCCAGCCGTAGACGTTTCGAACTTGTTAGCTCTCATCAGTACGACATAGGCGAATCTACCTTGAATGGTGGCAATGAATCGACTTCCTTTCCTTTTATATGAAACAGTGGAATACTGGACGTTCGTGGTTATTTTTACTTACTACACATTAATTATTTTTATAATAATGTGTCCCTACAAACCATTAAGATTACATAAGCTTTCGTTTAAAATTTTGTATTTTCCGACGATGTAACATTTACTACGATTTGGAGTTATTAGTGACTAAAATTGTAGGCACTGGTCGGAAGAAAATCAATATTTTAGTATTATTACTAAAAGTTAACGATATAAAAAAGTATATGTTTGGTTTGCGATACGTTACAAAAAAATTATTTGACCAATTTTTTCAACGCTACCGTAAATCAGAACATTTACATAGAGACGTGGAAAACTTTTTAATGCCTGCTCTGGATGATATAAATTTACAGGAGAGAAGAAAACTGTATCATCAACATGACGGTTGTCCTGCACATTGCAATTTGTGTAGAAACTGGTTAGATCAGCATTTCCACAATAAATGGATAGAACAGTTTGGACCAGTAAGATGACCTGCACGCTCCCCAGACATAACTCCTCTTGATTTTTGTTTGTGGGGATACCTAAAGCAAAAAGTTTATGTCCACGATTTAAAAGATAATTTAAACCGTTTAAAGGAGAAAATATCAGAAGCAATAGCCGCCATAAACGAGGATACAATTCATTTTAACTAGAAAAACCCAGTATTCCACTGTTTCCTATGAAAGGATGTCGATTCATTGCCACCAATCAAGGTGCACAATGTTTCTAAATCAATTGAAAATAATATCCCATAACTTGCAACATACTACGTCTTCAATCGGAAAATATGTTGTTGTGCATCGCCAGCCGTAGACTAGTTTCGAAATTGTTAGCATTCATCAGTACGGCATAGGCGAATGCACCTTGAATGTTGTCAATGAATCGATTTCCTTTCCTTTCATATGAAATATTGGAATACTGGACGTTCGTAGTTATTTTTACTTATTACACATTGATTATTTTTATAATAATGTGTCCCTACAAACCAGTAAGATTATTGGCTTAAGTGAAACATGGCTCTCGAGCGACGTAAATGATGCACAACGATTTCCTTCCTGCTACACGGTTTATCGATGTTAACAGAAATTATGCCGCAACAGTCTTGAGGTGGGGGAGTGCTTCTAGCAGTGGACGGTTCTCTTCAACCTTCTCATATCGACGAAGATGCTCTAAATACATTATTTCCTAGTATTGACATTTTAGGATACACAATAAGTTCAAATGAGTTTGAATTATTGATAGAACCATTTGAAACGTTTAGTTGCTTTTCTGGACTCTAAACTCTTGACTGAGTAGATTTTAATGTTCCTCTATACACCATTGATCCTAATAATGCTAAAATTAAAGCCGTTGTTAATTTTACTAATTTCATCAATGTTAACATAAAGTAGTTATGCCAGATTTATGTAATAAATATATAAAACTAAGTACTTTATTAAATGATAATACTTTAGATGAAGCATGAAAAAGTAGATATTTACCTAAATTATTTACATATACACACATATGGCTAAAGTGCTTTTCCGAAATGACGGCAAGTGAAATCAGAATGAGTACTAGTTATCTTTTTAGCAGTGGATAAATTCAAAGTAAACAAGGCATATGTGCAAAATAGTATAAGGACCTATACTACTTATCAGTAAAAGGAGATAGTGGCTAAGAGACCATGGGGCATACGCATGAAAAATGAAAGAACTGAAAGAAAGATCGGTAAACAAAGCTAAATATATTTTTTACAAATTCCTATGTATTTATCAGTTTAGAGTAACAAGAAGAAGTTTGCTACCTAATATCTGTTCAAAATTGGTATGAAACTAAGCAATAATCGAATAAAATGTTTTTCCACGTCATTCTTTTCAAAATCAAAGAAGACGGGCACCTCTTAATTTGCTACTCCTGGCAACTGGCTTTCAACATTTTATGAAGATGGAATGTATAGAATTATACATATTTTGTTTGATTTAAATTCATTTTTAAAACATTTCCTCCGGAAAATATTATAATATCTCTCCAGAAAAGTATTTTGGGACCTTATATCTTATTGGGTAAAAGATGCACGATGAGAATCTTTGCTGATTGTACTGATATCTGTAATAAGAAATAGTGAAATTTTACCACAGAATTTGATTTTAAAATGATATATTTTTTACGACACATAAAGCTTGCATTCTTTTATTTAGTCAGCATTATATTTCAAAGCATTTCTTCTTTGCACATGTAACATGCAAGCTCAAAACTGGTACGATTGTTTTGTATTTTCCACGCTAAGTATAAAAGATAACGGCCTCGTATTGCAAGTTTTTTGCAATCAAGAGCATATTGTTACCTTTAACCCCTTTATGTTTAACCCTATACGTATATTCTTCTTTTAATAAAACGCGGGAAGGGTCTTGACAAATTTTGCATATACCATAGGAATGGGGATCTGTTCTGCAGCAAACGTGTGCCAATTGTATGAATATTAAATGAATTGTCTGCGACTAGGTAACTAAATAGATACAACGTGTGTACGTTAAATATACGTTAGGGAATAAAGTTCCCAACTAATAACGTTTAATTTAATTTAGCAAAGAATTGCACTAAACAAGGATAGCTTAGGGTATTTTGTTCGATATTTATTTAAACTATATTGAACTAAACCTTAACGCTATTAATACCTATTTAATTACTTTCTTTACATCTTACAGCTTGGTAAATACGTATAATGAAATATATTATTTAGAAACAGGCGAAAGTCAACCATCAATAGATGGCGTTTCTAATTTCTGAAATGACAAATTGAGTATGAATAACAAAGTTTTGACATCAGCCATATAAAAATTTGAAACATTAAACAAAAGAGTTTATTGAGTGAAAGATATTTTTAAATAGGTGCATAAGTTCCTAAAATATTTAAAAAGACGAACAAGGAACAAGTATGAAATTATGCCTAGCATATTTTTAATAAATGGAATTTCTGAGTTTTGTATCTGAAAAGTAAAATTGTCGATTGCGGATATTTTGATGGTCGTGTGTAGTACCAATCGTGTGAGGTCGTTTCCAAAGGTGGGCATATAATTTTATTACGTGGCTTAGATGCAATTTATAGAGTATTAAAGAGCCACACATGCTCCAATAAAATACAAGTTTTCAGGTCATTTTTAAGGGCCTATTTACTAGGTGGGCATTTATTTTTTAGTAGTTACATTCCTGTTGGCAAAGGGCATGCCAATAGCTGAAGCCCGGCAACAGGCATTGAAGCCTTACAAAACAGGGAGTGGAAACTCTGAAAAAGGGCCAAAAAGGGTCCGTTCAGAGGCAAACACCCCAGAAAATAATCCGCGAAAGCGGGTAAAACAACAAGAAAGGGCCACACCAGGGCCCTCAACATCGGCCGCAAGGCCCTCCTACAGCCAGGTCGCTGGAGGTATTAAGGTGGGGATTCTCTCCACCAATTACCCTACGGACCTGTTGCTGGATAAAATTCTGGAGCTGAAGAAAGAGGCTGGTATAAAGCCCAAATTTCATAGCTCCAAATTTAAACCGGGTTGGCTGGCTCTGACTTGTGCTAATAATGCCACAATACAGTGGCTAAAAGGCATAATGACAGAGCTAAAGCCTTGGGAAAACGCGTCACTAAGAGTCGCTGAAGAGGATGAAATGCCTCACACGGAGATTCTGGTGACAACTTTACCACCCGATAATCAGGATTTCTCAAATGAGAAAATACTGAAACTCATTGAGGCACAAAATGAAGGCCTTAACTCAACTGAATGGAGAGTGCTTAGAAGAGAAAACAAACGCAACTCCATTGAATTAACCCTCTCGGCAGACTCACAGTCTACCGAGATACTTAAAACAATGGGCTACAGGATTAGCTACAAGTTCGGCCAGTTACAGCTGAGGACGAGGAGCAGAAAACCTAAAGCCCCAAAGGAAACCCCACTGGAAAATCGGCCTGACAAACAGGACCAACCCAGGGGGGAATTCAGTCGGCCGACTGAAAAGCCTGAGGCTACAGGCGACGTTAGAGCCCTGCCGAAGGCTAAAGGTAGGCCGAGTACACAACCTACGGGCAAATAGACAGCGAAAAGGGGTCATGAAAAAGGCCCCTCGCTGTCATAGTTGCCCTAAGCAACATAAAGTGTCTCCAAATAAATCTCCATCATGCAAAGGCAGCCTCAAGTGTGCTTAGCAGGAGATTTATTAGGGAGAAATTAAACATAGGGCTAATCCAAGAGCCCTGGGTTCACAGAGGACGGATTAAAGGACTCCCAACACAATCATGTAAGTTAATTTATTCTACCTTGCATGACTATCCTAGAACAGCCTTGTTGTTCGATAAAAATATTAATTTTGTTCTCCTTTCAGAATTCCTAACAAGGGATATGATAGCAGCAGCAGTGGAAGTGCCTACAGAAAGGGGAAACAGGCAAGTCGTAGTGGCATCGGCCTACTTTCCCGGCGAGGAAGGAAATAATAGGCGGTGATGCTAATGCACATCACCATATGTGGGGTAGCACGGATACTAACATTAGAGGTGAGTACCTATTTGAATATTTGTTCGCTAACAACATCGACATCATCAACAAAGGTAATGAACCCACCTTTATGAATGCAGTCAGGAAAGAGGTTCTAGATATAACTCTCGCGGATCCACTCATAACTGATTTAATAAAAAACTGGCATGTCTCAGACGAGCCCTCCATGTCGGATCACAGACACATACGATTCGACTTGGAGGCGGCTGTAACAAGCCTTGGGGAATGTAGAATACCCAGACTGACGGACTGGAGTGTTTATAAAGAACACTTGAGGGCGGAGGTCGAAGGCGTAACACATTCCATCGATACAACAGAGGAATTAGATATAGCCTCATATCAACTACAAAATATCATGACATCATGTTATGAAAAATGTTGTCCCATTAAACAACGGGCAGTCCAAAGAGATGTGCCCTGGTGGAATAGGGATCTCAGCCGTCTCAGAGCTGAGACTAGGAAAGCTTTTAACAGAGCTAAAAACACTGAAAACTGGGAGGACTACAGGAAAGTCCTTACGGAGTATAACACAGAATTGAGAAGGTCTAAAAGAAGATCATGGAAACGGTTCTGCGAAGGGATAGATGAGCTAGCCCCAGCAGTACGCCTACAAAAAGTCCTTGCAAAAGACCACTCAAATGGAATAGGGCTACTCAAAAAACCCGACGGTAAGCACACCGAGAGTCAGCAGGAAAACATAAGGGTGCTTTTAGACACTCATTTCCCAGGCTCTCGCATAATTCAGGGTGAATTTCTACAGGACTACTTGGATGAGGATGTTCATCGTCCTACTAGAGAAGGAAGACGCCTGGCTAGAAAAATATTCACCCATAACAAAATTAAATGGGCGGTATCAACCTTTAAACCCTTTAAATCACCGGGCAGAGATGGTATCTTCCCTGCCCTACTTCAATACGGAATTGAGGAGCTTGTCCCATGCCTGAGAAGTATATTTATAGCAAGCTATACACTGGGGTATATTCCCCAAGCTTGGAGGGAAGTTAAGGTGGCGTTTATTCCGAAAATAGGCAGACGTACACCAGACGAGCCTAAGTCGTATCGCCCCATCAGCTTAACCTCATTTCTCCTAAAAACAATGGAGAAACTTTTAGACCAACATATTAGAAGCGAAATCCTTACAGAAACACCGCTTCACACAAAACAATTTGCCTATCAACCTGGCAAATCGACAGTAAATGCTCTACATTGCCTGGTTCAAGGCATTGAAAAGACATTTACAGCAAAAGAAGTGGCTATGTGTGCTTTCATAGATATAGAGGGTGCTTTTGACAACACCTTCTATGAATCCATACAAAAAGCCGCGGAAAAAAGGGGAATACAGTCACCTACAATTAAATGGATACAATCCATGCTCAAAAGCAGAATTATTACCACAAGTGTGGGGGATGAGTCGGCTACGGTGACTGCAGTCAGGGGTTGTCCACAAGGTGGAGTCCTATCACCCTTGCTGTGGTCAATGGTGGTCGATGATCTCCTACATAAAATGAGTAATTCAGGCTTTAACGTCCAGGGATATGCAGATAACCTGGTCGTCACTGTGAGAGGCAAAAATGAGGTCATGATTTCCAACCTCATGCAAATTGCCTTAAATATAATATCCAAATGGTGCTCGTCAGAGGGACTCAATGTCAATCCGAGCAAAACAACTATTGTCCCGTTCACTAAAAGGAGATAGAACTCCTGTACTGAATGGAACGATAATACATTTTTCCAGTGAAGTTAAGTATCTAGGAGTAATCCTGGATCAAAAACTTACCTGGAACTCTCATCTGGAACGGACTCTTACTAAAGCAACAGCGGCAATATGGACGTGCCGTAGGTTGTTTGGTAAGACTTGGGGTCTAAGACCGAAAATGACACATTGGTCTTATCTTTCGGTTGTCAGACCTATGGTAACCTACGCATCATGCGTATGGTGGCCAAAAACAGAAGAAAAAACAGCACAGGGAAAGTTGCAGAAACTGCAACGCCTTGCCTGTTTAGGGACTACAGGAGCAATGCACTCGTGTCCCACAGTAGCTATGGAGGCTATGCTTGACCTACTTCCCTTGCACTTACATGTAAGGAAGTAAGCGGCACTCAGTGCCTTACGACTGCACCAAGCACATAAATTCAAACCAGGTGATCTGGTTGGTCACTTAAGGATTCTGGAGGAAGTCCATCTGAAGTCCATGACCAAACCCACTGACTCAATGCCAGTCAAACAAGACTTTGATTGCCCGTTTGACGTGCTAATTGAAAGTCGTCAGACGAGCAAGATGGAGTCACTGCGACTGGAGCAGGTGTCACTTATTTGGTATACAGATGGATCCAAGATGGCTGAAGGGGTAGGAGTGGGAGTAGCAGGGCCGAATTGTAGGCTATCCAAAGCCCTCGGAAACACCCCAACCATCTTTCATGCAGAAATTTATGCCATAGACCTGTGT
The DNA here is from genome assembly GCA_963675555.1 of Leptura quadrifasciata. Classification (NCBI taxonomy): domain Eukaryota; kingdom Metazoa; phylum Arthropoda; class Insecta; order Coleoptera; family Cerambycidae; genus Leptura; species Leptura quadrifasciata. Next base: position 145,844,044 of record OY776674.1, on the reverse strand, counting down.
GCGCAGGTATGCCTAAATAAAGGCATCAGAAGGGCAAAGATCTATATACTATCAGACAGCCAGGCAGCACTAAAGGCTCTAAGGTCCTATACCTTTGAATCTAAAATTGCCTGGGAATGCAGACAATCCCTGAAGCAACTGGCTATTAACAACAGGGTTACCTTGATGTGGGTGCCAGGGCATGAGGGAGTACAAGGAAACGAACTTGCTGATAGCCTTGTAAAAAAAGGAGCTGAAGCACCGTTCATTGGACCCGAACCGTTTTGTGGCCTAGCCAAGGGACACATAGCGGAGGAGATCCAAGAATGGGAAAAGGATCAGAAAAAGTCCTACTGGAGGAATACTCCAGGCCAAAGACAAGCGAAAAAGTTTATAACTTATTCGACAAAGAATGCCACAAGGCTTCTCGAACTGGAAAAGTCCGAATTAAGGCTAATCACAGGCCTTCTAACTGGCCACTGCCCCTTGAGATACCATCTCAAGAATATGGGCAAGGCGGTAGATAATAAATGCAGATATTGCAATACTGCAATTGAAACTGCGGAACACATACTTTATGAATGCAAGGTGTTAGTCCGCACTAGGCTAAAATTCCTAGAACAGGCGGAATTAACGCCGGAAGACATAGGGAAATTAGCCCCCAGGAAAATCACAAGCTTTGTAAAAAGTCTGGGAATCCTGGGATAACCACTAGATGTAGGGTAAATCACAAAAGATCTTTTAGGTCGAAGTGAAGTAAGGCTGTTCGAAGCCAAACGACCCCGTAAAACAATCTACAATCTACATTACACTAATTCCTAGGTATACATTGTGCAATAAACAGCAGCCACTTTTTATGAACGATCCAAGAGACCTCCCGTATGAAGAACAAGACTGTAAAAAAAATATTTAAAACAATTTTTATGCTGCATGCAAGTTGTACGGTTATCAAGGTTCATGTTATTTGTTTTAAAAATGTAAAAAAATAAATGAGATTAGCCCTGTTTTATTTTTAAATTTATAGTATGTTGTTTGTATTTTATAAATAAATATAAAATAAATTTAATGAAATATCACTTTGTAAGAAATAAACACCGCTTTTTGTCTCGGGCCAGTCTCTTTCGCTAAGTGGGCAAATTTTATAACTGGGTGGGAATTTTCCCGTGCAAGTATATCTTAAAAAATGGCTTGCAAGTTTCTCCACTGGTTTTCACTCTAATTTGAATTTGACCAGAGTTCCAGGAAAGTAACTAAGCATTTAAATTAAACAATTTTTAATAGCAAAACAAATGAGCGCAATAATACAAAATTGTCATCGTCAATTTATTCTAAGAATTTCAATAAAAAATAAACGAATGTCAGAATTCTCGCAATAAAGACAATTTTTTATCAGTAAAATCCTTGCGCATTCGGTTTCATTAAATAAAAAATATGATATCCATATTTGTTCTATTTATAAAGTATTTAATAATGTTTGCCATTCGGACTTGGCAACCCTCTCAAATTGGCCAAAAACCCCCAGTGCCCTTTTCCGTGAACCCGTTTATTTCCCGAAATTTTTCGACTATCTGTTATTCCCCCGAGTAGAACGGAAGGTCCCTCGAGGGATTTGACCTCAGCCACCCCTACACCAGGCTTCCACAACTCTAGGGGGTTGGAAAATTGATATATTTTTTTTGTGGAAAAAAAATTATATTTTACAGGAGGTGTTTCTATGAGGAAAGTGGCAGGTGACCAAGGTTGTATAACCATCCCCGGGGATTACTTTTACCCTTCAAAGGGGTGGAAAAAAAATTTTTTTTTGGGAAAAAAATTATATTTTGCAGGCGTTTCTTTGAGGAAGGTGGTAGGTGGCCAGGATTGTGTAACTACCACCGGGGGTTGTTTTCACCCTGATAGTGAGGAGTGATTTACTTCAATATCAGGTACCGTCATGGGGGAATAAACATAGTAAGAGTGATATGATCGAAAGTTATTTTAAAATGAATAATTAAATTTAGGTTTTAATTTGAAATATTTAAAGTTTAAGATCATAAAAAAACTTGTAACGTGGAATGACCATGGAACTGTTACATCTTAATAACTTTTGCATAACGCTTTTGTATTGGCACATTTAGGAAAACGTCCACATAAGTACAGAAAAAATAAGTATTTGTTTTTACACATTTATTTAACCTCGGCATATTTCCGCTAGTGAGACCTATCACCGACGTCTGTAGACGAGCTACCCCCAACCAGGAATTTTGCCAAACTTCTTCTTTTTCGAAGGGTAGAGAACTTTTATTTGCCTAATATTTAATAGGCAAGGGACCGACGGATTTACATCTTCTCCGAAGGATGGTATATCCACTGCGCAATCCTATGACTGCATAGCTTCTGCACATACACTGATATACAGACCGCTAGAACATGCGGGGCAAAGAAAGATAAGTAGTTATTATTGTGCATCTTTATTAATATTTGGTTTTATATTAGCATACTCGGAAGAGAAACATTGAAATGCAGTGCAGTCATTTTTAAAATAATTTAAGACGGTATCTAGTAAGTTCCTTTTTTGGCAACGCTATAATATTTCATATTAATGTTCCGTTGATTTTTGCAAAAAAATAGCTTAAGGTTTTAACTTTAACACATTATTCAATGCCATAAATTCTTCAATTTCATTTTAATTTTAAATGTATGGAATCGGGCTATTTGCCTGAATGTTTCAAAGATTCTTTGACAATACCCATATATAAAAAAGGAGACAGTAACATTGCAAGTAACTACAGACCTATATCTTTAATAACGAACTTTAGTAAAATATTCGAAAAAATAATAAAAATTAGGTTAGTGCCATATCTCAACAAATATAATTTATTGTCTAAGAATGAATTTGGTTTTAAAGAAAATGTTTCGACTCAGGACGCGATACTAGCTCTCACATCCCATATCTATTCTGCACTAGAACCGTGTCTTTGCATATTCATAGATCTTGCTAAAGCATTTAACAATGTTAGTCACCTTCTACTTTTACAGTCACTCCAAGATATTGGGGTAAGACAAGAATGTTTAAAATTGTTTCAAAATTACATCTCAAACAGACAACAGAGTGTAAGAGCGGGAGGTGTCTACGGTGGCAAATTAACAGTTGAATACAGTATACCGCAAGGTACGGTTCTAGGGCCTATACTATTCTCCATTTATATTAATGATTTGTTTAAATTAACGGCCAAAGGAGATATTATTGGATTCGCAGATGATACAGCTATTTTCTGTAAATCCAACATGTGGATGGAATTAAAAACGTTAGTGGAAAGTGATTTACATACCATTAAAAATAGGTTTGAAGATAAGTTATTAACAGTTAATATAGATAAAACTAACTATATACCATTTAGCTGCAACAAGATAAGGCAACCATCATTCGAATCGATAGATATCGAGTTTGAGGGAAACATCTATAATATATTACCTGGATCTAAAGTGAAATACCTAGGATTGTTTATTGATAGACATCTAAGATGGGATCTACATATAACATATGTCATAAAAAAAACTTCAAACTGTATTATGTAAATTTAGACACTGAAGTAATATACTAGACAGAAACAATTTAAAAACAATCTGCCATGCTTTAGTAGAAAGTCACTTAAATTATGGTATCTTAGCTTGGAGAGCTGCTACAAATAATCATATCAGACCGCTTGAAATCCTACAAAAGAGATTTATCAAATTGCTCAAAGAACAAAAAAACTTACCCAACGAAACTAGTCTATATTGATGCAAAGATATTTGATATAAGACAGCTTTTTGGTTATAATAGTAATGTCAACTATCATAGGAAAAACACACCCAGATTTTGTATCCAATCTTATGCACACTAAATCCCAATGTAATAATTTATTCCCTTTAACAATAGAGTGGGGTGGTAGAGCGGATGGCTAATGTAAAAAAAAATTAGAGGCCCTTGGTTCTCGTATTCACACTAAATCCCAATTTAATTTTTTACTCCCTTTAATAATAGGGTGTAGGTGGCAATGGGAGTGGTAGAGAGGATAGCTAATGCCAAAGAATTTTTTTTAGACGTTTCGTTTTTGTATACAAACTAAATCGCATTTTAATTTTTTTACCCCCTTTAATAATAGGGTGAGGGTGGCAATGGAGGTGGTAGAAGGGGTAGCTAATGCCAAAAAATTTTTTTTAGACGTTTCGTTTTTGTATATACACTAAATCACATTTTAATTTTTTACTTTTTTACTCCCTTTCATAATAGTTTAGGGGTGCGCGTATGCAACTCAGTCTAGCATGTATTTATATCAGATCATCGTGGTATAGGAGACAATAATGAAGCATTCGGGAGAAGGAGCAAAAACTCCTTCCTCTGGCTATTATCCAGCATCTGCAGCATTTGGTCTGCCAAGAGTTCTGGTTCTGTCAAGGTTTCCTGAATAAGGCAGTCAAGGTTTCATGTAAAGGAGCCCTCGATCAATTCCAACGTAAGATGCCTACATATGTTTGATAGAGAACGAGTGAAATTGATAGTAGTTCTGTTAACAGGACACTCATCTCTAAATAAGCTGCTACATATAATGAGGGTGAGATGAGAATGTGTTTTACTAGAAACCTCAAAGATAGGCGTAGCAAAAGGTAATTCCTAAAGCCGAAAAAACTACAGGATTCACCTTGAATTTTTGTGGAAGGATCCCAACTTTTCAAGAAGATCTCACATGCCACAATATATCGCCGACAGATCTTCGGAGTTGCTCGCGTATCTGATAATATCAATCAAGAGATTGAATTAATATTTCTTTACAAACTTCTTTTTTTGTAAATGTGCTTATGGCATCTTGTATTTTTTTATTCAAATAACCATTTGCGAATAGATACCAAACCCATCTAATATAAACCAAATGATCAATGGAAGTCCTTATCCACAATTTTTATTTGAAGTTGCTGATTAGTAAAAAAAGATATGTTAAATGTATGAAAAAATGAATTATTACAGAAGCAGTTTGAAAAAATTCACTATTAATTTATGTAAAATTGACTTTGAAACTTTAAAAGATTCAACACATATTTCTTGTTATAGCAGGAGATAATGAAAGTGAAGAATCATCGCGTGCCTTAGTCCCGAAAAACGCGACGTGCTCGTGGCAGACTCATGTCCCCATATTGTTACTGCGACAAATGAGCATGTTTGGCTCGTGCTCGGTTCGCTATATCTGTACGCACCCCTTTCATTTCAAGATATACCTATACGTAAACAAGTTCTGTAAACGTATTCACATGTACTGCCCATGTCGTAGAAGACAAACTAAACAAGCAATAAGCACATTACGATAGTTTGTCTACGTGCAAGTGGTAAAAATCACCAAAAAGTCGTATTAAAATAAACATTTAACACATCAAGAAGTGATAAATTATGAAATTAGATGAATGATCATTTAAATAAACCAAGTTGTTCGACAACTTTCATTATTTTCTAGGTACTTTTCTAAAACAGTAAATATCGCTAGTATAAAAAATAATTCATAATGGTTGGGTAACAGTGAACTCCTGAATAATTTTCAAAATATCTGCCAATGTATTTTTTATAAGTACCATTACTAAAGAAACAAAAATATGATTGTATTGAAATTTGGACCACTGTTATTATTAACGTCAGTTCAAGAGAGGACCTTGTTACTTTTGTAAAAAATTGTCGGTGAATATAAATATTATGGAACATTTTAAGAAAGTGTTAATGAACATTTCACTAACCAAGCTAGCATCATCAAAATATGATGAGAATTACAAATATAACAACTACTTATTTTCAAAAATGCCATATAGAGTGTTTAGTAATTGCATAAAAACTTAAGTAGGTATAATGTTTACATAAAGTTAAAGGTAGATTTTTAAATGCACTCTATGGTGATAAAATGTAACTCAAGTAACAAGGACCTCAAGTGGCGAAGTAATCAGTAAATGGATGTAACTATCCTAGGGAATTGTATTCGAAGTCACTAACTAAAACAATTTAGAGGACAAAATTTTTTAAAAAGTCTTTATATATTAACCTCTCCACAATAAAATTGTGAGAGGTTACTAAAATTGGTTCAAAAACGAAAATTGAGATAACATCAAATCTTTACGTTTTGAGGTCCTAGGAACCCAAAAAAGTGGTTTTTGAAAAATGTCTGTGTGTGTGTATGTGTGTATGTGTGTTAGCACGATAGCGCCGAAACTACTGAACGGATTTAAATGAAACTTTGCGTGTGCGTTTCTTTAGTGTCCCAGAAGATCTGAAAAGGTTTTGGTTGAGATCGGATTACGTTTAGTGCCATTTTGCCGCAACTAGTTGTTTATTTTATATTTACTTTCAATTTGCAATGGAACCATTGAAAAGCAGTAAAAATTCTGATTTCAACGATATATCACACTTCCACCCTTTCGATTTGGTTTCCGTGAAAAAAATTAAAAACAAAGCAAATATGGCATAGATCGCATTTCGCATGACATGATCAATGCGTGTAGCCGTTACATCGTGAAACTCGTCACATCACGTGTCAATTCACGTGTGAGGGTTTCTTCACTGCTCTAAAAGTAGAGCGGATTACGTTTAGTGCCGTTTTTAAATATATATACAGACAAATCGAAGAATTAAACTACCAATATTCCTCTAAAATCTAGTAAAATTACTGAAATGCCAATGTTTGATTTAACAAAGACAGCCGCGAGCGATCGGATTGCAATAAGCAAATTTTGATGATTGTCATTGTCATCGTTTGTCATCCGATAACGTTGGTGTCATGTCATGTTAATAAGATTTCGGCACATTTGTAACTTTTAGTGGATTGTCACAAAAGGTAGATGTAACAATATCAATATCATATGCTTTCTGTACCTTCGTTGGTGAATTTATTATAGATTATCACTTTACCAATTTTTAGTTTGTTGCTTTACAAATCTGTAGTATTTAGGATAACTAGACTTTCTTAGTCGTTCAAGTGATGTTAAAGTTGTTAATATCGTAATAGTATATTATTCAACGAGCGATAATGTAGGTAATAACTCGCATAGATGATTGTAAATTCATTAAGTTGAGGGTTTTTTAGTGCCCCAGAAGACCTGAAAAGGTTTTGGATGAGATCGGATTACGTTTAGTGCCGTTTTGTTACACAATTTAATGCTCTTTTTGGCTTCAAAGATCCACCGAGTGGGGAGGTTCCAGCCGCTTCCAGTAGCTGCCGATTTTTTTTCTAAAATTTAGTGAAATATATTGTTTAAGCATTCAGAAAATATTTAAAACTTTCAAAACATCAAAATGGGGTCCCTACATAATATGACACAATCCGTTTCAGAGCCATGAATATTATTAATGTTTCTAATTATGAAGTCTATATCTAGACTTAACACAAAAAATTATCGTGCTCTGTATGTTCTCCCAAAACTCGAAGATTATTGAACCGATTTGGATACAACTTTCATTGTTCAATAGTTTGTTCTTTCAGAATGAAAATAGGCTATATCACATGTTGTGCCATCATTAATAGGAGCTTAATTATTCTCCCTAACTTTACTTTAACTCAAAATGTTTTTCCGTTTTCACAATGTTTGCGTTTAAATCTTGCATCCTTTATTGAACAAACTTCCTGATATAATCAATCGATGAAATTTTGCAGTTATTAAGATGTGATGACAACACAGTATTCCACAATATTGCAAATATCCACACGTAGGGGGCGCGGGGGTGAAAATTGAAAAATATGCAAAACAAAGAAGTGAGAAATAATAACAAATCGTTAATAAGAGATGATTTTTTATTGAGCGCTCTCTGGGGGGTAAACCCCCAAAAAGTATAACTAGAAGTAGAAAATAAAAAAATATATTTTTTTTAAACTTTCTTTTCTATAAATGTTGTATTAAAAAGAATAATAATGTAGGGCTGGAAGAAAAGCAAGGCGAACACACTTTGTATATAAGTATATGTAGGTATCATCTTTATGTGCGCATGATTGAAGGCAATATGTGTACAACAATTCCACCCCTTTCATACAGTCATGCGTACAATCATACAAAGTCCGCATGCCTTGCTTTTCTTGCAGTCGTACACTACTATTTTTTTAAATTTTTTTAGTGTCATTAATATAATAAGAAATACTATTACTCCGACATAGTCTATACAATTTAGCAGGAAAATCGCAAAATTAAATTTTTCTAAATTTGCTCAAAAGTAAACTTCCTTTGTTTTAACGATATTGATAAATATTGTGTTAACAAGTTGTTTATAATGCGAAGTAATTTATGTCCCAATAACCAGTTTGGTTAGTCCAGTCTAAAAATACAAATTCTCGACCTTTTCTTGCATAATTCCTGAACTGTTTAAATATATATTTTTTCTGTTCTTAATGATTATCTCAAGTTAATAGTTTCAATCTAAACAATAGATCAAAATCCACTTTTCCAATATTTTAACACCACTTCTTTAACCAAATAAATATTTAGGAGAGATATGCTGCATTTTCTGGATAAAAGTATTTCTCGTTATTTCCATTGTCAACATTTTGAAAATTTTGAACGCAAATTACTTAAAATAAGTTTCGTTCAACATGTACAGTGTTAAGAACATCTTCCTCAAATCACCACATATACCCACCACACATCCTATCAAAAAATGGTAAATTCTACAAAAATTGGTTTTAATCAGTATGTAGGCAATATTAACTTTAGAAAGAAATTTAAAAACTATTAAATTGGCAAGAACATATAAATGCTAAAATTTTATGACACGGTATGAAATATCCAATCAATTGCACTTATTGTACTTGCTGTTCGTAGAGTATACTATTATTATCTGCCTTACAGACAGAGGTTTCTGTAGGTAGTCCTCCTTAGTAGAGAGAAGGTAACAATATAAGGATAGTTCGTCATTCGGCCCAGAGATGGCGTTGCTAGCAAGCTTGATATTTCCTACCATAGAGATACCAGATAAGATTAGACCTCTCCAAAATCATGGCCTAGAAGAAAATAGAAGGATCTGGAATAAGAGTCTCGGAGTACCTATAAAAGAAGCAGGACCAACGCATCTGAGTAGTAGTAATTTGAAGAGTAAAGCGATCAGATCAAGAGAAAGAACAGAGTGATCAGACTAGTAAAATAAAGAGTATAGTGGCAAGAGAGAATTATAGTGGTATAAGGTAATAATTATTGGTGTTGTAATTATTATAAGTTATAAGTTAATTATTGTTAAGTTAATTTATTGTTAAATAGATCAGTGGTTAGTGATGATTCGTCTTGCAATTATTGAATCCACGCTTGGGGTATTTACTAAAGGGTGCAAATACGTAACGATATTCATACTTTAATAGCATCCTACAGTACGGTATTGAGTGTTCGGGAAATTCTACAACCACTCATAGTACTTTCATTATGCAAAAAATGGTAATTCGAATTCTTTTTAATCCAAAAAAATGGGCGCAATAGTTTTATATCATTGTTCAACGAAGAATCATGAACTGGAAAAAAATTTAAGGGTTACCATTTACAGGCTGAGGGTGGCAATATTTTTACTAGACTCGCCAGGGTGCAGTACGTGACATATATGTCCCGTTCGTGACTTCTCGCTGGTGCTTGTGTCTTGTAAACCCCTCTATAACTTTTTAGAAAAATTTAATGTGAAAAATTATTTAATGTTAAAAAAAATTGATAGATGTGGTTTTAAAATGATAAAATTGTGCATTTCTAGAAAATCAAAAAAAAAAAATGTAGATTCTCTTAGACGTTCGCGGTCTAGGTACTTCTGTTATATCTACAACAAGCGCCTTGCAAATCCAAAATGGACTTTTTTCTGAACTCTTTCTATTATTAAAACCCACGCCATTATATGTCTGGTCGAAGTACACGTCCAGACTTGCTTAAATGGTTCATAAGCAGTATTTCAATACTAGGGTGCGATACGGGTCATATATGTCACGTACAATTCTATTATATAAATTAATTCAGGATGTGGCATGACAGGGGTGCCGAAAATTTTAAGAAAATCCTAAAAATAATTTTACGCTGTCCGCAACATAGAGACATCTTAAGATTTTGATGCCGTCATTTATGGAAACCCGATGCGGGACATGAGTTTTAACAATTATTATTGAATCGTAAGTTCAGCGATATTTTTTTATCACTCCGTATGATTATTTTTTCTTCGGATCATATTCACTTTAATTCTTTATTTTCTCTCCCAAAAGATGGGCTCTTTCATCATTTGAATTAATTAATATCTGATATTCCTTATCTGTTTTTGAAAAGTCTGCACTCTGCATCTGCTCAAAAATTTTAAAAAAGTCGAATCGGTATGAAGGATTGTATATGAAATAACAATAGAATTTACCATTGAATTTAAATGTGCAAATATACAGGGTTACTGGTAATTCGATACATTCCCTTGGAGATGTGATGGGGCATGAGCTAAGGAGTAAATCTAGCCCTAACATACATTATGCAAAACTCAATAGTTTTTGAGATATTTCAATTTTTTTGTTTTTCTCAAAAAAGTAGATCTTAATATCTTAAAAGTTAATTTCCGAAAAATCTACTTGACATTTTTAAATTTTTTTTTACTGGATTACTTGTCCAATATTATAGATATCCGTTTGGAATGAAAAATATCCGGAAACATTTCGATCATGTGAACATTTAAAATAAAAACTTGTAAAAATTTTTTTTTTTATCAGTTATGAAATTTACCTATTAGGTTTTTTCAAAAAAATATTAATGTAACACGCGTAAAAATTATTATAAAAACTTCCTTATTTCAATAGCTATCTAACTAGGTAGAAATGTTTAATGTACCCTTGATAGTTCTAATAACAAATTAGTAAGGATAATGATGGTGGCGGAATTTATTAAACGACTAATCGTTCATTTTCATTTAAGTCAGTCAGTCCTTGGCTTTGACGTTTGTGCATATATGTCATTAACTGACATTCTTATCTCCGTGTCCCTTAAGTTTGTTGGTCTTGTTAAATTAGTTATCGAAGATTTTGATTTTGCTCGTAGTTGTTGTTATTAGTTGTTGTTATTGTATTTTCTGTGCCATGGCCGCGTATGCCAACGCAGAATACGCTGATACCTTGTTTGTCCATGGATACTGTGGCGGCAATGCTGCTGAAGCTCGCCGAGAATATGGTCTTTGGTACCCTAACTGCCGCTTACCAAATGCACGTGTATTCAGTACGGCATATCGAAATATCGCTGAAACTGGCTCCGTGAAATGTAGAAGAAGTGACGCTGGTGCTCGTCCTGTTTATGAACCAGATGATGAGGAAGAAATATTGAGGTATTTTGAGGAAGACCCAACTATTTCAACTAATAAAGTCGCAAGACTAACCGGAGCGTCACAATGGAAAGTTTGGTCTACGATACGTAGAGTTGGATGTCATCCTTACCACTATACCCCTGTCGAAGGCTTGGAGGAAGGTGATCCTGGAAGGAGAGTGGAATTCTGCCGCTTTATGTTAAATTCAGATGCAGAAAGTGCAAATTTTTAACAAGTATTTTATGGACAGACGAGTCGAAATTTAATCGCGAGGGTATAACAAATTTCCATAACCTACATTATTGAACAGAGGAAAATCTCAAGTTAACACGTGAAACTAGTTTCCAAATGAAGTTTTCTATTAATGTGCGGATGGGAGTCATTGGCCACTATTTAATAGGGCCACACTTTCTTCCTCAAAATTTAAACGGGGAAATCTATGAAAATTTTTTAAGAAATGATCTGGCGGTGATTTTAGAAGATGTTCCTCTCGCCGTCAGACAGCGAATGATGTTTCAGAACGACGGTTGTCCAGCACATTATCGGCTGACAGTACGACAGTTACTCGATCAACGTTTCCCTAACCGTTGGATTGGAAGAGCGGGCCCAATACCCTGGCTAGCGCGAAGCCCTGACTTAACACCCCTTGATTATTACGTATGGGCTCATATGAAGGAGATGGTCTATGCCACACCAGTCAATACTATAGAAAACCCTAGACAAAGGATAGTCGATGCTGCCCAACACATAAGGCATAATCTGACAACCAGAGTAACAAGGACGGAAATAAGAAGACGCTGCCGTGTCTGTATACGGAATAGGGGCTCCCATTTTGAACAAGACATATAAAAAATAAAATACAACTTTGAAATTAATGAAGAATTAAACTCTACTTTTAAAATGTTTTTTACTGTTTGTCTAAAAATAAAATTCGTATTACTTGTGTTATTTTTACTAGTATTTTCTTAGAACTATTAAGGGTACATTGAACATTTGTACCTTGTTAGATAGCTATTGAAATAAGGAAGTTTTTATAATAATTTTTACGCGTGCTACATTAATATTTTTTTGAAAAAACCTAATAGGTAAATTTCATAACTGATTAAAAAAAATTTTTTTACAAGTTTTTATTTTAAATGTTCACATGATCGAAATGTTTCCGGATATTTTTCATTCCAAACGGATATCTATAATATTGGACAAGTAATCCAGTAAAAAAAAATTAAAAATGTCAAGTAGATTTTTCGGAAATTAACTTTTAAGATATTAAGATCTACTTTTTTGAGAAAAACAAAAAAATTGAAATATCTCAAAAACTATTGAGTTTTGCATAATATATGTTAGGGCTAAATTTACTTCTTAGATCATGCCCCATCACATCTCCAAGGGAATGTATCGAATTACCAGTAACCCTGTATATATATATATATATATATATATATATATATATATATATATATATATATATATTAAAATAACGAGGTTGGTTGACATTTTCTGTATAACCGGCAGTGGTGAAAAAATATGAATATTTTATATTTATGCTGGAAAATCTAAATAAAAGAAAAATCAAAGTTGTACTCTTGATAGTTTTGGAAATACAAATAGTTGATATTCAATAATTCAATCGTCTTTCCAATTCAAATTGCAAACTTTCTTCACTTTAAACGGAAATTAAAAACATTGAAAAAGAACTATGACATTCATTGCTGAAAACTATCTACTCTTATTTTATTCATAGCATTTCAAATACAAAATTCACATTTGCTGTTCCTCTAATAAGTAAAATTTCAAGTACTGTATATGTAGGAATCTATTTTTTAAATTTCTGATACGGATTTCCAATATTTCTATTCTATTCTATATAAATTACCATATTGTACTAAAATTACACTTTGGTTACTGACAGTGACGCTACGAAAAACCGGACAAGAATATTTAAACAGAGTGGAGCATGCCCAGTTTGTTTTTGGTAGGGGAATTGATTTTTTACTGCCCTTCCCAAACTTGCAATTCTTTGCAAAAGCCCACGGTGTACTGATAACAGGTTTCATAATGACCCTATCATTTATTATTCAAAGCTCGTTATTTATGACCTCGCATAGACCAGACTTCATACTCTTTTAATGCTTTTGCCGGTTTTATATTGAATCTATTTTGCTATTTTAAAATTTAGTATACGTTAAAATTATAGTATTTTTTAGGATTTTATATACATAGACTATTGTACAAACGTTCGAGTAACTTTGTAAAAATTATTTATAGCTACGTGGTAGTTAAAAATGTTGTTAAAGCTGTTTTAAATATGTATACGTATATCTTCGCTGCATTAAGTTAGTGGTTTTTACAATTATCGCAAAAAATATGTTCCGAACAAAATTTTTCAAGCAATATCTCGTAGTTAATGTGGACTCAAACTAAACCTATATGAGTAAGCAATGAAAGATTTTATATCTCTTTGACGAATACAAATCAAAGAGACAAAACATCCTCCAACTAATCTAATAATAACAAATATAAGATTAATCTTTATACCAACTTCTATAAACATTAATAATAAACGTAAACATCCATACGTTCCTAATTTTAATATAATACCTGTTAAAATTATTGAACCTGAAACTGGGGCTTCAACATGAGTCTTTAAACAATTTCTCCTAATAAATTTAATGAAGGAGGAGCAGCCATATTGCAAGCTCTTAATAAAAATCATCATAAAGACAATCTTGGAATAATATTTAAAAATCCTTTATTTAAATATAAACTTCGGTCCATTTATACACTAAATAATAAGGACACCTAAATTTTAAAAGTTCACTTCAAAGTTATTATAAACTACTGTACGATTGAAGTGGATATTGTCAAAATATGGATTATTTTTTGACTGCTATATTTTAAAGTTAAAGTTAAAAATTGTGTAAAGTCACATATTCAGATCAAATCAATCAATTCAAATCAATTTATTTCTGAAAAATTTCAATACATCAGCATATTAATTTCACAACACATATATAAATAAATATTAAACAACCTGGTACAATCACCTAGGCATGAGTTGCCTATATTGTGAAATAGACGAAGTTACATTATACATCTATCAAATCTACGGATAGTATTGGAATTTATTGTTCTATATAAATATGTTACCTATCTTAATTAGATATTATTTGTATTTTCAATTTGAACTACTGAGGAAATAGAATGAATAATGTAATGAACAAAAATAATAACATTAAGTAAACCAATTACTAAAATAAAAAATTGATTAGTTTCCAGCAGATTCAATTGAATTATTTAAATTTGGTGGAATAGAGTGGGCAAGCAATAAGCAATGTTTAGACTTCAATTTAACAACAATATAAGACAACAAATAAATTGAAATTTTAATTGTAAAAATTTAAATTTAAATATAGGGGTGTCCCGAAAATGGCGGGCAATCTCTCAGATTTGGGCAGAACTAATGAAAATAAGGTCACAAGTTCGTATATTTTTCTTTCCCCCGAGGTACCCCTACGAAGATATTCGCTCTTGAAGTTGAAGGTTAAAAATCGATTTTTCGTGATAACTTTTTTATTGTTCAGTCGATTTTAATCATTTTTGGATCAGTATCACATTATTTAGATCCAGTTAGATCAGTGCATTAGAACCTTGAATAACAGTCTTGGGGGCTCGGGGGCAGAGCAACCTTTGCCTTAATAAGTTGAAGAAAAAAAATTTCAGCCTATTTTCTTTTATTTCTAAGGTTATTTTCAAATTTTTGAGCCATTTTTACGTAAAAAACATATACTTGTTTGATGTCGGTAATATGAACCGTTTTCGAGATAAATGCACTTAACGATAAAATTGCGATTTTCAATCGCACAAATAATAGTAATTTTTAAAAATTAAATAAACACGAGGATTATGTACAAAACTACTTTTCGATGAGGTAGTAAGTACTTACCTAAACTTATAAAAACAAAAAATCTTGAACACACAAAACATAAAATTTGAAACCATACTGTAGAAAACTAATTAGGGACATGGAAAAATGAAGATTTATGAAATTTCACAACAAATGCTCAATATGAGCACCTTCTTCTCTAATCCATGCTTGTCCACGACGAACTGACGATCGCTGCACTCGCCACAATATTCCTTCGTTTTCTCTAATTGCGTTTGAATGGTACATAATTCTCTCGTATAATTCTTCTCTTGTCTCTACTGGTATGGCATATACGAGACTCTTTAAATGCCTCACAGGAAGAAACCAAGGGGATTTAAATCGGGTGATCGGGGAGATCAAGGAACAGGCCCACCCCGTCCTTTCCATCGGTTTGGATATACTCTATCTTCTGTCTTCTAAAAAAAGTTGTGGTAACTGCTGTTGGAGAAATTCAAGATAAAGTTGCCCATTCAATCGATTTGGTAACACGAATGGGCCCAACAAGTACCGGCCAATAATTCCTGCCTAAACATTAATATGAAATTGCATTTGATGGCACGTTTGAATTGTGGCATGTGTGTTCTCCTCGCTCCAAACTTGTAAGTTGTGGGAGTTAATGACTCCATTTCTTCCAAAGTTCGCTTCATCCGTATACAAAACCGATCGAATAAAGGCATGATTTTGTTGTTGTTAAACCACTGCGAAAATTGCACCCTAGCAGTAAAGTCATCTGAGCTAATGGCATGTACTTTCTGTATATGGTACGGACGAAGCAGTTGCTCTTTCAAAATTCTTCCAACGATTAATTTTGGGACATTCATTTGTAATGATAATGATCTGATAGTGACAGATGAATTCGCAGCGACTGCATCACGTTCTCTTCTACTTCAACAGTACGAGTAGAGATACAATTCTTAGATTTTTAGTTTTCAAAAAAATTATCATATTTTTTACCAGTTTCTCTCAACCGTTGAACACGTTGAAAAGTTTTGCGATCAGGAACTCTTCGATGGCGATACCGTCGAACGTGTAGTCTTAGTGCTTTCGAGATATTACAAGAAGCCATCCCGTACATTAGATGCATATCTGCGTATTCATTGTTAGTGTAAGCCATATTTCAACCAATTAATTACTTAATTAATGTCGGATTAAGCTAAAACTGAAAAATTATATCACTCCAGTTATCTGATATTTTGATTCATGGCAACCATAAACTGTCATCATTACTCGTTTGGTTTTGTATATAAACAGCTACATCGTCTTATCTACATAGATGAGACGATGTAGCTGTTTTTTAAATGTTTAAAAAAATTAATATTAACACGTTCAATGTTGACCCCAGAACTTGGGCTTCAGCATGTGCGGCACCATTCTTGTATTTTTTTTTTCAAATAATCCTCGAAAGCGGTTCATATTACCGATATCAAACAAGTATACATTTTTTGAAATTTGAAAGAAACCTTAGAAATAAAAGAAAATAGGTTGAAAATTTTTTTCCAACTTATTAAGGCAATGGGTGCTCTGCCCAAGAGCAACCAAGAATGTTATCTAAGTTCTAATACACTGACCTAACTGGATTGAAATAATATGATACTGATCCAAAAATGATTAAAAATCGATTCAACAATAAAAAAGTTATCGCGAAAAATCGATTTTTAACCTTCAAATTCAAGAGTGAATATCTTCGTAGGGGTACCTCGGGGGAAAGAAAAATATATGAACTTGTTAAACATGCCTTGAAAGATCTCAAAATTTGAACTAATGTACTTCTTACTGCTTTTTAAAATTTATTATAGTTTACTTTTAATTTCAGGAGATAATAAGTAAAATAATTTAGGACCTAAATAAAATATATATCTTTGAGCATGGGTTTTTTACACAGTGGAGTAACAATGTTTTGTGATGAAATGGATCTGCTATGATGATTAAAATTATTTCTATTTATATTAATATTATTATTTTTTCGCGTCCATAGGATATATTGGTAAGTATAAATCTGTCTAATATTAAATAATTCAGCTTCCTGGTACAAAAGATTAGTAGAATATCGATGATTTTTTTAAAATGTTTTTTAATATTGTATTTTGTACAACTTCTAGGTTACTTAATGAAAGTTTATACAGACCGCCCCATGAAATGATGCAATATTTTAATATGGATTCAACCAAGGACTCATACACTGTAATCAAATTTTTTTATGTAGAATATCTCTTAACTGATAAAATTTGTATATCAGTCTTATAAGTTTCTTAGTAATAAATGCTCTATGTTCATTCCATTTCAAATGACAATCAACCACAATCCCAAGATATTCTAATGAATTAACTCTGCCAATAAGTGAACAGTTAGAATTGGAGATGTTGTCGCATCTGAAATTGTATATTTTAAGAGTAACATTTTGCGGTTGACCTGCAGAAGTAATGGAGAAAGTTAAAAATTTTGTTTTTGATAGGTTTAAACTTAGGAGATTAAAATTTAACCAGTTTTGAATTTTTTGCATACCAAATTCTGACTCCAGATATCCCCAACAAGGTTTATTACGGTATCATCTGCATAACATATAATTTTACCTTTAATATCTTACCTAGTAAATTAATATAAATTAAAAACAGAATGGGACTTAAAACTGTCCCCTGAGGGACGCCCATGGATATTTTTGAAGGGTTACTTAATCAGTTATTAATTTTTACGACTTATGGTCTGTTGGTTAAGAGTTGTTCGGAGTGTATTAGTCATCCATGCTTCCAATTTTAATTGTAAATGACTTCACGTCAATAAAATGACGCAGCCTAATGTACAGTGTGCTTGGAAAGAGAGTGATAGAGATGTAATAGAATATGACATTGGACAAATTTATTATATCTAATCTTTAAATTTCTCGGTGCATTTGAGGACATTAGGGCTAATTTTATTTTAGTTCTACAAAAGGGAAAATGTTTATTTTAATAATACCTATGTGGGATGATAAGAATTGTTTTTTCAAATCGAAAATAGAAGAAAAATTTTTTTTTTTATATATATACTTTTTTTTCTCTCATCGTCCCACATTGTAACATGTTTTTAATGTCTTTTAGTGAAAGCCGTTTTTTAAAATAATGATTTATATGAGAGTAAATTGAACCGTCTTTCCGGTTTATATCCGGAGCGCTCTTAAGTAATTTCTGAGAATATGCAAAGCAGAATCGCGGACGCCACTGTCCTCTAAACGTTTTAACAGTATATTGTGATTGACAATGTCAAACATCTTTGTTAAATGGAGAAATACAGAAATATATTTTTTGTTTTCATTATTATTACTTATGATATTTGTAATTAGCTCATGAATAGCTGTCTCGGTACCAATATTTTTTTGAAAACCAAATTGATTTTTGTTCAGTATATTATTTTTGTTTAGAAAATTCATTAGTCGAGTCTTAATATATTGTTCAAACAATTTGGCGAAGTTATTAATAATGGTTGTAGGTCTGTAGATAGTTGCAGCATTTTTATTACCCGATTTGTAAACAGGAATTGTAACAGATTTCTTAAACTCATTAGGGACATAACCAGTAGTGATAATGATATTACAAAAGGATTTAGTAAATGTTTGTGGCACGTTTTAATTAATTTTACTGATATTCCATCAGGCCCAAGGGTGGAGTAGTTGTTTAAGTTACTGATATGTATAATCAATTCATTTTCAGTTACCGAATTCAAGAACAAGGATTGAGTTATATTTATATTAATTGAGTGTAACGAAGTATTTTTCGTTACCGAAATATGTATAAAATATCATTATTTTCTCGAAAATATTTTATAGTTCTGTTATATTTGTAAATATACTGTACCGCCGTAGGCGAATTCCTTTAAAATTAATTAATTTCTAGAAACCCCGAGTAGGTATATCAGATTGTAAAGTACAGATGAACTCAAGTGGGGAAGCGACGAGAAGAGTTTCTACATTTCAGACACGCCAAACCACGCACGAGTCAGTGCCTTCCCAGCGACCGACCACGTTAGATGTGTAGAGCTCTCCGTCCTGTGGTACCAGAGTAAGGTAAATTAAGTAAGTCCACAAATTCATCGTGGCATTATTTTTCTAAGTCCGAAAATATTTTAAAATATTTTACAGGTCCATTCGACGTCACTTATGTGACGTAGTCCTTCAGTACACGGGAATAATTTAATTATTCCACATTTAGTCTTCTGGCTGCCGTCCTACGAGGTACACGTGCATGCTGTTGGCTCTGGTGCTGTACTGAAAATATTACAAGCCCACACTTCAGGTAACAATAATTTTTCTAAGTCCGTAAAACCTATATTTGAATTATTTTTAAGTCCACAAATCCATCGTGGAATTATTTCCCCAAAGACATTTCAAATATTTTTACAAGTCCAGTTGACGTCACAGTGATCTACCGCGCACCTATTTTCCGCTGTTTCTCCCACTCCTTCATCTCTGAAGGCAGTAATTAAATTCACACCGACCAGTTAGTCTTCCCGATCGACTCAGAGCCAGCAGACGTGTTCACGCTACATATTTGAAGCCGCCAGGTAACAATTATTTTTCCGTAAAATCTGTATTTGCAATAATTTTCTAAGTCCACAAATCCATCGTGGAATTATTCTTCTAAGTCCAAATCTGATTCTGAATTATTTTCCTAAGTCCCCAAAATCTTTCAAATATTTTGTCAAGTCCGTCTGATGTCACCGTGATCCACCACGCATCTGTTCTCTGCTGTTTCTCCCACTCCTTCATATCTGAAGGAAATAATTAAATTCATACCATGTAGGTAGTCAGCTTGATTGACTCAAAGCAAGCAGACGTGTTTCCTCTGAAAAATCAAACTCCAGAAAAGTCCCGGTACACCAAGCAAGTGTGTCACTCCGATCTGACCACCTTCACTCTGCCGTTTGCTTGGTGCTAAAGTTTTAAATCGTAGTTTTGTGCCTGCTATCCTTGTCGCCTGAGTCATTTGGTACCAGATTTTTTGCTTGCTCCTCCCGGCCTAAGTAACTTATAGATTTTAGTAGTTGAAGTAGCTTTGTACATATAGGTTTATAGTAATATACTGACTTTATTGAAATACTCTGAGTTTTATTGTCTGTGTGTGAACGTCTAATTTCCCATATATTGACCCACTGGAATAAACTTTCTCCACTTGAGCTGCTCAGCCTCGCGTACTCGGCTTGAGGGTAGTGTGTCCTATCACTTAAACTAGGACTGGCGCCCGAATAATTCGAAAACTTGTTTCCGAAGCTCGTGTATCAAAGAGTGGCCGCGCCTTTTCTCCACGTCAACGTGCGAGGTGGAGAAAAACGCGTCACATGAGTTAGGTAATTCTGCATTTTTATCTATTAAGCTAGCCATTTTTTCTCCAATATCGATGAAAAAATTGTTAAAAAACTTGCTTCACTAACGTTACTTTCTAGAAGCCTACCTTTCTGATCTTCTATATTAAAATTTTTTAAAAATTGACTTTATTTCCATTATTTGAAACTTCATTTATAACTTACATTCTTTTTGTAATTCTTCTTGACATCTTTTATTTTATTTTTATAGTATTCATTTTTGTTTAATTGTATCAAGTTATTTAAATGATTTCTATATATTTTTATACAGATATATTTTCATCCGTATTGTTTTTTTTGTTCTTTTGTTATTTTTTATTGTTAGTATATATATATATATATATATATATATATATATATATATATATATATATTATTTAATAAACTTTAAAAAATCCTGGTTTACAAACAAAAAGCATTTTTCGGGGCGAGCGCAGGTGCGTCTTTACTATGTACATACTTCGGTATGCGATGTAAAGCAACGACAGGCGCAGGTAGTACTTGGATTGGCTTGTATATCAGTGTATGCGCGGAAGCTATACAACTTTAGGCGAGTGTTGTATAGGAGATATACCATCCTTCGGAGGGGATGTAAAGCCGTCGGTCTATTAAATGTTAGGCAAGTAAAAGATACCTACTCTTCTTAAGGGAAGAGGTTCGGCAAAATTCCTGGTTGGGGGTAGCTCGTCTACAGGCGTCGGTGTTAGGCCTCAGTAGCGGAAATAGGCCGACGTTAAATAAATGTAAAAAAAAAGCATTTTTCAACAAACCGTGGTGCTAGATAAATGAATAAATGAATATTTGCGGAATAGAATGAACCGGTTTAAAAACAAATACGTTTAAAATCAACTGTACGAACCTAAAACTAGCAAAGTACATTATCCGATAAATGTTGAGAATCTCAGTATGTGATTATGGAAAAGTTCTCTATTTTATTCATACTCTAAATATAGAGTTGTCTGTAGAATTAACCAATCTATCGGTGTGTTTATTACCAAAATGATATTTCCTGGTGAAGGTGATTTCATTTTATTCTTAATTAAATTATTAACGACTCCATTACTTACTGCGATATACAATGAAATGACAATCTGTCTAATGTTTCAAAATGTGAATTAACTTGTTCAAGTTTAAACTGATGCTTTAATGCATGCCAAAGGGAACTAGTACTTTTGAACAAGATTGTATATCATCATACAGTGCTGACTGACTTCTAATGTTCAATATAACCCACAGAATGTGTTTAAATAATATTATGCTGACCACTTGATTATATATTTTAGTGTAGCATTGTGTTCAAAATCTTATCGGAATACATCGAAATCAGTAAATAAGAAAGAAAAAATTTCGTTACATATCATTTCATAGTCTACTAATAATGTAGTATGTCGGGTTCATTTCTGCAAAAATTGTTGCTGATCAGATTTCGCTTTTTCTTTTATAAACTGATAGCAAAATCTTTAATAGCCCATGCGGGAATCTACTTTTTTCTACGGGATGATATGCTTAACTATGAATTCCTCGTGTCACTATGTATACCAGCTTCAGTGCTCTGCTCAGTCCTCGAGCCGTCAGTATACCAGGTAAGTTCCCCTATACCGCTGTTGTAATCTGTATCTTTCCATGCACTTCGATCCACGATTTCTACTTCGAAGTTCCTGTTCCTTAAAAATTATGTAGTCTGTTCTAATATTTTAACACCCACCTGGTTGCTAGTCTGATTTTATCCCAATCCTTCACATAAAAATCTTCTGTTTTAGTCAATATATGTATTTTATAGCCGCCAGTGTAAATGATTTAACGTCAGTTTTTAGGAGTAAAATTTTAATAATTCATATTCGCGATTTTTTTAAGAAAAAATTTATGCACGCCACTGGATTCACTATCTCTCGAAATGGGCCTGTACTAAATTTTGTCGAAAATTTTCAAGTAATAACGTTTTTGTAGACATTATTAAAAATGCACAATACATCAATTTCTTTCTAAAAGTTAAGTGATCCACGAGAAAAAATTGAAATAAACTTAAGTAACATTGTATTATTATTATTGTTATTCTTACACCTGGTTTTAACAAATCAAAAAGGAAATAAAAATAAAAAAATTCAATACAAAAACTACGGGATTTTCGTCACTTCTGCAATCCACCATTTATTTCAATACACTTGTCAATCCTTTTATGCACATTCATAGTAACTTTTCCTTGCATTATCCTAGCCTGTAGCTCTTGTACAGTTTGTGGCCTTGATGTGTAAACTTTTTGTTTCATTAAACCACAAAGGAACCAATCGAGTAGTTCAAATGTGCTTTTAGAGGGCGGAATATTAAACATAATATTTTTAGTCGCAAACTCCTCTACAAAATCCTTATTTTACTATAAGGAACGTAACCAGACTGCAACCAACAGTTACCCTCCGGGCTATGTGCCCCGCCGAGTGCTGAATTACAAGTTACAAGTCTGGCGCGTTAAGTGTAATAATTGCATATTACCATCAAAACGCTAATGCTTCGATTGCAACAAACACCAGCCGAAAGACTGATCCTACCTAATGGAGCTCTCTTGCCAGTCGTCACACACCACTTGCAGACTGCAGTTTCGAGCTGTTGGCTCTCGTCAGTGAAAGGTAGGCACTTGACGACTTGTAACTTGTAATTCAGCGCTCGGCGGGGCACATAGCCCGGAGAGTAGCTATTGGTTGCAGTCTGGTTACGTTCCTTATAGTAAAATAAGAATTTTGTAGAGGAGTTTGCGACTAAAAATATTATGTTTAATATTCTGCCCTCTAAAAGCAAATTTAAACTATGCTAAGCCTAGTCAGGCTATTTATTTTTCGATTGCAACAGACACTGGACCGCTAGATGGCGCCTGCTGACTATTTTACATGTCGCTATTGTAAAAATACCGGGATGTGCCAAATAGTCAAAGGATCCTCGTGCCGGTCGTCAAGTGCCTACCTTGCACTGACGAGAGCCAACAGCTCGAAACTGCAGTCTGCAAGTGGTGTGTGACGACTGGCAAGAGAGCTCCATTAGGTAGGATCAGTCTTTCGGCTGGTGTTTGTTGCAATCGAAGCATTAGCGTTTTGATGGTAATATGCAATTATTACACTTAACGCGCCAGACTTGTAATTTGTAATTCAGCACTCGGCGGGGCACATAGCCCGGAGAGTAGCTGTTGGTTGCAATCTGGTTACGTTCCTTATAGCAAAATAAGGATTTTGTAGAGGAGTTTGCGACTAAAAATATTATGTTTAATCGAGTAGTGTCAAGTCGGGGATCTTGGCGGCCACTCTCAATCAAAGGACTGTTTCACCCTATCCAACGATTTTCAAAATATTCATTTGGCTATCTTATCAAAACAGCCTTATGAACAGAATTTCTAGATGAAACTTTAAATTAAGGAGGTTCTATAGTGATAAATCATCTGATTTGTTCCAAAACTCTTCCAATGAAAATTTAAAAACACATTCTCATTCATATTACGCTCAAAGAAGAAAGAACCAATTAGAAAATTTAGTAATCCGCATCAACCGTTAATTTCTTGCCAATA
Source organism: Leptura quadrifasciata (assembly GCA_963675555.1). NCBI lineage: Eukaryota > Metazoa > Arthropoda > Insecta > Coleoptera > Cerambycidae > Leptura > Leptura quadrifasciata. The sequence goes on along the minus strand of OY776674.1, from coordinate 145,819,987 downwards.
CTGTCTCTTTGCTTTAATGACGAATAATTCTCGGCTGATCAGTGACGGAAATTTTGACTTTAATCACCCCATTTGTGGTAAGTGTGGTTGCATCGCTAAATAAAGTTTTATTAAAAAAATTGGGACTATTAAATATTCCCGCTGTAGCCAATAGTGGAATTTGAACCATATTTCCTAATCTCCCACTTCCAATGTATGAAAAATTTTTGGGCTTTGGCATTTTAAGAAATAATAAATACAGTTGCCAATAGGAATAAAGAAAATTCGACTGTTTATGGAGTTAGTATTAAAGGAGAAAGAATTTTATAGAAAATCGGTGTCAAATTATTCAGTTTATGAAGTGTATTGAAATTCATTAAAAAACATAACCAAGAAAAATTCAAGAAGAAATAAATGAAATATAAGTTACAAATTATTAACTGAAGAGAAAAGAAGAGAAAGAAAATCCTACCCCCAAATAACCAGAAGGAAGTAAACCAAACAGAAGTTATAATACCTAGTACCAAAGGAAAGCAAATTGAATAGAAAGTAATAAGTATCCAGGAAGTAAGCGGATATAAAGTGAGGGTGTAGGAAGAGATAATTTAGAGAAGGCGGTACAAGTAACCGAAGGAAGATTATAAGTGGAGTTTTGGAAAAAGAATCTATGCATAGATAGGGTGCCGTTCAAGGTAAAATGACATAATAGTACGGCAGCCCGTAACCAAGATCAAACCTTATGCTAATTTCGTTCACCAGGCTATAGTTTATTACAATACAAAATCGACTTCCCTCTGACAAAAACTCCTATAACGCTGCAGTAGCCGGTAAAACGTCCGTTAAAAAAAAGTGGGATTTTTATGAATATCAAAGCGCGAATCGGTTCCCTTTTAGTTGAAAAAATGATTCCGCGTAACTTTTCTTCAAAAGGGTTAAGGACTAAAATTTTTAAAATTATGTATTCTTATGCAAAAACGAATTCTAAACATTTTCTTAATCTTTATATTTTTCTTAAAAACTAATGAAAACAGCGTAAATATCTTTTTTTCTAAAAAAACGTTAATGAGGACACATTTAATCCATCCACAAAATTGACCAAAAATTAAATAAAATGTTGAAAATTACTGTTCATGTTCAACAACAATACAAAAATTGCATATAAACTCTACGGACCTAAAAAATGATTTTTACACCTTTGGTAGCTAAAAAACAATTTTTTTTCAAAACGAAATTGTGCGCTTTTCCACCCTTTAAACACGATTTAAACTATTTTTTAAGGGTGTACATCCATTATTATTGATAATTTGCAAAAAATAGACACTATTAGTAATATTTCCATGTTTGCCTCTATTCGTTTGTAGTAAGAATTGAAGAAAAACCATATTTTTTTTGGGAGGTCACTCTATGTTCAAACCCATTAAAGGGTTGAAACGATTAGGGTTAATTTGTTTTGTTATTTCAACTCTATTAGTCCAATATTATTAAACTATAATAAGAAATTTTAAAAAAAGTTTTAACGCAATTTTCGCTAAAAAAAGGGCCAAGCGTAAAGCCCCTTACGCTTGGCCCTTTTTTAGCGAAAATTGCGTACCACGGAGGAAAAACGAAAGGGTTAAATAATGCGGTTACCAAAATGGTGTATTCTTATGCAAGATGGCATTCTAAACACTTTTTTACTTCACATATTTTTCAGTAAAATCAATAGAAACGGCGTAAATCAGGAATTAACTCTTAAAGTCCGTCATTTTAGGTCCGCCATTTTGAATTTTCCCATTTTCACATCGGATTCGTAATTGGCGACCCCAAAAACCTCCATTATATGAATTTTAACCGATTTCGTTGAAAACTTTGCGAGTTATTGAATTGGGGTTGTAAAATGGGGACTGCAACCTTTTAACCCTTTACATCTTGACGCAGCATTAAAAATGTCCGTTTCCATTTGTTCCTCAAACTATGCATATTTATTAACACCAAGAAATAGTAAACGGACATAAGGCGATAAGTCGAAAATATTGATCACGGGCTGCTATACTATAAGGTTTGAATGAGAAATTGTTTGGAACCTGGGAGATTACGAGGAATAGTCTGCCAAGAGACGAAGATATAACAGTGTAGTGAAGGTCGCATATTATAGTTAAAACGTTATGGTGTCTGATCTGGAATACATTAGAAATAAATTTTAAGAACTGTCAAATATTTGTCCTAATTTAAAACACTTTTATAGTTTGTTAGAAATTTTAATAACCTCAAAAGGAAATTTTCTGATGTTTAATTAATTGTCAAGATTTTTATAGTACACTCATAACAGTGCAGTATATATGTACCTAAAGTTGAAATCACAAATGTTGTCGTTCATGTCATCAATTTATGTACTTATCAACGATTGAAGCTACGACAGAAGCACCGAGCGTTTTACAAACGAATATTGCAAGCTTTAGTCGTAGCTGCACGTTGAGCACTCTGTCAGTTCTCTCTCAGCTCAGTAGCGTGCAGTGGATAAGGGACTGAATGCAGTAGCCAGAGACATGGTGATGAAATTAAGCGAGTGCTTCAATCAGGAAAAAAGCAACGGACGTTCCCTTTTACATTTGCAAGAAATCCACAAGGTGAATTGTAAAATTAAATGCGGCAACGAATATTAAAATTCATTATATCGCATGCTATTATTATCTAGATATTTTCATCACAAAATACTTGTTCTATGCATTCGTTGATACGCCCATGAGTGCCATTCTGTGTGAAGTTTAGATGATTTGATTAGGAAATTAACGGATGATGATGTGAAGGACAACATTCATGATTTGAACTGTATGTGTATATGGGTCTATAGAAATGAAACAATATAAAGAGCACTGACCATCTACAAGCTTCCATCTACACAATTATCACCAGAGCGTCTATGGAACCGAGGTGTACCTCTCTCTATCCACAAAATTGAAGATAACCATACGAATACCTCAACTGTAGACAAAACAAAAAAGGGGAAAAAGGAAGCGAAAATATATTAAATGGAGTTAAGTGGAATAAATTAGGAAGGAACCAAGCACGCTGGAATAGAACAACAAGAAAAAAGAAAGGAATACTATATGAAACTATATGATTTATGCATTACCCAACTCAGAAATGGAGGAAACAAAAGCCTCAAAATAAAAACTCTAGGAACAAAACCCCGAAAGACGAGCAAAAAGGCTGTATATCACGAGAAAATTCGGCAACGCATTTCACAAATAAATACACTTCTTACCCTAATTACTTGTACCATGTGCTGTACGGCTTTCGTTGTCAGCAATTACAATAACCTCAGTCCAACCCAGCGTAGACGTAACCAGGGCCGGATGAACATGGATGAGGGTCTGTACGTAAAACTTGGGTGGAGGCTTACGCAAGACTGGCGATTTTCGGAAAATCAACCTTCATAGCTTTCTGAAATTATGAGGACCTTTTTATTTACATACTATTTAATAATGTTTTTATAGTTATAATTTTCGGTGATTTGAAGGTAACAAACGTAGAACTGTTTTTTCGTTCAACTTATAAGCGAATATATATACAGGCTGTCTATTTTATCAGGGCCCTCGAGAATATCTCACTTAATATCGGTCGTACGAAAAAAATTATTTTTATGAAAATTATGCCGATTTATACCTACAAATTGGTTTAAAGACATTTGAAATCAATGCCCTCCTTTAGGAATTATGGCGGAAAATATCAAAAATCAGGAAAACGTCTAGGCCAAATATCTCCGTTGTTTGAAGAGATACGAGGAAATTTATAAGGCAAATTTTTTTTTGCAAAACAGAGTATTTCAACGAGGTTTTATCTATTTTTTTTTCAAAACCGCTGTATTTTGAGATTTACTCTTCAGTCTGTTAAGAAATTGTTTTGAAACGGGCGGGAAATAGAGCCATTAAATAGAGTATTTTCCTCCCTTTTCAACGTCACATCACATCACATGCCATATTTATTCATTGGTACTACGTTAGTAATTATAAAATTATTTTTTTAAAACCAATAATTTTTTTTTAACAAGCATTATACTTGCCGTGGAGAAGTATGATTAAATAAAACGATAAAATAATTCAATAAGTTGTTCAAATCTTTGCTATAATAAAACATTAACACAATTAAAAAGAATAAAGTAAATTCAGGTAACAAAAACAAATTAATAATAAAAAGAATATAGCACACAGAACATCTATCTAATTCTCAAAATAATTTTTAAGATATCATATCAAGTGTTCAAAGTGTCTACCGCGATTTCTTATGCACAATCGAGCGCGACGAGGCACTGCATTTAAAACATTACTCATCATTTCTGGGGTAACTGTAAATACATGCCTGTTGAATTCGAGCTTTTAGGTCCTCTACATTTTGCGGTGTCGTCGAAAACACCTTATCTTTAATATAGCTCCATAGAAAAAAATCCATTGGGGTTATATCTGGAGAACGAGGAGGCCATCGAATAAATCCATTGGTACCTATCCAATGTTGAGGCAAAATTTCGTCTAAATAATCTAGGCAAATCTGGGAATTGTGGGGAGGAGCTCCATCTTGTTAAAAATATTGAAAGTTATGTCTATTCTCTAAAGGTAGGTCATCTAAGAATTCATTAAATTCATTTCTCAAAAAGTTTAGGTACCTTTGACCACTGAGGTGACCATCATAAAAATAAGAACCTATTAAATTGGTGCCTAAAATCCACACATTTATTGAAAAACCATCTTGAAACCCAGTCGGTCAATGCCAGTGCAGTGTGTATTTTCAGAAGTCCATTATTTGTAATGCATATTGCGATTAAAAAATCCATTATTGGAAAAATTTGCCTCGTTGGACCAAAGTATTTTACTAAATATTAATGGATCGGCACGCTTCTTTTCCAACAGCCACCTACAAAAAGTCGTCCTCCTTGGTTTGTCCCCCGCTTGTAAATTGTGAACTTTTTTGGCTTTAAAACACCGGTAACCATTTTTCTTTAAAATTTTTCTAGCACTTGTTTTATTTTTATGACAAGTAATTTGAATTTCTCTTATTGATGTTTCCAAATTTTCTGTATTTCTATTTCTTACATAATTAATAACTCGGTTTACCTTATTTACATTATCAGTAACACTGTTCAACCTTGTCTTCTTCTTTAAAAATGAACCATTATTTTTCAGTTTCGTAGCTAATTTTCCGAACAGAGTTTTATTCGGCTGTAGTGCTTGTGGAAATCTGTTTCTATATTCTACTTGAGCTAATCCAGAGTTAAAATTGCATTGGCAATATGTAACGAACATATTATAACGATCAATGTGAGTGAAAATCATTTTTGAAAATTCTAAATTCTTAAACGAGTGTGATTAAGAGAGAGTTTAAGTATTAACTGAGATGATCTGTCAAAAAGTTTGTTCATAATCAACTATTTTAATATAATAGAGAAATCATGAAATACAAACAAATGGATATTATACTTAAATTAATTGGTAAAGACATTTTAACTTTCTGAGAAAGGAGTGACGCTTTTATGGAGGACCTCTATACATTGGCATAACTGCGAATACTCTTTCCATAATTGCTCCATGTTGCTTTCTTGATTATTATTTTGTGTTTGTTACCTGAATTTACTTTATTCTTCTTAATTGTGTTAATGTTTTATTATAGCAAAGATTTGAACAACTTATTGAATTATTTTATCGTTTTATTCAATCATACTTCTCCACGGCAAGTATAATGCTTGTTAAAAAAAAATTGTTGGTTTTAAAAAAATGTTTTTATAATTACTAACGTAGTACCAATGAATAAATATGGCATGTGATATATCGTTGAAAAGGGAGGAAACTACTCTATTTAATGGCGCCATTTCCCGCCCGTTTTAAAATAATTTTTTTAACAGCCTGAAGAGTAAATCTCAAAATACAGCGGTTTTGAAAAAAATTTGATAAAACCTCGTTGAAACACTCTATTTTGCAAAATATTTTCGCCTTACAATTTTTCTCGTATCTCTTCAAATAACGGAGATATTTGGCCTAGACGTTTTCCGCATTTTCGATATTTTTCGCCATAACTCTTGAAGTAGGCTATGAATTTCAAATGTCTTTAAACCATTTTGTAGGTTATATAAATCGGCACAATTTTCGTAAAAATAATTTTTATAATAGTGGAAAAGTCCAATGATTGTATTGATACTCATACTAGTTAAATGATTGAGCCATTGAACAGGAAATTTCTTTCACTACTACACCAGCAAGTGTCCTCAACAACACAATTTTTTTAACTTTTCATGAAGGCTTTCGTATAAATTGAAGAAAAACACAGGATGGGAACAGATATAATCGGATGTATATTTACTGGGCAGTCAAGAAACGCAACAAAAAGTAATTATTAACGCCGGTAGACCATTCGGCATGGTCTTATCAAACAAGCCGACGTACATTAAAACCCTATAAAGATAAGTGATTAAATTTGCAGGCGAGATAGTACAAAGAGTAACGGTATTTTATTGAGGTTGTAAAGTTTCTGTTCCGTTTTTTGACTGCCCAGTAAATATACACCCGACAATACTTCTATACTTTATGCTAGAATTTGTAGCAGATAAAACGGCACAATGAAATATCCTCTACAGGACAGGTACCTATACGCGTTTACTATTTTAAATTTTCCACAGGATGTACCAGGCCTGAGTTCGATGAGACTAAATGTTACGCTTTTATTCTCCATAGACAAGAAAATAAACAAATTGATTTCGACGAACGAATACATTAACTAAAAATTGTATTGTGTATTTGTTGACATATTTATTTACAGATGATAATATGGAGAAGAGGGATAAATATATTTTTTTAAAACATGTTGTCCTATGTGCGCCTCTATTTTGACATGAAGTGCCATTTGTAATATGGAAAGCGTCAACTTTGTATATTTCTTAACCGAATCATAAAATCTTGAAAGATATCTAGAAATGTTGCAGAGACCTCTTGCAAATACTTCTGGTGTAAAATTTAATTACGGTGGCGATAACGTCTCATAGAACTCAACTTTTCAATGATATCTTCATATAGAATAATGTAAAGCGAATGGATTACCCAGCTGCGTCGCCCGATGGTAACCTTATTGAACACATTTTGAATTATTTGAGAACGCGCATAAGATAAATAGCATCATAGAAGAGTGGGATATCTCGCAGGACAGTATACCATGAAGCTGTGCAGCCCTCATACAACTGCACGATGGTATCAGTTTCTTATTATTTATGATCATTTTTTCCTACTTTTATGTTATTCGGTATTATTCTAGGAAATGTAGTTGTTCAATGTGTAGCAGCGTTTATTTTTAATGTGTGTTAATCCTACAGCGTTATAAAAATCAATCTTTTAAAGTATTCAAAACGCAAATAATGCTATAAATTCAGGAAGAGTCCTCAGTCCTGTTCATTTAAATTGATTCTAGTTTCTAGAAGATTGCCACTTGGAACTAAATACACTGCATTAAGAGAATAGCGAGTCTAAAAGAATTCACTAAATTTACCATCTAGAGCAACAATCAAGTGAATTTAATGGTAAATTCAAAAATCACCATCATTTCTGCTGATTCACTTCAAATCGGAGAGAGTTTATTGGGATATCTGATATTAAATTCTTGCTAAAGGAATATTTTCAGCGACTTGCCATGAGGAACTACTTATATTCTATCTCTTATTAAGTTGTTCCATAATTTTACCAATAAACTGTACAATTGGCACAGTATTTATATGCACTAGGACTAATTAGACAAGTTAATTGATTTTCCATACACAAAACTTGTCTAAGCAATTTGATCTCAAGTAACAAATAAAACTCCAAAGCGTAATTTGATATTTAATTGGACAGCAGCATTATTAAAATATAGTATAGAACTTTGTAAAGAAGCTGCATAACCCAGTGTTGTACTTATTTTATAAAAAATCATTATTACGAAATTTTGAATTTTGTTTTCCAAAAATATTGTAGTGGTCACTGATCTTTGTAAGAACAATATGTAGGTTTGCTCTAAAGTATAGTTCCTTCTGCTCCATGATTAGGCTAAAATTTTACAATAAACACAAACTTTGAAGGGCTGTTCGAGTTTCGGTAGGAAGAAATAGAAATGATTTATTTGTTTTCATACATCATACATCGCTTTTTTACATATTTGCACTTATATTAATAAAATATCTGTTGATACGGTTTGCTTTTTCTTTACTAGATGGAGTATTTTGTCCATTTACAATATTTAGTTCAGGCAAATGTTCAGACTTAATTCCCGAATTATTAGCTAAATAGCGAACTCTTTCACGCTTAGCTAAAACAATAGAGTATTTTGAGTTATTATACTCTAAGAGTCTACGTAAAATTTTTCAAGTACTAAGAAAACAAACAAAAAGTGTGTACAAGCATGAACAGTATTCAATTAAAGTGATTAGATTATGTTGCATTTCTTGTTCTTAATATTATAATTAGCTCAGAGTAGAATAGTTACAAACTAGGGTAGTAAAAACACTACTTGGAAAAAATTGCGCGACTTCCTCAGGAGGACAAAAATTATATCTTTGTCCTCATAAGGAAGCCATTTTGTGCAATTTGACATCAGAGATCGAGACTCATTTGTAGAAAATCTTCTAAGTCATTCCTTCTAAGTGAATGTATCTAATTATATTAGATTCAATCCAAGCAATAACTGGGATTAACACATTTCTCAACATCTTGTTTCTAGAAGTAGTACAAATTTAAGTATTCAAGCCATATTAACTTGAATTTCAAATGTAATTCAATGTAAGATTCAAATAATAAAAATTGAAGTAAAATATGCCTCTAATATAATTGTCGTTGTATCCTATCACCGCGGGTTGTGGTAATTACCCCTATTATCCCCTCCCCTAAAACCTGCCCTGCACGAACATAGCAATGTGTAGGTAGAAGGACGAGCAAGATGACGGAGCTTGGAATTTTCCTTACAGAAAAATAATAGTTTGATGTTAAATTGTGACTAATCTCATTTATTTCGTCGAATAAAACTTTTAATAACTCAAAATCCCACAGTCTAATTATTGCGTCAGTACGAAACCATTATCTGTTTAAAACAATCCTAGACAGCAATTCGTGGCCGTATTTAAACTTAATGACATTTGTAACACTTGCTCTGGTATCCAGTTGTTCTTGTTATTTTATAATCGAAAATAAATTGTTTAAAAACAAATAGTTGAATGTACATTTAAATTCAAATTATTAAACTGCAATGAACTGTAATTAAAAGGCATTTCCTACCATAAACAAATAATTTAAAATGTCCAAACACATTAGTTATGTGTTTTTCAATCAATTATATTCTCAAATTGGAAACCCATAATTTTACAAAAGCAATGGGGATCACCGCTGCAATCAATAAACAAGCGAGGCGCTGAAATTGCCGAGCACACTTTATAAAATACTATTACGCAGGCAGTAATGGATTATAAACGTGTTACGGTACCTTGCGGAGTTGATGAGAAGCGCATCATACGTCAAGGATGTGTCTGAGATGAGCGGCTTTTCCGTCGGTAAGTGAGAAAACTCAACTGTCACTTATACACTCCCACGGGGCACTAGAAGCGAGCGTGGACATATCAGTGTGGTTCAAACAACATTGAAGAATCAATCGTTACATTTGTAAACAGGGTTGTCACGTAACCCCCTACCCCTAAATGTAACGTCCCCGTCCCATTTGGTTATTGGCTCATTGCTATCATTGATTGAGTATTATTGTTTTGGAATGCGCGTTTTTAAAACTCTGAACAAACATGAATATCCAGCTTCCATGTGTGAGTGTGTGACGTATTGGGAGTTGTTTTGTATTTTTTTGGAATTCACTTTTTTATTCCGAACTGGATATTTTTAATGCTTTTGCTATTTTACGTCCCGATGTTTCAGTACGCATACTTTGTTTTCGCAACAGATGATTTCGTTGTTGTAATTATTGAACTCTATTGGATTAATTAATTTTGTTTTGGGTTGCTTCAAAATAAATACTATTTGGAAATGTATTTACGTACTCTTTAATCCTTATTTATTAATTAAAAATTGATTGGAATGTATAAATTAAAAATAAATCAAATTAATAATATTTATTGAAAAAAAAAAAACTAAATATAATCTAGGAAAAATAAAATTTATTTCATATTGAACTAGGACGATTTTGGTATCTTTTACGGATATTTCAAAATACTTGTCAATTTCTATAACTTATTTTTTAAAATAGTATTATTGAATATTAGTGATACACCTGTTAAATTTATCTGCAATTTATTTTTTTGGATCAGCGAAAAATTAAAAAAAACAACTTTTTCTCCAAACGTCAGAAAATCATGACATTTCTTACTAATTTCATGAGATTAAAGTTTGACAGTTCAGACGGCTGTGCGTTGCCATTAGCACCGGAAGTAAAAGTACTATTTTCGCCGATTAACAGCAAAGTACTAACTTTACTGACTAATATCAATCAGCAAAGTGTCACTTTCCCTGCCTAGGCAGGGAAAGTGACACTTAGTTTCCATGGTAACCAACTAGTAACAACTGCGATTTTTAATGAATTTCTATTGAATTTATTACAACAAAAATTGAGAGATTCTAATAATTTCATTATTTTAGAATATATTTAAACAATCGACGAAAAAACTATATGTTCAACTCAGCAGCAAAATAGATTGACTGCCTTGGCTGAGTTCGCGGCAGTCAATCTACCATTTTGCTGCCTAGTTAAACAAATAACTATTTCTTCCGCTCGAGCGGACTTTTACTTCTGTAGCTAATAGTATATTGTTTTATAAGGAGAGGAGGATACTTTTATGAGATTCTGTAGGTTTGCCGGACTCACTTCGAGTCACAAAAGTGGCTTTTACTTCGAATAAGTCATCTTATTTTTTCTTCAAACGTCGGTTAGCTATAAAAAAATAAAAATAAAAATTTAGCTGTGCGTTGTCATTAGAAACGGAAGTAAAAATCCCATCGAGTGGAAGAAATAGTACTTTTACTTCAATTGCTAATGGCAACGCACGGCAGTCTGAAATGTCAAACTTTAATGTCATGAAATGAGTGAAATGTCATGATATCTAACGTCTGAAGAAAAACTAACATGTCTTTCTTATTTGGAGTAAAAGCCATTTTTGTGGGTCGTCTGTCTCACTACGTTCTTCCGACAAACCTACAGACTTGTCACATTTATTCCTAATAAAACAATATACTATTGTTTCTTGTTCAAGGAACTCAATAATTTCTCAAAGCGAACCTTTGCCGAAATTGATATTTTCTGTTTGTAATTTTTTAGCCTTTTATTTTGACATTTATTTGTCAGATTTTCTGAAAGTTGGAGTGATTAACCTGATAAACACATTATATTGGCAAGGTAATGGTCAATTATTGACAATTTTTTCCAGTATGCAATAAGTGAATACTGTGAAGCACTGTCTGAATATTAGAACTTTCGTGCTGTAGTGGGAATTTGATATCTTTGTGTGTTAACGTACCATCTACTATTACATATTTAGATTATTTCACCATCACTGGTACGTTAAATATATATACAGGGTGTTCCAATGATAGAGATCAAAAATAAAAAAAATAATAGAGGGTATTAGTACGTATTCTAATACTCCCCATGTGTGCCATTTTCGAGATATTCTGATTTTTTTCAATAGCTTCCTTAATACCTTTGTTAATATATTTTTTAATATTGTTATTAATATTTTTAACAGTTTCTATCAATATTAGTAATATTTATTGAATAGTTAGTTATTACTGAAAAAAACCTAAACTCTTTATTTTAGCAGAAGCTGGCGAAAATTAAAGACAAAATGATAATTTGTGACCAGTTATAAATTTTCTCAAATTCTGATGATTTTTTGAGGGATTAAATGAAAAAATTAAAACAAGCGATCGACTCTGATAAAGGTACAATTTCAAAATAATCTTATTATTTATTGATTTCTGCACTAAAAATCTAACTATGCCTCTAGATTCAGGAATCTCCCAAACGGGCAAATTCCTAATTTTGTAAACAAAATATTTGTGAATCTATGACCAACTAATCTTTGTTCACCATTAGTATTGAAAAACAATCATAGTACACCTCGAAAATTGAAAGTAATCTCCAAATTGTTTGTCATAAAGTAAAAATATTGATAGTCTATATTTGAAAAAATACAATTAATAAACACAATTTTTACAGGGGTGTTTCCATCCAAAGTGGGTCACACTGTATATCCGAACACTTCACTGCCGCTCTTCGGCAACTGCATCTTTTTCCACACTCAGTCTAGCATACGCGCGAAAAAGTTGAAGCAAATCAATGGTGATAAGTTTCTGATCAGTCGTGTGTGATTGAGGTCCATTTTTCTTTCGATTTGTTCTCCATTTCTTCGGATTCAAATCATTTTCAAGCCAAGACCGTATTTGACGACGACTTTTTTCACGTGTTATTTCAAAGCTGCAGACGTTATTGGTAGCGATTAAAAGAGATGTGAGCCCAATTTTTTGCCTATAAGAGTCTGTATTTCTTATTTTAACATAGCCTTTGGGCTATGTTTAAATAAGAAATACAGACTTTTTTGTGCGATGACTAAAATTTTTTTGTCCGATTATAGTGTGTGTCTCTTTCCTATTACATCAAATTTGTGTAAAATAAATAACGCATTTTTTTTTGTACTAAAGTAAAATAATAATTGCAATGAAATAAATGAATATAATTGAGATATAGTGGAAGCATGAACGACTTAAGAGATTATTAATGAGGGGGAACGAGATAGTATACGCAATCGGCCTAAGGCCTCCATAAGAAAATAAGCTAGAAGTGTGCCCTTTCTACACACCTGGAGCATGTTCAGTAAAGACGCCGGGCGCGCGCCAATATCCAATGGCTGGATGTCGGTCTCGATAACTAGGGCCGAGTAGGACTACTACTCTTTGCTCCTAGATTATCTCTCTAGACCTGGGCCGGCCTTCGTGATAGGTGGGCCCGCTTACTTCTACCAGACCCAGCTCGCAAATGCGAAATGTGTCGTGGTATTTTCTGCGGGCCTCCCCTGGTCCTGGCTGTTGAACCTCGCTGGCTGAGGTCTCTTCTGGCGCTCTTCTTGTCTTGATATTTTCTTTCTTCGCCAGCTTGTCACCCCCGGGGGTAGTCATCGGTCGAGTTGGGTTTAGGAAGTTTTGGCTGGGACTGACTGCCGGTACGTAGGACATCAATTGATATCCTACCCCGGATCATCGGAAAGGTAAGGATATGAGCTGTGTAGCTCGGGAGTGTGGAGACCCTAAGTGCTTATTTTAGCACTTTCGGACTCCACGGAGTAGGTGGGGCAACGGGCGTTGGACGGTATGTTGTCCGACGCCCGCAAGGAGGTTGGGTTAGGGTAGAAAAACGTCATGTCTCTGATAGTAGTGGTCCGTCCTGGGATATCTGAAACAGATCGGTTAGCGGGAAATATAAGTTATACTCACCCGTTGTCCAGTAGCTGTACCCTAGGCCGTTTATGCCTCGGGGCGTCGGCAGGGTCATAATCAGTGGCCTGTCTGATCAGCGGGTTCCCATGCTCCTCGGCTTGGGCGTACAGCTTCTTCGCTCGTTCCCGGATGACTTCAGTGACCGTGGTGTACTCCAGGTCTCTGACGATATCTGCGGTTCTCACGTACCATGGGGCGTCGACTGCCGTCCTGAGGGCGATGTTTTCCACTGCCTGGATTTTCTTCACGTAGGACTTTGCCTGGTAGCCCCACGCTACCGAGGCGTACGTCAGCTGCGGCCTGATGAGGGTCTTGATAAGCGTGAGCTTATTCATCAAGTTGAGACGGCTCCCGTTTCCCATCATCGGGTAGATGAGGGCTCTCGTGCGCCGGGCCTTGGCTGTGATAGCGTCCGTGTTCTGTCTCCACGTTAGGCTTCTGTCCATGACCACGCCAAGGTACTTGACGGTGTCGTGCCATTGGATGTCCTCGCCGTTCATGGAGACGTGTCCTGTGGGAATTTCTTTCCGCACTCGTCTGAAGAGAATGGCTTGGCTTTTGTCGGCGTTGACGGCGACTTTCCACTTCGTGCACCATTCTTCCAGGAGTGTGGCATCAACCAAATTTTACCCATTCAGAAACGTCGCTCAGTAATTACTAGACCCGTATGAAATAACCACTTGGGTAATAATCATCTGGTTCGGCGTACTTCCTGAACATGCTCCTGTGCGCAGAATATTATATAGAATGACTTTAAGGCTATCCGATTAGGTGAGAGTATGTTGATTGCGACGCTAAGAATGACTTTTTTTAAAATTATATCTTAAATCATCAGGGTTCTGAATATGTGAAGTTTCAGTACTGGTGAATACTAACACAGAATCAGGATCATCTTCTTTTTTAGTACAGCAAAAATTGAGTCCAATTCGTGATCCGACCATTACGAAATTTCGAAAATACATACAGATGAACTAAAAATAGCAATAGTAGTACCGGTGTATAAAAAAGATGATGCCAGTGAAATTAAAAACTATAGACCAATTGCCATATTGTCAGTATTCTCGAAAATATTCGAAAGAACTTTTTACAATAAATGTGACATATTATGTTTTAATATTTCTGCCCTCTAGAAGCACACTTGATCTATGCTAAGCCCAGTCAGGCTATTTATTTTTCGATTGGACCGCTAGATGGCGCCTGCTTACTATTTTACATCTCGCTATCATAAAAATACCGAGATGTACCAAATAGTCGAGGGATCCTCGTGTCGTTCGTCACATGCCTACCTTGCACTGACGAGAGTCAACAGCTCGAAACTGCAGTCTGCAAGCGGTATGGAACGACTGGCACGAGAGCTCCTTTAAGTAGGATCAGTCTTTCGGCTGGTGTTTGTTGCAATCGAAGCATTAGCGTTTTGTTGGTAATATGCAATTATTACACTTAACGCGCCAGGCTTGTAACTTGTAATTCTGTGCTCGGCGGGGCACATAGTCCGGAGAGTAGCTGTTGGTTGCAGTCTGGTTACATTCCTTATAGTAAAATAAGGATTTTATAGAGGAGCTTGCGACTGAAGTATGTAGGTTTCTCACAATTAATATTATTTGTAACCACCTTGACAATTTCGATACTGTTGTAATCAGTCTAATGGAAATAAACATATTCTATTCTATTTTGCCCAAATTTGGCGAACACATTAGAAATGCAATTTATAACAGCAAAATATGTATATTTATAATTATTTATGAATATCAGGCCAGGTAGTCTGAATCATTCCTAAATGGAAAAATTTGTCCGAGTTCTGTTGGTCCGATTTTTTGTTTTTGAAAGACTATTATATGTAGGAGTTTTTGATATACCAATCAAAGTTGACGAAATATTTTTTAAAAAAAGTTCATCGAACACATTCATGACAGGCCAAAAATTAATATTTTGTTTTTAATTTTCACTAGCTAGTGAAGCTAGATCACTAATGTAAACAGTTTAATTTTTTTTTAGAATTGACTCACTTATCCATGGGTATTAATAAAATTTAACAAAAAATTATTAAAAATAATAATAACAATGATAAAAAAAATATTGATAAGATTATCAAAACGGTAAATAATCGGACACTTTCTTAACGTAAAATTAACCTAAATGCAATTTTATCCTACAACATTACTTTGATTAAACAATTACTTCTTATTGGGCCGTCCTAGCCGGCTCTGCTAATTTGGCGAGAAAATAAGGAAATCTTTTCGCAACAATTTTCCATTCTAAACAGTCATGGTAGTAAAATAATTTTTGGTTCCATGATACACTGTTTTTGGGCCCTCCCTGAAGCCACTCCCGGCCTCCGACGAGAAATTTGCAATGGGCCAATTTCAGTCCAATTTTCCATTCTAAATAATTTTTATTTGAAATATGTTTGATTCGTATGGTAAATGCCCATTCATGTCTAGAAAACCATCCATGAAAAGTTATTTTCTCTAGTTAGATAGCTCAGCTGAGTAACCACAGAAGTCTATCCCCAAACGCATAACAGTAAACACTGTACACACTGTACTGCAATAATCTGTTTTGTAAGTTAGTTGTTAATAAATAATTTCTTCTGACACAAGTATTTGATTGGTAGCAAACAGCTACAATCCGACCAAAAATCATTTTTGGCACTGCCTAGATCCGTCCCTAATGCACCGATTTCACCAATATTCAATAACATTCTTCTTTGGAACTCCCAGTTCTCATATCCAAAATTTCAGATTTCCATGTTGAGCCATTTTCGAGAAAAATGTATCCGATATAGACAAGCACACATACATACAGACACACGGACGGCATGTCAATTTGGACATATTGGGTATGTTTAGGCCTTAAAACATCCACTTTCATCAAAGTCTGAAATTCGAATTTTTTTACGTCCCCAATACTTTCTCTATCTATAGATGAGAAATTAAAATTATTTGATAGCTTCATTAATAGCTTTTAACTTTAGTAAAGTAAAGATAATTTAAAAAGTCCTCGGCTGCAATAAAACGTGCAACAAAGAAAGTTACAGGGTGTGTTCTGTCTTCATGTAAACCAAAAGCAACGATCTTATTAAAGAGAACATCCAATGGAAGCCCCTCACAGAGAGTCAAATAACAAATGACCCAAGTTCTAGCGTTCCATCTTTTACCGTGTACCAGAGGAAGTGAGTGACATTATGTAATATGAGGGTGTATTTTGTATCGCTTGTATCGCTTAAATTTAAAGAAATTTTATGGTAAGAAAAGAAATAAAAACCAAAAATAGGATATGGGGTAGAGGAGCGGTTATAAATATCATTTAAACTTTTTTAACATACTTATACATGCAACAAATGCACCAAGGGATTTTAAAAGTCAGTAAAGGTGCAAACCTTTGGGCTATGTCTCAAACCGTGCACACTGATCATAGACTTGTTATTTGTAACGTTTTTAATATTTTTTAATTTAAACAGATAACTTAAATAGGATTGAGTCTGATGCGATGATTGCAATTTTTTATTAACTTTAAAGCAGAGAAAATGTCTACTATTTAAGACTAACAAGACTTGATGAAGTTTGGTTCTGATTTCGACAATTGGAACCTTGTAACTTTATCAGGGGCATAATTTCTACTAAAAACATTCTTCAATCATTTAATAAATACTAGTAAATTTACATATTCATATTATAATATTGTTGTTGTTAACAAAGAGCATAAAATATATATTGCTAAAAATTTAATATTCCTATATTTTTATAAACTTTAAAAAAAATACAATGTATTGCTAGGGGCTCGGCCCGAAGCCAGTTCGCCAACCGCGGTGCTAAGCGTTGCAGTAAATGGCGGGCTGGATGTGGCGAGGCTGCTTCAACATAAGACTGTGAACAAAAGCGCCTAAATCTAAATGTATAAATAAGTTTCTAAAATACCCAAATAGACCCAGATGCTCACACAAACATCCATCACCTTTTACACAAAAACAATAATAAAACGGATCAATAGCATTTAAAATTCCAAAAAGGCGGATAAAAACAATTAAAACTTAAAACTAATACTCGCGGACTTCACTGATTTAATTTTGATTATTGAAACGGGTAGATACAGACAAACGACAAATATCCGTTTGAAACAATGCAGGTGAGAGTAGCATCCCAGCTGCCCAAGATCATTTTAAATGCTCTAGTATTAAGTGAGCATCCCCGGCCCGTGAGTCCATTGTGTAATTAGAGGCACATAAAAGCATCAACTGAACTGTGTTCGAATTAACTATCTGCTAGTTTACAAAATTTGTCTTTGCTTTAGAAAGGCTGATGCTCGAACTAAATCTGGAATTTTCAATTTAGCAGAAAAAGTAAAATGCTTAATCTATTCAAATGATTTAGCCATTAATAAGGTTGATTCCCTTATTAATCTCGTTTATCCGGACCAAAAGATTCTGGATGAATACTTCCACGACAGTGATTCCACTTGGAAAAAGCTCATAAGCTCGGGTGGCTGTTAAACCTCTCTGATCAAAAGATAAGGTAATGTGATTAAACCTACATCAACGATAATTCTCTCAATCTACAGGTTCTAAACTGCGGATTTAATTTAATTAAAGACTGTGTACGTAATTGCTTTTTATTTTAATATTGAACTTTTTTCAGGGATTCGTTATTAAGCAGTTATAAAATAAAGGGGTTAAGTAACAGATAATAATATTACACATACAGATAGCAAACAAATACGTGGTTTAGTTAAATGTTATGCAATAAAAATATATTTATAGGTAGACATCAGAAATTTCACTGAAAATTTTAAGTGTTATGATCAATTCAATATCAAATAGTGTTGACTTAAATTTTGAGTTAAAATTGAACCAGTACTACTTAAGAATATGTTAAAAAATGAAGAAAAAAAAATGCAAACAAGTTTAAATCGATCTAATGCTATAAAAGATATTGAAAAATTACATGACCGTGTTACCTGTTATGATTTTACTAAATTATCATCATTTTTTTTTAATCCAATGGTACATTTTCAATCATATTGATTTGAAAGAAATTGATAAAAATTTAATAACAATAATAATAAAACGCCTTTATTTATAACTTACAATAACTAATGGGTTGGCGGTATTCGATCTCGGGTCGCTCTTCCATACAACTGAGAGAAATTAGAGAAATAATATAAAACTATATGCAAAAAATTTATAAGACTAATACAATATACAAATTATCTATTCGACAGCAACCAGACTTTGAATTGTTTGCTAAAGGAGTAATATTGGAAAAAAGTTTAAGGTTCAAGAGTAATTTGTTAAAAATTTTGACAGCGTTATAATATGTGAAACTCTTCTGAAACAGCACGGTATTATGCTTGGCGACATTATACAAGTACTTAAAACGAGTAGAACGTTTATGTGTATCGCTACCTTTTAAAAGTATTGAATGCAAATAGTCAGGTGTTTGATATTTATCAATTTTGTAAAGAAGACAGGCTAAATAGTGTTTAAATCTTTCCTCTAAATTGGGCAACGTGAGTGGAAAACCTTAATTCAACATCGAAATATAAGCCTACATTTTTGCTTCATCAACGGGTGAGTCTTTCAGTCTAAGAGTAATTTCAATATTAGTATCACTAATCACTTTGCACCTATTATTACCAAAATTAGTAACTCAGTTTTTGACCCATTTAGAGCTAATCCATGAGAATTAGAGATCTCGGCAATTGTTGCCAGGTAAGAGTTAAACGGTCGTTCTGCGCCGTCGTCATGACAGCGGACTGGAGGACGGCCTCAAGGGTAGTGACAGTGGAGAGAGTCAAATGGGCTATCTCCACCATCGATGCTTATAAAAGTCCAGGGACGGATAGAGTGTACCCGGTACTTCTTCAGGAAGGACTCATGTGCCCTATTTATCAACTGTTGAGAACTTGTTTGGCCCTAGGGTATGTTCCTATACCCTGGAGAACTGTCAAAGTGGTTTTCATCCCAAAAGCAGGACGTATTTCTTACGACACTGCCAAATCTTATAGAGCAGTCAGCCTTAGATCCTTCTTGCTCAAAACATTAGAGAGGTTGGTCGAAAGGTACGTTAAAGACGGAGCATTGGTCTTGGAGCCCTTGCATCTATGACAACTTGCTTACCAGGCTGGGAAGTCGGCGGAAACTGCCCTTCATCCGATTGTTTCTAGGATTGAGAAGGCACCGCACTGCAAAGAACTCGCAGCCGGAGCTTTTCTGGATATCGAGGGAGCGTTTGACAATACCTCCTTCGATTCCATTTGTGCCACGGCCGCCTATTATGGCTTCGAAGACACCATCATTAGATAGATAAGAGCCATGTTGGTGGACAGGCAAATTATCGCTGCCAGTGGAGACACGGCAGTGAAAGTAGCAGTAAGAAAGTGTTGCCCACAGGGAGGAATCCTTTCCCCTCTGTTATGGTGTCTCGCCCTTAACGGCCCACTTAAAGCACTTGAGGACAAAGGCCTTTATACGCAGGGCTACGCCGATAACCTAGCCATTGTCATATCGGGAAAATTCTCTAATACGGTTAGCGGACTCACACAAAGAGCCCTACGAATCGTACAGCTATGGTGCGACGACCAGGGCTTTAGAGTAAATCCGTCTAAGGTAGAACTGGTCGTCTTTACCAGGAAACGAGTGCTGGACGTTTTGTCGAGCCCGTTATTTATAACACTACTCTAAGAGTCTCCAGGACGGTGAAATACCTAGGCGTCATCCTGGACTCTAAGCTGTTCTGGAAAGATCAAATAGAGAGACAAATACAAAGGGCCACCACTACCCTTCGGGTACGTAGAAGGACCTTTGGCAAAACTTGGGGATTGAACTCCAGAGTAGTAATGTGGTACTACATTGTTATAGTGAGGCCCACGGTAACGTACGCTTCCGTTGTCTGGTGGCCGGCAGTCGCTAGACTACACATTCAATAGAAACTTGAGCAGCTCCAAAGACTTGCCTGCTTGGGAGTCACGGGGTTATTCGCACTACCCCCACGGCAGCACTGAGGACCCTTCTGGACCTTGTGCCCCTTCACGTGTTGATCGAGGCCGAGGCCCAGAAAGTGGCCTACAGGCTGAAGTGCGGTGGCCAGTGAAAAGAAGAGGGAGAACAGCTAGGGCATACAAGGGCCCTATCCGACGCGGTGAGGACTCACTCACTTCTGGACGTCAGGAGTGACTGTATAATGCCCATGTACTCCTTCTCAGTGCCTTTTAAGGTCGTTATCCCGAAAAGGGAGGATTTGTGCCCACTCGGGAACATACTCGGATCTGCCGATATCGTCTGGTTCACAGACGGATCTAGATCTGAGGTGGTTCCGGCGCGGGAATATACGGCGAGAAACCCAGGGCAAAATTTTCCTATGCCATGGGTAAATTCGCGACGACGTTCCAGACCGAGATATTTGCTATTTTGGTCTACGTACAGGAGAATATCCGCAGGCCCTCAAGGCCCTGGCATTAGTTAAAACCAAATCTTCTTTGATGCAGGACTGTAAACAGGCACTCTGCAAACTTGGCTCGTCTAACTGGATCAAGCTTCTTTGGGTGCCTGGGCACAGTAACACTGCGTCTAGGCAGAAAGCAAGTTAGGGTCGTGGTTAGTCTCTTGACTGGAAACGGCTCTTTCAGGAAACACCTGCACGCCATCGGAGAGGTTAATAACCCCGAATGCAGGTTTTGTGGAGAGGAGGAGGAAACTTCCATCCACCTCCTAACCTCCTACCCCAGTCTCATGAACTTGAGGCATAATCACTTTGACATCGGCTTCCCTATGCCGGAGGAAATTTGGAATGCCCCGCTGGGAAGGATTCTGGCCTTTGCTTTGAAGTCCGGCCTAGATAGGGACATTCATTGACCAGCTAGCGGATGCATAATGGGCCACAAGGCCTGAGTGTCGCAATATATAATTGCACCGCTAAGAAGAAGAAGAAGAAGAGTTAATCTTATTCTTTGCTAGTAAATAATCATTAATAGCGAAAGAAAAATATAATTGGGCGTCGTCCACATATTGATGAATTGAGCAAAACTCTAAAAATGAGGGTAAATCGAAAACATATATAGAAAATAAAAGTGACCCAAAGATACTACTTTGTGGAACACCTTTAGTAATGGGTTCAAATTTAGAAAAATTATTATTAACACAAACCTTTTGATGACGGTTACTTAAGTAATTAAGAAAAAACGTTAACGCAATGCTACCCAAGTCAAAGTATATTAGTTTCCTGTGTAAAATAGAGTGGTGATTATCAAAAGCTTTACTAAAACCAAGTAACATTAAGCACGTATTGTTACTACCATCATTACTCCTGTATAGATTGTCGATAACATGGAGAAAGGTCGAACTAGTACTATGACGAGCACGAAATCCGCACTGATTTGTTGGTAGTACACCATTAATAGTGAAGTAAGTATTTCATTGCTCAGCTACGATTTTTCCCAAGACTTTAGACAGTGTGGGTAGTAACTAATAGGACGAAAATTTTAGATATCTATGGGACGGGTATGACATGTGCATCTTTCCAAGCATTAGGATGACACCTTTTGATAAACAGAAATTAATGATAAATGTAAAAAAATCGCTAAGTTGAGGGAAACTAAAGATAACATTTTAATATTGATACCATTAGAACCCATGGCTTGAGATTTGATAGACCATACTAAGCTATGAATCGTTTCTACCTTGACAGATGAAAAAGAAAACTCGCTCACCAAATTTGGAAATTTTAAATTATTATATTTTTCAGAGATTTAAATCATCATTACCCTGAACTTTCGATAAGTTGTTAATAAAAAAATTGTTGATTAAATTGGGATCGGTACAGTCGCACGAAATGTCGTTGTCTTTATTATTATTAACATTAAATGATTTCAAAGTAAGCCAGAACATTTTAGGATCCGATTTGTATTTAAGCTGTAGATATGCCCGCTTTTCTAGTTTATTTGATCTGTTAACAAAATTGCGCATTTCTTTATATTCATTCCACGAGATATCGGTGTTTAGTTTTTTATATCGATTATAAGCTGCATTTCTTAGTTTAATCACATATTTAATATTTTCCGTTAGCCAGAGTGCAAATTGTTAGTTACTCTCACAGTTTTGAAAGGTGCAGAATGTTAAATAAATATAATAAGTAATTCCAAAATTCTAACATTTCATCAATATTTTCTATCAAGTAAATATAGTTGCAATTTAAAGATAACAGATCTTGCAGAAAGTCTTGAATTTAAGTCAGAAAAATCTCGGAAGGTAAGTTTAGGCTGTTCTTTGTCTTTCTTAATTTTTAGTTTACATGTGACTAGTGAGTGGTCTGAAATATCATCCATTTTCAGAACATTTGATCTAACCACTATATTATTAGTAGATGTAATGATTACATCAATCAAAATACTTAAAATGACTGTAACTCGAGTAGGAAGTTCAATTTGTTGGAATAACCCATCATTATTTAGGAAATCTAATAACATATATGTGCTATTGTTATTTTCATTAAGTAAGATCTCCTCCGAAAATTAAATAGTCAAATTCCGGTAGAAACACAGATATTATATTTTCTAAATGATCTAGGCAAAGTCTGAAGTTAGAATTAGAAGGTCTATACAAGGGACAAAATACTTTTACCAGAGACTCTAATGGTCACACATAGGCTAGGCATAGGATTGACTGTCTTTGCAGATCGGGAATTTCCAGTATTTTATACTTTAAATTATTTTTGATAGAAAAAGGATCACCCCCTCCTCTACCGCAACGATATTTCCTTATCAATTTATAACCTTGAATAGTAGCACCACTTGTAGGAAATAAAGAATCAAGCCAAATCTCAGAAAGACACAAAACATCAAACGATTCGTTGACTAAAACATCCGCAAACATGTCAAATTCTGTGCATAAAGACCTAATATTAAAGTGCGAAAAATTTAACCATTTACAATGTGACATTGTAAACGTGCGTGTGAAATATACAAAAATTAAGAAGCTGCATAATAAAAAGTAATTAAATATTTTATGTAGGATATTTTACGTAAAGCGAAACATTTGTTAATAAAAATACCTAGGTACTATGAAAATAGTCTAAAGCATAAAGGCTTATTTTTATTTAAAATAAAATTTTATACTTAAGACTTGCATACAAACAGAATGTTTTTGCTAACAATAAAGAAAGCATAAAAAAACAAGATAAATCTAAGATAAAACACGATCTTGTTACTATCTAAATAAGAAAAATGCACTACAAAACAAACCACAAAAAAATCGCTTAGTGCACTGAATATACACTTTGAATACAGGCATACCACGTTAATAATGTTATATATCTGCCTCAGAACTAATCGCACATTTCCTGTTTTCATTATCATTCCAAATATAAATTTTACCACCTGCAGACCATGTTTTCTTATTGCCAAATTTTTTCTCAGACTCTGCGAGATTTTTCATTATTTTATCCAATTCTAAACACGCTATCAATTTCAGATTCAGTACAGTTAACATATAAATTTTTTAAATAAATTCCACAACATTATCCAAAACTGTCTCGCCATCATGCTCCTCTTATAAGCCTTGAATTATCAGGGATTTTTTTAGAGAGTTGTTGAACATAGTAGCATGTATATTCGATAGAGTATATCCTTTTTTGACTATGAGCAACTTTTAATTCAATGCCATTTATCAACGGTGATATTATCAAATTTATTATATAATTCTTCAACTATTTTATCAGTTTTATTGTCCTTTTTATTGGAAAATTCGGCACATACCTTGTTAATCAGCTCTTCCTTTGACAAATCAACATTGGTTTGATTTATGCTTAGACTCATTATGCATTACTGGCCGGATAAATCTTTAGATAAGGACACAAAATGAATTGGTTGCTGGTAGAAATGTGTAATTTTATCTACGAATAATTGTAGCAACCGCAACTGCAGTATCAGACTCACTCTCCTGTTGACTAAAACCACAAAAATCTAAATTATTGAAAAATAATCCATCATAAAACACTAAAACAACTGGAGCTCTTAAAATGCTACTTCACACATACTTCACTCTGGAAATTGTGTGTCTTCCAAGTGTTAGATCTATTTTGTTGAATCTTCATATATTTATTTTATTTCTGTCACTTGCTTTGTGACGATATTAAGGAAATTATTCCAAAATTTACGTGCTCACTGTATATGAAACATTTCGTAATATAAAAAAATAATTAGGTACTTTACAATGAACTTTTGTATAAGAATTTTTAATCAAAGTAACTTCAGATCCGGTTACTTGTAACAGAGTAAAATCGTTTAATATACATTTGGAATAGCGCAATACGATAGAGGTTGGGTGATCCTACATGAGGATGAGCTCATGGCTTGTGTCGATATCACCAGTTCGTGCTTGGCCATAACTGACTTTAATCCAGGTGGATCCAAACCATTGGATTGTGATTTGTATCACAGAATGCCTACAAATGAAACGATATGTTCAAAAAATATATGACCAGGTTTCCAAAGCGAGCTATTTAAAAATAAATTTACCAATAAATCGCCCTTACGTATAGGTCAGGTCGCGCACAATGCCCGAGAGGGGATTTGTAGTGGATTATGATCAGTTTTTTTTACATTCCTGGATAACTTTTTCTATTGTGTCATGGAAGCAGCACGATTAAAAGCCTTTTAATTTTTTTGGTAAATGATTGATTAAATTGTTGATTATAAACTAAATTGGTTACCTTAAACATGGCGGCTTAATGTTCGCGACAGCGTTGAAATTTGAAATTTGGAACGAAAAATAATCTAATATTACTGATGTTTAAAATTCATATAAGCAGACAGATTAAGCGTAAGTAGCCTACATGTATTGTTGGGTAAATACTACACTGAGAGGATGATTTAATTGAGATAGATAAATGTTATCTCAATTAAATGCTTTATTCGTATTTGGCCAATTAAACATTTAGTTGGGAATATTAAAGTTTTTATTTGCACAAGAAAACTAAATATTTAAGATTATCAAATACTCACGAGTAAAAAATGTATTGTTCTGAAAAATAAAGATTTATTTCTCATTCATATAATGGAAAGCAAAATTTAACTTACACGATGTCCAAATATATAAGAAATGTTAATTAAGTCCAAACTGGTTTGATTTTAGTTTAAGAGCAAAATGCTAAGTAAGTTGCAAGATACGGTCACATCTATATAAAATTTTGTAAAAACAATCAAAATCTAAAAATATATTTTTTTAAATTTTGCATATCTATGAATTTTTGTATTTGACTATGTTTTACCATTCCAATATGATGTGATATTACTTGTAATTAAGCTAGAAAACACATTCAAATCAACTTGGGTTGTGTATTGTGAATAAAGTTTTTTACATAATACAATTAAATTGTCACGCTGTTTTGCTTAGTTTAAAAGAAATTTAAAATCATTTTCAATTGAAGGTTGTTTTTATATTTTGGAAGAGTTTATTACTGAGTGTTGTAACATGACATAGATAGTATAAACGCATTATCTCCCAGGTACCTTCATTTTTGCATGAAACCTGTGTATATGTGTACACTTTATGCTTACAGGTGTTTTTATGAAATGTTTTTATTATCTGTAAATCGAATTGGTTTGTTATTACTATGTCCAATTTTTAGGATTTTATATTTATGTATTTTAGATAATTAACACTGACTTACCTTATTCATATTCTGTATGGCAAAAAAGGTTAATAAATATATTCTATTCTATTCTATTCTATTCTATTCTATTCTATTCTATTCTATTCTATTCTATTCTATTCTATTCTATTCTATTCTATTCTATTCTATTCTATTCTATTCTATTCTATTCTATTCTATTCTATTCTATTCTATTCTATTCTATTCTATTCTATTCTATTCTATTCTATTCTATTCTATTCTATTCTATTCTATTCTATTCTATTCTATTCTATTCTATTCTATTCTATTCTATTCTATTCTATTCTATTCTATTCTATTCTATTCTATTCTATTCTATTCTATTCTATTCTATTCTATTCTATTCTATTCTATTCTATTCTATTCTATTCTATTCTATTCTATTCTATTCTATTCTATTCTATTCTATTCTATTCTATTCTATTCTATTCTACTATATTCTATTCTATTTTATTCTACTCTATTCTATTCTAAAATGCATGGTTTCTGTTTTCATTTATTTGTTCTGTTTGATAAAATACCAAGGTATTTTATAGAAGATAGATATTTTTATTAAATACATGCAGTTTTAATATTTCTGCCATTAAAAACAGTTAAATATATTTATAACATAATTTAATGATGATTAGAATCAGTTGCTATTTTAACTAACTTAGTTATTGTTCCACACTAATTATTAAAATATTTATAACATTTCGAACTGTTTACGCATTTATTATGTTCATGCAGATATAATATTTTTAATTTAATTTGCGCGGGAAGGTGATAAAACTGGAAAAAAGCTCAATATCACCTGATGAGGACCATTTCGTTTTATCAAGTTGATGTCAAGAAAGATTCAAGTTGGTATCGACGATTTTATTTATTTGCGGAAAATACGAGAGTGTGGAAAAATAGAAATTAGAGGTTTCTAGGGAATATAAAAAATAACAAAAAAATACGAAAATCGTTTGGTTGATACATTTTTAGAGAAACTAAAAATCGGAAGATACTAGAGAAAATAGACTGTTGTTGGTGAAATTGGAGTATATTTAAAAGAAGGAAGACAACTAGTTAAAGAATTTGAAGCAAAGAAGAGAAAATTAATTTTTAAAAATTGTGACAAGTTGGAGAAAGAAGATAATCATAAAGGTGCAGAAAAGAGTTCCTAGTGGAACCAATATATCACTTGAATTGTGTAGGAGCTTAGCAGATTGCAGCCGAACATTTAAATAAGTGATACTGCGCGGTTGGAGGTTTTTATTGAGCTACGAGGACTAAGAGGTTGTTAAATTTCTCATAAATTACTTGTATTTTTAATAGTTTGGAAAATATTTTAAATTAAAAATTTCTACAATTAATTTTATTTTTATTAACAAATTTTATTTTAAACAATCATTATCCAAATTATTTTGTTTTTAGTATCGCATTTATATTTTAGCTAGATAGGGAATTTTATTTATTTTTATTTGTATCGCACATTATTGTTCTTGCAATACACTGTTCAATTTGATTTGAATTTGTTTTATTTGCTTTGTGTTTCTATAGCTGTGTTTTTTCTTTCAACTTACGACTCGAGATCTAAATTGGAAATTATTTTCTGTGATATTTTTAACCGTCCTTCAGACGGATATTATACAATGTACATATATTTGCAAATCTCATATTTCCCTTTACATTACATATATCATCAATTCATGAAGTATACCAGATTTTACAAAATTAGGGACTGATTCCAGAAAAAAAATTTAAATGGAATTTCTGTGGCGAGATATTCTTAAAAGTGTCATATTTGTTTGAAAAGTTCACCTATTTATCTTATGGGTAAGGTGTAGATTTTTCTAAATAAATAACAATATATCTTTGTTGTGTAAATAGAACACAAAAGGTTAGCTGTACAATAAAACTAATAACTTACGTAAAATACTTTGAACACTAAAATATATTAGAATTGGAAGTAAAAATTTTCACAGATATTTAAGGCTTTAAAATCACATATCTCAGTAACCATTACTGCGATTTTAGATTTTTGTTCTTCTATTCCTAAAAGTTTTGTATTAAAATTAGCTTTCATTTGTTTTTTGCCTCATGTTACTAACTCAAATAATAATAACAATAGATTTGTTATCCAACAGACATTATAAGTCCATATAAAGGATACACATTACTATAAATAAACAGTGCATTTCTGCAATTATAAAAAGAAAGAAAAGAAAAACCCTTCTATAAAAATAAAATTATTATGGTAGAGGTTTGATACACAGTAATGGAAATGTCTATATAATTAAGAAAATGTAAAAAGTGGCAACAAACGTTACCATTGGTGTAAAATATAAACAAATAGAGAAAGAAATAACCAAGAAACATTTACGAGATATTTCATAAGATATAAGTACGTTGACTGACAGAACAATGAAAAATATCAACATTATGCTGCATGTGGTTATAAACACGACACAGAAATAAATGATGAAAACAGGTGCTGAGTAGTAGCAGGAACTTTATAAGTAAACGTAAGGCAATTTCTAGCAGAAAATCTTGGCATGTGAAACTTTATCTGAGAAATTATGTCATCTATCTGGCCATGTATTATTTTGTGCAAAGATAAGTGACCTGAAAATTTTTCCATCTCATTCCCATACTAATGAACCCAAATGAGTTAAGCATTTCACGGTATGAAACTTCGGTATAATATAAATATCTACAAAACTTGCTTTGTATACGTTCAAGAGACTGGATGTGAGTATTGTAATATGGAGTCCATACAACACAAGTATACTCTAGTTTACTACGCATATAAGCATAATATAATGTTTTCAAAGTTATAATGACTCCTTGGTGCTCCTAATTACAAAACCTAACATTGTCTGATTACAAACCTGTTTTATCTGGAGAATAAAAGATAATCTTTGGTCAAATATTACATCCAAATCCTTAATACAGTAGTTACTCTGTTACGTTTTGGTCATTAATTTGATAGTCAAACTAAGTAAGGGTTAATTTCCGGGAAAAAATTATTACTGTACACTTTTCTATGTTGATTTTTAGGTTATTGTTAGCACATTACTTAACTACCCCTTTAAGATCATTCTGCAGTGACAGACAGCTCCCGAAGTTATCTGCGATATTAAAAATTTTCAGATCATCTGCGTATAATAATTTAGGCGTATGAATGTCCATAACAAGATTTGTTATGCATCATCGGCTGTAGTAGTGTCTCTAGTAGTGGGTTGATGTGAACTTCTAGTTTATTGTGATGCTTGTGGATTTTGTCCTGGATAACTTCCCTTGTATACGGAATGTTCAACTCCATAGAAATAGGTCCAGATGGGTCTAGCTTTATATAATTGCAATTTATTTTCTGTTGATAGTTTTGATTTCGGTCTCGTAAGCCAACATCTCTTTAACTTTTAGATATATTTATTTTCTCTTTTTGGTTATATATTCTTTCTAATTCAGTTTACTATCCAGATGTAGTCCAAAGTATTTTACTGCATCTGCTTGTGGTATCGCCTCTTGATTAAAAGTGACTGTAGGACAGAGTTTTTTTCTAAGATTAAAAGTTATGTGTGTTGATTTCGATCCAGTTACCTTCATCTTCCATATTTTTAATCGGATTTCAAGGGATCTTAAGTATTCTTGAAGATTGCATGGTGCGGTAATTGTTTCTGTATTTGTTGATATTAATGCTGTGTCATCTGCGGATGTTCCGGTGGTTATATCTCATGACGTTGGTATATATAATACATACAAGAGTAGTCCAAGTATACTTCCCTAGGGCACTTCAGAAAGGATATGAAAACAGTTGGAAGTTACTCCATCGACTTTGGTTAGGAATTCTCATTGGTTTAGGGATGGACGATTTGAGTAAGTTGTAATATTCATTGAGGAGGCTCCTTTTGACCTTAAATAGCAGACCTGGGTGCCAGGCTTTATCCAAAGTCAGGCTGACATCTAGAAATGTTTTGTTTATTACATCTACAATTCTATGGCATTGTTGAATCGTGGAGTGTGACTGTCTGAATTCAAACTAATGATTTGACATCCAGTCCTGTGTATCAATATCTGCATTAATTCGATTAAGAAAGATTTTTTTGAGCAATTTTGATATTGTTGATAGCAAGCTTCTTGGCAATAGGATGCAGCATTAGTACCGTCTTTACCAGGCTTAGTGATCATAATTATTTTTTCAATATTTAGTGCCTTGGGCCAATACTCCAATCTTATTATTGCATTATATAAATACATAAGTAGTCTTAAGCCTTCTTCTGGTAGTTCTTTAAGCATTTTGGCGGTAATAAGGTCGAGTCCTGGTGATTTTTATTGGATTTAGTATCTTAATTTCTTCTTTGACTTCACTTAAAGAGATTGCGTTAATGCGTTGTTGCATATAGATGGCTGTGTTTAATTGTTCTATTTCTTGATATTCATCGTCATCATATGTGGTGAAAACTTATGATAAATGTTCTGCAAATAGATCAGCTTTTTGTTTCTCGCTTTTTGTCCAAGGTACAGGGAGAGTACAATACTCCCGGATTGGAAGGGATGTGGCTTTTGGCATTTTAGCATTCTTTCAGAAGGAGTTGTCTGAGGTTTCTTGTGTGAGGTTTGATACGTATTTTTCGAAGGACCTCTTTCCCATTTCGTTGAGCTGAGTTGAGGATGTTAGTTCGTTACTTTTTGCATGTATTTTCTTCTGCCGTTCGGTATTTGAGTTCGCTGCAATGTTGACATTCCTTTCCTTTTTTTGGCAATTAATGAAGAACAAAAATAATAGTGGGCCCAAATTACTTCCTTGGGTGACACCACTCGTTACTGCATAGTGTAATGACCTTCGTCCCTTGCAGTCGGCATATGGCATCCTATCATTTAAATAAGAGTTGAAAACGATATTAGATTATCCGAGACACTGCAACCATGCAACTTACGAAGCAGGATGATCCACCTGATTAAAGGCTTTTGATATGTCCATATATATAATATCAATTTGCCTTTTGTCATCTAGAGCGTCAGAAGTATATTGTGTAAAATTGCAATATTAATAGATGGCCCTGTCATAAAACCATGTTGTTCTACTGCAATACAATATGGTGAGTATATAAATAACTTACAACACCTGTTTCGAATACAGAAACAACTTTCGATAATTTCCATTTATATGGAAATGTGGCAGATTTGTGACAAACATTATAGATATAAAGTATAAACGAACTTAATTGAAACCGTATAAAAACTAAAAGCCGGCAAAAACAGTCGGCATCTCTTTATTGTACATGGGCGGAGGTAAATAGAAACGCATGTCATAAGAAAATGATAAGATTTTCGGACGTTATTATAATATTATCCTCTGTTTTAAATGGTCTCCAGAAAGCCATGATAAATTAGTAAATAATTAAAATATTTTATCTTTTATATAGTAGTAAATATTTATAAATATGAACAATAACTAACTAAACTCATACGCTTGATATTATAACAGGCATTTACGCACTGCACTAGCACATTAACAGCACAGCACATGTCCACCGTTGACTACATTTACGAGTTTTTTTATGCTAGTAGGCCTGTCCGTTTTATTATCTTTAAACCAGTGCAGTCGTAGATGGTTCATTCAGTCTGATTACATTACCAGTCTCGGACTCGCCTGCACAGTTTCAACTACCATTCGAATCTCGATACCATTGCTAAATATATAGGACAAAATATCAAGTTCAGAGCGCACGGTCCTGTGCTTTAACACTGACCGGTTTCAATTATCCTCGTTTAAAGTATAACATACCTTATATTAGCAGTCTTACGATCTTTCCCCGTGATATTGGAAATGTGAATGTTTTATGGCCAAAAAGATGGGACTAAAATTAGTCCAATCTACGATAGATTAGGTGTCTTTTGAAGTGCATTTTAATTTTTGGGATCTCTATGGAAAGCTGATTGTAAAAACCTTACTACTTAGTGTCTAAAGTTCAAAAGTTTGGAACTACAGACATTTGAAAATATTATTTCTTGAAATTAAGTAATTCTTGTTCTTCTGCTTTATAATAATCTACTTGTCCATATCTCAGAGAAGAGAGCAAATCTTATTATGATCGAGTACGGTGACAGGGCACGAGAAGAAGCATGTGTTTTATTTAATACTAATTATCCAGGTAGATCCATAAGCCAATCACTAGTGAACAAACTTGAAAGGAAATATAGAGAGACTAGTTATGTAGATAATCTACCAAAGAAAGGGCGTCCAGCTTTTGAGGATACTAAATTAAATACATTTCTGGCTATGGAAGAGAATCCACCTAATAGTGTTCGCCAGCTTGACCAAGATTGTAATATTCCATTTACTTCTGTATACAAAGGATTAAAACAAGAAAACCGGCATCCTTTTAAAATACGTCTTTGGGGACAGATATTTGATGTTTATCCAGCCCGACCAATGGAATTCTGTCAAAAATCAATGAATATGTGCACGATAATTCCTTTTAAGAAAAATATATAATCGGATGATTTAACTTTTACTAAACGGTGCCACTAAATTTGTAGGTACTAGGCAAAGGAAACCCCTCTATGGATGTGGGAGCTCATGTGTCCATAAAAGGTAAATGTGGAAATATTTAGAAATAGTATAATCGGTCGCTACCTTTTCGTTGACAATATAAATGGATCAAGTTAGTTTTACCAGAACATCTTCTAGTCTCTACTTTAGTGACCTTACTTCTGAGTTGGAATACTAATGAAAACTTATGGTATCAGCAAGACGGTGTACCTCTGCATTATTCATTAGCTGACCGAAGATATCTTGGTAAAGTTTTTCCAAATAAGTGGATTGGAAGACGTGGTAGTGTTGAATGGCCATCAAAATTTCCCTATCTTATCCCGCTGGATTTTGGCCATTACAAACAAAATTAGATTAGAATGTAACAATATTTCTCAAGAAATTATAAATAAAGTTCAGCAAGAATTCATTTCTCATTTGGGATACTATCGGATACAAGATGATGATTTGAACATTCGATTAGTTAATTCTTTACGTTATTATTTACTCTTCATTTGCTATTTTGTCGGATAATATCACAATAGAACAATAATTTTTTAACTTAAAAAAATATTTTCAAATAGATGACGTCATAACCGAAGCAGTGATAACGTCATAACTAAAAAAATCAAAGCAGAAGATGCACAAATCACAATATAAATCGATCTGTCCGAGGATTTTTCCAAAATATTTTCGTACGCAGAAACAATGAATTTATTTCATTCTTTAATGTCCTCGGGATTTTTTTGCCACTTACATGTGCTTATTCTATACTAGTGAATCCATCCATTAAAATAAATAAATAAATGTCCCGAAATATTTCACACTCACTCACTCACTTTTCCCGATCTAATACGTACATTTATCAATACGACCAATTTTTTGATAATAAATTTTATAGCCTTTCCATATAATTGACACATAGTTTATGTCAATGTAATAATTATAAAAATTAGTGGCATTTAATAAGAAGTATTCCAAATACTTTACTGCAAAGTCACCTCTGTGAAAGACCTCACCGCGTAATGAGTCAAGTGCGGTGTTCCTCAGGGTACAGTCCTCGGGGCATTACTCTTCCTAAAATACGTTGCTGATTATTTGATATATCCATCAGTGGTAAAATAATCAGTTTTGCCGGTGGCAGGGCTATATTTTTGAATGTAATGACTGGGGGACTAAAAAATACAGTTAAGCGTGAGGTATTGGAAATTATGAAATATAAAAAAAAACTATTAACGGTAAATTACAAAAAAACATTTGTCTTACCCCTTGCCAGCACTAGTCGAGAACTCCCAAAATTTGATTCCCTGATTATAAAAGAGAATAAATCAGAAATAAAACTAAAAATAGTTAAAACCATTAAATACCTAGGCATAATAGTAGACGAACATATTAAAGTACTAGTAAAGAAAATTCGCTGCTTGGTCCCAAAATTTAAACTCGTCAAATGAATTATTCTAGACGAAAGTAAACTAAAAGTGCCCTACTACGCGTTGCTTCAGTCACATCTGAATTATGACATTATAGCATGACGTAATGCTACAAATTATTACATTAAAAATTTAGAAATGATGCAAAATGGATACTTCAAGTTATTTACCAAAAACCTCTGATGTATTCTTCTGAGGAACTGTATAAAGAGTGTAAAGTTTTTCATCTAGGATAGCTGTTTTGTTAATCTTTGCTGTTACGTTCTTATAAAAACAAGATAAGTTTTTGGAATCAGTTGACCATCCTCATAACACGAGGTACAAAGTAGAGTCGGTGAAGATTCCAAAAATTGACAAAACAGTTGGTCAAAGAAGTCACAGATACTTTTAGGTACTGTAATACACAACTCTCTTCATAATGATATAAAGACAACAAACTCGTTGAAATTAAATAAAAAAGGAATTAAACATTGGGTACTCGATAAGAAACGAATCGAAATACTTTTGATTGTATATCGTAAAAATAACTATGCGTATAAAACATTTTAGCTGTCCTTATACTACTAACAATGGCGTACTTACCTAGTCGACCAACTTAACATACCTAGTGTTACTTACCTCTCTCTATGCAGCATTTGACATCCACAAAGGTGTATCTTAGTCTTCTTTTGAAACTCTTAATATTATATAAAAAATACTATTTCTTGATCTTGACATAGTGTTATCTACTTTTATATGACTGATGGTTGAGAGGTGAGCGCACTTGCCTCTCACCCAAAAGTTCTGGGTTCGATCCCCGGTCGTAGCAGTGGAAAATACTGTGAGAAGAATTTTTCCACTATACACGGATATTGGTTGTGTTCCTTGTCTCTAAATGTGTAGCCCCCTCCCACACAAGGAACTTCTAGAGCCTTCCAAGATAAAGGGGGGTCATCATTACCTATGGTGTATTTATTTATTTATTATTACTATTTATTATATTTTCTTCTTCCTTTATATTTTTTTGTTTTACTAAATATATATTGTTTCTTTTATATTCAGTAAGTGGTATTATATATTATTAAAATAGCATTTAGATTAAGGCTTACTAGATATCCACGTGCGAATTTTCAGTTGGATACTCTTAACTTTGTTATGTTCTTTAAGTACATACTTTAAACTGTTTCAGTGTAAATGTTGATGTATACATCTTATTGCATCTAATAAAAATATTATTATTAATATTATTATTATTAATTACAAACTACTTACTTAAATGAAAATGATCCCAATAAGTCTTAAAATTTAACGAACTACTGGAGTTGTACATTTTCAAACTAGCTTTTATATCAAAATGCCAGGTTCGTATCGTAATCGTCAACAACGCCGTTTCAAGTTAAGAACGTGGCCTTCAAAAATATTTATTCACTGGTAGTTATAGGAATTGAACATCGCTTTTGTTTTTCCAATAATTGGTCTGGGGAGTTTTAACCGAATCACCCTGTAGTATATGCTTCTCCAAAGATTTACATGTAGGCACACACACGGAGAAAAGATTATTTCGTATTTGATTGTAGGATGTTTAAGTTTGTCGCAGAAAACCTAACTAACTACGCCAATAAATGAATAGTTACATCAAAAGATGACATATAATACATAAACATTAACATTTTTAAAATTTTAATATATCTCTTTCTAGAAATAAATAACTAATTGTATCAAGTAGACAAACTGAAGTAATTTATTGCCTTTATACCAGACTTTAAATATTGTACAATTAATTAGTTTGTAATTCGCTATGTTATACTTTATTTCAGCTATGTGATCTGAGCCGTACTCATTTTGTTTCAAGTGTTTTGTTAATTAACAAATGTATTAAAATGTCACCATTAAAATTCTAATATTCAAAGGAGAAACATTCCACTGTACAATTTATTCTTTGAATTGTTCAAAGGGTACGGTCAAGTAATTTTAAACAAAAATGGTAGTATTTTGCATAAAACCGCTATAATTCCCAGCATTTCCTGATATTTTCAGGCCGGGTGTGCTGAAAGTCCAGACCAATTAACTGAAATATTCCTTTATGCTAATAGGTCTGAGCATAATAGCCTTAAAACTTTATATTCTGCAGCATAATGAAAAGTCCTTAACATTTTACTCTTCCGAAAATATTTATTCTAGCCCGCAAATTTATGGCATCCAAAAATAATGTTTGTTCTCACGTCTCTGTTCTCCTCTAGAGGGAGTTGCGAGCATTTTTTCGGAGTTTTCAGCCAATGAAAAGTTTCAGTCGACACGCCCCGCTATTCTGCATCACGTTTTACCTCTGTCTCTTTTGGCGTATTTTTTAAATGCTCTGCTTAGGACACTGTAAAAAATATGAGAGTAATTTAATACCCTACCCACTGTTTAAACAAACTGAAAACCGCGTTTACAGGACTTGTAAAAGTATGTTTAAACCGATCTCGAAAAATTGCTTCTCATTACGTTGGGAATAGTTAAACCAACAAGAAAAATATTCTGGTGTTACAGGTAAATAAGATTTATTACCGTTTTTCTCTTTAAGTAATTAAATGCTTTATTTAAAACGCTTGTAATTTATTAATCAGCGTGAATTTCACTTTATATACGCAACTTAAACACGGGATATTACAAATACAGTGGGTGATAAAATAAAAATGAGTGCTTTACGTTACAACTGACCAAATATTTTCTATGTTCACACAATTTTTAGCTACGTATTTATTGTTGATTAAACTTATTGTTATATTTTACTAACAAAAATACAGATAGTTACTCAACAGTTAAGTATACATGTTCATGTTATAAGCAACATAAAGCCTAAGATGTGGATATGGGCTTAAAATATCATACGGGAAATATATA
Organism: Leptura quadrifasciata; assembly: GCA_963675555.1. Classification (NCBI taxonomy): domain Eukaryota; kingdom Metazoa; phylum Arthropoda; class Insecta; order Coleoptera; family Cerambycidae; genus Leptura; species Leptura quadrifasciata. The sequence goes on along the minus strand of OY776674.1, from coordinate 145,783,077 downwards.
CAGGGTTCGAAAAAAAATACTAGTCAATTTAAATTTGCTAAAAACCTAATTAATAAAAGTTAGAGTATTTGGGTAATAAACTTATGTGGCTATTAATTAATCGAAGTGTTCTGTCTATAATAGTCGCGTTGCTTGTTTGCTTGGTTACATACCGGGTGGCCACGAGTCAATGTACGCTCCCAATATTTTGGTTGTTTTTGTATTTAAAAATTTGGTTTTTGGCACACATGAATTAGACAATAATGGGCTACTTTTAAACTAACAGGAATGAAAATATCGCTTCCGGTTGAACCGGAAGTGACATAAACTTTTTTTCTTAAATGGAATGACTATATTTTTTTATGGTTTCTCATTAAGCATAAATTTCTAAGAGCAACAGTTTTTTCAGATGTAAAAAATTACAAAAAAATAAGTGAGATACGAATTTTTTTAAATTTGAAAGCGATGTAAGAAAATTACTAAGTAGGCTCTGGAAATTATTAGTAAGGTTGTAGACTTATCTGTAAAGAAGAAAATATTTGTTTGAATTACTGACAGGTACCAGTATTTTTAGGTTTTTTTCAAAAAACGGAATTTAATTTTCATTTTCGTTTCCGTAAAGGTCCTATGGAAATTTTTTTAATGGAACTGATCTATTTTTTTTATTAATCAGAAATAATGATTCATAATCTATAATGCTTTCGCCATTCATCATTTATTAACGATATCCTTCGTAATAATAGAAGTATTTTTAAAAAGTAAACACAAATTAAACAAGAAATAATTTCAATAAAACGTTACAACCATGAATAAATAGAATAACGAAACTATTTAAAACCTAAATTATGATAAACTATTATAAAAATTAAAACATAATAGTTTTAGTCTCAAACTCCTCTATAAAATCCTTATTGTACTATAAGGAACGTAACCAGACTGCAACCAATAGCTACTCTCCGGGCTATATGCCCCGCCGAGCACTGAATTACAAGTTACAAGTCTGGCGCGTTAGGTGTAATAATTGCATATTACCATCAAAACGCTAATGCTTCGATTGCAACAAACACCAACCGAAAGACTGATCCTACTTAAAGGAGCTCTCTTGCCAGCCGTCACACACCACTTGCAGACTGCAGTTTCGAGCTGTTGGCTCTCGTCAGTGCAAGGTAGGCATGTGACGATCGGCACGAGAATCCTTTAACTATTTGGTACATCCCGGTATTTTTACAATAGAGACATGTAAAATAGTCAGCAGGCACCATCTAGCGGTTCAGTGTCTGTTGCAATTGAAAAATAAATAGCCTGACTGGGCTTAGCATAGCTGAAATGTGCTTTTAGAGGACGGAATATTAAAACATAATATTTTTAGTCGCAAACTCCTCTATAAAATCCTTATTTTACTATAAGGAACGTAACCAGACTGCAACCAACAGCTACTCTCCGGGCTATATGCCCCGCCGAGTGCTGAATTACAAGTTACAAGTCTGGCGCGTTAAGTGTAATAATTGCATATTACCATCACATAGCCCGGAGAGTAGCTATTGGTTGCAGTTTGGTTACGTTCCTTATAGTAAAATAAGGATTTTATAGAGGAGTTTGCGACTAAAAATATTATGTTTTAATATTCCGCCCTCTAAAAGCACATTTAAACCATTATAAAAATTGTTCAAACTGTTCACCGTTATGATTAATACACAGAGTAGCGCGACTTATCGTTGCACGTCTAACATTCTGTAATTGTTGAAGTGTTATTTGTGCAATTTCTTCCGGATCTTGCCTTGTGGTTGGAGAAGTCATGTAGACTCTATTTTTTAAATGCGCCCAAATAAAAAAAATCGAGTGGGGTTAAGCCAGGCGACCTTGCATCTGCCATCTGACTGGACCATGGATCCCAATTCAACGATCTGGAAATAATTTATTTAAGTAATCCCTAACGATAATAGCATTGTGTGGTCCAGGCCCGCCTTGTTGGAAGTAAACCTCGTCAATTGTTACAGTTCAATTTAACATTCATACATTATTTAAAAAAATCTCTAAATCATTACTTTATCTCTTACGTTTAATGCCTAACGAATTCGTGTTATCCGTCGTCACGCGTAATATTTATTATTTAGTTGTCTATATGAATTCGCAATTGTAAGAAATCTGTTGCCGGTATAGGCATGGCGTTATACACTTTGTTGTGTAGCGTGTTGCATATACTTAAGCTCTCTATTTCTGTAATTCTTAAGCTAGGAAACCAATAACTTTTAATTAGTTTATAGGTAGATTCCTATAACCGACTGACGATCGGTAACACAGATTATTTCTTCACAATAGTTTTTGGCTTAGGTTTTGTCTTCCGGTAGTCTGTCACTTTTCACGTGTAATTCGCTCGAACGCTTGGCAATTTATTAAGTGGTATTTTTACGTGCTCGTTGCGATTTTTGAAACAAGTAATTTCACCATTTTGGAATATTTTCGCAACGTTACTTTTCGATTTTCCATTTATGTTTGGACGAGTGCATATTTTTATGGTATTGGAAATCGATTGTCTTCATTGGAAGGATCTATACGTAAAAGCCATTTTTGCCAAATTTACACGAGGCCAAGGACATCCAAGGTCAACAACATTTCTCTAAGAAAACCCTCCGAAACGAGGTAATTACTTTATTTTTATATTCAAACTAGCAAAATATCACTTGTAGTACATTGTTCAATGGTAAAAATTTATTTTTAGGGTTTTATTTTCACCTATGGTTTCGTCTAGAAATTCGTAGTTTTTTCATACGATTGTTTTTGTCTCTCCTGATACGAACGAATAACTTTTTTTCCACTGGTCTACACGTACTTATGTTACTTCTCCTTGCTGGACTGGAATTTCTTTTTTGTGGAGGAGCCATCCATTTTCTGGGTTAATTGATAGGCTGGAAGTTGCCATTCCTGAAATTTGAGCCGAAGCTGAAGCCCCGCTGCCTGCAGTTTGTATCCTTCTTACGCCATACATATGTTGATTTTTTTTTTAAATATATTGTATATTTTGCTTTAAAATATTTCACCACTGGACCTATATATATATATTTTAAATTTTGCTAAACATACTATGAAAATATTCTATTAGTTAATTAAAACATCTATGATATTTGTTGGGGGTTTAAGCACTTACGTAAGACGCGTATACCCAGTTAGATATTTTTTTTTTTGTGTCAATTTGTCTACCATACCCTACGTTATTGTACTGTTGAATGTTATAAAGTTACTTCGTTTATTGTTATTAAAAGATAAAACTGAATTTGAATTTTTCATTATCGTCTCGCTAAGTAATTTATTTAGTAAATTTAAGGTTACATTGTACTTGAGCTGGTATTTGGAGTGAAAAAAAATTTACTTGGCGCCCTGATACATCAAAGTAATTTAGAACCCCGACCATCTCCACTGTTAGTTGGCCGGCAAATACTGTTAGTCAACAGACGACGACCAACTATTTACGTCAGATTGTAGTTTTAAAATTTGACGTAGCACAATATTGGTATTGGGAATTTGATTAATCTGTGTAACTATTATATTTTGGAGAAATTCTAGATATCTTGGTCCAGTTAGAGTTCCGTCAAAAATTATTGGACCTATGATATGGTCGCCCAGTACGCCTAACCAAACATTGAAGCCAAACTGCTCTTGAAACCGCCCCTGTCTCATAATGTGAGGATTTTCAATTGTCCAATATCTAGTGTTGTTTCGATTAAATAACCCAAGGTTTGTAAATCTCGATTCATCAGTGAACAAAATGTTTTTAGTAAAATTCTGATTTCTTAATTGGCGTAACTGTAACCAATTACAAAAGGTTATTCTTCGTTGATAATCATTCTCATACAAAAATTGATGCAATTGATATTTATAAGAACAATAGCCGTGTTTCTTTATAATTTTCCTGGCTGATTCTTTGGAAACTGGTAATTCATGTTCAATTTGTCTTGCCGAAATGCACTAAAGCTAATACATTAATTTCCGGTTCTTCATCCACAATAAATCTTTCTTGAGTTCTATATTAGGTTCAGCTCTAAATTGATGCTCCAATCGGGCGAGATAGTGTCTCAGAGGTTGTATTCTTTCTGGATATCTTTGTCCATTTAGAGTTTGTGCTCTAGTTGCATTACGTCGAGTCTCTCCATAAATAATGAACATGTCAACTTTTTCATCTCTTGAATATTTTTCAGCCATTTTATATTAATTTTCTTGTTTATAACAACTTTAATACACTTGCTTCAGAAAATTAGTGATTAAGTCAAGAATAATTCAATTGTTGCGAATGTCTGTCATTTTCATGGCTATCTGCAATTTTGGATTTAAATGTAGATAGGTACCTTATTAAAATGATTTGTTGGCGCTTACTTTTTAAAAATACTTCTATTATTACGAAGGATATCGTTAAGAAATGATTAAGGGCGAAAAAATTATAGTTTATGAATCTTTATTTCTGATTAATAAAAAAAATAGCACAGTTCCATTAAAAAAATTTCCAAGGACCCCCTACGGAAATTAGAATTAAAATTAAATTCCGTTTTTTGAAAAAAAACCTAAAAATACTGGTACCTATCAGTAATCCAAACAACTATTTTCTTCTTTACAGACGAGTCTTTAACCTTACTAATAATTTCCATAGCCTACCTAGTGGCTCGCATTCATCTGACGCGGCCATTTTGAAAAAATTAAAAAATTGTTCGTATCTCACTTATTTTTTGGAATTTTTTACATCTGAAAAAACTGTTGCTCTTAGAAATCTATGCTTAATGAGAAACCATTCAATTTAAGTAGAAAAAGTTATTGTCACTTGTTGTAACACCCATGACTGAATAGAAAATTAGGTTTTTCTCCGTATTTTGCTCAATTAAGTGGTATTGGAAATGTGTGCCTCGTAATTCTGAGACAATTTCGAATCTCGTTAGTTTTGCATTTTTTTATATCTTCAACAATAATGTGGTGGGAGATTGCCAACATTTTTTTTTAATAATGTCGATTACTGCGATTAGCCTCAACGGAATTTAATAAACTTGATCTCGTTACAATGGGTTTTTCTTAGTCTGTTGAGTGCGCTTTACGATATTTTCATTTGATCGTTATCGTCGGCGCTAGAGGTCGTTATTTGGCATGTTAACAAATTTCGCTTTTTCTAAACAAATTTAAATGGAATGATATGTTTATTTTGATACGGTAAAATAGAGAACTATCAGCTTCAGATGTCAGTGAAAACCGCAACTCAATTGCTTTGTTCTAACAGCAGATATTAGCAAACAAATTTTAAATTATAAATTATTATCAGATCTTGGCTATGGAATTTGCAAAGTTGCTGTTGAAAACAAGTAAGCTGTGAAAATGACACAACGGAGAAACAACAATATCAAACTATTCAGTAGAATATATATTACATAATATAAAAATTAGTAATTAATAGTAATGACAACAAATCTAATGGTAATAACAATAAACAAAGTAACAAATCAAACGACCAAAAAAGTAAACTCAAAAACACATTACAACACGTTAAAAAATTTAGAATGTAATTAGTGGCGGCCTAGATGTTCAAAATGTCGTCAACCATTTTCGATGCAAGAATTCAGTCTCTGACGAGTGAATTGAACAGAAATCTCTACTTCTGCCATCGAAATACTTTCAATGACATCTCTTATTTTTTCAATCATGTCGTCTCTTGTAGTGGGTCTGTTGACAAAAACGAGATTTTTTATTCGCCCCCACAAATAAAAATCTAGACAAATCAGGTCTGGGGACCTGGCTGACAAATGAAATAAACTTCCACATCTTATCCATCTCTGTCAGGATATGTCTGGTCTAAAAAATTCTGAACATTTAAAAAGAAATGCGCCGGGCACCCATTATGTTTAAAATAACATATCACGACGAATTGCTAGAGGTACGTCTTCTAAAAGAAGTGGCAATTTGTTGTTTAACAAATTTAAATAACGTTCTCCACTAAGAGTTTCATTGAAAATAAAAGGCCCAACTATTTGTCCACCTAGAATTCCGCGCCACACATTTATAGACCAACGATTATGAGATTGGACCTCTCGGATCCAGCGCGGATTCGTTTCCAGACCAATAATGCATATTATGCCTATTTACAGTGCCATTACTCTTAAATGAAGCCTCATCTGAAAACAAAATACGTTAGAGCAATACAGGATCTTCCTCTATCATTTGCAACAGCCAGTTACAATAATCAAGTCCCTAAAAAAATTATAAATCAAATAAATCTGTTCTATTTTCTAAAAGTTCTTCTGAGCAATATATGAAAAATTGTTGTTTTTACATGTCATATATTTTCTATACTTGCCCTAAATTGTTGGCAACTCCGAGATACAATAACATCGCATAGCCGTAAAACAAAAAACTTTATATTGTACTTATCATTATCTTTTTTTTTTTCATACATTTATTTAACGTCGGCCTATTTCCGCTACTGAGGCCTAACACCGACGCCTGTAGACGAGCTACCCCCAGCCAGGAATTTTGCCGAACCTCTTCCCTTAAGAAGAGTAGGGATCTTTTACTTGCCTAACATTTAATAGACAAGGGACCGACGGCTTTACATCCCCTCCGAAGGATGGTATATCTCCTATACAACCCTCGCCTAAGGTTGTATAGCTTCCGCGCATACACTGATATACAAGCCGCTGGAAGATGTGTGAGGCGAGAACGCGGTTTCCGTTGGAATGGTCACCAATCCAAGTACTAACCGCGCCTGTCGTTGCTTTACATCGCATACCGAAGTATGTACATAGTAAAGACGCACCTACGCTCGCCCCCATATATCATTATCTTAAATATGTAAATTTTATAAACTTTATAAGATTTTTTTTTGCATAAACCAACACGGCTTTACCAGAGACAAAAATACTGAAACGGCTTTATGTGCTTTTCATGAAAAAATTGTTGATGCCTTGGATAATAAGCTTTTTACTCTGGGCCTATTCGTGGATTTTTCCCGCGCATTTGATTGTGTTGATCATGAATTATTAAATGGATATGGAATTCGAGGTATCCCTCTAAAGTTTTTCAGCTCATATCTGGAAAATCGGATGCAAATTGTTAAACTTAATAATGTGTACAGCCGTAAGGGCAAGGTTGATAAAGGTGTACCCCAAGGCTCCATCTTGGAGCCCTTACTTTTCATAATTTTTTTCCAACGATTTAGCTAACTATATAAGAAATATTTCCGGTTTACACCTTGTTTGCTATGCCGACGACACCAATATACTGTTGACTGAAAAATCATTAAAACGTTTGCAACTCCTCACTCAGATCACTTATGCGAGGATATTTACCTGGGCAGAAAAAAATAATCTCTATTTAAACAAAGATAAAACTACATATTTGCCTTTTTCTATACAAAAAATAACGGCAGACTTTATTAGCGAATTCTCTGTTAATAAAGATATTATCTTATCCAGTTCAACAAAAATTCTTGGTGTTTACTTCGACACAAATTTGCAATGAAACTGTCATATAGATGCGCTAACTAATAAGTTGACAAGTTGCTGTTATGCTTTACGATTTTTAGCTAACCACTGTAGTCGTGATATTCTGGTAACATTGTACTATGCAAACTTCCATTCTCATTTGAGGTACGGTATAATTAATTGGGGTAATAGTGTCCACATTAATCGTATATTCATATTACAAAAATACGCAGTTCGAATTATTGCTAAATTTAATTATCGTGACTCATGCAGAATTTCCTTCAAGCAATTATACATCCTTACAGTTGCTAGTACGTATATATTTGAGGTATGTGCCTTCATTTATAAAAACAAGTCTATATTTTCTGTATATAATGTAACTTATGAATATGATACAAGACACAAAGACATGTTGCAACCTAATTAATACACATCGAACAACTATGTATCAAAAAAAATTTTTTTATAACGGCTGTAAGTTTTATAACCATCTAAGTAACGACATAACTTCAGCACCTAATATACATATTTTTAAAAAGAAATTGAAAATTGAAAAACCAACCACCATTTTTGTGTAATTTTTATAATATATTCCTGTTCTTTTATCGTTTAACTGCCTTTGTTGTATAATTTATGTAATTTTATTTTTCTATTGTTTGTGACTTTTACTGTATTTCTTGTGTATTGTTTCCTTTGTAAACACTATACATTTAATGTGGAAATAAATGATAAATAAATAAATAAATAAATAAAATAAATAAATATATTTCTAATTATAAGGAACTAATTTCTTATAAATAAATAACTTACTTATGTTCTCTCAGAATATTTCGAATGGTGGTTCGACATATTCCCAAGTTCCTGCCTATTGCTCTAGTAAAATGAGGATCAAATTACACATATTATGTTAATCCATTTATAAGATTTTCCTCGATGTGCCAGCCGAATAAAAACTCTTTCACCGTGATGACTTCTTTGAGGGTACTGCACCGCATAGCCTCTGGCAGCAAGAGTTGCATGTCTTGTGCCTTCGAAGTAAATCACTAACATGTCAAAAACTTCTTCACTCTTCTTCTTTTAAGAATCACTATAATTCTAAGAGTTAATTCCAAAACGTAAACAAATTCAAGTAGAAAGTACACTATTACACAAAATAGCAGCAATAACAAGTTGAATATTTTTGATATATATTGTTTCTTCATTGTGTAATTTTCACAGCTTACTTGTTTTCAACAGCTACTTTTGCAAATTCCATCATCAAGATAGTAATTCATTATTTCAAGTTTGTTTGCTTATATCTACTGTTAGAAAAAGTCAATCGAGGTCCGGTTTTCACAGACATCTGAAGCTTTTAATTCTCTATTATTCCGTGAACAAATAAACATATCATTCCGTTTAAATTTTTTTAGAAAAAGTGCGATATTTTTTGACATGTCAAATAACGCCCTCTAACGGCGACCAAATGAAAACAGCGTAAAGCGCACTCGGTAGACTAAGAAAAGTCCTTTGTAACGAGATCAAGTTTGTTAAATTCCATTAAGGCTAATCGCAATAATCGACATATAAAAATTTTTCTTGGCATCGCCCCACCATTTTATTTTTGAAGATACAAAGAAAATGTATAACTGACAAGATTCGGAATTATCTCAGAATTAAGATGCATATATTTACAATACCACTTAATTGAGCAAAATACGAAGAAAAACCTAATTTTCTATTCGGTCTATTACGCCCCCTAGCGGCCATTTTAGAAAGTCGAAGATATTTTCCAGCAATTTTTCAGGGTCACTTTACTTAAGGTAATTTTTTCCCTAAACTTGTGCGATGATTGGTTTCTGAGATATGGCCGATCTCCATTCTTAGTTGCCCACCCTGTATATTAGTGCACCGAAATACTAAAAGGTATATGACAAAATTCAAAGCTAATACCCTAAATAGCTCAAATTGAAATTTGCCCTAACATTGCCCAGTGAAAAATTGCATCATTCTGAATTTTCGAGTCATGAACATGAATAGTCGACATCATGTTCCATATCTAGAGAATTTTGAAAAGGACGTTTATTTACGCCATTTAGGTGTAATAAAGTAAAATGTCAATGTCAATATTGTGAACAGTCGTTCATATCTCCATTCAACATATTGTCAATGTTAATTGGTTTTGCTACTCCCCTACCCTCCACTCCAATTTGCTCAAAAACCAAGCCTTAAATCAAAAAATTCTCTTCTTGCAAAGTTGTTATTTCATCCTTCCCTATTGCTATGATATCATTCATTACATTGACAATAAGTAAGATATAATAATTAATATAATACTATGATAATATTACTCATTCTGTCTATTCCTAACCTTTCGATGTTCCCTTTTCTAGGGCCCCAACATGAAGATATACTTCAATTGCAGTATTATTGCCCAATAAATATTTAGCAATGTTAGGCGCGGTTAGCACTTAGATGGGTGACCGTTTCAAGGAAGACCGCGTCCCCGCCTCACATCTTCCAGCTGCTTGTATATCAGTGTATGCGCGGAAGCTATACAATCTTAGGTGAGGATTGTACAGGGGATATACTATCCTTCGGAGGCGATGTATAACCGTTGGTCCCTTGTCTATTAAGTGCTAGGCAAGTAAAAGATTTCTACTTTTCTTAAGAGAAGAGGTTCTGCAAAATTCCTGGTTGGTGGTAGCTTGTGTACAGGCGTCGGTGTTAGGCCTCAGTGGCAGAAATAGGCCGATATTAAATAATGTTAAAAAAATTACGTGAATAGAAGATTTGGTGAACTTTTAACCAAAAAGTAAATTAATCAACATAAACCGTACAGCGCTCTGGTGATCTCTAAAAAGAGTGAAATATTTTGATTAGAATCTTAGATTTTTTCATTGTAGACGATTTAACTTTTAACACCATTGAGGAAATTTTTTAGTAAGTTGTTTGAAATTGTGTTTTTGATATTTTTTTCTTTAAAATGTTATAAATTTTATTATTATATGTATAATCCAATTTCTTCTAGTATTGGCCATGATAATGCAGTTCTTGATATATTCTACAATAATTAGTTTTTTAAAGTGTTTATTATTAATTTTTTGCTTAATGTTTTATTAATTAATTATTAAGAATTTTCATATAAACGCGAAAAAGTTGGGTAATTTCTGATTGTTCTTGTTAATAATGTAGGTTCAAATAGTTGCAATAAGAATTTTCACTAACCACTATTTTATTTAATGCTCAATTACAATAATTAATCGTTATTGTAACACAGTAACTACAACTTTGATCTGCTATAGACACTACTATAATTCACAGCTTATTAGTGTTCTTATTTTATCTATTTACTTGTTGATCTAATATAAAACTGCCTCAGCGCGCGGTATCCACTCTTTATATATCCGTGGCGCTTTATTCCCGGTCGTTCAGTTCATGACTCGAGATATTTCTAGGCCGTCTAGCATCTTCCACCGTTTTCTCGTATCTGTGGTAATGGTAGTTTGTATTATAGAAATTGGCCATAATGTATGCCATAACTTTTATTTCAAACATTTTTTCATATTACTTATAGTAGGCCAATTATTGGGCTTTCTCGCACTAATGGACCGCTCTGTAGATTATTAAAGCATAGCAATGAAAACATTCCACAAGACAACTATTGATCATCAAAAAAACGTTTAACAACTGAAAAATTGCTTCAATGTTTCACTGACGACAAGAGAAACTTGACTTTAACATGTATCTTATATGTGGGTCAAATGCTGAAATTTATAACACTATCAGCAGCCTGTATAATGTTTATAATGTATTAGAGTGCTTATTTCCATAAGAAAGGATTTCATTATAGTTATAATGGATAAACCTAGATATTACAGATTAAAAAAAAATAAGATTATGAATTCAAATTTTGTAGTTCAAAGAGAAATATGACTATTATATTTTATTGCACCTTACTAATAAAGTAGTTTTATTAACCATAAATTGTTTGTAAAATTGCTAAATTAATTATCACGAGTTAAAATATGTATAATTTTATTGTTTACCGCCTAAAACCACTATTATGTTATTTACGTCTTTTCAGTTTCATGTTAAATCTCAATTATTACTTACTTTAAAATTACATTCAAAAAGTTTTATCTTAATTAACATTTGGTCTTGGTAATATTCTTAAAACTAATTTAATCTAATAATAAATATAAATTTGATCACCACACGCAAAGTACTTAACATTCCATTCTTTCATTGTCTTTTTTTATCAATCCGAAACATAAATACAAATTAAATTTTTATCTAAATTGCCTTAATTTAGTATTATAAGCGGCAGTATCTAGAGTATTGTTTCAGTAATATGGAGTGAGGAAGTGGTTAGAGCGCCACCCTGGTCCAATTCTGTGAAGCTATTAACTTGCTCTATAGACATTGTTAATGTAAATGTATCTTTAGGGCATTGACAGTGACCAATTGCCTCATTCTGGATAAAAATTCATTATCCCTCACGAAATTGGAAACTCCTAACTACTTCAGCGTCCGTTTCAGATAAATTATTCCATTGTAGTCTTTAATTAATACTTCAGCAGATCCAATTTGAGGAAAGCGTATTACTTCATGATTTAATTAATTATAATAATTAGGAATTCTGAAGCATTCCTAACTTGAAAAGCGCTTTCAGTCGATGATTTTTTTTGATAGGCTAATTAATAGAAGAACAAAAGGGTATGAGCAATATTTCTTGTTTGCTTAGATGTTACCGTAAAAAATTAATTAAACCATTGCAACAGGGCCTTCTTAGAATATATACCATTCAAAAGTTACGTATTAATGTGCTTAATTAATATATCAAAACAAATTATATTTCGCAGTCTCGTCTCGGATTATAACATCATGTAGTTGTAGTTTGCTGCACGAATCTTACGACGTTCAAAGAATAACCTTTTTGAATCCTATCCAGGGTTGAGACAAGTACTTTTAAAAAGTACTCCCAGTACACAGTACAAGTAGTCAACATTTGTATTTTTACTGCAAGTATTAAGTACAACATAAACATTAAAACATAATATGTTTAGTTGCAAACTCCTCTATAACATCCTTATTTTACTATAAGGAACGTAACCAGACTGCAACCAACAGCTACTCTTCGGGATATGTGCCCCGCCGAGCTCTGAATTACAAGTTACAAGCCTGGTGCGTTAAGTGTAATAATTGCATATTGCCATCAAAACGCTAATGCTAAAAATACCGAACTGTACTAAATGATCCAGTGATCCTCGTGTTGGTCGTCACATGCCTACCTTACACTGACGAGAGCCGCGCGAAACTGCAGTCTGCAAGTGGAGTGTGACGACTGGCACGAGAGCTCCTTTAAGTAGGATCAGTCTTTCGGCTGGTGTTTGTTGCAATCGAAGCATTAGCGTTTTGATGGTAATATGCAATTATTACACTTAACGCGGCAGGTTTGTAACTTAATTCAGCGCTCGGCGGGGCACATAGACCGGAGAGCAGCTGTTGGTTGCAGTCGGGGTTGCGTTCCTTATAGTAAAATAAGGATTTTATAGAGGAGTTTGCGACTAAAAATATTATGTTTTAATACATGAACATGTAAATTATCAAAGTGCAGAGGCAAAATGGAACTCTGTCACGATAAAAAAAAACGAACTATATTTTATGAAAGATAACATATATTTGATATTGAAACAGTGTTACCCACCTTCGCAAATCATACAACTCCCAAGGTTGGCAATACCAATACAATATTTTGTAAAATGTTGATTATGACTCAATCAACATTTTTAAGAAATACCCAATGACTTTAAAATTTTGTTATGTTTCTCTGGAATATTGTTAAAACATCAGTTGGCATTTCATTTGTCGACAAGTACTTAATAGAAATAAACTTATTAGCTACAGATTTTCTTATGAAATTATGTTATATGTCTATATGCTTCGAACGTTTGTGGTACAAAGTACTCTGCGTAACCTGTGTCGACAAATATGTTTTACAGAATTTTAAGAGAAAAAAAATAAGAGATGTGATTATTTAATATTTCTTTTTATTTATTGCGTGTTTTGTTTAAGTGCACTTTTGGATTATTGGATTGTTTACAAAATTCAAGGGTCACTTGCCACCTTATGTAGCATTGTTATGATATCATGATCATAATCCAAACCCAATAAATAATGAGACTGCAGGTTTGACGGAGTTATTTAACAAAATTATTCAAAGTGGAGTAGGTAACCTTTTTAAACTTTATAAAAAATATTTGAATATTTAAAAGTACTTGGAGTATTAACAAGTAAGGTGGAGTGGGGTAAGCGCGACCCATTTTTTGATATTTTTGACTTCTGGTAGTCGTCAGATTGTAAATATTTTTTATTGAAATTCAGCTTTTTACATAGTAATCTAGGTAATGTTTTCTGTTTGTTTCGAATACCAAATGAGGAAAAAAATGCCCCAATTTTTTTCGAGCACATTTAAATTTTTTTCGTCAGGTCGCCCTTATCCCAAAATGTGCGGCAAGTGCACACTGCATGCTTTATATCTCATATAAACAACTAGCAATGTCTACTGGGGCTAAATAATTTTGTACATAAAAAACTGTCTCATTTGGTTTTTGAATGGTTTTCGTATTTGCAATGGTTCGAAAATTATGGCATTTTGTGGGATAAGAATAGCAAAAGTAAAGACCTGAATTTTTAAGCAAAATAGTTAAGAGTATGAAAAATTTATAAAAACGCAAATAATTATAGTTTTAATCATTTAGTACATAAAATAGGTAAGTAATAACTAAAAATGTTATACCAAAATTAAAATAAACATAGCCTCGCATAAAATGGATCTTCTTAGTTATTAATCTACATCAAATGTGGTGAAACTTATTCCAAATACTATTTCACCACGTCGGCCGATAATTGACTTTAGTAAAATTGATTCTATATCTGTAGTTAACACTTCGGAAATGTCATCTTCTTCCGGGTAGGTGAATGTGCCACTTGTAATGAATTTTCCTTTAGTTCGCCTTAGAAATTTAACAATAGGTTCTCCTGTTTCATTGAAATCTTGGATGCTTCCAACATAACATCTTATTCTCCTCTTAGAAGGAAATTTACCCAGAATCCAATCTCCTACAGCGCATTCACTTACATCTCTAGAAACTTCATATTCATCCAATATATTTTGAGTCTCCCTATCTACTAACCCTTCCAAGAATTCTTCGTCATTCTCCCTTAAACTGTAGCTCCCATTCTCTTCGTGTTCATAATCAGAAGTTTCTTCTATAACTTCAGACCTTCTTTTTCTTTTTGTTTCGGCGATTTTCTGTTTGTTTATTCTTTTCTCCTCTAACTTTCTTTTCAATTTGTTTTCTTACTTAATTTTTTCAGCTTCTTCTTCCTTTAAATGATTCAAAACTACCTCTGCTATGATGACTTCTGCCACTCCGTTGCGGCTCTTCGCTTTTTCGCCTGTTCTGGAGTTCGATGCTGTGCTATAGTTTGAAGCAAAAAGTCTTCGAAATTTGGTGGCACATTGGTTATTTCAGGCGTTAATTAAAATGCAATGGATTCTTGTGTTTGATAATCTCCTGTCGATACGACTGAAGTAAGTGGACTAACAAATGCAGTAGACGTTTCCTTCTGGCATGAAGTGGATAGATGTTCATTGCGTATACCTAAGTTAGATGTTGATGACTGCTGATTGAGTATATTTGGTTGTGGATTTAAGGTTGAATCAAGTTGTTTCTGCTGCCATTTTTTCAATTGGTTGCTATCAAAAGCATCATCTGGAATAACCCCGTCATTGAAGGGATATATCCCACCTTTTTTGAACCCATTTATAATAATTTCAGGTTTAGGTTCCACACACACTTTGTCTAAAATTTCAGCACATATTCCTTTGGGTAATTTTTGCTCAATACGGTTCCTTTGCCATTTGACCACTTCCTTATCCTAAGGGCTGGAAGAGATGGCTCGAATGAAGAGGAAGAAGATATGAATATTATTGCTTCTAGCCGTTTCTATGACATCCAACTCCATGTGGATTGTATGGCCATCATAAATCAATAGCACAGGTCTTCAGGCACCTACAATATTTAACAGGGTTCCTTCGAAGTAATTTTTAAATATGTTTGCTTGCATCCATCCATTTTCCATTGATGAATACGCTGTCTCTGGAAATCCACGATCTGGCGCAGCTACATGTCGGGAGCTTTTTGCCCGCTAGCACTACATGCTAATAACATAGAAATATTTTCGCTGCTCGGAGAACTTGTGGTTCTAGTAGACGGTTTATTTCTTTGTCCTACAACTTTTGTCTTCGATGGATCAGTGCAAGACGAACTTTCATCAATGTTCCATATCCTGGAGGGTTCACCATTGAGTTTTAGCTCTTTCAGAGTCCTTTAATAGCTTAAATTAACCTTTTATAATGAAGAGATCGCAAGCTTTGCGCCTTGCATACTCACCACTCTGAGGTTTTGTAATACTTAAATTATGCCAGGGTTTAAACGACAAAAACCAGTCCTCTCCTGGGGTATCGTCTTTAAATGGGGTGTTCAATTTGTTGGCTTTTACGAATTCACTCACAAGGAATATCACCTCCTGAGGCGAAAGCCCAAAGCTATGTTTTCCCATATATCTCAGACCTTGAGCTAACCTTTCTTCGTCGGTATATGGAATGGGGACGTCCGAATGTTTTCGATACAAGTATCCAGTACTTTTCAGTTAAAGTACTGGGAGCACAAGTATCAGTATATGGATTTTAAAACTATTTAGAGTAAAATACTTAAAGTAAAAATGTACTGATTACTTTACTTGGAGGCGAAGCCAAGATTTTACTATCAATCGCGTCTGTTATTTGTGTATCGGTCGTGTGTCGTTCAGTATTTTTCATTATACCATAAATACTTTAATATTTAACGATGATTTGTAAGCCTTACATTTTCTTCAATTCAATTTTTTCGGCCTAGGCAGATATTGGGGTCATATCAATGAAGAATAGAGTACTGATAAATCATAATGTCAGAATGGTGTAATGAAAAATACATTTTTGGTGAGGAAATGAACAAAATTATTATTTTTTTCTTTTACTAATATAAATATTATATGACGATTTTACGAAAAATTGTGTTCGATACGTGTTGCGAAATGAGTGTCTTCTTGACAATCTTCGCGCCACATGCCTAAATTATATCTATTTCGCAACTTGTACCAAAAGTAGCTATTTCACATTTTTCTAAAACCATCTTAAGGCATGTGTAAAAATAAAATAATAATATTTGGAAATCAAATGTGTTGAATTTTATTATATATTAAAGGAGCAACCATACGTAGGATAATTTATGTAGAATATTGTGTAGGATACAGCGTGTTTAGGAAAATAATTCCCTCAGGTACTGGATTGTATGGTTATTTTGTTTGACATATGCTCACTAATATTTTAAAATATATTATTGAAACTTTCTGCTACCTTCTTGGGATTTGTCTTAAGGTCTACGACTGTGTCGTTTTTGTTTTTTTTATCTAATTAAATTTCTTAGATATTATTTAAAGATAGTCATCATGAAGTAATCGTAGTTGAAAAGTTACGCATAATCAAAGTCCTTAAATAGTCCTTGCATTTTATATCTTCTTATTAGTACAATAAAAATATTAACACATCGGTGAGTTCTTATTCTTAAAGTCATCTACCAAGCATCAACCAATTCTGATAAATTTGAAATCGAATGATAGATTGACCCCGTTTCAGTTTAATGAATAGGTTTCCTATATACATTGTTAATGACCATCCCACACCTCAGTAATTCCACACCGAACTTTTTAATGTATTCCACTCTTGCTCCATGTTAGTCGGCATCTCCCTCGCATAATTCGCAACGCCCTGTATCTGTGCGGTGCGAGCAGCAGTAGAAGGATGAGAAGTGGGAGGATGGGAGGCCATTTCTCCCCTTTGCGAGGGTGGCAGCTAACCCGGCAGGTCTTTAGTGTGAGGTCCGAGGGGGCCTTGATGGATGACCTCAGGGCTTGGGAGTTTACAACTAAGCGCATTCTACCTAAAAAATTCATTAAAAACTTTGCTTATAGTATGGACTTAAGGTATGACTCCTCTGAGATGTTATACCCAACATGGCTTTCACGAGTATGTTTTTCATCACGAAATATAATATCTAGATATAGCTCGCCATTTTTGCAGCCTGGAAGTCGTATATGATTAACTATTTAGTAGGATAATAAATGAGTGAATTCCTTAATTATATGCTTTTAAATATTACATTTTTTGAAGAAAATTGATAAATCTCAATTATTGAGAAAAGACTACGGAGAGGATACCACAATTAACTTTTAGATAATATTCAATGAGGCTTAGAGAAAATGCAGTGTACACCTTTCATATTTCTTCAAGACAAAACAGGCATAGATATAACTGAAGCCGTAATTGTAGTAACATTCTAAGAGTGCTTTAAAATAAAAAAATTTACTTCGCATTTCAAAACATTGGTTATGAACGAATTAAATTTTAACAATCAAACGGACCTCAAGTATAAAATATATTTTCACACTTTGAAACTTGACTTGAAAATTAAATTGGATGTATATAAATATTTATATTTCTACTGTAGTAAGTGTAAATCATCATTGGTAAAGAGGTGCGGGCGAGATCGTTCTTCCCGAGCGAAGTCACTTTTTACGAGGTATACATTGTGTTAAAAAATTTCTATTCATATCTTTAGGTGAAGATAATATTTGTAAAAATATGAAAAATAGTTCCTATAGATATGTGCCTGGAAATATTTTCTAAGGAAGCTAGTACCCTTTCAAGGGGCTGTCCTCTAGCACGTTATTGAGTATCATTTTTTTTTTTAAATGCCTTGTTTATATTTACGTCCTGGAGGTTTAGCTACAGCTACTCTTCCACTCAACCAGGACGGTGAAATGAGATGCCGTTCACCCATCCAAGTGACGATCTCGACCAACGCTGCTTAACTTCGCTGATCGAGGTCTCAGCGCTTAAATCGATGATGGTACCTCACTTCACAACCTCAGGACCATTTTATGCTGCAGTGATAAGATACGGTACGTTGCTTAATATTAATAAAGGTTGTAATTTTAAGGGATTGGCCAAAATTCCAACCCGGACAACACTGGTTCCTGAGACCAATTTTTGTGGCCAAAACTAAATTTTCGTTGTAATCCTGAAATCTTTGAATGTAAATGCACTTTATATTTGGTGGTAACAAACTGAAAATTATTAGATGATTTCTCTGTATGGGAGTTATTCTGGGTGAGACAAGGTCGTAGTATACGAAACTTCCGCGACAACATCACTAACAATAATGCCGTCTGGTCTACACTCAGTCTTTGCTTTCCAAATTTCTTTATAGTTGGGATATACATCAGAATTTCTAGTAATAGCTCCATAGTGAATGACTAGATACTGTTTACTGAAATTGGAATCCGAAATAAATTCTAACGCTTCTCCAGCGGTATACTTAATTGGATTTTTATTAGGCCATGAAAACAATTCCCATACCTTGGCAGGTCCGCTTGGACTTTGTGTAATTTCTTTTAGAACAGCTGCTAAATCTCTTTTATCTTCTTTACGAGCCGCCATATCTGTAGCTTCCAACATCAAATACGAGTCTTGTTCGTGTTCCTTTATTTCACCCTTTCGCTTTTCCAGCGTGGAAAATCTCCTACGCTTGACCCTTTTTTGCGGAAATTGAGTTAGAAACTTTTTTCTTAAATTTCTTATTATAGTTTAATAATATTGGACTAATAGAGTTGAAATAACCAAACAAAATTAACCCTAATCGTTTCAACCTTCCACTGGGGGGTGAACATAGAGTAATCTCCGAAAAAATATGAATTTTCCTAAATTTTTACCACAAACTAACCAACTGAAAACTAACTATTTCTGATATCATAAAATTATGTTATTTCCTCACACTTTCGTTAATTTCCATAGAAAGAAAGTACAAAATAATCATAGATAATTGTTAAAGCAGGGCCTAAGATATTCGTCATAAGTCTTTTTGACGCTATTTCTCAAATTTTAATGAGGTAAGTGAGAAACATGGCCAACAGTTCCACCGAGGTATTTCTGAGAGTTCCCAAAATAAATGAAGTCTAGTTTATTTTCTGGTTATTACTGAACATCTCTATCAAAATAATAATTAACGCTTGTTTGGCCAATATTTGGTTTTCGCAGATTTAGGTAAATTGTTGAAAAATCCATTTTATCCATACGAGTTCGTAAAGAATACCTTAAACTTTTTGAACAAATGAAGAACTGCCAGAGAAACTGAAATAAACTATTTACAAATATTTATGACCCACTGTCTAATACATGTCTGGGTATAAATTATAAACTACTTCCCTTACTATTGTAACACTCCTCTGTCCATTAGAATTAATTTGCAGAAAGCTTAAAATCATTTTTAATTATATTATTTGCGGCAGGAGACTAGTTATTCATATTAAATGTATTCAGATTTGCATAATTTACGGTATTATTTTTATTTAGTTTATTGTATTTTCTTTAAGCAATGAAGCACAACAAGAATGAACTAGTTAGTAATTTTTATCGCAGTTTTTATAGATGATATTTGTCAGCTTCTTTAAGTAACTTAATTCAATTATAGATGGAGGAATTAACTTAAAAGGGTTTTCTGTCATTGCTTGTAATTAAACTTCGTTGGAAATCCATCAGTATTAAGACTAGAGTGATTTTGATTAAGTTTTATGTAAAATTCCATTATATATTTTCGGTTATAGCTACATTTAATGTGAGACGCAATGGATTCAAACAATTCGTGATATTGTATTTTCCGTAGCCTGAATTTTTTTTATGTCCCAATTGACCTAAAATTCGTAATCTCAGAGCAGAACAATTAATAATAATAATAATAAATACACCACAGGTAATGACGGCCCCCTTTATCCCGGCAGGCTCTTGAAGAGCCTTGTGTAGGAGGGGCTACACATTTAGAGACAAGGGAGACAAGGAGCTAATTAAGCATTAGGACACATTTTTTATCCAAAACACTATTTTGAAATGGATATTTGAAAATTGCTAGCTATTTTTTTTAAAAGCTTTTATTTAATTTATTTAGCTAGAACTTTAAAATGTTGTACATGCGTATAAATCTTTTAACAACACATTTTAACATTTCCATATAAGAAGAAAACAAGATGGCGGCCTCAAAATCGATATCTGGAGATTACTGCATATCAAAAGACTAAAAAGTAAAAAATTAAATTACTTATATAAAAAAATATTTTTAAAAAAAACCTTTTACTTAAATGCTCTAAAAAGTAGAAAATCAACTTTAAATTAAACTTAAACATGGCTGCATAACAATTAAGTATTGATGATAAAATTTAAATACTAAGAATTGTTGGTGACAGTGTGCACTCTTATCGAGATGCAGCCAGTATCTTCAATTGGAGACATCCAAAACACCCACATATTCATTACACCACGGTTGGTTCAATTAATAGAATATTTAATAGAACTGGAGATGTATCCAAACTTAGAGCCAAAAAATACAACGTTGCCGATCGTCCATTGGATCAAGTAATATTATATGCTGTTAATGCTGAACCACGTGTTAGTGTCAGAGATTTATCTCTAAACTTGAATGTAGACAGTAACAAAATTTGGAGGTGCTTTAAACGTCATAATTTAAAATCATATAAGCCCAAGTTTTTACACATTATGGAAGAATGAGACGCAGAAAGGAGATTAGAATATTGCTTCTGGGTACATACTCCAGTTGAATTGCGGGGTTGATTGTATTATCAGTTAGCGGAACAAAATACATTTTAAACCAAGTCTTTTTGGTTCCTGATTACGATCCAAAAGTTTCGCTCGATAAAAATTCCAGAAACACCCTTTTTGGGGCAAAAACACTCCTTTTGGGGGAGTTCTCGCAATATTATGAGTGTAATTTTTTAATTATCTAATAAAATGCATTTTTTCTGGTACCCTATATGTTTTTTGGGTCGCTAATTATGAATTTCCCATACCTATAAAATGGGCCAAACACTCTTAAATGGGCAAAAACACAAAGTTGTTTCGCAGTATTCTCAGAACAGATATGAAATTATCAAAAAAAAATCGGCAGCTACTGGAAGCGGCTGGAACCTCCCCACTCGGTGGATCTTTGAAGCCGAAAAGTGCATTAAATTATGTGACAAAACGGCACTAAACGTAATCCGATCTCATCCAAAACTTTTTCAGATCTTCTGGGGCATTAAAAAAACCCTCAACTTAATGAATTTACAATCATCTATGCGAGTTATTACCTACATTATCGCTCGTTGAATAGTATACTGTTAGGATATTAACATCACTTGAACGACTAAGAAAGTCTAGTTATCCTAAATACTACAGATTTGTAAAGCAACAAACTGAAAATTGGTAAAGTGATAATCTATAATAAATTCACCAACGAAGGTACAGAAAGCATATGATATTGATATTGTTACATCTACCTTTAAAGTTTGTGACAATCCACTAAAAGTTACAAATGTGCCGAAATCTTATTAACATGACATGACACCAACGTTATCGGATGACAAACGATGACAATGACAATCGTAAAAATTTGCTCATTGCAATCCGATCGCTCGCGGCTGTCTTTTTTAAATGAAACATTAGCATATCAGTAATTTTACTAGATTTTATAGAAATATTTGTAGTTTAATTCTTCGATTTGTCTGTATATATCTTTAAAAACGGCACTAAACGTAATCCGCTCCACTTCTAGGGCAGTGAAGAAACCCTCACACGTGAATTGACACGTGATGTGATGAGTTTCACGACGTAACGGCTACGCGCATCGATCATGTCATGCGAAATGCGATCTATTTGCTTCATATTTGCTTTGTTTTTAATTTTTTTCACGGAAACCAAATCGAAAGGGTGGAAGTGTGATATATCGCTGAAATCAGAATTTTAACTGCTTTTCAATGGTTCCATTGCAAATTGAAATTAATTATAAAATAAACAACTTGTTGCGTCAAAATGGCACTAAACGTAATCCGATCTTAACCAAAACCTTTTCAGATCTTCTGGGGCACTAAAGAAACGTACATGCAAAGTTTAATTCAAATCCGTTCAGTAGTTTTGGTGCTATCGTGCTAACACACATACACACATACACACATACATACACACAGACATTTTTCAAAAACCACTTTTTTGGGTTCCTAGGACCTCAAAACGTAAAGATTTGATGTTATCTCAATTTTCGTTTTTGAACTAATTTTAGTAACCTCTCACAATTTTATTGTGGAGAGGTTAAAAATAAATAAATTTGTACTTGTAATTGAAAAACTTATTAGGTGTTGTTATAATTTAAAAATTTTTAATATTAAGGTGAATTAGAGGTGGTTGAAACTATTCCAAAATAAAAAAAATAAAGATAATACGAAAAAAAAAATTATTATGATATTGTTTACCAACTTTGTAACTCATGATATTTACAATGAAAAAATCCATTCCAACCCCCAATAGGGGTGTAAACTACCCTTGAATAAGAATAAACTGGAAAAATAATTTTAAAACGTTATGTATAGCATTATATTATGATTATAAAGGAGACGGTATAAATTGTAAACTTTTATATCAAATTTTCACTCAAGTAAGAGTCGAAACTACTCTTATATTAAAGAAAAAAAATGTCTGCAAAAAACTTACTTTTTAAAACATTGTCCTGTAAAATAAACAATATATGGATAAATATGTATATAAATTAAATAAATTGAATACGATTTTTTGGTAACTGTATTTATTTAGAATTATAATGGAAGTTTGTTTACTTTATTTTTCAATATAAAAGAAATAATTTTCGTATTACAAAAATCATACTTTTTTATTTATAGTTTATGATCATTTGTACGCTGAAGGTCATTAGTCTTCTTCTATATTTACAGAAATATGGAAGAAGACTAATGACTAATGAAAGGGGTGTTTTTGCCCCAAAAGTGGTGTTTCCGGAATTTCCACCGAACGAAACTTTTGAATAGTAATCAGGGACCAAAAAGATTTTTTAAAATATATTTTGTTCCGGTAACTGATAATACAACCCCCCCGCAATTCGACTGGAGTAACAGAGTTTGTTTTTAAATGATACTTTTTTGAAAAAAAATATTTTCCGTGATGAGGCTACTTTTACAACAAATGGCGTGATCTTATCACAAAGCTCAAGGTATTGGTCAACGGTAAACCCACACTAGGTGTAAATTGCAAACGGCAATATCCCGAAAAAGTGAACGTTTGGTGTGGAATTTTAAATGAGACCTTGTTTGGACCATTTTTCTTTGATGGACTTTAAATAGTGTGAGATCTTACATTTCTTAACACCTGAATTTCGAGATGCCGTCCAAATTTAAGTTTAGCCGCACAACAAAACCTCTGTTTCTAACTAGATGGGGCCTCCATTCATAATGCAGCAATAGTTAAAAAATGGCTGAATAACATCTCTATGCGTTGTATTGGAAGAAATAGTCCTTTAATTGCGTGGCCACCTAGATCACCAGACGTCACCCTATTATATTTAATAAAAATTATTAACTATTTAAAATTGTATTTTTGCTTAAGTAATAATTTTAAGTGTTGTTTTAAGTTACAATAACTTTACAAAAATAAAAATTTAGTTATTCGATATTTTAGTTAAAGAAAAGATGTGTCCTAATGCTTTTTTTTCCTTATGGCATTCGGGCGGTTGTCCCACAGCCAGGCACTAAATTATTAAATAATTAAATAACCTACTTCTAATCTATTCGATAAAATAAACATTATTTTGTGATACAAGAGGAAGTAGACGGGGTCACGTACTTCACGCCCAGGGGTCGATCAGGGCATTTTTTTCAGTTACACATACACACAGAGAGAGACCACGGTTAAGTTTGGTAAGTAAACAATAGGGCAGAGACATAGATAACAAGACTAAACCTATTCTAAATATTATTTTTTGTTTTATTAATGAATAAAATTAAGGAATCCACTACAGATTTATTATTTAATGCTAGAAGATGGAGAATGTTAAATGGAGCTTCTATTTTGAGTTTTATTAAGTTCTTATACAACTCGCTTGTTTGATGAGATGAGATGTGATCTAAATCTCCTACTTCATTGCACTGCTCGCAAAGATTTGAAGCCACTATTCCTATTTTATGTAGATGATATGGATAGCTCCCATGTCCAAATTTAAGTCTGCTTATATGCGTTACGTTTTTTCTTGAGTAATTGGCATTATTGTACCAATGTTCTTTTGAAATTTCTTGTTGAATAAGTGTATAGCGTGTTGGTTTAGTGAAACAATATTCCTTCCATTGATGAGACCACTGTTTTTTTAATAGACTTTTACATTTACCAATAGCATCCTCTAGACATAGTATGTTATGTAAGGGTATTCCTGATGTGATACTGTCTTTAGCTAATTGATCAACTTTTTCATTATTCTCAAGGCCAATATGAGCCTTCACCCATACGAATTTAATTAGGTAATTTATTTCAGTCAAGTTGTTTAATACTGATTTAATGTTTAGAATATAGGGGTTACTGAATGAAGAACTGATAGTAATGCTATTTTTGATGCATGTTAAGACAGACAGTGAGTCAGACAGAATTAATGCTTTTCGACAATCATGGTGTTCAATATATTCTACTTTTTAATCAAAATCTGAAACACAAGCAATATACCAAATTTGATGGTGAAAAGTGAGACACACTGTATATGACTTAATTTCCAATTTGGTAATGTCAAAATATAAATCAATATAAATCCTTTAATAGGTACACAGGTGGGGTTATTTTCTAGCAAATTTATTTTTCACGTAGCTGGGAATAGCGATTTCCCTTAATTAAGATTGTAATTAGTGAAAAAATATGGAACACAAACTATACTTACCATTCACCAAATAGCAAATCGAGCTGTGCAGAATTTAGTTCATTTTTTAAAGCTATTTTGAAAATATTGATCTATGCCAAGCATAAGTATATCTTCTTAGGTGACTTTAATATCACATGAGATCTACCAAGCGACAGATATTCAAAAAGATTAGAAAATGTATGTAATATTTATGGTTTTAAGCGATTTGTTAACTTACTAATCAGAATATAGAATATCTGTAGCAGTATAATAGACCTAGTTTTCAGCAATGATTATGTAATACAGGTAAGGCCGGAAACGGATCATGAAACTATTAATATTCATCTTAATAATAATATTTGTATTAAAAACAAGATCATCCATTTCCGAAATATTATTTATAACAAATTCAAAAACCCTGCATACACATATATTGACTAACTGAGTTTTTTCATATTCACAATGCCATCACAAACAGACAATATGGATTTATGCAAAACTCGAACACTGAAAATGCCGTTGTCGATTTTTTGGAAAAGGCGGTCGGGGCTTTGAACGAATCATCGGCATGTATTACAGTTTTCCTAGATCTGGCTAAAGCCTTTGGCACCGTATGTCCCGAAGTATTACCCAATAAGCTAAGCAACTTTGGTATCCGAGGTCTGGCGTTCTAACGTATGTCTGACTACCTAACAAACAGAATCCAACATGTTAAAATTGGTAATGAGGTAAATTCCGAGTCGGTCGTAAAAATTGAAGTACCACAACATACAGTATTAGGTCCATACTGTTCCTTGTGTAGACGAACATTATCACAATAATTAGTAACATCACTCGTCATCTTATATGTTATGCTAGTAATACTGTTATATTCACAGAAAAAAATGGGAAGATGTTATACTCACTACCGAATGCGGTTTACAAATGATATATTCATGGTTAAATTACAATACTCTTACCATGAATGTTAAAAAAACGACATTTATTACTTTTAGCCCTACAATTGTTAACTAGCGTTTGATTATGTTGATCATCAAATATTACTTAAAAAAATTCAATATTATGGCATACAAAATAGTGAAAACAACTGGTTCAAACCATATTTACACGAACGACAGATGTGCGTTGCAATAACCAGGACAAATAATAACCTAACAAAAACAAATTATTCTGATTTTGCTGCAGTTGATAGTGGAGTTCCACAAGGATCTATTCTCGGCCCAATATTATTTCTTGACATACATCAATGACATAGTAGCAAATTTCCCAGAAGTAAAATTTTCAATATTTGCAGATGATACTAGCATAATAATACATGACAAAGATCCCGATAAAGCTAAATACACTATTAGACACTCGAGATATAAATATCTATAACTGTATATATATATATATATATATATATATATATATATAAATACGTAAAAAAATCGAATATAAAGATCTAGGTTGCAGAGGTCCATTTTATGTAAGATGAAGTAGTATTAAGAGTACGTGTACAAACAAGTTGGTGAACTTTTCAAACTAAAATTGTAAATATAAATGTGAAAAAAAATATATGGAAAGAAAAAAGAGGGAAGAAAAAAAGAAGAAAAAAATAGAAAAAAATTGAAATAATAAAATAATTACTTTATATGTCAAAAAAAAAAAAGTACTAAATGTAAATGTAAATTAAAATTAAATCATAATGTAAATTTTGAGTATCGTATATATGTGAATTGTTGAGAAAAATCTATCTACACATAGATCTGGCTAATTGGTTTTAACCAAAGCCATAATTGAAACACACACACACACATGACAAGGAAAAAATAATTTAATAAATAAAGCACAAACTTTATTAGAGTCCATATCAGATTGGTTTCTTGCAACTAAAGTTACACTCAATTACAGTAAAACAAGTAACGTAAGTTTCCAGTTACAGGACGAAACAGATATTATCCTTAAATTAAACAATGAAGAAATCCACCCGGCTAGCTCCTCTAAATTCCTCGGAATCTACATTGACTCACAACTGACTTGGTCGGTACAGATAACTAACTTGAAAGCGAAATTAAGCAAAGCTATATAAATGTCATATTAACTATTTAAAAAATGTTGATTTTGATGTAGCAAAAATAGTGTACTTCGCCTACTCTCAGAGTTTACTACAATATGGAATTGAATTTTGGGGTAGGGCTAGCAATTCCGAGCAGCTATTTTTGGAACATAAAAAAGCAATTAAAGTATTATGTGATCTATCCCCTAGAGAGTCTTGTAGAAATTATTTTAAAAAGATAAAAATATTTACCTTAACAAATTTATATATTTACAGACTGTATTTTAATTCACAAAAATAAAGATTCAAGATTACTTGCTATCAAAATATAATTACACCAGAACTAGAAAAGGTCCCTTATATTCTGGAATAAAAATTGACAATAAACCCCCTTTCCTGCACACCTAAAATCATTGAACTGCAGAGCATTTAAACGCAAAATAAAAATATTTTTGCATAAGCATGTATTCTACAACTTAAATGAATAGTTTACAGCTCCACTTTAAAATTGGAAGAGATTACCATGAATTTTTAAAATTTATTGTTTTCTACTCAATATGTTAAAAGTGCTATAAACATTTTATCATGTTTGTTTATGTTTGTGTATGTATGTATAGAGAAGTATATATGTGTGGATATGCGTATGTGTATATATCAATATATAAATATGTATGCATGTCTAAACATACTATATAGCTATAATTAAATATTATTAAGGTTTATTTTCATTAGCGTATTAAATATATATAATTCTTGACTGTTACCAAAACTGTCTTTCCCTACACATTTATGTAGGTTTCTTTATTATTACATGATAAATTAAGTTTATTCCATAATTGATTGTATATAATATAACAATGGTGGGAAATAAATGTTTACTTTACTTACTAATCTACTGATCCAGGCTCCCACGCCCCTTTTTTAAAGTGATTACTAACAGGCTGAATTTTTGTGAGTGGCTTCGTTTTGACGAGTCTTCCAACATTTTCCTCTGCGAAAACGAGTCAAAATAGCATACCTCCGATTTTGAGGGAAATATCATCAAATTTGATTTTTTAAATGGAACACCCTGTAGATTTTGTTATTTTTGGAATTTACGAATTAAATTCTGTCTAATCGCTTTACTAAATTTTTATTTTTCCCAAAAATAACTGTCAAATATTTAATTTTATTTTTCAACTCAGAGGGCTGTGACGGATAAAATTGTTATATTTTCATTATGTCGTCGACAAAAACAATAGTTCTCGATAGTAAATTAATATTGTTTTGGTTTTGATGAAAAAATATTTCAAAAAAGAACTATTATTGAGCATCCTCGACATTAGATACATTTGATTTCATAATTAAAAAGCTTTTTCACTGGAGTTAAATTTCAATTCAATTCAACATGACTTTATTAATGTTAAATGATACAACAGTTGCCTAACCAGAGTTGCTTCGGGACCGATCATACAACCACCGCGATGGCGGATTGCAGGATCGGGCGGAACAGGTCTGGGTCGGCGAAAAACGACAATTTAAAAAACTAACCTAAACACCTTTTGTAAGAACAAATAAAAATAAGTAATACAATTTCCCAAAAAATATCCAAAGAAAACTTTTATGTATTGTAAACTGTACTTGAACTGTTACTTTGCTGCAAATTACATTGGAAGTTGCTATTTAGTTATATTCTAAAATAAAAACAAAATAAGTTCATTTTTAGGCAACAATTTTTCAATAAATCTAATATAAGTACATATGTTATGATAACAACCAACAACTTGTTAGAGCAATCAATTCATTTCAGTTTGACAGTTTCTTAAATAAATAGAATGATGAATTAAGAATTAGTTGTTTTAAACCACGAGATTCTTATTTACATTATTATTATTATTGAACTTCTTGAATCTATTTAACTGTTCTTTATAGTTTTATTTATTGGTTAATCTGTCAAGCTTCACTATTTTAAATTTCTTGTCTATAGATAGAAAAAGGCTTGGTATCGTGAAAAAGTCTAAATTCTATATTAAATGTAAATGGGTATTCTGAAATAGCAATATATTCGAATCTGCATGACGTCTCTGTGATTCTATAATAGTCCGTGAGTCTGTCTGTGGATGATATTTGCCATCTTCCTCAAACATGAACGCTTGAAATATCTATTTGATTTATAAAAAATAGAATAATGCGTGTGCATAACAATTTTACATACTATAAATGTATTAAACTGTTGTTGATCCAAATATTACAATACAAAGTCAACTAAAACAGGGTTTGAAGCAGTTTAATTCCCAAGATCTATGTACTCAATTTCTTTACTATACCACTCAATAATTATAAGATGTCTTGAAAATTAAAGAAACTGATCTATTTAATTACACTGCAATCTCAATCTCAGAAGTAAACTAAACAACAAGATTTATTAACTTTCACAAATTATTATGGATTGGAGATTTGTATAGTTTACAAGTCATTTTTTGTCAACAAATATTGCAAAATTTCCTGATGGGTACTGTAGTAAATAAAATAAGAATACTTTGTGCTATTGTCGTGTTTATAAATATTTTGAATTTCTTTAAAAGATAATGATTCCAAAATTTTAGTTGACTTTGTAGGAGGCAAATTGACACCCACTTTTTACACACCATGTGATTATCGCAATGTATTTTTAACAAAAATATGAATTGTAGATGTGTACACAAAACGTTGTGCCATACACACAAAAAAATAATATTATCAGCAAAGCCATTCGTATGGAAATGGATGCCCGAATAATGTAACAAATACGAGAAAAAACCCTAATAGTTGCTCCACCTTTTGACATTTTAATGGTGAATACTAAAGTTTAATAAAACTAATTTTGTAAAGATAAAAATGACAAATAACTTTTGAAAACGTTGGCATGTATAGAATGCTGATCTCATGCCTAGTAATAATGGACGCCGTCGGTAAAATGAAACAGCCGGGCGTCCGTCGGAATAAAAGTCGACGCTCGGTAAAAAAAGCTTTACACAATCAATCGATAAAAAAAAGTACAAAACGCTACGCTGAAATAAAAACATATCTGTTATAATTCATATTATAACCAACCTACATTTGTTGGCACAATGAAAACAAAATAAACAGTACATAAATAACACATCAATATTTTTTTTTATTTTTAATTAAATTTCGCGTAGTGAAAGTGTGTCATTAAATAAAATAAAAAAAGTAAATTCATTCAAAACATTATTGGAATTAAATTAATCGAATTGATTCAACGTCATTTATCACAAATAACAAAATATGTAAACATTATACATACACTATAAAAATGAAAGTTTTTATTGATTTTGCATTGCTTTTTAATTAAATATAAATTAATATAATTTGTGGAACTTTTTGTTTAGTAGTTTAATGTTGTATTTAGTTATTTATATCGTCATTCAGTCTACATTTGAAATATGAAATTTCTGTACCTGACTCTTTCTATTTACGGCATGTTATGTGATAAAATATCTGTGAGCGCAAGATGACGGGATATAATATTTTAGTTTCGAGAATTTGATAATGAAAAATCCCTATTTATTGTGCTTCCTTAAGTCATTTCAACAACAACAACCTTCTGATATATTGTAGATATTCGATTATGTAAACGAGACGTGACCTTGCAACAAACTATATTTCTCTATGGTTGTATTTTTGTCGGTAGCCAGAAGTAATTCACGACTTCCAAAAAGCTTTCTTTACCATAATATTTGCTGCAAAATTATAGTGGCAGAGTGAACTGGCTCAAAAACTGTACTATTTTGACGGTCTTGCAACTGCTCAGGTAGTTCTGTCCTGCCATTACAACAACTTCTCTACTTGCTTTTCTCCGTATTTCCAATAACTTTTCTTCTTTTAATATGAATTATTCTCTAATATCTTTCGACCAATAAATCCAAAGTCATATCTTTAATTTTTCCAGTACCAAATTAAAAATCAAGGTACAATATCCTATTTATAATTATTAAGCGTGACCACATATTTACTATACCCTTCATTGAGACCGGGCACTGGCGGTGGATGCTTTCGTATGAGAGGTATTTTCCACAAATCAATGTCTTTGGTGTTTAAAAACCCCTTTTATACAAAACCAAAACATTTGAGTACTACACTCGAATACACTACTGGACGCGTGTTTCCCTAACCATGTTAGCATTATCTGCAGCTGATTAAGCCTGAAAACTAGTCATATTCGTGCTGATTTGTACAGCTCTCTTCTTTACGGTTCAACATATACTCTATGACTATTCTGCCGTCTCATCAATCTGAGTATCCATTTTGGGAGAACGTTGGCCTACTTTGGCCGATGTAATGCCCCTAGGCAACATCACCGCTTATTTCGCAAGTTTAAGTAGGTTGGAGGCCTAGGCGAGGGAGGATGTACAAGGAGCCCAATGGGGCCTAAGTGCTGTGGTTCAATAATTTTATTGACCACCCTCCCAACCAATTCCAGAATGTACGGATTGGTTTTGATATTAACACTGAAAACATTAACTTGCTACAAAGCGAGTTCGAGGGGTTTAGGAGTCCCCAGAAGAATTTAAAGCTCTGGCTGAACAGAATTGAGTTAAGAGCGCTCCGGATATAAGCTATTAAGACGCATTGATATACTCTCATATAAACCATTATTTTAAAAAACGGTTTTCACTAAAACAAATTAAAAATATGTTACAATGTGGAATGATGAGGGAAAAAATATAATTTTTTTCTTCTATTTTAGATTGGCAAAAATAATTTTTATCATCTCACATAGATATTATTAAAATAAACATTTTCCCTTTTGTAGAAATAAAATAAAATTAGCCCTATATGTCCTCAGGAACAAATATAGATTTAAAGATTAGACATAATAAATTTGTACAATGTCATATTATATTTCATCTGTCTCTCTCTTTCCAAGCAGACCGTACATTCGGCTGGCTCATTTTATTGGCGTGAAGTCATTTACAATTAAAATTGGAAGCATCGACGAATACACTTCGGAAAGCTCTTAAGCTATTTTGTTTTAAGGACAGAATGAGGTTCTGGGAAGCGAAGAATCTGACGAACTTGCTGCCTGATCTAAGTGAACACTCTTAGTGGCAAAGTGCAACGAGGTACATCACAGCCTGAGTTAAGGAAGAAAACGTTGGATACTAGAAGAATTTACCAGAACATAAACACGGTAACGTTTTTATGTCCGAACCGTGGAAAAAATATCTCAGTAATCGCTTATGATAAGTAAGAATCAACAGCGAACAATAACAGGGTTGTTCAGAGCTCATGCACACATGAAGGGACACCTGCATAAAATTGAGCTGTATGAAGGTAACTTGGACTGCGGACTTTGTGGGGAAGTATTAGAAACAAATGATCAGATAATCTGCAAGGTCTTGGATTACAAGGTATAAAACATATTTGGGATTACAAAAATGAGCCCAAAAAATGCTGACTAAGTGTCAGTGTTCTTTTCGACCGATTATTGAACTGTACTGAATTTAGTAAACATCTCTGAGAATAAAGAAAATCTAGATGAGTTTTATTTCTTACAACTAGAGACAGAATTATGTCTTCGAATTTCATTTACCTTACTATCTTTGCACATAAGACGCAAGTCATCATTGCATAACGCGTAGTTGTGAATAGTTCATCGATACTTACGCGAACTTTTAATATCAAAGCGATGAAGTTCGTATCCACGTTTACAGCAAATATATCAAATCATCATCATTTGTCATAATTTCACGTGATAGTATTTCAATTCGGATAGGTGCATGTTCTCCGTTTACTCGCTAACTGAAGTAAAGTATCATTTAATCTTTACGACGAAGTTGTAATTCATGAACTTTTGGTGTAATCGTAATGACCGGTGACTCATTTAGACTGTCTACCAGTGCTAATACTAATTTTTATTTAAATTGGACTTCTCTTTAGATGTCTCCTACATTCTTATTTATATTATCTTTACAGTACAGTGCTTAATTATAAACTGTACTTTAAATAACACTATTATTGCCTATTAGGCTTATTTGTATGTGGCACAATAAATAAATGAACAAATGAATATGGAAACAGCACTAGCGTTCTAAACGGAGTCTATTCGGGGTGAAATAATAATAGTAGCTGCTGAGGTCTTGTCTATATTCAAGCTATTATGCAGATGACTCTAATATGTTTGCAAAGATTGTAGTATCGCGACACAAACAAATCACGTAAGACCATCTTAAAAGTTTAAAAGTCTTCATCATTTTTTTTTTAGTTTCCTGAAGGCTTAACAAACTGTATTATTGTAAAGTGAAAAAAAATACTTTCTGATTATATATACAGGATGTAACGCAACTTATCCGAAACATTTTAACCATACATGCACCTTTAAATAAGAAGTCGGTTTCTTGAAGAAAAAGTAATAAAAGTCCAACACAGAAAAAGATAGAAATTGTTAAAGTTACAAATTAATGAAAATTTGTCGATATCTTGGTCACTGATGAAGCTATTTTTACGCGTAATGGTGTAACCAATGTACATAATATACACTTTTGGACCATTAAGAATCCTCATCCAGTAGTTCGGAATCACCTTGAACATCGATGAACGCCTAATTGGTTCGTTCATATTGCCAAATCAAATGGATGGTCAGCAATATTTGCAGTTTCTCTGCAATGACCTTCCTGGTCTTCTTGAAGATGTGCCCTTGGAGGTTCGAAGTCGGATGTGGTTTTTACATGATGGTGCGCCCCCAAATTATCGACTAGAAGTACGAGGTTACTTGACCCAATTAAAAGGAATACGTTGGATCGGACGGTGGCCTCCGTGGTCGCCGGATTTAAATTCTCTTACTTCCTTTTGTGGGGATATTTAAAAAATGAAGTCTACCAAACCGAACTTGACAATATCGATGTATTAAGTGAACGTATCACAACAGCTGTCCATAATCTGCGTCTTCGGGAACAGCAGGAAGCGAGAACACTTCAGCTAGTGTGACAAAATTGGATTAGACGGGTTCAGGTGCGCTTGAATGTCAATGGACAGAACTTTTAACAGTTTTTATAGAAATAATACATTATTTTAACATTTCCATTAATTTGTAATTTTAACAATTTGTATCTTTTTTTGTGTTGGACTTTTATTAAAAATTTTTTTATGAAATCGACTTCTTATTTGAAGGTGCATGTATGGTTAAAATTTTTCGGCCTAAGTTGCGTTACACCCTGTATATTGTGGAAATTAAGGTTTTTCAATTTCACTTATTGGCATTATACCAAAAAACTATTCGACGGAGAAAATAATATCTGGCAAGTACTTGATGCTCTTGTCTTAGAAAAAGTCTGATATAATTTTAGTGAACATATAAGACATCATACAAATTAATCTATGAAAAAATATAAGGAAGAATAGTAGTAGTTGGCGTGTAGTTAACACAACTGCCAGAATAAATCCTATTATATAATATACAGGGCGCAAACCATAAAATAGTTAATAAAAAATCATATTTGGCATATAACTAATATCACGGAAGGAATTTTCTTTAATTTTAGTGAAACGGACACATTGTGTTTGCCTAGCCGAATGCTGATTTTAGACTATAACGTACAAATATGCCTGCGGGATACTGTCTTTATTTTACTTCCACGTCCAGTGGAAGTATAGTAACGCAGATTTTTTTTTTTTTTGTTAAAATAGGCTTAAAATTTCATGAAACGTCGAGATGTTAAATTTGAGCAAAAAAAAATTCCTGTCTGTCTGTTTGTTTGTAATTTTTTTGTGCGCACGTTTACTCTGGAACCGTTTATGATATTGACTTGAAATTTGGTACACTTATGTATTGTAACGATATCTGGAACTAGATTTTATTTTGATCTAATTCCGTTGAAAGGTTCGGGGGTCAATGGGGTAAATAAGCAAAACAAGCAAGTAAGAGTCCATAAAATTGCAATTTAGGGCATGTACGAAAAGCTAAGGTCTCAAAATATTTTTTTGGCATCAGCCCCCCCCCCACTATCACCCCCAATACCACCCCCACACTATTATGAAAGGGAGTAAAAAAAATAAAATGTAATTTAGTGTATATACAAAAATGAAACGTCTAAAAAAAATTTGTTTGGCGTTAGCTACCCCCTCTACCATCCCCGTTGCCATCCCCACCCTATTATTGAAGGGGGTAAAAAAATAAAATTTGGTTCAGTGTGTATGCAAGAATGAAACGACTAAATAAATTTTTTTGACGTTAGGTACCCCCTCTACTATCTCCTTTGTAACCCCCCCCATCCTATTATTAAAGGAAGTAAAAAATTAAATCGGGATTTGAACCAAGGGCCTCTAAAATTTATTTTGGCATTAGCTACCCCCTCTACGACCCCCATTTTCACCCCAACCCTATTATTTAAGGGAATAAAAAATTAAATTGGAATTTAGTGTGTATAGGAGAACTAAGGACTCAGGAATTTTTAAAAGAATTTAAAGATGTGAAATGCCCTGTTGCCAGATCGAAAAATAAATTGGAAGCCCGTTATTCAAGATGGTGTATAGGATGGCGGCAATTTATTGAAATATTTAATATGAACTTATAAGTGAAATTCAGTGGGTATCTGGAGACTGTCGACATCGCTAAATTCAAATTTGATATTAACATAGTCATATGGCTCACCGGAAGTCAGTAATTAAAGGTCGTGGTCAATATGGCAGTTTTTTTTAATACGTTTATTTAACGTCGGCCTATTTCCGCTACTTAGGCCTAACACCGATGCTTGTAGACGAGCTACCCCACAACCAGAAATTTTGCCGAACCTTGTGACCCACAAGATTAAATCTTAAACTATGTTTGTCACATAAAGTGCTCACGGCACCTCTAACAGTCGGAGAGGGTTGTGGGTCTTCTAGAGACTCGCTAAGGGTTAAAATAAATGCCTGGGCGCCAGTCAGTTTAGACTACTAACAATTAAATTTAAAAAAATTATAAAAAAATTGACTAAAACAAATTAGATGAGGCAGGTTATTAAGATGGCGAAATTAAACCAAGATGGCATTAGCTTGACACTTTAATAATTGGTATATGAATATACTCGCCAGAATGTCATTCGGGATTATGCAAGTTAGTGCAAATGGACTTAATAGCGCGCTTTACCCCTATGACAGCAGCGACTAGATATAACCCTAAAATATGTTCAATGCAATATGCAATGCCTCGTATTATGCTAAATTATATAAGAAGTTTACACCTATAAGTAAGATGATAACTACGGACAGAAAATGTGTCTCAGTTATAAAGGTAGGTAAGTGTTTATCGCTAATATTATGTAAACTATAGGTAAATGATAATCTATGTACTTTAGCACAAGTTGATTAGTACTACCGTAACAGCTGTTAGGAGTTCACATACTCAGATCATTTTCCACATGTGAGACAGGTAACGTCCCTTTATAATAACATTTATATTATATTCTTTATAAAAAAAACAACAAAGTTAGGCATACATAAGTGACTGCCTAAATCTACTTTAAAATAATATAACGTTACTTCTGTGTCGTTGAGGCGCACTTTATATTTTCTTTCTCTTTTAGGTGGTGATAAACAAAGAAACGTGGCGTGTTACTATTGAGTGAACCTTTTTTGAATTAAGCATAAACTTCTCGCAGAGGCTTCCGCTAGGTATCATGTTGTTCTGGTATACATACAACGATGACAAGAAAATACAAATATTGTACTTACAGTATCTATGACTATTACGCTTAACTACTTGTAGTGAAATTCTGTGATACTTCACCGACATCCGAGAATATGGCTTTGGCAACTAACAATAGGGGCACGGGAACAGGACAAATCACATGTAGGTAGGTATTATCTCAACACCAGATTTCCAACTTAAATCTCCAGTACATTAACAATGTATGTCTCCAATCATAAATTTCATTACAAAACATTCAAGATGTAGTTTTTGTGTCCTGGCATCAGAACATTAGTAATTTTTAACATATAAAAAAAAACCTTAGTTGTTCTGAGGTTTTTCTTTTTCCACAATTCGTCAAATTACTAAAAATTTACTGCAGCATGGTCAAGCCTACATATGGCCGCTTTGGTTGGAACAAAAAAGGACCTTTCCTGTATTATCATACTTTTTTTATAACCCTGTGTACAAGGCTACCAATCAATTTTATCACATAAAATTTACTATCATGGAGATTTAAATTTGAACTGATATTAGTAGAAATACCCACTTAGCATCCACAAATCAATGCTAAAGCATTTTCATTGTTTCAGGGAATGGACCAAAGGCGATTGTGCAACTTTAGGCCTGAAGTATATTCAGTATTACTTGAAGTAATAAATGTAATATATATTTTAGAGACTAAAATGTAGTTTGTGTTGCATACCTTACTGCTTCATTCTGTGGAAAGATGTAATTTATACAGAGTGAGCCCAAAACTTATTTG
Source organism: Leptura quadrifasciata (assembly GCA_963675555.1). NCBI lineage: Eukaryota > Metazoa > Arthropoda > Insecta > Coleoptera > Cerambycidae > Leptura > Leptura quadrifasciata. The sequence continues at coordinate 145,745,342 of OY776674.1, read as the reverse complement.
CACGCAGTGGCCCAAAGAAAGTAACCGCTACAACCTCTTCCCTTAAGATATGGCGGTTATTTTTAAACTGTTACAAATATGTACGTATAGAGGGATTCCAGGGTGTATTGGGGGTTTTTGACATTGTCGGAACTAAATGTGACAACATCAGAGTCAAAAAACCCACTTTCAAACTAATAATTGATGGGCAGGCATTAGTGGTTGCTCTCGAGAAACCTTGGCCCTTTTGGCGACCTTGCTCAACATTTTTCCAAAAGGGTACAATTTTTGGGAGCTCATTGCAATAGACTAGACGTTGTCTTTGACCGCTACAACGCTCTTTCTGTGAAATCTATTACACGCACGAAACGAGCTAAAGGAAAAGCTCAAGTACGCAGACAAGTTGAAAATGCGGATGTGCCACTACCAAATGATTGGAAAAGTTTTTTTATCTCTGTCTGAGTACAAGGCAGATCTTGCTAATTTTTTTTTGTAATGAGCTGCTGAAATATGCTTTCGCCAATCTTGATATGATCGTTTCTGGTGGGTTTCAAGACGAACGACGAGTGGAGAGTACAGATCCAAATATTGACGTATATCACCTAGCGGCAACTCACGAGGAAGGTGACTTACGAGTGATTCTGCATGGTACCCACATTCCACAGTGACTTCAATGCCAAAGTCATCATGGTTAGATACGCAGATATTTGTCTATTCACTGTGAACCATTTCCATACAATGAAATGCTCAGAAGTTTGGCTAATGTCTGGGACGGACAGACAATACATTCCAGTTCATGCAATCGCCGGTTCAAACACCACATCCAAATTTGCCAACGTCAGTAAACCGTCTGCATGGGCGCGGTACTGAAAGTCATCTGACCTGTTCTCCGGACTAGGAAACCTGGAGGAACCAACTATTTTTTATGTGAAGAAATTCGTCGTCCAACTCTACAAGGTCTGCACTTATAAATATCAAACTAAAACTTCGCCACCGCTTCCCACTTTTGAAACTTTCTAAAATGATTCTTTTTAATCTTACAGGTGCCACCACAAACTTTTACGGGTAATGAAGCACGACACATTATATTTGGGACAGTTAAACCTGAGGGATTTCCGCCCACAAGTGACGCTTTAAGACTACACATAATGAGAAGTCATTATCAAGTAAGTATTCTTTTAAAGTCCACATATATCTAGCATTTAATACACGCCACTAATTACATTATTCGCTTTTAATACTGCGTTTTTTAAAACGCCCACTTGCCAGACCCTCCCTTACCGGACTATCGGGAAATGGGATATAGATGGGAATTTTGTTCTGGTTCTCACGACATTGGAATCAGTTCCGAAAGCCTGCAAGGATATCCTAACTTGTGGGTGCAAGACGGGATGCGCCACCCGGACCTATGGTTGCCAAAAAAGTAATTTGACTTATCTAAAGTCATGCAGTGCATGATTGAGTGATTACTAATCTCAAATATTTTAAAACTTGTACCTGTACTGTATCTTAAGTGCCACTTGATTAGGGACGTGCAATTAGTCTTAGAGTTTTTAACGCTTCAGTGTTATTTCTAACGTGCCATAAACATGACAATGTGACCAGTTGTTTAGTTTTTAACAGTTTAAATTGGTACATTTTTTACTGTCTCTCTTCCTAGATAAGAATAAATCTGATAATTTTTCCTGAATGTGTTGACTTTTTTCTCCTAAGCGCAAACAATGCCAGTAGCTCACATAACAATTCTATTAGAATAGCCGCTATCTTAAATTACGAACTTTCGGTTGGCTATATGAGCAGGATATTATTAAATTTGACTTAAATGTGTCAAAAAACCCCGATACACCCTGGATTCTCTTTATATGTTCATATTCGCCATATTACAAACCGCCATAATAGTTAATTAAGGACTTCCGGTTAGAAGTATGAATAGGAAATTATTAAATTTGGTTTTAGTAGTGTCGACAACCCTCTGATACGTCCTGTATTCTTTCTATAAACTCATATTAGGAATATTTCTAAAATAGCCGCCTAATTGGACGCCATCTTGAATAACGGGCTCCATTTTTCGATCTGGCAACAAGCATTTTCGGATTCAGCGGGGTCAAAAACCCCTAAAAGCACTGCTTACCAAATTGCTTTCCGCAAGCTTAAAAACGTTTTTACTCAAAAGCGTTCCTAGTCTAATAATGTGCATAAAAATAGAGTCTTGCCAAGAACTGTGCAAAGGACGCCTCAAATTAATTATTGGAAATCAGCCCACATCAATACCCCCAGTGTGATATATTCTAGCTTTAATGCATTTCCTCGGCAAATAATAAATTATTTTCCAAATAATTTTCAAACAAATCAAACACCTAATCAATTTTCGATTTATTTTTGGTCAAACCCATTACAAAACTTACCTTGGAATTATAGATTTCCTGATCATCCAGCTTTTCATAACAAATTTGCAACCATCATACAGTGGCAGAGAAACTGAAAAAAAAATTACACCTTTAGTTCATGATTAATGTTATCTATCGAATATTTTAGTTCTGTATATATACTTGCTTATAATATGTAACTGTAATTATTAGTATGATATAATGGAACACTTTTTTTTATAGAGAAACGTTGTCGTAAAATCTCCTGAATAAATATGATGTTGGAATACGAGAATGTGAACATAAATGTAGTTAAAATAGTAAAGTCAGTTTTAATGAATAATTATTATGTAATATTGTAATTTTAAGACAGTAAATTTTAGATTATATAGGTGTACTGTGACTTTTTTACGACTGTTTTACATTGGAATATCTGCATAATATATTTTTAAATTATACATGAACTTTTCAGCAAGCCAAGAATTAACATATCTGTTTTAATACATTTCAAAGCCCTACCCTAATGAATATTGCATTTGGAGTATCCGTATTTGCGAACAAACACTTATTTCTGAATTAAAACTGAGCTAATGTTGCATCCTAGACCATAAATAACAAATAAAACTTTTTAAATGGGACAAAATGCGCTGCATAAATTCGCAATTCGAGATAAGGCCAGTTTCTGCACGTTCACTGGGGATGAAAAACTCGGAAAAACTTTAATTTTGCTCGTGAACCCTGTAAAATATTGCTTTAATCTCTGCAAAATGTGAAAAATAACACGTCTCTTCGCCTTAGCTGAATTTAAATTACTTGGTATAATCCCTAGAAAGGCGAAATAAAAACGGAAATGCTGCCTCACGTTTTAGCTTAACGTTACTTCAGGCTGTTTTTTTTGCTCTATATAATGTTTTAGTTGTGAGATTGTGTGAGGAATATTATTATGTTAAAATTTATTCCTTGCTTTTTAACTTTGTTCATATGTTGTTTAGAAAATAAACATTTTAACAGTTTTACTTTAAACCCAGGCCATTTAATTAATACTTGAGCAAAAAATTCGGATTACATTAACCTACATCATATAAAAATATAATCTTATCTCTGATTCTTTTCGCAAGTGTAAAACACCTTATGAAGTTAACTGAAATATTCATTTATTGCTAAAATGGTTAAAACTTAATCAAATAAGTATTTTTCATACTACTTCAGATATATCAAGTTATCCTTTAAAAGGTAGTATAGTAGATATTTAAACGAGAAATTTCCAAAACCAATAACAGAACCACTGGAATGACCGAAATCGTGCTTTATAATTTGTGATAAAATTCAATAGTTACTAAAGTAGAGACCTGAAAATTGCAATTTTATCTATAAAATTAGATAACTCCAAACTTTTTTTGGCAAGTACAAAAATATCACGTGTAGCGAAGAACTAGTAATGATCTAAAAACCAAGCTTATAAAAGTAGGTTGATGAGGGTCTTCGTCAGAGTCAATATTTACGTTGAATTACTAACATAACTACAAGGTCTCCGGAACAAACCCCAAAGAAAATCCCTTTTCTGGTGTTCCGGCAGAATCTGCTGAAGCTTCAGCAATTTGTGGTTCAAATCATGCTGATCAAAAGTTCTCATTGCACTTGAGTCGATCCTACCAGGAGTGATTGCTGTTAACGGCACACTCTTGCATGCGAGAGCGTTCCCAGAGCAAAAAATGGGACGTGGCAGGTTATTTAGTCCAATTTTTTATTTTTGTTTTTTTATGTTTTTTTTTTTTTTTTTAGTTTTTATGCATTACGGGATGATCTATGGGATTCTCGGGAATAAGTGCTCTATTTCCAGCATCATGTATCGTTAGAAAGGAGAATAATTCTTTTCTATTTTTTTATGTTTTTAGTTCTCTTGTGTTCTTATGTTTTTGTTTGTTCTTTGTAGTTTCTACGCATTAAGAACGGTTAATGACTTTCAGGAACAGGCGCTATAAATATATATCGTTCGAAGGAGATTTTTGGTGTTTTTTACCATTTCTTGTAATTTTCTAACTTTCATACTTTAAAAACATTCAAACGATTTTCAGGAATAAGTGCTCTGTTTCCAGAATCACATATCGTTCGAAGGAGAATCGTTCTTCTCATTTCTTTTATAGTTTCTTCGTTGTACCTTTTGTCATTTCTTAGTTTTTGTACATTAAGAACGTCTGTAGGATTTTCAGAAACACGTGGTCTGTTATGTTTTTCTTAGCTTTATATTGTTCTTCAACAATCAAGTGCTCTGTTTCCACCATTATGTATTGTTGTTTTTTTCTGTCGTTTTTTTTGTTATTTCTTAGTTTTCATACCCGAAGAATGTTCATAGAATTTTCAGGAATAAGTGCCCTGTTTTATGTATCGTTCGAATGAGAATCGCTTTTCTTTTTTAGTTTCTTTGATGTTTTTTTGTGCTTAGCTTCTATGCATTAGAACGTCCGTAGGATTTCGAGGAACAAGTGCTCTATTTGCAGTGTCGTGTATAATTGTCTTTTATATTATTTTTGTGTTTTTGTTGTTTTTTTAATATTTTTTTTTAGTTTTACTCATTGCTAATAAAATGCTGATCTAGTTTTTAAGGCATCGAGTCAATCCTATGATTGGTTTTCTCTCCAGGAGTGCCTGCCCTTTTTGCGTACAAAGGCACTTCCAGGGCCAAAAAAAGGCGAGACGTGAGGCCTGTTTGGTCTCATTTCTTTCTTTCTTTCTTTCTGTTTTTTGTAGTTATTATTTTTTAGTTGTTATACATTAATGACGTCCACAGGATTCTCAGAAGTAACCGCTGTTTCCAGCATAACATATCGCTCCAGGGAGAATCATGTTTTTTTTTTTTTATTTCTTTGTTACTTTATTATTTATTAGTTTTTATATATTAGGAACGCCCATAGGGTTTTTACGAATCAGTACTCTGTAGTATCATGTATCGTTCGATGGAGAATCTTCCTTTTTGGATTTTTATAGTTTCTATATATTAAGAGAATTTATAGAATTTCAGAAACAACTACTATTGTTTCAGCGTCATGTATTTTTTTTTTAGTTCTTTTGTTGCTTTATATTTTTTTATCTTTATGCATTAAGATTGTTCATAGTATTTTTAGGAATAAATGCCCCGGTTAGCTTTTATACATTAAGAAAGATTTTCAATAACAAGTGGCCTGCTTACAATATCATTTATTGATGTCTTTTATTTTTTGTTGGTGCCTCTTTGTAATTAAGTTTTCATATATTAAAACATGAATGGGATTTTCAAAGCCAAGTGCTTTATTTCCAGCATCATACATTGTTGTATTTTTAAATTAATCTATTGTTTTCCTGTCATTTCTAAGTTTTTAAACTTTAAGAACGTTAATTGGATTTTTAGAAATAAGTGCTCTGTTTCCAGCATCATATATCATTCGAGTGAGAATAAATTTTTTTGCTTTATCTTAGTTTCTTTTATGTTTCTTCTGTAATTTTTGAGTTTCTATACATTACACCATTTATAGGTTTTCAGAAACAAGTGCTCTGTTTCCAGCATCGTTGGTGTATAGTTGTATTTTATATTTTTTAAGCACTTTTTTTAGTTCTTATGAATTGCAAATAAAAATCTAATTAAAAGTTTTCAATGCACCAAGTCAATCTTGTCGGTGGTTTTCGCTCTAGTAATGCCTGCTCTTAATGGTGCCCTCTTGCATACGAGAGTATTCCCAGAGCCAAAAATTGGACGTGGCAAGCGTCCACGTGGCAAGCGTCCAGGTTCCACGTTGTTCTGTTTTTAGTTTTTACACGTTGAGAATATCCACAGGATTTTTAGGAATAAATGCTGTTTCCAGAATCATGTATTCATAGATCGAACGAGAATGATTTTTATTTTTTTTTAATTTGTACCCAGCATCATGTATTATTCTAACTAGAATCGTTCTTCTTTACTTTTTACATACTTTGATGTATATTTTGTAAATTTTTAGTTTCTATACATTAAAACGTCCATCAGACTTTCAGAGACAAGTATTCTGTTTTCAGCATCGTTTATGACTGCCTTTTAAATATTTCTTGTTATTACTTTTGTATTTTCTTAGTTTTCATACATTGCTAATCGAAAGTTTTCATTGCGCCGAGATTCTACCAGTGGTTTTCGTTTCAGGCGTTCCTGCTTTCAGTGGCGACCTCTTGCATCCCAGGGACAAAGACGGGGACTTTGCAAGCCATTTGGTGTTATTTATTTCTTTCTGTTTTTTAAATTTTTTAGTTGTTATATATTAAGAACGTTAGTTAATAGGATTTTCAGGAGTAGCCGTTCTGTTTCCAGCATTATGTACCGTTCCAGAGAGAAATCGCATTTTGTTTTGGTTTTAGTTTCCTTGTTGATTTGTTGATATCTTTTAGTTTCTACATATTAGGAAAATTGACAGGATCTTCAAGAATAAGTGCTCTATTTCCAGTATCACGTATCGTTCGATGGAGGATCGTTTTTTTTAAGTATTTTTTTAGTTATAGCATTTTCAGGAATAAGTTTCTATCATGTAGCATTCGAGAAGGAATCATTACTTTGTTTTTCTAGTTCTTTTGTCATTCTTTAGTTTTATACATTAGGAAATTTTCAGAAATAAGCAGTCTGTTTCCAAAATCATTTATTGATATCCTCTTATGCCTTTTGAATTTTTTTGTTGTCTTTTTGTAATGTTTGAGTTTTTTGAGCAACAACTATGAAATTTTCAGGATCAAGTGCTTTGCTTCCAGCATCATATATCTATAATTTCTTAAGTTGTTCTGTTGCAATTCTGTTATTTTTTAGTTTTTATACACTGAGTACGTTCATATATTTTTAGGAATAAGTGTGCTGTCTTTCCAGCATCATGCGTCATTCGAAGGAGAGTCGTTTTTTTATTTTTGTTATTTCTGTTGTTTTTTAATTTTTATAAATTAAGTACGTCCATAGGGTCTATAGGAAAAAGTACACGAATATATACACAGTTTATCCGTTATCAACCCCACCTAGTTACAATCTCGTTTTTACAACTTTGAAGAATCCCTGGAGAGAACTCACTTCTGGGGTCGACTCGAAGCAATAACAACTTTTTATCAACAAGATTTAAACTACAACTTGGTAAAGTTTCAGTCGATTCCTCAGAAAATAAGAGTAGTTCAGGAACTGTTTTTTTTTAAATTTCTGTATAATTTAAAAGCCAATTTTTTCAAAAGCTTATAACGGCGAGACCGTCTCATTGAGAATAACAATAATAGCTTCTAGAATCACCAGCAATAATATGATTACCTACCCGGCAAAAATTAAACTAGCTAATGTTCTAATTGAACAGTTTAAGGAATAACTAAAATTGATCGAATTTTAACATACTTCAATTTAAATAAACAGGAAATTCATTTGTTGCAAACTTTATATAATCTAAAAAAAAAAAACGGTGAAAGTTTCTGTTATTGATAACTATGGTACATTTTTCCAGTTTCTCATTCATGATTCGGTATTACTTTACCTTTTTAAGAACGATGCCTCACGAGAGAGAGGCAAAGTACACCACAGAGGTTCCATAATGGAGAAGACACATATTCATTCTATTTATAAAGGCATTAAATAAATATGACTCTTAACATACATTAATTATGTCCATTAACAGCATGAATAGAAGTATAATCCAGGAAAAGTTAAATCTAACTTCATTATTCGTATTAGAAAGGATGTTGTATACGAGAGCCAAAAAGACGAAGGATTTGTGGTTGATGCAGCTTATGTACAAAATGGTATACGGAAATATCAAATATTTACAGACGAGTCACAACGAGTGTCTTTTACTTGGAATAAAATAAAATTTTTTTTTCAAACGTCAATTAGTCATAATAAAATAAAGATAAAAAATTTCGAATTTCACCACCAAAAGCGCATGGTGTTAATATCACTTGGCCGGCATATTAAACAAAATACGCGTTGTTATGGATATATTGTTAAAGAGGAAGTAAAAGTACTTCTTCTGACGCTTCAGCGTTATAAAAAGTACTTTTACCTCCTCTGCTAAAGGCAACGCACAGTCTCCTAAAATACCAAACTTTAGTGTCATGAACTGAGTTAAGAAATGTAACGTTGTTGTGACGTCTGAAAAAAAAAATCGAGTCGAGTTGCCTACTTCACATATTCCTTGTCATTATTATTTTACAGTAACTGTAACTGTGATGAAGTCCTTGAATGTTTCATTATAATTGGTTTTCTCATCGTAGATGCAGTTAAGAATTTAGTAAAATACGAAGAAAAAATTAAATATGTGTAATATTTTTATGCGGCAGAAATTTCAGCAAGATTGAGATAAAGTGAATGACATAAAACAAAAAAATATATATCCGGTTAATTAGACATAATCATCAGACATTGTACATTTAGAACATATGCTTTAGATTTCAAACTAAATCGGACAGTCATAGTCACTGCCATGTATTATAATTTTAATTTTTTTTGTGCTAACGAGCAATGTAACTGTCAGATCTTGTACATCTGTAAGTGCTGTTTGTACATTGATATTAATATGTTAATATGTGGGTTAATGTTAATTGGGATTCCCTTATATCACTTTAATCAGAATAATTATCATTCATGTACACAGTACGTTGACAAGTCGTGAAATAGATACGATCCCTAATTTTGCGCAATAATGTTATTTTCAATTAAGGATTAACTTTCCAGGAACCTTTTCAACACATATTTAACAAAACTTTAGTTGGGTGACGAAGTATTTTTGCATATTGCAAATTAAAATACACTACAAATATGTATTGGATCAAGGATAAGTGAACTTCCAAACAGAGTCCTGAACTTCTTGGTTAGTTCCACTCACATTTACATCTCTCGTTGTCAACGTCTGTGAACATACTGTACATTATGTTATTATAATCTTCATTAATTATATTCATGTTATATTAAAAAGGGCACAAAGTTATACAAAGGCGTCTGGTGATGGTAAATATGTTTGTTGAAACGTTTTACAATATCAATTATTGCATGAATCAAAATGCTCATTAATGCAACTTTATATACAGGTTGTCCCGGAATATCGTTTGAAGTCAATATCTTCGTTATACGAAAACGTAAAAAGATGAACCAAAAACTATTTTATACGCATAGAAAACAATGCAAATTATATAGTTGATAGCTTCTTGCTCTTTTCAATACCTATCCACAACTAAACTATCTACAACTCTTTTGTTTTTCAAATAGTACCTCTACTTATTTTTCCTGAAAATGTTTTCCTACTTCATTCTAAATATATTAGCATAATGTGCATAATGTTTAAAATATAATAGGTCTGTCCATAAAATTTTGTTATTAATTGGATATTACAGATTTCTGGGTGTTTATAAACCTCTACAAAATTTTAAAAAAGTACTCATTTATTTTCGGCGTTATTTGTAATAGAAATTACCTCAACGCGTCAAGGCTAGAAAACGCTAATTTGGCGCAAGGCTAAGTGGGTGACGTCACATGCCTGCTACGCGATATGCGTTGCGATACTTTAAGTGTTGCTAGAGTGATATAGTTAATTTTGCGACTGTCATGAGCTAGACCGGGCCGGATATTTCTTCCGATGTTTATCATAGTCATATTTATCTGTGCGTTGATAGAAAGTTGGATACCATAATCACGTCTACGTTTGGAAAATTACGTGAAACTCCTTTCTGGAAACCCTCCTCCATATAATAAACTCTATTTGATGCTCTAAATAGTAAAGGCACTGTTACTGCCGTGAATTCAAACTTTGCTCTAACGAGAACGACATTGAATAAAGCTAACACAGCATACAGCTGTTCTAGCGCCTGCCGACTCAGCAAGCATGTGACGTCATAAGCGTTTATCTGACTGAAATAAAGCAAGCAATTTCTACGGCCGCTGCTGTTGTTCGGACTGACTTTTTTCAACCACAGCTCTAATATTGTTAGGTAAAAATCTTTATTTTGCACTACTTTTAATGTTATTAATTTCTTTGTGAACAAACTTATCGTGGAAATACATTAACGAAATTCACCATATCGTCTATAGGTGTTTTGCAAACTATGTCTTTTAAATAACTCACTAAGAACATTTAATGGGGTCAAATCTGGTGACCACCAACAATTTGTCTCTAAAATTAATTATTAATCAAACAATTCACAATAATCTACACGATATGTCATAGATTTTACCGAAACTACGTATGTTCTGTAATGATCAATGGAACATCGGTTAGAAATAGCTGGACAATGTTTTGGAGGAAATTTAGGTATATTCGCTCATCTTAACTACCCTCATAAGGAAGATCCTAGAAAATATAAATCTGATTAATATACCATAATACGTACTTATATAAAAAATGACGTGGATGAGTATGGTACACTGTAGTATGTAACTATGATTTTCTTACTTTACTAGTATCGAAGAATATTTCCTCCAAATTTCAGCCTCGTAAAAGTACATTATGAAATACTACCCTTTTTAATAACTTTAGGCTCACCTAACAGGTATCTGTAACCAAGGGAATCATCTGGCAATTTTTTTCTATATTTAAGAATGTATATATAAATTAAAAAATATTTGAACGCCAGACTTGTAGGAGTATATTAGTTTTTATAATTATTTTACACTTTAAAAAATTACTATTACTATTATTATTATTACTATTATTATTTAGTACTATTGCAACCGCGCCAATTCTGGCAGACTATAATTTTCTTACTTTACTTGTATTATATCAAGTATACACAAAATTTTAGCCTTGTACCTCACACGTTAGTCGAGGTGGTTACCAGTTCTTAGACTATAAGAAGTGAAATATAAGGGGAATTTTGAAGACGAATAGGATGCAAAACTCTAACCTCCCTTCGTTAAAATTACCAAAAAGTAAACTAAACTTAAGGAAAATTTTGAAGACGAATAGAAAGCAAAACTCTGGCCTCTTTTGGAATTATTCGCAGAGATTATCCTTAACTCATTTGTCAAGCAAAATTGAGTGTTTGCTTAATTGAAATAAATCTTAACCAGTAAGAAGTTCAATTTTTGGTCATACTCAGGGTAGAAATTTCTTTCATTATCATTATAGACACATGACACAATTTTATTTAATTTGCATTGTCGATCAAGAATTATACTACTTTATTTGGGCACATTGAATCAACTTAAAATTTAACAAAGCAATTAAGATTTTTTAGATAATAGTATATAAATATATATACGTGTTATTCACTTCTACTTAAGGCAAAGAACATGAACAAGAAGTCTGTTGGTATTGAAGTATGAATGGTAAATTAGTGATAGCAGGAGGAAGAACTCTACTGTTTTTGAAAAAATCATTCATTAACCAGAATAATTATAAGACATATTATTAAAGTATTAATCAAAAGTCAAAATATAACCTTTAGAGCAATACTTAGTTTCTACAAACATAAAACAAATGTAAGCTGTAGTTGTGTACTGTCACGTACTTCGACAACGCAGTTGATATCATCAGGAGATTACAAAATTTAAAATTAATAATGTAACGTATTTCTAACTTAAAATATAGTATAGCAAAATATTCATCGTTGTATATTACGTGATATACTAGCAAGCACGCAGTAGCTAACTCTCGTTGTCGTAATCGAGAGCGGGATCGTGAATAGATTTTTACAGATTTATGAAGTCACGTACAATAACAACCGCTTCTCGCTCTCAATCTAATGAACATTAATAAAAACTGTCTCAAAGATTCAAAGAGTCCTATAATAAGAAAAGCAAAGACCAAAGAATTGTACGCATAAGAAAAAGGAAGATTGCTTGGGCTTGTTTTGAAGTACAACATAGTTGAAAATAAAATTCCCACTAACAAGTTCAACACTCTGTATTTAGTTCATCGAAATCTTTTAAATAAATGATAAGTTGTCCATGTCAAGACAATGCTGTGTAGTTTTCTTGAATATCCATATTCCAGGATGTCTAAGGTGTCCAAACCGTAATTTAACATGATTTGATCTTGGCAGTCCTTTTTATTTTTAAAATTAAAATAAGCAGAGTCAACCTCAAATTTTAAATTGAGAGCTGACTGCGTATATACTGCACATGCGTAAACGGTTCCATAAGATAAGTAATGTTTAAGCCTCCATCAATGGTGGCTTAAATCAAGAACTTCACTTAAGAAATGGTACAAATGTACAAAAAGTATTTTTAAAAAAAATTATTTAAACAATAAAAGCAGGTAATGCTCTGTATGTGCCACTCCATAACACATCTCTCAGATTTCAAATTGTAATTTATAGTTTTAAAGTTATTAGCCTGTTTAATTTTATTTGAAATACCCTGTATATATGTATATATAAAATGTGTGTATGTATAGTTAATAGAAAGTGTAATTTAAAGAATTAAGTTCAGATTCAGATAAGATGATTAATAGATTTATCTAATCTGAAAGTAAAATGACTTTTAAATAAATCAAATACGGGATATCGATCACATCGGGTGTCATATGAAGTTCAAGAGGGCATTAAAAAGAGAAATGAGTGTATAAATTGCGAACAGCACTTCATCTTGGCAATAAAACCGCGCTCAGGAAAAATGATACACGACCTGTAATTGGCAATAAATTTCCGAGAGAGTATGAACCGTAAGTACGAACCAATTTTTCTCAGTTTTCAAGACTTCCTGGCCGATATCCCTGGCTATCTGAGGACCATCGTTCACTATTAATGATATTCCTGGTGCGCAACACTCACCCTTACAGGCAAAACCGCGGGCTTTGAGCTTCCCCATCCCATGCCGCTTGATTTATAGAGCTGAAATTCGAGTACGGTAAAATTCCAAAGTCTCCTTAATGAGATGCGGAGCTGTAAACTTTTTCCAACCAATGGCGCAGCTGCAGCGAGGTGAACAGGGCGGTGCTTCATGCTTATGTTTTTTTGAGTGGGGAGCGAGCTTAAAAAGCTCTCTTGATCCAGCTTTAAAAATACATGGGTGTTCCAATGGCTGCCTGAAATGTAGTTTTGGGTTATTTTTTACTTGAACCGGTTTTTGTGGAAAGAAGGATTGATGGCACAGTTGAGTTTTTGCGGTCGCTTCTGTTTAAAGTGCAGCTTTAGATGTTTTCTAGAGGATTTTCAACTCTTTGTTCGTTCTTATTTACAGCTTTTTGGTCGGTTTGGTTCAGTACATTTTTAATTGAACTTCAATATTAGAATTACCCAAATCCCTTTACCACATATGGCCTCCTCAAACATATAATTCTTCACATCTGGAAAAAAATATAATTCGAATTAAAATAAGCGTAAGTAATCTTTTCAAACTAAGAATAAAAAAAGTAAATGATATTATAATAATTCCCGTACTCATTTTACAAACAAACTCATGAATTTTATTTTTGCAACAATTATCTGATGTATTATACTTATGTTAATCAATTCCACGTAATAAAAATTCTGGACACTTCAAGGACAACATTTAAAGTAACTTATAAAATATACATTTGTACTACTAGTATTAATAAAATTTATTGAATTGAGTATTAGAGAAATCCAACTTAGATTATAATACATAATAAGTTAATTAACTATTGAACAACGAAAGGAGAATAAAGCGTCTCACATAGTAATAAAAACTATTAATGAGTACTATACAGAATAAGTACAGGTACTACAAAAATATATAGTCTTCAGGATAATAGTGGTTAGTTTAACAAACTGATTACATTATTTAATTTAATGTAAGAAGAAGCATTACGTTACAGCTCTTTAATCGATAATTTAGTCAGAGTGAATTTAAGAAGTGTTACAAGTTAATTAATTCTATATTTAGGAGTCAGATATTTAAAATTCAATGAACCAGAAATACATCAGTTTTAATAAAATTATGTAGTATATGGAATGGTACGTTATGAACCATTTGTAATAATAATATAATAATGTATTTTTAGGTGGATTTTGGGATAATAAAAATGAACAAAATTTCTTTTTTTTTAACTTGTCGACGTTTCGTTGAATTTATCTTCTTCAGGACGCTAAAAGAAAACGTATAAATGTAGATAGAAATAACTGTCGGTTTTTGCTGCTTGAGAAATAACTGTTTCTACAATTAATAATTCTGCATCTTCTTCTCCCTGTTGCGCGTGGATTCCTTCTTTATAAGCATCAAAATCAAATGGTTCTCGTTGCTTTCGTTTGAAGAAAACTCTCCCTGTGACACTACAGCATTTGTTTCTTCACAGAAAATGATGTCTGCTGAATGACCTGATATCTTCAAACCATTTTTTACAAGTTGGTAAAAATTGGTGTTATTCGACTACCAATTACGCCCATACCTCTTGATGAAACTTCAACTTTGAGGTACTCATTCGAAGCGAAATTTTAATACTCTTTAATTTTGATAATAAACGACTTCTCGATTGGATGCATTGTTTTTAAGTTATAGGCCATAAACTGAAAAAATCGCCAAAAATTCGTGGATTTTTCGGCAACACAAGAATTTACCAAGAGTTTGGAGGTCTAAAACTTCGATTCTACATTACATACTCTCTACAGTATATACAAGATGATAAAAAAAATCTACCACCTCGGTTTAAAGTAACTATCACCACCTTTCGATGACGCTGTTCCTGGAGTATTAATTTTTTAATATTTTTAACCTCTCCACAATAAAATTGTGAGAGGTTACTAAAATTGGTTCAAAAACGAAAATTGAGGTAACATCAAATCTTTACGTTCTGAGGTCCTAGGAACCGAAAAAAGGTTTTTGAAAAATGTCTGTGTGTGTGTGTATGTGTGTGTGTGTGTGGGTGTGTGTGTGTGTGTGTGTATGTGTGTGTGTATGTGTGTTAGCACGATAGCGCCGAAACTACTGAACGGATTTGAATGAAACTTTGCATGTGCGTTTCTTTAGTGCCCCAGAAGATTTTGGTTGAGATCGGATTACGTTTAGTGCCATTTTGACGCAACAAGTTGTTTACTTTATAATTACTTTCAATTTGTAATGGAGCCATTGAAAAGCAGTTAAAATTCTGATATCAGCGATATAGTGTCACGTTTCGATTTAGCACCTTTTAGATAGATAATAATAAATAACACCACCCGTAATTGTAGATAGATGGATAGGTTACTGGCAGGTTAAGTTGTTTACATACGAATTGCCGGTGTACGTCCGCTTATTAAAATTAGTGGTATAGATCTTATTCGATTGTCACTACGATGCTCGCGCCTCATAAGCGTACGCGTTAATTTTATAATTTTATCATATTGATTAAATTAATATCTTCCTTATTAAGCAAATCCATCGCTCAGAATAAAATATCCCGAATAGATATTTCATACTTCTAATTTATAAGAGACTTTAATCCTTCATATTAAGTAGTTTTAGATATTATATCCTTATTCCCCGACCTAGCACGCGCTACTCTCGTCAGTTTTCTAAAGCATCAGGCAGTATTCTCCAGTTAGTAAATTTTCTATTACTTTGTTGGAATCCTAAAGGTAGAATTTCGGATCTTTCCTTCTAATAGTGTTCACTTTGTCACTTCCTTCTAGCACGTGGATAGAACGGCATATCTGTAAAAGTGGAAAAGTTATTTTCATCCATCGTTTTGGGATTTATCCATTTTCTTACAGATTATACGATTTTCGTTGTATAATTGGCTGGTGCCGTAGTGTGCATTTGTATTTTTCTTGAAAATCGCTCTCTTGAAGAGGTTTTAACGTGCCAGTTCTTCAACCAGTGCTAGAACACTTTTGTGTGAATTCCTTAATCCAGGCCCTCAGTAGAGGTATGATTTGCTGTATTTCAATAGTTAAGACATATCTTTTTCTTTGCGCCTTTGGCGTAATTATATCGATTCTTTTATGCTTGATTTTAGGGTCTTTCCTCCCCACCCCTAGAGAATAAGTCCCTTGTAATTGGGAAAATTTATTTAATTTCAACGTATTACTACGACTTTGGAGCATCCTAGGTGGAAGCAATTTTGGGTAGCCCTAGGACTGATGTTTATTTACGAATTGTCGTCGAAGGTCGAATATTTGTATTTCTTTTGGGGATCGTACTCGTACTCGAGACTTATCTTGGATTGCAGCCCCAAAGATTAAGGTTTCGCCGTCAGGACGAGTTACATAAGGTCAGTGTGTTCCAATTCTTTCAAGTACAATCAGCAAGAGCACCCAAAGACACAAATATAGGGTGAGCTATGTAGTAATAAACCTGGAAACGACAAATACAGTAGCAACCGGCGTCGTAGTTAAATTACGTTACACCCTCGGTTATAATAGAGTTTTATATATATATATATATATATATATATATATATATATATATTTTGATTTTACCTAGTGCATCTATTTCTCTTAGTGGCTATTCAGCCATAGAATTAATAAATTAATTGTGAACAAGTATATAGCTATATTCTTGGGAAGTTTTATTTGTAAATTTTTTAGTATACCGGTAATGCCGGGTTTATTCCGCGTACATACACATATTTTGATTCAGTATATATATATTTGTGATTGTACTTTATTATATATTTTTTTGTTACGTTATTGTCACACATTTACTTGTGATTATAGTTGTAAATATACACTTGTTTTCTATTTTTTTGTTCATATATCAATATTTTCCGACTATCATCTTGGGTAAGCTTATAGTTTATTATATAATATATGATTTCCTTTAATCATAACTAGATACATCCTAGATATATTCTTTTGTGTACGATTTTGAAGCTTCACATTTTTTGCCTCAGGACTAAAAACTATCTTCTGGTTTATGAGCTTTTCGTGATTTTGAGTGTATAAGTTTAGATAATAAACTCTGGGTCAGAAGAAATCACGTGGCGCCCTGTAAATTTAATATTATTTTACTACAAATATTCCCTGCCCTACTGTTAGCTGGCACTGACCTAGTGTAATTGCGGGTAAGTTTCGATATGGAACGATTACCTTTGCCACACCTGGAACAAGACCCTGAGGCTATCTCATCCTCTCTCATTTAAAAACAAAAAAAGTACATATAGAATTTAATCATAAATCCGGGTTGATATTTGGTTGACCTTACCTCGGTTTTCTCGTTTTTTTTTTCCCTTGAATTTTTTTTTTATTTTGCGTGGCAATATCACACTTCCACCCTTTCGATTTGGTTTCCGTGAAAAAAATTAAAAACAAAGCAAATATGAAGCATAGATCGCATTTCGCATGACATGAGCGATCGGATTGCAATGGGCAAATTTTGACGGTTGTCATTGTCATCGTTTGTCATCCGATAACGTTAGTGTCATGTCATGTTAATAAGATTTTTGGCATATTTGTAACTTTTAGTGGATTGTCACAAGCTTTAAAGGTAACAATATCAATATCATATGCTTTCTGTAACTTCGTTGGTGAATTTATTATAGATTATCACTTTACCAATTTTCAGTTTGTTGCTTTACAAATCTGTAGTATTTAGGATAACTAGACTTTCTTAGTCGTGCAAGTGATGTTAAAGTTGTTAATATCCTAATAGTATATTAATCAACGGGCGATAATGTAGGTAATAACTCGCATAGATGATTGTAAATTCATTAAGTTGAGGGTTTTTTTAGTGCCCCAGAAGATCTGAAAAGGTTTTGGATGAGATCGGATTACGTTTAGTGCCGTTTTGTCACACACTTTAATGCTCTTTTCGGCTTCAAAGATCCACCGAGTGGGGAGGTTCCAGCCGCTTCCAGTAGCTGCCGATTTTTTTTACAAATTTTGGCTCGCTTTGTCTTCAGAAAAATATTGTTTTGTCATTTTTTTATAAAAATTAAAAAATCCTGAAAAATTATAAAATTATAATGAATTTTAGATCTTTTGCATTGGGTTGTTCTTCTCCTTCATCTAAAAAACGTAGACATTTCAACGGTTAAAATGAGCCCGGATAGACACAGAGCAAAGTAAGCATAGTACAGTGAAATCTGCATCACAACAGGGCTTCGACGGCGGTACTGTGCCTGCACCTTGATGTGGAGTAGGACACACTGGCACTAAGTCAGGAACCCTGGATAGTTCAAACTAGTATAATAGGGTTATCAAGACTAAGTGGACTTATTTACAGCTCACCAACAACAGATAGGCCGAGGACAGTCTTCTACATTTCTCGGCATATCAAAACCCAGCCACTTCAATACCTCTCAACATCTGACTTAACGGCCGTGAAGGTGGAATGTTTGGTGGCAGGCAAACCAACAAATGTTGTCTTGGCGTCAGTAGTGTACATCCCTCAAGATTTGGTCACACCACCACCAACAAAGGAGATCCTGGTACCACACTGTCGCAATCAAAACTGGGAGTTAATCATGGGATGTGACGCCAACGCACACCATGTGACCTGGGGCAGTGAAGACAACAATGCAAGAGGTAAATCGCTTTATGATTATATTACCAGTAACAACCTTAGCGTAAGTAATAGGGGCTGTACACCGACATTCATTAACAGTAGAAGTTAAACTATAATACATATAACACTAACAACGTGGCGTATATCCAGCCTAATCCAGAATGGGCATGTGTCTGGTAACACTATCAGACCACCAATGGATAAACTTTGAAATCAACCTCATCAAGGCACCCAAAAAACCATTCCGAGATCCCCGAAGAACTGATAGAGATAAATATCGATGTCAGCTCAGGGAGAACTTTGAAGGGGTTAATAAGAGGGTGCCCAGAACCAGTGGCGAAATAGAGCAATATGTCAAAATCTTGCGAAAAGCCACGAGACAAGCTTTTGAACATCTTGCCCCTTGAGGTCCTCGCAACAGCTCAATGAGGCCACCAAATGGTGGTCTCAAGGGCTGACTGATCTCAAGAAGAAGGCTAGGACTTCGTTCAACAAAGCAAAACTGACAAGACAGGAATCCGATTGGGAATCATACAAAACCAATCTGAAAGAGATTAAGAAACTAGTCAGACAGAGACGAAGAGATGCGTGGAGAACCTACTTTGAGGAAATCGAAGATTACTGACAAAATGTAAATATCTCGGAAACTACTTGTTTCCCAGATTCCAAAAAAAAAAATGCTTATTCAATGTAAAAAGGTACACTTTCACATAATTTCATGTAAATTTAATTATTTTTACGGGAGACAAAATTAAAAAACCAAAAAATCGGTTTTTCGCCGTTTTCTCAGAAAATTTGAAGTTATTTTGAAAAATTCCTGATCTAAAAGTTTTATAATTTCTTATTACCTACAACTTTCGTAACAGACATTTTCCGCTAGGAGGTCACATTTTGTTGAAAGTCGCTAAAAACACTGTCAGCCATTGAACAGCACCACTACAATTCCACTTTATTTCGTGTTTAATTTTTGTTTTTTCTCTTAATTATAACCTTAACTAAATATTCCGGCTGGTCCTTTAGCCTTCAAAATTCGCTTTGGCACCAGACTATAAGGATTAAATTATTCCTTGATTCGATAATTATTTAATATTTTTTATTTTATCGAATCTTGCAAATACCACAATTCGCACAGCTTTAGAATGCTATGTCATTGTAACTGTTAAAAGGTATCCATCTGAGAATTAAAATGATAATTCGGGAGTCATACATTGGGGGTCAAACTGCCGATAACATCGTATTTAAAAAATATTGTAACTATTGCAAATCAAAATATACCACAGAGTAGATTGAAAAACGTGCAAATACTTTTGTCCAATCTATTTCTTATTCATCAGAAATTTGATGTTCAGATACATTCCTCCAATCCTGTATATTCCTAAGACTATAAGAAATAAATATAAATTTAAGGGTGCGTATGGAAACGTGATGGATTAGCATATATTTGATGTGAACATTGCGTCCTCGTCGATGCATCATCTAAGTACGATAGGTTTATAATATTTTTCTGTGGACATTCTTATTAAAGTACGTAAATATTTGCTTGAAACAAAATCAACAATAGGGTTCAATTTCAATATTTTGGTATTAAAGCTCTGGAAAGTGTTAGGAAGAAGCAGGAGTGTACTAGCAGTAATTGCCAGAAATTCAACAGTTAAGTACTGGGGTTATTTCACAGTTTTATTTTCACTTGAATTTGCATTGTGGGACTAGTAAGAACTAAGTATGTGACAATTTTTTTTATAGAGGCTGATTAATTTTATATTCAGTTTACAATTTTAATTATAAAACATAATATTTTTAGTCGCAAACTCCTCCATAAAATCCTTATTTTACTATAAGGAACGTAACCAGACTGCAACTAACAGCTACTCTCCGGGCTATGTGCCCCGTCGAGCGCTGAATTACAAGTTACAAGCCTGGTGTGTTAAGTGTAATAATTGCATATTACCATCAAAACGCTAATGCTTCGATTGCAACAAACACCAGCCGAAAGACTAATCCTACTTAAAAGAGCTCTCGTGCCAGTCGTCACACACTACTTGCAGACTGCAGTTTCGAGCTGTTGGCTCTCGTCAGTGCAAGGTAGGCATGTAAGCTCCTTTAAGGAGGATCAGTCTTTCGGCTGGTGTTTGTTGCAACCGAAGCATTAGCGTTTTGATGGTAATATGCAATTATTACACTTAACGCGCCAGGCTTGTAACTTGTAATTCAGTGCTCGGCGGGGCACATAGCCCGGACAGTAGCTGTTGGCTGCAGTCTGGTTACGTTCCTTATAGTAAAATAAGGATTTTATGGAGGATTTTGCGACTAAAATATTATGTTTTAATATTCCGCCCTCTAGAAGCACATTTGAACTATGCTAAGCTCAGTCAGTTTATTTATTTTTCGATGGCAACAGACACTGGACCGTTAGATGGCGCCTGCTGGCTATTTTACATGTCGCTATCCTAAAGATACCGAGATGTACCAAGTAGTCAAGGGATTCTCGTGTCGGTCGTCACATGCCTACCTTGCACTGACGAGAGCCAACAGCCCGAAACTGCAGTCTGCAAGTGGTGTGGGACGACTGGCACGAGAGCTCCTTTAAGTAGGATCAGTCTTTCGGCTGGTGTTTGTTGCAATCGAAATATTAGTGTTTTGATGGTAATATGCAATTATTACACGTAATGCACCAGGCTTGTAACTTGTAATTCAGCGCTCGGCGAGGCACGTAGCTCAGAGAGTAGCTGTTGGTTGCAGTCTGGTTACGTTCCTTATAGTAAAATAAGAATTTTATGAAGGAGTTTGCGAGTAAAATATTATGTTTTAATATTCCGCCCTCTAAAAGCACATTTGCACAATTATTGTTCACTTCAAAAGTCTTCACATGCGCAGTATAAACAGTTTAAACATTAATTTTGTATGGCAAAAATAAGTCAGAAACTTCACCATTATTTTCTTTGATATCATCACCTAGTGATTCAGAGGTGTTAGCTTTTCAGAGACCGCGTATTGCTTCTTTTTAATTTCTTGTCCCGTGAACTATATAGAAATAATAATTGTGTAAGTCGATGCTATAACATTTATAAGTTATTAAATTAACTGTAGCTTGAAGGAAACTTTAGTGCGATAGGCATTATATTACAATTGAAATGTTTCGTGCCGATCTGCAAAAATACTACAATGAACTAAAACTGTGAATATCAGGAAAGTTTAGAGTAAAGCTGCTCCATAAACATCTTCAGGGGACTTATATTGACTGTTAAGGTCGCTTTAACGTTAAGCTTTCATTAACTAGTCATAACAATGATATAGACAGTTTGACGTCCGAATTATTCTGCCCTCGTTAGTTAAATCTACATTTTTTTTCATTTTCTGGGTTCCTATCTATATTGGTAAATCAGTATTATTTATATCTATTTTACTAAGTTAGAACTTCCTAACTACTCCTGATATCTATTAATTTCACCTAAATACATTGTTCTATGTCTAAAATAACTGCATTTACTAACATAAAAGATCCTATCAAACAACAGTTTTAACAATTTGTCAGTTAGGATGATTTAACTAACGAGGACAGTATTTTCTTCCAAATATATTTTACACAAGTCATTAGACAAAAACAAGTAGTACACTCTATATAAATACTGAATTAATATTCACTAAAATGAGACTAATTTTGGTTCAATAAATTTAACTGAATTTTACAAAATTAGCCTCCATAATTAAAATAAATAACGGGTTTTACGAAGAAAAGTCGTTTGGAGCCAGATCAGGGTTCTAGCTGGCCACAAGATGGTTCCCTATCCAAAGATTTGAAAATGTAACGTTCAGAAAATCCTGACCTGCAGCACTATCGTGAGGACGACGACCATGTTGTCGAAATTTCTGGAACAATGTGCTGCTGCAATAGATTTAAGTAGTTAAGGCCGCTTAGTGTACCATCAATGAAAAATGGACCGAACATATGATCCCCCAGCTTAACACCCCATATATTTAATTTCTGGGAATACTGAATTTGTCATGCATAAAATCGATGTAGATTTTCCCGAGACCAATAATGAACGATTGACGTTGATTAAGGCGCGACGTAGCAATCGCGATTAACCACACGGGTATCGCGCAACCGGGTTCGAATTCCGGCTCCGGTACTCTCGGAGGAAATGATTGTATGTCCGCGTTTTTTCCAATATGTAACCCCCTTGCCCGCACAAGCCTCTGGCTTCTGGAATTGGGAGTTTTCTAATTTCTGTGGTGTTTTTTTAAAAAAAGACAATTTATCAGTGAAAACAATATTTTTGATGGCATTGTCATCACGGCTCGCCTTTTCCATTACACTTTCACAAAAGATCATTAGTCTGATTCCTCAGAATTTTTTTCATGGGTTCTTCTTACTTTGTTTTGTATGGTCGGTAACCAATTTTCTTGAAAATCCTTCTTACCGTCCTGTCACATGAGTCTACTGCCTCAGAAATTGCTTTAGCAGAAACTGTGGGATTTTCATTAACAATGGCCAAAACCACCCTGATTTTATTACCAATGTTGTGTTGTGGGACTGACTCTCTTTTATCTCTTCCAGGAGAAACGCACCCAAGTTTTTCGCAGTCTTTTTATGATTCGACTGATTGCATCTAGTCCAGGAGAAGGCTTATTTGGATATGTACTTTGAAATACTACTTCTGTTACACGCACTGGACTCCATACCACCGATGCATATTCTAACTTGGACCTTACAAATGTTACAAACAACAGGCGCAATATGTGGATAGATTCAAAATCCATATTGCGAATTATTAAACCGAGACTCTTATATGCAGCAGCTACAGTGGTACCAATATGGTAATTAAAAGATAGTTTGGAGTCAAAGGCAACACCAAGGTCGACTGTTAAGTCTGGCCGACTAAGGAAGGAACCATCAAGAGCATAATCGTGTATTATCAAGTCTTTTTTACGACAGTACGACATTACATTGCATTTGTTGATGTTGAGAGGGAGATGATTATCAATACACCAGAAGTTTATTAAATTTAAATTTCTTTGCAACCTAACACAGTCGTGGAACGAATTTATCTCACAAAGTATCTTTAAATCATCTGCATATAGAAGAAATCTCACATCCAATTTGGTAGCAATATCGTTAATAAATGTCACAAACAAAAGATGCCCCAAAATCGAACCCTGGGGAACTCCAGATTGAACATTGAACAAACTGGGTTCTACCGGTTAAGTAGGACCTAAACATGGCAGTCAGGCCACCACTGAGAGCGATATTCTCCAGCTTGCTCAACAGTAAGCCATGGTCAAGTTTGTCAAATGCTTTGGAGAAGTCAGTGTAGATAACATCTACCTGACTTCTTCGATCAAGGATTTCGTTAATAAATTGTGTCTTATATATTAAATTATTGACAGTGGAGCGTCCTTCAATAAAACCGTGCTGTTCTGGTAAAATAATATTTTTCAGATGACCTGACATAAAAGTATGAATTAACATTTCAAAGACTTTGGAGAAATTGCACAGGATAACAATTGGTCTGTGATTAGCGATTTCATTCTTTGAACCCTTCTTATAAAGAGGAGATATTCTGGAAATTTTCCAGATGTCGGGAAAGGTACAGTTATGTAGAATTAAATTAAATATTATACACAGCGGTTGTGAGAAAATGATATCGCAGTCCCTAATTAGGAACGCTGGTATAAGATCAGGCCCACTGGTCATTTTAGGCTTAATTAGTCTTATAGATTTCCGTACTTCCTCAGTGGTGATATTTTTGATGTGAAATAAATTATTGTTTGCGAACGATAAATTGTTGGGATCGACTTCAGACGAATTAGTATAAGCGCTGGAAAAGAAATCGGCAAAACTGTTTACAATTGATTGGGGATCATCCATCATATGAAATGTCTAGATACCCATAAATTCATCCATGTACGTAGTTGGATGCCACCATCTGTATTTTCCTCTGAAACTTATTTGTGGCATTCTACGAATATTTTTTCCTATTATTTGGGTTTTCCACCACATGTATTATTAGCCTCTTCAGAAACAAATTCGGTGATATGTTTTTGAAGAGGATAATAATACATGTGGTAGAAAACCCAAATAAAAGGAAAGAGTATCTGTATTTTCGTTACAAAATAGTTTGTCTTTTGCAAACGTTGTTACGCCCATGCGTGCCATTCTATGTGACCTTGACTTGAATGATGACGTAAGCGACAATATTCGTGATTTGAAGTATATCAACCACTGTTTAGGAGATGTATTCATGGGGGAGTAGTTCCGTTAGAAATTGTATAAGTGTACTTGTTTATGGAAACTTTCGCTGCTATTTTTTATGAACCATCTGACATTTTGGAACACCCTGTACAAAGGTACCTCACACCTATATAATTAACTTATAATGTGTGAGATAAAAATACATTGATAATTTAACACCGACAGAAAATTATACGCATATATTGGAAAAGATTTTATTATGTTTTTATTATTTTTATATCTGATTTAAAACCACTGTTAACACTATCTAAAGAATTGTTTTTCAAGGCTTAAATAATTGCTATTGTTTAGCTCCTGTTCCCGACTTATATAAATTCGGTGCAATATATTGCAACTCGCAGAATTGCATTTCGCCTCTGGTAGGGCACTGGACATATTTTTTGCATTGTTCGGCTCACGGCAATAAATAATGGAACTCTTTAACAAAGTACGCCTGCCGGCCCAAAAAAGGGACGGGGCTTATGGAACTATCTCCCTCTAGCGCTTGTATTAGTATTCACTACAGGGCAGTAGCAAATTATTTTACAAGTTTTTATGTATTTGGGAAAATGTCAGATGCAGCGTTATGACATCCCATAATTAAAAGTACTAAAATTTGTTATGAACTTGCATTCTATTCGTAAGTTCTCTATTTTTTATGAAGTTTGTTCACACTCTTGGTAGATTTTTATTGTTTGACATTTATTAATATTAACATACGGGGTTTTATATATTGATGTTGCCTTTACTGCCAAATCGATCAATCAAAATAAGTTATTCATTTCAATTGCTTTCACTTTGGTTGTATCAAATTAACTTTGCTGGAGAATTATTACTCCTTCATTTCTATATTATTATTATTATTAGCCATTACTCGACTCCGAGTATAAAAATGTTACAGTCGATAAATTGTGTACAATAAAAAACAAGTAAAAGGTGTAGTCTATTGTAATTCCCATTCATCTACGGTGCACACGACTATGGCTATAGAGGCCAATTCGGAAGAGCACATGTCGACCACAGTCAGGACAAACATGTCTTGGATTCGGCCTTCTTGCAGCAACATTTCCTTGATAGCTGGCCACAACCCCTCGCCATTCGGTTCTGTCCGCTGCAAGTTGTTCCCATTGCTCGTCTGCAATACCGTAGGATTTTAGATTTTCATGGAGAGCGTCTTTGAACCTCTTTCGTTGACCGCCACGCCTTCTTCTACCGCTTAGCAATTCACCATAAAGTGTACATCTAGGAAGGCGGTTATCATGCATACGATGAACGTGACCTGCCCATCTTAGGCGTGCTCTTGAAATAAGCACCTCAATTGGAAGGCTCTTTGCTCTCCTGAGTACTTCCACGTTTGATATGTGATGGAACCAACGGATTTTCATCATACTTCTGAGGTGTCTTTGCTGAAAACGTTCTAATTCTTTCACATGACGACGGTAAGTGACCCAGCTTTCACATCCATATAGCAGTGTTGGAATGACAACTGCTCTGTAGACAGCCATTTTCGTTGACAAAGCAAGGTCGTGGTTGTCAAATACTCTCTCTCTAAGTCTCCAAAGTGCTCTAGATGCAGCGTTAATTCTATTGCGAATCTCGCTGTCCATGTTTGCTTTGTCATTAACAACGTTGCCTAAGTAATTGAACTGATCCACCACTTCAAGAGAATTTCCGTTAAGTGTAATGTCTATTTGGTTCACTTGATGAGGAGTTGACATAATCTTAGTCTTTCCAATGTTGATTTTAAGTCCCAAGGAATCATAGCTCTGGGCATACACATCTAAAAGTTCTTGAAGCTCTTCCGGCGCAGAGGCTAAAAGTGCACAGTCATCCGCATACTGGAGATCACAAATGAATCGTGTGCGTGTCTTTGTGAAAGCTCTAAAGCGCCCTATGTTAAAGAGACCGCCATCAAAACGGTATCTGAGACCTATTCCTCTGACTGTCAGTTTGTTGTCAACAATAATTGTTAGAGTAGTGGTAAACAAATTAAAGAGTAGGGGTGCCAGGACACATCCCTGCCTAACTCCAGTGAGGGTTTGGAAAGGTTCGGTTGCCTCATTATTATACATAACCTGGGCGTTGTTGTTTGCATGTAGACTGCAACATACTTCCACAAATTTTCTAGGGATACCTAAGCGGAACATAATTTTCCAGAGCACTTCCCTGTCCACCGAGTCAAATGTATTTCTATAATTCATTATCTGGAGGAATATTAATGGAATCGATGTTCAGTTGTTGTACTTGAATTATAAATACTCTTTTAGAGGTACCAACCTTTAAAACAGTGCTCCATTCGTGATGGGTGAATCATAACAAAGAAACAAACTATAAAATAATACTAAGAGATCTCAAGGTCCTCATTCATTTATTATGAAGATAAGTTCGTAACAAATGGTTCTGTAGATGCTAATGCTAAAAGAAGAACTTATCAAATTTAATATGTCTATAAGAGAGTACTGTTCTGTGTAAGTAATATTTACGGATGTAACATAAATGTAATCTTAAGGCTGTGTATGCAACATACACAGCAAATAATAGTTCTTTACGATAGCTTTTTTTTCGAAACATCAGCAAATACATTATTTTCACTTCTGTTCTGATTTGTACTGTTTGGTAAGAAATACCTCCTTACTGCACCTATGACATGAATGCCATAGACGTAGAGGTTTTGGGATTTAATGTGTATACGAGAACCAAGGGCCTCTAAAATTTTTTTTGGCGTTAAGAAAATGTTATAATTGGCTCATTTTCTAGTAATATACTGGATATTTCTATTATTTTAAAGACACTGTGGTTAATTTTAGAAGTTTAACTATGTGATAAGAAACTCCAAAGAAGGGAAGCATATTGAAAGTAAATCCGGCTTTATACAGTAGGTAAATGAGACACCCGTTAGCCTCAAGGTGCCGGCCTCAGGAGGTGCCAAAAAATAATAAACAATAATAATAATTAACGACTTTATTGAGATAATAAATATCTACAATATAGGGCGAAGTTTAAATAACATCTATTGTTACAATTAACCCTAAATTAAAAAAAAAAAAAAATGAATAAGAATTTTTAAAAGCTTTAAAATGTTCTATTTATTTATATTTATTTATCTATATTTATTTTCTTCTCACTTAGTTCCTATTCTATTTTAAAACGTCTCTTACAATAATAAATCATATATTTTTTTAAAACAATGCCGTCGTTCGGTCACTCTCAGAAGAAAATTATGGATGAATTTAATTAAATAACGAAAAAAAATTCATATTGAAAATACTACTAGCATCGTGTAGGTATAGGGATATGCTTATATATCTCGTATCCGACATGCAACAAAGAAATAGAGGTTCGTGTGCAGTCAGCAGCTGGCTAATTCTAGCTTCACATATTATACTCTTTTCAACTGAGTATCACTATGTTGTACCAGGTTATAAATAATCGGGCGGGCATGACCCTCGAGTTCATGACATTACATTTTAATGAAACTTGAAATATGAACCTCATGATATGTATTGACAAAATCACAGGGGGGATAGTTTCGATAGATTAAAAAATAAAAATGTTTGACCGCCTAATTTTGCTTAAATATTAAAACAATATTCACATATATAAAATTATATTTCCTTTTAGTTCATGACGCGGGAATTCAATGAAACATGAAATATGTACTTAATGATGCCTACCCCGTAGGCAAAGTGAATAGTTTCATATTTCTCTGATCGGTGTAAAATTTTACCTAGCTATACTGCATCGAATGTGATTGTTTATCGTAATATATCAAAAGGGCCTTACTTTTAACTTTGTCCGATTTCAACCTAACAAATATTAAAATTCATTAAATCACTAGTTAGTGATTCAGTGTTTAGTTAAACAAGATCACAAGAGAGAATGTTTTTGATAAATTAATAAATAAAAATATTTGACCACCTAATGATGCCTAAATATCGAAACAATATTCATATGCCGAGTGCCACGAAGTAGAGGTTCTCCACTATAACTCTTTTATTTTTGAGCATATCAAAATGAAGTTTGGGGATCTAGAGCCATACAGAAAACTGCATTTTTTGACATAATAATATGAAGCAATTTGATGGCACTTCTGGTTTCACCGAAAAAGACTCTTTTGATTTTCAAATGGAACACCCTGTATATTATTACATTTTTGGATTCAAGCTGAATTCTTGAGCATGTGTGGTGATTTTTATAAATTTCTGACCAGTTGTTATTTTTTTATAGCAATTATAAATTTTGATCTAGGCTGCTATGAAATAAAAAAATATGTAGTTTGTCATTTAGTTTCTACGGAAAATAATATTTCGCATCTAGTTACCTTTGCATTTTAAAAAGACACAAAAAAATCGAAATGACAATTCCCTAACTGAAACTTTCAGTTATGTATTGTTACAATGGTGTATACAAATAATGAGAAAGTTGTCCTGCTTCTTATTTACGGGTAATGTCGTAAAAATGGAAAGCGTGCACACAAAATTTACAGTACAAGCAAAAAAAAAACAATTTATTATGACAGTAAGTATGCAACGTACAATACAAAGAAAATTTTAAGGTAAAAATCATACAATAAGATAAATATCAAGAATATAGCAACGTCTAGGGTTTTTATCAGCTAATGGTAGGAAAAAGAATTGAAGAATTAAACAACTTTTAGAAGAAAAAATGATATACAGTAGTCACTTAACTTTTCCGAAATTGGGAGATTTTTCAGACGCTCCAGACTTGGAGATTATTGATCGAGGTCCTTGCTGGTTGTAGAAATCCTCGCAATGATAAAATTTGTATACCAAAATTCGTTTACCAAAATCTAAATAATCCAAAAATAGTATAGTTCCCAAGTTCTATCTCAAAATCTAGCTGTACCAAATCGAAATCTGGCCGTACCAAAATCTAAATCTGGCCTTACCAAAATCGTCTATAATTAAATTTACAAAATTAGTCTCAAAATTAACCTCTAATATGTGAACGTGTCTATAATAAATCTAAGATATTAACACTTACCCAGAATAATCTTCTGAACGATAAACCTGCTAATTAAATCCGAATAAAACGAAATTTCAATTAAACAATACAAAATATTAATTAAAAATACGTGAAATTCAGTTTTTGATCCGGTACCAAGCCGAGTAGCAACCACGTGCCTTTTTAACTAAATTAATTACTTAGTAAAGTTTTCAGTTCGATTTTTTAATCGAAAAAGGAAGTTTTAAGTTTTAAGATGCTTGGGTAATATTTATAACCATTTTAACTCACAAAACGAGAGAAAATGACTTAAATTGACAGTTTGATAATTCGGCTGTCAGAGTACCAACTTGAGAAAGTTTAAAAACTAAATTGACTTAAGGATTAAGGAAAGTTATGTCATATAGCTAACATTTGTATTTCTCAAGGTAGCTTCCCAAATGCTTTAAAAACTTCTAAATTTTTGCCCTATACAAAGAAAGGAGATCAAAAATTACTCGCCAACTATTGTTCAATTTCAATCTTGTCGGGGTTTTCTAAAGTAATTGAAAAAATTTTAGCCAAAAGAATTACTAAATTTTTAGAAATAAATAGTCTCAAATACTCAGCATGGTTTTAGACATAAAAGGTCGACGATGTCGGCGTTATTAAATGCAACGATCTGTTAAGGTCATATCTAACAAACCGAAAACAGTTTGTAAATTATTTTGGCCAAAATTCAAATGAGCTCACAATAGATGATGGTGTTCCACAGGGAAGTGTTTTGGGTCCGTTGCTGTTTTTATTATATTGTAATGATATAGATGATCATCTGTCTATATCTCACTATATCTCATTATGAATTTGCGGATGACATGACACTGGTTGCATTCAATCAGAATCAAGAAAACGTAATCCAACAACTAAACAACAACTTAGTAGCACTGTTTAATTATCTTAGTAGATGTCTTCACTTAAAAATTAACCAAGAAAAACTCATATATTACAATTTCATCCAATTACTGCCAATTATATGAGCAGCCCCTTAATTAAGCTGAATGGAAGATCTATTGAGCAAAAAACAAGTTTCAAACTACTTGGAATACATATAGACCTATTGCTAACATGGCGAGATCTTGTAAGCTATGTATGAAAAAAATTTGCAAGTACTTGTTTTGCATTAAAAGGCTCTCCACCATCATCAACAGAAATGTCACAAAGACCTTTTACTACTCCAATTTCGAATATGTTATGAGGTATGGAATTATCGCATATGGATTCCCGTCAGCTGCAAATAGAGTTTCCATGATGCAAAAAAGCTATTTGCTGTATGTTTGGGTTAAAATATCGAGAGACCTGCAAACAAGTTTTTATTAGGGATTAAATACTCACTTTCCCTTGCATCTATATATTGAAAATTCTAAAATTTGTGAGACAAAATTCATTCTGTTTTAACCTACAAAATGAACATCACAATTATAATACCAGATATGGTCAAAACTTGCAATATGACATACACAGTTTAGAACTGTATAAATCAAGTCCATACTATATGGGGGCTAAATTGCCCACCGGTATTAAAAATGTTAGTTTAAACAAACGTACTTTTAAGAAAATTGTTATTATCCAATGCATTTTATTCTATCAGTGAATTTCTTTCTCATGTTTTTAATTAGTTATTAATTGTAATTGTTTCTTTTTATATTTTTCTGAAGTTAAATGAACAAGTTTATATTTTTTGCTCATATTTTTGTTTGTATGTTTGTAATTTTTCCATTGTTCATTTTTTACTTACCCCATATCCTATACTGTGATCTCTTGGGTCAATAAATATATTTATACATCTTTTTGCATTTCCGGTGCCATATTCCATAAAAACCTTGAGACTATTGCTTTGAAGATGATCCATGTTTCCTAGCATGATTATTAGCACATCTGTATCTGTACTTAGAGAGCTGCCGATTTACGCTGTCTCTCACACTTCAACATACCCATAGCGCTTTTCACTTGCACTCATGTTGAACATTCTCGATCACCTGATAGGTAGAATGTCCCAACGAAATGATCTGTCTTTTTGAAAATATCTATTTTTAGTTACCAATATTATTCTGTATAAATATCAACGTGTCTCGAATATATTTTGTCGATTTTTTATTAAATATAATTTTGCAAACATCTGGCAAAGTTTTAGACCCGACTAAGTGATCTTTCTTTTTTTTTCAACTCCTTAAATACTAAATTGAAAGGTATTAAAATTTCAAAATTCCTCAAGAATATTTTTTGCAAACAAAATTCGCTAATTTAAAAACTTAAGGGTCGGTTAAACCCTACTACCCTTCAGCCAGGTCTGCGTTTTTGTATTGAGACATTACAAAGGCAGTATTCTACAACTTATCACGGTGCCTCAAGTACCTACCCAAAAATGTCTACCAGCTCTCCTACTAGTATTCAAGTTAACTAAAATCAACCAAATTTAAAATTGTTTTAAATGTCTCCTTTCAGGGTTAATTACAATGCGTATATATTACTAAGTCATAGTTATGCACTGTGACGTTTTGGAGTTATTTATCATAGTTTGTCTGTGATAATGTTAAAGAACACGGTAAAACCCTCGGTATACTTTTCGACGTTGTAACAAAATCCGACTTAGGAAATATTTCGCATGAAAAGCGTGCTTCACGTAAAAATATCGTGGAAGAGGTTTTTAATATTTTTAATCATATTTTCGCTCTACGGAGCGATTTTTATGCAAAAATTTCAATAACTCTTCAAGGAGCGTCATTTTAGAAAGTGTAGTAAATGTCGCTGCACAGGGATGTAATGTCGCCCCGACCACTAAAATTTAGAAAGTATAACAAAATTTCGGAAATTTCAAAATTAAAAACCCTTTTACGAATCCACGTTGTTAAGCACTGCAACTCATGCGAGGTCTTAAATATGAGGACAAGTTAATCCAGCTTCTATTCAAAGTATATCGTGAGTTTTAGCGAAAATAGCCCTTAGCGACATGGGACCCCCATCATTTCCTAGCAGTCGATTTTGACGGGGAAATGATGAGTTTTAACGGGATTTGCCCTAAACCGGTCCCTCGGTGATTCGGTGCCAGAAAAGTATCTTTACCAGGTACTCATATGTGCATGGGACCGCCTTGCCTGAACATATAAAATTGTAATTGCAGAATACAATTCAAAGTATTAGCGATTCAAGCATTCTCAAGCTCCGAGGAGCGACCAAAATTGTTATTGAAATAAAAATACGTGAATAAGACAGGCAAGCAAAAGCCCACCAAATTTCAGAAACTTTGAACTTTTCTTGAATCTTTTTGTGTAATCGTTAGCTCACAAAACCGCATTTTGGATGGTAGTTGGTACATTATAAATCGTTCCGTTCCTCACCATGTGTTGTACACGGGCCAGACTAGTGTTTGTTAAACATATTTCTTAAAAGTTGTTGTAAAAACATAAATTTCTGAAGAGATTCAATATATATTTTTGAACTTTATATTGTCTTTTAATTGTGTTTTCTAACAAAATTCCCTTTCAGGTATAATTTTAAGAAAGTGTTAGTACATCCAGTGTTAGGTTTATAGTGTTATGACGTCCAATAGATACTATCAGAGCAGCAGTTAAGCAAAAACGAACAGTAAGTATAAGTTTTCATATTATTCTCCGTCTGAAACAGTCATCTTGAACCCTAATTTTGTGAACGTTAACATTCATTTTTGAAATATATATAAAGCCCTTCAGACTCCAAAAGATGAATCGTTCACAATAATACTTTCTTGTGTTATGCAATCTGACCTTTTATCCAATAAGTAACTATCCACAATAGGGGATAATTTGATGCAATGCCATTGTGGGCAATGTAAAAATTATTGAAAAATCTCGTGACATTTCCAGTGAAGAGGAAAAGCAAGCAATGCCTCATTAGAATTAGGTAATATAGGCATTAAGTAAAATTAAATAAAAAGGAAATATGTGCTAAACATAACAAAAAGTAAAATTGTTTAAAATTTAAGTAGAAATCGTTTTAACAAAGTCAAATGAATTATTATGGATGCTCTGTGCAAGAGTAAACAAAAGTTTTTTGACACATAAAATTTAACTCATCCAAATTCATAAAACATATTTTAATTAAATTACGGCGACCAACATACAAAGTACTAATTAGATATGAAGTTCATTTAATAACCTAATTTTGTTCCTTCATGTTGATAACAATTGTTTTACTAAAAATTAATTAAATCCAGCGAAACATATAACCAACCAGTTAATTTCAAATGGGCAAATTAAAAGTAAAGAGAAGAGAAAATATCTTTTTGGATTTCTTAAACCAAAATAAACAACCTACATTAAATAAATAAAGGCATATTTCAAAACCGTCCAGCTCTAATTAGAACTTGGAAAATCAAAGTAAGCAGTCCCTCAAATGAACGTACGTGAATTGTGTATGCGGCCATTTTGTTTTCCAGTAGTTCTTAATTTTATTTTAATTTAATTTAATTAAGTATTATGTTGCGTTAACTTATTGAAAGTGAATTGATTTATTGCTGAATAACTCAATAGTAGATTTATAAAGTACGTTACTGTTGGCTTAAAGTTGAATATTTTGATTTGCGGAATTCCATTTACTTCGAAAACTTTCCTTCTAAAACATTCCAAGCATTTTAACACAATGAATTTTGTGACTTTGAATAAAAATGCATGCAACAAAGGAAAAGTGGGAAATAATGTCAAAGCAACGTTACGACGAATTTTTCAAAGGTAGCCTTAAGCATTCCTAAAGTCACAAAAGTAAGAAGTAAAATAATTGAAACTGCCTCTAACGCCTAAAAACATAACGAACGGTCTGATACTTTTTGCTAATAATGCAAGTGCCTTAAAACAAAAAAAATGTTAAAATCCAAAATCTACTCGAGTATTAGAATGATCCAATTTATCAGTGTATGTAAATGAACCATTGAAATAAATCGAACCAATGCGTTATTAGGAATAAAACGGGTTTAACTTGTCCATCTTCTGGCGGATGCGCCAGTGTAAAAATCAATATAAAAAGATATTCCATTTATAGATGTTCAAAATAATCTCAAGACTAACAATATTAACTGATACATACAGGGTGTCCCAATCAAAAGTAGGTACCCTGAATAACTTTGGCGATAAAATTCTTTTGAAAAATTGGTCAAACACGTCCACCTTGTTTCCAAGGGGGACATATTTTAATGCAATACTTGTATACCTATCATCATCCCTCTACCCTACATGGCCACCCCTAAAAAAATTCAAATGGCAAAGGGGGTCGAGTGATACATCTTTTGAAAGGTCTTTCAATTCTCTACATAACTGTGTATATTTTTAAACTTTTATCGATTCGTTCCTAAGAAATAAATTGTTTCATTATTTTAGGCTCGGAAAATAAAAATAAAGAAGCAGTTTAAATTCTCGTATGTATTGTTCAAAATGACCCCCACCGACTTCCATACAATAATGTAATCTATTTTAAAATTCTGTACGAATATTTCTGATCACATCTGGAGTCAATAAACGGTATTCTCGAACAATTCTTTCACGTAACTCTTCTAGAGATGCGGGTTTTGTTGCAAATACCGTCGATTTCAAATGCCCCCACAGAAAGAAATCCAAGGGAGTTAAATGTGGGGATGCCCCATCCTGTTGAAAAGACAGTTCGCCCTCTAAAAGATTATCGTCTTTTTCGAGGATTTGGGTAATCATTGGGTCGATGTTATTTTTTAACAAATCGAGGTAACTTTCTCCATTTAAATGTGATCCCCTAAGATCCCAGCACGAACATTTCTCTTCTGTGGCCGTTGGGTGTGAGTTTCCATGAACAAGTGTGGATTGAATTCACTCCAATATCTACAATTGTGCCTGTTTACCTCCCCATTTAAGTAAAATGTCGATTCGTCAGAAAAACACGTATTGTACAGTAGATTAGCATTACCGTTTAATTGTTCACTAAAAATCTCGCAGAATTCAAGCCGAGGATCGGAATCATCTTCGTTTAATACGTGTTCAATTTAAATTTATAAGTATGAAATTTGTGGGCCTTCAAAATTCGATGAACACTACGTCGTGATACACCGGAAGCCTCAGCTACTTTCCTGATTGATTATTATCCATCTGCAAATGATCCAGAAGTGCCACTTCGACTGCTTCATTCCTAATCGGTCGCTGAGTTTCATGCTATTTGTATTCTACAGAACCTGTTTCCGTAAATTTTTTCAATAATTGTAAAACATACTGAGAATCAACCTGGATGATTTCTATTGAATATGGGCTCCGTAGCTCTAGCACAATTATCGTTTTTAAAATAAATGCTGACAATTTATATTCTCTCTTGAAGGGTATAAACCATTTTGAGAACACTCACTCTGGTAAAGTGTATCACGATTTAAAATTGTTTGTGAACAAATTAATGTTCAAGGACTATCAAATACTTATGGGTCTTTTAATATTCTAATACTAAACGGACAAGGAAAGCGTTTTTTGTCGTAAAAACTCGTGTCGATTTGAGAGCACTAAAACATGTAGTTTTTTAAATAAATTCCAATACCCACTGGCGTGTATTTTAATTTTTTTAAACGATTTCGATTGTGTGTAATCATTAAAAATAAAATTTATTTTTCTTACCAACTAATCGATAAAAGTTAAAAAAATACAGTTATTTAGGGAATTGAAATAGCTTTCAAAAGATGTATCACTCGACCCCCCTTGCCATTTGAATTTTTTGATGGGGTGGCCGTGTATGGTAGAGGGATGATGATAGGTAGACAAGTATTACATTATAATATGCCCC
This sequence comes from Leptura quadrifasciata, assembly GCA_963675555.1. Lineage (NCBI taxonomy): Eukaryota > Metazoa > Arthropoda > Insecta > Coleoptera > Cerambycidae > Leptura > Leptura quadrifasciata. The sequence continues at coordinate 145,708,672 of OY776674.1, read as the reverse complement.
CCGGAAACTTATTAGCCGTTACTCGAGTCCGAGTATAGAAATTTTACAGTCGATAAATTGCGTACAATAAAAATCAAGTAAAAGGTGTAGTCTATTGTAATTTCCATTCATCTACGGTGCACACGACTATGGCTATAGAGGCCAATTCGGGAGAGCACAAGTCGACCGCAATCAGGACAAACATAGACCTGGTTAGGTCTTGGATTCGGCCTTCTTGCAGCAACATTTCCTTGATAGCTGGCCACAACCCCTCGCCATTCGGTTCTGTCCGCTGCAAGTTGTTCCCATTGCTCGTCTGCAATACCGCAGGATTTTAGATTTTCATGGAGAGCGTCTTTGAACCTCTTTCGTTGACCGCCACGCTTTCTTCTACCGCTTAGCAATTCACCATAAAGTGTACATTTAGGAAGGCGGTTATCATGCATACGATGAACGTGACCTGTCCATCTTAGGCGTGCTCTTGAAATAAGCACCTCAATTGGAAGGCTGTTTGCTCTCCTGAGTACTTCCACGTTTGATATGTGATGGAACCAACGGATTTTCATCATACTTCTGAGGTGTCTTTGCTGAAAACGTTCTAATTCTTTCACATGACGACGGTAAGTGACCCAGCTTTCACACCCATATAGCAGTGTTGGAATGACAACTGCTCTGTAGACAGCCATTTTCGTTGACAAAGCAAGGTCGTGGTTGTCAAATACTCTCTCTCTAAGTCCCCAGAATGCTCTAGATGCAGCGTTAATTCTATTGCGAATCTCGCTGTCCATGTTTGCTTTGTCATTAACAACGTTGCCTAAGTAATTGAACTGATCCACCACTTCAAGAGAATTTCCGTTAAGTGTAATGTCTATTTGGTTCACTTGATGAGGAGTTGACATAATCTTAGTCTTTCCAATGTTGATTTTAAGTCCCAAAGAATCATAGCTTTGGGCATACACATCTAAAAGCTCTTGAAGCTCTTCCGGCGTAGAGGCTAAAAGTGCACAGTCATCCGCATACTGGAGATCACAAATGAATCGTGTGCGTGTCTTCGTGAAAGCTCTAAAGCGCCCTATGTTAAAGAGACCGCCATCAAAACGGTATCTGAGACCTATTCCTCTGACTGTCAGTTTGTTGTCAACAATAATTGTTAGAGCAGTGGTAAACAAATTAAAGAGTAGGGGTGCCAGGACACATCCCTGCCTAACTCCAGTGAGAGTTTGGAAAGGTTCGGTTGCCTCATTATTATACATAACCTGGGCGTTGTTGTTTGTATGTAGACTGCGACATACTTCCACAAATTTTCTAGGGATACCTAAGCGGAACATAATTTTCCAGAGCACTTCCCTGTCCACCGAGTCAAACGCCTTGGTTAAATCAATGAAGGCCATGTGAATTTCTCCTTGATGTTCGAGTGCTTTTTCTTGAAGCTGTTTAAGTGTGAAGATTAAATCCGATGTGCCTCGGTTTGGTCTAAAGCCACTCTGTGTTTCAGGAAGTAACTTTTCCATAACAGGTGTTAGCCTATTTGCCATCGCTTTAGTGAGTATCTTCCCTCCAACAGCCAGGAGAGCTATACCCCTGTAATTTCCACAGTCCGCAGCGCTCCCTTTGTTTTTGAAGAGGTTGATTAAAAGTGTATCACGAAACTCCTGCGGAGCTTGACCACTTTCCCACACGACATCAAACAGTTTTTTGAGGTAGGGTATGAGCTCCGACGACACAGCTTTAAAGATCTCAGCTGGGAGTGAGTCGGCGCCGGGAGATTTGTTATTTTTTAGCTGCCCAATGGCGGTTAAGATCCCGGAAACAAGGTCGACGTGTTTGACCAATTTTTCAAAACAATTTTTTCCAAACTTATTCAGGGTGTCAACTTTTGGTTGGGACACCATGCATGATGTTCGGCTTTGAGCGGCTTAGAAACTATGAATTTTTATTTTTGTTTTTGGGCCTACTCTAGAGAATACTTGTCGGTTGCAGCGAGATGATTTTTGTATTAGTCTAAGTATTCATCTAATAAAACAACATTTCTTCAATTATTATTACAACAGTCAAATAAAAAAATCTTCAAAACATTTTATGCAATACTACAGTATTTTAATTACATTTCACAATAGTATAAATAAAATTCATCTAGAAACTATATACAAAATGATAAAACAAGGAAACTATGGCGTAATTCAAACGCAAATATTCTTCTCGATTGCATACCACAATGAACCAGTATCGTACAGTAGAACAAACCATACAGAAAAAGATAGAGGGTACAGTGGTTAACTCGAATCCACTAAATAAAGTCACTTTTAGGCTAAGTTGTGAATTCAAAAACCAGCCACCGAGGACGCACCTATCTCGTGAAGAGTCAGTAGCCATACCAATAAATAGTATATTACAAAACAAGCACGAGCAAGTGAAATTTAACACAGGATTAGAAATGTTGCGGGATTTATACAAGACTGTGTAAGACCCTTTCCAGCAAGTTTTGTACAATATTTTCCCAAGGAAAAAAATAAACAACTATTTTTCATTTGACAATTTAATAATTTAAAATGTGACACGACGTTTATTGTGACAGTTGACGTCGTCCTAACATACACTTGTGTTCAGCGCCGGATTGGGGAGATATTCCGGAGCGGGCCTGGTCCGACCGGCCCCACTCCTACGTACTTTTACCCTTGGGTCATTATGTATGCAATTTAACCCGCATCGGTGTTCCCAAGGGCGCTATCGAAAAAAAATAACACCAAAAAATTTAAAAAAATTCAATCTATAGATATATCAATTTTCAAATTTTTCGACGTAAGAAAAAAAATCGTGACCGAAAGGGTTTTAATGTGGTTGTAAGGTAGTACTGCCCCATCCAATGATCCCATAGCTTACTCTGGATTCTATTAATCCGTAGTATATTGTTTTTAAAGATTTTATGTCGAGAAAAGTTTTCATAAATTTAAATTTATATAGCAGATCTTTTAAACTATTTACTACGCTAGCAATGTGAGTATTCCAATGTAAATTTGAGTCCAAGTGAACTCCTAGATATTTAATTGTAGTGGCTTTTTCTATTTGCAATTTGTTTGGATCTTGCGTAATCTGTAGACAGTTAAAAGTCGGTAGGGTATTTTTATACGAAGAAAACGTCAAAAATTTGGTTTTTGAAAAATTTATCATTAAAAGCCTTTTGTCGAAAAAGTTTTTTTATGTTTCCCAAGTCTATTTCTGCTTTAGTTTTTAACTGTGCCCAAGAATTAGCTGTGAAAATAGAGCCGTATCGTCTGCGAAACTAATGTTTTTTCCACTGGAATTTAGACAGAGAAGCTCATTTACATATAGAGTGAATAAGATTGGCCCCAACACGGTTTCTTGTGGAACACCGTATTGAATAACTGATTCTTTATTTTGAGCTGTATTTATTTGAACGAACTGTTTCCTATTACTTAAGTAGGTCTTCATTAGTGTTAACTTGGTACCCCTAAATTCTATATTTTCTAAGCACTCTATGAGTTGAGATTGACAGTGTTAAAGGCTTTAGGGAGATCTAAGAAAACAGCAAGTGCAGGATTGCTTGCTCCGACTGACTGATAAATTTCCTTTATTAAGCATGCCATCACATCCTGAGTTGATCTGCCCTCTCTAAAATCATATTGTTTTTCTGATAATATATTGTATTTAGTGAAAAAGTTGTTAATTCGTTCCTTCAGAATCTTTTCAAAAGTTTTACAGATGTTACTTACAAGAGATAGTTAGATACATCGCTCTTTTCTCCGCTCTTATATAGTGGCTTCACTAGTGCTATTTTAAATATATCAGGACATACTCCTGTAAAAAATATTTCTCAGATTTGATTTGATCGACGCCAGGAGCTTTATGGTATTTTAAACTTAGAATGGTATTTTTGATCTCCTCTTCATTAGTTTGCCCTAAAAAAATTGAATATGGATTGATGTTTACAGTAGTTCTTTTATTTCCTTTTACCAGCTTGATTTTGCTAGCTAAGTCTTTACCGATATTTATAAAGAATTTGTTAAAAACTTCACATATTTCCTCTGCTTTTGTTACCTGTTTTCCTTCTGTATGTATAATTTTTTAAATATTGTTTCTTGATTTGCTGCCTTCAGTTTCCTTAATTATTTTCCATAGTACTTTGTAGTTATCTTTGCTTCCTTCTATTTTCTTTTTATAGTAACTGGATTTAGTTATTTGGATTAGATCGTTTAGTTTTTTTCGATACATTCGATATTCTGTTGCTAACTCGGTGTTTTCTGAGTCTCTTTGTAGTTTTTTAAATAGTTTATCTTTCTTGCATATTGATTTTACCAATCCTTCAGTTATCCAACACTTCCTCTTAATTTCTGTTCTCTTCTTTTTTAAAATGGTTGTGCATTGGTCTATTTCTTTTTTTATTGTATTTATGATAATTTCTGTTGCTTTATTCACATCTGGTATATTGTATAAATTTTCCCAATCATATTCACTTAATTTGAATTTCAGTTTTCGTAATCTGTATATTTTAAAGTCCACCTTTCTGTGGGTTGGTGATTGTTTTCTATTTGACTATGTAATTCGAGTGCCAATAGTATCGAGAAATGATCCGTGATTGAGGATTTATGAACCAAAGGGGAAATTTCTTCATGATTCTCATTTATTTGGTCAACAAACAAATGGTTTATACAATATTTTGAGCCTCCCTGTGTCCAGGATATACATTTATTGTTGACATAAAGCCATATTAAGATACTCCTCTGTTACAGGATCATATATTTTCAAAATATTTATGTTTAAATCACCTGTCACAATATTATGATCATTATTTTCTTTTTTGACATTTAAATGGTTATTTAAGTTTGTAATGAATTCTTTGGGGCATGTTGCTGGTGGTCTATAGATTGTTGCAATTGAAATAGTTTTGCCATAAATATTCATTTGGCCTTTACTACACAGTTATTACCTAAATAATACTTCTCCCAATTAAAATTGATATTTTCTCTAATATAGAATACTACTCCATCGTTTTTATTTATGTTACCATTGTTGTAAATAGCCGTATATCCCTCGATATCAAAAAATGTTGTTTTATCAATATTAAAAGTTTCAGTAAGCACTATTACAGCGCAATTTTTTTAAGAATATGTTGATCTCGTCGTAGTCATTTACGTGATATATTTTGAAATTTGTATTTTTTGTAAATGCAAGATTATTATAAAAGTCGTTGTAATTATTCAATCGACTGTTTTGAAGTTTACATCTTTAATGAATGCATCCATTATTTACTTTATATGTTACAGAGCATTAATTAATTAATAGTGAAAAGATGATAATGCTAATAATAATAATAATAAAATCTAGGCAATATTTAAAAAATTTAAACAATACTTAAAACTACCTCTTAGGGATTAAACTAGTTTAATATTACTTACTGTTAACTACGTCTAATTATTCTTTTTATTTGATTTTAGTTATGAGTGTTTTTCTGTCGCGTACCCCTTCCTGTGTATCTTACTGGGGTATTTCTTTCCTTTTTATTTTTCTCTTTAGCTGATTCATCTTTTGATGTTCCTGCAACTCTTCTTCTTTCTTCTTTCTCTTTGTTATTTTTTTTACCTCTTGCTCCTGGCACTCTTTTTTACACCGATCTATATCTTGCTCTCTTCGCTCCCTCTTTCTAGTTCTTCTGTTGTATAAAGCTCACCGTCTATTTCTAGTTGGTTTCCTTTTATTTTTGCTTGTTGATTTTTTCTCTTGCGATTTTTTTATGTTCTCTTAGTACCTTTTGCTCTTCTCTACCTTCTGCACACAGATCATGTGTTATTGAAATGTTGCTTCCTTTTAGCTTCCGCGTGTTTTTAAAGAAAATTGTCTTTTTCAAATATGATATAAATTCTATTATTACTGGAGAATTAGTATTTTTCCCAATTCGATAAAGATTATTAATATCTTATTCGATGAAGAACGTGCCCAGTAGGTTATTCAGTGTGTCAATAATTTCCTGTACCAAATTATTGCCAGCTGTTTCTATCCCAAATAAGATTATATTGTTTCTGCGAAATCTAGTTGCTTTTTCTGAATGGTCTTTATTTCTTCTTGTGTGCTATTAATTTTTCTTGTGATTCCTTCGATATTTGATTGGAGTTCTTTTTTAATGCTTTCCTTTTGTTTTTCATTGGAGGCTACAAGCAGTTTATATAGTTCTGACATTGACGATATCTCTGTATAAGACATTATTTTTCTTTCACCCTTATTGTAATTAGAAGCTAATAAAAAACCCAGCTGTTAAAGTTTTTGCTTATCCAATCTTAATCTTCTCAATAGCCAATACAATACTGTTAATGTTCGTATTGTTGTCATTTATTTAATTTTGAATTATACTCTTTGGGTGTGTGGCTACCTTTGTATTTAAGCCGACATGTGTTTTTATTGGTGTTGGGTTACCAGTTGTTCCTATCTTTCAACATTACTCCCTGATTTTTTTTTGGAGGCAATAAGTTTTGATATCAACTATCCATGTGCCAAATTTAATTATAATTGTTACAACCATTTTAGAGAAAAAAATATTTAATTATCTTAAGCCCTAGCCACCGCCCCTGCATTTTTTGGAGTTAAAAAGTCGTGTCATCTTATCCTAGTTCTAAGGGGGTATTCAGATATTAAATTTAATCAAAATCGTTACAGCCATTTTTAAAAAAAAAATATTTTGCATTTTTCTGTCGGTTTTTAGGAGTTAACTCCCCTCATATTTGAGCTAGCCTCAATTTTATGTCAAGCTATCACAAAGCAAAGTAAAATCGATTCAGTAGATTTGACTTTAGACGCGACCGTAGATTGCAGGCGGCAGACAGACATTTTCTAAAACCACTCTCCAGGCTGCAGGGATCCTGAAAACGTGTAAATTCATCAATAATTCAAATTCTATTTTTGCACAATAAAATCCATAGTTTCCTATATAATACGTATATGGGAAAATAAAAACAAAAAGCTAAAAAGAAGCTTAAATGGAGAAGGAAGGAAGAAAGTGAGTGAAGGGCGAAAAGAATATCCAAAAGAAGCAAAAATAATCTAATAGTGGAGAAATATACTGATGATTTATTGGATACTTCTATCGTCATGGTGTCAGAATAAGAAAGAAATGAGTTGAAATATCAATAGATGATATATTAAAAGTAAATATATGTGGAATAGTTAGATATGACGAAAATAATTATCCAGCTATGTATATACAAATGAAATAATTTCCTGGAGGACCTAAACATTTCATTTTAAGGACAAATCAAAGGCATACGCGAGATAAGCTTGAATACAAAATCTCAGTTATGCTGTTAAGTGGTGAAGATTAGAATTGGCAAGAAAACATACTGCGGTACAGAAAGAATGATGTAATGCAACTGATACTGAATAACACCGGAGCTTTCACAATTCTTCAAGTAGAGTAATACTTATGTCACAGTTAAGGTAATATTTTTCGGTAATTGAGCAATGAACATTTAAATATCATTGTTTACTTAAATTCTTCTCAAAATAATAATATGTATGTAGGAAATCTTATTTATGTGAAATAGGAATTTTAGGGTCGACTGTGAGAATTAATAGCAATAAATGGATTCATTTATTAAATCAACCATTAATACGTTTATAATAATTTAACTTTTTAATTATTTTAATTAATATTTATAAAATTTTCAGATGAATATTTTATAAAAAATAATTTAATTTTCAAATCTATAAGTAATTCATTAACATACCATTCATATTGCGTTATAAGTTTATTATTATTTAAAATTTTTGTGATATATAACTATCGATTAGTTAATGTAATTAATTGTTTTATCGTCAATAATGGCACTTAGGTCATAATAAATATTCACAATTACATTGGAAGGAAATGGAATTTATATTAAATATGCCAATCTAAATCCCATCTGCTATGTATTATATGTAAATACTTTTACTATTACAGTTGTACAATATATTCGTGATAAATAAGTAATGCTGCTTCTCTTACTCTTTAATAATATATAGGGTATTGCCTATATTTCACGGTATTTAGAAATTATATGTAAAATTATTACATATTTCCAGAAATAAAATTGCAAATAAAAATTACATTGGGACTGCTACAAAAGACGAATATAAAACTACATATTTTTTATTCCCTGATTCCCTTCGCCCTAAACTATTTATATTTATGAAGTTTCATGAATCTTAATAAATAACATTGCCGATATCCGACTTCAATTAAATACTATAGATTTAGCTTAACAAATATCGATGGAAAATTTTGAAAAATATTTCAATGAAAGACATCCTAATACAGCTAAAATCATGAATAGTATCGTTCGCGTCATAATTTTTTAATTTCCGAATAAAATAAACCCGAGGTCACACAGAATGGCACGCACGGTCGTATCAATGTTTGTAGAACACAAATATTTTATAATGAAAATATATGAACAATAACAACATGTGATACATATAATTTTACAATTCATCTCATGGGTTCCTTTACAAATGTAACAGGGACCATTCGTTACGTTTCCCATGATTAAAGTATTCTTAATTTCACCACCATGTCTCTGGCTACTGCATTCAGTCTTTACCTACTGCACGCTACTGAATTGACAGAATGCTGAACGTTGATTGAACAACTAACGCTTGTAAAATTCATTTGTAAAATGCATCGTCGCTCGGAATTTCTGTCTTAAACTATGTTTGTCACATAAAGGGCTCACGGCAGCTCTAACAGTCGGAGAGGGTTGTGGGTCTTCTAGAAACTCACTAAGGGTTAAAATAAATGCCTGGGCGCCAGTCAGTAGACCTAACAAATTGTTTAGACTACTAATAATTAAATTTAAAAAAAAGTTTAAAAAAAATGACTAAAAAAAATTAGATGAGGCAGGTTATTAAGATGACGAAATTAAACCAAGATGGCATTAGCTTGACACTTTAATAATTGGTATATGAATATATATATAAAAAAAAATTTGTAGAAAAATTTAATAATGAGAATATTATATAAAAAACAAGTAAATAACTATACTACTAAATGTATAAATATAACACTAAAATTATGTTATGTTGGCCCTACTCGCCAGAATGTCTTTCGGGATTATGCAAGTTAATGCAAATGGACTTAATAGCGCGCTTTACCTCTATGACATCAGCGACTAGATATAACCCTAAAATATGTTCAATGCAATATGCAATGTCTCGTATTATGTTAGATTATATAAGAAGCTTACACCTAGAAGTAAGATGATAACTACGGACAGAAAATCTATCTCGGGTATAAAGGTAGGTAAGTGTTTATCGCTAACATTATGTAAACTATAGGTAAATGATATAATCTATGTATTTTAGCACAAGTTGATTGGTACTACCGTAAAAGCTATTAGGAGTTCACATACTCAGATCATTTTCCACATGTGAGACAGGTAACGTCCCTTTATAATAACATTTATATTATATTCTTTATAAAAAAAAACAACAAAGTTAGGCATAAATAAGTGACTGCCTAAATCTACTCTAAAATAATATAACGTTACTTCTGTGTCGCTGAGGCCCACTTTATATTTTCTTTCTCTTTTAGGTGGTGACAAACAAAGAAACGTGGCGTATTACTATTGAGCGAACCTTCCTTTCTTTTTTTAATTAAGCATAAACTTCTCGCAGAGGCTTCCGCTAGGTATCACGTAGTCCTGGTATACATACAACGATGACAAGAAAATACAAATATTGTACTTACAGTATCTATGACTATTACGCTTAACTGCTTGTAGTGAAATTCTGTGATACTTCACCGACATCCGACGAATATGGCTTTGGCAACTAACAATAAGAGCCTGGAACAGGACAAATCACATGTAGGTAGGTATTATCTCAACACCAGATTTCCAACTTAAATCTCCAGTACATTAACAATGTATGTCTCCAATCATAAATTTCATTACAAAACATTCAAGATGTAGATTTTTTGTCCTGACATCAGAACACTAGCAATTTTTAACGTATAGAAAAAAACCTGAAATATTAATTTCACCTCAGTTATGGGAAATTACATAAATTGTATAAACTTTTACAAGGATATTTTATTATTTACCTTAGTTGTTCTGAGGTTTTTATTTTTCCACAATTCGTGAAATTACTAAAAATTTACTGCAGCATGGTCAAGTCTACATATGGCCGCTTTGGTTGGACCAAAAAAGGTTTTTTCCTGTATTATCATACTTTTCTTTATAACCCTGTGTACAAGGCTACCAATCAATTTTATTACATAAAATTTACTATCATGGAGATATAAATCTGAACTGATATTAGTAGAAATACCCACCTAGCATCCACAAATAAATGCTAAAGCATTTTCATTGTTTCAGGGAATGGATGGCGATTGTGCAACTTTAGGCCTCAAGTATATTCAGTATTACTTGAAGTAATACATGTAATATGTATTTTAGAGACTAAAATGTAGTTTGTGTTGCATACCTTACTGCTTCATTCTCTGGAAAGATGTAATTTATACAGAGTGAGCCCAAAGCTTACTTGCACACAGTGGCCCAAAGAAAGTAACTGCTACACACTATATGTATAAAATTCAATTTTTTTAGGTTACTTAGGACAAAACTACTAGGCACTAGGCAAGAAATCAAATCAAATTTCAAATGAGGTTGATGGCATCTGTTATATTGTTATACTACTAGTATCATATTTAAATGAATATCTTACGTATACAGTTAACAAATGTCGTACAACACGTGCTTCTTCCAACACTTGGAAATCTACCAACATAATACCAGTCCCTAAAATTGCCAGTGTTTCCGATTTTCTGATTTTAAACCCACAAGCCTCATTTCCATTTCCTCAAAAGTTATTGCTGATCAACTAAAAACTAAACTAAGAAATTACCTTACGTAAAGTGACCCTTTAATTGGAAAATATTTTAGAGTTTCTAAAACGGCCGCTAGGGGGCGAAAAGCCATGACCAAATAGAAAGTTAGGTTTTTCTCCGTTAGGTTAGTGTGATGGTAATTAATGTCTTTGTGTGAAACCATAATATAGTTAAAAACAGTAATATGGACTTGATGTAATAAAACCAGTCAAAGAAAAGGGTAGCAAGAGACCTAAAGAAAATGTTTCCAAGACACTTGTTCTAAAACTTGGCAGCTTTATGTAATTTTATACGTATTTCAAATTTATTGTCAAATGAAATTCAAATTTAACGCTTTAGAATATATATGGATATTATTCAATGAAAGACCTAACACTCATATTTTTCTTTCACCGTTGTTTTAAGATAATTCCCAGCAAAAAGTCGGTTTTTATATTATTTTTAACTTATTTTTCTATTAAAGTCTACGCTGTTAGTGTTTGGAAAATGTTCAACATAAAATATATTATACCTTTACATTTACCAGCATATGGAAGGCACTACCATATGAAACGCTTAACCAAACCAGTTTAATAATATATTTAGTCTTTTTTCAAATGTAGAAATAGCTCTAAATTATTATTCGTTCTGTCAGCGTGGCTACGATTATTCAGAATCGAAATCAATGAAAAATTATTTCACATCTAGGTTAGTTCAAAATGTGCTTTTAGAGGGCGGAATATTAAACATAATATTTTTAGTCGCAAACTCCTCTATAAATCCTTATTTTACTATAAGGAACCTAACCAGACTGCAACCAACAGCTACTCTCCGGGCTATGTGCCCCGCCGAGCGCTGAATTACAAGTTACAAGCCTGGCGCGTTAAGTGTAATAATTGCATATTACCATCAAAACGCTAATGCTTCGATTGCAACAAACACCAGCCGAAAGACTGATCCTACTTAAAGGAGCTCCCTTGCCAGTCGTCACACACCACTTGCAGACTGCAGTTTCGAGCTGTTGGCTCTCGTCAGTGCAAGGTAGGTATGCGACGACCGACATGAGAATCCTTTGACTATAGTACATCCCGGTATTTTTACAATAGCGACATGTAAAACAGCCAGCAGGCGCCATCTAGCGGTCCAGTGTCTGTTGCAATCGAAAAATAAATAGCCTGACTTGGCTTAGCATAGTTCAAAATGTGCTTTTAGAGGGCGGAATATTAAACATAATATTTTTAGTCGCAAACTCCTCTATAAATCCTTATTTTACTATAAGGAACCTAACCAGACTGCAACCAACAGCTACTCTCCGGGCTATGTGCCCCGCCGAGCGCTGAATTACAAGTTACAAGCCTGGCGCGTTAAGTGTAATAATTGCATATTACCATCAAAACGTTAATGCTACGATTGCAACAAACACTAGCCGAAAGACTGATCCTACTTAAAGGAGCTCCCTTGCCACGAGAGCCAACAGCTCGAAACTGCAGACTGCAAGTGGTGTGTGACGACTGGCAAGGGAGCTCCTTTAAGTAGGATCAGTCTTTCGGCTGGTGTTTGTTGCAATCGAAGCATTAGCGTTTTGATGGTAATATGCAATTATTACACTTAACGCGCCAGGCTTGTAACTTGTAATTCAGCGCTCGGCGGGGCACATAGCCCGGAGAGTAGCTGTTGGTTGCAGTCTGGTTAGGTTCCTTATAGTAAAATAAGGATTTATAGAGGAGTTTGCGACTAAAAATATTATGTTTAATATTCCGCCCTCTAAAAGCACATTTTGAACTATGCTAAGCCAAGTCAGGCTATTTATTTTTCGATTGCAACAGACACTGGACCGCTAGATGGCGCCTGCTGGCTGTTTTACATGTCGCTATTGTAAAAATACCGGGATGTACTATAGTCAAAGGATTCTCATGTCGGTCGTCGCATACCTACCTTGCACTGACGAGAGCCAACAGCTCGAAACTGCAGTCTGCAAGTGGTGTGTGACGACTGGCAAGGGAGCTCCTTTAAGTAGGATCAGTCTTTCGGCTGGTGTCTGTTGCAATCGAAGCATTAGCGTTTTGATGGTAATATGCAATTATTACACTTAACGCGCCAGGCTTGTAACTTGTAATTCAGCGCTCGGCGGGGCACATAGTCCGGAGAGTAGCTGTTGGTTGCAGTCTGGTTAGGTTCCTTATAGTAAAATAAGGATTTATAGAGGAGTTTGCGACTAAAAATATTATGCACATCTAGGTTGTCCCAAAGAAAAGGAAGTTGCTCTACTACTTGACTGCGTAATTTTATAAGGTCATAAGTTACCAAAAATCTATGGTTTTCTGAGAAAATACTCATCATAAAAATTTTTGTGGTTGTTAATATCCATGAAAAATGCTTTTCTAAAATTATGTCCAAATCGATATATATATTATTGTGAAATTGGGATTGGAATAGGTTGGGTGAATGGTCAAAGAAAAAAAAGATTGAACCACAGAACTTAGGCCCCATTGGGTCCCTTGTACTTCTTCACTGTGGCAGACCCTCGTCTAGACCTCGAACCAACCTAATCTTGCGAAGTAGGTGGTGATGATGCTGCCAAGGGGCATCTCCCTTACATCGGCCAAAGTAGGTCAATATATATAACTGTTATTATTTCCCTCGAAGTTTTGTTGTGAACAATTGTCATATTTGTTTTTTGCAATACTGCCAATACCACTGGGAATATTCGCAAAAACAACTCATAAAAACGATATTGTCCAATTGCAGTTGCTTAAACGAACACTTTTCTGACCTCACCTGAAGTGCAACACATCCAGTCGTACTTCTTTATATATTTACTTGAGATTTAAGCAAAGAAATCCTTATCCAGACACAAAAAAATATTTTTTAGTTAGTATTAATTTATATTCATAATTAGTTTTTATAACTTTACATATTTTTTTATTTATTGACTTTTAACTCTCCATGTGAATAGAATCTGTGGGATTGTTAATTATACCACAGCTTCATACTTATATTAAATCTTTAGGTATATTGACGGGATAAACGAACTGCACATTTTAAAGCATAGTGATGCCGGCGCATTCGCCATTTTCAAGAATAACAGAACCTTTAGTAATTTTAAGAGTAGCGTATACGTGTGATGGGAAATGTAAACATGTTTTTACCATAAATTGGAAAATATTCTCTCATTAGGCATCTGTTATCGGTAGTTGATTATGATATATTTGGTTCTTTTTACAAAGAAATGATGAAAATGTATATATCGCGATAACGATGCGCAGCCGAGCAACACTGTCTTTTCTGATGTCGCATTTTATTTAAATGGGGTTACTATGAACCAAAACTATTACCTCATGTCTCAAGCTAATCCACACGAAATGTTAAAACATACACTCAGCATTCCTAAAAAATAATGCGTGCATTTGACATAATTCATTATCGAATTTTGTAACAATCCTTTTTACAGCTGAAGAGTACCTTGGTTTCTCGCCTTTTCATATAATACACACTTTAGTAATTATATTTAAAAAAAAACTAGATCCATTCATTCCTCATGTAAACTGTAGATAAATCAAAATGGCGTGCCTGCATTTCTTTTTCATGGCTCTATTTATATTAACGATATTTTGACGTTATTATTATAAGGCATTCAGATAAAAAATTTCGAAGAAAATCTCACAATTAGGAGTTTATATTAAACTTTAAAGACAGGATATAAATATAGTTTCTGGCAAAACTGAACACGTGTTGAGGCCGTTGAGGGATCAAACAAATATACCACAAGAAAATGGTTAAACACTTAAAGAATCTAGTTTTATATGTGATATTTCTATTTAGTAAAAGTAGCAGTATAAATAATTTTTGCCATTATATTTTGAATAATAGATTATCCTGAGGAAAAAGGATAAATAAATGTTTTGACCGCCTTCCAGATCACATGAACGGCCCTCTTAAGCCTAGACTAATGTGAGTAAAGAGGACAGTACCCTACAGTTTATAGTGGGATCCGAACCACTCCTTGGAGTAATTCGTAATTGAAAATTACTTTGTAGTAGGTGGGGCTTGAACTCACCTCGCTAGGTATGCTCAGAGTGAAAGCTAGACGCGCTAACCACTGTGAAAGAGAAAAGAAGGAAAAAAAATTGAAGGAAACAAAAAGGGATATAACAGGGACACACGGTTCTCGTCCTGGGGTATGACATTTTAAAATAGACAATACAGGAAAGGCCACGGTTGGCAGGGGAAAAATAATACAGGGAAAAGCAAACGGTAACCAAACATAATCTAAAGCTTAATACCAGTCTCTTATAAGAAATCAAACATATACCTATGACATTTCCGAGATCTTAAAGTAGAGTAAGTTGAGTATATTAAATGGATCCAATGTATTGCAGTTTTTTGCAATATTGGTAATTAATGTGTTAAAGGCATTTTGATATTTCGAACATTCGAAAAATATCGAGATCTGCTATGATGTTGCAGTAATCACAATTTGGTGAGGTATATATAACAATTTTGAATAAGTATGCGGGATAACATACGTGGCCAAAATTCAATGTAATGAGAAATGTTACATATTTTCTCAGTATTTGGAAATATTCATATCAAAGTTTATTAGGTACACTGGGATGGATCATCATGTACCTGGTAGAGTTGTTAAAGCAATACTTTGTCCACTGGAATTATATGCTTTAAATTGCAAAATATCTGGCATAATGCAACATCTTAATTTGTACAAGAAATTTAGTTTTTACGCATAACTTAGTTATGAAAATAACGTGTATCAAGAAAATTGAAACTAACTCTGTAAATGCAGACGTATTTTATGGATTTGCATTAAAAGAGTTGATGCGCGTATATTTTGAGATACAGAGTGTTGCCTCCTTTCTCTTATTATTTATTTTTGAGAAAGAATTGAGGCAACATATGCGGACGACTAGCTGGTTTAAGTCGGAGCAGAGAGCTGTGGGTCCAGAGCATTCGTAAGAGTGGAGAAACTTACCCTTTCTGACATGTACAGCATAAGCGACAGATTTCTGTTTATTTCGAGAAAAGGAGACAAAGAAAAATTGATGTTAAATTGGGCACCATCTATAGTAAAATAAGCAAAATTGTCTTTTTTTCTCGAATAACCAATCTACTATAGATCAGACTGAAATTGTTGGTAAGAGAAATAAAAAGATAGTTTAAAATGAATGTTAAAATGTATTACATGAAAAATAGACAAATCGGTTTGAGACAAATTGAAATTTAAAAAAATTTATATATATATATAAAACAAATTTATACCAGTATCCTGGATTAATTATGATTGAGGTGACTGGTTCTGGGACAGCAATCCAGGCCCACAATTGTCTCTTGTTGCAAGAATGAATCCTAAAGTTTCCTTGGCAATTTACGTCTCTCAATGAATGGGGTGAAAGTTGTAGGAAAATTAACCAACTATGTGGTTTAATGTAAAAATAACGAAATTTTATCTATGAAAGATAAGCTGTGCAAAAACTATGCAGGAATGTAGAAGAAGTATCTCAGAATTTAAATATCTGAGAATATAAGCACCTACAAAATTTATGCAAGTTAGCTATGCAAAATTTAAGCAATGTTAGCTATGCAAATATATTTAAGTTAGCTGCACGAAATTAATTAAAGCTGACTGTACAAAAGATATTAAGCTGGCTGTACAAAAGCTGATTTCATAAAAACTGTATATTAAACACTTTGTAACTGTTATATAAAAATTGTAATATCAATTACTGAAGTCCATAGTTAAAATTATATATGTTTGAATCAGTACAAAGGCTGCAAGCAAATGACTTCCTGGTGAGTTTTACTGATAAGGTAAACTTTTTGTCCTGTTTACTGGAAAACAACGCTACCAAAAAAAAAATGTAAGAAATCTAATTCCCTAATTAAATTGAAAGCCATAAAAATATAGAAATCGTACAAGTATGGCCATCTGTCAGTGGTTAAGTTAAGCGCACCAACTTGCAGGTCGCAATTTTACAATTTCCTTTACTCACAACTAAAATAGTGGCATATAATCGATAAAAGGAATCTATAATAAAAGTTTTTATTCCATACCACTGCCTTTGCTTCAGTTTGTAATTTCTATTTTATACATAACCACAAATATGAACAGATGTAAATAAATAGTAAAATGTATTGACTATGGTGTGAACTTTAGCAAATATATTACATTTTATTGGATATACTAATATAGAATGAGAAAAGGTAAGGAAAATAACCATATGTACTTCATAGTAAACAAAAATATAAAAATAGATATCTGATGTAAATAAATGTATTGTAAACAATTGTCTCCTGGGATAATAATGCTGTATTACAATGGAAATGAGATACATAATAGTTTAGAGTATGACAGTTCCTAAGATATAAAACATAAGTACATAAAACAGTGTGAAATGGTTTAGCAGTTATACAAGTAAAATTCTGTTAGTTGAAAACAGTTTCACTTACAAGAATCGAAAAATGTAATACAGGTCTTGCTAACTATCCACAAAACACTAGTTTTTTTTATAAAATTGTTAAATGGACATAGGCCATGTAACAAGAGTATAGCTGGAATTTGTGACTTCCAAAATTAAGAACATGAATGAAGTCTACTACCATAAGTAAAATTATTTCTAGCAATTAATAAATTGCTTATTAATAAATAGGGTTGCCGTTCCAACCCATCGATTGAGTCACCAGGGTTTATTGTTGAGTAGTTAACAAAACAATAGTGTTACAACAAAAATATTATCTATTGTAGTTAAGTGCGGCTACATATTAGTTTTAAGATAATTTGACTTTAATACAATTTGGTAGGGATGAATTATAAATGAAAATCTTGGAAAACAACACTGAATCGCAATTATTTGGTATTTAAGTTGGCATACTTTGATTTTAAACGCGGAATATGACAACAACAACAGAGGTTAATATTCTGCTCAGAAAGAAGTCTCTCTGCTGACTTTTCTTCTAGTATTGTTAATAATTTATTATGATTTAAGTTGAATGTAGGAATGTTGCAGGAAAATTTGTTGTAGACAATATCAACGATAAGGAAGAACATAGTTATATATTTTGTACGACTTGTAGTTCTAAAGAAAATAAAATTAAAACGAACAGGATTATATTGTTAATTGTTCACACCCTCCAGTGAGCACCCCTAAAGGTAGGTACAATAATTGCAAAAATATGTGTTTTGTGTGTTGCTTTGTGTGTTTTGACTAACCATTGATTTATTAATCACTAAATTACAATAATTAGTCCTTATAATAATAAACTAGTTATAACTTTCATCTACTATAATATCACTACTAAAATTCACAATTTATTACTATTCTTTATCTTATCCGGTTACTCTACCCATTCAGAACTATACTGAACTGACTCTAGCGCGTTGGCTACTTATATATCCGTGGCGCTTATTCTCGATTCATTTAGACTATTCGAAACTGTCTTTCGAGATGATTATAGCTTATCCATCAAAATGGCGCCATCTTTGGCCAACTGGCAAACTACCGTTTTACTGGTAGTTAATTAGATAGGCCTCCTTTCACTCTGCTATTAGGGATTAAACCTCTCTCCATAAGAGGGCGTGGACAATATTTATCTTTATAATACAACCATTGGTCAATGGTCGAGATAAATATTTTGTTTGCAGAAAATTCTGTTTGTGGTACTAAAAGAAGTAAGTCCAACCGTTTAGTATTTACCTATTTTCTTATGTATTATCGCGGAAAATGTACACCATTTTCCGCGGTCGCGGTGAGACGGGAGGTCGAGAAACTTTCATTAGTGTGCCAATAATATACTGATCATGTCTCGCTTCCACGTAAGCGACGTAAAGAATGGACTAGGTCTCTTCCCGCGACCGCATTTTACTATAGTGATTTCCTCCACTATACATTAAAGCCTGTATATAGTGGAGCCAAAAAGAGTACATAGTAGGGCAAAAAATCATCGGCATTCTCGTCAAAGGATTTAGCTGTTATTTAATACTGAAGCGGCACCTCGTTCTACAATAGAAATATATTAAATTTCATTTATTTTTGCTGCCATCAGAAATGAAAATCACGACTAGGACATTCTGTGTAATTGCCATAATCGAACGAAAGGGTTGAATGTGTGAACGTGCCGCATTTATACCTAATAATTTGTTGACTGCTGTGAAATAGGCAGAGGATAAAATAATAATATTGTTCATATTTCATCATTCAACGTTCTTTTTGCTATATAAAGAATTTAAAATATTTTAATTTAAGACATGGTAGCTCATGCATAATTAACACAATCCAAAGGCTTTAATTTTTTCGAAATATTATGGAATTATGGAATTTATGAAATTCTAAATCCGCACGCCCCTGGCTCTACTGTTTACTCTTTTCGTTCAAACTATAGAATTGAATTCCTTAGTGTCTTATTTAAGATAATTGTAATATTTACCTTGAAATATTTTATATATCATAGTCTAATAGGAGATAAAGGAACTCAAGCACCCCCATATGTATGTAGCTTTGTTTAGTGATTATAAATGTACAAGATTCTCCACTGATTGACCTTTATCAAATTTATTGGCAGCTCGTTAAGAGGTGCAAAATTTTGTTCTTTGATGTTCTGTTTTCTATCGACCTTACACCTGGTATACTTACAAACAAAAATAAAATGCAGAAAATTGTCCATAAAAAATTACCTTGTGATTTTTTGTGCAACCAATAATATTTACTTTGTCTAACGTTAGAACTGTAAAAAAATGCAGTTGTGGGTAATAATATACTACACCATCATCGAAAATGAGTAAAAGAAATCTTTGGCGGAGTGAGTCTATTTTTACTATGATTGTGCTACGATGTAAGTAAAGCAACTGTAACCTGAAATGAATGACAGCTAAAGAAATACAGCGATCTCGTCTCATTTTCTAGAGGCCTGTATATCAACATATACGCAGAAGATATTCCATCTTAGACGAGATGTAAAGCAGTCGGTCTTCAACAGAGATAAGGTTCGGCAAAATTATGGTTGGGGGTAGTTCGTCTTCAGGTGCCGATGATTGGCCTTACCCTAATAACATTAATTCGTTTAATGTATATTTATATATGGTATAGTTGTTTTATTTATTATTTCAGATTATATTCTCACCAATAATAAACGTTGATTATTATTCTGGTTTTTATTTCTGGGGCACAATTTTATAAAACGAGGCCTGTTATAGTACATTTCAAACATCAAGGATATAGTACTGTACTGTAATTTGATAAGTAAGTCAATCTTCAAGATCAAGTCAAAACACAATAAAGAAGTCCTGCAGACACTCAAAATAATCAAGAACCACAATTTCTCACAAGTAACTCTGAGAAAATTCATACCATATCGATAATTCACAAATAGTCTAAATTTATCAATTGAATCACTCAAATGTCAATATTAACCGATTTATAGCCAAAACATTACAAACGACTGCCCAAGAAATACCGCCCCTACATTATCTCAATTCATATCAAAACCACTCTCCAAACCCCAAGTCAGAATATTTTAATTCACTTCCGTAAATATTCTATAAACTATTTTCCTCTTCAAATCAACTTCTAATTCAATTTTTCATTCATACATCAATACACGCTTTACTCATATTTCCAATTCATATATTCCACACGCGCTGCCAGCAACTCGCGGCTTTCTTCACCACAGTCATCAAAACTTACTTCCACTTCGTTTCAACTCCGGCGATGGAACATTCTCAATATGGCATTAATATGGATATTAATATGGCCTAAATTGCGACTTCCAAAAAACCAATTTAGATTCAAGTTGCAATGATATATCAAAAAATTCTATTTTCCATTGCCTTAATTTTCATGTACTTTTCAGTCCTGAATTTTAATATTTCAATACGATTGTACAAAATTTCATAATTTCGAGCTCCATAGACTGGTAGGGAACATTTCCAGCTTTATCCAGACCTCGGCAAGCTAAGTCCCCATAGAAAGGCTAAGTCAGTTTCAGTGTACCTCAAGTTAGTTTCTGTGTTCCGCGAGTGAAGTCTTTAAACCAAACAGTGTTTAATTCTTACCCAATCAACCTTACATCTCAACAAATCAGGCGTACTACTTCCTTGACCAAAACCAAGCAAAAAAGATTATTAAAATTAAACTGCCGTCGCGCATAAAACTTTCAAGTGAATTTTCTCAGACTTTAACATCTAAATAAATCAAATTAAATAAAAATCTTCTCTAGGGCAAAATTTCAAATGTCGAAACATTAAATTATTATAATTCGTGTAAAATCAAATTTAATTTAAGTGTAATAAAAATGATCAACTCTGCTTATTATGCTCAATAAAAATATTTTTTATTTTTCGTTTAAAACAAAATTTCAAGGAACGTAAATACAGAGTGAAGCTTTTGACCCTGCCTTAACACTAAATTAAACAAAGTGCTAGTCGAACTCGAAAAATAAAATACAAGTGTACTACAGTTCTGAAATATATACAGGGCGAAGTATTTGACCCGATCCAACTTTTTAAGAACATACCACCCCAACTTCTCAAAATGAAAATTAAGTGCGTGTTCTGGCCCTGACGTAGGCAAGAGCTTTGTGATAGAACTGAGCTTACTAAGAAATTAACGTTCAATAACTGCGGCGAGTAGTAAGGGTTAATGAAAAACGTACTGATGGTGGTTTAGCTGAAAAAGGTTAAATTAACATATTTAAATACTGTATTAAAATTAGTTACATTTGTTATGACTTTGAATTATACCACAATAAACTGATTTTGAGTACTTTCTGTTTCCACTGCAATATTTATTAAAGTCTCTTTACAATTTAAAAAGTAAATGTCTGAACTGTTGTAAAAATTTTGAAAATCATTAAAATCAGCATATTCTAATGAAAGTTGGTACCTGGGGGTATTTTTAATTCTGAACAACATTTCTTAATAAATTTTTGTTGTATCTCTAACGCAAACTAAAATATAGAGAAATCTTATTCTTGAGTGGTGTGACAATTGGAAGTATATTGAAAATAATAAAAAGATGTACCTTCAAGAGTTTCATATACTGAGAAAAATTTGAAATTGGCTGTGTGGCTAATAGCCGGATGCCAAAAAAAAATCTGTCGAATATTAACCGAAATGTGAAGGTGTCCCCACTTGAGATGGGGCGCACTGTACATCTACATTAATAAACAACAGAATAGTAGCAGTGATGTCACAATATGGCCGCCTATGCAAACGGACCGTAGGTAAATAAAAGTATTTCCGTATTACTCTATGTTGGTCTATGTTCGATTTAAATATTACACAGTAAGATCCCAGAGCCGCCAGACCTACGTCATTTTAGGAAAGCTAAGATGTTCACAATAAATGTGTAATATGTAGGCAAAAACATATTGCGTGCTCGCTAGCTTGAAAGCGGCGACCTTTTGCAGATAATAGGTATTAAAGGTAAATAAAAAATCTTACTCTTAAAAGGTTTAAATTTTGCAATAAACCCGAAATCTCTTCCAAAATTTGATATAGTAGCGGCAATAGAAAAAAACGGCTCAAAATATACCAACAGATAATGGGAATGAATATCGCATAATTGCAAAAATTCTTTAAAGCGCGATGAAAGTATAAAAATATTGCCAGCAGACAAAGATAATGCCACGGTCATTATAGATAAAATATATATATGACACAATAATCATGACTCTTGTAAATGAGGGACTCTACTCAAAGCTAAACAAAGATCTAACACAATCAATAGAGAGCCAAATTTACAGAACTTTGTTTAAATACAAACACGAATTTAATAATTTTGAACGAATGAACCTTACACCACATCATATTAAGCCTCCGTATTTTTATGGCTTACCAAAGACACATAAACAAAATATTCCTTTAAGACCAATTGTTAGTTCTATGAATTCACCATGTCATAATTTTGCAAAATTTTTACTTAAAATTATTGATGCATTATCTGGAAATACCGATGCATATATTAAAAATAGTAAACATTTTATAGAAAAAATTTATGAAAACGATATTCATGAATCACACCTAATGGTTAGTTTTGATGTAGTTAATCTTTTTACCAATATTTCAGTAGATGAAACCTTACAAATGGTTAAAGATAGGTTGCTGAATGATAATAATTTGGAAACTAGAACTAAATTAAGTGTAAATAGCATAATGAAACTCTTAACAATGTATGTAACCTATTTTCAATTGGAAAAAGAGCTCTATCAGCAGGATTTTGGTATGGCAATGGGGTCTTCGTTATTACCAATTTTAAGCAACATATTTATAGAGAACTTTCAGAATGCACATGTTCAAAATTGTATAAACAAACCGATTGTCTGGTGGAGATATGTTGACGACTTCTTTGCAATTTGGTCTCATGGTGTTGATTTACTAGACAGTTTTTTAGAAAATATAAATAGTAAGGAACCGTCTATTAAATTAACATTAGAAGTAGAAAGTAGGTATGAACTACCGTTTTTAGATGTTTTAATTAAAAGGGTAAATAATACAATTGACATAAGCGTTTATAGAAAACCAATACATACTAATAGATATATAAAATTTTACTCAATTCAGTCAATAAATGTTAAAAGGGGTGTTGTAAAATGTTTATACGATACAGCCAAAATAATTTCATCTAATAATGAAATATTAAATAAGGAAATAAAAATTATCAAAGAGGTTCTAGTACAAAATCAATATCCTGGAGACTTTGTTGATAGAGTTTTCATAAATGTTGAAAATGGAGATAATCAGGTACGACAAAAATCTGAATGTCATTGTATAGCAATAATTCCTTATGTATACGGACTATCGGAGAAGCAACGCCATATAGGTGACACATTTGATGTTAAGACGGTATTTTAAACGGTGAATGTTTTAAGATCTATTTTAACAAAAACAAAACCGATAAACCGGTAGCAGAATTCAAAAAAACTTTATTTACAATATCCAGTGTGAATGTGAAAAATGTTATGTGGATGAGTCATCCAGACCTTCCAGTGTGAGGTTGGATGAGCACAAAAATTACATTAGAAAGAATTAAATTCAGAATTCAAAGATTAGTGAACATGCTTGAGAAAACAGGCATAGAATAAATTGGGACTCGGTAAAAATTTTAACAAAAGAGGCAGATAACAAGAAAAGAAAAATTAAAGAATCAGCAATAATTTTATTAAATGAAGATAAATGCGTATCGAATTGTTCTGTACATATTTGTGCAACCTGACTACCAATGTTAAAGGAAGAATTTAACAAACTCAACATTATCTAAAAGAAAATATCATCAGTTATGTATAAGTAGTAAGTATCTATGGAAATTACATAAACAGTATCTTAAAGCTATGTACCTATTTAACATACATAGCAAACAAGAGTTCTTCGAAAAAAGATTTAAAAACGAAAAGAGACTACTTTCCGAAACGTCATTATATTATTTGTAACAAATAACCTCTGACTGTAAACATCCAAAGGCTTTTTTCCAATAATTCTATTATTTTTTAGATTCGGTGATTTGTTTTTGAAGAGGATAATATATGTGGTAGAAAATCCAAATAAAAAGAAAGAATGTTCAAATCAAGTCTTTACAGTTTTTTTACTACATTGTATACGAGACGTATTTCGGCTCGGTTAGCCACTAAAATAGGTACCTAAACGAATATATCTTTATAGAGTAAGATCCCAAAGCCTTCAGACCTACGTCATTTTTGAGAAGCATTTTTACTATTTTAAGACCTTTTGTAAGCATCCAGACCAATACGAAGGGCCTAACATCCCCCCAGACACGATGAAAAGTCCGCCGTGAGTTTGAGCGTGAAGGCATTATGCATGCATATAAGTAGGAGTAAGAGCGTTAGATGACTTTATTAGACAGATTCATGAAATTTAAATTGTTTATTTGTCTTTATTTTTTAATAATTATTTAATAGTATTTTAATGCTTAATTAAAAAATAGTTACAAAATAATATATATAAAATTCAGGCTTGTTACTTAAACATAGGCACCCGAATATTTTCTTTAGCTTTACAGCATCTGGCGGAGGTTAAGGCCCACGGGAAGCATCTGGCAATAATAAATGTTGGTTGTTAATAATATTGTGTAAAACATATATAAAAACCAGCTATAACGTAAAAGATTAATTAAAATTTTTATACACAGAAACCTATTATTTAAAAATCTTAGCTTTGCAAAAATGGCGTAGGTCTGGAGGCTTTGGGATCTTACTATATAAAGAAATGTTTGTATTAGTAAGTAAGTAAGTAAGTAAGTCTTTATTAATTCTTTAAGCCAATTATAAAGTATTGGATAGAACAAGTCAATAAATTGCAATTACACAAAATGCAACATGTAACATGAAAGACAAACAACATATAAGTATAAAATATAAACATATATGATATATTTACAACACATCAATTGCAAAACGTCAGAATAAAAAGATATATAAAGATATATAAAACATGTAGCTTCATATCTGTTACTTTAAATCTAAGAGGCAAAAAACTCTGATACAGAATAGTAACATTTGTCAGATAAAAATACTTTAAGTTTTTTTTAAATAGATACCCACTTTCAATACATTTTAAGTGATCCGGCAAATGGTTGAATAATTTTGGCCCTATGAATCTTATCGATTCATTTGTCATTTTTAGTCTAGCACAAGGTACATGTATTTTATTTTTTTTGTCTTGTATTGGCCTTGTGATAGTCGCTATTTAAAATGAAACTATTACGATTTCTAAAGACATATGCACAAATTTCAAATACAAAAATACAAGGTAACGTAAGAATATTATATTCTTTGAATATATTCTTGCAAGTGTGAGTATTAGGAATACCAAAAATAATTCGCAAAATACGTTTTTGTACAATAAAAACTTTGGATGACATTGTGGAATTTCCCCAGAAACAGACACCATACCGTAGACGTGAACCGATTTGGGCATAGTATAAATTAATAAGTTGTTCTCTCGATAAAAATCTCTCTAATATTACGAAACAGATATGTTATTGATGAAATTTTTGATATCAAAGTCTCGCAATGATACTTCCAATTTAAACATTCATCCAAGTATACCCCTAAGAACATTATTCTCGGTATTGGAAATAGAAATAAATAGAATAGAAATAAATTAGGTATTTCAGTCGCTAATCGAGCCGAAATACATCTCGTATAAAAAATAGTAAAAACAAACTTTAAAGAGCTGATTCGAAACTTTAACCACACGCGTGAGGATCGGGCAACACAACCACTACACCACGGACGACTTTTAATGACCTTACATACTTCTTGCTATATGAACATAAGAGTAAGATTTTTTATTTACCTTAAATACTTATTATCTGTAAAAGGGCCCCGCTTCCAAGCTAGCGAATACGCAATCCGTTTTATCTATCTACATATTACACATTTATTGTGAAAATCTTACCTTTGATAAAATGACGTAGGTCTGACGGCTCTGGGCTCTTGGACTGTTAGAGTACACTTTTAATATTAGATCTGTGTTGATGTTTCTTAACATTTTTGACCGCCTACCAGATCACCTGAATGAACCTGTAAGATCTATCAGATCTAGATTTGCCTAGGTAAAGAGACAGGACCCTACAGTTGATAGTGGAATCCGAGCCACTTCTCAGGGATAATTTATAATTGAAAATTACTACGCAGCAGGTTTGGCTCGAACACACATCGTTAGGTATGTGCAGAGTGAAAGTTAGGGGCCCTAACCACTGAGTTACGACCCCTATGTGGTGGCATATTCTGTTATTAGCTCAGTTAAGAAAAAATTGACATATACAAGGTGGCTACGAGTCAATGTACGCCCCCAATATTTCTGTTACTTCTAATTTAAAAATTTCATTTTTGGTACACATAGATTAGACAAAAGTGTGCTATTTTTAGATTAATAGGAATGAAAATATCACTTCCAATTGAATCGGAAGAGTAATCAACTTTTTTCTTAAATAGAATGATTATATTTTTTTATGATTTCTTATTAAATGTAAAATTGTCAGTGAATAGTTTTTCCGTTTTAAAAAAATTTAAGAAATGAGTGAGAATTTTTTTTTCTATTATTTGAAAATGGCAGCGTCAGATGAATGTAGAAAATTACTAAATATGCTATGGACATTATTACTAAGGTTATAAACTTGTCTGTCCAGAAGGAAATAGTTATTTGAAATACTTGTACTGGACTATTTCTTGGTTTTTCTCAAAATACAGAATTTCATTTTCATTTCCGTAGGAGTCCTATGGAAAATTTCTTAATGGTACCCTGGTATTTTCTTCATTAATCAGAAATAATGACTCATACTTTTCAATTTTTTCTCCATTATCATTTCTTAACGATAGTCTATATAATAAAAAAGTATGAACGAAAATTTCACTTCCGGTTGAACCGGAAGTTAAATTTCCATTCCTGTTATTTTAAAGGTAGCTCATTTTTATCTAATTATGTGTACCAATAACGAATTTAAAAAAAGAGACAACCAACAAATTGGTACATTGACTCGTAGCTACCCTCTCAGTGCTGTAGTTGAAAAATTTGTTATCAGATTTGTTCTTATTTTTGTCAAATCGTAAAATAATAAAAACAAAGTACGTACATAGTTTATTATTCGGTGTATATAGTATGACATATTTAAAAAATGAAGGAAATAATTTTGCTTTTAATAAGTAATGTTTAAATTGAATCTTTTTCATTATTCTTGGTTGGTGGAGGAGCTATTTCTATAAAAACATTGAAAATATTTGAATTATGTATGTATTTGTGAGATAATTATCTAAGGCCGGTGAATATTAAATTAATTAATTAGTTCATATTCTACATCATATGTGTATAAACATTGCTTGATTTTTAAGAAATTCCAAAACTATAAAAAAGATTTATTGTTTTCAACACAGCTTAAATTTGTCACCGATAATTAACCAATAAAATAATTCGCCCTATTTGGCATCTGAAACCCTGATGTCATATTTCTTGTATTGATGTCATTATATTTGGCAGTTTTATTATTTATTATCAAATATATAATCCAGAAAATACATAAATGGTATTACACACTCACATAAAGCAAATTACAAATAAATACACAAGTTAAAATATTGGTTTTCGATACATAACATTTGAACACATTCAATGAAGAATATCAATTGAGAAGTTGGGTAGACCCTAGTAGATGTGAATTTGGCGTCACAGAATTACCGAGTTCGCTATCAGTGGCAGTTTTTCTTTTAGTGGAAACAAGTGGACCTTTTATATTTAATTTGAAACAGTTGTTTACATTTTCATTTTTATAAGTTAAATCGACTAAAATATAACTAGAAGTTGAAAAGGTAATTATTAATGATAAGCGCGCAAGAGCGCGAAGAGACTTCATGTAAGATATACAGAGTATCCGGAAATTCTTATCCACAACTTAAAATGTGAAAACATGAAAAAAGTTTCAATATATATGTTTCCAAAAATGTTTCCTAAGGGAGTTTTACACGTTAAAAGTTAACAAAATATGAAGCCAAAGCAAAGTGGATTAATTATTATGAAAATAAAAATGTAGTGAATTAAATATTACGAGAGACCAAAAATACCACTAATTTCTGTAAAAGAAACTTAATTCATTGCTTCCCCTCAAGGTGCACAATGTGCGTTTTTAAATCGATAAACGCAAACAAAAATCTGATTGCAATAAGCCCCCATCAGACAGATCAATCCTATAGAAAGGACCACAGTGCAGAGCTGTCGCGAACCACCAGCCGACATTGTTAAATATAACTTAGTCCAAGTATCTTGTCAACTCAGATTGCAATAAGTCTCCATCAGATGGAGCCATTCGACAAGTTGTGGATGTTTTCGTCTGTAATTTGATAGACTGGAGAACGGTGTAGGGTTGTCGTGTATTCACCTATGCCGTACTGATGAGGGCTAACAAACTCCTTACTAAACATAATATTTTTAGTCGCAAACTCCTCTATAAAATCCTTATTTTACTATAAGGAACGTAACCAGATTGCAACCAACAGCTACTCTCCGGGCTATGTGCCGCGCCGAGCGCTGAATTACAAGTTACAAGTCTGGCGCGTTAAGTGTAATAATTGCACATTACCATATTACCATCAAAACGCTAATGCTTCGATTGCAAGAGAGCTCCTTTAAGTAGGATCAGTCTTTCGGCTGGTGTTTGTTGCAATCGAAGTATTAGCGTTTTGATGGTAATATGCAATTATTACACTTAACGCGCCAGACTTGTAACTTGTAATTCAGCGCTCGGCGGGGCACATAGCCCGAAGAGTTGTTGGTTGCAGTCTGGTTACGTTCCTTATAGTAAAATAAGGATTTTATAGAGGAGTTTGCGACTAAAAATATTATGTTTAATATTCCGCCCTCTAAAAGCACATTTGAACTAAACTCCTTACTAGTCTGCTACTAGTCATCAGTCTTTCGGCTGGTGTTTGTTGCAATCGAAGCATTAGCGTTTTGATGGTAATATGCAATTATTACACTTAACGCGCCAGGTTTGTAACTTGTAATTCAGCGCTCGGCGGGGCACATAGCCCGGAGAGTAGCTGTTGGTTGCAGTCTGGTTAGGTTCCTTCTAGTAAAATAAGGATTTATAGAGGAGTTTGCGACTAAAAATATTATGTTTAATATTCCGCCCTCTAAAAGCACATTTGAACTAGTCTGCAGCTGGTGGTACGCGACAGTTCTGCAGTGTGATCCTTTCTATAGGATTAATCCGTCTGATGGGGGCTTATTGTAATCAGATTGTTGTTTGCGTTTTCTGATTGGAGACGTAGTTGCTAAGGGCATTATTTTCAATCGTTTTGGAAACGCACATTCTACACTTTGATGCAAACAACAATTTGCCACATATTGGGAGGCAGTTTATTAACATTAGAAAAAATTATGGCCCTAGATTGGAACCCTGAGATACACCTTAGGTTACTATAAATATTTAATTTATTTGTACAATCGAATTGATAATTTTTGGCTAAAACTTTCCAGAAGAAATTTTATTGATAATTCTTATGTATTTTGTCCTGATTACGAAAAAAATGTTTTTTCCAAAAATAGGTGGACTTCCAAAAGTTATATGCACTTTTCTGATACGCTTATACGAATTTTTTACTTCTCTGCGTAATATTCTGTTATGGTAATCGAATCGTAATAACAAAAATATTAGCTTATTCGCAATGAAATTCGTTAGAAATCCAGGCACACACTATATTCAAAGGTGAATCCGCCATCTTGAAAAAATGAGAAAAAACCAATAATGGTCGAAATATTAAAAATTATGTCTATGGTAAGAGGAAGTTATTTCACTAAAGTTGATGAAAATAAAGCGCTTCTATGAGCAAATCTAGTTCATACAATACGGACGTTATGAATAAATGTTATAAATAATTTAACCCCCTTCCAGATCAGTTGAATGACCCTTTTAAACCACGACTTGTGCGGGTAATAAGACGGGGGCCCTACAGTTTATAGTGGGATCCGCACCACTTCTCGGGGGAAAATTACTTTGTAGTGGAGCTCGAACCTATTTAAATAGAACGGCCAAAAGTGGCCGACGAAGTATAATATTGAATTATTCGCAGTCTCTAGGAGGCAATATTAACCAATTTTTCTTTATTTATATGATAAGTTCCTTAACATGCGTTAGGGTCATAAAGTTAAGAAAATCATCACTGCGATTAACGATTTGTTCAGATTGAAAAACACATGACACTTTATTATAAAGTAACACAAAAATGGGGCGAGCGTGGGTGTGTCTTTACTATGTACATACTTCGATGTGTGATGTAAAGCAACGTAAGGCGCGGTTAGTAGTTGGATGGGTGACCGTTCCAACGAAGACCGCGTCGTCGCCTCACATATCTTCCAGCGACTGGTATATCAGTGTATGCGCGGAAGCTATACAACCTTAGGCAAGGGTTGTATAGGGGATATACCATCCTTCGGAGGGGATGTAAAGCCGTCGGTCCATTGTCTATTAAATGTTGGGCAAGTAAAAGATACCTACTCTTCTTAATGGAAGAGGTTCGGCAAAATTCCTGGTTGGGGGTAGCTCGTCTACAGGCGTCGGTGTTAGGCCTCAGTAGCGGAAATAGGCCGACGTTAAATAAATGTATATATAATAACACAGAGAATGTGGGAAACAAACGACGCCTTCCTGAATGGTTCAACAACAAATCTTTGACGTACTTCAGATTTTATTTCCTTAAAAAACACTTTGGAGCACTATCATAATGTTAAGGTTATATTGTAGTCAAATCTTCTTCTACTGTGGATTTGATATTTCAATTAATTCTATCTCCTCTTCTTCTCCGATTTTAAAAATAGCACGAGTCCATTGGTTTTATATGAAATTTAAGACTTGAGCTTAAACTTGTGGTTTTTTATTAGTTCGTAGGGATGCGTAAGAAAGACAAGTCATCTTAGCGGTCCTTTCTGATCCTTATTAGAAGGATTAGCACGTATTCTAACGCTTGGCAGAGATTATTATCTTTATAGCGAATATGCTGCACGTTCTAAGCTTAAGGTTAGGGCTATGAAATTAAGACCCCATAGGTTCCTTGGGTTTTCTTATTTTCCCTCGTAAAAGGCACCAATCTTATATATATCATGGTCAGTTTTTTTTGAAGAAGTTATGAGAGGAAGATAAGTCAAAAATCAGTCAATGGTAGTTACTTGACTAGGAGCCACATGTAATTTTTTTAACCAAGAAGAGAGATTATTCCAGACAATGGTTGTCATCTAGAATCCATCCGGTGGCCTCAGGTTCTAATTTGCTTTGCAACTTGTACCAGGAGCTCTTTTTGTGTTAAGAATTAATGTAACATCCTCACACTATTTGTTTTTTTTTTTTTTTGGTTATAATTAATAATCCCAAATTTAAACCAGTATTTTTTATTCTTTCGTAAAAGTGGTACCATCTTGCATATAATCTTCAAATTTTTTTTATATCCTCAGTTATATATCCACAATATTATATATCCATAATTAAAAATTGTGATAGGTTATCAAATGACAGAGTGCCCCGGTAATAAAAATTCTGTTTCAGATATTATTGTTATTATTATAAATTAAAAGAGAAAATATTTCTCTGTGATGAGTTATTGTTTTTAAATAATAAAATAATCATACCACTGTTATTACGCTCTGTAATGCTTAAGTTGCTGCATGAAGGTTACGTGTTAAACTCAATTTACGACTAAAAGTCTAAAAATAAGATGAATAAAAAAAAACTTAAGGTCAGCTAGCTCCAACAGGAGACTCCAGGGGTGAGATTCGTTTATTTTTAACGATTCCTAAAGTTTGCCAAGGTGAAATAGTGAGCGCCAGGTAATTTTAATATACCAACCTCAAGCGAATTGTCAGACACACTGTCTAAAGAAATTACCAAATTCAGTGTTACTTATTTTCAACCTTATGTCAACGGTGAGAAAAAAAACGAGGTTAAAATTCCTAGAACATTTGTTAACAAAATCTTATTACCGGTGACTTTTTAAATTAAGAACTAGCAGATTATACCTATATGTACAAAATTCTTAATATTATTGATGGCGACTTTCTAACTGTAATTCTTAAATTATATATGAACTTTTCGATTTTACTGACAGTGTTTTCCTAATTAACACATTATTAAATTATATATTAGATTTTGACTTGATTCTGATGTAATGTTGATTTAACTTTGATTTAATCTTTAATTAATTCTGATTTACCCTTGATATCCTTTCTAAGTGAAAAATGAATATTTTAGGCCAAGTTACATTTAACAAAATAACTAATTTAAATAAGACAAGTTAGAGGGGGGGAGCCATCCTTCAATATACCCAACTAAGTAATTTTCCAATATGACCTTATGTATCACATAATACAAATATATATATATATATATATATATATATATATGTACGGAAGGTACTTTGCCACCTCCAAAACAGATACTGGCTATACGTTGTCACCTCATATATAACGTTGCCACCTCCGTTTTCGGAGGTGGCAACGTTT
Organism: Leptura quadrifasciata; assembly: GCA_963675555.1. Taxonomy (NCBI): domain Eukaryota; kingdom Metazoa; phylum Arthropoda; class Insecta; order Coleoptera; family Cerambycidae; genus Leptura; species Leptura quadrifasciata. Next base: position 145,675,835 of record OY776674.1, on the reverse strand, counting down.
TGCACAGTTTTCAATTTTACAAGCATTTAGATGACATTAGAAACCTATGTTTAAATTTTCGTGTGGAGGTGAAAAGACACCTTTTATATCCACAAATTAAATTTTTAGTTCAACTGTATATCAATGGCGCTGCTGTCGTTTTCATTTGTACAACAGCCAATACGATGTCACCTCCGGCTATATATGTTGCTCTTTAGATCACAGAGGGTACGATATCACCTCCAAATATCGGCAACATCGCGATGAATGTCGGGATAAATTCAACACAACAGAAATATACCTGCGTAGCGTTGTGCCGGAATGGGCATTATTAAAATATCTTATAGAAATGTATCAGGTTTAAAAAATTACAGTATACCGGGTTGGGGACTGCCCATAATGCCTACCTCATAATACAAATAAAATTTCGTCTACATCAAGCATGATTCGTTTCCTCTATACTACGAAAGGCTAGTTTTTTGGTTCATTGACAAAAATTATGCGGTTGAACAGGAATTACGCTACTAGTACTTGGAATGTTTACCAGAGAACAAATATGAGCAAAAAAATGCGTTTTTTAAATTGCTTCTTATAAGCATATTTGAGTATCCATAAAATACGTTATATTTCAACTTAAATGTAGTTTTTTACGTCCGGTATTTGCGATTAAATAATTTAGCAAAATTCAATTATTATATTATTTTATGAATTTTTATTTGCAATATAGAAAGTTTCCCAAGAAAAAAGCTAAAATGTAATATTTCATAGTATATTTTCTTAGCTTTAAGACAACGCAGTTTATTTTGTTCTTGTTTAGGTAAATTACTGTTTTTGGGCCCTTAAATTTCTTGATCGTGAATTTCCAAATCGCAAAACATGTAAGAACTTGGGAACTTTTCTTTTATATGAAACAATGAATACCCATTCAATACATAAAAATATAGGAAATCTGTTCACATTGATGTTATTATTACACAGGTAAGTTTCAATAAAACTCAGCGGCTTCTATCAGAAAATTTCCGTAATCACGATTTATAATATTTTATGAAAGTAAAACTATAGAAAAATATTATTCCTTTAATATGGAACTAACAGGTTATAGAATTGTTTAAAAAATGTAAATAATACATAATAATATAGGCCACGACAGCTTCAAAGTCCTTTATAAATGATTTCTGTTTGCACTTCGACATTAACAGCTAAAACCTATTTCAAATGATTCCTTAGCTTCTAAAACATCAAAATCTGAAGGTTGTCAACATGTCGTCCTGTACGAGGTGCAACGGGAACATTAGAAAAAAATATTATACAATTCCCAAAGCATGGAGTTAAATGGACGACGTTTACGTTTAAAGTGCGCTGGTGAAAAGCATCTTATTGCATAGGCAACGTTTTCTTTTACCACCGCCCTAGCTACTTTATTCTTAACGTGATCAAAAATACTCATTAATAACGTTATAAATTGGAGTTTCAGGATGCTAAGCCTTTTTTTACTTTTTTGTTCCGATCGCTCTAATTTTTCAATAATTTTTTTAAGAGCGCCCGCACAAGATCTTTTAAGGATGACTGTCATTTGTATTTGAGCTGCACGAGGTATTTTAAGGCACAGTATCATCGCCTGTTCTCGCAATAAATAGTTGTTCATTTGACTGTTATGTGAATAATAGAAACTGAGCTTGTATAAACACACATAATGTTATGTAGTTTGTTTGAACAAATCATTACAATTATTACATTTTATTATACGTTTCGAGTTTTCGCAGAGGAGTATAATGCATTTGATCGGCATTTCTAAAACTGTATATATCACTCGTGGAGAAAAAAAATTTTCATATCATTGTGTTAGTGATCAATTTGAACAAAGTTTTAACAGTTAGTTAGTGCTGCTAGTGAAGGTGCCATATTGTTTAAAAAAAATTGTTTAGTAAACATAAAAAATATGAAATATTTTATGAAAATAACTATACACAATGTGGAGTATTGTAACATTTGATAAGATTCTACAGACTCGAAAATAATATATAATATAGGTACTGACGAACGTATCGCCAATCAAGACAGTATCATTAGGAGATAATTAAAATTGGAAATATAGCAAATAGCAATTATACCTAAAAAATAACATAAAAAATGTGAAAATTATATTATGGACTGTTGAACAAATATATAAAAAATTCAAATAATGTGTTTGCTAAAGTTATATTATACTTGTTCAATCTGAATCCGAGGACTCTTAAACTATTTCGGAAGTAAAACGAGTTTCCTTAGTGTTGGGGTTTTTATAACATGGTTTTTGTCCCATACACTTGTAGGATCCGATGCATGGTAATGTCTTCTTCATACAGGATCATTGCAAACTACTACAACCTATAAAATTTTGCTGAATATAATAATCAATAAATCTTGTCTACAGTTACATGTAGATAAAAAAATGTGATTTAATCAGCATTGATGATTTGGTACTGAGAACAGGGGTAATTTTATTATCAATAATTTTCCATCCTATATGAACTACTAGGTACTACTAGTAGTACAGTAGTAGTACTACTACTAGTACTAGTACTGAACTAGTACTACTAGGTGAGAATGTCCAAGAGAGAAAGGTCCGATAGGGAAATATTTACTGTTTTTGATCATAACTTTTTATTCTAACACATATATTGCAAACAAACTATAAGACTACCTAAGTAGAGTTATAACAAGAGTAGTGTTGTAAATTTTCACTCAATAATTACAGTTGTTTGCGAAATAGTTAGATTTAATTTTAAAAATCATGTCAATTTCCGTATTTCCTAAATTTAAATCTAACTATTTCGCATATGTTTGAAATTATTGAGTGAAAATTTCTAACATTACTCTTGTTATAGTTCTACTTAGTAGTCTTATACTTTGTTTGCAATATGTGTTTTAGAATATGAAGTTATGGCCAAAAACAATAAATATTTCCCAATCGGACCACTCTCTCTCTTTCTCTTGGATATTCTCACCTTAAAGCATCTATATCCATATGTCCATATTTTCTAAAACACGAATGATGAAAAATTTTGAAAGTTCTTAAAGTTCACACACTACCTTAGATCTTAATAAGTAGTAAAATAGAGCAGCAAATTTAAAATAATTACTCCACCGGCCATAAAAGATTTTAAATTATTTCAATACCAACAAACACTAAGACAATGCCCAGACAGGAATAAATTTATCTCAGACTACAAAAATATCCGCGTATATGCAATAATATATGAATATATCAAATAATACATCAATACTGTGTGATCGTACAGGCGATACTAGACTTTAAAAGACCACGTGCAATGAGGAAACAAATAAAAGTCGACCTTAAAAGTTCTTGTGCGGGCGCTCTGACAAAAAATATAAAAAAATTACAGAGCGATCGGAACAAAAAAGTAAAAAAGGGCTTAGCATTCTGAAATTCCAAAAATCAACATTTGTTTTCAAAGTTTTAACTTAGTACTTTCTTCATAAAAAAATCATTGTTGAAATTACACTCACGCTTTAAATGAGAATGTGTAAAAAAATGTAGGTACGTAATTAAATGTTCTACAACATTATGTGGGATTTTTTTTTATTTTTCCAACCGCTTTTTCGCATTAAATGAAAAACTAACATATGTACATCCAAAAATTGTATAAAAATCACTTATCAAGAAAACTATACATTTTCTCGAAAAATCACAAAGAGCAAAAATGCTTAGATGTTTTCAATAAACAGATAAAACAAAAATCAGTCATATTTCAAGCATTATCACGCAAAAACGAATATTACATAAATTAAAAATCAATGGTATTTCGAAAACTAAGCAATTTATCAAAATACGCCAAAGAAGGAAAAGTGTTTAAATCAACATTTTCTACAATAAGGTAAAGAAACATTCATAAATTTTCCACTTACCTTTCCGCGATTGTACCGGAAAAGCACGTGAAATTTTATAAATCTCATTATCATGAAAATTGGGCATTTTTGAAGAATAATGGGGAACAAAAAGTGTTTAGATAGATGTTTTCTACGAGAAAACAACGGAAAAACTGATACATTTTAAATACCGTTATTCCAGAAAAGCGCGTGAAAATGTCTTGAAAATGTTGTACTCTTTCGATAAATATCAAAGGATGAAAAGTATGTAGTTTGATGCTTTGCAGTAGAAAAACAATAAAAAATATTCAGTTTTGAAGTATTTTTATGCAGTTACATTAAAATGATATATATGGTCAAATCCATTTAACTTTGAAATTTGTAGTAAAAAATTATAAAAAATCGATTTTTAATTTTTTTATTAAGCATTTTTTGAACCGTAATTGACGTTATTCTTAGTCATTGTGCACTATAGTCAAACATGATAGAAGCAATTTTACAGTTTTTAGAAACACGTGTTGCATTTTCTTCAGAACTTAAATCAATAATTATTTTTTTAGCAGTTTTTCTCTATATCAACAGCTTCAATTTAAAATAAATCTCTATCATTCTGGTTAATATTGTTTTTAACCTTTAAATGAGGTATTTTTCAAATTTTCATTCCTGAAAAGCGCGTGGAAATTGTCGCGGTTTTTCAGTTGTTTTCTTATAGAAAGCGTCGATTTATATAAAACAAGACAGTTTTGATGCAATTTTCACTAAATTTTTATTTTCACAGAACTTATTAAAACCTTATTAACATTTTGCTCTAATATTCTAACAAAATATTGATTATGTAAAACAACAGTACATGTCTGTTTTTACATGTGTTTTAAATCTCTCTGTCTCTATTGTGAACTTGTGTGTGTGATTTTTTCAAATATGTCTACCAGGAAAGATAAAATAATGCACCTAATAAAAAAAGCTAACTGTAAATATCTCATGTTGTATTTAGCTGTAATTAAATATATTTTTTTGTTTCTCAGTGAAGTGTAGTATAATTTAAAACTGATTGTGGCTGGTAAATTAAATCCAGTAGATTTAAATCAACAAATAGTGATGGAAATTTTTATTTTTAGCCTTTTTAATTTCAAATTTAGTTGCGTAGAGGCTTGTATTTTTATTTTCCTGGTATGACAAGTACAACCGGAGATATTCTTTTAAAAAAATTAAAGAAAATCGTGCTTCAACAGATAAATTGTTCAAAAAAACATGTTCCGCATTTTCCAAAAATTTCATTTCATTTGTAATTTGAAATATTAGGCTTTAAGGTTTTAATAGTACTATCGACAAGAAATGTGTATGAAAACAAATACTTTGATAAAGAATATATAGCGACAGGCTATAGGAATCTGATAACTGAAATATTTAATGTTGACTAAAGTTTATTAAGTGCAATATGTTTACGTAATTATCAGTAATCAAGGAAAAGGACAAAAGTACAAGTTCGACATTGTACAATACTCCGTCAAAATTGCATGCAGAAAACCATTTAATGCCGATATGGTTACGATGAAAAGCTTATCTTTTATATTATTTTCGTCTGGTTTACTTGACTGCTATGATATCTACTTGATATCGATTTATTTACATTTTTGTAGCAAGAACAATTAATGACAATGAGAATTAAAATCCCGCTAATTCTGCGGAAATTAATTCAAATTGTGCAAAGAAGAATTTAGGCACTTTATTATATTCGTACAGACTATATTATGCATTACTTCTCTCTTATCACAACCAGATGTTAGTACCTGCTTTTCTATTGCGGTCCTTTTGTAGCAAACACTGACGACCCTTTTAAACACTCGTTGAGAGAAATAATACAGAACTTTTAAATGCGCTGACAGTATTCTGTTTGTTAATTGATAATTTTTAATTGTTTATGGACATAGATTTTTTTGATAGTTCACTATAATTTCGGGATAGTTTCTATGTACGCTCCATTTTGGCTTTGCCTCACTTATTCAAGTTATATGCTGGGTTTTTCTAGATTTGTATATGTGCGACGCTAAACTCGACTACATTCAACCAATTCATTTAAAACTTATCAATATAATAATAATTAATGTAAAAAGCATTTGAACAACATTGACTTGATTATTAGATTAATTTCTAATTTGATTCCCGGAGCATATTGAGATGAGAAGTGGGCCACATTGAGTAAATATATTTGTTTGTCATAATGTTATAAGTATTTTGATATTGACAACATCACGGAAAGTAGTAGGGATACCAGCATTGAGGTTTTAAGTGACGACAGTACTGAAGTGAGAAATTTGGAAGTTGCAATAGCTATCACTATAAAAATAAAAAGCAAGCCGCGCTCTGAACAAATTAGAGTCAGTTTTCGTTGAAGTTAAGTCTTTTGATAAAGTTGTTAAATATTATTAAGTTAATATAAACAGTAATAAAATGGCCTTAATAACACGTTTAAAATTTTGTAGGAAAAGCGAAAGCAGAGTAAAAAAAAGTTCTCGTTGCAGATTCTGTAATGAAGAGGTAATTTCGAAAAATTATTTGATACATCTGCAAGGACATCATGGTTCAGAAAACGAAGTACATAATATATTACAGTGTCCTACAAATAGTTAGGAAAGGCGTCGCGCTTTTATCATTGAGAAAGTAAACTTCGATTTCTATATAGCTGGTACAGCAGTACGACCAAGTCGAAGCATCAGTAATAAAAATGCGGGAGATTATTATCCATGTGCATACTGCAAAGGGATGTTTTTAAAAACGTACGTGAAACGCCATGCAAAGGTATGCGTTTAAAAAAAATCAAATTGCACAGCATCAAGTAGCAACCATATCTCGATTATTTATCATTATTCTCAATTATTTTCTACTTGTTACTTTTTTAACCTTTCCTCTAAGTTTTTAGTCCATTAATTTTTAAATTCTAGACTGAAGTATGGCAGTTCTAACCACTACTTACTTTGATATTAATACCCAATTTGTTTAAATACTTATTTTTATATATGACTACTCTTAACTATGAATGTATAGTCCAAGTAAGGACTTCTCTGCACTCAAAAACGCAACAAAAACTTTACGACATAATTATATCGCCGCGGGCCATGCGCCATGCCTGTCATCAAACGACCAGACGCACATTAAAAACCTATAAAGGTAAGCGAGTCAATTTACGAACAGCAGTATAGTTGAAGTAATCAGTTCCCGACAAATAAAAAACGCAACAAAAACTTTACGACCTCATTAAAATACCGGTACTCTTTGTACTGCTCTTCGCATATTGACTCGCTTACCTTTATAGGTTTCTAATGTACGTCTAGTCGTTTCATGACAGACATGGCGCCACGGCCCGCAGCTATATAAATATGTCGTGAAGTTCTTGTTGCGTTTATTGAGTGCAGGGAAGTCCTTACTTGAACTGTACAAAGAGTATCGGTATTTTAATGAGGTCGTAAAGTTTTTGTTGCGTTTTTCATTTGCCGGGAACTGATTACTTCAACTTTCTCTTCTTTAATCATTCGTTAGATCTGGATATGGTGACAAACATGTGAAAATGTCAATCTAATATGATTGACTTTATTTTCTTTTTATTTGGTGTATGCTTGTACAATGTACGTAATATATATGCATGCAATTTTCATTGTACCAGCATCTTGCTCTATTTTACTGCAAATTTAATACTGCATACTATGATTCACACATATTTTGTTATTTTATATGTTTTTATATGGTTATAACCTATAACTACTTTTTGTTTTATAAAACATTATATATAATTTGACTTTCATATATATATTTTTGTAGCTTATTGGTGAATAAAGTATTATTAATATTATTATCATTATTATAATATGTTATAGGTAGAGTATAACTTTCTCAATAGGAGTATTTCATTTTTACTTTTCCATATACATAGTATATAACGAAAGTATGTTGATCGTGCAAAAATTCGAGTTTGAGTTCTTGATGGATTTACGCGTTTTCAAGTCTCTTGAACCAACAAAAGCGGTTTTTAAAAAATGTCTGTCTGTCGTCTGTCACCCCACCTAGAGGCCAAATTGCTGCATCGAGTTTTACCTGTGTATTCAAGACGGCCACACCCCGAGGCGAGATCGCAAAATCGATCCTAGCTCAAATATGGGGGAAGTGAACCCCTAAAAACAGGGAAAAAATAGAAAATAATTTGTTTCTCTAAAACTGCTCTAAAGATTTTGATTAAATTTGGTACATGGACACTTCCCTACTACCGATATGAAATGACATGACCAGTTGCTCTTAGAAAATACCAGGAAGAAAGCTGTGGGGGGAGAGTTGAGTTTTAAATAATTTCATATATTTTTTTAAAGGGATCTAACAATTTTAATCAAATTTAACGTATCAATACTGACTTAGTAGTAGCATAAGGTAACATGACCGGTTGTACCTAAGAAATGTAGAAAGGGAGTTGGGGGAGGGCAAGGAGAAATTAAATAATTTTTCTTCTAAAGCGGTTCTAACGATTTTGATTAAATTTGGCATATGGACACTCCCCTGATACCGCTTTGAAATGACATGACCAGTTGCTCCTAGAAAATACAGGGAGCGAAGCTGTGGGGCGATCTACTCCTAAATGGGAAAGTTTGTCCGAGTTGTCGCGGACTGATTTTTAAACTATAAAACATATTTTGATTGATTGATTGATTGGTTGATAAATAATATTTAATACACCCATTATGTTTATTCAAAGAATACAATTCCTAGGTTTAAATTCAAATTCTCTATAATAAGTTAATAAGTGGATAAAATAGTCCCTATTAGTGATACACTTGAAATTCTAGTGCTTGCTTTCAATAGTAAATTGGTCTATTTGGTAGCTCATTAGTGCAAGGAAGCTTAATATCTTTGCTATTATGAGGAATATGAAAAAAAAATTTAAGTAAAAGTTATAGAACATACTTTGTTGCCTATTTTTAAAATACGTGAAATATACAGTGGGTTTATTTAAAGTGAGACAGCTTGAATGACGACTTTAAAATAACATACTCGGTTTACACCACTTATTTCAGCGTAAAATTTTACGTTTGGGTATTAATTTTTGTTTTGAGAAATTTATAAGATTGTCAAAAATATGAAAATTTACGCAAAAACAATGCATCACAAATGTCACTAAAATACCTTGTTAATAATAGCTAAGAGGAACTATTTAGTAAATGCAAACATAGGGATGAACTGAAATATCTGAGTAAAGCAAAAGTTTATTTTTATGTACAGGAGATTTTATACAGGGGCATTAACTTGCCAACCTCCATATAATGCTTCATTTTTTCCAAAGGAACACCCTGTATATTTTTTCGCCATTTTGCACAACTATTTTGTTTCTTTAATAATAATTAGTTAATATGATATTTCTCTAAAACTGATAGTTTTTGAAATATTTTCATTTTAATTGATTAACTTAAAAATAATTGCGCCTATTCCACTAGTAAGTTATGGCTTTGCCGTCATTTAGTAATTGTAATAATTTAAATAATTACAGTATATAAAAATAATAACGGTAGCTATGTATAATGTATAAATAATTTCTTAAATGACGAATGTTCCAAATGTATTATGTATTTTTCCTAGTTACCGTTGCTCTTATATTTGAATATTTTAATTATTTAAATTAGTTTCCAGCTTTAAAATCGAATTATAAAATATAATTCTGAATCATTTTCATTTGGTTTTCATTTTCAGTACTAAAATCTTCATTTACTATAATACAATAAAGCCATAGCTTTCTTGTGAACAAAGAAAAACACAATTATTTTTAAATTATCCGTTAAACTGAAAATGTCTCAAAAACTATTAGTTTTGGAGACTAATATCATAAAGGACAATATATTCGTGCATAGTGGGATAATGTACTTGTTGTTCTATTTGTAAAAACGATATTCTAGATATTTGTAGGTTTCCAAATTAACGCCCCCGTATAAAATTCCTTGTAGATCCATCCAGTCCACTACATTTCAACTATCCCTTATCTTTGCCCTTACCAAATATTTTCTCTTAACTGTTGTTAGCAAAGTTCATTTTGTAGCATTTGTGATCCATTGTTGTTCTGTAAATTTTCATACCTTTTGCAATAACTTGGCGACGCCACAGCATTTTCAAAACGAAAATTAATGCTAAACGTAATTTTACGCTGAAATGGTGTAAAAATATACAAGATATCGTCTAAATATTAACTGTGGTGTTCTGTTTATATTCTTTTCTCTTTTTTAGAGTTTTTACCATATAGATCTTCTAAAAAAATATCACATCAGAATTTACAGAAACACAATTATTCAGTATAATAAAAAAATAGCCTTTGCGTCTATGATGTTTACGTCAAAGGAATAGCCAGAAGCTACTTCTTGCCAACTAATATAAATTATAACGAGAAAAATAAATGTAATATACCTATATCGCTGACGTTTAGGACACTAAATCTTTTTCGAAACAGATTAGAGGAAATTCTTATGGGCTGTGTATGTTAAACATAGCCCCTAAGATTTTATTTATGTTATATCCATAGCTACTTATTATTTACACAGAACTGTTGATATTTTATTCTAAACATCAAACAACCTTAATACCATTTAAAATCAGTTACATTATATTTCAAATATTATTAGATGAAAAAAAATCTCACTACGTAAGAGTTTAATATTTTCTGAAATATTGATTGATCAGAAGAGTAATTCTTTATTTTCACCCAATTTCATTCCAAAATTCGAAAAAAATGTTTTTAAAGGCCTTCTAAACCAACTGAATGAGTCTTTTAAATCTTAGATATCTAGAAAGATTTCTCTGAGTGAAAGACTAGGGGACATAGATTCAGACTTTAATTTAGTTTTAATAATAAAATATTTGCCAAAAGCTGTGTTCAAAATGTACATTTCCTGCCTACTAAGAAGTTATAAAATTATGACCATTGTTTTCCAGAATTTTACAAATTCAAATGTGGGTTCGATAATGTTTATATATATTAACAACTACAGATAATGGCGTTACGTTTTGACCTCCGAAAATTTGGCAACATTGCTAGAGGTATTAACGATGCTTCAGTTTCTACTCATATATATGTATTGGAGGTGAGTTCGTATCTCTTGTATCCTGTATATATGATTACAAAAAAAATTATAAATCTTTTCCCCTCTTTTGAGATTCGTATTCTGGGGGTCCCCCTAATCACAAATATATAAAATTTATAGCAATATATGCACGGGATAACATGGAGGTCAGGTCGTCCTTTCTATGTGCCGGAGGTGGCAACTTAACTAGCATCAATATATATATATAATTATCAAAACATATGGATATATAACTGCGCAGTTACTTACAGGTAATTCATAGTAGTAGGGAACTATTATTGTCCATACCAGCTAGGCTTATAAAATGGCCGTTTATAAAATAATTAAAAATCATAAATATTAGCAAAAGAATGATTCGTAGGTTTTCACCTGATTCTAAATATACATGGTAAATACTAAAGATACTTATCCCACCTCCAACGCCTTTAACGCCTTTAAGGGTGACAGTTGATACCGGCATTCCCAGTTCCTCACTCGAAACTCCTGTAGTATATCTGCAGAAGGCTCTCCGACTCCACTCCAGTCCCAAAACAATATGTACCACTGGTGTCCTCAACCAAAACAGCAAAAGTCCCGTCCAAATCGACACGTGGCTTCCCAGCATAAAAACGTCCATCCAAAAAAAATATCTTAACTCCCCAAAACCAGAAATTTACAGAAATCCAAGCCTAGGGTAGATTTAATACCCATACAAAATTTGCCTATAAACAAAATAGCGCTTTAGAATTTCGTTTTTCTATGAAATTTAGTGAAACTTGCTTACCCAACAAAATGGCCTGGGCACACAAAAAAAACACAAGGATTCAATTGCTTCGTTTCTAAGCCTATTTAGAAGTTCCACAACAACAAAATCGGCTTTAAACAGCTCACCATACCAAACGGCACTTCTAAATTTAAAGACTTCCAGTATAATCCCTAAAACTCAGAATGGGTTGCTCTAAAAGCATTCAAAACGAAAATCTCGGCGAAATGACACGTTGCTGATTCGAATGATCCGAAAACTCGGAAACCACTTGTTGTTTTTTCCTCAGCCACATGATTTCGAGCACCAATCACCATTTGACATCTCCTACGAAATTACCCACAATTCCTAAAGACGCGCGCATATTTACAATTAAAATTTTAACGACACAGAAAATAATTCTTGACATAGAAATATTAAAACAGACATTACAAAGAAATCCCATGAGTGCAAATCACCATTTTAAACAATATCTGTCCATAAAGTAAATAAACCTAGAATTAATAAATTAAATGACGACTGAGCAGTTTCCTATATCAATGTTGGTAACCCATTTCCCCAGTGAAATATGACATATGACAGCTGACGAAAAAGAATAAACAGATAATTCACCAAGCTTATTTGTTTAAAACTAAAACCTTCCTGCAAAGTACAAATGACTAACCAAATTGCTTTCCAGCCAGCACCCTCTAAAATATATATGTTTACCTACACATACTGGTATTCCAAAAGATGTTTACATTCTCTACAGGAACCGAATTTCAAAGTATCTAGCAAGGAAAAAGAATAATCTAAATAGCTCGTCAAATAAAAAGTAAGTCATACAATATATACCCCTCGGTGAAAACCACTACTTAAATGTTTGTACTTGTTTTAGGTTAGACAACGGAGAGGTTGTCCTGCATCAGAAGAAGCTAACGTACAACAAGCCTATAACAACTACTAACACATCAAAGCAATGTAATCTAAGTATATTGCTACCTGAATAAAATTTATCGAAAACAAGAATGTTTCCCAGACTACTTTTACTCACACAAGCGATACCTAACCAACACAAAATTAGGTACTCTGTCCTAATGCTGTCAACAAAGTTAGAAGAATACCTACTAGAAATAATTCTTGCTCTGCAATCATTCAACAAACCCAATTGTAGCCTTAGTTACTTATAAACTTAAAATTCTTATATACAGATATATATGATTGAATTTTAATTTAACGTTACATGAAGGCCATTTAGGTATTGAAATGTGTAAATCAAGAGAATTTTATATTAGCCCAATATCTCCTCTGATATTCAGAATTTTATTGAAAAATAAAAAAATGTAAAATTTGCAAGACAATAATGCCAAGAGAAATTGTACAACGCTGATGAATCATATCTCGTTTTATTTGATTCTTATTAAAATTGACTTGAGCTGTTAACATTAAAAAATGAATGTGCCGACCCACTGATTTTTAAGTTGAAGTCAATTTTCTCAAAATTCAGTTCTTCAGACATTTTAGTCTGCGATAATAACATTTTCAGAGCTATTTGCTTAAGAAATTTGCTTAAAGAAGAATTTCGAAATAGTCACCAGAAGTCAGAATTATCCTCGCTCTAATGGCTTAGCCGAAAAAGGTGACGCGATTGAAAGATTTGTTGCGAAAAAATTTTGAAGGAAATAAAGACATCTATACTGCATTAATTGTCTATCGAAATTCACCTCTGAAACAAATAAATTATACTCCGTCCCAATTATTAATGAGCAGGATGTGTAAAACTAAACTACCAATGTTAATAAATTTTGGGAAATTTTGGATGATATCCAACATAAATGGATCCCCCAGATCCTATAGGGTTCAGGATTGTAATGGTACTATGATCAGGGGAAACCATATAGATTTAAGAAAGTCACATAATAAATTTGAAGATGTGAATATAGGCTCAGATGATCAAATGAATAGGACTGAACCTTGTCAAAATCTGGTTAATTACAATTCCTCTAGTAGTAATCTTGTTGGCCTGGAAAATGACACAGTTGATCAAAGTTCAACTAACAGTGTTGCTACCCCAAGTACAAGCAATCAGTCTTATGTCACTAGATCAGGTCGACATGTTAAGAAATTCATAAGGTTAACTCAAGAGAGAGGACGTAACATATATGTAGGTATCCAAGTCAACAAATAACAGAAATCAGTTGTCGTCATGTCAGAAAATGTGTAACCAGTTTCAGTTTATTGTTCAATAAAACAGAAAATTAAAAACATCTATTTATTTTTTTAAAGACCCTAACTGTCCCGGCTAGTATATAATGTTTTTTTTTTAACTTTATAACATTAAAGAATTTATGATTTAAAAGAGAAAAATGATGCACATTGCTTCCCTGATAGTGGATTTTGTGAATCGGAAAAAACCCGAAAAACCTAAATAACTTCCTTCCGACAAACATTGATTTATCCCCATTTTCGAGGATGCTGAGACCTACGCCAGCCTTGAAAATTATCTCCGATGCAAACCCACCCCCCAAACAGCCAAAAATACCTCAGAAAAGGGGGTGAAACGCGAAGGGGTGGGCTTCCGACCAACAAAAATTAGTGTACCCCTATTTTCGAGAATGCTGAGACTGACGCCGGCCTTGAAAATCATCCCCTCATGTACAGCTCACCCCACAAACGGCCAAAACTGCCCTCGAAAGAAGTGAAACTGCAGTTTCCTTCTCCCCACGGCAAATCCAGTGCACTCGTTCATTTTCGAGGATGCTGAGAACGATGACAGCCTTGAAAATCTCACCTGAGACAAGTCCATCTATCAAACGGCAAAAAACAGTTACTTTTCCACGTCAACCCTACAGATGCATTGTACGCCGTTTGACATTTAATTCAGGGACATATTAGTTGGATGCAGTACGAGAGAATAGCTGATTTCCTTGAGTGTCTTATACTTAGTGTACACAGACATCCGTCAAAGTAACGGTTTTTTGCTGTTTGATAGATGGATTAATCTCAGATGAGATTTTCAAGGCTGGGTCAGACTCAGCATCCTCGAAAATGGGCGAGTGCACTGGTTTTGCCGTGGGGAGGAGGGAACTGCAGTTTCACCCCTTTCGAGGGCGATTTTGGCCATTTGTGAGGTAGGATTTACATCGGTGATGATTTTCAAGGCCGGCGTTGCTCTCAGCATCCTCGGAAACGGGAGTATATCAATGTTTGTCAGACGGAAGCCCGCTCCTTCACGTTTCACCCCATTTTCTGGGGTGTTTTTGGATGTTTGGGGGGTGGGTTTGCATCGGGGATGATTTTCAAGGCTGGCGTCGGTCTCAGCATCCTCGAAAACGGGGATAAACCTGTGTTTGTAAGACGGAATCGCGCTCCTTTGCGTTTCACCCCAATTTGGCAGTGTATTTTGGCCATTTGGGGGATTGTGCATGCTTAAAAATAATTTTGTCCACCACCATCGTTTTTAGCATCCTCGAAAACGGGGACGGGAGGTGGTCTGGTTGAGTCAGAAAATAGTTACATGTCCTTCCGACTCACAAAATCCACTATGATACTTGCGATGGATTCAAAATTATACATCGTAAACCATTTTAGATCATTCTATTTCACTTATAACGTCCACTTTGGATGCTTTACCTTCACCAACATTGATCAAATGACTTCGTCTTATTGTAAAGATAAGTATTTTTTCTACCATTTTAATTATTTTCTAGATGACGGATTGACCTTTGAGTCTTTCAAGTCTAGATTTCTAAAATATTTTATTGTGAATAGGCCAATTTGTTAATCCGATTCAGTTATTAGAACGGGATTACACAAATAGGCAGAGAATTCGTGTAAGCATATCAGAAAAGTGCATATAACTTTTGAAGTTCCAGTAACATTTTAGAGAAAATATTTCCTCGTAGTCAGGAGGTCAATTTTTTTTTTCTTGACAGTGGCGCAATCTTTTGATCATATCCCAAAAAATATGTTTTCATACTAACAAGGAGATTGTTAAAAAATTTCAATGATTTTTTAACTCCTTCCCAGTTCAGTAATATGTTGTCATTTTTCTCAATTGTTTTAATATCCTCTACAATTTATTTTTCAGCCATCAAAATCTATAAAGCTATTTTGGTCAAAATCAATTTTGTTTATTTTTCAAAATTTCATTACAACTCTTGTGAATTTATTTTCTGAAAGTTGGCACTTAGGGTAAAGTAGTCTTATAATAGAAGAAACATTTTTATGCTTACTGCTTACTCTGCTATGGCTATTGAATCATTACTCAATGCACATCCTGTATGTTACATTATTTAAAATAATACGCTTTTTAAAGTTGTGTTTAAAAATGATTACACTGGATTATTAAATAAGTTTACCTTTAAGCTAAGAAGAATTTAAAAATTATATCTCGGTCATTTGTTAATCGATTTAGATCAAACTTGTCTTGTATTTCGGATTGTGATTATAAAGTTTTTTTTGAAATTAAATACGTCTACTATGATAAAAAGAAATTGGCAAAACTAGAAATTTATTTTAGCGATTGAGGTAGGGTTTCTGTTTTACAGAATCTTGTTCGGTATGACCTAAAACCCGTATATACCAAATTTCGTTAAAAAATATTCAATCCTTTACAAAAAAAATCATAGCTAAAATTTCAATAATAATCGAGTTATTTATTGTCGGATATTTACGTAACTTGGTAGTCGTGTAATAATGACGCTAAATAAGCATTAGGATACATTTTTCTACTCAAAACACTATTATGAAATGAATATTTAGGGGGCGAGCGTAGGTGCGTCTTTACTATGTACATACTTCGGTATGCGATATAAAGCAACGACAGGCGCAGTTAGTACTTAGATGGGTGACCATTCCAACGGAAACTGCGTCCTCGCCTCACACACCTTCCAGCGGTTTGTATATCAGTGTATGCGCGGAAGCTATACAACCTTAGGCGAGGGTTGTATAGGAGATATACCGTCCTTCGGAGGGGATGTAAAGCCGTCGGTCCCTTGTCTATTAAATGTTAGGCAAGTAAAAGATCCCTACTCTTCTTAAGGGAAGAGGTTCAGCAAAATTGCTGGTTGGGGGTAGCTCGTCTACAGGCGTCGGTGTTAGGCCTCAGTAGCGGAAATAGGCCGACGTTAAATAAATGTGTAAAAAAAAATGAATATTTAAAAATTTGTATTAGTCCGGCGGATTAGCACCTAACTTGACAAGAACTATGCACAAGCGGTTATAAGCGATTTCTCTTTTCTGTCATGTCAGTAGGGACCTAAGGACCATATTCAGAACGGCTGTCCATCGGATCAGTCACTTGAACTTCTGTACAGTCGCTCAAAGTACAGTTTGGGACATAATGTCATTTAAGACTATTAATTTCGTTTCAGTCGTCAAAGCGAGATTACTTTTGGGTGCAGGTCTATGTTTTTGGGGACAAGAAACCTGATTATAATTGTCTCGAGGCCCTGATGTCTAGCGTACATAGGCCACGGTACATAGTACATAACTTTCAAAAAAATAAAATCGGAAAACCTATCTCGTAGCCAAACCAAACCAAACTTTCTTTTTTTTCAAGTAACTTTTAAAAAACAACGTAAAAATAATCTAAAAAACGTCCTAAAAAAGAAACCTAAAAAAAGGAAAAAAAATCTTTCCCCCGACAAGGATCGAACCCGGTCCACCCGATTCATAAGCGCAATCAATCAATAAATTTATTAGATATTACAGAATATATATATGTACTTCCCAAACCTCACCTCTGGATCGACCCTGCATCCAACACGCGATACGTGATGGTGGTTGCAGGATCGAGCGGGGCGAGGCTGGTTCAGCAAAAAAATAATAAAGCAACTTACACACCTTTTGTATAAAAACAAATTCAAATAGGTAATATAATTCATGATTGCCAGCAATGGCTAAAAACAAATAAAACATTCTAAAAACTAATGGTACGAAACACTAATAAAATTTAGCTACTGGTGCGGGTACTCCAATCCAAATGAGAACCCATTACAAGAATTCCAACAACGGGCTGCGTTGAAGCTGCCTAATCTTTTATTTTCTAATGTTGGACGTATATGATGTGGGATTTCAGACGAAGAATTTAGAACAGTTTCATAAGTGCAGTACATTCTACCGCACTACACACTGTTGGAAATAGTTCTCTTGAATGTTAAGCACATGCAACAAATTTGAGTATTGCCGAACGGATCGACCGCGTTCGCGAGCATCGAAGACGAATTGGAAAAACTTAGTTGACTGTTTTTATTCTTGAGTAATTGCATTGGTTCTACATCTTATAAAGAGAAAGTTGTTGTTACCCGAAAACAGGAGATCATCTCCTCACTTCAGCCTGACCTGACGAATCTGATGCCCTGCGTCCATGAAGAAGTAGATTATAGAATGATCTTCCACATCGTTGATGGTTGCAGGGAAGGACACAATCATATTTTGATCCGCACGGTCGACACAGACCTGGTGGCGCTGGCAACTGCCTTTTTTCATGCTCCACCTGGCTGTGAAATTATATTTATTGCCTTGGGTGCCGGCAAGTCCTATCACTTGCTGGATGTCTGCTCTATTATTCAGAGTCTTTGGCCAGAAAGGTGTTTGGGTCTTCTCTTCTTCCATGCCTTCACAGGTAGCGACACTACTTGTGCATTCAAGGGCAACGGAAAAAGAACAGCTCTGGCGGCGTGGAAAGATTTTCCTGCAGTAAATTCTATCTTTGAGTGCATGTCCAAAGCTCCTTCCTTGGATGAAATTGAGCAGGCCCTACCCGTACTGGAAAGGTATGCCGTTATAATGTATGGCAGATGTTCACAAGATGAAGAAGTCAATACTGCTCGTCTTCACATATTCAGCAAGGGTAGATACAGAGAAAATATCCCCCTACTCAAGATGCTCTCCATTTACATATCCAGAGAACTGCCTATCAGACGGGGCATATATGAGGACAGAGTTTGACGAAGGATTTCGTTCTTCCCGACCCTGCATTTTATGGGTGGACCAAGACACCACAAGGAGTTTAAAAGGTTAAAGTTAATGTCATATAGTATTATATGGTCTACACAAATCAACGCACAGGGCTCTGGTATCCTTGACCATTCCAATATATTGCGAACATTGAAAATATGGAAAATGTATTTATTTCATAAGGCCCTCCTCCAGTTTTCTACGTTGGTCATCTATTTGAGTATTAGATAATTTACCAGACGCGAGTTTTCGATTTTTCTTTATAAATTCCAGTATTAACCGTGTTTGTTCAGTAGAAGCATTAATAGTTCTGAATGGAGTCTCCATTACACAATAAATTATTAGCAAATAAACATTTTTTTGTGAATACAAATATAACCTACAACAAACTGCCAATCAAGAAATGTCAGTCGACACCCCGATAATGATAATTATTATTATAATACTCTTTTTATTCCTCCAGGTGCTCGGAACACGGAGGAAATATCAGAACTTGCAATTAATGCAGAGCTCAGAAAAGCCCGCAGTGGACACATCTTCGAATGAAAACAATCTTCAATGTTCTTTGTTCACAGTACTTTGCGCGACTGTACAGAAGTTAAAAGTGACTGATCCGATGGGCTCCCATTCTGAATATGGTCTTTAGGTCCCTACTGATACGACAGGAAAGAGAAATCGCGTTTAACCGCTTGTGCATAATTCTGACAGCAATCCTCCGGACTATAGCTGTTTTTTAAAATTTAGAACTCGGTATACCGATGTCTTTAACATGGAGTGCTTTGGAATGGATTTGACAATTGTATCGAATGTCAAGTTAAACTTAAACATGGCTGCACAACAATTATGTATTGCCGATAAAATTGAAATAATAAGAATTGTTGGTAATAGTGTGCACTCTTATCGAGATGCAACCAGTATCTTCAATCTGAGACATCTAGAACACCCACAGATTTACAACACCACGGTTGGTTCAATTAATAGAATATTTAATAGAACTGGAAATGTATGCAAACTTAGAGCAAAAAAATACAACGTTGCCGATCGTCCATTGGATCAAGTAATATTAGATGATGTTAATGCTGAACCGCGTGTTAGTATCAGAGATTTATCTCTAAACCTGAATGTAGACAGAAATAAAATTTGGAGGTGCCTTAAACGCCATAATTTAGAACCATATAAGTCCAAGCTTTTCCACGCTATGAAAGAAGGAGACGCAGATAGGTGACTGGAACATTGCTTCTGGACAGAGAGTTTGTTTTTAAATGATACAATTAATTTGAAAAAAAATGTGTTCAGTAATGATGCTACGTTTACAACAAATGGCGAGGTCTCATCACAAAACTCGGTGAACGGTAAACCCACACTGGGTTATAAATTGTAAACGGCAATACTCCGAAAAAGTAAATGTCTAGTGTGGGATTTTAAATGAGACCTTTTTTCTTTGATGACATTTTAAATAGTGTGAGATTCTAACACATGAATTTCGAGATGCCGTTCAAAATTTACCTTTAGCCGTACAACAAAACCTCTATTTCCAACTAGATGGGGCTTCCATTTATAATGCAATAATAGTTAAACATAGGCTGAATAATAACTTTCCTATGCGTTGGATTGGAAGAAATAGTCCTGTAATTGCGTGGCCACCTAGATCACTAGACCTCACCCCTATGGATTTTTATTTTTGGGGTAAAAAAAAATTAAGTCTATAAAAATAGGCCACGAAAGCATGTAATGAAGTAATAGTTGAAGAATTAAGAAAAGTTGTTGAAAATAATAGGAAGAGAATTGAAAAATCAGAATTAGTGGAGAAAAATTATATTTAATATATACTTTTTTAATTTATATTTTTGTTTAAGTAATACTTTCAAGTGCTGTTTAAGTTACAATGACTTTACAAAAATAGAAGTTTAGTTATTTGAGATTTTCTTTAAAGAAACAATGTGTCCTAATGCTTAATTAGCGTCATTATTACACGACTACCAAATTATGTAAATATCCGACAATCAATAACTCGAGTAGTAGGATGATTATTATTGAAATATTAGATGTGACTTTTTTGTAAAGGATTGAATATTTTTTAACGAAATTTGATATGTAGGAGTTTTAGGTCATGCCGAACAAGATTCTGTAAAAATAAAAATCCTATCTCAATCGCTAATATAAATTCCTAATTTTTGCCAATTTCCTTTGACCATAGTAGGCGTATTTAATGTAGAATATGAAATTTTTTTAGTATAGAAGTATACCAAATTTGATCTGAATCGATCAACAAATGACAGAGATATTGGTGTGTAGCGGTGAAAAGTGAGACACGCTGTATATGTTAATAAAAATCGCAAAACTATCTAAATATAAATATATCAAATTCCAATAAATATATCAATTGTGAATCACATACTTACCCTCGTATCATAAACTCTAATTCATGGCCATTAAATAAACAGAACTGACCAGATAAAAAGAAAAATCAATATATATGCAATGTACATACGAACAGTATTTAATATTCTCCTGTATTGTTTACTGTATCATTTTTAAATAATAGATTGCTGGAAAAAATATCATTGGTATAAATTAAATAAACATTCATTAGCGGAGCAATCAGCAAACCAACCGAAGTACCCTCTGGTGGACAATTAAAATAAAACTAGTTCGGCCGCTATTCAGTAGATGTCAGCAGGAAGATTACCTAAAAGCTTTAAAGCACCAAGCGTTCGCTGCCCTTACAAAGCGTAAAAAGCGAAGGACAACTCTCAGGATGCTACAAAAGGAAAGATTTTCTGTGGAGTAATTACATATTGTTACCAATCAAGATCAATATGACACTGAATTTACGAGTTTTATTTTTAGTTGTATGATCAGTAAACAGTCTCCATTATTTACGTTTAACAAACCATTTCAAGGATATTTTGGCGAGGTAATACGTATTTAAAAAACACTTTTGTGTATTTGTGGGCCACAATAAACTAAATAAAATATTGTTAATTGATTTTATAAGGTAAGTTTACTTGTGTTCAAAAATATTTGGAGATTTTACTGTTTTTCCATTAATTCTTGTATCTGCTTTTTATAACTTTACTCCGAAAAATTTATTTACTATGAATGTGGGCAACTTGGTTATGGAAAAAAATATATTTGATTCACAATATTTGTCCTAATGAACTTTTAATTGTTAATAAAGGTCTTATTATTAGAACGAGAGAAAATTACACTAAGACAGGAGAAATTTTGTATTATATTATTATATTTTATCCTTGATTTAAGCAGGAAAGCATCTTGATTTTAGTAATGGCATTAAGTGGTGAGGATATTAGGATAGGAAAATAATATAAAAAAGCACAACTAAAGCATTTATTTTATTTATTTGCATCAAAAAGCGATAGCGAAACCAATATTTGAAACAGTGCCTGCCTATGGAAGTGAAAACAAGACAACAAATACTTTTCTAACAAAACTCTAAATACCCACTACACACCTTCTATACCCACTACAGACCTATTATACATAATAAATTTTTCATGTCAAAGTGGAGAAACAGGACGAGTCCTTATGTATCGATGTTCTTAAATAAGATGTCAATAATAGTATAACAATTACATCAAAATTACAGAATAAAAATATTTTTGTTAAATACGATTTGCCCCTTTTTTCCACTTTTTTCTGAAACACATTCAAGCCTCCGTTAGAATTATTTTTTACGCCTACTTTAATGTAATTATACATAAAATAAACTACAAAGGAACAATATTTTGCATTTATTTTACATTTGTAAAATGAAAGTTTCATAACACCGCATACTTTCTTAAATTATTTTTATTATTTATTTTAATATAATTGACAACAAAACTAACACAATTAAACTTTCCATATACCCACACACCTTTAAAAACATGCCTTGCTATTTAGAAAACAATTATACAAATACAATTACAATTACGCGAGTATTAAATTTGTTATTGAGAAATTAAGAAAATAATTATGATTTCTGTTTTTTATATATGTATATTGGACTATACACAATGAAAATAGTCAAATTTTAATCTAAATTGTAATTTGACGCGCAGTATTGATGATTATATTTGACCATAAGTTATACTAAATATTCTGTAATTCTATATAAAGAGTATTTTAAACGATTTAAATACAGAAAAGTTAATTTTTTGTAAAATACCAAATTTATTTTTCAAAAAAATATATTTAAATTTTTTCCGTGATCATTTTTCCAAGATAAATATCTAAGACCGCGTGTTTTCTTCTTAGACATTAAGCATTAGATGTACGTTTCTAGAAGTGACGATCTTTTGGTATCGGCAAAATAAAAGCGCATGCGTTATTGGAGTTTCTCTAACGATCCGCGCATAAAAGAGGGGGCGCCACTGCGCAAGATTTGAAGAAAAATGCACTCTGTCGCAGCGTACAGTCCTGCAATAAGTTTCTGTTTATTCCTTATAGTGCGATAACGAATGACGATGTACCTAAAGAATATTCAGGCTATATTAACGTCCTGTTTTCTCGTCTAATAAATTATTGGCTCAGTCAATACACTAATAAAATACTCTGGATCTGTGATAAATAAAAGCAAACTAAAAATTTTAAAGTACTATTTAGAAGATTGTAAAAACTTGTAAAATTATAATTAAATGCAAATAATGCTCGTAAAGGCTGATAATTAACTTCAAAGGATTATTGTGTTTAATATATTCAGCGGGAAAACTAATATGTTTGATAGTTTAACAAATAAAAAAGTCTAAACATATTTATATCACAGTAAAAATAGTTATTAGAATCAAAATAGGATTAGAATTTTCTCATCAGATAAGTTTTTCTTTTTAATGTAAGTTGAGTTCCCAGATCAGCTCGCAGTTTCAGCTAGATCGGTGTATTGTTTATTTAAATAATAATTTTTTTAGAGGCCGCCTTCTATCAGTTTTTTAAAATATCTAGAGGCCTATAAGTCCAACTTGACAAACGAAAAATATGAGGATGTTCATTAGGAGTTGTACAATATACAATATATTAGGTTAAATAAAAAAATAGGTTTCCTATCTTGGTTTTTATGATATCGTGGGTTGTTTAGATATATATTTTTTTTAAATAAGAAAATCTAATTAGGTTGTTCAGATAGCTGATTGTGCCTAAAAGAATATGAGACATAAAGTTGCGTACCAGAGGTTTTTGGATATCACGGCACACTAAGCATCAATATCTGTCAAGTTAATGGCCAGTTAATGGTCAACTAGACTTGATAAAATAAAACGGCTATTAACTGTCATTTTAAAAACAAATGTCATGATGCCTTACATGGCCGAAAAGATAATTTAAAGACGAATCAGATAAGTAAAAAATATATACAGGGTACCAATTAAAATAACAAAGTTTTGGACACTTCCGCTTAAACCGGAAGTTGAAGAAAATGTTTGATAGGCTCAAAACAAGAAAAATTTTTCATAAAGGGGAAATTATTACACAATCTTTATTATTGGTCTAGTTGATCAGATTTAAATCAAAATGCGGTGAGTTTTCATAGCAGATTTTGAATGAATGATTGTTGTCTGCTAGAAACCCAAAAAATAGAATTCCCCAAATTATAATGATTACTTTTAGAAGTATTTAACAACTGTGCTGACCCTACATTTTTTCTTTCTTTGGCACACAATAGCCTTTTTAATATCATCCGTTTGTTATTTTTGACTCCTAGGAATGAGTTTTAAGACAGAATCACTAATAATTTTTCAATATGCTTTAATAAATTGCTGACATTTTATGTTTTTTATATTGTAATATTTATGATCTTCCTTTTGTTGTTTTTAAGTTTGCTATAAAAAGTAACAAATTGGTAAACCATGCCATAATTTATTACTATTTGCTTTATATGTTTTCTGTGAACGTAATACGCGGTATCATTGAAAACAAGTTTTTTGAACTACCTGTTTTCAATAAACGTTTTACGGGAATGTGTAATGAGATAAAAAAAAATGAAATATCAGTCTTTTTAAAAGATGTTATAATAACAAATCGAGCAGAAATGCATTTATAATAAGACGGATCAACACAACATTATAACGTAGTGTCCATTTATGTTAATCAGGAGAGAAGCATGTGCTTGATGCTCGATGCTTGTTATCTTAATCTTAAACTTTGTAAAAGAATTCAATTTTTTATGTCATATTGGCAAAATACGAAAAAAAATAATTTAATATCACATTTAATAAAAAAACTACAATTTTCAAATAAAAAATTCTGAAAAAATTTACGATTCTTCGATAATTCATAAAATCATCACAAAATATTCAAATTGTCATTTTTGCTGCTCCAAAATTATAAAATATCGCCTTAAAAAATACCGGGCCCCAATGATCATCATTAACATTAAAACTATTTCCGTACCTTGATTGAGAACTTTCCATTCACTTCCATTAATTTTATATTAAACAAACTTCACTTCAAATTCGAGTCTCAATCCATTTTGCATCTTTTACATCCAAACCCAATCAATCTTCATTCATATGTGTAACAATTGCAACGAAAACTGTGGACTGTTTGACATTTTCACAGCTCAATCAATGATATTAAAAAACTATTTAACCCTACTTGAACCTTTGTTTTTCCTTGGTTGGTAATTTCATTTTGTACTTTTTTGTATTTTGTATTGTGTATATTTTTGTATTTTTTCTCTATATGTATTTTTTTTTGTTTGTTTTGTACCTGTACCATACTGCTATGTAATGCTAAATTTGTGTATTTGTCCTGCTTTCTAAATGGGTTTATCTGTTGAGCAGTGTATGTAAATAAATAAATAAATAAATAAATATCCATCAATGAAAGTACCGGTACTGCCGTCCCCATGAATATCAATACGTATTTTCAACCGGTCTCCTTTCATCATCAAAAGTTACTTCCTTTTGTGCATCGCAGACCCATTGGCACAATTTCATATCATATTCAACTTTAAGTGCAGGACCTTCGAGAGGACTTTACGAAGTCATTCCAATTTTACTTAAATTTTTCAACTTATTTTTGTTAATAGCTTCCAAACCAAAGTCGATTCGAACTTCATTCTTATATCAAAAAATTTCCCTTTTCAAAGCCGAGACGGTCATATAATTTTCATCTTCAGGATTTCTTTTTACATTGGATAATGCAATATTGCGAAATGTTGTGCAATATTGCGCAATCGTGCCCACACGGAATGACGCGGGACATTTTCCAGACTTTTCTAGACCTCCCTCCCGTCGGAGCATATAAAACGCCGAGCGCTAGGAGGTCAGGTTAAGTACGTTCTAGTTCGGTATCTTCAAAGTTAGTTCTTGCGTCTTATCAAAAGTTTTAGTAGTGAATAAAAGTGAATATACTAGTAACTCTCTGGGTTCCTAAATTAATTAAAATTTAATGTTGTCTGTCTAGTCCAAGCTTATCGCTCTAATTCAACGATAAATTCCCTGCAACTACGCAGTCGTGTCCTCTTCCTTGGTTGTCCCAAGTAAAATAGCTAAATTAATCTTCGGTCATCGCACCCCTTACAATAAATCTAATTTTTAAGTTAGTCTTCCGCCACAGCGTCCCATAAAATAATTTTAAGTTAAACCAAACATTTTACCATCCGCGCAATGGCATACAAAATTAAAATATAGTGAATTTTTCCAAAACATTTAAACCAATTCCAATAAAAAAAACATTCTCAAGTCGGAATTTCCGCTGTCGAAGAGTTACCATTCTTAAGTGTTTTTGTTTTTAGAATTCATATTTTAAGTTCAAAAGGTTTTGTGAACTTAAATAAATATATTAATTCCGCTTTAAAGCAAAGTGTATTATTCCAAAAAGTGATATACAGGGTGAAGCTTTAGACCCTTCCACAGACATTAAAAAATAAATTTTAAATCAAAGTGTTAAATTAGATGCAGACTTATAAATTACAAGTGAAACCAATCACTGGCATTTATACAGGGTGTAGTTTTGGACTCTATTCGGAATCTTAGGAGCAACCCCTCAAACCTCCCAAAAAATAAAATTAAGTGCACGAAAAACCTTAAGAGTCTCTTTCACGCTCTAAAGCTCCAGTCTCAGCGTAACCATTTTTTATTTTACCGAACAAGAGGGTATTTTCGTGTTCATGTTCCCGTTAGATATTTATCTTTGGGGATGTAAGATAGAGAACATTAAAGTGATCTTGAATAGATATATAGTAACTGTCAAAATATAAGTAGTGTATGAAATACACGGCGTTTTAAAATTCAAAGAAAAAATAAAATTGACAAAAATTCAGTATTTTTTTTTCTAAATAAGGTATTGAAAGAAAAAAATCACTGCAGGTATTGACAAGTTTTTACATTATTTTACATTACATAATTTAAAAAAATATTATATACAATTTTTCTAAGGCCACCTTAAAATTTCAATATCTTTTAGTGAAATAAAACAACATTCAAAACAATACTTTTCTCTCAATTTTGAAAAGAATAGTGAGATTTCTCACAATTTAGTTTATTTATTTTTATTGAAAATCTACAGTGGTGTACTGTTAATATCTATAGGAGTATAATTTAAAATATTAAAGGAGAGTTCCGTCTATGGCTTCTATTTAAATAAAGAGGTGAATCACAGTATCTGGATCAATTTAAATTATTACGTTCTAAAATAAAATTGACCCGGCACATAAAAAATATATTGAAAATTCTGAATCTAAAAATAAAAATTACTTGTTGGTAATTTATTAATAATATGCGTAATACATCTTCGATTCCTACTTCAATGTCTTATGATAACATCCCGCTAAATAATCCGCAAAGCATAATCAACATATTTGCTAGTTATTTCCAGTACGCTTTTACTTCATCATCGCACTCAATATTCAATACCTTAATATACCACTAGTTAGAGAGGAAGATGTGCTCATAGCTTTAAAAAGTTTTAAAACAAATTAACCACTGGTTCCATCATTTTGTTAAGAGATTGCGCCATTATCTTTGGTGTACCACTGATTACTATTTTTAATTTAGCTCTTCAGTTTGAAACATTTTCTCAAAATTGATGTAGGTCGAAAAGCTGTTCTGTATTCAAAAAAAGCGACGAGAATGCAGTTGAGAATTATAGACCTATAGTGATATATATCAGGGTGGTCAGGTTGATGTAATTTATACTGATCTCTCCAAGGATTTTGATAGGCTTGATCATTGTATTTTATTGAAGAAATTAACAGCGTTTGGACTAACCTCGTACATTATTAATTTTTTTTTTGATGACATTTGCCTAATAGGCTTTTAAATATGCATTATCATGGGTGTAATGGGGTAGTGAAGCGCAAGTTATAGCCTCTCCTACTCAATTGTTAACCTCACCTTCGCGATGAGTTCAATTTGAACTTGGTGCACCCTGTTTTCACTAACGAGGCTCTAACGACCGAGTAAGGGCGGAATAACCCTTACGTTTTGCCGTGAGCACATCCACCTTCTCACGAAGAGTGCGGTAAAAATAACCCACCGCACACAAAGGTTGCTTTTGGAATCGTTTGGTTACCCCATCGTCGCAGTCTCCTTCTGTGCCATGGGACCACACCACTCGCCTTCCGCAACCGAGCTGGTCAGTTGCATACCTGCTCCAGCTAAAACTTCAAATGCAGCTTCGTTTTCAGTCGATAAAGGCTTTAAAAAAATGATGGAGCGTTCAAGTGGGACAAAATCATCCGGAGGTAAAATACCCTCCCGATCGGATCTCCGGGGGAGGGTGCCCACAGGGACACCTCATCGAATGTCGAAAAAACACCGACAAGTTAAATCCAAGAAAACTAATTCTTTCATCTACGGCGCTTGGAATGTTCGTATTTTGAACGACAGCACTCGCACCGATCGGCCTGAAAGAAGAACTGCTCTAATAGATAGAGAACTTCACCGACTCAATGTTGACGTTGCAGCTCTCAGCGAAACTCGATTTTTGGAGGAAGGCTCTCTCACAGAAAAGTACTCACCTTCTATTGGAAAGGTCTTCCCACCAATTCAAGAAGACAACATGGAGTAGGATTTGCCGTTCGGAATCAACTTGTATCCAACTTAACACAAGTACCACAAGGCCTATCCGAGCGTCTAATGCTGCTACGCTATGAGCTATCAGATGGCAACGCGGTAAATCTAATAAGCGCCTACGCTCCCACTCTGGATGCAAGTCACGAAACCAAGGAAAGCTTCTATCAACAGCTGGAAGAAACCCTCTGTAGAATACCTAAAAGGGAACGACTCGTTATTCTTGGCGATTTTAACGCTAGAGTAGGGAGAGATGCAGACACCTGGCCAGGCATCATAGGCAAGAACGGTTTGGGCAACATGAACGCTAACGGTCAACTACTCCTAACTAAATGCGCCGAACATGATCTAGTTATAACAAACATCATTTTCCGACAAAAGGATAAATTTAAAGGCACCTGGCGTCACCCCAGATCAGGTCACTGGCATCTACTGGACTATGTTATCGTACGTAGGAAGCATCTCAAGGACGTCCAAATTACAAAGGCGCGCATTGATAGCGAATGTTGGACCGATCATCGTCCTGTTGTCTCTAAAATGAAAATTGTTATGAGGCCCAAACACCGAAGAACTCAAGTAAAACGTAGACTCCGTCTCTGTATTAGTAAATTGCGTGACCAACAAACCGTCGAACAGCTAAAGCAAAAAGTTCAAGAGAATTTGAGTGCACTAGAAGAAACCAATTCTCTAGATGTCGCTGCTATCTGGACACAAATTAAAGACAGTTTAAAACGTGCGAGTGAGGAAATTCTTGGCACTGCAGCAAATAAAAAACAGGAGGACTGGTTCAATGATAATGAAGCTTTTATACAGGAACTTCTTGACCGCAAACATACTGCCTTCCAAAACGCTATCAACCACCCCAACGACTCATCAAAAGCAGAAGCTTTTACCCAATCTAAGTATGAAACGCAACGCCAAATCAGAAGAATAAAGAACGAGTGGTGGGCAAGCAAGGCCAGAGAAATCCAAAGGTACGCCGATTCACACGACTACAGGAATTTTTTTCAAGGAGTAAAAGCAGTGTACGGCCCCAGTCGGAGAAATATGTGCCCTATTAAAGATTTAAATGGAAATCTCCTCAAAGAAGACCAGGAAATAAGAGCCCGATGGAAAGAACACTACTCTAACATTCTTAACCAGCAAAGTCAAGCCGATCACGATATTATAAATCTTATCCCTCAATATGACACCTTCGAAGACTTAGATAAACCACTAACAACGGAAGAGATCTTAACCGCCATTGGGCAGCTAAAAAATAACAAATCTCCCGGCGCCGACTCACTCCCAGCTGAGATCTTTAAAGCTGTGTCGTCAGAGCTCATACCCTACCTCAAAAAACTGTTTGATGTCGTGTGGGAAAGTGGTCAAGCTCCGCAGGAGTTTCGTGATACACTTTTAATCAACCTCTTCAAAAACAAAGGGAGCGCTGCGGACTGTGGAAATTACAGGGGTATAGCTCTCCTGGCTGTTGGAGGGAAGATACTCACTAAAGCGATGGCAAATAGGCTAACACCTGTTATGGAAAAGTTACTTCCTGAAACACAGAGTGGCTTTAGACCAAACCGAGGTACATCGGATTTAATCTTCACACTTAAACAGCTTCAAGAAAAAGCACTCGAACATCAAGGAGAAATTCACATGGCCTTCATTGATTTAACCAAGGCGTTTGACTCGGTGGACAGGGAAGTGCTTTGGAAAATTATGTTCCGCTTAGGTATCCGCTTAGGTAATTTGTGGAAGTATGTCGCAGTCTACATACAAACAACAACGCCCAGGTTATGTATAATAATGAGGCAACCGAACCTTTCCAAACCCTCACTGGAGTTAGGCAGGGATGTGTCCTGGCACCCCTACTCTTTAATTTGTTTACCACTGCTCTAACAATTATTGTTGACAACAAACTGACAGTCAGAGGAATAGGTCTCAGATACCGTTTTGATGGCGGTCTCTTTAACATAGGGCGCTTTAGAGCTTTCACGAAGACACGCACACGATTCATTTGTGATCTCCAGTATGCGGATGACTGTGCACTTTTAGCCTCTACGCCGGAAGAGCTTCAAGAACTTTTAGATGTGTATGCCCAGAGCTATGATTCCTTGGGACTTAAAATCAACATTGGAAAGACTAAGATTATGTCAACTCCTCATCAAGTGAACCAAATAGACATTACACTTAACGGAAATTGAAGTGGTGGATCAGTTCAATTACTTAGGCAACGTTGTTAATGACAAAGCAAACATGGACAGCGAGATTCGCAATAGAACTAACGCTGCATCTAGAGCACTCTGGGGACTTAGAGAGAGAGTATTTGACAACCACGACCTTGCTTTGTCAACGAAAATGGCTGTCTACAGAGCAGTTGTCATTCCAACACTGCTATATGGACGTGAAAGCTGGGTCACTTACCGTCGTCATGTGAAAGAATTAGAACGTTTTCAGCAAAGACACCTCAGAAGTATGATGAAAATCCGTTGGTTCCATCACATATCAAACGTGGAAGTACTCAGGAGAGCAAACAGCCTTCCAATTGAGGTGCTTATTTCAAGAGCACGCCTAAGATGGGCAGGTCACGTTCATCGTATGCAGGATAATCGCCTTCCTAAATGTACACTTTATGGTGAATTGCTAAGCGGTAGAAGAAGGCGTGGCGGTCAACGAAAGAGGTTCAAAGACGCTCTTCATGAAAATCTAAAATCCTGCGGTATTGCAGACGAGCAATGGGAACAACTTGCAGCGGACAGAACCGAATGGCGAGGGGTTGTGGCCAGCTATCAAGGAAATGTTGCTGCAAGAAGGCCGAATCCAAGACCTAACCAGGTCTATGTTTGTCCTGACTGCGGTCGACATGTGCTCTCCCGAATTGGCCTCTATAGCCATAGTCGTGTGCACCGTAGATGAATGGGAATTACAATAGACTACACCTTTTACTTGTTTTTTATTGTACACAATTTATCGACTGTAACATTTTTATACTCGGACTCGAGTAACGGCTAATAATAATAATAATCATGGTTACACATTTGTCAGGAAATTGGGACATGTAATGCTCTTATATTTGCTGACGACCTCAAGCTATTTACCTCGATCAGCTCACTAAGCGATTGTAATAGATTGCAGCGAGATTTCGTAAAAATTAATAATTACTAATTCAGTACTTTTTCTGTATAATATAGGCACTAAAACTGTTAATAGAGGTTCTGAATTTAAAGACTTAGGAGTTATCTTTACACTAACTTTTGTTCCTCATATTAATTATAGCTAATTCCAATAAAAATCTGGGTCTCATTATGAGAAACTCACACTTTAAAAATGTTTCAAATATCACTCTACCATTTAGCGCTTTTGGCAAGCCTAAATTACAATGCGTCTCAGTTGTCTGGAGTCTAAACTATGAAACTCATATTTCCAACTTAGAAAAAGTTCAGAGGAAGCATCTTAAACACGTGTCTTTTAAATTTGATGGTGTCTATCTAGCTATTGGCATCCCTCATTCTGAGTTGTTAGCTAGGTTTAACTTGAATGACTTGATTTCACGACTATTTTTACATAAATGTTTAACCAACAAAATTGACTGTCCCGAGTTATTTAGCTATATCCACTTCAATATCTTTTCAAACTGGCTCGTATTCTCTATTTTACTTACAACTCCACGTACAAATTTATTAGAATTTTGACCTATTTACTTCACCAATATCAGGCCAACTTGGATATTTTTAACTATAATATTTATAACAGAAGATGCATTTTAGGTAATTAAGTAATATATATGTGTATATGTGTATATATATATATATATATATATATATATATATATACATGTGTGTGTGTGTGTGTGTGTGTGTGTGTGTGTGTGTGTGTATGTGAGTGTGTGTAATGGTGTGTGTGAGTGTGTGTAATGGTGTGTGTGTGTGTGTATGCATCTAAATGTGTGTATATATTATGTGTATATGTATTTATATATAAATATGTTAGATATTTAGATGTTTTTTTTGTTATTCTCAATTGCTGTATATGGTATTGTTCTTACCTTTATTACTTGTATCTTCCTGTATCTTAATTGGACTTATATCCGTCGGGGCAGTTGTAAATAAATATGTAAATAAATATCTGATATGATTTTATCATCTCAATTTAAAAGAAATATAGAATTTTTGTCAGTTACATTTTTCTATTTAAATACTAAAATAGTACCACAAATATTTATTATCTCTAACCGTACGGCAATGCCTTGTTTACCACGTTATGCGGTAAGTAGTATTTTATCGCACGCAGTATTGTAATATGTTTTTACCGAACTGGTTGGTCTGTAAAATAGTAACAAATACAAGAAAGTAATACGATAATTGTTAGTGAAGTTAAGCATAGTTTATGTATTCCGAGGTATCATTTTACGCTTGTAGATAAAAGGTCGTATATTACATGAGTGGTAATGACTTTACGTCGTTTCAATTTCACTAGTATGTGGTAAAGGTCTATTACCGCCCTTATTGTATAATGTACTATTATCGGATTTTGTATATTTTTAGGAGTACTTTATAAATGTAATGACAAAGATTTAAGTAAACACTGTATAGTGTATTATTTTCTATGAATGAGATGATAAATGATTGCTGTAATCAAAATGCAAAATTTCATTTGAATTTGTTTAGGCATTTCAGATATATGGCAGACAAGGATTATAAAACAGAGCCACTTTAGTCATTATTCTGTAATAACACCCTGTATATATACAAATACCACAAATAAAAATACCCCGGTAATGTCACATCACAGTAGCGTCAAGATGGTAATGTAAATGAATATTAATTATATGAATAATATTAAGTTAATAAATAATGAGTTCCACTGTAGAAAACAATAAAGAAAGACATATAAACACCGTATGCAGAAGGTATACACATCGCCTAATTAAAAATGTATGAGAAGGAAAGAATTACGTCGTTGGATAATAAAAAACCTAGAAAGGCGTACATAAAAGAAGCGAATAAAATTCATAAATGCTCGAATATAATGTCTCACGAGCATTCAGCGGCATTCTAAAATAATTATGCTGGGTGTGATGAGAACCAACAGGGCTTTATTATATTTTTATGTTACACTGCGTGTTAATAAAGTCTCATATTAAAAATCTTTACAGCCCTCCAAGAAAAATTTTAATTACGTTTTTTATAACAAAGAGTAAAGCTTATTTGATGTTTTTCTCGAAGCATACTCAACATGGCTGCTCGTAACCAACGAATACCTACTCGACGCGAAAAACTCAGGGTTTTCTTAGTTTCATCAAAACAAACTTATTTTTCTATGTCGCGTTGATCCATGTAAAATTTTCTCTATCGCCTTATTTTGGAATTTTTACTCCACTATAAGTTGACATACAAATTAGCATTAATTACAGAAGGGAACTATTATTTTGGGGGCGAGCGTAGGTGCGTCTTTACTATGTACATACTTCGGTATGCGATGTAAAGCAACGACAGGCGCGGTTAGTACTTGGATTGGTGACCATTCCAACGGAAACCGCGTTCTCGCCTCACACATCTTCCAGCGGCTTGTATATCAGTGTATGCGCGGAAGCTATACAACCTTAGGCGAGGGTTGTATAGGAGATATACCATCCTTCGGAGGGGATGTAAAGCCGTCGGTCCCTTGTCTATTAAATGTTAGGCAAGTAAAAGATCCCTACTCTTCTTAAGGGAAGAGGTTCGGCAAAATTCCTGGTTGGGGGTAGCTCGTCTACAGGCGTCGGTGTTAGGCCTCAGTAGCGGAAATAGGCCGACGTTAAATAAATGTATAAAAAAAAAACTATTATTTTTAAAAACGGATCAATAAGTATATCATTTATGAAATATTTTGAGGAAAAAATAACTATTGCATTCCAATCGTCTTTTAAATGAAGAGTTCTCCTGAGTGTATTAGTCATCCATGTTTCCAATTTTAATTGTAAATGACTTCACGTCAATAAAATGACGCAGCCGAATGTACGGTGTTCTTGGAAAGAGAGAGATAGAGATGTAATAGAATATGACATTGTACAAATTTATTATACCTAATCTTTAAATCTCTCTTTACTCCTGAAGACATTGGGGCTAATTTTATTTTAGTTCTACAAAAGCGAAATTGTTTATTTTAATAATACCTATGTGGGATGATAAAAATTATTTTTGCAAATCGAAAATCGAAGAAAAAAATTATATTTTTCCATATATACTTTTTTCTCTCTCATCATCCCACATTGTAACATGTTTTTAATGTCTTTTAGTGAAAGCCGTTTTTTTAAATAATAATTTATATCAGAGTATATCGAAGTGTCTTGCAGACTTATATCCGGATCGCTCTTAAGTGTAAACACAACGAATTATGTCTCGGTTTTCTTCAGCGATAGCTTCAATTAATCTTTCTTTTATAATTTCAGCATTATGGGCTAAATTATATATTAAAATTTTTTCTTATAAAAACTACAGCAGAAAGTGGTTTATATGCCGTTAAATCAGAGGACCAAGCTGGACAGTGAATGGAGCTAAATCTACCTAGCCATTTTTGAGAAAAATGTCTATGAAGCCAATTTTAAACGTACAATAAGTATTCAACATTTCTAAGAATGATTTGTTATTAAGATTTTTCTCAATAAATATTAGGATCATCTTGCTCCCAATAGCGAAAATTATGGCATGATACTGCGCCAATTATGTCAAATGTAGATTCTACGTGAATTTTGACATTTTTTTAAAAATCAAACTCTACCGAATCAAATCTTCCAAGCCGGATAAGTTACAAAATTAGTAACTGTAATAAAAAGAATAACATTTTAAGTTTATTTAAACCGAGTGTTTTAATATTCTACGACTGTATACAGGGTGCTTCAAGATCACTGGTCATCCTCGTAAAAATTTTCAAATTGCTTAAATCTTACACACAGAAGTGTTCTGTCTCAAGAATAATATACAGGGTGTTGGAAAATCACCTGCCACGAAATAAAATTCAGTTAAAGTGAAATTTAACAAAGAAACAAAAATAAAATAACAAAGTACTTCAAAACAATCAACAGGAGCTTATAGATGGTGAGTCATTTATCCCGTTCCAATTCGTCTTCAGTGCTACCCCCCAAAAATCATTTTTTTTCATAAATTAAATGCAAGCAGAGAATCAAGTGTCTCTCTTTTGCTCAAAGCTCTTATCGTTGTCCGTACTCGCTACGCCCAACCTAAGGCTATAAATATCAACGACGAGGCTTGTCTGCGTGTTCATTAGTAAGATGAATCTTGAACGCAATAAATAAAAAACAGCATTTGATTTATCAACCGGCTCAACAGCGGCTCAATGCTCACATGCTAGGCTTGCAACTAAGGAGTCCCTGGTTCGAATCTTGGCTAGGGTATGGATGTTTAGTGTTGTTTTTCATGTGTTACTGAGTTGGTGAAGTGGACTAGACGAGGTTGTGTGAGAGACAACACGGCTAGTTGCTGTACCACACCTGAGTTCGTGTCTCATCTGTGGCAGATGGCAATGACGCGTCGTAGGGAATAGTCGTTGTATGATGTCTATGTGTCCTGGTTTAGTGGTGGAATAGCTAATGCTAAACTCTGCCAGGACGTTAATCTAAACAAGGCGATAAAATATAAAAGAAAAATTATAATATACAGTGTGTCTCATTTAAAATGAAGACACCCGGATATTTTCGTTGAAATCTCGATTTGAGCTTTGGCACAATTGTAGTCTCCTATACAAGACGAACATTTCGAGTTAACCAACTTAAATTTAATTAACAAGCTGAGACAACGGCAGCGCTCAAATCGAGCCCATTTCCGATATTTTGCTTCGCGTTGAAGATATCGAAAAAATTATCAGAAATGTTCCTCAGAAACTAATTTTGAGCCCCAATACCTAGTTTAATTAAGAAATTCGCATTTTTCAATATTTTTCCACGCGAGGTTACAATTTTGGTTTTCTATTTAAAAGGATGCCATTGAAATGGAAAACATATATTGAACAGAAGTGAAGATTATCAAATCTTCACATTTTAAGAGAAAATAAAACAAACAATAAACCTTTGGCAAATGAAATAATTGAAAAGCAACGATTTAAAGTAACAATCCGTTATTGAGATAAATAATACTCATAACACGTAAATAAAAATTTTAAGAAACCATCGGACGTAGCCTCTCTTAACTAATCTACGTTCAACTTGAACCCATATTTCAATTCCTCTACGATTATGATTGTAATGTATCCTTCTTATCTCAAACAATGAATTGAATCAAAATGAACAAAAAAGATTTACAAACATTAATCAATATGTGCATTAAACAAAATTATATTAAATTCAATAATAAAATGTATACACACGTAAACGGCATACCGATGGGTAGTCCGTTAAGCCCATTATTAGCTGAAATACTCATGGCAAATTTCGAAAACAATATTTTTACCGCAAACAATAATCTCCTTAATTACAAACATTTTTGGGTAAGATATGCTGACGATGTGTTTTGTATGCGGTACGTATACTGAGAGACAATTGTCACATTTAATTCATTTTATTAACCCCCTAGACAACAAGATTCAGTTTACAGTTGAAATGGAAAAAGAACGATCAGTAAAATTTTTAGATATTACAGTGACACGTAAAGAACATGGACTAGAACTTGATATTTACAGAAAGCCATTTTTTACTGACACTCTTACACATGCAAATTTCTTGGAAGATAAAAATTCCACCGTTTCATAGCTATGTACACAGACTATTATCTCTAAATTTAAATATGGTTAACTTCGAAAAAGAAGTTAAAACAATGGCTATGATGAGTTACTTATTGACAAATTAATAAAAAATAAACAGAGAAAATTATTACAGAAACATTTTTATAACGTACCAAATATAGAAAACAAAAAGTGGCATAGTATAAATTATGTAAATAAGCTTAGCAACACAGTATGTAATAGATTAAATAAATTAGGTATTAATACAATATCAACGAATAGAAATAATTTAGGTCGCTTGTTGGTTAATAATAAAGAAACTACAGAAGATATTAAAAAATTGGGGGTATATGAAATAAAGTGTGACGACTGTGATGCCGTATATATAGGTCAGAGTGGCCGTAGCATAGATGTGAGGTTAAGAGAACACAAAAAGTATATTTTATACAATAAAAAATCAACTGGCTTCTCCGAACTTTGCATTGAGCAAAATCACTTTTTTAACGGTAGTAGTGTTAATCTTTTACATAAGGCAAACAAAGAAAAAATCCTAGATATTCTTGAAATTTTAGAAATTGAGAAGGCCCTAAGAAACCATAAAAACGTCAGAAATACACAAACGGAATTTATGAACAATCTTGTACTAGACACAGTAATAAAATTAAAATTAAATTCATAGTTCCGGACTGTATCGTTAAATTTAAAGAAATAGCAAATCAAGTTATTATCCCCCTCTAAATAGGTAGAATATTTCCAAGATATATAGTGTGAACCAACACTTTCAGGTCAGTTTTTAAGACTCTGATAATGGTCGCAAGGCCGAAACATATGTCAGACAAAACTGAACAAAACCCATCAAACAATAAACCAAGTGTGTATTGTAACTATTCTTTTGAATATTTATAATTATTCTAGTGAATATGTTTCATCAAGAACCTACCGCAGATTCAATCCAATTATTTTTTTTTAATTATTTGTATTACCGCCGTGATCGGTAACAGGCTGGTCGGGCCTGGTCCAAAGATATTTAAGCCTGCTGCCTTCTTGGCCACACTCTGTCGGCTACTTTGTCTCCACTACATGTCCTTTCATCCAGCATACCAGTATGTTATTCATGCTGGAGGCACTCACAAGTGCTTGGTGACATTCCCATACTG
Source organism: Leptura quadrifasciata (assembly GCA_963675555.1). Lineage (NCBI taxonomy): Eukaryota > Metazoa > Arthropoda > Insecta > Coleoptera > Cerambycidae > Leptura > Leptura quadrifasciata. Next base: position 145,637,326 of record OY776674.1, on the reverse strand, counting down.
CTGTTGTAGTAATTTTGTAACTTCTCAGGGCTAGTAATGATTGTCTACAAACTGTGTAGGTCCTGATTGTTTTGCCCGTAGTTAGCTTAGGGACAATCTCTTTTGCGGCTACGGTTATGACGCTGGATCGCTCATCCATTTATATTGGATTTGCAGACTATATTTCACATCCTGCCCCATCCTTCTTTTTTTAATCCGTCTGTGAAGATGTTGTTCACACCTTCGCCAGCAGCCCCGTTCTCACTATTCGTCTGTATTATGTAAGGTCTGTCAAAGACAAACTGGGGAAAAATGCCATCTGTGCACGTCTGTAGGAGAGATGTCTTCCTGAGAATCTCATTCCACAGGGGACTTTTTAGTTTTTATCATCGAAAACTGACGATATGAATCTGTTAATTCTATAGTAAATACACGAAAGGTTTTAATTTTGCTTTCAAAAAAAGCTACAATGCAATCACTACTTGAATGTAGTCTACCACACACGTGTGCCAGTTTTCACTTCGGCAAATCAACATATTTGTTTAGAATACAGTTTAAACTCAAAATACAAAATTAACGAATTTCTATGCAGTATCCTTATTAGGTCTACCGGTCACTTCCTTCAAGGTGAGTCAATTTTGAATGATTATTTCTCTATAAGCCATATAAATTTGAAATATCTTCCTTTGCTCAGTAATCAGCTTAATTAATGGCTTCCCGGCAGGTTATGATCAGGTGAATCAAATATTTGGGATTTATTTTTGGGAATACATTCTTTCGAATTTATCACGAATGAATTGAATGGCGCAGGATTTCATGCGCTCTCGGACTAACAGCAATTATACCATCACCAAAAGAACAATTTATTTAAAAATAATCTGCGAAAAGTATGTTACAGAATGTTCAATAACAATACAAAATTTCAATAAATCTACGAGGAGTATAATGTTTACGTCTACTTTTACGTTTTAATATTATAAATGTCAAATACCATTTAAGTGGGTGTTTTTTTGTCATTCTTCCGTATCCGTATCAACTTTAAGTTTTTATAGAAACACGACTCATTAATTCCTTATACGCCAACTAAAATAAATACAATAAAATTGTAAATAATTAAATTAAAACAATTGTGTCATTTGAGAAATTTACCAGAATTGAGATGTTATTAAATGAACAAATACTGTTGCATGCAATTTCTATCGTTTTGATACAAACACAATCGTACATACATAATAGTGACTTCTGTTCCCCTTGAATTCCCAAATTGTGAATTTGTCACAAGCCATGGTAATCTATCTTATCGGTATAATAAGGGCGATATTCGTTCACCCTCTTGGTCATTAGTAGCCATTACTCCCCTCCTTGTGCTTAGTTTGCATTTACAAGTTTCAGAGACCTCCCCTCTCACCCTTTCCACCCCTAGGGGTTCGGTCCCTGCAGAAAGGTTCATATACATAGAGGTGTACACTCTGCATCGTATATATTTAAACTTATTACTTTACCCCTTCCGCTCTACTATAGAAAGTTTCTTCACTATCCAACAGTACAGTCTGAGAGGAAAAGATAAAACATATATTAAAATTAATTATATACCGCCTGTCATTTGTTAAAATGTTATTTATAGAAGGAGGGCAGTGGAATATTGTGTTATGAAATGAAATACTGTGGAAGTTTCTACAAGATAAAATTAAATTTAAGTGGTTGCTGGGTATTGTTGATAACTCTTTTACAGTGATAATTTATCTAATGTAGCTATGTAGTGTAATGGTTTTTTATGTCAGCTATGAATTAAAATATTATCATCTATGTGTATTTTATTTGAATATCTCTATTACTAATTTTTCTTACACATTTTTAACCATGTTTTATTAAACTGATTCTAATCCATTCTATATAATCTTCATCTATAACAAATGTATGCAAGAGCGCATTTGTTAATTGAATGTGACGTATCCACAATATACAGAGCGTCCAAAATCTAAATGGGTGTAGTGAAATGGGACATTGAACACATTTTGCAGCATTACCCTAACAGATGAATTATTAGAGGAGGTACAGTTAACTGGCCACCGAGATCTCCTGATCTTACACCTCTAAACTATTTCTTATGGGGCCACCTAAGGTCAGCGGTTTACAATAAGGGATTCGACATATGGGTGCAGTCATTAGAAATAATTTTCAACGTATGTGTTGGTATTAAAAATAACCTACAAATGATTAATAGGTCGGTAAAAAACATATTAAAATGTTGCCAAATAAAGAGTACAGGGGAATAACGATCCAAGTCAATTCCAATAGATTTGTGCAAAAGCGATTTTTATGTTTAGACCTTTCATCAAAGCTCGTAAATGAGAGATTTCACTGAAGAATTCGTTTCTAGTTTGGTATTAAGTACCTACTTAGCTATTGCGCAACGGAAAATATATTTTAATTAATGTGTATCTCAAAATTATTTAGAAAATGGCAACTTTTAGGCGACTTACTTAAAACATTTTTCCTCTGAAAGGTTTTGAAATAATGATAAAAAAAGCGTGTTATTTTTATTTACGTAACTACATAATATTTTCATAATACAACAGTTTAAAAATAAAAACATTCCAAATGTTTATTACAATATGAACTATAAACGGGGTCTTAAATGATTCTAGAAAGCCTTTAGAATGGTTCGGTAAATCTAAAATAATAACTTAATAAAAAATTAATAATATTTTAGAAATAATCTTATACCTCCTGTCCACAGAACTTTTTCAAGCGTTAAAGGTCAGCAAACTTCTCCGTTGATAACAATAAATAAATAATAAACACCACATACAAATTAGACAACCCCCAATTCTAGAAGCCAGGGCTTGTGCGGAAGGGGGTTACACATTGAAAAAACGCGGACATACAACCATTTCTTCCGACAGTGCCAGTGGTGGAGCCAGGATTCGAACCCGGTGGTGCGATGTCCGTGTGATTAATCGCGATTGCCAGCTCGCGCCTTAACTCACTCGGCTATCGACCCAATATATAAAACCTTTTAAATTGCAGAAAATTGAAATATTAAAACATGTAAGCAATTATACAGCCTTGATAAGATAAATCTGGGAGAAAACATTCGTATCTTTCAATATTTTATTTCTTTATCCATCAGTACTGCAGTATTTCGATATCCAGTATAAGAATCTGGATACTTTATTATTCTCGGATGATCCTTGACTTGACTATTTCCAATGCTCTAATCAAATGTATCGGAAAAGTAGTTTTCTTTCTATAAAACTTGTTTAAATTCTGGGTCCATCGACAAAACAGCTCTTGATTCTGCTTGGTAATCTGTACCACAGTAAAAGATGAAGGCTTCTTTCTAGCAGAATTGCCAAGCTCACATGGATATTATATTGTTTCTACTCTAACAAGGTATATATAGAACACATTCTGACCAGTAGAGGGTACACGTGATTGCCACCTCGCGCCTTAACCCACTCGGCTATCGACCAAATGTTGGAATAAAACCTTTTAAATTGCAGAAAATTGAAATATTAAAAAATGTAAGCAATTATATAACCTTGATAAGATAAATCTGGGAGAAAACGTTGATATCTTTCAATATTTTATTTCTTTATCCATCAGTACTGCAGTATTTCGATATCCAGTATAAGAATCTGGATACTTTATTATTCTCGGATGATCCTTGACTTGACTATTTCCAATGCTCTAATCAAATGTATCGGAAAAGTAGTTTTCTTTCTATAAAACTTGTTTATATTCTGGGTCCATTGACAAAACAATTTTTGATTCTGCTCGGTAATCTGTACCACAGTAAAAGATGAAGGCTTCTTTCTAGCAGAATTGACAAGCCCACATGGATATTCTATTGTTTCTACTCTAACAAGGTATATATAGAACACATTCTGACCAGTAGAGGGTACACGTATATTGAAAAAATATAAAGACAATTTTCGGTAAAGGAAAATATTTGCCAAATCAATACAAATTGACCGAACATTACTTTTCTGTTGGCATTTTGTGTGTTCATGTGTTCGAACAGACTTGTGCAACTGATTTCCCTGTTGTGACATATACATTTTTGCCTAGTAGCCAGTTGAACTCAACACTCTTGGAACTCAAAAAATTGAATAATTCTTGTTTATTGAGTCACGGAGAAAGTTCATCCAATTTCGGGGCAGTTTGGTGTGCCAGGTGCTTTCCTCCGATTCCTCTCAATTCTTTTATCACGGGTAGATTGCTTTAAGCTGTCTAAATTGTAGGTGTCCCGAACAACATCTAACCTTTGGGCATTCTCCAGCTGCTTATGAAGGTAAGGTAGAAATATCTTATCAGCATTCTGTTTGAAGGTGTCGATATTAGTAGTGGGCAGGCAGTAGACGATGACGACACCGTCCAGAAATTTGAAGTCGTAGGTTGAAGGGGCTCCGATTGACCTGGCTTCCCAAGAAAATTGCAGTATTGCAGTCTTATTGGTTGGCAAATGAAGCTTACCAAAGTCTGTATCCATGCGCAAAAATTCAACCAAATCATATTCCTTATTCTGCATCGATATATATAGTCGGTTGAATAATTTCATATTGATCTGAAGCATCACTTTCAGCTTGTTTCCCTGCTGAGATGTTGCTTTATGCTTTGGTCTCTTAAAATGTGCAAGAAAATATCTCTTGATTGGGTCATGAATATAGAGGGGGCGCTCATCAAGTACATTCTTGACAAAGTCCTGATACTGCCGTTTGTCTATATCTACCAAGGTGCGTCAAGTTACAACTACCGACTCATTTGTGCAGTTACCAGATTAGGGAAATCATCCAAAGAGGGATTGCCCTTTGCATTTATGGTTTCATATAGACTAACAACCTGTTGCTGAAAGTTTCTCTGTAATGAAAGTCTCTGCTCATGATGTTGGAAATTCTTGGGACTACCTGTGCTATCATTATCCGAAATGTATTCTTCTTCAAACTGTTTGATCATTCTGACATTCTCAGGCCCTGAGAGCATCCATTATTGGAAAGCAACAGGATTTTGTGTGATCCCAACAACACCAGCCGAACCTTTCACAATCTTGTTCTCTTGTTCGTAAGCCTCATCGAAAGTGCGTAAGGTTACAACTACCGACTCATTTGTGCAGTTACCAGATTAGGGAGATCATCCAAAAGGGGATTGCCCTTTTCATTTATGGTTTTACATATACTGTCAACCTGTTACTGAAAGTTTTTCTGTGATAAATGTCTCTGCTCATGATATTGGAAATTATTGGGCCTAATTGTGTCATCATTATCCGGAATATATTCTTCTTCAAACTGTTTGATCGTTCTGACAATCCCAGGCCCTGAGAGCATCCATTATTGGAAAGCAACAGGGTTTTATGTAATGCCAACAACACCAGCCGAACCTTTCACAATCTTGTTCTCTTGTTCGTGAGCCTGATCGACTGATATTATAGAAATTGTGTTGTGTGTTTTTAAAATGACCCAGTTAAAACGCCACTCAAATTGACCTTTGATAGAGTCAGGCAATTACTTCGTATCTCTAATGTAGACAGGAATCCATCTTGACTAGTTATGACCCAAGGCAAAGAATAGTAAGTTTCTCTAAGACAGCAACATAAAGACTAAAGTTATTTTTCCTGTGATAAACAGGAATAAAATTCAAGATTGCCAACATCTGCAACTCAACATCACAAATCCAACTTTTCATAATTTTTGCAGTAGTGGTGCCGCGAAAATAAAGACGCACATGTAATATTTTGTCGTATTTGTTGTCTATTTCGGATTTTAGTGCTGTACATGAACATTTTTAGAAGCTTCAGAGCGCCCCTAGACTAACATTTATTAGCATACTCTAAGGTACCTTCATACCAAATTTGGTGCTTTTATTCTCTAGGTAACGGTAATTTCAATAAGCCACCTCACTAATATATGTGTTTAGAAAAGAACCTAGTAAATAATGTACTGTTATCAAAAATGTGCAATATTTATTAGCAGTTTCATTATTAAAAGGGACCAATGTCTTCACTTAAAGTTCCTTAAATCACCCTGAAAAATCTAATAATGTATATGTAACTATGAATTCCTCGAGCGAGTAGCATTTCATGGATACATATTTAAAAATGTTGACGTTCTATATTTCTTTCAAGATAAAGTACATAATTCAGCGTAAATTAAAATTTCACCTCGTGATAAAACAGAAATGATGAATACACAAAATAACTGAAACCATGTAAAAATAAACATATCTCATATAAAAGAGTCCCAATTATCTGTAATTGTTTGTAGTAGGCTTTGAAATAACAATGGTGATTGTCTTCGAGTAACAAAGGATCACAGATATCCTTAATAATTAATTACTTCCATTTTTCAAAGCTCAATACTTTCTTCCCGACCATAGAACATATATATTCAGAGCCTGTGTTTATTCCTACATTTATTGTACGAACGGTAGACACTTTTGATTATATTTCGGGTTATTTCGGTCCCATATACTAAATGGAGAGGCTGGTAATACTAGTTTCCGGGAGCGTGCAGTAATTTTACAGGATAACTCTGGACTATTGCCTGTGTGAGAATTACACTCATATCTCATTCTGACTCGCTTGGACTAGAGGGAATTTTTCTAGAAAAGAATTACAAGTTTCTTTTTACTTCTCTTAATTCAGTAATAATTACAGAGTTTTATTTTAATTTTAATCTTTGATGAGTTTTCTCAATTTTTCTGTCACTTTATTGTTCTTGAATATTTTTACTTTATGTCTCATTATACTGACAATTAATAATGCTAGGAATAATTTATTTTTAAAATAAAAAGATGTGTGTTTAGTTCTTATATTAAATATTTTGTGGATATTGCAGAATATCAGTGCTGTTACATAAACAGCAAAAAAATATCTGTATGCTTGTAAAATAGAATGAGTGTCTATTCGGCAAGCGTGCGAGGAGGTTAACAACTTGTTATTTATTCATAAAAAGGCAGTATATTATAATACTGAAAGCAAAAGGATAAATGGAAACTCACAGTAATTATATAAACACCATATAAATTAGACAACCGCCAATTCCAGAAGCTTCCAGAAGGACTTGTGCGGAAGGGGGTTACACATTGAAAAAACGCGGACATACAACCATTTCCTCAGTGCCAGAGCAGAGTCAGGATTCGAACCCGGTGGTGCGATGTCCGTGTGATTAATCGCGATTGTCATCTCGCTCCTTAACCCACTCGGCTATCGACCAGTAATATATTTCTCATAAGACAGCTCAAAAATATGTTAAGCAACAAGATAATTTTAAATGCTTATTACTCTATATGTCATTCACTTCTGAGTTATGGAATAATTTTATGGGGAAGTTCACCGGCTGCTATTCGTGTATTTAAGCTTCAGAAAAAAGTAGTCCGCATAATTTCAAATGCAGGTTTCAGACACCACTGTAAACTTCTGTTTAAAAAGTATGACATTATGCCGGTACCTTCTCTCTATATCTACTACTCGCTTCTAGAAATTCATAAGAATTCATCAACTTTCACTAAAAACTCTGATTTCCGTACTCACGATACAAGATCTTTTTACTCAGAGGCTCTAAACACAGGCTCCAGATAACTGAAAAACTCCCTTGACTTATCACTATATAACAGGATTTCACCTGAAGTTAAAAAACTTAATAATCACTAATTTAAAAATCATATAAAAAACCAATAATTAAATCATTCTTGTTACTTTGTTCAGGAATACATGGACACCCCGCCCATGTAAGTACCATTTTTTTAATTATGTAAATAACGTATTTTATTATACATGCTTAATGCATCACTATCAATTTGTAAAAAATGAAAACAAAGTCCAATCAGCATCTCATTTTTCACAAATGTCGCAGATATGGAACCCCGAAGTACTATATTAATATCATTTTACAAAAGGTAACAAATAAATTACTTATGGTAGATAGGTGGTTATATTTCCTTATGAATGGATTTGGAATTCATATCAAATGAAAATTTTTCTTATCGTTTTGGTCATTTTTTGCCATTTCCAATAATTATTAATTTAAGTACTCTAATAAGGCATACCTTAAACTTTAAAACAAGAAAATGATTTTTAATTACCAATTATTGACAATTTTGATCATAACATTGTGCTATAATTATTTCACTAAATTTGTGTACGAATAATTTGAATATTAATGAGGTATAAGCGGTATTATACGACTCTGTTATCGCAGGTGATTAATAAATAAGATAATAGGTCAAGAACGTTCCCTTGAGGCACATTTGCAGTCTCCTCGAATTGAGGTAGGTGCGAAATAAATTATGAGCTCCTTAACTGTCAAGTTTGCTGCTCAATTTATAATAAGATGCATTGACTTGGTCTCAGATCTTCTATACTGATCAACTGATACATTTAATAGTCAATTTTTTTATTGAGTTTTGATGAAATTTGTTTCTATTTAAGAAAACAAAACATTACAATGTCAGACTGGAAAAAATTAGATTTTTGGGAAAAATCATAAGAATTCCCTTGTACAAGAGAAACAGTTTACTGTTATGCAAAATATATTGAAAAAAACCTCCATTTTTTTAAATTTTAAAGAAATAATGTTAATTATTAAAAAATTATAGAATTAAAAAAAAAATAGATTTATTTCAAACAAAGATGTTTGAAAATATTCAATTTAATAGAATCGGAAGAACAATTATAATTAACGGCAAAAAGAATATAACGACTAAAATAATAAAAATAATAATTGGCAGCAGAACACAAAAAATAACGTTAATTATTAAATAATACATTTTGTCACTGACTCTAGCCAATGCATGTTCTACTTCTTTTTACAACATTGTTAGTAGGTTTTTGTATAAGTTTGGTGCTGAATCTAATAATTCCTTACCATTACCTTGGATTAATTCATTTCTAGCTAAATAAAAATAATCTACGGCGTTAATAGCTATGACCTTGGGAACTTCCTCCGCCGCTACAGCTATTCAAGAAATATTCCTTCAAAAATTCTCGGACAATTAAAAGAATTGCGGCCCTGCTGAGACTTGATAAAACATCGATTTTTTTCCATCCTCAAGTTGAGTTAATAAAATGGGTGACTCCTTTAATACAAATTTCAGGCAGAAATTTCTGTCGTTTTTCGTTAAATAAATGAAGTCTTGTTAACGAATTCAATTCAGAGCCTACCCTGTACCTGGCCCTGGGCAAAGTGTCGTGGGGTTAGAAGGTCTGGGCGGGACAGGCCTGGTCTGTTGAAATCAAGTTATAAAATTTAAAACTCCTATTTGTCAGGAATATAAATTAAAAAAGTATTAAGTAATATTTAAAAATTCCAAAACGGATGAAAACAATAAAAACTTAAAACTAGAAAAAGTGGGCACACTAAATGAATTTTGGTTACCTGATACGGGAAAAAACCTCACCCAAAAAATCCGTTCTAGATAACTATCGTGGCTGCATCCAAGCTGACTACATTATAATTTTCAAAGGCTCTGATTTGAAATAATTTTTTATTCAAATAAAGGTGAGATTGTATGACTGGAGGTCGAGAGGTGAGCGCACTTGCCTCTCACCCAAAAGTTCCGGGTTCGATCCCCGGTCGTGGCACTGGAAAATACTGTGAGGGGGATTTTTCCACTACACACGGATATTGGGTATATGTCTCTTGTCTCTAAATGTGTAGCCCCCTCCCTTTATTTATTTATTTATTTATTTAAAAGGAGCATTGTGTTATCTAATTCTTGTAATGTTGCAAGTTAATGGGCTATGAAAGTATAAAATTTATGTGAAATTTCTTGGATGTAGTCTTCTATTGGGGTAACGGTGTGACAACGTACCTAGAAATCTCTGAGGGATTTGTATCTACCAGACTTTTCTATGAGGTGCATAAGTTTATGTTATAGAAATTTGAATCTATTTGTTATCGACATTGCAGTGTTGCACTACGCCTGTCGATTAAGAAGCGGTTACAGACTTCTGTACATGAAGTAAAGCGTCCGTTTACGTTACGTTAGTCGTTGTGTCGTTGGTCCAATCTAACTCCCAAGTACACTGCATATCTTTTAGTTGGAATTTAGTTTGCCCTGATCAAAATTAATGTAATTATTTTATTTTCTGTGAAGTGGCACGTGAATACTATCACCTCCAACTTTTCAGGATTTACCAGTATCTTCCACCGCCCATAGTATGCTATAGAATGAGCCGCGTGCGCTTTGAGAAGCATGCTTGCGCGTCATGTGAATCAACTTGCGTCGCTATGTCTGTAAACGATCCATGTTTACACATCTGAAGGACTTTTTTACCCTTCCTAAAGTGGATATTATAATGTTCACCTGAAGGGTTCGAAGCGGCTGATTTCAGACAGAATAATACAAAAATCTATACTTATTGTTTCGTTTTTGCTTAACTGCTTCAGTACCAATTGGACGTATATTAAATCTTTTAAAAAACTGTATTTATCAAGAAAATGTATGATAACTATAGTCTGGCCCGTGTACAACACACGGTAAGGAACGGAACGACTTACAATGTAACCAACTACCATCCAATGTGTGGTATATAGCTAACGATTACGCAAAAGATGCAGTAAAAAGTTCAATGTTTATAATTTTGGTGGGCTTTTGCTTTTCCTGTCTATTTACATGTATTTCAGTTCAAAGATAATTTAGGACGCTCCTCAGAGCTTAAAAATGCTTGAATCGCAACGACTTTGAATTATATGCATATGCTATATGGCAATTATAAATTCATACGTTCAGGCAAGGCGGTCCCATGAACATCTAAGTACATGGTAAAGATACTTTTCTGCCACCGAATCACTTAGCAACCGGTTTAGGGCAAATACACGGAAAACCCATCGTTTCTCCGTCAGAATCGACTGCTAATAAATGAAGGGGAACTTTGACTACAGACTAGAAAATTTGTTCTTATATTTAACATAATGAGCTGCAGTGCTACACAACGTGGATTCGTAAAAGTCGGTTTTCATGATACTTTCTAAAATTTTGTGGTCGGGGCGACATTACGTCCCTGTGCAGCCACATTAGTATACTTTCTAAAATTACACTCCTTGGCGAGTTTCTTATATGTTTGCATAAAAAACGCTCCGTAGAGCGAAAATGTGATTTAACATATAAAAACCTCTTCCAACAGCGTTTTTACGCGGAACACGTTTTTTATGCGAAATATTTCTGGATTTTGTTATAGTTTCGAAAAATTTTTCGAGGGTTTTGGTTTTGACCAGCTTCATATTCGAGAATTCTGGTACGTCAGAGACGTTTAAATTATACAATTTTGATTCTAGGCACTATCCTTGTGGGACTCCCGCATGAATGTCCACCGTGTTGAGTGTTTATTATTCCCTCGAACCTATAAACTTGACAGAATCAGTTTCGTGATGTGCGTCGGGAAGTTATAGTGATGCATTTCGTAGAGTAGGCTCGGGATCCAGAAAGCATCAAAGGCTTTCTCAGAGCACCATCTCGGTGCTCTTCCCAAGGTTGTATGGCATCTTAACGCCGTTAACTATCTTAACGACCTGCTGTATCATGCTCTGACCCTTCTTAAACCCGGAATGGTACTTATCGTTATGGTTAGTAATGTTAGTATGGTGAGCATTATCAAGTCTGATCAGAATGAGCTTCTCCAATAACTTGGAGATCGCCTACAGCAGCGGTTCTATTAAACGGTTATTAAATAAACGACAGCATACATTATTCGATAAAGACATGGTATGTATGGAATCCCATGGAAGTACCAATTTTTAAAACTTTTTAATATGTTATTCTACAATTTAAGAAGCAATTTTAAAATTAAAAATTTGATATGTTGTAAACATTGACTCATCAGTGAATAAGATTCTAGAAACTGGTCTTTGTGGACCCATCATTCGTACGTAATATGAATGCATTTTTTTCTTATTTAATTTTGTAGTTTTTCCCGTACTTCTGTTCCTAGTGCTTTTGAATGAATTAGTTGGTACTATATTAATTATTATTTTTATGTTATGTCTAAATATTTTGTTTTTCTGAGAAATAATGTAATTATGTAAAATACCCCAAAATTTACCTTATTTATTGTATTGGTTTTATGACATAGTTTTTATTGACCTAAATTGGTTCCATGACTAAGAAAAATACATTTTTTGATTTGGCTTGTTATTGGCATTTTTTAAAAATAAAATTTTGACAGAAAAACGATATAATGGTGCCTTGAAATATTTGTTATTGACCAATGTAGTTTTCGTATCCATAGAAACTATTCATAGGTTTGTAAATAATTATTTTTCTATAAAGCAAAGCAAAGATCAGCAAAACATATCTAATACTTAAAAATTACTCATGTCTTATAATCGTAAGCACGTAGTTATGTTTTAATAGATACGCAAAATTTGTAGAGATATTTTTTTACTATTGCTTTCAGCGGAGTTCCTCGTAGAAAGAAAAACGGAAAGGACCATAATTATTTATTTCCCGTACAAGAGAGATATCAGCGAGGCCATTTATGTATAAGAGGAGTTATGTAAAACAATTTATTTCCTTTTTAACTTTTCTTTTGATCGCAGTTTTACTTTGTTCCACGTGTTGTCATGTGTGTCCTGAATTCTCTGCTATAACTTCCATAATCGATTACCTACCTGTTGATGATCTGGAATGTATTCATAAAAGAAATTAGTCTATATTACACCCATTGGGTGCGAGTTTGTGCACTATAAACAACTAACGCAACTCTAGCCAACTGAAGCTATAATATACCAGGTGCCCCTTTATATTTTGACCCTTTTTAAACCTATATAACTTTTGAATTAGTTGAGATAATGAAATTCGGTTTTCGCCAGTCTTCTTCTAATTTTGATAAACTTTTTTCTGAGTATTCGTCTTTTTTGCTCACTTGCGGTTTAACCGGAAATGACATAGCGCATTTTCGGGAATAGGGCAACTTTGTTATTTCAAATGGAACACCCTGTATATTTCTTCGCAGATGGAAAGCCCATTTTCAATGCCATATTTGTATGGGTTATTACACAGAGTGATAGTTCTATAAGCTTATAAAATAGATACTGCATTTTATCGAAATGCTACGAAAAATAATAATGATTCACAAACTAGATTATGGAAATTAAAGACATCACTTGTAAACGTCTAATTAATTTATTGACAGTTCCATGTTACTTACAATTATTGCTAATATTGAAAATGTACATAACAGGTCTAATAAAAGGGGGCGAGCGTAGGTGCGTCTTTACTATGTACATACTTCGGTATGCGATGTAAAGCAACGACAGGCGCGGTTAGTACTTGGATTGGTGACCATTCCAACGGAAACCGCGTTCTCGCCTCACACATCTTCCAGCGGCTTGTATATCAGTGTATGCGCGGAAGCTATACAACCTTAGGCGAGGGTTGTATAGGAGATATACCATCCTTCGGAGGGGATATAAAGCCGTCGGTCCCTTGTCTATTAAATGTTAGGCAAGTAAAAGATCCCTACTCTTCTTAAGGGAAGAGGTTCGGCAAAATTCCTGGTTGGGGGTAGCTCGTCTACAGGTGTCGGTGTTAGGCCTCAGTAGCGGAAATAGGCCGACGTTAAATAAATGTATAAAAAAAAAAGGTCTAATAAAGTGTAACACGTACTTATTAAACAAATAATAAATAAACAAAACAATTACAACAAATACATTAGTTATAAAATGTGTTCAAAATGCTGTTCATCAACTTGGCTACATTTGTTTATTCGCTTTACAAAGTTGTCACAGTTTCTACTTAACGTAACACTATTACAGACATTTCAAACGTTTTCTTTAAGTTGTTCTATGTTTTGTGGCATAGGGCTATAATACCTGCCTTTTACATACCCCCATATGTCCCCCCCAAAAGTCTGGAATTCAGGGGATCGAGGGGGCCATGCTGTGGGACCTCCCCTTTCTATCCAACGATTTTTAAAAGTGGCATCCAGCGAGTCTCTAATTATTGCATAATGAGGCGCACCACCGTCTTGCTGAATATAAACTGTCCTCAACAAATTATCCTGTTCTAGTTGCGGATAAAAAAAATGTCTAAATATGATGGAGCATTAACAATTGGATTGTTAAAAAAGAAAGGACTATAAATTTTTGTTTTGATACACCACACCAAACTGTAACTTTTGGAAAGGATCTGACGTATTGCTCAAAATTTCTGGGATTTTCTGATGCCCAAGTTCTACAATTATGCTTATATATCTTGCCATTTAAGTGAAATGATGCTTCGTCTGACATGATTAGCTTATCAAGATAATGCCTATCTCTTTCTAAGTAAATTACGAATTTCTCTTCCAAATTGTACTCGTTTTACAAAATCAGTTTCTTTTAATTCTTGATGGATCTGAATAAAAGCATTCAATTTTAGCACATTTTTCCTTACAGTATGAACAGTAGTTTTCGGAATACCTGTTGCTGAAGAAATTTTTCTTGTAAATGAAGAAGGATCATTTTATGTCATTTACATAATATCAATGGCATTAAGCCTATTTTCATTATTTAGAGTTCTTTTTTTATGATCAATATAACCGGAATTCCAAAAGTTTATATACCACTTTCTCATTGAATTTTTTGTTGGAGGTTCCTTGTTTAACATAGTTCTAAATCTTTTTCGTGCTGTAAGATTTAGTTTCAGCCAAAAAGAGATTATACACTTAGCTTTTTCACTTAAAGTAAACGTTTTCCATAAAGTAACTGAGATATCCGAGTTACCAAGAATCATTATCATTTTTCGTAGTATTACGATAAAATGCACTATTCATTTTGAAAGCTTATAAAACCATCACTCTGTGTAATAACCATGACAAGTATGGCATTTTCGGAACGGGGAAAGTATGGGCTTTTCATCTGTGAAGAAATATACAGGGTGTTCCATTTGAAATAACAAAGTTGCCCTATCCCCGAAAATACACTATGTCATTTCCAGTTGAACCGTAAGTGAGCAAAAAAGACGAATACTCGGAAAAAACTTATAAAAATTAGAAGAAGACTGGCGAAAACCGCATTTCATTATCTCAACTAGTTCAAAAGTTATATAGGTTTAAAAAGGGTTCAAATATAACGAGGCACTCGGTAATGAATTATAATGAGGATGTATACTATGGAGAACTTTGAAATACTATTTTATTTTTTATCTAGAATTAAACATAATGTTTCAAGACGATATTTTGCCAAAATAAATTTTAAAGGCCCTTGGTTCTCGTACACACACTAAATCCCAACTTAATTTTTTCTTTAATAATAGGGTAGACGTGGCATAGAGGGGGTGGCATATTCCAAAAACAAATTTTGAGTTCCTCGGTTCTCGTATACACACTAAATCCCAATTTAACTTTATACTCCCTTTAATAATAGTTCGGGGGTGACAATGGGGTTGGTAGAGGGGGTGTCTAATGCCAAAAAAAATGTAGAGTCCCTTGGTTCTCGTATACACATTAAATCTCATTTAATTCTTTACTCCCTTTAATAACAGTGAGGGAGTGGCAATGGTGGTGGTAGGGGGGTGGCTAATGCCAAAAAAAATGTTTTTGAGGCATTTCGTTCTTTTATACACACTAAATCACATTTTAATTTTTTTACTCCCTTTCATAATAGTGTGGGGGTGGTATTGGGTTTGATAGTGGGGGTGGTGGTTGATGCCAAAAAAAATTCTGAGACCTTGACTTTTCGTACATGCCCTAAATTGCAATTTTATGGACTCTTACTTGCTTGTTTTGCCTATTTACCCTTATTTACCCTATTTACCCCCGAACCCTTCAACGGAATTAGATCAAAATATAATCTAGTTCCAGATCTTGTTACAATACATAACTGTACCAAATTTCAAGTCAATGTCATAAACGGTTCCAGAGTAAACGTGCGCACAAAAAAAGATACAAACAGACCGACAGACAGACAGTTTTTTTTTACGTTACTATACTTCTACTGGACGTGAAAGTTAAATAAGTGTAAAAGGCAAATTCTGCGTTAATTTTAATTATCTATAAATAGGATGCCTTACAACTTTTCTTGAGATTTTGACGGCAATATTAAATACAAAAATCTGCATTAACATAAGTAATCTATCTTTAAAAGAAATAAAATTTTGGTTTCAATTTTTATTATTTTATATATTTTCATGAGTATTGTACTTAAAGTAACTAAATTTCAAGTTTTAAATGTATCCTCAAAAAATTACACAAGTTTTACATCTCGTTATCAATTTTGAGTAGTTTTATGAAAAACCATTTTAAAGATAATGTAACGCGATCAAAAAATGTAAAGAAAAAAAAATTCCTGTGTGATCTAAACTTGTAATGTCCAAGACACGCATACCATAACTTCAATATTTTTATGGGCGCTCTGTTAGAATTTTGTTGAACATCTTTTGGCGGTATGTTAAATTATGTAAATTAATAATAAACAAAAATACTCGAGATGTTTTTTTTAGACGAAATGCTACCATTAATAAGAAATCTTCTTAATACCCACTTGCATGTGTAACAAATACAATTGAAATACAGACTTAAGATATTACCATGTTGCAATACATAGTTGAAAATAGAATTTAAAGGCGAATCGGATAGGTAACAAAAAACATACATACTATTTAAAATAACAAAGTTAAAGAAAATATTTGATGGGCACAAACTATGGACAATTATGTAATATACAATTCGCCCAAAATTTTAACTTCTTAAATAGAAAGGTTACACAGTGTTAATATGTCTCCTGCATTACCCACCTATATGAGTATATGTGTAATTGAGTAATTATGTATATTATGTACGTATATATGTACTGAACAGCAACACACTAGATATACACATTACGTATATATAGCAACATTTGAAAGAACCAAACTAGGATAGACGAAGCATGCTGGATACGAACATCAAGAAAATCGAGAAAGGAATAACATAATGAAACCAAAGTGATGTATGCGCTACACTTCCCATCCCCAACTCTTATGCGGCTCTCACTGTTGGTAACAGGCATGACCTGAGCCCAACCCAGCGTAGACGTAGCCGGCCCGATAGTGTTTTTCGGGTGTGGCAGCAATGCCTAGCGTACGCTGCTAAACAAATCAATCAAATCAATATTAAGTTCTCTACGTTAAATTTTTCAGAATGTTACATTCCATGGCAATAACATATCTTTAACATCAATCAAAATTTGGATTAATTAAAATTATTATTAGGAGTATTAGAATTCAATATTAAAATTCGACTTACATATTACTATTTATTACAAAATAGCCAATATTAAACAATTATTTATTCTGCTGTAAATAATAGTATTTTTTTTTAAATCTATGGAACTTACTTTTCTGTAAAAAGTCGTACTAAAAAGTAAAAAATAAAAGTAATAATGTACGACTGCAAGAAAAGCAAGTCGTGCGTACGCATGCTTGTATTTAAGGGATGGAATCGTTGTACACATATTGCCTTCAATCATGTGTACATAAAGATGGCACATACCGGGTGTTAGAAAAGTATGAGAACGGTGAAAAACAGTTTGCATCAAATCGAAAAATAAAAAAATACTTGTCAAAAATTTTTCAAAAAACTATCTACTGATACCAAAATGACCTCCCCACCCACCACCATGTGGATGGGGCGAGGGGCAACTTTAAAATTTCAAATGGAAATCCCTATTTTTAATTGCGGAATCGAATTCTACGGCAAAAAATACGTAAATTTTATTCCAGGCATTTTTTTCGATTCTTGTATGGTGTCGCTGTAATCGCAAAAATTGAAAAGAAAATATTACTGTTTCAAGAGTAGCGTCTTGTGCCCATAAAAAAACGTCCAATTCAAAAACTGAAAAACACGTATTTGTTATTATTACGAAATCTATCCAATGACATTGGATTCGACTCTCCCACCCCTAACCCAGTGGGTGGGGCGGGGGGTAACTTTGAAATTTGTAATGAAAATCCCTACTTTTTATAGCGGATTCGGATTTTACGGCCAAAAATACGTGAATTTTATATCGGGCATTTTTTTCGATTCTCGCAAGGTGTCGCTGCAATCGCACAAAATTGAAATAAATCTTAAGCGTCCATAAGTTTGTAAATATTTACAAGCTCTATCTACCCGTGTTGACAAAAATATATTCAGTTTTAAAAAACAATATCTATGATACCTTGGTTTTTATGAGTTTTTTTTAAGCGTTCTTAATAACAGTATTTGTTTTGTGAAATTTCTACGAGAACGTTCAGTTCCTTCCAACTTTTGTAGAGGCAGGAGCGCATTTTTGTATGGAAAAGTTATTTAATTTTTCATTAGTTCTCGCGTTTTTTCTGCATAATGGCTACTTTAACAGAGGAAGAGGGAGTTTCTCTTTTAATGATGCGAGGGTGGGGCGATAAAGAAAGATCCTATGATGAAGTTGTGATTTTATTCAACGAAACTTTCCGTGTAGATCAAGTGGGAATTTCGAAATCTACTGTGTCCCGTACCATCAAACGATTCCTAGGCACAAGGACAAATAAAAATTAGCCAAAATCTGGACGATCAAAATCTGAAACATCGGAAGCTCGACAAATGGAAGTGGCCCAGGCATTTGTTGAAAATCGAAGGTTATCAATCAGAAAAGCCAGTCAACAGCTTGATATGAGTGCATTTGATGAGTTTATAAGAATTTGAAACTTTTGAAATTTCATCCTAACAAAATTTACCTTCACCAAGAGTTAAATGAAGATGATTTTGATCGGTGACTTGAATTTAATGAATTAATGATGGAAAGAAGTAACCAAAGCCCAAATTTTTTTGTCATCTCTACTTGTCTTCTCAGATGAAGCAACTTTCGAACTCAGTGGAAAAGTTAATCGGCATAATTTCAGATATTGGAGTGACGAAAACCCTCACTGGATGTTTGAAACACACACGCAGTATCCACAAAAATTACATGTTTGGGCAGGAGTTTTCAGGGATCGAATCATAGGACCGTTTTTCATAGATGGAAATTTGAATGGAGAAAAATACCTGGAAATGCTGACAAATCAAATAGTTCCCGCAATACAAGAGATTGCTGGTGATGAGTTCGATAATGTTTGGTTCCAGCAAGATGGGGCTCCTCCACACTATCGGGATATTGTTAGGGACTATTTGAATAGTGCTTTCGAAAATCGATGAATAGGTCGAAGAGGAACTATTGAATGGCCAGCAAGATCTCCCGACCTCGCGCCACTCGATTATTTTGTTTGGAGCTTCGTAAAAGGTAAGGTTTATTTCACTAAATCTCGTGATTTGGAAGAGCTGAGGCAACGCATAATAAACATTTTTGTAGAAATACTACCTCAAATGATAAGAAGTGCTATTGGAAATTTTTACGTTCGTCTCGGACAATGCCAAGAAGTCAATGGGCACCATTTTGAAAACCTACTATAATCTTGAAATTAAAACCTGATAGTGTAGCAGTTAAGCTGTAAACTAATTGCCTCAACTGGCCGAAATCCTCACCTTGCCTTAAATGGCTGAGTTACCTCCTTGCCTTCACTGGCTGGGATCAAGAAATTGTCTGAAGTGGCTGAATTAAGAGGTAAAACCACTGTTATTCTTCTTAAAATCGATATTTTTATTGCCCTGTAAAAAATGTAAATTGAAAATTACTAGCTGCTAATAAATTTACAGAATGTTAACAGTTGTAATTTCCGCACGACCGTGTAAAATCACTCTTCTCAAAACAGCTCAGGAAATCATTCACTCTGAGATCAGTAGTTTTACTTTTCGTATTTTTTTAAGTATGCGTTCAAAACGTTCATATTTCCACTCAATTTTTTGCGATTACAACGACACCTTGCGTGAATCGAAAAAAATGCTCGATATAAAATTCACGTATTTTTGGCCGTAGAATCCGAATCCGCTATAAAAAATATGGATTTTCATTACAAATTTCAAAGTTTCTCCCCGCCCCACCCGCTGGGTTAGGGGTGGGAGAGTCGAATCCAATGTCATTGGATAGATTTCGTAAAAATAACAAATACGTGTTTTTCAGTTTTTGAATTGGACGTTTTTTTATGGGCATAAGACACTACTCTTGAAACAGTAATGTTTTCTTTTCATTTTTTGCGATTACAGCGACACCATGCAAGAATCGTATTTTTTGCCGTAGCATCCGATTCCGCAATAAAAAAATAGGGGTTTCCATTTGAAATCTTAAAGTTGACCCTCGCGCCACTCACAGGGTAGTGGGTGGGGGGTCATTTTGGTATCAGTAGATAGTTTTTTGAAAAATTTTTGACCCGTATTTTTTTATTTTTCGATTTGATGCAAACTGTTCGAGATTTTTCACCGTTCCCATATTTTCTAACACCCGGTATACTTATATGCAAAGTGCGGACGCCTTGCTTTTCTTGCAGTCGTATATTGGTACTTTTTTTTCTAATTTTTAGTACGATTTCTTACAGAAAACAAGTTTTTAAAAGAAAAAATTGAATTTTTTTATTTTTACTTATTAGTTATACTTTAATTAAGTTATTATCATACATTGCCTAAGTTTAATTAGTAGGTTAATTCGTATTTTCAAACATTCATTTCTCGCTTCTTCGTTTTGCAGATTTTTTTTAATTTCACCCCCGCGTCCCCTACGTGAGGCATCCATTCTTAGTAACTGTGCAAAAATTTCATCAATTGATTATGTCAGGAAGTGTGTTAAATAAAGGATGCAAGATTTGAAAACAAACATTAAAAAAAGCAAGTAAAAATATATTCGTTGATAAAGGGTAAATATTGACTAAATAAAGATTTTACAAGTAACATGAATAATAAATAAACATGAACAAATAATAAATAAAAGTTCCATGATGATTATTAAAATATTTTCGCATAGAACATTGACAACTTTTAAAAGACACAGTAAACTACGCATTCATAAAAACGTACGATGGCCCTTAAATTTTAATATTACAAGCTTATGTATTTAGTTCTCTTGCCTTGAATAACACTAACAAGTTAGGACTTACTTTAAGACGTTATGAAATCTTATAAATATTCTCTTTTTTATTTCTAATTTCTGTGGTGTTTATTTATTTATTTATTATATTATTATTTAAAGGCAATTAATTTGCTCTCTTAAAAATTGAATTAAACCCTACTTAGCAGAACCTTAAAATCCTGCTAAACTCGTAGTAATCCCATCTTCTCTTTCCTCCATTCTCCACTATTTCGTAAGGGTCAAGTCAGTGTGAACGGGATAGAGTAGGGTGTCAGAGTGATCGGGTAGGGACTAAGACCGCAACCCACCCTTGTCCTTTCCTCGACTACCCTTAGAATTTCACCCCCATTCATCCACCCTCTCAGCCTTCTGATCAATACAGCTAGCTCTGCTCCTGCAAGATCTCAAGCTTAGCTTGGCCGGGATAGCAAAACCACTCCTTAATATTCTAAAAGGAAACTAGCAACTTTCAGCTCTATTTGCCCGTTTCATAGGAAACAAGTCTTTGTTCCACAGTCTAACTCTCGAAAGGAAATTCTTTTCTGCCAGCGAAAAAGTTGGTGCCAGGCGATGAAAAAGATCTGGCGAACGTGAAAGGGTAGGGAGAATTTGTTCGCGCTCTAAAAAGTTTTGTTTCGGAGTTTGAGTTAAAGATTTTTAAATGGATAATGTTTGTTCTTCTACTCTACGTTTTAACTTGTTTATCGAGGCGCATTTAAAATAACTTTTGCCTTTTTATTTCAGAAAAAGGTACGAGGATTATATATTATTTTGAACGTAAAAGTAAATAGTTAATTATAGAATAAAAACGTTACTAGAATTATGATTTTATTGTATATAATAGTTCATAATCATACTAAATTTTAAAAGCATAATTTCTGGAATAAACAAAATTATTATAATTCGTAATTATTGATATTAGATAACTACCAAAATGATTAGTATTTTTAAAATTATATTATTTATATACATTAATTGAGAATAATCTTGGACATTAAAAAATAATTTAAAAATGATTATCTTAAATTTCACTGCATACGAGAATTATATTTTTTTTTGCCTAACTTTCAGTCAATGCTGTGGCGATGATTGTGCAGAATATAATAGTTTAATAGTTCAGTGTATGTTCATACAATACACGAAAATATTAGTCTAGGCTAATTTCCTCAAAAAGTGTTTTGTTATTGGAAGTGTTGACAAATCATAAAACGTTTTGGCACTCGTTGTACTTTATTTATATACGCCTTAGGGATCGTAAAAAATCCGGGGTTTCAAGGGAGGCGGAAGAGAGGAAAAAGTGTTTACTGCTTGCAATAAGTGCTTGTTGTCTGGTGTCCTCATTCCGGTTAGACTTTGATTTTTCAACATTACTCGCTGAAAAACTTTTTTTGATGTATAATGCTGTTAATTTATTCATAAATTTACAATATCAGCGGCATGAGCTAGGAGATCATGGAGACGGTTTTGTGAAAATTTCTTACAAAAGACTAGTCAAATGGAATAGGGCTACTCAAAAAACTCGGTGGCAAATATGCAGAAAGTCAGCAGGAAAATATAAAAAAAATTTTTTTTTACATTAGCCACCCCTTCTACCACCCCCATTGCCTCCACCCTATTATTTAATTGAATAAAATATTACAATGGGATTTAGTGTGTATAAGACTTGGACACAAAATCTGGATGCGGAAGTAGTGACTTCTTGAACAGCGGTTTTTTATACTATGTAGCGTTGATATTTATGCAAACATAATTTTTGTTTAGAAATTTTTTTTGTACTTTTAGTTCATATCTGTAACTAACAATGCTATATTATTCTATATGGAAGAAAGTGACGTTTTATACATAAAAAATCATTTTACTCCACATATAATATGCTATTTATTCTTATACTGTTATTATTTCTTTAAATGCATTTACTGTCACTCAGATGAGGTGTCAGAGAGTTCAGGAAATTTTTCATAAAAGCAATGTTTTCTTGATTTTTGTAAAAAATGGTATATTGTTACATATGGAGTAAAAGTGATACTTTATTTCATATATAGCATAGCTCACGAGCGGCAATAAAAGTACTTGAAAAAAAAAATAGTATATTGCTTTATTAGGAGTAAAAATGGCTTTTACTTCGAATAAGACATGTTCTTCAAACGTCGGCGTCGGTTGGCTATAAAAAAAATTGTGATAAAAAATTTAGCTGGAAGTAAAAGTCAACTCGAGCGGAAGAAAAGTACTTTTATTTCCGGTACTAATGGTAACGCGCAACCGTCTGAAATGTCAAAATTTATTATCATGAAATGAGTAAGAAATGTCATGAACTTCTGACGTTTGAATAAAAACGGTATTTCTTAGTGAATAGCTGACTTTGCTTGACGAATTCATAGACGCATACGCATCGTGCGGTATTCTTGGTAACGAAATCCACAAGAAAAAATTACTTGCTTTTTATTTAACTTTTGTACGTTTCTCTGTTTAAGTTTTGAATACTGTGCGGTTTATAATGTAAAACAGCTTCAGTGATGAATTGCCGAATTGTCACAAAATGTTAAATTTGGGCACGTGCGGCTTTACTTTACTGCACACGCGCGGTAAAGTTGTAGTTACCGCAAGCAAATTAATACGGTAAGTAGCTGCTTACCGCACGGTAGATAAAAATATATGTGTTCGATATAAAGTATGCGTGAACTTTGTTATATATGGATTTCAAATCTATTTTAAGCATTTAATACATATTTTTAAGAACTATTATTATATTATTAGGTAACAAAGCAAGAAGAAAACGTTAACATATTCATTTCTTTGTTATTATTATTATTAGCCGTTACTCGAGTCCGAGCATAAAAATGTTACAGTCGATAGATTGTGTACAATAAAAACCAAGTAAAGGTGTAGTCTATTGTAATTCCCATTCATCTACGGTGCACACGACTATGGCTATAGAGGCCAATTCGGGAGAGCACATGTCGACCGCAGTCAGGACAAACATAGACCTGGTTAGGTCTTGGATTCGGCCTTCTTGCAGCAACATTTCCTTGATAGCTGGCCACAACCCCTCGCCATTCGGTTCTGTCCGCTGCAAGTTGTTCCCATTGCTCGTCTGCAATACCGCAGGATTTTAGATTTTCATGGAGAGCGTCTTTGAACCTCTTTCGTTGACCGCCACGCCTTCTTCTACCGCTTAGCAATTCACCATAAAGTGTACATTTAGGAAGGCGGTTATCATGCATACAATGAACGTGACCTGCCCATCTTAGGCGTGCTCTTGAAATAAGCACCTCAATTGGAAGGCTGTTTGCTCTCCTGAGTACTTCCACGTTTGATATATGATGGAACCAACGGATTTTCATCATACTTCTGAGGTGTCTTTGCTGAAAACGTTCTAATTCTTTCACATGACGACGGTAAGTGACCCAGCTTTCACATCCATATAGCAGTGTTGGAATGACAACTGCTCTGTAGACAGCCATTTTCGTTGACAAAGGAAGGTCGTGGTTGTCAAATACTCTCTCTCTAAGTCCCCAGAGTGCTCTAGATGCAGCGTTAATTCTATTGCGAATCTCGCTGTCCATGTTTGCTTTGTCATTAACAACGTTGCCTAAGTAATTGAATTGATCCACCACTTCAAGAGAATTTCCGTTAAGTGTAATGTCGATTTGGTTCACTTGATGAGGAGTTGACATAATCTTAGTCTTTCCAATGTTGATTTTAAGTCCCAAGGAATCATAGCTCTGGGCATACACATCTAAAAGTTCTTGAAGCTCTTCC
This sequence comes from Leptura quadrifasciata, assembly GCA_963675555.1. NCBI lineage: Eukaryota > Metazoa > Arthropoda > Insecta > Coleoptera > Cerambycidae > Leptura > Leptura quadrifasciata. The sequence continues at coordinate 145,612,679 of OY776674.1, read as the reverse complement.
GGCGTAGAGGCTAAAAGTGCACAGTCATCCGCATACTGGAGATCACAAATGAATCGTGTGCGTGTCTTCGTGAAATCTCTAAAGCGCCCTATGTTAAAGAGACCGCCATCAAAACGGCATCTGAGACCTATTTCTCTGACTGTCAGTTTGTTGTCAGCAATAATTGTTAGAGAAGTGGTAAACAAATTAAAGAGTAGGGGTGCGAGGACACATCCCTGCCTAACTCCAGTGAGGGTTTGGAAAGGTTCGGTTGCCTCATTATTATACATAACCTGGGCATTGTTGTTTGTATGTAGACTGCGACATACTTCCACAAATTTTCTAGGGATACCTAAGCGGAACATAATTTTCAAGAGCACTTCCCTATCCACCGAGTCAAACGCCTTGGTTAAATCAATGAAAGCCATGTGAATTTCTCCTTGATGTTCGAGTGCTTTTTCTTGAAGCTGTTTGAGTGTGAAAATTTCTTTGAGGATTTAATTAAATCAAAAATTTCAGACATTATTTAATTTTCCAAATTTAGCCCGACATAAAGTACTTTATATTTCATTATCTCTAACATTTTACAAACAATTAGGTAATTCGAAAAACAATGTATCCGTATTGAAACGATATGACTATGCTAGACAAGGTATAATATCAAACGACATTACGAAACAAAGAAAACAAAAACTCCAATAAAAAGTCTGTGTTTCGGTGCATACAAAAAATCGTATCTATATCAGTGGCACGCTAGTGAGGATATGCAAACCACCGAATGGGCTAGCGAACACCACAACTTTAAAAAGCAGGCCACTTTTACACCTCCCATTTTTCACATGCGCGCCGCCAAAACAGCTTGCAATATGTTTTTAAACGTGATATCATCTTTAAGCGATTTAACACGTATAACGTTTCCAAACCGAATATTGCTTATGGCCAGTATTAACGCAACCGATTTTATTTTTGATGTTTACTTTTTATTACGCTAGATTGATTGGATATTTATCTTTAAATATTTTAAAAATTGGTTATAAGTACCTCGATGGGGATAATAAAGTTATTAATTAAACTGTTCCTTTATTAATGACGGCTTGTTTACAAGAGCACAAAAATAATTAAAGAAGAATATGCTAGAACTCTGCACAAAAATATGACGAACATTTAAATGCCAAGTTGTGTGTGGACGTGAGAATGAACTTTAGATTGGTTTCTATTAAGTGTTTCTCGTATGTATCATGTTATGTTCTTCTTCATGCATACCGTTACAGTTTATACAAAATTTTATTGGAACTAAATGTTTATTTTTAATGAAAATACTATAAAATCCTTGTTAATAGAGCCATGCCCTTTAGGATCAGAAGTGATTAATGGAAATAACTTTTTTAAATGAGTTCTTTCTTCTGGTGACTCACCCGTATCCCCTCAAGCATTCTCTAGATTTGATCGTCTTAATGCTCTTTACTGTAATGCTTGGTATTCTTAAAAAAAAATTGTTGCAGCACGTACTTTAATAAAAGAGTTTAAAAAATGTATATAATAAATACATCATGAGATACATATTTAAACTATTGGTTTTAAGAAAAAATATTTAAAACGGAAATCGTTTTTTATCACATTAGTATTCTGTTGAGATAAATATGATTTGTGGTTCTACTAGAACTGATTTTTTTTAACGGTAACTGTCAGTTTAAATAATTTTTCGGGTAAAATTTTTTCCAACTCTGAATATGTAATTTGAAACATGTGTTCTAGACAGGAAAATGGCCAAAATTGAAAAAAAAAAATTTGACAATCATATGGGATATAAGTATTTTTTGTGACGACCTTATTAAAACCTCTTTATGAGAAAATCTGGATGATTAGGAAAGGGTTGGCACGACTTTTCATACAATATTTATACGACTTAATTGCATACGACCTTTATAGGATCATTAGATGGCTACCTTTTAGTACATTCTGTGAGTCGGACAGAACCTCGAAAATTATAAATATTTTCTAACCTAACGAGAGTATGTCACACCCCCCCTTTTTTGAGGATCCTGAACACGATGGCGGTGGTTAAATCTCTCTCCGAGGGTCATACCACCCCCCAAACGGCCAAAAGCCACCCCCGAAAGTGGTAAACCGCGTATCCGTCGCCTTCTACCAGCCAAACCTGTTTTGTCTCCATTTTCGAGGATGCTGAGCACGATGATGATGCCGAGACTCCTCTTCGATTCCCGCCAACCCCCTAAATGGCTAAGAACCACCCCCGAAAGGGGTAAATCGCGGATAGACCGTCTTCTCTTAGCTAAATCCGTGTTACCCCCCGTTATCGAGGATGCTGAGCACGATGGTGATGTCTAGACCCCTCCTCAACCCCCCAAATGGCCAAGATCCACTCCCGAAAGGGATAAGCCGCTTATTCGCTGTCTCCTACCAGCCAAACGTGTGTTACCCCCATTTTTGGGGATGCTGAGCATGATGGTGATGTCGAGACCCCTCCTAGACCCCCGCTGAGCGAGAAGAGGTCGAGATATCATTTTATGCTCAGCATCCTCGGAAACTGGGGGTAAAACGGGTGTAGCCGAGAGAAGATTGCTTCTCCGCGGTTTACTCCTTTCGGGGGCGATTTTCGGCAGTTTGGGGAGTTGGCGAGGGTCAAAGAGGGGTCTCGACATCGCCATCATGCTCAGCATTCTCGAAAATGGGGGATAACACGGGTTTAGCCGAGAGAAGACGGCCTATCCGCTGTTAACATGTACGAAACCAAATAAGTGGTGTTAAACATTAAAGGTTTCAATCGATTTCTAGCCAAGTTATGATGCCAGAACTGCTGGAGATTATTTTTTACGGTAAAAGTGTCGAAGATGTTCAGAAAAAATTCAACTTGCCTTCAACGTAATGAAAATTAAAGAAAATAGTGCATTCTGTAAGTCGGACAGGAATATGAATTTTTCTTAGCCTAACGAGACCCCTAATGTCCCCTCCCCGTTTCCGAGGATACTGAACACGATGGCATGGTTAAAACTCTCTCCGAGCTTCCCCCCCCCCCTCATCACTATGGTGATCTCGAAACCTCTCCTCGACCGCCGCCAACCTTCCAAACGGCCAAAACCACCCCCGAAAGGGTGAAATGTGGATAGGCCGTCTTCTCCCTGTCAACCCCCCCCTCCGTTTTCGAGGATGCTAAACATGAAAAAATATCGCGACTTCTCCTCGCTCAGCAAACGGGCAAATAGGTATATCATTACACTCTTACTTCTTACTAAATACACTCTTAACGAACGAACTCTTAAACGAACACAAATATTATACTCTTGCTATTTTGATTTTTTTCGTGGCAAGGTCTTATTGTAATTTTATCATGTTTTTAATGACCTTTTTATAACTATCTTCGTGCAAAACCATGATGAGGTCATATTATTTTTCTTAACGACGCTTATACAACAATCATGTTAAACGTTGTATTGTAGATGATATTGGCCTCTTTACGACACTATAACGACCTTTTAAAAACCATCAATTTTTAGTGTATAATTAGTCATTTCATGCTTCTCACGGATCTTAATACGACAAAGAATTTCTATATTCATGTGTATAACTTTATAACGAACTTCATGCAACCTACAATTGTTAAATTTATTAAACAACTAATAGGGTATGTAGATCAAAAATTATAACTCAAAATGCTACTTGGGGTAGGTCCATGTTAATAATTGGAAAATTTTGAATGACTCTCTTTTGCACAGGTAAATTTGAGTTTAAAGCATTTAAGGCATTAGCTTTTGATTTCGCTAAATTCAGCTTTCGGCATTTTGAGATCCACAAACGGCGTGCACTATACTAAATAGAATTTCTATTTACATTAGAATAAATAATAATATGTCCGTAGTTACATTAATGCAAGGGAGCCTATATTTTAATTACACAGGCTTACATGCCACGTTAACTCCTCAACTTAAATATATATATTTGTGAGCGAAATTTCAAATTAACAGTTTCTATGCAACCACTCAGTAATTTATTTCCATTTATAACTTTTGACGTGATTCATTAAACTTTGAAACATATTTGCGACATGTTTCGTTTATAATACAGCCGATAATCGAGCAATATTCGCCTGTACATGCTCTTTTTCCACTGTTGTGAAGGATATTTAATGGAAGAGTAATGTTATATGCAAGAAATGCATTTCGTTTGATATAGCAATGTATAGTGATGGGCTATTTAATGTGAATGAACTGTTAGTTTTTGATTTTCCATTCAAAATTGAGTAATCTTAGTTGAAATAGTGTCAATGTGTCAATACTGAGTACTAAATAAGCCTCTATTACTATCCCCAAGGAAACAAATATCAATGTTAGTCTATTGACTAACATTGACATCGTCTATTGACTAACATTGACATTTGACTCAATAACGACCTTTTAAAGACCGTCTATTTTTGGTGTCCAATTAGTCCTTTTATGCTTACTATAGTACCCTTATAAGACAAAGAATTGCTTTAACTTTATAATAACTTTCATACGGCCTAGAGTTGTTTAAATTTGCTTTAAAGACCATTTTACAACTACTACACAACTCATAGGGCATGTACACTAAAAATTCAAAATGTTACGATACCTTGAGTCGGTGGGTATCTGAGAGATCAAAAATGAAAATTTTGTTACGGACCTCTAGCGTATGCGACCCACCATACGCTTTAGCATTTTATGGGCCGCATAATAACAACTGCTATGTCCGTAACACATTCGCTATTCTCCACGGGAGGGCGACACATTTGTGGCACGTGCTCAGCAAAGAGAAACGGAAAACGGGTAGGCAACCATTTTTGTTGGTGGCAGGAGTTGATAATTCTACTAACCTCGGTTTTATCCAAGGCATCCTGGTGGATTTTAGAATTATCAACACAAGAAAATTTCCTCAATCTATTGTTGTTCCGTTTAGTGGAATATTTTGTGGTTGTGAGTAAATTTTATCTGCGGAAGCAGGATATTAAATTACACAAGGTAAGCTAACCTCTTCACGCCATCTTGCCCGTTCTCTACCCACGTGTTTCGCAAATTTGCAGGCTCTCCTTTGGGAAATACCGTGCCAACTTGAAAGGCGGACTCGACCCCATTTATCCGACTGTGGCTTCCCGGAGTATTGGTGGATTGTTCCCTCATCAGTGAGGTAAATTATGTTTCATTTGTAGGTTATGTCAGAATGGCTCACATCAGGCACGCTTCACGTGTATTTCTGACTGTAAATTAAATCGTGATATCTTTAGGGTTCCACGGACGGGGCTTCTACACACGTCAGTGAGAGTTCCACGGACGGGGCATCCACACACAGTGGAAGGTGCCAGGGCTGGTGAGGCTACCATCAACCCCATCCTTGGGTCCATTTCTTGTGCCCCGAAGGCATCTCTGTAGGGCTACAGTTCTTCCACGTCCGGACTCGGTATCGTACCACCCTAAACAAGTGTGTTGTGTTGTTTATTTTTTTTTACTTACCGGGGACCACCTTCAGTGGTTCGGCTGAATTTCAATTCATACGTTTGCATTTTTAACTTGTACAAATTTAAAGATTTTATTCATATATATATATATATATATATATATATATATATATATATATATATATATATATATATATGTATATATTTAAGGAGGTTCTTTAAATCAAACCTGTTGCAGAATTTATGACAATTTATGAGGACATTGTAAACCGATGTGTAGCTACACGAGGCATTTTTATGAATGTTATAACTTATTAATCGTGAAATTGGCCACAACTTTGAACATCGCCAGGTTACATGCTAGAGAACCAATATCTGTAATTTGAATAATATAGTGCATTTCATTTTTAAAGAAAGTGTCATTATTTCGTCTGCAGCCACTACATATGGAAATCTCAGTGAGTTGTTAAGTAAGTAAACTAATAATTTATCATAGTTTATGTAGGCTTGGGCTTAACGCCCTGAGATAGTCTGGGCTAGAGAAATTTTATCGTAGGCACGTACATCACTTTCCGGGTTAAGTTAGCTTACGATATCTGCTACGCTACAGTAGCCCAAGTAATTTTGTTACGTAATATCTTATAATCATTAATATCCAACGTATTTATTTGTTCATGTACGTGAATCCCGTAGCAATTTATTTCCATTTATAACTTTTGACGTGATTCATTAAACTTTGAAACATATTTGCGACATGTTTCGTTTATAATACAGCCGATAATCGAGCAATATTCGCCGGTACATGCTCTTTTTCCACTGTTGTGAAGGATAGTTAATGGAAGAGTAATGTTGTATGCAAGAAATGTATTTCATTTGATAAAACAATGTATAGTGATGGGCTATTTAATGTGAATGAACTGTTAGTTTTTGATTTTCTATTCAAAATTGAGTAATCTTAGTTGAAAAAGTGTCAATGTGTCAATACTAATTTCTAAGTAAGCCCCTACTAGTATCCCCAAGGAAGCTAATATCAATGTTAGTCTATTGACTAACATTGACATCGTCTATTGACTAACATTGACATTTGACTTAATAACGACCTTTTAAAGACCATCTATTTTTTGTGTCCAATTAGTCCTTTATGCTTACTATAGGACCCTTATACGACAAAGAATTTCTTTAACTTTATAATGACTTTCATATGGCCTAGAGTTGTTTAAATTTGATTTAAAGATCATTTTACAACTACTACACAACTCGTAGGGCATGTACACCAAAAATTATAACTCAAAATGTTACGATACCTTGAGTCAGTGGGTATCTGAGAGATCAACAATGAAAATTGTGACTAACATTTAACAAATATCTAATTAATAGTTTTTAGTACAAGTAGTATATTTATTTTATGTTATCTTGACAAAAATTTATTTTATATGTGTATACAGTTGCTCTAAATGATAATATTAATAGTGTCCATGTAAAACAATAAAACTATATTTCAGGAAATACATAACAATTAAAAACAATAAATATTTATGTAACCAGTTACGAAAGACTTTATTTTGTGTAACGAGTGGATATTTGAAGACGGGCGAAGCGTGTTCCCGTAAAATGACACGAGTATACGAAACGTGTTAGATAAAAAAAAATTTCTAGAAACCCTTTGAATATAAATAAAATAGGTATATTTAAAAATCTTGAAAATTAAGTACATACCCATATACCCATGTTACACATTTTAATTTTAATATCAAAATTGACAAACGTTATTTAGTTAATCTTAAAAAAGAAGTTATATAGTATTTGAAATCCAAATTTAACATATTGTTGTACTTTATACAAAAAAATATCTGGTTACAGTTCAGATATATCAAGAGATATAGAAGAGATAGCAAGAAATGCTATTTTGTCATTAATTCCTAAAAAATCGAAAGCGAAGCATCATTTAGGATATAAGAAGTTTGAAAGTGGCGTGAAGAAAAGAAAGTAAATCGTGTTAATGAAAAAGTTTAGTTAGCATGTTTTGAAGGAACGAAGAATTTAAAAACTTTCATTTTATACACTCAGTATTCAATGCTGAGATGTGAGCTCTCTTTGAAAAGAGGCATATATATGTTATGACATATCTATGCCTAGGGTATGCCCTAGTCCAATACGTTCAGCTTTTTGATAAAGCTGGTAACCTTGTCGTGTGAGAGATTGTCCACGCCCTCAGGCAAAAGTTGTCCTTTGCCAAATAGTTAGAAAAGGGTTCTATCTGCAGCAGGACAAGTGCGCAGAAAATGCCTTGCCGTTTCATCTTTCTCTAGACACAGATGGCATTCGGCGTTTTCCACCAGTCCAAGTCTGTATAGGTGATGATTTAATCTGCAGTGCCCAGTGTATAGGCCGATTAGAGTCCTTAGGTGCATCCTATTCAAGTCTAGCAGTTTTTTAGATCTTGATTTCAAGGAATATATGATGAATTCCTTCGAATGAGCTAATCCTGGTAGTTTCTACCAGTGGTGGAGAGCCGTTCTCTCGGCCCAGTCTAGGATGCTTATTTTGGCAGTGTTCGAAGATATACCTAGAACTGGTTCTGGTCCTATAAATTTTGATGCCGCGCCCTCTCTGGCTAGGAAATCAGCAATTTCGTTTCCCTCTAGCCTAGAATGGCCAGGCACCCAGGCCAGAGTCAGTCTGTTGTCTGTATAAACTACTGCTCCTGTTATGGAATTTTGGAATCGTCTCAAAATCAACAGCTTTCAGCCTTCTGTAGGTCGGTTTTATTCCGATCCCACTCATGTCATTCAGAAAATAGTATGTTAAAATTCAGCTCGTGGTTGGTCCTGGTAGGCGTCACATTTGAAAGCATACCTACAATGCTGTGACCTTTTAAGCCATCAATCAATCCATTGCGTTCCATGATGCTAGCCTGCTACATGTTGATTGTCGATTGTTCGATTTGCCCACCTAGCCTCTCTCTCCAATTCAATTCAATTCAACAAAAATTTATTAAAATTAAAGCATACAAACAGTTGCCTAACCAGAGCCTGCCCCGGGACCGACCATGCAACCACCGCGCTCACGCGGTCGCGAATTGCAGGCCGGCCGGAACAGATCTGGGTCGGCGAAAACAAAAATGAATAACTAACCTAAGCACCTTTTGCAACAGGCAAATAAAATTAGGTAATACTATTTCAACATAAAACAATAAAGATTTTTAAAAACAACTTAAAACTACACATATTTTTAATAACTGACTTACTGTAACACTTTTTTTAAAATTTTGTAGTTGACGCAGATACCTTAATCTAAACGAGGCACCTTCTGCGAAATTCATGAACGCCGAGCTGCACGTGGCTGGCCTAAACTTTTGGCTTTAATCATTTTGATTTTCAGATTGTTTAATTTATTTGATATTCGTGATGAGAAGTGAATTTAGAAAAACAAAAATGTACAAACAGAAAACAAGAAAAACAACAAACAAAAGGGACACAAACAGAAAGGAAGAGGGGGACAGGAAAGATTTAAAGATAGTCAAAAGGTACGAAATGTTAGTAAAGGTGGATAGGGTAAGCGGAAGTTATAGTTGGTGAAGCTTGGCTACAGAGGTTGCCGGAAAATCGGTAACGTCTGGTATGGTAAGGGGTGTTTAATCCGAAATGGGACATTATGCTGTCTAATTTGTGTTATGTGTCTTGCTAGCGGACTATCGCCCAGCTTGAATGAATAGAAGTTTTGAGAGATGCGTTGGACGTAGTCCGCTATCGGGGTTACGTCGTTGCAACGCGCATAGACATCTCTGAGGGAGGTGTACCTTCCAGAATTTGAAATGAGGCGCATAAATTTGTGTTCAAACACTTGAAGTTTTTTCATTGTTGTGGCAGGTATGCTGCACCACACCGGCGCCGTGTATGTGATGGACGGCCTAATCACCATCGTGTACAACAATTTTTTATTTTGTCGGTTAAGTCTGCTACCCCTGACCATGAGTGGATACAGATTCCTAGACAGGGAGTAGACCGTCCGTATTGTCTCATTTATATGGGTATTGAACGTCAGTCTTTCGTCGAGTCTTACCCCCAGGTACTTCACGCATCTCCTGGTTGGAATTTTGTTTCCCCTGATCGAAATTGGTGTTAAAATTTCAGGTTTCAGGAAAATTTCTCTCTCCAGGTAGATATGGAGAGGTGGTAAGTCTAGAAGGATTTCCAGAGCAGCTGAGCAGCTGACGGTGTGGTGCTTACGGCACCAGTTTTTGCCAGGCATGCTTGTGTCTGTAAGCCATCTGTTGTAGCCCTTTAGACCATCAAACAATGGAACCACACGCTATCATTGATCTAATGACCGTAACATATATCACACTAAGAAATCAAACGTCTTGTCAAAACAGAATATTTCGAAGTTCTTGATAGTGGTCGTTGTCCATAATTTTATAATGGCTAAAATAAGCGAAAATAACTTTGACAGATTGGTTGGCAGATTTAATATGATTATTTTTTTATAGATTGTTCTAATCGTTAGAATATCCAGGGCTTGCTGGAAAGCAGAATTAATTTTTTTACGCGTTGAGGATGTTGTGCATGAAGGACCCTACTTAGAGTTCACATTCCTAATGCAAAAGTAAGAGTAATTCGAGAATATACAATTATTATAGGGATATAGGAGGAACAAATTTCATGGATATTATTAGAGAATATATTACTTTAAGTCCATCGAATGTCAGATACAACAAATTTTTTGTTAAATTTACAAATGAAAAGTGTTATGTCCAATCAATGGGGATTTACAACATTGTATTGCATTGACTTGTTACCGAGAATAATTGCTCAAAAGATTGGATTGTCAAAACTAATTTTATTTACGGGCCACTGCTGAAGGTTTTATGCAACTTTACTAGCAGATTCTAGGGTCAATCTTTTAAAATTAAAACAACATGGAGGTTGGAAGTTCAACAGGTGAGGAGGGTTCATATAGATAACACGATAGAAAACAAAAAAATTTCCACTGATAATTTTGGTGAAGCACATAGATCACATAATATTATGGCAATGAACATCAACCTCACTGGACTGAGCAATGAACCACGCCGTGAATGTAGAGAGACACTTTAGTATTCGCGGTACGTGAAAATTGCGAACCCTTTTTCGCAGGTACACAATACCGACACCGGACGGAAACTATTGTGAAGACTCGCAAACATACTCGCATTCTTCACGTTTCGCAGGTATTCGCACCGCGAGTGTAGAGCCGCCTTATGAGCAAGAGCAGCAATACTACCAAAATAGCAGTAAAACCTAATAAAGAATCTCCAGGCACAACAACGGCCAACCGATCCGTTTCGATGTAATCTACATCTTGTAACGCGCCGGAACAATTCATTGTTAAATATATAAATCAAATGAATGAGATAAAAATAATATTAGGTTGAAATGTATAATAGTTAAATAAAATAAAGATTTGTTAAATGGTAAATGGATATGAGTATACTACAGGAAAGAAATGGAGGTGTTCCAACGAAAAATTCATGAAAAAGAAAATTTCAATAATGTTTATAACCCCTTTTCATCAAGAAATGTGTGATAATTTTTTTTAATTGTGTTAATATCCTCAGGTATCAAAAAATCTGTTCAAGTAAGAGCCTATAAGATAATTTCAGTGGGCTCAAAGTGTAACATTCCAAACTAAAAACAATGTTTTAAAAATTCCTCATCTAGCAAATCGCAACAGATAACTAACGGTAAATAGCTACGCTATTGACCAACAGATGTGCTCTTACATTGATCGGCATATCCAAAAATCATTTAAAATTAATAGCTACAGTTTTCACCAAGAGTTGAATGTGTGAACTACAACAAAATTCACTTGTAAGAAAAAATCATAAATTTAGCTCCACGGAGCGTTACTTACGTAACTGCAATGAATGATGCTGCACGGGACGCAAATAAGTAAGTGTAATGAATGTCACTCCGACTGCTAAAGAACACGCCAAAACTCTCGATGAACTTTTCGAAACTGTAACAAAATCCAACTTTTTATGCAAAAATATCAGAAACTCATCAAGGAGTGTAATTTTAGAAAGTATACTAAATGTCGCGGCACGGGGACGTAATGTCGTCTCGACCACAAAATTTAGAAAATATAACGAAAACCAACATTTTGAAAATAAAAACCTTTTTACAAATCCACGTTGTTAAGCACTGCAACTCATTCGTTGTGTTAAATATAAGGACAAGATTTCGAGAGTTTTAGCGAAATTAGCCTTAGCGTCGAGAGTGCCCTATCATTTTCTAGCAGTCGATTTTGACGGGAAAATGATGAGTTTTAATGGTATTTGCCCTAAACCGGTTTCTCAGTGATTCGGTGTCAAAAAAGTATAGTTACCATGTACTCAGAACGTGCATGGGACCGCCTTGCCTGAACGTACGAATCAATAATTGCAGAATATAATTCAAAGTCGTTGCGATTCAAGCATTTTTAAGCTCCGAGGAGTGACCAAAATTGATATTGAACTAAAAATACGTCAATAGACAGGCAAGCAAAAGCCCACCAAAAAATTATAAACATTGAACTTTTTACTGAATCTTTTTGTGTAATCGTTAGCTGAAAACTAAACATTGGATGGTTGTTGGTACATTATGAGTCGTTCCGTTCCTCACTATGTATTGTACACGGGCCAGACTATAGTTTGTCAATCCATTTTTCTTGAACGTTTTGTAAAAACATAATTTTTGAAAGATTTAATATATATTTTTGAACTTTATATTGTCTTTTTTTGTGTTTCAAAATTCCTTTTCAGGTTTAAATTTAAGAAGGTATTAGTATTTACTGTGTTAGATTTATAGTGTTACGACGTCCAATTGGTACCTTCAGTGAAGCAGTTAAGCAAAAACGAACAGTAAGTATAGATTTTCTTTTATTCTCCGTCTGAAACAGCCGATTTGAACCCTTCTTTGTGAACATTTAATATCCACTTTGGAAAATATAATAAAAGTCTTTCTGACGTGTAAATATGGATCGTTCACATGATAATCAACATTTAGCAACTACCTTGAAAATCGACTAATTATCTTTATAACGAACTGGCGTTGTGTAGCACTGCATCTTAGGCATAGTATTGAATATGAGGGCGGATGAAAAGTTACGTATTAAAGTTTCTGAGGGGAGATTTGGATCGAGCGACAAAATTTTTGAAGGTAAATTTTCAGTTGCAAGCGGTTCCTCAGTGATTCGGTGGCACAAAGTATCCTTACCATGGGACCGCCTTGCCTGAACGTATGAATATATAACAATTTTTGATAGTCTGAAGTGTTGCGATTGAAGCACTGTTAAGCTCTAGTGTGAGCGCTCGAAATTATTTGTGATATTTCTAAATACGTATAAAGACAGGCAAGCTAAAAGCCCACATAGTAGTAAATATTGAACTTTTGATTGAATCTTTTTATATTGACCGTTTTGCATTAAACTTACAAACATTGAATGGTAGTTGGAAAGTGCATTGTCTGAGTCCTCCTAATCCTCACCATGAGTGGTATGAACCGACAGTTTTGTTGAACTTATACACTTGTTAACCTTATATTATTATATTCGGAATTTGTAGCTGTACAAAATTATCTGAAAAGACCCAATATAATACCTTTGCCCAAATATCCTCTCTTATCATTGTGTTTTAATGAGTCAGATTATTCAATTTTCTATTTCAGGTTAATAAATAAAGTGTTATTTATAAGGAATGTTAGCTTTAAGATTGTGTACGGCTTCCAATTAATACCATTTAGTGCCAGCAGCTAAGCAAAGCTATAGGGCAAGTATAGATTTTGTATTTTACGTCTGAATCAGTTGCATAGAACCCTTCAGGTAAACATCTTAGTATCCATTTTAGTAAGAGAAACAAAACGTCCCTCAGACGCCCATAGCATGGGTCGTTCACAGTAATAGTCAAACCGTAAAATTTAAGGCAGATTGGTGAACTTGGTCAATTCGGCTAATCGATGCAGGTTACCGGATTTTAGACTAACATTAGCACAAAATTCAATAATTAATATGTTGCTTATTTAACTGAGTATTGATTCTATGTCGAAATTAAATAGCAAGTTATCATCCAAGTGAAATTGGGAAAGAACTATATGTTTTATTAATTCTTAATAGACGCGCGTTCAAATTAGTGGTCAATATTGGATGTTGCATTTGGTGATTTCATTGTAGATTATTTGGACGTGGTTTAAGAAGCCAGCTTCAAGCTATTTGCATATTTCTTTTTGGAAATTTTTATACATTTTTGGACTGAGTATTTGTATCAGAAATTGTTCAACAAATCTCTCAATTTTCACAATTTAATATCGTTGACGATCACCGTAGCCTTTATTTTCAATAATAATTTTACGTTCGAGTAAATTACTCATGACATTGTATCAATAAATTCACGGTTTTGTACTTTCACGTGGATATTAATGCTGGAATAGACGTTTCATTAACCTTTAGCTAACTGTAAATGTTTAAATAACGTTGATTTTGCAAAGCATGATGTTCCTTTGGTGATGAATTTTTATACACGTTAAAACGAACGACTTGATCTCAGTAGGTTATTAACTTAGTCAAAAGTAGCTAATTAATTTTTAAAACATGGACTACTTGAAAGTGTCACATTTTCAATAAGACGTCAATCTGCACGCCAATGACAAGAGTATGGGCCAGTGGTAACAGCAGGTTTCTAATCTATTCCGTACACATTCACTGGCTTAGGTTCGCAGGCGGAAACTACTAACTCTGCTGATGCTTTGTAACATTATACCGCAATTCTAATAATAGCTAAAGCGAATACTAGACATATTTTACAGGAGTGCTGCGGTTTATAGCCAACTCCCAACTCTACTTCACTCTGCTATTCTGTAATGGCGAAGTTTCTTTAACTTATACTACATGCATCACATGTTTCATTTGCATTTACCTAACAGCGTTTTGGTCTTATTTGCAAAAGTTTATGAATTATTCACAATCAGTTTGAGGTTTTCAATTAAATATTTGTGAGAGAGCTCCGAGGGTATCTGAAAGTTATGTATTTATGTTAAGCTTAAGCTTTATAGGAAATGAAACTAAATGACGACATAAATTTATATTAAATTGCTGAATGAAACAAACTATATAACCAGACTACGGTGTGAATTTTCTGAATAAATAAACAATTTGAAACCATTTATTTTCGTCTAATTTGATCCTAAGGTTAATTGGTGAACTTGGAACATGTTAAGTACTAAGGATAAGTATTCGATTAAAATTTAATGTCTTGTTAGAATACAAGAAAACATGTTAGTAAAATAAAATCAAGTGGAGAAAGCATCAAATTTAAAATTTTTATAAGGATTGTTACTTATAAAGAGTGTTTTGAGAGAAAAATTATTCACTTTAACGTGTGAGAATAGAAACTTACTATTTATATTATTGTCCTTTGTTGAAAGTTTTTTGAACATAACAGTGGTACTAAGGGGCATGAAATTTAATTTTTTTCTAGTAGTTCGGAACAGCTAATTTTATTTTTTGGTAACTTAAAAAGAATTACCATCTTTTTAAGACTTATTCGTGATTTAGTAAAAAAATATGCTCAAGATCAGCAGACTGATAAATATGATAATAGTAAACACCAAATAGTTATTTTTCGTGTAAATTTCTCCTTGGGGACGTCACCTATAAGGTGAGGCTATTTGGTTAGAGATGAACCAAAATTTTTGTTGTCAAACCTCGAAAATTACCCGGTAGGGATGTTGCCTTTAAGTGAGCCATTCCAATAGAGCAAGCAGTGCAGTGCAACTGATTATTATTCTGAATACCAAATGCTATTACCTGTAATGTGTGTGTTATTATTCTAGGCTAGGATTATCTTACGTATCGCGTAGCTTGTACATTTAGTTTTATTTATTTCATTTGGTATTAATTTCTTGTATCAATTTTATTTGATTTATTTACTGTATTTAATATATTTCTCTTGAAATATTCTAAGTATAATTTACTTACTTGTACATATGGTTCGGAATATGTATTGACTCTGTTTATTGTGTATTGTATTTTGAGCTCTCCCTAATATTATTTCTTCAGAAATAGATTTATTTAACCATTATTATAAAAATAGTAGACATTACAGCTGTCCATTCCTAGGGAATGACAACCAACGTTTCGTATTTTGGCTCATACTTCTCTGTGCTGTGTTTTGCTGCCAAGAGGAAAACATGTGTCTCTGCACTTGAATTGAAAGTCTGACGCCTGAGGAAAAATTCTTGCATTTTGATTAGGTGCAAGCTGCAACACCGACTTAGCAGCGATACTAGAAGAATTATAACAGTCTTCCTTGTGTCATTTTGGCGGAGAATTTTATTAAATAATTATTTTTGAATAATTTATGAAACGCTGGTTTTAAAAAATGTATGTCCAGCGACATTATTTTAGACAGTAATATACAGTGTGTCTCACTTTTCATGGAACCAACCTCATATCTCGCTCATCTGATATTTATATTATTAATATTTTGAAACTTATTTACTGCACAAAAACTTACATTTCACTTCATTTCACTAACACCAAATCAGCATGTACATGAACTTTTAACTCGTTAACTTATTTGCGTTCAACAATAAATTGACACATGCAATAAATTTTGTTTCCATGGTTTACTTAGATCTTCATTGAAGATTATTTGTTAAAAAAAATTATAAGTATGTACGAATTAGAATTTTTGCCCTCAAATAAACAATTATTTTGTTGCAAAATCACCTGAAACTACTATAATACATTATTCTGAACAACAACTAAAGAATAATTTTTTTTCACTTGAGGATCCGCTTTACAGATAAAAATTTTCAGTTCAAAAAATTGATTTTTTGATGGCCTCTATATCAAACATCTCAGAACCCATTGCAATGTAGCACAAATGGAAATCTGAAGTTGCTGATTTAGAATATCGTTCTTTTCTAAAAAATCGCTAATACTTCATTTAGAAAAATCGGTCGTTATACCATTGAAAATTAAATAATTATATAATTTCCGGTGAAACAGGTGGTTTAAATAAATTTATTTCTTTACTATCCAAATTTTACTATGAAAAATGATTTTAAAAAGTTATGGCAATATTTCAAATGTGCTTTTAGAGGGCGGAATATTAAACATAATATTTTTAGTCGCAAACTCCTCTATAAAATCCTTATTTTACTATAAACAATGTAACCAGACTGCAACCAACAGCTCCTCTCCGGGCTATGTGCCCCGCCGAGCGCTGAATTACAAGTTACAAGTCTGGCGCGTTAAGCGTAATAATTGCATATTACCATCCAAGCATTAGCCTTACACATCTTGGTGGACATAGGCAAACGGCAGTATCAGGACATTAGACGTATGGTTCATGTACTCTATTCACTACAGCAAGGGCAAACAGTATCCTTGCGCGTACTGTAGATACAAATGTGTTTGTTATCCTTGCTGACACATTCTATTATTTAACAATGAATCAACCTGTGGCCGATATCTGGATGGACTTTTTCGCGGGCCAGCATTACAGGTTTTACCACATCAACGCCCTCCATACAAGCCTGGGGGAGCCAAAATCACAAGCACTACCTATGTTTCACTCATTCTCTGGTTGCGGCACAACCTCCGCCTTCAAAGGCAAGGGTAAGAAGTCCATTTGGGAAATATCGCAAGCATTTCAAGACGTCACTGATACATTTGTGTATTCGGCCACTCCACTACAACTGCTGAAAGCCGACTCTGAACACTTCAGGAAGCTGGAACTACTGACTGTTGTTCCATATGATAAAATCACTCCTTTCAGCAGTATAAACCAGATAATAAAGGAGCTTTCTATCTTCAACATATCCGAAGGGCAGTTTATCAAGCGGGTATTTTGACGACCAACACACAAACATAGCAACTGATTCCTTCTCCACAGGATTTTGCTAGGAATAAGGTTTCAGAGTAATGGGCACCAGTTTGGTTTCCCAATCATGCAAGGTTAAATGATCCTGCAAATAAGACTGCAAATGTGAGAAAGCCAATCTGGACTTCTCACCACTTTGTAAGTGCAAGTGAAATTTGCAAATATAATTTATTATAACTATTTAATATTGAATTCTATTGAATGAATAACTATAAGTATTTTTTTTGTTACTGGGACCTCTTATTAGCGTCATATTTGGACTTATATATTACTGTAATAATGGATATATTTTATTGAATTTTGTTTAATGTATTATTATATATACTACCCGAAGTTAGGTGTGTAGTGTACTTAGTTAGCTTAAACCTGTAATTCAAAATTAACAGTGTAATACATTATGTTAAGTGATATTTTGTCACATTTATCGGCTATTTGGCACTTTATTACTATACATAGGCTAACATTTACTAGTATACTCTAAGGTACCTTCATACCAAATTTGATGCTTTCATTCGCCAGGTAATGGTAATCTTGAAATACAGCTATAAGCCACCTCACTATGATGAAAAAGGTCGTTTTCACTCAAAAGTGAATTCATTTGCATATTCTAGTGAATGCGTTTTACAGAATTAAAATATCACTATTAGTCATCCAGAAAATGGCCCCGGGAATTTTAAGCGGGACACACTGTATATAAAATCATTAAATACATTGAGGTTCCATTGATTTAAAAAGTATTTAAAAAAAATCTATTTTGATAAATTGGCCACAGACCCTAACGGCTGCAATGTACCCTAGCTATCGAACGTACTACAATATGCTTATGTGACGATGTTAATTCATAGTTCTGGAGATGGAAAAGGGACAAAGTGTCTTGGCATTATAACAAGACAACAAACTCTTCAGCGCCTGAAGAAACCTTGAATCTGATTTTTCGCAACTACACAGTTTTACGAACTTACATAAAAACAGAACTTTGGTGTGTTTCATCGAGGAATGTACCGATTGAACACTATGCAGCCTGAAACTGAAGACGAAAATTAAAGCTCATAATTTAAATTGAAATGTTAAATTTGTTTAATTTTTTAATTCGCTTTATTACATTTTTTGTATTATTTTTTTTTAAATCCGTATAAAAACTATTTGTTTCAAGTTAAGTATAAAGCAGATATCGAATAATACAATAATCTCAATTTACTCATAAATATGCCACGTTATCTTAGCAACCCCATTTTTTCAGTTTTCTAGTTACAACTTGGCCAATTTTGGTTGGACAGTTAAAATCAAAAAACGAAATTAAAGGTAATTAAATTGACCAATATCATGTAAAAATTTATTATAATTTGTTTATAAGATATTACCTATTAAGATTAGAACTTGAAAATATGGCTTAAAAAAATTGCCAAATTTCAAATATCTCACATTTTGCTTATACAGGATGATTTTTTTTTGGGCGTCCATTAGAAGTGTATCGAAAAAGAAAATGATATCGATCTGAAAATTTGGCGATAAGCCTAACTGGGTAGGATCTATTTAACGAATATATTTTCAAAACGGTGGCATTTCCGTTTATACCGGAAGTTGACCCCAACTTTGTTATTTTAAATGGAATGCCCCCATTTTCAATTTTTTTTTTTTTAGATTCTGCAGTTAATTTAAAGAACATTTCGATAAAGGTTTCCTATAGCTAAAATTAATATTTCCGAAAATATATTTTTTTTTTCATAAAATTTTGACAGAAAAGTTGTATAACATAAAAATTAATATCTCAGTAACAATAATTGATAATATGTTGATTTTTCTATGAGGGTAAGACAAAGTATTGGAGTTTACTCATCATGTAAGAAAATTATCAAAATATCCACTAAAAAGCTTCTAAAATTATTGACATATGTCGACCACACAAAAACAGCAAAAACACATTTTTTAAAAATGGCATTATACCTAACTAAATGCACCATTCGATAGAGAAAAAAATGCGCATCTAACCATGTATCATTTGTACCATGTACCCAAAATGTATGGTTCTATACATATTTGCGATTTTCTAATTTTATCAATGAAATGAAAAAATGAAAATTGTATAATTTATTAATAATAAAAAATTTATAACGAAACATTAATTATACTGTTCAATATGTTGCCCATTAACCTGTAAGCATTTTAGAATACTATTATTTACTGAGTGTGTAGTAGCACTCCGAATTTCACTTGGGTCCAAACCTTCAAATACTCTTTGAACTCTATCCAACAGTTCCTCTCGGTTAGTTACCGAGGTTCGATAGACCTCAAATCAGGAGACCTGGCAGGCCAAATCCATGGACCCAAGCGCCTTATCCACCTGTAATCGAAATTTGATCCAATTCGTTACTAACTGGTCTGAAGCAATGACTTGGAGCTCCATCGAGTTGGCACCAGTATAAAAAGTATTGATTAACAGGTAAATTGTCTAAAAAGTTCGTGACGACAGTTCTTAAAATTTCTAAATATCTTGGTCCATTCAAATTTTCGTCGTAAATGTGGTAACACAATTTATTGCCCATTAACAAACAAAACACAAGAACTAAATTTATGCTGAAAATTCCTCGGTCGCATAACATGAGAATTTTGATTGCCCAAAATGCGAATTTCTGCGATTGAAAATACCTTCTTTTGAAAATTTTGCCTCATAGGTCCAAATAATTTTTTCTAAAAATTGAGGGTCTTCTTGTGTTCGGACTAATATCATTTCGCAAAATTCTGTTCTTCGCTGTGGATCTTCAGGATAAAGTTCTTGCGCAGTAGTAAATTTAAAATCATAGAATTTATGATTCACTAAAATCCTCCCAATGAAACTGTAGGAAATGTCCAAATTTGCTGCCGCTGAACAAATCGAATGATTGGGATTTGCATAGAAATAGGCCAAGACGTTAATTTCATTATTTTCATTTGATGTTGTAGGTCTGGCTAGTGTTCTTTCTACGTGTCGACTGCCAAATCTAACAATCATTGATGGTAAATCAGGATACGTTTTATTATATTGTCTACATGTTTTGCTAATTATTTTGTCACACTGTCCATGAATATTAAATAAATTCAAAATGTCCGAGTGTAAGTAATTGTTTGCCATTTTCCCCGCAATAAATAAGTACCACACAAACTACATGTAATGAAATACAATAACATAAATTACCTATCCGTCACATTTTTTGTATTCAAAGCCTACTCTTTAGAAGACGGCACTCTTCGAGATATACTCTTCAATTTTCATTAATAACACCGAAAATCGTAAATATCTAAAGAACCATACATTTTGGGTATAGGAATATGATACATGGTTAGATGCGCATTTTTTTCTCTTTATCGAACGGTGCATTTAATTAGATATGGTGCCATTTAAGAAAAAATGAGTTTTTGCTGTTTTTGTGTGGTCGACATATGACATATGTCAATAATTTTAGAAACTTATTAATGGATATTTCGATAATTTTCTTACATGATGAGTAACTCCATTATCTTGTCTTACCCTCATAGAAAAATCAACATATTATCAATTATTGTTACTGAGATATTAATTTTCATGTTATACAACTTTTCTGTCAAAATTTTAGGAAAAAAATTACTATCTCAGGAAATATTAATTTTTGCTATAGGAAACCTTTAACGAAATGGTCTTTAAATTAACTGGAGAATCTAAAAAAAAAAATGAAAATGGGGGCATTCCATTTAAAATAAGAAAGTTGGGGTTAATTTCCTGTAAAATATTTTCGTTAAATAGATCCTACCCCATTAGCCAAAAGCCAAATTTTCAGATCGATATCATTTTTCTTTCTCGATATACTTCTAATAGACGCCAAAAAAAATCACCCTGTATATTAACTCAATTTAAAGAGAGAATGCTCAAAATGTCTTTTTCACACAAATTAACAGGCTTTAAGGAAGACGCGAATAACTCGCATTGGTTTTTTTTTTGGGGGGGGGGGTTGAGTGAGTGAAGGAAGAGTGAATCTGATGGTGAAAACCACTAGATTTTCTTCCTACTCACTACTACACTTACAAGGCGCCCCTGAATGGGGTGAAAAACAGTTTTTTATCTTACCGGTAAAATGTACGTTTAATATAATTTTTTTTTTTACTTAAGGTACGAATGAAAAAAATGTATTGCACCTTTATGTATAACGTCTATTATGTTTCATGTCAGAAAAGTGACTGTAGAAATTTAGTTCAGGTTATTTGCATGCCTCAATATAAATCTTTCTATCATTTTTTGTAATAAAATAAATTGTACGTATCAATGATTCAATAAACCTGTTTTTGTAAGAACTCAATTATCTTTTTCGACCAAACTATGATTTATTCTTCCTGTGCCCAGCATCTTCGAAAACGGGCGGTATATACATATTGTCGGAGATATAAAAAAAAGATTTCCAGCCCTTTGGGAGATGTTCGTTAGCGATTAGAGGGGTTGGAGGTGATTTGTCGAAATATTAACCATCACCACCCTTCTCAGCATCCTCGAAAACGGACGTTACATACATCTTGCCCGTGATTTTCACCCCTTTCGAGGATGTTTATTAGACGTTAGAAGGCTTGGAGGGGTCAGAAAAAATATTGAGCATCACCACCGTATTCAGCATCCTGAAAACATGTGGGGGAGGGGTACGCTAAGTTTCACCGATAGAAAAGATGTGATAAGCGTTTAACTCCTTTGGGGGTGGGGTGGTTTTTGGCCGTTTTGGGGGTTAAGCAAGTCCAAAGAGAAATTCTAAATTCTACCAGCACCATAGTGTTCAGTATCCTCGAAACGGGAGGGAAGGTACTCTTATTGCATAGCAAAATATTTACAAGTTTGTCCGACTCGCACACTCCACTATTATTGTCAAACTTTATTGTAATTTTTATAGTTAAACTTCTTCTTCTTAAGCGATCTACGCACCCGCGTATACTTCCAAAACTATCAACAAGTAAAAATATAAATACCCTCTAAAAAGCAAGAAGACGTAAAAGCAAATATATGAAAGAGTGGAAAGCACGTATTCAATATTAATGCGGTTTGTCTGCAAAAGCGATTAAATAATTCGCCTCTTCAATAATGTAGTCAAAATGACTGCAGAGCAGCAATGTAACCCATCTGGCCCTAGTGCTCATATCACGACCGCCAACTTTCCTACTGCGTATGCAACGCTGCAATTCGCAAAAACTCTCTCTGGCACCATATATATGCATTTTCAGCGTTACGAGTTCAGTTCCGAATCCGCTATGCCGTGTTAATATTAACGAAGTCTATTTTATATTGAAAAATTAAATGAGTGTCAACCAAACCGTAACTCGGTTGCCCATTATTTACCTTTGGATGAGTATATAAAGGTGTTTTCCACAAAATTTAGTTATTGTTAGTGTATTATTGTAATGACGCCTTGACAATTACGATTTATAACATTTTATGCCTTAATTTTTATATTGGCATTCTTATACCCCACTTAAATTTGCAAAAACGGGTGTCTTTGAAAAGTCCGCACAAAAAGCTAGTACATAATGTGTCACTAGACCAAACTGGCTATGATTTAACTAAACTTACCTCTATTTCAAAATGCTGTACTACGGTTCTGTTGAATGACAAATGTTTTCAAAGAAATGCTTAATAGCAAAAGATTGTTTTTAAAAGTCTAAATTAAATTTGGGATGTGAATTATAGTTGTTGTACTGTAACGATGAATCCTAATTTTACTTATTGATTGGTAATTTAAAATAAGTTGGGTACGTACGAACAAAGATAAATTGGGCTCGTCGTAACGAACATATTATCTGTTGGTATCCATGATAGTATTGTAACTATGAAAACGTAACCACCTAGCAATCCTCTACTATATAAAGCGATGAACGAGCTTAGTTTGATGAAAAGAGTCCCGAGACCTGACCGGGAAAGACCTTCTCCTAACCTTAAAATTGGTACACGAGTTTAGGATTGGATACTTGCTAGATGGGATGTTGTCACAAATTCAGCAGAGAGAAATAGACCAGGGAAATTAGAACTATTTTGCCCAAAATTCCAGAATTTTGACAAAAGCTCGTATCGAGATGCGGTTTTCAGCATCGTGTTCGGAAAAATACCAGGAAAAAAGTCTATATATAGTGCACGCGCCATTTTTAGAAAATTGCATATGGGGGCAAAAAGTGCATTTAATATTGCATAATTATTTACAAAATTATTAAAAAAAAATTTTTATCATAAAGAAATTCCCTGCCTGTCGGTCTGTAACTTTTTTTGTGCGCACTTGTACTCTGGAACCTTTCATGATATTGACTTCAAATTTGGTACACTTATGTATTATAACGAGATCTGAAACTAGATTATATTCTGATTTAATTCTGTTGAAGGGTTCGGGGGCAAATGAGTTAAATAAGGGTAAACAGGCAAAGCAAGCAGGTAAGAGTCCATAAAATTGCAATTTAAGGCATGTATGAAAAGTCTATGTCTCAAATTTTTTTTTGATATCGGCTACCCCACTATCACCCCTAATACCACCCCCACACTATTATGAAAGGGAGTAAAAAAAATTAAAATGTGTTTTAATGTGCATACAAGAACGAATAATCTCAAAAAAAATTTTTGGCGTTAGCTACCCCCTCTGCCACCTCATTGCCACCCCCACCCTATTATTAAAGGGAGTAAAAATTAAATTGGGATTTAGTGTGTATACGAGAACCAAGGGACTCTTAAATTTTTTTGACATTAGCCACCCCCTGTAACATCCTCATTGCTACCCCCGCTCTATTATTAAAGGGAGTAAAAAATTAAATTAGGATTTAGTGTGTGTACGACAACCAAGGGCCTTTAAAATTTATTTTGGCATTAGCCACCCCCTCTACCACCCCCATTGCCACCCCAACCCTATTTTTAAAGGGAGTAAAATATTACATTGAGATTTAATGTGTATAATAAGATATAATAAGATTTGAATACAAAATCTGGATGTGGAAGTAGTGATTCCTTGGACAGCGGACAACCCCTAAATGATGATTTCCGAGCGATTCTTTCTGTTTTTTATAAATTGTTATAATTTTGTAAATAATTATTCAATATTAAATGAACTTTTTGCACCCCATACGCAATTTTCTAAAAATGGCGCGTGCGCTATATGTAGACTTTTTTCCTGGTATTTTTCCGAACACGATGCCGAAAACCGCATATCTATACGAGCTGTTTGTCAAAATCCTGGAATGTTTTTCTTATTTCCCTAGTCTAATCGACCTCATTGAATATGACCTTTCGCATCTTATGCTCACATTGCTCGCTAAGTTAAATCCCAGCTGTTGAGTGTGACCACGCTGACGATAGTAATAGTAGTTGTCAAAGTGACATATGTCATAGTAACTGTCAAAGTGACAGGTATCACAGTAGTTGTCAAAGTGATAGACGTCACAATAGTTTTCAAAGTTCAATTATCAAAGTATCATACGTCACAGTTGATAAACAATTGTAAATAGATCATTGAAGTAAACGAACGCCATATTCTTTATACAACCGTAATTTTTTCGTACAATCGTAAATAAAACGACGAGATTTACTGCTTAGTGCATTAACGTCTGATGTCTGGACACTAATGGTGACTAGTTTTTTGTCGTTGAAAAAGAGGAATTTGACGTTTTAGAATTTTTAGCAAAATTTGAATTAAACGTACACCAAGGGCCGCCACACTTATATGCTCCATCTTTGTATAGTTCAAGTAATAAGTTCCCGATACATAAAAAAAATGCAACAAAACTTTACGACATAATTATTATCGCCACGGGAAATGGCGGCATGCTGCATCAAACGACCCGACGCACATTAAAAACCTATTAAGGTAAGCGAGTCAGTTGCGGTCGAGACAGCACAAAGAGTAATGATATTTTAATGCGGTCGCAAAGTTTCTATTGCGTTTTTTATATCTCGGGAAGTCCTTACTTGGATTATACAGCTGGTGATAGTAGCACACAATGTTGTTAGTGGGGTCAAGATGAACACGGTTAGGAGAACGTGTTTTCGAACGATGTCGATTTTGACAATTCGGCAGCGGTTGGAGGTACTTGACGAAGTCGAGGTAGTTGGAAAAGCACGATTCTTGTGAACCGGAAGGCAAGTAGCTCTCAGTGCAGAGACCTGTACCTCGAGTGATTGTTGCCTTTGTGATATTTGGTGTAATGTAGCCTGAAAATTGATTGTAAAATAATTAAATTCAGATAGTAAATCTGACAAATCAGATGAATTTTGTGACGGGTAAACTAAATGGTGAATGAATTAAATTTATAATTCTCTGAACAAAATAGTCATTCAATCATCGCACGAGAACTACTTGCAGTCGTATAGTGTTCTAGAATTCAAACATTACGCAACCCAGTTCTTTCGTTAACCAAAGCTATAGTTATTCACGTGGTCAGGTAATAACACAGTCAGGAAACTATATTTTGATTTATATTATTGTGCACTGTTTGTCTTGGTGCATCAATTTTTTTAATACACATTTCATTTTTTCGTCTGTAAATATGATAATGCAAAACTGGAAAATTAAGTACATGACTTTTTTATTCGATATTTTTGCTAATTTCATATTACAAAATCTATTCTGTTTGCACCTTTTTGTATAAGAATGATTTGTTTTGTTTGATATTTGCTTTATGTTTGAAATTATGTTCAACAACACTCAAACAGTATACAGGGTGCCTCAAATATAAACGGACATAGGATTATCTTTCCGTTTACTAACATTTTCCAATAAATGATATACAGGGTGTTGTGGGGGACACTGAGGGCAACATTAAAAAAGCGGGTACGGTCCTGGAATTTTTTTCAAATACACTATGCTTTGTATACCAATATGTGCGACCGTTCCCAAGATATGATGGTATAAATAATTGGTCACGAATTATTAAACTCTCGAAAACTCTTCAATTTGAAAGGTGAGTGTCGGAGTGCTCTATCTCCCATTTATCTGTGTTTTTGGATTTGAGACACATTGTATATGTCTTAAATCAGATATCTTCGTTTCTAAATAACTCTTCAGTTGTATTATTTTATTGTTCCAATTCTTACACTTACATCCTCTTTACTTGTTTTTGTTTAACTCACAATGTAGTTTTCATGCACAATGTTTCTGTTTAAATCTTACATACTTAACATACTTCCTGACATAATAAATTGATGAGATTTTCCACAGTTACTAAGATCGGATGACAATAAAGTATTCCATCGTTACTTTTGCCAATATCCGCACTTAGAGGCTGCGGGGGTGAAAATTGAAAAATCGAAGGGGCAAGAAATCAAAACAATTCGTTAAGAGAGGAATTCTTATTGAGCCCTCTCTGGGGTTGGTAAACCTCCAAAAAATATGACTAAAAAAATGAAGGCACTACACTGTGTACAACTTTCATACAATCATGCGTACAATCATACAAAGTGCGCACGCCTTGCTTTTCTTGCAGCCGTACATTAGTAGGTACTTTTTTATTTTTTACTAATTAGTACTATTTTTTTAGAAAAGTAAGTTTTCAAAAAACATATTTGTTTATTTAGATGATACTGTTCACTCCTTCCAACTATGTCATAACTGTGGCTGAAAAGTAAGGCATAATAAATGATTTTGAGTTGCTCAATATTGGGATACTTTATGAGTAATATAATATGATTCTTGTCAGCATTTTTCTTAAATTTTCAGCCAAATATTTAATTTATAAATTCCAGAAATGCCTGGCAACAAATATCCTTAAATTTTTTCTTAATTTTGCTTCCGGGAAAAAAATGGACCAAAATTAAGTAGGTTATCAAAGAAGGAGGTAAATAGTAAATAGATGGTTTTAGTAACACTTTCTTTAAGTTCTCAATTGTTATTGTAATTTTAAAAAAACCTGTTCTGTCGTTTCCTATGTATTCGGTTTGAAAACTACAACCGTATAATCCGCAAAGCTGAGTATATGTATTACTTGTGTCGTTAAAACTAGTAGACTTTTAATATATACCAAAAACAGGATAGGTTCTAATACTGTAACTTTAGGGCCGCAGTATTCTATTATAAGCAGGTAATAATTAATAATTAATGTTGAAGAGTCTTTATCGCTAGTGGAGTTAGCTTGTGACGTGTCGTTGATGTAAATACAACTTTTAGTATTTAAAAACATCCGTAACTTTTACAAAAAAATCATCATCATCATTTTCATGAAAGCAATTTGTTTATAAATTATTTAAGAGTGTCTTGCACGCATCAGTCAAACGCGAGTAAATTTGTAAGTAGTGAAATTACATCATCCTGTCGATAACACAGAAGTCACACTAGTCTAGGCGGCGCGGCATACAAGACCGTACGAACTGTAATCGCGAAGCAATTTTATGTTTATATGTACCAGTTACAAACAAAACCTCGGTAACACATAGAACATCTTGAAGTATTGTGGGTTGCGCATATTTAGTTGGCATAAAAGACGAAATATCAGTAAATCACAGAATTTAGCTATCAGGAATACGTAAATGCTGTGGCATAATTTAATATAAGTATGGTTTTTATTTAAAACCCAGGAAATGCACAGACTTTATTCATGCTTGTGTGTAATACTTAAATGTTTATAGTTATTTAACAAAGAGGAAATTAGTGAACCATGTAGAATCTTTTCTGTCCACCCTTAATAAGAATCTGTACCACATTGGAAAACAAAAAATTACCTTTGAGTTTTTCCCATCTCAAAAACAATGTTTCTGTGATCTAAGAGTGTTATTTTGATTGCCATTTTCGAGAACTAATGTGTAGAAAGTGAGTTTTGTCCCTCGAGGAGTAAAAAAGATCTGTACTTTACTCCTTGCAAATGATTATTACTATAGCAACAGCGCACTGTCAGACTGTGGAGTGCAAAAAATTAAATAGTTTGTACCAATAAACCACAAATCGAAAGTGCTTTTTAATTCCTCCTGTAATTGATCTTTCACACTCGGTGATAAAAAATGCACTTAGTCCCTTAGTATAATTATAGTACACTATGTATAGCAATGTTATTTTCAAATAAACTACACAACTGTTTATTAGAAAGTAATATTTAATCAGTGTTACCAACATATAGTTATTGAAAATGTGTGAACAAAGATAAATTAGAACTATTTTGCATACATCAATTTTATTAAAATCGACAATCGTACATTTATAACTTTAATTTCTTCCAAGATTTAATATATTATTCACATATTAATTCAGGAATTGTGCAGTAAGTTTGAATGAAATTGTAGTGTTCTGATATAATGAATACAACTGGTGCATATTTTTCAACATGGAAAAAATAAATAGGATATATAAATAACCATTACTTCATTCGGATAGATTTTTTCGTATTGTGGTAGAGATCAAAGTACTGCTAATCTTAATAAATAAAAAGTAATTAATCAGAAAAACATATTATCAGCAATACTTTTAATGATAATGTCGTTTCTTAACATTAATATGAGCAAATAATTAAACCAAGTTTTAAGCGTTATTTCAAACGCTAAAAATTATGAGCTCGACCCTGCTCTGACACACGTCTAGCAATGGTCATAGCTGTGAAGCTACTTTTAATAGCAAAATGCCCAACTATTTGACACGAAATTTATGAGCAAATATTATGAAGATTTTTCCCTTTTTTTCGTGTTATGTTATTTTATACTACATCGCATTATATTTTATTTGAATATTTAAGTCCATTTGTAAAATATAAAACAATTTAAGGTGATTTGGGTCGAATGACATGTACGTTCGCGTTGAATATCAAGGAGGAGAAACTTTTGGAAACCTAATTTTACCTAGGATTACAGTATAAAATATAATAGGTCTTTGTCTTAAGTTTGCTAGTTTACATAATGAAATCAATTCTGAATTCTGTTGGTTCGTTATTAAGAAGAGTGTAATATAAGAAAGAGGATATTTTACGCACTATTTGACCTTGGTAACGCACCCTTAAAAGACGGAATATTATATAACATTGACGCTCATTAAATTTTATTAATGTCCAAGAGCCGATCGAGTAACAGAATGTAATGTCTTTAAAATATTAGTACTCATAGAGACCATAAGAAAAATCATTGTGTGCCTGGGCAGAACTTGTGCACACATTTTTTATGTGCTCCCTTCGGAACATTTTTCGTACAGCAACCATATCAATGGAGTAACAGCTTGAAATTACTCTTTAAATATAGTATTTACAGTGTTTAAAAAATATACATTTTGTGCCTCATGAAATCTTGTGCTAATGCCTTGGCACAAAACTTTCTTTTATTGATTTTTTGGTTCATTACTGTACCTATCGAGTAACAGCTTCAAATTAAAACCAAATTAAAGTTTACACATTTTTCTACTAGAAAGACCATGTGTGCCATGTCTATACCTGTTAGAAATACCGGGCACAAAACTTTCTATTTGTCAAAGTCTTATGCCATTATTAATATAATCTATTGCAGAAGTATTCAGTGACAAACAAATAATTATCTAATAAACAATCATAATCATTTCAAAAAAATAATTTTCATTTATTTGGATATTTTACAAAGTATAGATGTATAAATGAAATTAATAAAAATTTACATACCGGTTGTCCAAAAAGTCGGAAAACTGTCAAATATCTCGAGAAATATACATTGAATTCAAAAAAGAAAAAACACGTCCTTAATAATTTTAAAAGCGCTGTCCAATACCAAACGCGACCCCCCAGCTCGTATTTTTTATTACAGAATCGGCTTCTACGGCGAAAATTACGTCAAGTTTGTCTAAAACGTTTTTTTTTTTTCGGTTCGTGACAGATGACGCAAATCGCAAAAATATTTTTTTTCGTAATTTCTAAGAAATTCTACGGAAGAATGAAAAATTATAAAGTACGAGTTCATTTTCTTGAAAAAGCCATTAAATGGTGTTAACTTTTACACCCTCCCCACTATGAAGGGAGAAGTGGTGGGCAACTTGAAAATATTAAACGGAACCCCATATGTTTTATTGCGAATGTAGAGTCTGGTGAACAAACAATTCAATTTCATTCAAAACATTGTTTTCGATTCTTGACAGATGGCGTTGTAATAATAAAAATAAATTTTACGCATATTGCGCAATATACAGTGTGGCATGTTAATTTTAGACAAAAAACTATATTTAGCGTAACCCGGCAACAACGACATGGAAGTAGTAGTTTTCTGTTGCTATCAGGGTGCTTGTTTTAGGAGGTAAGTCTTCTTGCCTCTTACCATCGGGTGCTTGTTAGGGGGGTGGGGGGTGGGGGGTGGGGTCGTATTTAGTATCATTGGATAGCGCTTTTAAAATTATTAAAGACGTGTTTTTTCTTTTTTGGGTCCAATGTGTCTTTCTCGAGATATTTGACCTTTTCAGGACTTTTTGGACGTACATTAAAACATCCACACAAAAACACACCTCCATATTTATAGTTTCATAGCACTTTTTAATAAAAAAATAATAGGAAATACTCCAAAAATTTAAGACGTTCTAACAGAATACGTGTGAACTGCACCGGAAATGGTCTAATAACTGAGACGTTACATGTTGCTATCAGGGCTAGACAGCATCTCCACATATCTTTTTCTATCAGAGCTCCCTCAATAGCATAGTAAAATATACAATATTATTAACAAAAGCTAAACTGTTGTTCCCAAAACTTACCTACACGCAGCATACCTGTAAAGAACACCTATACTGATAGTAATAGCATAAGACTGAGATATAGAAAGTTTCGTGCCAGGTATTTCTAACACAGAAATGTGTAAACTTTAATTTGGTTGTAGTTTGAAGCTGTTACTCGATAGGAATCAAAAAATTAAAAAGTTTTGTGCCAAGACATTAGGACGAGATTTAACGAGGCACAAAAATATGTATCTTTTTAACACTGTAAATATTACATTTTAAGAGTAATTTCAAGTTGTTACTCCATTGGTATGGTTGCTGTACGAAAAATGTTCCTGAGGGATCACATAAAAAATTTATGCACAAGTTCTGCCCAGGTACACAATGATTTTTCTTATGGTCTCTATGAGTACTCACATTTTAAAAACATTTCATGCTGTTACTCGATCGGCCAGGTTTTTGTCTGTTAAAAAATACTGGTAGATATTATTTTCTAGGATATTAAAACAAAAAATTCTTAATTTTGTTAAAGCCGTGAAAAGCCAATTGCGCAATATTTAAGAGATATAATCTCGGTATAATTTTCAACAATAATTTCACCCGTTATTATGATCATAATAAAGTCAAATGAAAATTTTATGTGTTGCGCAACTTTTTGAAAGACTTAATCGCTTATAATAACGCGTCAGTCGGCTATTTTTTCCACGAGAGAGGGACACAGGCAGCGTGTGTAATGAACGGTGAGCCGAAGACCATACAGCATAAAGCAGAGTTGACGATGTTTGGCCTATAAAGAATCAATGTAACGAACTCTTTGACGGCGGTGAAAGAGGCTAATCAAAATCGAACAAGTCAGCTCATTAGCAGAGCCCAAGGTTTTGGTCTTTTAATTAGGACTCGTAATCTCTACGCTTATGTAGAATTATTGTACGAATAGTTGAATATACGTTACGCACATTAATTTACGTCAAAGTACACATATTTTTCAGTGACGCTTGGCTTTGAGAGATAGTTTTTATGCGGGCAACACTCACCCCTCAGTTAAAATTGTACGTACGGTCTATTTGAATAGAAAAATGCATACGAGTCAGAGGTAGAGTTACACGAAAATGTTCCTTGTGAATTTTCAGCAAACCTCGTAATTTTTCAACGACGTGTCGACTCTAAAAACACTGCAATAGAGGCGAATTTTCAGTGGAAAATGGGCTACTTCGCGTCCTTACTGATTTTACAGTTGGGTTTTGGATTCTGGAGCCATTTTGCTCGGCAAGGATCGATGCAGAACAGGGAGGGTCTGAATGCCGCGCATGCCGTTTTATCTCTTTTTGTCTTACGCTCTCACTTGTACACCCACATAGAATCAACTTCACGACTCTTACTTCCCGCAGGACCCCTATATTTTGTCTGTCTAGCTCTTTCTAATGCTTCTAATAGTCGCCGCGCTCTACTGAAACAGTCTTACACGGTGTCTAACCGACGTTCCGAATTTGATTGTCTCTCTAATGCCTCATCTCTCATTAACTTTTTTTACGAACTCACCTTTTATAAAATATTTTAAAAATTATTTTATCTTAATAAAAATAAACTTTTTTAAAAATTGTTAATACTAACCATAATTAAGTTACATACATTTTAAATTTGTCATTGAGTAAAGGTAATACATTATTTCTAATTAAAAGTGCTTATTGCAAAAGTGCAGACATGTTTAACACGTTATATAAAAATGTATTTAAATTTCGGTTGATTCAAACATGTCACAGATTCCTAATGAAGAAAATATTATGTGCGACATATCAAATTAACTTGAATCTTTTGAATTATTTAAAATAGATATAAATTAAAAGTAATTCTAGGGAGAATTTATGTTTTCAAATTAGTGTTAGACAATTTAGGCCAACGAGATACCGTTCTGTATAAAAATGCAATATTTTGTTAGTAATAATTATGGCTTATTAAAGTTGTAACAACAGTTACCTACTTTGCTTATGTTCAAGACATTTATTACTTATTTGATTTAGTGCGGACATAATTAATTAAATATTTATTACAGGTACTATATAATTCTTTTCGAAAAATACAAGAAAATACAATGTTAAATATCAGTTTGGATGTTGCTATACGGATATCTAACGCGGTAACTTTGTGATACTATCCCAATACGTTTTATCTATCTCTATCTGCTCCCTATTCTCCGTCATTTTTCCCATGAACCCTCTTTGTTTGCCGGTCATTAATGCAAAACTGTCTCTCTTCTACATGTACTTTGCAAAATGTGTGCTCCCTACCATCACTTACAGCTCTTCTGTCTCCCTTTACTAAAGTTTTTATGTAAATATCATAATCCTCTGTCTCTGTTACTCATCCCCACGGTTTTAGACTGCATGAAACATACATATTCCCTCGTCTGACACATGTTTTTCCATCTTTCGTCCTTTGCTATTTTCGGCACAACTCGCTGAGCTAACTCTCTTTGCATAGAAGACTTAACGTACCATCTTTGTCTATATTTCAGTTCTCTTTGAATGCTTTCTCTGTCTGCCGTTATTACTGCATGCAAATTTAGAGAATTTGTCCTGTTTATGCAAAAGTATTTGAGTTTTTAGTCCCCGTTTATGTGGCATACAAATAAATGTTTTTGTTTGGGAATTCACGAATTAAGAAAATTAATTCTGTTAACTCTGCACGTGTATGCAGGCAAGCTCTGAAAAGAAACACCGTGCAATTTAATTGCCGCCTAACTTCGTTATCAAAAGTTAAGTGCTTTTTAATTTACTACAAACTACTTTGATATAAACTCTTACATACTTATTACACAGTTATATGTGGCTGTACGAGAGACTCGCTACCGCAACACATATTGCATATTTCGACTACCCACGTTAATTTTTATTTTCCGGCATAGTTTCAGTACTCTCTAATGAACTTTTACAAAAAGGCATGGTAAAACTATTAGAACTGATATGTTTACTGTATTACTGCTAGAATGTATTAACAGTTTCTGGGTATATGTAAAATGGTTCTGAAATTCCAACTTTGCCTGAGGTATACGAGGGGGGGGGGGTCTTTTAAAATTCTTGCTTTAGGCTTGCACGTGAATAAGTCCAATTAGTTCGCTTGTGGAAGTTCTCGCTGTAAAACATCGATATCTCTCCACGATTTACATTTAAAAGTTTTTTAATTTGTATGGTCTTATACAGAAAAATTCTCATGTAAATCTTATTTGGAGATTTATTCAAGTTTTATTGTCATAGTTGAACATAATGTATGACATTATCCGCAGGTGTTCCCTGAAAAAATCTTTTTACGTATAATTCCTATATTTGCAATCCGGTCACCTCCTGATGATGATATTTTGATTGGCAAAATAGTCCACGATGCAGTATATTTACGTTCTCATATAATATGTAGTTAACAACCAGTCGCAGGGAGCGAAAAGTGTGTAACATCGGTTATGCCCGGCGACTCATTGACGAACAGATACACATTGACAAAGCTGCTGACTGTGTGGATTTGGTGTTGCGTGTGTATATTGTAGTGCATTCTGTGAGTCTGATGGAACCTCGAAAAATATTAGTTTTTCTTAGCCTAACGGGACTCTATCCCCCGTCCGTTTTGGAGGATGCTGAACACGATGACGGTGGTTAAAACTCTCTCCGAGATTACCCCACCCCCTAGACGTGCAAAAACCACCCCCGAAAGAGGTAAACCGAGTATCCGCCGTCTCCTACCAGCCAAGCCCGTGTTACTCCCCGTTTTCGAGGATGCTGAGCACGACGGTGATGAGGAGACCTCCCCTCAATCCCCGCCAACCACCCAGGCCCCATACATAAGAAACACATGCGTTTACTTTCATCCTCCTTCATGGCTCGGGAAATAGCACCAGGAACTGCTTATCATATTCTGAGAAGGAATAATAAAACTAAGATAATAATCGAGATTCATATTAAGTCTTTGAGATTTCTTTTTTTGAATATACACTCAGTATATACCGGGTGTCAATGGATCATGGTAGACATTTCCGTTAAAACCGGAAGTAGAAAAAAATGACAGTTATGTCAAGAAGTGTCTTCTTGTTCATATAATACATCTACCAAGTTTCATTCTGATATTCTTAAAAATAAGGAAAAAAAGGAGGTCTACCATGATCCGTTGACACCCGGTATAGCGTATGATTTCTTATTTCTTTATACTGACCAGGAAAACAGGAAGCTAATTTACATTTTATTCAGCCGATTTGATTAATAAAAGAAAAATCCTTTATCAAGGAAATTAAATATTTGTGGACTGAAAAAGTTGGAAATAAAGACACACATTCAGAAAAGCATTATTAATTATCTATAATCTAATATTAACAAATGCAGGTTTTCCTCAGAAGTAGAAATCTTGAATCATATCTGCAGGATCGATTTGTTCAGTACCGAGGCTACAAATTTGACAGTTTCTTACAAAAAATCCGGTGCGCCACAGGGGTCAATACTTGATCTACTTTTCTTTGTTATGTTTGTTAACGATATTTTGGAGGATTTCGATAATAACACCCATTTTCTCCAGTATGCAGATGATCTAAAAATATATCAATTGGTTGACTCAATTGATGATTGTGTCGATCTTCAAGACTGCCTAAATACCATTAACACTTAGTACAAAGACAACTATTTACCTCTTAATGCCATCTAAGACCTTGGAGTTTGGTTCGATCCAAAATTATCTTACAATAAACATATAGAAATGACAACTGCTTCCGCTTTTAAAAGTCTTGGTTTCGTGATACGTAACTGTAAAGCTTCTAAAAATATTTCCACTAATCGGCTGCTTTATGTAACTTTCGTAAGATCTCATCTTGACACAAGCACATTCCCTACGACATTACCATCTGCTACAGCGGTGACTCCAACTTTGTATTTCAGATAACCTCAGTCTAGCTCATTGATATCGTCTCAGTAACACATGAAACATGTCACTAAACTAGCCAGATTTTGAACCCAGGCATGACATCTCAACGATCAGAACACAATCTTCCAAACTGGTTAAGACACATTTATATCAGTGGCAGGCCTTGTCGTTTTCTGAACGGTAGTATAAACAGATACAACTACAAATAGGTGCGCAATATTTTGATTCCATACACTCAAAAAACGCGACAAAACATTACAACATAATTATTATCGCCGCGGGCCGTGGCGGTAGCCTGTCATCAAACGATCCGACGCATATTAAAAACCTATAAAGGAAAGCGAGTCAATTTGCGAGCAGCAGTACAGATAGTACCTGTATTTTAATGAGGTCGTAAAGTTTTTGTTGCGTTTTTTATGTGTCGGGCACTTATTACTTCAACTATACATTTAGATTGGATTAATGTCTGGTCTTAAATTTTAAATGTTCATATTATTGGTAAACCCTTTTATGATGAAATTCTTATTGAAGATTGAGATACTAATATGTTAGAAAGTGCCGGAGATCCTCTCGTAGGAGAAGTTACCGATAATGTTGAGAATACCCTGACGGAACAAACTTCTAACATGTTGGAGCTCCCTATTACAATTACATAGAAAAACAAAACAGAAGATACCACTATCAATATACCAGGCTATAGATAATATGCAATGGCCAACAAAATCACTAGATTTTACTCCACAAGATATTTTTAGAAGATATTTCAAATTTGTTATATATTTAGCACCCAACTAGCCAATTTACGGATATTGCGTCAAAGAATATTTACTAAATACATTTTTGTATAAATGTAATGGCATCCTTCCAAACACCTTGTTTAATTATTGAGCCAATACTACCCTTTTAACACCGTTCTCCTGTTCTCCGATAAAATATAAAGATATTTTTCAATAATTTAAGTAAAATTTGAGGTTGTATTTTTCCACAATAATTCTTAAACTTCTCGTTTTTTGTAATACTTATCGAAACTAAATATTCTTTAAAATTCTGATTGTAACAACTACTAGTATTGATGTAGAACTTACTTGGTATGAAATTTAAATAGGTACCTTTAAAATAATGAATTATTGAAATCAACATGACAAATCAATAACTGCAACATTTCTTAACACTAATTTATTGGTACGAATAGAATAAATTTAATTATTGTGATAATCTCTTATAATATTACTTTATATTATTTTTCTGCTTAATACAGAGTTGTATTCCAAGTCAATAAAAGATAATTATGCTATCAATTAATCGTATTACAATCCTTTATCCGTAGATGAGTGGAAATACGAAGATTAAAACATAAAATGCGATTTAATAAAGTTGGAATAAAAAGACTTCATTTTTCGCCAAATAAAAAGTAGTGGAGATGAAAATAGAATAGAAGTTCTTTGAACTTCGCAGTGAGCGAAGCTCTAGCTCTCATTCACAAATTATTAATCGAAGCGACCTTGACATTTTTTCGATCCGAATAACTCAAACCCTCCTTCCAGCGTCGTTCTACGCGCAGAATTGGACTTTCATATCGGGAAAATTGCACATTGTAGTTTTTATAAGCTCGCGGTTTACAAACATGAAGTTTTGTACGTACACCTAACATTTGGTGAATTAGTAAACATAAAAAGCTGTAGGTAAGTGTTAAAATATCAATATTATCTTCTACTGTCACCGATAAAATTTATGATTTATGTACACAGAGGTGGCTTTACAAAACCAGACAAAAAACTGATAGGCTATTTGTAACGAACGTCATGTGCATAACCCACGTTATATTGGTGATACATTGTTATTTATAAAAGTAGAAAATGTAAATGGAAATGTTTGTTTAACATAATTCCAATTTTTTTGTTCTTACTTTGATATGTAGCAAAATATAGTACATAATTATGAATCTATTTTGTTATCATTCAAAATATTCTAATTTCTCTTTATATTTGTTTGGTTCTTAATGAATCAGAAAAGAGAGAAGACACACTTATTTATGGTTTATACCACATCTAATGTTTTTAGAATGACATATTTGTTATTAATAATTTGTAATCTTTTTAAACGTAGAAACATATTTTATATTAAAATGCAACGGTTAAATTGGAAATGTGTATGGTTGATATTTGGAGCAATATATACGCTAGGTATTCGTCTATTTTTGTTTACAGTATACAGAGTGTTCGGTTCACCAACAATCTATAACCTATCAAAAAACTAAATAACAAGTAAAACAAGCTCAACTTAAGTAATAGAGATTACAACTGAATTTGGTATATATATATATATATATATATATATATATATATTGTATCTCCGGGTGGGTACTGCACACATGTGACCTTTTTTTGTTTTTATTTGCGTGTTTTAGGTCATTTATAAAAATATTAATTACTGGTTGAATAACGCTAATCTTGAAACAACGAAATTACTTGGTCAAATGCCATGGAATCGGGACTGGTTCTTATAAATACATAATAGAATTATCCACATGTTAAAGTGATTCGCAAAGCAGTACGTAAATTAATTCATAAATTTGATACCACCGGGGGTGAATAAATATCAAAAAACCCGAAAACAATTTCATCAAAATAGCCATGATTAGAAACAATCAGTCATTATCTTATGTCCAAAAATGCCAGCACGTTTAAATTACACCCACGAAGACTTTTTAAATTTGTTTATTATTTATGGAGAATGTGATAAAGTAATATGCAGCACATTTGCCGCCACCAAACACTGTAAAACGCATACTAGAAAATTTTAAAAATTATGGCTCTGTCAAGGCAAAAATGCAAAGAAGACAGCCTATGTATATGACGAAAACATTGAAATAGTCATTCTGGGATATTTTCATGCATTTCCAAGGATGTCATTAAGACAAGCTACTCTGGAATCGGGACTATGCAAGGATTCAATTACCAGAATCTTATTAAAACATAAGTTTCACTAGTTTTCATTCCATATGGTTCAAGGATTAAAAAAAACAGATTTCCTGAGAAGACAGAATTTTTGTGAGTTTATTCTAATAAGGTCTGAGGGTCGCGATTCTTATTTGGGAAATATTATATGGACAGATGAAGCAAAACTTACTAAAAAGACACAATTCGCATTATTGGAGTGACTCAAATCCTCATATGTTCAGAGAGCGAAACTTTCAGGAAAGTTGGCAGTTCAATGTTTACTCTACCATAAGAAACGATAGAGTGGTGGCGTTACAATTCTATCAAGAAAATTTAAACGGTAAATTAAATTTTCTCTTCTGCTAATATGTACAGGTAAATTTTTGTTTTTTTTTTTTAGGTGAAAGATATCTCTGAATATCTTACAAAATTTGAATAATAACTATTTAGAAAATTTACCTCTCGCCGAACATAGAAACATTTTTTATCAGCACGACGGTGCTCCCCCACATAACGCATATTTAATTAATAATTATTTACAAGAAACTTTTTATGATCAATGGATTGCCAATAATGGACCTTTCATATGGCCTCCTCGCTCAGCCGATTTATCAGTTCTGGATTATTTCATTTGGGGATCTATTAAAAATAAAGTTTATGAGAGCCCATTAACAACCATTGAAGATTGTATGCAAAGAGAAGAAATGCATATCAAAACATATCATAGGATTCAATTAGAAGAGCTACCCATGAGGAACTAATCCGAAGGTGCGAAAAATGTGTCGGGGTTCGAAGGCGAAATTTTGAGCAATTATTAAATTAAAATGAAATCATATTTTAAATTGATCTTATCTCTGCTATTTTAGTTCTTCTATCTTCAATTCGATTAATACGCATGTTACAGTGTTAGCGTTATTTTGCGTTTTTGTGAATATCGAGTAGCAAATGCAAGTTCTTGAAGTTACTCTGAAACGGCTAGGTTTAGGTATAGGATATGCTACATATTTTTGACTCAGAATTTTATGCTCTTTTAAGAAAAAACTTAAAATATATAGGGTGTTCCCTTTGAAATATGCAAGTTGATATCGACTTCCGGTATAAGCGGAAGTGCCAGCTGTTTGTAATTATTTTAGTTGGATTGGCCACGCCGACATTAGTAATTATTTAAGTGCCTAAATAAATATATCCTAATACTTACTTGAATTTTACACCTTCATAGGAGTATTTCAAGGAATAATTTTTACCAATTTGAATATTTTTTTTTTTTATACATTTATTTAACGTCGGCCTATTTCCGCTACTGAAGCCTAACACCGACGCCTGTAGACGAGCTACCCCCAACCAGGAATTTTGCCTAACCTCTTCCCTTAAGAAGAGTAGGGATCTTTTACTTGCCTAACATTTAATAGACAAGGGACCGACGGCTTTACATCCCCTCCGAAGGATGGTATATCTCCTATACAACCCTCGCCTAAGGTTGTATAGCTTCCGCGCATACACTGATATACAAGCTGCTGGAAGAAGTGTGAGGCGAGAACGCGGTTTCCGTTGGAATGGTCACCAATCCAAGTACTAACTGCGCCTGTCGTTGCTTTACATCGCATACCGAAGTATGTACATAATAAAGACGCACCTACGCTCGCCCCCTATTTGAATATTAAACATAGTAAAATAAAGAAATAGTTGTGGCGTACCGAAAACTGTACTCACAAATTTAAAGTAGAATCATAACACTCGATTATACTTGACGACATGCCCTGTCAATAGTTCATCCTGCAGTGTAATACTAGTATAGTCGTCTGCAATTTTACTTTGCAGATAAAAAGGCAACAAAAACTTTACGAGTTTATTATTAAGGCCGTTGAATCATTCGGTACGGTGTCATCGAGCACGCTAACGTACATTAAAAACCTATAATGGTAAGTGATTCAATTTGCGGGCAAAAAATACAGAGAGTAACAGTATTTTAATGAGGTCGTAAAGTTTTGTTGCCTTTTTTATCTGCAGAGTAAAATTGCAAACGACTATACTAAGCGGATAAACCTCCGGAACGACATTTCGTTTTACAGTGAATATTTCACTTCGCTTTAATGTTATTATTATGCCATTGTTTTACTGTGAAGCGAAGCCATAAGTATTTCTTGTGTCGTTGGTTAAGTCGAGTAAGTATCAATTGTGACAAAAACGTAGAATTGTATAGGGTTTGATCGGTTAGTGAGGTTATGTTGGCCTTCTTATGAAAATGTAGTGCTCACATAGATTTCAAATTGTTCTTATAGAGCATTGAGTAATAAAGCATCGTCATTATTGCTGGAGTTCACCTTCCGAGATTTTAGTGTATTCTTACGTTTGAAATGATGTAGATTACGAAAATAAAGGATTATTCCATTTCGTCGGTATGTCTGTCTTTTGGTGCTATAATTAAAAAACTATTCTATATAGTAATATTTGGAATCATGTCAACGGTATAACCGTTGGCGCTATTGTCAAGGAAGAAATCAAATATACATACAGTGTGTGTGTGTGTGTGTAGCCAAATCGCAAAAACTGGACCCTTATAATTTCGTGATGTCCGTCCGTCTGTATATTACAGCCATCCATCTTTACATTGATTGTGATGAAATTTTACAGATAGATGTCTTATGTGAACCGCCACAAAATTGTGTAATGCAATTACAAAAAAATAATGTATGGTTAGCTTTCCATGCATAAAACAGAGGGATGAAAAATTTTATTTTGCCATATCCCATCGTATCATTGAACAGGTCTTTAAAAATACAATAAAGTTTCTTAAGTGACTTTTTTCCTTAAGTGAATATTTCGCGAGATTTAAGTTCCTAAATTCGTTAATAATGCATCCCCTCCCCTAACTTTCCAACTTTCTGATTAAAAAATCTGAGAAAGTCAAGATAGAAGCACTTTATAAATACTGTCAACGAAAATTATTTTAAACAAGATACTCTACAAGATATGTTAACAAGTTTTTAAGATATCCACAAGTATCAGTTTTCAATAGCAGCACTATGAATGAATTTGTAATAAAAATAAATCGATATCTTATCTTCATATTTGTTTTGGAAAATTCGGTTAATAGTTTATTAAATGGTTATCGTGAAATGGAACAAAGTTATTGCAACATTTAAAGAACTTTGAAAAAGCATCAATATAGGCCTTATAAAATATTACCCGTCCTGGAACTGAATGAAGACCAAAAATGTAGAAGATTGGAGTTTTGTTAGATCATGCTCCATGAATTAGATGAAAATTTTGATTTTTTAAAAGAGATTATGTGGACAGATGAGTCAAGTTTTTCCACGGCTGGAATTTTTAATAGAAAAAAACAGACATTCCGGGGAGAATAAAAACCAAAGACAGAGAAAGGTCAAGCAAATAAAAAAATCGGGTAGAAAATCAATCCAAGTTTGGTGCGGAATTTTTCAAAACAAAGTAATTGGGCCTATATTTTATGATTTTACTTTGACACGACAAACATATCTCGAAATAATTTTCAGGTCTAATTCAACAATTTCTTATGGACGTATTGGCTGGAATAATTTGGCATCAGGACGGAGCGACTCCACATACCGTTTTAGAAGTTCGGGAACATTTAAATAATCATTTTATGGAGTTAATAATGACGGTTGAAATGTCAAAATTGAATAAGCAATAAAATAATTATTTTCGTGGCCTACCTTGTTATTCTTGTTTCACTTTGGCTGACTCTTCTTGCAATAAAGCAACTCATTTGTATTTTGAATATCAAATATGTCAAGAAGTATTTACGATCTCCTGGGGATGTACAAAAAAATCTAGTATACAATGAAGACATGAGATCGAGAGTATTTCATTACATACATTTTAAGCTGACGCTGAAATAATGAAGATGAAAATGAAGCATATCACCTACCACCCTCACTTTAAATATCGTGGCCCTTCGAGTACCATTATTGGCGACGTATGAAAGATGTATAGTATCCAATGAAGAAATATGAGATCGAGAGTATCTCATTGCGGAAATTACAGGCTGACGCGGAAATAGTAAAGACGAAAATGATGAAGCTTAGTACCTATCACCTCATTTCAAAGTACTACTGAGATGCGAGGAAAACCTTATATTAGAAAAGATGGTTATCATTTTAGGCATGAAAATTACTAAATACTTATTTATTGTTTTATTATTTCAATCTATTTAATCACCACAGTAGAAATAATTCCATTTTCTTCCTCCAAAAACTTCTTTTGAAATCTTTGCATTTCATAAATTCTACGTTTATAGATTATTTGAATGAGCAAAGAAAAGGGAAGTTTTTAAAGATATTTGAACGCATATTGTATGGCATTTTTATTTGCATACATAATATTTTGCAATTTGTTTTATTACATTCTATTCTACCGGGTGTCAACGGATCATGGTAAACCCCCTTTTTTCCGTTATTATTAAGAATATCGGAATGAAACTTGGTAGATATATTATAAGACCAAGAAGACACTTTACGGTATAACTGTCATTTTTGTCCCACTTCCGGTTTCACCGGAAATGACCTCAACTCTTGATTTTTAAATGGAACATCGTGTATATTATTATATTTTTGGAATCTTTGAAAAATTTTGAGTACGGTAATGCCCCATAAGTGACATTTCGACTCCATGAAAAAAAATTGACTTAAAATAAAAAAAAACAAAAAATTAAAATAAGAAAAAATTGCTTTTGGGCACATCCACCGATTCCTTAGAACATCCTCTATTTTATGATAGTACTCTACCACTATGATTCCATTTGAAAAAATAAGTTTTGGTAAAAGAACTGTTCAGGCTAAATTTGATGGCCCACAAAATACACATTCTCAAATTTTTATGCTCGATTTGACTTTTCTGACTTCACACCGGTCCACTACAAGCAACTTTTTCTGGTTATGGCATTCTAGATGTACCAACAAATTTCGAATCAAATTTTTTTCAAGGAATCAAAATGTCACTTATGGGGCATCGCCATACTCAGAATTTTTCAAGGATTCTAAAAATATAATAATATATAGGGTGTTCTATTTAAAAATCAAAAGTTGGGGTCATTTCCGGTGAAGCCGGAAGTAGGAAAAAATGACAGTTATGCCACAAAGTGTCTTCTTGGTCATATAATACATTTACATTTGATTCTGATATTCTTAAAAATAAGGGAAAAGAAAATCGTTTTCGTATAAAGGGAAATTCGCAAGTCTGTGTATTGGACTATGAATACGAGCCATTTATAGATAATACATAATATGGTTAAAGACAACGTAAAATGTTTGAAAGGGAATTTGTCGCTACACCTAAAGTTCTGAAAAATATAATTTTATTGATTTTATCCAAAAATACAGCGACAGAGTTTCTAGAGAATTAAACAGTTTAAATATTTTTGCCATAAGCGTGAATAAAACAAATTTAGAAAGAGTTTTGATAAATAATAAAAAAAACTTTACTGTATCTGGTGTATATGAAATCAAATGTAAATGCTGTAATGCCGCCTATATTGGCCAAAGCAGGTTAAAAGAACATAAAATAAACGTATACCAATGGCAGCACATTGCATTGGAAATAATCTTCGAAAAGACACAGATAATATAAATTTACAGATTTACTTCACATGAAAGCAAAAAGGATGTTTATATCTTGAACAATTAGAAATAAAAACCCCTCAAAACAATCCTTGTGCTATGAACGACGAACAAAATTTTTAAAGAAACCTATAACAGATAAAATGTCAAAATTTCTGCATTGAGATAGATAATCCGGCCAGGTATACCCAAAAAAATTTCCGGAAGTAGGGTATCACGTACAGGTGTTTCAGTTTATATCTAGCATTCGTGGTGCAATTTATTGAAAAAGGTTTGACAGGCGAGATATGTAGATTAATTATATATATATTGTTTGGAAATATCTAAAAGTAATTATTACTTGAAATTAGTATTATTATTACTGTTTTGGAGTTATTGCACAAGGAACCAACCACAAATTCAGTGCAATACGAAACGAACCCACTATTGGTAAATATCATTGACGCTAATATTTTTTTTGGTAATGAATTAAGAAATAATTATCGACTTACCAATTGTGGGAGCATGTTGCTGACTTTAAGTTTGGTCAACTGTTTTTTATATGCAATTTTTTTGTATTCCTCGTTTCTTTCATGTTTCTGATAGAA
Organism: Leptura quadrifasciata; assembly: GCA_963675555.1. NCBI lineage: Eukaryota > Metazoa > Arthropoda > Insecta > Coleoptera > Cerambycidae > Leptura > Leptura quadrifasciata. Next base: position 145,567,762 of record OY776674.1, on the reverse strand, counting down.
AAATATATTATAAATTTTAGGAAGATTGAAAATTTGTAGAGATGCCCCTTTAATAGTATACTAAAAACCCCGATGGCAGGGACCAGTCGAAAAGGTAGATTTCGTCCTATATCCCATATACATATTTGTTTCGAAATAAAATTTTGAGGATTTTTTTGAAAAGCTTGAACCGCCGCCATTTTTTTTATTTTTCCTATGCGTTCTAGCAAAAAATATTTTAGACAAAAGTTGTAGGGCTAGATGAGAACTATTCAATGATGTATCACATGTGCATATTTGATTCGAAATAAAATTTTGAGAATTTTTTTAAAACTTTGAACCACCGTCATTTTAAAACAAAGAAGGCGATTTGGCTCATCTTCGAACTTAACCGAGATATGAATCTAAGGTATGCCTGCCAAATTTTGTTTTGATCCGTTGAGAAATGCGCCCTCTAGAGTGTTTACAAATTTCGTTATTTGGTATATACTGGGTGGACCATTAATAATAGGCTTTAGTAAAATGTTGTTGTGGAAAAAGATACAGGGTGCCAAAAGTTAAAATTATTTTTTCGTTTTTTTTTTTAATAACTCAACAGCCTCTTGACATCTTCGCCAAATTTGCTAGAGGAACTTTTTTTATTCTAAGAAAGAATAATTTATGTATTACATCACGTTAGATCATAGAGGGCGCCGCAGGACCTGTATCTGGTGATGCATTTTTTTCATACTTTTATTTTGACAAAACGTTGTAGTACTTCTGACCAGAAAATCCTGCATGGGATCGTGTATTTATGAAAAGAATATCTTGACTGAAGTAACTGTCAAATGCATGACTAATTGTTAATGAGTAGATATTGTTTATTTATATTCCTGCTTATTATCATAATTATGCTCGCGCAAAGGTTTTCAAGAAAAACATATGGTTATTAAAATTGTTGGTGATAATGTGAGATCGTCAAGAGAAACTGCCCGAGAATTTATTAGAAGAAATCCAAATCGACCGCCGCCACTTAACGACAACACTGTTCGATAAATAATAAAATGTTTTAATGATACCTAGTGTTTGAAAAACAAATTGTGGAGGATCTGGCCACCAGAAGCAGCTTAATGATCTCCTTATTTTGGCATATTTTGACGAAAACCCTCGTTCAAGCTTGAGGAATGCTGCTATAAATTTAAACAAATCTCGAAGTACCATTTGAAGGTGCCTTAAAAAACATAACCAAACCATACAAATCTAAATTTTTTGTGTACCTTGCAAGTAGGTGACGAAGAAAGAAAGTTTAAGTATTGATTGTGGGCTCAAGGAGAGTTTTTGAATGACCCACATGACCATGACCCCAAAAAAAAATATATCTAAATCGGACATGAAATAAACTTTTTATAGGGGTGGTTCCAAGCAAATGGGACACGCTGTATATTAGTTAAGTAACAAAAAAGTGTATAAAAATTGACGTTTTCTATCGAATCAACCATATAAAAGTGGAAATGGTAATGAATTAACCTTAAAACAATAATATTTTAAGAGAATCAAAACATGTAACGGTCGCAAATAAATTCTTCAACCTAATGAATTATGTATGTGCGCCTTAAAGAACTTCAGAATTAAAAATTTTATTTTTTTTATTCAAGAAAAAAAATATTTTCAGCAACGCAAAGAGCGCGTTATAGGTGTAGAAAAGCGTCGAGCATCACTTGTACAAAATGGACGCCTGATCGTGGCCGTCGCGACGGAGGATAAGGCAGAGCTACCGCTGATCAATAATGAACATGTCGGACTTCACCATCAACAACACTCATTCCAGATATTTGCTCCCTCCGCCAGTTTATACAAACAGACTCAATGCCAGATATACTGTTGCTGGCCAGTTCTAATTCAATACAAATTGTAAGTTATCTAATTACCCATTTCCTATTCCTACGTGTTTGTAGTTCAATAAAATTATTTAATCAAAGGATATGCCTAATACGTGTCTAGTGTACATTAAAATTCAAGGTATACTTTTAACCAATAGTACAGTCACGCTGTACATTGACACAAAAATTATAATTGTGACAAGTGAAACACTTTTTAAGTAAAGGGATAGAACTGTAATATGAAAAGAGTATTTACGCCTTTTTACCCCTCCTCTATTAATAATGAAAGTAATGCTGCTTTTAAATATTAGTCTTTTAATAATAGGACATTTAGTAGAAGTAAAGATCACCAAATTCGGAAATACTTCCTACAAACTGCTTTTTTGTTTCAATGGCTTTACTTGTGACCCAATATGACTATTCTAGGTTTTTTCCCTCGGCGGAGTGTTGGAAAAAAGGTGGGGTTAAAAATGTGCCCCCAAAAGAGGTATTTTTGGTGTTTCTCGCTTATATCTCCTGAAATAATAAAAAAATTTAAAAAGTGCTGTAAGTATAAGTTGTAGAGCATTAAATCCTGCGTCAAATCAGATCAAGAGCGAATTTTTTGGACAATTTTATGCCAAACTACAGTAAGTCAAAGTTGGACCAATTCTCTATATTTTTCCTTCCTTCTTCCCAATTGCCAAACTATAAACCAACATTCTCATTTCAGTATACGTCAGTAAACCTTCGATGATCAACCTGTTTCCGTGCGACGTAATATGTAGGACACGTGTACTGTGTGTGGAGAGACAATGGAGGGTGAGGTAGTGAAAGCAAGAGGAATTTGAAGAAAGGAAAAAATTTGTTGGTCATCCTCACTGCTATAGTCACCCCATCAGCTAACATTTATTTCCTCAAACCAAAAAGAGGACAAAAAATATTTGCTCACTACAGCTGTAAACTCGCTGACGACCTCAAAGAGGTTCTTATCATCCTCCACGCCATAAGTGGTTGCGACACCATTTCTGCAGAAAATAGAAACTTGTAAACAAGAATAAGCACCTTCTGGAGGACATCAAACTCTTCTTTGATCGCAATACACGACCTGAAGCAATTGCGGAAGCTGGGTAACGCTTTTTGACCACTCTCTAAGGAGGTATATCAGGGGACAATCTAGACAAGCTGCGGTTTGACCTGTTTGCCAAATCCATTATTAAATCAAAATTCAATTTGGCTTCCCTACCACCAACCACAGAAGCAGCTCGCAAGTTCAAATGCGGTTAGTGAACCAGATGGATCCGCTCCACTGGGGATGGCAACAGTTCAACTTTGGACTTGCCCCTGTTGCTATCTCCAAGGAACCAGCTCCGCAGTCGCTTCTGACGAAGATTTTCTGCAAGTGTACCAAAGTGTGTGCATGTGTTTGTGGGTGCAGGAAGGCAGGTTTAAAATATTCAATAATTTGTGCCAGTTACAAGGGGATTTCCTGCACAAACGCCCTCCAACCGGACGAATTATTTGAAGATGCCGAAGAAGATGTGGACGGAGACTTCGACATTATGAGTGACACTGATAAAGAGTCGACGAGCCAAGCGCCCCAACGGCAGAAAAACGTCGAAGGATTTAATATTGTTTCACCACATCTATCCTATAATAATGTCTATCTACCCTGTAATAATAATGCTTATGATTCTTGTATATAGTTTCAATTTTTCATGTTAATATAAATATATCAATTTTGTATCATATATTATTGTTATCCTGTTTATGATCCACTTCTACATATACCTGAAGTTGAAATAACCATTTTAATTGATGTTGAAAATTGTTTGAACTTTCACCTGCTGTAGTTTGGTAAAGAGTGGTCCAAAAAATTCGCTATTGGTCTCATTCGACGCAGAATATAATGATATGGAATAATTTTAAGATAAACACGTAATTTTCGAAGGTATTTGAAAAAAAACTGATGTTGAAACGAAGATTTTTCGTAAATATGGAAAATTGGTAAAACTTTGACCTAGTGTCGTATGGTAGCGAGTGGTCCAAAAAAAATCATCCTTGACCTCATTCGACGTAGACTTTAATACTCTACAACTTTTATCTCAAGCACTTTTTCAATATTTTAATTAGTTTGATAGATATAAGCGGAAAACCACAGAAACACCCATTTTGGGGGTACATTTTTACCCCCGCCCCTTAACTACAACTCCGCCGAAGGGGAAAACCTAAGATAGTCATATGGTGTCACAAATGAAGCCATTAAAATAAAAAAAAAATTTGTAGGAATTATTTTCGAATTGGATGTTTAACGCTACTGGTCTATAATTACTTTAACGAAGAAGAAACGCAGTCTTTCAAAAAGGAAAAACTATAAAGTAAAATGTTATTTGATTTTTAAAATACAAATCGAAAAAATAGCCCCACACAACTGAGGCAAATATATTCACATTCCCTTTCATGAGTAGTTCGAATTAATGCTCCTGGTCCTGATATTCAAAAATATTGTTAAAAATTTGATTTCAAATTATTGTAAATCAGCTAACTTACGCCCCTAGCCGAAACGTTAATATTTCTTTCTTTTATTGGTACAAGAACCTCCGTCCTCAAAAAAACTTTTATGATGTTAATATACTCTGGAGGTTCAAGAAAAAATTTAATTATATAGCCTGGGTGAAAATATGCAATTCTACAAATTCTTTAAAAAAAATATAATAAGAGGATTACTCAGGAAATCAAATCCTTTACAAAATTAAACAGAAAACTAATTAGTCTCAAAAACAGTTTTGTTTTATTGTTACAAGAACTTTATTCCCAAGAAAATTTTTATCACTTTAATATTATCTGGAGGTTCAAGAAACTTTTTTATTATTTAATATAGCATGGGTGAATTTATGCAATTCTATAAATACTTCTAAGAAAATTATATATAAGAGGATTACACAGACAACCAAATCTTCAACAAAATTAAACAGAATACTATTTAGTCTCAAGATCAGAAAAATGTTCCTACCACGACGTAAAGAAGACGAGGTTTTACCCGTTTTTTAAAATTTTAATGTAACCCACTTAGATAGATAGATAAACAGAGGAGCTAGTCTTTTGGCCTTTACCATCGCGACCTTTTCAGGTCTATTTTGGTGCTCCCAGAATACATTCCTTATAGTACCTCAATCAGCTTTGTCCTCTGTACTAGACTACACAGCTATGATAAACGCCCTTCGGTATAGCTGTACGCCCTTGGTTTTTCTTCCCCGAGTACTTGGAATCTCAGTCTCGCCGGGTCTTCACAGTGGCACAATACGTGAACTGAGGTTTCTTCTTCCCCTTGACAGAGCCTGCTGTTGCGTCATCTGTCAGGTCCATTAGACTCATGTATGTATTGAGCCGGCAGTGCCCAGTTAGAAAGCCTACTATTATTCTGATGGCCTTCCTATTCTGGTTTAGTAGATCTTCCGTGAATTTGACCGAACGTTTTTTAATGAACTCTTTGGCCTCTCTCTGTCTTGGGAGATTCCTCCACCATTCCAGAGATTTATTTTGCACTCATGCTGCTTAGTGGCTGCTCATATGCATGGCTTTGCCATGCTATAAAAAGGCTCAGGTCCTGTTGGGGCTTTGAATGCATATTCCTTGGCCAGTTTATCAGCCTTTCCGTTTCCTCTGTGTCCCTCGTGTCCTGGTACCCATGCTAAGATCACTCTGTTCTGACTTCCTAGCTCTATAAGGTCTGCTAGGAGTCCCACACCAATGTTGAATTGATTTGCATGAAACTGATTGCGTTTATTGCCGCTTGGCTATCAGAGAAAATGGTAATCAACTGCAGAGCCTTGTCCTATTATCTCCCTTGCGCAACAGTATATGGCGATAACTTCAGTCTAAAACACCGTTGCGCATTTCCCTAGAGTTATTAGGATACTGGCTTTTAACCTTGTCACGTAAATCCCGGCTCCGACTCCTTGTTCTGTCTTCGAGCCATCAGTGTCCAGACTGTTTGTACTGTTATGGGAGGACAGTTTTTCCTGTCTTCCTGTCTGGTATTACAGCCTGGAAGTCCTTATTAAAGTTTTATATCTCGGGATCATCTGCCCTCAACTCTAAGTATAACTTCTGGTGCTCCCTCATGTAACCCATTTAAATTTTAATAATGTAAACTTAAACATGAGTTTTTATCCAAATTCCAAATAATTTCAAAATTTCTACACTGAAATTATTAATTTCAGATACTTGTAAAAACCATCAACTTTATTTTTTAAATACAGACCTGTTTTCTTTATTTAAAATTTTTAAAGCATTTGCAAGTATAATGGTTTGCGAGGTAGCAATATTGTTCAATATAAAAGTATCCACCGTGCATACCAGTTGCTTTACTAGTTATTTAAGAAATTCATTCATACGATGATTATTCTCAACTGTACTAATTCTTTCTTCCGCCAGAAGATGACATAGTCTGTGGGCATATAATAGAGGATATCAATAATTTTACCATATAATCAAGTACTATTTTCTTTGGGCCAAGAATCCATAAAGAGAAAATAAAAATCTTATCATAAAAACTTATCAGAATAGATAATACTCAAGTAGTAAAAATCAATGATGCTAAAAGTTTGGGTGTAACTTTGGATAATGAGTTTAGATCCATTAGTCATATTAATAAATTATTACAAAGGTTGTACTGTCTACCTAAAAGAACTAAAGTCATACTATGTGAGTTTTTGATTATACTATACGGTTGTTGTTTAAATTATCTGTATGAAGGTGTCAAGGAACCTCATGTAAATTAAAAGAGGTTAATTGCTAACTTTAGTCAACTGAATTCGAATTTTATCACCGAAGAAATTTTAAAACAACTTTATATTGTAAAATTATGTGGCTATTAGCACAGTCTATATTATTGCTAACAATAACTTTATTATTTGGCAATATGATAGCTATAAATATTACAATAAATACTGCCGTCCAAATATACAATATACAATTCGTTTACACATTATATTTTTATTATCACGGTTGTTATGTACTTCTTTCCGTAGAACTTAAAATTTAACTACTTCACCAACTGTCTATTTAATGATGTCAAATTGGAATAACCGGATAACTTTTACTGCTAAAAAGCAAATAAAGCTTCTTTTGTGTGCAGCATTTGTTGGTATATTTGTCATTTAGAGTTTTTTCTGTCAATATATGTTTGTCTGTGAGCCTAATTATATCCGTAATGAACTAGTTTCAATTTTATATAAATAATGTATATAAAACACTATAAAAGAGTAAAATTGGGTGATAATATTTTTATATACAGTGTTCGTCAGAAGTGCTGTTCATAAAAATTTATATGGTTTAAAAAACAGATAACTATTTTAATAGAGTTCCCGAAATACAACTTACAAAAGTCTAACAGGCAAATTCCCGAATTTCTAAGCAAAATCTTAAATAATGAATGTGAAATAAGAAATGTAATGCTGTTTCTATCAAATTTGATCCGTAATTAGATACCTATATGGTAATATTTTTTACTATATCTTAATATATGGTAACATTCTTTTTTTCTTGTATTGTACATACCTTGCTAATACGTCCAAGAAATTGATACTAACTTAATTAACATAATCCTAATTAGCATACAAAATTTTAAATATGTTAGCTTGCAAAACGTCCTCGGAACAGCCAGGGCACACTTTTTTAAAATTTTATAGGGGGACACAGAATCATGAATTTTACTTAGTAGGAACGAGTAAAGACATAATTGCTGGCTCCCTAAAAACGTTTATCAGGTGCGATATGCAAATCTGATGCAGTATTTTGTTTCCAAAAATATATATTTTAAAAAAATCAATATTTAAATACAGATAAATACAAAAATTTGCTTAAAAGAATTTTTTCTAGTGTGTTAAGTACATTTAGGTCTATAACTTCTTCAAAATCAATTGCTTTTTTGTGTTTGATAAATAGCGATAAAGGACCTTGCACAGAAACACGTGATTTGGAATCCCGGTGAAAATGACCGAAATTGAGATATGTTGTAGTTCAGACCTTCCTGATGAAAAGTTCAAATGGAGCCAAGTCTCGAGAACCTTTTATTTTGGAGTTACAGCAAAGGCAATAGTCGAAAATTTGTAAATTCGTAATTTCGTGAAAAATATTCAAAAATATACATATACACATTTATATATTTATATATACGTATATATGTATACGCATATATATATATATATATATATATATATATATATATATATATATATATATATATATATATATATATATATATATATATATATATATACATATACAATATACGGATTTTATAATCAATTAAGTATAAAAGCTACGTTTGAAACTCTTAAAGGAGCGTTTTTATTTTACATTGTCCAGTTCATTATTTTACTCATCCAAATACGTGCGTTTTTTTAATATAAGTACTATAAAATAACTCATGTACACAAAGAACGCTATATGAACGGTCGATTTTATTCTATTTATCTGTGTTAAAATCTTATTTTTTCAACAAAGTATTCAATATTTGAATGCCTATTGCTACTCTCATTTTTATCAACTGAATTATAGTTGGTATTTATTTTATGTTTTGCTCAAAATTTGTGAGTTGTGTGCGAAAATTATGTCACTCAAAAAATTGAAATATGTTAGGAAAATTCGGAAATCCCTTCATTGTAGGAGTTTTTTGCAAATAACAATTTTTACTCCTCCGAGTTTATTGATTTTTATTCTTGGCATAAAGATATTTTATTTTTAATTTTTTAGCCTCCCCTCTCTTACTTCTAACGTCAAACATTGAATATGACTAGCTCCTGAAGTCGACGATCATAGCATATTTCCAACGGAAATTCCGTTTTCGTATAACCTTATTTGCGCAAGCGCTGCATATCTAGCAAACGACGCGCTTATTAATTTTAAATTCAAGTAGCATTATGATGTCAATATCTCATAACTGTTATATAGTACCGTATATATACATATATATTTTTGATTTTTGAAGATTTGTCACGAATTTTCTACCTTGCTGTAACCCCAAAATAAAAGGTTTTCGAGCCTTGGTCCTCTTTGAACTTTTTATCAGGAAAATCTCAACTATAACATCAGAATTTCGACCATTTTCACCGGGATCCCATATCCCAGAATTTACGAATTTTCGACTTTTGCCCTTGCTGTAATTCAAAAATATGAGGTTTTCGAGCCTTGGTCTCATTTGAACTTTCCATCAGGAAGGTCTGAACTACAACATATCTCAATTTCGACCATTTTTACCGGGATCCCAAATCACGTGTTTCTGAGCGGGGTCGTTTGTAATAAAATATTGTGTATAGCTTTTCTACAACTCGAATAGAAATTGTCATTGGCAAATATGATTAAAAACTCACCAAGTAATACTACCAGTAATAATGGATATACACCCTTAAAAAAATAATTTAAATAGTGTTTAAAGGACGAAATAGCGCACAATTCCTTTTTGAAAATAATGTTTTTTGGCGCTACTTTCTAGGTCCGTAAAGTTTATACATAATTTCTGTATTATTGTTGAATATGTCAGGGAATTTTCAACAGTTTATTTAATTTTTTGTCAATTTTGTGGAAGAGTTACATATGTCGTTCTTTTAGAACAAAGGATATTTACGCTGTTTTTGTTACTTTTTAAGAAAAATATGATGATTAAAAAAATGTTTAGAATACGTTTTTGCATAAAAATACATGATTTCAAAAATATTAGCCCTTAACCCTTTTGTTCTGTCCTCGTAAGTAATCATGGTAGTCAAAAAATAACATTTTCAAAACACGAATATCTCCGTTAGTATTGATTTTTACCCCATACGCAAGAAAAGAAATGATTAGAATGCAATTTTGTATCAGAATACAAATTTTGGAACTACCATCAATTAACCCTTCCGTTTTATCGGCTTGAATCACTATTTTCGTTTTCAAAGATTCATATAAAAACGCGATTTGCGCCGTTTTTATTGATTTTAATGAAAAATTCCTAGAGTAAAAAAGTGTTTAGATTGCGATTTTGCATAGTAGGAAAGATTTTGCCCATCAGTTTGTAGTAAAAATTTAGGAAAAGTCGTAATCGTAACATAATTAAAATGGAGACTTCAACTACATCTTGAATAATACTAACCGTCAAAGTGACATTCACACAAAGTTAATACAGTTTTACTAATATTCATAAGATATTGCCCATTTCTTGCAATAATTGGAACGATCGAAGATAAAATTAAAAATTAAAAAACTTGTAAAAAGCCTCGCTTCTCGCTTCGCTCGTATTTTTAATCTACTCATTCGTGCAATAAAGAATGGCTTTTTACACTTGTCTCTTCAATAACTATTGAAAATGTTTGGGCTCATGACTACCACCTATCCTTTCCATTATCGATATTTTGCAGCGGTGCCATGCTCAACAAAAATTACGTAACACATGAATTGTAAAAGCATTATGTAATTGTTTTCTGTCATAATTTTTTATTGCTAAAATATGCGCTATTTTTATGTAGATTTCAATTAATAAGTAGTGATTTTTTCAACACAATAAAAAGAGAATATTATATAAAACTGGAAGAGAAACATGAGAATAAATTACTCTTTGACAATAAACGATATAACAACAAATATATTAATTAAAAAAATTAAAAAATTAACGTCTTTTTATTTATTTTAAAATATGATTTCTTTAAATATTGGAAATTAGTAAGGAAGTTTTTGGAATGAGGGGGTCGGGCATAGATGCCAAATTACAGCTATTGCCTATGCACGGGGTCATATGAAGCCAGTCCGATATTTTACATTTGTCAAGCTACATAATGGGGAACATTATCTTTTATTTTATCCGCCAGAGTGCACCAGCTGTACTCGGTTGTTTGTCCGTCAATGTCAAAATGAAAAAATATGTCTTTGAATAAACAAAGTTAATTTAGGATGTATAATGAAAACTTGTTGCTATGTACCAAAGTGCTCTAACACAGTAGGTCATTTATTTCCTAAAAATGATCGTTTCCGACAACTATATGATAAATTTTAATCTATATCTTCATCTTCAAGTGTACTAACTAAAATATTGTCATAATTGATTAATCTAGAATAAAAGAGGATTTACAAACAAAAAATTCAATAAGTTCATAAATATAATTATATACCTTTCTACCAAATCAGCTTTAATTCCGTGAAATCTATAGCACCTCTTTTTAAAATTTTAAACGATTTAATGACCAACTGCCGTAATCCTTTTTATCAATTTAGCTCATTTCTACTAATAAGAGATTGGGATACTCTCAGAAATCGGGAAATTTAAACAATTTAAAAGTTTAAAAGTATAACTTTTAAATTGGGAGGTCACTCTATGTTTACCCCAGCAAAGCATTGAAACGATTAGGGTTAATTTTTTAGCTACTTCAACTTTATTAGTCCAATATTATCAAAATATAATAAAAAAAATTTAAAAAAAGTTTATATCGCAATTTTTGCAAAAGAAAGGATCAGGCGTAGAAAGTTTTCCACGGGGGAGAAGCGAAAGGGTTACATAATGTGGTTACCAAATTTGTGTATTCATATGCAAAATGGCATTCTAAACACTTTTTTACTTTACATATTTTTCAGTAAAATCGATAGAAACGGCGTAAATCAGGAATTCATTCTTAAAGTCCTCCATTTTAGATCTACCATTTTGAATTTTCCAATTTTCACTTCCGGTTCGTAATCAGCGACTCCAAAAATCCCCACGATATGAATTTTAGCCGAGTTTGTTGAAACCTTTGCGAGTTATTGAATTGGGAATATAAAATGGAAGCTACAACCCCCCCGGAGTAAGTGCACTAATTTTCAAAGGTATTCATTTCATATGTTGCCGAAGTTCAACATAATGCAAAAGGTTTCAAGTTTTTACAATGAAATAGTAACGATTAAGGCCGAAATGCATTCATTTCCTCTACTAATATCGAATACGTATTGTTTAACTGTTAAAAACGTGTTAAAAATTAATGAAAAAAGGTTTTCTTTTTCAGTATATTTTTATAATTAAAGCACCCAATTTCTCATGAGCTTACTTCTACCCTCGGCCGTTATGTTCATAATCAAGATTGACATAAATGTCCACAGTAACATATTTGATCTACCGATATTAAGATTAATAATTCTACATGTTTTAACTACTGTTTATACCAAATAAGAAATTTATAGTAAATCGATAAGTCTAATATTGTCATATTATCACATGCTAAATAAAGGTAAACAACGTGTTTCATGAATATTTAATTCTCAGTATAATTATTACTACCAAATTCAGAGAAAGCTGCTTCCAATTGTAAAAATTATGAGAAAAAACTAAAAGAATAGTGTAAGTGACAAGCATTCATTGACGAGACGTTTCAGAAAAGTATTGAAACTTTTAAATGAATGGCATATTTCCAAAGTAAATTAGTTTCTCAAAATTCATATTTAAGGGTAATAAATAATGAACAAAAAATATTATAACATGATTATCAGCCAATTTACACTTAACACAGCTAAAAATTTTCTACATATCTGGAAATAATAATCCCAGAAACAGAAAATATTCTTTTGCAGAATTTTCCGGAAGCCGAACTTGATATGATTTGGATGCAGGATGGGGCACCTCCGCATAGTGCCCTACCCGTTCGAGATCATTTGAATAATATATTCCCAATATAGATAGGGAATACTGGAACAATTAAATGGCCACCTAACAGTCCGGATTTGACGATTTGACCCCTATGGATTATTTTCCTTTGGGGATTCCTAAAAGATATTGTATACAAGTCATTAAAGGCAGAATTCGACTTGAAATAATCAATCTGAATGTAAATAATGAAGCCATTTATAGCACAATTATAAATATAAGACGGCTTTATCAATTATGCATTGACAATAATGGTGGACTCATCGAACATTTTTTATGAGTTATGACTTATATTATATTTAAATTTCCTAAATAAATATTTATTGTCTATTTTGTATAAATATTTGGTACTTTCTTCCTCACTGTAAGCCATTTTGATTACTTAATTAAAGAAATGTCACTTATCAAACGTAATAGTTGTCATTTCATAGCTGACTTTAATAATATTAACTTTTCCATATTTACAGTAACTAGTTTAACTAAGTTATTCGACGTTTAATAAAAAATCCAAAAATTCAATAATATACAGGGTATATCCCATTTAAAAAATATATTATTTTCTTTGCATTCCCTGAAATATCTGCACGCTACTAAGCTTTGATAGCATTTTAACAAAATTTAGCCATAACCACACAACTTTTACTTAAAACTTTTTTTCTATAGACAATAGTATCTCTGTATATTTTGGCTTATTTTTTACATTGGCGAATTCCCAGAATTAAGTGTATAACTAGTATCTACCACTGAAATCTATAAATAATAATTATTGTTACTACTAAATTATTGGAAATTGTAAGGGAAGAATCCATGCAAAATAAAAATAATTATCAGTAAAACCGACTTACATAAAAAAATATAAAAAAATCCTGGATAAATAAAAATCAACACAACATGCAAACAGAAAACAAACAAAACTACATCAAACAATCCGCGACCGATCCGAATCGTCTATTTATTTTCCATTCAGACAATCTGAATATACACGATTTTTCAACCTATCTAAGTTGCGTACAATTTGATACTAAATTAATACCCAGATTTTCTGGAGGAAATCAAAACACCTTAACCAACCGGTCCATCTTGTCATTTGCAAGTTTCTCTTTCTTCCTTGCAGCTGGAATGGATGCAACGCAGTAGCTCCGTTCTTGTTTAATTCTAATAAGACGATGGTCAATAGCTGCGGAGATAATTTAAGGGATGGGGAAGTGTTTAGATTTTAACATTTGGGGTGGTCACCGTGTGAATCTCTAGCAGGTTGATTTTGCTCCTTTAATATGTAGATCGTAATTTTTATATTAGAATAAACATAAAGGTATATTTGAATTGAGATGAGGTATTTAAGTTTAAATCATGAGAAAGTTCTAAAATTAATGCATGATGAGATGATAATGCAAATCATTATCTAGTCGTTTTAAAAATAAAAGTAATAATAATAATCGCCTTTATTGTGTAATAATGCGATATTTGCTAATATATTAAATTTGCTATGTAGTTCAAATGCACACAAAATTATTAGTTGTGGTGACTTAATTATTTATCAAATAATAGTGCAAGAATGCAAGAACTCGCTAACTCTCTTAGACGATCTGATTAATTCGTTTAATTTACATTCTATATTTAATGAACCTATAAGAATAGATTGATAGGAAATTTGTTGTCTTCTCTGATACTTTATCTTATTATTATACCCATATTTTAAAATAGTAAAGGAAAAGTTAAATGTTTTTTCCACAGAGAAGACTTTGTTAACGCCTGGCATTAAGAAATCATCTGTTCGTCTAAAGGAATTACATAACCCACGCAAAGCTGGTATTATTGACGAACAATACTATACAGGGTGTTATTTAAGTACGTGGCCAAACGATTGGTAATTCCTTGAGCGATTCTAAGACGAAAAGTTTATATAAACATAGGTCCGGTAATGCTTCGTTTTCAAGATACAGGGTGTCAAACTTTCTTTAAAAAATCTTTTTTTTCCTAAAAATGTTAATAATCCTTCAACCGATTTTGTTAAAATTTGGCAGTGTTATTTATGGTAGAAAGGGTCCAATTTTGCCTGAAGTAGATTAAAATTACTAAGTCCAGTGGCATCCAGGGGGGACACCTTAACTTATTTTTGACAAAGAAAATGTGCGCCCCTGATTTTATTAAAACTGTTATACTTTTTATCGCATTAAGCAACTAAACACAACACATTTTTGTCTCTTGAATTTTTATCGTAACTTGCTTCGTTTTCGAGAAAAAAATTAAAATCACTTTATTACATATCCCTGGGACAAAATAATAAGGGACTAAAACTACCAACTATCAGAAAGTGGGGTGTACCTGTTATTTGTTTCCATATCAATAGTCTATTCTAGTCTTAGAAAGTTGTTATAAAAATTAATGCTAGCTAAAAAAAATTATTTTAATTATTATTATTTTGTTATCCGTGGACATGCAATGAACTGATTTTTATTACTGGTTAAGCAATTAAAATTACACCAGTCACCTTTTTAATTTTTTCGCTTAGATAAAACAAATAAACATAAAATGCATAACTTTATTTATTACTACAATATTTGAAAGTAACAAAAAAGTAAGATTGCCGTGGAAGGAAAATTAATTGATCAAACAAATTTGACTTTGATAACTGACATAAATTTAAACAGTGCGTATGTAATTATTTGACCGTAATTATTTGAAGTGTTTTTAAGAGTTTTAAGCTATAAAATTTGTTACTGATATTAGAAAACGGATCAATTTACAAACGCGGAAATGGCCGATTTGCATTTTGTTTATGGAATGGCCCAAGGCAATTCCAGAGCGGCTAGACGGATTTATCAAGAGAGACATCCTTGTCGCCTTGTATCAAATAGATAAACATTGGTAAGAAAACATCAAAAGCTGTGCGAATCAGGTACTTTTCAAAGGTCGGCTGCTATTGGGAGACCTACAACAGTGAGAACAGTGGAGGTAGATGAAGCAGTTTTACATGAAGTTGAGCGTAGCCCCGACACAAGTACACGCAGAATTGCACAGCAATTAGGCATTTCTCACTTTACTGTATGGCAGATTTTAAGGGAGAATCAACTGTATCCTTACCACCGTGTTCAAGCGTTATTACCTGCCGATTTTCCCCAGCAAGTTGGTTGTACTTGGTTATCGCAACAAAAGTTAGCATCTCCGATATTTCTATCTCGTATTTTGTTTACCGATGAAGCATGTTTTTCCCGAAATTCAATTATGAACTTTCATAATAGTCATATCTGGGCTGACGAAAATCCCCATGCGGTTATAGAAAACAATTATCAACAACAGTTTTCCGTGAATGTTTGGGTTGGTATTGTAGGTGATTATCACATTGGACCTCATTTTTTACCCTCGAGATTAAATGGTCAAGAGTATCGTCATTTTTTGGAATTTGTGTTACCTGAACTATTAGAAAATGTCTCACTGGCAGAAAGACTCACTTTAGCATAATAGCACGTCAATTTCTAAATGAAACTTATGGAGAAAACGCACGGGTCCACAGTCATGGCCACCTAGGTCGCCGGATTTAAATCCGTTAGATTTTTTACTTTGGGGGCATTTAAAAGCCCTCGTTTATAGAACTCCGATCAAAACTAGAGAAGAATTAACCCAACGGATACGGGATTCTTGTAATCAGATAAGATATACGCCGGGAATATTTCAACGTGTCCGGCAATCGATGTCAAGACGAGCTAATGCTTGCATTCAAGTCGTAGGAGGACATTTTCAGCAACTATTGTAAGTTTTGTGTTACTTATTGTTAAATGTTTTTTTAATAAAAAAATTGGTTACCATTTGCTGAAGTATGGTTTTAGTACTTAATTAATAAAACAAACAATTTTTTTTAGCTAGCATTAATTTTTATAACAATTTCTAAGACTAGAATAGACTATTGATATGGAAACAAATAACAGGTACACCCCACTTTCTGATAGTTGGTAGTTTTAGTTCCTTATTATGTTGTCCCAGTGTAATAAAGTGATTTTAATTTTTTTCTCGAAAACGAAGCAGAATACGATAAAAATTCAAGAGACAAAAGAGTTTTATTTTCAGTTGCTTAATGCGATAAAAACTAAAACAGTTTTAATAAAATCAGTGGCGCACATTTTTTTTGTCAAAAATAGGTTAAAGTGCCCCCCTGGACACCACTGGACTTAGTAATTTTAATTTACTTAGGGGAAAATTAGTCTACCATAAATAACCAAATTTCAACAAAATCGACTAAAGGATTATTAACATTTTTAGGAAAAAAAAGATTTTTTAAAGAAAGTTTGACACCCTGTATCTTGAAAACGAAGCATTACCGGACCTATGTTTATACAAACTTTTTTTCTTAGAATCGCTCAAGGAATTACCCCTTGAAGTTTGGCCACGTACTTAAATAACACCCAGTATATCGACGCGTAATTAGATTGGCGAAACGACTATATTTTGACAAAAACACAATAAACTATCAAAACAAATCCAAGACAGCCTGGAAAATAAATAACAATAGTATAAAACGTTCGAAGTGAAACACCTACTATAAAAATAAACAATGAGGAGACATCAGATAAAAACAAAATGGCTGACTCCTTTAACTCATATTTTGTTAACGTACCCAAATTTCCGTTATAAGCAGAACACAAAATCTACGAAACGAATATCAATACTATTACCCGATCTAAAAAATCTATTTATCTCGAAGCTGTTACAGAATCTGAAGTCCTGAACACTATCAACAAGTTAAAAAATTCACTGCGCATAATGACTTCTCAATTAAAATAATTAAACAGTGTGCATAATTTTAACACCTCTATGTCACATAACTCAATGTTTTATTGAAGGCAGTTTTCCAGAATTTCTGAAAATTTCAAAAATTATATGTTTGTTCAAAAAAGGTGATACAAAGGAATCACGTAATTAACATTCTACATCACTTGTCTGTTTTTTAAAAAATTTTTGAAAAATTATTAGCAAGCAGAATTACTAAATTTCTCGAGGCAAATAAAATCATTTCGTCCAATCAACATGGTTTCAGTACCATTGTACTATCTCTGCACTCGTCAGCATTTTAGATTACATATATAATAGTATTGACATGAACAACAAAGTTATGGCCATTTTTATAGACCTATCTAAAGCATTTGACTGCGTCAACCATGACACTCTGTTAAAAATGATTGAGTGCTATGGTTTACGTGGTCAGAGCAATAAACTATTAAATCCTATCTGTCACATAGATCTCAGTTTGTCGAATATTTTGGCATAAATTCAAACAAATTAGAGATCGATATTGGAGTGCCACAAGGTAGTGTCGCGGGGCCGTTACTCTTTCTACTACATGTTAATAATGTGGAACTATCTATTTCCATTTTTTAGTGTGCTTTTGCAGATGATATGGCATTGATTGTAAGGATGTAACTGTAGAGAACACAGCATCAAAACTCGAAAAAACCTTGAAATAATTAGTATTTATTTTAGAGACTCCGGGCTGACTATGAATCAAGACAGAACCTTCTCACTTCAGGTTCATCCAGTTGGCTCAAAGTATGTATTTAGTACTTAAATAAAATTTAAAGGTAAATCTATTCAACAAGTGGTTGGTTTTAAGCTACCAGGAATCCATATTGATATATCATTAAATTGAAAAAAAAAAGGTAGGTTTTATTTATTTATTAGAAATGCGCTCTATGTTTCGCAGTAAGAAGATTGTGCCAAATCGCCAGCGTAAATATCGTAAGAACTTTCTACTATTCAGTTCAATACATTTACATCCATTGTTAAATCATGGGAATAAACAATTTGCATCAGATGACACCATAAATAAAAATCTCAAATAGTCAAGTCAGGCGAACTGGGTGGATACGGAAAGGATCCAAATTGTCCAAACCACTTTTCTGGAAAATTATTATTCAGCCAATTCCTTACTATTTGTGTGCTGTGAACTAAACAACCATCTTTCTGAAAACACAAACGTGCTCTTTCGTCCAGTGGTAAGGTATATAAACATTCTTAAAAAAATATTTCCAGCAGATTTAAATGTTCATGCTGATTTAATTTTCCAACACTGAAGTATGGTACGATTATAACATTGTAGGATATTGCACACCAAATATTAACTCTTTTAGAATGACCACCGGTAACAATTCTGGAATCTGGAATTGGTTGGGAGGGTGGTCAATAAAGATTTTTGAACCACAGCACTTGGGCAACATTGGGCCCCTTGTACATCCTCCCTGTAGGCAGACGCTCGCTTAGGCCACCAACCAACCTAATCTTGCGAAATAGGTGGTGATGCTGTCTAGGAGCATCTCCCTTACATCGGCCAAAGTAGGCCAACGGTCTCCCAAAATGGATTCTCTGATTGATGAGATGGCAGAACAGCCACAGAGTACATATTGAACCGTCTCATCTTCTAAGTAACAATTCTAAAATTTGGGCTTATATCGCTCCAGTAGCGGCAATTCTAACTATACACAACGCCATTGGTGGCAAAAGTACATTCATCAGAAAAGATGATATGTTGATGAAAAAACCGGTTTTCTGAAAATTTTTACCCATTAACATAATTATACGGATTTCTCCAAAGCCTTTGATAGAATTGACCACAATATATTATTACATAAGCTAGATCTCGCTGGGCTTTCTATACGACTGTTAAATTTATTTAAATCTTACCTTAGCCAAAGATATACAATATGTTGAATGTCGAGGTGTAAAATCATTCGAAATATCAGTCACATCAGGGGTTCCCCAGGGCTCTGTTCTGGGGCCTCTCCTTTTCATACTATTTATTAATGATATTGTAGATAATTTAGACGTATGCTACTTACTTTATGCTGATGACATGAAGTTGTTTGGCAATATTAGCTCCGAGGCAGACTGCGAAAAATTGCAAAACGATTTGCAAAAGATGAATGATTGGTGCTCATTGAATAATCTTTCACTAGATATTAACAAGTGCAATGTTATGTCTACCAGCTTAGAGATATTTTAAATAAAAAGACTATTCTGACCGTCTACAATGCACTGGTAGATTCTATCTTAAGATACGGGCTAATTATTTGGGGAGGTGCCTATGATAACGCTCTAAATCAGGTGAAAGTTATGCAAAAACAGATACTCAAGATAATACTAAATAAAGAACCTACATATCCAAGTAACTAACTTTTTAGAGAATGTATCTGTCTAAATTTAAAACTATTATATATACTTGAATGTTCAATCTTCATTAAGAAAAACCCAATAAAATTTAGTACATCTACTCATATACAAAACACAAGGTCAGTTTCAAATAAAAGTATAATGATTCCCAAATACAACAGAACTAAGCAACACAACTTTATAGATTACCTCGGTCGAATTTACTATAATCACATACCATGTCATATAAAAAATATAAATAAGCTAAATAAATTTAGGAAAATATTAAAGGATTACATTACAACCAATTACACAATTTTTAATTAACACCACTGAAAACTCCATCTCTATCAGCTTAATACCACAGTCCACTCAAAATATTTCTCCTTGTGCCGTGATCTCAACCTATTTCTCTGTCTGTTTGTTTCATAAAATTTGTTTGTTACTTTATCTTTATATTCTCTATTTTTTTTCTTTTTATAAAATCTTGTTATTAAAATTAACGGCTTCAACTAGTTACAATACTTATCAGTAATTGTGTTACATATTTTGCGTATACAATCCCTCCCAGGGATTAGGTGCATTATTATACTAAGCTTATATATAATTAACAATTATATGTATTTACTCTTAAGTCTACTCATTGTTAATTACAAATATGTTTAATTGCTGTATTAATTACTCAATAAACAAACTTCAAACTTCAAATTATAGAAAACAAAGTCCACTACTAAAATATTATCAATTAAATGGCAACACATTACACCGCCCTGAGCATATAAGAGATCTCGGGGTCACCTATGACAGTGAATTAACTCTTAATATACATGTCAATAATGTAATGCAATCTTCTTTTAAAAATTTGGGCTTTATAATAAGAAATTCAACCGGCTTTACCGATGTGAACACGTTAACACTGCTTTTTATTTCTTTGGTCAAATCAAAACTTGAATATGCTTCACTAATATGGAATCCCAGCTATTTTATCTATATCGACTATAGTTTAGAGGCAGTGCAAAGACGGTTCCCTAAGTATTTATCCTTTAAGGAGGATAGGATATATCCACCAATTGGAATACCACAAAGCCTTCTACTTGATAGATTCTCATTACCTAGCCTGAAAGATCACAGAATTAGACAGTCATTAATATTTCTGTATAAAATACTAAATAATAAAATAGATTGCCCTCAGGTATTAGAACAAATACGCTTTCATGTAACAAGAACTGAGGCTCGTAATAACATTACCTTCTATCTTGCCAGACCGAGGACTAATTTGTTAAAACATTCACCGCTTCATTTTATGTGCGATAATTACAACACCCTGCAAGACAGAGTTGACATATTTAATAATAATAATAATAATAATAATAATAATAATAATATTTATTGACCAAAAGATACACGAAGTACATATGGCATGTCAATATAAAAATAGAACAGTTTAAAAAATAAATAAATAAAAATATATATACACATTTATATACATGACATAAACTATAAATAAAAGTATAAATACAATGGACAAACATAAATACAAGATTAACAAATGATTATATATTATAGTTCAATTCCATATAAGAAGAGTAAATTATTGGCCCAAAAACTCAAGTGTGCTGTAAAAACCCCCAATTATCAACATATTTTTTACTTTATTTTTAAACGTAGATGTATTTTTTATATTTCTGATATCATCTGGTAAGTTGTTGTACAAAATACTGCAGTTGTAGATAGGTGAAGTTGATGTTTTGTGAGAGGGAATTCTTAATAGGAGACCGTGTCTAGTATCATGATTGTGCGAGGATGAGTTAGATATAAAAAGGTGTTCGTTCTTTTTAACAAATATTAAGCATTTAAAAATAAAAATACAGGGTATGGTAAGAATTGTTTGATTTATGAACACTTGTCGACAACTTGCCCTATAATCCATGTTAAATATTAGCCTAATTAGTCTTTTTTGAGAAATGAACACTCTCTGGGTTTCTCGAGCACAGCCCCAGCTGATTATGTTTAAAGATATATGGGAATATGCCAGAGCATAATAAATGTTAAGTAATCCCGTAGTATTAAGACAATCTTTCATTTGACTTATAGCATAATACGCCTTACTTAATTTTGCACAAACGCTTTCAATTTGTGCATCCCAGGTAAGTCTATTATCTATGTGAGTGCCTAGAAATTTTACCTTCTCACTGAACTTGATGTTTTGCAATAGGCATGTGTCATTTGGCATACCTTTCCTGATGTAATAGTTGATGGCTGTACTTTTAGTTTCATTGAGTATGAGCCTATTGCGTTAACACCAGGTGCTAAATTCATCCATAATGGTAGCAACTGCAGATTCTAATTCTTGCGGAGTATCGGCTGCTACTGTAACGGTAGTATTATCCGCAAACATTGTGACTAGCCCTTTAGTTAAATGGTTAGATAAATCGTTAACATATATTAAAAATAATAGTGGGCCCAGGACAGAACCTTGGGGAACACCAAGTTTTACGTCGTGTGCCTCAGATCTGACCCCATTAACATTAATGATCATACTTCGCCCCTCCATATATGATTTAATCCAGTGCAGAATATTTACTGGTAGTCCCATAATTGACAATTTAGTAATTAAGAAATGTGTACAAACTGTGTCGAATGCTTTTGAGAGATCAAAAAGTAACGAGACAACTATTTTGCCATTGTCTAAATTTTCATAAATATAGTTTAACATTTGATATGTGGCTGTTTCAATAGATCTATTTGCCCTAAATCCATGTTGTGAAGTGCACAGTAAGTTGTTAGATTCAAGATAAGTCGTTAAGCGACTGGAAACTATTTTTTCTAAAAGTTTAGATAATGCGTTAAATAGTGAAATTTGCCTGTAATTGTCGATGTCCTCAATATCACCTTTCTTATGGAGTGGTATAATTAAAACAGTTTTAAATACTTCTGGAAAGTGCCCCTGGAATAATGATTGATTTATCAGACAGGTGAAAGGTTGAATAATAAGATCAATTACATTTAAAATAGTTAAAACAGACAGTTCATCAAATCCGAGTTTTTTTTTATTTTTTATTTGATTTAATGCATCTAAAACTTCGTGTACAGTTACAGGGGATGAATCAAACTGATATTGGATAGTAGCACTACTAACTTTCGTACACGGCAATGGCAAGTTTTGTCCAAAATGATTTAAAATGCTTTTTGTACTTGCGCAAGAGAAGTGGTGAGCAAATATTTCAGCAATTTCACTAGCATTGTTGCTCTTATATGAATTATGAGCGACAGATGTAATTTTCTTATTAGTAATTCTACCTAATTTGGAGTTGATAATGTTCCAAGTCTCTTTTGATTTGTTGGAAGCAGCCTTGATTTTGTTATTGTAATAATTTGCTTTGGCTTGTTTAATGTTAATTTCATATTCCTTTTTTTTAATGTTGTAAACATTTTTTAATTCAGCACTGTCAGAATTCGACATTAACCAAAACAATTTTTTTAAATTATCACCTTTTTGTACAATATCTTTGGTGACCCAGTTGCGATGCTGACTTGGAATGACTAGCCTACTTTTATAAGGACAGGATATATTGAAACACCAAGTAATATTTTCGACAAAAAGAGAAAATGCCTCGTTAATATTTAAATAAAATAATTCGGCCCAGTTAACTCTGGTCAGCCTGGTTCTAAGTTCGCTCATGTTACTTATATTTAGAGATCTTTTGGTTACTGTTTCCTTGTTATCATTGACTTGTTCGTTTTTTAGCTGCTTAAGCTTTAAAATATGTGCGAAATGATCAGCAATGTTGGGATCTACTACTTCACAATCAAAAAAAGCATTGGACACCGTTGTAACCATATAGTCAATACAAGAAGAGCTCGTATGTCCATTTTTGTTTGTAAAAATTCTAGTACTACCTAGATTTGCTATATTTATCTGGAATGAATTGAGTACATCTAATTACAGTTTAGTATTTGTGTGAGTTTTATTTAGATCGATATTTAGGTATTGTAGTATAAATAAACTTAAGACACTGAACATTGTGCAATAGTTTTTATTTTGTGTATAGTTTCTGTTTTCTCCGTTCCTATGTTTTTCTTTCTCTTTCCACGCTTGTTAAAATTATATAACGTGTTATACATTGTTATATATATTATTCTTCTTGACGTATTAAACTGTAATTTGTGATATTTGTTCATAAACCTGTATTTTCCCATCCAGTAATTGGCCTCGGCTGTTGGATGGCGTATGTAAATAAATAAATAAAAAAGTATAAGCGCTTATCTTCATCAACGTACTCAAGATTATATCAAAATCTTGGTTTGAACGCAAAAACTTTGTTCCTTTTTTGAATATTTTACAAATTAGCGATTTATTTATCCCTGTATCAGTAGTGCGCTTTCTTATAGGTAATTTTGAATTCTCTATTAGAGAAATCCATCGTTAATAATGTTGCTGCATCATCTTCATTGTACTGTTCTGCTTAGACTGCTTATTTACATTTCCGGTTTTCTTGATCCTTTCACAATTCTCCATGCCTTGTATCGTTAGGACGATATTCGGAAACTTTTCATTAAACTTTGAAATCACATTTTTCATACTAGATTCGTCAGTGCTACAGCATAGTACTAGATAAACTTTTTCTTGTAAAGTTGACATTTTTAATACAAACAATAAATTATTCTGACGCATATTCTTGTTAAAACATTAAAATTTTATAAATAAATAAAAATGTATTTAGTTCTGTAATTTGATGCAACGTCATTTTTTTAAATTCCGAGCAAGTTTTTCTAGTAATATTTTTCAATATTTCGCACAGAAAAGGCACTTTACCTGATGCGATTTTTATTTTAATATGTAATTTTTTAAACTCCAACATACTAAAAATAGCTTTTGGGTGAAGCAAGAGCAGAGTAGAAAAAAATGTGTTTGTAATCCAAAAAAAATTGCCATTTACACCTATAATACCGCTTTTTCGTGGACACATTGTATATATTTTCATTTCTGTACAGGTATCAGGTACAATAATAAAAATGGCTGTTATAAATTAATTGTCTGAAATAAATATAAACAAAATCTAAATATAAAATTATTCAAATTCATTTCCGGTTACACACTGCTTCTCAACTTTCACGTGGAAGGTAAAATAATGAAAACACTAGTGAGCTACTGAACCATGGATAAAAATGGTTGATATTTAAAAGGCACATCAAAAGGTATTACACATGAATGAAGCGTGTTATAATTACTGTTTACACAACAGTATTCGATATATGTTAGTTAATAAATAATTTTATTTGCTCTCCAATACTCAATTCTCCATTACAACATATTTCCACCGCTACTAGTTTTATCTTCCCATATATACGACCCGCCATTCTCTCCTAATATCTAGGAACATTAATAATGCATTTAATTTTCCCTTATGCTCTAAGCACATCGCTGGAATTTCCAAAGTTTTAATTATAAACATAGAATTTAGAGACATTACTTAGGGAGTTAAATCAAGCAATCACTTGTAGCCGAAACACGTCATTTCAACCTGTTTCTGTTTGTTTCCAGATGTGGTTTTATGCGGTCTCCAGCATGATGGATAAAGGAAAATGTAGGGATAGGGCGTCATTTCCCTTATGTCTAGAGAAGAAAGGAAGGGTTAAAATTACCCTAGTGGTTTAGAGGCGAAGAATTTTACTGAAATTGGTGAGTAAGTTAACGAATTTTGTATTCCTCAGATGTTTTATTCAAATGAAATGACTGCATTTTATTAAAATACTTACATTTGCGTTTAAATGGAGATTCCCTTTTACACTGTACATTAACAATTTCATCTTTAAATGGGCGCGTAGGGATACTATTATTTTAATAATTGCTTAGTAAAATAACAGAGTTCAAGCAGTTCTTTTGGAAACTGGATTTTTTTGTTTTAAATTGTAGTATTACTTTGACATTTCTGTTATTTATTAGATTTTGATTCTTTTTTTTGATAACTTCAGTTTAATTGTTAATATTATTTACACATGGGTGATTACATGTTCTCCGAATTAACAGGCGTAGTTTTGACTTTGAGAGAATGTTCTGTTGATGCTGCTGCAACTGCGAAATGTTATAAAGATAAATTCTCAAACAGAAGTATTCCTGATGCCAAAACTTTTTAAGTACAGAGCGCCGACTTAGGGAAAACAGGAAATCTTCATGTAAAAAACAGAGATCCTGGCCGCCCAAGAAACGCAAGAACTGTTGACGTTGAAGAATAAATATTAGATATTGTAATGGAAGATCCTACGATAAAGCATACGAATGGATATATCTCACCAAAGTGCTTTAAAAGTGCTACATAAACAACAATTACGCCCGTTCCTGTACCAAAAAACTCAATAATTATTATCTGAGGATGTGCCAATATGAGTTGATTTTTATGAATTGTTGCTTGAACGAACGGAAAATGTTCCAGATTTTTTAAGTAAAATACTTTTTACTGATGAGGCTACATTCTCACGATTCATATGAATTTTTGATTTTTGAATATTATACTAACAAAATGTGGCCAAACCGTCATTTTGATTTATGTAAACATCTTATGCATGTCAAAACTAGTGTTTTGCATCTATACTCCAGACAATGGGTAGTTTTACTACGCAAAAGTTCGTAAGGAGATGAAATTTGGTGGGATCGTAAAATGTACTGTCCTGATCATAACCCTGAGTTTGCAACCTTCGGGAAGACCGCTCGCACTGCCATCTTGGAAATATTGCGCTCAAAATAAGTATTTTGCAAATACCATTCCTATTGGGCCTAAAAAAAGTGTAAAAAATTGAAGAGCATAAAATCCTACGTAAAATATGTTCAATGCATTTTTCCCATCAGACCAACAATTTTAAAGATATAGCGCGTCAAACGCAAGCAAATAATGGTAATGTAGCGGTGGAGCGTTTTCGCACCTGTTTCCTTAAATGTGGGCTAAATGATATGTCCAAAGTAATTTCAACATAAATATCTATTATTATCAAACGCATTGACACAGTTTTCTGCATTATATTGTAGCGACACGCCTACTTCCTTAATGGGTACGATATTTGTCATTCCATTTTGTAACTTGTTTCTATACCATCCAGGAGGTAGAGCCTAATGGTGCGTTTTTTAAGTGTGGTATCCCTCGTAGGCCTAATCCACAAAACTATTACTTTTAAGTACGTTTTGGACGTTTTGGTTGTGGAAGGGCTGATGCATTATCGTCCGAATCTTCTTCGTCGTTATAGTCACTTTTTACAAAATTTCATCTGCTATTACTAAGAGATCCTTCTCTTATATATTCACCTCGCCATCCTCAAGCACTTCGGGATAGTTTTCGCAGGAGGATTCATTGCAATAATAGTAAATGATGGAACATTTTAGGCCTGTTTTCCAACAACCACATGCTCTTCCATGGCCCATTTTGCACTTGCACGAAATACTTTTAAGCAAGGAATCCGGAGCAGATTGTTTAATGTTTCGCACAGCATCGGCTCTGGGGTTTCCAACCATATTCCACTGAATTTTTTTCAACCCCACGCCATAACTGGACTTGGTGGTAAGTCCGTAGGCAATGTTGTCACATAGCGTCTCTTGTTGGTGACAGTGAGGCCAAGTTGACTTGGTTTATCACCACCGATTGTCCGAAATTCCTGTATCGCACTGAACCCAAGGTATCGGTTTCGTAACATCCACCATACAGCGTTACTAAAAATGCTTCTACCGCAGTGGCAAGTGCATCGAAGTCTGCATGCAAATCTTGGAAGGTTTCAATCATTTCAAGCAAATTGCTTTTCGAAAGAATATTAAGAAATTTAATATTTCCCTGATTAAAGAAAGCAGACGTATCACACCACTGAATATTCATGCCTACAGAATTTACAAGCTGTAGACTGTGCGATGAATACATCTTTTCGTCCACTTTACCCCGAAAAGGTGTTGGTAAGAAGATATTGTCATGCTCGCTGACCAGTGAAGTCATCAGAACTAATAAATCTATACAACTGTGTCAATGCGTTTGATGATAATAAATATTTATGTTGAAATTACTTTGCACATAGCCCACATTTAAGGAGACCGCTACATTACCATTATTTGCTTGCTACATTACCATTATTTGCTTGCTTTCGACGCGCTGTATCTTAAAAACTGTTGGTCTGACGAGAAAAATGCATAGAACATATTTTATGTAGAATTTTATGCTCTTCAATTTATTAATTTACTTTTATTCCTGGGACCAATAGAAACGGATATATTTGCAAAATACTGATTTCGAGCGCCATCTTTCCAAGATGGCGGTAAGAACGGTCTTCCCCCAAGGTCGCGAGTTATGCTCAGGACGGTACATTGTACGATCCCACCAAATTTCATCTCCTTACGACGTTTTGCGTGGTAGACCCGTTTTTTTCTCCCCATTGCGCATTGCTTGGATTACTAGTAAATCATGTTCAAATTTGAAAATTCGTTGCTCTGTTTATCGAACCGCTCAAAAGTTGATAGAATGAGGATACTAGTAAGCCACAGGACTTTGAATAATTGTTAAATAACATTATACTATTTATTAGTTACTTCCTCACTTTTAACTTGTGTAATAATACTGATAAATAACGTCGTGGAAATTCTACGCATTGCAAGAAGTATATAAATATTTTGTTAGGTACCTTTCTCTTTGTTCAACAATTTGGTGTTATTATTATTACATATGAAGTGCATAACAATATTTATTTTAGACATTGATCTTGTCCCGTGTGCCGTCCTATGTAAATATACCAAGCATCAAGTCGGCGGTTTTAAAATCGGAACACGCACATAGCCTAAAAGTCGATACGGTCACATCGTGGATGGTTTTCTATTGGTGGAATAGACATCCACGTGACTAGCAAATATTCTGCTAGTCACATAACTCAACTTATATAAACCTCTACCGTAACCTTTACAACACTTTTCACGATTCTCTTTTCTTTTTTATCTGTTCCAAGCCACCTGCGACGATGCGTTTTTAAATTAAATTATGAGTTTTTGCGGCTTAGCCTAGGTCAGGGAGCTTTTTACTCCCATTCTCTTTCGTTTATATGATTCTTTCATAATTTTAGTGGATCAGCCTTGTGATAATATTATGATATCAATTTAAACGAGTTCAAAATGTTATTAAATATACAGGGAGGTTGTCTCAAAATAAATAGGATGCAGAGTGAATGAGGTGTTTCATTAAAAATTTTAAAGAATTATTAGAAACAGATGTTGTTGTTCTGAAGTTTTACTTTGTTCTCACACGATCCAGTAGGTTTGTTCTCAAGTTTGATAAGAAATACGAAGTTTTCTCTTTCTTTATTTTATTGTTTATGGTAGTGTTTACGTTATGATTTTCTGACGTATTTGGCCACAACTTTTAACTGGTTGATGTAATTTTCACAGTAGTAGTGTACCAGTGCTCTAATATTTATAGAATTCGATTCCCACATAAAAACCTATTTAAAGTTAAAGATGGTATTGTAATGTGGAAAAATAAGAATATAGTTAATATTATAAACTTTTTTTTTCAACTATATGACCGGTAAAACTGGTAATGATACATTGTTTCTAGACCCCATAACATAACTCCTAATCTTAAAAATAATTGCTCTCGGATCAAATGGAATAGGAACGGAACTAACAAAAAGTGTATACAATTATACCGTCAAAACGATCGACAACATTATTAATTTAATTTATGATAATGGTAACCTATCTCTATAGTGGAAATAATCGTTTATTACACCTGTACAATGTACATAGATGAAATGATCTAGAACAACTAATAAATTATCGACTGATCTCCATGATAAATAGTTTCGCAGAAATGTTCGAACTAACTACAAAAGAAGGTTAACTGATCTACATGTCTGATAACAATAGTTTGGTCTAACACGGAAAACGCGAAAGTTGGTGTACCACAGAAAATGAAGTTGAGTACCAAGATTACTTCTCATAGATAGAATTTACCGAAAAAAAAAAAAAATATATATATATATATATATATATATATACACTTCCGGGTGCGCTCCCGCGTCGATGGTCGACTCCTCCAGGAGTCACGGTTGTGTAAATGACGTTTCGGCAGAATCTTATTTGCCATCTTCAGGTTCTTTGCTCTTCGTTGCTCTCGAACTACGGAACTCAACTAATAAGGGATGCAAACATGAAAATTGAAAACTGAAAAATACTACATGGTGAGTTAAAGAAAGAAGTAAAAAAGATGAAGGTCCTCTTATCTCCTATGCTGTTGATACTGCGTCATCATATACACAGACATACCTGGAATGAAGTATACCATGTTGCTGAACACAACCTAAAAAGTATACATCATACTTCAATTTACTAACTTCAAAACCGATAAAAGTAGGCATAAAAATTTCGCTTCATTACAAAAAGTTCAACCTGTAAAAAAAGGGCTGAAAAAGAAATAATAACGGGTTCAGCAAAATGAAGTGTCCATTTTAAATTGAGTTGCTTTTATTAATGGCTACATTTTTAGTCAAAAATTAAACACAAGGTTCTTGAGAAAACAATATCTTCTTAAATATTACATCAGTCAAATGACCTTCTTCTAGCTGCTGACACTCTTGAAGCATAGCATGAAAGTTTTCATCACCCGCTCCAACATTTCAATTGTGATTGCGTTAACCTCTGTCCGAATTTTATATTTAAATAGTTTCAAAGTTTGCGGTCGATTAGAAAAACTTTTGATTTTAAGTAGCCCAATAAAAATAAAAAATCACAAGGTTAGAAATCCGGTGACCATGCCGGGCAGTTGATATCCCCAAATTTCGAAATGACATGAGCAGAAAACATTCTTCGCAAAATTATCATAGAATCCAGCAGTGTGGGAAGTGGCTCCATCTTGTTGAAATCATATTCTTCTAATAGCCACATTGACATTACGAAGTTGTTGTTCAAAATTATGCAATACCTGATGATAAAGTTGTGATGCAACAGTAACCGTCAAGTCGTTTTCCTCAAGAAGAATGGTCCAAAAATTCCAAAGGCGGATACTGCCCACCACATACTAAATTTTTTGCTATGAAGCGGTACTTCGTGCAATTGGAGATGATTTTCCACCGTCCAGTAGTGAAAGTTTTGTTTGTTAACACACCTGGAAATATGAAAATGAGCCTCATCTGACATCAGAAAGCAATCAACGATATTCTGGTTTTCAGCTAGTAACCTTTCGAAACATTCGCAAAAATCAACGCGTGTTCCAAAATCTCGAGGCAGAAGTATTTATACTACTTGAATTTTGTACAGATGGAAGGGTAAGTCTTTCAGAATATGGCGATAATGTGAACGATCCATCTTTACACGTCTGAAGGACTTTTATTATATTTTCCAAAGTGGATATTAAACGTTCACAAAGAAGGGTTCTGTTTCTGTTTCAGACAGAGAATAATACACAATCTATACTGACTGTTTGGTTTTTGCTTAACTGCTTCACTGATGGTACCAATTGGACGTCGTAACACTATAAATCTAACACAGTAAATACTAACACTTCCTTAAATTTAAACATGAAAAGGAATTTTGAAACACAAGAAAAATACAATATAAAGTTCAAAAATATATATTAAATCTTTTAAAAAATTATATAAAATTATATTAAAATGTATTGAAAAACTATAGTCTGGCTGATATACAACACATAGTGAGGAACGGAACGACTCATAATATACCAATTGCCATTCAATGTTTAGTTTTTAGCTAACGATTACACAAAAAGATTCAGTAAAAAGTTCAATGTTTATAATTTTTTGGTGGGCTTTTACTTGTCTGTCTATTGACGTATTTTCAGTTCAATATCAATTTTGGTCGCTCCTCGGAGCTTAAAAATGCTTGAATCGCAACGACTTTGAATTATATTCTGCAATTATAGATTCATACGTTCAGGCAAGGCGGTCCCATGCACGTTCTGAGTACATGGTAACTATACTTTTCTGACACTAAATCACATTTAAATTTTTTTTACCCCCTTCAATAATAGGATGGATATGGCAATGGAGGTGGTAGAGGGGGTAGCTAACGCAAAAAAATTTTTTTTAGACGTTTCGTTTTTGTATACACACTAAATCACATTTTAATTTTGTTTTTACCCCCTTTAATAATAGGGTGAGGATGGCAATGGGGGTGGTAGAGAGGGTAGTTAACGCCAAAAAAATTTGTTTATTAGATGTTTCGTTCTTGTATACATACTAAATCACATTTTATTTTTTTTTTTATCTCCTTCAATAATAGGGTGGAGATAACAATGGGGGTGGTACAGGGGGTAGTTAACGCCAAAAAATTTTTTTAGGCGTTTCGTTTTTGTATACGCACTAAATCACATTTTCATTTTTTTACCCCCTTTAATAATAGGGTGGAGGTGGCAATGGGATGGTAGAACGCGAAGAAATTTTTTTTAAGGATCTCGTTCTTGTATACACACTAAAACACATTTTAATTTTTTTACCCACTTTAATAATAGGGTGGGGGTGGCAATGGGGGTGGTATTGGGGGTAGCTAACGCTAAAAGAAAATTTTCAGACGTTTCGTTTTTGTATATTCACTAAATCACATTTTAATTTTTTTTACTCCCTTTCATAATAGTGTGAGGGTGGTATTGGAGGTTTATTAAGGGGGGGGGGCTGATGCCAAGAGGAATTTTGAGATCTTAACTTTTCGTACATGCCCTAAATTGCAACTTTATGGACTCTTACTTGCTTGTTTTGCCTATTTAACCTTATATATCCCATTTACCCACCGAACTCTTCAACGGAATTAAATCAAAATATTAATCTAGTTCCAGACCTCGTTACAATACATAAGTGTACCAAATTTCAAGTCAATTTCATAAACGGTTCCAGAGTAAACGTGCGCACAAAGAAAAAAGTTACAGACAGACCGACAGACAGACGGACAGACAGGAAATTTTTTCGCTCAAATTTAAAATCTCGAACTTTTAAGCCTATTTCAGCAAAAAGAAAATTTTTTTTGCGGTACTATACACTGGACGCGGAAGTAAAATTAAGTGTAGAATATCCTCCCCATTTACTAACAGACACCATCACCATCATAACATATTTTGAGAAGAGCGAAAAAGTTACAGCTATTTTTTTAGACTTACAAAAAAATTTGACAGTGTGTCACATCGCCAGCTACCAAACAAACTAAACAAAGTGGGAATCAGGGGAAATGTCCAGAATTTATTGAAACAAGCAAGTAAAAATAGACAATGAATGCTCTTAGTACAAAGAAAATAATAAAACTGGAGTACCTCAAGGCACTGCCCGAGGAACAACTTTGCTTCTGCTGTTTATAAATGATTTACTTGACAAAAACATTGGATGCAAAATCATATCATATGCAGACGACACATTATTAGTTTACTCGGGAGAGAACTGGAGTTCAGGAAGAGAAAAAGCAGCCACTGGAACAAGTGGCTGGCTGGATAGAAATTTACTAAAACGAATATAGCAAAAAATAAATTTAATTAGCTTTAAATTAGCTTTTCATCGACAAAAGCAGGAATGCTCTAAACAATGGAACCTATACATATAGGCGGAAATACAAATAATTA
This sequence comes from Leptura quadrifasciata, assembly GCA_963675555.1. Classification (NCBI taxonomy): domain Eukaryota; kingdom Metazoa; phylum Arthropoda; class Insecta; order Coleoptera; family Cerambycidae; genus Leptura; species Leptura quadrifasciata. The sequence goes on along the minus strand of OY776674.1, from coordinate 145,534,589 downwards.
CGTTCATAATACCACTACTGTTAAATATCTCGGCGTTAACTAAAATACTACTATACTATATACTAATAATACAATCCTGCAGCCCCCTCAAGTAAAACAAATTTATATATTAGGGACAATTTTCAACATGAGAAGTGGAGATAGCTGCAGAAATATATTTGTAGATAACGAATTACTAAATGTGGGAGGTCTATATATACGCGCGGTTGTAATTTATACTCACAACAAGAAACATACGTTCGGTTCGACCCGAAGTCACCAATATGAAACAAGAATAAAACTAAAAACGCCTGCCAAACTAAAAAATACAGCACAGTCTGTCAAAAACAAATCGAATGCAATGGAATCAAGCTATATAACCAACTAGCTAAACAAATAAAAGCCCATGATAAAAATGAATTGAAAAAGGAATAAAAGAAGATGTTTCCTCTAAAGTCAATAATGTGTACACATAGCGACCCAAAAACTATGTAAAATTCAAACATACTAGTCTAATTCTTCTTATTGTTTCCTACATTTCCCTTATTGTAAAGCGAAAATTCTTTTAAACTACAACAACATCGATATTGTCATATGTAACGATGTAAGTATGAACATGTTAATACTGCTAGACACAACATGAGGTCCCCTTGGGTGTCACAACTCATACATTTAGCATATACAGTTATCATAAAATAAGTATCAATTATGTATAACTTGCAATAACGTAAAATTGTTGTAGTCATAAATAAATAAAATAAAGAAATAGCCTCATGAGTAATGATTAGTGGTGCGCCGATAAAAATTTTAAAAATTTAAACTCGACTAAAAAGTTTCCCCAACGACTGAACTATTAAAAACAGTCTCATAAAAATCGCAAACTGAAGAATATTTTTTAGTCAGTTATATCCTCGTGTTATTTTTATTGTAAAATATAAATATCACTCTCGTTGACGGCTGTAGCTGACCTAATTATGTGGAATTTATAAGAAATTTACAATTTTATTATCAACCACCATTTGCGAAATGCAATTTTCAAAACTAGCGGCACGTTAATAATGAAAAATAATGGAGCATCAGTCTCGGGCGCGTATATCATTAAATTTGATGGAAAGCCAGTTAAACGGTGCCCAGACAGAAGCTAGGTAGAAAGGACGCAAAATAATATAATATAATATTATAATAGAGTTTCCACAGTAAAAGTAGCAAAATCGATAAGAAATAATTGAACTAGCTGTAGTAACTGCTCTGGGAAATTTCCGAGTGAAAATATTTATTTAACTAATAAATTGAACAAAAATAAACTTTATTGGCATATCCAGAATGTCGAGAAACAGTTACAAGAATAATAATAAAAATAAATAAAGTTAGCATTTATTCATCCGCAAGTATTTAAACATATTATAAAACTGAATGAACATATTTCATAAATTAAGGGATGAAGTGACGACGTTTTACCCAGAATGGGAGTTTATAAACTTTTTTATATACATTTAATAAACGTCGGCCTATTTCCGCTATTGAGGCTACCCACCATCAGGAATTTTTCCGAACCTCTTTTCTTTCGCGGAGTAATGATTTTTTACTTGGCTAACATTTAATAGACAAAGGACCGACAGCACATCCTCTCTGAAGAATGGTATATCAACTACGCAATCATCGCCTAAGATTGCATAGCTTCAGCGCATACACTGACATACAAGCCGCTAGAAGATGCGGGGTAAGGACACGTGCTCCTTTGAAACGGTCACCCATCCAAGCACTAAACGCGCCTGACGTTGCTTGACTATTTTCCATATCGACAGATATTCCAGATATATTTATCTACTGATTAAAATCATACAATTAAACGAGTTAAATATATTATCAGACCCCAGTCCGGAGCCAGTCCGCTAACTGGCTTGATGGAGCGAGGCTGGTTCAACTTAAAACTGTGTACAAAAACGTCTAAATCTAAATGTATAAATAAAATTAAGTTACTAATATACCCAAATCACAAAACGTACAAATAACATTTAAAACTCGAAAAAGGCGTATAAAAACAATTAAAACTTAAAACTAAAACTCGCTGCCAAAAATTCCGTTCGGAACAATGCAGACGAGGGTAGGGTCCCAGCCACCCAACATATTAAAAATTTGATGAGATTTTTTTCAATGTTTGATAATTTTGATGATTTTATAGGAGGAGGGTGTGAAAAGAATTTAGAAGAAAAAATATAAAAATAACAAACTGTAACGAAGAGAGGGATAGAAAAAGAATTAAAGTTTTAAAGTTGACGGTAAAAATGCCAAAAGAAGTTAGGGGAGAGGAAGGTTGGCTAAAGGAGTTGCCGGAAGATAGGCAACGATTGATATGGTAGATTGTGTTTAATTCGGAAAGGGGCATTATGCGCTCTGATTTGTGTAATGTTTCTAGTTAACGGACTATCACCCAACTTGGTGCTATAAACTTTTTGATAAATTTCTCTGATGTTGTCCACTATTTGCATTATATTACCACAATGTCCATACAAATCTCTAAGGGACGTGTATCTGTCAGAATTTGATATGAGGCGCATGAATTTATGTTCCAAGAGTTTAAATTTTTTCACTGTCGTCACCGACGTGCTGTACTACACCGAATAGCATGGTTGGCCTTAACACTATCGTGTACAATTTCTGTGTCTGTTAAGTCTGCTACCCCTGACCAGGAGCGGATACAGACTCCTGTACATGGAGTAGGCAGTTGGTATGGTCTCGTTTATATGAGTATTGAACGTCAGTCTTTTGTTCAGTCAGATCCCCAAATATTTTACACAATTTTTGACAGGAATGGGATTCTCCTGATCAAAATTGGCATTAATATCCTGTTCTCCGTGAAGCGGAGTGTGAAAACTATGGACTTAGACTTCTCGGCGTTTACCCGAATCTTCCACTGGTTATAATACGCTGTGGCACGTGCCATATATGTATTTATGGACATTATGCGGATGTGCATACATGGCTGTGTCATCGGCGTACTTCGCCAGCGTCTCGTATTCGGAGATTCCGGGAAATCGGATACCATACAAGTTGTAGAACTTTGGTGACAGGCTCGATACTTGCAGAACTCCAGTGCGAATGCCCTGTCGTGTTGAAAGTTTGTTGTTCACTTTAACCTGCAGAGACTCTACCTGACAGGAACGGATGAACAAATTTAAATTTGATGTGTGTCGAAAAGTGGTAGTCGTGCATTTATTTTGCCATCTCACCAATGTGATGTTCTTCCTAAGGTTATATTGCACCTTTATGTCGTTAACTATCTTAACGACTTGCTGCATCGTGTTTCGACCCTTCCGGAAACCGAATGGGATGAAGAGGTTGAAGTCTCATATGAGAATGAAAATTAAATACAATTTTTTTTTTGTATAAATTATTAAATCATTCATATATATTAAAACAATTTTGAATTTTCTTAAATATATAAATTATATATCATACGTAAATGTAAAATAAATCATTTATAATTCTTTATTTTTTTTGACAATTTGCATATAATTTAAAACTTTTAATAATTATAAAATTAATAAGAATTACATTTTTTAACCCCTTACTATTTAAAAGTTAATAAATACCGTGAAAAAAATTAATTTCTGCATAAATTGCGTTTATATTCTTTATATTGTTTGTTATTGTTTATTGTTTCGTGATACACTTTTAATCAACCTCTTCAAAAACAAAGGGAGCGCTGCGGACTGTGGAAATTACAGGGGTATAGCTCTCCTGGCTGTTGGAGGGAAGATACTCACTAAAGCGATGGCAAATAGGCTAACACCTGTTATGGAAAAGTTACTTCCTGAAACACAGAGTGGCTTTAGACCAAACCGAGGCACATCGGATCTAATCTTCACACTTAAACAGCTTCAAGAAAAAGCACTCGAACATCAAGGAGAAATTCACATGGCCTTCATTGATTTAACCAAGGCGTTTGACTCGGTGGACAGGGAAGTGCTCTGGAAAATTATGCTCTGCTTAGGTCTCCCTAGAAAATTTGTGGAAGTATGTCGCAGTCTACATACAAACAACAACGCCCAGGTTATATATAATAATGAGGCAACCGAACCTTTCCAAACCCTCACTGGAGTTAGGCAGGGATGTGTCCTGGCACCCCTACTTTTTAATTTGTTTACCACTGCTCTAACAATTATTGTTGACAACAAACTGACGGAGGAATAGGTCTCAGAGACCGTTCTGATGGCGCTCTCTTTAACATAGGGCGCTTTAGAGCTTTCACGAAGACACGCACACGATTCATTTGTGATCTCCAGTATGCGGATGAGTGTGCACTTTTAGCCTTTACGCCGGAAGAGCTCCAAGAACTTTTAGATGTGTATGCCCAGAGCTATGATTCCTTGGGACTTAAAATCAACATTGGAAAGACTAAGATTATGTCAACTCCTCATCAAGTGAACTAAATAGACATTACACTTAACGGAAATTCTCTTGAAGTGGTGGATCAGTTCAATTACTTAGGCAACGTTGTTAATGACAAAGCAAACATGGACAGCGAGATTCGCAATGGAATTAACGCTGCATCTAGAGCACTCTGGGGACTTAGAGAGAGAGTATTTAACAACCACGACCTTGCTTTGTTAACGAAAATGGCTGTCTACAGAGCAGTTGTCATTCCAACACTGCTATATGGATGTGAAAGCTGGGTCACTTACCGTCGTCATGTGAAAGAATTAGAACGTTTTCAGCAAAGACACCTCAGAAGTATGATGAAAATTCGTTGGTTCCATCACATATCAAACGTGAAAGTACTCAGGAGAGCAAACAGCCTTCCAATTGAGGTGCTTATTTCAAGAGCACGCCTAAGATGGGCAGGTCACGTTCATCGTATGCATGATAACCGCCTTCCTAAATGTACACTTTATGGCGAATTGCTAAGCGGTAGAAGAAGGCGTGGCGGTCAACGAAAGAGGTTCAAAGACATTCTCCATGAAAATCTAAAATCCTGCGGTATTCCAGACGAGCAATGGGAACAACTTGTAGCGGACAGAACCGAATGGCGAGGGGTTGTGGCCAGCTATCAAGGAAATGTTGCTGCAAGAAGGCCGAATCCAAGACCTAACCAGGTCTATGTTTGTCCTGACCGCGGTCGACATGTGCTCTCCCGAATTGGCCTCTATAGCCATAGTCGTGTGCACCGTAGATGAATGGCAATTACAATAGACTACACCTTTTACTTGTTTTTTATTACACACAATCTATCGACTGTAACATTTCTTTATACTCGGACTCGAATAAAGGCTAATAATAATTGTTTAAACAATATAAATACAGGGTGTTTCACCGGGAACTGAATCGATCGATATAGGGAAAAGTACGCATCAGAAAATTTTGAAAATTTAGTTAATTACTGACGTCGGTGTGGCCAATCCAACTAAAATAATTACAAGCAGCTGGCACTTTCGCTTATACCGGAAGTCGATACCAACTTGCTTATTTCAAATGGAACACCCTATATATTTTAGGGTTTTCGAAAAGACCATAAAATTCTGAGTAGAAAATATGTAGCATATCCTATACCTAAACCTAGCCATTTCAGAGATATTTGACATTTTATAGAAAATTTGATAGATGCAACGGTTTGCAAGAACCGTTATAACTTTCTTCGTGTAAAATATCCTCATTTGCTTCTTGTCATTTAAAAAGAACACAAGGAGAACTACGTTCTACAACTGAAATAAATTCAATAATATCATACCAAGTGTTCCGTTTTTCGAAAACCGCGAAAACATGTTTAGGTCAACTGGAACACCCTGTGTTTTTTACGTCAAGTTATGTAAATTGATTTCCCTTTTTTCTGATATTAGCATTGTGGGGGTTAAAGTTACAACTTTTTGAAATATTTGCGATTTTATTAGAAATTCATGAATTGTTGTAATCATTTCATCAAAATAGCCATGATTAGAAACAATCAGTCCATTATCTTATGTCAAAAAATGCCAGCACGTTTAAATTATACCCACGAAGAATTTTTAAATTTGTTTATTATTTATGGAGAATGTGATAAAGTAATATCAAGAACTTGCAGCACATTTGCTACTCGATATCTACAAAAACGCAAAATAGCACTAATACTGTAACATGTGTATTAATCGAATTGAAGATATGGCATGAACTAAAATAGCAGAGATATGATCAATTTAAAATATGATTTCATTTTAATTTAATAGTTGCTCAAAATTCCGCCCTCGAACCTCGACACATTTTTCGCACCTTCGGATTAGTTACTCACGGGTAGCTCTTCTAATTGAATCCTGTGATATGTTTTGAAATGCATTTCTTACTCTTTGCATACAATCTTCGATGGTTGTTAATGGGCTCTCATAAACTTTATTTTTAATAGTTCCCCAAATGAAATAATCCAGAACTGATAAATCGGGCGAGCGAGGAGGCCATAAGGAAGGTCCATTATTGGCAATCCATTGATCATAAAAAGTTTCTTGTAAACAATTATTAATTAAATATGCGTTATGTAAGGGAGCACCGTCGTGTTGATAAAAAATGTTTCTATGTCCGGCGAGAGGTAAATTTTCTAAATAGTTATTATTCAAGTTTTGTAAGATATTCAGATATCTTTCACCTAAAAAAAAAACAAAAATTTACCTATACATATTAGCACAGGAGAAAATTTAATTTACCGTTTAAATGTTCCTGATAAAATTGTAATGCCACCACTCTATCGTTTCTTATGGCACAGTAAACATTGATCTGTCAACTTTCCTGAAAGTTTCGCTCTCTGAACATATGAGGATTTGAGTCACTCCAATAATGCGAATTGTGTCTATTAAACAGTCCATTTTTAGTAAATTTTGCTTCATCTGTCCATATAATATTTCCCAAATAAGAATCGTGATCCTCAGGCCTTATTAGAATAAACTCACAAAAATTCTGTTTTCTTAGGAAATTTGTTTCTTTTAATCCTTGAACCATATGGAATGAAGACGGGTGAAACTTATGTTTTAATAAGATTCTGTGAATTGAATCCTTGCATAGTCCCGATTCCAGGACAGCTTGTCTTAATGACATCCTTGGAAATGCATGAAAATATCCCAGAATGACTATTTCAATGTTCTCGTCATCAACAATAGGCTTTCTTCTTTGCATTTTTGCCTTGACAGAGCCAAAATTTTTAAAATTTTCCAGTATGCGTTTTACAGTGTTTGGTGACGGTTTCCATTTTTCTGGATATCGAGTAGCAAATGTGCTGCAAGTTCTTGATATTACTTTCTCACATTCTCCATAAATAATGAACAAATTTAAAAAGTCTTCGTGGGCGTAATTTAAACGTGCTGGCATTTTTTGACATAAGATAATGACTGATCGTTTCTAATCATGGCTATTTTGATGAAATGATTACAACAATTCATGAATTTCTAGTAAAATCACAAATATTTCAAAAAGTTGTAACTTTAGCCCCCACAATTCTAACAGCAGAAAATCAGGAATTCAATTTTACACAACTTGACGTAAAAAAGTACAGGGTGTTCTATTTGGCCTAAACAAGTTTTCGCGGTTTGAAGTTGACAAAATGTAACGCAAAAACCGGAACACTTGGTATGATATTATTGAATTTATTTCAGTTGTACAACGTAGTTCTCCTTGTGTTCTTTTTATGTGACAAGAAGCAAATGAGGATCTTTTACACGAATAAAGTTATAACGGTTCTTGCAAACCGTTGCATCAATCAAGTTTTCTATAAAATGTCAAATATCTCTGAAACGGCTAGATTTAGGTATAGGATATGCTACATATTTTTGACTTTTATGCTCTTTTCGAAGAGCCTAAGTTTTAAGGATTTTGACGCTTTATTGAGTAGACAAACAGTTTCTTTTTTCAATACGTATTCAAATAAGCAAAAATTCTATGAAAGCAAAAGTCTACGAGCGGTGCAAACACGAGATCAGTATCCCTAATTATAAGTTTCAAGGTAATTAAATAATATCTATTATTAAACATTTTTATTAGTACTTTATTACACATTGAGATATTTCTATTAATTTGGCATTGCTTGGCTATGAAATATAATTTTTTTGCAGTTCAATATACATATTTAATTTTTACTGCTTCAATGGCCATAGAAAAGTTAAAAAACCGGACAAATTGCATAACAAACGGCAATTCCCGCGGAGGCCGACGAAAACTGATCTGTACATTTTTTCATCTAGAATTAATTTCCGCTTAGGAAAAAGTATACCAATGACCAAAGCTCCATCAAAAATCCAGTGTAAGCTGTGATAATAAAATCTAAAAGAATCCATAATTCGATTACTGCATTCAAACGCCCCTCTCAATTATAATCAAATCCGTAGCCAAAACAACTTAAAACAATCCTCTTTTGTTAGTGTTGTTTTTTTTCGAACTAGATGTGTTCGGTTTGTAGAATGGTTTCTTTTATTTCTGAAATACAATTGGATTTTATGCGGTGTATTCGAATAAAATCAGGTGGTAGTTACCGACATTCATTCAAATATTTTTATGAAATTACAAAATATTTTGCATCATTTAGTTTTTAAAAATGTACTATGTAGTAGGTAATATATAATCCATAAATAAATTGATAATAATTAGTCCTATGAAAGTAAAGCAAGTATATTGAACAAAATTCAACAGATTAGCTTACTGTGAGTGGACTCCCAGGTCTCCAGAGATTTCTTTTTGTGAGGAACACTTAAAGAAAAAGTCTACATGACCAACAAACAGGGAAGAATTTTGCGGGAGAATAAGGGAGGCCTGTGAAGAGGTGACTCCACAACAACTGAGAAACGGAAGACTGAATTTAAGGAGACGGATTGAAGAATGTATTTTGTCTAAGGATGACTTGATGTAATTTATTTTGAATGTTATAGCAATAAACTGATTTTGCAATTTTCAATTTTTTGGTTTTAATTGTATGAAAATTCTGATTCTGAATAAAATTTTCTTATAAAAATTTTCGATAACGAAATGTCTAATATGATTTCTTCACTTTTGGTATTATGTAGACCTTGGAAATTCATCAGGAAGTTGTTAATGCTGAAAATAAGTGACACCCACACAAAATTGTCTATATTCTCTGAATTAGTTATATATGACAAATACTGTCTATCTATGTAATAATTATAATATAACGTTTTTCGTATTTATACGCAAAGTAGGAATCGATAGTTTCAAAACTTATTAATATATGCGAAAGCTTACAAGCGTTAAAAATATACTTATTACTTACCTACGCACAATCTAACGTAGAAAAATGTATTATTCTATTTTATACCGGGTGGCCACAAGTCAATGTGCGCCCCCAATATTTTGGTTGTTTTTGTATTTAAAAACTTTGTTATAGGTACGGTACACATAAATTAGACAATAATGGGCTACTTTTAGACTAATAGGAATGAAAATTTTTTTTCTTAAACGGGATGACTATATTTTTTTGATGCTTTCTCATTAAGCACAAATTTCTAAGCGCAACAGTTTTTTCAGATGAAAAAATTACAAAAAATAAGTGAGATACGAACATTTTTGCAAAATGGCCGCCTCAGATGAATGCGATGTAAAAAAAATTACTAAATAGGCTATGGAAATTATTAGTAAGGTTGTAGACTTGTCTGTAAAGAAGAAAATAGTTGTTTGAATTACTGATAGCTACCATTATTTTTAGGTTTTTTTCAAAAAATGGAATTTAATTTTCAAATTTAGAACTGTGATATTTTTTTAATGATCAGAAATAATGATCCATAAACTATAATTTTTTCGCCATTAATCATTTTTTAACGATATCCTTCGTAATAACAGAAGTATTTTTAAAAAGCAAGCGCCAACAAATCATTTTAATAAGGTAGCTATCTACATTTAAATCCAAAATTGTAGATAGCCATGAAAATGACAGACATGCGCAACAATTGAATTATTCTTGACTTACTCACTAATTTTCTGAGGAAAGTGTATTAAAGTTGTTATAAACAAGAAAATTAATATAAAATGGGAGATGAAAAAGTTGATATATCCATTATTTATGGAGTGACTCGACGTAATGCAACTAGAGCACAAACTCTGTATAGACAGATATCCAGAAAGAAGACAACTTCCGAGAAACTATTTCGCCCGGTTGAAGCATCAATTTAGAACTGAACCTAATATAGAAATTGAAGAAAGATTTATTGTGGATGAAGAAACGGAAATTAATGTATTGGCTTTAGTGCATCTTGACCCAACCATTTCGGTGAGACAAAGAGTTATCAATTTCCACAGAATCAGCAAGGAAAATTTCAAAGAAACACGACTATCGCTCTTATATACCAATTGCATAAATTTTTGTATGAGAATGATTATCAACGAAGAATAACCTTTTGTAATTGGTTACAGTTACGCCAATTAAGAAATGAGAATTTTATTAAAAACCTTTTGTTCACTGGTGAATCGAGATTTACAAACCTTGGGTTATTTAATCGAAACAACACTCGATATTGGGCAATTGAGAATCCTCGCGTTATGAGACAGGGGCGGTTTCAGGAGCGGTTTGGCTTCAATGTTTGGTTAGGTTTGTATCATAGGTCCAATGAATTTTGACGGAACTCTAACTGGACCAAGATATCTAGAATTTCTCCAAAATATAATAGTTCCACAGATTAATCAAATTCCCAATACCAATATAGACGAGGTTTACTTCCAACAAGACGGGGCTGGACCACACAATGCTATTATCGTTAGGGATTACTTAAATCAATTATTTCCAGATCGTTGGATTGGGACTAATGGTCCAGTCAGATGGCCTGCAAGGTCGCCTGACTTAACCCCACTCGATTTTTTATTTGGGCGCACTTGCAAAATAGAGTCTACATGACTGATCCAACCACAAGGCAAGATCTGGAAGAATGAGTCCGACACGAAATTGCACAAATAACACCTCAACAATTACAGAATTTTAGACGTGCAACGATAAGTCGCGCTACTCTGTGTATTAATATAACGATGAACAGTTCGAACAATTTTTATAATGGTTTATTGTAATTTAGGTTTTAAATAGTTTTGTCAAAACGAATTTCTAAAAAAGCCAGAAAGGTGTTAATAAATATACTTGCCGATACCTACCGTCACGAACCGATCATCGAACATGTTGGAACATGTATCGTGATCTCGCGAACAGGTTAGTGATTAGCAATAGTTTTTGATACTTAGTAGGGTGAGAGGTTCGTTTGTTTTGTTTTAAATGTTTTTTAATCGCCTTCTAAGTCATCTGAATGACCCTCTTAAGTCAAGGAAATTAGTAAAGGAGACGGGAATCTACAGTTTATAATGGAATCCGAACTACTTCTTGGATAGTTTATATTTATAAATTACTTCGCAGTAGGAGGGGCTCGAACTCAGTTCGCTAGGTATGCTCAGAGTTAAAGCCATTGTGCAAGAAGTGTGCATCAATTTTTCATATTCGGTTGTCATTTTTCTTCACTTCATGGTTTTAAATTATGAACTGGAGTTGGTAAGTTCGGTGCATACATGTATGGAAACAGCCGAGCGTGCTTGGTTCGAAGTTAGGTTCGAGGTGATTTCTTCAGGCCGAGCATGCTTGGACGTGTATGGTGGCGTTTTCTCCAAGCAATACTGTTATGCTATGAAAGCATCCTCATATTCATATTTATTAATGTTAAAGTATAAAAAATACATATACAAGTCAATACCATTTACAAAGACAGTTAAAGTTAAATATACATCTTGATTACATGCAATAAAATCATTTAATAAACATATGTAATAACAATAACAAAGACGGTTGTATAAGTTAAATATCTTGTTAAGAATTAGCTCACGGGCTATATATTTCTTAAATTTGTAATTATATCTTCTAGCGAAAAATGCGCTGTGTTTAAGAGAAAGTCATTTATTTCATATTTAAACTTTGTTGAATGAAGGGTTTTTAATGGGATGGGACCTCATTGTAAAGTTTAATACCATAGTAGCTGGTACCTATTTAACCTCTACTTAATCGACTGTACTCAGTATACACATTATTTCTATTTATAGTATCGTGTTCATAATAATATGAATGTGAATGAAATTTATATGGTTGTGTACATAAAGCAAACGTTCCAAAGCATGTATACTCGGTGGCTTTGGTATTTTTAAGTTTATGTATAAATCTTTAGTTTCGTTACGATATGCTGCCCCTCCTACAATTCGGACAGCCCTTCTTTGCAGACCAAAGAGTACGCTTTCCCGCAGCATTCCCTCAAGAAAGCATTGCGTATAACAGTCTGTAATAGCACAAGGCAAGATATGCCGTTCTTAAAACTATCTTTGAGACAAAAAAGGAAATTTGTCTCAAAGCATAAATACTTTTTGATAGATTATCAGAGACATAATTGATTAGAGCATACCATTTCAAAGTGGAGTCTAAATGAACACCTAAGAATATCCTGCGTAGATGAAATCAGTTTAATTGTTTTTGTTTCATTCAAGGAAAGCTTGTTAGAAGCAAACTATGTTTTAGCAGTTGACTGAGCGAACTTCTCAGTACTGAATTTTCTAGTGGCTCTAGATTGTAATGAGACATCAAGAGAGTCGTGTCATCAGCGTAAAATAAGCCAGAGAAAAGCATCTGGCAAGTCATTGATGTATATTAAAAAAAAACACAGACCCAATTTTGAGCCTTGAGTGACTCCTGCGTCAACACACAGCTCACTTGACATCTCACCATTCAATCTAATTGATTGTTTTCGAATTTATAAATAAGATTTAAGTTCTATGCTTGTTAGATTGAAGTTGCATTTTTTTAGCTTTTTTTAACATTATTGCATGTGAAACACAGTCAAAAGCTTTACTATGGTCACAAAACAACGCTGCTGAATATTTCCATTTCTCAAAGGTTAATCGAATAAACGATGTATTCTGGATTAATGTTAGTTAAAACTACTTTATATTAAATTTTACAAATGCCCCCACATATTAATAAGAGTGCCCTTATCTCTAATTCCCATTATAGTTACGAAACTATAAATACGTGAAACTAATAACTAGATAAAACTGCTCAAATATTCCCGAACAACGGGAAAATTAATGCATAAACAACTCTAGCAGAACTAAAGTTTTCATACCATATAAAACAGTAATGAAGCTTGTATCGCTTCTATAGAAGCTAATGCTACTAGAATCCTTGGAGAGATAATTAAAGTCTGTCGCCAACTAACGAAGCTAAACATACACATTCATCACTCCTCCACCCCCTCGACCTCTCCGGCCTGCCCCTTTAACCACCCGTAGTCGTTGCTGTCTTCTATACCCGTATAATTATATACGGTGTGTTTACTCAATGAGATTAGATAATCAGACGATGTATTTAAATTCAATCAGCTGGATCAATGTTGTTTTTATCCAGTCGCGGTAAACAAACTAGTCGCTTCGTTCTCGACTAGAAGAACTTTGAATTGCTAAATTAGATTATACCCAATCATTACAAATACAATCAAATAGGGTATTGTTTAAAGCTGAAATGTGCATTTAAAACTCACAAAATAAAGTCTTATGAATTACTACGCAAGTAATTGTATTCCAAAAATCAGTTTCTATTTTAATACTTTTAAGTCATTTTATTATTCTCTGACTATGAGTGTTTAAAAAATATACCCGTTAAAGACTCTTTTTACGTACTTGTCCAATATTATTTCTTATAATTAATCATTGAAATGTTAAACAGTATATGTAATAAGAATATGTTATGTGTAATCTAATGACAATGATAATGTCTTCGATCAACATAATTATTGATCTTTTTTGCCGCCTTTACTTCATGGCCTCATGTATTACTTCATCATTAATATTTGAAATATGTGACGGCTTGTTAATAACCTATCTAGTCACATTTTCATTTGTTTTTGTTGCCAACTTGAAAACGAATTAAAACTGTCAGCCTAGTAGGCAGGCTTCTTGCAAAATGTTATCCATGTTTCCAGTAATTTCTAAGAAACAATTTTAAAAATATTTTATTTTACTTTTTGAGACAGTGTGCACCTCCGCCAAATGATCTATCACGGCCGAGTTTACGGCTGAGGCCAAGAAAACTTCGGATTCAGCCGAGAAAAATCAATTTTACGGCCTTGATATACAAAAAACTATTATCGGAACTGAACTTGTCCTTAAAATGTCATCTCTTTGTATTCATTTGTTAATCTTATTTTTATTGGCCGCTTTTACTTCACGGCCTCATGTATTACTTGATGATCATTAATATTTGAAATATGTCACGGCTTAGTTCAAATGTGCTTTTAGAGGGCGGAATATTAAACATAATATTTTTAGTCGCAAACTCCTCTACAAAATCCTTATTTTACTATAAGGAACGTAACCAGACTGCAACCAACAGCTACTCTTCGGGCTATGTGCCCCGCCGAGCGCTGAATTACAAGTTACAAGTCTGGCGCGTTAAGTGTAATAATTGCATATTACCATCAAAACACTAATGCTTCGATTGCAACTGCAGTCTGCAAGTGGTGTGTGACGGCTGGCAAGAGAGCTCCTTTAAGTTGGATCTGTCTTTCGGCTGGTATTTGTTGCTATCGAAGCATTAGCGTTTTGATGGTAATATGCAATTATTACACTTAATGCGCCAGACTTGTAACTTGTAATTCAGCGCTCGGCGGGACACATGACCCGGAGAGTAGCTGTTGGTTGCAGTCTGGTTACGTTCCTTATAGCAAAATAAGAATTTTATAGAGGAGTTTGCGACTAAAAATAATATGATAAATATTCCGCCCTCTAAAAGCACATTTTAACTATGCTAAGCCCAATCAGGCTATTTATTTTTCGATTGCAACAGACACTGGACCGCTAGATGGCGCCTGCTGACTGTTTTACATGTCGCTATTGTAAAAATACTGGAATGTACCAAATAGTCAAAGGATCCTCGTGTCGGTCGTCACATGCCTACCTTGCACTGACGAGAGCCAACAGCTCGAAACTGCAGTTTGCAAGTGGTGTGTGACGGCTAGCAAGAGAGCTCTTTTAAGTAGGATCAGTCTTTCGGCTGGTGTTTGTTGCAATCGAAGCATTAGCGTTTTGATGGTAATATGCAATTATTACACTTAAGGAGCCAGACTTATAACTTGTAATTGAGCGCTCGGCGGGGCCCGGAGAGTAGCTGTTGGTTGCAGTCTGGTTACGTTCCTTATAGTAAATAAGGATTTTATAGAGGAGATTGCAACTAAAAATATTATGTTTAATATGTCACGGCTTGTCAATATCTAACGACGTTGTCATTTGTTTTCGTTGATAATTTGAAAACGAATTAAAACTGTCAGCTTGTAGCATACTTAAAAATTTTTGTCCATGTCTTCAGTAATTTATACGAAATAATTTTTAAAATTGTTTATTTTACTTTTTGAGACAGTTGCCTAAAAAATGTGTGCATCTCGGCCAAATAATCTTTCTCGGTCTTCTCCGGAGTTTGCCTGACCTCGGCTGTACCTCGGCCGCAAACTTCGAATTTTGCCGACAAAGATCAACTTTACGGCCTTGATACACAAATAACTATTTTGAAAAATGACTTTTATGATATATTTCGTGAACTTAAACCATAATTTCTCTGACATTTCATCTGAGCGACAACAAAGCAAAGTCTTTTATTGACGCTCACGAGATGCCCTAAAAGTATCCGAAGAAAAAAATCACAATATTTAATGCATATTCGATGTTTGAAGAAAAAATAACATGTTATATGTGGAATAAAGCGATTTTTCTTGTGTCTCGGCTATCCTTGCCGGACTCGCTCTTTCGTCTGTCAACTACATCCTTGACACAAGAAATGTCCCAAATTTTCTCATTTCTCTAACTCTTTATCTGGACTACAGTAAAAGTCTTTTATTGCTGCTCTAGCGCAACGGTAAAAATATATTTATTTCAAACGTCAGAAAATCATGACATTTCTTACTCATTTCATGACAATAAATGTTGACATGTCAGACGGCTGTGCATTGCGATTAGCAACGGAAAAGTACTTTTTCTACCGCTCGAGACGGTTGCTACTGCCAACGCAAAGTTAAAGTTTTTTTATTTTTTTTATAGCTAATTGACGTTTGAAGAAAAATAGTATGTCTTATTCGTAGTAAAAGCCACTTTTGTGACTCGTCTGTCATTACCGGATTCACTTCGTTTATCCGACAAATCTAGAAACTCGTCACAAAAGCATCACTTTTACTCCTGTGAGTGAATGGGCTCCGGAACATGCGCCTCGGCGCCACGCGCGTATTTAACACTGCTGACAATATACTATTTTTACATACTTTTAGTGGCTGTGACTGTACATCTGTGATTTTCGCACGGAAAAACCAAATCGATCAAAGTCCTCGTCCGAAACCCAGATTTGCGTCCCCTCGCTCAGCTATTCCGGACTCCAAATGCAGATTCACAAGCTGTCGCAAAAGCTGGCAATCGATTTTTACTTCGTTTGTATAGTTGCAAGGATGATAACATGACTTTCAATAGTTTTAGACATGTTTCATCAAGACTGCGTACAACAATAAACACAATATTGCCTCTTTACGCACAACTGAAGCTGCGCGCTGCTGCGAAACACTCATTCAGAACGTACCAATAAGCCCAACTTTGGCAAGATAAAATTATCGAACCAGAAAAATTGGGTTGGAAGAAACCAGCTACGGATTTTCTCTTGTCATTATACATTGTATAGAAACCTTCTGCTCCACCAAAACTTCTAAAGACATTCTTGGTGAGAAGTTAATAATTCGGATTCAGCGCTCCAAAAAACGTAAAGTAAGCCTATTCTCAGAACTGTTCTCTAATGCTTGGACTATTAGTACGCTACCAACAGAAATAGAAAGTTGTGAGAATTATTTTAGATTTAAGGAAAAGTTAGAAAACCATGTAATTAATACTTGTGTATAAAATTGAAAATGTTTGCAATAATGTAAAATGCAACCGATATTGAATGTAAATTGTTGATGGTATCAAAATTATACAGGGTGTCTCACCGGGAACTGAATCGATCAATATAGAGAAAAGTACGCATCAGCAAATTTTGAAAATTTAGATAATTACTAATTTCGGTGTGGCCAATCCAACTAAATTATACAAGCAGCTGTCACTTCCGCTTATATCGGAAGTCGATATCAACTTGCTTATTTCAAATAGAACACTCTATATATTTTAGGATTTTCGAAAAGGCCATAAAATTCTTAGTCGAAAATATGTAGCATATCCCATACCTAAACCTAGCGCCGTTTCAGAGATATTTGACATTTTATAGAAAATATGACAGGTGCAACGGTTTGCAAGAACCGTTATAACTTTCTGCGTGTAAAAGATCCTCATTTGCTTCTTATCACATAAAAAGAACACAAGGAGAACTATGTTGTACAACTGAAATAAATTCAATAATATCATACCGAGTGTTCCGGTTTTTGCGTTACATTTTGTCAACTTCAAACGGCGAAAACTTGCTTAGGTCACCCTGTACTTTTTTACGTCAAGTTGTGTAAAATTGAATTCCCTTTATCCCTCTGATATTAGCATTGTGGGGGTTAAAATTACAACTTTTTGAAATATTTGCGATTTTATTAGAAATTCATGAATTGTTGTAATCATTTCATCAAAATAGCCATGATTAGAAACAATCAGTCATTATATTATGTCAAAAAATGCCAGCACCTTTAAATTACACCCGCGAAGACTTTTTAAATTTGTTTATTATTTATGGAGAATGTGATAAAGTAATATTAAGAACTTGCAGCATATTTGCTTCTCGATATCCAGAAAAACGGAAACAGTCACCAAACACTGTAAAACACATACTGGAAAATTTTAAAAATTATGGCCCTGTCAAGGCAAAAATGCAAAGAAGAAAGCCTATTGTTGAAGACGAAAACATTGAAATAGTCATTCTGGGATATTTTCATGCATTTCCAAGGATGTCATTAAGACAAGCTGCTCTGGAATCGGAACTATGCAAGGATTCAATTCACAGAATCTTATTAAAACATAAGTTTCACCCGTTTTTATTCCATATGGTTCAAGGATTAAAAGAAACAGATTTCTAATAAGGTCTGAGGGTCACGATTCTTATTTGGGAAATATTATATGGACAGATGAAGCAAAATTTACTAAAAATCGACTGTTTAATAGACACAATTCGCATTATTGGAGTGACTCAAATCCCCGTATGTTCACAGAGCGAAACTTTCAGGAAAGTTGGCAGTTCAATGTTTACTGTGCCATAAGAAACGATAGAGTGGTGGCATTACAATTTTATCAGGAAAATTTAAACGGCAAATTAAATTTTCTCTTCTGCTAATATGTATTGGTAAATTTTTTGTTTTTTTTTTAGGTGAAAGATATCTGAATATCTTACAAAATTTGAATAATAACTATTTAGAAAATTTACCTCTTGCCGAACATAGAAACATTTTTTATCAGTAAGACGGTGCTCTCCCACATAACGCATATTTAATTAATAATTATTTACAAGAAACTTTTTATAATCAATGGATTGTCAATAATGGACCTTTCTTATGGCCTTCTCGCTCGCCCGATTTATTCACTTCTGGATTATTTCATTTGGGGAACTATTAAAAATAAAGTTTATGAGAGCCCATTAACAACCATTGAAGATTGTATGCAGAGAGTAAGAAATGCATTTCAAAACATATCACAGGATTGAATTTAGAAGAGCTACCCATGAGGAACTAATCCGAAGGTGCGAAAAATGTGTCGAGGTTCGAGGGCGGAATTTTGAGCAATTATTAAATTAAAATGAAATCATATTTTAAATTGATCTTATCTCTGCGCATACGCATGTTACAGTGTTAGTGTTATTTTGCGTTTTTGTGGATATCGTGTAGCAAATGTGCTGCAAATTCTTGATATTACTTTATCACATTCTCCATAAATAATAAACAAATTTAAAAAGTTTTCGTTGGTATAATTTAAACGTGCTGGCATTTTTTGACATAAGATAATGACTGATTGTTTCTAATCATGGCTATTTTGATGAAATGATTACAACAATTCATGAATTTCTAATAAAATCGCAAATATTTCGAAAAGTTGTGTCTTTAGTCCCCACAATGCTAATATCAGAGAAAAGGGAATTCAATTTTACACAACTTGACGTAAAAAAATACAGAATGTTCCATTTGACCTAAACAAGACTTCGTGGTTTGAAGTTGACAAAATATAACGCAAAAAACGGAACACCTGGTATGATATTATTGAGTATATTTCAGTTGTAGAACGTAGTTCTCCTTGTGTTCTTTTTATGTGACAATAAGCAAATGAGGATCTTTTACACGAAGAAAGTTATAACGGTTCTTGCAAACCGTTGCACCTGTCAAATTTTCTATAAAATGTCAAATATCTCTGAGACGGCTAGGTTTAGGTATAGGATATGCTACATATTTTCGACTCAGAATTTTATGCTCTTTTCGATAAACCTAAAATATATAGGGTGTTCCATTTGATATAAGCAAGTTGGTATCGATATCCGATATAAGCGGAAGTGCCAGCTGCTTGTAATTGTTTTAGTTGGATTGACCACACCGACATTAGTAACTATCTAAATTTTCAAAATTTTCTGATGCTTACTTTCTCTATATCGATCGATTCATTTCCCGGTGAGACACCCTGTATATATATACCTTATGTCTGTAATCATTCTATAAGTATGTTTTATGCATATATCTACACTAAGTTAGTATATACACATTATAGTTAGTATATCGACAAGAAGTTTTATATTACATTGTATTGTCTTTGTATAACAGAAGTTGCTATTAAAGTCTATATAATTCAAAATACCCTGCATAATTCAAGCCTT
The DNA here is from genome assembly GCA_963675555.1 of Leptura quadrifasciata. Taxonomy (NCBI): domain Eukaryota; kingdom Metazoa; phylum Arthropoda; class Insecta; order Coleoptera; family Cerambycidae; genus Leptura; species Leptura quadrifasciata. The sequence goes on along the minus strand of OY776674.1, from coordinate 145,514,785 downwards.
GTAGCCAGTGGGTTACCACTTTAACAGTTTTTGGGATTAAGCTCTGAAATTACAAATTCAAAACGGAGGGTAAGAAATTGCGGACAAAATGCTTGAAATTATATATAATTCGTAAATATAAATTTAAGAAATGTAATAATCAGAGTAAAAGTAAATAATATAGAAGCCACTGATTACACAGCGACACAGAATAAAATAAATCATACTTAACGATGCAGCACACGAATAGGAAGTCTCATTAATTTTTATTATTCAGATTCTTTCAAACTTATCATAAATTATCTGGTGTGCATCACTCAGTTCATTGCTGAACAGTCGGATGCTGGAGGCCAAGTAGATGTCATTTATACAGATTTTTCTAAAGCCTTCGACAAACTATCCGAATTTGGACTAACTGTGCACTTCCTAAACTTTTTTGAATTCTACTTGGTAAATAGACGACTAAATGTACAATACCGTGGATTTTGGTCTATGGATTACTCAGCGACATCAGGTGTTCCCTAAGATTCTGTACTTGGGCCATTGCTCTTTAACATTTTTATAGATGATGTCGTCATGTAAAACTGCAAAACATTACTTTATGCCGATAATCTTAAATTTTTTACATCTATCACTAGTGCAGAAGACTGTGTTGATTTGCAAAACGATCTTGTATAACTATGGTCTTGGTGTAGCGTAAACAATTTACAGTTAAATATCTCAAAGTGGAGCTTTATGACATACACTCGTGCACAAAATCCAATAAAATGTATCTATACAATTAATGATGAAGAACTGAAAAGCTGTGGTCATTTTAAAGATCTAGGAGTAATATTCGATCCCAAGTTATCTTTTATTAGCCATATCAATCAAATCACCGCTAATTCCTTCAAAAATTTAGGCTACATTATCCGTAATTGTAAAGAATTTAACGAAAATACACTGAAACTTCTCTGGTTATGAAAATCATAAATATTGCATTGAAAAACCTCAGAGGCGTTTTCTTAAATACCTCTGGTTCAAAAGTTCTGGAAATTATCCAGAGAGAGGTTTTCCACATTGTGACTTATTACATAGATTCAACACGAGTGATCTTCAACTACGTCGGACGTATCACTCTCTTGTATTCCTTTTTAAGATTTTAAATGGCACTATTGACTGCCCTGAAATTCTTAGTTGCATTAGATTTCATGTTCCTAATTTGCAGACTCGCTCGCATTCGTCTCCATTCTATTTGCCTGTACCAAGAACAAATTTGCTGTTATTTTCTCCTCTGCACCGTATGTGTTCCAACTATGATTCTTTAAATAATAATATAGATATTTTTAATACTAGTATATCCAAAATGAGAAATGTGGTTCTCAATTCTGCACAACAACTGTAGCTTCTAAACTATTAGATTACAACTCTTAGGACTATACTAATCATAGACTTAGTTAATTTTTATTATCATTTAATTGTTTACCTTTAGTTTTAGTTATTATTTAGTTTTCTTTTTATGTTTGTAAAATTCCTGCCCTATAATTAGATTTCTGTCTGGGCAGTCGTAACCAAAATAAATAAATAAAAATAAATAAATAAACAATGGTTAATGTAATTTCATATCTTATTCGCAGCACATCCAGTGATATACCTCCTATAATTTTCTGTCTATGAGATGGACATGTTACCGGTTACTGAAACTTACTAAATAAGTACTTAAAGTTCAAAATGTTGTTTGTAGTGGATTATATTTGTTTACCTGCCTCATAGTGCCTCAAAGACATCACGCCTTTACTATAAACACCATAAATAAATATAGTAGACACGTGGCCATTATGCTCTATCTCTATACCTGTTTCATAAACTAAAATAGCAAGGGTCCCGTTTAAGAATCCGACATGATGGTACGAGACTACCTGTAAAGTCAAGAGGGCAAATGGCACGAGTCGCAAGGGTCCCATTTGGGGATACGGTTTAATCCATTGCGTGTGCCGATTCATACGGAGAAACAGGTCCCATTGCGAGAGAACCTAACTTTTGTCGCAACAATTATCAACTGCATGAATATAAATGTCAACATTATCAATCATGGAAGTTTAAAATTAGGCGTAAATTGGAACTAATACTTTAAAATACGTATTTATATATCTGTTTATAAATGTAAATTCAGTTCACTTCTGGAAATTATTGATGGTTATAATAATATACAGGGTGTAACGCAACTTGCCCGAAAAATTTTAACCATACATACACCTTTAATTAAGAAGTCGATTTCTTAAAAAAAATGTTAATAAATGTCCAACACAAAAAAAGATACAAATTGTTAAAATTACAAATAAATGCAAATGTTACAATAACGTATTATTTCTATAAAAATTGTTGAAAGTTCTGCCAATTGACAATCAAGCACACCTGAACCCGTCTAATCTAATTTTGTCACACTAACTGAAGTGTTCTCGCTTCCTGCTGTTCCCGAAGATGCAGATTATGGACAGCTGTTGTGATACGTTCACGTAATACATCAATATTGTTAACTTCGGTTTGGTAGACTTCACTTTTTAAATATCCCCACAAAAAGAAGTCAAGAGGATTTAAATCCGGGGACCGCGGAGGCCAAACTACATGTCCACCCCATCCGATCCAACATATTCCGTTTAATTGGGTCAAGTAACCTCGGACTACTAAACGATAATTTGGGGTCACCATCATGTCAAAACCACATCCGACTTCGGACCTCCAAGGGCACATCTTCAAGAAGACCAGGAAGATCATTAAGGAGAAACTGCAGATATTGCTGACCATCCATCTGGTTTGGCAATATGAACGGACCGATTAGGCGTTCAGCGATGTTTAAAGTGATTCCGAACTACTGGATGAGGATTCTCAATGGTCCAAACGTGCATATTATGTAGATTGATTATACCATTACGCGTAAAAATAGCTTCATCAGTGACCAAGACATCGACAAATTTTCATTAATTTGCAACTTTAACAATTTGTATCTTTTTCTCTGTTGGACTTTTATTACTTTTTTTTTCAAGAAACCGACTTCTTATTTAAAGGTGCATGTATGGTTAAAATTTTCAGGATAAGTTGCGGTACATCCTGTATAGTGTTATAATTTGATTACTCACATGTGTGATCAGTATCATTAATATTGGTGATATTTCTGATTCATTTCTTTCCTCTGCCATACTTTCTATAAGATGAGAATTTTTAACAGATATTTGCCGGGAATTTAAGAGATTAGTCAAATATACTTAAAATATGTATCTAAATTTATTTAGCTAAACTTGTATGACTTGTATAAATTGCTATGATATCTCCTATCTTAATAGTATAAGATAAGAAACAAAATAACAATTAAATTTATTTTATTAAATAAGCAGGAGTCATTCTAGAAACATACAAACTTAGCAATCAAAAGGCGTACCCCAAGTAATAGACCTTATACTTTAGATTTATATTGGCACACAGATTGAAACTACGAAAAACAACAAATTTAAAAATTTTAGTACTTAGCTTTCTAATTGAATCCAAATTTCCTAATACGTTATTTTGTTTCTTCTTCTCTCCTGCTAAATTTTCTACCACCAACTTTCTATTTCCCTTGCAACTCAATCCAAGCTTTCTTAATTCTTCTCTCTTTGACATCAAAATCTTCTTATTTTTCTTCTCTTTCTTTTAACAAATCTTCTTACTATTTTAGTTCGTAATCTCCTTATATATTATTTTAGAAGTTTTATTATTCTTCATATACAATCTCTAATTCATTAACCATCAGAATAAAATCTCCAATTTTTTTTCATACCAAAAAAACCCTCTTTTCTTTTCTTTCCTTTTTCAACAACCTTCCTTTCTTTTCTTTTATTTTTCCCCCATAACATTCTCATTCAAATTTTGTTATTTTTTATAATTCCAAACTAACAGTACCAACATAAATCCAAATTATCCCGCCAGTACAAATGACATACCCACAAATTGCCAGCCTGACATACCTACTAGACCGTCAAAAATGACTTAACTTACAATTGTCGGAAGTGACATAACTAATCATAAAGAACAAACTATCAAAATGACATGACTGTGAGAATTTACGAATATTAACGATTTTACAACTTTAATACTTCTGATATTTTGAAACAAATAAACTTCATTATAAGAGGTAGATACCGGCAATTTTGGCGCCCAACGGGGGGCTCTTTTAATAACAATACAAACATACAGACTATGAATATAAAAGATTTGTTACAAGTAAACAAACAAACATTTCTTATATTGAAATAAATTTTTGCTAATTACATGTTCTCAGTGTAAGAAACTTAGAACAGGTAAAATCATTTCTATGATCTCTGACGATAAAATTGACGTTGACATTAGCGAAATTAAAAGGAATATTGCGGAATCAGAGAATGTAATGTATGACAATAAAGTACCTTATGTAATACGTCCAAACTTAACATTTGATACTAAATATTTTTGAGATAATAAGATCCATCCAAAGATTTTTATATCAGATTTTAAGCAATATTTGACTGACTTTAAACTCTTCAGACATCATTAAAGTAATTATACATGCATACAGCAAGAAGAATATGAAACATTTGATACATTTGAAAAATTATTTTTAAATAAATATTGGGGAGAGTACCACCAACAAAAGATCAGATTCAATTTATTTAATGGGAGATATTTTGAGAGAAATAGTCTTACTCGGGAAAGATATGTTAAAGGAAAATATTATGCTGTGCGACATCTTGAACCAAAATTTTCAAAAGTGTTAAATTGGATTTTACTAGAATACGACACTCTAATGCAAACCCTGCAGAACGTTATGTACAAGAAGTGATACGTTTTTTAAGATTAACACCTGAGTATGTATAATTAGGGATATTTGTTGTAGATTGATTCAATTGAAAGCATAATGTTTAGATTTCTTTAAATTGAATAATCTAAGGGGGGAAATGGATATGGTATCTGCCTTCAATGTTTTATAATAACGTTTATTTGTTTCAAAATATCAGAAGTATTAAAGTTGTAAAATCGTTAATATTCGTAAATTCTGACAGTCATGTCATTTTGATAGTTTGATGTTTATGATTAGTTATGTCACTTCCGACAATTTTAAGTTACGTCATTTTTGACGGTCTAGTAGATATGTCAGGCTATCAATTTGGGGTTGTGTCATTTGTACTGGCCGGATAATTTGGACTTATGTTGGTACTGTTAGTTTGGAATTGTGGAAAATAACAAAATTTTAATGAGAGGGTTATGGGGGAAAAATAAAAGAAAAAAAAGGAAAGTCGTTGAAAAACAAAGAGAAGAAAGGGTTTTTTTGATATGGGAAAAAAATGGAGATTTTATTCTGATGGTTAATGAATTAGAGATTGTATATGAAGAATAATAACTTTTAAAATAATATAGAGATTACGAAATAAAATATTAAGAAGATTTGTAAAAAGAAGGAGAAGACAAATAAGAAGATTTCGAAGTCAAGGAGAGAAGAATTAAAGAAGGATTGGATTGAAGGAAATGGAAAGTTGGTGGTAGAACATTTAACAGGAGAGAAGAAAAAACAAAATAACGTATTACGAAATTTGGATTCAATTAGAAAGCTGAGTATTTAAATTTGTTGTTTTTTGTAGTTTCAATCTGTGTGCCAATATAAATCAAAAGTATAACGTCTTTTACTTGGGGCATGCCTTTTGATTGCTAAGTTTGTATGTTTCTAGAACCGACTTCTGTTTGTTTAATAAAATAAATTTAATTGTTATTTTGTTTCTCATCTTATACTATTAAGGTAGGAGATATCATCACAATTTGTTTGGCGTAACCAACATGTATACACTTTATTCTTTGCCAAATTGTTTTAGGAATAATTGCCATACTGTAAAGCTATAATTATCTCGTCATGACGTCAGCTTGGTTGGCGATATGGTCGTCAGTAAATGTAATATTTATACCCTTCCTGTTTTAGTAAACTTTTACTAAAAGTTGAAACACTCTGAACGTAATTATTTTTTAAATGTTTCATAGCTCTTATACATACTAGTCTATATTTTTACAAAAACAATAGGATTCCTCCTCTAACGTTAACTTACTGACCTAATTTCAATGCATTTGGCTTTTGCTTACTCAGTTATCGTACTTACAAAGAATGCGATGAATGGCCAGACATATGGACAGATTAAAGAACATGCAGGCAAGTAAGCAGACATACGGATATTTGGAAAGTGCGAAAGTAGTAACATCAATGTTTTTAATTTGCGGACAATATTTTTTTCACCTTTTTGTACAGCTTCATGTATAAATAAGAGTTAACAAGAATTTTCCAGTAATAATGTAGTATCTTTATACCCAAAATAGGTACAGTGGTATAGGCTCGGGAACCTCTGTGAATGGAACATAAATATTTATAGACTATGACATCTTCTCTGTTTCGTTCTGCAAGTTTTCATAAACCATGTTATACGGCTGCTAAGAAGTTGCTGTACAAGAGCTGCAAGTAAATTTTCTGCCTAAAAATTTTCAATTATAAAGCATCCACATAATGCATCTGAATATATGTCTACTGCATGGATAGCGATGCAAATTCTTATGGAGAACTGTTAGCAAACTAATCTAAGGATTTGCTAACATCTAGTGGATTTTGCTGTATGTAGAAAACTAAATCTGTGAAGCGAAAAAATAATACTCTGATTATTTCGTAAGCGATTGCTTTAATATTTTGTAAAATTTTCCTGTTAACTTGACAAAAAATATATAAAGATGCCACGTCATATTTACTTTTAGAAAATCCAATATGGTTGCTTGAAAATTTTGAAGAGGCACACTACAGAAGTACTTATAAATCCCTGAAGCAGCATTCTGGTATGTGCTATATATATCTTATAAAACAATATCGCTAAATTAAACAAACTTATAAAGCAATCGTAAATTGGCAAAACCAATCGTTGATATATTTCTAATGAAAATTTTATGGAGCACTCAATTAATGGTATAATTTTGATTTCAAATGACAAGTATGCTAAATTTTTTATTAAATAACAGCCTATATTTTTCATAAATCTGGTACATTTTCCAAGCAGTCCTTCGAAATCCTTAAAAATTCAAAAAAATCAAATATCCCGTCTAACATCCAAAATTTATCCACATTGCAGTACAACTTTTAATAGCAAATGGTACACGAAAAATACAAAGTTTCGATAAAACTATCTAGGAAATCTTAATTTTTTTAACTTATAAAACGGCTTAAATTTAGATGTAGTCAGAATGTTTTTTTGTAGGATCCGATAGACTGAAGATCGGCTTATATCGTTTTCTCTTGCCAATTCTCTTATAGTGCGATGAGGATCTTCAATCACGCTCAAAAGTATGACCGTTTCGTTTTCTCCATTTGCTAAGTTTTTTGTTCATTCTTTTTTCTCATATTCCACTTCCACCGTGTTATTAAATCGTTCCATCAATCTCTCAAATAATTTTTTAGAAGGCATAGCAAACAATGTTTATCACTTGCACCCAGAAGTGCACTTGACACTATACCACTTTCATAAAAAAATAATTTTCCAAAGTTTTCTAATAAGACCGTTATTGAACATTGACCCACTATTTCGACCTGTATAAGGCTCTAAGCGTTATTGGAAGACCAGATATAGCACATGCGATCTTCTATAATATAAATGTCCAGTAAATATCAATTAATTAACAGATAGTAGTGTCAATGATGGTTTTTACTTCTAAACTCTCAAGAGCAGAATCGATTTTGATGATTTTTGAAAAATATTTTTTATATTCAATTGTTCAATATCAGAAACATTTCAGCTAGAGTGTTCAAGCATTTATATTGCTTAAATAACAACAAAAAATTATTAAACAATTTTTTGTTCGGCTGAATTTTAAGTACAATTGACTATTTTTAACAATTTAGTACAAACAATAATTTCTGAAGTAAAAAAATATATTTTGGTGTTTCTACAAATAATTAATTATTATAACGTGATAACTTTAAGAAAATGACATAAATAAAATAGTTTCTTTATTAATGCCTAATGCCTATTGGAGTTTAATTCCTTCGATATAAAATGTAGAGCAAATTATTTGATATTTCCGAACACAATTGGCATAATGGCTAGAGGGCTTGAGGTTACAGGTCAGAGTGAGCCTTGACCCTACAGGCCTACTACCAGTCGCTTATATCCCACGGTCACCTAACCACGGTGGACCAGGGATGCTGGACCCTCTGCCCAGCCACACTTTTCGTTCAACACTTGCCATCAACGACAAACTGACCAAACCTGTTCAAGACATTCGTTAGTTTAATTCAAAGGGTGATATTCGTGAGAAAAGATTTCAATTTCACTTGTACTTATGCTAAGATTAAGTATATATATTTAGGGTGTTTTATTTGATATTTAAATAATGCATATAATTTCTTAGTTTAGTAAAGAAGTGGACGAAGCGTTCGTTACGTTACCTAATGAATATTTACAGATTTCATAGGATGTTGAATGGGAAAACGGACTAATGTTCCAACCAGATTCCTACATTAATATTGCTGTTTAATCAAGCATATAAGCGGAGACATTACATTAACATTAACATTAATTTTAGTTACAAAAATACAGTAATAAGAATATTTACTTCATACTCCCTTAAAATATCAAATTCATATTTTGGGCCATCCGGATACTACTCTTAAGGGGTAGTTTTAGATGGTGGTCAGTATTTTCCTTATAACTTTTTAGTTTTTCTACCAAGTAGTTCTTCAGTAATTTATGTTTAAAAAAGGACGTGGATTTACAACATTTTATTGATAAATTCTTTTACACATAAAGAATGCTTTGTAATATTGCTTTGACATTTCTGTTATTTACTAGGCTTTGATTCGTTTTTCTTTCAAGAAATTCAAGTTTAATTATTATTCTATTATTTAAACATGAATGATTACACGTTATCTGATTTAACACGCGCAATTTTGACTTTGGGAGAATGTTTTGGCAATGCTACTGCAGCTGTGAAATATTCATAAATTCCCAAACAGAAATATTATAAATGCCAAAACTTTCTTCAGGGAGTCTTCAAAAGAAAAAAAACAGAGGTACTAGCTGTCCAAGAAACGCAAGAACTATTGACGTAGAAGAAGAAATGTTAAATATTGCATTGCATTAAGTATTAGAATATTAGGCTTAAGAATGAATATATCACACCAAAACGCTTTAAGAGTACTAGATGAACAACAATTGAGCCCGTTTCATTACCGAAAAACTCAAGAATTATTACCCGAGGATATGCCAATAAGAGTTGATTTTTGTGAATTGTTGCTTGTACGATTCCAGATTTTTTAAGTAAAATACTTTTTACTGACGAGGCTATATTCACACGACAAGGCATGCTTAATTCTCAGAGTATGCTTTTCTGGACTGAGGAAAATTCTAATGCTGTTGTATATAAACCAATCTTCAACCTACCTTCAAAATCAAGGTATGGACAGTAATTCTAGGGGATCAGTTAGTTGGATACCATATATTTCATGGAAATTTAAATGGAGATATAAATTACGATCTTTTGGAAAACACCTTGCATGATATATTAGGTAATACTTCATTGAGAAGAAGACGAAATATGTTTTTTATGCATGACAGTACAACACCGCATTATACCACAACATCTACCGGTATCCTAACGGATGGATTGGCATGGGTGCAAGTAAACCGATCAAGTGGCCTGCTCGGTCTCCTGACCTAGCTTCTCTTGATTTCACTGTGTGGAGTTATCTGAAATCACGAGTTTATAATACTCAAATTGACATGATTGAACAGTTGAGAGAAAAAATCGAAAAGTTTGCAATGCTAGATAATAATAATAATAACAATAATAATAATAATAATAATAATGATATCTTTATTGTCCATTCGACCAGTATAAACACCAAGGTATTGGACTCGTCAAGAAACATACAAAATCGTTTTGGTAAAAACCTAAATTAAATGTTTACATTCGTACAACACAAATTAAAACATGGAAAAAAATACATTGCAATATTTAATTCAAACATTAATTCAATAAATATTGTTTATAATGTTATAAATTTGTTACTTAAACTAAGATTTCAGATACACTAAAACACAAATTCTAAAAATTCTCCCACATCGTAAAAATCATGTTCCAATAGTAAGGTACGTAGCTCATTTTTAAATTTAACTCCTCTACTATTAATCTGTTTTAAGCGGTCAGGAAGCTTATTGTACAGTTTTATTCCCATATAATAGGGACTCTTTTCGTAGAGTGACAACGAGTGAGCAGGTGTTAGTAAAGTATTCTGACCTTTAGTGTCATAATAATGTGAACCGCTCCAAAATATTATTCCGTAAACAACTATTGGATAGAATTTTGCATAATAATACGATAGCAATATATTTTCATTTGTGGCAGTTCGCAGTCTGTACAAAGCAAAGCATGCAAGAGACAAATTTTTGCATAGGTCGTTAATATGACATTCCCAATTAGGCGCACTATCAATATGCACACCTAAGAATTTAGTTGATTTGACCTGTTCTAGAGACTGGCCATTTATTCTAAGTAAAAAACTTTCCTTATAATTCAGACCCCTAGGGGTAAAATTAATGAATACCGTTTCTCTTTCATTTAGCAATAATTTGTCAATGTTAAATTTGGAGATAAAGGTATTAATTTTTCTTGACTATTTTGTACTAAACCTAAGTGGTTATCTTTTATAATCAATAGGGAATTATCATCAGCAAACATAATTAAATAGCATTCGCTAACAACGTTAGGTAAGTCATTAATAAATAGTACAAAAATCAGTGGTCCCAGAACTGATCCTTGGGGGACGCCACATGATATGGACAACTTAGATGACTTACTATGATCTATTTCAACGATTTGTTGACGATTAGACAAATACGACTCTAACCAGCCACCCAACTTACTTATGATGGAATTTTACAGGGCGATCAGCGTTCCTTAAAAAAAACATAGATTGTGCATAAGGGAAAATGGACGACACTTTGTACAATTTTTTAACAATCTTGCCTGATTCTTTTGTTTTTGGGTGTGATGAATCCGAAAATAATAAAAAAAAATCGTATCCACCCACCATTGCCTCAATTTGAATATACGGGATGTGAGAAATTCATTTTTTATCTAATATCTGTACATTTTAATATACTAAACCATGCACTACATCTAAATGAAATGAGGCTGGCGATACTTATGCTTCAGTGTCTGTGGCTCATTCAGTTCATATGAAGGAAAGTTAGGAAAATCTAGACATGATTTTAAAGCAAATTAACTATTCTGCTCAAGATTCGATGGTATGTGGAGATTTGAAAGTTGTTTGCATGTTCCTTGGCCAACAAAAGGGATTTACTAAATATCCATGTTTTATATGTTAGTGGGACAGCAGAATAAGGGACCTAAACTGGTCCACAAAACATTGGCCTGCAAGAATAACCTCAACACCCGGAGAAACGAACCAACAGCTACTCGTAATTCAGCGCTCAGCGAGGCACATAGCCTGGAGAATAGCTGTTGGTTGCAGTCTGGTTACATTCCTTATATTAAAATAAGGACTTTATAGAGGAGTTTGTGACTGACATATTATGTTTAATTTAAAACATGCGTAATATCTTGTTCAATCTAGTTGAAAACGATGATAGTGTTTTGAATATTGTTTGAAAATGTCAAGAGAGAAATAAATTTCTTTAGTTTAGGATTTGATATGCTGCTAAAATATATTACAAATTAATCTACTATGATGTCCACATATAATATAATCGTACCATTTACATTTAATTCTACCTTGTTATTTGTACCATTTTTTCTAACAACCCCTTAATTAACCAAGTTCCAGGGTGCTTTAGTTCTGTTAGAAGAAATGCTTAGGCTTCGCTAATTTGATTTTACGTTTATAGTATCTAAAAATATGCCGAAAATTGTGAAAAAAATCTGAAATATCAGGATCATGAAAGAAATTAAGGAAAATTATAGAAAATTTTCTACTGTTATTAATATTCAAGTTAGCAGTAAAAATTCATAAGAAGATTCATAATTTTAAGACCGTTCGCAATGAAATGCTATGCGTATTTACCTGACTCGGACTTGGTTGGTTTTGCGAACTAAAATTCAATTCAACAAATCTTTGTTCAAGTATAACAAAACAAACAAATACCTCCCCAGAACCCGCCCCCGAACCGACCGTGCAACCACCGTGCTCGCGGTACGGGGGTGTTTAATCCTAAATGAGGCATTATGCTGTTATGTGTCTTTTTAGTGGACCATCGTCCAGCTTAAACGAGTAGAAGTCTATAGAGATGTGACGGACGTATCCGCTATCGGAATTATGGTCGTTACAACGTGCGTATAATTCCCCGAGGGAGGTGTACCTTCCTGAATTTGATATGAGGCGCATAAATTTGTGTTCGAACACTTTTAGTTTTTTTCATTGTTGTGGCTGGTATGCTGCACCACACCGGCGCCGCGTATATGGTGGACGACCTGACCACCATTATGTACAACAATGTCTTATATCTGTTGAGTCTGCTATCCCTGACCATGGGCAGATACATGCTCCTGGACATGGAGTAGACAGTCCGTACGGTCTCGCTGATGTGGGTGTTGAACGTCAGTCTTTGGCCAAGTCTTACCCCCAAGTACTTCACGCATCCCTTAGTAGGAGTTTTGTTTCCCCTGATCGAAATAAGTGTTATAATTTTGATTTCGGTGAACCGACGCGTGAAAACTATCGCTTTGGACTTCTCAGCGTTGACCCGAATCTTCCACTGGTCATAATAAGTCATGGCATGAGCCATGTGCGCATTCAGCAGAATATTCGCTGCTTGTGTGTTGTGTGAATGCGCCTACAGGGCTAACCTAATTGGCCAGCTTCGTATTCGACTCTGGGAAGCCAGAGACGTACAAGTAGTACAACTTCGGTAACTTCGGACTCCCGTGGGAATGTCCCGCCGTGTTGACAGTTTGTTATTCACTCTAACCTGCAGGGATCTGCCCGTCAGGAACGAATGAATGAGCATGATGAAATAAGTCGGAAAGTTATAGTTGTGTAATTTGTAAAGTAACCCCGGGATCCAGACGGTGTCGAACGTCTTCTCAATATCGAGGAGTACCATGGCGGTGCCCTTCTCGATGTTATATTGCACTTTGACGTCGTTAAAGACCTGTTCCACTGTGTTCCTGCCTCTCCTGAATCTAACTGGGACTCATCATCGATGTGGAGTTCCTCCTGAACAGCATCTACTCTGGTCAGGACGAGTTTCTCCACCGACTTGGCAATCGCCGGGAGCAACGAGGTGGGCCTGTAGCTACCGACGAACTTCGCGTCCTGGTTTGCCTTCAGGATGGAAACAACCACTATGCACTTCCACTGACTAGGCCAGTGCTGTAGCCGCAGGATCGCGTTAACGATGTACGTTAACTGTACAATACCTTTCCTCGGTAGATATTTCAGCAGTTTGTACTCGACGCCGTCCTTTCCAGGGGCTTTATTGTTTGGTAAGTCTTCGATGCGGTCGTGCTCTAAATTATTTGTTATGTTGTTATTGTGGATGTCGAAATGTGTAGCTAGGTCGCTCACTTTTTGCGCGTCTGTCATCGACGTCTGTCCGTTCGCCCGTGTCAATGCAGGTATAGCCTCCCACGTATGTTTCAAGGTCTTTGTCGGTCTTCACAGCGAGTTATCCTGAGGATTTAGTGCTGCCAGTTTGTCCCCCTCCCCCATTTCTGGTTCTTTGCAATGTTTATGGAGGGCGAACTAAAATGGAGTAGTTTCAAATTATATTGACCTAAAGTAGATTGAAGTTATTTCACGAATTAGAGTTCTTTCGAAAGAAATACGCCATTTACTTGGTATTGCCTACCTTCAAATATATCAAGTGGTAACTCAAAATGTTTATAAAAAGTATTAAATCGAAATATGAAGAAATGTATACAATATTCCATTTAAAAAATACAATTTTGTTTCGCCAGTTTGTACAAGAAAACACTCAATATATTTAAAAATACTACATGCACCCAAAATTATTCTTTTACCTAGTCGTTAGATCAATTATAATTTGTTTTTTAACAGTTGATTTTATGAAGATAAAAATTAGTTACTTATAAAATGAATGGTAAAAATCTGTTTCACTCCTTAATGTGCCAATGTAGTTTTGACGTTATAAATAAAAAAACTCCAGACAATGTTTAAGAGTTGCATTAGTTGAGTCAATAAAAGTTATCAGACATTGAATGATATTACTATTAATTTACTTTACTATATACAAACACAAAGTTCTTAGAACCTTTTAAATGGAAATGGAGTACATGATAATTAATAAAAATCATAAAATCCCGGCTTATTTATACAGTCCAAACAAACATCAAATACCGTAAAGTCAACTTAGTTGCAGTCTACACATTATTTTCTATTTACAAAATATAAAATGTCGCTAATGAATCTGGCTAGTGATTCAACCCTTCTTCTTAACTGTCCATCCAGTAGGCAGTGTAGATGGGGCTGGCGATAGGCAATTGTCCTGCTCATTAATCACTTCTATTCGCGGCACTCTTGAATGTCAAATGCAGTCCAGCTGAAGAGCCGATGCTGCTTTGAGGGTTTCATCTAGCTAATTGCTGCCAAAACGACGTTTTTAATTAATGGCCGAATATCACGATATTTTGGTATGTTCCATCAAAAGCCCTTTTTATAACCCGGATTATTTTCGCCTTGAAAAAAATTTAACGACGTCACGTAATGTTTTACATTACACACAATTTGTATCGAACACAATTTGTTAAGCGTTTTTAGTAGATATTACATGCATCCATAAATTTTAAACTAGCTGGAACCTTTCCTCGCAGTAGATCAAAATAAAATAAAAATGATGCATCTTTTTTAAAAATGATATGACAGAGGCGAATTGTTTTTATCTGGAATAAAAGAAGTTTAACTTTTCGATTAGGGTGAAGTGGAGTAAGGGTAACATTGGAGGTTACAGGTTTTGTAGCCCAAGTAATATTTTGATTTATAACTTTTGGTCTACGTGCCCTATTAGTTCTGTAATGGCTGTAAAATGGTCTTTAAAATAACTTTAACAACTCTAGGTCTTATGAAAGTCGTTATAAAGTTATACACACGAATATCGAAATTCCTTGTCGTATGATGGTTGTGGCGGACACTCCTACCTAACGTGTAATAGCCACATGATGGCCAACTATTTTTGGGATTTTGGGTAACTAAGAAGAAAAAATAACAACAAAACAATTACTATTATATTTGAATTACTGAAGTTGATAGATTTAATAAAAATTATTATCTGTTTAATCTTTCATTTATAGTCCATCATCTACAATTGGTGACCCCAACATTTGAAGTTTCAACAGCCTTCCGTTCCTGATGATCCCGACGCTCTGACCTTACTACCCTTCTGATTCTGACGTGCGATCTCATGATTCTCCAGCCGAGTCCCATTTCCTGTCCCAGCAGCTGGATTTCCCCATTATCCTGCCCTGTCGACCCCACCTCGTGCACCCTGAGTGACCTTCCCCATCCCACTGTCCCAACCAGTCGAGTCCGGCCCCTCCAAACCTTTTTTTAATTATCAAAATTAGTCCGACATTTATAGTCTCCCTGCCATATATATCATAAGCCACAGAGTCAATTCATTCTCTAAATTCTTCCTCGGCTTGTTTGTTTATTCATTTTCGATCAAGCCGCAGACTTGCCTCCATCTATGGTTGATGCGCAACCACAACTTCCGCATCATTACGCCACCATAAACAACACAAACAAACAAAACAGATTTATTCAAAAGTCCAATACAATAATACCGCCCCAGAACCCGTTCGGATACCAGCCGTGCAACCACCGCACTGATCGCAGTGGTCGATTGCAAGGCCGGGCGGACCGGATCTGGCTTGGTTAAAAACAAATTTTAAGACTTAACCTAAACACCTTTTAGCAAAGCAAATAAAAATAGGTAATACCATTAAAAACATCGAATATAAAAGATTTTAAAAAAACTTAAAATTACACATACTTTAAACAACTTGTTCACTGTAACACATTTAAAAAAAAATTTCAATTGACGCAGATACCTCAATTTAAACGAGATACCTTCTGCGAAACGCATGAACGCCGGGCTGCGCAAGGCTGGCCTAAACTTTTAGCTTTAAGAATTTTGATTTCATAATGTTTTAATTTGCTAGAGATTCGTGACAAGAAGTGAATTTAGAAACAAAAATGCACAAAAAGAAACAAGAATAATAAACACGACAAAAAGGATACAAACAGAGAGGAAGAGGGGGACAGAAAAGATTTAAAGATAGGCAAAGATATGAAATATTAGTAAAGGTGGATAGGGTAAGCGAAAGTTATAGTTGTTGAAGCTTGGCTACAGAGGTTGCCGGAAAGTCGGTAACGTCTGGTATGGTAAGAGGTGTTTAATCCGAAATGTGGTATTATGCTGTCTAATTTGTGTTATGTGTCTTGTTAGCGGACTATCGCCCAACTTGAACGATTAGAAGTTTTGAGAGATATGTTGGACGTAGTCCGCTATCGGGATTATGTCGTTACAACGTGCGTATAAGTCTCTGAGGGAGGTATACCTTCCAGAATTCGATATGAGGCGCATAAATTTGTGCTCAAATACTTGAAGTTTTTTCATTGTTGTCACCGGTATGCTGCACCACACCGGTGCCGCGTATGTGATGGATGGCCTGACCACCATTGTGTACAACAATTTTTTATTTTGTCGGTTAAGTCTGCTACCCCTGACCATAAGCGGATACAGACTCCTGGACAGGGAGTAGACCGTCCGTATTGTCTCGTTTATATGGGTATTACGCCACCACTGCAGTAAAGCTTCCCCCACTCTGGGCCACGAGACCTGAAATCTGGCTCGCCCAAATGGATGCGCAATTCAACGTATCGCGAATCACAAATGACCGCAGGAAGTACGACCACGTCGTTGCGTGCCTTCCTTCGGAAATTATCGATATAATTAATTTCTTGCCTCTAGTGAGGAAAAATGGTTGGACGGCCTATTAACAGGTTCGCAGATGGGCGACCGTAAGCCGTCTGATTTTTACCGCCATATGTTGGTTATCGTTGGAGGCTCACATATGGTTAGCCAGGAATTTTTGGTAACGCTCTGGTAAAGGCGATTGCCGAAGCCTATTTATATTGCCATCGCCGCCTCAGGCAAGACTAATATTGACGAGGTTATCGATATCGCTGACAAGATTTGGGAAGCTTGTCAAAACCTAATCAT
The DNA here is from genome assembly GCA_963675555.1 of Leptura quadrifasciata. Taxonomy (NCBI): domain Eukaryota; kingdom Metazoa; phylum Arthropoda; class Insecta; order Coleoptera; family Cerambycidae; genus Leptura; species Leptura quadrifasciata. Next base: position 145,497,536 of record OY776674.1, on the reverse strand, counting down.
GTCACAAGTTGTTTATTTCCTACCTGTTGGAATTATTTCTATATACTGTTTGTAACTTCTATATATCATTTGCAATTATTGTATTATAATGTAGATTTGAATTGGGAATAAACATTATTATTATTATTATTATTATTATTATTATTATTATTATTATTATTATTATTAGCTAACCATCCGTCACTGAATTCATCATTTTTTAATCTAGTTTTTTCTCATTTTTTTATTATGTATTATAATATGATCGACCAAGCCGCGGACTTGTCTCTGCCTGTGGTTGATGCCCAACCACAACATCCGCATTATTTCACCACGATTGCAGCAAAGCCTCCCCCGTTCTGGACCACTAGACGTGAGATCATAGCTCAATTCAATCATGCGTCACTGAATTCATCTAATTTTAACCCACCAAATATCAATAATTCACCTAATGTGCCAGATTTGCTTTCCCAATTCAATACTTTTAAGTATCCAAGCTACGATAAACCAAATTGTACAAAAACAACAGTTGTTCGAGGCACAAGTCTCTGCACTGAGGTCTACCTGCTTACCAAGTCACAATGAATCTTCCTGCCCAACTACCTCCAGTTCGTCAGGTACTTCCAACCGTTGCTCGAAGTGTTAAAATTGGCCACGATCGCAATCACGCTCCCCCAACCGTGCCCTTTTTGATCCTTCCAACAACACTGTGTACTACTATCACCAGCTGTATAAATATAGAGCACATGTGTGCGGCGATGTTTGGTGCATTTTTAATTCAAATTTTAATCAAAATTCTGAAACGTCAAGATTAAATTTTCCTGCGTCAAAAACACTAGCCACTTCCACCAGACACTAGTGTACTAAGCAATAAATCTCGCGTTTATATTTATGATTATACGAACAAATTACGGTTTTTGGTGGATACCGGTTACGACTTATCAGTAATTCCTAGGAATCATCTGGCAGATTTTAAAAAGAATCCAGATCTAATCCACACCACAGCTAACGGATCTATGATTTCTACTTACAGCACAAAGTTAAAATATAATATTTTTAGTCGCAAACTCCTCTACAAAATCCTTATTTTACTATAAGGAACCTAACCAGACAGCAACCAACAGCTACTCTCCGGGCTATGTGCCCCACCGAGCGCTGAATTACAAGTTACAAGCCTGGCGCATTAAGTGCAATAATTGCATATTACCATCAAATGAAAAATTAAATAGATAATTTTTTTAACATAACTTAAGGGTATGGTTGTATTAGGGTCGTTAAAAAAAAATGACCTCGTTGAGTCTCGAAGATAGTTATACAAGAGTCACTAAGAAACATGATAAAACTTCAATAGGATCTTGGTACGAAAATGTCGATGTCGTAAAAGAGGTTATATTGATTTTTAATACGACCTCCATACGACCCATAAACAGAAATAATTTAGTCCAGAAAGTGGTAGTCATAATAGAGGTTAAATAAGACTTTAATGATGTAATGCTTGTGCTGTCAAATGTCAATGTTAGTCGATTAGCAAAAATACCTACGAGCGTGAACATACATATATTACTCTCACAAAGTTTAAAGTATAAGTAAGTGTAAGTACTGGCGTATATATAAACAGTCAGAGACCCATAGGCGAGCAAGTTAAAAGAAATGTAGAAAAAACACGCAGTCACAGCGTAGTTAAACCAGAAATATTTAAGGAAATGTCGGTTGTTTGTTTAGATGAACAAGTCAAAAAACCCTATAGCATAGCTGGTCGCTAATGTAAAAATAAAACTAGATAGTTTAAAGCATGTAAAATATAAATATATTTATATGAATCGACAGTTCAGTCCAGTAGCGGATCTAGGATTTCGTCAAGGGGGTTTTAGTTGAATTTCTTTCTATATACTGACATGGAGTATTTTGTTATGAAATAAGAAATTTCAGAAACTTGAATTCCAATAACCATTATAGTCTACTTAAATTGTAATTTGCACAAAATTAAAATTAATGCATTATTTCTGTTATATAAAAATTAAAATCGATTCGTGAATAATGCTTTCTCAATGTTTCTTTATTGTAAAACACTTAACTTATCTATCATTCATATAATTAAGTATTAATTTTACAGGTATTACTGTTACAAACAAATTAAAGAATTGCTGAGTCCATAAACGGAGGGTGAACCCGAGAACCCCCCGTAGATCTGCCACTGGTTCAGTTACGCGTTAGTACGAAATACGCCATTGCGCTCTCTTTCATATTAAGAATAAGAGTCTATGCTCGTTTCTAAATGTAAAACGACTCCTGAGTAATTTAAAAATACTTACGACTGCTTGGTGGTTTCACAATTAAATTTATAATAGGTCGTAATAAGCAGTATCGGCCATATTTTCTGTTGGAAAATCAATCAAGTATGGCACCCATGTTTTATAAGCAAAGATATTAAAAAGTAAAACTTAATTCACAGGTTTATTATATGGAAATTTAACTTGGAAATATATTTTTTTTGATATTTTCAACATGTTCTATTAATTTGTATACATTTTTATTGTTTCGAACTTATATTTAAAAATCCTTCATTTCCTATGATTTCTTACGTTTTCTTTAGTTTTCATTATTTTGAAAGCGGGTTGTATTTTTGATACTTTTACAATAAAAAATAATCCTCAGCAGTTTTAGCATCATAACTTGGCTAGAAATCAATTTAAACATTTAATATTCTGTTAAATAATACCACATAATATTTTCATAGGACCCAATGGCCCTATAATACTCCAGTCGAATAGTTTCGCTCGGTGGAAATACCAGAAACACCCCTTTTGGGGCAAAAACACCCCTTTCATTAGTCATTAGTCTTCTTCTATATTTCTGTAAATATAGAAGAAGACTAATGACCTTCAGTGTACAAATTATCATAAACTATAAATAAAAAAGTATTATTTTTGTAATATGAAAATTATTTCTGTATATTGAAAAATAAAATAAACAAGCTTCCTTTATAATTCTGAATAAGAACAGTTACCAAAAAATCGTATTCAATTTATTTAATTTATATACATATTTATCCATATATTATTTATTTTACAGGACAATGTTTTAAAAAAGTAAGTTTTGTGCAGACATTTTTTCTCCTTAATATAAGAGTCGTCTCGACTCTTCCTTGAGTGAAAATTTGATATAAAAGTTTACAATTTATACCGTCTCCTCTATAATCATTATGTAATACTATACATAACGTTCTAAAATTATTTTTCCAGTTTATTCTTATTCAAGGGTAGTTTACACCCCTATTCGGGGTTGGAATGGATTTTTTCATTGTAAATATCATGAGTTACAAAGTTGGAAAACAAAATCATAATTATTTTTTTTTTATTGTATTATCTTTATTTTTTTATTTTGGGGTAGTTTCAACCCCCTCTAATTAACATTAATCTTAATTTTTTTTTTAATTATAACAACACCTAATTACAAGTCCAAAAATAATTTTTTATATAACTTCATATTTGTTCTGAGAAGAAAGTTAGTCGATTTTTAACCGTTTTGATGAAGGCTGGCAGTCTTGATCGTCTGCCTCAATTTCGCCATCATCGCTTTCATCGTCTGCATCAGTACATTTGCCCAACGTCACAGGGCGCTCAAGATTAACATCGATGTCTCCGTCACAATCATCCATATCATCTTCCTCGGTAGCATTTGTACATCACCGTCCCATACAATTCATGCAGATTCTGGAGCATCGGAGGCCCGTTTTCCTGCAACCACACGCTGCGTTACATCCTTTCGAACATTTGCAGGACACTGTGTTTAGAAGCGTTTGTGGCGCCGGATCCCTCGTCGTAGGTATGGAAGCCAAACCACATTGAGAATTTTTCCAGCCTCAATCCAGTGGATTTGTATCATTTCCATACCATGTTTGGACTTGATGGTATGTTCTTAAAGAGTGCTCACGTGCCGCTGATTCGGTGGGAGGTAGGTTTGCGAGATTAAATCGATGTTTGATTAGAGATTTTGCAAACAGTTGGAATCGCAACTCATTCAGGGTGTTTCCCGTGGTTTTGTTGTCATAAAGCCTAGCCACAACCAACTCATCGGGGTTTGCGTTCACGTCTCGGAGAACCCTAACAGCTGTCTGCAGTTCCTCATTACTCTTCAGCAGTGTTACGAATTTCATTTTGCCCTGCCTGAAAAACGAAGACGTTGTATCGCACCCACTAAATGCACGCAACAAGAGGATGTTTTCTTGCACACACGGCGGGAGATTGAAACTTGTGCAAAATAGTTGTTGTTTGGTTGTACCTTTGTCGGGTTTCATAAAATACATTTTCGTGGAGGGTAGCACACGAGCCGCCAAGATGACCAGGATATCTATATCTTCAGCCACTATAATGACCGAATTGTCGGGCCGAGATAACTCGAGTGCAGTGGTAACGATGAGCACATCGGCATCTTCTGGAGCTTGTGTGGTTTCGATTCCCTCGTTTTTGAATTTGACGCGCAACAAGTCGATCAATTTTCGTTTGTTTGTGTCATCAAAAAAAAAACATTAGCAGCATCATGCTTGTGCGATCGTCGAAGACGTTCAGCGGACTTGGTACTGCGAGCTGAAGGGTCGTCAGGATATCCATCGAAAATGACGACACTGTTTTTGAAGTATCTTTTGACGTAATTAACATATTTGGCGCTAATGTCGGCAAAAGTATCGGTTTGGTGCCAAATTACACGGTGCAGAAGATATCCTCCGTCGAGAACATGATGTAGGTCCTTAAATGTGGGTTCATCGGTAACAGGATGGAATAATTTATAGAACATAGACTTTTGCGTCTTACGCATTCCCGCTTCATCAAAGACCACAAGCGGATACGGAGCTAGTTCAAACTGGAAATATTGTTTCAATTCTGCATTGGATTTTTTTGCAAGGCAAATGCGTTGGAAAAGCACAAGAGGATCAACGGGAATATCCGTGTTGCGGATTTTTATTTTCGAATTGCACATGTCTATTATCACGTCTATGAAGTCTACTTGTAAAATGTACTGAATCTGAACTGAATGTACTTACTGACCATTTTTTTATTGATACCTGCATTAAAAACACCTGGAATGCCGACAAATATTTATAACATGTAGAAGCTTTGATATGGCACATGATTTCGATAACTTTTCCGCAAGAATCAAAAAGGGCTCCACTTTGAATGGCCGTAGCATCGTAACGGTTCACTTTAGAGACAAACGGTAAAGAACTTCTTTGTAGCAAATTTACTCTAATTTATTTTTTATAATAGGTATTTTGTTGATAAAGTTGATGGTTTGGGAGATATTTGCAAAAAACCGGAAAATGGTAACTTCTTAGGGCCAGAAGGGCCAACACCGACTTCGCTCGAGGGGGAAAACTTGGGAGAGTAATATCTGGGTCCAAATAAAGCGATTAAAGCAATTTCCAGCTTTCCACTAATTATTTCCTTATTGTACTACCTGTCGCCTGGCCGATAATTTTCCCACATTGTTTACTTACATCCAACAAAATGTGCGCTTGTCATGTGGCTACACTTACCCAGTCAGCTGAGCGTAAATATTTTTTAAAAATTCTAAATTTAAATATATGTCCTACCTATTACCAAATATTTACACAGAAAATTATGAAAGAGGAAATTCTATTTCCCATATAATTTATTCTTAGTAATTGCATTCTTTGTTCTTGTGGTTGTGGAGTGCCTGGAACAGTTAAAAATATAATTACGAATTGTAATATATGATACATTTAATACGTCTACAATAAGATTACATCACTGACCTTAGCTTCTGAGGACTGTCATTGTTATTTCAACCCTGACAATAATATCCTTTGGGGTCAAGATCACTTGAAAGTAAATTGATGGGACAGGATTGCTCATGCTGCATAACCTCTCAGATATCACAGAACTTCGCTTTCCAGAACTGGTCTAGATATTTGTGCCCGTTTACATAATCCTATAAACAGAGCTATAAGTGAAACAAATTGAAGACAATCACTTAAAATATTTGAAATAGTTCAGGCAAGCAGCATGAGTCACAGGACAACCGTTCATAGTGAAAGAGAGCTTCATACTGTGATTGTGTAACCACAGACAAATAAACTATACTTATTGACACGTATAGTTCAAATCACGAATCGTCGTTCACGTCATCAATTTATGTACCCATTAAATACATGATATTTTTCTATCCTTGTAAATAGAAAGTGTGACGATGCATTTTACAAATGAATTATATAATCGTTAGTTGTAGCGGTAACCAACGTTCAGCATTCTGTCAGATATCTGTCAATTCAGTAGAGTGCAGTGGACGTATGTATCAAATTTATAAATTTCCTATTACTTTTCGTTTTTAGTGTTCCTTTCTGTGATATGTTAAGTTTCCTGTAATTAGTAATTAGTTTGTGAATCTTTTAGTTTTACTGTTTGTAAAGAAAGTAACCTCAAAATTCCCGGCAAACAGCTGAATGCAATAATCAGAGACATGGTGGTGCATTAGTTGATCACTTTTTGCCGATATATTTTCATTATAAAATACTTATCACTAGTGGACTTTGGTTCTTTATGACCTTGAGTCGATTTGATTCAGAATTAAAAAGACGATGACTTGATCTTGGGCGACAAATATTTTACTCCGTTTACTTCTATATTCTTAAAGTAAATCCTTCTTTAAAAATATAGCAAATTTCACTTTTATGGGATTTTATCGGTTTTTAATTTATGAATATTATTTATATCAGTTTTTTGTAGTGAAACTCCTAATAAATTTAATAATTTTCTTACTGCTTAAGTTAATAAACTTTATTTTTCTAGGAACTTCAAGAACGTATATAATAATATCATTTTTGCAAATAAACTTTTAAAGATAAATACATCTTGTTTCTAATTTCTCACATTTATTTTTCAGCAGACTTATTTCTTGGGCCTGGTAATTTAACTTCAATTCTTCTTTATCTTGCATTCCTTGACGGCCATATCACTTATCGCTTGCATTAATTTTTCAAACATATTTGAAATTTCATCGCTCATATTTATTTTGTATTTATTTATTTAGAAGTAGCTTAGTTATAATATACTTTTGTTTCTTAAATGGTACTGTACTTCACAATAATAATCTGAGACACTATAAACTTACTCAATTACTTCCACGTCCAGTGGCAGTATGTAACGCAAAATAAATTTATTTATTTATTTTTTTGAAATAGGCTTAAAATGTCGTGAAACGTCAAGATTTCAAATTTGAGCGAAAAAAATTCCTGTCTGTCGTCCGGTCTGTCTGTAACTTTTTTGTGCGGACGTTTACTCTGGAACCGTTTATGATATTGACTTGAAATTTGGTACACTGGTATTATAACGAGATCTGGAACTAGATTATATTTTGATCTAATTCCGCTGAAGGGTTCGGAGGTAAATGGGGTAAATAAGGGTAAATAGGCAAAGCAAGCAGGTAAGAGTCAATAAAATTGCAATTTAGGGCATGTATGAAAAGCCAAGGTTTCAATTTTTTTTTGCATCAGTCACACCCCCACCCCTCCCACCATCACCCCCAATACCACCCCCACACTATTATTAAAGGGATTAAAGTGCGTATACAAAAACGAGACGTCTCAAAAATTTTTTTGGCGTTGCCCCATTGCCACCCCACCCTATTATTAAAAGGAGTAAAAAATTAAATTGCGATTTAGTGTGTATACGAGAATCAAGGGACCCTAAAAATTGTTTGGCACCAGCCACCCCCTCTAGCAGCCCCATTACCACCCCCACCCTATTATTAAAGGTAGTAAAAATTTAAATTGGGATTTAGTGTGTATACGAGAATCAAGGGACTAAATTTTTTTGGCATTAGCCACCTCCTCTACCACCCCATTGCCATCCCCACCGCACTGTTAAAGGGTGTAAAAAATTATATTATAATTAGTGTGTGTACGAGAACCACGGGCCTCTAAAATTTATTTTAGCATTAGTTACCCCCTCTACCACCCCCATTGCCACCCTCATTCTAATATTAAACGGAATGAAATATTGGAATACTGAGATTTAGTGTATGTAGGACTTGGATACAAAATCTGGATATAGAAGTAGTGATTCCTTGGGTAGCGGTTTTTTGTTATTTCTTCTACATTAGAGCGTATGTCTCTTATAAATAAAAGCACAAGAGTTACTACTTTATCGTCTACCTGTATTGATCATATTTTCGTAAAAAAATAAACTTGATTTCACAGTTTTTTTATTAAGTTTATTAAACCAAAAAAATATAAAATACTTACATAGGTTCATCCTATACAAAAGTCTACAATAATTTATGTATAAGTATAATGTAACAAAAGAACAATTAAATTGAAATTAGTTTTATATATTTTTTTTATATATAAGTATACAGATGAACAGCACCAAGCTGATATGAAAACACCTCATAAAGTGCTTGTATTGTGAATTTCATGTTAACTTAATTACTGAGTTGATGCACTATTTAATTGTTGCGTTTACTGATTAAAAGAGTGAAAAAGTAATTAAATATAAGAATACAAACAATAATTATATATCATAATACATGGAACAACGAGAGAAACAGTGAGGTCTTAAAACAATAACACATATCAGTACATAAACACAAAATGTTAACTGCTTGTATAGGTGAGAAATTAGGAGATGATGTTTAACATAATAAATATATTGGCTGTAAGTAAAGGCAGTAAATGTAAATAAACTATCCATGTTGGAAAGTCTGACTTTTGCAACTTTATTGTTATATGCTTTTTTATATATATATTTATTTCAAAACTATTTAAACAGGTAAGGATTGAGTTACATTATTAATTGAGAATATTATTTATACAATCTTGATTTTGAGTAATAAATTTTCTTAATTCAATTTTATATTTATTCAATTTTCCTATTTTTTTGTGTGAAGTGGTAAAATGTTATGCCACAACAAAAGACAGATCTTTGTGTATGGCTTTTACTAACCAATGGTAAAGCAACAGTCATATTTTCAGTAAATCTATTTATATAACTAGGATGAGTTGGTGGAGTCTTTTCGTTAAACATATGTATTAAACACTGGTAGATAAAAATATTTTTTATATTAAATACCTCTGCCTCTATGTATAATAGTGTGGAGGAATTAAGACCAATATTACAGATCACTACACTACTAGAGTTCAAGTCATTAATGAAGAAATAAATCTTAATTGGACACAAAATACAAAGCAAACATTTAAAAATGTTAATGAAAAGAAACTACTTGATTTGTTAAAAAACGAATGCTGAAGATGTATACCATTGTACTGACCCAGAAAATGCCATACTTGTTTTACACAAAATACGAACTATTAATGCAATAGTTAATAGAGGTTGTACAGTACTAGCCGGTGAAGAAAAAGATATCCAAGGGTCTAGTTACATCCAAAGAGACAAACTATTTCAAGATCATATTAAACATCCACTAGATGAAAACCGAAAACAAATATATATTAACTACAGAAATAAACTAAGTGCTATTATAAAAAAACCTAAAAATAAATATTTTAAATCTATGATCGAAAAAAAAAATTGTTCGAAGAATCTTTGGGCAGTAAAACAATTCACTAACAATTATAAAGATAACGAAAAAAAAAATAACAAAAGATATCTCAGGGAATGGAAATGAAATAACTGATCCTTACTTATAATACTCATTTTTCACAAATAGGAGAAAAGCTGCCTCCAAAATACAGCAGGGGCCCATGTTAAATAACCACGTAAACCGAGGAGAAAACTTACATAATTCTATATTTCTGGAATTTACGGATAATTCTAAAATAAAAAACACTATGTTAGAATTCCAAAACAATAAGGCTCCTTGTCCAGATGGCATAACAAATGAATTGTTAAAACTTACAATCGATCACATAGCTGCTACATTATGTTTTATTATCAATAAATGTATAGAATGCGGAAAAGTACCTAGGCACTTCAAAACAGCTATAGTGAAGCCATCATTTAAAGAAGGAGATAAGCATAATATTTCAAACTACTGCCCAATTTATTTAATATCATCAATAGCAAAGATATTCGAAAAAATTATTAAAAAACTTCTAAATAGGTTTTTGGAAAGAAATAAAATTTTATCTGATTTACAGTTCGGTTTCCGTAAAAATATATCAACGCAAGATGCGATAGTTAAATTAACATCGTTAGTATATAATGCTGTAGATGATAGAAAACCATGTTTAAAAGTGTTTTTGTGAATCTTGCTAAGGCCTTTGACACTGTCAGCCGTAGGCTATTGTTGGATAAACTGAAACACATTGGCATAAGGGGTAACGCGTTGAATTTATTTAAAAGCTACTTGGAAGAAAGAAAACAGTTAGCAGAAATAAATAAAGTCCGCAGTCGCGAAGAAACAGCGTCCTATGGAGTACCACAAGGAACTGTGATAGGTCCAGTCCTTTTCACTATATATTTGAATCAATTACTTACCCTAAATTCAACCCGAACTATCATTTCATACGCAGAAGACACGGTTATTCTTTATTATGGATCTACTTGGACAGATGTTAGAGCGAAAGCGGAAAAAGACCTGAAAAATATAATAGATTGGTTTAATGCTAATCTGTTAACGGTAAACGTCACAAAAACAAAGGTTATTCCATTAATTTTTTTTGAAAAATCCTTACCAGAGTACAGTAATGTATCTGTAGCAACACAAAGTATCTGAATTGTTTCATCCATTATATCAATTCATTTTTAAGATGTTATGTTCATATAAAAATATCAACAGATTGTGAGGTGTAATCGCAAAAATGTACCAATTACTTCAAATTCTTCCCTTGGATAAACTAAAAATACTGTATTATGGCTTGGTTGAGTCCATTATATAATACTACATAATTGGCGGGGGGTCTAAAAAAACATACTTGCTACCTCTAGACAAATTACAAAAGAGAATATTGAAAGTTATGTATAATAAATCGTTAAGATACACTTCCGAACTGTTATACTAGTTACATTAGACAATTATTTTCGAAAATTACATTAATATTCTTTATTAATAATCCACAATACGTAACGGTGGTAAGTCATTTATATAACACTAGAGCCAACGAAACAGTGAACCTATTTTTACCTAGGTTTCAAAAAACGATTGGACAAAGGTGCTTCTCTTATATTGGCCCGAGGTTGTATAATATTTTGCCGAATTTCTGCAAACGTTTAAATGTTAAACATCTATTAAAAAAATACGTAAAAAACTGGATTGCTTCTTGTAATCGAAATATTTTTCATAACATTATTGATCCTTCATAATCTAAAGTCTTTCATTCTGCAATTTTCTAATTTTAGTTAATAATCAATCGGTTGGGTAACGAATTATGTAATATATATTTGTAAATGTATGTGTGTGTATGTAGGTATGATATGTATGTGCATTTGTATGCATATGTGTATACAATACATATATGTCTATATAATATTGTATTTAAGAAGTATCTTCACATATGAAACTAGGATATTATATCTTCACTTTTTTCCTGTGTTTTCAGTAGGAAATAGTTTCACCTTAACGTTATTATATATGTATTTAAATCTCCCTAATAACTTTTCCATTCCTTTGCTGCAACGCTGCACTTAGAGGGCTTTTCTTTAAAGAGGAATTGCAGTGCAGGATGGGACCGATACCCCTAGACGCCCATAGACAAGTCCAACTAAAGACCTAAATGGGCTCTTCCCGCTATATTTATTTCCGTATTATGTTGGATATTTCTACTTAAATGTATTTTCTGTATTTTCCCGTCAATAAATATTATATTATTATTATTATAAACACATGGCACTTATATAACTTGTTTCCTACACTTTATCTGTTTCTACTTATAAGTATCTAAGAGGCTCCCATTTTTGCGACCACCTTCGACGACAACAAGACTATTGTCTTGCCTCTTCAGTTTTCGAGCAAAATATTGTACAACTTGTACAAACAATATCAGCCCCATAATTGCTTGCCCGACTACGATCTTTCTGCAATGAAAATAACAGTACCGCTCGAAAAATGTGAACAGTTACATTTTTAAGACGATATTATTTTACGTTTAGGTAAACTGTTTCGGAAAACTGTAATATAAAGGAAAATAAAATGGTATTAAAAAAATATATATTATGCGAACTAAATATTCTCATTTCTAATTATTGTCATGAACTATGGTACATATAATATGTCATATAATTGCTACAATCGAGATGACGAACGCACTAAATAAATTTTTGGTATTTTCTGTGAAATGTGTGCTTAATGCATTTATTGAGTGGATGTGAAAAGTGTGAAATTTTGAATTGTGATGAAATGCATCTGCATTATATCCCAGGATTCATGGTGATGCTGCACGGACGAGAAGACCAGAATCTTTCATGTAAAATTGAATAATGAACTAATTTTGGCCTATAGAAATATCTGATTGAGTTATTAAAAATTACCTTAATTTTAGTAAAACCCTCTTTAATACAGTAAAAACTAAATACAAATTGTTAAGCGTTGAGTGATGGAAGTTTAGAGCAAATAAGTTTGCAGGCTTGTTTTAATACCACCGCAACTAGATTAATAAACCGGTATTATATTTTTCGAGGCTATATAACGTAGAAGCATAGACGTAATGGTAAGGGCTTTTCGAGTAATTAGGCTAAATAAAGCATTAAACATTTTGAATTATTTCGAAAGTAATTATTATTCAGGCAACTTTTCAGCAAGTATATTTGCATTGAACCGCTATTTTCTCTTATATTATTAAGCCAAATCCTAATCCTCCACGTTTTAACTAAGCTGAAACTAGTGTTAGGTGTGGTGTACGTTGGAGGGGTCCAGTGAGTTTCCATTGTTTTAATCGAACTCATCTCGAGTTCTCATTTCGTGCAAATGTTGGCGGCCATAGCAGGGAATATTAACGCTCCTAAGGGTGTTGGGGTCGTGAGGGGTGCAGCTCGGCTTTATCGAGCAGAATTCTGCGTTTAATCTAACTTGCGATCTATTTGTTTAAGCCATATTCTCTCTGCTCTTCCAACGCATCGTTCCTTCCATTTCATATCGCCAAATGGAGTTTAGTAATGTCGTGGATTTACTTAGACTGATTGGGGCATCAATTTGACATTATTTTACGGTTTTAATTTGTTTTTGGAGTCATTGCCCATTTTAACGTTTTTATTCTATTCAAGCTAATAATAAGAGAAACGAGGATTTGAATCAGCTGCTATCGCTTCCAGTTAGTTTATGCCCCTGCCGTCAAGTAGCTTCAGCTATAATGAAAGCCTGAATATTTTGTTAAACTACTATTATAATTTATTATAATTATACCAGGTGGTCGCGAACCAACGTACTCCACAATTTCTTTGTTGTTTGTAAATTTAAAAATTTCATTCTTGATACAGGAAAATTGGACAAATGTGAGCTACTTTTAGGCTAACAGGAACAAAAATATCACTTCCGGTTAAATCGGAAGTGGCATGAACCCTGGATTTCTTGGTTGCAAGGGTAAGCTTTGAGCCACTGAGCCGGTTTCAAGTTTTATTGAAATTCGGTACCATGAATTAGAAACAAAATTTTATATATGATTTCGATATTTACGCATCATTAGGTGACCAAATATATACGCACACATAACTTTTTGTTTATTGACCTTTCAAAAATATCCTCTTTTGTAATTTTGTTCGATAAATGCACTTTACTTTGCTCGATTGAAATCGGGCAAAGTTGAAGGCAAGGTTCTTTTGGCTTTTTCACTGTGAACGATAATATTTGATGCCTAGTAAACACACGTAAAATTTTACTTCGATAAGATATCACGAAATTGATATAGTGATGTTTTCATGAAACTGACTCACTTCAACTATTAAGCAGGCATCATCATGGTTACTATTTCAAGTTTCATTAAAATCCGATGCTATGGTCTCGATGGAAATACGTATTATTTATATGTTATCAAGTGTCCAAATATTTTTATTTATTGACCTGTCAAATTCTCCCTTGTGATTTTGTTCGATTTATTCTTTAGTGAATTTTAATCTTTGTTATATTGATACCAGACAATTTTAAAGTCATTTTATATCAAACGATCGCAATTTTACGAAACTAATTCACTTCGACTATACGGTTAGCATTATCAGGTTCAGATTTCAAGTTTAATTGAAATATAATTAGAAAGTAAAACTTTATATATATGAATATTGTTTAGCATCTTTAGATATAATATATAGTTAAAATCACAAAAAAATGAGGAATGCAATTCACGAGTTAATTACAAGTGGTTCTATTTAAAAAATAACATATAACCCTACATTTCATTAGGTTTGGAGGTCGTTATTTTTTAATGCGGCGTATGTAATTTTGTCTGGTTTGTTAAATTCTCATATCGTATCTGGGGCCGTATTTTCGAGCTTGACCGAGGCGATGTCGTGGACGAAAATGTGAGATTGTCGCATGAAAATATACGTTTCGTATTTTCGAGCATTATGAACTCATAAAAGATTTGCCCACTAGTGATCATAAGCTGCTTAACTCTCTATAAAATATTACCACCAAATCTTATTCATTTTATCTCGAACCTATTACACCCTCCGAGGTAATTAATGCTATAATGTCTCTAAAAAACTCGAATAGTACTGGCATCTACGATCTGAACACTAGAATTATAAAAGATACTCTTGAATTCCTTGTCATGCCGTTCACTCACCTTACAAATGCATGTTTTAATGAAAGTATTTTTTCTGATGCTTTTAAAGTTACCAAAGTGTGCCCATATTTAAAAAAGGGAACGTTGAGGAGACAGACAACTACCGTCCTATTTCAATTATACCAATCTTTGGTAAAATTCTAGAAATTTTGATAAAAACCAGATTAGATAATTTCCTTGAAAAATATTCACTTCTGAATAATAGTCAATACGGTGTTCGTAGAAACCGCTCTACGATACAGGCGGTGCACAGTGTTGTGCGAGATGTTGTCGGGGGCCTTGAGGAGGGTAAACACACGGCAGTGACTCTGTGTGACCTCAGCAAGGCTTTTGACTGTGTCTCGCATGATATTCTGTTGGAGAAAATGACCTACTATGGGATACTCGGAATACCCTTATCACTTTTTGAGTCGTATCTTCAAAATAGGCAACAATGTGTCAATCTAAATAATAGTATATCTGATTTTGAATTTATTAAGTATGGTGTACCCCAGGGTTCGGTCTTGGGTCCACTATTATTTATAATCTATATTAACGATCTCTATTACCATCTTCTTCCGGAAAAATGTGTCTTTTTCGCTGATGACACATCTTTAATATGTTCCGAAAAAAATAAAGTAAATTTATCCTTAACCATTAAAAATATTGAACTAAAGGCCGAATCTTGGTTCTCCTCCAATAATCTAAAATTAAATAAAGAAAAGACCCAACAGGTCACCTTCTCCGGCACTGCACCGCATGTGGAGGTGAGTGTGAAACTACTTGAGATAACTCTGGATAGCTCTCTGAAATGGACATGTCATATAGATCTCTGCAAAAAATTATCAAATCAAATATTTCTTCTGAGAGAACTCAAAAATATATTAAGTAATAACATGTTGCTAAATGCGTATTACTCCACATATCATACATTTCTGAGTTATGGAATAATTTTGTGGGGTAATTCGGCTGCGGCTATACGAGTCTTTAAACTGCAAAAAAAGCAGTTCGCATAATTGCAAATGTATGCTTAAGAGATCACTGTAAACCTTTGTTTAAAAAATATGGCATTATGCCATTACCTACACTTTATATTTATTATTCTCTTCTAGAAATTCATAAAAATGCATCAAGTTTTAATAAAAACTGTGATATACATAAACATCAAACCAGATCATCTAACTTACTGATACCGCCTAAACACAGGCTACAGAGATCGGAGAATAATACTCTAGACTTAAAGCTATACAATAAGCTCCCATCTAAACTAAAAACACTCAATACTCAACAATTTAAATACAACATAAAAACCATTATGTTAATGAATTGTTATTACTCTATTAGGGAATATATGGATACTCCTATTACGTAAGTAACTATGCTTGTGTTATTTTATTGTTTCTAAATTGCAGCACGGATTACTTTTTTTTCGTTTTCTTTTTGCATTGTTTACACATTTTTACTACTAGCGACTATATATAGTATTCATACATACTATACTATTATTTTTATCATTTTTAATTGTATTAACGTAGACGTAAATTCTCCACTGTTGTGATAATATCTACGCCTTTATTTTTGCACATTTGTATTTTCTATATATATTTATTCTATGCTTTTTTTAATATATTTCATGTATTTCTCATTTTAATCTACCTCATGTTTTTAGTATATTTATATATTTGTATTATTTATATACTATAATCTGTATACTACTGATGCAATCAATCAACTTTTTACTTGCTACAAATGTACATATTTGTATATAATGCGGTCAAATAAACTCATCTATCTATCTATACGAACTTTCCGCATGCGACTGATTTCGGGTGAGATACACGATAAAGCAATTTCGTGTACGAATGTATTCCAAGTGATCGTTTTGGTTTGTTTTATTTCGTGCCACATAACCTCTATGTCTCCAGCTAGGTTTTTGCCGTGGTTTGTTTATTATTTAGGGACTCTGAAGTAGACTTAGTTAAACAAATTTTGGTGAGTGAAAATGGACAATGGCAGTGTTACTTAATACATTTAGCTGCTATCGACGCCTTGGAACAGGCAGAAGTTTTGGCAGAAAGAACCCGGTTATTTTTCCCAGTTTTTCAACTAATTGTTGTTCCCTCGAGTAGAACGGAAGATCCTTCGAGGGATTTGACCTCAGCTACCCCTATCCCAGGCTTCCAACACTTGTAGGGGGTGGAAAATTGATATTTGTTTTTGTAAGAAAAAAATTAACATTTTGTAGGAGGCGTTTCTTTGAGGAAGGTGGTAGGTGACGAAGATTGTGTAACCACCCCCAAGGGTTGTTTTCACTCTTCAAGGGGGTGAATATTTTTCCATCTGTTATTGAAAAATAATATAAAAAATATGTTTATTAAAGTGTTTTTATATATTGATTTTTCCACTCCTTTGAAGGGTGAAAACAACCCCCGGGACCGGTTACACAACCCTGGTCACTTACCACTTTCGTCAAAGAAATGCCTCTTACAAAATACAATTTTTTTCCCCAGAAAAATATTTTCTACCCTTTTGAAGGGTGAAAACATCCCCGGGTTACACAACCCTGGTCACCTACCACCTACCTTTCTTAAATAATAACCTCCTATAAAATCTAAATTTTGTTCTCACAAAAACAAATATCAATTTTCCACCCCCTACAAGGGTTGGTAGTCTGGGGCAGGGGTGGCTGAGGTCAAATCCCTCGGGGCATCTTCCGTACTACTCAAGAGAACAACAATTAGTCGAAAAACTGGTGAAAATAAGCGGGTTCACGGAAAGGGGACTTTAGGGGTGTCTTTTGGCCAATTTGAGGGGCTTGCCGAGGTGAAAAAATTGGTTTAACCCCGGGAATCGATTCAGCACCCTCGAAAACGTGGAGGGGGGACATTGTCTAGTAATAGGCAAAAACATTCGGTAATTTCGTCATAAATACCGATTCTTTAAATGGACTAGCTTGGCCATGTTTGAATGTGAGATTTGAGGTAAATATGGCCTCAGGGGCCATATTTTAGAGTTCAATCGATATTTGTCGCATGCGAAATACTAGGCACCCAACTCGTTTAAAAAATTTCGTTTATATTAGGAAAAATTGGTTTGACCCTGGGAATCGATTCAGCACCCTTGAAAACATGGGGGCATTGTCTAGTCTTAGGCGTAAACATTCGGTAGTTCGTTCGACTCCTTCAATGGACTAAGTCCTCTGGGCACAATTATCCCTGAAACTAAACGCCCTCTCAGATGCAGTGGTCAACTAATTCTTCTGTTATTGGTTTTGTCAAACGATACAATTTGACAAGTCAACCCTTAAATCTTTAAATGGATTACCATAGGCATGGAATTGTCTTCCATGATCGCTTTCTGCCTGTTACAAGGCGTCGATAGCAGCTAAATGTATTAAGTCATCTAACGCTGCCATTGTCTATTTTTACTCACCAAAATTTATTCAAATAAGTCTACTTTAAAGTCCCTAAATAATAAACAAACCACGGCAAAAACCTAAAAATCTAACTTGAGAGATAGAGGTTTTGTGGCACGAAATAAACCAAACCAAGACGATCACTTTGAATACATTCGTACACGAAATCGCTTTATCGTGTATTAAGCCCCCATCCGTTGTTTCTCGCCCGAAATCAGTCGCGTGCGGAAAGTTCGCATACGAGTTCATAATGCTCGAAAATACGAAACGTATATTTTCATGTAACAATCTCATATTTTCGCGCACGACATCGCCTCGGTCAAGCTCGAAAATACGGACCCATATAATAAAAAATCCGCAATGCTGAATGATTCATATAAATGCCCTCCATTTATGATGAATCATTCAGTATTACGGTGTTTACAAAGTAATTTGAATTAGAAACTAATTACATACCTTTCTAAAATAAAGCCAAATTCAACCTTTCATATTTTGTGTGGCGTAATTTTTAATGGGCTAGAATCATTTATATTTTTAGTTTCCCTGACGTACATTAATGGAGGAAAGTTATCCCCGCGCGGTGGATTGAAGCGTATTCTGGTTGTTGCTTCGATACCTACTAGTAGTAAAAAATCAGGTGACCCTGGACTTTTGTGACTATAAACAGGCGCCAATATCCTTGGCTCTGATGATGGCCTGAGATGATTGAGGTCAAGCAGGGCTATTGCTCTTTAACCCAGATCATCTTGCAGACCAGTACTGGCCTCGTAAGAGTTTGGTCTGCCTTTTCGTTAACCCCGCTCACAAATATAAAAGATGCGGACGATGTTGGCAGACCTCCCCTGGTTTTGGTTGCTACGGTCCTGCCTGCCGGCTGGGCCGCCTCTTCTGGCGCTCTTCTATCTTTATTCCTGGGAACGTCATTGTCGCGAACGAGGGTGGCTATTGCCACTCTCGTGCTGAGATAATCTTTGTGGATGGAAATGACTGCCGGTATACAGGACGCCAAGTGGTATCCTCTCATCCAGACCATCAGTACGGTAGTATGAGCTGTCTAGCTCAGAAGCGTATCCTAAACAATTCTGCTGCGTTTTGGGATGGCACAAGACTAGGAAAAGCTGTCGTTGAGATTTCGACATCTCGGTTTAGGTTTGGCAGATGGTGTGTCATCATGTCTCTTCTTGGGTGGTTCCTGGTCTAGCTGGAAGAAAGCCAATTAATTATTCTTACCCGTTGTCTAAAATCTGGAGCTCCTGCCGCTTATGCCTCTGAGCGTCGTCGACTGGATCGTAATCAGTCGCATTTCCGATCAACGGGTTCCTGTGCTCAACTTCAAGGGTGTAGAGTTTCTTCGCTTTGTTCTGAATGTCCTCAGTGACTGGGATGCAGGTCACTGAAGGCGTCGGCGATTGTGACAAAACAAGAAGAGTCGACGGCGCACCTGAGTGCAACGTTTTCCATGCATCGTCTTGAGGTAGATCTTCCCTTGGTAACCCCCAAGCCACGGAGACATAGGTCAATA
Organism: Leptura quadrifasciata; assembly: GCA_963675555.1. Lineage (NCBI taxonomy): Eukaryota > Metazoa > Arthropoda > Insecta > Coleoptera > Cerambycidae > Leptura > Leptura quadrifasciata. Next base: position 145,477,952 of record OY776674.1, on the reverse strand, counting down.
GAGGTCTGAGCAGGGCCTTGATAAGCGTGAGCTTGTTCCTCGAGTTTAGTTGACTCTGTCTTCCCAACATGGGGTAGAGGAGCGCCTGCAATGTCTTCGCTTTTTTTACTATGGCCTCCGTTTTCTGTTTCCATGTCAGGCTACGGTCCATGATCACGCCAATGTAGTCTACGGTATAGTGCCATTGAATTTCGTCTGCGTTTATGATAATGTGTGCTGTGGGTACCTGCTTTCTGATCTCCTGAAGAGTATCTCCTTATTCTTCTCTTCGTTGATGGCTATCTACCCGCTTGTTACATCTTTCTTCTAGGAGGGATGCGGTTTACTGAAGATAGCGGGTGGTTTGCGCCGCTTACCAGGACCTAGCGACTATCGCCGTGTCGTCCGCGCAGAGTGCCAGGGATTTTGTTCGTACTCGGTAGGTCGGAGGTGTAGATGGTGAACAGATGCAGGGGAAAAGACGGATCTATGCGATACTCCTGCTTCTATGGTCCTGTAGATGAACACGTGATCGATTGCCTCCACTCAGAGTTTCCCTCTGTGGAGAGAGGACTTCATAAGCACGACGATTCTCACGGGATACCCCAGGTTCGGCATCTTTACGATGAGGCCTTCGTGCCACTCAGGCCTTGGAGAGGTCTAGGAAGAGGACTCCGATGACTTGTCGGTGATTGATCTCGTCAGTCGCGTATTCCGTTAGCTGGAGCACTTGAAGCTCGGTGGAGTGTCCTCCTCGTTAGGCGAACTGCTCATCTGGATTGATATCCAGTCTTACCCATGGCTGGCAGAAGACTGATTGGTCTGTAACTAGAAGGGAGGGTTAGGTTTTTACCTGGCTTGGGGATTATGATGACATCAGCGTGTTTTCATGTGGCTGGGAAGTATCGAAGCCTCAAGATGGTGTTGTTGATGTTCACCAGAGCAGTTACCCCCTTGTGAGGTAAAGAACGATGTGTCCTATCCTATCACATCCTTATGCCTGGCTGGGCATGAGACTGCTCAGGACCTAAAGTCGAGAGTGGTGTAAATTTATTGAGCCAGAGGGGCCTTAATTACAATATTAAAAATTATAATATTACTTTGTGCACGATCAAGTTATGAAAAAAGCAAAGTAAACAATTCTGAGCGCGTATGCATTAAAATTAACATGTATATACATCTTTCTTGACCTTCCAAGAAACCCTCCTTGCTTTTATAGTGCGTAGTCATATTTAAGGAAACAACCCTACGTTGGGTTGGTGACTTGTAGGTGGGGATGTTTTCGTTTGAGGATAATTTTTCATAAATTAATATCTTTGATGTCTAAAAATCGCTTTTACAAAAAGCCAAAACATTCGACTATTATACTCGACTATACTATTCGACATGTGTTTCGCTAATCATGTCAAGATCATAGGGAGACGAATAAGACTGCTCTTCAGTTTTAATCATCTCCTGGTAATAATAACTTGGTTAGCGAAACGCGCGTTGAGTAGTCCATTCGAGTGTAGTGTTCAAATGTATAGGCGTTTACTAAAAGTGGTTTTTAGACACTAACGATATTGATTTGTGAGAAATATCCCCACCGCGAAAACGTCCCTACCGCCGGGATTCGGACTCAGCGTAGGGTTGTCTCCTTAAACAAAATTACGCACCAAATAGTTGAAGGAAGTTCTCAGACGCTCATTGAAAGATTTAGTAGGTGTTGATCGACATCAGCATTTGATTCAGTTACGTGAACAACCACAAGTAATTGTAAAAAAGGAAATAAGAAACTTACTCTTACTCTCCTCCCACACAAGGCTCTTCTAGAGTCTTCCGGGATAAAGGGGGTCATCATTACCTGTGGTGTATTACCTGTGGTGTACTCTTGAAAATTACAAATTATATATATTTATATTTACTTTGTAGAATTGAGCACATTTTTAATATATACTCTGTATACACCTAGAGCATTTAATTAATAATATTTTAGCATATTAATTTGTTATTTTATATATATATATTTTTTTAAGAAAATATTTAATACTTTTTATTTTGTTTGCCTATAAAGTGATACAATCATTTAATGCCTACATTGGCTATGTAAACACACACAGGTTGAACAAGGATCGCTATATCCTTACTGCATGTTTCCTTCTACTCACCCCACCTTTTAAGGAAACTAGAATTAGTTCGTTAATATGTATGAGCCTCCTTGGCGCTGCTTACTGGAGCTTTGTCTACATTCCTAGAGCAGCCCTACCTTCCGCTATTATTTCATAGAGGGCACCAACGGGTCGCGTAGATTATAAGCTCAGTGTCCAGTACCGCTGTTACCAGCCAACACTGCCATATGGATGTGTTTTCAAAGCCCAGTTGATTTACGGCAACCTTTATTTTCAGCTATGCCAGCAATCTATGCGATATATTTTACGTATTTACAGAGTTCCAACACATTTTTGTATTAGTATTTCATATTCTATCAAACAAAAGACAAATAAACGAAACTCCTTAGACGCGTTCATTATCTGCGCTCAAATATCAACATAAAACAATTTTAAATAATATTCGACAATTTATTCCGTGTCTGAATTTATATTTTCCAAGTTGTTGGTACTATTTCTATAAATCCTTTGTTTCTTATAAAAGTATCTCATTATCGTGTGTCATATATGAACATAAACGATCTGTTAATTTTTTGCCAAAGGTTCAGTTTCAATTTAAACGTTTTTAAATCCAATTATTTAATTTGGTCTCTGTTATAGTACAATTTTTGTTTCTTCTCATTTTTGTTGAATATCTATGGTTGTACTTATCATGTCGAGAAAACGAAAACACGGGCGTCTTCACGTTGTTTTTGTTAATTTGTTAAGTTGTAAAAGATAAAACTAAAAAATAGCAGATTTCTAAATTTGTTATATCTTAAACTGTTAAAATCCAATATTCGTTATATATAGTTAAAACATGCCTCTTACTAAACTAAAATAGAATGCCAAATCTGAAATTAAAGTATTTGCTTCCTGTAGATGAGTTTTAGAGTGATGACTATTTTTTGTTTTATATCCTAGGTTTCGCGCATACTTTTTGATAATTGTATGAGATTAAGCTGACTGTAGTTCATCTTATTTAATTGTGGTTTATTAACTACTGAAATATTGGGCATGAAAGAACAATGAAATGGTTTACATTTGGGGTACTGCTCTCCACTGGGATGGCTTCTCGGTTGCAATCTGGTCACCTAGAATCACACACAATCAACAAAGCACAAAAATTTTTATAATAAAATTGGAGAATTTAAACGATAAAATCAGAGTACATTAAAGCAAAGCCACACGTTGAGGACTCTCGCTGTTTCTTTCTTTTTTTTTCAAGCCACGTATACACTTAAATGTCACAAAAAAAAACAAAACAAGAAGAAATAAAACACATTTAAAAGTGTGTGATAATCTCAATTTAAGTTACAAAATAAAACTATACAAAAAAACTTTGACACTTCGGCTAAATGAAATGCAAAAATATGGCTTAATTGTACTGTGAGAGACATACAATTAAAAAAAGAAAATACAGAACGGTAATTTGGAGCAAAGATATGTATGAGTTTGGGGGCGAGCGTAGGTGCGTCTTTACTATGTACATACTTCTGTATGCGATGTAAAGCAACGACAGGCGCAGTTAGTACTTGGATGGGTGACCATTCCAACGGAAACCGCGTTCTCGCCTCACACATCTTCCAGCGGCTTGTATATCAGTGTATGCGTGAAAGCTATACAACCTTAGGCGAGGGTTGTATAGGAAATATACCATCCTTCGGAGGGGATGTAAAGCCGTCGGTCCCTTGTCTATTAAATGTTAGGCAAGTAAAAGAGCCCTACTCTTCTTAAGGGAAGAGGTTCGGCAAAATTCCTGGTTGGGGGTAGCTCGTCTACAGGCGTCGGTGTTAGGCCTCAGTAGCGGAAATAGGCCGACGTTAAATAAATGTATATAAAAAAAAATAAAAAAAATATGTATGAGTTCTTCGTATATCTTGTATGTAAAAATATGTGAAACAGCCTGTTTATAACTTATTATCAGGCTAGCACAGTGTGCTAAAGCGTCTGGCTAGCAAACTGAGTATGCCTAGCAAAGTGGGTTCGAGACCCGCAAGGAGAAACAATTTTTCATATCGTTTCATTTTCAAAAAATTTGTCCCAAGGGTGGTTCGGTGTCCGCAATATACTGTAGGGCCTCGTCTTTCTTTACCTAGCACAAGATCCTTGAGACCTTTCAGGGGGTTACTTCGGTAACTTGAGAGGCGATTAAGAAAACGTTTTAAGAAAAGATTTTTTTCAAGCAAATATATTGGTATGTGCACGCCTACGCCACTGCCTCATAGAATACAGAAATGTCGCGAAGAATAGACTGGAACGTTCGAGAAAAAAAGCCCATCAATATATAAGGAGTGGATGCCGCGTACGGAGGACAGTTTTATATTAGACGAACAAGTGAACAGACAAAATAAGAACAGTAATAAGTTGTGAATTGTATTAATGTTATAATAATGATTAATTATTGTAATCAAATATTAAATAAAGTAGTGGTTAGTGAAAGGTCTTGTTGCAATTATTTGAACCTACGTGCAGGGTGTTTACTGAAAATTTTAAACACCAACGAATTAACAGAAACAATTTTTACTGGTCAAATGAACCGGTATGGGTTCCGGGTTGTAAAAAGAAAAAGGCGACTAAAGGGAATACCAGGATCAACAGCATGAAAACGGAGGTTCAATCGTTCGGGCGCCGGAATCATCTGATTAAGATCAAATGAGTCGGGCAGGCTTTCTCTCACTCGTGGAGACTTGCTTGTTATAAACCATCTGAAGTAAGTGAGGAATGCTTACACCACGTGGGCGCCTGCATTAGGCCCGCCGCATATTAAACCCAGCCCAGCACAGCCTACGCTCACGCGTGGGTGAATTCTGTGACACACAGTAAAACAAGAAGTGGCGCATATTGAACCCAGCCCATCTTCTTCGTCTTTAGCTTAGAATTAGGTGTAGGATATTTTGTCATACTGTTCGCTACCATTATCAGGTATATTTAATAAATTAATTTAACGTTATTCTGACTATCAATTAGATATTTTGTGACTGGCAGTATGGTCTTCGACCGAAAATAAAACAACCCAGCTCACGGCGATGTCCACCACGCGTGTGAGGTTTCAATAAGTAGATGAGAGTCGCTACACATAAATTCCCCCCAAGTTAAGATAGAACAGCATAAGCTTATGACCGCGTGGCTTAGTATTTATTATGCAGGCTCCAGGGCACCTGACGCACCCTGGCTTAAATAAATGTCTGCCTGGAATATGGGGGCACTGCCTCAGATAAGTTGCTATTGCCCCGCGACTCATGAGATTCAATATGGAGACCAATTTTTAAAAAATCTCAGAACCTGAAGAGCCTATGGAACGAGGCATCACAGGTTCTACAGCTCCTGACCAATCTAAGGAAGCTTCCTTCAAAGTAGTAAGGATGAAATCGACAAAACCCTCCAAGCTCTAAAATTGAAGCAGAGGGTAAAGTTGAGAGGAGCCGCTAGAAAAAGGTTCAAATTCCTGTTGGCAGAGGGCATGTCCATAAATGAGGCCCGGCTACAGTCTTTGAAGCCATACAACACAGGGAGTGTAACCTCTGCAAAAGGACCAAAATGGCTCCAACCAGAGGAATACACCTTAGAAAGTAATCCGCGAAAGCGTATTAAGGGACAAGAAAGGGACACATCGGCCGAAAGGCCCTCTTATAATCAGATTGCTACAGGTATTAGGGTTGGAGTTCTCTCCACCAACTTCCCTGCAGAACTGCTAACTATGGAGTAAATGAAGGCCATCCAGGAATCACTCCTGAATAAAATTGTGGAGCTAAACAATGAGGCTGATATAAAGTCTCAGTTCTATAGCTCCCATTTCAGACCCAGTTGGCTGGCACTTATTTCGAGAGTCGCTGAAGAGACCCAAATCCCTTACACAGAGATTCTAGTGACAAGGCAAGCACAAAATGAATGCCACAACTCAACCGGCTGGAGGGTGTATTGAAGGAAAACCAAACGCAACTCAGAGGAATTAACCTTCTCGGCAGACTTACCGTCTGTCGAGAAACTAATATCGAAGGAATATAGGATTAGCTACAAGTTTGGTTAACTACAGCAGAAGACGAAGAGAAAAAATTGTAAGAATGCTCAAGGTAAGGATAAGTTTGACATCTCCCAGAAAATACACAGGATGATCCGAAGAAAGGTTCCAGTAGGTCGACCGAAAAATCCAAGGTCAAAAGCAAAGTGCCTTACCAAATGGCGAAGGAAGGACATTATGTAGATAAAGGCAAGATGACAGCATTGGGCAACAGAAAAGGCTCCAAGCCGGCAAAATGATCCCTCAATAAGATTTGAAGTGCCTCCAAATAAACATCAATGACGTAAAAGCAGCCTATAGTGTGCTTAACAAAGTTTAGCAGAACAAGATGCTAAGTGCTAAATATCGTCTGTAAATATAAATTTCCTAATATCTAACGTTCAAATAACTACCCACTACAGGTGTTCAGTGAAGTTTCAGTAATTAGGTTGAATAAACACCGCAGCTTCGTCAAAAATTCGAGATGCAACTCGACATTCCTTTCTCATCATTCCATATACTGATTATATTTTTTAACTTTTTAAACCTTTTTCTGAACGCAATTTTTCTTAGCAATATCTAATCTGGCGATAAATTTGTAAAGGACGTTTGACGCAATTGTACATATTAAAAAAAATTTCTTAAATATATTTTTTGAAAATTACATAAATATTTTGAAGAGAAGAAGATTCGACAATAATATTATTGAGCTTCCTTGGAGCCGCCCCTTGAAAAATAACTTTTCGATACAGTTTTTGATTCGATAATTCTACAATATTATTAAAACGCCCCATATTGAAATATTTTTGTTTGAATTTTTTTTTTCTTTAATTATTGGAAAGAAATCGACAAAATACTGTTTTTAGGTTCACCCTGGTGCCCTAATGAGAAATTCTCAGAAGAGACTCTGAACAATCTTAGTAATATTTTTTGATTCGACGAAAAATTGCATTGGGTTCTTGCAGGAATTTTGCACTTTAACCAATTTTTATTATAAATATTTTTGGACCCTACTTGGAACCCCCTTTGCCACTTTGACTACAATTTAAAAACTGTTTGATACAATTTTCACAATATACCATCCTAAACCATTTTTGTTATTTAAGACATTTTTTGATTCGACGAAAGATTTTTTTATATTTTCCTTGAAGCTTTTATACTTTCCTGGTGCTTTGGTGAGAAATTTGCAAAGTATTTTCGTTGCAATTTTTTACTTTAAACAATTTTTTATTTTAAGCAATCTTTAATTAAACGAAAACTTGTTTTTAACCCCTCCCCTTGGCTCCGATATTATGGCGAGGGATTAGCAAAACTCTTTTTACAATAATATTCCATTTTGGAGAAGTTTTGTATTAAAACAATTTTTGATTCCATGACACACTGTTTTTTGCCCTCTCTGGAACCACCCTGCACCCCGACGACAGATTTGCAAAGAATCATTTCGACTCAGATTTGCATCCTAAATAATTTTTATATGAAACCTTTGTAGATTTGACGTAAAATTTTATTTTTGGACCTGTTCGTCAGAGACGGCTCGTCTCTGACGAACCGATTTCGTCATTGGACCTCTTAAGTCTTATCTCTAAAATTTCAAATTTCCTCATTGGGCCGTCTTCAAGAAAAGGTATCACACACAGAGAGACTGACAGACACATAGACAGCAAGCCAATTCGCATATATTCGCAATTTTTGCTCTAAAATGTCCACATTAATCAAAATCTGAAGTTTTGAATTTTTCTACGAGACCAATAAAATTATAAATATTCTATAGATGAGAAATTAACAAAATCTATGAAAATGGTGATTTATTACTAAAAATGCACATATTCTTTCCCATCGTATCATCCATCTATGTGCTTTTTAAATCTCAAAATTACTATCTTTATATTATAATTATTTGAGTTGGTATATTTTTAATTAATACCATAACTGCATATCATATTTAATACTTTGGTGTATGCAAAGGGATTTTATATTTAATGAATCTATGGAATAATACACGGTTATTAAAAAGATAATATGAAATACTTAAGGTGTCGCAGAATATTCAGATAATGATTAATTGTATCTTGTACTACTAGATTTATTGTGATACGTTTATTGAAGATTAGGGTTATTCTTTAATATCTGCAGTCATTATTTGGGAATGAGAACAATTTATAACATGATAACCAAACCGCTTTGTGGCGTTATGGTTTGGATATGTCGTTGATTTTTATCGAAGAGATATCGACTTGAGCAGTAGAAAAGTTTAGATTTGTTGCCAACTGCAATTAGTGCGTTGACCTTCATTATTATTTACTATTAATGATAATAAAGCTTTACATAAATGAAGGTGTTGCAAATGATTTAAGTAGTCTTTTTATTGAATTCATACTTAGGAAAATAACTATTTATCGGAATAATCGAAGTTCAATGAAATTTTATCTTTCTTCTTATTTAAATATGAGGTAGTTTCAAATTATGCCAAATAGTTCTGTTTTTTTCTTCTATTAATTCCCGAATCTTAAAATCTCTAAAATCAAAAACACCCTGTTTCTATGGAAATTATTCTTCCTCATTAACTGTATGACTAAAACAGTTATGAACATGAATAAAGACTAGGATATTTTCAGATTGTTTGAACTCTTCACAAGTGAAATTCTAATGTTCCTTGAGAAAATAAAAGTGAAAGTGAAATCGAACAATAGTTATTACGTGATTGAAATAAGAAAGTCTGACTTTGAAAAATGTTTCAAAGTTACTGAACAAGCCATCAAAAACATATGAGTTTCCTTGTATGCAGATGATCAATTTTTGACTATTTACGTAAGACCTACTAACAAAAATAATTATGCCAACAGATTTTTCTATTACAGATTTATATCTCAAATTTAATCTCTAAAAGTACTCTAGCGTTGAAAATAAAGTTCACGTATTCTTTATACGTATTATTTATAAATTATTTAAAGCATTTAACTATCGGTGATAAAAATGTATGGAAACCATTTGTATTGCTATCAATCGGTTATAAAATATAAAAATACATTTGAAATCGCATTACTCTTTAAAAAAAAAATTAGTTCATATTTTGTCCATACCGCATTTACAAAAAAACTTATATGTTCCTCTTTTACATAAAACTAAGTGGAGCCTGACATAAAGTTTTTAAAAAAGTCAATCAACTTCTAGTGCAATCAGATGGAGAGCTGCTACACACATGCTAACGCTAAGGAGACCAATTGACCCCGACGCATGCACCATAATTTAGAAATTATTCAACAACTAATATAAGCATTAATGTAGTTAGCGAATAAGAATAATACACCAATATTGAAAGAAATATATTTAAACGATAAAACTGGAAATAATGTAATTCATGTAGTTACTTAAGTTATGCGTTTATAATAGCCAGTCGCTCAAATGTAATTTTCAATATTTCTATGTAATAATACAGTAGTGCGTCTCACAAATATCTACGCAAAACTAATATAGTACATTTTTGAGACCAAAGTAGAGCGCTCAAAATTTACTTCTGGCTAATAATACTTAGTTAAGGGGTTGTCGAATGACATATATCTTTGACAAATATTTTTTGTTTTTAAATAACATAATATTGCTGGGGTTGACCAATGACGTGGCGCCCCTGAGAAAAAGTGAGGGTGACATATTCTTTCTATAGGATGGCCTGAACGAAAGTAGTTTTCCTATGGACTATCCAGTTACTACAAGCTCTAGATTTTCAGAAATATATAAAAATTCTTTTTTAGAAATATTTCTTTTACTCTTTAATATTTCGATACGTTTTAATCACTGCTATATATTCTGATATACAGGATGATTCATGTAGGTCGTTCGTTAGAAGTTTTTCAATTTGCAAGTTGGATTACAAACTTGAAATTTAGTATGCAGCCATAATCGATCATGCCCGTTCTATCTAAAATATTGTCAGTCCTCCAGTTATACAGGGTGTGCCAAAAGTCGGTACCAACTTTCTTATTTTAAATGGAAACCTATATTTTCTTTTACATGATTCGATTGGCCTTCCAATTTTGAGTTTAGGCAACCTAAATTAAGATAACCTAATTTAACATAATATGTTAACTTATCTGTTACGGGTTTTGATACATGTCAGTTTTATTTTTTAAATTGCCGCTGTAGTTGTTTACGTACAAATTTGTATATCACCAACCGCTCAAAATTATGAAACCGAATTGATGAAGCAGTTAGCTGGAAGTTCAGGCTAACAACTGATATCTCATCGGTGGTCCCATCTTGTACCATATGGACGCAGGAGATATTCAAATATCGCAATGAAAAATCGTCAAAAAATCGATTCTTTTCAAATGGCACCTACTGTTTTTTCGACATCATTCGAGAGAAAATTGAATTTTAAGGAGTTACTACAGCATTCCCTTTACACACAATCGAGTTATTCAATAAAATTCAAGAAATGCCTTGTCTTGCCGAGATATTGCTTGGTTTTTCAAGTATGCCATGGAAATAAATGACAATTCTAACAATTTATTGGGGCGAACGAGTGCGTCTTTACTATGTACATAAATAAATAAATAAATAAATAAACACCACATAAATTAGACAACCCCCAATTCCAGAAGCCAGGGCTTGTGCGGAAGGGGGTTACACATTGAAAAAAAACGCGGACATACAACCATTTCCTCCGACAGTGCCGGAGCCAGGATTTGAACCCGGTGGTGCGATGTCCGTGTGATTAATCGCGCTTGCCACCTCGCGCCTTAAACCCACTCGGCTATCGACCAGACATACTTCGATATGCGATGTAAAACAACGTCAGGCGCGGTTAGTAGTTGGATGAGTGACAGTTTCAACGAAGGCCGAGTCGTCGCCTCACACATCTCCTAGCGGCTTGTATATCAGTGTATGCGCGGAAGCTATGCAACCTTAGGCGAGGGTTGTATAGGGGATATACCATCCTTCGGAGGGGATGTAAAGCCGTCGGTCCCTTGTCTATTAAATGTTAGGCAAGTAAAAGATCCCTACTCTTCTTAAGAGAAGAGGTTCGGCAAAATTTCTGGTTGGGGGTAGCTCGTCTACAGGCGTCGGTGTTAGGCCTCAGTAGCGGAAATAGGCCGACATTAAATAAATGTGTAATGTCGGCACTTCACTCTCGGCGAAACATTTGACGGGGAAAAGAAGCCCGAACGCTAACATCCACATTCTCGAATAGCGCAGATGATCTACAACAAACCAGCATGGACGACGTCGAAGTAGCCGCTACTTATTGTGCATATAACTATTATAGTTTTGTGCAAACATACTCCAAAATGGGGATTAAGAAACCTTGGAAGAAAAGATGGTGGTGGATGACAACAATTCATCGAAATTTCTGACGAAAAACTTCCTTATGCAACAGGTTCTAACCTCAACTTAAACAAATGGTCGGCGAGGCGACGCGAGGGTGTAGTACGGTAGCTAATTCTCAGACCTCGATACGTCTCGCGCCTTTTGACTCGGGCTCACAAAACTGACACGACACGGAGCGCTGCCGAGGCGAGTGGAGACGGAGCGAGCTAAGATGAGCATGCCATCCACACTCTCGGTCGCCTCCCCTTGTCTCGGCGAGATGGAAGTGCCAGCATAAAAAAAAATATTTAAAAATATCTATGCGTCTTTTGAGTTATTGGCATTTTCTTAAAGAAATATTATTTTCCTCAAGGGTATTAGGTTTTGGAAATAATTGTTTCATTTGAATTTTTTTTTCAAAAATCTATTTCAATAACAAATAATAACAACAAATAAAGAGATTAACGAAACGATTTATAATACAATACAAATGCTCAACGTATGCACCGTTTTCATTGAGACAGTCTACATTACGCTCCTGAACAGACTGCGTTGTTCTTCGAATTTCGAAATGTTCCAAAGGATCAAAAGCTCTAACTATCCTTATTCTCAAGTCCATGTAATTTAAAATTGGATTTGTGTACACTAATTCTTCGACCCGACCCCATAAATATAAATCTAAAGGGCTAAGATTCGAAGATCGGGCGGGCCAAAGTGATGGACCTCTGTTTCCCCATCAACGAACTTCAAAGTATTCAAGGGACCAGACAATTTATTGTAAAAAATTACGATCACGAATCCTTATAAAAAATTATTCTCAAAAGTTGATCTGCGTACGTAATCTCTGGGATGTAATATTTGTAGCCTTATAAATTTATAAGAATATAACTTATGACGACAAAGAATCCTTTGCAACGAGGTACAAAAATTCCCAAATCAGCAGATGCTGTGTGTATATGCTTGAAAATATCCCAGGGCGTTAATTTCAATATCTTCATTTCCTGTCATAGGTTTAGTTCTCACAAGAGGTTTAACTACCTTCCCATCATCAAACAAATTATTTGAAGGCTAATATATTTACCTTTTGTGATTTGCGGCAGATGTGGGTATTTGAAGTTGAACGCGCGTCATCTTCTGTCAACTATTCTGTTATTTTAACCATATATTACAAACAAATCAAAGACAATATAATTTCGATAATGTTCCATGATGAAAATTGCACGAATTAATTAAGACAATAAGATAATAATGACACGACAATAGCTAAGTTTGACATTTGGCATTTTTTCCAAAGCCTACTACAAAAAATGCCAATAACTCAATATATGCATACATATTTTCAAGTAAATTGTAAAATTGTCATTTATTTCCATGGCATACTTAAAAACCAAGCAATATCCCGGTAAGATAAGTTATTACTTGATTGTTACTGAATAACTCGATTGGGGGTGAAGTTATGTATAAGGAATGCTTAAGTAACTCACCCTAAAATTCAATCTTCTTTCGAATGATGTGAAAAAAACATTAGGTGCCATTTGAAAAAGTCTACTTTTTGACGATTTTCCATTGCGAGATTCGAAAATGGCCTGGTACAAGATGGGACCGCTGATGAGACAACAGGTGTTAGCCTGGACTTTCAGCTAACTGCTTCATCAATTTGGTTTCAAAATTTTTTACGGTTTGGGATATACAAATTTGTTCGTAAACTACTACAGCGGCAATTTTTTCCCAAAAAATTGACATTACTAAAACCTGTAATAAATAAGTTAACATAACATGAAACATTATATTTTTAGTTGCAAACTCCTCTATAAAATCTTTATTTTACTATAAGGAACGTAACCAAACTGCAACCAACAGTTACTCTACGGGCTATGTGCCCCGCCGAGCGCTGATACAATTTACAAGCCTGGCGCGTTAAGTGTAATAATTGCATATTACTATCAAAACGCTAATGTTTCGATTGCAATAAACACCAGCCGAAATACTGATCCTACTAAAAGGAGCTCTCGTGCCAGTCGTCACACATTACTTGCAGACTGCAGTTTCGAGCTGTTGGCTCTCGTCAGTGCAAGGTAGGCATGTGACGACCGACACGAGGATTACTTGACTATTTAGTACATTTCGGTATCTTTGGGATAGCGACATGTAAAATAGTCAGCAGGCGCCATCTAGTGGTCCAGTGTCTGTTGCAATCGAAAAATAAATAGCTTGACTGGGCTTAGCATAGCTCAAATGTGCTTTTAGAGGGCGGAATATTAAAACATAAAATTTTGGTCGCAAACTCCTCTATAAAATCCTTATTTTACTATAAGGAACGTAACCAGACTGCAACCAACAGCTACTCTACGGGCTATGTGCCCCGCCGAGCGCTGATACAATTTACAAGCCTGGCGCGTTAAGTGTAATAATTGCATATTACCATCAAAACGCTAATGCTTCGATTGCAATAAACACCAGCCGAAAGACTGATCCTGCTTAAAGGAGCTTGTAACTTTTAATACTATAATATTTTAATATTCCGCCCTCTAAAAGCACATTTGAAATAACATAAATTTGTCTAAACTCAGAATTGGAAGGCCAATTGAACTAAGTAAAAAAATGTAGGTTTCCATCTAAAATAAGAAAGTTGGTACCGACTTTTGGCACACCCTGTATAGATGAAAAACTGAACATATTTGAGGTGGAACGGGCATGAAGTTCCAAGGTTGTAATCCAACTGCAAGTTGAAAGACTTCTAATGAACGTCCTACGTGAATCACCATGTATATATCAAAAATTGTGAGAATATTTAAGATATTTTTATATTTCAAAATATATATTATGATTATATGACCTGGGACACCAACGAAATTTTTATTATAAATCCTCCTAATCATCATAGTAGAGTGGCATTAAGTTTATACCTCAGAACCCAGCTTCAACGAATGAATTTATTCAAGACTTTTTGGAATCTGTTCTGTATACTATATATAACAATTATATTTTACTAGTACTACAAATATCTGCTTTTTATATGAGAGGTGTTTCCCACACTTTCTAGTTGATGAACAAGAAAATAAGTAACTGCTCACTGAATCTGATAGAGAATCGAATTTTAAGCCAAATATGCGGTATAGAATTTTGTGTAAGAATTAATATTTTCCAAAGTTATAACAATTTGAGGATTGGCATTTTAGCGTTGAAAAGATGGTACTTCGAGACAATTTTTCATATGTAACTCAAAAATATTACCTGTCTTTAATCGTAAAGCGATAAGGCGCACAAAAGGAACTTATAAAATGACAAATATTTCGATTATGCTTGAGACACGGCAATTTAACGATAGCACTCCAACGTTTATAAGTCGAAATATAATTTTTAAATCTCAGGTATTTAAAAAACAATACGAATGACGTCAAAAATGTATATGATGAATAGAAAAGGTGAGTAATTCCTATAGTTCTGAAAAGAATGAGGTTATGAGCAAAAAAAATAGTGTTTGTTAGGTTAATTTTTTTAAAAAAGCTTAGGGTTTACTTGTTACTATTGATCGAAAAATGAAAATGAAAAGAAAATCGAATTCTTATTTAAATGAGGTGCCACTAACGTGCTCAAATTTTTGGAAAATTATTAAATCACTCATTTTATAAAATATTGTAGTTTAAATCGGAGCAGTATTTCGGGATTTCATTAGAGAAATTCCTTTTTATTCTGTTTTAAATAACTCAAACACTTTTTCATTAAACGAAAAAATAATGGTTGTTACCTCCTTTCCCTTATTATATATTTTTGGGAAAGAATTGAAGCAACATATGCGAACGACTAGTTGGTTTAAGCCGGAGCAAAGAGTGGTAGATCCGGAGTATTCGTAAAAGTTCTGTAAGAGACATCGAATGTATACCATAAGTGACAAATTTTTGCTTTGTTCGAGAAAAGGAGACAGAGAAATTGATGTTATTTGGGCACCATCTATAGTGATAATCAGTAGGGTTGTCTCTTTTTCTCGAAAAACTAGTTTCCTATAGACCACATTGAAATTGTTGTTAAGGGAAATAAAAAATAGTAGTGTAAAATGAATAATAAAATATATTACATGAATAAATAAATAAACTTTATTATGTGAATTATGAAATATGCGATTTTATGTTATCAAATAATATTGGCAAACAAGGAATAATTAATACTAGAAATCAATAATAAAATTATACAATCTCCTAGATTCGTAGGCTGAGTAAGTTGACGGTGGAAAACTCTAGAACTTCAATTCAAGACCCAATTGTCTCTTGGAATATGGAATCTAAAGGGGTTTTTTGGCAATTTTTTGCGTTTCTTAAAGGGAAGTTAGGTTTGAAGTTTGTAGAACTGATGTCGAATTTAAGGCTTAACATAAGTGTAGAAATGTGGCTTCGAAAAACTTTTGATTACAAATGTAAAGGCGAATTTACGTAACATCTAACTTAAATGAAAAAGAACTGATTACAGAGTTCAATCTATAGAATTAATATAAATTTAACGCAGAATATAAATTTATAATTAATATAAATTTTTGAGAAGTATAAATTTTAAAGCTACTTTAATACAAATTTTTAGAAGCTTTATAAATATAACTTTAGAAGTCCAATTTTAAAAAGCTCAATTTTAAAAACTGATTCGCAAACTATAAATCGTCAAAAATGAAAAAGAAAAGAATGTTTTATAACCATGCGGCACATATATAATACAGTCAAAATAGGCTTTGAAGTGGAATATTTTCCATAAGCAGTTTTAGGGTTGGATCCCGTTTTAGAGGTGCTAAAGAGTACCCAAAAAATGTTTGTACTTCAAAGACCCTGTGCTTCAATCGTTATTAACAGTTTATTTTTTCTAACCGCGTTTTTCAGCCTAAAAATGTGAATATAGATATATAGGTCCGATCGAGACAATACAAAAAAAACAAAATCTTTGTAATAAAATTTTCTACAAATCTGTATTTAGTGTAGGTCTTAGGAGCACAAGCATAACCTATAAAAGTAAAAGAACTGGCCAAAAATAGTTTTTTCTTCATTTTTCTGACCAGGGGGTGATCCGATCAGCTTCAAACTTTCAGAAAATCTGCCTTTTTCTCTAACAAAAACACCAATTTGGTGCAAAAATATTAAACCGAGTGTGCGCCATTGAATTTGTTATTTAAAATTTAAATTGGTCGCCATTTTATGCCATTAAGTCCAAAACAGATCTTTTTTTTTTCAAAAGTTAGGCCTCGATGCTAGCTTTTTGATGCCGTAAGAGTAATTTTTTAAAACCTATTTTGGCCATTTTTTTGAATTTGTTTAAAAACCCAATTAACAAAAAATGAATTTTGTCGGCCATTATGACCAAAATAATGTTTTATTAAAGTAAAGGTATTAAAAACTGGGACTCGGCAAAAATTTTAACAAAAGAAACAGATACCAAAAAAAGAAAAATTAAAAAATCAGCAATAATCTTATTAAATGAAGATAAGTGCGTATCGAATTGTTCTGTAGATATTTGTACAACCTGGCTACCAATGTTAGAAGAAGAACTTAACAAACTCAACATTATCTAAAAGAAAATATCATCAGTTTATTTTGCTGTGTATTTGACATACTCAGCAAAATAAGAGTTATTCCAAAAAGCTTTGAAAACGGAAAGAGATTACTTTCCGAAACGTCAGCAAAATATATTATTTCTGTGTTTATTCTGATTTATATTATTTGCAAAACATAACCTCTGACTATTCCTTTGGCGTAAACGTCACGGGCGCAGAAGCTTTTTTACAATAATTCTATTATTTTGTAGATTCAGTGATTTGCTTTGAAGAGGATAATAATACATGTGGTAGAAAACCCAAATAATAGGAAAGAATAAAGGTATTAAAATTTTCTTTATGATCTGATAAAAAAATTTCAAAATTTTTTCAAAATGGCCGAAAAAATTAATTTTCTGTTTATTGGGTTTTAAACAACTGCAAAAAATGGCCAAAATAGGTTAAAAAAATTTTTTTCCGGCATCAAAAAATTGGAATCGAGGCCTAACTGTGAATTCAATTGTGTACACTGGATTTAATATTTTTGCAGCAAAGTTTTAGAGTGTTTTTGTTAGAGCAAAACGCAGAACGAAGAAAAAACGGTTTTTGGTTTTGTCACTTTTCTAGGTTATGGTTGCACTCCTAAGATCTACACTAAAGGTAGATTTGTAGAAAATTTAATTACAAATATTTTGTATCTTTTATGTTGTCCCGATCGGACCTATATATCTCGAGTTATTCACACCTTCAGGTTGAAAAACGAGGTTAAAAAAATTAATTTGTTAATAACTATTGAAGCACAAAGTCTTTGAAGTACAAAAATTTTTTGGGTACTCCTGGGTACCTCCCCGACATGATTCAACCATAAAATCGCTTATGGAAAAAGTTCCTTTATATTAATTTTTTGTGCTATTTTTACTGCGCTAATAGTATTTTAATTACTTATTAAATTAAAAAGATTTGAATTTAAATTTATTTAAAAAAATTGAAATTCTATTAAGGAAAAATTTAAAATTATTGAAATTTAAATTACTAATAAATAAAATTTACCTGGTAGTGTTAAACATAAGAAATGGACATATAAATGTAATATAAATTACTGAGATCGCACAGTTGAAGTTTGTAAGTCTAAATCAGATCAAAATCAGCAGGCAAATGATCTCTTGGTGATTTTAACTAACAAGGTTTTTTATCTTACCTTCTACAATATAATACCAATATACAAACTTGAAAAATATAGTTGTACTAATGAAAGCTGTAAAGTGGTACAGGCACCCCCATCTGTTAATTGGCGACTTAAGTGTATAACCTCGTTTCGTTAGGTAGATTCCCTTGCTCAAGGAAATTACAAAATCGATAAAAGGAATCTATAATTTCATAATTTCTACACCAAGCTTGACTTGATAGTGAAAATATAATCTAAGAATGAACTGCCCTATTAAATAGTAAATCGTATACAAACTGTCTGGTGAGAAAATACATTACATCATATAGGATACACTATATAATAGATAAATGAGCATAATTCACAGGTAAGGGAAATAGCCACATGTACAATAGTAAATAAAATATAAAAATGAAATATAAATGAATGTAAATGTTTTGTTGACTTGTAGACAATTGGTTTCTTGAAGTGCTATAAACAGAGATACATAATAGTGTTAAAAACATGGCTGAGTTCCTAAGATACAAAAATAAGTATATAAAACAATATGAAATAATTTAGCAATTATACAAAGAAGTTGAAACAGTCTCACTTACAGGAAATGAATCAAAATGCTATACAGTTCGTGCCAAATATAAGTAAAATACGAGTTATTATATAAAATTGTTTAAATGGACATAAGCCATGCCATGTAATATGGTACAAAAATTAGTTATCGTTTTCTAAACTCTATTTTAACATCTTATCAATTTTTCGGCTCAAAGGTGTTAAAACTCAATTCTCTTGAAATCACTCAAAATTCTCAAAATCACTTTAACATCGCATGTATCAAGAATGCTTGAGCATTGCAAATAGCGGCCTGTGATTTCACTGACACCTTGTATATTAAAATAATTAGCATAATATATTTATCCTTTACTTAAATTGAAATATCACAAAACCTAATGGAACTGCCATGATGCACGTGAGTGTAAAGTACTCGGAACTTTAAGCATTATCGAAAGAGCACTAATTTACTTGATTCAATATATTTACACTAATAGTATGATATATGGTCTATTTGCAGTCTAGTTATTTATTAATATATTCAGATTTTTTCATTTCATATTTGTTTTACTAAATTTATTTGAGGTATGTGTTACCCACCAGTGAATGAGAGAGTGATCGCGGTCGCCTACGCAATATTTTGCCATCTTCAGGTTCTCGCTGATAGCTCTTTATGTATTTTTCTACTCCCTTATGTAAATTTGCTGTTTTCCGTACAGTCTGTAGAATGGATAAGTGGGCCATTCCAGTTAACTGAACGGATATATTTCATATACGTTCTAGGATGGATATGAAATCGACCAATCACAGTTCGTTATTAAGTACATAGGTAACTATTCGTTTTACAAAATTCAAGTTAGTGCGTAAGCTGTCAAAGTAACTGTCAGTGTGTATTCGCGCAGTTTGAGCTAGAAAATAATTTAAAATGAGTGATTCCAGTGAAGAATCGATAAACGGTATACCACCTAAAATTTTATTGAAATTATTGTATGCAGACAAAATTTTAGAGATATATTATGACAAAAAAAAGTAGCTATATTATGTGGGGATTGAACCCATGATTTCTTTTTGTTGCATTTCGAAATATAACCGCTAGGCTACTGAAGCTTTTATAAAATGTTTGCAGCTAGAGCATAAGATTTAGCAGATGCTAAGTTTGTATATTAAAATTTGATTGAAACTATTATTTGTAGTTTTTTTCTTAATCCGGTCGTAGAAAAAGTATACTGTACAACTCGAGTGGATTATCCATATCCACTCTTGTTGCACAAACTACTATTCTACAGAAAATGCTTTAATTATATTAAAGTAGTATATTATTATATTATGTCACTGTGAAATATTATTACAATTGTTGAATATAATGAGAAAACATGAAACTTTCTAGCACTTTGTCGGAAAATTGCAGAAAAACATTATTATAAAAAGTATGTTACAAATCTCGCAGTAAATTGCATAATCTCGAAATTTCCGTTAACTTTCTTGGTTTATATTTTATAGGACAAATAAAAGGTTAGAATTGATTGCTTTCGAATAAACAGGGAATATACTTTTGTGATTCCACTTTATGAGATGTAGGCATAAACATAAAACTTTTACAGTGTACATTAAGAACGACACCTTAACCTTTTGTCCCTACCCAAAACACTTTATATTTTATAGATTCTGTTTCTCAGGGCTGTACAATTATCAGTATGACAACTTTTTTTTATGAATTCGATACTGGTACAGTATAATATAATAGAAAGTTGTGCGTATTATACAGGGTAGGGCAATAGTGCGTCGGACCTCGATATCTCGAGTTCTGCGATAGCTAGAAATTTTTTAAAAAATTGCAAGTAAACTAAAAAAAATTTTTTAGCATTACCTACCCCCTCTACAACCCCATTGCCACCCCACCCTATTATTAAAGGGGGTAAAAAAAATGAACATGTAATTTAGTGCGTATACAAGCACGAAATGTCAAAACAATTTTTTTTGGCGTTAGCTACCCCCTCTACTACCCCCATTACCACCCCTCACCCTATTATTAAAGGGGGTAAAAAAGACAAAAATGAAACATCTAAAAAAAATTTTTGGCGTTAGCTACCCCCTCTACCATTCCATTGCCACCCCACCCTATTATTAAAGGGTGTAAAAAAAATAAAATGTGATTTAGTGTGTATACAAGAACGAAATGTCTAAACAAATTTTTTGCGTTAGCTACCCCTTCTACCACCCCCATTGCCACCCCCACCCTATTATTAAAGGGAGTAAAAAACTAAATTGGGATTTAGTGTGTGTACGAGAACCAAGGGCCTCTATTTTTTTTTTACTTTTACATTAGCTACCCACTCTACCACCCCCACTCTATTATTAAAGGGAATAAAATATTACTTTGGGATTTAGTGTTCATAAGTCTTGGATACAAAATCTGGATGTGGAAGTGTGATTCCTTGGGCAGCAGTTTTTAAATTAAAATCAAACCAATTTAACAGTATTTAAATATGTTGCGAAATAATCTAATTTCAGTCAAAAGCCACACAGAGAATACGAATAATAAAATGAACAAATCAATTGAAAGTGCCTAATATCCAAAATTAAAAAATAACCTGAAAAATGTCCTTAAAAGCGTTGGTCTTAATAAAAACCTTTAGTATAATATATTGTTATGAATACTAAAAATATTACTTCCACATCCAGTGAAAGTATAGTAACGCAAAAAAATATATTTTTTTATTGTTGAAATAGGCTTAAAATGTCATGAAAAAAATTTCCTGTCTGTCTGTAATTTTCTTGTGCGCACGTTTACTCTTAAACCGTTTATGATAGTGACTTGAAATTCGGTACACTTATGTATTGTAACGAGATCTGGAGCTAGATTATATTTTGGTCTAATTCCGTTGAAGGGTTCGGGGGTAAATGGGGTAAATAAGGGTAAATAGGCAAAGCAGGCAGGTAAGAGTCCATAAAATTGCAATTTAGGGCATGTATGGAAAGTCAGTCCCAAAATTTTTTTTTGGCATCAGCCACCCGCTCCCCCCTCATTATCATCCCCAATACCACCCCCACACTATTATGAAAGGGAGTAAAAAAAATAAAATGTGATTTAGTGTGTATACAAGAATGAAACGTCTGAAAAAATTTTATTAGCGTTAGCTACCCCCTCTATCACCCCATTGCCACCCCCACCCTATTATTAAAGGGAGTAAAAAATTAAATTGGGATTTAGTGTGTATACGAGAACCAAGGGATTCTAAATTTTTCTGGCATCAGCCACCCCCTCCCCCTCACTATCACCCCGATACCACACTCACACTATTATGAAAGGGAGTAAAAAATTAAATTGGGATTTAGTGTGTATACGAGAACCAAGGGGCTCTAATTTTTTTTTGGCATCAGCCACCCCCTCCCCCTCACTATCACCCCAAATACCTCACCCACACTATTATGAAAGGGAGTAAAAAAAAAATAAAATACGATTTAGTGTGTATACAAGAACGAAACGTCTCAAATACATTTTTTGGCGTTAACTACCCCCTCTACCACCCCCCTTGCCACCTCCAACCTATAGTTTAAGGGAATAAAAAATTAAATTGGGATTTAGTGTATATAAGAAAATCGGGGGTTTCTAATTTTTTTCACATTAGCCACTCCTCTACCACCCCACTTTATTATTAAAGGACATAAAATATTACATTGGGATTTAGTGTGTATAAGACTTGGATGCAAAATCTGGATGTGAAAGTAGTGGTTCCTTGGGCAGCGGTTTTATTTTCTTCAAAAAATATATATCATATAGCACTATCAATAATGCGTGTTGCCATTTAAAAAAAATATCGGTGACATCATATCCGGAATAATTGTGACAAAAGATGCTCAATTAAAAATTAAAATCGATCTGTCCCAAGATTTGACTCAGAGTTGCCCTTGAGATTTTATTAGCAACTATCCATAATTCTTGTGCAAACTGTATATTCATTATATATTACTTTTATTATATCAAAATAGTGTCATATTTCTTTATAGTTTCCATCGACTTTTTCTACGAGACGCTGAGTATTCCAACCGTCCTATATTTCGTTTGGACAGCCCTGAAAAGTCATTTTACTAAGACATAAATTCCCCCATATAAGATCAACCACTCAACCTTTGCCTTTTATTGTCTGCTATAACATCATTAATCCCTTTTTCATTCTAATAGAACTTTTACAAAAATTGCTTTACAAACACAAAGAATGCACAATTCAAATTATATTCTTCATTTTATTTTTGTATATTTACAGGGTCACATAAATTTCAATAATTAATGTTGATCAATCAATCAACTTGTGATATCTTAAATAGCATCTATGATATATAAAGATATAAAGCGTAACTTGCTGAGTTATTTGAATATGTGTCTGATTCAATCATCAGTTACCATCTCGATAGTGAATGAATTAAACATTTATAATAGAAATCAAAATAATCGCTACCAATCCGAATGTTGTTTTAGTGTTTAATAAACAGTATTGAATTTTGTAGTTGGTTTCTTATCCTGAAAGTTATTAATATTATTATTTCAAGTAAGCACATTCTAAATAATATATTTAGAATACTCTACGTGTGTTCTGGCTCCTTGGACCTTTATCAAAAGCGTTGAAAATGAATGGTCTTATACTCCTATACTCTTATTTAGAATACTGTTCGAAATAAGATTACGATTTAGACTCAATCGTTAACCGATTACCTCAAAGTAAAGAAAGCTATTATTTGAAGACACGAGCGGTTTGTATATATTTCTTTCACTTAAGATTGTAATTTTGTGGTGAAAAACTTGAACCTGACGTGTTATAGATACCATCACTCGAAGGTAACTTATCGTCAGTGAAGAAACTTACTAATAAGGTTTTAATTTATGCTTCGAAGGAGACAAATGCAAAATTAAAACGACTAATTAAGTTGTCACCGTGCGACATTCTCGTTCTGGTCTGTATGCACTAGGTAAATAGATAGATACACAGAGGAGCTGGTTTTTTGACTTTCAGCACCGCGACATTTTCAGGTCGAGATTTGTCCTTTGTACCAGACTCCACAACTTTAGTAAGAGCCCTTAAGTTGTCCGTCCTTGGTTTTTCTTCTCCGAGTACTTGGAATCTCAGTCCCGCTAGGCTATCACAGTGGCGTAATACGTCGCGGGGTTTCCTCTTCCTCTTGACAGAACCTGCATACTACGTCCTCTGCCAGGCACATTAGACTCATGTATCTATTGAACCGGCAGTGCCCAGTTAGAAGGCCTACTATTATTTTGATGGCCTTCCTATTTTGGTTTAGTAGATCTTCCATGAATTTAGCCGATCATTCTTTAATTAACTTTTTGGCCTATCTCTGTTTTGGGAGGTTCCTCCACCATTCCAGAGATTTATTTTACACCCATTCCTTAATGGATGCTCATATGAGGATCTTATTTGTGTGCCCCTTTATTGGACAGTTCATCTGCCTATTAATTTCCTCTATGTCTCTCGTATCTTGGTACCCATGCTAAGGTCACTATGTTCTGACTTCCCAGCTCTATAAGGGTCGTCAAATATTCTTGTATGCACTAAGAATCAGCGATAAAATTTGACGACTAGAGATATTTAGGGACATAACGATAATTGTATTCATATACTCCATAAACGCCTCGGAACAGGGATCCAAAGTTCATAGAGAAGCCTACAGCAGGACAACTTACAAGTGAACATAATATTTTTAGTCGCAAACTCCTCTATAAATCCTTATTTTACTATAAGGAACCTAACCAGACTGCAACCAACAGCTACTCTCCGGGCTATGTGCTCCGCCGAGCGCTGAATTACAAGTTACAAACCTGGCGCGTTAAGTGTAATAATTGCATATTACCATCAAAACGCTAATGCTTCGATTGCAACAAACACCAGCCGAAAGACTGATCCTACTTAAAGGAGCTCCCTTGCCAGTCGTCACACACCACTTGCAGACTGCAGTTTCGAGCTGTTGGCTCTCGTCAGTGCAAGGTAGGTATGCGACGACCGACATGAGAATCCTTTGACTATAGTACATCCCGGTATTTTTACAATAGCGACATGTAAAACAGCCAGCAGGCGCCATCCAGCGGTCCAGTGTCTGTTGCAATCGAAAAATAAATAGCCTGACTTGGCTTAGCAAGGGAGCTCTTTTAAGTAGGATCAGTCTTTCGGCTGGTGTTTGTTGCAATCGAAGCATTAGCGTTTTGATGGTAATATGCAATTATTACACTTAACGCGCCAGGTTTGTAACTTGTAATTCAGCGCTCGGCGGGGCACATAGCCCGGAGAGTAGCTGTTGGTTGCAGTCTGGTTAGGTTCCTTATAGTAAAATAAGGATTTATAGAGGAGTTTGCGACTAAAAATATTATGTTTAATATTCCGCCCTCTAAAAGCACATTTGATCTATGCTAAGCCAAGTCAGGCTATTTATTTTTCGATTGCAACAGACACTGGACCGCTGGATGGCGCCTGCTGGCTGTTTTACATGTCGCTATTGTAAAAATACCGGGATGTACTATAGTCAAAGGATTCTCATGTCGGTCGTCGCATACCTACCTTGCACTGACGAGAGCCAACAGCTCGAAACTGCAGTCTGCAAGTGGTGTGTGACGACTGGCAAGGGAGCTCCTTTAAGTAGGATCAGTCTTTCGGCTGGTGTTTGTTGCAATCGAAGCATTAGCGTTTTGATGGTAATATGCAATTATTACACTTAACGCGCCAGGTTTGTAACTTGTAATTCAGCGCTCGGCGGGGCACATAGCCCGGAGAGTAGCTGTTGGTTGCAGTCTGGTTAGGTTCCTTATAGTAAAATAAGGATTTATAGAGGAGTTTGCGACTAAAAATATTATGTTTAATATTCCGCCCTCTAAAAGCACATTTGATCTATGTTAAGCCAAGTCAGGCTATTTATTTTTCGATTGCAACAGACACTGGACCGCTGGATGGCGCCTGCTGGCTGTTTTACATGTCGCTATTGTAAAAATACCGGGATGTACTATAGTCAAAGGATTCTCATGTCGGTCGTCGCATACCTACCTTGAACTGACGAGAGCCAACAGCTCGAAACTGCAGTCTGCAAGTGGTGTGTGCCGACTGGCAAGGGAGCTCCTTTAAGTAGGATCAGTCTTTCGGCTGGTGTTTGTTGCAATCGAAGCATTAGCGTTTTGATGGTAATATGCAATTATTACACTTAACGCGCCAGGTTTGTAACTTGTAATTCAGCGCTCGGCGGGGCACATAGCCCGGAGAGTAGCTGTTGGTTGCAGTCTGGTTAGGTTCCTTATAGTAAAATAAGGATTTATAGAGGAGTTTGCGACTAAAAATATTATGTTTAATATTCCGCCCTCTAAAAGCACATTTGATCTATGCTAAGCCAAGTCAGGCTATTTATTTTTCGATTGCAACAGACACTGGACCGCTGGATGGCGCCTGCTGGCTGTTTTACATGTCGCTATTGTAAAAATACCGGGATGTACTATAGTCAAAGGATTCTCATGTCGGTCGTCGCATACCTACCTTGCACTGACGAGAGCCAACAGCTCGAAACTGCAGTCTGCAAGTGGTGTGTGACGACTGGCAAGGGAGCTCCTTTAAGTAGGATCAGTCTTTCGGCTGGTGTTTGTTGCAATCGAAGCATTAGCGTTTTGATGGTAATATGCAATTATTACACTTAACGCGCCAGGTTTGTAACTTGTAATTCAGCGCTCGGCGGGGCACATAGCCCGGAGAGTAGCTGTTGGTTGCAGTCTGGTTAGGTTCCTTATAGTAAAATAAGGATTTATAGAGGAGTTTGCGACTAAAAATATTATGTTTAATATTCCGCCCTCTAAAAGCACATTTGATCTAAACTTACAAGTGGTATTAAAATCATTAAGTGCAGTATTAAAGCAGTATGTGAACCATATCTGTTAGGAAAGCTGACACGCAATCCATTTCCAAAGAAATCAAGTAATGAAGTAGTGACAATATTGGGTCTTATACATACTATACGTAAAAATAATTTATATAGTAGTATACGTATTAGTGAAAATCGGAGAGTTCTCGTGATTCAGGAAATCAACACATTAGATATGCCAATGCATACTGGCCCCAGAATCCACATAAGAGGAAGTCCAACAACGAATATTTATTTAAACTCAATTCAGGACCAGCAAGCTGGGTTGCTGCAGGCAATTATGCATTTCCCTTTCGCCAACCGAAACAAAATACAAACTTTATTAGATGCGTATCAGGGGTGCATTTGGATGTAGGAATTATCAAAAGATCTGCATTTAAATCAGAGTAAACTCTAAAGATTTTTGAAGCCAATCAGTCTTGTCTCAAGTTAGTAGACAACAAAAAATTTAACAATATGACCAAGGGTATTGTAACAAAGTATCACTCTACTAAAGACTTGATAGCAAGAAACGTTGTTGAACTACAATGGTGTCCATATGAATACATGATAGCTGACATGAGGACCAAACACTTAGGACCTATAAAATTAAAGGAACTCATCACAACATGAAGATTTTAATGATTTTTAAATAGTTTATATCTCTCCGAAGAAAAAGTTCCATTACTACTAACGTCTTTGATGTTGCTAAAAGGGGTAAATTCTTTTATTGCTCCGAGCAGCAAAATGAAAAAAAACTACTATTTTTGACCAGTTTTTTCACTCTTGTAGACTATGGTTGCACTCCTAAGGCCTAGAGAAACGTATATTTGTAGACAATTTAATTACAAAGATTTTTTTTTTTTTTTGTTCCTATCAGACCTACATATCTTGAGTTATTCAAATTTTTAAGTCGAAAAACGAGGTTAAAAAAATTCAATTGTTAATAACAGCTGAAGCACAGTGTCTTCGAAGTACCTCCCCAACAAGATTCAAGTATAAAATTGCTTATGAAAAAAGTTCCACTTCAAATCCTATTTTGATTGCATTATTGAGCTCTTTGTATTATCCTATAACTCACATATTCGCCTACATTTCCCTTTAAATATCCTTGCAACATTACTCCTAGTATCCCCAAAAAACTGCACACAGTTGAGTCAGTGACCGCCCGCCACCCATCGCTTTAGTGTTACTTAAAAATGTTATTTAGCTGTTTCCGAAATAAATCGCTTCAGTACTTTTCACAATGGAGAAAAATATATAGATATAAAAAGCTCTTAAAATACGTTTCCTACTGTCCGAGGCAAACGTTCTTTGTAGGATTAAAACGTCCGGCGTTTTAAAATTAATGCTGCCCTTTTAGGAAAATTACAAAGAAATGGCCATTCTCGGCGACATATATTTAAAAAGATTGATGCCTCTAAAAAGGAAATGTGCAACCTATCTGAAGTAATTTCCAAATTAACACAATAGCTATTTATAGACTTCGAAATAATAATACTACACGCCAGTAGCTAATGTACCGAATAGGTAAATATTTGGTGTGGGTTGATATTTAGTGATAGTTTCAGGACGAATTAAAATATTTAACGTGGAGACCTCAGTCACGAAGATTTTATTGGGGATTGCTCGTCACTCTTGTGAGTTATTATGAATTATGTATCGGATTTATCATTATCTTGCTATATTTATTTGTAGAGGAAAAATAATTGCAATATTAATTGGATAAAATATTTAAGAGGCTAAGGAACTTAATTAAATGTGTAAAAAAATGGGCTACATTTTCGCTATAACTACAGCCACCCAAACTCAAATATTAAAAAAAAAATTTATGTTGTACAGGGTTATCCATTATATTTAGACCACTTTCTATTATCGTTATTATTGGAGATAGAACGAAAAGTGTCAAATAAAAATTGTCGTGCTGTAACTAAACTCCATTAATGTGTTAGCCGAATGCCACAGTGGCGTGCAGATTCAGGGGTACATGAAGCAATATTGTTTCTTGAAATGGAACGTACTGTACATTGTTGAATTCTTGAATTATTATTTTTTTCTGAACTGAAACAAGAATCTTCACAAACCACTAATTTATTAACCGTTTACATTACAATGATTAATCCTTGAAAATAACAAAACTAATCATAACTTTAATCTAACATAAATTCACTACTTTAAATCACAACTTGTTACTGTTCTTTATTTCGTCTCATCACTTTTAGTCTAATATAAAACTCTCTAACTGCATATCAGAACTGTACTGTATACCAAACTGAACTGAACTGTCAGCTCCAGTTCACTTCTTATATATAAGCGTGGAACGTACTCCAATCTCCTTCCAGAATCTTCTCGAATATGATGGAAACTTCTATAGTTTTCTAGGTGCTAAATGGCGGCTCGTCAGTTGGCCCACAAATGGCGCTGTGTTACCAGAAATCAACTACCTTGAAGGTTTCGCTTCACTCTGACTAGGCACTAATTACATCTCTCTTAGTTAGAGGGCAGCACATAATATTAAGAGAACAACAACAAATACAATAAAATCTATCCGGGACAATTCGGATAAAATTTCCCATTTAGAAGTAAATAAATTTTTATGTTAAATTAATAATATTTCAAATTATTGTAAATCTATCAAACTGAATTCTTGATACAATATTGAACAATGTTAGTTTTTCCACTAATTTTAATTTTACTATTTTTTAAAAATCTTCCCTCACAGACATTCTTTCTGAATTTTCTAGGAGAAATTGTGAGGAATTGATTATGTTATCTCATAGTGGTACTAATGGAATACATATGTATTAAATTTAAGGGAAATTTCTGCAGTTTTGGAAAAAACAAATTAATTTATTTAACTTTACCTCCACAGCCTCCGTCCCTGCATTTATTAGTGGTAACGGGTTATATCGTCTCGTACTAGTGCTAAGGAAATATCTATGTCTTACGTTTAATCAAGATCGTTACAGCCATTTTCGAGAAAAAACTCATTTTTTAATATATTAGGGGTTCTTACGAGTTAACCCCTTTGAAGTAGTTAACTTTGGGTTAAGTATATCTCAGTTGTAAGTTAGTTTAAGATTCTGAGTTAAGTCGAGATTAAGATAACTCTAGGAAGTACGAGTTAACTCCAAATTTTGGTTTAAAACTAACCTAAAATTTTGTGTTTCAATTTTATTTGTCATTAGGTAATTATATTGTAATACAAAATATAATTCGTTTATTTTCAGAGTATTTTTTTTATTTTTCATTTTATCTATTTGTCACACATTTGTTATTTAAAATACACTACAGTTAGAATTAAATTTGTTTTCGAGTTTTTCCATGATGTATTTTATTTTTTCTCCAAGTAATATGTTACCCATTTTGCATTCTATAACGTTTTGGTATTATTGGACTAGCTAATGGTAGTAGCTAATCTTCTTTATGAGTAACATTGGGTAGGTTTCTTACTCATATTAATTAAAGCATGACAGAAACTTAACTACCAACTCCTTTAAGTAGGATCAGTCTTTCGGCTGGTGTTTGTTGCAATCGAAGCATTAGCGTTTTGATGGTAATATACAATTATTACACTTAACGCGCCGGGCTTGTAACTTGTAATTCAGCTCTCGGCGTGGCACATAGCCCAGAGAGTAGCTGTTGGTTGCATTCTGGTTACGTTCCTTATAGTAAAATAAGAATTTTATAGAGGAGTTTGCGATTAAAAATATTATGTTTTAATATTCCGCCCTCTACAAAGCACCCACCACCGCGCCCCCTATGTGCGGATTTTTGCAAAAATAGCAGTGGAATATTGTACTGTCATCTGATCTTAGTAACTGTTCAAAATTTCATTAATTGATTATGTCATGAAGTGTATTAAATAAAGGATGCAAGATTTGAAGACAATTTGCACCCCCGCCCCCCTATGCGCAGATATTTGCCAAAGCAACGGTGGATACTGTATTTTCAACCGATCTAAGTAATTGTGCAAAATTTCATCAACTGATTATGTCAGGAAATGTATTATATGAAGGATGCAAGATTTAAACAGAAACATTGTGCATGAAAAAAGCATTTCGAGTTGAAGAAAAGCAAGTAAAGATGAAACACAGTAACTTCGAGTTAAATTATGAGTAAGGGTTAACTAACTCGAAGATTAACTCAGTATTGAGAAACTGGGCGTTTTAGTGTATGATATCGGTAGAAAAATAAATAACACTTAAATGCAACATACCACTTGGTTGATACGATTTTGAGAGCTCTGAATTATATTAGGGTTGTTTTTTTACGCAAACATCGAACCAAGTCGTAATGATACCAATAATAATACGAGTAATGATAATAAAAATAAATCTGAACCTAAATCAAGAATGCCAAGAATCGGTGTTGAAGGAATGTGCGTTAGGGGTTAACTAGCCCCACATTTGAGCTAGGATCAGTGTGCACATAAGCAAAAAACATTAATGTAAAATCGTTCGAGTAGTTTGGACTCTAAGTGCTACTACGTATGCCAGTTAAGAGACTACAGACAGACATTACGTAGAAACTACATTTTTGGCTTTAGGAAACCTGAAAATGTGCAAACTCTCCAAAACTCAAAATAGATTTTTTGCACGATCATAATACTTTCCTATGTACTACGTACATGGAGAAGTAATGATAAATTAAATAAGTTGTTTGATACGGCCACCATTATTTTGGATAAAAGTTCATATCATCTTCTTTAATTCCGAAAAGTACTCGAGATTATTTAGTTATTCATAACATTAATATTATTTATTTCATACTGAGTCGCATCTTTAATTGCATTAATACTGTGATTATTATTAGCTATATTCTTTAAATATCCACATAAAAATTAATCCGGGTAAGACCGGGACTATTCGCTGGCCATTTAGTAGTTTCTTTATTCACCCATCCATACTGGAAATACATTGTTTAAATATTCCTGTACTTGTAGCGTACTATGTGTAGATGTGCCCTCCTGTGCACAAATCATATAACTTAGTTTATTACTTGAAAAATTCTGTAAAAGAATATTTTTAACTTCTGGGAAAAAATCTTCTAAATATGCAGCACGATATAAGGCAAAATTGTAGAATATTGGTTCCACTATTTAATTGCGGAGAATGCCGCACCTAACGCTGACAGATTTTTTTGTCGGATTTTTTTATTTTTTAACCAATCTTTTTCTATTGCTTTTCTTTCCCAGAATAGTCGATTTTTTTTGTATTAAGCCCGCTCGCTGTGGAAATAATGGCTGATTTGCCCATGACATTTTATTAAACATGTTGTCCATTATTACTTCTATTGACGTTACTCGCCCACTTGCCGGGCACAGACTGAATCATATTATATAAGCATGAAATACTTAGTCTTTCTTGATTGTTTATATAAAAATACTGATGTCCTACAGAAATAATCAGGATCTTTGTTTAATTTTCAAATCATCTGGCAGAAAAAATTCTATGCTTTCGATAAATTCTGAAAGAATAATATTTTCTTTGGTCTGCAATGGTTTTTTTAGCGTTTGTTGCATTTTGAAGTAACTTTTATCCAACTAAACGGCGACATTGTCCAGAATCCTTTTTGAATTGTCTGAAAATAATTATATTTCAACAGTGTCATATTATTAGTTATTCACTACTACTACTCAGAGCACTGTTTTCTAATGAAACTGAGTGAAACATTTCGATAAACATATTCTAACGTGTTTATCGACGATGATGGACGACTTGAATACACTCTACTCTGTACTTGCTTCATCTTGCACGTTTATTTTTATACATATTTTTTATTTGATGTATATTTTTTACGTAACAGGTGAAAGAAAACAGTTAAAGATAGATATGCTATTTCTGAAATAAAAGGAAGAATAATTAAAAAATCCTACAATCAGTTTCAATTTTCTCAATTCAACACCCTGTATATTTTATTATTTTGTAATCTACGAACGAAGTTCAATTCCATTCTGTTAAACACACAAAGATATATTTATAATGAAAAATTGTATTAAAAATAAAAAAATGTTGTCAGTACACTAACTTCGAGATGAATATGAAGTTGCAAGGAATTCAGCATTGGGCATTCTTTTTTTTTTTTTTTGACGAGGAGGGGAAACTCTCATGGGCTCCCAAATCTGAGCTGCGTCAGTGTCAGACGCTTACTGACTAAAACCCCTCCTCACAGGGTCGCCTGTAAACACTCTGAGGGCGCTGCAGCCTCTTGGGCTTGTTGTGCACTCCTTCTTCCGATCTTGCCACACAATATGCCGTCAAGCTCATCGTCGAACTTACCAATTCTGTGCAGGTGCTATGTAGCGTGTTCGTGGCTACATCCAAACTCGCGACTACATCCAAAAACAATTGTGAAGGATAAAAAAAACAAAAATTTATGAATGCTTCGTAACAGGAAAATGTCACGTCAAGAGACTGTCATAATTCTCAGCTGTAACCTGTTCTTTGAGAGCAGTTCTACAGTTTGTTTTGAACATGGTCCTTTAATAAGTGTTTTCACATGTCGATTACCTGATGTTCCTTCAGTAATAATTGTGCTTGTTCCCGATCTAGTCTTTAATTGCTTCTCTAGCTGAGCCTTTGGTAATGCCCAGCACGGGCTCTGGGCCATAGAATGTATTAGCATTGGGCATACTGATATGAAATTGATTCTAGAAACGTTCTTAATTAAGTATTTTTGATAGGAAATATAGTTTACAAAGTTTATGAAAATAAAAACTTCTTTTAATTTTGTCCACCCTGTATATATTATTTAAAAACATGGAGAACAAAACAAGTTAGCGTAAATATATTTTTCATCACCTTTAATCCAAGGTGAATACTTAACATTTTATTTATGTGGCTAATCAAACTAGTTTTCGGATGCAAAATAATTCCCGCGCACACACACACTTAACATTTAAAGTGTCATCACACGTTTCTTGTGATAATTTTTACGTGTATTTCTTTATGTTTATAGAAAAGTTCAATCTATTTAATTGTAACACTGTATATCTACTCAGTCTATGTAAATCGTCGTATCCAAACAATATATTTAAACAGTCAAGGCGATCTCTAGATTTAGAATTATGTAAATTATAATTTGCCTAGAGTAAAATACAGATCAGATCGAATTAGGTTAAACAGTAAATGCAAATTAAACTAGGGAATCAGTTTATAAGTACCTATCCTAGGACTTCACTAATGTGAATGAAGATTTAGATAAGAAGTTAGAACGGCAATTTAGACCCAAGACAACTTCCTTATCGTTTGTGGCCGAATTTTAGTTAACTCGAAATTAGTTTTCTCTTGATACTCACAATATTTGTCTAAATTAATAGTAAGATGACCACAATATTAGATATATTATGGTGTAATACTATAATGTCGAAATTACTACTGGTGTTTTAGTAATAGTTTAACAAATACTAAATTTAATACCATAAAATTTAAATATATTGCACTAGGTCGTGGCTTAAATAATATAAATTTATTTAGAATACCAACGAACTAGTTTTAGTTTTGTTCAAAATATAAGATTAATTTCATAAAAACAAAAGCATGACCAATAATAATAATGCAAGGGCAACAACTCAAGCATGGGAATTTCGGCAAGAAAACTGTACACCAACATTCTTTACTAAAAAAGTAAATATCTCATCGTGACTTTCATAACAAATAGTACTTGAAACAGAAATTTCAGCTTGTTACTATTGTGGTTAATAAATATATTACAAACGTGTAAATAAGCATTATCAAATATCGGGTGTACCATTATATTTTCCTCTACTTTAGTGCCTTGTACATTTTAAACGTATTAAAACCTTCCGCTTATAACGTCCGGTCTCACGCACCAACCGATTTGAATATTGGCGCCAATTATCTGCATTGTGCATATTTCCCGCTTTGTGTCAGGGTAGCTTTCATACTATTAGGATATACTATACTATACATACTATTCTTGAACTAAGTAGTATGTTTTTAGTATAATTACTTCAGAATGAGATATGAAAGGGAACAGAAGCGATTGCGAAGAATTTATGAGGAAGTTGCAAGTGACTCAGAGGCTGAACCAGATGATGACAATGACAGCTTCCTTAGTGATCATAAAGAGTTTTTCGCCTTTGATCAGACTTAGAGCAGGATGTGTCTGAAAATGAGGAAGGTGCAGTTGCTTCTAATAAAGAAGATGGTAATCAAACAGCGTCTCGAGTACCGTATTTATTTGGGAAAGATGAAACCTGTTGGCGAAAGCTGATATCTTGATTCGGACCGTGAGAACTCGTGCCCAAAATATCGTCGCTCGTTTGTCTGGTCCCAGAGGAAATATTCGTCAAATGAAAAAAGTATCAGAAATTTGGAATTGTTATTATACTGAAGACATGTCACAGATTATGATTATACCAATGAATTTGTGAACGATTCATCTTTTGGAATCTGAAGGACTTTTACTATATTTATCAAAAATGAAAGTTAACGTTCACAAAATTAGGGTTCAAAACGACTGTTTCAGATGGGGAATAATATAAAATTTATACTTACTGTTCGTTTTTGCTTAACTGCTGCTCTGATGGTATCTATTGGACGTCGTAACACTATAAACCTAACACTGGAAGTACTAACACTTTCTTAAAATTATACCCGAAAGGGAATTTTTGCAAACACAAATAAAAGACAATATAAAGTTCAAAAATATATATTAAATCTTCAAAAAATTTATGTTTTACAACAACTTCAAGAAATATGTTTGACAAACATAGTCTGGCCCGTGTACAAGACATAGCGAGGAACGGAACGATTTATAATGTACCAACTACCATCCAATATGCAGTTTTTGAGCTAACGATTACACAAAAAGATTCAAGAAAAGTTCAATGTTTATAAAATTTGGTGGGCTTTTGCTTGCCTGTCTATTCACGTATTATTATTTTAATATCAATTTTGGTCGCTCCTCGGACCTTTAAATGCTTGAATCGCAATGACTTTGAATTATATTTGGGCAATTACAATTTCATACGTTCAGGCAAGGCGGTCCCATGCACATATGAGTACATGGTAACTATACTTTTTCTGACACCGGATCACTGAGGAACCGGTTTAGGGCAAATCCCGTTAAAACCCATCATTTTCCCGTCGAAATCGACTGCTAGAAAATGATAGGGGACCCTTATCGCTAAAGGCTATTTTCGCTAAAACTCTCGAAATACCTTGACTAGAGACTGGATTAACTTGTCCTCATATTTAACACAACGCATGAGTTGCAGTGCTTAATAACGTGGATTCGTAAATTTTAAATTTTGTTACTGTTTCTAAATTTTGGTGGTTGGGGCGACATTACGTCCCTGTGCAGCGACATTTGCTACACTTTCTAAAATTACACTCCTTGATGAGTTATTGAAATTTATTCATAAAAAATAAAAAAATTTAAAAACCTCTTCCACGATATTTTTACGTGAAGCACGCTTTTCATGCGAAATATTTCGGATTTTGTTACAGTTTCGAAAAGTATATCGAGGGTTTTATCGTGTTCTTTAACACTATCGTGCTCCATAAATACATATTTTATTTCAATTGACGACATTCGACGAATGAATTATGAAGTAATATCCACAAAAACAAGAATACGTTGAAATGTCTAGGCAGCACTTCATTTTAGCACGGTGAATATAAAACTTCTATTATATAATATATAATTTTAATTAAGTATCTTAGTTTAACTTATAACTTAAGAAGTCCACTTTGAAACAAAACCCGATGCAATTATAAAACTTAAGTACGAAGCCGAGAGGCATTTTTATACAAGCTAATTTTCAACTTAACGACTTAAAGTCTTTCATACATTTTTCTGTCGCTGAAATACTTAAATACTTTTTAATTAAAGCTACTTTGCAAGCGCATCGACTCTTAAAAGTCAACCCTTTACCGACTCATTGCTACTTGTACTTTTAATCTTTTCGTATTTCTTGGAGAGAAATAAAGCAAAGACGATTAGCAGCGAATTAAAGACGATGTTAATGAAAAGAGGAAAGCAGTTATTAGTTCACTTTCGAGGTAATTAGTTCAGTTATTAATTCTTTCTCAAACTAAGCTCATGTCTACATGCACTAGATAGATGGAGGAATGCAGGAATTAAATCGATTTTTATGTTAAATTGTCGAACCGCCTTACTTAACTTACCTGTTTGACGATTAGAGATGTCTATAGTTTAAATATATCTATTTACAGTATGTCTCACATAAGAGTGTATTTAAGACCACAAAATCACTATCCATTTTTAAATGCAAGGCCATCTACGATGCTAATTATATGAACAAAATCAGTAGACATTTTTTCATCAAAAAATTTTATTAACAAAACTTGTTCAAAATCATTCAAAAACTCTGAACCCGAAGTTTAATTAAATTCTTAAAAAAATGAGGCCGTGATGAGAAGAATTCCAGTCCCAAATTTCTCGTTTTGGTAAGCATGCTCCGACTCCTTTGTTTCTACTGAGACAATTTTGTCCGTAATTTTAAATGTACCCAAGGATGCAATTAGGCGATGGCGATGCTTTCATCGAAACAAATTGCGTCCCTTCAAGCCTGTTTTCTTACATACATTAGAAGAAGGAGACAAAGATAGGCGGCTGGAATATTGCTTTTGGTGAGAGGTTTTGAACAACCCTAATTTTTGAAAAAATATTTTATTCTCAGATCAAGCGATATTTACAACTAATAGCACAGTTAACTCTCAGAATACTAGATATTGATCAGTTGAAAACCCTCATTGGGTTGTAACTATCGACGCCAATATGCAGAAAAGGTGAATGTATGGTTCGGTATTTCAATGAAGAAATAATTGGGTCATATTTCTTTGAGGGAAATTTGAATGAACATTTTCTAACAGTAAGTAAGTATAAAATATGCAAGTGAAAGTAAGACATGCATGGTCAATTCTGAATGTTAGTCCCAGGTATAGGAGTTCCACAAAGCTCAATATTGAGGACTGTGTTATTCATATTATAAAAATTAGAAATGAATTCGGCCACAAATAAAGGAGATACAGGGGTGTCTTCACGAGAAGTGAAACACACTATATATTAATGAGGTTGATTTCATTCTATGTAACAATTTCTATTCAATATATGCCGATGCTCTTTCAATGATTGTTTCAGATTCTATGCATAATGGGTTAAAAACTAAATGTAACAATGTTATTGAAAAAGTATCTACATTTTTCCATCAACATCAACTGTATTTCACTACTGATAAAACTCAGTTAATCCATTTCCAGAATAGGCTGAAAAACTGCGAGTCAACAACTATATTATAACAGGTATTCATATTAATATAAAATTTTTGGATTTACATATTGACGAGTGTTTAAACTGGATGTCACATTGTAAATATATAATTTCCTAGTTTCATAAATTTCATTTCTATTTAACAATATTAAGTCAGTACTTACTAGAGATCAATAAGTTAATTTATATAACAGAGTGTAAAATTCCTACATTTTAAAATTAAGTTAAAACTGTTTTTGTTATCAAAATGTTGTTCCATGTGATTTTTTTACCTAGTTTTTAAAAGTATGTATTTTATTTCTATTTTATTATTTTTTGTGTAACTTGACTATCCCTATACATCTGTAATATTGTCATTAAGGAAAAAAAGATCTCAATAATGTTTTTACAATAATAAAATTTTTATGTATTATAATAATATGTGTACCAAAAAAATAATAAAACTGTTATTCGCTATTCATTCCTATTCACTTTCTTCATGTAATTATACATAGAAACTATACACTCAAAAATGCTGAATTTTAATATTGACAAAAATATATTCTTGAAAAATGTATATATCTAAACCGTAACACATTTGCATATAACTACGAAAACAAACAATTTTATAAACTTTTCAAGATTCATTCATAACCTTTTATTGTTTGAAAAAGGTATGACACACAATTTTGTAGTTAACAATAAGATTTTTTAAAACATAATATTTTTAGGGGCAAACTTTTCTATGCAATGCTTATTTTACTATAAAGAACGTAACCAGACTGCAACCAACAGCTACTCTCCGGGCTATGTGCCCCGCCGAGTGCTGAATTACAAGTTACAAGCCTGGCGCGTCAAGTGGAATAATTGCATATTATCATCAAAACGCTAATGCTTGGATTGCAACAAACACCAGCCGAAAGACTGATCCTACTTAAAGGATCTCTCGTGCCAGTCGTCACACATCACTTGCAGACTACAGTTTCGAGCTGTTGGTTCTCGTCAGTGCAAGGTAGACGTCTGACACGAGGATCACTTGACTATTTAGTACATTTCGGTATCTTTGGTATCTTTGTTGCAATCGAAGCATTAGCGTTTTGATGGTAATATGCAATTATTACACTTAACGCGCCAGGCTTGTAAAATAAGGAATTTATAGAGGAGTTTGTTACTAAAAATATTATGTTTTAATATACCGCCCTCTAAAAGCACATTTGAAATAAGATTTCTTGTAAAATTTTTATAATTCTAATATTAACTTTGGTATTTTTCATCAAAAGCAAAATCATCTATTTGAAGCCATTTTCTGAAGATAGTGGCGAAAGTTCAGAGCGGATTCCTGTAGACTAGATGGATAATCATGGTCCTTTTAGGAACATCTACAGGATGGCTGCTTTTAACAGTATTGGACAGTATTGTTATCTCGCAAACTATAACGGTTACAAAGTCGTTGAATGAGAAAGAAGTTTCGTACTTTGAAGTCCAATAAATTGGGTTATAGATATTGAAAATATTCAGATTAGCTCCCGAGACATATGGTAAAATCTGAAATAGTACACTTTCCTTTTTTTTTACCTAACGCTGTTATTGTAAGAGCTACAGAGCCATCATCAACTTAAGTTTTTTAAATACGCACCCGCCTTTTGTTTACAAATTTTTATGGCATTTAAAATTATGAATTTAAGGTTATGTCATTAACAATTCTGCAACGTCTCACTAGAAAAATAATAATCATTATTACCTTCATAAGACATATTTTTGTTCAACAATATGAGATATGACTCACCATGTAAAATCATATTTTATGAACTAGCATGGCTAGTCTGTTTCTGCTGTTAACTCAATGTAATTTACCTTTTTCTTCTAGAGTGCCTTGACAAGAAATGGGCCAATAAGGTGCTCACCTTGCTTAAATACTTTAGATTATTTTGTGTGGGACTTTATGAAAAAAAAATACTACAACGGGGTCCAAGATCTCAATGAATTGCACAATATAATTGCCGAAAATTTCAAATAAATTGCACCAAATCTAATAATAAAATATCTTTATTTCCCAAAAGCAACAATAAAAATAAATACTTAATAACACTAAAAACAAGGGAAAGTTCATTAAAAATAGTGTTCTGCTACCTAACCCTTGTGGATGAATAAACAAGCGATAAATAACAGCACAATAGAAAGCCAAACAGAACTGGCACAATAAATTTTTTAAAGAAATTAAAATTAATATTAAAACTGCCATATCATAACATAAATTTAGAAATTAATAAATACTTAAGTCAGTTTCTGTCTATCCATGAAAATTTTCTTAATCAATTTTATAAGCTTAGAGTTGCTAAAAGTCTCAAAATCAGTAGGAATAGAGTTATACAACTTATATATCATGAATTTAAAGTTTTTCGCAAAAAATACAGTTTTATGTACAGTTGGAGTTATCAATCCTCTGCTCCGTATATTAATATTATGAAGTCAGTGCAGATGATATTTTGTTAAATAAATGTGGTGATATTTTTGTTGCAATAATTTTGTGGTACAAGAACAGACTTTGAACCGATTTCTTCATATTTAGCCATTTTAATTCAACTATCTTATCCGACATACGGCCAAACTTTCTGATGCCATATATAAAACGTATGCACGAGTTTTGAACACGCTGTTTTCCAATTATTCAGTCTTGGTCTAAAGAGAGTCCATAAACAGGATCGCAATATAGAAATTGAGATAGTACCAAGTACAATAACATTTTCTTTGCTTCATAATTTAAAAACAATCTATGCAGATATAATAAACGAAGAGCTGCATATGCCTCTTGAATATTTTTATTAACATGCTCTCGAAATCTAAGAGAATTATCTAGAGTTAAACCTAGGTGCCTTATGCTATCAGTCATTTTGATTTGTATATCTTTAATTGTAATATTGACAACTTGTCGAATGTTAATATAGTCTGTTCATTTACTAAACAAGATACCAGCTAATATTGATGGATTTAATACTAGTGAATGTTCCGATGATAAGTTTGATCATCTTTGCAGGTCATTATGAATTGTTGTTACAGCACTATGATATACAATGGAATAAAGTGAGTAGTCCACTTGTGTGTCACCGACATACATTTGGACTGCACTCTCTTCCATAAATTTAAGAAATTGATTGGTGGACGAAGAACAATGGCCCAAGGATAGAACATTACGGAACACCCCTTGTTAAATATTTTAGATCAACATAGCCCCATTCAATTGAATCTTTTAGCTGCATCCTTCTAGATATTAGAACACACTCGACGTCAACACCACAAGATTGTAAAATAGCTAGTAAGATATTAGATTTATGGTGTCGAAACCCTTGCTGAAGCAAGGGTAGCACAACACACAACAATTATAGCCCGCCCGAAATACCGACTGCACAGTAGGTAGAATATTGTATGAATCCACGTCACCTTGTATCTATAATTCTGTAATTTTTTCCATTAATTTTGAAAGACCCGGTAGAATACTTGTGGGTCTTAGATCTGAACATGTTAAAACTTCACTTTTTTACGAATAGGTGTTACCAAGGCATTTTTCTCGATGTAAAGTTACACTGAAAAATAATACTATTTATTATGTGTACCAAAAATTTTAGAATCCAGGCGCAAAATAATTTAATGAAACTTATATTATCAGATCCTTCAATGCTTTAAGAACTTTCAATACGTGATTTTCTCAAATAAAGCTAAACGTAAAACTAGCTTGACAAATTTTATTTTGCTGATAGTAATTTAGTGTGTTTAAAATATTATCATTTAAATCATTTGTAATACTGTCTATTAAGTTATCATTAATCAGATTGCTTAGATTTTGTAGATTTACGGATACGTGATTGCTGAAGCTACTTAGCAGGTATCTAAGAGAACTTGCATTCAGAAGAATGGTGAATATTTTGATATTTTGAGCAATTTTTGTAAATTTGCTTGTTATATTCATGGTCTAAAGAAATACAATTGACATGTTGAAATAGACTTCATTTGGAGCTCACTCTGCAAAATAACATTGAGTTAACAGGGATAAGCCATTTTAGTTAATGCATTTGATTGTTCATAATATAAGCTTTTAAGCGATGAGTCACATCTGTTATTGCTTAACAAAAAAATGCTTTTGAAAGGCAAAGGTAATAAAATGAATAAATATTTTTCTGACGCAGAAAGGGCCTCATTTAAAAAAAAATGAGTTGATGACAGTCCTGTAGAGATGAAACTTTATAATACAAATTTGAATACGTCAAATCATATCAAAGTTAATGGATAACCAAATACTTCTATATTTTTTTTGTATGTAAAAGAAAATGAGCTATTTCAGATTTAACTGTACCGGAACCAATTAGATATTTCCAATTTCTATAGCCCATTTCATTGGCTTTCAAAACACGAAACTTTTTCTCATTTAACTCACTTTACAGCTTTTATGATTTGCGAGATAGCAATATTACTAAATATAAAAAGTGGCCGCCCTATATACCAAAGCTTTGTTCCATATCAGTCATTTTACAATCACTATTTACTACACTATTGGAGGTACCCATTTAATGTAGGTGAAATTGCGATTTTC
The DNA here is from genome assembly GCA_963675555.1 of Leptura quadrifasciata. Lineage (NCBI taxonomy): Eukaryota > Metazoa > Arthropoda > Insecta > Coleoptera > Cerambycidae > Leptura > Leptura quadrifasciata. Next base: position 145,435,616 of record OY776674.1, on the reverse strand, counting down.
AGGTCTTTATACCTTAATAATTACTAACTTTTATTAAATGTTTTCTTAGAATTATTTTATGTTGACTCCAATGATTAATTTAGCAAGGTTGTCTCTGAACGACAATCCGCATTCTTAGAGAAGCGACATTCAACAAAGCAAGTCTATGGGAGCGCATCTCTACCAACGGCAACCAGTCAGGGCTGTCACAGTCTTTCAGCTGTAACTAGGAAAGCATGGTTATACGTAGATAGGGCGACTCCTGGTACCTCAGCGACGGAGATAAACGACTATTTAGCGAAAAAATTTCCTAACAACGAGTTTAATGTGGAACATCTCCCCAAATGGAAAAATGCGATTAGCGAATACTTTAAGGATGGTGTCGATCACGAATTATTGCCAGAATTATACAAGTCCGAAACTTGGCCTAAAGGCCTTCTTGTAAAAAAATATACATTTCGAGATAATTAATGAAAATAAAAATATCACAGACAAATTAGAAAATCTGTATATTAAGAATAAAAATCATAATTTTGATGTAATAAATATAAATGTCCAAAGTTTAAGAAACAAATCAATTGAAATGGATATATTCCTGAGTGAATACTCACCTACATTTTTATGCATCCAAGAACATTTTTTAAAGACCGATGAAATTTTGTTGTATTCAATATCAAATTATAAATTAGTTGACAGTTATTGTAGAACTATTTTGTCAAAGTGTAGCACTTTATGCTAAATAAAATTTTAAGATTGAGAGACTTACAATTGATTTTCCGAGAATTGAGCAAGATATAGAATATGTTTGTTCAAAGTTTGTTTTATTCAATACAAAGTGTATTTTATTGTCAGTTTATCGATTACCAGTAGGAAATTTTGAAGTATTTTTAAAATCACTGGAAGAAATACTACACTATTTATTTTCTACGACAAATTTCATTATTGTCTGTGGCGATTTTAATATCGATTTCAAACCTAATAGTAATCAACTAAATAGATCACGGGCTTTACTGGGTATATTTACCACTTATGGTTTAAATGCTCATGTAAGTTCTATCACTAGAAATGCAACAAACACCATAATCGACAATATTTTTAGCAATATACCCACTAACCTTTTAAATTGTGAAGTTATACATTATCCACTATCAGATCACAATCCTCAAGCTCTTAGAGTCAATTTAGCTGTAGAAAATATATATAACAAAAAATATGTAGTTAAAAGGTCATTTAATGAAGGTAACATCAATACATTTATCAATCTTATTCATTCCGAGAACTGGGATGAGGTTTATGCAGAAAAAGACTCGGATGGTAAGTACAATTCTTTTTGAAGATATTTCTATATTATTTTGACATTGCATTTCCTAAAACAAAAAAATCTGTCAATATTCATAGACATAAATGTTGGATACCTCCTGAAATTAAGCAATGGTCTATCTATATTAGAGACTTATATATATTACATAATAGGACGAATTGTGACAATATTTTAGAGGTATATAAAAATGAGAAAAAAGCGTATAAAAAATATATCAAAGAATATAAAACTCAACTAAATAATAATATAATTTCGAATTCTGGAAACAAATCAAAAGCTACCTGGGATATATTTAATAAAACTATTAATAAAATAAATAGACAAGATCAAAATGAACTTATCATCAAGGACCATCAAAATAATAAAATAACCGACCCAGACGCCTTAGTGGGCTTATTAAGTGAACATTTTTCTCTTTCTCCAACACAGCCTGTTAGAGAGAGAACAAATATGATAGTTCAAAATCGAGGAAATTTGCTTCTAAACCCTACTAATGCCCAAGAAATTATAGATATTGTTCTTGCCATGCCTAACAAAAAATGAACGGGCCTTGATGAAGTACCAATTTATATTATAAAAAAAGTAATTGTAGAAATTTCTGAACCACTTTCCGCTATAATAAATAATTGTTTTCTGGAAGGAATACTTCCTAATCAATTAAAAATTAACAAAACAATACCTATTCATAAAAAGGGCGATAAGGAAAACGTCGTAAACTACCGCGGTATATCAATCCCACCGAATTTCTCTAAGATTATTGAGAAAACAATTTATAACAGAATGATTTCTTTTTTTACTAAGCATAAAATAATTAAAGATTGTCAGTTCGGCTTTATGCCTCATTGTTCAACAGAACAGGCTATCTATCACTCACTAACCAAAATTATTACAGCGCTTGATTCAAATTTGAAGGTGGCCTGCTTGTATGTCAAGAGCGTTCGACACAATTAATTATGCCATTTTGTTGGATAAATTAAATAGTTACGGTGTTCGAGGTACATGTAACAAACTACTCCAGTCGTACCTTACAAATAGATCACAAGTTACTGCACTAACAACTTGCAAGGATGGAGTACTTCAAACTGATCTATACTTGGGTCCCTCCTATTTATTTTGTATACAAATGATTTAAAAGATTATATTAATATCTATTTTTTATATCAATACGCAGATGATAACTCCTGTGTTGCAACCGAAGAATCCTTAGTGGATTGTGCAAGTAAACTTACCACAATATCCTCAAATATGTATAAATATTGTAATTCGACTGGCTTAAACTTAAATGTAAATAAAACTACTCTTGTTACGTTTTCCCCAACTACTGATCTTGATTATTCGTTGTATGTTCAATTAAATGGTTCTTCAATCACACAAACGGAAAATGTAAACTTTCTTGGCATAACGCTAGATAGTAAGTTAAATTGGGAAGCTTATACTAATACTTTAATATCAAGAATTAATTCGTCCTGTTACCTAATACGATTCATGAGATACCAACTATCAGTAGACTCTCTAAGAATGTTTTATTTTTCATATGTACAAAGTATTCTAGAATACGCGATAATATTCTGGGGTTCCTCCCTACATTGGCAGAAAGTATTTGTTTGTCAAAAACGCATAATTAGGTATATGATGAAGGTATCTTGCAGAGATTCATGTAGACCTTTGTTTAAAGAATTGAAAATACTTACCATCCCGTCTCTTTATATTTATAAATTAGTTTTGTTCGTTAAAAAAAATACTGGTGAATTTACAAGAAATAGTGATGTGTACAGACTGATGACAACAAGACATGGGAATGATTTCAGAATACCAGTACACCACCAGAGTTTTTATGAAAAAAGTCCATGTTATAACGCTATCAAAGGCTACAATGCCTTACCACAAGAATTAAAATCTATTAATAACATTCATACCTTCAAAAATCAACTTAAATTGTATTTACTTGAAAATACATTTTACTCTTACAGTGATTTTTTAAATGCATAAAACTTTTGTTAGTAACTTCAATAGTGCAACTGATTATAATGTTTTCTACAGTTTTAGTTTTAGGGTTGTTTTAGTCGTGTGTTTTCTTTTTGCTGCTCTCCTTGTTTTCATATATTTTATACATGTTACATATTTTGTGTTCTAATGTTTTATATTTTACTGTATTGTAATAATTTTTAATATTTAATCACCCTGAAAATGCTAATGTCTTTTTTTGTAAGCTCTATAGCAATAAAGTTTATTCTATTCCATTCTATTCCATTCTATTCCATTCTATTCCATTCTATTCTATTCTAATTTTCCTTTTTTAGCACACCAACCTAGAAGTACGTAGAGCTCGCCCTCTAAACAATCGCAAACCCCTCATAGAAAAGATTCTAAGATCCATTTACTATCGATTAATAAAAAAATAATCCATCCTTTGTTAAAAGTAATCTTATACACTTCTTCACAGGAGCATTAGGCGAAAACAATGATCTAATATATTAAACAATCCTGACATGTGTATATATTTGCTTCCAGTATTAGTGTCTTTCTTATCATAAAATATTGATGATTGTTTACAGGATAGAGAAAAGGTCGTGTTCTCTTATCGGTACACAAGCAGGTGTTATTATATTTTAAATATAGATAAGCGATTAGAATATATCACACCGTGCATTAAGGTATAAGTGTTGAGAAGTACGTATGCATAATATCTAGAACAAATATTTTGCTACCATATGGCAGGATCGCACCGTTATCTTACATATAGATTATAAAATTTTCCCTTTATACAGGCTAGCTAATGAATAAAATGGAAAATATAGCAAAATTCACAGCTTCAACTTCATTAATAAGCATTTCATGCATGAATAATCTCAGACGTATTAGTTTTATTGAATCTAATATTGAGGTCATATTCAGATTGTCGTTTTATTTTCACATAGATGGATAAAAATATTTGCCGAAGAAATATTACTGATAGCTACCCAAACTATAGCGAAGGCTGTACAACTGAATCAATTAAGTAAAGTTCTTTCTCGATTATCCAAGATAATTTATTTTCGAAAATACAACAGTTTGCTACGATTTACACGTACATAAACAAATGAATACGTTGGATATTAGTCGTTATTACATAAAGAATTCACTTGGGCTGCTGTAGCGTAGCAGATATCGCAGGCACAACTTAACCCGGACAAGTGATGTACGTGCCTATGATAAAATTTCACTAGTACAGACTATCTCAGGGCGTTAAGCCCAAGTTTACATAAACTATGACAAATTATTAGTTTACTTACTTAACAAATCACTGAGGGTTCCATACGTAGTGGTCGCAGACGAAATAATGACATTTTCTTTAAAAATGAAATGCACTATATTACACAATTTACAAATATTGGTTCTCTAGCATGTAACCTGGCGATGTTAAAAAGATGTGGCAAATTTCTTGATTAATAAGTTACAACATTAATAAAATGCCTCGTGTAGCTGCACATCGGTTTACAACGTGAGGATTAATGGTAATAAATTCTGCCACAATGGGTCTGATTTAGAGAATCTCCTTAAATAAGTTAAAATACAAGAGTAAATATGAATGGATATAACCGCGCCGAACCACTGAAGGTGGTACCCGGTAAATAAAAACAACACACTTATCTAGGGTGGTACGATACCGACTTCGACGTTGAAGAACCTGAAGCCCTACGGAGGTGTCTTCGGGACGAAAGAAATTGACCCGATGGGGGTTGATTATAGTCTCTCCAGCCCTGGAACTTTCTACTGTGCGTTGATGCCCCGTCCGTGGAACTTCACTGATGTATGTAGAAGCCCCGTCCGTGGAACCCTCACTGATGAGGGACCAAGCCACCAATGTTCCTAGAAAGCCACAGTTGGATGAATGGAGTCGAGTCCGCCTTTCAAGTCGACACCATACTGCCAAAGGAAAGCCTTGTGTACTTAAATATCCTGCTTTCGCAGTTAAAATTTACTCACAACAACAAAATATTCCGCTAAACGGAACAACAACAGATGGAGAAAATTTTCCTTTGTTGATAATCCCAAAATCCACCAGGATGCTTTGGATAAACCGAGTTTGTAGGATTATCAACTGTATACGCCATTAAAAATGGTTGACTTCCCCACCAACTGGAAGTATATCGCGCTCTCGTGGACAGTAGCGAAACTGTGTTACGGACGTAGCGGTTGTTATTATGCGGCCCACAAAACGCTAAGGCGTATGGTGGGTCGTATACGCTAGAGGTCCGCAGCAACTCCCCATTTACTCGCAGGAAAAAAAAAATCAAAGATTTTTTTTCTTATTAGCCAGTCTCACCAGAGGATGGATAACTGGTGGGGAGACTTAATATGCACGGGGATGGCTAACCCGTCTCCCAAGTTACCATCAGGCATAGCAATGAAAACAATGAGACTTAAATGCACGAGGATGACTAACTCGTCTCCCAAGTTACCATCAGGCATAACAACAAAAATAATGTCAAAAATAAGGGGACTTAAATGCACGGGGATGGCTAACTCGTCTCCCAAGTTACCATCAGGCATAACAACAAAAATAAAAAAAATACATAGAGAAAAAAGAAAAAGAAGGGAGAAAAAAGACAAAATGCATAAGGACTTAACAGCCAGGAAGTAGCTCGCCCCAAGGCTACTCCACCAGCAAAACAATGAGGTACGGGAGTGTTCCCCGTCCCACCATGGCGACCACACTTGCTAGACAACGAGGTTAGTCTGAAACCCAGTAGTGCCTACCCGGGTAATGGTAACCAGGCCTAGACCAGGCTACCTCCAAGCAGCACCTCCCAAGCTCGTGCCCCTCCAGACGGATACCTTTAAAGGCAGTTGCCAGCAATGTGAGCGCCCCCAACGAGACGGAGTCCCTCAAGACGCAAGCGCCACACAAGACCTTTTTGGGGACTCTTACCCCTCGCAGGTATAACCACGGTGATGGTATTCGTGCATCCCCCATCACAGAGATCCAACCAAAGACAATTCCTCCCGTGAGGCGGAAAGAGGTGAAAACTTACTCAGTGGGTTCCAGCCAACTGAGCAAGACCAATGAACCAGAAAAGCAAATGATACTACCAAATTAACGAAAGAAGTGACGTAAAACATGTTACTAAGGCCAACATCGAGAAAAAAAAACGAATTCGTCATTACCTATTAGGATGCCTAAGTACGTCAACGGAACTAACAGACCACAATTAGTTGTCATCGGGAGGGTGTGCTTTCAGATTTTTTATGTGCCACACCGAACGTTTACCGTCAGAACCTTCGAGCTCATAAATCCATGGTGAGAGAATTTTTCTGATCGTGAAGGGACCTAAAAATTTAGGCGCTAACTTTGCCGTGAAATATTTCGAGGCATCAGACTGGGCATGAGAACGTCTCCAGACCTTTTGCTTCAAAACAAACTTATCGGGTCGGCGTCTTAGGTTATAATGTTCCTTACTGAATTTATGGAAGGTACGTACTTATCACTATTGCCATCTAATGAAATTTCACGTCCAAAATTGACAGAATTAGGCGTTAGGCCTGTAACCTCATGTTTCGACGATCTAATGGCGAAACCTATTTTCGGCAAAAATTGATCCCAAGCCCTGTGATTATCCTTTACATATGCAGATAACATAGTCTTAACAACACGATTTACCCTTTCAGTCAGGTTGCATTGAGGATGGTAATTTGCGGTGTACGCTATTTCGATGCTGTAGGTTTTCGCGAGATTTTGGAAACGGTTACTCTGAAACTGACGACCATTGTCTACTACTATAGTCTTCGGAGCGCCAAATAAGAGAATTACATTATCTTCGATGACCTGCGATATGCTATTAGCGGTAGCTGATCTCAACGGAAACACCATGGCAAACTTACTAAAATTGTCACACACGACAAGAATGAACTGATAACCCTTGGCCGTCCTGGGTAATGGACCCATCAGATCGGCACTAACTAGTTGCCAAGGTTTCCCAACGGTAGGTGTCTTACTCGATAAATTTCCCATAAGTGACTTCTGTTCGGGTTTAGTATTTATGCAAATCTCACATTGCCCAACGAACTTAGAAACATCGGCCTTTAATTTTGGCCAATAATACCTATTTCCCACTCGAGCCACAGTCTTATAAACCCCTGCGTGTCCACAACTCGCATCACAATGCAACGACCTAATTACTTCTAGACGTTTCTCTTTGTGTATAACCAGTCTCCAAGTGTCGGCAGGATCTGCTAACTCGGGATAACGCAAACGTACATACTTGTACAACTGGCCATTCTGTATACGACATAAGGGATAACGCATAGGAGACCGTTCGACTCGATCCAGCATTCTCAAATACCATTTATCGGTGGGAGGATCGGCATGGTCCGTGACCGAGAATACCTCGATGGATTCCACCGTTACTGGTACTGAACGACACTTGGAGACTGGTGAACTTTAAGTAGTACACATATTTCAACTTATTTCTCAGATATATTATAATAATTTTTACGTGTTATTTGGCCAGTTCCACCAATTGTCATTCCTACAAATACTAACAATAAATATAGCATTACCAAAGATACCTTCATAAGCCTTTAACTATCTAACTAATTGTAATTAAGTATTCCTTCAAAAGTGAACGTTTTAAAAACTCCATAAAAGATAGTCCCCCGAAATATTTAAATAAAAAATTAAAATATTTTAAACCTAACCTGTAACTTTTGCATTAGAACTTCATTAAATAAGGCCAACAAAAACCATTTTGCTACGTAAAGACTACAAAATATAAGTGTAAGAATTTCAAGTATTAACGTCTGATAGACGAGGAAAGAGAATTAGTAAATTCTTGGATTTCACTACAATCCAAGACATAATGTCATACATACAACGTTTTTCATGTGTTCCATTCCATTACTGCAAAGCCAGCACTAAGCGAAAATGTTTCTGCTCTTGCTTAAATTTAGCCCTCATGTACAGAATGTACGTCCAATGGTGCCAAGAGGATGGAAAGCCAACGGCAAAGTTATGCACCTACCGAAATATTTTTAAAAATAACTTATATCTGGAGTTCCATACACCAAAAAAGGACGGGTCTGTGTGAACTTTAGAAGTGGAGCTAATCAAACAGAAGAGATGAACAAAGATTTTGAAAAACATCAAAAATTAAAAGATGACGCTCGGGAGGCAAAACGTCTGGACAAACAAGCTGCTCCATTAACAACGATAAAATTGTCAGCTGCAATTTTGACTTGCAACAAGTTTTATTGTCTCCTAGTGATTCCACTAATAATGCCTTGTTTTATAAACGCCGATTATCCACTTATAATTTCACTATTACAATGTTGCTTACCAAATAAGGGGATTGTTTTATGTGTCATGAAGGCCAAGTAGGTAGTGGCGGTTGTGATATAGCGAGCCTTCCATTTCATTTTTTTCCAATCTCTTCCAAATTCGATAGAAGTTAGGTGCTTTAGTGATGGTTGTGGTCGTCAAAACCTTAATCAGTATGTTGTAGAAAGGGTAAAACTGTGCAAAACCACAAATTTACAAATGACCTTATCACTGCTAAGGTCTGGCCTGGAATGTTCTCGAAATTCAAAGAAAGAGAAAAAAAAACTCCAGTCTCTGATAAGAATTCTCTGTCGGTATCCTGGACAACTTATGCTGTCAAAAATATATCAGCGAAACAATACTAAGGAATTCAAGGAATAACTCACAACAGTACAGGAAAAATACCCAAACATATGAGGAGAAGATCAGAGACAAGAAAACGGAACTTATAATGGGAGGAGTAAGGAGACAGACGATTATAAGGTAAGTGTTCTATTGGCACTAATTTATACCATAACCGATGTTATTTTCTAGGTACCTTTTGGCGGATGATACACATTAGAGAAAGAAGATTGAAATAAATTACCAACCAGGGTGTAAATTAAATCACACTAAAGGTGCTAAACTGTAATAACGAATGTCTTCGAGGAATTAGACTTTGTAGGATGTAGAAACAAATCTCAATTCTATTCTGCTTAACTACACGTTAGTAAACTAAACTATTTAAACTATTATAATGTTCCCTAAATAAGGTGAAGTAGATTTTTATGCATGTTAATTAAGATTTAGTCATTAATATTAGGGTAGCAAAAAAAATTAAATATACATCATCAACAAACCATCCCATCACATGTTTTATTTCTAAGCAACCAGTAATACATATCAATGCCGTGTATGTGGTATCATGCCATAATTAATTGTAATATATCTTCTTATTTTTTTAAAAAAAGGTAGCAAATAAAAATGGTACAATGTTTCCAAACATAACCTTGGATTTTTCTGGATTTAATGACAGGCAATGATGCTCAGAGGTTTCAAGTAATTTTCACTGTTTATTAAATTATGTGCATATTCTTAATTCCATTCAAAAAAAGTTTATAACTGGCATATAGCCAATTATGTTGATAGACTAAGAGTTGGCAGCCGCGGAGGTACTTCGACATTACCTCCGGCTGGAAAATTCAAACAAATTGAAAAAGTGAGTAGTCCAAACTTTAACAATTTTTTTGTGAAGGAATACAAATTAATTTGTAATAGCCGTAATTGTTTGTAAAATAAAAAGTGAAAATTGTTATAAATTGGCCCATTCGGAAAAGAAAAGATTTCTCCCCATTTTACGAAAAAATCAACTGCTTCGCCATGAAAAATTAATTGAAGTTTGGAGAATGCCCACTTTTCATTTTTTTCTGGCTAAACGGTTGATTTTATTAAATAATGTCAAGAAAGTTTTTCGTTTCAAATGATTCAAAAAACTTAAAACATACCATCTCGCCTGAAAAATTTTCTTTTTGACCTATTTGTCACGAAAATTCTACGTAATTTTGTGATTTTTCATCAAAAAACAATTGCGGACGATGCTCCACATCACCTAGAGCGCTCATCTTTGATCAATATCTCTATTTCATCGTCAGTAAACTTTTTAAGGGATGCCAAGTTAGAAAATAGCAAATTACTTTATTTTATAATACCCCAATATGTAATAAGGTAGGCTGGATTTTCGCGGCATTGCAGAGGAATTCCACAGTTGTATTTTCGTCTGACGATTTATATATATATGCTTAAAATTGTCTCTACGATAATATGTAAAAACGTCAGACGGAGGTAATGAAAATAACTTTTCGAAAAAAAAATATACGTTCCATGTGGGTCGGAACTTTGTGGACATTGTAGGAGGACTTCGCAGCGGTATTTTCGTCTGACGATTTTAAAATGTGCTTAAAATGGTCTCTGTTGCAGTATGTTAAAACGTCAGACGGAGGTAAGAAATATTTTTTTTTTTTTAAATGACAACTTTGAGGGCGTCTGACACACCTTTGGCAGCGACCGAGACGTCTGACGATTTACATACGTGTGATGGGGTAGTGAAGCGCAAGTTATAGCCTCTCCTACTCAATTGTTAGCCTCACCTTCGCGATGAGTTCAATTTGAACTTGGTGCACCCTGTTTTCACTAACGAGGCTCTAACGACCGAGTAAGGGCGGAATAACCCTTACCTTTTGCCGTGAGCACATCCACCTTCTCACGAAGTGTGCGGTAAAAATAACCCACCGCACACAAAGGTTGCTTTTGGAATCGTTTGGTTACCCCATCGTCGCAGTCTCTTTCTGTGCCATGGGATCACACCACTCGCCTTCCGCAACCGAGCTGGTCAGTTGCATACCTGCTCCAGCTAAAACTTCAAATGCAGCTTCGTTTTCAGTCGATTAAGGCTTTAAAAAAAATGATGGAGCGTTCAAGTGGGACAAAATCATCCGGAGGTAAAATACCCTCCCGATCGGATCTCCGGGGGAGGGTGCCCACAGGGACACCTCATCGAATGTCGAAAAAACACCGACAAGTTAAATCCAAGAAAACTAATTCTTTCATTTACGGCGCTTGGAATGTTCGTACTTTGAACGACAGCACTCGCACCGATCGGCCTGAAAGAAGAACTGCTCTAATAGATAGAGAACTTCACCGACTCAATGTCGACGTTGCAGCTCTCAGCGAAACTCGATTTTTGGAGGAAGGCTCTCTCACAGAAAAGTACTACACCTTCTATTGGAAAGGTCTTCCCACCAATTCAAGAAGACAACATGGAGTAGGATTTGCCGTTCGGAATCAACTTGTATCCAACTTAACACAAGTACCACAAGGCCTATCCGAGCGTCTAATGCTGCTACGCTATGAGCTATCAGATGGCAACGCGGTAAATCTAATAAGCGCCTACGCTCCCACTCTGGATGCAAGTCACGAAACCAAGGAAAGCTTCTATCAACAGCTGGAAGAAACCCTCTGTAGAATACCTAAAACGGAACGACTCGTTATTCTTGGCGATTTTAACGCTAGAGTAGGGAGAGATGCAGACACCTGGCCAGGCATCATAGGCAAGAACGGTTTGGGAAACATGAACGCTAACGGTCAACTACTCCTAACTAAATGCGCCGAACATGATCTAGTTATAACAAACACCATTTTCCGACAAAAGGATAAATTTAAAGGCACCTGGCGTCACCCCAGATCAGGTCACTGGCATCTATTGGACTATGTTATCGTACGTAGGAAGCATCTCAAGGACGTCCAAATTACAAAGGCGCGCATTGATAGCGAGTGTTGGACCGATCATCGTCCTGTTGTCTCTAAAATGAAAATTGTTATGAGACCCAAACACCGAAGAACTCAAGTTAAACGTAGACCCCGTCTCTGTATTAGTAAATTGCGTGACCAACAAACCGTCGAACAGCTAAAGCAAAAAGTTCAAGAGAATTTGATTGCACTAGAAGAAACCAATTCTGTAGATGTTGCTACTACCTGGACACAAATTAAAGACAGTTTAAAAAGTGCGAGTGAGGAAATTCTTGGCACTGCAGCAAGTAAAAAACAGGAGGACTGGTTCAATGATAATGAAGCTTTTATACAAGAAATTCTTGACCGCAAACATATTGCCTTCCAAAACGCTATCAACCACCCCAACGACTCATCAAAAGCAGAAGCTTTTACCCAATCTAAGTATGAAACGCAACGCGAAATCAGAAGAATAAAGAACGAGTGGTGGGCAAGCAAGGCCAGAGAAATTCAAAGGTACGCCGACTCACACGACTACAGGAATTTCTTTCAAGGAGTAAAAGCAGTGTACGGCCCCAGTCGGAAAAATATGTGCCCTATTAAAGATTTAAATGGAAATCTCCTCAAAGAAGATCAGGAAATAAGAGCCCGCTGGAAAGAACACTACTCTAACATTCTTAACCAGCAAAGTCAAGCCGATCAAGATATTATAAATCTTATCCCTCAATATGACACCTTCGAAGACTTAGATAAACCACTAACAACGGAAGAGATCTTAACCGCCATTGGGCAGCTAAAAAATAACAAATCTCCCGGCGCCGACTCACTCCCAGCTGAGATCTTTAAAGCTGTGTCGTCAGAGCTCATACCCTACCTCAAAAAACTGTTTGATGTCGTGTGGGAAAGTGGTCAAGCTCCGCAGGAGTTTCGTGATACACTTTTAATCAACCTCTTCAAAAACAAAGGAAGCGCTGCGGACTGTGGAAATTACAGGGGTATAGCTCTCCTGGCTGTTGGAGGGAAGATACTCACTAAAGCGATGGCAAATAGGCTAACACCTGTTATGGAAAAGTTACTTCCTGAAACACAGAGTGGCTTTAGACCAAACCGAGGCACATCGGATTTAATCTTCACACTTAAACAGCTTCAAGAAAAAGCACTCGAACATCAAGGAGAAATTCACGTGGCCTTCATTGATTTAACCAAGGCGTTTGACTCGGTGGACAGGGAAGTGCTCTGGAAAATTATGTTCCGCTTAGGTATCCCTAGAAAATTTGTGGAAATATGTCGCAGTCTACATACAAACAACAACGCCCAGGTTATGTATAATAATGAGGCAACCGAACCTTTCCAAACCCTCACTGGGGTTAGGCAGGGATGTGTACTGGCACCCCTACTCTTTAATTTGTTTACCACTGCTCTAACAATTATTGTTGACAACAAACTGACAGTCAGAGGAATAGGTCTCAGATACCGTTTTGATGGCGGTCTCTTTAACATAGGGCGCTTTAGAGCTTTCACGAAGACACGCACACGGTTCATTTGTGATCTCCAGTATGCGGATGACTGTGCACTTTTAGCCTCTACGCCGGAAGAGCTTCAAGAACTTTTAGATGTGTATGCCCAGAGCTATGATTCCTTGGGACTTAAAATCAACATTGGAAAGACTAAGATTATGTCAACTCCTCATCAAGTGAACCAAATAGACATTACACTTAACGGAAATTCTCTTGAAGTGGTGGATCAGTTCAATTACTTAGGTAACGTTGTTAATGACAAAGCAAACATGGACAGCGAGATTCGCAATAGAATTAACGCTGCATCTAGAGCACTCTGGGGACTTAGAGAGAGAGTATTTGACAACCACGACCTTGCTTTGTCAACGAAAATGGCTGTCTACAGAGCAGTTGTCATTCCAACACTGCTATATGGATGTGAAAGCTGGGTCACTTACCGTCGTCATGTGAAAGAATTAGAACGTTTTCAGCAAAGACACCTCAGAAGTATGATGAAGATCCGTTGGTTCCATTACATATCAAACGTGGAAGTACTCAGGAGAGCAAACAGCCTTTCAATTGACGTGCTTATTTCAAGAGCACGCCTAAGATGGGCAGGTCACGTTCATCGTATGCATGATAACCGCCTTCCTAAATGTACACTTTATGGTGAATTGCTAAGCGGTAGAAGAAGGCGTGGCGGTCAACGAAAGAGGTTCAAAGACGCTCTCCATGAAAATCTAAAATCCTGCGGTATTGCAGACGAGCAATGGGAACAACTTGCAGCGGACAGAACCGAATGGCGAGGGGTTGTGGCCAGCTATCAAGGAAATGTTGCTGCAAGAAGGCCGAATCCAAGACCTAACCAGGTCTATGTTTGTCCTGACTGCGGTCGACATGTGCTCTCCCGAATTGGCCTCTATAGCCATAGTCGTGTGCACCGTAGATGAATGGGAATTACAATAGACTACACCTTTTACTTGTTTTTTATTGTACACAATCTATCGACTGTAACATTTTTATACTCGGACTCGAGTAACGGCTAATAATAATAATAATCTGTGACTTTTAAACAGGCAATGTGCAAATTTTCAGCCGGAGGTATGATCATTTTTTGAGCAAGGATTTTTTCTTTTTTGAGTCGTCTGGCGTGCTCTTTGCAGGGGTTTTGAGCAAAATTCTTGCAGATGGCACTTCCTCATGGTCCCCCCAACCACTTCACAAAATTCCAGCAGAGGTAATGTCGTAGTACCTCCGCGGCCGCCAGCTCTTAGTCTATGAATAAATGTTTGTGAGAATATATTAAACTGAGAAATATTTTTTTTTCTTATCATTTGTTGAATGGTAGTGAATTATGGAATCATGTCGAAATATTAAGAAGCAAGTTTTATCGTATAGTAGATTAAACAGTTTAAAATAAATCATGACTAACTTTAATTAAAATGCATGTATTGCCTACTTCAAATATTCGTCATCTTGCAAACAATGTTAGTCTTACAATGAGTATAACACCTAACATTGAAAATAATATGTAACGAAATAGATGGTTAGAAGCGTACTAGGTACGCGTTAACTTAAAACAAAAGGGGATATTTGCTTGTGCTATCTAATGAAGATCGTGGAATTTGCACCAGCGGTGTTTTCTAATGGCCTAATTTGCAATTCGTGCTCTCTTTACCACCTTGATATGTAAGATAGTATCTACATACAATGTTGTTCTAATATCACTGTACTGAGCTGCAAGAATTTAATTGTATGTAAAACTTAAGAGTGAGATATCCACACTGTGTTTAATTTAACATAATCACTAGATAATTGTGGATTAGTGCAACTATTAATACAAGGTAATTTTTACACATGTATGTAATAGATGCATTCTTAATTATACAGGGTGTCCCACGACGAACTGCGACGATCGATATCTCGAAAAGTAGACATCGGAAAATTTTGAAAATTTGGTAATGAACTAATGACGATGGGGGCAACTTGGCTAAAATATTTTCAAGATAGTGGCACTTCCTGTTATACCGGAAGTCGATACCAACTTGCTTATTTTAAATGGGACACCCTATATATTATTACATTTTTGGATTGTACGCAAAATTCTAGGCTGATTTTGTGTATCATGTCCTATACCTAGGTCTCTCCGTTTTTGAGATATTTCAATTTTTATGTCAAAAATGACGTTTGCGGGCCCTAACAGAATTATCAATTTTTCCTATAAGGAAGCCTTTATTATCTAATTTGGGTTCGATTCTTTGTTGAAGAAGACCTATTTTAATAGAGTTTTTTATAATATTTTGATAAGTACTAATACAGAGTGTTCAAAAAATAAGAATAAAGATGAAATTGAGAAAACTGTCAAAAATCTATTTTTTCAAATGGAAACCCCCAATTTTTATAATCTTATCTTATTCGCCATTAAAAATAAGGGTAAGTTTGTATATGGATGTCTATTCCGAAAATTTTTAGTTTTCGAGATATTCCCAATTCAATATTTCTATATGGGTACTTTGTTATGGATATTAAGTTAAATTACTCTTAGTTGGCTATGACGGCGTTGAGTGCTAAACAAATGTATGTAGCCTGTCACTTACCATTTGACCAGTATCAATTATCATGCCGGGGTGCTTAAATTATACGCACGAGGATTACTTAAATTTGTATATAATCTATGGAGAATGTAACAAAGTTTTATCAAGAACGTGGGAAATATTTGCTAATAGATATCCAGATAAACAAAAACCGTCTCCAAACAGTATTAAACGAATAATGGAGAATTTCAATAATTTTGGCACCGTTAAGGCAACAGTTCATAAAATAAAACCAATTGTGGATGATGAAAATATCGAAATTGCTATTTTGCGATATTTTGCGGCATATCCTATGACATCCTTAAGTCAAGTGGCCTTACAAACAGGAATCTCCAAGAACTCTATTCATAGAATTCTTTTGAAACACAAATTCCATCCCTATTCCATTTCTATGGTTCAACACCTAAAGGACACCGATTTGACCAGAAGAGTTCACTTTTGCGAATTTATTTTAACAATGTTACAAGGCGACTTTCGATTTTTGGACAACATAATTTGGACTGACGATTCAAAATTTACGAAAAATGGACTTTTCAACAGACATAATTCCCACTTTTGGTGTGATTCCAATCCCCATGCCGTAAGATTGCGAAATTATCAAGAAACCAGGCAATTTAATGTGTACTGTGCTGTGAGAAATGATGGAGGCGTAAAACTTAATTTTTATGAAGAAAACTTAAATGGTAATGAATTAATACTTAAATGGTTTCTGTTTTTCAAATTACGTATCAACTTTTTCTTAGGTGAAAGATATTTGAATGTATTACCAGATTTAGATATTGAATATTTGAACAATTTACCGCTAGCTGAACATAAGCAAATATTTTACCAACACGATGGCGCGCCACCACACAGCAGCTTCATAGTTAACAACTTCTTGGAAGAAACTTTTTTCGATAAGTGGATTGCTAACAATGGACCTTTTCTGTGGCCTCCCCGTTCTCCTGGTCTATCTGTCTTAGACTATTTTATATGGGGAATAATAAAAGATATGGTTTATTTTAGTCCAGTCACAATAATGGAAGATTGTCAGGTAAGAGTAAGGAATGCTTTTGAAAGATTATCTCCAGGTTCTATTAGAGCGGCCACCCATGACAAACTAATCAAGAGGTGCGAAAAATGTTTGGAAGTTCAGGGTGGATACTTTGAACACTTATTAAAATAAAATATTTTCCTGCGTATAAGTAGTTATACTGTTAGTATTTTATGTAAGAACCTTTTGTATTTAAGTTACATTTGTTTAACTATTTTATGAACTGTTGCAGTGCCAATTTTTTTGAAATTCTCCATTATTCATTAAATACTGTTAGGATACCTATTAGCAAATATTTCACATGTCTTACTTAAAACTTTGTAACATTCTCCATAGATTATAAACGAATTTAAGTAATCCTCGTGTGCGTAATTTAAGCGCCCCAGCATGATAATTAATACTTGTCAATTGGTAATTGACAGCTACATACATTTGTTTAGCACTCAACGCCGTCATAGCCAACTAACAGTAATTGAACTTAAAATCCATAGCAAAATCCCCATTATTATTATTATTATTTATTATCATTATTATTAGCCGTTACTCGAGTCCGAGTATAAAAATGTTACAGTCGATAAATTTTGTACAATAAGAAACAAGTAAAAGGTGTAGTCTATTGTAATTCCCATTCATCTACGGTGCACACGACTATGGCTATAGAGGCCAATTCGGGAGAGCACATGTCGACCGCAGTCAGGACAAACATAGACCTGGTTAGGTCTTGGATTCGGCCTTCTTGCAGCAACATTTCCTTGATAGCTGGCCACAACCCCTCGCCATTCGGTTCTGTCCGCTGCAAGTTGTTCCCATTGCTCGTCTGCAATACCGCAGGATTTTAGATTTTCATGGAGAGCATCTTTGAACCTCTTTCGTTGACCGCCACGCCTTCTTCTACCGCTTAGCAATTCACCATAAAGTGTACATTTAGGAAGGCGGTTATCATGCATACGATGAACGTGACCTGCCCATCTTAGGCGTGCTCTTGAAATAAGCACCTCAATTGGAAGGCTGTTTGCTCTCCTGAGTACTTCCACGTTTGATATGTGATGGAACCAACGGATTTTCATCATACTTCTGAGGTGTCTTTGCTGAAAACGTTCTAATTCTTTCACATGACGACGGTAAGTGACCCAGCTTTCACATCCATATAGCAGTGTTGGAATGACAACTGCTCTGTAGACAGCCATTTTCGTTGGCAAAGCAAGGTCGTGGTTGTCAAATACTCTCTCTCTAAGTCCCCAGAGTGCTCTAGATGCAGCGTTAATTCTATTGCGAATCTCGCTATCCATGTTTGCTTTGTCATTAACAACGTTGCCTAAGTAATTGAACTGATCCACCACTTCTAGAGAATTTCCGTTAAGTGTAATGTCTATTTGGTTCACTTGATGAGGAGTTGACATAATCTTAGTCTTTTCATTGTTGATTTTAAGTCCCAAGGAATCGTAGCTCTGGGCATACACATCTAAAAGTTCTTGAAGCTCTTCCGGCGTAGAGGCTAAAAGTGCACAGTCATCCGCATACTGGAGATCACAAATGAATCGTGTGCGTGTCTTCGTGAAAGCTCTAAAGCGCCCTATGTTAAAGAGACCGCCATCAAAACGGTATCTGAGACCTATTCCTCTGACTGTCAGTTTGTTGTCAACAATAATTGTTAGAGCAGTGGTAAACAAATTAAAGAGTAGGGGTGCCAGGACACATCCCTGCCTAACTCCAGTGAGGGTTTGGAAAGGTTCGGTTGCCTCATTATTATACATAACCTGGGCGTTATTGTTTGTATGTAGACTGCGACATACTTCCACAAATTTTCTAGGGATACCTAAGCGGAACATAATTTTCCAGAGCACTTCCCTGTCCACCGAGTCAAACGCCTTGGTTAAATCAATGAAGGCCATGTGAATTTCTCCTTGATGTTCGAGTGCTTTTTCTTGAAGCTGTTTAAGTGTGAAGATTATATCCGATGTGCCTCGGTTTGGTCTAAAGCCACTCTGTGTTTCAGGAAGTAACTTTTCCATAACAGGTGTTAGCCTATTTGCCATCGCTTTAGTGAGTATCTTCCCTCCAACAGCCAGGAGAGCTATACCCCTGTAATTTCCACAATCCGCAGCGCTCCCTTTGTTTTTGAAAAGGTTGATTAAAAGTGTATCACGAAACTCCTGCGGAGCTTGACCACTTTCCCACACGACATCAAACAGTTTTTTGAGGTAGGGTATGAGCTCTGACGACATAGCTTTAAAGATCTCAGCTGGGAGTGAGTCGGCGCCGGGAGATTTGTTATTTTTTAGCTGCCCAATGGCGGTTAAGATCTCTTCCGTTGTTAGTGGTTTATCTAAGTCTTCGAAGGTGTCATATTGAGGGATAAGATTTATAATATCATGATCGGCTTGACTTTGCTGGTTAAGAATGTTAGAGTAGTGTTCTTTCCATCGGGCTCTTATTTCCTGGTCTTCTTTGAGGAGATTTCCATTTAAATCTTTAATAGGGCACATATTTTTCCGACTGGGGCCGTACACTGCTTTTACTCCTTGAAAGAAATTCCTGTAGTCGTGTGAATCGGCGTACCTTTGAATTTCTCTAGCCTTGCTTGCCCACCACTCGTTCTTTATTCTTCTGATTTCGCGTTGCGTTTCATACTTAGATTGGGTAAAAGCTTCTGCTTTTGATGAGTCGTTGGGGTGGTTGATAGCGTTTTGGAAGGCAGTATGTTTGCGGTCAAGAAGTTCTTGTATAAAAGCTTCATTATCATTGAACCAGTCCTCCTGTTTTTTACTTGCTGCAGTGCCAAGAATTTCCTCACTCGCACTTTTTAAACTGTCTTTAATTTGTGTCCAGGTAGCAGCGACATCTACAGAATTAGTTTCTTCTAGTGCACTCAAATTCTCTTGAACTTTTTGCTTTAGCTGTTCGACGGTTTGTTGGTCACGCAATTTACTAATACAGAGACGGAGTCTACGTTTTACTTCGGTGTTTGGGTCTCATAATAATCCCCATATAGAAATATTGAATTGGGGATATCTCGAAAACTAAAAATTTTCGGAATAGACATCCATATACAAACTTACCCTTATTTTTAATGGCGAATAAGATAAGTTTATAAAAATTGGGGGTTTCCATTTGAAAAAAAATTGATTTTTGACAGTTTTCTCAATTTCATCTTTATTCTTATTTTTTGAACAGTATGTATTAATACTTATCAAAATATTATGAAAACTCTATTAAAGTAGGTATTTTTCAACAAAGAATCGAACCCAAATTAGATAATAAAGGCTTCCTTATAGGAAAAATTGATAATTCCTTTAGGACCCGCAAACGTCATTTTTGACATAAAAATTGAAATATCTCAAAAACGGAGAGACCTAGATACACAAAATCGGCCTAGAATTTTGCGTACAATCCAAAAATGTAATAATATATAGGGTGTCCCATTTAAAATAAGCAAGTTGGTATCGACTTCCAGTATAACCGGAAGTGCCACCATCTTGAAAATATTTTAGCCGAGTTGCCCCGCCCCCATGGACATTAGTTTACTACCAAATTTTCAAAATTTTCCGATGTCTACTTTTCGAGATATCTATCGCCGCAGTTCTTCGTGGGACACCCTGTATATTTTTGAATTTTCTCTTTATTAGATAAAGCATTATATCAAAAGTTTGTAGGGTTTGATTTTTTTAAAATTAATTATTGACGTTATGTAGCGTTAAAAAAAATCAGCTGTATCATGGAGGAGGGATTGCATGTCAACTGGTCGTATGAACTTGCAAAAAAATGAATAAAGTAGAATTATTTCAGGCCGAATGAAATTTTTTTACATGACCTCTGACACATATAGAAGTGTGAAAATAATAATCAGTTACAAGTATAGTGGGAAAAAGCTAGAGCAATAACATATGGTTGCATTCATAAATCCATACAACGCGACACACGGTATTTTTACACGCTTTATATTAACGACAACTGTATGTTTGCTTATTTGTATGTAACGAAATCTTTGAACGTGATTCTCGCCCACTTCAAAACATCAGATTAAACTGAAACTTTACACACTTATCAAAGACCGATGACAATACAATAGTTTGACAACTTTGTCCTAATGTCCTCACCAGGATCATCGGGATAAAATAAAATTGACTAATCTGTTGTCGATATTTTGCTGGAGGCGTCGCTGTCAATATTATATATTTTATAAATTACAGTAAAAATAGCAAACCTAAGTAAAAAGTAAGAAATAAAGAATTATAGTTTAAAAAACTTAAAAAACGCTTTAATAGCAAACCGATCCAAAAAGAAAAAAATAATATTTAAATATCATTGACAAAAGAAATACCAGCTCTTAGACTTGCTGTAAAAGATATTAACCAGATTTGGTTTCATCACGATCGTTGTCCAGCACATAATAGCGGCATAGTAACGCAATTCTTAAGAGCAACTTTTGATAATAAAATAATTGCAAATAATGGCAACGTTCTATGGCAAGCCAGGTCTCCTGATCTCACTTCGTTGGCCTATTTTCTTTGGGGGGATATAAAAAAACGAAGTTTATTCATTTGAACCACCAGAAAATATTCAAATTTTAGAAGAACGTCTAAGAAATACTTTGGCTGCTGTTAATAGAAATACTTTAAGGAGAGCGTGTAGTTCAATATTAAAGCGATGTCAAAAATGCATTAATGAACACATTTTGAACAGTTTTTAATTAATTTGTTTTAATTTTAAGTTGAAGCTGATAAAATCGGATTATTTTAAAATAATTTTTTTTCATAGCCTACTTAGAAAACTTAATTTTTTCATATTTTACACCAGTGAATAATTTTTTCCTTGCATTGTGATACGTTATTGAAAGGGGAATTAAGAGCACTATTGAACATACAAAAAATCCAATATGGCGTCCACAAGAAAAACAAAGTTAGTGACATAAACTGAGAAACAAATGACGGTAGAAATTTTTTGGTAACGCCAACGAAAGCACCTTAAAAAAATGTCCTAACAATGTAATGCCATCAAATTAGGCAGATACGGGAAGTTTTTTAATATGCACATTTTCAGTTTTTTGAAAATATTTCGGAATCGAAGATAGCTAGGGTGAAATTTAAAGACAGCATCGAAACGGTCATAAAATTCTTCAAAAAAGTCCCCATTTAACCGTTTCTCTATCTCTAATAATAACAGAGATAGCAATGCATGCGCCCCCAATTTAAGACACAGTGTATACAGATGTGCGTTTGTTAAGTATACATGTAAAATATATTATTAAAAACAACAAAACCACTCTGTAGTCATAAAATAAAGTAAAAATACTATGCTGTTCTATCTACATTTTATATATTCATCGTACTATTGTTCCTGAATTAGAAATGTTCAGATACACAAAAAAATTAAACGAAGTTTTTCAAAAAAATTTGAGTTTTTCTTCATTCTACCATTCTACTATGTATTTTTATGCATTTGCATTAGTTACTACACTCAAATTTTAAAATTTGATTTTATCTTAAAACCTATTTCATTTAGCACACCCAAAAATATGTCTGTCCGCATATTACGGGAGGAATATAACTACATATTCAATCAATTTTATATGTGTTATTAACATAGATTAGATTAGATTTTTTATTTCCCAAAAATTAATTTTTCATAACAATAATAATGCAATATGCTCATATAATGCTCATATACATGTTGCGCCTTAATCAAGACATAAGGGAAAGAGCATTTACTTAAATAGGTTCAATCTTAATAAAAATACAATGCACATACTTAAATAAATTCAGACATTATAATTATACAATAATACAATGCTTTAGAAGTAAACCCTTTGAAAACCTTTTATGGATTAAATTTTGTAGTGAAGTATTCTTCTAAATTATAGAACACATAATTATTTAAAACTTTCTTTAGCCTAATTTTGAATAAGTTTTCACTGTTTATGCAAGTAATAGAATTTGGTAGGTAATTATAAATTTTTACTCCGGAGTATAAAGGACCTTTGTGACATATCTATAGTTTGGTGCAATTAATTTTGTATTAGATCTGGTATTGTAATCATGGATATCAGTGGATGTCGATATTGTGTTTCGTTTTCTGTAAATTATTATAGATAATTTATATATATATATATATATATATAAAGATTAACTACAGTTGGTATATATAAGTTTTTAAACGCCGTTCTAGAGGATTCTCTCTGATGAATACCACAAATTGCTCGCACAGCACGTTTCCGTGTCACTAAAATTTTTTGAAGACAAGTTGCGTTTCCCCAAAATTCTACACCATATTGCAGTATGCTTTGAAAATATGCAAAATACACAGATAGTGCCGCTGCAATGCTGATATTTTCTTTGACGTTCTTTATTGCATAAATTGCACGTCCAAGTCTTTTATTTAAATCAAAAATATGCGTCGACCAATTTAACGATTTATCAATATATATTCCTAAAAATTTAGTATCAGTTACTGATATTATTTGTCCTAGATCAGTTTGAATATTTATATCTAAGGCTGGTGTGTGGGATTTTTCAAATGTTATATTCATTGTTTTTTCAACATTTAAGAGCAGTTTATTAGCATGAAACCAGTTTGTAATGTCATTCATTGCCTCTTCACTTTTAACTTTCAGATCGTCCAAATTATCATCATTCACTATGATACTGGTATCATCAGCGAACAATGAAAATTGTAACGAAGGAAAATTATCAACACGATCATTTATGTATATTAAAAATAATACTGGACCTAATATGGACCCCTGTGGAACTCCAAATGTGATATCTTTTGCTTCCGTGATAACAGTTTTTCCAATTTCCTGAGATTCGTCATAAAGTCTGACATATGCAGATCTATGTTTTAAATATGAAGTAAACCACAGAAGCGGTGTACCGTATATTCCGTAGTAATTGAGCTTCATTAGTAAAATATTATGATCTACACAGTCAAAAGCCTTAGACAAATCGCAGAAGATACCTATAGGAATATGTTTATTTTCTAGGATATTATTAATATAATTTATTAGTTTAAATGCAGCGTCAGATGTGCTACAATCTTTTTTGAATTCAAACTGAAATGGTGTTAAGATTTTAAATTTTTCTAAATACATACCTGTTTTAGACAAGTCAATATATAATAGAACACTATATTAAAATATATTTAGGAGAGAACATAGTTATACTAATTAAGAAACATAATATGTAAAGAAAGCGAACTAAAAAAGAAATATGTTACATATCACCTTACCAACAATCTACGTTTTAAGTAGAATTTTAAGAACATTTTTATATTCTATTTTGACTAAGTTGTTTCAATATCAAGGTTGCAATACGTTATAAATCATGTAAACGCCAACTTACGTTCACTTTACTTGTCAACCAAAACTTATCCATGAGTACCGGTAATAACCTAGCGGCATAAAAACACTGCTCAAAATGGTCCTCTACCTCCCGGGCTATTATACGTTACAATAAGCCTTAAAAAGTGCACTTATAAGTCTGACACCAATATAGTATTATATATAACAAGTGGCTAAAATGGTGTTTTTTTTTACAGGTAGGGCATTTATAGTATGAGCCAAAGTATATAAAGTATTGTTTTATCTGTTAATATCTAATAAATAATGTTTATTTCTTTCTCATACATAAGAAATGGTTCGTCGCCAAACTAAGGAAAGAATTTTCAAACTTAGCATATTTAATAAGCATCTGTGCTTGAGAATCTAAAGGTCCGAATTCAATCATGGGGTATGAACTCGCAGGTATAAAATAAAAAAATATGGATATTAGCCAGAATTTTAAGCCGAATCCAATTCCAGAGGGCGCGATGTCGGCTAGGATTGCGAAATTGCAAAAAAATAATTTGGAAAAAAATTTGAAACTTATCTTTCGTTTACATTGCATTTTACGAGCTTATTTATAAAGATTTTTTAATAATTCTTATATTAATCGAAAGCTTAATGTTTGTAGTTTCATACAAGTGTAATAGAGATACATTATTTTCATTATAAACAGTACTATATGTTTAAACAATAAATGTTCGGAAAGTGTAGTGTAATTTTCGGTATCGAGGTACTTTTGTTATTAATGCAGATAGATGTATAGTTATTTGAGACGAAATACGTAGAATAGACCAACGAATATATAAAAAATCTAATAATATACACCAGGAGGAAATGTAGAGAATTTCGAAAAATGTAGGTTGGCAAGATTATTGTGACGGGCAGTGTACATTATTTTGTTAATGTTTTTGTAAGGTCTAAGCAATATTTTTGTAACCTCTTTCATATGAAAATTCGTACAGATCATAAATAATGCTTACAAACAGAACAAATTATCTGTCTTTAGTTTAAGAACAACTACAATGGAATTAAAATATTTTTCGTCTTGACAAAATAATGATTGTATGTATTGTAAATTCTGTGTACATAATACGTTTCGCAATCCTGGCCGAAATCGCGCCCTCTGGAGTCGGATTCGGCATAAAATTCTAGATAATATCACCATTTTTTAAATTTTATACCCGCAAGTTCAGGGTTCGGCATTTTAGATGCGTCTTTTTGGATGCTAGATTCTTGACTGAACTGTGGTAGGTTCTTTCAATCGAAAAGCGAAACGCGTAAGGTTTTTGATGTTTAAAACTATTATTATTTAAATTAAAAGCAAAAGTGAGGACATGGTTAAAATCATCATTAAATTCTTTACAACTTATATTTGAAGAGTTTTTCATGTACAATAATGAATTTTCCGCTAAAAGTAAATAACTTAATAAATTAGTTCCGATATTTTCATTTATCTAAGGAATCTACAAAATATCATGAATTTATATGAGAGTACTAGTTTTTCATAAAAGGTGTACTTAAAATGAGTACTTTTTTTGTTTTTTAACCTCTCCACAATAAAATTGTGAGAGGTTACTAAAATTGGTTCAAAAACGAAAATTGAGATAACATCAAATCTTTTGAGGGCAACGTTTTGAGGTCCTAGGAACCCAGAAAAGTGGTTTTTGAAAAATGTCTGTGTGTGTGTATGTATGTTAGCACGATAGTGCTGAAACTACTGAACGGATTTGAATGAAACTTTGCGTGTGCGTTTCTTTAGTGCCCCAGAAGATCTGAAAAGGTTTTGGTTGAGATCGGATTACGTTTAGTGCTATTTTGACGCAACAAGTTGTTGATTTTATAATTACTTTCAATTTGCAATGGAACCATTGAAAAGCAGTTAAAATTCTGATTTCAACGATTTATCACACTTCCACCCTTTCGATTTGGTTTCCGTGAAAAAAATTATAAACAAGGCAAATATGGCATAGATCGCATTTCGCATGACATGATCGATGCGCGTAGCCGTTACGTCGTGAAACTCGTCACATCACGTGTCAATTCACGTGTGAGGGTTTCTTCACTGCTCTGGAAGTAGAGCGGATTACGTTTAGTGCCGTTTTTAAATATATATACAGACAAATCGAAGAATTAAACTACAACTATTCCTCTAAAATCTAGTAAAATTACTGAAATGCTAATATTTCATTTAACAAAGATAGCCGCGAGCGATCGGATTGCAATGAGTAAATTTTGACGATTGTCATTGTCATCGTTTGTCATCCGATAAGGTTGATGTCATGTCATGTTAATAAGATTTCGGCATATTTGTAACTTTTAGTGGATTGTCACAAACTTTAAAGGTAGATGTAACAATATCAATATCATATGCTTTCTGTACCTTCGTTGGTGAATTTATTGTAGATTATCACTTTACCAATTTTCAGTTTGTTGCTTTACAAATCTGTAGTATTTAGGATAACTAGACTTTCTTAGTCGTTCAAGTGATGTTAAAGTTGTTAATATCCTAATAGTATATTACTTAACGAGCGATAATGTAGGTAATAACTCGCATAGATGATTGTAAATTCATTAAGTTGAGGGTTTTTTAGTGCCCCAGAAGATCTGAAAAGGTTTTGGATGAGATCGGATTACGTTTAGTGCCGTTTTGTCACACAATTTAGTGCTCTTTTCGGCTTCAAAGATCCACCGAGTGGGGAGGTTCCAGCCGCTTCCAGTAGCTGCCGATTTTTTATAACAATTTTCCAGAATACCAAGCTCGAAAAATTTGTTATATTAGAGCAGTACTTTCGTGCTCTGGAGGTTTTTAAAATTGGCAGAGAATACAAGCGAATGTCAATATGAAAATGGACTAACCTAGCTGTGCTTTTCAAGAGGCAGCCAAGTTCACGGAACTCAAACCAGTTTCTTCTTATGCATATATAAGTGTCACTCTATTAAAACTAATTTACTTACATTGAAGACCTCACTGCAATAACGATGGGGGTCACTTTTAGTTAATTCGCCAACAAATGCATTTTAAAGTTCAAAACGGAAAGACTCGTGAAGCATGACAACGATAAGAAAGCAAATTGTATACATTTTATGTATCATTTATTAGTCAATATTATATAAAAGAAGTAAGTGCTTGGAGTTTGTCAGTTTTTTTCTTAATTCAAATTTTTACTTAAACTACAAAAAAAAACTACAAAAAGGATGAGAGTCATAAAATATGCCAAATAAAAACTTCAAAAACGATGAGAGTCGTAAATAAAAATAAACCAAAGTTTTCAATCATCTATTAACATTACAATAATAGTTTATGAAGATACTAGTTCCCTTTCTTCTTACCACTCCTCTTCACTACCTTCTTGTTCACTTTCTTCTTAGTCTTTTTACCTGGCTTACTTTTGTTTTGTTCTGCTTCTTCATCGGAGTCGAATTCAATAATTTGGTGAAGAGTTTTAGTGTTTTTAAATACTTTTCTTGTTGTCTTGTGAGTAAGAGTACTGAAAAAATCATTGGCTGCCGGAGAGTCGCAAAACGCTTTTAGAAGCTGCAAGTCTTCCCATTTTTCAAGAGAAATTGGTAAAGTTTCTGAAAACGAATATTCATCGCTCAATATATCGATAGAAATAAAATTTTGATCATAAATTACCTGTGTAGCTTTTGTCTGGAAGAAAAAA
This sequence comes from Leptura quadrifasciata, assembly GCA_963675555.1. NCBI lineage: Eukaryota > Metazoa > Arthropoda > Insecta > Coleoptera > Cerambycidae > Leptura > Leptura quadrifasciata. The sequence continues at coordinate 145,407,649 of OY776674.1, read as the reverse complement.
TTCTCTGGGTCCTGGTACATGGATTTGAGGAATGCTGGCTCTGCAAATTACTGAAGTCTCGAAAGATCCATTGTAGGTTGCTCGATGTGATACATATCGAGGATGAATTGCTTCCACCAATATTTCGCGGATTGGCCTCACTGCCAAAGGACATTTTAATATGTATCGTGGAGTCAAGTACTTATTCTATTGGCAAATGAAGGATTGATCCACTGCCAGCACGACGAAAGGGGCAGGTTTAGTTCTTGCTGTCTTGAACTCGTCGACCCAATCACTAAAAAATTCAGCTCTGGTACGCTGGTTAATAAGGCCCATATTCTTATCACACTCTAGATAAGAATGGCCCCGAATTGGAAATATCATTTTTATGCTGTCAAGCCTTTTTGCGGTAACGACTACATAATGAATAAATCTAAAGATATTATAGTTTTTATTTTGCCCCCCACATGAGTCGCAATATATTTCAAGTATTTTCACCTTAGAATCTAACTGAGTGAATATAAAATGATGCAGAAAAGAAATTACTTCTTCAGATCCCTTAGCAGCTATATCTTCTGAATAACAATAGAAATAGGATGCAGCCGAAGAAAGAATATGAATATTGAAAGAATAGAAAGAAAGTTGACGTTTATAATACACGTCATTTGTTGGTATATTCGGAATCGGCAAGTTCTTTTGAAAATCCATAGCTATACTTTCAAATTCTAAATTCTGCATACCCTTCTTTCTTGCTTGTCTCTTCCGAGCATAAAACGTTTCTGCTTTTTTCAAGTGAACTTCATTTTCAGTTTCTATACTTCGCATTTCTTTCATTAGTTTCAATTTATTTTCTATTATTGACGTTTCGTCTCTTTTCTTTTGTAAACTTGTCTTTTCTGCATTATACTTATCACATGAGCTGCAGGTGTCAGTGCATGGATAACCAAATTTAACATTAAAGTCATTATTGAACACTTTCCGATAATATTCATAAGACACAGTAGGGAGTTTTAAATCCTTGTACATATTGTACATCTTTTGTATGTTGAGAGTTTCCGGTAAATATACCACAGCACTTTTTTTAGGCTATAATGACTTTTCCTACCTTTAAAGGAACCTATGTGGTTTCTTACAGCTTCCAAAATAGCAGCAGGCTTTGTACAATGTGTGTGAACATATTTTCCCCTCATATCTTTTGGCGCTTTGCCACTTTTTTTCAAGGACGTTGGTATAGTTTGTAAACGCCTTCTGGTAATTCCATGCAGGGACAAGAATGCCCTCTGGCAAACAGGCACTTCAATAAAATTATTCACAAATATAATTCTTACTTTATAGGAGTAAGCCTTATCATGAAATTTTGCAACCTCTTCATGTCGTGGCCTGCGTTTCTTTATTTGGGAAATGTTTATTAAACTGGACAGATATGAATTTTGTTCGTTTCTAGTTAGCATTTCATTGAACTCCATGATGATCCGTTTTCTTTCAGGAAGTGTTACCTTCTTAGAACAATTATATCTTACACACTCACAATCCGGCCCCAACTCGTAAGTAGATAACCGTAGTTTTTTCATAACGTGTGTCAATCTTCCAGTACATTTCCTTTTTCTTGAACCTACACTCAACTTCTCCACTGTATCCATGTCACTATTTTCTACCGATTTTTCCATCGTAACACAACAAAACACTACTCTTGACTTAACACACTATTCTTATAATTTTTAGGTTATAATATTACTAATCAGATGTTCAAACACAGAACACGTAAAGCAACACACTGACATTTAGGCGCTCTCTGTTACAATCATGCATTGACATTCATCGTTTTTGCCATGTTCTCGAGAGACCCCCTCAGCGTTTTTCTCGTGGATAGTGAATTTTATTTTGTGAATAATTATCAGACCTTCAACGATATTGCCGTGCAACTAGTGTCAGTATATTCTACCAGCTTTGAGCTATTTGTTGGTACATATAATTTATTTCATGAAAAACAGTGACCCCCATCGTTTTTGCAGTGAATGTCAATATGAAAATGGACTAACCTAGCTGTGCTTTTCAAGAGACAGACCTTGGTACGCCACAAGGAAGTATATTGGGTCCTTTACTATTTCTCTTGTTTGTTAACGATTTACCAGACTACATATTACAACACGGAGGGTTATTTATGTACGCTGATGATACCACAATTGTAGTATCAGCGGTTAATATCTTAGGTGCTATCGACAGAGTCAATATCGTATTAGAGGAATTTAAGGTCTGGTGCAACAGAAATAAATTAATTATAAATTTAAATAAGACTCAATGTGTAAAATTTTCTTATGGGAACCGCGCTGTACCAGACATAAACTTCTCTCTAGATAATACTCAAATTAAAATTATAAATGTAATAAAATTTTTAGGTATTCAGGTAGATGAAAATCTTAATTTTTCTGAACATGTTAACCAGGTATGCTCTAAGTTGAACAAGTCTTTCTTTGCGCTGTCTTCTTTAAAAAATGACTTAAATGAAACTGCCGTATTGTCATTATATTATGCCCAAGTATACTCAGCAATAAGCTATAATATTACGGTCTGGGGTCAATCTACAGATTCTACTCGTGTTTTTATAATACAAAAGCGTATATTGAGACTAATGTTTAACTTAGATTACAGGGAGTCATGTCGTGAATCTTTTAAGTGTAGATGCATATTAACTTTTACATCAATCTATATACTGAAAATAATATGTTTTGTATATCTAAATCAAACCAAATTTAAAAAAAATATAGACTTTCATGATTACCCAACAAGAAATAAAGAAAAGTTCTGTCTTGGTAAATGCTTGCACGAGAAATATAAAAAGTCGCCGGTCTACGCAGGTTGTAGTCTCTTTAACATTTTACCTAATTCAATTAAATTCTCACGCGGTTTTGCTGAGTTTAAAAGAAATTTAAAATCATTTTTAATCGAAGGTTGTTTTTATACTTTGGTAGAGTTTATTACTGAGTGTTGTAACATGGCATAGATTGTATAAACGTATTGTCTCCCAGGTATCTTCACTTTTGCATGAAATCTGTGTATATGTGTACACTTTATGCTTACAGGTGTTTTTATGAAATGTTTTTATTATCTGTAAATCGAATTGGTTTGTTTTTACTATGTCCAATTTTTAGGATTTTATATTTATGTATTTTAGATAATCAACACTGACTTACCTTATTCATATTTTGTATGGCAAAAAAGGTTAATAATAATAATAAATAATAATAATAATAATAATAAATATTAAAACTAATTTACTTACATTGTTAGTTGTGCCTCCATACTTGATTGAAATAATACTTTTTAAATTCGGTTTTGATAGAAGAATTTCAATTGTTAAAAGACTAAAATTTGAGAAAATAACATGGACATATTACTGGTAATACCTGTTTATTTTTGAATACAGCTTTAGTAGTTTTTTTGTAGTTGGATGTGGGATCATTTTATATAAGACTTTTTTATTTATACCTGGTACAATCAATTTGCTATTTCAAATTGAGGTACTCGTATCTCTATGTACCTTGTAATACATTTTTAGATTTTCTTGTCACACTATATTCGATCATAAAAAGAAAGTTTACGAAGAAGTCAAAGCATTTCAATGATTGAATTAAATTTGAGGTATCTAGAGACAGACATCCACTACCAGGACAAGTCTTTACTGATGCATTTGCATTAAATTACTAGAGGTGATAGGATTTAGTCGGAGTAATACCCGTTGCATACATTACCAGAAGCATGTAACGATTCCAGGACTTGACCGACTGTAACGTTACATCCATACAGTCCACTGTCCGTGTCACTCCTAGTTTGTCAGCGGTCCCACTTATTGCGTATTTAGCCGGGACTTGGCTTCCAACGAAGGTTTAATTGCCGCGGCTCCTAAATCTGTTGGATTACCTACACTTTGATTACATTTCAAATAAAAATTCTGAACTGTCCGTCAGAGTCACGACTATTAGACAGCGTTATTGGATTTTAGCTAATGACGAAGTAATATTATTATAAAATAAATAATATAAGTATTTATACTATTATTTTATTGTTAAACATATATAATATTTACCTACTTTAAAGGTAAATTTGGAGATGAAACTTTGCAATTATCAATATTATTTTTTAATTTATTAAATTTCAATATATGAGTTCAATATAACTGATGGTCGAGAGGTAAGCGCACGGTGTAGTATATTAGGTGATGCGACAAGACCCGTGTACGAATGGCTTCGTAAGTATTTAGTTGTGTTGTGTGTAATGCAATAGATGGCAGGATAAATAATATCTCGTCGTTACTTACGCATAGAAATATTAGAAATACAGTTTACATACATACAATAGTTAATGCTCTGTAGATTTGTTTTATTTATATTTAAAGCCTTTTATTTCGTTCTTCTTGTCTTAGTTTTGCCATTTAGTTGTGTATATATGTAACCCTACATGCATTAAAAGAAATCCGTCTATCTATGCCATGATCTATGCCTAGGTAATTGCCAAGGTTTGTAAAGTAAGATAGGTAGCATGGTATCTTTCGACCAATCAGAGATCACTATTTAAAATGCGGGAACGCGTCACTCTGCCTGCTCATTCGAATTTCTGGCATTCAAACCATATATATTACCAGTATATTAGTATAATTAGTTATGAATTTGAATTCCGTATTTTGTATTTTTTAATGTACAAGCACAAATTATTAAATTGACTTTTTTTATTAATGATTATTAACATCGATAACGTTTTCCTTGGAATTTAAAATTGACATTACTATATATCAAATTTATAACTAATTAATGTATGCAGTTAAATAAGTACATTTTATATCAAGGGACTGAAGTAGGTTCTTTTAATCTTGTGTGCAATTTCTTGCCCGAGACTTCAGTCTTGATTTCATTGCTTTATATAATTCTTAGCGAATTTAATAAGTTATAAGATAGATGAAGAAACATACACGATACTAATTTTCGCCCTAACGAAAAGAGTTACTTAGAAAAGTTTCTTATTTTATGACGTAGTGAGTAGAAATTTTTCCCCAGGCCAACCTTTACAATTATGTAGTATTAAAACATTTTAATGCAAATTTTTTATTAGAATTAGATCTGCATACAATAATTTATTAATAAAATTTAACAAGAGGGCCATTAAATTTTATCATGTCATATTAGACACAGCAATTAATAAGAAAAAATCACTCATTGGTTTTTTCTAATATTTCTTTGTATCATATGAAAATAAATTTTATTTCCTCTATTAAGTATTTTTTTTAGGGAAGGAAAAAAACATCAACATCTCACCACTCTCTTTTGCCTTTTTTGAGTTGTTTTGAAAACAGCTACACTACAAACCCTTCCTCCAGTCATTTTATAATTGTATGTAACATTGTTATTTGTTATTATTATGAACGGAAAATAATAAAAACTGTTTACCTTAAAATTATTTCTGTAAATACACAGGTTACAAACTTCTATATACTATGAGTCTTTTCTCTTTAGCAGTAATTGTCAATTAGATTATACACTAAATAACTATAACTGCACGATTATAAACACAAGAACAACAAATATTTCGAAATAACTCAACAAATAAGCGCAACGTCTCAAAAAATGCATACGTGCAATTAAGTTGCAGCAGGCACGATGACACGCAAGATGGCCGCCTTCATCGTAACCCCTCCATTCCATTCAAGTTACCATGCTACCTATCTACTTTACAAACCTTGGGTAATTGCAGGGTATATTCCGAGTGCCATCTAGTGAATTAAATAGAAACCAAGTACTTATGAAGCCGTCGATTAACATGGCAAGTGCCGTGTGTCACACCACCTAATATACTAATATACTACACCGTAGGTAAGCGCACTGGCCCCTCACCCAAAAGATCCTGGTTTGATTTTCGGTCGTGGCAGTCTAAAATACTGTGGGAGGGATTTCTCCACTATACACGGATATTGGATGTATATCCCTCGTCTCTCAATGTATAGCCCCCTCCCACATAAGGCTCCTCTAGAGCCTTCCGGGATAAAGGGTCAAATTGCTTGTGGTATTATTTACATTTATTATATTAATAGTAAACTAAACATAAAATTTGAAGTAATGAAATAAATCATGTGATATAAAAATTTTTGTTAAGTCTCCTGAATACACGTTGTTTGATATTTTGCTTCAGTGGCGGTCCCAAAATTTCGACATGGGAAGGGCAACAAAGATGGGCAACACACCTGTGAACATTATTAGTCTGGAATATTTATGTTGATGAAATTGTTATGCCCACAGATGTTGCATTATAACTATTAAGCGCTGAAGAAGTGTATGCCAAATGCACGAACTGTCGGCAATAGTGTTTCCCTTTTATTGTCTTGTATCCGACTATTTAAAATTTTAATCAGTAACACTGTTGGGCCTACGTAGGTAGCTCCACCTCTTTTTAGGGGTGACTTTCTTGACGTTCAACCTGGAATAGTTTTCTAGAGGCCGGGGTCCCCTGTGCCTTGGCTTAGGGTATTCCACTCACTCACGGTTGTCTAAACGACGTTTCGGCAGAATCTCATCAGCCATCCTCAGGTTCTCACTGAAATCATTTGATAGCCAATGTCATTTGTCAATTCCCTGATTAGACATAGACCGGTTTCGAACTTATTAGTTCCATCAGTATGCCATAGGTCATGAAACAGACAAATAACAGTGGCCAACCTGCTAGTTCTATACAAACTAATGTAAATGGTGTAATGGTGAGAGGTAAGTGAATCCTCTCATGTGGTCAAATACTACTATACACCAGACATCATAAATGGCTCCATGGCGTATAGCGACTTGCTATATTGCAAGTACCGAGAGCGGCAACCTTGAGCCCTTGGTGGGCTTAACCTATACTGTTATTATGTAGGTTAGCCCTACTTTATTTCGACTTAGAAGATCTTTCCATATCAATATGTTAATACTGCTTATATATCTTCCACTTTATAAATGAAGGTCAGACACATTTTGTCATGAAAAGCTAAGTTATGGAATTCACTCTCCAGTCATATTTTTCTTGTTAACTTCTGTAACACACTATATGTATTAAAGCGTCACCTGAGGAACAAAGATTGTTTAGAATATCAATAATAACCTACACAATGATCCTTCATCAATGAAGTCCTTTTGGATGGCACTGTAAAGAACTTCTTGACATCTCGCCGAGTTTACTAATAAATCGACACAGATTCTCTGGTCAGAATCTTAAAGAATACTTAACAAGATTCAAACGGTCATTCGGTATCCTTATAAAATATGCAAATTTGAAATTGTGAATTAGGGACGAACTAAGCAAGCAATTTATGTGGACAAAGGGGTTAGAAGACATTAGATAGGGGAGAAAATCTATACTTAATTCCACTTGCACGCACTATATTGTCACCCTCGACCATTTAGTTAAAAACTCTCAGATGGTCAAGCAGTTCCCTATTTCGGCATGAAAACACATTGTGGTCGATTACTTGAAATACATAACATTTCTGAAAATTTATCTATTTTCGATAAAGTATTTAAACGATTTCGAGAGTTCGACGAGCTAAACAGGCGGATACGATGACTCAGCTACTGTATAGAAAAGTCACAAAGGGGAAGCGTTGCGGAATAAAATTCAGCGCTGGAAAGTATATTCCTCGCTTCGCAATTTTTCACATGTTAGTAAACTTGTCTGTTGATAAAAGTTTTTAGAGTATTTTATTGTTTTCATTAACAAATCTAAACCATTAATACGACATACTTTTTACAATGTATGTAAAATTTTCTTATATCAGGCAAATATTCGTATAGACAGTAAAAATTCTTATGTTTCTTGTAAACATATGGACTAGTCTATTTTCTTATCTGGTTGGACAGTGTACATCCTCATTTAGATAGTCCTATAGAAATTCACCTTGAAATGTGCGAGAGCTTGGAAAATGAGTACCTGAGAGTACTCTTAAGTTTTCTTGCTAACATTTTGCTGCTGACTGAACTTTCTGTAAGCGGACTGCTGGGTTAGTTCATCTATCCCTTCACAGAACCATCTCCATGATTTTCTTTTAGACCTTCTTAACTATATATTGCACTTTGTAAGGGCTTTTTTGTAATTTTCTCAGTTTCTAGAGATTTTGATTGAACGTTTTCCTAGTTTCAGCCCTAAGACGCCTGAGATCCCTATCCACCAGGGCACATCTTTTTGAACTGCCTTTTGTTTAACGGGACAGCTTTTTTCATAACATGAAGTCATGATGTTTTGTAGTTGATATGAGGCTATGTCTAATTCCTTTATTGTGTCGATGGATTGTGTTACAACTTTGACCTACATCCTCAAGTGTTCTTTATAACCACTCCAGTCCGTCAGTTTAGGTATTCTACATTCCCCGAGCCTTGTTACAATTGCCTCCAAGTCAAATCGTATGTGACCATGATCCGACAGTGAAGACTCATCTGTAATATGCCAGTTTTTTTATCAAATTAGTTATGAATGGATCCGCGAGTGATACGTCTTTTCTGACCGTATTCATATAGGTGGGTTCATTATCTTTGTTGATAATGTCGATGTTGTTAGCAAACAAATATTTCAAACAGGTACTCACCTCTGGTGTTAGTATCAGTGCTGCCCGTCATATGATGATGTGCATTGTCGTCATCACCCATTATGTAGGGTTTGTTTTTTCCTGCACCAGCTCATGAGGCTTTTTACTTCCTCTGGGGGTGGATTTCCTTCCTCTCCGGAGAAATAGGTGGATATGCCACTATGACTTATCTCTTGTGTTTTTTCTTAGGCACTCCCACTGCTGCTGCTACCAGGTCTCTTGTTAGGAATTCTGCAAGAACAAAATTAGTATCTCTCTTGAACAACATAGCTGTTCTAGGCTAGTCATGCAAGGTAGAGTAAATTAACTTGCATGATCGTGTGGGGAGTCCTTTAATCCGTCCTCGTACTATATACATATTTCATGTATGGTTTAGAATGATTAATTTATTTGGAAAGAGCTCACCAGGTAGATTGCAGTAAATATCTTTGTTTTTACCATTCTGTTTGAGGTATACCTAACATTATTGGGAAATATTATCTGTATTTTGCTTACTTGGATATATCTGGTATGAAGGGTAAGTGTCTCGAAGTTCACTTGGCATAAGTTACAGGTGCCATAATAATTCAAATTGTTTGTTTTTCTATTTTAAATATAGGCTACACATTATACTGATCTGCAGACATAGGTTCAATGTTCATTTACTAATATTTATTTCTTAAGGAAATGTTTTGCCTTTACTAAAGTTTATTATTTTATTTTACCTATTCCCTTTTTGTCGACTTAATTAATTGGCTGGCGCCCTCTAATTTACTTTTAATGCACCCCAGTTTTCAAAAAGAGAAACAAATTACACAAATATATCCACACCTACTCTCCACTGCATAGGTCGTCTAGTAATCTTTTCTTATTCTTGATTTAATCATCAAGTATAGGTTAAAATTATAAAAATGAAAAAAAACAAATTTGAGAACTTTTATTTTAAGTTATTTCATATTCGTCTGGGTTCTGTTGGCTGTCTTAAAGGTCCGTTTGTTATGTTATTAAACCAGATAGATTCTAATTATTGCAATTAATGTGTAACACATTGATACTAGACTAGCGCTATTCTTTACCTAAATAAAATATACATCAGTTCATTCATTTTACTTTTCCATTCCAACAAATCCACAAAACACCCACATACTTCGTACACTCTATTGATTTACCACAAAACATGACCTTCCGAATAAACCATTAAGTTAGAATAAGATCGTAACATTTCCTAGCACAGTATCTTGCAATGGATTTTTCCTGTCGGATCGCTACCCCCACTGTTAGTCTTAGGGTAATACAAAACGTATATAGCTCCCTTGTCCTTGAAAGTTGTTGCTTTATTTCATAACACATATATGATACTTATAATAGGGTTAACGATCATACTACATTTATAACATTCAAGTAATTCTATAAGCTTATATTTTCTTTTATAATGGTTGAAAATGTATAATACTATTAAGTGCATTAGCAACAGAGGCGGAGTTATCAATAAGTAGAGCGACTAATTTTAGGGGTTGGCAAAATTTAAAAAAGGCCTTTCTGCTCCTCTGTACTCTAAAAACATAAGCAAAAATATTAGGAAGCCTTATGGTTGGAAGTACAAATCCGCAAATTTTTGAGACGCTTCATATAGTGGTCGATGATGCAGCAACTATTGATCATTGTGTTAAACGCTTTACTTCAGCTTAAATATTAATATACAGGGTGGGGCAATAGTGCGTCGGACCTCGATATCTCGATTTCTATGATAGCTAAAAATTTTTTAAATAATTGCAAGTAAACTGGACAAAAAAGTCTATAACTGGAAATTATTTTCGAACATAGAAGGCGAGCCAAGACGAAATTACAGGAGCAAGTGCCTTTTTAAAAATGGAATGCTATGTATATCAGTACATTTTTTGAAGCCTCTTTCTAGGCTCTATTCATTCCTATATTAGCATTAAATATTTCCCAACCACTTGCATGTAATGAATTTTTTTGTTGAAATAATGCAATCTGCAGATGGGTATTAAAAAAATCACCAGTCACAATTATGGGTCTTAAGAAAAACTTATGTGAATACCAGTTACGAGACATCTAATTAATGTTTTTAAATCATTTACATTTCCTAAAAATGTACAGGGTGGCCAAAAATTATTTTTCAATTAAGAACATTTTAAATTGAATTTTCTCAATTTTTAAAAAAACAATGGAACACCATGACAAAAGTCATCCAAACACAAAAAACACAATAAAATCACATTCAAGGTCAACAATATCTGAAAAAATTTACGTACATTCGATAATTCTAAGATAATATAAATTCACCGGCACCAAACTTTTAATATTCATTCTAGTCATTTTACAGCCAAAACATTATAAAAACCCCCCTAAAAAATACATCCCCCCTATTATCATCAACAAGATCAAAACTACTATTCGTACCTATAGTCATAACATTTTACTTCGTTTCGTTAATTTTCTACAACCCGTTTTTTATTTAAATTTTCACTACTTGTTGGCCACCCCTCGTAGTACAGCAAAACTACTTTTCCTACCTCTAGTCACAACATTCTAATTCGTTTCATTAATTTTCTACAACCCGTTTAATATTTAAAATTTCGTTATTTATTGATCGCCCCTCATAATACTACATACAGTATCGGTATTTCCATTGCAACTCATATCAAAACTTATTTCCGTTCCATTCAGCTCGCTCCTATTGGAAACACTCTCATATCTTTTCAACCGTTAAACGTCGGACCTTCGTGACGACTTTACGGGGTCTATTCAAGTTTATTAAATTTCCAGAAAATGAAATTCAATAACTTCTAAACCCGAATCGATTGAAACTTCGTTTTTATACTGAATTTTTCTATATAATTTTTATTTTCAAAATTCAACTTTTTGCAAAACTATGTGTTGTGCAATATTGCGCAATCGTGCCGATCCAGACGGTAACATTTCCAGCTCTAAAACGTTCTACCCTGACTCTCGGGACACGAAAAATGAAACAAGTTCAAGAGCAAGTTCAGAAATTGACAGTGACTCCTATGTTAAGTTTTCGCGAGTAGTATCAATAGTAGTTATTTTAAGAGTGATTTTAAGTGTAAAAAGTTAAAATACTAGTGCAATCGGTTCGGTTTCTATTTAAATTGTACTTTCCCACCGTCTAGTTGGACTTTCCTATTTCGGTCCCAGCATCCTTTTCGTGGCGAATTGTTGAAATCCCAGGCCGAAACTTGGTTAAAAAGAGTTGTTTTAAGTAAATCAATTCTCCTTCGCGGCCCAAACATAAAAGTGATTTTTTTCAAAATATTTTAAGACAAACTTTTAATAAATATATTTTTTCGTGAAATTCATACAAGACTGAATTTCTGATCCGAGTAGTTACCTATTCTCAACAAGGTGTAACCTTTGACTTTGACAGAAACAATATAAACTCAAATAGTGCCAAATAGAATAAACTTTAATCTCAAGTGCTTTCCAAGTTCCAAAAACCATATACAGGGTGTAGCATTCGACCCTGACATAAAAAAAACTTGCAAGTGCTCATTAAAATTAAATTACCACGTGCTAAACAGTTCCATATTACAGACCATATTATACAGAGTGTAGCAATTGACTCGAACCACAATTACACAATTCGAAACTCCAGGCTTCTCTCAACGAAATAAATATCCTCTAGGGTCTCTACTTAAGCTCCCCGACTAAAACATTTTTTATTTTTCCAACCGAGAGGGCTTTTTCATGTTCAATCTCTGTTATGCATATTCCATATACAAGAGACAGAATAAACTAAGTCTCAAAATTTGTCAAAAGTCAACTCTTCCACCTCACCTTGTCAAACTATAATAAAAAAGTCCTTAAGACGCTTAACTTCATGAAAAGCTATTAGTCTTTACGAAAAAATCTGAAAAAAATCACATAACACCGATAATTCACAAACAGTCCAAATTCATCAACAAGGTCGTTCATACATTCATAATAATCAAATTACAGCTAAAAAATTACAAGCTACAATCCTAAGAACTACAGCTCCTCGATATCTCGATTCACATCATAACCACTTTTCGCAGCCCCAGCCAAAATGTTATGTTTCACTTCTACCAATTTTTATTAAACATTTTTCTCTCAATTTTAACTTCCCATTCAAATTTCAATTCACGTATCGAGTTGCACTTCATTCACTTTCCAGATGTGCCAGCTGAGCATTCATCAAAACTTTTTCCCAGTCCGTATGTTCCAATTGACATCAAAACTTATTTCCATTTCGTATGTTTCGCTTGCTGGCTCATTAATTTCAACACTACTTTCCATACCCGCATTCAAATTACTTTACTTCAATCTTACTAACTTTTTATAAATTATTCTTCCCTTTAATTCCACCGTTCATTCATTTTCGCGTCCCAAATATCAACATACAATCAATCTCCATTCAAATTGTCCAAATAGAGTACCGGTACATTCCTCCCCATCAATGTCACAACTTGTTTCCGAAACAAGCTACGTATGAAATTAACTTGAATACACGCCATTCATTCACCGTGAAATTACAGGCACAGTTTCATATCATATTCAACTATTTGTGTACCGACCTTCGGGACAACTTTACGGGGTCGTTTAAAATTTAATAAATATTTTCAGCAAATTTTTCTTAATAACTTCTGAAAAATAATCGATTCGAACTCCAATCACATATCAAAAAAATTATCATTTTAATGCCGCCGATTCAGTCAAACAATTTTAAGATCCGAATTTCCCATTTTACATTTTCTGATGAAATATTGCGTAATCAAAGCCCGCACGGATGGGCGGGGACATTTCCAGATCTCCGCTCGTTGTGTCCCCGACAAAACATATAAAAAAGTTGACCACAATGAGTTCAGGCACGTCCAGTTTCATACGAGCGACGCGAACGAGCCCCTACTTCCTTGGCCATAACCAAGTAAAAAAGTGTTTTCAAATCAATTATAATCTGCCCTCGCACACCAAACAAAAAGTGATTTTTTTCAGAACATATAAAACAAACGATTGTTTTATTATTAACACGAGTTAATATTTTTTTATATTTAAATTTTAATATTTCAATAACGAAATTTCAGCGTTCGAAAAATATTTATTTTAAAACCTGTGTGAGTTAAATAGTTCAAACCATTTTAAAACTTTGTTCAGTTATAATAAATGTATTCTTGTTCGTTTTAAACCAATAGTTTTACTTCAAGAAAGCATATATAGGGTGGAGTCTTGGACCCTGCCACAGACAATAAAATTAATTAAAGCGAATAATAAACTATTTCAAGTAAAGTAATCTACTACAGGGCTTATACACAGGGTGTACTGTGTATTTGATCCTATCCGACGTTTTACGTGATACCCCCCCTCCACTCATCTCAAATCAAAAATGAAATGCACGAAGGGCTTCCAGGATCTCTATCAAGTTCTAAGGCTCAAAGCTCTGCCGAAATTTTTTATTTTACCAAACGAGGGAGCGTTTTGGTGTTAATCTCATTTCGCCGTCCTGATCGAGAGGAAGAATAACTGTAGCAAAACTCCGCCAAGACGTAAATATAGACAAGGCATTAAAAAAATATGTAATAAATAAAGATGCTTTCGCATTGTAAGGATAAGTCAGTCTGTTATTTCTTCGAGTTGCAGATATAACAAAACTTGTTCCATATCAAAATGCCATAAAGTAACTTTCATCTAAATAAATTTTCCATATTTGTCATTTTTATAAATACAACGAAACCATTCTCATTTTGTGACAAAACTTTAAAACTATAATAACTAATATAAAATCGAATGTATAGTTATCTGCAATTTTACTCTGCTGATAAATGCAATAAAAACTTTACGTCCCTTTCACGCTGGCGACTTAGCAGCGCGATCGAATGTGCAGTAGCAGGTACCCGAGGCTAACCGCGACGACTCACCCGCTCGTGTCTTTACTGAAGTCGCGCGACTTAGTCGCATACCCTTTCGACTTAGCCGCGCTGCTAAGCCGTGAAAGTGAAAGTGGCGTTACGAGCTCATTATTAACGCCGTTCGGTATGGTGTCATCAAACAAGCCAACGTATTAGAAATCTATAAGTTAAGTGACTCAATTTGCTGACGAACTAGTACACAGTCGTCAAGTTTTTGATGCCTTTTTTTATCTGCAGAATAAAATTGCAAACAACTATACCGCTTTCATAAATTTATTCAAGATAACCTTTGATATGATCTTATATATGTTTGAAGAATTCAGAAAAATATTAGAGAAATGTGTACTAGTGGGAGGTCTACATGTAGAATGGTGTTTTAGTTGAATAAAATGTAATTTTTTGGAAATATTTTTTTCCTTCTTCTGCAACTAAACTTCTTATTTAAGCAGTTTGTTTAACGTTGATTTCATATTTTCTAATTTTTAGAATGCCCTGTATAATTTATTTTAAGTTTTACAACTGTCTATGTCATCCTGAGATGAGCAAATTTTTTTATAAAGAATGGTATTTTCTCGGCACATCAAAAGTGTGCGGCACCCCATCCGTGGACACACTATATATCATAACTTCCTAAGACAAACAAATCTTTTTATAAAAAATGATTTTTTCTAGGCAAAACAAAAATAAGACTTTACAAGATTGCGGTATCTCTTCCGGGGCCACACCGTAGATTGGACTAATTCTTCTTTTACTGTGAGTTCTAATACTTTTGAAAAAGAAAGCAATAACCACACTGATCTATAGTTTTGAGGTAAATATTTATTAGCTTTTTATAAAGAAGTTTCAGTTTCAGTGGAGCAGGTTTTAAACAATCGGGAAATATTCTGGTACCTAAAGAAACATTTGCTAAATATATAAGTGCTCTGATTAAAATGGCAATATTTTCTATTATTACTTTTATTGGCATGCTATCAGATATTGTATGTATTTATAAAATTGCTATGTATTGACTAAAGTCATACATATAAATAAATATACATACATAAATATTGCGACATTATTAAAATAATATCGCATTATTTATGTATAAGATTTAAAATATTTTTAATATTTCTTCATAACTAATAAACATCGATATGATTTCATGTTGAATGAAAAGTTTGAAAGCATTTCATTTATTCAATAACTGTAATTATACTTTTCTCTTATCATCGTATAATGCAATTTTACTGTAGGAATCTATCATATCTTTTATTCCATTAGGGAACTATTTTCTGAATTATTCCTTTCCAAGTAATAAATCATATGAAGAACCATGTGTCCTTTCTTAGCTTATGTGTATATATAAAAGAATGCGATGAGACATGTATTATAATCAAAATATATTATCTTCCCTACCTAGAGATAATCCGAAGGAACAGGTCTGGAGTAATATTATATCATGCACACCCAACCCACAATTTTTCATGTAAGTTGCTGATAATTTTAGGAGTGGTCACCCTGGCTTTGCTTTGTGCAAACACTGTCGCCGACGGCAGTTATTAGTTCCAATAACAAGGGCTGCCAACTTACTCACAGTGTACACTTGGAAAGTTGTTGCCGGCCCGAGTCTAATCACTCCTATTCACGGTGTTCGCTTGAGCGGTCAGAAAGCGCCTCAGGACTTGGTCACTTCAACCCCTTTCTTAACTTATCTACCATCAATTAAGAATAGATAATCTATATTATAACTTAAATTCGGAATTAGACTGTAGGCAGGGATTGCTAATTGCCAAATGACTTGTTCTAATACCTGAACTCTGGAGTTGCTAACTATGAACTTCCCTTATTTCGATTATATCCAAGCAACACTAACAGTTACTATTATTTAAAAAAATGTTAATTGTTACTTTTGCTTGGTTTCTTCCTGTTATGGGACCAATTGCACTCTCAACATTGTAGTGAAATTTTATCTTGTTTCAACCAAAGCTTATCGCTTTGAATGACAACAGCCTTGGATCCACGATTATCTTGTATGGAATGATAAAATAAGCATTAATCTAAGTTAGAAAAAAACTGGAAATTTCGCATTGCGCCGCCATATTGGAAAAAATATTTCATAAAATATTCTACAACTTCTCCTTCGCAAAATGACCGTATAGTTAATATTTTTTAGTTACAAAGCCCGAAATGTAAGAATAATTATGAAAAAAAAAATGCATTTAGTTATCCGTATGTCCTATGTCAATAGTATGTATAAAACTTTTAGAGCACTGACTCATTAATATCTGGAATGAACACATTGGTTTACACAGTGCCGCAATTTTCGAAGGGTCCGTGCGACAGTCCAAGTATGTGTGACATGCAGCGGTGGTATTTGACACATTATTGTAATTTTTTTCTACAACATCTCAGAGGTGGATAAAAGGTCTGCTTTTTTAATTCGGTTGTCTCAGGATGCATAGTTTATAAATCAATATTCAGTTGGAGTTTCCATTCGTTAACTTCAAATTAAGACTATTTGAGAAGACAACAGATAAAACAAAAATATCAGAAATATCTGAAGCACTTTGTTATTTAATAAATAAATTTAATACAAAAAAGGAGATAAATTTGATCCTCAAAATTACCGACCGATATTACTAGAGACCAGTATCTCAAAAGTTTTTGAAATTATGCTTAAAATCTTCAAATGCTCCAAATACTTCAAGCTTTGCAAATAAACATAATAAGTAAAAATCAATTTGGATTCCAAAAATGTATCTACATGAGACGCTGTATTACAGGCAAAATTTGTTCGGCTGTCGACAGTAAAAAACCTGCCATTTGTATATTTTTAGATCTATGCAAAGCCTTTGATATGGCCTTACATCAGCAATTATTACACTACCTAGAACATATAGGAATAAGAAGTGAGCCAATCAATTGATAGAAAGCTACCTATCAAACCGAAAACAATGCGTCAAGAACTGCAGTGATTTTACTAATATTAAATATGGTATGACACAGGGAACAATACTGGGTCCCTTACTTTTTATTTTATATCTCAATAGTTTATTCGATATCGAAATATGTGAACCCATTATTAGCTTCGCAGACGATACAGCCATATTTTATTCTGCTGAAAACTGGGCACAGCTAAAGACCAAAGCTGAAAATGACCTAATGAATATAAAAGAATAGTTCGATCATAAATTATTAACCGTCAACTATGAGAAAACTTATTTTGTTCATCTTTGTTCCTATCAAACATCCTTACTAAAATTTAAACATCTGGAAATAGGTGAGAGAGACAAGATTGCGATATCTTCAAAAATAAAATATCTAGGTATTACTATTGACCAACATCTTACTTGGAATGAACATGTAAACTTTCCTGTATAAACTAATTACTAACGGTGTCGCTTACTCTTATGAGGATCTTGTTGTAAAAATTGTAGACCAACCTATCGAACATCGTAGCCATAGTGAGTCAGCAACTCCTGTAGATAAATCACATTCTGATCTTGAATTTTCAACTGATATCATCTCCATCTCAGTGTAATAAAGAAGGCACATCTCAAGAAACTAGCTCAAAATCTACCTTATTAACTGTATCTTAGAATAATCGGAAAAGGAAGGAAGCTGCATCCAGTCAAATTGAGTTAGAAAGTAAAATTACTAAATAATTATCGTTTCCATTTTGTTTTTTATGTATATGTAATATGTATGTTTCTATGCAAACTTCTTTATTCTGTTCTTTGTTTTGTGTTATAAACATTTTATATTTATAACACAAAAATTCCATTAATGTTTTCTTTTTCTATATAAATTATAACAGTTTAGATATTGACGCAAGGAAACTAAAAACAGATGAAACACTATCAAATTGCACACGTAAATATTACATCACTTTCATCGGGATTTGATAATTTCAGGGATTTTGTGGGTAAACACGACTATGACATAATTGGCTTAAGTGAAACGTGGCTTAATTCAAATATATCTGATGATTTACTGTCTATAGACAGCCATAGTTTAATTCGGAAAGATATAGCGAGTAGAGGTGGAGGTGTTACTCTGTACATAAAATCAAGTTTACATTTTAAGCAAATTTGCACTAATGTTGAAGGGAATAACATTGAGAATTTGTGGGTAAGTCTTAAAATTAATGGCGAATCTTTTGCTCTAGGAGTACTATACATACAACTCCCCAATAATAGCATATTATCTTCTTTGGAGCAATTAGATAATATGTTATGATTAATTATACCACAGTATAAAAGCACAGTGTGGCCTGGTGACTTAAATATTAACATGTTGAATACATGTGGTACAGTTAAATTTAAAAAAATTTTAAACGCATATGAATTACATTAGCATATATCTGAGCCAACCAGATTAACGTGAAATTCTCAGACACTTATTGACCTAATAATAACTACTAATAACGTCAAAACTATCGAAGCTGGATGTATATACCTGTGCATAATATGTCAGATCATAATTTAGTTTATGGTAAGTTGGCTAAACATAAAAATAAAGTACACAAATATTACACATATCGTGATTTTTCTAAATTAAATGCTGATTCTTTTCTACAAAAATTGGATAATATAAATTGGCAAATATATTATAGGTCAAATTCAGTCGACTTTAAGGCAGATTACTTAAATACAAGCATTAATACAATATTTATAAGCATGTACCATTGGTTACTACCAGAATAACTAAAAAACCAACCCCTCAGTTGATTGATGTTATAAAATTAGTAATTAAACGTCGTAATTCCACACATACACGCTTCAAAAGACCAAGAAATCCTGCCAATTGGGAATTATAAATGAGAAAAATATGCCTTTGCTCGACACAATATGGGAAGTAATTGTAAAAATAATTGGGATACTATTAGGCAGTTAGGTATAGCAACAAAAGACGATGTTGATATTCCAAATCATCTCAATGACATAAGTAAAAAACCGCTGCCCAAGGAATCAATACTTCACATCCAGATTTTATATCCAAGTCTTATGCACACTAAATCCCAATGTAATATTTTACTCCCTTTAAGAATAGGGTGTGGTGGCAGAGGGGGTAGTTAATGCCAAAATAAATTTTAGAGGCCCTTGGTTCTCGTACACACACTAAATCCCAATTTAATTTTTGCTCCCTTCAATAATAGGGTGGGGGTGGCAATGGAGGTGTAACGGGGGTGACTGATGCCAAAAAAAATTTTGAGCTTACATACTCTAAATTGCAATTTTATAGACCCTTACCTGCTTGCTTTGCCTATTTACCCTTATTTACCCCATTTACCCCATTTACCCCCGAACCCTTCAACGGAATTAGATCAAAATATAATCTAATTGCAGATCTTGTTATAATACATAAGCGTACCAAATTCCAAATCAATATCATAAACGGTTCCAGAGTAACCGTGCGCGCAAATAAGTTACAGACAGACCGACACACAGAAAAAATTTTATTGCTCAAATTTAAAATCTCGACGTTTCATGACATTTTAAACCTATTTCAACAAAAGAAAATATATTTTTTTTTGCGTTACTATACTTCCAGTGGACGTAGAAGTAATTAATGATTATTTTATAAATAACAATATAACCGACATTTCCGATTGTCAAGTAAATGTTAATAAATATGTAGGTAATGCTGTCTGAGGTCATTCTCTGGAGAATTTAGGTCGACTGATTTGATATCATATCTAGGATCAGCTACACCAAATTTATTATGTTTAATTGTACTATACCTCAAAATGATACTACCTTTTTTTATGTGTTTACAATCTCCAGTAAACACCCTGTACGTAGGTTCAATAAATTTCAACAAAACCTTTCATAAACCACTGATTTATTAATGTCGAATGTACTCGATTACTCTAGAATGTTCCAGTCTATCATTCGAGATCTTTCCAGTCCTTCTAGTATTTTTTATGATTTTTTTTGTGAAAGAAAACTCATTTTTAGCAGTCGGAATTAGTGAAACTTGGCTCTCTCTTGACATGCCGGATGATATGTTTGAAATACCCGACTATAAGCTTTTAAGAAGTGATCGCCCATCACGAGGTGGGGGTGTAGCTCTTTATCTGCAATCTTCTCTCACTTGCTCAGTGTTATCTATACCACTGGAGGAGGTCTATGATATTGAATATATAATTGTTAAAGTCACAGTAGAAAATAAATTATATGCGATAGGAGTTTTATATAAGCCTCCAACTTCTCATTATATCAATGTTCGTATACTGATTGATATCATTAGTTATCTACTAGAAAATAATATATTTAGTTTTATTCTGATGGGTGATTTCAATATTAATATTTTAATCAACAATGCTGCCACTGTATATCTAAATAATTTGCTTCAGGCTTTTGATTGTAAGCAATTGATTAAAGACCCCATCAGAATAACTGGTCAAAGTGAATCCCTATTAGATTTAATTATACCTAATTCTGAATTAGATGTTAAAAACGTAGAAGTTTTAGATAAGTGTTTCTCAGACCACAGCGTTACATCTTGTGATATTGAATTGGAAGGCCATGACTGCAAACCTGTAGTAAAAGAGTTTCGTAGCTTCAGAAATTTTAATATAGATTTATTTAATCTGGATGCTTCTGCTATTAATTGGAATATAATTTACAATCTTAATTCTCTAGAGGAAAAAGTTGATTTCTTTAATGCAAATCTATTAAATCTTTTTAATCAGCATGCCCCTCTAAAAAGAGTTACTTTTAAATCAAACAAGCGTCGAGAACCATGCATAATTAAATAGCTGGAGAGCATGCTGAAAGAGTTCGATTGATACAATGATAATGGGTACCGTTAAGTACAGCCACTATACATTTTCTATACAGGGTGTCCCAGATTTAAACAGACATACTCCAGTGGAAGATATAGTACACTCAGCTGAGTTCAAAACACTCCTATACTTACCGTTGAATATGAACCGTTTTTGAGTTTTAGGGTTTCAGCACGAAGGTGCTGGACCCCATTTTTCTGTACCTTTCCGGGATCATCTGAACCAGCATTACAACAACAGATGGATTGGTCTCCTGACCTTACATCTCTATATTATTTTTTATAGGGTCATCTCAAGTCAGAAGTGTAGAATGAAGAGTTCAATATACGAGAGCAGCTTCTAGAAAAAATTATTACTGTATGTGATAACATTAGAAATAACCCGGAAGTGATTGATAGGTCAGTGAAAAACATATTAAAATGTTCTCGAAAGTGTATTGACGCTGGGGGCATTCATTTTGAAAACCTGATATAGTTTTAATCATTTGCACCGTTTTTAATTTTTTTTTCAATTGTTTAAAGCTCTAAATAAATTTATGAAAGAAATGGAATGTATATTATTTTGGATTAAATCAAACTAAAAAAGCTTAGAAACACTGAATGTCAAAACAATAACAACTAACAACCTCATCTGCGGGGTATTTAGCTAAAATTAATAAAATAATGATGTTAGGAACTGCATTGTGTTATTTGTAGAATGTCAAATTTGGTCTTTCAATACTTTTGAGAATTTATTGAAGAATAACCATAAACGTGCCATCAAATATTATGACATTATTTCATAAACTGGTCCATGGGCTTTTTAAAAGTTTACTGACATATACCAAAAAATAATATACAGGGTGATGTTCGACCCAAAGAGCCATATAAAAAGAATGGAGGTCGGTCCTTGAATTTTTCCAAAATCACCTAAGCTGTTTATTAACCTAAAAGAGTATAATATATATATCAAGTTTTATCTAAATACGTGCAGTCATTTAAAAAATATGGCGGACTAAATTTCTGGTCAAAAACCATAAAACACCGTATCTCAGAAACGGTTCACATTCAACGGTAAGTATAGTGGTATTTTGAACTCAGCTGAGTGTGCTCTACCTTCCACTAGAGTATGTCCGTTTAAATCTGGAACACCCTGTATACAAAAATTTTCTTGTACTCATGTCATAAGTGATTTGGCAATCGCTGCTTAGACTTTAAGCATTTCTTATCGTATAAGTAAATGAATTAGGAGGGGTAGTTGTATAAAGTTTTCGACCTGTGGATGTAAATCTTCACGCCACTGTACACGTCTGTAACTAAATAAAATTTTCCTTATTATATTTAATATAATAACAACAACCGTTGCTGCGAATGAAATCAAATATTCTTTTTAAATGTGAAGATATTGAAGGTTAATCACATTATATAAAAATATTAATATTGCAGCTTAAATTCGTTTACATTTTTAATTCTCATTGTGATTGATCCGTCACTGCATTTGTCAATTTGTTTAATGCACGTTGCATTAACAAAATCAATAACGCATAGTATTTCTTTCAGTAAGCCTATAGCCTCAATTAGATTTGTTACTTCCGTTGACTGAGTTACGATCAATTTATTACAGTAAATTGTACGCAAATATTATTAGGTCGTACTCATTTTAAGTGAATTATGCATGATTTCAAATAACAATTTTTATACAATTGTGCATTGTTTATTCAGAACAATTTTAAATTTGCAATTCAGTCATTTATATTCTTTCCTCTACAACTTGTCTAATATGCTATCGTATTATTTACCAACAAATAAACTAAATGTAAAAATGATATACTTTCCACAGCTTTCCGAAAATAAGTTCAAGTGCATGTACAATTGCTATATTTATAATTACAATAATCTCCTAATGATGCATGCTTAGTTGGCTACATGTTTTCTTGTTATGCAGTACATTAATTTTGTAAGCTATTAACGAAAATTCCAATGCTCTTCATGTATATGTTTGCCTTAAAAGGTCTCATAATTTCTATATTTACTAATCAATCTTTCTCAAAAACAATACAATCAGATCTCCGCTTCTTCTGGCCTACAAGAAACGTGACAGACGGAGAGAAAGGCGGACAGTTATTTCGAATTCGATGACTAACGGAATCATAAGACAGTTTTTTCAAAATATTATCTAAATATTAGTTATGGTATTCTGTCCGTACTTTTCATCTTCTCTTTGGTTTTCCTACAACAAGTATCTTCTCAAAATTATCACAGAATCTATTAAAAGTAAAAAAATTAACCAGTATGTTGGAAAAATAACTTTTATTCCTGTGACGTTTACGTCAAAGAAATAGTCGTAGAGAAGATATAGAACTTATTAAAGAAAACATATTCTTCAAATAACTTTATTTAAATAACTCAAAAATAAGAAAGATATGATATTCTAAAGTTTATTATTATTATTACTTAAAACAATTAAAGAAGTTGTTCAAAGTTGTCACCATTTTGATCTGCACAGAGCTGCGCGCGACGTAGCCATGACTCAGTCGCGGTGTGTAATAGCGCAACAGGTTTTTTTGCAGACTCGTTGATACGTTCTGTCAGCTTTTCCCGTGGGTCTATCGGCGTTTTAAAAGCTAAACTTTTCATATAACCCCAAATGAAAAAGTCACACGGAGTTAGGTCTGGTGACCTCGGTGGCCACGCAATTGGTCAAATCAGACTTATCCACCTATGTTGTTTAAAAACTGCCCCACTGTAAGACTATAATGGGGATGTGCCCCATCCTGAAGACGCCACATATTTTGCCCGATATTTAGCGGCATATCTAATAGGGTCGTTTACGCTAGTTAAACAATCTGGTAAGACGCATGCTCCAACAAATGTTCCATTAACTATTGCTGCCCACACCGAAAATTGGTATTGAAAATATGTTTTCTTAATGTCATGAGGATTTTCAACAGACCAAACATAAGTATTTTGGGAAGTATTAATTCCATTTCTGGTGAATGATGACTTATTCATTACTAAAATTTTGATCAATTTCATGCTGTTGTAAGAGCCATTCATGGAATTGAACTATACGGCAATGGTCTTGAGGCTGTACTGATTGTACGCGTTGAACATGATCGGGGTAATTGATTTTCCGCAATATCTTCCAAATTTTCTTCTAACTTACTTAGAACTAACGTGCAATTACCCGAGTACTTGTTGGATTTTCAAAGATAAGATTTAAAGTAGTTCAATTTACACAGCTTGCCTAGGTCTTCCAGCATGCCTTCGACGATGTTCCCATAAATTACCTGTATCTCTGGCCTTTCGAAGAACATTAAAAAATATCTTAGATGTGGGGCGTACCCGTAATGGAAAAAGTTACGGGTGTAAATGCGATGCAGCAGCCGTACTTTGACTACACTTGCGGTAAATTACCAACATATCAACTAGTTCACTATTTTCATAAACGTGAACCATTTTAGCTTTACAATTGCAAATTAATAAAATGATTACGGAGAAAAACCAGTGCAACTGATTTTAAAGTAATCTGACGTATAAATAACGTGACACAAGTAAGTTTTAATAATGATAACAGGATCGTATTTAAAAAATTATAATAAACTTTAAGCTATATCTTCCTTATGGTTGAGTTATTTAAATAAAGTTATTTGAAGAATGTGTTTACTTTGATGAGATCTATTCTATTCTATATAGAGTCAACAAAAAGCATCAACTTAAGAATCGACAAAAACTTAAATTTTTGTCAACTTTTCGGTAATTAAATCTGTTTCCTTTCTCAAAGCAAAATAATTCATATTCGATCTTCAAATAAACAACCTAGACCACTATAGCACTTCTAATTAAGATATTTATCTTACTTTAGAAAACTGGTTCACGTTCCTAACAAAACCTAAACTTTTCTAAATTTTCCTTTATAACTAAAATTTTACTCTGAAATAGAATATGCCAGCACAAGCTTTTGCAGATTATTATAACCGCCTAATGTGTTTAATAAATTTCTACATGAAATACATAAAAATGTTTTTTTTTTATTTTATCGCCTTATTTAGATTATCTTTCTGGCGGAGTGTAGCATTAGATATTCCACCACTCAACTCAGACACATGCACGCAAGTAATTACACAATCATACGTTGCCATCTGCCGCAGCTGGGATTCGAACTCAGAAGTGGTACAGCGACTAGCCATGTTGTCTTTTACAAAACTATGTCTAATATGCTGTTACCAACTCGGTAACGCTTGTAGAATGCCACTAAACATATATGCCCAACCAAAATTTGAATCCATGGCTGCTTGGTATCAAGTCTAAAGCGTAAGCTTTGAGCCACTGAGCCAGCATTTCATTGTTATAAAAGTTATAATTTCTTTTGTAGACGATCTGACACAATTTCATAAAGCAATTTTTCTACATTGTAGTCATATACAGGGTGTCTCACCGGGAAATCAATCGATCGATATAGAGAAAAGTACGCATCAGAAAATTTTTAAAATTTAGATAATTACTAATGTTGGTGTGGCCAATCCAAGTATAATAATTACAAGCAGCTGGCACTTCCGCTTATACCGGAAGTCGATACCAACTTGCTTATTTCAAATGGAAAACCCTATATATCTTAGGGTTTTCGAAAAGAGCATAAAATTCTGAGTCGAAACCTAAACCTAGCCGTTTCAGAGATATTTGACATTTTATAGAAAATTTGACAGGTGCAACGGTTTGCAAGAACCGTTATAACTTTCTTCGTGTAAAAGATCCTCATTTTCTTGTTGTCACGTAAAAATAACACAAGGCAAACTACGTTCTACAACTGAAATAAATTGAATAATATCATACCAAGTGTTCATTTTTTCGCGTTACATTTTGCCAACTTCAAACCGTGAAGACTTGTTTAAGTCAAATGGAACACCCTGTATTTTCTTACGTCAGGTTGTGTAAAATTAAATTCCCTTTTTTCTGATATTAGCATTGTGGGGGTTAAACTTACAACTTTTCGAAATATTTGCGATTATATTAGAAATTCATGAATTATTGTTGTAATCATTTTATCAAAATAGCCATGATTAGAAACAATCAGTCATTATCTTATGTCAAAAAATGCCAGTACGTTTAAATGATATCAACGAAAACTTTATAAATTTGTTTATTATTTATGGAGCATGTGATAAAGTAGTATCAAGAACTTGCAGCACATTTGCTACTCGATATCCAGAAAAACAGAAACCGTCACCAAACACTGTAAAACGCATACTGAAAATTTTTAAAAATTATGGCTCTGTCAAGGCAAAAATGCAAAGAAGAAAGCCTATTATTGATGACGAAAACATTGAAATAGGCATTCTGGGATATTTTCATGCATTTCCAAGAATGTCATTAAGACAAGCTGCTCTGGAATCGGGACTATGCAAGGATTCAATTGACAGAATCTTATTAAAACATAAGTTTCACCCGTTTTCATTCCATATGGTACAATGATTAAAAGAAACAGATTTCCTAAGAAGACAGAATTTTTGTGAGCTTATTCTAATAAGGTCTGAGGGTCACGATTTTTATTTGGGAAATATTATATGGACAGATGAAGCAAAATTTACTAAAAATGGACTTTTTAATAGACAGAATTCGCATTATAAGAGTGACTCAAATCCTCATTTGTTCAAAGAGCGAAACTTTCAGGAAAGTCGGCAGTTCAATCTTTACTGTGCCATAAGAAACGATAGAGTGGTGGCATTACAATTTTATCAGGAAAATTTAAACAGTAAATTAAATTTTCTCTTCTGCTAATATGTATAGGTAAATTTTTGTTTTTTTTTTTTAGGTGAAAGATATCTGAATATCCACAAAATTTGAATAATAACTATTTAGAAAATTTACCTCTCGCCGAACATAGAAACATTTTGTATCAGCACGACGGTGCTCCCCCACATAACGCATATTTAATTAATAATTATTTACAAGAAACTTTTTATGATCAATGGATTGCCAGTAATGGACCTTTCTTATGGCCTCCTCGCTCGCCCGATTTATCAGTTCTGGATTATTTCATTTGGAGAACTATTAAAAATAAAGTTTATGAAAGCCCATTAGTAACCATTGAAGATTGTATGCAAAGAGTAAGAAATGCATTTCAAAACATATCACAGGATTCAATTAGAAGAGCTACCCATGAGCAACTAATCCGAAGGTGCAAAAAATGTGTCGAGGTTCGAGGGCGGAATTTTGAGCAATTATTAAATTAAAATGAAATCATATTTTAAATTGATCTTATCTCTGCTATTTTAGTTCATGCCTTATATTCAATTAGATTAATACGCATGTTACAGTGTTACTGTTATTTTGCGTTTTTGTTCACATTCTCCATAAATAATAAACAAATTTAAAAAGTTTTCGTTGGTATAATTTAACCGTGCTGGCATTTTTTGACATAAGATAATGACTGATTATTTCTAAGCATGGCTATTTTGATGAAAGGATTAAAAAATATCATGAATTTCTAATAAAATCGCAAATATTTAAAAAAGTTGTAACTTTAACCCCCACATTGCTAATATCAGAAAAAAAGGGAATTCACTTTTACACAACTTGATGTAAAAAAATACAGGGTGTTCTATTTGACCTATACAAGTTTTCGCGGTTTGAAGTTGACAAAATGTAACGCGAAAAACGGAACACTTGGTATGATATTATTGAATTTATTTTAGTTGTAGAACGTAGTTCTCCTTGTATTCTTTTTATGTGACAAGAAGCAAATGAGGATCTTTTACACGAAGAAAGTTATAACGGTTCTTCCAAACCATTGCGCCTGTCTAGTTTTCTATAAAATGTCAAATATCTCTGAAACGACTTGGTTTATGTATAGGATATGCTACATATTTTCGACTCAAAATTATATGCTCTTTTCGAAAACCCTAAAATATATAGGGTGTTCCACTTGAAATAAGCAAGTTGGTATCGACTTCCGGTATAAGCGGAAGTGCCAGCTGCTTGTAATTATTTTAGTTGGATTGGCCACACTGACATTAGTAATTATCTAAATTTTCAAAATTTTCTGATGCGTACTTTTCTCTATATTGATCGATTCATTTCCCGGTTAGACACCCTGTATAAGACCGCAAAAGATTCCAAAATTTTAAAAAAAATTATATTTCAAATATCACATTTTAAGAATAAGAATAATTTAATTTATTTGAGAAATTACATAAAATATTTGCTTAGTTACAAAATACTGTTAATCGACAGCTCAGTTTATGAAAAACTCGTATTTGTCGATGTTAACAAAACTTGGGAAATACAACATGTAAACGGTAGAGAAACATTATATAGGGTTCCCTAAAAAAATGTAAATGGATTTGTTGAACATCTGGATGATCTACTTTCGCAAGTAGCTCCAATATACGACAATATAATAATGTTAGGCGATGTAAACGTGGATCAAAGTGTTGATAATCCAGTGGCTAATTGCATGTCTTGCTATGACTTTACTCAATTAATTCATGAACCTACTCGCATTACTAGTACTACTGAAAAGTTGATTGACGTAATATTTTTTAACCAGCCTAAATTAGTAAAAAATACTGCTACATTAAATGCTGATTTGATACCAGACCATAAAATTATTTACAGTGAGCCGTGTTTGTGTCACCGGCGTCGTATACCCCGGTTAATAACGTATCATGACTTCAAAATATCGATTTTAATATGTTATCTGTTGACTTAAATGGTGTTAATTGGGACCATAACTTTTATATAAATGATATTGAAGCAAAAGTAGATTTTCTCATAACAAACATCCAGCCGTTATTCAACAAACATGCACCATTTAAAACTGCTCGTGTCTCGAAGTCATACGCTCCATGGCTCACTTATGCCGTTAAGGAAATGATGAAAGAACGCAACAGAACCTTTAGTAAGTATAAAGCAGAAGAAATTTCATCTTATTTTTTGTTAAAACCTACTTCATTTGCAATACAGCCGCCCTTGGTCAGGACTATATGGATTCTGGAAGCTGCGGGCCATCACTGACCTTTCGCAGAATCTCTTCCATAAGTCTCTCTTTGCTTTACGGAACTCTTTATTGTATTGCGTAAGTTTTACTTTGCAGGTATCCCAATATTGGTTGGATTTGACCCTATTAAATAGCCTTCTAACCTCAGTCCTAAGGCCTTCTAGGTGATTATTCCACCAGACTGTTTTACCCCTAGTTTTCCTTGTTTTCTCCGGACAGTTTTCCTGATAGGCAGCAACTATCGCCTCGCTTACCTGTTCCGCTGTCACTTCAAGGCACTCTATGTTTCTTCCAGATGCTATTCCTCCCTCCAGATACCCTCTGAGGGACTCTAAATATCCTTCCCAGTTGGTATCTCGGAGATTCCTGAATTTTGTTTAAGTTAGAGATGGGATCTTGATGTTGAATCCGATGTGCCTATGATCGGAGCCCGATAGCTCTTCTGACAGGTGCCAGTTCTTGATAGTATCACTTACATCACCTGTACATAAGGTTAAATCCAAGACTTCCCTACGTACCGAAGTGACAAAAGTAAGTTTCCTGCCTATATTAATTACTAGTAACCTTTCCCCTGGGATAAAATATAATAACGACTTGCCCCTGTTGTTGATGTTAGTGCTTGCCCATACCTAATGGTGTGCGTTGGCATCACATCCGATTAGTAGTGGAAGGTTCCTCTCTCCGCAGTAGGCAACTATGTCGCTTAGCATTTCCGGATGACAGGATCTTTCCTCACCTAGGAAGTAGGCGGAGCATATGACCCAGCTCTTCATACCCTCTTCCGTTAATGCTGTTAGAGTGGCTGTAACAAAATCGTCTGTGCGAAGCACTGGAATTAATATGCGCTACTCTACTACTGTATACGATACACATACTAGGTCTAGTAGATTGTAGATTGTGTATTGTATAACAACTTACCTTGTGGCTTCTTAGACCATGGTCGCGGTCGTGGTCGTTGCCGGCCCAATGGGTGCTGATATGATTGACTGAATGTAAACCACGGGTCGCGGAGACCGTGGTCGTGCTCGCAGTTGCCTAGGGCGTTGGCGGCGTTAGACCTGTGGGCCTTTCCTTGACTATCCAGGGTTCCTGCAGGAGAGCAGTATCGATGCCTTCTTCCTCGAATCTCCGACATGCGATGGCCGAAGCAGCCTTCGCATGATGGAGATTCGCCTGCAGGTAATGATTTCTTCTTGGCATTAAGATACATTTTTTATCCAAAATACTATTGTGAAATGAATAATGAAAATTGATAGCTATTTTATAAAATACTTAGATCTCGGCATACCAATATCTTTGCTAACATGGAGTGCCTAAACATCATAATTTAAAATCGAATAAACCCAAGTTTTTACACACTATGAAAGAAGGAGACGCTGAGAGGAGATTGGAATATTGCTTTTGGGCACAGGGTTTGTTTTTAAATAACAGAATTTTTTTGAAAAAAGATATTTTCAGTGATGAGGCTACTTTTACAACAAATGGCGTGGTCTCATCGCGGGACTCAAGGTATTGGTCAACGGTAAACCCACACTGGGTTATAAATTGTAAACGGCAATACTTCGATAAAGTAAATGTCTGGTGTGGAATTTTAAATGTGACCTTGATTGGACCATTTTTCTTTGATGGCACTTTAAAATAGTGTGAGATTCCTACATTTGGAAGAAATTCGATTCGTAGGATCAGTCTTTCGGCTGGTGTTTGTTGCAATCGAAGCATTAGCGTTTTGATGGTAATATGCAATTATTACACTTAACGCGCCAGACTTGTAAGTTGTAATTCAACGCTTGGCGGGGCACATAGCCCGGAGAGTAGCTGTTGGTTGCAGTCTGGTTACGTTCCGTATAGAAAAATAAGGATTTTATAGAGGAGTTTGCGACTAAAAATATTATGTTTCGTATATAATTAATCACTATTACATGATTAGTATAATGCTTTGCCAAAATATTTCTAAAATTGGAGTGAAGCTCAGCCATGATTTCAATTTCTGTTCGAAAGTGCTACACGTTCCATTCTAATTCACACAAAAGCTAATTTTTGCAGAAATTGCTTTTAATTAAAAAATAATACAGTGACACCTTCTTGAAGTTTAATGCAGACAGTTTTTTATTGAGTATATTAATTGATTAATTGATTACTGGCGCGATCACGTACAACTCTCTGGTTATTTAATTTGTCTCGTGGAACAAGGGCTGAAATCGCTTTTCACCCTTATTTATTAGCTAAAATCAATGTTGAGGTAAATCAGGAATACGTATAAACAAAAAAAATATACTGACGTTTATAGGCCATCTAATTCACTCTGAATTCAGATGAATCCAGAGCGAAAGCGTTTACACTTTGCCGCTTCTATTTGCTTCCAATACATTGTGTGAAGTGAGAAGCCGAACGCAGTGATATTAAATTTCTCATTTTTATTGACAGTACATTTGTCAATTCATACGAGGATATGTTGACAAGGCATTTCTATAGACCGATGGGGATATAGTCTGGGGGGTTAAATCAGTTTTACCAATTCTATCAATCGGTGTATTTTTGCTGGTAATGGCTGTTACGTGTTTATGTGCGAAACTAATTCGTGAATATCATTTTTTCCTTTCACTTGTTGCTAATTTGGCTGGAGAAGGAAATTGGTTTGTTTTTGTTCCAATGTGTAGCGAAACACTATGTTACTTTGTCTGACTTTAATACTACAAATTGAAAAATATTGGATCAGCACATTGGTGAACACAAATGGAAAATTAGTAAGGAATTTTGTACACAAGAAGCAAATTAATGCTAAATGATAGTTGATAGATTGGACTTTTACTTGGTGAAAATCCATGTTAAAAGTACACAAAAAACAAGTTTAATTATTTGATATTCACAAATATATTTTTAACTTGAAGCATAACTTAAAATATAACAATTGTTTCGCCACACTGTGGCTTCTTCAAATGTTGAATATAATACTAAAATTACTAAATAATGAACATAGTATTTATAGCCTAAAACAGGTAATTATCTAAGAAGTATATAAATAGCTTATGACCCTAATTTAAAAAGTAATTTAAAAGTATAATTATAATCTTCTAAGAAATATATAATAGTTGAAGGTCTTAATTCACAACAAATTTAAAAGTGGTGAACGATTTAAATCTAATTGATCATTTAATATGACATTTGTGTTGTTAAATTTATTGATTTTTAAAGATTCAATATTTTAAATTTTAGTCCTTTATTTTGTTGATGTAAAATTTTAAAATTATTATTAAAACTATGGTCTTCTTCAATTAAATGGTTTGCGTATATCGAATCTTTATTTTCTTAATTAAAGCTCCGCGCGTGTTCATTCAAACTTGTTTTAAGAGTCCCTCCTGTCTGTCCAATGTATATTTTAGAGCATGTACCACATGTCAGCTTATAGACTCCACTCTTATTTTCTTTCTGCGTTTTATCTTCATTATTTTTATTGTATTTTCCAAAAGTATTATTCGTTATGTAAGCAATTTTTAAATTGTGTTTTTTCCTTAAACGATACGCTATTTCTACTTCCACGTCCAGTGGAAGTATAGTGACAAAAAAAATATGTCTTTTTGTTTAAATAGGCTTAAAATGTCATGAAACGTCGAGATATTAAATTTGAGCGAAAAAAAAAAATTTCCTATCTGTCGGTCTGACCGTCTGACTATTTTAGTGCGCACGTTTACTCTGGAACCGTTTATGATATTGACTTGAAATTTGGTACACTTATGTATTGCAACGAGATCTGGAATTAGATTATATTCTGATCTAATTCCGTTGAAGGGTTCGGAGGTGAATAGGGTAAATAAGGGTAAATAGGGAAAACAAGCAAATAAGAATCCATAAAATTGCAATTTAGGGCATGTACGGAAAGTTAAGGTCTCCAAATTTTTTTTGGCATCAGCAACCCCCCCCCACTATCACCCCCAATACCACCCCCACACTATTATGAAAGGGAGTAAAAAAATTAAAATGTGATTTAGTGTATATACAAAAACGAAACGTCTAAAAAACTTTTTTAGCGTTAGCTATCCCTCTACCACCCCCCACCCTATTATTAAAGGGGTTAAAAAAAATTAAAATCTGATTTAGTGTGTATACAAGAACGAAACGTCTAAAAAAATTTTTTTGGCGTTAGCTACCCCCTCTACCATCCCCATTGCAATCTCCACCCTATTATTGCAGGAGGTAAAAAAAATTAAAATGTGATTTAGTATGTATACAAGAACGAAACGTCAAAAAAATATTTTTGGCGTTAGTTATTCCCTCTACCACCCCCATTGCTACCCCCACCTTATTATTGAAGGGAGTAAAAAATTAATTTGGGATTTAGTGTGTATACGAGAACCAAAGACTTCTAATTTTTTTTACATTAGCCACCCCCTCTACTACTCCCACTCTATTGTTAAAGGGAATAAAATATTACATTGGGATACAAAATCTGGATGTGGAAGTAGTGATTCCTTGGGCAGCGGTTTTCTGTATGTACTCCAATATTTTGTTATCGATTTTTTTTGAAAATTAATTTTAGTTAATAAGTCCACAATTAAGCTCTTTATTATAATTTTCTGTAGATAATGGAATATGAATCAATCTTTTTTTTTAACATGCTAACATAGGCTGCATGTTTGTGTTATACTGGATGAGTTGAATTATTATTTATTATAATACATGTATATGAAGGTTTTTGATATATTTTAAAATCATGTGACTTATTAATTTTGGTAATCGTTAAATCTAGAAAATTAATAGAATTATCTTTTTCGTATTCCATAGTAAAATTAATGTTTGACTGTAAACTATTGACAAACTGTAGAAAAATATTTAATTGTCTATCAATACCTGTGTAATCTACAATAATATCATCTACATAGCACATAGCTGTGTACCAGTATAAGCAATTTGTACTTAATTTACTTTTATTTACATTTGTTTCTCGTCGAAACAGACATTTCAATTGCCAAGGCGCTGCTCATCGTTTATAGTTGGCTGCCTCCGAATCAGCAATGAAATACATCCGAGTTCTAATCCTGTTGGCTTCTGCCCCTTCTTTTATTTTATTATGTCGAAAGTTAAAAATTTTCCTAATGAAAGTATTATTTTCTTATTCCGCGCATTTGACTTTGGCTAGAAGCATGTTCCTTATTGGCCTTTAGCAGTCTTCTGATTTAGTGGTACCACAAAACACATACTTTTTCACGTGCTACTTTATTTATGTAGATTAGAATGAATCATAGGCATTTTAATGATAATAGAGCGTATGTTAAATTGCGCAGATAAATAATATTTCCTCTTTTTGTATCTATAATTTTTACTTTACATAAATCATTCATATACCTTGAGGTTTACGATAGTATCATAGGTATTTATGTGCAATTACATACCCGTACGCGTTGCCTATACTCTATGTTTGACCATATCGCACTCAAAATCTCACATGTTGAGGTTTGACGGAAAAGGAACGACACGCACTAACGTGATTGTCTTTCTATTTCATATTTAGTGCGATTACCTGACAATGGATTAAAGTGGAGTTTGAAAATTATTGCTTGTTTTTTCTCATAGATTAATGGTGTTTCTCAGTAAACGCAGCTATAGTTATCTATTAAATAATTGACATGAATCACGAGAGAGAGAGACATATAAGATATAGTCTATAAATATATATTTGTGGCACATTCACATTTTATTACTTTTTATTTTGCATCTATACCGACAATTAACTCCATTGTTATCTCAGCTTTGCTGTGGATCTTTGATTTTTGACGACATATTATTCAATTTAATATTTTAACTTTAGTTTAATATTGAAATGTTTCATTTTGCAATAATCAAATAAAGATATATTTCTAAAATACATTGCCGTTCTAGCGAAGTTTAGTGTTAGTTATTCCATCACTCAACCAGAACACATACAGATAATTACACAACGACCATTACCTGGGATACTGCCATCTGCCGCAGCTCAGACTCGAACTAAGCAGTGGTAGAGCAACTAGCTGTGTTATCTCTTATTCAACTCCATCTAGTCCACTGGTACCAACTAAATATCTAAACTTTGCCGGGATTAGAATTCGGGAACCTTTGATTTCAAGCAGCACGTAAACATTGAGCCGCTGAGCCAGACTTTTATTGGGTAAATATCTGTAGTTCAATGGAAAATGAGCTACTTTAACTCTTAATTGGTGATAGAGCCCATCCCTAAATGGCAAAACATGTCAAGTGGAACACCAAATTGAATACCGTTAAATTTTCGACTACGGATAGGTAGACTTTCCAATACTTTGCTACTTATATACTTATTCCCTTTTTTTGGATATTTGTACCGCCTTCTCTAAATTGTCTCCTCCTACACTTTCTATTTATATCTGCTTACTTGCTAGATATTTATGTATTAGCTGCTGTTCAATTTACTTCCCTTTGGTTTAAGATATTATAACTTTTATTTGATTTACTTTCTCCTGGTTATTTACGGTTAGGATTGTCTTACCATATTTCTCTTTACTTCAAATGAATAATATTTAACTCCTGTTTCATTTATTTTTCTTTGGTTTTGTTGTTCTAATTAAATTTCGATGCTCTTGTAAGCTGGAGAAATTCGAACTGATTTTCTAGAAAATTCATTTTTCTTTTATAGTAAATCCATAAACAGTTGAAGTCTTCTTGTTCTTATGGGCAACTGAATTTATTATTTCATAAATTGCAAATAACTTCCATAATTTCAAATTTGGATCAAGGAGCGAGCGTAGGTGCGTCTTTACTATGTACATATTTCAATATGCGATGTAAAGTAATGTCAGGTGCGGTTAGTACTTAGATGGGTGACCCTTTCAAGTGTTGTAGGGTATGTCCCCTACAAGTCAAAATACAAAAACAAAAAATTCTAAAAATAATCAAAAAATTCAATAATCTCATGCCACTTGGCAAACTAGATAAAAAAAGTCAATCAGACACAGTTAGCATCAATAAACCACATTTCAATTCAAAAAAATCTGAGAAATTAAGCCGATCATTGATAATTCACAATCAACATAAATTCATCCAAATCTAAAGCCAAACATTCATTTACACTCCTCCGTAACCAATTCATCACAAAAAACGTCGCTTAAAAATACAGCCCCCGTATATTCATCAAACTAGCCAAATTAACCATTCAAATCCAAATTCTCATAATTTTAATTCAACACGTCTCCATTTTATAAGCAATTTCCCATTTTAAAATATTTGAACTTCTTGACCACACCTCGTATACGTAACCCCCTTAAAATTAACCGTCGAGTCCATTTCCCCACGTTCTTAAAACCATTTCGTAATTTTTCTATTCTTACTTTTCGTTCAACCCCTGTATACGTCAAATCACGTTCAGTGCCTCGAGTCTCAAAAGTCCCCCATATCTTTCCACCGAATTTTCCAATCAAATTGTTATTATACACCTTCCCCATTTTTCGATTACCCCTGTATAATAGCAGACACCTATACTATATCTACGTTCAGCTCGATTCATACCCGTATTGTACCTTGTTAATATCTTATCTTTTATCTAACGCACTAACTGGAAACCTATTAACGGAGTTACAGATTGTTAACCGCGGACCTTTGTAATACATTACGGGGTCGAGCCAGATTTTGCCCATAAAACTTCTAATAACTTCCAAACAAAAATAGATTCAGCTTTCGTTCAAATTTTAATCAATTCCCCTTAGCATCGCCGATCTGCCCATTTAAAAATTATTTCCAAATTCCAAAATTTTCAAGTATTGCGCAACATGATGCAATAGATGACTCATCCTTGCCCGCACTGAGCGATTCCAAGCCTTTCCAGCTCTCTGCGAGACTCGACGGGGCGAGAAAAACGAAACTTTTCCAATTCAGTATAAATACCGGTGCATCGCAAGCCGTAGACAAGTTCAGTTTTGGCAGTGACTCTAGTGTAAAGTTCGCGTAGTGTTTTAGTGGAAATTAAGTTTCAAAGTTAGCTTTGTGTAATAGCTGTTGACGCTGGGTCCGGTTACTATTTAATTTCATATTGTAGATACCCGCTCGGCTAGGTTTTCTTACTCCCTATTCCTTGCAATTTTATCGTGACGAGCTGTTCCATTCTAGCCTCCCAGGCCGAAACCTGGTTAAAAAGAGTTAGTTTTTAAGTATCGCCTTTAGTGCTCCTAATTTTAAGTTATTTTAATTTCTATTCCCGTCCAAAGCGACATCCCAATTTCTTACCGACCAGGCTACGTTAAAAGGACATTCTTCAGGACATTTTCTCAGATCTATAAATTTTTTAAAATACATTTTCATGATAACTACTGACAGAATTTATGTGTCGAATAGTTTCTACGTTTTAAAAGAAACTTGTAAAATAACTTAACCTATACAAACTCTGTTCATTATCCCTTCAATAAATATTTTTGTATTCTTTTTTAATTCATCGTATCATTATTTTTTCTTAAAAAAAAAAACCTTCTACAACTAGGGTGTAGCCGTTGACCCTACAATAGCTATTTTAATAATAAAATAAGTGCAAAATTAAATAAAGTGATAGCAGCTAGTGCCAACTACAATATACAGGGTGTAGCATTCAACCCGCAACAGCACTTACTAAACCAACCCTGAGACTCAACCCATCGAAAATAAGTGCACGGACGCCTCTGGGGTCTCAGCTCTCAACCCCCCACCACTATTTTTTTTATTTTCAACGAGGCAGAGGCTTAAACCGTGTTCACAAGGAAGACAGCGTCCTCGCCTCACACTTTTCAGCTGCTTGTAGATCAGCGTATGTATGGAAGTGGATATACCATCCTTCCGTTTTCTATTAAATCTTAGGCAAGTAAAATATCCCTACTCTTCGAAAGAGTAGGTGTTCCAGATTCTTAAGCCTAGACTTGCGTGAAAACGGAGACGGGGCCCTACAGATTATAGTGGGATACGAACCACTTCTTGGGGGCAATTTATAATTGAAAATTACTTTGCAATATGTTGGATTCGCTTATTAAATTTATTTTTACAAATTTTGTATTTGCTAATATCAACAAAAATATATGAGGTTTTGGGGCGTACGATTCCGCGTTCGGATAATTGTAATAAATATTAAAAGTATGCCCTTCCTCTTACCATAACCTTCTCCTATAATACTTCCTCTCTTTGAAAACTTTGTATCTTTAACTCCTCTCTGTCACCATCTTTCTTTTGTTGTTTTCTTGTTTTTCTCTAAATCATTGTTCCTAATCAACTAACTTTATTAAAGTCACAACGTATTTTGATCCCCCAACATTAGAAAATCATAGATTTGATGGCTGGAATGCCTCGCAGCGGTAGTTATCTCGAACGGGTTTTTTCGTGATGCTTTATCCTGTGTCAGCAACCAAATTTAACAAACGGTGCTATAATTACTCTTTCTAGTTGTAAGTTTTAATTATTTTATATCTTCTTTTTTGAATTTATTTTATTATATTGCTGATTTTAATCCGCTGCTTCTAGAGGAAGGAGCTTCAATATTTATTTATACGTCGTTTGTTTTTAGCTGAACCGGACCTGCTTCACCCAACCTCTCAATTGTCACGGCGTTATACGTGAATGTTTGGCTTGCTCCGGATCAGGCTCCGGAGAGGCCATGTATTGTTGTTAATATTAAATAAAGTTGTTTTGTTGTTGTTTTTGTGATATAATTAAAATTAATTAAATCGAATTATAATCTGGAGAATTTCTTCTAGTGCTTCTTAATAACATTTGTGCTTTTTCCAAATTAACAATTGTTTTATATGTTTGGTAATATGTAAGCTTTTAAACTAACAGCAATATTGATTCAGTAAAAAACTGCGAGGAGTGTCCCATAAAATATTGAATTAAGTAAATATTTTACTAAACCGGCCACAAGCATCCAGTCCATCATCAATATTCAATAATTTTAACATTGTTGCTGCACGTTTTAACATATTTCGTCATTATTCATTGAAAATCAAAATAGACATTTTATTAATTACATGTTTACTCTAGTTCAGAATATTTGAATATAGTTATAGATATAGCATATTGCTCTATATGTAGTAAATGTGAAATATATTGTGTCGAAGATGTACTTAATAAAGAACAGGATCCAAAGAATCACTGTATTCCACGTATAACATGCTATTTTAATTCCATGTCCAGTGGAAGTATAGTAACGCAAAAAAAATATTTTTTTTTTGTTGAAATAAACTTAAAATGTCATGAAACGTCGAGATTTTAAATTTGAGAGAAAAAAAATTCTTGTGTGTCGGCCTGTCTGTAAATTTTTTTGTGCGCACGTTTACTCTGGAACCGTTTATGATATTGACTTGAAATTTGGTATATTTATGTATTGTAATGAGATCTAGATCTAGATTGCATTTTGATCTAATTCCGTTGAAGGGTTCGGGGTAAATGGGGTAAATAAGGGTAAATAAGCAAACTAAGCAAGTAAGTAAGAGTCCATTAAATTGCAATTTAGGGCATGCACAAAAAGTTAAGGTCTCAAAATTTTTTTGCATCAGCCTCCCCCCCACTATCACCCCCAATACCACCCCCACACTATTATGAAAGGGAGTAAAAAATTAAAATGTGATTTAGTGTATATACAAAAAAGAAACGCATAAAAAAAAATTTTGCTACCCCCTCTACCAGCCCATTGCTATCCTCACCCTATTATTAAAGGAGGTAAAAAAAAATAAAATGTGATTTAGTGTGTATATAAAAGAACGAAACGTCTAAACATTTTTTGGCGTTTGCTACCCCCTCTACCACCCCATTGCCACCTTCACCCTTTTATTAAAGGGGGTAAAAAAAAATTCAAATGTGATTTAGTGTGGTGTATACAAAAACGAAATGTCTAAAAAATTTTTTTGGCGTTAGCCACCCCTCTACCACCCCCATTGCCATCCCCGCCCTATTATTGAAGGGGGTAAAAAAATTAAAATGCGATTTAATGCGTATACAAGAACGAAACGTCTAAAAAAATTCTAAAATAATTGAAGTAATGTAATGATCGGTAATATCCGTTTCAATACTCATAGGTTTGATTTTTCTGCAGGAATCTGGATGTTTATTTTGTCTAATAAATATGTGGTCAATGATACTTTCTAAAGTTTCAGTTACTCTCCTGCAAGAATTTATAAATGATATGTAACCATTCTCTGCTAACATCTTTACGAGCAAATTAATATTTATGTCCCCTAGAAATATTTCAATTTAATTTTTATGTAAATCGGTAATAAATTGTCCTAATTCAGTTATATAATTGCTCATTTTTATAGATGGAGGCCTGTAGGAAGCAACGAATCCTATGCTAACTTTATTAATTTCTATTGAGAATCTTAGTAAGTTCGTTCCAGACAAAGCAATATGTTGTTCTTAATATATAAAATAACTCCATCATTTTGGTTGTATTTAGATTCGTTACAATAAATAGTAAAATTTGGGATATTAAAATCTCTTACTGCCATTATATTCCATCTGAAATGACAATAATATCTATATTCTCTCTTATTGTTTCTACGTATATTAAAAACTCATCAAAATGTATCTTAATACTTCTTATATTTAAATGTAATACTCCCACGTTACACCCATTTACCATATAAATAAATCAATCTATAGTACTACCGTGTACTTCTGTTTCAACCTCGTCTTGTTCATTTATTAATCTAAATAAATCAGTCATAATTTATGCAACATACACTATAGAGGATACACTAATCAATGAAATTTAGCTAAAATTACTTGCGTGTAGATTTAGTTAAATAATGATAATATGATGATACGATAATTTTACATACCTTCTAATTTTACTAATTTCGAAATTAACTCTACTTTTTTGTTTTGCTTTAAATGATATGTTTATTTTACTATTTTAAAAATATTAGAAACATTCTGAAATGCCTTGAAAAATAGCAAAATTACTCTATGTGTTATTCTCCCCCTACTACACGTTTCAATACTATTTATAAATCTTTCCTACACTAAATGATTGCTTCTCTAATATTCCTTTTCAAAAGTTTCGCACAAATAGTGGCATGAAGCAGTGACGTTAACAATTAAAATTCTTGTGTCGTTTACATAGCATGCAATTTATAGACGTTGGGCATATTAAAGAGAAATATATTAAGTCACTTAACATTAAAGAACTCTAACCTTAGAATGGAGATTTGCTCCATATTACAACTATTTATGATTAATTACCACTAGTTCCTATTTTCCACACAAGAAGTTAAAGCACTAACGACACACCGCTCGTAATTTGCAAGCTCAAATGTAAATGGTGCAGCGAATAAATAATCCAGTAACATATTGCTTGATATCAAAATAAAACTTTAAATTCTATATTGGAAATCACAAAGTAAAGTTTTCGAGCTTTTCTTAAGAGAGATAATTCATGTTAGAAAGAATAGGGTAACTTATGTTTACAGATACAACTTAAAAAATAATATATAACATAAGACAGATATGCTAATCAATGACTCGTAAAGTTAATTGGATCTGAATATAACTTTATTTCCAGTCCGAAAATGATCGCTAATGATCGCTAGCGAAAATCTATCTACGTTTGTTGTACTACTCTTCAATAACATCTAACGAAAAAAAAATTAAATATCCACTTGTAAGCATGGCGAACAGAACGCATCAGAAAATTTTGAAAATTTAGATAATTACTAATGTCGGTGTGGCCAATCCAACTAAAATAATTACAAGCAGCTGGCACTTCCGCTTATACCGGAAGTCGATATCAACTTGCTTATTTCAAATGGAAAATATGTAGCATATCCTATACCTAAACCTAGCCGCTTCAGAGATATTTGACATTTTATAGAAAATTTGACAGGTGCAACGGTTTACAGGAACCGTTATAACTTTCTTCGCGTAAAAGATTCTCATTTGCTTCCTGTCATGTAAAAAGAACACAAGGAGAACTACGTTCTACAACTGAAATAAATTCAATAATATCATACCAAGTGTTCCGTTTATCGCGTTATATTTTGTCAACTTCAAACCGCGATAACTTGTTTAGGTTAAATAGAACATCCTGTATTTTTTTACGTCAAGCTATGTAAAATTAAATTTCCTTTTTTCTGATATTAGCATTGTGGGGGTTAAAGTTACAACTTTTTGAAATATTTGCGATTTTATTAGAAATTCATGAATTGTTGTAACCATTTCATCAAAATAGCCATGATTAGAAACAATCAGTCATTATCTTATGTCAAAAAATGCCAGCACGTTTAAATTATACCAACGAAAACTTTTTAAATTTGTTTATTATTTATGGAGAATGTGATAAGTAATATCAAACACTTGCAGCACATTTGCTACTCGACATCCAGAAAAACGAAAACCGTCACCAAACACTGTAAAACGCATACTGGAAATTTTTTAAAATTATGGATCTATCAAGGCAAAAATGCAAAGAAGAAAGCCTATTGTTGATGACGAATACATTGAAATAGTCATTCTGGGATATTTTCATGCATTTTCAAGGATGTAATTAAGACAAGCTGCTCTGGAATCGGGACTATGCAAGGATTCAATTCACAGAATCTTATCAAAACATAAGTTTCACCCGTTTTCATTCCATATGGTTCAAGGATTAAAAGAAACAGATTTCCTAAGAAGACAGAATTTTTGTGAGTTTATTCTAATAAGGTCTGAGGGTCACGATTCTTATTTGGGCAATATTATATGGACAGATGAAGCAAAATTTACTAAAAATGGACTTTTTAATAGACACAATTCGCATTATTGGAGTGACTCAAATCCTCATATGTTCAGAGAGCGAAACGTTCAGGAAAGTTGGCAGTTCAATGTTTACTGTGCCATAAGAAACGATAGAGTGGTGGCATTACAACGGTAAATTAAATTTTCTCTTCTGCTAATATGTATAGGTAAATTTTTGTTTTTTTTTTTTTAGGTGAAAGATTTCTGAATATCTTACAAAGTTTGAATAATAATTATTTAGAAAATTTACCTCTCGCCGAACATAGAAACATTTTTTATCAGCACGACGGTGCTCCCCCACATAACGCATATTTAATTAATAATTATTTACAAGAAACTTTTTATGATCAATGGATTGCCAATAATGGACCTTTCTTATAGCCTCCTCGCTCGCCCGATTTATCAGTTCTGGATTATTTCATTTGGTGAACTATTAAAAATAAAGTTTATGAGACATTAACAACCATTGAAAATTATATGGAAAGAGTAAGAAATGCATTTCAAAACATATCACAGGATTCAATTAGAAGAGCTACCCATGAGGAACTAATCCGAAGGTGCGAAAAATGTGTCGAGGTTCGAGAACGGAATTTTGAGCAATTATTAAATTAAAATGAAATCACATTTTAAATTGATCTTATCTCTGCTATTTTAGTTCATGCCATATCTTCAATTTGATTAATACGCATGTTACAGTGTTAGTGTTATTTTGCGGTTTTGTGGATATCGAGTAGCAAATGTGCTGCAAGTTCTTTATATTACTTTATCACATTCTCCATAAATA
This sequence comes from Leptura quadrifasciata, assembly GCA_963675555.1. Taxonomy (NCBI): domain Eukaryota; kingdom Metazoa; phylum Arthropoda; class Insecta; order Coleoptera; family Cerambycidae; genus Leptura; species Leptura quadrifasciata. The sequence continues at coordinate 145,363,934 of OY776674.1, read as the reverse complement.
ATAAACAAATTTAAAAAGTTTTCGTTGGTATAATTTAAACGTGCTAGCATTTTTTGACATAAGATAATGGCTAATTGTTTCTAATCATGGCTATTTTGATGAAATGATTACAACAATTCATGAATTTCTAATAAAATTGCAAATATTTCAAAAAGTTGTAACTTTAATCCCCACAATGCTAATATCAGAAAAAAGGGAATTCAATTTTACACAACCTGACGTAAAAAAATACAGGGTGTTCCATTTGACCTAAACAAGTTCTCGCGGTTTGAATTTGACAAAATATAACGCGAAAAACGGAACACTTGGTATGATATTATTGAATTTATTTCAGTTTTAGAACGTAGCTCTCCTTGTGTTCTTTTTACGGGACAAGAAGCAAATGACGATCTTTTACACGAAGAAAGTTATAACGGTTCTTGCAAACCGTTGCACCTGTCAAATTATCTATAAAATGTCAAGTATCTCTGAAACGGCTAGGTTTAGGTATAGGATATGCTACATATTTTCAACTCAGAATTTTATATTCTTTTCGAAAACCCTAAAATATATAGGGCGTTTCATTTGAAATAAGCAAGTTGGTATCGACTTCCGGTATAAGCGAAAGTGCCAGCTGCTTGTAATTATTTTAGTTGGATTGGTCACATCGACATTAGTAATTATCTAAAGTTTCAAAACTTTCTGATGCGTACTTTTCTCTATATCGATCGATTCAGTTCCTGGTGAGACACCCTGTATATAATATATAAAAAATTATAGTCGTATGGAAAATTGTTACTTGTAATGGACTTGGAAATATTTCAATTTTATACTTCTGTAGAAAATTTTCACCTCCTTTTGTTGCAGTAATTCCATTAGAACTTGACTTATTTATATCAATCTGTTATTAAAATAAAATTATTTCAAAATTAATTGTCCTTTATGAAAACTGATGAATTATCAACTTAACGTAAGCGGTATATTTCCTTAACCATCGCTACCTCGGTTCGATAAAGATGTCGTTAAGAGATTTCCACATTGTCCAGTATTAATATTTTACGTCTAATTGTTTATTTCCGTTTTAGGTATCTACCCAGGTCATTTTCTTGATATTTGCTAAACCATTTCGTGGACAAACTAAATATTACAGCTCAATTTATATTTAATAACATACTTAGGTCGGTATTTGTATTACGACATGGAGTATTTTGTGTGAGTATTAAATACTCGTTTTAAAAGAATGACACTATTTTATGTTTATTTCGTATTCAGCGATATTCACCTCATTTATTTAATAAGTCCTTACTAGACTGGTACTATTAGTTTGGGAGTATAATGCGATTTAAATTTAATGACTAATTACCTATTGAAAATAAAAAAAATTTTTTTATTTTTAAAAGAAATACCTGAACACAGCACTTGATTAATATTTAGTAGACGATATGTATGAAAAATTACAAGTAACGTATACTTTAGATATACTTACTGCCAAGCAATTTTTATGAGAAAGTAAACATAAAATTAAGTACTTTCATGTTATAGTGAACCAGCAAATTATGAGGTGGAAAGAACAAAGACAACTAATTTAAAAATCTTATATAACAAATTCTGACAAAAATGTAGTCATCCTACTATTCCTTAGAAACTAGGACCAGTGTTAAGATAATACATTATTGCATGGTATGATTTGTTCAATAACATAATAATATGTCTTAATAATAATATTTCTTTATTAAAGGTGAAGTTAACCTTACACTCATGGTTACACTTAAATCTAAACATCAACATCTATTAAAATAAAATAATCATTACATTAATCACTTACTAACTATATTTTTTGTACATGTATGAGACCATAATTAACATAAATCTAAAGAACGGAAATAAAAAAAATATTATAAATTATACTTATTTATCATTTTGTTGTTTGTTATTTTTTAGTTTTATTTTTATATTATTATTTTAATTTTTTGGGGACCTTTTGACAAATAACTGCGCATTGCATTTTTAAACTAGGCAATATCTTAAAATTTTCAGATATTTTGTTAAAAAGGTGGTAGGCAGCGTATGTAAAAAATTTCCTGAAAAATGGTGTTGTAAAATTGGGGATATTTACACTGTTGTCAGACCGTGTATTTAACGGGTAAAAGTGTGACCGAGGCAATAATTTATCTTTTAGATATTTAGGTTCAGCCGTCGTGATTATTTTATGAAATGTAGCCATGTGAAGGTTGCGCCGCTGCTCCATGATCAGCCAATTTAAATCATTTAATTTGTGCGATACCGGGTCATGTTTTCTAATTTTGTAAGAAAGCGAATACATGCTGTTTGTACCTTTTCTATTTTATTAATTTGTCCAATGCTGGGCCATACACAACATCTGCATAATCGAACTTAGAAAGTACCACATAGTCAGGCTTTCAGTTTGATCGGGAAAGGGTTTCTATAATTATACAAAAACATTAGCAAAGCAAAGCAAAGCAAAGCAAAGGAGATTGGGATTTGATTATTAATATGCTCGCAAAATTTTAGTTTATCATCCATTACCAGCCCCAAATTTCTTAATTTTTTTCAATTGAGAGGAGTTATTTTAATATTTTAATTATTTATATAGCTTACAATCTTATTTTATTACACTTGCTGCCAAAAAACAACACACAAGATTTGTTTACATTGATTCTAAGATAGTGGTTTTCGGATCTCGTGACTAATCTACTAACATCTTCATTTATTTGGTCAATTGCTACTAGGACGTGTTCAGACGAAAAGGAATTGCGCAATTGAGTATCATCAGCATACATCATTGCGTCAGAGTGTACAACTAAATTTTTAAAATGAAAGGTATATATATTATAGAGGAGAGGTCCAAGGATGGACCCTTGAGGGACCCCTTTATTAGTAGATACCCAATTATTCAACACCGCTTTTTGCATTCTTCCCGTCAAATATTTTTTACAAAGTCAACAGCACTATTATCAAATACAATGTGATGCAGTTTAGCACAGAGGAGTCCATGATTAATATTGTCAAGGGCCTTGCTAAAATCAAGTCAAATCAAAGCCGAGATCTTGCCATTATCAATATTATTTACAATATCATCATAAACTTTTGATAACGCTAACGTTGTCGATTTATCTTTGACAAAACCAGATTGCAGCAGGAGCATATTTTTTTGAGAAATTGTTACATGGCCTATGTCCACTTAACAGTTTTATATAAAAACTGTTGCTTTGGTTATATTTAGCACGATCTGTAGAACTTTTTCGATTCAGTTTTTGTAAGTGAAACTGTTTTGAACTAACAGAATTTTACTTGTATAACTGCTAAACCATTTCACACTGTTTTATGTACTTAGTTTTATATCTTAGGAACTCAGTCATGTTCTAGTAACTATTATGTATCTCTGTTTCGTTATAATACAGCATTATTCCAGGAAACAATTTGTCTACAAAATTTAGTTACATCAGATACCTATATTTCAATTTTTATATTTTTGTTTACTATGTAAGTACATATGGTTATTTTCCTTACCTTTTCCCGTTACTATATATAGTATATCCTATAAGATGTAATATATTTACTGAGTTGTCACAATACGTTTTTAATATTTATTTACAGCTGTTCATATTGTTGGTTATGTACAAAATAGAAATTGCAAAGGCAAATCAGCTGAGCTGTGGTCTGTGGCATGGAAGTAATAAAAACTTTTATTATAGATTCCTTTTATCGATCATATGCCACTATTTTAGTTGTGGGTAAAGGAACTTGTAGAATTGCGACCTTCAAGTTGTTGCGTTTAACTCAACCATTGACAGATGGCCATACTTGTACTACTTTTATATTTTATAAAAATTTAATTAGGGAATTAAATTTCTCAAGTTTATTTTTTGGTAGCATTATTTCCCAGTAAGCAGGACAAAAAAGTTTACCTTATCAGTAACCAGGAAATCATTTGCTTGCAGCCTTTTTACTGATTCGAATATTACATTTTACATCCGCGTTAATAACAACATACAGGTAATTTCATTTATTGCTCATTTAAAGAATCTAATTAATCTTCAATTTTTGTCTTTGATGTAATTTCAATTATTTTTTTAAAATAAATTTGAATTCAAGGTCAATTCTTTTTAATTTAATAAGTAGTTAAAATACTATATGTACCACATGGTTTTAAAAATATTTTTTTTCTTCTTTTTCATTTTTTGGCAATTTACAGTTTTATAAAATCAGCTAACATGCTTAGATATTTACATGTTTACATGCTTACATGCTTAGATGCTTTCATGCTTAGATGCTTAGATGTTTGTATATACTTATATACTTAAATTTTTATATTCTATATATATATATGCTATATATTTATATGTGTACTTATGTACTTATATGTTTATGCACATATATATTTATACATTTCTGTATGCGTTTCTGCAGAGCTTCTTCATTACTGCATAGCTTTTGCACAACTCATCTTTCATATAGATAAAATTTCGTTAACTTTTCATAAACCACCTAGTTGGTTAATTTTCTTACAACTTTCACTCCATTTCATTAAGAGACGTAAATTGCCAAGGAAACTTTAGAATCCATTCTCGCAACAAGAGACAATTGTGGGCCTGGATTGCTGTCCCAGAACCAGTCACCTCAACAATAATCGATGTAGGATCCTGGTGTAAATTTGTTATATATATATTTATATATTTTTTTAAAATTTCAATTAGTCTTTACAAACCGATTTGTCTATTATTCATGTAATATATTTTAACATTCATTTTAATCTATCTTTTTATTTTTCTTACCAACAATTTCAGTCTGATCTATAGTCAGTTTCAGTGATAAAAACGCCTTTTGTAGTAATGATTTTACATGCTGTCTAAATCTAAAATCAGTTTTTAAAATCACGCCCAGATTTTTCGCGGAATTAACCATTAGTAATCCAACACCAGAAATATTAATGTTCATGTTATCTTTCAAAGCATTAATATGATTTCTATTACCAAACAACATCACAAATGACTTCCGTGAGTTAAGTTTAAAATTGTGTTCTCTAGATAATTTGTTTATAATAGGCAAGTCACCATTGGTAATATTAACCGCATGGAGATAATCTTTAAAAGAGAAGTGCAAATAACATTGTATGTCATCAGCATATGCTTGAAGTTTACAATGCTTCACTGATATTAAAATATCTGACGTGTAAATTAAAAATAATAACGGGCCCAATATAGAACATTGCGGCACGCCTGATAAAATGTTAATTCTATATGACGTTTTGTTATTGCACTGAATTTTCTGAAACCTTTCAGTTAGGTATGAAATTAATAAATTTGTGCTTGACGGATTAAAACCATAACATTTAAGTTTTGCACAAAGCAACTGATGACTTCTATCGAAAGCCTTAGAAAAGTCCAATAACACTAATACACTGTCCTCACCACTATCCCATGCTTCCATAATGTCACTAGTTACGTTTGCAAGAGCTGTCGCAGCACTGAATCCTTTCCTGAAGCCACATTGAGTATTTGGGATAATTTTATTACTTACAAATTACTTACAACATAACTATAAATTTGACTATACATTATTTTTTCTAGAATTTTTGACATTGCTGGCAGTACCTATACTAATTAATCTTAGGTCGGCAAATGTTTCGGGATTTGAATGGCTTCGCAATTGCAACTTTCCATTGTTTAGGAAAATAATTTTGTTTCAAACAGCAATTTACGAAGTGCATAATATACTTATCTATAAACGGACTACACAACTTCAACATTGCCGCTGAGATTCCGTCTACTCAATAGCATTGGACTTAAGGTTACTTAAAGCACTACGAACATCTCCAACTGTTACAAAGGTGAAATTAGAATTATTATTAATGTTAAATATATTGTTATTATAGAAATTTATTTTATTGTCACAATTATTAGAGATAGTTTGCAATATTTCTCCAAAGTGATTATTTAATTTGTCCGGATCAGACAAAGCAGCTGGAATATTTATGGACTCGTCAGACCGAACATTTAAATTTTTTAAAGCACTCCAAGTTTTTTTGGAATCGTTTTCTGAGCTTACAGTATTCAAATATTTCCGTTTTTCCCATCTAATCATGGCCAATGTACTGTTACGTAAATGCTTGTAGTTAATTCAATCATTATCTGCTCGTGTTCTTTTATAAGTTTGCAGTGCCCTTTCACGTTCCTTCATAGAGTTTTTTACAGTCTCATTCAGCCAAGGCGCTTTGAGTTTTGTAACCCTAACCACTCTATTCGGAGTAAGTTTGTTAAAAACCGTTAAAATCGTGTTACTAAATAAATCAACTTTGGTATCTATATTGTGTTCCCGCAGAATAATATGAAATGAGGCTTTTTCTAAGTCCTCCAAAAATTTATTAATGTTAAATTTAGTAAACTCTCGACATGTAACTAGTTTCAGCTCCATTTTATTTTTTTGAATGTTTATGTCACAGAATACTATTCTATGATCAGATATGTTATCAGCTGCTAAAGTTCCAGACAAGTTCACTAGAGTAGGGTTCGTAACCAGAATAGGGTCAAGCAGTGTACTAGAGTGATCGGATATTCTAGTAGGCTCATTCAGCAATTGTGTAAAATTATATGATTCAAAACACGTACTAGCAGGATTGTCAATATTTAAAAAAATTATATTAAAGTCTCCAAGACAAATTACATCATCAACAATGGGACTTACATAAGACAAAATATTTTCTGCATTATGAATAAAATTATTTATACTAGTGTTAGGTGGTCGATAAAATGCACCAATTGTTAAAGTTTTTGTTCTCATTTTAATTTTAACAAATACGTATTCCAAGTTGTCACTTACCGGTGCGTCAATAGTATGAATAAGATGTTTTTATATAAGCAGCTACTCCTCCACCTCTGCCTGCCCTGTCTTTACGAATAAACTGATAACCAGGTATTGCTATGCCATCCCCCGCTATATTACCCGTTAACCATGTCTCTGTTAACATTACAACGCAGAAGTTGTGTTCTTGCATTAATACTGAAAATTCATTAAAGCCTGTGAAAATTGATCGTATATTTAAATGACCGACTTTCATTTCTTTTCACCATTTTGTTATCACCGCTTACTTACTTTGTTTATTTTTGTACTCATACGATTACTCTTATTTTTGGTAATATCGATAGGATGTTCATGTAGTACGTCCTTCTCAATTACACTTTCACATTCACTAATCGAATCGAAGTAGCTCGCCTCCTTTTGAGTATTTTCGACATCCACAGATTCAGAACTGATACTGAACTGAATAAACTACAATGACTACAATATGTGCAAGGCACAATTACTAAACTAATAAAAGAAAGGATATTTGAACTCTTACTTTTGTACAAATAGGTCAATTTTATATGGATGTTTTTAAATAAATCCAGCTTCAACAGTTCAGAAGAAACTACTTGGACAAACTAGGTTTACTGAGAATTTGTTTATTAGTTTATAATGCATTATCTCGGAGGTTTAACTTGTGAAAAAAAGCTGCCCATGGGATTTCGTTTTTTTCTTATTTCTGTGGAGTCGTTTACTATCAGTAAACGACTCCACAGAAACTTTACCACGTTAGGATATTTTAAACTCGGAGATACTATATTATTACTTATGTTTAGGAAACTTATGAAAAGAGATATGACTTGTTTTTCGCTCTTAAACTACATAGTCAGTAATCCTCTGACCTAAAAAATGACAAAGTTAAATAAATGTAAACTGAGTATAAAAAAATTCATTAAATAATATCATGAAATAATTTTTTTTTAATTTTTTTTTATACATTTATTTAACGTCGGCCTATTTCCGCTACTGAGGCCTAACACCGACGCCTGTAGACGAGCTACCCCCAACCAGGAATTTTGCCGAACCTCTTCCCTTAAGAAGAGTAGGGATCTTTTACTTGCCTAACATTTAATAAACAAGGGACCAACGGCTTTACATCCGCTCTGAAGGATGGTATATCTCCTATACAACCCTCGCCTAAGATTGTATAGCTTCCGCGCATACACTGATATACAAGCCGCTGGAAGATGTGTGAGGCGAGAACGCGGTTTCCGTTGGAATGGTCACCCATCCAAGTACTAACTGCGCCTGTCGTTGCTTTACATCGCATACCGAAGTATGTACATAGTAAAGACGCACCTACGCTCGCCCCATCATGAAATATTTATTGAGGTGTTTTGATCTAGATAATATTCGTTCATGCGAGACCTCTCCTTTCTACTTCTTTTTTACCATTCTAAATTATTTCTATTACCATTTCTTAATTATTTTTTATTTTTATTTTATTGTACTTAGCTGATATATTTATACATATACTCACTTCCTAATTTGCACACATCAATTTATATTCCTAAACGATGAAACAGATCTTTGAAAATCTTATGCTCTGGCTGTATTCTGTTTGGATATTGCAATGAGTATCTCCTCGCTGCAGCACGTCAGCTAAATTTATTTTGTGCGTAAACACATATCATATTTCCCATTTCCCTACCTGAAAAATTGTTATGTCTAGGCATTGTAAATAAAGAAGTTAAAGAAATTAGCTCGAGAACCACAAGAACAAAATAAAATGATTAAATGACGTAAATGACAGAACTAAAACGTAACCGAAGCACACTATCAATAAATAAATACACTTTGTTTCATTAAATTTGAATTTGTCTTTCAAAAAATTATTGAAATGTTTAACGGCATTTTCCGCGAAAATGGTTGGAGTTATCAAGTTCTCCCAAGTGTACCTTTTATACGTGGAAGTGACGCCCTCATCAGATTTCCTGGTCAGAAGTACCACAACGTTTCGTCAAAAAAAAAAATGAAAAAATATTCATTATCAGATACAGGTCCCGCGGCGTCCTCTACGATTTAACGTGATGTAATACATACATTGTTGTTTCTTACAATAAAAAAGTTCCTCTAGCAAATTTGGCGAAGATAAATAATAAATAAATAAATAATAGTTTATTTCACGATAAGATTTTGCATACATATAGATGGATATAACTTGATTACATTCAAATAAATGGAATTTCTAGGTATGATGATCATGTATATAAACTGAAGAAAAATGATCACAAGATGCTTAAAATCATCTGACCGTGACTATATAAAACATATCAGACTTATAAACTAAAAGATTATAACTATATATATGCAATACATACTCACATATGTACATATATACACATATATACATACATATATATACATACACACATATACATACACACCTGCATACATACGCACATACTCACCACATATCTATACCATATACTCACATACACATACATAAAACACATACATACATACATACATACATACATACATACATACATACATACATACATACATACATATATCAACTCATACTGAATACATATATCAACTTAAAACAAAAAATAACTTTGAAAATAGATATGTTATCTATAAATAAGTATATAAGAGACATATTAAACAGAAATCACATATTACTTGTAAAAGTAACATTAATCATTTACTTATGTCAGGTTCTGGTTTTTTAGGTCGATCTCTGCACCAATTTGCATTCTATTTGACATTACATATTCTTTTAGCTTTATTCGGAGCTGCCTATTTTGCAGAGTTTTAATGTGTTCCGGGAGTGCATTGAAACCTCTTGGCCCTAGAAAAATCCAACTACGTTATGCTGTGGTTGTATTCATTTTTGGCACTTGCATATTTATTTTGTCAGTTTGCCTGGTCTTGTATGTGCTATTTACTACTGTACTATTTTTTTGGTACGATTCGAGAACACATTTTACAAAGAACAGTTGCCTTAAATCGGAAATATTACTTTCTTTAAAGAGGAGGTCAGATGGATATAGTTGGCTTTTACCTAGTAGTAATTTTAAGAATTTTTTCTGTATAACTTCTAAATTTCGCATGTGACAGTTTAAAACTCCTTCCCAAGCTATTATACCGTAGCTCAGATGTGACTCTACAAGGGCTAGGTATACCGATCTAAGTTGCGGTAATGGTAAGTATTTTTTAAGTTCTTTGAATTTAAATAATATACATCTAATTTTGTTCGTAACGGACTTGATGTGCTCGTCCCACCTCAGGTGAGAATCCAAGATCCACCCCTTGGTATTTAACAGTTTTATTTGCCATCTGAATCTGTTATGAGTTTCCAATTTTCAGTAAGTTGTAGTTGGGCAGTCCATTTGCGTACATCGCAAACGGAAAATATTGTGTTTTTTTAATATTTATCGTGAGCAACTTTTTATCGAACCCGTTCTTAAGTAACACAAGATCCTTTTCGACTTTAGTTTTTAGTGTGTTCCAGGAGGTGTCTTTGAACATAACTGCTGTATCATCCGCATAGGAAAAGATTTTACCACATGTTGGGATCTCGAAGATAGAGTTAATGTACAGGATAAATAAGATTGGCCCTAAAACTGTTCCTTGTGGCACCCCAAACGCAATCGTTTTTGTGTCGCTGTAAGTATCGTTGACGTAGGCTTTTTGCTGTCTATTTTCTAAATAGCTTTTTATTAATTTCAGTGCGTTATTTCGAAAACCATAGCGTTCAAGAGTTGTAAGCAGTTTTTCGGAATATTTTTTCAGGTCGAAAAAAACTGTGAGACATTTTTCCTTGTTGTCCAATGCCTTATAAATTTCAGCACTCAAGTTCTTTAAAGCGTCGTTAGTCGATTTTCCTTCTACAAATCCGAACTGAGATTCAGAAATAATACTATATTTTCTTATAAAACTGCATATCCTAATTTTTACGACTTTTTCAAAGACTTTTGCTAAAGTTGAAATAAGTGATATAGGGCGATAATTGGAGGTATCTTGTGGATCTCCTGACTTAAATAAGGGTTTTATTATTGCACACTTAAAAGTGGAGGGACATTTGCCTTGTTCACGTATGTTGTTAACTAGTAAGCTCAAAGGCAACGAGATGATGTCCGAGATGTTTTTTAATGTAACCGCGCTTATTCCGTCAAATCCTACCGATGTTTTTCTTTTAAGATCACGGATATTTTTAATTTCTAGCTCTGCTGTATGGAGTTACTAATTGTACGCTCGTTATCAACTACATTAGTGTGATTAGGCTGTATTTTATTAACTAAGTTTTTACCAATTTTAGTGAAAAAATTTACAAATTCGTTTGCAATTTTTAAATTATCGTGAACTGCTTCTCCCGACACCGCTTTTATCGCTTTTATTTCAGTAGTGGATATATTTAGTTTATTAGTTATCGAGTTGACAGTATTCCGTAAATCTTTTGAGTTATTATTTGTTTTGTTTATGCAGCTTTTATAAAAATCTTCCTTACGGTTTTTTATGAGTTTATCTAGAACTATTTTATAATTTATGTACTGTTCCTTTAATTGGACATTATCCGGATTTTTCTTTACTTTTACATGTAAGGAATCACGTTTATTTATAGAGTTCACTAGTCCATTTGTGATCCATTTTTTAGTTTTAATATTTTTATGAGCAATATGTTTTATGATGGTACAGTTATGTATGTGGTGTGACAAAATATTTACAAATGTATTTGTTTCAGATGCAACGTCAGTTCCTCGGATAAAGTCAAATGATTGCGGACTTAGTGCGGCTCTAAGTTTTTTTAAGTTTATATATTTGTATGTTTTTTCTTTTGTGTTCGGCGTTGACGGTGCCTTTCCTAGGACTAACTGTGCGATTATAATATAGTGGTCTGTCATATCGCTTTGATTAACTAATGGTAGTATACTCTCATCGATGTCATATTCGCTCTTGATGAATATATGGTCTAAACATGATTTTGATTCATTTTGTACTCTAGTATATTCATTTATAGATCAGTCAAGAGGCTGTTGAGTTATTGCAAAAAAACAAAAAAAAAAATAATTTGAAATTTGACACCCTGTATCTTTTTCCACAGCAACATTTTACTGAATCATATTTGGTTATATAGTCATATTTTGACACAGGGAATCTACCCCTGAACTTTGGCCTATTATTAATGGTCCACCCTGTATACAGGGTGTCCCACGACGAACTGCGGCGATCGATATCTCGAAAAGTAGACATCGGAAAATTTTGAAAATTTGGTAGTAAACTAACGTCGATGGGGGCAACTCGGCTAAAATATTTATGATGGCACTTCCGGTTATACCGGAAGTCGATACCAACTTGCTTATTTTAAATGGGACACCCTATATATTATTACATTTTTGGATTGTACGCAAAATTCTAGGCTGATTTTGTGTATCATGTCCTATACCTAGGTCTCTCCGTCTTTGAAATATTTCAATTTTTATGTCAAAAATGACGTTTGCGGGCCCTAAAAGAATTATCAATTTTTCCTATAAGGAAGCCTTTATTATCTAATTTGGGTTCGATTCTTTGTTGAAAAAGACCTACTTTAATAGGGTTTTTATAATATTTTGGTAAGTATTAATACAGAGTGTTAAAAAAATAAGAATAAAGATGAAATTGAGAAAACTGTCAATAATCAATTTTTTCAAATGGAAACCCCCAATTTTTATAATCTTATCTTATTCGCCATTAAAAATAAGGGTAAGTTTGTATATGGGTGTCTATTCCGAAAATATTTAGTTTTCGAGATATTCCCAATTCAATATTTCTATATGGTTATTTTGTTATGGATATTAAGTTAAATTACTCTTAGTTAGCTATGACGGCGTTGAGTGCTAAACAAATGTATGTAGCTGTCACTTACCATTTGACAAGTATCAATTATCATGCCGGGGGGCTTAAATTATACGCACGAGGATTACTTAAATTTGTTTATAATCTATGGAGAATGTAACAAAGTTTTATCAAGAACGTGTGAAATATTTGCTAATAGATATTAGAGTGGCCCTTATTTGTCAAAGTCGGAAATTTTCATATGCTAACATCTAAAATGGTCTTTACCATGAAAAAATAAATCCCTGCAAATTTCAGCGCAATTGATTAAATTTAACCCGTGCCAAAAAAGCTTTAATACTTGCATTACAACGTTGCATTGTAATTGCCAGCTACCACGTGCTGCGCTGCACAATTCTGCACCGTAGGTTGGTGAAACACGATTCATTGTTGTTTACTTCGACTATTGACAAGTTCAGACTTGCATTAACGCAAATATCTGCCACATTACGGAATACTGACATTGTCTTGATAGTCATACATAGTCACACATTGTCTTGATACTGATACATTTTGCAGTAATCATTGAATAATGTAAGATGGTTTTTCTGTGCGTGTGTTATTTGTCATGGCTTCATCTTCGAAAAGAACTTTGCGAAAAGATTGCGAGGTATTTTTAGTAGGAAATTATTCACCTCAAATTATTGGCAACAAGTTGCTATCAAAGAGAGAAGTGTTAAAAATTTTATTTTTTAACTTGCAAGAAGTAAAATTGACGTTACAAGATGGTGCACGTTTAGCGATTAGGGAAACACTGTTGTTTTGGGAGAAGGCGAGAATTCCAACCCAAAGTGAGAAGAACTGTATACCAAAATTAAAAAAGTTGCACGTAGAGTGGCGAGATCTTCAAAAGTATGCAAAAATGAGTCGAGAGAAGAAATCTGCGAAGCAATTGGAGAAACAAGATAAATTTGTTGATCAACTTGACGATCTTTTTGATATCGCTGCTGAAAATGCCTTAACTTCAATGACGAACTTAGAAGATATCGAGTTTTTGAGAAGACAGCGCGAGAAAGGAAGACCAGGATACATGTATGGTATTGATAAACAGCTGGCAGAACAGCAGACGCGATCGTTTGAGCGTGCAGAGAAAACCAAAAATTATAAGAAGAGAAAATATAACGAATTGGATGAACTGAGTGAGTTTTATAGTATATTTTCTAATGAATCTTTTTGTATTACAATTAAACCCTGATTTACCTAATTCCTTGATTTTTGTGAATAGGACAGAAAATAGAATTAATGAGCACGAGCGAAAGTGCAGAAGAGTGATAAAGGGCAAGACGTACAACCAACTGCATGTGTAGTTGCGAGGTCGCCAACAAATAATCACTGAACGTCTAGTTTCTGCTCTTGATAAGTGTAAAGTGAGTGATCGAGAAGCTATTCATATTACTTCAGCTGTAGCAGATGCCTTGGGACACGATTTAAATGAATCAGTTTTAAACAGAGCGTCCCTTCAACGATCTCGTCGTGAACTGCGAGAGAAAAAAGTCGAAAAAATCAAGAATGAATTAAAAAATATCGATTTGAATGCAGCAATAGTTCATTAGGATGGGAAGCTTTTACCAGCATTAACGAGTCATGAAGTGGTTGATAGACTTCCTATAATTATCAGCAACGGGGATGTAGAACAGATTCTTCATGTTCCAGTATTGGAAAGTGGTACTGGCAAAGCTCAAGCTACGGCGATTTTTCATATTTTGTGTGACTGGAGTTTGGAAGAAACAGTGAAAGCTTGTTGTTTTGACACTACTGCGACGAATACCGGTGAACACAATGGTGCCTGCGTTTTTCTGGAAGGGTTATTAGAAAGAAAACTGTTACATCTTCCCTGCAGGCACTACATTTTTGAAATAATTTCAAAAGCTGTTTTTGAGCTTAAAATACTGGGAACATCTGGTCCCAATATTGCACTTTTTAAAAGATTTTATGACGCCTGGCCTCAAATCGATAAAAGTAATTTTTTATCAGGAGTTGAAGATGGAGAAGTATGCGAAATTTTCAACGACGAGAAATCTTCCTTAATTGATTACTTGCAGACTTTAACGAATTTTTCAAGAGGTGATAGAATTTGCAGAGTTATGCATAATTTTTTTAGGTGGGGTTTCAAAGGAAAATGTACAGTTTCATTATCCAGGGGCAATGCATCACGCCTGTTGGATGTCAAAGGCAATTTATTCGTTAAAGATTTATCTATTTATAAATCAATTTCAGATGAATGCCAGTACGAAGAGAGCACTTCGTGAGGTTTGTATTTTTATTGTGAAAATTTATGCAAAAAATTGGTTTCTATCTCCGCTCTCAATTAAAGCGCCGCAGTCTGATTTGAATTTATTTAAAAATCTGTATAAATATTGGAATATTGATGAAGCAGTATCTAAAATCACTTTAACTAAATTGTTCAATCATTTGTGGTACTTGAGCCCTGAGGCTGTTGCCTTTTCTTTTTTTGATGATGATGTCTCTTTTGAAATAAAAGAAAAGATGCGTCAAAAAATGAAGGAACCAGAATGTTCAGAAGATTTCAACGATGAATCTGATAAAGAAGTGAACATTATAAAAAAAATTATTTACAAACGTTCAGACCTTGAAGAAGTTGGAGAACTGGACGAATTTACTTCTCCCAAGACAAAAATAGTTTTCACTCGTTTTAACATAGAAACGTCTTTTCTCGAGAAATGTCCTTCCGAGTGGGATGCAGATGAACGCTATCGACGAGCAAAAACAATTGTAGAAAAAATTAGAGTTACAAACGATACAGCAGAAAGAGGAGTCAGATTGATAGAAGAATACAATGATAAGTTGAGCTCAAACGATGAGCAGAAACAGTTCATCGTAAAAGTTGTAATCTGACTACCGAAAAAAGTATCCAGACTCCAAAAAATCTACTCTGTGTACGGGTACGTCTTCAGATAAATAGATTGTGTCAATGCTGTTATAATTCAGTAACACAATAATTTTAATTTTGTTTTTTTTTTCTAATTTTATTATTACAATGGTTTATATTTTGTTATTTCAATAAAGAATTCATTTTATTTATAATCTTAGCGTTTTCGGCACGGGTTAAACTGTATCTATTCGGTTGAAATTTTCAAGTGATCATTTTTTCATAATAGAGAATGGTTCTAGGCGGTAGCGTCCCAAAAAAAATTAAAAAAATAAATTGCCCATATAAATAAGGGCCACTCTAATAGATATCCAGATAAACAAAAACCGTCTCCGAACAGTATTAAACGAATAATGGAGAATTTCAAAAATTTTGGCACCGTTAAGGCAACAGTTCATAAAATAAAACCAATTTTCGATGATGAAAATATCGAAATTGCTATTTTGGGATATTTTGCGGCATATCCTATGACATCCTTATTAAGACGAGTGACCTTACAAGAATCTCCAAGAACTTTATTCATACAATTCTTTTGAAACACAAATTCCATCTTTATTCCATTTCTATAGTTCAATACCTAAAGGACACCGATTTGACTAGAAGAGTTCACTTTTGCGAATTTATTTTAACAATGTTACAAGGCGACTTTCGATTTTTGGACATAATTTGGACTGACGAGGCAAAATTTACGAAAAATGGATTTTTCAACAGACATAATTCCCACTTTTGGTGTGATTCAAATCCCCATGCCGTGAGATTGCGAAATTATCAAGAAACCTGGCAATTTAATGTGGACTGTGCTGTGAGAAATGATGGAGTCGTAAAACTTAATTTTTATGAAGAAAACTTAAGTGGTAATGAATTAATACTTAAATAGTTTCTGTTTTTCAAATTACGTATCAAATTTTTTTTAGGTGAAAGATATTTGAATATATTGCAAGATTTAGATAACGAGTATTTGAACAATTTACCGCTAGCTGAACATAGACAAATATTTTACCAACACGATGGCGCGCCACCACACAGCAGCTTCATAGTTAACAACTTCTTGGAAGAAACTTTTTACGATAAGTGGATTGCTAACAATGGACCTTTTCTGTGGCCTCCCCGTTCTCCTGGTCTATCTGTCTTAGACTATTTTATATGGGGAATAATAAAAAATATGGTTTATTTTAATCCAGTCACAACAATGGAAGATTGTCAGGAATGCTTTTTGAAAGATTATCTCCAGGTCCGGCCACCCATGACGAACTAATCAAGAGGTGCGAAAAATGTTTGGAAGTTCAGGGTGGACACTTTGAACACTTATTAAAATAAAATATTTTCCTGAGTATAAGTAGTTATACTGTTAGTATTTTATGTAAGAACGTTTTGTATCTAAGTTACATTTGTTTAATTATTTTATGAACTGTTGCAGTGCCAAATTTTTTGAAATTCTCCATTATTCATTAAATACTGTTCGGAAACGGTTTTTGTTTATCTGGATATCTATTAACAAATATTTCACATGTTTTTAATAAAACTTTGTAACATTCTCCATAGATTATAAACAAATTTAAGTAATCCTCGTATGCATAATTTAAGCGCCCCAGCATGATAATTAATACTTGTCAATTGGTAAGTTACAGCTACATACGTTTGTTTAGCACTCAACGCCGTCATAGCCAACTAAGAGTAATTTAACTTAATTTCCATAACAAAATAGCCATATAGAAATATTGAATTGGGAATATCTCGAAAACTAAAAATTTTCGAAATAGACATCCATATACAAACTTACCCTTATTTTTAATGGCGAATAAGATAAGATTATAAAAATTGTTGGTTTCCATTTGAAAAAAATTGATTTTTGACAGCTTTCTCAATTTCATTTTTATTCTTATTTTTTGAACACTCTGTATTAATACTTATCGAAATATTATAAAAACTCTATTAAAGTAGGTCTTTTTCAACAAAGAATCGAATCCAAATTAGATAATAAAGGCTTCCTTATAGGAAAAATTGATAATTCTTTTAGGGCTCGCAAACGTCATTTTTGACATAAAAATTGAAATATCTCAAACACGGAGAGACCTAGGTATAGGACATGATACACAAAATCGGCCTAGAATTTTGGGTGCAATCCAAAAATGTAATAATATATAGGGTGTCCCATAATAATAAGTTGGTATCGACTTCCGGTATAACCGGAAGTGCCACCATTTTGAAAATATTTTAGCCGAGCTGCCCCCGTCAACATTAGTTCACTACCAAATTTTCAAAATTTTCCGATGTCTACTTTTCGAGATATCGATCGCCGCAGTTCATCGTGGGACACCCTGTATGTATCAAATGATTTACAGTATAATACGCAATATCCCATATTATAATGTAATGTTAAACATTTGGAATCAGTTCAATTGAACTAAATGGAAGTAAGTTAATATATCGACTTAATACTGGCTAAATTTGTATAGTTTCACAACTTTGAACAGTTTTTTAATTATTGGCGGAGGTGCCGAGACCACACAAACGCTACTCTAATTGCTGATTCCTTCTAAAAATGAAATTAAAACAATACTACTATGTGTATTTGTTAATGTAGAACAATACCGTATTGTCATTTATTTTGATGTGTAAATTCGAAATATAAAAGAAACAATTAAATGTTTTATTAAATTATTTATATGATGAAAAAGTGGTCAAAACAATTGGATTTTGTCGGGCTTTCCGCGACCCGTTGAAATATTCAGCTTGCTTGGAGCTGCCGAAATTGAATCATTAAATTTATTTTAAACATATAAGCAATAATTAACTTTTATATAATCCCATAACAACAAAGATACATCTAAACGAATTAAATTAACATGTGGAAATTGTAACGCTAATAATAAAAATTATAAAAGAGCATGTCAATTAGTAAATTATGTTTTAATAATTTCGTATGAAGTATAAATAAAATAACAATTGCGGCGAAACGTGGAATAATTATAATAACGCTCTGTCTTCACTCTCTTAATTAACGGCCGCTTTGCTCCTCTGACGATTAATTTTCATTTAAAACTCGTATGTGGGATTAACGTAACTCATGCAATATTCTTAAATTATTCTCTTTAATACCTTAAATAATTTCTGTAATCACGTTCTACGTTATAACAATATTTTACTTTTATTGAATTAATTAAATTTGCTTTTTTGCTAGAACGAATTAAACGAATTGCAGCCTGAGTCATTAGTACCCGAAAACAATTTTCTGAGGAAAGCAGAAATTTCTGGAAAAGCGATGACGGAAGCACGTTGATTATAATCTTTATATTAACTTGTAATTTACTTAATTAATTGTGAAAGCGTATAAATACACACAATATTATACCGTTTTATTTTCCATCTCATTTAGACATATTTCACATTTTCATTCTTAGCTTCACAACTTTTATTGATGTAAGTTTATATATTATTAATGCCAACCTAAATGGAAAAATTATTTTATAATTCGAAAATAAGCATGTCGTCACAGCTTGCAAGTTTTATTATGATAGTTTTTCGCATAATACTGTTGTAAGAACCAACTTCTATTAGTTACTTGTAAAAATATTCTCAGAACATTATTATAAACCAGCTTTTTAAGTATTAGCTTTCTTGCTTTAAGAACTTTCATAAAAGTGCATCTAAAAAGGCAACTTGCATCCGGGATAATTTATATTCATTTTATAAAAGCAACTAGCAACTTTTAAACAGCCGTTATAAAAATATTTATATTTGACAACTATTACGATCTAAAATTCACAAAAATATATGAGGTCCTTGATCTTACTAATCCTTTTAGTGAGTCAGAAACAATAAAAGAAAACAGCAAGTAAATATTTAAAATATACAATATGCAATAAATTAAATTGTCTAGGCTTTTTAAGCCAGAGAAAAATATCATTATTAATTTAAACAATTATACAATAAGAAGAATTATTAAAAGCAAAATAATAAATATAAGAATAACTTAACTTTTGTGCAGAATGGAAGTGCCGATATCTCCAAACTTTAGAAACTGAGCATTCTCCAGACGATGGAGGACTTTATGGACAATTTTTCATTATAATCTTCATAAGACTTCCAAATCTCAGTTGTTAAAGTAGAATGGAAGTTTTTCTTAGATATAATTGTATGAAAATTGTCAGCGTATTATTGTGAAAACCAAAATCGCACACCGAAATAGTTGTAAAAGTCCAAAGTTAAAACTATATCAGAATAGCCAAAATGATATATACAAAATAGTTGATCCTGTTCTTACACCCCGCCTAAATCGTTCATAATAAAATTTCAAAAAATTAATATAAAGATAACCTCTGGTTTGAGCACATATCTACTGAAAAAGACTTACCCAATTTCTCGTGGACGAGAACTTGCTATAAAATAGCATACTATAAAATCCATACTCAATTAACTAACCAAAATGTTAATTGAAATTTATGATAAACTTGATCCAAAATCCGATATCCCATACTGACAAATCTGCCGTTTGACCAAGATAATGCAGCGAAGTGAATATTTCAAGTTCTTGATTCAGAAAAAGAGAAAGTTCCTAATTTGGGTATTTTTGTAAACTTCGGGTTCACAAAAAAATATTTAGTGATGGTGAATCTGCCTGAAGCATATAATTTGACAGTCATGGAACAGAGAAAGCAATCTCCACGTTGTAAAAGACAAATAAATATAAACTTTCGATCATTCCAACTCTTACTCTACTATTAACTTCTAATCTTATGGATTAATTACTTAACAATAAATTATACTTATCATATTTTCCAGTATACAATTTTATTTTAATGTTTTCTAAATTTCTTTGAAAATAATTTACTGTCATATTTTGTCGAAAATTTTAACAATCTAATTCTAAATGATTTTTGAAGGTACCGATTAATCGGAGGCGACACCTGCTGGTAGTAAATTAATAAATAATAAATAACACTACAGGTAATTTTGACCCCCTTTATCCCGGAAGGCTCTAGAAGAGCCTTGTTTGGGAGGGGGCTACACATTTAGAGACAAGGGACATACACCCTACCGTATTTAGTGGAAAAATCCCTCTCACAATATTTTCCGCTACCACGACGGGGAATCGAACTCAGAACTTTTGGATGAGTGCGCTTACCTCTCGACCATCAGTCAACAGTGTAACTTCAACGATTAATCTTTAATAAAGTTCTCAAACAGTGTCATATAGTCAGTGAATTTTTGGGATGTTACACAACTTACTTACAAATTAAGTGTACCCACAGCTTTAAGTAAGCAACAACTGTATGTATACGGCTTTACAGGCAGAGGTCTCTGTAGGCAGTCCTCTTAGTAGAAAGAAGCCAGCATAGTAGTTCGCCAGTGGGCTCAGAGACGGCGCTACCAGCAAGCTTGTTAAAGTCGAGCTCAATTTTACTGTGCAAATATAAAACGCAACGAAAACTTTACGAGCTCTTTATTAATGCCGGCGAACCAGTCGCCATGGTGTCAATAAACAAGCCTATAAAGGTAAGTAATTCAATTAGCGGTCTAGATCGCACAGAGAGTAATGGTATAAGTTTTTGTTTTTTATTTGCACAGTAAAATTGAACTCAACTCTACTTCCTACCATAGAGATACTAGATAGGACGAGATCCGTATAGAATCATTAACTAGAATCATATGGAAGGATCTCTAAGAAAATATCTAGTGTAGTTAGTTAAGTTCTTTCAACTGGAAAGTGATGTAGACATTTAATAAGACCTAATTGTGTAATACTGAGAAATTTTCTAGAATATTCAATTCCGAAATTTGTAGATATTTTTGGACTGTACCTAACTTAGTCTCGAAATAAGATTGTTTCTAGAACTTTCTGATGGAAACAAGAAGTATTGCTTCTGTAAAACACAACATGTTAACAGAGATGAGAAAAATAAAGTTAGATCAAGAAAATAAACGACTAGAAGTAAAAGAACAAGAGAAGAAACGCCGAGAAGGAAATGAAGAACAAGAAAAGAAACGCCAAAAAGGAAAAGCAAGACTACGTCACGGAGAAAATGGAAAACAAGGAAAAAACGTCTAGAAGAGAAAGAAGAGCAAGAACGACGACGTAAAAATCAAGCACAAAGGGAAATTAAGAGAAATGATGAAGGACCTGAAAATAAGACTTAATGGGGAAAAACTGGAAGAGAAGACATGACAGGAAGAACTAAGAAAGGAAGAAATGATACGCCAGGAAGAATGAAAGAAAATTAAAAACGAAATGCGCAGTATAAAGACTGAAGTAAGCGAAATTAAAGTAAAAGTAAATACAGTCGATCAAAAAGTTAGTAATTTC
This sequence comes from Leptura quadrifasciata, assembly GCA_963675555.1. Lineage (NCBI taxonomy): Eukaryota > Metazoa > Arthropoda > Insecta > Coleoptera > Cerambycidae > Leptura > Leptura quadrifasciata. Next base: position 145,342,077 of record OY776674.1, on the reverse strand, counting down.
AAAGAAAAAGTGGATAAAAATGAAGAAAAAGTTATTGACGTTGAAGAAGACGTTAGTGACATTTAGGGAAAAGTTACTGATGTCAAAGAAGAAATGGGCGATAAGAAAATTCAGTAAAAAAAGAAGGTCAGTTGGTAGTATCGCCAGGTCCTCGATTACAACATGGTTTCTTTGACGGTCAAATTTCATGGACAACATATAAAATACAGTTTGAAGCTGCTGCGAGTACCAACAACTAGATTAATGAATAAAAGGCTATGGCATTAGTTTTGGTATTATAGGAGCAAGCATCTGAGTTACTGCAGATAATCCCAGTGGAGAAACACCAGAACTTTGAAGTTTTGGAAGCTGCATTAGATTTAAGATATGGCTACTAACACCTCGCTCAAGTATACCGAACTCAGCTGAAATCACATACATAAGAGGCTGGCGAAAGCTTACAAGAATTTGAAGCTGATGTGGAGAAACTGGAGCACCTGTCTTACCCGGATGTACCAAAGGAGGTCGAGGGGCAATTGGCTGTTGAGATCTTCATTCAGGGCATAAGGAATGAGGAGATTAGGCGAGTCCTTCGAATAACTCAGTATAAGACTAGTAGCTACGTTCTGATCCATGCACTTGAAATGAAGATCGCCTACATGGATTTCCTATAGCACAAAATAGAATACGAGCTGTCTCTGTCGAAGAAGTCCAATCAGAGAAAACAAAAACACCAAATTGAAGGACATACAAAGGATGTTCACCTAATTAATGATAAGGACAGATTTTCCAAGGAAACAGAAAACCAACAAGGAGGAATAAAGCCCAGAGGAGGTAGCAGTTATTACAGATGCAGCGAATCGGGGCATATGATGCGAGATTGTCGATAACGAAGCCCTGAGGGGTAAACGGTGCAAGGAAAAAAGAAATCAAGCACAAGATTGATTGCTATACTAACGGTCATAGATGATTTTATGTATGACTGTCGCAACCGGAACCGAAACAAAAATCGTAATCAGCGATACACGAATCGTAATTGGAACGTAGGCGGCAAAAAGGCATTAAAAGATTAGCCAAATGTATCTGCAGATATAATTGCGGCAAATTGGGACATTTCAGGAGGCAATGCTGTGAGGCCCTAAGGAATGAATTAAATGCCGAGGATATAAAGAAACGGCAGGATGTGGTAATAATGAAGACAGTTAAGGTAGCGGTTCCGAAGGACTGGAAGAAAAACGTTCTACAGGAAGAACAGCTGAATGACAGTGAAACTTGGCCTATATTGAGGGCGAAAGGAATCCGTCCAGAATGGAAGGACATTTCAGGCAAAATTGATGGACTAAAAATTTTAAGAGCGCAATAGGATTCACTTAAGCTTGAAGATGGGCTATTGCAGATAGCATGGGAGAGCACGAATGGGAAGAAAGTTACTAAGCGTCTAACGATACCCAGGTGACGGGTACTAAAATTACTTCAGGAAGTGGACGAGGCAATATCCAGGGAATATTTTAGTAAAACTGATAGTCTAGAGTACGGAAACGATTCTATTGGATAAACAGCCATTATGATATAGAAGACTGGTGCCGTAACTGCAAGGTTTGTGTGGATGCGGCCACCTAGAAGGAGTAGTAATCGAATTTGAAGGCTCGATATGATCGTAACGTTGGATTGGCAGGTTTTAAGATGGGAGATTTAGTTTGGCCGTAGCGGAGGAAAGAAGGTTCTTTGGAGTTTCATTCATCCACCTTGGGAAGGACCGTATTCTGTTATCACCCACATCAACGACGTTGTTTATTGGATTCAACGTAATAAGAAGTTAAATACGAAAATCGTGCACCTGTACAGTCTGGCGAAGTATATTGGAGACCGGGACGTTCAGACCTAAGGAGGGGTATGCTTCCTTATAGACATAGGTCTCTGTAGGCAGTCCCCTTAGAGAGAAGCTAGCAATGGAATGGTAGTTTACCAGTCAAGTCAGAGATGGTGCTACCAGCAAGCTTGGTACTGCCTACAATAGAGACATTAGATAAGATGAGGCTTATATAGAACCACGGAAGTATTTGGAATAAGCCGGACCAACACACTGAATTAACTCTAGTTTATAATGTAAAGTAATCGAATCAAGAGAATGAACAAAGTGAACGGACTAATAAAAAGTACGGCGACCAGAAATGACTTTGAATTATATTGGTTTAAATGAGTAATTCGTGTTGTAAATATTGTAATAAAACTTTAGTGCCATTACAGATTTCACCACATTTGTCGAAGACCTGGTATTTCTAGAACAATTTGGGAACAACCACAGATAAGTCTGGTTATTTTTAGTTAAATAATTCAAAAAAAGGTCACTAATGGGAATTAAAATATAACACAGTCGTATGGTTAACTGGACTTTCGAATATTGATACTAATCAATCAATATAACTTTATTCACGCTCTAATATAACAGGTACCTCCGTAGAACCCATCCCGGGACCGTCCGTGCAACCACCGCGTTAATCGCGGTGGCGGATTGCAAGGTCGGGCGGAACGGATCTGGTTTGATTAAAAAACAATTAAAACTTAAATAAACAGAATCTTAAAGCTGTGTATTTGGCAAACCGTGTTAGGAGTATTTACAAAAGATGATTGTAGAAATACGCGCGAAATTTAATTTTGACTATTGGGCATGAATTTTCAACCTTAAAGTTTCATCGAGAGCATTATTAAAATCTGAACATCAACGTCAATCACTTGGTGCTGTGGTTTTACTACATGGCGTGACGCCCATTTGTTCAGAGAGGTTTTCAAAGGCCTTTGTACAACAAAGTTACAGGTGCAATATATTTCAGACGGACATGTATACATGTATTTAACAATTGTGGGTTTTGACCCTAAAATAATCATAAAACAATGCTGGCGCTATAAAATGATGTTCGGGGATGTATAACACATAAGATATATCCATCATATTCTAACCAAAGTAAGCATAAATAGTGTATGTCAGATAATATACTAATATTAGCGTTTACGAAACACACCAATACTTAATTTAACTATTAATTTATGTACGTTTACTATAAAACGTTAAACGTGGACATTCCTAAAAAGCAAAAATGATTATACCACTTTGGTTACCAAAAAGTTACCTTGCATTAAAATATTTAACAGTTCATTAAACATTTTTAATTTTATTGTCTGCCAATCAAATATACAAAATATTTTTAAAAATGTCTCAGATCACTTCAGAAACGAAAGAGAAACTTAGTGGCTGAACAATAATAATAATAATAATATGAAACATCTTAATTTACTGCTGATGTACTAAAAATGGTTCTCTGATGATCTTTCGCAATCAAATAAAAACTTAAATATTTTAGACCGGGCGCTGAAGAGAAATGAGTATGCATAATATGAGTAATGAATTCTGGCAACGGATATGAGTCTCAATGGTCTTAAATTATAATATTATCGACGTTAATTAATTGCATCAATTTTTTTGCATTTTAATATGCAAATTGCTATGAGTAGATGTAAGGCGGTGAAATATTAATTTTTAGGGGTAATATATAAGTTTTAGGGATGATATATGGAAAAAGGAAGTTATTCAATTAATTAACAACAAAAAATAGCGGAATTTTTTTAAAATTAATTTTATTATAATAAACAAAAGGATTTCAAAATGCTGATTTTGTTATGAGTATTTTTTGTTAAAAAAATATATATTATATAAAAATGTTGTTACAGTAATACATTTACAACATATTTACACAAAGAAATACAAATTATACCAGATTTTTTACAATTGCGAGACATATATGACAATCTGATTTACATTTGCAAGGTTTAATTAGAAATTCCGGTAGAGGTGCTTTGGTCATTTGTTTTGGGTACAAGAAAGATTCATACTAATATTGAATAAAATCCAGAGGCTGAATTGGCGGTTCTGATGCATTTTTCCAAGTGTATGTTTGGGCCGAAGCCCTCAAGCAATGTAGGTATAATGCGTCAGAAGTACATTTTGAGCTTTAAGCCGAAACCAATAGTTTGAGAAATTAATTTATATCTAAGATCATCCGCTGTCAGTATTTGTTTATTGAATAGGTAGGTGCAAACTTTTTCCAGATCTAAAAATTCATCTCCAAAAGGCGTAAGTACCTTCTGGATAAAATAGACACTTCTTCTTACTGCCGAGTCGACTGGTTGTGTTGCAGCCAGTTGAAGAGTTAAAGCATGTAATGCTGGGAAAATATGGGGGATATTTTCACCGAGAGATAGTGCCGCCAAGTTACAACCAAAAAAGTGGTTTTTTTTTGTGCGAGCCATCGAACCATACAGCTTGATAACCAATATTTGCAAGGTTTGACCAAAAGAAAACTCCAAGAATGAAAACTTCTGTATCGGGGTTCATAATTATAATCTCAGCACATAGGTTTTTTACTATATGAAATATATGAGAAAACATCCTTGAGTCCGCTTCCAAGTGGTTCGAAGTTAATTATAAAACTTCCGAAGAAACACGACCTTGTAATTTGTAACACTTACTTGGGTCATCGAATCCACCGCAAATGTAGAGCTCATTGTCTCCTGTTACTGGTGTAGATGTTGATATGTATGTACAGAGAAATTTGCATTGCTCCCGAAAAAGTCTTTAGTATCAGCTGGGGTCTTTGCCGACTTACTGGAAATTATGAATTCCTTTACACTTTGTCATTTGCTTCGTAATTTTGACTCCAAAAATGTAATAGACAAATTATCATATCTATCAAAAACCAAATCAACTCTTCTAATACCAGGCTGAGAAAAAAATACATTTTTTTTTAATGTATGCATCAGCAAAAGCACCAAATTACTGTAATTATTAAGTGTGATTTGATGTACTAGTACCATACCATCAATAATGACACTTTTGGAACAATTTGACGATAAAACTTGTTCCATTGAATAAGTTGAAGGGTGATTGATTTGTTTCAATTTCGTGGGCGAGTGCTGACTTGGGAGATTCCTGTAGAAGCCATAGTCATCAAAGAGATATTTACAATAATGTAACATTTCATGAGACGTTAGTTCCATCGGATCAAAAAAGCGCTGAGATCCTAACATGAATGACTGTTGTACTTCTGTTACATCTGTTATGTTACCACATATCCAACATCTCAATTTTTCTGCAGCTTCTTTAGAAACCTTTCTAAAATGATGAATAACATGACTGTTTGAAGCAACAGATTCTTCTATTTGTTTTGTTAATGCTACTTCTTGACGTCTTATTTTCTACTCAATGGCCATACACGTTCTATGCCACGAAAAGCATTGTGTTGTTAAATCCGGATCGTACACTTCCGCAAACTTCTCTGTCAATTCATCTTTTCGTCTGTCTGCAGCATTTTTATAGTAAGAAATGATTGTTCTTTCGGATTTTTCATTAAATCACCGGCTGAATTACAAAAAAATCACAGTGAGTCATTCAGTCTTTTTATCTTTAAACTCGTACAAAACTCACTCTACTGCCATGTTCTCTTAGCTACTGATGATGTGGAGTACCTTGACAACAATATACGCTTGGAGCAAAGGGCAGCGATGAAGGGGAAAGGTGGAGGCAACACAGCAGCTGGCAACATGTATTCTTGGGTTCCTTAGGGTCTCAGGTATACGAATCAGTTAATAAATTTCGTTACTCATATTTTCCAAATTCACATATCTACAGTGCCTGCACTATTTAATGTGTCATGTACTTTTGGCAATATGTCTAATGACTTGTTTTCATATTTGTAGTGCCTTGTAGGAAAGTTTTTCTAAGTGGTGGAATAAAGTTCTGCATTAAAAATTGCAGGAATAAAGTAATGTCGTATCGGAAAAAATCGAGAAGCTTCAGATCTAATAAAATCAAGCAGTTGCCATAGTAAGAAGACAAAGACATGTTTATATCTGCCAGATATTCCACCAATACAGTTGAACACTTTAGATGCTTTAAACAACATATAACCTAATAAATGATGTTTCGTATTTCCTTCAGTTGTTTACTCTTTATAATATAACTACCATATTCATTTCGCTGACTATTTGACGACAGCTCCTTTGGTAATACCGCTTTGGCACTTTTGTATTTTTCATTTTAAATAGAACTTATCAAATCAATCGTACGTGAATGTTTTTAAGGTTGTAAGTTAAACCATAAGTTCAGAGACAGGCTTACAATTTAATAGCGTCAACTTTTAAAAAATAACTAGAGACTTTATGACTAGAATGAAAGTTGCTGTACCAATTGGGTGCGAGTACCGTAGTGCATAATTTAACACAACAGACATGACAGTTTATTAATGTTGACAATATCTAAAAATAATTAATTTATTTAGGGATGGCAACAATGGAAATGCATTCAGTAATTACATGCATATGATCAATTATCAGTTTTAAAGTATTTTAAACTTCGATGTATTTGTGTACATGTGTACCTCACCGAATCGAATCGACCAATATAGAGAAAAGTACGCATCCGAAAATTTTGAAAATTAATAATTACAAGCAGCTGGCACTTCCGCTTATACCGGAAGTCGATACCAACTTGCTTATTTCAAATGGAACACCCTATATATTTTATGATTTTCGAAAAGACCATAAAATTCTGAGTCGAAAATATGTAGCATATCCTATACCTAAACCTAGGCGTTTCAGAGATATTTGACATTTTATAGAAAATTTGACAGGTGCAACGGTTTGCAAGAACCGTTATAACTTTCTTCGTGTAAAAGATCCTCATTTGCTTCTTGTCACGTAAAAAGAACACAAGGGGATCTACGTTCTACAACTGAAATAAATTCAATAATATCATACCAAGTGTTCCGTTTCTTGCGTCACATTTTGTCAAATTCAAACCGCGAGAACTTGATTAAGTCAAATGGAACATCCTATATTTTTTTACGTCAAGTTGTGTAAAATCGAATTCCCTTTTTTCTGATATTAGCATTGTGGGGGTTAAAGTTACAACTTTTTGAAATATTTGCGATTTTATTAGAAATTCATGAATTGTTGTAATCATTTCATCAAAATAGCCATGATTAGAAACAATAAGTCATTACCTTATGTGAAAAAATGCCAGCACGTTTAAATTATACCAACGAAAACTTTTTAAATTTATTTATTATTTATGGAGATTGTGATAAAGTAATATCAAGAACTTGCAGCACATTTGCTACTCGATATCTAGAAAAATGGAAACCGTCACCAAACACTGTAAAATGCATACTGGAAAATTTTCAAAATTATGGCTCTGTCAAGACAAAAATGCAAAGAAGAAAGCCTATTGTTGATGATGAAAACATTGAAATAGTCATTCTGGGATATTTTCATGCATTTCCGACTCAGAATTTTATGCTTTTTTCGAAAACCCTAAAATATATAGGGTGTTCCATTTGAAATAACCAAATTGGTATAGACTTCTGGTATAAGCGGAAGTGCCAGCTGCTTGCAATTATTTTAGTTGGATTGGCCACACCGACATTAGTAATTATCTAAATTTTCAAAATTTTCTGATGCGTACTTTTCTCTATATCGATCGATTCAGTTCCCGGTGAGACACCCTGTATATTACTTATATATATTCATTAATATATTAATGTGTATGTTTTATTTACAATAATGTGTCAAATTTACTGTTATATACCTATTATTTATGTTATATTTGACATGGTTATAGGATTGTGAATGTTATCAACAAAATAAATTACTTACTGATGACTATTCTAGATATGGTGTGAAACGTCCAGCCAAAGTTTCAATAAACAAAATCTTAAATAGTTTTTATATTTAATTTTCAAGGGCTCATCATCATCGGACACCTAACGTTGCACTTATTATTCGCCCAATATATCATTTGAAAAAAAATAAATCTAGACTATATCAGCAAATACATAACATGGACCATTTAAATAATTATTTTTCCATGTTTCTCTTAACATTATAATTGTGACTATTATTCATTCATTTATTTTAAGCATTAGACAATGTCATCAGCAAGAAAGGTCATTTTAACATAGATTAATATTTTCTATCAACCACATGTTGTTAACCATCCCCAAACCCTGTGTAAGCTTTTTTAAATAAACTGACGACGATACATTAGTTTTCATTAACGTCGTCTCCTGGACAGGACTAGAGTAATTAAGGGTAGAGCATGCAAGCCAGGTGAAGGGTGGTAGGTGGACAGAAATTATACAAGACAATGGACGTAATGGGGGTGAATTATGAATCTTCTGCTGGTCTTGTCACGCGCTGCTCGAGGTGATGGTCTTCAGAGACATGTGGGGTGGGATAGTGAACAGGTACACGCGAGGACAGCGTGTCACGGAATGCCACAGGATATTTGCGACAATCTTGCATGTATGTAAGCAAAAAGTACAATGAATGTTTTTTATGCATAACAAGCATATACAGTTGTTGAAAAAGTTTTCTAGGAAAGTAATCAAGACTTCTCTAGCTAATTTAACTTGTAAATAAAGCAGACTATTAGAATATGGATATATATGTTTGTATATATAGTGTGATCAGAAAATAAGTGGTTGCTGTTAAAATATAAAAAAATTACTATTCCTTTGATAGGGTAACGTAATTACAGCTGTTTAGGAAACTAGTAAGGACATGGGGCTGAAGAGTGTGAAAATTGAAAAACGAAGCGCCAACCAAATTTTGCAATCACATACGTGAAAATACCACCCATTTTACTTGTGTTTCACACAATATTTTCTACAACCATTCGAACAAGTACAAAAAGTTCATGTCAAAAAATAGAAAAGGAGATTTTTATGATAGATGGATACTTATTTGAACACTATAAAATGTTATTATAGCTTTTTAATAGACTGACATAAAAGACATGCTTATGCATATGTATTGTCCTGTCTTCGAGCCTATCTTTTTCCATTCGATGAAGTAGGTTAGCAGGAAATTTCAATTTCACCAGGCAAATTGTAGCAATTAGTTGCCCAGAAGTCCACTTTATGTTCCAGTTAGCTAAATCTTTAATATGGGTATGGTACTTACCTTTCTCTTGGCTTTAATTTTACCCGAGGACTAAATGTATAAAAGGTTCTAATTTTTAGCGTCAACTGAAGTTGAAGTTGTGTAAAAATTATAGACCGTACAAGATTTATAAGGGTATCAATAAAAAATTTAATTTTGAAATAATTTAATATTACGACTCCATCTCCGACCCAGGCAAAATTCAGAAAGCCCCGAGAGGCCAATTGGGTAGGACATCTAGAATCGCTCAGAAGGACCTTGAAGTTGCGGTGGAACAGATAAACGAGGTGATAATAGCTGCTTACCAGGAAAACTATCAGGTGAGAATAATGAAAACTAAAGGTGAAATAATCTGGTGGAACACACATTTAGAAGGCCTGATGGCTGAATCTAGAAGACTATTAAATAAAGCCAAATTCAATCACGGTTAGGATGCCTATATGCAGTATAATAAAGAAATCCACAAGACAAAGATATATTCGAGGAGAAGGTTCTGCGAGGAGATCAACGAAGACCCTGCAGCCTCTAGTATCCATAGAATCCCGGTCAAAGATGGCTGTACTGCAAAGAAACTGGGTTTTATCAATGTCAGAGATTAAACCTACATACAAACATTGACGGAAAATATTCAGTTGCTCATGGAGGCACACCTTCAGGGCTCACTGATAATGACAAATTTGGAGGAAACGCAACACCCACACAAGAGGCCGGAACGGCCCAAACCTGGAGACTGGAGGCTGGTCACCAAGGTAGTAAAACCAGACAAAATCAGATGGATATTTTAAATACAGGAATCTCCTGGGATGAATGGGATATGTCCAATATTGCTCCAATAGGGCTTGAAGGTATAGATACCGTATCTGTGTAAAATATTCAGTGCCTGCTTAGCATGGAGATACGTACCACATATATGGCGCAAGGTAAGTGTCATCTACCTACAAAAAAATAGGTAGAATATTGGACCAAACATCCAAGTCATATAGACCCAGACCCATAAGTCTATCATTTTTCCTACACAAGACGTTAGAAATACTGTTGCATAATTATACTAAAAACGAAATACTAAGGGAAAACCCTCTTATTGAGCGCCAATATGCATATCTTTGACACTACTGGATTGAGGCTGGTTAAAACCAGTATTTGACGCGAGAAAATCGGATACCACAATCACGTCTATGTTCGGCAAATTATGTGAATCGTCTTTCTAGAAACCCTCCTCCATATCTGACAGCAATAAAGAAACTCTATTTAACGCCCTGAATAGTAAATTCGCTGTTACTGTCATGAATCCAAACTTTGTTCTAACGAGAACGACAAGAAATAAACCTAACACAGTTTACAGATGATCTGACACCTGCCGAGTCAGCAAGCATGTGACGTCAAACCAATGGGAACGCATTTATCTGACTGAAACTATAGGTCGGATTGACTTTTTTCAAGCACAGTTCCAATATTGCTGTTATTAGGTCAAAATCTTTATTTTTCAGTACTTTTAATGTATTTAAATTTTTTTGTGGACCTATTAAACTTTGTTTTTGCTAATGAGCAATGATATTTTGTTTATAACGAAAAAATTCGGAATTTAAATATAATAGGATTTTTATTTAAGAAAATTATATTTCCCATCTTTATCGAAAAATATACATAAGAATTTCAGCATTTTTCCACAAAATGTAACCCGAACTCTTTATTTCATTAATATAATTCCATTCAAAATCTACACTGTAAATAATAAAAAAACAACTTTAAACAGTAATTTATTTTGTTTATTCTCCTCATTCAACAACTCTAGTAGAGTTTAACTCGTTTTATGTGTTGATTCTTCGTACCATTTAGGCTCAAACATGCTTTAGTTTATAATTGAGCTGCTTGGGGTTGAAACAAAAATATCTAAATGAGTCGACAAGATAATTTTTTTTTGTAAAACCAGATGAACAATCACAGTTATGTAAATTATATTAATACGTGCCAAGATCAACTATTTAAAATAGCAACATTGACAAGATTCTATTGTATATGTGAAACTTACGCTTTTAATTAAGGGACACAATATGTAAATAAGTTAGTCATTTAATGTTACCGAGATCCGAGATAAGAATCTGAGATACTTCCCCTATAATAGTGCATGTTCTCTAACTTACTACCACTGTCTTCGTCAAAATGACCCTTCCAATACAAGTTAGGTGCTAATCTAATAGTGTACATTTGCATACTAATTAAGAGAAGGGCCAACGAGCGTAAATTTTTTCCAAAGGATAATTGAATATTTATCAGTTGTTGATATCTAAAATAGAAAAAATAATCCAGAGATATTATGTTTAACGAACATTATTTCTTAAATTTTGTATGCACTTTATAAATACACTTTTAATATTGCTGTACTGTTTTTAAATTTCCATTATTGCTTGCCATCTGGTTCTACTAGTACTTATTTTCTACAAAATATTATAAACACCACCACAGAAATTAGATAATCCCCAATTCCAGAAGCCAGGGCTTGTGCGGAAGAGGATTACACATTGAAAAAACGCGGACATACAACCATTTCTTCCGACAGTGCCGGAGCCAGGATTCGAACCCGGTGGTGCGATGTCCATGTGATTAATCGCGATTGCCACCTCGCTCCTTAACCCACTCGGCTATCGACTACTTGTTAATTATAATCCAGTTATTAGGGAGTCTTGCCCTGTCCCTGCTCAAGTTTGGGCCTTGATAAAAAATCTAAGTTTTTGATCTTAGGGGGTGGGACCGCTCGAGCCGCCATCTTGAATAAAAGGTACGAAAAATTAGTTCTATCAAAATAACTCCGCAGCGCTTGATCCAATGAAGAAAATGTCTCACATTTTTTGTATAAATGTTTTTCTGTAAGTCTAATATATAACGAATTATAGCGGCGGGAAGATGGAAACCCCATTTTTTAAATTTTTTGAATTGTTTCTCGCTATTTATTATATAGTTATATTAATTTTGTAAATTCAAAGTATACTCATTGCCACACCACCTTGACGTAGACTAAATGGCCAACACCAAAGCGTTAGTATTGAGTGTCGATCCGAGTTTTTAACCAAAAATAAATCATTGCCATTATTATTTATTTCTTAGCCGTTACTCGAGTCCGAGTATAAAAATGTTACAGTCGATAGATTGTGTACAATAAAAAACAAGTAAAAGGTGTAGTCTATTGTAATTCCCATTCATCTACGGTGCACACGACTATGGCTATAGAGGCCAATTCGGGAGAGCACATGTCGACCGCAGTCAGGACAAACATAGACCTGGTTAGGTCTTGGATTCGGTCTTCTTGCAGCAACATTTCCTTGATAGCTGGCCACAACCCCTCGCCATTCGGTTCTGTCCGCTGCAAATTGTTCCCATTGCTCGTCTGGAATACCGCAGGATTTTAGATTTTCATGGAGAACGTCTTTGAACCTCTTTCGTTGACCGCCACGCCTTCTTCTACCGCTTAGCAATTCACCGTAAAGTGTACATTTAGGAAGGCGGTTATCATGCATACGATGAACGTGACCTGCCCATCTTAGGCGTGCTCTTGAAATAAGCACCTCACTTGGAAGGCTGTTTGCTCTCCTGAGTACTTCCACGTTTGATATGTGATGGAACCAACGGATTTTCTTCATACTTCTGAGGTGTCTTTGCTGAAAACGTTCTAATTCTTTCACATGACGACGGTAAGTGACCCAGCTTTCACATCCATATAGCAGTGTTGGAATGACAACTGCTCTGTAGACAGCCATTTTCGTTGACAAAGCAAGGTCGTGGTTGTCAAATACTCTCCCTCTAAGTTCCCAGAGTGCTCTAGATGCAGCGTTAATTCTATTGCGAATCTCGCTGTCCATGTTTGCTTTGTCATTAACAACGTTGCCTAAGTAATTGAACTGATCCACCACATCAAGAGAATTTCCGTTAAGTGTAATGTCTATTTGGTTCACTTGATGAGGAGTTGACATAATCTTAGTCTTTCCAATGTTGATTTTAAGTCCCAAGGAATCATAGCTCTGCGCATATGCATCTAAAAGTTCTTGAAGCTCTTCCGGCGTAGAGGCTAAAAGTGCACAGTCATCCGCATACTGGAGATCACAAATGAATCGTGTGCGTGTCTTCGTGAAAGCTCTAAAGCGCCCTATGTTAAAGAGACCGCCATCAAAACGGTATCCGAGACCTATTCTCTGACTGTCAGTTTATTGTCAACAATAATTGTTAGAGCAGTGGTAAACAAATTAAAAAGTAGGGGTGCCAGGACACATCCCTGCCTAACTCCAGTGAGGGTTTGGAAAGGTTCGGTTGCCTCATTATTATACATAACCTGGGCGTTGTTGTTTGTATGTAGACTGCGACATACTTCCACAAATTTTCTAGGGATACCTAAGCGGAACATAATTTTCCAGAGCACTTCCCTGTCCACCGAGTCAAACGCCTTGGTTAAATCAATGAAGGCCATGTGAATTTCTCCTTGATGTTCGAGTGCTTTTTCTTGAAGCTGTTTAAGTGTGAAGATTAAATCCGATGTGCCTCGGTTTGGTCTAAAGCCACTCTGTGTTTCAGGAAGTAACTTTTCCATAACAGGTGTTAGCCTATTTGCCATCGCTTTAGTGAGTATCTTCCCTCCAACAGCCAGGAGAGCTATACCCCTGTAATTTCCACAGTCCGCAGCGCTCCCTTTGTTTTTGAAGAGGTTGATTAAAAGTGTATCACGAAACTCCTGCGGAGCTTGACCACTTTCCCACACGACATCAAACAGTTTTTTGAGGTAGGGTATGAGCTTTAAAGACACAGCTTTAAAGATCTCAGCTGGGAGTGAGTCGGCGCCGGGAGATTTGTTATTTTTTAGCTGCCCAATGGCGGTTAAGATCTCTTCCGCTGTTAGTGGTTTATCTAAGTCTTCGAAGGTGTCATATTGAGGGATAAGATTTATAATATCGTGATTGGCTTGACTTTGCTGGTTAAGAATGTTAGAGTAGTGTTTTTTCCATCGGGCTCTTATTTCCTGGTCTTCTTTGAGGAGATTTCCATTTAAGTCTTTAATAGGGCACATATTTTTCCGACTGTACACTGCTTTTACTCCTTGAAAGAAATTCCTGTAGTCGTGTGAATCGGCGTACCTTTGAATTTCTCTGGCCTTGCTTGCCCACCACTCGTTCTTTATTCTTCTGATTTCGCGTTGCGTTTCATACTTAGATTGGGTAAAAGCTTCTGCTTTTGATGAGTCGTTGGGGTGGTTGATAGCGTTTTGGAAGGCAATATGTTTGCGGTCAAGAAGTTCTTGTATAAAAGCTTCATTATCATTGAACCAGTCCTCCTGTTTTTTACTTGATGCAGTGCCAAGAATTTCCTCACTCGCACTTTTTAAACTGTCTTTAATTTGTGTCCAGGTAGCAGCGACATCTACAGAATTGGTTTCTTCTAGTGCACTCAAATTCTCTTGAAATTTTTGCTTTAGCTGTTCGACGGTTTGTTGGTCACGCAATTTACTAATACAGAGATATTACATTACCATTATAGGGTATTCAAATTAAAAAAAAACACTAAAACGATCAAAATTTATCGAAATTCTACTATTATTTGCCTAATGAAAATTCACATTGAACAGTGAAAATCTACTAAAAAAGTAGAAATCTACTAAATGTCGTAACACTGACCGCGCAGTATACTGCCGTACCAATCGCAGTTTGGAGTGGAGAGGGGACTGCCCTTTTCAAAAGAAACAAACACACGCACGGGGAAAGATATATACCTACTAGGCCTGCTCTAGTAATCTTGTGTTCCACAAACTAGAAAGAAACTTCAAATGAATAAATAAATAAATACACCACAGGTAATGACGACCCCCTTTATCCCGGAAGGCTCTAGAAGAGCCTTGTGTGGGAGGGGGCTACACATTTAGAGACAAGGGACACACACCCAATATCCGTGTATAGTGAAAAAATCCCTCTCACAGTATTTTCCACTGCCACGGCCGGGGATCGAACCCGGGACTTTTGGGTGAGAGGCAAGTGTGCTTACCTCTCGACCATCAGTCATACTATGACTGATGATTAGAATAAATATTCTAACTTATAGTATGCCACTGTGGTGATAAGAAAATTTATATGTTACAAGAAAAATCAGTGTAATTTGAAATAGATATCACTGTAGTGTGGAAAACACATTAAAAATAAGTGTAATTTGTTCTTACTAAATTTACCTTCAAAAATTGGGTTTTACTATTTTTTGGGAAACATTTTCATCTTCCCGCCTCTGTAATTCTTTACATATTAAAGTTACAAAAAAAAAGTTTATACAAAAATGTGAAGAATTTTGTCTTCTTTAACTTTATTAAAGACATTTTCGTTATTGGATCGACAGCTGCGGAGTTACTGTCAAAAAATTAATTTTTTGTACCTTTTATTTAAGATGGCGGCTCGAACGGTCCCCCCCGCCCCCAAGGTCGAAAACTTGGATTTTTTATCAAGGCCCAAACCTGAACAACATATTTAAAAATTGTTGCACTCCACCTTTTGTAAGGCAAAGGCCTCTCTTGACCCCTACTGACTGGATTATTATGGAAGTCAAAGTCCGCTCAAGCGGAGGAAAAAGTACTTTTACTTCCGTTGCTAATGGCAACGCGCAGCCGAGCCGTCTGAAATGTCAAACTTTAATCTCATGAAAATAATAAGAAACGTTATGAAAAATATATTTTTCTGTGACCCACGTAATTTGCAATTAAATAATCTGTGTGTGGTAATACGTATACTTATATACACATTTTCTTCATACGTGAAAAGACATGTCTTGTGAAATGTTTCGTGAACTTAAACTGTCATTTCTCTTCATACACGTCATCTGAGCGACAGTAAACATGTTTTACAGTCGCTCACGGGCTCTGAACTGCAGTAAAAGTATTTTACTGCCGCTCACAGGCTCTGAGCGGTAGTAAGTCTTTTACTGTTGATCACGAGCAGAACTAATGGTATTTGAAGAAAAAATAATTACATTTAAATTTAAATAATAATCTACATTTGAAGAAAAACATCATGTTATATGTGGAATAAAGTGATTTTGTGTATCTCGGCTGTTCTTGCCGGACTCGTATCGCTAATGCCTCAAGTACATCCTCGACAAAAAAAATGTCAGATTTTCTTCATATAAAACAATATACTATGTCTTCACATATCAAAATACGTGACTTTTAGCATTTAAAATGCTTATAGGATCACAAGTGCAGCGTTAATAGGCCTCGGTGCACAGCTCTGTGCAGCGACATATTCGATCGACAAAGGTATGTAGTGGAGGCAAGTTTTTGACACGGTGTTGCCGAGTTATTCGAAAAAATATGAAAATTTTGGTCGGAACAAGGTTTAATAAATTAATTCTCTGTGGATGTATTACTATTAATTAACAAGATTTATTTTGTAATTATATAGACAAGGGATGTACTACAACAACACAACCACCAAATATTGATTATAACTATACAGGGTGTATTTTATACTAGCGCCAAATTCAGGACATTTCCAAGTAAATTTATTCAATTATTTTCAAATGGAACACTCTGTATTATTGTATTTTTGAATTGGCATGTTAATTCTCGACGTTTTTTGTGAATAATATCCTACACCTGGAATCGATATTTCCAGATGTATTTTTACTTTTTTATTAAAAACCGTTAAATTATAATACTTTTCATTTCGAACCGATCTAGTGGTCATGATTTTGACATAAAATGAGAATAATTGAAAGTAGTATTAATTTTTTTTTCTGGGTGCGTATTGGTTGCCTGAGAAGTATTTTTTTACAGTTTAATTAAGTCATATTTGAATCTATCTTAAAAAATTATAAGTAATTGTTTAATATTACAAGAAAGTTGACATAAATAATAGGAACAGAAAATACGATATTAGGTAATACAAAAATTGTCAAAAGTTATTTTGAACCTATCTAGTATTTATGGCAACTGGTCAAAGTTGTCTCTCAGTACGTCTATGCATTTCTGTAGACGATTTTCGAATGATAAACCAACATTTCTTAAAATATCTACAGTTATTATCTGAATAACTTCCCTTATTCTTTATTTGATATTGTCTTTTGTAGTTATAGGAGCTTTGTATACTTGCTCCTTAACATAGCCCCACAAAAATAAATCTATTTTGATCAAATCAGGGCTTCTGGCAGGCCAACTATCAAGTCCTCCTCTTTCTATCCAACCATTTGGAATAGCGTTGTTTAAATATTCATGAATAGCTGCAGTATGGTGCATATGTGCACCATCATGGAGGTACCACTACCAATATCCCTGGGGATATCCTCCAGTAATTCTTTCAATTCCTCCCCAAACATTCAACGGTCATCTTGTTTAGCTATTTGTTCGTGAGACGTAAGGATTGGTTGTGTCGTAATAATGAAAATTATGACGATTAATATGTCCACTTTTATGAAACATTGCTTCATCGGCAAACGAAACAAAGTCAAAAAAATTTCTTTGTTGTCCTATTTTTTGTTTTGCCCATTAACAAAATTGTATTTCATAATAACTAGCAATCAATTCCTGCATTACTTGTACGTGGTAGGGATGAATTTTTTTTTTTTTTAGGATTCGATGGCCTGAAGATCGGCTTATATCGTTTTCTCTTGCCAATTCACGTATACTGCGATGATAACTGTTTCGTTTTCTTGATTTACTACATTTTTTATTCATTTCTTTTTCTCATATTCCACTTTCTCCGTATTGTCAAATCATTCCATCAACCTGAATATCTCAAATGATTTTAGAGGGCTGTCTTCTTTCTGGACATCGCTAAATAAATTCAAGTTGATATAAAACAATTTTTATCACTCGCACCCAGAACATAAACCATATCGACCATTTCTTCTCTCGAAAAATTCATTATTGGAAAGTGCGAATTTTAAACTAATTTATATCTTAAAATAAGTATAAATAATTTGTTACAACAGTTAATAATTAAACGTCAAAAGATAACTTTCAATTATTCTCACTTTATGTCAAAATCATGGCTACTAGATCAGTTCGAAATGAAAAGTATTATAATTTAACGGTTTTCAATGAAAAAGTAAAAATATCTCTGGAAATATCGATTTCAGATGTAGGATATTATTCACAAAAATCGTAGGGAATTAACGTGACAATTCAAAAATACAATAATATACGTTCTATTTGAAAAATCTGAGAAAATTCACTTTGAAATGTCTTGAATTAGCGCCAATATAAAATATACCCTCTGTATAATTATAATCAATATTTGGTGATTGTGTCATTGTAGTACATCCCTTGTCTACATAATTGCAAAATAAACCTTATTAATTAATAGTAATACACGCACAGCGAAAATATTTATATTTTTTCTGATAATTTAGCAGCGCCACGTCAAAAACAAAAAATCTGGAGGTCGCTGGAAAGATAATTATACACTGGAATCATAAATGTAAAAATATATAGGGTATTCCTTTAAAAAAAATGACCTCGAAGATGCCACACTGTAGCTAGTCATTTCAAAATGTCTTTAAAACGTGCGCCTTTTCACATTATACCACCAAGGCATTTGATATGACATCACATGAGCTTATTGTTCACTTGCTCCGATGTCTTGTGGTACCCGGTCCCGTAGTGAGATGTATTGAAGAACTGACGCCGCTCTGGAGGACTCGCTTTACCATAACATCGGGTAACGATAGAGTCCAAACAGAATCGGTAACATTCAGAAGGGGAGTATTTCAGGGAGATTCCCTCAGCCCCCTCCTGTTTTGCATCACACTACTGCCATTATCCGTCTCGCTCCGGAAAACCCGTGGCTACAACTGCGGTACCCCCGGCGACAGGAGGCATTAGGTCACCCATCTATTTTATATGGATGACCTTAAACTTTATGCCTCTGGAGAGAGGGATCTCCAATAGTCCCTTAGGGTGGTACAGGAGTACACGCAGGCTGTCGGTATGCAGTTCGGGTTGGACAAATGCGCACTGATCCATCTCAAGAGAGGACGATGCGGTGACTATGGAGAGGACGCGCAGCTCGTGGACGGAAGCATCTTACACCATCTAGATGCCGGAGAGTCGTACACTTACTTGGGTGTCGAGCAACGCTCCACCCAAGAAGTGAGTGTAGTGAAAAACGCTCTCCGCGGCAAGTATCAGCACCTACTCAGACAGATCTGGTCTTCAGAACTGTCGGGGAAGAACAAGGTGTCTGCTACAAATATGCTTGCCGTTCCGATCCTTCTCTACTCTTTCGGAGTAGTGAAGTGGACTAGAGAAGAGCTGCGTCAACTCGATGTAGTAACCCGCAAGAAGATGCATCTTAATAGGAGCTTGCATCCTAAATCGTCCGTTCCACGGTTATATCTCCCACGACATCGGGGAGGCCGTGGACTCTTGAGCTTGGAGAGTCTCCATAGCAGGATGGTTCTGGATGGAGCATGTAAGGTCATCAGGAGTTCGGATCCCCTCCTCTGCATGGTCCGAGACCATGAAAATGCAGAGGTAGGAGCTTTTCTCTTTAAGGCAGCACGGAGAGCAGCCGATGAACTTGGTCTCATCTTCAACGTCGAGCGGGTAAACCCCGACTCTGTCACCGAGTTGGAACCTGTTCGACTAAAAGCCCACATTAGAGCTGCAGAACACAACATCCTTCTGCAGCTCCATAAGGATAAGCCATTGCACGGGGTCTTCTATAAAAATATAGAAGACCTCGGCTTATCCGAAAGGCTGACCTTCGCTTTCTTAAGGTCAGCTGGGCTGAAGTCTGAGACCGAGGGATTCATAATGGCTTGCCAGGATGGTGTATTTAACACTCTCGTCTATCGACGTCGTGTCATGGGTATGGAGGTCCCTGATATCAGCTGCAGGGCCTGCCGCAGGGCGCCGGAGACTGTAATGCACTTACTGTCAGCTTGCCCGACATACGCAGTCTCGGCCTATGTTCATAGACACTACGCAGCATTACGAGTGCTTTACTATCATCTAAGGCACTCGTATGGGATAGACGAAACACCAGTGCTGCCTTACCTTCCGGGGGATATCGAGTCCGTTGTGGGGAATGAGAAGTGCCTAATTTATTGGAACTACTCGTTTCCCACCGTCAGGCAAATACAAGCCAACAAGCCTGACATAGTACTCCTCGACCACCAACTCAAGACAATGTATGCCGTGGAATTCTCAGCTCCCGCTGAGAGCAACATTGTCTTGAAAGAGGAGGAAAAACGGACAAAATATCGAGATTTGCTCTTCGAAATCCGCAGGCTTTATCCAGGCCATTCTGTTAAAATAGTGGTACTGATTATAGGAGCCCTCGGTGGAATGAGACAGACGCTGCTTTCAGAATTAAAGATCATACCGGCATGCCGAAAATCGGCAGAGATCTTAGCCGGCAGAATGCAGAAGGCTGTCATCCTCGGTTCATTACGTCTACTCAGGGCACACGATTCACGGACCCGGTAGTCACTCACCCCACGGGCGTGGGGAGTGGCTACTGGTATTACCAGCTCCCCTCTGTGAGGGTCGGAGCCACAGAGTAAGGTGACTGGTTTTTTGTAAAAAAAAAAAAAATTGTTGAGGGGCGGACAGTGCTGATCCCCAAGAACGGAGATTTGTCCAACCCAAAGAATTACAGACCGTTAACCTGTCTAAACGCATGTTACAATGTGTTTACACGCATTTTGTACATGCGGGTGCTCCACGCAGTTGAACCGGTTTACGAACGGATATATGAGCAACGAGGGTCGAAGAGAGGTGTCGCTGGCTGCAAGGAGAACCTGTTGATTGACAGATGTGTGACGCAGGACTCCATGCAGTATAAGCGGAACCTCTCTATGGCCTGGATCGATTACCGCAAGGCATTCGACATGACATCGCATGAGCTCATTGTTTACTTGCTCCGATGTCTTGTGGTACCCGGTCCCGTAGTGAGATATATTGAAGAACTGATGCCGCTCTGGAGGACTCGCTTTACCATAACATCGGGTAACGATAGAGTCCAAACAGAGTCGGTAACATTCAGAAGAGGAGTATTTCAGGGAGATTCCCTCAGCCCCCTTCTGTTTTGCATCTCACTACTGCCATTATCCGTCTCGCTCCGGAAAACCCGTGGCTACAACTGCGGTACCCCCGGCGACAGGAGGCATAAGGTCACCCATCTATTTTATATGGGTGACCTTAAACTTTATGCCTCTGGAGAGAGGGATCTCCAACAGTCCCTTAGGGTGGTACAGGAGAATACGCAGGCTGTCGGTATGCAGTTCGGGTTGGACAAATGCGCACTGATCCATCTCAAGAGAGGACGATGCGGTGACTATGGAGAGGACGCGCATCTCGTGGTCGGAAGCATCTTACACCATCTAGATGCCGGAGAGTCGTACACTTACTTGGGTGTCGAGCAACGCTCCACCCAAGAAGTGAGTGTAGTGAAAAACGCTCTCCGCGGCAAGTATCAGCACCTACTCAGACAGATCTGGTCTTCAGAACTGTCGGGGAAGAACAAGGTGTCTGCTACAAATATGCTTGCCGTTCCGATCCTTCTCTACTCTTTCGGAGTAGTGAAGTGGACTAGAGAAGAGCTGCGTCAACTCGATGTAGTAACCCGCAAGAAGATGCATCTTAATAGGAGCTTGCATCCTAAATCGTCCGTTCCACGGTTATATCTCCCACGACATTGGGGAGGCCGTGGACTCTTGAGCTTGGAGAGTCTCCATAGCAGGATGGTTCTGGATGGAGCATGTAAGGTCATCAGGAGTTCGGATCCCCTCCTCTGCACGGTCCGAGACCATGAAAATGCAGAGGTAGGAGCTTTTCTCTTTAAGGCAGCACGGAGAGCAGCCGATGAACTTGGTCTCATCTTCGACGTCGAGCGGGTAAACCCCGACTCTGTCACCGAGTTGGAACCCGTTCGACTAAAAGCCCACATTAGAGCTGCAGAACACAACATCCTTCTGCAGCTCCATAAGGATAAGCCATTGCACGGGATCTTCTATAAAAATATAGAAGACCTCGGCTTATTCGAAAGGCTGACCTTCGCCTTCTTAAGGTCAGCTGGGCTGAAGTCTGAGACCGAGGGATTCATAATGGCTTGCCAGGATGGTGTATTTAACACTCTCGCCTATCGACGTCGTGTCATGGGTATGGAGGTCCCTGATGTCAGCTGCAGGGCCTGCCGCAGGGCGCCGGAGACTGTAATGCACTTACTGTCGGCTTGCCCGACATACGCAGTCTCGGCCTATATTCATAGACACAACGCAGCATTACGAGTGCTTTACTGTCATCTAAGGCACTCGTATGGGATAGACGAAACACCAGTGCTGCCTTACGTTCCGGGGGATATGGAGTCCGTTGTGGGGAATGAGAAGTGCCTAATTTATTGGAACTACTCGTTTCCCACCGTCAGGCAAATACAAGCCAACAAGCCTGGCATAGTACTCCTCGACCACCAACTCAAGACAATGTATGTCGTGGAATTCTCAGCTCCCGCTGAGAGCAACATTGTCTTGAAAGAGGAGGAAAAACGGACAAAATATCGAGATTTGCTCTTCGAACTCCGCAGGCTTTATCCAGGCCATTCTGTTAAAATAGTGGTACTGATTATAGCAGCCCTCGGTGGAATGAGACAGACGCTGCTTTCAGAACTAAAGATCATACCGGCATGTCGAGATTCGGCAGAGATCTTAGCCGGCAGAATGCAGAAGGCTGTCATCCTCGGTTCATTACGTCTACTCAGGGCACACGATTCGCGGACCCGGTAGTCACTCACCCCACGGGCGTGTGGAGTGGCTATTGGTATTACCAGCTCCCCTCTGTGAGGGTCGGAGCCACAGAGTAGGGTGACTGGTTTTTTGTTAAAAAAAAAAAAAAAAAATTTATTAGTCCTTTAGATCATTATACATGATATCAGACAGGTCAAAAGAAATACATTTATATACATAATAAAACATTATGAGTAAAAAAAAGAGAAAATAATTTATCACATCTATATATATATAATTATCACAGAATTAATTTATTCCCTCATCATTCAAGTAATCACTCACTGAATAATAAGATTTATTAATCAAAAATAATTTTAGTTTTTCTCTGAGCTGGTGCAAAGGGATTGTTGATTTTAGGCAAATGATTATACAATTTGCTTCCAGCATACGATGGGGTCTTTTCATATAAACAAGAGTGATGTCTAGATAATTTTATAAGAGAACCAAGTCTTGTACAATAATTATGGTTGGCAGCATTAGTTTCAAATTTTCCAATGTTCTTTTTTATGAATAAAATACAGCTATAAATATAAAGGCATGGAAAAGTTAATATCTTGTGCTCCCGAAATAATGGTTGGCACGAAACTGTAGGTCTTAATGAAAACATGAGTCTTATAGTTCTTTTTTGTGAAATAAATATTCTGTTACAATTGAAAGCAGTCATATTTCCCCACAGGATGACATTATATGAAAACACCGAATTAACAAGTGCATGGTAAATATTAATTAAGTTTTTTGTGCCGACAACATTTTTTAAGTGTAATATAGCGTAATAACTACTATAAATTTTTTTACACACATGTTCAATGTGGCTATTATAGCTCAAATCAGCATCAAAATAAGTCCCTAGAAATTTGTTTGAAGGCGAAGTTTCTATTGACACATTATTGACTTTTATATCAAAATGGTGATTTGCCATTTTTCTATTGTAAAAATTCATAGCAACTGTTTTATCTGCATTGACAATTAAACAATTTTTCCAACTGTAGTTGGTAAATTGACTGGAAATGAAATTAAACTTATCTTGGAGCTCGGCTGGACTGTTTGCATCATATCCTAGCGTGATATCATCTGCATACATTACAATACAATTTGCAGAAACATGTATTGGTAGGTCATTAATAAATAATAAAAATATGAGAGGTCCCAGCACGGGCCCTTGCGGAACACCAAGTTGAGTTTCAAATTTGTCAGAAAAAATATTTCCGATATTTTCCGATACTTTAAATATGAGATTATCCATGATAGGAATTTTCCTCTAAAACCTATAGCATATAGTTTTTTTTCAATAAATGCAGATTCAAGACAGTCAAAAGCAAAAAAAATAAGTTTCCAAAATCTTCTAATAAGGCCGATATTGGATTTTGAAGCACTACTGGGACACCCTATATGTTACATTGTTTCTAAGAAAAAAGTTATAAATATTATATATCTTCCGCAACATGAAAATACTGAAAAAAGCTTTTCTTTTAGGTAATGGAGTATCTATGTCAAATAGTATTAAAATGGCTTAGTAAATAATAAATCAAGTCGTGTATCCCCTTGCGTGGTATTTTATATGTAGATTGTATTTGCAGATAACTAATGATTGTCTTATGATACATAGACATTGTTTCCATTTTACTACTAAAAACAGTAAATGTAGTCCTGATGAATTTTTAAAGATATTCGTTCCTACATTGACGTTATCCTACAAATTTCTGTTTTATTTTAGTACTCTATTTTGCCTTCAAGACTTTTTAATCTGATTGTTTTATTTATTTATATCAATATAACGCTGTATCCATAGGGACACATAATAGAGCACAGTAAAATTAAATAGTAACATTTCTTGACGATAAGGAAATACGGTCGTTATAAAATGCGTTAAAATCAGATCAACATTTTTTGTTGGTTTTCAGACATTTTCGGAATCGTTTGATGATGCCAAAAATAGGAAACGCATCTTTAAAATTTTATTTCTTTACCTTGCTGTTCGCCTGAATGTTTATTACAGTTCAAATATGGCCCAACATATTTTAATTAATATATATATATATATATATATATATATATTGTTATTATACATGATTTGCAGGAAACAACTACTCAGCGGGCAAATACCCCGACCTGCATTGAATTACACCTTACAAATCATGAGTAGTTGTTTCCTGCAAATCATGTATAATAACAGTATATAGGTTAAGTCCACCAAGGGCTGAAGGTCGCCGCTCTCGGTACTTGCAAAATGGCAAGTCGCTATGCACCACGGAGACATCTATGATGTCTGGTGTATAGTAGCATTAGACCACATGAGAGGATTCAATTACCTCTCACCACTATAATATATATATATATATATATATATATATATGTATTGTTTTTTAGGTTTTCGCGGGTGTTAAATGAAGTGTTGTTGTACTTACGGGTGCTCTCCCGCGTCGATGGTCGACTCCTCCAGGAGTCACGGTTGTCTAAATGACGTTTCGGCAGAATCTCATCTGCCATCTTCAGGTTCTCACTGAAAGCTGCCTACTGCTGCTCCTTATTGCTCGAACTGAACTCAGAATTCATATACAGCGTGTCGCAACTTTCATGGAGCCACTCTTATATCTCAGAAACTGCTCGTGCACTTTTTTTGAAATTTGGGTGATTGATCACTGCCCGCAATGAGCCTTTTCAGTGAATTTTTTTTATTGCTTTATGTGATAGTATTTTATAAAACGTTTCGTCGTATTCATTTATTTATTTTTTTTTAGCACGATTTCTGTCGGAAAAACATATCAAAAGTGCGGAAATAAAGCGCGGGATTTGAACGTGACGTCACGCACCTACCTTAGTGACGTCAAAGAGCCTACGACCATGAACAGGACATACGGATGTATTAGTATTATTGCAAAGCTGGTTACCTGCTTTTTGATAGTTGGCGCTAAAATTGACTTTGACACTTTGGCAGTCGTTTCTCTTAGATTTTTGTGTTTGGAAATGTTTAAAGTGTGCTTTGTTCCAACATGTACAAATAACAACGTAAATTGTCCAAGCAAAATATTCGTTTACGTTCCACAAGATGAAAGCAGACGAAAATCATGGTTTGAAAGTGCCAAAGTTGAGAAGAAGTTGGCCAAAACCAGGAACGCCACCATAGAACATAACCACAAAACTAAACGTAAACATGTGTCAGCTGTGGTGTGATGTCAGTGGCGTTCTGGCAAATGTTGCCAATATAATTCCGGGCGTGTGACGTCACTCAGTCCAAGGTCAAATGCGTATTCAAATTGCCGTAATAATTGTTTATTTTTTTATTAAACATTGTGAGATTTATATTCGAAACAGAGTTGTACAAGGTGAATATCCATCAGTCAGCTTTTGAATAAACATTTTTGTTTTGAAGTTTAAGAATTTAGTGAAAAGGCCCATTTGAACTTAATGAAGTAGGAAAATTTGATAATCATCATTGGCGTACCTATACACAGGCTAACGTAAGGGCTGATTTTTCGAGAACTTATATTAGAAGAAAAAATCTAGTTGGATATTCTTAATCAGCACCTTAAAAAACCCCTTTTTACCAAATTTCGTTATGATAGGTTCAAAGGTGGTTGTGGTCAAAGGCCGCAAAAAAAAACTTTTTCAACGAAAATTTTTTTTATTTGCATAACGGTTACCCAAATGTGAAAAAAATATTCATAATTTTTTGTTCAAAACAATGTATTTTACTAGTGTGATTTGGATTTTAACGGCAAGTCCTATTTTTTTAATAATGCAAAAATTCGAATATAAATATTATAGTAGGGTAAAAAACTCGATTCTATCATTCAGTCCGTTTGCGATTCACTTATCAAAATTTGGGGATACCTATGAGTTGTTACTTACCCCATAAGATGGTAATTATACTAGGTTGTACAAAAATTGTATGATGCAGGGGCATTGTAGAGGGTATTTTCCAAGGAAATATAAGGAACGAATTTGCACAAGATTAACATATCTATACGCTTACAAAAAGTCGAAATGGTATTGCGAGTAGTTTTTTTTATAAAAAAATTTAAAAAAATGAAATTTTGTATTGTTTTACACGCGATAAAGAAGTTATTAACTTAAATTCCTGCGTAACTATGAAGGTGCTCAAAATTTTTGTATATAACACTTAACATCTTAAAAACCACTGCACTAATAAAAAAATTACTTCAGTAAATGATGTTCGCAATTTTATTGTGTTAATTATAAAATTTTCATTTTGTTGATAGCTTAATTTATAACTGGGATATTTAAGAAAAATAAAACAATGTCAAGATGCGGTAAACAGTCAGGCATATATATTCTGAAGCTGAAGTATTCCTTCCAGCCTCTATAAGTGGAATGATTTACATTACGTAAGCGTGACAAAGAAGGAGAACGTGGCACGGGCTTTATCACACGGATATCATGCATATATTTTTAAATTATTAATAAGTAATATAATATAGTTCGCAATTAATGTCGTTGAATATAATCATTATTGGTTAATCAAGAAAAATATATTAAATTGTTAAAATAAGGAAAGTACAAATTTATTAAAAAATGTATATTTATTAAAATGGAACACATATTTATATTTGAATATATTTGTTAAAATAGACTATAAGATGTTCTAGTCTGAGTCTGACTCAAAATCGCAAGTATCCGCTTCAATTTGATCTACTTTTGATTTATGCAACAAGACGATTTGATATGCAGAAACAATGGCGCAATAAGCAACCTGAAAAATAAATATCTCATTCATATTTTATATTACAAAATATTATCATTACAAACCTTTTTTGCATTTGCACGTAGAAAGGCCCATTAAGTTTATTGGAATTTTCTCTAATGTTGAAAGAATTGGTTCAATTGAATCCACAGTTTGTCTCCATCCGTGAAGTGCATAACTGCTTAGAGATGGCTCCGGATTTAAACTATTTAACCAAATTTTTGTCTGATAATGAACCCTTAGGCAATGAAACTCAATGCCACTCGGTGCCGATGAAATTTTACTTAACTAATTTTGATAGGATCTCCATTGAATAGTGAAGCAAGCGTTATGATATTTAATTTCTGATGCAATTAAATCATCTTCTCCTATTCTTTTGAGAATGTAAGTATTTTTATATATAAATTTGGTGTCCACGTTTTTAGTCATTACCTGGGAGAGCTTTCAATCTTTAAGTCTTTTTTGGGTACAATTTTTTTAGTGGGTTTAGCCTTAAAATGGCCCAAGTTATGTTTGCTAGTAAATGTGCAATAGCATGACTTATGGCATAAGACCGTGGAGGCTGTTTCTATTAATGCTAAATTTTTGTCAAAGTACACAATATTTGGGAAACCAACAAGTTTGTGTCTGTAGAAAACTTTAACTAAAATTGTTTGCCTGGACTTCAACCCACAGGATATTAAATTACTTTATCTTTTATTTGTTTTAGGTCAGAAACTTTTTTCTTCGGCTTAATATTATTTTGCTCTCTATCTCACTATTATCTAAACTTGTACCGCTTGTTTCGACCATTTTTATGGTCTAGCTACAATTTATTTATGATAATGAAACAATGATGTAATCATAATCATCACTATTCATTATATATAATTGTCTTTAGTAGAATATTAAATATTGACAATTAAAAGATTTATTCGTTAAAGACTTTTCAAGAAGTTAAATAATATTATTAATATTTTAAACTCGTAGAGAATCAAAACAAAATATAGGCAGGTAATATGTTTTATCTACTTTCACTGCGTCTTTGTTCAACACATAGCGTTATTAATTTTCTGCCTCACCTGTTGTCATAGAGGGGATGCATATGAGTTCTCGGTGGTTTAAGTTCAGTGCGGCGGCATCATTACATTGTTTCAGTTTTTAATAAATATTTCCCTTATAAGACAAGCTATTTAAAAAATAAAAATATGAACTTGATTCTAATAAAATAATGAACGATGTTTATTTTAAACATATTTTCTAAAAACATAAACGTTTTATAGATATTGTTAGTTGAACGTAAAGACAGTTAGTTAAAAAATTCGATATTTCCAGAAAATCAACTTTTTATATTTATTACTGCGTAAGGCGCAATGCACAATGTAATTTTAATTAATCAACTTAATGTACCTATAATTAATATTTTAGTTTGAAACCGGTAGATAATTTTACATAGATTATAATGATAAAAATAATTCAAAAACACTCATTTTCCTAAATAGCCCCTTATTACGGCCCCCCTGTACCATAAAATTTTTATACAACCATATAAAATTATTTTCATAAAGGGTAAGTTACAATTTGCGGGGATCCTAAATTTTAACAATCTATTGCAGACGGAATCGTGAAAGAGAGCACCTTTGCTCGATAGAAAACTCCACTAGTAGAGCAAAAAGCCGATTCTCTCGTTTAGTCCCTTCCCAATTCATTGTTAAAATTTGGGAACTCCTACAAGTTGTTACTTACCCCATAAAATAGTAATTCTACTAGGTTGTAAAAAATTGTATGATGCAGAGGGGCTGTAGAGGGCTTTTTAAAAAAATATATAAAAAACTAATTTTCACAAAATTAACATATCTGTATGCAAACAAAAAACTGAAATGACACTGCGAGTAGTTTTTTTATAAAAAAAAATAAGAAAATGAAATTTTGTATTGTTTTACATGCAATAGAGAAGTTATTAACTTAAATTTCTGCGTAACTATGAAGGTGTTCGAAATGTTTGTGTATAACACTTAATATCTCAAGAACCACTGCACTAATCAAAAAAATTACTTCAGTAAATGTTGCTCGCAATTTTATTTTGTTTATTACGCCATTTTTATTTTGCTGATAGAATTTATAACTGAGATATTCAAGAAAATGTAAAACAATGTCGAGATGCGGGCATATTATATTCTGAAGCCCAAGTATCCCTTCCAGCCTCTAGAGTAAAGTGGAATGATTTACATTACATAAGCGTGACAAAAAAGGAGAACATGGCACGGGCTTTACGCAATTAAATTATCAGAGGGATATCATACATGCATACATTTTTAAATTATTATAAGTAATATAATATAGTTTACAATTAATTTCGTTAAATATAATCATCATTGGTTAATAAAAAAAATATATTAAATTGTTAAAATAGTGAAAGTACAAAGTATCCACTTCAATTTGATCTATTTGTCGTTTATTCCCACACATTTTCGAACATTGAACTTGGCACAATGGTGCGATAAGCAATCTCAAGAATTCTCATTCATATTTCATATTACGAAATATTATTATTACAAACCTTTTTTGTATTTGCACGTAGAAAGGCCTATTGGATGGGTGACCGGTATCTCATTTCGCCGTCCTGGCTAAGTGGTAAAGTAGCTGTAACTTGAACTTCTCCATGACGTAAATATAAATAAGGCAAAAAAAAACGGAGTATTCATAAGAGTGGAGAAACTTACTCTTTTCGAATGTACAGCATAAATGACAAATTCTTGTTTAATTCAAGAAAAGGAGACAAAGAAAAATTGATGTTAATTGGACACCATCTATAGTGAAAATCAGTAGAGTTGTCTCTTTTTCTCGAATAACCAGTCTCCTATAGATTAGACTGAAATTGTTGGCTAGAGAAATCAAGAGATTGTGTAAAATGAATCGATAAAATATATTACATTAATAAATAAATCAATGGTATAATGTGAAATATGAAATTTTAAGTTATTTAATAATAACGGCAAACAAAGACTAATTAATACTAAAAAAATCAATAACAAATGTATACCAGGATCCTAGATTCCGAGATCGAGTATCGTTGAGGTGAAGGGTTCTGGAACAGCAACTCAGGCCTACAATTGTCTCTTGCAAAAATAGAACCAAAAGGTTTTCTTGGCAATTTAGTTTACGTCTCTCAATGAAGTGAAGTTTGAAAATTTTAGAAATATTGTTGAACTATATTGTTTAGAAAACTTAATGAACGCAAATATGGATGCAAATTTACGTAAGAAATAACGTGAACAATAAAGGATTGGTTATAGATTTCAATCTATAGAAATGATATTCCTTTTAACGTAGAATATAAATTTATAATTAATGTAAATTTGTAAGAAGCTCAAGTTTTCAATATAAAAGCATAAGGTTTAAAGCATAAGCATAAAATATATAAAGCGGAATCTCAAGTTTGAAGAATATAGAGCTGAATGTCAATTTTGAAAAAACTCAAATTTTCAATATGAAGAAGAGTTTTGAAGAAGTTCAAATTATCAATATGCAGAAAATCAAATTTTCAATATGAAGAAAATATAGGTGATTCAAATTGCCAAAAAAATTAAAAAGAAAGAAAAAATATTTTATAACCATGTGGTATAGACAGTATTTTATTTATTTATTAAATTAAAAAGAATTGAATTTGAATTTAAATTTATTTAAAAAAAAATTGAAATTACATCAAAGACAAAAATTGAAAATTACTGAAATTTTAAATTACTAATAAATGAAATGTACCTGGTTGTTAAACACTTGTTAACGCGGATATAAAAATATAATATTAATTACTGATGTCACACAGTTAAGTTTGTATAGGTCTGAACCAGTACAAAAGCTGCAGGCAAATGATTTCTTGGTGAATTTTACTAATAAGGTAAACTTTTTTATCCCACTTTCTGCAAAATAATACCAATGCTCAAACTTGAAAGAAATAGTTTTACTAATAAAAGCCGTAAAGTGATACAAGTATCGCCATCTGTTAATGGGCGAGTTAAGTGCACAACCTGCAGGTCGCCTTAGGTAAATTTCCTTTACTCACAACTAAAATAGTGGCGTATAATCGGTAAAAGGAATCTATATTTCTATATCAGCGAGTATGGGTAAATAATGACATTTATTGCAAATTTTTAACCTACTAACGAACTGTCGTAATAGAATAGAATAGAATACACTTTATTTCAAAAAATTTAATCTAACACAGATCTAAAAAGAATGAAAGGGTGTTATATTAGAAGTTAAGATTAAAATGAGTAATAGCTACAATTACACAATTAAATGGATGTATATTGTATATGCCATGGCAGTATCTAACACTAAACAGTTTACATATGAAACATACGGTAATATAAAAATATTACACAATTACACAGATTTATTACAAGAGTATATAATTAATATTTAATTCGAATATTGCATACATTCCCTCACAGTGTAAGGTTCCATCTCTAGTAAATATTTATAAATAGCTTTCCTGAAACAGTTAAAGTTAACAGTATTTTTGATTTCATCAGACAGTACATTGTGGAATTTTATACACGAGTAAACTGGAGACTTTTCTGTCAAAGTAAGTCTATGAAGTGGAAATTATAGTTTAATATTCTCGTTTGATGATTATGAACATATTTATATTCATCAAATATTTCTTTATTTTTATTTAAGAAGAGCAAGCATTCATAAATATATATTCCAGTGACCGTCAGGACACCAGTTTCTTTAAATTTCCCGCGACATGACTCCTTATACCCTAGATTTTGTATTGTTCTTATTGTTCATTTTTGTATCACGAAAATATCATTAATATTGGAGTAATTCCCCCAAAATATTACACCATATCTTAATACTGATTGAAAATTTGCACAGTAAATTTTTTTTAAAATTTCAAAGTTTATATATTGTTTTAAAACTCTAAGTGTGTAGTTGAATCCATTTAATTTTTTGCATATATATTGAATTTCATCAGACCATGTTAAATTTTTATCTATATATATTCCCAAGGATTTGGTGTTGTCATTTAAATTAACGATTTCACTCAAATCTAAGTTTGCCTGTTTAGTTTGAAATCGTACATAATTTGTCTTATTTTCGTTTAATATTAATTTATTTTTGGAAAACCATTCAGTTATATTTGTTAATGCTAAATTTTTACTATATATTATGTTTCCGTGGGAGTTTCCAGATACTAACAAATTGTTATCATCTGCATAGCTTACTACGTTAGTGTTTTGATTGGTCAACGCATGTGAAAGATCGTCAACATATATAATAAATAATAAAGGGCCAGCAACACTGCCCTGTGGAATTCCAACTGTTATCCTTCCTTCGTTTGAGATGTATGTATCAAAGTCTTTTTCAATAGTTACTTTTTGAGTTCTATCCGAGAGGTAGGATCGAATCCACTGCAGGGGTACTCCTCGTATTCCATATAGTTCTAACTTATTTAAAAGAATGTTATGATCTACACAATCATAGGCTCTAGACAGATCTTTGAATATTCCCAAGGTGAGTTGTTTGTTTCCAATATTTTTTATAATTTTTTCTACAAAATTAAATACTGCAGTTATTACACATTGTTATCTCAAAGACCTTTGAAAAAGACGGCAAAAGGCTTATTGGTCTGTAATTTTCTTTAAGTGAAGAGTCTCCCTTTTTATATATTGGCTTTACTATAGCTAATTTAAGATGGTCTGGAAAAATTCTTTGATGAATAATTCGTATACACAGTACCGTAAAATACTTGTGGATTTTGAATAAATAGTAAATAGTAAAACATATTCAAACCGATTTGTGAGAATTCAGCAAATATATTATATCTTGTATGATATACTATATAATAGGTTAATGAGAAAGGTAAGAAAAATAGCCAATGTACTTACATAGTAAACAAGAATATGAAAATTGAAAGATAGATATATGAATGTAAGTAAATGTTTTGTAGACTTGAAATCGACAATTGTTGCCTGAGGTGCTGTAATAGAACGAGGATACATAATAGTGTAAAAAACATGACTGAGTTCCTAATATATAAAAATATGTACATAAAACAGTGTGAAATAGTTTAGCAATTATACAAGGAAAATTCTGATAGTTGAAAACAGTTTCACTTACAAAAGCTGAATTAAAATGCTATACAGGTCGTGCTAAATATAAATAAAATATTAGTTATTATATAAAATTGTTAAATGGACATAGGCCATGTAACAGTTTAATATAATCCTCAATTTGTTTCCAACCGTGATGCACATAACTGCCTAAAGATGGTTTAGGATTTAAACTATTTAACCAAATTTTTGTATGTTAATGAACCCTTAGGCAACGAAGCTCAATGCTACCCGGTGCAGTTTACCCATCTGATTTTGATAGGATCTCCATTGAATAGTGAAAGAAGTGTGAAGATAAATACGTTGTAATTCTAAGAACTCCGTATTAGACGACACACTGTAGAAAATTAAGAAGATATAGGCGAAAATTTTTATAACTTTAGAATTCGATAGATAGTGAAAATACTGTTAAATGTCTATGACTATCAGTTTGTATGTTTCATTAGGCCTAGAAAATTATACAATAGAATTCCAGTTGTAAATTCCTCGCACACGTAAAATAGGCACATCCAAAAATAACTTTTAACTTTTATTTTACACATTATGTGTACACCATATTGTTGAATATGTGATATTACACCGATTAACCCATATAGTTCTTTGTATGAGCATTTACCGAGCGACTATTTTTGTAGCTTGAAAAAAATTGGTCTCCGAGGATCTAGCATATCATGCGTATCATACGTGTTTGGGAATTTCTTCGTTATTATTGTAAGCCCAACCTATATTGAAAATGAAATGAAGTGAATTCATTAGTTGGCAGTTAGTTTACTTTAGTATCACGCTAAGGGACCCACGCCTGTCTACCCAGAGAGCTTTACCGCTCCTAAAGACATCTCTCGGGAACCGCACCTTTCCAAGGCTCACCGCTAATTTACTTACGTTCTCACTATCGGTTCGAGCATCTCCATCTAACTATTAAAAATGTTATTTACGAGGTCATCTAGGTTTCACTATGAAATTACACCCTTGGAGTTTTTAAAAATTCGAATTAATTTTCATATTTCGTGTCATGCATGATTATGTATTAAAGTGTAGTTTAGATAATATGATATTTAATATTTCTTCCAACTAAAATCTTACATAAAATTAATTATAACCCCGGGTTAGGAAGATACCTATGCATTTGTTCTTAATATTACTATTATCATAAAAAATTGTTACGAATTTGGTAATATAAGAAATTTAAATTGTGAGTTATACAAGTTTGATTTAGTATCTTTTGACTTTTTATTGATGCTATTACGTGGTGTTACAATATTAGTTGCCCTGTTAATGAGATTACTGTTAAAAATAGTGACATTAAAAATGAGTGGTCGACAAACTTGTCACTAGATGGTGACAAATACGTTGTTTTAATAATGTTTGATTTGTCAAAAGCATTCGATACCGTAAATAATTTCTTTCTGAAACAAAAACAATACAACATTGGAATAAGAGGCGATCTATCATCATGGAGGGTGGGACTCTTAAAGTACAACTTAATAACGTATACTCAAACACTTATGACGTCATGTTTGAAGTACCTCAAGACTATCTTTTAGGGCCTCTGCTTTTTATGACATATATAAATAATCTCCCGGATTATCTAACCATTGGGCATTTGGTAATGTTTGCGGATGACATCACAGTAATTTTATCAGCAGACTCGATAGAGCAACTACATTCACTAGTCGGCCACACATTTCAAGAGGTCAGTACTTGAGTGCAGAGCAGCAGACTAATTTTAAATGTGAGTAAAACTATCGTTATAAACTTTGCTTTGCAAAAACAATTGCCACACAGTATGTTACACGACAGTATCTCCTTATCGCAAAATGTCAAATTGCTTGGTATACAGGACGATAGCCTAATGGTTGATAGAGCACTTCAATGTAAGAAGGAAAAAATTCTTTGGCTAGTGGTTAAGAAGATACAGGGTGTTGTAAGCATTTGGCCTGAAAATTCAATGAACCATATCTCTGCAACGATTGGATGTAATCAAATGAAATTTAACAGTAACATTCCTCAGCTGGAACTTGTCAGAATAGCCTACTTGATTTTGAAAAATCCATGAACGGACTCGGAAAAATCTGCCCTCCCCGTTTTTTACAAAAAAATACATTTTTGTATCGCATTTCTGGAAAATTATTAGCGGATTCGGAAAGTTCAGAAAAAATTCTATGAG
The DNA here is from genome assembly GCA_963675555.1 of Leptura quadrifasciata. Classification (NCBI taxonomy): domain Eukaryota; kingdom Metazoa; phylum Arthropoda; class Insecta; order Coleoptera; family Cerambycidae; genus Leptura; species Leptura quadrifasciata. The sequence goes on along the minus strand of OY776674.1, from coordinate 145,306,391 downwards.
AATACCGATTCAATTTTCATGGCGCACCTAAACCGTTTCGGCAAAAAAATCACAAAACAATCTAGCTCATCACGACTAACACTTTTACCGGACATTATTTATGGAACAGTTTGATATATATTCAAATGTTTCAGATCTATATCCCTCTTAAGACTTCACATAATACATAGCAAAAAGCATACCTAGCAAGAAAAATACAGGGTTGTTGTACTTCTGAAAATTTTTAATAAACAATAGGTAATTCTACACAAAATTAACATCTTAATATTAGATGAGGAATGCTTCATTTCACACTAGATGAGGTTCTCAAAATGTCCTCCCCAATTCGGATGCATTTCCTCACCGCACCAATAAATGTCGTGTGACCTTCCAAATGGTTTCTCTGTGGTTCTTCATGTCATCAGAGGCTGCCACTAAACGCTACCGTAGTTCCTCTCTCGTGGTGACTTCTGTGCTGTACACCGATTGTTTCATGTGGTCCCAAATATAATAATCGAGAACAGTTAGGTCAGGGGACCTAGCTGGCTAGCTTGAGGACCTCCGCGACCGATCCAGCTGTTAGGAAACTAATTGTTAAGATGTTCTCGGACCTGGAGTGAGAAATGAGGCATGGAAATGAAGACCTCTCCTGTTGACATTTTGCACCAATAATAAATTGGGCAAACACGTAAAACAATGAGAGCAATTTAAAACAGATATAATCCATAAACGAAATAATTTACCTCTTTGTTGTTTGAGGGATACAAACCGCCAAAATTCCTGTACGACGGTGCAGCTCAATTGACAGAGAAGATACTCCCAAAGGAAAATGGTCAACCAGCCTATAAATATTTGAAATACTAGGGTAAAGTCGAAAAAAGTTGGCGAAGATAAAGTAAGGCTACTTACGTGTGCACGTGTAAATACCGCAGATGCGGATTAAAATATTCTTATGAACAGCAACAACTTAACACGAAGGATAATCCGAGATCCATAAAGATGGCTCAAATAACAAGTTTTTTGAAATTATCGGCAGCGTACACACGCAGGAGCTAACATTTACCTCTTCACATCAGACCGTTCTTCGCAGGCTGAAAGAACCCACTAGTGGCTGTTGACGATATGTAGTCCACAAAACACAAAAGATGTGTTGCGGGTCGCATATGCATTAGGCATGTAACAACTACGCTCTTACTTATTTGCATATCTCTTTTAATATTGTTGCCTGGGATAATTCTAGGGATAGATCTAGAGTATTTATTAGCCAAAAAAGACTTATTAGGCTTATATTTAAGATGGGATATAATGAAAATTGCGCCGAGACATTTAAAAATAAAAAATAAAATTACTGTACCATGTATATTTATTTTAAAATGTTTGACATATACTAAGAAAAATATTGGATTATTCACCCAAACAAATGAGTGCTACTCATATTGAACTAGATCAGAAGAACTACTAAGTATACCGTTACACCATACAACAAATTATAAACATTCTTCACAATGATGATGGGGGTTTATGAGGCTAAATAATTAAATAAAGAAATAAGTTATTGCCTTATACCTCAAAAGAAACAGCAATGCAGCTAGTTATTTCTCCTCATCAGCGTAGCGTAGCTTAGTGAATATCTTAATATAGAGCAAAACCAATAAAGGTAGGAAAGTACAGTGGACAGTACTCCATATTTACTTTCATACTTCATGTGCCACATTTAGGGCCTCAAATGGGAGCAATCAGTACGAGGAGCTCTATGTGTACTGCTCTATTTCCACAATATTCTTCGCAATATAATTACTTTATGTTGTTCAATAGTCTCCCGACAGAAATAAAAAATTTGCAAATTTATAAAAAATATAAAACTATATTCAAAAATGTATTATTCAAAGATGGATTTTATAGTGTCCAGGACTTTTAAATAGGGAATCTAAAGCGTTTTAAAATTATTTCGTTTTAATGTATTTTCTTTATACATAAATTTTGTTTACTATTACTTATGTTTGTCTTTACTCATGGTTCTACTTGTTTTGTGTATAAATTTTATTAGCAATTTTATATAATGTATATTTATATGCAGTATTATCAACTTAAACTGACTTGATATATGTACATTTTGTATCTAGAGTGGTTAACAAATATTATTATTATTATTGCGGAAGCCGTAGAGCACCCTTTTCAAAAGCCAAATTAACTTTCATTAAATAGCTTCTTTTTGTCAAAGAAGTTATTCTGGTTGTTATGCATTTCCCGAGGATCTTGGAAAGAAAACTAAAAATTGATATAGGTCGATAATTTTCAACTTCAGTCCTGCAGGTTTATTTATCAGATAATCAGTGATATCAGGATAAGTTTATGCTGACATTGTCATTAAAATTTTTTAGGTCCCTTATTATATCAACTATTTCTCAATGCAACTCGTTTACATGGTGCAAAAAAATTATGTTTTATCTGTGATATTATTGTGTTATTAAACATTCCAAAAACTAATTTAGTTGACAAATAATTAGTTGAAAATCAAAGTTTGATACTAACGTTGTGAAAATATATTTATTTTGCAGTTTTTTAATGAAAACCCATATGCTTGGTTGAGATAGATATCGAAGAAGCTGTAATACTTTTACCTCAAGAATCGAATGACATAATATATGAAATTATCTTATGTAAATAAAATTAAGTCTTTTTAAATAAATTGGTATGTAAAGTTCACTTGCAGCCTAGAGGCTATAAGCAAATTTTATAGCCCTGCAACCATCGTAATTAGTAAATAAATTGTAAAATCGACTAACTTTAACAATATTTTAAAAATGGTCAACTTACCGTATATGTATTGCAAAAACTTTTTTTCTCAGTACAGTTTGGCAGTGCGTAGCTATACATTTATAAACACCTTATGTAACTGAATTTTCTAACCTAAATATGTAGTTATATATAACACATACACTCCAAGGAAATTTGGTGGCCTTAATACATATAGTATAACATGTATATTTTACGATCTCCGCAGAACAGGAACTTTCTCATTAAATATTCAGTTATCAGATAAGCCAAGTCTATATTTAGAGGGTCCGGCTCCATTGTATTGACAAATGTAAAGCATTATCTTGTATCTTCTAATACACAGTAGACAAAAGTATACCATTACCGTGGAGTTATATTAATTCCAGTAAATTATTTGTCTTAGGAAAATGTTGCTTGATATTAGAGGAAAGGTTTATTTGTCAAACATTTTTTACAGACGCTTATGACTTTTGACTCTCAAGAAAATTAACAAGACTGTCTATCCAACACACAAATCTTGCGAAAAAATATAACATTTGCAGTAGTATTTCTATTAGTATTTGGACTTTATTCACAGTCTGATTAAACTGATTTGCTGTTGTATGAAATTATCAATTTTACCAGAATTTTTGTATATTTTGTTGCGTTGTTGTATGTTATGTTAATGAATATAAAATAAAACTATTTATTTGATTTTGTGTTCTGCATTAAAATTATGGTTATTTTAAAAGACGATTTAAACGATCCATGCTTTATTTTTTAACGATTAAGATGCTAACTAAATCTGTGCGAAGCAAATGGAAAAAAATTATAGAAGTTATTTGTAATTTTGTTTCGAAAACAGCTTTTTATTTGTTTTCCCAAGATTTTGATTACTTTATCACTTGTTTTACTCGCGCACGGCTTGGTTTGTCGAAATACAATAAGAATATCTTTTTTATTTCTAATGATCTGAAAATTTATTTTTATAATAATTTTTAGAAATACGAAAAAAATTAAAAAGTTATGAGGAAAATACTGACAGTCGCCCACTAAAACTACCCCTTAAGCAAAAGGGGAGATTTGGCTGATACCATGTAAATTAGTGGCCTGATGACCTATCGCGAAGTTTTAAATATAAATTTGATAGTTTAAGGAAGTCGGAAGATATTGCAGAAATATGTTGCGGGCTTGGTACATGTGCAACCCGCAACACACATTTGTGTTTCGCGGGTCACATATCGCCAATAGTCGCGAGCCATTGGTGCCTTCCAGCTGCTAAGAACAATGACGTTATTTTCGTCTGGTGTAAAGGTAGGAAGATAAGAAGGGTTAGCTTCGTGTACGCTGCCGATAATTTCTAAAAGCTTGTTTATTTGAGCCATCTTAATGGATTTTGGATTGCCGGCAACGGTAAAATTTCCTTCGTTTTCAGTTGTTGCTGTTCAAAATATTTCTTTGTTACGGAGGGAGTTTAATCCACATTTGTGCGAGATTTATGCGTACACACGTGAGTAACCTTATCATCGCTATCTTTTTCGACCTTACCCACATATTTCAAATATTTATAGGCTGGTTGACCACTTTCCCTTGGGAGTAACTTCGCTGTCAATTGAGCTACAGCATTGTACAAGAATTTTAGTGGATTGTATCCCTCAACAAGTCAGAGGTTTGTAAATTATTTCTGTTGTGGATTATATGTTTTCAATCCCTCTCATTTCCGTCGTACAAATTAAATGGGTATATCTTAGGGTCCACGGACTGGGCTAGAACGTTCCAAGGACTAGGTTAGAAAGTTCCACAGACTGGGCTGAAAACGTTCCACGGTTTAGGGAGGCTATAAACCCAGCACCATCGTCTGCCCCGAAGTCACCACCGTAGGGCTGCAGTCTCATCACTAGTTGACTAGGTATCGTACCAATTTTTTGACAAATGTTATTGTGTCCTCTACCAAGAAACCACCTTCAGTGGTTCTGTGTAATAATATTTGTTTTCTTTTAACTTACGTTGTACATATTTAAATAAAGATTTTATTCACTAATATTGATTAAGTAAGTTATCTAATTTAACATATTGCGGCCAGGTTTATTTTAGATCCGCCCTTGTAAACCAAATGTAGCTACACGAGGGGTATTTTACTTTATTTTATGCTGTAATATATTTATCAAAATATATATCCACATAACTGAACATCGCCAGGTTTATATTAGAGAACTATAAGTTGTAAATACTATAATATAGTACATTTCATGTTGAAAGAAAGTGTCATTATTTCGTCTGCGCCCACTACGAATGGAACCCTCAGTGATTTTATGTTAAATAAGCAACAAACTTCTAATAGTTTATATTAAACTTGGGCTTAACGCCCTGAGATTTTTGAGGTAATGAAATTTTGTCGTGGGCACGTTACATCACTTATCCGGGCTAGGTAGTGTCTGCGATCTGCTACGCACAGCAGCCCAAGTGTCTCTGTATCACCTTGCAACGCCTATTGCCTCACAGCCAAGGGGGAAAAACCAGGTAGCAAATACTGAAATTTTTTATTAACTTTTCATGAGGTATGTGTACCTTATTTTTGAAATAAGTTTTTATACAAACTACCATTATTTTTGGATGTACTAATAGCTGCAGAAATATCGGGAGACAATTTTGGACCACTTTGTTCAAAATATACAGTCCAGCTACCGCTATACACCAATGCTTTCTATATAAGTCTCTATACCCGTTGGCAAGATTTAAATTAAACATAACGCTAAAAATATCATTATTTATAAAACAATCATAAAATAGCTTCTTTCTGCATCGACCTAGGGAATTACTAATACAGAAAATTTTGAGAAAGAAACCACAAGAAATTGTTAATTATATGTATGAATTTTTAATGCTGTTTTCCACCTGGTCCTGACCACGTGTATATTTCTTAAACTGGACGTGGAACAAAATATTCATTCATTAATTCAGGATAATACTAATTATTTCCATCTCCAATTAAACAGTTTATTACCTAACATTTATATCGTTGATGAGGCAAATGGCATGGCTGTAAAAAAAGCCTATAAAGTAGAATACTTAACTTCATTTTTTAAAGATTATAGCAGTGGGAGCATATGCTTGGCGGATCTTCTTAATGAGGTACAACTTAAGAGGTTGGCAGTGTCTTAAAGACGTTAGCTGAAGGGTTGCGACACCCCATCGGCGCGTGACAGACCGGATGCCTAGCTTACTTTAGCGGAACGCAGCACGGGGCACACACGTATCAACAGTTGGCACGATGAGAATATCAAGTATTTTAAATGAAGAGGAAAACTAAAAAAATGTAAAGAAAGTATTTTTATCTAACGAATGAAACTTAAAAGCAGGAGCAATAAAATATCTTGTTTTTCTCATAGTTATTTAACAACAAAGTTTAGTATTTTATTATGAGAACCCCGATTTAAAAAATAACGACACACAGTTACACTCACTGTAACATACAGGTCCCAACAGTAGGTCAAAGTCCAATATCGGCCTCATTAGCAGACTTTGAAATTTTTTTTATGGAAGTAGTATAGTATCAAAAGGCGCACATTTTAAAAATATTTTGAAATATACAGGGTGACTCGCTACAGCGGAGCATCTTCGAGGTCATTTTTTAAACGTAACACTATATATTTTTACATTTATGAATTCAGTGTAAAATTACCTTTTCAATGACCTCCAGTTTTTTTGTTTTTGACGTGACGTTGCCGAGTTATTTGAAAAAATATGAGAATTCTGGTCGGAACAAGGTTTAATAAATTATTTTTCTCTGTGTGTATTACTTTTAACTTAGAAGATTTTTTATTTTCTAAATATGTAGACAAGAGATGTGCTACAACGCCACGACCACCAAATATTGACTATTATTACACAGGGTGTATTTTATACCAGCGCTAATTCAGGATATTTCAAAGTAAATTTTCTCAATTTTTTCAAATGGAACACTCTGTATATTATTGTACTTTTGAATTGGCACGTTCTTCGTAATTCTCATGGATTTTTATGAATAATATCAAATACCTAAAATCGATATTTCCAGAGATATTTTTACTTTTTCATTAAAAACCGTTAAATTATAATACTGTCACCCTGGTTTGATACAAATATCTATACCTACCTTATCTTACCGTTAAGTTCTTATAATTACTTTTTGGCTAGTTAGCTCCTCAGTGGGGGCGTGGGTTACTCGATTATTGACAATTAGTTTGAACAAAAAAAAAATTAACTAGTTGCAGGGGCGCCAAATGGTTTCCTTTTCCCTTTTGGGTTTGCCCTGAAGCCAAAATGGGAAGTGGTAATAGTGAAGGAAACCATTAAGTCTCACTATAACTTTAATAAGAAGACAGACGATATATTAACATTTACATAAACTACAAAAATGTGTCATTTTTGGCACAGCAGATACATAAATAATAAAATGGTATAATAGCCTACTTATGAGTGCACTCAGGAATTGTTCTAGTGTGATTATAATGATTGAACTTAAAAGTATTAACTTACTACCCCTAAATGTACTATTCTGGTTAATATTGATCAATCGTTTGAAACAATGCTTGCTTACTTATGGTAAATTAAGACAAAGAAAAGAAATAAATATTTTTCCGGGTACTTAGCTGAACAACCCCCTTTCTTGGGGAAGGATCGCTGGCGTGTCACCCCCTTTGGTTTCCCTCTAGACAGTCGGAATTTTCAATTGTAATCGATCCACGAGGTCTTCGCTGTACAGGGCCGCATGCTGAGTACTATCTTACCAATCTTAAATACCGTGAGGTTTCAAGTTCGCTTCCAGAAAATGATACGGCTTATGTAGCATATGTACCAAAACGCAAAATAAACGCCTAAAATCACAAAACTGCAATTAACGAACTTTTACTTATACGCGTATAGACCATAAATTTTCATTAAATTAATTGAGTGCTTACCTCCAATGTCGAATCCCCTAACAATGGAGACGTTTAAAAAATTGATTCGTAAGTGGCTCTAAAAACTGCCTTCAAGACGGTGCCAACTCAGCAACAATATTGAACCCAATAGGCGACGTCTTATTTGGTGGCTAGTATTGGTGATAAATATCCGTATATCACGTAATAAATCAATTGTATTTCCAACCGCACACCAACCTAGCTGGCCACTTTTTTTTTACAAAACCCAAACAAAAAACACGATCTATCGTCCCTCTCTACGTACAATGCGCTCCGGTCGGTCATTTATCGATATTGATAGCTGTTACATTCAAAAAGGGATGCCTCGAGTAGTATCAAACTGATATTAAAATCCGACTGGGCCAAAAATAATTTCTACACGTAAAGGTATATTTCACAAAACCGTAACAATACTTCTCATTTCGAACTTATCTAGTAGCCATGATTTTGGTGTAAAAAATAATTCAAAGTAGTATTAAATTTTGATACGTTTTGGTTGCATCAGTAGTATTTTTTCACAGTTTAATCACATTTGTGTCTATCTTAAAAATGTATACATAATCGTTTAATAGTAGGTACATAAAAGTTGACATAAATGATAGGAACAGAAAATATGTTATTAGGTAATACAAAAATTGGCACTATTTTAAAAATTTAGTTATTTTGAACCTAATTTAATGAAACAAATAATACCTAGTATTCATAGGAACTGTTAAAAGTGGCCTCTCAGTACATCTATGCATTTCTGTAGACAATATTTGAATGATCTTAATGAATGATTTCTTAAAATATCTACAGTAATTTCCTGAAAAACTTCTCTTGTTCTTTCCTTCGTTCATATTTTCTTTTGTAGTTATAGAAGCTTTGCACACTTGCTCCTTAACATAGCCCCACAAAAAGAGGTCTATTTTGGTCAAATCAGGGCTTCTGGTAGGCCAACTATGGCGTCCTCCTCTTCCTATCCAACCATTTGGAAAAGCGTCGTTTAAATGTTCGTGAATATCTGCAGTGTGGTGCACAGGTGCTCCATCATGAAGGCACCATAGTGTCTCCCTAATATCACTGGGAATATCCTCTAGTAGTTCTTCCGAGCTGTCTTGCAAAAATTCCAAATAAATTTGACCATTCATACTTGCATCAAAAAAATGTGGTCCTAATGGTTTTTTTATGAAAAAGTAAAAATATATCTGGAAATATCGATTGCATGTGTAGGACATTATTCACAAAAATCGTAGAGAATTAACATGCCAATTCAAAAATACAATAATATACAAAATGTTCCATTTGAAAAAATTGAGAAGAATCACTTTGAAATGTCCCGAATTGGCGTTAGTATAAAATACACCCTATATAATTATAATCAATATTTGGTTGTGTCATTGTAGTACATATCTTGTCTACATAATTGCAAAATATGTCTTCTTAATTAATAGTAATACACACACAGCGAATGAATTTGTAAAACCTTATTCCGAAAGTTCCCAAAATTTTCATATTTTTTTTAATAACTCGGCAATGCCACGTGAAAAACAAAAATCTAGAGGTCATTGGAAACGTTATTTTACTCTGAATTGCTAAATGTAAGAATATATATGATGTTCCATTAAAAAAAAAATGATCTCGAAGATGCTCCGCTGTAGCGAGCCACCCTATATAGTTCAAAATATTTTTAAAATGTGCACCTCTTGACATTATACCATTTCCATAAAAAACAATTTTCAAAAGTCTTCTAATAAGGCCAATATTGCACTTTGACGCTATTGGGACACCCTGTATAGGAAAATGTAATTTATTTTATAATCATTATTATTGTGTATTGAGTTCTTCGTGAATGATAGTTTTTATCTGAATATAGTTGTGGGAAGAAATAAGACTCTTTGTTCCTGATTTACACAATAACATAAGTTCTCACAAGGGTGCCTTTCTGTAGAATAAATCTGATATAGGTACTGTTAAAGAAAAAATGCAGGTTGAACACCCTAAACATAATAATAATAAATGAAGACATATGACGGAGGACACTAACATTTTGCATGTAACATAGTTATTTTAGATAGAGCGCCAACAAAAAACATGCAGACAGATAGATAAATGAAATTAATAAGCCTTATTTCCTTAATCTATCATCACCAAGCCAGTTTCAATAAAGTAGCATTAACAACATCAACATCGATAGCTCATGTCTAAGCGATAATAGTGACGTAGCGGGGAAAGAAATAGTAAATAATACAGATTCTGTAAGTACCGGAGCAAAATATATTTTATCTCCAAGACTTTCAAATAGTTGTTATCTACATATCTTCAATAATTCTGGCTATAATCATTTTCAACATTTATCATGTAAATAAATCAATGTTTATTTCCTACTAATATATTATTTTAATACAGTATTATATGTTTATAATATAAACAAATAAAACTCTGGTCCCACATATGGCAAGCCTTGTGGGTCACCGTGTAACTTATTTATAGTTATAATAATATCCTCTATGCCTATGTTCTGTACTTTTAATTTTTTCTTATAATTTCTACATTTCGCAATTCTGCTTAATAATATAATAATACGTATATCTATAGCTATCTATAAGTACTTATTTCTTAGTTCAATAATATACCTATATCTATGTTTTTATTTTTATTTATTTCATTTTTGTCTGCTTTTTTCTTTCTGTGGAATATGCAATGTATGAGTGAATGTTCTTTATTTTTTATTTATTCCTTTATTGTTTTTTTCTTATAAATGTTCTTATTTAAATTCAACTAATACCTGCATTTTTGAGCTTCTTTCTCCAGCGTCAACTGTTTTATACTTCTGTTAAAGCTTTTTAGTGAAACTGAATTTTTTACATATAAGGATAAATCGTTAAAAAATCTAGGAGGCAAATATGTATGTTACCCTTGTTCAACACTCACCGCTATTTTAGTTCTTAACTGTATATTACCTTGTATATTTCAAGTAAGGACTTCCCTACACTCAAAATACGCAACAAAAACTTTACGAAATGATTATATAGTCGTAGGCCATGGCGCCATGCCTGCCATCAAGCGATCCGACGCACATTAAAAACTAATAAAGGTAAGCGTGTCAATTTGCGAACAGCAGTACAAAGAGTCAATGTCAAGAAGGTAAGCGGCTCCAAATAAACCAAGTATAAAGTACACAAGTTAAAAAATAAAGAAACGGAAAAAAGATATCAACAGCACAGAGAATAATACGTAGAATCAATGTTGCACTAAGACTTAATATGAAAACCAGACAACTACAGAAATGTGGAACAGATGCAAAGAAGTCCTGAAAACGGCAGCAGAAGAAGTGGTGGGAACAACAGCAACAAACAGCTAGCCGACTGGTTCGACGGAGAATACTGCGAAGCAACCGCCAAAAAGAACGAAGCATATAAAATCATGCTACAGCGTAGGACAAGGGCGGCGGTAGACATATACAAGAATCTCAGAAGGGAAGAGAAACGCGTACACAAGCGAAAGAAAAGGGAGACAGAAAACCAACTATGAGATCAGCTTGAAACCCACCGAAACCAGAAGATTCTATCAGGAACTAAACTCATCAAAAAAGGTTTTTAAGCCAAGAACTAATATCTGTAGAGACAGGGAAGCAAACCTAATAAACAATAAAAAAGATATCCTATCCAGATGGACAGGGCATTTTCAAGAGTTGCTGACAGGTGAACCAACCGAACTCTCGGAGTTCGAGTTCCTGAACCAAGAACAACTAGAACCTCCAACAATGGATGAAGTGGCAGCGGCCATAAAAAAGTTGAATAATAACAAGACCCCTGGCAGTGATAACATTCCAACAGAACTCTTCAAACACGGTGATAAAAAACTAGTTGAGTACATGTATAACATCATCTGTAAAATTTGGGAAGAGGAATACATACCAGCAGAATGGAGTTTGGGACTCATGTGCCCACTGCATAAAGAAGGAAATCAGCTAGATTGCCAAAACTATAGGGGAATAACTCTCCTCAAGACGTCATACAAGATCCTATCTAACATCCTAAATGAAAGACTGAAACCGTTCACCAAAGCCCACATCGGAGAATACCAGTCGGGGTTCAGACCAGGCCGTTCAACCACAGACCAAATATTCACTCTATGCCAAATCCTAGAGAAATCTAGAGAATTTAACATTGATATGCATCACCCTTTCATCGATTTTAAAGCAACGTGTGATAACTCATTAGGCCGAAACACTACGAAGCCATGGACGACCTCGGAATACCAAAGAAGCTAATATGTCTCATTAAAATGACCATGGTTGACACCACGTCCGCAATTAAAATCCAGAGCGACATATCGGAAGCATTCGAAATACACAATGGGCTGCGACAGGAGGATGCGCTGGCGTATCAGTTATTTAATATAGCCTTGGAGACAATCATTAGAGATGCCAATCTTGAGACCAGGGGAACAATATTCACTAAGTCAGTCCAGACCTTGGCATATGCAGACGATGTCGACATAATAACAAGAACGGCAAGAAAGTCTACAGAAACTTTCTTGGACCTAGCAACGGCAGCGGGGGCCATGGGACTACAGGCAAACGACAAAAAGACAAAATACATGCCAACTATTTTGCAGACAAGAGCTGGTGACGTAGGACAAAATTTAGTAACTGGTAATCACAACTTTGAAGCAGTCAGAGAATTTACCTATCTAGGTACTCAAGTCGATCCAAACAACAACATCTCGGGAGAAATTAAGCGGCGCATAGTGACGGCAAACAGATATTACTATGGCCTTCCCAGGCATTTCTCCAATAAGCGACTGTCACAAACAACAACTGAGAATATTCAAGACCTTATAATCCTTGTATTGTTATGTGGATCAGAAGCGTGCACCATCACAAGAGCCGAAGAAACCTCCCTACTTTGTTTCGAACGGAAAATGCTGCGAAAAATCTTCGGGGCAATATGCGAAAACGAATTATGGAGGCGCAGGTATAATTTCGAGCTATATAACCTGTATAAAAACAAAGCGAAGGGCAGAGATATTGTCACAGTGGCCAAACTAAACAGACTGCGCTGGGCAGGACATGTGGCTCGAGCCAGTGAAGCGAATCCCATTAAAAAGTGCTTAGCATAGAATGTAGGAAACAGAAAGAGAGTTAGGTTAAAGCTTAGATAGGCCGATGGTGTAACACAGAATGCCAGAAGTATCGGTGCCCCCAACTGGAGAGTAAGAGCACAAAATCATCAGGAATGGCGGAGGATGCTTGAGAAGGTCGAGGTCCTTGCAGGGCTGTAGCACCAATGATGATGATGCTGATGAGTACAAAGAGTACCGGACTTTAATGAGGTCGTAAAGTTCTTGTTGCGTTTTTTAGTTCCTGGGAACTGATTACTTCAACTATACCATATCTCACAGATATGGTCGATGGGATCTAGTTCATCGCGACAGATATATTGTTCTGCAACAACATTTAAAAAATATAATTATTGTCGCAGATCTAAAATGTGTGTCTCACGGATGATATCAGTGGATGGGAATTGTTTTCCTTTCCTAGTATTATTTTTAAAAACTTTTTTGCAACATCACCAGCGGTTTAATGTGGTTGTAAGTAGTGCTACCGCAACCTCTTAATTCATTTACAATTTACTATTTACGTGAGTATCCCCATGTAAATTCGAATCCAAGTGAACTCCTACATATTTAATTATATTGGCCTTTTCTATTTTAAGATTTTCAGAACCTTGCGCAATCTGTAGCCAATTAAAGTTTAATAAGGTAGTTTTATGCGAGGGGAATGGTAAAAATTTCGATTTAGGAAAATTTATCGTCATAATTTTTTTGTCGAAAAAGTTTTATATGTTTCCTAAATTTATTTCAGTTTCAGTTTTTATTTCTACCAAATAGTTAGCTATATAAAAAATATCCCTTTCGCCGACAAAACTAATGACTATTCTAGAACTAAGGGAGAGTAACTCATTAACATACAGCGTGCATAAAATTAGGTTAACACGGCCTCTTGTGGAACATCATATTGCATGAGAGATTCTCTACTATGAGCTCTATATATTTGAACTTAAGTAGCTCTTCACTAGTGCTAAAGGAGTACCTCTAAACCCTACATTAAACAGTCTATCAGTTGAGAATGACAAACGGTGACAAAGGCCTTGGAGAGATTTAAGGAAGTGCAGAGAGCAGGCTTGCCTCTTCCAACTGAAACCGAATGTTTGTCTGATAGTATGTATACTATGTTTAGTAAAAAAGTTATCTATTCATAAACACCGACCTAAGCAAAACTCACTTAAATATTGAACAGGTATTAAATGTATTAGAATTTCGAATTGGTTGTTAGGGTGGTCAAAGAAAAATATTGAACCACAGGACTTAGACCCCGTTGGGCCCCTTGTTCTTCCTCCTTGTAGAAAAACTCTCACCTACGCCTCCAACTAACCTAACCTAGGAGCATCTCCCTTATATCGGCCAAAGTAAGTCAACGTTCTCCCGAAATGGATTCTCTGATTGATGAGACGGCAGAACAGTCACAGACTACATGTTGGACCGTCTCATCCGTCCCAGAATGGATTATTAAACGTATTAAGTTCGTTAAGTTTTATAAGAAAATGTACTCAATACAATATTTTTTACGAATTAAAATGGTCATATTATCTCTCTTCATATTGACCACATAATTACAACTATAAATATGTATAACTTTCTAAAGTTAATCTAAAAATTTTGTTCTCACGTATGTATCTATTGAACTAATTAATATTTTGTCTTTGATATTTTATTCTTTCCCATACTTTTATATTGCATTCAGGAGAACTTTTTCGTTCCAAATTAATTAACCATTATCTAGAATATTTTAGCTAGGGAGGTGGTTGTACATATTTTTAAATGATATTACCATGTGGCAGAGGTTTATAATACTGACGTTCTAAGTAAAATAAATAGCACGAACCATTTCTGGCATTGTGTTGTTTCTGGGTTATCAATTGAGAGCTATTTAAATCTGTTTTTTTAAAAGGCACTGTAAATTTTTTTATTATGCCTTCTCTTTGATTTAAATGTAAGAGCCAGATGTTTTCCTTGCTACATTGTAGTATTGTAAACTTGCAAATAAATGGAGTACCTATTAAATGATGTTACAATAGGCATATCATTTAGGATAAATGTATAGAAAAACTCATATTGCGCAAATTTTTTTATGCAAAATTTATTATATATTTCAATTAATTATGTGATTAATTGTTCATTCGCTGACTGTGTGGCGGCCTGTACTGGATGGCAATACCCACCCAATTATATAAACGGTAGTTATGAACCTCTAGTTAAATGATTATATAGGGTGACCACGAGTCAATTTATGCCCCCAATATTTTGGTTGTTTTTGTATTTAAAAATTTGGTTTTTGGTACACATAAATTAGACAATAATGGGCTACTTTTGGACTAACAGGAATGAAAATATCGCTTCCGATTGAACCGGACATCAACTTTTTTTCTTAAATGGAATGACTATATTTTTTTGATGGATAAATCTCTAAGTGCAACAATTTTTTCAGATGTAAAAAATTCCAAAAAATAAGTGAGGTACGAAATTTTTTTAAATTTTTTAAAAATGGCCGCGTCAGATGAATGCGATGTATTAATTACAAAGTAGGATATGGAAATTATTGATAAGGTCGTAGACTTGTCTGTAAAGGAGAAAATGGTTGTTTGAATTACTGATAGATACCAGTATTTTTAGATTTGTTTCAAAAAACGGAATTTAATTTTCATTTTCATAGGGGTCCTATGGAATTTTTTTTAATGGAACTATGCTATTTTTTATTAATCAGAAATAATGATTCATAAACTATAATTTTTTCGCCATTAATCATTTCTTAATGATGTCCTTCGTAATAATAGAAGTATTTTTAAAAAGTAAGCGCCAACAAATCATTTTAATAAGGTACCTATCTATATTTAAATCCAAAATTGCAGATAGCCATGAAAATGACAGACATTCGCAACAATTGAATTATTCTTGACTTACCCACTAATTTTCTGAAGCAAATGTATTAAAGTAGTTATAAGCACGAACTTTGTATGGACAGAGATATCCAGAAAGAAGAAACTATTTCGTCCGGTTGGAGCATCAATTTAGAACTGAACCTAGTATAGAAATTGAAGAAAGATTTATTGTGTATGAAGAAACGGAAATTAATGTATTAGCTTTAGTGCATGTTGACCCAACCATTTCGGTAAGACAAATTGGACATGAATTACTAGTTTCCAAAGAATCAGCCAGGAAAATTTTAAAGAAACACGACTATCGTTCTTATAAATATCAATTGCATCAATTTTTGTATGAGAATGATTATCAACGGAGAATAACCTTTTGTAATTGGTTACAGTTAGGCCAATTAAGAAATGAGAATTTTATCAATTTTGTTCTCTGATGAATCGATATTTACAAACCTTGGGTTATTTAATCGAAACAACACTCGATATTGGGCAATTGAAAATCCTGACATTATGACACAGGGGCGGTTTCAGGCGCGGTTTGGGTTCAATGTTTGGTTATACCATATCATAGGTCCAATCATTTTTGACGGAACTCTAACTGGACCAAGATATCTAGAATTTCTCCAAAATATAATAGTTCCACAGATTAATCAAATTCCCAATACCAATATAGACGAGGTTTACTTCCAACAAGACGGGGCTGGACCACACAATGCTATTATCGTTAGGGATTACTTAAATCAATTATTTCCAGATCGTTGGAGGGTCCAGTCAAATGGCCTGCAACATCGCCTGACTTAACCCCACTCAATTTTTTTGTTGGAGCGCATTTGAAAAATAGAGTCTACATGACTGCTCCAACCACAAGGCAAGGTCTGGAAGAAAGAGTTCGACATGAAATTGCACAAATAACACCTCAACAATTACAGAATGTTAGACGTGCAACGATAAGTCGCGCTACTCTATGTATTAATCATAACAGTGAACAGTTTGAACAATTTTTATAATGGTTTATTATGATTTAGGTTTTAAATAGTTTTGTTATTCTATTTATTCATGGTTGTAACGTATTATTCAAATTATTTCTTGTTTAATTTGTGTTTACTTCTTAAAAATACTTCTATTATTACGAAGGATATCGTTAAGGAATGATTAATGGAGAAAAAATTATAGCTTATGAATCATTATATCTGATTGATAAAAAAAATTGCACAGTTCCATTAAAAAATTTTCCATAGGATCCCTACGGAAAGGAAAATGGAAATAAAATTCCGTTTTTTGAAAAATACCTAAAAATACTGGTACCTATACGTAACTCAAACAACCATTTTCTTCTCTACAGACAAGTCTATAATCTTACTTATAATTTCCATAGCCTACTTAGTAATTTTCTTACATCGCATTCCTCTGGCGCGGCCATTTTGAAAAAATTAAAAAATTGTTCGTATCTCACTTATTTTTTGGAATTTTTTATATCTGAAAATGCTGTTGCACTTAGAAATTTATGCTTAATGTGAAACCATCAAAAAAATATAGTCATTCCATTTAAGAAAAAAAAGTTGATATTCATTCCTGTTAGTCTTTTTTTTTTTTTGAAGGGGAAACTCATCATGAGCACCTGAGCTTAGTGTCTAGCGCCACAGGTAGTGCCGGACTTCAACCGGCTAAAACCCCTCCGGCTCTTTAGTGTTTCCGACTAGTTTGGAACTGCTTTCGCTTATCTTCAAACCAGCTGGTCATTTGAGTTGTTATGAATTCCTCCATGGGGTCAGCCCCATCACTCTTTCATCCTCTTCCTTCTTTTTGATAATGCAAGTTATCGCCTCCTCCGCCTTTCTCCAGTTTTCCTCTGTTTCCAGCATTCTCTCTATCATGTCGCCCGGGGACAGTAACGGCGCCCCACCGCGCCGCCTGTCTTCCCTCCACCTGTTGCATACGAACACGGTGTGGTCCGCGTTGTCGGCCTCCCCACAATATATACATTCTCGGCTATCAATCTTACTAATATCATTTAAGTATTCCATGAAGCACCCATGTCCACTCAGGGCTTGGGTAAAATAATACCCCACTTCCCCATGTCTCCTTTTCATCCACGTCCTTACATTTATAATAAGGCGTCTAGTCCACCTTCCCTTGTGTGCGACCTCCCATCGCCCCTGCCACCTTTCAAACAGCCTGTCCCTGGCTTCTGCCTTCGCAACTTCCTCATAGACTTCCAGCCGCTCTTTGGCCATCAAATCCAGAGGGGGGTCCCCGCCACCACCAATACTGCTTCGTACGAGATAGTTCTATATGCGCTGCACACCCTTATCACAGCGCAACGCTGGATCCTGGTCATCCTGCTCCTCGTCCTGTCCACTTTCATCATACTTTCCCAGACCGGGGCCGCATACGAGGGTAGAGTGCACGACGCTGCACATCAATCTCCTCTTGCTAGCTCTCGGTCCGTGAGTGTTGGCCATAAGTCTTCCGATGGCTGTGGCTGCCTTTCCTGCTTTTTCGGTCGTTTTCGTGGCGTGAACGCCAAAGTTCAACTTAGAGTCCAGCCAAACCCCTAGGTACTTCAGATGGTCACCTGGGCGTATCTCCACTGGTCCCACCCTAACTTTCATGGGCGGTAGGTTTCTCTTCCTGGCGATAACTAGGAACTTCGTTTTCTCAGCAGCTAGCTCGAGCTGCATCCTTGCTAACCATCCCTCGATCTTTCTGATGGCCTCATTGGCCGCCTGCATTATGTGGACTGTCCACCTTCCAGTCACCGTTATGGCCAGATCGTCCGCATAACCGATGACTTTCACACCATCTTGCCATTGCAATCGGAAGACATCATCAAACATAATGTTCCACAAGGTCGGCCCAAGCACCGAACCATGCGGAACCCCACACGTGATATTCTTCCAAACAATTTCTCCCTCCGTCTCATACCCGATCATCCTATCCTCGAAGTAGCTCATAATAACCCTTACGAGGTACGGGGCTATCCCCATACTCTGCATCTTCCTGATAATTATCGCCCAACCCTCCGAATTAAAGACATTTTTGACGTCCAGTGTCACGACGGCGCATATGCTCTTTGCGGCTAGGGCTTCCTCGGCCGTCTCCTTTAGTAGTCTAATGGCGCCGACCGTCGATCGTCCTTTCCGGAAACCGAATTGGCTTTCAGATAAGCCCCCCTTCTCAGCTATCTCCTTTTCCAGTCTCTCAAGTATCAAGTACTCAAGAAGTTTGCCCATTCAATTTAATAAACATAGCGGTCGGTAGGATGATGATTCCTCCACCGGCTTACCTCCTTTCTGGATCAGGACGACCCTAGCCTTCCGCCATCTGCCCGGAAAATCCCCCCTCTCTAGAGCGCGGTTCATTACCCTTAAAATCTCCCCTGGATACTCTTCCGTAACTATTTCAGGCGGAATCTCATCTAAGCCTGCCGCCTTCCCACTTTTGAGCCTGGCACGTGCTGCCTCAAGTTCTTCCTCCGTAAACGGTGGGACCGCAGTCACCTCTACCGCCCTCCACCTAACTATGTCCCTTTCTGGGAACAGAGCGCTCACCACTTCAGCTACCTTTTCAGCTGGCAGGGCCGCGGGGGATTTCTCATTTGTCGGGTAGCAATCTTATAGCCATCTCCCCAGACATCCGTATCCACACTCTCACATAGTTCTCTCCACCTCTCTCTTTTTGATCTTTTAATAGCCTCTCTCAAGTTTCTTCTGGCATTTCGATACTCCTCCAGATACAGGTTCTCCCCAGGCGCTTCTGCTCTCCTATTCTGCCTTGTCCCCTGCCGGCAGATCGCGATGCATTCTCTTCTGAGAGTTGCGATCTCTTCCGCCCACCAATAGACCTCCGTCCTCAAATTCCTGTTAGTCTAAAAGTAGCCCATTATTGTCTAATTCATGTGTGAAAAAACCAAATTTTTAAATACAAAAACAACCAAAACATTGGGGGTGCACATTGACTCGTGGCCACCCGGTATATATCTGTAATCAAATTATCAGGTAAAATTTTTAGGTTCATTATTTTGAATATTGAAAAAAGATGTAAATTTAGATAGAATGTACTTGTCATAAAAAGTGTATGACTTTTTATTATCTCTTTTGATCCATCCATTTAATCATTTTTTTAAATTAAGCCTAAAATCAGAGACTTGCACGTCTGTCTCTAGTATTTTCTATTTCTAGGGACTATGCTGAAGATAATACAATCCGGGAGAAATGGATATAATAGTTTAACATAGTTTTATTTTTTATTACACATTTAATATTATTTTTATTAAAAATGTTTGTACATCTGCGTATTGTAATTTCGTTATCTATACTATGCCGTTACACAATATATCCAGACACGATAAAATAATTTAAGAAAGTTTTATTTTGCAACTTTGAAATTAATTTTTGCAGAAAACCTCTTTACTCAGTTCTTAGAATTCTAATTTGTTCAGATATAAACTACATTACATATTATTATCAACGAAGATACAACCATACCTAAATTTCCACTACTTCCCTGCTTATTTGAAGAGCTGTATCTCCCTCATGAATCATTTTACGGATTATGTGCAGAGTACTTACTTTCTTAGTTTCATAAGTACAGTATGACCTCAATATTTCTGACGTTTTTTATAGTTTTTTGTTGGGCACGCTCTTAATCACACTATATTGGCATAGTTTGTGACTTTATATTTTTGACTTGAAGTACATTATTTTCGAAAATTCATAAATAATTATTGTTTTATTGGTCATATTGACACACAAAAGAGTGATAAGCGAGAAGTAGATAAGGATATTTTCTTGTTATTGCAGAAGTTGTTGGAAAGTAAGTAATGTAATATAAAACAGCTATAAGTTTGATTTGTATCATATTTTCATCTTTTGTATGTATTAACAATAAACACATATAAAAACTTCACACCACACATTCACCCTATAGTAAACGGCAGTTTGAACCTCCATTAACATTTTTAATTAAATGATTGAAATAAAATAAATTTCGTTTAATAAACTAACACAAAACAGTCACACAACCTTAATGAACCATTTTGTCATGTTTCTTTATTGGTCATTGGTGTTCGATTATTTCATTTATTTCAGTTTAATTAAAGAATTATTTAGTTTGATTTGATTGACCCCTTAATATATTCCAGTAGAGCAAACATATTGGAGATACATAATTTCCACATATTATCTGAGCTAGAAGTTGATAGGATTAGTACAGTATACAGGGTGTTGCATCATGAGAGGGACATAGCTTAATAGGAGATAGAGAACATCAGTGGTAACCGGAACCTCCCATAGAAATGTCTCATTGGGCCTTTACTACGAAGTTACAGGGTGTTAAATAATTTTTGGCCAAACCTGTTTTTTATCATAACTTTGACAGGGAATGAAATAACGGATTCATATTTGGTACGGCTAATGTACTAACGAGCCCCAAGAGGTACATGTATAAAAAAAAATATATCCAGGTCCGGACTCACTATAATTTATGTTTCTTCTTTGCATCAATAAAACATCACCCTGTATATATTTTTTTGAAATTTTGATACGATATTCTAAAAGAGCAAGAAAAAACAAACAAAATGGCCTATTTCATTTTTTTGTTACACCTTCGTGGTTATTTAAATACGTTGTTAAATGTGAAAGAAAATGGATTACAGAACCCTATTAAATGAGAGGCACGTGAAATAAATAGTTTTATAACTAAAATTTGCAAAAATTCTATTGAGCCTAGGTGGTCTGGGTGAATCCTAATTCCGGCACGTTTTAAAGGTCCATTTTGGTAAAAAAACTGTGGTCCTAATAAGTAATCGGGTATGAAATAACAAAATTTTTAATCAATCACGGTAGGCTTGTTCAAAGAATAAAAGTGACGGATAATTTAAACCATTTAGGCCTAAGCAACCAGTTACTTTGATCAAGAAAATCATCAACATTTTATACTTAATAAAAATTGGAAAAGAGAACAAACTAAAATCTACATAAATAAAATATTTTCCATTCAATTAACAATAAATAACAAAACAATAACTAAATGTGTTTAAAAATAAAACGTAATTGACACTAAAGTAAATTTTCAAAATGTCCTCCCCCACATTCTGTGCATTTTCTTGCGCGTTTAGAAAGGTCACCAATTGCTCGACGTATCATTTCTGGATTATTCCGTATTTCGTCGCAGGTTGTAACGATGCGCTGGATTAAATGTTGTCTACTTTCAATTTCAATGCTATAAACCTCGTTTTTTAAGTGGCCCCATAAAAAGTAATCACAAGGGTTACAATCACGAGATCTTGGTGGCCATTCATGTGGACCCCCGCGTCCAATCCATCTATTAGGGTACACATTGTTTAAGTGTTCTCTTACTTGAAGGTTAAAATGTGGTGGGGCCCCATCATGCTGAAACAACATGCCTTTTATACCGATATTTTCTAACATATTCGGTAAAATGTTTTGAAGAAAATCAAAGTAAATTTCACCATTCAAACTTTCTTAAAACAAATGTGGCCCTATCAAATGTCTATTCACAAGTCCGACCCAAACATTTACAGAAAACCTGTGTTGCGAACGGCGTTGGCGTACCGCATGTGGGTTTTCCTGTGCCCATTTATGATTATTTCGTGAATTGTTTACTCCATCCCTTGTAAATTGTGCCTCATCCGTAAATAAGGTTCTGTAAATGACTGGGCGATGGTTAGACAACCAATGACAAAATGCCAGGCGGGGGATATCGTCGCCTTGTTGAAGACGCTGTACCTGCTGGATATGATATGGATGGTAACGTTCTCTTTTTAGGGTTCTCCATACTCGCCAATGAGGAATACCAGTTGCCAAACTGATTCGTCTAGTGCTCATATTTGGGTTTTCTTGAACTACGTTTATAATATTGTTTTGTTCCTGCACACCTTGTTGTAAAACACGCTCCACAACTGCAGAATTAGGAAACTTTCCGTGTTGTCTTGCATACTGGAACACCGTACTAAAGGTTTTATGATTAGGGCATCGACGACCAGGAAAACGCAGCCGATATTCTCTTTCCGCCGACCTACCATTTCCATTACAGAAACCATAGATGAATATTATGTCAGCATATTCCACGTTTGTAAATTTTACTGGCATAGTTAAAATATTTTCACAAGTTTTCACTAACTAAATGCGGATTATTGACACATTAAATTACTAACAAACAATTATTCATCTGTTTAGGAGATTTCTTTTTATTATCTGTCTCTTTGAACAAGCCTACTGTGATTGATTAAAAATTTTGTTATTTCATACCCGATTACTTATTAGGACCACAGTTTTTTTTACCAAAATGGACCTTTAAAACGTGCCGGAATTAGGATTCACCCAGACCACCTAGGCTCAATAGAATTTTTGCAAATTTTAGTTATAAAACTATTTAGGGGCGAACGTAGGTGCGCCTTTACTATGTACATACTTCGGTATGCGATGTAAAGCAACGACAGGCGCGGTTAGTACTTGGATTGGTGACCATTCCAACGGAAACCGCGTTCTCGCCTCACACATCTTCCAGCGGCTTGTATATCAGTGTATGCGCGGAAGCTATACAACCTTAGGCGAGGGTTGTATAGGAGATATACCATCTTTCGGAGGGGATGTAAAGCCGTCGGTCCCTTGTCTATTAAATGTTAGGCAAGTAAAAGTTCCCTACTCTTCTTAAGGGAAGAGGTTCGGCAAAATTCCTGGTTGGGGGTAGCTCGCCTACAGGCGTCGGTGTTAGGCCTCAGTAGCGGAAATAGGCCGACGTTAAATAAATGTATAAAAAAAAAACTATTTATTTCACGTGCCGCTCATTTAATAGGGTTCTGTAATCCATTTTCTTGCACATTTAACAACGTATTTAAATAACCACGAAGGTGTAACAAAAAAATGAAATAGGCCATTTTGTTTGTTTTTTCTTGCTCTTTTCGAATATCGTATCGAAATTTCAAAAAAATATATACAGGGTGATGTTTTATTGATGCAAAGAAGAAACATAAATTATAGTGAGTCCGGACCTGGATATATTTTTTTTATACATATACCTCTTGGGGCTCATTAGTACATTAGCCGTACCAAATATGAATCCGTTATTTCATTCCCTGTCAAAGTTATGACAAAAAACAGGTTTGGCCAAAAATTATAACACCCTGTAACTTCGTAGTAGAGGCCCAATGAGACATTTCTATGGGAGGTTCCGGTTACCACTGATGTTCTCTACCTCCTATTAAGCTATGTCCCTCTCATGATGCAACACCCTGTATAACATTTATGATTCATCGATCTAAGAAAGATCAGTTCCAGTTTGTTACAAAAAGACCACAATGATGGTGTTCGGTTTCTTTTAAGTCATCGCAAAAAATGGTCGTTGTAATATTATTTTTAATATCAAAAAGAAATTTCTTTATTAAAAAGTTCTTAAAAAGTGTGTAAAAAATATTAATTACATGACTTTAGGTACACTATTAGAGTATTTTTGAAATCAGTATTGTACATTTTCAAAATCCATATGCAGTGTGCTTTTAGGTAACAGCCAAAATTAAAAAAAACCGACCCAGGCCCTAATTTTTCTCTTTTCGATACTGAATTATGTAGACCTCTATTAGTCGAACATATCTATTAAATTTGGCAATTTGCTACAACCATTAAAAATCACTAATTCCACTTCCAGATTTTGTATCCAAGTCTTATACACACTAAATCCCAATGTAATATTTTACTCTCTTTAATAATAGGGTGGGGATGGTAGAGGGGGTGGCTAACGCCAAAATAAATTTTAGACCTCCTTGGTCCTCGTACACACTAAATCTCAATTTAGTGTTTTACTCCCTTTAATAATAGGCTGGGGGTGGCAATGGGGATGGTAGAGGAGGTGGCTAATGCTAAAAAAATTACAGGGTCCCTTGGTTTTCGTATACACACTAAATCCCAATTTAATTTTTACTCCCTTTAATAACGGATGGGGGTGGCAATGGGGGTGATAGTGGGGTTGGTTAATGCTAAAAAAATTTTTGAGACGTTTCGTTCTTGTATACACACTGAATCATTTTAATTTTATTTACTCCTTTTCACAATAGAGTGGGGGTGGCATTGGGGGTGATAGTGGGGGGTGGCTGATGCCAAAAAATTTTTTAAGACCTTGACTTTTCGTACATGTCCTAAATTTCAATTTTATGGACTCTTTCCTGCTTGCCTTTGTCTATTTACCTTTATTTACCCCATTTAGCCCCGAACACTTCAACGGAAATAGATTAAAATATAATCTAGTTCCAGATCTTATTATAATACATAAGTGTACTAAATTTCAAGCCAATATCATAAACGGTTCCAGAGTAAACGTGCGCACAAAAAAGTTACAGACAGACAGACCGACAGGCAGAACTTTTTTTTTTCTCGCTCAAATTTAAAATCTCGACGTTTCATGACAATTTAAGCCTATTTTAAGAAAAAAAATATTTTTTTTGCGTTACTATACTTCCACTGGAAGTGTAAGTGAAATACGGCCAATTTTCATATTGGTAAAAAATTTAAAACTCGCTGTATATAAGAAACGAGGGTTCTGTACCCCTCATTAGCGTATGACCAGTCAGTTATTCACAGAACATCCTGTATACTCACATATAAATACATACATACACAAATATAGACGATGCTTCTTATTTATTTAATATTTTAATTCATCGTGTTATGTAACAGATTTCTAAAAAAAAAAAAAAAAAATTTGTCAATTTTGTCAAATATATTTGATTAAATCGGCCGGGCATCAAAATAAATTAAAAAGGAATCGTTTATATTCAAAACAGAAACTATAATGTAAAAATTTATTCGAACAAGACATAAGCCACTATGTAACCAGCAGACCATAATGGCACAAGACAAAATCACTGAAGGAGAACATCTTTAACGGTCGCGTGTCTTATTGTTTGCTTGCCAACCCCCTCTAAAAGGCACGCTTCTCTATACTGGCATATGGTATTTTCAAAAATTATCCGTTAAAAAGTGGGGAGAGCATTTAAGATAATATTCTTATTATGTAATTGTTAAGACGGTAGTTCTTTTTAAGTTTTCTGTGAACGAACAAGTAACTGGGTGTAATTTTTAAGACTGATTTTGTGCAAATATTTAATATAAGTGATACGAAGTGCAAATTGGATTATTTTAAAGTGTGATATAATTGTGATTTTCTTTACAATAATTATAATTTTGAGAAGCAACAGCAAGATTAAGATATTATTTTGTTACATTTGAATAGTAGTCGGTAAGTAAAATAAATAAGTACCTAATGTTACTACAAATACAAAGTTATTCAACTAAAACTGCCCAGACCAGTTGTTGAGAAACTGAAATCCAAATTCAGTTCTTGTGAAGGCTACCGAATTGATACTACCAAAGATTACATTATGAAGTTGTTGGCAGAGTGTTGACGATTATTATATGATCGTCGCGTCGCGATGCCTAGAAAGAAATGTTTAGATGATAGAAAGTTTCAAGCAGCATGTTGTTAAATTTTAAGACTTTTTCCGCAACACATATATTTATTTAAATAATTAGTTTTTAAATTACAACAATATTCATCAAGTGCTACTATTTTTACTTGCATGTAATATTTTTCAGTTTTCACAATGTTTGTCTTCAAATCTTGCATTCTTTATTTAACACATTTCCTGACATAATCAACTGATAAAATTTTGTACAGTTATTAAGATCGGATGACAATATAATATTCCACCATTACTTTTGCAAATATCCGAACGTAGGGGACGCGGGGGTGAAAATTGAATGTTTGTCTTCAAATCTTGCATCCTTTATTTGACACTCTTTCTGAAATAATTGATGAAATTTTGCAGAGTTACTAAGATTGGATGAGAATACAGTATTCCATCGTTACTTTTGCAAATATCCGTACATAGGGGGCGCGGGAGAGAAAATTGAAAAATCTGCAAAACGAAGGAGCAAGAAATCAAAACATATCGTTAAAAGACGAACTTTTATTGGGCGCTCTCTGGGGGATAAATTTGCGACTCCCCACGCCCCCATCCTCAGTCTAACCTAAATATATAATGTTTGTTATCTTTGAAAATCTAAATTAACATACCAGTTAAACTTAGGCAATGTTTGGTAATAATTTAATTAAAGTAAAAAAAAAAATAATAATGTATGACTACAAGAAAGAAAAGTAAAACATGCGCACTTTTTATTTGACTATATGAATTATTTTTATGTACGCATAATTGAAGGCAATATGTGTACAACGATTCAACCCCTTTCATACAATGATGCGTATAATCATACAACGTGTGCACGCCTTGCTTCTCTTGCAGTCATACATTATTAGTTAGAAAAGTCTTTAAAAATTTTTAAATTTTTTAAATTTATAACTACATTCAAATGAAATATGTATCAATTAGCGTGAAGGAGTGTACCATTTATAATTCAAAAAATTATAATTTGTTAATTAGAAACATTTATTTACGCAAATGAAAACACAATAAGCACCTAATTATTTAAAATTTACAAAATATAAATAATATAAAACACCACAGAAATTAGAAAATACATATTTTAAAATAAATAAGACTAAAACAAATTTTCGAGATTTCCTCCGTTTCCGATGTTCATATCGTAACAACGTGTAATTAGCTTAATACAGGAGGCTAATAATGTGTTTCAACTAATTGCTGGAAAACTTTTATAAAGTTGATATATTTGGTTACTCTCTGTACTCGATTCATTCCACTAGTATAGATACTTTTTATTTTATTTTTCTTTCTTTTTTTTCATAGTGCGTAGATGTATTAATATGATGTACAAATATATTTTTTTTTAGTGCTCGGTAATTAAATATATTAATTAATTAGGAATAGATACACACAAGATAAGCTCTCTGTGAGCTTAGGTTTCGTATTTGAACCTTTTAATTTTAGTATACAAGTATTTGATACTAATAAATTACAATATTTAAATGTTTTCTTTGGATATATTACCAACTCAATTATAAGAGCTGGCACAATATTTAAACTAATAATATATACTATTATGTCAATTAATTTCAAATTAAAATTATTATTATTCTATTCTAATTTATTAGTTTTTTTGCTCTCGTTGTAATAGTATAGCTGTGTAATTTCTATTTATTGTCAACTTAATAAACGCAAAAGAATGTGTACTTTTGATAATGCCAATGTCTTTTTGTGAAAGATTTACGGCATAGAGAATTAACAAAAAAATGTAATCACTTCTTTCTAGCTTTAACTACTATTTTGTTTTTATAGCATCCAAATCAACTTGGGTTAGAAAAATATGGATTATTTGACAGAGATTTTCTACAGTCAGCTACCTAAATTTCAGGTAAAAAATTTGGAAGTTAAGAAAATGCATAAGCGACCGCTCTCGAAAAATTAGTTACAAGGAAAAGTGTTTACGATCCTTCGAAATAGTGACTAGTTTAAGGGGGACAACCCTACGCTGAGTTCGGGTTCCCAATAGTTCTCTCGTGAGAGTTGTTGAACAACAGTTTAATATTCTTAATGTGTCACATGTTGCTAAATTTTCTGGTATTTTTTAATTTTTGTCAGGGCAATATAAAAAGTTGACATTAATATAAATATTACAATGTGTTTAATTTGAACAAATTCTCATTAATTATTGAATGTACAATTAAATTAAAACGATTTTAACACAATTTCTGTAGCATTTTGCTTAGAGGTATTTTTTGGTATTGGGCATCATCCATTAGTCAAGCATTATGTTACATGCCGACCAATACAAAGCTAACCAACCCAACACGATACTGAATAGGAATTAAATAGATGCGGTCCAACGCGGAAATGAAATAGACAGGTATCACAGGGTGTGTTAATTATCTTATGTTACGCTAATCTACATATTTTATAACAGATTTCTCTATAACTGAAAAGAAAATAATAGACGATTTTTAACATTTTCCTAAAATATAGTTGTGAAAAGTGTTTGGTGCTTTGAATTTTTTTAAACTTGATTAATAAGAATGGTAGATTCTCCCACTCTCTAAAAGGAGCTTGTGTCGGCAGTTGATATGTAGTACGAAATTTGATCGATTAGAGAGCTAAAAAAATTGTTCAAGTGTTCAATATTAAATAATTTTAAATAATGATTGTTTTTAAGTAAACACTGCTTTCAAATGTATTATTTTACTATATTTAAAATTCTCTACAAATTTTTCGACTTTTAAGGCCTTCATCAAGAGTGCTGCTACGTTTGATAGCCAAATTGTAAAAAGGTAACCTCAAAGATCTCCTCAGAGCCCGATAACAATCTGATCACCTTACAACCTCGGCTAATGATCCTCCTATATACTCTCAGGTTTTGGATTCTCGAGTTCAACAAGTGAGCCTATTCTATTGGACCTAGGTTAAAAAAAAAATGAGAGGTTATTAAGCGTTACTGTTCAATGAATAATTTACCAAGTGATCCAATGATAGAAATAATAAATCGTTATCGAGTTAAAATTTTATTCAGTTGAATAGAGTTCAGAACAATACAAATTTTGATATTAGTTTTGCAAATATATATACATATATATATATAGATATATATATATATGTGTGTGTGTGTGTGTGTTGTTGTACTTCCGGGTGCTCTCCCGCGTCGATGATTGACTCCTCCAGAAGTCACGGTTGTCTAAACGACGTTTCGGCAGAATCTCATCTGCCATCTTCAGGTTCTCACTGAAAGCTGCTTACTGTTGCTTCTCGTTGCTCGAACTGAACTGACGTTCCCCACGTTGTGCGGCTCCTTATATATGCTCCAGTCTAGGGCGCGCCTGCGCGGTTGGCTACGTGTTACCCGTCCCCCACCACCTGTGGTAGGCGTAGCGGGCGCCTGAGCCAACCCGACAAGTGGTCTCGCTGAAACGTCACGCTCTACGTGACTTCTCGCCGGTGGTCGGGTATCCTCGTGTCCAATCGGTGCCGCAGAAAGCCGTGGTTCTCCTTGATTGGTCCGCGATCGGCTCTGACTCCTCGTGATAGGTCCATTTCGGGCAGGTTGCTGTGCTTCTTCACTCTTTGTCAATACTTGAACATGCCTTCTCGTGATTGGTTCGTCCACGGTGGATCGTCGTGTGTCTTCGGTTACGTATTTTCCCACAAGAGCGGGCTTCAGGAACTGGGCAATCCCCCCGCCCGCTCTTGTGGGAAAATACGTAACCGAAGAACACGACGACCCGAGATTGTTAATGTCTCGACGTTTCGGCTCCCATTTTGGAGCCATTTTCAAGAGAGAAGGGGGTCAAGAAAAAATTATTAAAGAAAATAACGCTAGGAGTTCGTTAAACTGGTTCGATTCCCGGGTCTCAATCGGCCTACTCCCCAGATCTCACCACGATCCGTCTCTAAGGCCTCAATCTGCCTACTCCTTAGAGTGAACTCGGAGTAGCAAAATTATAATGGGGAACGACCAAACAAACAAAAATCTATATAACTTTTCCTCTAGGAACACTTTAAAAAAATGACAAATTAATAATTTTAATAGTTATTAATAGTTTGAGAATTTGAAAATCTCTGTCTGGGGCATGATACCTACAGTTCCCAAGAAACAATAGTTTATCACTTAGTTATAGCAGTCATCAAAGGGCGTAAAAACCATCACTAATGATATGCGGTACTAAAAGGAGGTAACGACTATCTTTTTGAAAAGCTGCCAATGAGCGATAATAAGTCGTTGGCATTCTTCAATTAATGCAATGAACATGGAGATGTAAGTTGCAGAAAAAATATTAGTATTTATTAATTCACACGTGTATGACGTTAGAAGAAAAGTTCCCGGTTGTTCTTGCCGAACTTGCTTCGCTTGTCCGTCGAATACATCCTCGACACAAAAAATATTACTTTTACTTCATATAAAACAATTTACCATGGTTAGCTGAATTTATCATTCTTTTGACAACATAATTTTTATATATTAAAACACTATTTATCTGCTTTAACTGAATAATGTATTGTATTAAATTATTATAATATAATTTTAAACGAGGTTTTTTAATAGAATAAATATTTTTTTGGTAAAAAGACAAATATTGTTTTGCAGTTCGTAACAATAGAGGTGGTGATTTTCATTATTTGAAAAAAAAAATATTTATTATATTTGGATATTTATTCACATTTCAGATTTATTTATATGCACAGCTGTAACTTGTTGAGCTGAAATTTCCTATTTACCTTTATTAGCATAAAACGATATTTGTTTCAAACATTAAATGAACTTGATTTAGTTGAAGTTAACTGGTACACTTTGCTACGGCAGTTTAGTCGGTACAAAAAAATTACGCAATAAACCTTCAATGATGCCGCGTTCGCTAATCAGTTAGAGTTAAAGAAGGAGGGACTCAGTTTTTATCAACCTTCTTAATATTTCTTGGCTAACAATAATCATATCATTTCTTCGTGTTTCGCTATATTTTGTACGCAACGGAGCCGATTCTATACTCCAGTAGCACGTGTAATATTTTAGTAGTACCATAAAACAGTTGTAAAACTACCGCAAAAGAAGACTGTGCCTGCGCGGCCTGTCATTTAAACCAATAAGCGGGGCAACGCACCTATTAAGCGGCGAGTGGTGGGATTGGTGGTTGTTCGCGTGTTCCTTTATACCGACTAAACTGCTGTGGCAAACTGTACTTACCAAATTAATAAATTGTATAATGGTAATAACTAAAAATGGAAACATTTACCTCTTAAATAAAATGTATAGCGAGTAGATAAAAACTAAGGATAAAACTGACGTTTACCTTTTTAATTATTTATAAAACGTTGAGCAGAATGTTTTCGCTTTTAGTTACTAACAGAAAAAAATTAAAACAATTTATAATTTTATAATTGATATACCTGCTCCTATGCTGACTTTAAGCAATTCGTATCTATTACTCGTGAAATCAAAACTTACCAATAAATGATGAGCTCCATATACACTAAAGCACTTTTCAGAAGGACGAAATAATGACATGCGCATTCCGTTCAACTCATTCGGTAAATTACAATTATTTATTATGACCTCTAGGCACATTAAAACGCATTGCCTCAATTATTCAAAAGTGCCAATAGGGTCACGGTCAGCAAGAGACTTAAGATTCCCCCAAAAATTATTCATCGGATCTAACTCAGGTGATTTAACAGGTCATGAGACCGATACACCATGTTCAATCCATCGTTGAAGAAATTCGGTATTAAGAAAATTTAAATCTCCAGACTAAATTGGGACCGGTGCTCGATCGTGCATGTACCACATTCGTCTGCACATCACCAAAGGTAAGTCTTCCAACAAATTTGGCAATGTTCGTTGTAAAAAATTTAGGTAAACTTCGCTATATTATCTAGTAGGTACTTCTGTAGGTCTGATTATTTCACTACTACAAGTTCCTCTCCAAATTAGCGCCGAATGATCGTTGAAAGTGCGTTCCTATTATATGCGAGTTTTCGCTTCGTTAAAGAAACGCAAGACGTTTAAAATATCCCTCATTTGCCGCATGTTTTCTCAAAATCCACGTACAATAACTCAATTCGCTCAACATATTCTTGGGGTTGTAGGAACACGATGATAGAAGTGGGAGTAGTGTAGGTTGATTTCTCCCAATTTCTTCGATACCACAAAATGGTACACTACCACATCGTTAGCGGGTAATTGAATTTTATCTTCTACGAGTTGCAATATTTAAACCTCATGTCCATAGACACGATCTGTTTCCCGAAGAGGTTGGTAAATGGTAACGACTGATCGTGGCCAAGCATAATGCCGGTAAGAGAACCTTTAAACGTAAAGATGTAGTAGCAGCTACATTTCCACGACATTATCCATACAATATGTGCATATCTGCGAGTTAAGTGCAGATAAGTGCACTTTTTTTAACAAATTGCTTGAAATTCAGTTTAAATCATCGTTTTAAAATACAGCACTATAAACTCTAAATTAAAGTCGATAATAGTATATTGCGTAATAAGTGTGATAGCCGGGCTTTTACACACACACGTACGTAAAATTACAAAACGAGATATAATCGAGTGTTGCATTCTCACAATAGCGATAAGAACGAGCCCACCACACGATATTTGTTCTACAACTGTGTTATTAGAGCAAGAAAACTCCATTTCATTATTTTTTTACAATCAAATAAACTATTTTATTAGTGAATAGCTGGCTTTGTGTGACAAATTTACAAACTTATACGTATACATGTAACATCCTCGGCAACAAAGTCAACAAAAAAAATTATTTGTTTTGATTTAATTTTTATACGTTTCAATCTACAAATATTGTGATTCTAAAGTTGTGTATCGACTGCGAGAGGCTGTCTCAGAATGCACGGTGCGTGCCTCGAGCCGTGTTTGCCTAAGGATATCTAGACGAGCAGGTCCCGGTAAGACGAGGTAAGGCGATCCAGTGAGCAGGCAGTTTTACAGCGAGGAAATAAACGACATCGCACATATCTTAAGGGTGCGTCGCGTGACGGCCTCGCACAAACAATACACACCTTAGTAATGACAATAAGTTGCAGTGATAGTGAAGGTGAACTTCCTAAATAAATTGCAAATATTGCAAAAATGCATACTTAAGAGTTATTTTTTTATTTTTGATTATTTTAAAAAGCTTAAATAAAACTAAAAGTTCTCTAAAATCAGAATATTTTAAATGGATGTCAGCACAATGTCAAATTTTGACATCACTTTCACTTTACCGCACATGTGTGGTCATGTAGTAGTTACCGCATGCAAGTTAATACGGTAACTATCTACTTGCCGCACGGTTATAGAAAAAATAAATTCTAATGATAGAGAAGAACGTGGTAGTTACCCCTAAAAAATGCAGGGACGGGGAGTCTGAAGGGGTGAGATTCTTTTAACATTATCCCTACAGCCTGACTGTTTTCTCTAAAATGGTTATGACGATTGTGATCAAGTTTGGTACATGGATAGTATCAGTATAAGAAAAGTCTTGATTTATTTATGAAGGTTTCTTATAAAATATGAAATTTATAAATCTATAAAAAAAAATTGTTCATAACTTTTTCTGACGAATCTTCATTTATGCAAGTTCAACTTTAACTTTACTAACAATCGGGTATCATTTACAATAATTTTCATTGCAGTGGTTTACTGATAATTTTTACTGACCTTTTATTAAAAAAAAAAAATTAATGCACTCATAATGTTTATTTTAAATATTAGCCATAGCCTTCAGTGTATAGTGAACTATATAGTATTACATTTATTTTAAAAACATAGTTATTACTGTTTGTTATTTACCACGTATTTCCAAATTACAAGTTTTAATAGACAGTTTATTGACAGTTTTCAAAGCAACGTGCAACGTTACTTTTTGTAGAATTCACATATTTAACGCTCCAGAATTACTTTGCTAGAATGATCAAAGTTACCGAACATCAAATTTGTCATGCTTCAGTTTGTGTTATGAGTTTTTTAAATTTACCGTGTTTGTGTAATATTAACTTCATACAGCTAGGTCAGTTATTAGAATGTTACCGGGACTAAATATCACGGAAATAAATTAGTTGTGATAACAACTGTTTTGGATGGTATCAACGCATTTAAACAGAATACTGCAATAAGGCTTCTGTATATAATGCATTATGGTAAAGTACAGATACACCATATTTACAATATAGAAAAAAAATAAAGTTATTTATTTCAAAAATAAAATTTGTTGTTTTAACAGTCAAAATTATCACAATTTGTCTCAATTTCCTTATTAGCTACCTCAATATATTACTGCTGGTTGCTGTTTATTCAATCTTATGAACGTTCGATTCGAGTATGGCTAGTGGTCGAGAGGTGAGCACACTTGCCTCTCACCCAAAAGTTCCGGGTTCGATCCCCGGTCGTGGCAGTGGAAAATACTGTGAGAGGGATTTTTTCACTATACACGGATATTGGGTGTGTGTCCCTTGTCTCTAAATGTGTAGCCCCCTCCCACACAAGGCTCTTCTGGAGCCTTCCGGGATAAAGGGGGTCGTAATTACCTGTGGTGTTATTTATTTATTTATTTATTTATTCGATGGGTAGTAACAGCTTCAATATAATTATCACTCTCCTCAGTATTCTTCAGGACTAAAACGGACGGATAATGATGTAAAAATGTTCAATTTTTAAATGTGTCAAAGAAGCTACTACATGGCAGTAGCATAGAGATGACATTGCTTCGTGTGCGATAAAG
Source organism: Leptura quadrifasciata (assembly GCA_963675555.1). Taxonomy (NCBI): domain Eukaryota; kingdom Metazoa; phylum Arthropoda; class Insecta; order Coleoptera; family Cerambycidae; genus Leptura; species Leptura quadrifasciata. The sequence goes on along the minus strand of OY776674.1, from coordinate 145,271,537 downwards.
CAGTGTCGGGCTCATAATTTGTAATTTTTAGTGTTTAAAATAGCATATAAAACTTGGTTTAATTATTTGTTCATATTAATGTTACTATATCAAACTATATCAAATTTTGGAACAGATTTCGGGTTTATTGCAAAATTTAAACCTTTAGATAAGACAAGCCTGCCTGAAATGAACAAAACTCTGTTTGACATATTAATGACAGTCCTGTCAATTATAGGATTATTATTTATATTTTACAATTGCCTAATCCGTTTTTCCCTTTTAAGTTTCTAAATTTATGCAAATGCGTACCTTTTTGCAGATTAAAATATATATAAGCTGTGTATTTATCATACACAACAAATAAGAGTTCTTCGAAAAAAGCTTTGAAAACGGAAAGACACTACTTTCCGAAACGTCAGAATAGTAGTTTTTGCAACAAGAGTGGATATGATAGCCATATCACACGAGAAAGAAAATTGAGCACGACGCCGTAGGCGGAGTGCCTCAATCTTTCCAGTGCGATATGGATAATCCACTCGAGTTGTACAGTATACTTTTTCTACGACCGGATTAAGAAAAAACTACAAATAATAGTTTTAATCAAATTTTAATATACAAACTTAGCTACTGCTTAATCGTATGCTCTAAGTGAAAACGTTTTATAAAATCGGCAGTAGCCTAGTGGTTATATCTACGCTTCGAAAAGCAAGAGGTCATAGGTTCAATCCCCCCACATTATAATACGCACATTAATGAAACCATACGAACGGTCTACTCCCTGTCCAGGAGTCTGTATCCGCTCATGGTCAGGGGTAGCAGACTTAACAGACAAAATAAAAAATTGTTGTACACGACGGTGATCAGGCCGTCTATCACATACGCGGCGCCGGTGTGGTGCAGCATATCGGCCAAGACAATGAAAAAACTAAAAGTGCTAGAACACAAATATATGCGCCTCATATCAAATTCTGGAAGATACACCTCCCTCAGAGACCTCTACGAACGCTGCAACGACATAATCCCGATAGCCGACTACGTCCAGCATATCTCCCAAAACTTCTATTCGTTCAAGCTGGGCGATAGTCCGCTAACAAGACACATTACACAAATTAGACAGCATAATGCTCCATTTCGGATTAAACACCCCTTACCTTACCAGACGTTGCCAATCTTCCGGCAGCCACTCTAGCCAAACTTTCACCTACTATACCTTCTCTAATACTATCCACCTTTCACTGATATTTCATACCTTTCATCCACTTTAATTCTTTCCTGTCCCCCTCTTCTTTTGTTTTTGTGTATTTTTGTGTGTGTCGCGTTTGTTTGTTCTTCGTTTCTGTTTGTACATTTTTGTCTGTAAATTCATCCTTCCTTCATTAAACTCGTAACAGAATCCAAATTTTATATCAGAACAATCAAAATTTTTAGAATCCCAGTTTAGGCCTGCTTTGCGCAACCCGTAGTTGGAGCAATTCGCGGATGGCACCCCGTGCAAGTTACGGAGTCAGCGTCAGTGCCCAAATTAAATTCAGTGAAGTGCACGAACGGCGAAAGCCAAGTGATCGTTTTAACCAGTTTTAAGTTAAGCTTTCTTTTTTAAGCATTTTTTGTCACAGCACTTAATTTTATTTACTTTTGTAAAAGGAGTTTGAGTTTTTATCGTTTCCATTTTTACCTAGCCAAACCAGTCCCGCCTCGGCCCGACTTTGCGATACACCACCGCGTTAACGCAGTGGTCGCAGGGTCGGTCCCGATGGGCTCTGGGGAGGCACATTTACTGTATATTAATTTTAATAAAGTTGTTTTGAATTGAATTGAATTGGTTCAATCCCCCCATATAGCTCCTTTTTCTTTTTGTCATATACCTCTAAAATTTTGTCTGTATATAATAATTTCAATAAAATTTTAGATGGTATACCGTTTATCGATTCTTCACTGGAATCACTCATTTTAAATTATTTTCTAGCCCAAACTGCACGAATATACACACTAACAACTACTGGCAATTACTTTGACAGCTTACGCACCAACTTGATTTTTTAAAACGAATAGTTGCCTATGTACTTAATACACGAACTGTGATTGGTCGATTTCATATCCACCCTAGAACGTATATGAAATATATCCGTTCAGTTAACTGGAATAGCCCACTTATCCATTCTACAGACTGTACGGAAAACAGCAAATTTACATAGGGGAGTAGAAAAAAATACATTACAAATACAATACAAATGCAAACGTCACAGGCGCAGGGGATTTTTTCCAATAGTTCTATCATTTTGTAGAATCGGCGATTTGTTTTTTAAGAGAATAATACATGTGGTAGAAACCCCAAATAAATGGAAAGAATATTCGTAGAATGTCGCAAATAACTTTCAGACAATATTTAGATAATAGGTATTATAGATGATTATATCTCCAGCTTTATTTGTACAGACATCGAGGCTGAAAACTTTGAAAAATCTCTAGAACATTAATTTAACTTCTAGTGTTATTTTCTAACGTAATGAGAAGTAAACTGTTAATGATTTTAGAGAAAGTCTTATCCTAATATTTTTAAAATAGATAATAAACACATAAAAATAAAAAAGAAGTGTAAAACCACTGAATGAATAAATTAAACCATTAATGTGTATAAAATCGATAGAAACTGTAGCAATATAATATATTTGTGTGTACATAATTAATAAAAAGTAAAATTTTATACCGCTGAATGAATAACAGAATGTAAAATCGTAAAATGTATTAATAGGTGTCATTCCGAAACCATTGAAAAAAGTGGAACTGAAAAATGTTACACTTTTTTATTTTTTATAAGAGCACGGGACACCTGTTGTTAGCTTCCCGCTATTAGTAGAAATCAATACACTGTGTCTCATTTACCATAAATGCAACTTTCCGTGGATGAGCATGCACGAGATTATGGAATGAAACCACACACACATGAACTTGCGGACTTAAATTTCTTCGATGTTTCTGTCAACTGTTAAGATTTGTTGTCGATTCAATGAAGCGTCAAAATCCTTAAAATTTCTTAATCCTCAAGGACAGGTCCGACTTTGATGATTTTTATTAATGTTCGTTTTTTTATTTGAAATTAGAAATATTTCAATGTGCGCAATTGAATACTTATTTATACAAGGTGACTCACCGGGAACTGAATCGATCGATATAGAGAAAAGTACGCATCAGAAAATTTTGAAAATTTAGATAATTTCTAATGTCGGTGTGGCCAATCCAACTAAAATAATTACAAGCAGCTGGCACTTCCGCTTATACCGAAAGTCGATACCAACTTGCTTATTTCAAATAGAATACCCTATATATTTTCGGGTTTTCGAAAAGAGCATAAAATTCTGAGTCGAAAATATGTAGCATATCCTATACCTAAACCTAGCAGTTTCATAGATATTTGCCATTTTATAGAAAATTTGGCAGGTGCAACGGTTTGCAAGAACTGTTATAACTTTCTTCGTTTAAAAGATCCTCATTTATTTCTTGCCACGTAAAAAGAACAGAAGGAGAAGTACGTTCTACAACTGAAATAAATTCAATAATATCATAACAAGTGTTCCGTTGTTCGCGTTACATTTTGTCAACTTCAAACCGCGAAAACTTGTTTGGGTCAAATGGATCACCCTGTATTTATTTACGTCATGTTGTGTAAAATTGAATTCCCTTTTTTCTGATATTAGCATTGTGGTGGTTAAAGTTACAACTTTTTGAAATATTTGCGATTTTATTAGAAATTCATGAATTGTTGTAATCATTTCATCAAAATAGCCATGATTCGAAGCAGTCAGTCATTATCTTATGTCAAAAAATGCCAACAAGTTTAAATTATACCAACAAAAACTTTTTAAATTTGTTTATTATTTATTTATGGAGAATGTGATAAAGTAATATCAAGAACTTGCAGCACATTTGCTACTCGATAGCCAGAAAAACGGAAACCGTCACCAAACACTGTAAAACGCATACTGGAAAATTTTAAACATTATGGCTCTGTCAAGGCAAAAATGCAAAGAAGAAAGCCTTGTTAATGACGAAAACATTGAAATAGTTATTCTGGGATATTTTCATGCATTGCTAATAAAATCGCAAATAATTCAAAAAGTTGTAACTTTAACCCCCACAATGCTAATATCAGAAAAAAGGGAATTTAATTTTACACAACATGACGTAAAAAAATATAGGGTGTTCCATTTGACTTAAACAAGTTTTCGCGGTTTGAAGTTGACAAAATGTACCGCGAAAAACGGAACACTTCATATGATATTATTGAATTTATTTCAGTTGTAGAACGTATTTTCCTTGTGTTCTTTTTATGTGACAAGAAGCAAATGAGGATCTTTAATACGAAGAAAGTTATAACGGTTCTTGCAAACCTGTCAAATTTTCTATAAAATGTCAAATATCTCTGAAACGCTGGGTTTAGGTATAGTATGCTACATATTTTCGACTCAGAATTTTATGATCTTTTCGAAAACCCTAAAATATATAGGGTGTTCCATTTGAAATAAGCAAGTTGGTATCGACTTCCGGTATAAGCGGAAGTGCCAGCTACTTGTAATTATTTTAGTTGGATTGGCCACACCGACATTATTAATTATCTAAATTTTCAAAAAGCAAATCGATGGTGGATCTTGTAAAGAAGATTACAGAGATCGCGAAAGAGGCCATGAACACTAAAAGGATTTGTGTGGCAGTGTTCTAGACGTTAGAAATGACTGAGATTGTTAGTAGTCTGAGGAGACTGGAAATAGCTCCATATTTGCTCAGAATCACTAAGACCTATTTGGATAACGGAAGGATTGGGTGGGAGGCAGAGAGCGGTGCACACTGAAGGAAGGTGTGCGGGGCTCTATATAAACACTACAGAAATTAGACAACCCCCAATTCCAGAAGCCAGGGCTTGTGCGGAAGGGGTTACACATTGAAAAAACGCGGACATACAACCATTTCCTCCGACAGTGCCGAAGCCAGGATTCGAACCCGGTGGTGCGATGTCCATGTGACTAATCGCGATTGCCACCTCGCGCCTTAACCCACTCGGCTATCGACCAGACATTGGATCGGTTCTTGGTCCGACTTGGTCAGTCCCTGGCAGGGAGCGTCAAGGTGACAGAGTACGCTCATGATTTGACCATAACGGCTTCAGGAAACTGGGTGGCTGGGATAGAGGCAGAGGTAAATGAAACCATCAGAGCTGAAATTAATTTTAACTAAATACCTTATTGGTATATTTTAAGTTGTGTACTTTATCTTCAAACATCGGCTATGATTCTGCTTTATATAAAAATGAATTATTGAATATTGAAAGCCGACGAGAAATGTCTTTGTTAAACGTTTCTTCTAAGCTTATCGAGAATGAGGGAGAGTAAGAGTATAGATAATAATAATAATAATAATAATAAAGGTCTTTATTATGAAAGGTTCATAAAGGGCGAAGTTTAGTCACAGGACTATTCTTCCACTTAACCCCAAATGCCAGAGATACATTTACGATATTTACATAAAGAAAAATAAAAATGACAATAAGATTCTTATTCTAAAGTATTATATTTATATAGTAATATGTTATATGTTAAACATAAAGTTCTAAACAAAGAAAACATAACGTCACCTCAACATTGCCAGAGTATCGAGCATTTTTTGGGGGTTAGGGATTAATCGTTATCTACTGAACAGATTCCGCCATTGAATAATTGAAATTCACTTCCTCAATGGGATTGTTTTGTTTTGCAAATCCAGAGTACGATGTATGAAAATTTAATTTTTGAACGATTTCAATCATTTGTTCGAAGTTACCTACCAATCAGATTCTGGAATGAACTGAAAATTACTTCCTCAATAGGCATGAGAAAAAATTGTTTTGTTTCGCAAATTCAGGGTACGATACAAGAAAATTTCATTTTTGAGGGATTTTGAGCATTTTTATGAGGTTATGGATGACCTGTATCAACATAGTCAATTCCAATGTAGATTTAATTGGCAAAAAAACAGATAATCGAATGCTTTCCATTGCTTGGTTCTAAGAGAAACGCCTTGCAATATACAATAATGCCTGTTATTCGAATTTTTTTAGCTATTTTTTTATGTTATCTTAAAATTAATAGCCAATTGGCAACCAATACTCGTAACGGGTCCTGCAGAATGAAGTATTCATTTTAAATTAAGTTTTATTAACGGCTATATTTTTATTCAAAAGGCAAGGTTCTTGAGGAAACACGGAAATTTTATTTTTTAAATAATACATCAGTCAAATGATCTCCATGCTACTGACACCTTGAAGCCTAGCACGTACGAATATTATATTTTAGTTGTTCCAAAGTTTGCGGTCGATTAGAGAACACTTTTAAGTTTAAGAAGCCCCATGAAAAGAAATCATAGTCTGTGAGATCCGGTGACCGAGCCGTTTCGAAATGACATGACCAGGAAACAGTCTTCACAAAGTTTCCATAGAATTATCTTCATTTAATAAGATTATTGATGATTCTTTAATTTTTCTTTTTTTTGTTTCTGCTTCTTTTGTTAAAATTTTTGCCAAGTCCCAGTTTATTTTATGTCCGTTTTCCCAAGCATGTTCACAAATCTGATTTCTGAATTTCATTCTTTCTAATGTAATTCTTGTGCTCATCTAACCTCATACTGAAAGATTGCTGTATAATGACGTTCAGGTTTTTGTCGTACCTGATTGTCCTTATTTTCAACATTTATGAAAACTATCAACAAAAGCTTCAGGATATTGATTTTGTACTAGAACCTCTTTGATAAATTTTTTCTCGTTATTAAATATTTCATTATTAGATGAAATTATGTTGGCCCTATCATATAAACATTTTACAACACCCCTTTTAACATTTATTGACTGATTTCAGTTAAAATTTTCATATCTATTGGTATGTGTTGGTTTTCTATAAACGCTTGTTTCAATTGTATTATTTACCCTTCTAAGTAAAACATCTAAAAACGGTAGTTCATCCTACTTTCTACTTCTAATATGAATTTAATAGACGGCTTCTTACTATTTATATTTTCCAAAAAACTACCTAGTAAATCGACACAATGAGGCCAAATTGCAAAGATGTCGTCAACATATCTCCAACAGACAACCGGTTTGTTTATACAATTTTGAACATGTGTGTTTTCAAAGTTCTCCATAAATATGTTGCTTAAAATTGGTGATAATGGAGACCCCATGGCTATACCAAAATCCTGCTGATAGAACTCATTGTCCAATTGAAAATAGATTGTTTTTATACAAATTGTTAAGAGTTCCATTATGTTATTTACATTTAATTTAGTTCTAGTTTCCAAATTATTATCATTTAGCAACCTGTCTTTAACTATAATATAATATATAAATCGGTATTTCGAGATAATGGATCAATAATTTTAAGTAAAAATTTTGCCAAATTATGACATGGTGAATTAATAGAACCAACAATTGGTCTTAAAGGACTATTTTGTTTGTGTGTTTGGTAAGCCATAAAAATGAGGAGGCTTTCTATGATGTGGTGTAAGGTTCCTTCGTTCAAAATCATTAAATTCATGGAGAACTTTGAAAACACACATGTTCAAAATTTTATAAACAAACCGGTTGTCTGGTGGAGATATGTTGACGACATCTTTGCAATTTGGCCTCATTGTGTCGATTTCCTAGGTAGTTTTTTAGAAAATATAAATAGTAAGGAACCGTCTATTAAGTTCACATTAGAAGTAAAAAGTAGCAATGAACTACCGTTTTTAGATGTTTTAATTAGAAGGGTAAATAATACAACTGAAACAAGCGTTTATAGAAAACCAACGCTTACTAATAGATATCTAAATTTTAACTGAAATCAGTCAATAAATGTTAAAAGGGGTGTTGTAAAGTGTTTATACGATAGAGCCAAAATAATAATAATAAATACACCACAGGTAATGACGACCCCCTTTATCCCGGAAGGCTCTAGAAGAGCCTTGTGTGGGAGGGGGCTACACATTTGGAGACAAGGGACAAATAATTTCATCTAATGAAATATTAAATAACGAAAAAATATTTATCAAAGAGGTTCTAGTACAAATTCAATATCATAAAGCCTTTGTTGATACCTTTCATAAATGTTGAAAATAAGGACAATCAGGTACGACAAAAACCTGAACGTCATTATAGAGCAATAATTCCTTATGTATACGGACTATCGAAGAAGCTACGTCGTATAGGTGACAAATTTGATGTTAAGACGTTATTTAAAACGGGGAACACTTTAAGATCTACTTTAACAAAAACAAAATCGATACGCAGGGAGCAGAATTCAAAAAACTGTATTTACAATATCCCGTGCGAATGTGATAAATGTTATGTTGGTGAGTCATCCAGACCTTTCAGTGTGAGGTTGGATGAGCACAAGAATTACATTAGAAAGAATGAAATTCAGAAGTCAAAGATTTGTGAATATGCTTGGGAAAACGGACATAGACTAAACTGGGACTCGGCAAAAATTTTAACAAAAGAAGCAGATACCAAAAAAAGAAAAATTAAAGAATCAGCAATAATCTTATTAAATGAAGATAAGTGAGTATCGAATTGTTCTGTAGATATCTGTACAACCTGGCTACCAATGTTAAAAGAAGAACTTAACAAACTCAACATTATCTAAAATATCATCAGTCCTGTGTTCTGTGTAAGTAGTAAGTATCTATGGAAATAACATAAATAGAATCTTAAAGCTGTGTATTTGACATACACAGTAAAATAAGAGTTCTTCCAAAGCCTTGAAAACGGAAAGAGACTACTTTCCGAAACATCATCAAAATACAGTATTTCTGTGTTTATTCCGATTTATATTATTTGCAAGACATAACCTCTGACTACTCCTTTGACGTAAAAGTCACGGGCGCAGAGGCTTTTTTCCAGTAATTCTATTATTTTGTAGATTCGGTGATTTGTTTTTGAAGAGGATAATAATACATGTGGTAGAAAACCCAAATAATAGGAAATAGTATTTTATAATTTTTATAATTATAGACAATAATAATTAGTAGCAAATTAAAATTAAAATTCATATAACATGGAATTATGCAAAGGTGTTGTCTAACATCAGAGATAAAATTGAGCACTGCAGTGATGGTACTCAAAATAGCTCCTGCTAGACATTTTTAATTCATTAACAAATTATATTGTAAGATAATTACCATCTGACCTACTTTCTATATCAGAAATTATCAAAGGATTTGATTAATGGAGAAAAAGCTTTAATTCAATTAAAAGTAGATTGGATATATCCCTAATTAAATATGGCCATCTGGAAAGAAGTTACTGAGAGGGTGTACTGTATCAGTAAATTTAATCAGACAGCCACTTTGAAAGAACATGCCCTGACCGTCGTATTTCTTTCTTGACCACTCAGATCTAATTCAAGTGTATAGCAATTTAATTGTCCCCTAAACTGGAATTTGGTTAACCATGCTCGTTCCAATTCAATACATAAATTAATTTTAGCAATCGGTTCATTGTTAGCTGTTATAAGACTGAATTATGCATATCGACATATCAGTCACTAAAACATTGGCGTAATATTGTTCGTTGCAAGATTTAACTGTCTATGTTTGTTTACATTTGTCGGTTTGAAATTGTTTCACAGAGAAAATATTTTCATTCCATAAAAATTTAAGCTCCAGATCTAAGGCAGATTTTGATTAGACAGGATTGAGTACATTAAATTTATTCTTTATTGCTATGCATCTTTTGGACTGACTTTAGTTCATAATTGTGTATAATTTTCTGCTGAATCCATTTCCGAAAAGTATTATATTTTGTATATATATTTGTATTTTTTAATATTTAACTCTTGATATCTCGAAAACTAAAATTACTACACGAGACGTATGATGATGATTTCAACTCGGTAATGAAATATTGTAAAGAAAAGTGTAGAATGGAGGTACATTTCTAATTTTTTTTACATTGGGAAATCGATTCATTGCCACCAATCAAGGTGCAGAATGTGCGTTTCCAAATCAATTGAAAATAATGTCGTATAACTTGCGACATACTACGTCTTCAATCGGAAAACGCAAAATAAAATCTGACTGTAATAAACCCCCAGCAGGCAGATTTCCAGTGCAGTGCTGTTGTGCATCGCTAGCCGCAAACTAGTTTCGAGCTTGTTAGCTCTCATCAGTGCGACATAGGCAAATGCACAACATCACTCCACTGGCCTTCTATAGTCATCAAATTACAGACGTTAGGTGTCCGCAACTTGCAAATAGCCCCATCTGGTGTTCTAATATCACATGTAAACAAGAGTATACAAAAATATAGATATGCACCATGATACTAAATAAAGATAAGCTCACTAAAATTCCCAATGTCGATGTCGTTCGTTACTGCCCGCATGACGTCATTCGGTGACAATTGGACGTCAATATATTACGCGACTCTAGGAATATTAAACTTTGATTTTAGAACTTTTACAGGTGTCTTCTGTAACTTATCTGTTACATAATAATTTAACCCTATATTGCTGTTGCGATATAGGGTAACACCTGCAATTATTATTTTTCCAATGATGTTCATTTGTGCCTATCTGATGTATTTTGTTCTTTTTTCGAACCATAGTTTTGAATGATAAATAATTTGAGGGACGGACTACTAGCCACTCTTCACACATGCAACGTGCAGAAACTTGCATGCGGGATGAATGCGACTTCTGCGGGTAGTAATGGGTTCAAGTTCACTTTTAATTTACATAAATGTGCTGGTCTAGCCTTCAAAACTGAGATGCATTTGAAAACTCAGGGAACTATTGCTGTAAATTAAAACATATCTGTTGGTTCTCCACGACTAAACACTTATTAAGCTAAAATTATAGTTCGCGTTTTCCATGGTGACTTGTAAAAGCAGCACCCCGGAGGTCAACACATTCGACATTTCGAAGAATGAGATGAGGTTTTCTTTTTTTTTTTTTAATTTTTCATAAACGGGCCTTGGAAACTTAGCGGTGAATTTCTCCCCTTTTTAAGTGTAGCACGCCAAAAAAGAGGAGTGACTTGCTCCCTGGAAAAAGAAAGAAAACCCCTACGTAGAGTAATAATGTTTTTAAGACTCAGTCACTACCAATTAATAAAAAGGACCAAGTCTGATCAAGATTTCTTTTCGGAAGCTGAATCCCTGTTATATTGCATTATATGAATAAAGGTTAATAATGAATTCGATAGTGCTTCAACGAATTTTTATTTTTACCTAGTCCAATCATTGAACATATAAAACATCCTTAACTTTTTGTGTGCAGTGTACTTACAGAAGGTCTTTTAAAGTTAATAATACACTTCATACATGAAAAGATCGGTTTGAAAAATTCTTTAGTACAGTTATCTGACTAATAATAGCGAATAAACCACAATAACGTATGTCATGTGACATTTTATATGCTTTTCTTCAATTGAAAAACTTACAATACAATTTTCATTAAAAATATAAAAAAGGTAGTTTGCTTTAATAGTCCAGTTAGTAGGGAATTTTGCTCTACAAAAAATGGGGTAGTAAAAATTTTTAAATATGTTGTTAAGGATTGGGCCGTGATAAAAAATTTAAGTTTTCGAGCTTGGGGAACCGTTTGCGGCGCCATCTTGAATACAATGTATAAAATATCCCTTTTTTGAAGATAATTCCTCAGCGGTTGCTCCAACGACGAACATATCTGCAACAAAGTTAAAGAAGATATAATTCCCCACATTTTTTGTATAATTTTTTTTTTTTTGTAAATACAAGTAACAAGTTACAGCGGCGGGAAGATCATTTATCCCAAAAAATTGTAAAACCACATTTTTGTGATTTTTTCAATTATTTGTCGCTATTTATTACATAGTTATATTAATTTTGTAAATTCAAGGTATACTTATGTCAACACCACCTTGAGGTAGTGTAAATGGCGCATTTTAGGTAGATTTCTCATCTACCTATTGCAGAGTGCAGCATGTCACGAGTTCAGGGAAATTTCACTATAGTTTCTTCGATTATGGTCCCCAGGCCCCAAAAGCGCCCCCCATTCAAAAGTTTTTATACAGGGGGGGGCAATAATGCGTCGGACTTCGATATCTCGAGTTCTACGAGAGAAATTTTTTCATTGCAAGTAAACTAGATAAAAAGTCTATATCTGGAAATTATTTTCATATATGGCGAGCCAAGACGAAATTACAGAACCAAGTGCCTTTTTTTAAATGGAACGCTATGTATATCAGTACATTTTTTGAAGCCTTTTTCTAGGCTCTATTCATTCTTATATTAACATTGAATATCTCCCAACCACTTGGATGTAATGCATTTTTTTGTTGAAATAATACAATCTGCAGATGGATATTAAAAAAATCACCAGTCACAATTATGGGTTTTATGAAAAACTTATGTGAATACCAGTTACCAGACATCTAATTAATGTTTTTCATTTTTCATTTTAATTTCCTAAAAATATACAGGGTGGCCAAAAATTATTATTCAATTAAGAACATTTTAAATTGAATTTTTTTAATTTTTTCAAATAGAACACCCTGTATAATTTTTGACGATGTGATGTAGAAATGAAAAACGAACCATTTTTTGTAAGTACTTCCTTATGGCTAATTGCAACCATGTTCGTTTGATAAATAAATGTTTAATTCAAGAATAAACTTAAAAAAAGAGATTCCTCAAATAATTCATTAGAAAAATTTATAACAGGTGTTCGACGAGTTGCCCAATTTCATTGACACACGTCTTTATGTAAATTTGAAATGAGGTCATTTAGTGGGACCATTTCTTCCAATCCATTGAAATGAGTAAATAGTATTTAACCGGTCCTTTACTGTAATGTTTTTTTGTACATTTTTTTTATGCTTTCGTCATTCGACAGGCAATAAAACCTCAGTTTGGTATAAATTGTTGTGTACAAAGGAGCATTTATCACATTTATCGGTCGTTACAATTTGTATTGAATTTAAAATACTTGGAATTTTACCGGAACTTGTAGACTTGATTTTTGTTTTGGGCGAGTCAGACAGAAATTGTTTACTTTCCAATAGAATTTATCACCAACGTTACTCTGAAAGAAGGATTCCTGATGTTAGCAGCTTCCAAAACCTTCTCGATAGTTTTTTGGAAACTGGAAATGTCGAATATATAAAAAAAGAGAAAGAATAAAACGTGTTGTGAATGATGAAAATGAGTTTTCTGTGGTGCTGGCAACGGTTGAGAATCCCATGTTAGTCAAAGAGAAGTGAGCTCATTCGTAGGAATAAGTAGACGGTCTGTGGGTCGAATCTTAAAAACAAGTAAATAGCATGAATATCATATTCAAATGTACCAGGAATTATCTGATGACGATTTTCAAAAGTGCCTACAATTTTGTAATTGGGCCAGAGGTGAAATGCAACATGATGTCAACTTCTTCAATACTATTTTACTCAGTGATGAGGCAACTTTTCATAAAGATGGATTTGTTAATAGGCACAATTTCCATTATTATGCTTCGAAAAATCCTCACTTGTTTATGCAAGTTGATAACCAATACTAATGGTCTATAAACGTTTGTGGAGGAATTATTGGAGAACATGTAATAGGGCCACATTTCTTTGATGGTATATTGACTAGAGCTATTTATCTTCATTTTTTGGAAACCTATCTGCCACAATTATTGATAACTCTCCCGGAGAGAATTCGAAATAGGATGTAGTTTCAGCAAGATTGTGCTCCACCACATTATTTAAATGCAGTTAGAGACCACTTAAATAATACCTACCCTAATCAATGTATTGGAAGAAATGGACCCAGTAAATGTCCTGCTAGATCCCCAGATCTTACAAAAATGGATTTTCCTTTTATGGGGATACGTGAAGGAAATTGTTTATAAAGACACACCAGCAACAGTACAAAATATGAAGGAAAGAATTATAACTGCCTTTATATCTATCACACCGGCAGATTTATTATAAGTTTTTCTACTGAGTTATTTGAAGCAACCAACCCGGAGAGTAAATGTTGGTTGCAGTCTGGTTACGTTCCTTATAGTAAAATAAGAATTTTATAGAGGAGTTTGCAACGAAAATATTATGTTTTAATATTCTATCCTCTAGAAGCACATTTGAACTATGCTAAGCCCAGTCAGGCTATTTATTTTTCTATTGCAACAGACACTGGACCGCTAGATGGCGCCTACCAAACGGTTAAGGGAACCTCGTGTCGTTCGTCACATGTCTACCTTGCACTCACGAGAGCCAACAGCTCGAAACTGCAGTCTACAAGTGGTATGGGATGACTGGCACGAGAGCTCCTTTAAGTAGGATCAGTCTTTCGGCTGGTGTTTGTTGCAATCGAAGCATTAGCGTTTTGTTGGTAATATGCGATTGTTACACTTAACGCACCAGGCTTGTAACTTGTAATTCAGCGCTCGGCGGGGCACATAGCCCGGAGGGTAGCTGTTGGTTGCAGTCTGGTTACATTCCTTATAGTAAAATAAGGATTTTATAGAGCAGCTTGCGACTGAAATATTATTTAATATTTCTGCCGTCTAGAAGCACACTTGATGACTTTTCTCAGCAAATCAAAAATAAGAAAATACAGTAGTTCATCTGGATACGCTATAAAAAAAATACATTTGCAGGTGCATTGGAATTAAACATCCAAGATAAATTTTAAATTACATATCTAAATTTTAGTTAAATATGTGCATGAGGACTCATTATTTAATATTATTTAACACATATTAACATGCCAGTATCCGATTCTCGAGAGTTACCTTGTTATGATAGAATTTATTTAAAATAGCTGCAGTATCCCTCTAGTTACCATTGAAAAATAACAGTAAATCAAATGAATTGATTTCTACTTGATTATTTTCCAGTGAGTTCGTTCAACTATCAAATACTTTTACTGTCTCTTGTATTATTAAAAGGTAGTAATGGATTATACCAATGGTGAATAAGCTGAAATGCATTTTATTTACGGCTTATGCGATGTAAATGTCACAGTCGAATCCGAAGAATAGCAACGGGCAGTCATTCTGACCATTGTGTGTCTGTAAGAGTTTACAAAAATCTCTACGAGTTAAGCAAAATTGCTTCAACTTGTTATTTTGATTTGAATAAATGTTTTCTTGAAGCTGAACATATCGTAAATACATTTACTGCAAACTCTTCCGTCAATACTTGAACAATTGCCAACTAAATGATAATCTAAGCGTTTTAGACTTTTGCTGCCAAATTCGTGCTCTACGATTTTTTTATTGTGTTTATTTGGACGTCCTGAATAACACTTGGTAGTTACGCCACGATACACCTGGAGGAATTCGTGAAAATCGCTTCGGATTAGCGATTAACTCAGTTTTTATGGCCCAAAACGGGAACAACACCTATTATGAAAATGTACATCTGTAAATTCTATACATTTTTTTCGTACGCCTAAATGTTTTGGAGATATGACGCGAAATAAGTGAAAAATGCATTGTTTTTTTAATGTTTTTTTAAATATTTTTGTTACATTGGATAGCATAGAATTGTTGAGACGTTCAAACATGGTTGGGAAAAGACACTGATCCTGAGAAGCGGGACTGGATTAGGAAGAATGATATTTTGCAGTTAGTACAAACGCAGTTACCGCCAGGACCACACATATTGTTAAATTATATTTTTTGCAACTGTACGAAGGGTTGTGCAGGAAAATGTAGCCGTAGGAAAGTAGGAGTGAATTGTACAACACCTTGTGGACATTTTCTCGGTCACTCCTGCTTGAATACCGCACCTATAGTTGCTATAAATGAGGAAAAGGACGACGTAGAATCTTATCATAATGAAAGTAATGACAATGTCATTGGACAATAACGTTTCACATATCGAAGAAGTCGCAAATATTGACTAATTTAAGATCCGGTATGGATTAGGGCTCCTAAGGAAACCATGTAAAAAAAGCGTGCCGAGCATTCTACCTCTAAGGTGGTGCGGAAATGAATGCAATTTTTGCCTTATTCTCTGTAAGTAAATGTAAATAAAATGTATAAAATATTCTAGTGGAGAATAAAAATCACCGAGCTCTATAACAGTAATATTTAATATTCATTCTGAGACATAGCAAGCAAGATAATTGCGATATATGTGGTGCAAAAGAGGTTTGGCGGAACTAAATGCATTTTTTACTTAGTTCGCGTCGTATCTCCAAAACGTTTAAACTTACGAAAAAAATATATAGAACTTTTAAAGTAGAGAATTTACAGATGTACAACTTTTATAATAGGTGTCGTTCCCGCCATATAAACTGAGTTAATCGCGAATCCGCGATTTCCGCGACCTTCTGAAGCGATTTTCACGAATTCCTTCAGGTGCATCGTGGCGTAATTACCAAGTGTTATTCAGGAGGTCCAAATAAATACAACAATAAAAAAAAATTCGTAGAGCACGAGTTTAGCACAGAGGTCAATTTTACAGCTAAAACGTCTGGAGTATGACTGTATTTCAAAAGTTAGTATGGCATACAACCCAAGCAACACATGATGGTTTAATAACCATTTATTATATGAAATTGTGGTTTAAATGTCGTTATCGTATATTTAATCAACGTCTATAAAAAGCGCTTATTTCATAAACGATTTTTATACGTATATTATATATGAATATATCCTAAAGTTTTTGGAGTAACACATTATATACGTTTTTAGCGCGGACATTCGAACGTTGAATATACATTGCGAAAAACGTTTATTAAACCATTTGGTGTTCCTTGGGAATATATGAAGAAAAAATTTAACTTCCATTTTTAAGTAATATGTAATACCTACAGAAAGGAGATGAAATTATTCATCTCCATTATTTTCATCGGTTGTTAAACTCCAGATCTCTTGGTAAATATTGTGGACTAATGAGGTCTAGATCACTGTGTTTGTGAACGATTCATCTTTTGGAGTCTGAAGGACTTTTTATATATTTCAAAAATGAATGTTAACGTTCACAAAATAAGGCTTCAAAACGACTGTGTCAGACGGAGAATAATATGAAAATTTATACTTACTGTTCGTTTTTGCTTAACTGCTGCTCTGATGGTATCTATTGGACATCGTAACACTATAAACCTAACACTGGAAGTACAATAACACTTTCTTAAAATTATACCTGAAAGGGAATTTTGTTAAAAAAAATACAATTAAAAGACAATATAAAGTTCAAAAATGTATATTAAATCTATTCAAAAAATTTATGTTTTACAACAACTTTCAAGAAATATGTTTGACAAACAATAGACTGGCCCGTGTACAACACATGGTGAGGAACGGAACGATTTATAATGTACCAACTACCATCCAATATGCAGTTTTATGAGCTAACGATTACACAAAAAGATTCAAGAAAAGTTCAATGTTTATAAAATTTGGTGGGCTTTTGCTTGCCTATCTCTTCACGTATTTGTATTTCAATATCAATTTTGGTCGGTCCTCAGAGCTTGAAAATGCTTGAAGTGCTACTACTTTGAATTGTATTCTGCGATTACAATTTTATACGTTCAGGCAAGGCGGTCCCATGCACATATGAGTATATGGTGAAGATACTTTTCTGACACCGAATCACTGAGGAATCGGTTTAGGGCAAACCCCGTTAAAACTCATCATTTCCCCGTCAAAATCGACTGCTAGGAAATGATGGTGGTCCAATGTCGCTAAGGGCTATTTTCGCTAAAACTCACGATATACTTTGGATAGAAGTTGGATTAACTTGTCCTCATATTTAAGACCTCGTATGACTTGCAGTGCTTAACAACGTGGATTCGTAAAAGGGTTTTTAATTCTGAAATTTCCGAAATTGAAGTCAAATTTTGTTATAGTTTCTAAATTTAGGTGGTCGGGGCGACATTACGTCCCTGTGCAGCGACATTTACTACACTTTCTAAAATGACGCTCCTTGAGAAGTTATGGAAATGTTTGCATAAAAATCGCTCCGTAGAGCGAAAATATGATTAAGAATATTAAAAACCTCTTCCACGATATTTTTACGTGAAGCACGCTTTTCATACGAAATATTTCCTAAGTTGGATTTTGTTACAACGTCGAAAAGTATACCGAGGGTTTTACCGTGTTCTTTAACATGTTCTGTGGTAATTAGACATTTCAGAAATAAATTTAACAATGTTTTGAAATTGTGGTGACATGTCCATAATGTAGATAAAAATTGAAAACTAAATAGTGGAGTAAAAATAGCCCAAAATAAGGCGATAGAGAAAATTTTACATGGAGCAATGCGACATAGACAAATAAGTTTGTCTTAGCCTACTAAGTATACCCTGAGTTTTCTGCGTCGAGTAGGTGATGAGACCATTTTTTTTTGCGGAAAAGGATTGGTAAATTGGTTATTTTTAAGGGTGGTTTTTCAGTATTAATTTATTTTGGGCCCTTTAAAATGCTAGTTAAGAAACTAGAACGGTAATTTTTTATTGTAGATGTTCAGAGAACGTTCAGTTCAAATTTCGTGAAAGCCGGTTCACCGCCTCCCATGATATGTATATAAATATACTGAAAAGACGTAAACAATTTAATTCCGGCTAACTTGGCGTAAACTAAACCAAATTTTATGAAATTTTAGACGAAAGTAACCTATAAAATTTTCCGATGACCCATTGATTCCAGTTGAACTTCTCAAAAAATTGCATTGTGGTTGTAAACTTCTTTTTAACAAGAGAAGCTCTTGTAGAAAATTGTAATTGAAGTGTAATAAATTTTATAAAGTATGTAAAGGAATTGATTGTACTAATTCCGAGAAGATTGATGTAGCTGACGATATTAACGTATTAGACATTACTAATGTAGATTGTCTTGATGAAGAGGTGAAACTTATAGAGATTGAGCCAGATTTTCTTTCAATTGAAAATAAAAATTATTAGAATGATAATGATGATGTAAACGATAATGCTGTAGATAGTTCTAGCGAAGATGAATTTTTGTTATCGAAAAGAGCATGATTTTGTAATTAATCTAATATTTTCAATGCAATGATTATTAGTGTTATTATTATTTTTATTAATTTATATTACTAGTATTAATCATTATTATTAACATTATTATAGATTACAAATGAAAAATTTTTCAAAATGATAATATACGGGCTATCCATTTTATCAGGGCCCTCGAGAGTATCTCACTTAATATCGGTCGTACAAAAAAAATATTTTTACAGAAATTGTGCCGATTTATATAACCTACAAAATGGTTTAAATACATTTCAAATCCATGGCCTACTTTAAGAGTTATGGCGGAAAATATCGAAAATGCGGAAAACGTCTAGGCCAAATATGTCCGTTATTTGAAGAGATACGAGAAAAATTCTAAGGAGAAATTTTTTTGCAAAACAGAATGTTTCAACTAGGTTTTATCTATTTTTTATCAAAACCGCTGTATTTTGAGATTTACTCTTCAGGCTGTTAAAAAAATTATTTTCCTCCCTTTTCAACGATATATCACATGCCATATTTGTACTACGTTAGTAATTACAAAAACATTTTTTAAACCAATAATTTTTTTTTAACAAGCATTATACTTGCCGTGGAGAAGTATGATTAAATAAAACGATAAAATAAATCAACATGTTGTTCAAATTTTTGCTATAATAAAACATTAACGCGATTAAGAAGAGTAAAGTAAATTCAGGTAACAAAAACAAATTAGTAATAAAAAGAATATAGCAGACAGAACATTAATATTTATCTAATCCTCAAAATAATTTTTAAGATATCATATCAAGTGTTCAAAGTATCTACCGCGATTTCTTATGCACAATCGAGCGCGGCGAGGCCCTGCATTTAAAACATTACTCAGCATTTCGGAGTAACTGTAATACATGCTTGTTGAATTCGAGCTCTTAGGTCCTCTACATTTTGCGGTATCGTCGAAAACACCCTATCTTTAATATACCCCCATAGAAAAAAATTCATTGGGGTTATATCTGAAGGACGAGGGGGCCATCGACTACATCCATTGGTACCTATGCAATATTGAGGCAAAATTTCGTCTAAATAATCTAGGCAAATCTGGGAATCTTGTTGAAAATATTGAAAGTTGTGTCGATTCTCTAAAGGTAGGTCATCTAAGAATTCATTAAATTCATTTCTCAAAAAGTTTAGGTACCTTTGACCACTGAGGTGACCATCATAAAAATAAGGACCTATTAAATTGATGCCTAAACTACCTATCCCCACATTTATTGAAAAACGATTTTGAAACCCAGTCGGTCTATGCCAGTGTGTATTTTCAGAAGTCCATTTGTAATGAATATTGCGATTAAAAAATCCATTATTGGAAAAATTTGCCTCGTCGGACCAAAGTATTTTACTACATATTAATGAATCGGCACGCTTCTTTTCCAACAGCTACCTCCTTGGTTTATCCCCCGCTTGTAAATTGTGAACTTTTATGGCTTTATAACACCGGTAACCATTTTTCTTTAAAAAATTTTTTGCGCTTGTTTTGTTTATATGACAAGTAATTTGAATTTCTCTTAATGATGTTTCCAAATTGTCTGTATTTTTATTTCTTACATATTAATAACTCGGTTTACCTTATTTACATTATCAGTAACAATGAAGGAGGTCTCGCATCTCCCTCGTAGAATTTTCGAGCATTCCAAGTCATTGTATTTTAGTGCTAACTGTGTTTAGACAAAATACGCAAATTTTACCATATAATTCAGCGCTCGTAAGGGGGAATAGCTGTCTTGGTTTAATTTGTTGAGTCCTTATTTATATAAGGCACTTGTAGATAGGTTGGAATATTACAATTCCTATATTTTATATTTTTATAAAATTCCCTTCTGCTATAAAATTGTTTATTCACTGTTCAACCTTGTCTTCTTCTTTAAAAATGAACCATTATTTTTCAGTTTCGTAGCTAATTTTCTGAACAGAGTTTTATTCGGCTGTAGTTCTTGTGGAAGTCTGTTTCTATATTCTACTTGAGCTAATCCAGAGTTAAAATTGCATTGGCAATATGTAACGAACATATTATAACGATCAATGTGAGTGAAAATCGTTTTTGAAAATTCTAAATTCTTAAACGAGTGTGATTGAGTGAGAGTTTAAGTATTAACTGAGATGATCTGTCAAAAAATTAAATTGTCAAGTTTGTTCATAGCCAACTATTTTAAAATAATTGAAATAATAGTGAAATTATGAAGTACAAACAAATGGATATTATACTTAAATTAATTGGTAAAGACATTTTAACTTTCTGAGCAAGGAGTGACGCTTTTATGGAGGACCTCTATACATTGGCATAACTGCGAATACTATTTCCATAATTGCTCCATGTTGTTTTCTTGATTATTATTTTGTTTTTGTTGCCTGAATTTACTTTATTCTTCTTAATTGTGTTAATGTTTTATTATAGCAAAGATTTGAACAACTTATTGAATTATTTTATCGTTTTATTTAATCATACTTCTCCACGGCAAGTATAATGCTTGTTAAAAAAAAGATTGGTTTTAAGAAAATGTTTTTATAATTACTCACGTAGTACCAATGAATAAATATGGCATGTTATATATCGTTGAAAAGGGAGGAAAATACTCTATTTAATGGCGTCATTTCTCGCCCGTTTAAAAATATATTTTTTAATAGCCTGAAGAGTAAATCTCAAAATACAGCGGTTTTGAACAAAAAATTGGATAAAACCTCGTTGAAACACTCTGTTTTGCAAAAAATTTTGGCCTTAGAATTTTTCTCGTATCTCTTCAAATAACGGAGATATTTGGCCTAGACGTTTTCTGCATGTTCGGTATTTTCCGCCATAACTCTTAAAGTAGGCCATGGATTTCAAATGTCTTTAAACCATTTTGTAAGTTATATAAATCGGCACAATGTTCGTAAAAATATTTTTTTTGTGCGACCGATATAAGTGAGATATTCTCGAGTGCCCTGATAAAATGGACAGCCTGTATATATGGATATATAGACAGTTACATATAATTTTTCATAAACATGCATAATTTTGGCTCAAAATCTAAAAAAAGCGCGAAAATATACATATTTCTTTCGCGTCCTCTAGCGGCGAAACTATGCGGAATTAGAATAAAAAAAGTAAAGACAAAACTTGTAGGAAATTTTATGCTCTTCGCTCTTTTGATATTTTTGACCAAAATGCACAGTCTTTCCTAAAAATAAAGAAAAATGCGAAGAAACTCTAAAATTCATATATAGGCATATATTTCTCAAAAACATCCCTTTTTGGAATTTCGGGGGGTGAAAATAATATTTAGATAACGCAAATACTTAACTTTTTACAAGTCTCATAACTGTGAGAGAATTTTCTTCAATTTTTACTAATTTGAAGGGGCTATATGCTCGTCGTGCCCGAAACCCGTGCGTGCTTTAAAGGCTTACTCATACACTTGTATTATAACATACTATTCTTTGTAGGCTACTTCTTTATTTAACCATTATCATTAATCTCAAAATTTTGTTCCTGAATATCAATACTCCCAATTCAGATTGGGCCAAATTGTTAAAAATTGGGAACTATTTTTTTTTATATTTTAATTAGAATGTCGATATTTTTTAAACCGACTTAGATTTCGTAAGGTATGTATTACAATTAAATGGATAAATGGAAATATAATATTAACGTTTTTCAAAAATGTTTTAGTTTTACATTGTATTTACTAGAAAATCTTATCTGTTTAAAATCTGCTTATATATAATGTGACTTTAAAAATTACTGATATTTGAAATGAACGGATTAAATAGAATTGCAATATTCTGGGCAGAATAATGTGAATCCATCCACATTGCGGTATGCTACGGCCAACAACGCGTACTCCCCTTCGAAATGCTTTGAAATCCTCTCTTCTACACAGATGCGTACAAAAAAGCTGCGTTGAAAGTTCTCTTAGTCGCCAAAGGATGTGCGGGGGCGCCACCAGTCGGCATCCTTGGCGTCGCGACGGTGCTCATGCGTCTCCCCACTCCTTGATAATGCCTGATAGTATCCCACAAGACGAACATTCATTGCCATGTATCCCAAGTGTTATGATTCCTATAGTAAGTGTACGCGCCTTTTTAATCTTTAAGAAAAAAAATCAAGGTAAGATATCTAAAAATTATTCTTAATTTAGTAAAGGCGCTTTTTTATCATGCTGAGTTTCTGCTTGCAAGGTTTCTTTAAGTTGCCTTATAGGTTAAAATAAGTGAAAGTGAATTCACCGGCTCAACGTGGTAAACTCTAAAACAAAACAGAAAGTGTGAAAACAGGCAAATTAAACATCAAACAATTAAAGATGGTTTTAATAACAAGTGCACTGCAATGGACTAAACTTCATACATTAAATAATATGACATTTAAATACGTTTAACAAAAGTTTATAAAAGTGATGTTTTAAACGGAAAGTTGAAACGTTTAAAAATTTTCTAAATGGACAACGCTTGGAGAATATAATACAAAACTTTAAAAATAATCTGTGCTAAAATTGTTTATAAAACAAATCATAAGTGCAATAAACCTTAAATACCAAACTAGGATACAAAAATATTTTTTAATAAAATGAAACATTCAAGATAACTAAAGCGATTGATGTACCTCCCTTCATATTTATGTATAGTATAACAAATGCTTTAATTAAAAATAATCTACTTTTAACGTTTTGAAAACGGATAACTCCGTACTATAACATTTCTACAAACATCAATATAATTTTATTCGCAACATGTTAGTTATTAAGTACAATAATTTTCATTTACGCCTAATTTTAAAGATAAATATTTTTAGGTTTTAACTTCCCATTTCACGTTCGCATGTAAAGCCGATGACCGCTTTCAGCCTCGAAATCGCAGACCCTTTTAATTACTACTTCAACCCTTTTCTCTCTAACTGGCGAGCGGCTCTGAAACATCAAAACTAGCGTTAACATTAGGTCAAACAAACGAAAATACTAAGTAATCACAAAAAAGAGTAAACGCAATCGGGTCAAATGATAATACAATTTCATAGTTTAATAAATTATATTTAGAATCAATTTTTTCACATATATTAATCTTTGGTATTCGTGTCGGTGCTTATTGACCAGAATTTAAAAAAATATTAAACGCAAAAAATGCTATTCTCAGCTGTATTAATAAGTATTGAGCTTTTATCTGAATCTATCTGAAATTGTGAATTCGTTGAACCGTGATTTTGTTTATTATCTACCTGAGTTACACGTTGATTTGACTTTTTGTCATCGGGAGGTCAGATATTGAGACAATGAAAAAATGAAAGTTCCGTGGAATGTTTGGTGGGGAGTATTGAGTTTTATGATTTGATTGCAATCCGAGTTTCAATAACCGAATGACTTGAAAATAAAAATAATAGCTTGATCGAGTACAACCTTTGCAGATACTGTTTCTGGATGAGATAACCGGTTAAAATTTACTGTTGAACTCAATAGTTTATAAATATTTTACAAGAAAAATGCAATTGTAGCAATAATCTCACTTTACGACCTGAATTTATTTTTGTTAGCCTGTGCGTAGATTTGTCGTTAAGGAAGATTTTTTGGAACTTTTTGACTATATGGAACATCGTTTATTAAGTTTATTATGTAGTTGGATTCCAGTATTTATTGCAGTTCAGAGAAACTTTTTTGCTATGACGCGTACCATATATATATATATATATATATATATATATATATATATATATATATATATATATATATGCATTGTTTGCCCTTTGCCCTTGATTCATATTTGTCTTCATTATTGAATGTAATAGTCTCCTTTTTGCTATGCCCTATACAAAAATAGATCCGATTGCTGCTATAATTTGTAATAGTGCTGTAAGGAAATATTTTTAATTTCCATATATTTTATAATTATTTCTTGTGGTTCATTTTTATCATAACTATCATCCATATAATACTTTATATTTTTTTTCGGATAGATATTTTCCCATAACGACTGTCAATATGAATGCCTTCATAAGAATTTACTTCATAATAATATGCATAGGCTGAAAAAAATGGATGCGACAAACACTGAAACACTTTTTTCAATTTTTTGTTAAAATTTTTAATTATAGGCAAACTCTAGCTTTATTCTATTGTTTAAAGATTTTTCAAATTTTTTCGTATACATTTTTGTAATTATCCATAAAATGCAAGAAAATAATTTGTTTTACAGAAAACTGTGATAATTTTTTTTATGAAATACGATCTGGCACAGGAAAATTTCTAATAATAATTTATCAAATAAAGAAAATATTTATTATTAACCAACACAAATATAAAAATACACCAAAAGCAATTATCCATCGGCTTCCAGTGGCTTCAATGGTACGCGTATATGCATTCCTGCGAATATAAGCAGCAATCGTATCCTCCGAGCGCTACAATCAGCCAAGTGTGAATTTCGTAGCATGTACATAAAAAGAGCGTTAATAAACAATGAAACTGAGAGTCCTTCTTTAAAAATCTTAGCAGCTACTTAAAAATATCACTTAATTATCGTACTCCCCTCTGGGAGGCGTGTCGACGCTGGTGGGGAGAGATAGCGTCGGCGCGCGTCGTTCCCCTGTGACGTCTTGTGTCAGTCGTCGGCGGGCGTCCTGCAACGGCGCCGTCTTTCCCTAAGGAGCACCTTAAACCCATGTCTTAGCTAGACGCCTTCACTCCTTCGGTATCCTTCGTAGCGTAAGGACACGGTGCCTAGTCCTGCGCAGGATAATACACTTGCCGACGCTCAAGCAAATTTTGGACTTTAACTCTGAACATCTTCACTACTACTTACTACTAACTTTTGTGCATCAGGTTTATTATAATTAGACTTCTTCTTAGTGATAAGTGAATAAGGACTCATGTGATAATTATTCGGGATGGATTATTTCATACGAATATGAAGGTAAACTTAAGCATGATTCTCGATGTTGTGCAATTTTACTTTCGTTCAGTTGACTTGCTCTGGTTTAATTAAATAAATATGAGATATAAATTTTATTATTTTGTTGCTGGTTTTATTTCGCCTGGGTTTCATTAAATCCTAACCAATTGTAAATTTATTAATAAAATTAAAAGTCAATTAACTAAATTTAATTATCACATTACATTGCGTATTACATTATTTGTAAATATTAATCGAATTATTATTTCGAATGCAAATAATTTCCGCGATCACACAGTGATTATATATTTCAAGTTGTATCGTATTTTTGGCCGGATTTTAATTTAAAGCTATTTAACAACAATTTATTTAAACAGCGGTATTAAAATTGTTGAATAAATTTTTATGGTACTTACACTTACACAGAATGCCAAATAATTGATCGAATACAGATACAAATTATACATTTGAGAATGCTAATTTATTCATTTATCTTTTACAGTACTCAGAAATTATATAAATATAACTTGAATAAATACAACCTTCATTAACTAGTACCTTACGTGTAGTAACAAAATTCGTTCATGCTCCATAAATTTCAATGTAAAAAATGTATGAAGGGAATTTATACAACATTCAACGCTACTGTTTATCAGTAAGGCTTTTGAAAAAATGGTTGCATTCAAGAAACTATAGTTTATAGAAATTAAAGATATTTACGTATTTTTTACGAGTACTTAGTTTTACAATCTCGTTAAAGAGCCCATCTTTAATAGTTGATAAACATTAAATCTATTTGTTAATCATATATTTAAAATTTACTTACAGTTTTTGTAGTCTTGATATTTCGATCACAGCTTCCACATGAGCACTGAGAAAATACCGTACTTCTCTCCATTATAAATCACGTCGTGAACAATCACTGTCCGTTATTATGAGACGAACAATACCTGCATTTCAAGCTAAGAGACTTGAAAGTATACGTGATATAAAGGGCTGTTTTGCTTACATTTTCCCCTTATTGTCCTGCAAACCTGCATTTCAGTCTGGTTTAACAAGGTTTGCATAAATCTGGCTTTCATGGTATGGTGTCTTTCTAATATTGCAAGATTAACCATACACTCTATACTGTCTACATGAAATCGGGGAATGCTAAAATAAAAATTACGAATTACTGATGGGAAATAAACTTACAGCTTATAAAAAAATAAAAAGAATTGGAATATAACAAAAATATATTTAATGATGTTCCTAAAATGTAGTTTGTTTCCTTTTTTAAACCCTTGATAACCTATTTTGTTATATGTATGTTAAATACCCAGTCATAAAATGTTCATGTTTATAGACATCCATACTGCATAGACATTACTTACAAAAATCTACGAAATAGAATATGTACTTACTTTTATTTAAGAATAATATTCCTATATGCTCTAAATTTCTATCAAGACTTCGTTTGTTCAATGTCCGTTTTCCAAATCGCAAATATTTGATTTTAGAATGTAATTTTGATTAAAGAAACGAAAAAATTGCCATGTGAAGTATATTTGAAAAGTATATAGAAAATTTTAGGTACCATAATTAGCAAAGAAATTGAAAAATGTTAAATAAACTTAAAATTGATAAGCTTGAAATTACGCATTGTGTCGTCGACGCGAAAATAATAAACATATAACAAAAAAATTTAAAACTCTGATAATGTAAAAATGAATTTAGAAAATTTTGTGCATTTGTTATTCAATTTTGTTTTACAGAATCGACATTTTTATTAGCATCTGACTTAGTTTTTTTATTTAATTTAATAATATTATTTAATTTAATTTAATATTAGCGCTGGTAATATTCGAATGAAGTTTGATAATGATACATGAATCTCAATATATAACAAAATTTAAATTTCATCTAAAGATTTCATTAGCCAGTTTTGTTGATTAATTTTCTTAAGTATTTGAGAGAAGTACAGATCAATGTAAAACCTCTGTGTTAAACCAAATATACGTACCTAATTATAATGTGCATTAAATAACAACATTTTTGCTTGTGAGACTTAATGGCGATGTATTTAGATGTATTTCAAAAATTATAACACTGATATTTTACCAATATGTGTTCCATTGCAGATGTTAAAATTACTCCATAAAAACCATTTGCCCACTTAAATTGTTAATATACTGTTTTATTTTGCTAGAAAACACATCAAATATTATTTAAACCTTCCTCTTTTTCTTTGGGTATTCTGCAAGTTATAAGTGGTGTCATAAAATACCTATTTTATAGGAAAATTTCTTCAAATAATGATATATTAAATAACGGGAAATAATTTATCAAAGATATTCTAATAAATAATCAGTACCCGAAGTGAATACTGAATAAAGACAACAATCAGGTAGGACAAAACGTTCTTATTGGAAAAACTACCCCGAATAGGTGATAAATTTGATATTAACACATTATGTCAAGCGGACAACACTTTGAGATCTATTTTGACAAAAATAGAACGGCTCAACCAAGAGTAAAATTTAATAAACTGCATTTAGAGTCTAACAAACATTAACTGAATGAGTAATCCGGACCTAACATTGTAAGATTGCATGAATACAAAAATTACATTAGAAATAATGAAATTCTGAAATTGTATATTTGCGAACACTTTTGGGAAAACGGGTATAGAATAAACTGGAACTCGGCAGATAATTTAGCACAAATAGCAGGTAGTATAGAAATAAATATTAAAGAAACAGTAGTAAGATTATTAAATGAACTTAAATATTTATGAACATTTTCTGAAGGCTTTTATAAATCTTGTATGTATACCAATATTAAAAAAAGAACTGAATAAACTTAATAGAATTTAAAATAAAAATATCAGTAGGATATATGGATTTAATACGAATACAATTTTAAGGTTGTGCATTTAACACCAAATGTTTTTTATTCTTATTCCTTACTCTTTTTTTGTTATACTAACCATCATAGACTCTTAAGGAAACTTGTTATAGACTATTTATTAATATTAACTGAATTTAACAAGCGCTTTCTTCATTGTAACGTAGGAATTTGTACATCTAGATAAATATGAATATTATATAAGTGTTAATATTTCACAATTTAAATTTAAATACCTATTTTAACCCTACTTATTTTATTAACTCTTAACTTTGCTTACTTTGGAATTTGACGTTTTTTAATTCCGCTTCAATAATTCTGATTAGATATTCTTGTTCTATTAGAATTAAACTTAAAACACATATGTCGTAAATTTTTGCCAGGATTTGATGTACTAAATTGTTACTAATTCTTTCATACTACGCCAAGTATATTAAACAATACTTAAGTCCGAGAAAAAGGGGCACTGAACATCCTATAGACACAACCATTTCATATCGACAATGCCATCTGCCGGAACTGGCGTTCAAACTTGAAGCACGACAGACACGAATTTGTCACGTTTACAGCAGAACGCTCTCTAACCAATGAGGAATTTGCATGATTTTTTTTATATCACAGACAGATAAACGACAGAAGAATATGCTTTTTTGTTAAAATTGAGGGCGAAAAAAAATATATTTATTTCGACTGAGAATTTGAACCATTAAAACGCTCTATCCCTAACGAATGACGTTATTCGTAACCGGTAGCATCACGTCATTATTGTTAAAGCGCTGTAACATCTAAAAAGAATGCTGTGGTTATAGATTAACACGTTAGGGATGTTCTAAAATCATTATCCGTCATATTAACCAAAAATTAATAACAAGATTAAGAATAACAACGTAAATTAGCAAATTCAGGTCAAATTAGTGACGTCAAAATGGCGTCAAAGCAATATTTTAGCGTTTTCAGTCACGTGGTTTCGTTTACACGAAAGTTCAAAATTTTCTATCAGTTTCTTTTATTATATTATCAACTTATATAGTACATATTATGGAAAAATAATAAAATTAAGCATTTCTAAGCATCTTCCTCATTGCGCCACCGTGGCTGGAAACTATTAATAGTACCGAACCACTCATTTCAAAGCCCCTTACTTTCATTTGTTCTATAGCTCCACTATAGTCACCACTTGATAGTACCAGAAAAAATTAATATTTAAACAAAGCAAAAAAAATATAAAACTGCAACTTTTGCTCGACTAGTAAATAAATAACCAAGTTCTACTTAAAGTATCTTGCAATATATGCCATATTATATTCGAAGATATGTTAACGAGCATTTTTTACTCTAATAAATGTTCTAAATGTGCACCAGTAACAATTTCATAATGACCAACACGAAAATATTAATTACATTTTCAATTAAGTGCGGTGTTATGCATTTCGTCTCTGATTCGTTGGTTTAACTCAGCTTCTCTAAATTTTTATATAGTTTGGTTTATTATTTTCTGTAAATGTATATAACAGCTCGAAAAGGCAAACGGGTCTTCATGAGAAGCATTCAAAGCGATATTACAAAATTTACTGGATTACTTTTCGATATAACAAAAACAAGGCGATGTCTCTATCAGTCAGTATATTGCACCACTCTTCCTGAACATTTGTTATTTGAATTAGCGACATCTTCAGTCCTTCCAATTAAGCTACATTTAGTTCCCCGACATAAACTCAGGCGGGCAACTCAACTCAACGTATATATATATATATATATATATATACAAGTTGTAACGAAATCAGTGTATTTGAAATAAATTCATATATAAAAATGTACACTAAAAAGACGTTATAATATTGACAGTTTTAATAGTATTATAAACAATTTCTTCTTCTCGTCTTCCTTACATCCGCAATATTACAATAAATTATTATTACCAACGTTGGCAATTTTACAAACTTGGGACTTTGTTATGCTCTACAGAGGATATAACTAGAGCTTTTTAAATTTTATCCAAATCAGAACTTTTATATTTTTTCTTGTCTCTGGAAAACTTTGTTTAATACATATGTTCTTTGTCTTCCACAATTAAGTATGAAAGCTTACGAATTGTTTAAATGAATTTAATTACACCCTTTTAAATTTATGAAGCTTTGTGATTCATGTATCTCTGTCGGTATTTCCATTTCTTGGAGTGTTGAAATACTACAAGTAATTTTCTTTCTTCAGAGCAGCAAGTTTTTGGAAGACGGCCTTGCTTTACGATGGCTCTTAAAGGTGATTTTGAGTTTCACTTCTAAAATTTTCCTTATCTAGTAGAAACAAAAACTCAACAGAAACACTAGAGTTGCGTGTACTCTAAAGAGGTTCAACATATGGTCAACATATATTTATCGAAGATCGGAGTTCAATCGCTATAGTAGTTATGTCCCAGACAATCACGAGGGTTTATGTTCTTATCCTCTGCAGTTGTGAATGTTCAATCTGAGGACTGTGTATACTACCGCCTTATTCCTTCATTGCATTTATGCCAATCCATAAGTACACCGTCGCCTGTGTGATTCGTTTAATTTATACACTTGTTTATAATTTTATTGTAAATTTCAGAATATTTTGGTAAAAAATTAATAGAAAAATGTATGTGGCTGTGGAGCTAGTATTACAAATCATGTATGAACTTCAAGATTTTTGTCAAATGGGCATTGGTTCTTAAATTATTAAGGGTGGAATTAATAACGGTCTAAATAGGCAATGGATAAATGTATATAAGTTAGCAAGATTCTATGACAATTTGCTTCTAGTGAAGCTTTTAATAATAGGATATCAATACTCAGATATAATGGGCTCAATAATATACATTTTCTTCAAACGTCAGAAAATCATGACATTTCTTATTAATTTCATGACATTAAAGTTTGACATTTCAGGCGGCTGTGTATTGCCATTAGCAACGGAGGTAAAAGTACTTTTTCTTCCGCTCAAACGAAGTTTTACTACCGTTGCTAATGGCATCACACAGCTACATTTCTTATCCTTATTTTTTTTATAGCTAATCGAGAAAAAATAACATGTCTTATTCGGAGTAAAAGCCACTTTTGTGACTGTAATAGCAAACCTACAGACTCGTTGCAAAAGTATCAGTTTTACTCCTAATAAAACAATATACTATTTTTATATGCAGTAAAAGTTACATTTCCTTGTGTCGAGCGAAGTGAGTCCGGCAAGAACAGTCGACATTATTTCTGCAAGCACCGAATATGAACTAAATAAATACTATTGTTTTTCTTCAAATACTTTTGGTTCCGCTCGTGAGCGGCAGTAAAGCTGCGTCTCAGAATGACCAGAGTAGAAGTAAAAGACTTCTACTTCCGCTCAGATGGAGTGTCAGATAAATAATAATATTAATAATATATAAATGACAGTTTAAGTTCACAAAATGTGTCATTGCCAATTATGCTTTTTCAACGTTTGAAGAGAAAATTATTTTCGACATCAGGGCAAAAACCGCAATATACTTTTTAGCGAGCAATTAAAAAAGGAATACATACCATAAAATTCCTGCTATGCTGTATTGACCGTATTGACCATTTCCTTGACTTCAGCAATGCAATTTACAGAAATAATTCTGAGTGTACATTCCAGGACAATTTCTAAAAGCAAAAACAAAATTTTATAAAATACGGTTGAAGGGTAAAGTGTACCAGAGCTGTCTGCTTGGTCTGTGTGTTATTTCATTAAATTATTTTACACACATTTTTCACAACCACTAAATCACTGAGCACGGCATTTGATGTGCATCTCGCCAAGCAAGTTGGCATCATCTTGATTCGATTTAAGCTAGTTAGTGAAACATGCGTCGCGAGAAGTATTATTGTAATATGCAGTCTTTTGCTATTAACGACAACTTCAGTGTTAGTGCTACATCAAAAATGTCAACCTCATTTCAATACTGTTAAATTCAGATTTCATATTTTCCTCATCATTGACACTTTTACTATTGGGTATTATATTAACAAAGCATTTTAACTTATTCAAAGAATCCTATGAGGAACACGCCACAATTTGTATTAGTCCGGGCAAAATCAATCATCGACCGGGAACAATTATTCGGATAGAATATTTTTGTGCTATCTTGTTCAAAATGTGCTCCTTTATAAGAACGTACAGTTTTCCAGATGGAAATGTGAACAGGAATTATTTAAACAAAGTTTTTTAAACAAATTCGAAAAATTTACTCTTTCGTTTCGGAAAAAATGTTGTCGTATTTTTCACATCAAAGTAAATAAAAAACGTGCTTAGACGTTTTTCTCTAAAGTTGATAAATTTAGAGAAAAAAATTCTTGAAATCTCAAAAAACCTAACCTTTGTTTTAATAGATATATAAGACTACCTAAGTGGAATTATGATTGACGTAGTGATATGAATCTTCACTCAATAATTTCAATTATTTGCAAAATTAGTTCATTTATATTAAAAAATATTACCAATCTTCATATATTGTAGTTTTAAATGAACTTATTTTACAAACAACTGAAATTATTGAGTGAAAATTCATATATTTA
Organism: Leptura quadrifasciata; assembly: GCA_963675555.1. Taxonomy (NCBI): domain Eukaryota; kingdom Metazoa; phylum Arthropoda; class Insecta; order Coleoptera; family Cerambycidae; genus Leptura; species Leptura quadrifasciata. The sequence goes on along the minus strand of OY776674.1, from coordinate 145,238,291 downwards.
TTTTAAAAAATGGCAAAATATAATAAATATTTGCTTATCGGATCTCTCCCTCCCTTGGGTATGCCCAGCAGCTAGTTAGCCAGCCGCTACCAGATAGCGTAATGTGATCACAAAAATAGTGGTTTGTTTCGCTGGCCGGAGAATATTTACCAGCGGCTAGTTAAGCCGGACAGGTTCAACTTTTAACAGCAAGCAGCCGATCATGTGATCCACTCGCCATCATTACCGCCAGCCACCAGCACAATCACTACCACTACCGTGGTAGTTGTTTCGTTGTTGAAATTATCAAAAGGCAGAGATAAAATGGTCAGGCAGCCGCTTGTAGAGCAGCGATGACTGACCACATTGCCAGCCGCTGCTTCCTGGTGCTGCTACCAGCCACTACTAGCCAGCAGCTGGTAACCAGCCTAATGTGACTGGAGCTTTAAGGAAAAATATAAATATCAAGAAAGCAATATGGCTTAGGATTTTAGTTAGAAATTCTTTGTCGACTTTTAGGTACCAAAAGAAATATACGTTATACAGATACTTGTTAAAAAAGCTAAAAAAAAAAATAAACTGAAAACATTTTCCCTAATGTTAATATTTTAGCCTTTATTTAAAATTTCTAATAGTGTATAAAAAATTTCTAGGACAATCTATGAAACTTTGTTTTTTGTACTAGACTTTTAGATCATAGTATATTTACTTACTTATTCTTTTCATTTCTCGGTATTGAGGCCTACTTCAAAATTAATATTAAATAAAATTTATTAAGTACTATATTTTCCCTTCCTTATAGCAGACGTTTTCGAATCTACAGATAGAAAACATGTGAGAGATGACACTTATTGTAATTAATTAAGTAATCATGTATACTTGTGTTGGTGGCGACAAAAAACTATCTGACGTAGAATAATTTTAAAAAATACTGTTCGCATTACACCAAGAACTAACTATTTCCTACCTCTTTACATCTTATACTCCTTTATAAATATTGCAGTCTTCATAATAACGATTAGATATTAGTTCATCAATTTCTGACTTCCGCCACCATTAATAAGTGTTCTTGATAATTTTATTAATATAATTTATTTTTTAAATTTTCAAAAATTGAAACAAACAATTTAAAAATCGTTTATTATATGTATCATAATATTCAATGTTAAAACTATTGGATACATAATACGTAATAAATCATGATCGACCGATATTTTAAATACCCGTTCTTAATCCCCCAATTCCGCCACTGTTTTAAAACACTTCTTCATGCGTTGATAGCTCGTATTGGTATAATGTAAAGCTGGTTGTATAATAAGTAGTAAAAACTAATCCCCTTTTAACAGTTCGAGTACTAGTGCCCCTGTGTTCACTGAAGTGTGTTACTCAGACTATAATGAATAGAATAATAAATGTATAAAATTTAGGCAACATTTTATGCTTGCAGAGGAGTTGAGTTGCATAAGCTACACAATTAAATTGAAATTGTAAATTAATATATTTCAAATAATTTCAAAAGCATTCTCTAGATAAGTATTTAAATATTGCATTTCAAGTTGACCATAAAAAATATTGTCTTTTCAATTTAATAATTTCTGATAATAATTTTTTTAAATATAATAACTTCAATCTCTTACTTTTTATATCTAACATGTCTCAATTGATATCTTCATAATTTTTTAGTTTTAATTCAATTTTAATCAAATTCACACAAAGATGCAACAGACTATAGTCTACTTAAGATCTTAAAATCAGCCAAAACTCGCCAAAAACAAAAACACCAGTGATACCAAAATAAATGAAAAAATGACAATATGTATAAAGTTATTTTATTTTAATATTTTACAAATAACATTTGTCTAGAATTGCCCAAAAAGCTTTCTGTTTCACTTCGACACAACATTACTTTATCTAGTTTTTTAGTTGTTGTCTATTCCTATTTTTAGTGACCTCCATAAAAAATCAGGTGTGAGATCAGGTAACCCTGGAGACGAATTCATTAACGAGTTATTATTTGAAATCCACCTCCAGGAAAGGTTGTCGTTTACCAATTTGGTACTCTCATTGCATTGTGGATTGGATCAGGTTGAAAGTTCAGAGAGTTCCATGGATTAAGGGACAAGTTTTCAATTTGTTTAAAATTCACATTACAAGCAATTTCTTGGTCATTTCGTCCATTTATGCGTCCACTTGCAATACCACACTACGCATTTATTTACCTTTTCAGAGTACTGGCAAAGGCAATTTATAACCCTTCCTGGTACATTATTTTATTGTTTTTAATGCTTTATCTTTGTTATAATTTTCATTAGACGAAGGAATATTACTTAATCTGTCAAAGTGAAGCATTTTGTAGCGTATTCATATTATTTATTTATTTTTGTTTTATTGCCTTGTTTAGATTAATTTTCTGGCGGAGTGTAACATTAGCTATTCCACCATCCAACCAGGGCATATGCACAAAGATAATTATACAGCGACCATTCCCTACGAGATTGTCATCTGCCGCAGCTGAGACTCGAACTCAGGAGTGGTGTTGTCTCTCACAAAACTTCATTTCGTACACTGTCACCAACTCGGTAATACATAAAAAACATCAGTAAACATCCATACCCTAGCCAGGATTCGAACCCGAAGCTCCTTGAATGCAAGCCTAACACGTAAACGTTGAGTCACTGAGCTGGTGTATTTCTTGAAATGTCTTAAACTATCGCTGGTAATACAGATGAAGCAAAATAATAATACCTTGGAAATTATTAATTTTAGTAACAGAAACTGAATTTAAAACACTAATGGAAGTTTCTTATAAATATTAGACCCTTCGCCTTTGTACTACATGTTAGTTTGTTGAACACAGGATTTCTATATCAAAATTATTTATTGTGGTTTAGCACTAAAATCATATAAAATTGATGCCTATAAATTAATTACGTCGAACATATGGGATGATCCAACGAGTATATATAACAGGTACTTTATCTTTATGAAAGGTATGCAATTGATCTTATCTATATTTAAATAATTCATTTTAAATCTAATTATCTTTTAATATACCTAATTACCTGTGCATATTATATATCTCATGATTTCTCTCATAAAAAAAATCGCGTACATATGGTTTATTTAGTATTTTGGCGTTAGGGCAATTACGGTGAAGATGTGCATGTTTCAATTAAATCGAAAAGTAAATCTAGAATAATTTTCTATATCTTCTTATTAATGCAATATCTCAGGGATTTAACGGAAATAAAAGCTGATGATCAGATTTTGTCTTTTTCTTATAAGTTGCTGTTAATATTTTTTTGCTAACCTAACTACCCAAATAATTATTGAAACCTATACAAAATCAATGTCTAAGAAAAATGTTTGATACAATTTTTCAGAAAAGTCAGTAGTTACTGAATTATAGTGACCTACAACAATAGTGGTAATGGCAAAAGTAAGAGCTAATGAAATAAGTTTTAAAATAAGTTAGTTGTTCCTCTATGATAAAGACAAAAAGTTTTTTTTTATACATTTATTTAACGTCGGCCTATTTACGCTACTGAGGCCTAATACCGACACCTGTAGACGAGTTATCCCCAATCAGGAATTTTGCTGAACCCTTAAGAAGAGTAGGGATATTTTACTTGCCTAACATTTAATAGACAATGAACCGACGGCTTTACATCCCCTCCGAAGGATGGTAATCCCCTATACAACCCTCGCCTAAGGTTATAGAGCTTCCACCCATCCAACTACTAACCGCGCCTGATGTTGCTTTACATCTCATTACGAAGTATGTAATAGTAAACAAGCACCTACACTCGCCCCACATAAAAAGTTATGGACACAAAAATATTATTTAAGTTTTTTAGGAAATGCTACCAGATTGTAGTAATTTACAAATTATAAAGAAAAAACTACCTACTTGCTGATTTTTTAAAGTCGTTGAAAGCACCTATAAAAAAATTGAGCTTTTGTTTTATAAAGAAATTATTTTGAAAACGTAAATTTGTTGCTATATGCTTTTAAGGACAAGCACTTTTGCGACTAAAATAAACTACTATCATGAAGTATAAACACTTTTTACATTTTACAAGACAGCGATAAGTTGCGCTTGTTGTGCAACCGACTTACACCATCTGTATATGACATGACGAAGACCCAAACTGAACAAACAGATCTGCAGAAAAATATTTTAACAAACTGTATAACTTCAAATAGTACATATATATTTTACGTTGTGCTTGATAATTAAATTATTTAAATTTATTAGTATTTAATTAGTTGCATTTTAAATTATAGTTAACAGTAATGTTATTTTGTGTTAGCAATTTTTAAATCACATTTACTACAAATTATATTCATTTGTACTGCTGCAACTACATTGGTACACAAAAATAAATTATTAGAATGAAATGATATACTTCGAAATCAGTTTTCATTATGGAGAACCGATAAACATTTAATTAAAAATTGTGTAAAGGATTGGTTACCTATAATAGATTTGGCAACAATGTCGTGTCTGTACTAATGTTTTGTTGATATACACAAAAAATCAAGCAATTGTACTTTAATCAAAGTTTCTTCGGACAATAGTTAAAGAATTCTCTATAAGTCGCTGAAGTTCTCTTTGAATATAATTATTCTACAATTTGATTTTTGCCCCAAGTTTGTATTAACTCACTCAAACTGTGGATTGAAGAATAGAAAGTTTTAAGACATATTTTCTATTTTTTATTTGTATGTTTTGTTATTGTTCATTTATCGTAACTAATTTAAATGAGAGCAGTATTTAGCTTAAATATAGAACCTGATTAAAAACAAATTTCATATTTACTTGTTTCAAACTTTTTAATTAACTGCTTGTATTAATCCCTGAAGTACAGAAGCTTTGATATATAAAGCCGAAATGCTGAAATTAAGAATATAAAAAAATGAACGCACGTACGTTTATTGGAATTTTTTCTATTTGTCACGACGTTCGTACCATAATTATCAACAATATCATTTAAGCTCCAAAATGTATTTCTTGCGAGTGTAATGGCGTCCGCAGGAATTGAATATTGCTCTTAGCTTCCCAGCAGTCTGTCTGGGGTATCTTATCTGAATCAATCTGCATATAAGAAAAGATATGCTAGGTAGTCAACAAAATTTTGAATACTTAAAAATCAATACCGTAAATAGTAGATTGGGTATATCAAAAATTAACTTAGACATGAGCAAAGGCACATTAAATAATACAGCTTCTACTGTCTTTACAATGATTTTTAAATAGCGTTATATTACTTTGTTTTGTTCCGAAGGTAGAAAGATCATTCAAAAAATTTGTACTGGAATATAGTGGTCTCTTTCTATTGGTTTCATAATTGTAATTTGATAGTGGTGGGACATTTTTGTTCTTCTAGTGGAGAAATGGTAGTTTGATGGCGTTAAAAATAAGTGTCGCCTTTTATACATTGTCAATTTATTACATATATAAAGATTAACTATGGTTAATAATTTTAAGTTTTTGAAATGTGGTCTGCATAGGTCTTTTTTTTGTAGACTACAAGTAAAACTCTTAGTTTGCGTTATAAGTATTGATTCAATTTAGCTCAGTGTTAAAGTGTCTGGCTAACAAACTGAGTTTATCTAGCGAATTGGGTTCAAGGCAAAACAATTTTTCATTATAAAAAATTGCCCCAAGAGTGGCTCGGACTCCACAATAAATTGTAGGGCCTCAGCTCTCCTTCCTAGTAGAAGATTCTTGAGACCTCCTAAGGGGTTACTTCGGTAACTTGAGAGGTGGTTAAGAGAACGAATTAATCTTCATTAACCCCAAAATTCGACTCCGTACTATGCCGTACCTTTTTTTACAGATATATATATATTTTCAATTAGCTTATTTAGGTCAGCGATGTGGCCCAGTATAAATTTTTAGCAATTTGGATGCCTGTGTCTTACAGATAATATTTCTCCTGAATTAGATGTGATGTTTTCATATGAAAAGGGCCTTCGTTAGATAATGTCATATCTGTATGCAGTAATAATTTGTCTGAATTACACCAATCTGACCATTTATTCATAATGCCTTCTATACATCCTGCTAAGTTGGTTTAATTACGATACTCGGGTTGTCAGCAAAAAAAACACTTTAATATAAAGAAGGAAAATTTAATACTTATTAATTAATATATATCAAGAAGGATACCGGCCTCAACACAGAACCCCGTGGGACTCCACATTTTACTGGTTGCTCAGTTGAATGTACTTATTTTAGGTTGTGTTGTGATATCAGTAAGTTCTATATGTATTCTGCGATCAGTCAAATAAGAAGTGAACAAATCATAGCGTAAATTCTTTGATGGCATAAAAACTAATCTTGTCCAATAATATCATTTGGCCCACTCAGTGAAATGCTTTTGGCAGGTCACAAAAAAATACCTAGCACTGCTCCTTTTTCTTCTATGATATTATTTAGGCGTACATTCTGTATCTGAGGTGCTACGATTTTTTTGAGAACTCAGGTGGATTGTGATTAAAATTTTATACTTACTTAAGTAATCTACTAGTTGTATGAACGAATGAACTAAAATAATTATAGAAAAGGGATGTCACCGAATTTGTGTCTTTTTTCTCCAAAGAGAAATGACCAATCTACTTCCTCTATTAATTTTAAGTATTTGCCCGTTATAATTAGATAAATATGCTTTAATATTGTGTGAAGAATGGGATTTGCTAAGTTAGTTATTATTGTTAATTGTGGTGGCGGTTGTTGCTGTTATTTTTGTAGGATTGTATACAATAATAATAATTATTGTATATTATTTAGCTCTGATTTTAATTTTCTTTCTGTATAAATTATATTTTTGTATTTATTACATAACCATATTTTAAAAAGTATATCCCACAAAAATTTAATAAAGTTTGATGTGTCTCCTAAGATAAATCTACATCTATGGTTTAGAAAAGTATCTGTAAGTGTTAGTTTGTCTGTAGATGTATAAATCGATCTCGTTTAAATTTGATACATAGAGATTTCGTATAAATATGTCCAGATATTTTTTCTCTTTTCAGTTGTCGCTAAAATTAAAGGTAGTTTACTATTGCTAAAATGTATAACAGTTTTTTTGAAATTTTGTACGTCAATGGTGCATTACAAACCTAATAATATATCATAATTAGGTTTTCCCGGAAAATTTACACAGAAGTATAGTTTACTCATAATATAAAATTTAAAAGTTCGATTTTCTCGAAAACGTCTCCTACGATTCGACTCAAATTTTGTACACTAATAGTACATTATAAACCTAATAGTGTGCCATTACCAATTCTTCGGAAGTATTTCCATACGATGCTTAACCAAATATTGCACATTGATGGTACATTAGGAATCTAATAGCAAGCCGTTATTGGTTTTCCCCTTAAAATTCTTACAAGGGTAGTTTACTTATGAAAAAGACTCAATCACGCGAGAAAACTAGTGCAGTATGGCCGTAATATTTATTTCCTCCTTGTGGCATAAAGTAAGTTCCTATATCCTATATGGGTCATATTTCTTCATTTTTAAGCTGCAAAAATTATTTTTGTTTGTTTTGATATTGAGCATTGAAACCATTCAGACACAAGATTATAATTATTTTGTACCATTGAAATAATCATTTTATATGCAAGTAAATTTTAATGTTGAAATATTACTTTTTAATGAGGTAAAGATAGAGAATCCGATACAAGTAAGTACAGAGATGTTTCCATTAGATGGGTGATTATATTCGAGTACCCCGTTAATAGAAGTTCCATCTGAAGTAAAAATGTAATGTTCTATGGTAATTTGCATTATTTCTACTCATGTTACTTATATTAAAGGGGGAATCGCGCCACATGTAATAACACAGTGTAACAACGTAATTTTACTTGTAAAATGTCGGTAATGGCGAAGGAGCCAGTGTTAAGTAATATAATTTGTAGATAGTTATTAAATAATGTATCTATTATATGTATTTCCTCAAGGATAATGCAGTCTATTATTTACTGCAATGGAAAATTAGTTCGTTATTCACTTGTTGATTTTTTAACTTTTAATTAAAACAACAAACCTCCTAGACGATGTTTTGCAAATAATTGAAACATCATTTGATTAAACAAAGTTATAAAAACCTGAGACATTTTCCCATCAAAAATCCGAAGTAAAAATTGTTACTTTTTAACAAATATGTTCTATTTTATTCTATTAATTTTTATTTAGAGATTTAATCAGATAATAAACAAATAATTTATAATTTTTATATTACAAGGCAAGTACGTTTTCGAAAAAAATTTACCGACAAAATTTTAAGATCTAGTGATGTCATATACGATGCAGAATTTATTTGGCAACACTTGGACAAGAAGTCCAAGTGCTGAAACTGCAAAAATGGGTTTATCTTAAATAGTATGATGGCAGTATTTTCTGAGTAGATAAATCTATTATTGTAGTCAGTGTATCAAAAGGAATAAATTAGTAAAACAACACAAATCCTTAATGTTCTTCCAATTATACAAAAGCATATTTTAATTCAACAGAAAAATTTCAAAGACAAATTAAATCAGTGTTAGATAGTACCACAATATTTAACCTTAGAAATAAAGAAAATCTAACCATTATAACTATGCTCTCTTATAAAATTATATAGAAATAATTTTTGCTATCCGACCAGTATCTTCTATTATCACTGTATCCTCGGCAAAATCAATAAATCCGATAAAAGGAAATTTTAATTTCGAAGCTGTTTACAGTATTAAGAATTCCTATGAATTAATTAATAATACCCAAAATATAACCTGGCGATGTGAAATTTGTAATTTTTTAATGTTTAAAACCTATTTCCTACCTTCCTTTTAAATAATAATATGTAAGTAATTAAAGATGTGTTAGATAAGTCAAATACGAGGTACCATTATTCTACCGTTATACGTTTGCAGCTTAATCAAGGCAGATTCCCTGTACACATATTTAAGATTGGAGGACAAGTCAATAAATTATGTGCTTATGGTTAATAGGGTGATATTAACCACATAATATTTAACTGTACTTTACACACAAAAAATATGACTTTTTCAGCTACTACTGAATCTAAACTATGTCTTTAAGAGTAAAAAGATAAAAGCATATTTCTCTAGTTCAATGTGGCATAGTTATTTAACTATTGTTTGTATTCGAGTTATTGATTTGTGTTATTACTCCTAATATCCATTTGTTTCTGCATCCTTTGTAAGTTAAGCTAATAGCCGTGGTCCATCTATGTGTTACTTTATGCCGTTCTGATGGAACCCTGGGCGTGAAATGCGTGCATCCTTATTATTTCCTGTACCTTTCCTTATCTGCTTGCATTGCTGGCTGGTGGTTTCCAATCAAGGACAAAAATTTGAAAAAAGAACAGTAATTCAAACAGAACTTCTACATTTACTATGGTATTTCCTTAAGCAAATACTACTTCCAATTTAATTACACTTATGTAAGAAAAACAAAAATATTTCTGATCTCCTTAGAAGAACAAATTCATGGCAATAAATTTATTAAAATTTTATTTATTGGTATCGTTATGTAGACGATACAGCCACAGATAGGCCGTTTAAAATTTTCTTAGATTTTATTAACAATTTATACCCTAGCACAGAGTTTACTTTAGAATTCTAGAAAGTATAAACTGTGTGTCTTGTGTCTCTTGACATTGAGAATAAATGTACATTCATCGAAGGAACAAATGTTGTACAGAAAATTTGGCGTGGCAATTAAACTTTGCCCCAATATTTCACATAACTCAGGACCACCCTCATGAAATTTGTGTACTAATTTTATTTTGCGTTGATGAAATTTGTGTTGTGAGTAAAATTCTAAGTACAATGCTGCGTGAAACACCTGTTCCTCTAGATATCTATGATAAAGGTTGCTGATCCTTTAAAGTAACTGCTCCTAAAACTGCAACTTCAATAGCTTCGAAATAAACCACTGGCTTTGGGTTATGCCGCTCTATTACCAACTGATCCTGTTTCCATAAATCGATTCTATTATGTATTTGCTTTTTTAGGATAAGTACCTACTATTAAAAATTTAGCTGCAGTCCTTGCCGAATTATTGTTTCTGTAGTATCAGTTCTTTCCTGCAGGGTGTACATTATGAAACTAGGTAATGTTCTACACTGCACTTATTCAATGAATTCACTTGTTAAAGAATCTCAAACCTTTCGAAAAATGCCTTAATTATAAAAAGGAATAGTTTTTCTTTAGCAAAAAAGTATGCTTGTTATCAGTACCTAACGTTTTACTACATTTAGTATGGGTAATTTGCTCGTAAAATGTAGGTGATAGATTCAAACTAATTTTATATGTAGCCCTGAAACTATTCATTTTGGAACCCACATTTACATATTTTTGTAATAAGCTCTCCTAGTGTAAACTAATGACCTAAGGAATTATGAGGTGTTTCATTTAAAAAAATTGCAGGGGTCACTCTGGGAGTGGAGCTAATCCTAGTTCTATTCATTAGAAAGTATCTGTCCCCCTATCATTTATTTTCGACATATTTTCACATTTTGTGCAAAAATCAATTTAATTTGTGGTAAAAAGTTGTCGTTGAACTGCACTGTGTCAAAAACTTCGTAATCAGACACTATAGTAGGCACATAACACAGCTACGGATTCTAAAAAATATCAACAAGCAGCAACTTACGCTACTAAGATGCATCGGTTAATTTATGTCTCAACGTCTAAGGAAAATAAAGAATTAAATTGGTCTAAATAATGATCGTAATACAGAAATGAGTGATATAATTCTAAATTCAAATATATTTAAAGAAATCGTGAAACTTGTATATCCACCTACCATAAGTAGTACGTTAAAATATAAATTTGCCACATATATTGCCGCACACATAGATCAAGTTGTTAAAAATAAAAAAATAACTATATTAGTATCACTTATAAAACATCAAATTCACTAAGCCAATGAATAAAAATAATAAAGATAAAACCAACAAGGAGCATCATTCAGAGACTCTTAATGTGGGTCTTGCCCTAAACTTTATGTAGGTCAAACGGGTGGAAATTTCATAAAAAGAATAAAAGAACATGAAAATAATTTTTGAAACAACAGACAGATTCCAGTAACGCTAATTAATTTCCAACTAAAAATCATTAAATATTAACGAAAATTTCCAAATTTTAGATCTAAAAGACAAAGGAGTAAAATTAACATTATTAAAATCATCAGAAATTAACAATCTAAAATATAATTTTAGATAGATATAATTTTCGTTTCGTTTCGTTCAGGCAGAAACAAACAGTTCACCTTTGTTAATATATTTTAATTTAAATTACATGGATTTCCTTAGCTACATGAATGTTAGCCCAATGAAATGGGACGAGATTTGTCTAAATCGGATGAAATAATTCAAAGCGGGCTGAAATCTTAGGAACAGACTTAGTTTGTGGTGTTTTTTAACATATTAAAAATAGATAAAAAATTGATTTTTCGCAAAAAACTCGGATAGTATCGATTTTACTGTAAAATATGTACACGAAAAAATTATAGGTAATAAAAATCCGCACAATTTCGTTTTTTCTTAACTTCGTACGACATATTTGAATCGAGATAGATTTTTTTGAAATTTTGACAGTTTTGCGACGCAATGGAAACGCGTATATTCTTCGCTAAAATCTTAAAAATGGACATTCGGATCACAAAATGTTTCAAATGAAAGTTGTAGAGAATTCAATTACGAATAATTTCCTTTTATTTTTCATTTCCATTCGATAAATATTGGCAGAGATATGAATTTTTAAACATCTTTATAACGCGCTATCAGAACACTTGTTTCATGATAAAATCGATAAGAACTCAAAAACGATAGATCGTACGAATATAGTGTATCTAATGAAAGTTAAAGAGAATCAAATTTTGAATATGTTGGTGTATGTACAAAATCGTTTTGATAACGAGTGAATGCAGATAAAAGGGAAAAGCATGAAAAATTGTCATTTTCAAGTGTATTTTGACAAATAGTTACTTTTTGATTGGCTTTTTGCCACCCCCGCCCCTTCGCTGGCGTCTATGGGTGGGGATTTTTGATTTGTTAAAAATACCACAAAATAAGCCTGTTCCCAGAAATTCTGCCCGCTCTGAATTATTCCATGCAAATTTCCACATTTTATTGGGCTATGTACATATTAATAAACATTTTTTAAGGCGTCCCTACTACACAAATATTTTGAAATGTAGTCATTTGAATTTGGATATAAGAAATAGTAATTAATAGTTACCCCAACAATTCTCATTTCATGATTTTCTTTTTCTAAAGTCACAAAATTAACAATTTTGCTTATAAAAAGTACAGGAGATATATGTATTGCAATATTTTTTAAGAAGTATATTTAGTACATAGTAGAAGTCCCTTAGGGAGGTAAAATTAAAGTAGATGCTATCTTAGTTAATTAAAAATGTCATGTGGAATGAGGCCACTACGGATTTGGCATACTATGAAATCGTTATTTCTTTGTGTTTGTCCTACCATGGATTTTTGCCACTTTTAAGTATTTGTGAATTAATAAAAATATATGTAAATCTTCCTCGGAAAGCTAAAAATATTTAAATATAAAGACTTGTTATAAAATTTTGTGTTCTTAAGTCGTGTACACCTCAATGAATCTCATAATGGAACATGCTTTTAGCTATTAAAATATAAGGATTCGTCTAGCGAATAATGACCTCTTTCAGAAACATTCAACACATTTTTATAAACACCATTCATCTTACTGTTATTGTATGGCAAAGGTGCACTTGCGTCTCTAATTTGAACTCTACAACATTCATAAATAATTAATTTATTTTAGATATCTTGCTTTGTTTTCACTAGGTCATGGGAGGATAACCTATATAATTTTGAAACGTGAATAAGTATATAGTTAAATATCCTCTTAAACATAAACAACGACATATTATTTAGCAATTAATGAAAACCTTAGCAAGAATATTTCATTATTTATTCGTCGATTAATTTCGTTTAACAAAAAACATATTTAGAAAAAGTTCGCTATTTAAGCCATGACGATTATCCCTCCAGCTTTGAATTTGATTGTTAAGTAGACAGATTTACACCTCAACAAATTTAATGACCCTTGCATATAATTTCCATTTGATGAACCTTTCATGAATTGATTTGGACCATATATACATATATGCGCTAATGTATTTTGCTAAACATACATGGCGATATCAATCGACACTGAACATCAATGACACCCCCACTCTATGTATATAATTTGGTCACTAGTTTACACATTATGGTTAATTGCGGTGTCCCACACGATTGCTCATTAAATGTTACGCTTCTACTCACGTGACCAACACGTGGAGTTTGCAATACAATACAACAAACATAAACGCAACGTCACGTGCACCGTTTTGATATATTTTCAAGTTTGTCTGTGTTAAGGTTCGGCGGCTAGTGAGGAAAGGTAAAGAAATAAACGATGCCGTGTAATTGCTCTTATATTATGTAGACAGTTCGTGTGGATATTGAAATGTATATTTGGTTGCCTACAACTTAGGTTCCGCGCTTGTGGTGATCATGCATTCATCTTCGTTATTTATTCAGGTTTGCAGCACTAATTATTTTATTAATTTTATTTTCTCAGAATATATGTGGTGGAGTACTTATGCCTGCAATTTATGCAATTGTAAAGCCTCATTGAATTTATTTATCTCACGGAGATATTAAATGCTAGGTATAACCTATTGTAATTCATAATAACATATATACAAAATTACTCGAGAATTTTACGTTCAGTTTTCAAAAACAGCCATTGTTTTAAATTTTGTATAAGTTATATAATTAGTTTGTTATTAAGTTAAGCCCTCAATTGCCAAAATTATGTCAATTAATCTCCCATATTTTACATATCTGTTTACTGTGTTTACATAGTTCACTGATATCTAATTTAGACTTCAGAACTTATTGTAACTTAGAATTTTCCATAAATTTTAATGGATTATTTTACACAGGATGATTAGTAAGAATAGGGTTTTTTTACTGACAGATAGGGAACATTCAGGGGATTTTAAATCCCTATATAATAACGACCAAAGGAGCCCGATCTCCGAAATATAAAGTGCTTAATAGTTTTTGGAAGAATTTTCCTTTCGCCATATATTTCACCATAGACTGAAATTTTATATTTTGATTACATCTAATGCCTAGGATATTAATAAAAATATCAGGACCGGACCAAAAATAAAATATGTTTTAATTATTACACCTATATACAACTAAAAAGATACAAAGTCCTATAAAAAATGTTTTTGTACTATTTTGTTTTTAAATAAAGGAAATAATTTAACGAAAATTCATTATATTTTTGTCTAAAACGTTAATTGTGTTGTTTTGTTTATATCAATGTCTCCTTTTTATGAGTTTTCTATTACATATATCTTTTGATCATTAAATTTTCATTTTATAAATGCAAAATTGAAACAAAAAAATCACTTCAGGTATTAGCAACCAGTTACTGTAATCCTGAGGCTTCGTTATGTATGGGATAACTTCAATTTCTATTCTACATTAGATAATTTAAAGTAAATACAATTTTTTTTAATAGTAAATTCTCAAAGCGATTACTACACCAAATTAAATATATTATTTTGATCGGTAGGTTATGTGCCTTATATTTATTCTAACAATGTTCCTAAAAATCTATATAATGCAAAAGTGATTAACTGTCACATACAGCTGATTTTGATGATGCATTTCTTTTAAAAGTTGGTTACTTTCTTAATAATCAAATAGGTGCCTCTCAAAATCAGTTATATTGTAACAAAGAAGTGTACTGTCACCACTGTTGCATTCACAGTTTTAATTATCGTCCTGTAATAATCTTAAATCATGCCGCTTACCCACATAAGTAATAACATTGTTCTTGATTATGGACTTTGCAATGGTAATGCAAAAGCTGCTGAAAGGGAATACAGACTTCGATTTAACAAACAGACATCGAATTTTCTGTGAATAATTAAAATTTATTATTATTTTTTTTTGGGTCCAGTCTTGATATGATTTATTAATATCCTAGGCATTAGATAGTGACTGGTTCCTGTAACCAAAATAAAATACAAAATGTCAGTTGATTTCGTCTACGCATCACAGATATATAATGCTTACGTATCGAATAAAAACAGAAATTACTAGTTACATACAGTTCCCATTAAGATTGGATCTATAAAAAATGCGTTTATTAAAAAATATTGGAATTAATTCTGTTGGTTATTTTGATAATTTTTATTTCATTCGATTGAGTTTTATTTGACCGTTTTTTAATCAACTTCAAAAGAAAAGAGTCCACCTATTCGATGCGTATGTACGTATATGTATTTTTGTCCTCGAGTTGCTCCGAAACTTCTCATTATCTGACTTGGCATTATTCCGTATCTATAAATTCGAAGAAATGGTGAATGCGCTGGTGTGAACACCTAGTAAACTTAATCCTCGATACATATTCAAACTATAAGGTACCATTATAGTTGTTGCTCTTTAGTTAATTATGTAGAAGGTAGATAAAAGGCCAGGGAAAATTTTTTCGCAAAAAATGGAACCCTCTTCACAAAAATCACTCAGTTTTGAAATAAAATTTCATGCGGTCGTCCAATTAATTGGATCTTGTTTACTAATAGCGATGAAGCAGGTTTAGAAAATAAAGAAAATAATTAAATTAAACGTATTTTTAACCACAATTAAATAACTTGCTGCGTAGTTAAAGCGGATATGCTTAAAATATGAACTATATTTGAACTGCGACATTTCTGGATCGAGTTGGGTGCGATTTTTGTGATCGGTAGTAAAATTTATTAGCCACCTACCGCCGTAAATATAAAATTATCAAATTGTTATCAGATGTTCCATTTATTTGCACAGTGGTTGGTTAGGTTCTTACATTGTTCATAAAGGTCATCGTTCACCCAAAGTCCTGAAGGGGTTCTTAAGTTTTTTTAACGTTAATAATTTATACATAATATTTCCGAAAAGTTTTTTTTATAAAACTTGCAATTAAGAGGAACTTGAATCATAAATTTACTGAGGATATAAGAATCGACGATATTCTTTTGTACCATTGGCTAAGTGCAAATCTTTTCGAAATAGTCGAATTTGTTTCACTATACCTTAACTCTTGTCATAGTCTTGAAAGTATTTTTGGAAGTAACTCAAAGTTTACATCATAACTGAAGTAATGGAAAAGCGGGTCTTTACAATCATCCCCGTTATATTAAACTACATAAAAATTGTAAAAACCAAATTTAAACAACGAAAAATTTTGCTCAAAATGGTTTATATAATTCAGATTCAATTATTTTATCACAGAATATTGCGAAAGAATTTTCTTTGTATACTTTTCCGGAAATATACATATGCAAAGTAATTTATAATGAAAGTAGGCATAGGCCCTTGAAGTTCACATGGGCGCTGTGAGATTTCAAATTTAAAAATATTTGAAAAATTTATCAAAAACGTATAGTTATAATTTGAATTATTTGCAAGGGGAAGTGGCTACGGTGAAAATAACTGTGAGCGCTTGAGGTGGCAAAATAAATAAACTTTCGTCTAACGTTGACAAAATGTTGGCAGTTCGATAATGTAGCATAAAAAGTTAATTGTAATAGTATTTTTGCCTGGTATTACATTGGGATACCCTCGATTTCGATGTACAGATCCATTTGTGGGTGTCTTTGATACACTTCTGGATTGACTGAAAAGTATATTAGTGTCGGCTACAGTTACACGTGAAATAAATGTCATGTTTTTAGAAAAAATGACGTAAAAGGTGAAGAGCGACTTATATTTCAAAATTTTAATTTTTTTAACTTAAATAAGGGACATTTGCAGTACAGCTATTGCAGGGCGCAAGCTCGTATTTGAACGACGGTAATTTACATTTTTCTCACTGATAATAATAAAGAACAAGTAAAGTAATAAGTCAAAATAGACCCCTGTTAATGAATTTTGCAACAAGTACTTACCCATTTAATCTCTTATATGTTAATTATCTCGTATCGGTTACTCTAGTCATAATATATTTATGGGTTCTATTTTTTGAATTTAAATTATGATCAGAAGAAGGAAAAATATGCAAACTTATTGGCATATAAATGGCAAATATGTAAACCACGTATCTCATTACGATTAGTTCATCAAATTGTGTTGAAGTTAGTAATTTGTCGTAATATAGTTGTAAATGCAATATGTACATTAGCAATTAGCGGGGTGTCTATTGGAGTAAGTCGGGTGCGCTTGCGTATAGGGTATGATATATATGCATTTCCGGAACGGATATGTCCACCGGTAATTGCAAGTAACGTACACACACGTGAGGAAATTTATACATTATGTTGCCAATATAAAACACGCCAATTTTACCTTGCTGCTGGCCGAAAGACAATTATATTTAGTATAATAATCTGGATTATTTTCATTATATGAATAAATTAAACAAATAACATAATCATGTACAAGTTGTTCCAGTTAACGCGTCACACTCAATTTTCTCAGTAATCTTTGAAATATTTTCTTTATTTGAGAGGCAGTCTGATGAAGTCTGTTCCCATGCCACTAAGCAATAAACAATTGATCATCAAAGAAAAGTATTATGACCGAAAAATCAATTTTATAAGAAATTTTAAAACGGTGCATTTTGATATTTTCTTAATTATCTGTTAAAGAGAAGTAAAAAATTGTATATTAATTTTAAATGTCACGTCGGAATTTTGTTAATATAGAGGCGCTACAGACCAAGTTCAAGAATAACATCTCGATATTAATACCGAAAGACTTAAAATCAACCTGATGTGATGTTGGCTTGGTGGTGGGATGGACAGTGCCGCGTTCTCCTCCCCCTCTAACAAGCTTACCTTCCAAGCATTAAATGAGCTTTTTGCACACACCAAAATGTTGTTAATAGGCGATCTAAATGCCAGGCATCAGACATGGTCGAATCGCAGGAACAACAGGAATGGTAGTACTGTTTTTGATTATACTCAGGAATTTGGTATTGCTGTCCTTGCTCCCGACTCCCCAACCCACTTTCCCTTTAATAACTCAACCCCTTCAGTCATCGACATTATCCTAAATAAAAATTACCCTCATTTCCTTGAACTTACATCCCTACCTTTGCTAGGAAGTGATCACAATCCTGTCCACTGCACTATACAGGGGACATACGAAAATAACATGACTTTGACCAGATATGACTATAAGACGACAAACTGGCAACGATTTAAAGAAATATTAAACGAACGCACGAAAATAAATAATAATATAATAACAAGACACGATATTGACGAACAAATACAAAAACTTACTGTGGACATACAATACGCACGCGACAAGACGACAAAAAAATTTCAACTGAAACAATGGCAACTGGTGATTCCAGATGAGATCATCAAATTGATAAAATTCAAAAATAAAATTAAGGCGCGGTGGCAACGACATCGTCGCCAAATAGATAGACTTCGACTTAATGACCTCGAACAGACTATACGTGACAAACTGGCATCCCACAGAGAAGCTAGCTGGAACAATAAGATTTCGCAGCTCACGCGTCAAGATAATTCTCTGTGGAGGATGACCAAGCTCCTACGTAACAAACGTGAATATATACCGACATTAATCGACGATGACGTAATATATAGTACGGACAAAGACAAGGCGGACAGGATTGCTAGCTTTCTGCAGCATGCCAACACCACCCCTCCCAATTCTTCCCCCTTCCATGAGCACATTACATTTAACGCTAACCAAATCCACCCATTTTACCCCATTCCACCCAGTAAACTGTCCAAACTCCTTGTTTCTCCAGCCGATCTTCATAAAATAATTAAAGCCACCCCTAATTTAAAAGCCCCAGGGCCAGACAATATTCCCAACCTCCTCTTAAAAAATCTCCCCCGCAAAACCTTATTCCAGTTTTCTTACATTATAAATGCCATCCTCAGGACGCAGTACTATCCTGATGCGTGGAAGGTGGGTATTGTGGTAGCTATCCTGAAACCAAACAAACCGCCGCACCTGCCGAGCAGCTACAGACCGATTACACTGCTCAACATAATGGGAAAAATTACTGAAAAAGTCATCCTACAAATTTTAAATAAATTCGTTGACAAAAAATCACTCATACCGGCGCGGCAGTTTGGATTCAGAGCAGGCCATGGAACCACCCTTTCCCTTGCCCATGTGGTTAGGGATATAGTTCATGGGTATAATCGGAAGCAGTGCACCGTCTTGTTGTTGCTGGATATCCAGCGAGCGTTCGACTGTGTCTGGCATAACGGCCTTGCATTTAAATTACGAAAAATATGCAAATTTCCTGACTATATTGTCTCGCTTATTAAAAATTACTTATCTCAACGGCAAATTATGGTGTGTGTGAATGGCTCCTACTCGGATAAAAAACCAATATCGGCCGGGGTCCCTCAAGGCTCCATGCTCTCCCCCCTTTTATACAACTTATATACTTCTGACATTCCCGCTAACTCTACTGCTAACCTCCTACTTTACGCTGACGACACCTTACTTTACGCCAACTCATTCCATGCACAGACTGCGACGTATAAAATTAATTATCACCTGACAAAAATACTAAAATATTACGCTGACTGGAAAATAACGATAAACGAGACCAAATCGCAGACAATAACCTTCCACCGCAAATTTACCAACACAAAGACAATTACAAAACTTAAAATTAACAATGGAGACATCGAGGCAAAAACCACGGTTAAATACCTCGGTGTCTCCCTTGACACTCGACTTTCATTTGGACCACATATAACACAGACAATTAACAAAACGTATGCGACGCTCAGCAAGCTCTATCCGTTGTGTAATCGGAGGAGCTTGCTGACAACAGACAACAAACTGACCATGTACAAAGTTATATTCAGACCCATTTTGACTTACGCCTGTGCTGTCTGGAATATGATTTCAGACACACAGTGCGCACGACTTCAACGGACGCAAAACAAATTACTTAGACTTCTCACCAATTCAAGCCGCTACATTGCGATAAACGAACTACACAGAATTACGGGACTTTTGACCATTAGAGACTACATAACACAAGCGTCGCAGAAGTTTTTCACTTCTAAGATTCATAGCTCCGAGCTGACGCGTGACATAGCAAACATAAGACGACATCATAACTATAGACATACACACAGATTAATTCACGAGAAACTACCACTCTACAACGAACCAACACCTGACTGACGACGTTTTCGTCCATCAAATCTCCCTTCCTCTTTGCCCCTCATCTCCTCTACATTTCACCCTACCTTCCACTACTCCATTATCCCCCGGCTGATTTCTTACGTCATCACCCTTCAGGTCCAAAAATATAATCTGTTATAACCTTTTAAATTTTCCCTATATATTTCACTTTAAATAGCATGAGCATTAGCTGAAGCAGGTTTTTTGTATATTTTTCCTGCACAATAAAAGGAGTACTCTCATTTACTCGAATGTTTGTTTCCCCAATTATTTTCAGCCTATTGCTGGCAAAATCATTAAATTTAATATACCGAATGCTGGTGCGAGCGGTTATTAATCGACAGATATTACCAAATGTGTTAGTTTCTCTGCAGGCCTTACCAATCGGCCCCTGTGAACGTGTCTTGGCTGTGTGTCTTGTGTCACGTCGCAGTTTAATATTTGACTAGCTATTGTTAAATAAAATCAATGAGATAGCATGGAAATAACACATATATTGTATATATATTTTAATTGATAATAAATGTTTTTAATTGGCAAAAAATTAATTGGCCGCGTTCTCCCACGCAGACGGCCCGGGTTCAAAACCGGGTTACAGCAAGTCGATGAGATATAGTGGATGAGCGGATCTGCTCGTGTCACCATCTTTCGAAAGAGATGTAAAACTGTAGGTTCCGTGTATCTAGGATGTGAGCACGTTAAAGATCCCTACCCCACGAGAAACTGTGGGGGTTCGGCAAAATTTCCAGGTTAGAGGTCCCAGTGCCTACACAGACACTGATGAGCTTGTCCCCTGGCGCCGGTGATTGGCCTTGGTAGCGGAAATAATAAATAAATGAATAAAAAAAAACTGATGTGACCACTGTAAAGTATAAAATTAAGTATTTAAAAATATCGGAACACCTTCAAGAAAACTGAAGTGGTATAAAGGTCCTCTTATTCATTCAGTTCGATTATCCGTTTCTACTGGCTTTTCTGTTAAAGTCATGTATAAAACAAAGAATAGGGAGACTAAGTGATACTATGGTTAGTAGTTAGATGGATGACCGGCGAGCGGCTTGTATATCAGTGTATGCGCGGAAGCTATGCAATCTTAGGCGAGGATTATGTAAGGGACCTACCATCCTTCGGAAGGGATATAAAGTCGTCGGTTCCTTGCCTATTAAATGTTAGGCAAGTAAAATATCCCTAGTCTTCGCAAGAGAAGAGGTTCGACAGAATTCCTAGTTGGGGGTAGCTCATCTACAGATGTCGGTGTTAGGCCTCAGTAGAGAAAATAGGCCCACGTTAAATAAATATTTTTAAAAGACTCATAATACTAGGGAGCTGCGGTTCTTACGGTTCCTTGATTTCTCCAGCAATATAGTTAAAGTTATTTAATAAGGCTTTCTCCACCCATGGTAGGCTTTTATACAACAGTATAATAGTGTGCACAACAGTGCAGTAAACTGTACTTATATTAACATATTGTCCGTTTCCAAACTGAACTGAAAAATTAACTGAACGGATAACTGAACTGCCCTAAACGAAGCTACCCTAAAATTTACTTCAATTTTCTAATGAATTTTACATCTCTCAGTAAAGCAGCAAATGGGCAATTTTTACTACTTATTCATACAAGTAGATTTATAATCCTCTTTTTTGGCCAAACTTTTATTCAATTAGTGAATTTACCAATATTAAAAAACAATATTACTTGAATTTAATATAACAACTTCCCTTTACTAACATGTTATATTCCAAAATCGAAGAACATTTTAATCTTTCACAAAATTGACTAACAATTAATTATATAAAGCGTGTGTTTGCAAGTATTTCCATATTGGTAAATTATTTCATGTGTTTTAATATTTAACCCTAACTAATTAGAATTAAATCGTTTAGTTGATTTATTCAAATTACAGTTTACAAATACAGCTTAATACAGCTTACAGTTTGTAAGTACAAATTTAAAATACAGTTTGTAAATTATAATTAAATAAGTAAGTAAGTAAGTAAGTAAGTAAGTAGTTTATTTACCGGTACAAAATCCACAGTACAAAGTAAAAGGACATAAATTCGGCACATATAATCGTTCTCCCATTTGCCTAGTAACTCGAAACTAAAAAGTCAAACTAGAGAATAGTCTAAGGATATATTAAGTCGGCTCACCGGTCGTAAATTATGACACGCGCTGAATTGCTGTATAAAATTGTAGTGTCAAACTGGTGTTTCTACGGGGGTCGATTGCTGGGTAAAACATAAATTTGTATTGGCATTTTTTATTAAAGAGTTAAAATTAGAAATTTTATACATCAACTTATTCGATATCTACATTATATATCTAACTATTTAGATAACAGTAATAAAAATACAAAAATATCTTAATTCTATTTCAATAAAATATATAAAAGTACAAACATATTATAAATTTTTAATTTTGAATTTTCTTTTTTACAAGAATTATGTGATTTTATTTCTCTATTTGCAAACTTTAGCGTATAATAAATTCTAATTCTTGTATATAAGGGGATCAAATATTTATATGAAAAATTTGAACATGGGTGTGTAAATAATGTAACCTTAGAAATTTTTTTCAGCGTGCTATTTCCTACGCCATTCTGAATACAAATACTATTCAAATTTGATATAAAAACATTTTCTAAAGATATTAGATATTAAAAAAAAATTTTTTGGAGGAACTGTCAATCCACCAAATGGTCCGTGACTGCCTTCGTAAGCTTTTAACTCACAAAATATTATGGATTTGTCTGAATGGGCTATATTGCAATAATCCAAACAAATGTCACATGAAAGTTTCACAAGACATTTGTGTAAAAAGTAGCCACAAACATAGAGAAGTGCATTCATTGCCTTCCTCTATTATTAAACTTCTATAATCACTTGTATGTATTTTCAAAATGGGGATAATTTATTCATGTTTTTTTTCTTGAAGAAATTCACTTTTTTTAAGTAAATCCGATGTTATGGTAAATGTCACTAGCATTTTCCAAACAATTTCTACCTTCATTATCAACATTAAACTATTTTAAAGCAAATACATTTTTGAATGCGCTACTAAACTGGATAGCAGTGGAATTTCTCGCAGTATTTGACACACCTAGTACAACTCTATGCGAGGACACTGTGTTCAATACTATAGACAGGGGCTGCTTGCTGTGCAAGCGAATCTCTGGGCGAGAGATGAGTGTCGGCAGGAGGGGGACTTTTATTGCATTTCACGAGTGATCGGACTTAATATATCCTTAGACTATGCCTGAATATATAGTTTTCTAAGAAACCGTGAAGGATTAGACATTTTAAGTCACAATTTATATAAAATGGCGTCTCGTTTAAATCCACATTTTTTTTTTTAAATTTTAATTAAAAAATATAATTATATTGCTACAAAAAAATTTGATATACCAACACAGGGAAATTTCCCTGTGTTGGTATATCAAATTTTTTTTTAATAAGTTTATTTATTAGCAATCAGATACATCTTTGAAGCTCTTCTTTCGTTAATTCTTACAATTCACAGTTAGATCGGGTCATCAGACCACCACTATCATTTAATGAATTTCCTACATGAAAGCTAGGCATTAAACAAGTAATTAGCAATTTTCTGATGGCAAAATTAGGTAATAAATAAAACTACAAAGAATATTTTACAACAATACCTGCTTTTAATATAATCAAAACAATAGACTTAGTTTCTATCTTGACCTTTAATTGCGTAACCCTATTTGAAACGAAAAAGATACACTTGAAAAAATAAACACAGCTACTAGTAAGGAGACATCAAATAATATTAGATAGAGTTGCGTAGTTTGAAACATGTGTTGATGCCATTAATAAAACAATTATTATCAACTGTAATACCTCAAGAGCATTATAGCCCAGGCGGTAATTGTTTTGGATTGGGTGAAAAGGGTATTATGGCAGATTTTGGGTTTAATCGCTCCTAAAATTCATAAGAAATGATAATTTCACTATGCGTAATTTTTTTTAAACAAAATGTGAAAAAAATCCAAAAAAGTTCGTTTTTTTCTTCCTATTTTTTCACATATTTCAGTAGCTATTGCTTTTTTGCTTTTAGAGAAAAGTTATAGAAATGAAAATGTTTTGTAATCAAATTTTAAAAAAGATGAAGTTGGTTGCGAATCAAAAAATTAATTTTTACTATTGCAAAAATAGTAAAAATCGCAAAAACATTTTGAAATAGTAAGTTATTCGTAGAATTTTTTCAAAATACTTATACTATACGTAGGACCTTCATACTTGGCTAAAGAGAACATTTTAATATAGTAAATCCTCCCACCAAATTTCATCAAGATCGGAATTTTAGTTTTTGCATAATAATTTTGTTAAAGCTAAACTAAAGCATTTAAAAAGTTGAAAATTTTTTGACATATAAAAAAGCACTAAAATTTTTAAATCCATTTTAAGATCTTAAAATCTGTTAATTAGGAGTACTTAGGGAATTGTTTAAAAATTTGGTTAGCAAAAAGTATAAATGGTCCCAGTTGAGCCGGAATTCCGCCCCCAGAATAGGCCCACTTAGGACTCCAGGGCCCCCGCGTTAGGACTCCGTGATGTCAAAAAATAGGGGCCCCGTGCTGTCAAAAAAATAGGTTCCTTGTGCTATAAAAAAATGAAGCCTCCGAGGTGTCAAAAATGGGGTTCCGTCCCAGGCCCCATTAACGCTCCGCGGCCCCCGGCAAGCTGACGCAATTTCGGCAACGCGGGAAATTCAGGCTGTTCTCTCACCAGTGGGCCCTGTTTCGACATAACCTAACGTGTCCTCTGAGGGACATAACCTCACTCAGAAAAGAAAATTGTAAAATTTTAAACAATTCCCTAGTCTGAAAAAAAATCACAAATAACGTGCTATTTCAAATTTTTTTGCGACTTTTACTTCGCAACCAACTGCATCTTATTTAAAATTTAATTATAAAACTTTCTCATTTCTATAATTTTTCTCTAAAAGCAATAATTACTGAGATATATGAAAAAATAGGAAGAATAAAACGAAATTTTTAGGAATTTGTTCACATTTTATTTAATAAAAAATTACGCCCACGTTTTCAAACTAGCACATAGTGAAATTATCATTTCTTATGATTTTTAGGAGCGATTGAGCCAAAAATCTGTCATACTACCCGATTTACCCAAACATAGGTGATTTTAAGCAGGTACCCCCTGGGCTATTAGTAATTACAAAATAGTTTTATCACAGTTTCCGAAACTATGTTACTTGGTAACAGTCCGATGCCGTATTATATAAGTAGGGCTGTTATTTCAAAGTAACATGTTTGAAGAAATTTATCAGTAGTCAAGAAATTAATTTTTTCTAAACAATTGCTATAAGCGAATTTGATAAAACCTAACATTTGCGAAAATATGCTTATATATTCCTAGTACCACCTCTTATACACATGTTAACAATCATGATGATTAGGATTTATATATTATGGATGATTTGGACGATGTTAATAAGTAGCGTTCGAAATTTGTTATCAACAGTAAGTGAAACAATTAACTAATCAAAAAAACCTATTTGGCCTATTTGGTTCCTTTGAAAATTGCACTGACATAAATGCTAATCATATCGACTTTGTTATTATTGGTGTATACCATCATTATTGATATAAAACTTGTCTTAGAAGTCGACAATGCAACATACAACATACAGCAGTGACAATCCATCAAATTTGTTAATAACTGTATACATCGTTTTACACTAATCATGGCATAGCTGATATTTACGATTCAATTATATGAGTTGTGGTTTTCGTAAAATATTTAATATTGACACTATCAGTTAAAATTTTGGTGACATGTTTTATATCGTTGGAAAGAGAAAAAATAAATGGATATAATGGTGTCATGGCCTACTTTGTGATTTTTTTCTTTTCATTTTTGCACAAGAGCGTATATCAAGTCAACTGCGTTTTTCGAATTTTTTTATACACGTTATTATTTTATTGTCTTTGCCGTCAACTTTCATCCCTTTTACCTTTTTTCGTATCTTCTTAAATAAGGAAGCTATAATCGTTTGCGGTTTTCCTATTTTTCAGGTTTTTATAATATATTTCACAAAAACTGGGATAACAGTTTCTAAAACTTTAATCCTCTACAATAGATACTAAGCGAGATTTTGGTGTGGCCCTCGTAAAATAGACAGACAGTATGTTACTCTTAAATATTTAGTTTGACAAAATACAAAATGATTGTGCTTTTTTGTGTGATAGATATAATTGCCTAGTCGTTAGACAGAAAATTTTTAAACAAGAGCACTGAAAACTATGATATTTTTTTAAAGCTCTTGCTTGGTATAGCGCTCAAACAGTAACATGCACTATTGTTCTTATTAATTAACTGTATTTGCCTCACACCAATTACATACATGCTTTAAATATTCATTTACACAAGATAGAATATTAGTTGAAGTGTCACATTTTGCTAAAAAAAGGTAGCGTTACTGATGCGTTTGGTACACAAAATTGTATATCATTTATGTAGCGTAGAAACAAAAATGTCCCTGGAACTGGTCCTTGAGGTACCCAACTACCCCTTATCGAATTATATTTTGGAAGGTTTTCTTATTATTTTTCACTGTTCCCTGGCTTTTTTATAAACCTGAAAACATTTTAATGCTACACCACGTATGCCATTTATTTATTTCTGTTTACATCGTCGAAAACTTTGGAGAAGTCACATGTTACATCAACTATTTGATAAATTTACATATATAACTGAAACCATAGTGGAAACTATGGTTTCAGTTGTATTACATTCCGCATTAGTTCTTGATTTATCACTTAAAACTTCACGCTGATTTTAATTTTAAGTTTTTGAAACATTTTCAAAAGTATACGTAATAATAAGGAAATGGTCAACAAGTTGAAAGATATTGCAGATTTCCTTTTTTAAATAGTGACATGACATGTGGCCTCAACAAAGCCTTCGGGAAAACACCCTGTATGAAGAATTTCTTGAATAGATTTTCAAGTCCGTCAGCTAACCGGTTTATACGTTTTTTTATAGAACTGACGAAATATTGTCATATTCTGATTTTTCCTTAGTTAATATTTTTTTGAGACGGACAGTATTTCGTTTCTATCAGTTGATTTAACGCAAAAGGATTATTACAGTATACACTTCATTTCAGTATTCACTTTTATTTGTAGAACTAAATATTTGTTATTTTTTATACTTTAATTTAATATTGAACCTCTTGTATAATCTATATTCATTTTAGGTACATAAAAAAGCGAAGTTTTATAATCCGCCTCATATCAGTAAAAGTAATTTCTGTATTTAGAAATAATTACAGAAATCATCCGACAAATAGATTGCACAAAAGCAAGTACTTTTCGCACGTGAGAAATCTAAAGAGGTTAATTTAGTATTGATTAAATAAAATTAGAAATTTAAATTCCGATGCGGGTCGGAATCTTGTCAAAGAAGGAAATACAGTTTTTAAGTACAACATTACAATATAATGTTAGAATTATACTTGGATAGTCGATAGCTGTACGTGGCAACAAAAAATATCGAAGCATTAAATTTAAATTTAAATCTCATTATTTGTTTTTCCGTCTAAGTGTTATCGGTTAAAAATACTGTAACTTAAGCCATGTGGTGTAATTTATCGGTGACTTTACAAATATAGAGATCGAACTCTATCACTGACAAGTAACGGTCATTAGAGAAAATTTGTAATTAGATATTGGGGGCGGAGAGATGCAAATCTTAAAATATAACGATCTTAAACGCCCCCTAAATAATACAATCAAACAAAATATTTTGTTTGTTTTGTGAACAACAATTGTTATAGTTAACTGCTCCAAGCACCGTCTGGGTATGCTTTGTTTCATTTTCTTTTTAAAAATTCTTGTTATCTAATAACTTTTAAAACTTTTATTTTAACTTAACAGGGTTGTTTCAGTCTCTTTTCAGTCAATAATAGTGAATCAGGTCGGTTAAATGATTCAAATACACATTGCATCATTTTGGGTATAATTGACAAAAATGTTTAGGAAAATTTCAAAAGTGTAATGAAAGTTGTGTCACTTTTAAGTCTAGGAAATGTGATGTAAAATTATTTCAACAAAATAATAGTTATTTTTTGCATTGCGTAACATAGTTTAACTTTCAGCGAAAGAAATTCCGTAGTGAAGTGTATGTATAGTCGAGTAAAGTTTTGCCGGGCAGTCAAAAAACGCAACAAAAACTTTACGACCAATGAATTTTCGATACGTACATAATTTGTTATAGTTATGTAGTTGTCACGTGTTTACACCCTCCAGTAAACACTCAAGTAAGTTCAATAAATCGCAACAAGAATCTTCACAAACCACTACTTTAATTATCACTTAAATAACAATAATTAATTAACCCTTAAAGATAACACAACTAATGATAACTTTAACCTAACATAAATTCACTACTTTCAATTACAATTTATTACTGTTTTTTTTTCATCTAATCACTTGGTTGTCTAATATAAAATTCTGTATAATCAGAACTGTACTGTATATTGAACTGAACTGCTTGCCCTAGTGTACTTCTTATATCTATGCGTGGAATGTACTCGAACACCTTCCAGAACCTTCTCGAATATAGTGGAAATTTCTATACTTTTCTAGGCGATAAGTGGCGGTTCATCAATTGGCCCAGAGATGGCGCCATCCTACCGGCCGTCAAGTAAAACAGGTCTCCCTTCACTTTGACCAGGGACTAATTATATCTCTCTTCGTTAGAGGGCAACACATAACATAGCACATGTTTTCCTAGTGATGGCACTATTCGTTTCTTTGCTGGTTTTGAAAATAAAGAGAAGCATGTTTCGCATTTGTAGCTAGCTGCTTTGTGAACAGTTTCAGAAATGTATCAATATTGTAGGTATCATATTTTATATTGATCAGTTTTCATAAAATAATGTGTGAGAACTAATTGATCTGCATAATCAGTTTCTAAAACCTTTACTATACTATACCTTTCAACATAGAAACAGTTCTTTAAGGTACAAGATAATTAATTAACATATTGCTAAGAAGAAAACTATATAATGCCAATTTATACCCAATATCTGACCAGAAAAACATGAACGATAATAGTAGTTTGTGCAACAAGAGTGGATATGATAGCCATATCGCACGAGAAAGAAGTTTGTGCACGACGCCGTAGGCGGAGTGCCTCAATCTTTCGAGTGCGATATGGATAATCCACTCGAGTTGTACAATATACTTTTTCTACGACCGGATTAAGAAAAAACTACAAATAATAGTTTTAATCAAATTTTAATATACAAACTTAGCTTTTGCTAAATCTTATGCTCTAGGTGCAAACATTTTATAAATGCTTCAGTAGCCTAGCGGTTATATGTACGCTTCGAGCATGGTTCAATGATACTACCTATTTTATTTTTATATTTTTGTAAAAAGGAGTTTAGGTTTAGTTGTTTTACTTGTCGTTTTCGCCGATCCAGACCAGTTCCGCCCGATCCTGCAATCCTCCACCGCGTCAACGCGGTGGTTGCTTGATCGGTTCCGGAGCAGGTTCTGGAGAGGCAACTGTTTCTATGTTAATATGAATAAATATTTTTTGAATTGAATTGAATTGCACGCTTCGAAATGCAAGAGATCATAGGTTCAATCCCCCACATATAGCTATACTTTTTTTTATTGTCATAATATATCTCTAAAATGTTGTCTGTATATCATAATTTCAATAAAATTTTAGGTGGTATGCCGTTTATCGATTCTTCACTGGAATCACTCATTTTAAATTATTTTCTAGCTTAAACTGCGCGAATACACACTGACAATTACTTTGACAGCTTACGCACTAACTTGAATTTTTTAAAAAGAATAGTTGCCTATGTACTTAATACACGAACTGTGATTGGTCGATTTCATATCCATCCTAGAACGTATATGAAATATATCCGTTTAGTTAACTGGCATGGCCCACTTATCCATTCTACAGACTGTACGGAAAACAGCAAATTTACATAAGGGAGTAGAAAAAAGCTATAGAAGTACGCCTTTAAATATTACCATGTTTTGATTAAATTTTTCAATAAAAAAGGTACGCATATGTTTTTTATGACTATTTTGATAATAATAATTAGTATTATACAATCCAAACATTACATGCATTTATACTGATCTATATTAAAACTTTATATATCTAAACGATGTTTTCCTTTGAAAAAGATTGCCCATGATGGCCGCTAAATTGCTAGTGCAATTAATGTCAACACTTTACAATTAAAATGGCTACATATATAGTTGTTTGCATGTTTCGGAAAATTTGATTATTTTATGAAAAGAAAATCGTTTCTCTAATGCATCATTACAGTTCCGATTACTGTAACATGTTTCCCAAAAAGAAAGTTGTTTTGAAGTTATTTCGGAAACGATAACAACTTTTCTTAAGGGTACAGCTCCTTCTTTGTTCCAAAATTGTTTCTACAACATTGGCAAACATGAATCGGCCAGGGCTGCGCACGCACTCCGCAGATTGTTTATTTTCTATATTCAAAACAACGTCGTCGTGTCGTTTTTGAGATTAAGTGAGATTAATATTAAATGATATATTCGATTTTATTACAAGTATAATAATTATAATAAAATAATAGTAAAGATGACTTTGTTAAATATAAAAATAAAATATGATTTGTCTATGTTCTAAGAACAGCTACGTTGTGTTCCGTCAGACTGTTTGTCTGTTAGCAGTATATCTAAAAACTATTTGACAGGGAAAAATGATATTTAGCAGGTAGGTCACACTATTATTAGGGAGGAAACCTGACGCATTTTTAGCGAAAGATATTCAAGGTGGATAGTCTTAAAAAATAAAGAAAATAATGTTACTGAAAACAATAATAATTTTATGGATAAGTTTTAACAAATAAAATTGAGGCAGACATTAGGTAAAATATGTTAAAAAATGTCGCAATGTTTCCAAAAACTAGGAAGCTAAACAGTAAAGATTAGAAACATATACAAAATATTTGTCTATAAAACGCAATCTATAATGATACAAACATCTATTAGAACGCCACAGTAATTAACTTGGGGATTTTTCATATTTAATATATATTTTAATATCATAACTTCTCCTTATATTTCTCCCATCATCTTCGCTAGAACTAGATATATAATTTGTTATACCTTACAGTTAAATATATGAATAAAACAAAGATTTAAGATAGAGTTCTTTATAATCGACTCAATATTATTCATTTTTATATAAAACGCCGGTTGTTATATTTATATGTTTAATTGCAAAAATAAACATTTGTATTCAAACCTTGTTTAAATAATATCTTACCTCGCTGCCACTTAGACAACATAAAAATATTGAGAAAATTGAAACAATATCATCGTGGCTTTATACTCTGTTAAATTATAGCTTACAGTAACCATTGAAATTAAAAAATATTTTTAATAACTAATATTTACCTTTCTTTTTTGTTTCAGACTAAGTAAATGGAATCTAATTTATAATCCCCCCCCCCTTTTAAATAAACGGTAAGTTTATTGCTATCATATATCAAGTTTTTGATAAAAAAAAAAGTATGATTGAAGCACCTATGTCAATCTGTTCAAAGTCAGGAAGTTATAGTTGTTAGAGTTACTGATTAGATTACCCATTAAGTTCGGAAAATGTTTCATTATTATTATTATTTAAGTATAAATGTCAAAAAGCAAAATCGAAAAAATCAGCATTTTAACTTCCTTACTTTTACAACATGAATTTTAGATAAATGGAATATTTACTTGATTGGAGATAGATATTGTGTTACAGAATTTGTGGAAATTATTGTTGAAATCCTGTTTTGACAGAACCTGCTCAATATTACCTTTAATACATAATGTACATTCAAGCATTTCAAGTTATTTTAACTTTAGTATACAGTGACATAGTATTTTTGATGGGAAAAATTGTCAATTTGTCACAAACTACAACTATCGTGATTTAAACTAATCTAATTTCGAATTGTTCCTGGTGACACACTTTCAGATCTTCCACTAGGAGGATCTACTGCAAAATTTAGTTACCAGAGATATCATGGGGGTGTTTACAGTGTAGCTCTGTCACTAATTTTCAGTCATACTATTTTAACGCCACTGTCAACATAGCACAATATGTAGCTCTATATTTTTTAACCAGAGACACTTTAATTCTATTATTTTAATTGCTACTCTCATAAACAAATTATTATTAACGTAAACATATATTTATCGCAAGGAACAGCTATTACTCTATAAATTGAATATATCTATAAAGAACCACAAAAAATATTCGATTAAAACAATTTACTCAAACAAATGTGACATTTACGGTTTGTAGATACATTAAATTAACATTTACTGAAACTAATTAAAATATTTTTGTTTATGTTGTGGGATGATAATAAAATAATCTACAAGAAAAGACCTAGCACGCTTTAATAGTGATAAAACTGACAACAGAAAGGAAACGGAAAACGATACCAGCCCGTGATTGTTTTTAATTAGACTTTTCTTAATGTAAAATCAAGTGCTGATTACTCTATACAGATTATGTATTTATTTTTATGCAATCATGTTCGCTTGAATTTTCATTCGCTTACAAAGCGCTGGAAAAACCTATAAATAGTTTTTACTATACTTGAAATCAATCAGACAGAGAAAGAAATAGTAGTAGATCCTCTCATAACTTTTATAACGTTTTTTGGAGGCTAATGCAAATTATAGAATAGACAGTTTATTAAATGGGATAACCTAATATACATATGTACATGATCCATATAAATATAAAATCATTCAACTGTCAACAATTAGATATAACAATTTCAGTTACGACATTTAACATATTGCAGTAAGTTGTTCTCAAATATATTCAAGCATGATAACATGATATATTCCCGAAAACTAGCATGAATAAATAATATGTGCATACATGTGCTACAATTTCTCTTTTAGATGTGAAGTTTGATCGAGTCAAATGCTTGTGAACCTGATTATTAAAAATAACATATTTGTCAAAGTAAGATGGTAGTAACTTATTTAATATATTATACATATATAAAAATTAGAGTGAAATATCTTAATCCTTATTTCACACTTAGCCAATCAAGTGTCAACAACATTGTTAAACTTGGCGATATCTATTGCATCTTAAAATGTTTCGCATTCCCCTGTTTTGCTACTTTTGAAACACAGCGATACAGTTATTACCTAAAAAATTAAAAATACATGCATAATAATCAAAGGGTTGGATTATCGATTTGTAAATAGTTATTCCAGTTGCCATTGAAACACACTGAGATACTCTTGAGAAAAAGAATAACTTTTTTGATCTCTTATTTTGTATATATATAAAGTAATTTTTTAAACTTAAATCGTTACTAATAATAAAACCTAAATATTTAATTTCAGTGATTTCAGTTGTTGTTATTGAAAGAAATATTAATATTATTCACATTTAATTTGGTGTAATTATTTTTTTTTACAAACCATTGCTTTAGTTTTATTAATATTTATTTTTAATTTATTTTCATTTAAGCATTGTGAAAGTTTATCAAGTTCGCTATTAATTTTATCAAGTTAGTGTCAGCAACTGCAATCAAGGCAATCACCAAATAAGTTAATGAAGTCGAAATCGATGGCCAAATTTATGTATAATATATATAATAAGAAGATGTGGTCCCAGAACGCTTCCCTGAGGAACGCCCGTCCTGATTTGAAGAGCTTGATGTAATATTATTAAATTTTGTACATTGAGATATATTATTTAAGTAAGTTCTAAGCCGTTCAAGAACGGATTCGTCTATGCCATAATTCATAAGTTTTCCAAATAGAATATTCCTGTCGATTGTGTCAAATGCCCTTTTAAAATCTAGAAATACTGCAACTATATATTTGTTATTGTCTATATCATTATTCCACTTTGCAAATGTTAACTGTAATGTAGTTTCAAAGGAACGCTTCCCTCTAAAACCTACCTACCTATAATAACGTTATTATTGTTAAAATAATCCACTTGCTTGCTTTGCCTATTTACCCTTATTTACCCCATTTACTCCCCGAATCCCCCAACGAAATTAGATCAAAATATAATCTAGTTTCAGATCCCGTTATAATACATAAGTGTACCAAATTTCAAATCATATCATAAACGGTTCCAGAGTAAACGTGCACACAAAAAAAGTTAGAGACCGACAGACAAGAATTTTTTTTTCTCTCAAATTTAAAATCTCGACGTTTCATGGCATTTTAAGCCTATTTCAACAAAAAATTATTTTTTTGTGTGTTACTATACTTCCACTGGACGCGGAAGTAATATTTAAAAATTCGCGATTCGAAGTAATTTTTTTTGTTTCTCTCAATTTTAAGCTGTTTCATGAAAAATAAACCATCGATATATATATATATATATAGACCATTTTAGTAGACATGTTAACGATTAAAATGAGCCCAGATAGAACATTTAAATAAAAAATCGGCAGCTACTGGAAGCGGCTGGAACCTCCCCACTCGGTGGATCTTTAAAGCTGAAAAGAGCATTAAATTGTGTGACAAAACGGCACTAAACGTAATCCGATCTCATCTAAAACCTTTTCAGATCTTCTGGGGCACTAAAAAAACCCTCAACTTAATGAATTTACAATCATCTATGCGAGTTATTACCTACATTATCGCTCGTTGAATAATATACTATTAGGATATTAATAACTTTAACATCACTTGAGCGACTAAGAATGTCTAGTTATGCTACATACTACAGATTTGTAAAGCAACAAACTGAAAATTGGTAAAGTGATAATCTATAATAAATTCACCAACGAAGGTACAGAAAGCATATGATATTGATATTGTTAAATATACCTTTAAAGTTTGTGACAATCCACTAAAAGTTACAAATATGCGGAAATCTTATTAACATGACATGACACCAACGTTATCGGATGACAAACGATGACAATGACAATCCTCAAAATTTGCTCATTGCAATTCGATCGCTCGCGGCTGTTTTTGTTAAATGAAACATTAGCATTTCAGTAATTTTACTAGATTTTAGAG
This sequence comes from Leptura quadrifasciata, assembly GCA_963675555.1. NCBI lineage: Eukaryota > Metazoa > Arthropoda > Insecta > Coleoptera > Cerambycidae > Leptura > Leptura quadrifasciata. The sequence goes on along the minus strand of OY776674.1, from coordinate 145,202,998 downwards.
GAATATTTGTAGTTTAATTCTTCGATTTGTCTGTATATATATTTAAAAACGGCACTAAACGTAATCCGATCTACTTCTAGAGCAGTGAAGAAACCCTCACACGTGAATTGACACGTGATGTGACGAGTTTCACGACGTAACGCGCATCGATCATGTCATGCGAAATGCGATCTATGCCATATTTGCTTTGTTTTTAATTTTTTTCACGGAAACCAAATCGAAAGGGTGGAAGTGTGATATATCGTTGAAATCAGAATTTTAACTGCTTTTCAATGGTTCCATTGCAAATTGAAAGTAATTATAAAATAAACAACTTGTTGCGTCAAAATGGCACTAAGCTTAATCCGATCTCAACCAAAACCTTTTCAGATCTTCTGGGGCACTAAAGAAACGCACACGCAAAGTTTCATTCAAATCCGTTCAGTAGTTTCGGCGCTATCGTGTTAACATACATACACACATACACACATACACACACACAGACATTTTTCAAAAACCACTTTTTTGTGTTCCTAGGACCTCAAAACGTAAAGATTTGATGTTATCTCAATTTTCGTTTTTGAACCAATTTTAGTAACCTCTCACAATTTTATTGTGGAGAGGTTAAAAAGCACCAATAAAGCTTTCCGTGGTGGATTTTGTTTTTTTTTTTGAAAACTGTAAATATCTCGGAAACTATTTGTTTCCCAGATTTAAAAAAAATCATGCTGATTAATACAAAAAAAAGGTATACTTTCACATAATTTCAGGTAAACTGAATTATTTTTACGAGAGAAAATAAAAAAACTTGGTTTACCGCCATTTTCTGAGAAAATTTGAGGTTATGTTGAAAAATACCTCATTTGAAAGTTTTAGATTTTTTATTATCTATAACTTTTGTGAAGGAAAATTTGCAATAAACAGTACTCCCATTTTACAATTCTACCATTTTACAATTTCACTTTATCTCTCTCAATTATAACTTTAACTAAATCTTCCGGCTGATCCTTGCCTATTAATATTTTTTTTATTTATTTTTTTCATTTAAAACTGTAATTTCTAAAATCAATGTTAGTTATCCAAAACAGGGTAACTTTTAATTATTTCCAGAAAGATTTCAATTAATTTGTGATACCAAATTAATATCTAATTGTCTATCAATCTGTCCATTATGCCTAATAAAAATAACTAAGTTACTTGAAAATAAGTATAGGTGTTAATAATGTAATTAAAATTAAATCCAGATTAGTTATATCACGAATTAAGAATGTGTAGAAAACAGACCAACTTTCGTATTTTTTATTCATCTTTATTGCTATTTTCCATAATTATTCATACCTTAATTTATATAAGCATTTATTTCCCACACAACTCTAAGACGTTTTTAGTGGTAAGTAGTTAATAAATAGTTAATATGTCACAAATATATCCTGCTTGTAGGTTTTCTTAATTTACCTTCTCGACGGCGACAAAAAAGTAAATGAATAAATATTGTATTACTCATTACTTTCAGTTTCGACTTTAACCTGAAAACGTCGGGCATTCATTCTTAAAGCATTTCAATACACCTGCTTTTATTGGTGGGTTTTCTTCCGTGACAGAAGGCGGAGTCTTTGATCAAGACAAAGATAACAACTTAATATACCTAAGTATACATTATTGTTATTTCTTTTGTACAATCTATCAAATTACGTATCTGATGTATCAATCTATAATGTCTGTCCACTTTCTCCTTTATTACCTGGAAAACTTATATGGAAATGTTAAAGATCCGTCTAAAGATAACATTAATGATTGAAAAGTACACAAATACTTTTGAAATAATTATTGGATTGATTGCTAAAAACGAGAAGGTATTTTAATAATATAGCAAACTGGGAATTTAAAGTTTAAAGTCAATAGGGGCATAGTATGGCATGGGATTAATAAACGGTATACCTAGTAACAAAAAGAACTGACGTTCAAGAGGAACACTCATTTTTAAGCCATTGACAATTTGTAGGTCGTCCGTGGATTTCGTCAATCAAGTTGGCATTACCAGACAATTTTAATTGTAGATAATATAGCAATTGTGCTTAAAAATTGTATATTATAATACAAGTATATAAGTAAGTTATCTGGTCGATAACCGAGTGGGTTAAGGCGCGAGGCGGCAATCGCGATTAATCACACGGACATCGCACCACCGGGTTCGAATCCTGGCTCCGGCACTGGCACTATCGGAGGAAATGGTTGTATGTCCGCGTTTTCTCAATGTGTAACCCCCTTCCGCACAAGCCCTGGCTTCTGGAATTTGGGGTTGTCTGATTTCTGTGGTGTTTATTTATTTATTTTATTTATTATTTAAGTCTTTAAAGCACGCTACACGTATATTATACGCTATTTTTTATTATACCTGCACTGCAAAGTAAAAATTGGAAAAACTAATTAATGTAGATTCATTTTACAAGGTAATTTCATTTTTAATCGGTAACACAGAGACGGTTACAATTTTTCTGTTTGGTTGCTATGTACATGTATTTATCATTGTTTAAAAATGGCTGTTACCTAAGCAACTTTGAAGCTCTAGTGCTTTAAGGGCCCGATTTCGTACGCTTTTTAATTTCAAAAACATAGAATACAATTCAGGTATAATAAAAAAAATATTTATTTTAAAAAGTGTGAAGAGTGTCCTATTTAAGGCTTGGTAACATGCTAAGTCCGCGAAGAACGCAAGCAATATATACATATAGCTATCTATTATACTCCTCGCAAATATGAAAAGATCGGATTTATAATATCGCTTCGTATAATTGTGATAATCACATAATCCTTAATAACTTCCCAAATGTTCTGTATGTCTGTCGGTCAGTCTCATCGTGCGTCAGTCACGTTTTTTTAAGCCGAAGCGGGAAATCCAATCGTATTGAGATTTGGATGCCGATGTTGTAATGACTGGAGGATGAGGTCTATTGTTTTTTAAACAGGTGGTCAGATAATAAAAATTGTTAAATATTGCAACGGAATAAAAATATATCTGAAGAGAACTGTATTCTTTAATAAAATTCTACCAAAATGACCATACTGTATAATATATCGAGGGTTTCGCCAATCAATTTGTTATCATCAGAAAATGATAACAAAAGATAGATAGCAGGCGACAGATGACAGACTACGAGGGACAGACGTCACACGCCAGACGGCACACGATAGACATAAGACGACAGACGAATCGCAATATTTTGCCTTGTATATTTCGTAGACAACAAAGTATAAGGAAATTTTAAATTACAACAGGAAAACCCAACTGGTAAATTAATACTCACCACCACAGGATACCACATTCAAAGGTCCCTATTTTCCTTATTACACATTTCAATAGCAATATATTGAGCGGCGAGTCTTGGAAATCTGTGTACCTTCAAGACGACGTTGATTCGGCAACAAGTAATTTTATTAATACTATCACAAAAGCAAATGAACAGACATATCTGAAGAAAATTAAAAGAAAAAACAAAACTTACACCCTGGATTACAAACGAATTAGTAAAATCTATACATAAAAAAAATAACAAGACGTTACAACGAAATCCAAATAACGAAAACATAATCAGAATACAGACCTATATAAAGAAACGTACAAATCTAATACAGGGGGCGAGCATAGATGCGTCTTTACTATGTACATACTTCGGTATGCGATGTAAAGCAACGACAGGCGCAGTTAGTACTTGGATGGGTGACCATTCCAACGGAAACCGCGTTCTCGCCTCACACATCTTCCAGCGGCTTGTATATCAGTGTATGCGCGGAAGCTATACAACCTTAGGCGAGGGTTGTATAGGAGATATACCATCCTTCGGAGGGGATGTAAAGCCGTCGGTCCCTTGTCTATTAAATGTTAGGCAAGTGAAAGATCCCTACTCTTCTTAAGGGAAGAGGTTCGGCAAAATTCCTGGTTAGGGGTAGCTCGTCTACAGACGTCGGTGTTAGGCCTCAGTAGCGGAAATAGGCCGACGTGAAATAAATGTATAAAAAAAAATCTAATACAAAAACCGAATTTGAATACTATAAAAACCAAACAACCAGACACAAAGCAGATTCCAAAACCTTATGGAAAACCGTGCAGGAAATTAGCAAAACATATTCCAACAATACCATAATTAAATCTGTAAGAAATGAAAATGACATATACGAAAGCTATAGTAAATGAATTTACCATAACATTTACAAAGATGGGAGAAAACTTGGCCAAAAAATTAAACAATAACCCCAATTATAAATACCGTTAAAAATACTACACAAAATTCCATGATGCTTTAACTTACATCAGGCACTAATAAAATCAAACAATCGCTAGAGAATTTAAAGACAAAAAATCTGCCAGCTTGGATAATATAAAGGCAGAAGACCTAAAGCCAGTGTCAGACTACATCCTGTACCCATTAAAATATATCTTTAACAAATGCATAATACTCGGAGAATGGTCTACTATTTCTAAGGAATTGGTAATTATGCCCGTCAACTTTCTAAGAGTCAATCCGGCGTCAGAGGGAACGTATCAACGCAAGATGCAATACTGGCACTAACTACCCAAATGTACTCCCCTTTGGATGAAGGTAAACCATGTTTATGTACATTTCTAGACTTATCAAAGGCATTTGATACGGTCAGCCACGAGTTGCTGTTAGAATCATTAGAAGACATTGGTATCAGGAGAAATACGTTAAGACTATTCAAGAGTTACATAACAAACAGACAACAGCGCGTCAGAATAAGCAACGAAATAAGTAATGGAATGATAATAAAATACGGAGTACCCCAAGGCACAGTTCTAGGACCCACTTTATTTTTTATCTACATAAATGGGCTGTTTTTACTACAGAGTGAAGGGGAAATCATAGGTTTTGCCGATGATACTGTCTTAATATATAAAGTAAACTCCTGGGAAAAACTCAGAATAAAGGCCGAAACAAAAATCAAAAACTGGTTTGAAAATAGATTATTAACAATCAACTTCGAAAAAACGCACTACTTACATTTCATCTGTAACAACTCACGTAAACCATCATTTGAGAATCTCGAAATAAATGTACTAGGAACGATATACACCATATTACCTCTAAAAAACATAAAACTAGGCATATTCATTGACATGAGGGGGGCGTTGCCAAAACTCACCTAGCTTCTCTGGAGACCATGCAAAAAAGATTTATAAAAATAATGTTGTCCAAGGACCCAAGATGCCCTCAGACCTGCTGTACGCAGAGGCAAAACTATTTGTTGTCAGGGAATTATACTACTACAACAAAAATATAAAATATCAGAGTACAAAAAACATAAAATCATTACCTACACACGAGCTCCACACCAGATAGAGAAGCCAATGCATTATACCGTTTATGATAAAGACAATCGGACAAAGATCTTATACTGTCTTAGCCCCAAGAGCTTACAATACCTTATGCAAGGACTTAAAAAGAGTAACAAAAACACATCAGTTCAAGAAACTATTAAAAAAGTATTCTTTCCTATTATTTGGGTTTTCTACCACATGTACTATTATCCTCTTCAAAACAAATCACCGAATCTACAAAATAATAGAATTATTGGAAAAAAAAGCCTCTGCGCCCGTGACGTTTACGCCAAAGGAAAAGTCAGAGGTTATGTTTTGCAAATAATATAAATCGGAATAAACACAAAAATAATGTATTTTGCTGACGTTTCGGAAAGTAATCTCTTTCCGTTTTCAAAGCTATTTTTTGAAGAACTCTTATTTTGCTGTGTATGTCAAATACACAGCTTTAAGATTCTGTTTATGTTATTTCCATAGATACTTACTACTTACACAGAACATAGAACTGATGATATTTTTTAGATAATGTTGAGTTTGTTAAGTTCTTCTTTTAACATTGGTAGCCAGGTTGTACAAATATCTACAGAACAATTCGATACGCACTTATCTTCATTTAATAAGATTATTGCTGATTCTTTAATTTTTCTTTTTTTGGTATCTGTTTCTTTTGTTAAAATTTTTGCCGAGTCCCAGTTTATTCTATGTCCGTTTTCCCAAGCATGTTCACAAATCTTTGATTTCTGAATTTCATTCTTTCTAATGTAGTTCTTGTGCTCATCCAACCTCACACTGAAAGGTCTGGATGACTCACCCACATAACATTTATCACATTCGCACGGGATATTGTAAATACAGTTTTTTGAATTCTGCTCCCTGTTTATCGGTTTTGTTTTTATTAAAATAGATCTTAAAGTGTTCCCCGTTTGAAATATCGTCCTAACATCAAATTTGTCACCTATACGGCGTAGCTTTTCCGATAGTCCGTATACATAAGGAATTATTGCTGTATAATGACGTTCAGGTTTTTGTCGTACCTGATTGTCCCTATTTTCAACATTTATGAAAATTCTATCAACAAAGGCTTCAGGATATTGATTTTGTACTAGAACCTCTTTGATAAATTTTTTCTCGTTATTTAATATTTCATTATTAGATGAAATTATTTTGGCCCTATCGTATATCGTATAGGTGACAAATTTGATGTTAGGACGATATTTCAAACGGGGAACACTTTAAGATCTATTCTAACAAAAACAAAACCGATAAACAGGGAGCAGAATTCAAAAAACTGTATTTACAATATCCCGTGCGAATGTGATAAATGTTATGTGGGTGAGTCATCCAGACCTTTCAGTGTGAGGTTGGATGAGCACAAGAACTACATTAGAAAGAATGAAATTCAGAAATCAAAGATTTGTGAACATGCTTGGGAAAACGGACATAGAATAAACTGGGACTCGGCAAAAATTTTAACAAAAGAAACAGATACCAAAAAAAGAAAAATTAAAGAATCAGCAATAATCTTATTAAATGAAGATAAGTGCGTATCGAATTGTTCTGTAGATATTTGTACAACCTGGCTACCAATGTTAAAAGAAGAACTTAACAAACTCAACATTATCTAAAAAATATCATCAGTTCTATGTTCTGTGTAAGTAGTAAGTATCTATGGAAATAACATAAACAGAATCTTAAAGCTGTGTATTTGACATACACAGCAAAATAAGATTTCTTCAAAAAATAGCTTTGAAAACGGAAAGAGATTACTTTCCGAAACGTCAGCAAAATACATTATTTTTGTGTTTATTCCGATTTATATTATTTGCAAAACATAACCTCTGACTTTTCCTTTGGCGTAAACGTCACGGGCGCAGAGGTTTTTTTTTCCAATAATTCTATTATTTTGTAGATTCGGTGATTTGTTTTGAAGAGGATAATAGTACATGTGGTAGAAAACCCAAATAATAGGAAAGAATATTCATAGAATGCCACAAATAACTTTCAGACAATATTAAAAAAGTATTTATTAAAAAATCCTAGAAACTTAGCCAACGACGTCATCGATCTAAAGAATAATTAGAACGCATGACGTTGCTGGTTGGATTGCGAAGGGAAACCAGCCCAACGCTATCCCCTTTGTCTGTACACCTTTAACACAAGTTTCTATATCAAAATAGTTTTTAGTTTAGTATTTTAGTCTCCTATAAAGCTAAGGCATACACGATAAGCTAGTATTCGATAAGTAATTCCGAAAAGTCGATATCCCGCATCTGTCAATCTATTCAATATTCAATTCACAATCACTAAAAATTGCACTTTATTACTCAGTTTACCAAAACAGGTGTTAAGTCACTTACTGGGAAACAATGTGTATTTACAATTATTGTACCAATACATTACCATTGTAAATTATTGTTACTTTTCTACCTCGTAAATAAACGTATTATTATTATTATTAATTCCCGAGAAGGAATTTCTAGACACTGTGTATATTTGATCAATAATTAATATAATTAGATCCATAATACAGCCGGCCTAATTGTCTGCTGGTACCAGATAACGTCCAATTCTCACAAATATACATATTTTACAATTAAAAGTCGAAGGTGGATTGAAGTAACCGAGCGAAAGAAAGAGGTTCTCCTCACCTCATTTCCGGTTGAATACGATTGGCTGAAACAAAGATAACATCCACAAATCAAATCTTTCCATGAAAACATATCATTAAATCTAAACGTGAAGCAAACAATGTATAATAATAGTCCGCTGAAAGAATGACGGAATATTAAAAACCATCATCAAATCTACATTATAAATTTAAGTATCTTGCTTGGAAATCTAATAGACTGTAATGAAATGGAATTGTAGCGAATTATAATTATCGGATGGCGACGCAGGATGCTTGGATATTAAGGTTATGGACCTGTTGGTCATCAAGCTATGAATCCTGTGTTATTATGAGAACACATTAGACATCGTTCGATAACAATCAGTGTTTTTCTATAGAACATCGTCAGCTAATAACAATTGCTCTGTCACAGATAGTTTATTGATGTAAGCTGGGTCAATGCTGTATAACAATAATCTAAGTCAGAAATAATTTGCCAGGCCTTGTGAAGTCAATAATGGCTGAATAATTTAGCTTAGCTTTATTTCGTCGAAATGGCTGACATAATTAATTCATCTCCATAGAACGAAAAGATGTATATCAATTGAAACAATTGGGACGCAATTATAATGAAATAAAATTAAAATCTGAGGTAAGAGATGTAAATTTCCTGTTCGGACAGGATATACGCTAGGATAGAGACATTATTAGCAACAACTAGAACTTAAAAAATGTTTATTTAGTTTGCCATTGAACAAAAGCAAGAAATTGTGATTTAACAACAAAGCATTCGTGACTATTACTTCCTTTGGTATCCATCATCTGCATTAGCTTTTATAACTAGCGTGTATCTCCGTTGTTTGTCAATTTTTTTAATCGCACTAACACGGATATGGCTTTTATTTAATCTTATAAAATTTATGCTATTATTAAACATATCATTGCTTTTTATAAAGAATATGAATTCAGATTTAGATGTATATAACTATAATTTATGGAAGCTATAGAAGCCCGTTATATGCTGTGGATGCGATCATATATGAGGTTTTACATACTATTTTATCTGCGGCAAGTAGTATTTTATCGTTTTCCTTGTAGTAAAGTCATTTCGAAGTCATATTTAAAGCACTAGTTCAAGTTGTCAAAAAATTTTAGACATTAGTATTCGACATAGCTTGTCATCAAGGGGTAAACTGCTAGGCCCTATTTGTACACCTTTTGGGAAAATCTTGTATGATTTTCTCCTGATCTCCCCTGATTTCTTCTTATTTCCTCTGATCTCTTCTGATTTCCTCCTGATCTCCACTGATTTCCTCCTGATTTCTACTGATTTCCTTCTGATTTCCTCAGATTTCTCCTGATTTCCCCCTGATTTTCTTTGACTGCACTAAAAGGTTTTGATGATTTATTAAAAAGCCGGGCAAGTGAGTGTAGTACACGCATCAATTAAGGGTTCCGTAGTGCCGCTATTGAAAACTGAAAATTGTGGATATCTATAAAACTTGTTAACATATCTTGTCGAGTATCTTGTTTAAAATAGTTTGCGTTGAAAACATTTATAAAGTTGGAAAGTTACAAAGAGGGAACACATTTTTAACGACTTTAGGAGCTTATATCTCGCGAAATATTCACCTAAGGAAAAAGTTACTTAAGAACTTTTATTGCATTTTTAAAGACTAGGTCAACGATACCCCACATAATAAATAAAAATTTTCATCCCTCAGTTCTATGCATGGAAAGCTAACCCTAAATTATTTTTTTGTAATTTCATTACACCATCGTGTGGCGGTTCACATAAGACACCTGCCTGTGAAATTTCATCAGAATCTATAGAAAGATGGCGGAGTTATAAGACTGTAACATACGGACGGACGGATATGACGAAATTATAAGGTTTCCTTTTTTGCGATTTGACTACAGAACCCTAAAAAAAAAACGTTAAAATCGCTTAATAAACACATTTTTTACCGCAATTCTTCCATCGAAAGTAAGTCACACTGTATTGTACATTAGATTTCTTCCTTGGCAATTTTATCAACTGTATACCAGACAATATTCGAGATATTATTATAGAAAAAGTTTTTTAGTTATAGCGCCATAAGACAGACAGACATACCAACGAAATTTTCTTTTATTTTCAAAATCTGCATCATTTGAAACGAGGAATACACGAAAATCTCTGAAGGTGAACTCGAACAAAAATGACGATCCTCTACTCAATGCTCCATAACAAAAATATATTAATTTGAAATCTATGGCAGCACTACATTTTCATAAGAAGGCCAACACAGCCTCACTAACCGATCAAACCCTAGATAATTCTACGTTTTTGACACAGTTGATACTTACTCGACTTAACCAACGACAAAAGAAATACTTATGGCCTCGCTTATAGCAAAATAATCACAGAGTAAAACAATGGCACAAAAACGAGCACATTAACAACAGTAAAGCGAAGTGAAATATTCATGATAAAACGAAGTGTCATTCTAGAGGTTTATCCGCTTAGTATAGTCGAGTGCAGTTTTACTCTGCAGATAAAAAAGCAACAAAAACTTTACGATCTCATTAAAATACCGTTACTCTCTGTACTACTTCGCCTGCAAATTGAATCACTTACCTTTATAGCCTTTTAATGTCCGTCTGCGTGTTTGATGACACCATACCGACTGGTCCAACGGCCTTAATAATGACTTCGTAAAATTTTTGTTGCCTTTTTATCTGCAGAGTAAAATTGCAGACGACTATACTAAAATTACGCTGTAGAGTGAACTATTGACAGGGCATGTCATCGAGTACAACCGAGTATAATCATAATATCTGTCATTCTTCCAGAAATATCCAAAAGGAGCTAGAATGAAGCCAATTATGATTCTACTTTAAATTTTTCAGTAAGGTTTTCGGTACGTCATCACTATTTCTTAAACTATAATCGGAAAATCGAAAACCTTATATTATCTAGTATTGACTGGTGGTCGAGAGGTGAGCGTACTTGCCTCTCACCCAAAAGTTCCGGGTTCGATCCCCGGTCGTAGCAGTGGAAAATACTGTGAGAGGGATTTTTCCACTATACGCGGATATTGGGTGTGTGTCCCTTGTCTTTATATGTGTAGCCCCCTAGCACACAAGGCTCTTCTATAGCCTTCCGGGATAAAGCGGGTCGTAATTACCTGTGGTGTTATTATTATTTTTATTTTTTATCTTACTCTACAGCTATGCTATTATATGGTTTTCGTTTTCGATGTTCCGCTGAAACGCGGGTCCGGTTAAAACGCATGGTTGTCACCGGCCTTATGGTACCGAAGAATTGTTCAAAATGCTCTTTTTTCAAGCAATAGATATTAACTGAAATGCCTATGCGCATAATATATTTGAACAAAATGGCAGTGCATTTCCCCTGATTTCCTCCTGACTTCCCATGATTTCCCCCGATGTCCTCTGATTTTCTCTTGATTTCCGCTGACGTCCCTCACTTATCATCGATTTTTCATTTAAAATTCAAACTAAAACTAAGAATTAAAATGTTAATTAACAAAATGATTGCAACCATAATTAAACTTTAAGCAAAGGCGTCCTTTTTGTTTATGCCATTATCATGGACCAAATAAATAGTAAGCTAGTAAAAAAAATTATGGTTAATACTGTATTAAATAAATAAAACATATTTTCTGTTCGTACGTATAACTATATAAACGTTTTAGTTCCTTATCCCCTCGAATTTATATACAGAAATTTAGAAACACCCTATATATGTCAGTGAATAGAAAATCAAATTGAAAAGAAATTTCATTTTCCCAACTATAGTAAATAGTTCTACAAATTCCCAAAGTCAAGTGAACAACAAAGGTGTAAGATAAATATTAAGATGGTCTTATATATTACACCGGTACGGTACAGCATCTTCTAAAGTAACTACTTGTCTACAACATACAACAGCGATTAATTTTAGCCATTGTAACTACATCAAGTAACCATGCTAAGAGGATCATTTACTAGAAGATTTGACAATGGGACAGATTCCTCGGAAGTCACAAAGGCCAAACTGCCAAGTTTCGAGTATCTATAGAGAAGATATTGACAGAGTTGCAAATTTCTACTAGAGTAAACTGAATGATGAAAGTTGGACATTGATATTTGTCTAAAATATTTCGAGTTTGGCGGCGTTTTAAATGGAGAGTAATGTTCGTTTTTAGTTTATCATAAAAACAAACATTTTATATGTAAATACAATGTTCAATGGAAAAATAGATATACAGTTTGTGCGGGTATTTAGGAGCTATAGCAGATAGAAAATCGTTTAAATTTAATTAATGCAAAATAAACGTTTTGTTTCTTGTTACAAAAAGATTTATTTGTTTCAGTCTCAAAACTTGAAAGAGTCTTTAATAGTATTAACAACTAAACTATGCCAGTAGAGTACAGTATTTATGTTTCCTTAAAAAAAAAAATGTTCTCTTAACCGTCTCTCAAGTTACCGAAGTAACCCCCTGGAAGGTGTCAAGGATGTTGTGTTAGAGGCGAGACCGTATAGGCGAAGTCTGAAGTCGGGATTTTTTCGGGGTTTCGCTTTTTTTGAGAAAAAAATAATATTTTATAGAAGGCGTTTCTTTGAGGAAAGTGGTAGATGACCAGGATTGTGTAACCACCATCGGGGGTTATTTTCACCCTTCAAAGGGGTGGATATTTGATTTTTTTTTTTCTTTTTGAAAATAAATTATTATTTTGTAGGAGGTGTTTCTTTAAGGACGGTGGCAGGCGACCAGGGCTGTATTTATTACCTACCACGGGGGTTGTTTTCATCCTTCGAAGGGGTGGGAAAAAATAATATATTGTAGTAGGCGTAGACCTTCCTCAATGAAACGCCTCCTACAAAATATTATTTTTTCCCAAAAAAAAAATTTCCACGCCTTTGAAGGGTAGAAACAACCTCCGGGGATGGTTATACACCCCTGGTTACCTGCTACCTTCCTCATAGAAACACCTCCTATAAAATATCAATTTTTATTCCATAAAAAAATATCAATTTTTAAGGGGTGGCTGAGGTTAAATCCCTCGAGGGACCTTCCGTTCTACTCGAGGGAATAACAGTCGAAGAACTGGGGAAAATAAACGGGTTCACGGAAAAGGGCATTTTGGGTTAGTTTTTGGCCAATTTGAAGGGGTTTCCCACGAAAAAGAATTGTGGGACCCCCACCATCGTGTTCAGCGACCTCAAAAACGGGGAGGGGTCTCTAGATTGGACCTCTTTCAACACCTGACCTCGATTAGTACAGTTTATTGTGAACTCCGAACCACTCTTGGGGCAATTTTTTTAGTGAAAAATTGTTTCGCCTTGCAGGTATCGAACCCACTTCGCTCGGCAACTCAGTTTGCTAGCCAGACGCTTTAGCACACTGAGCTGAGCACTGAGCACTGATGATAATCTGTATCTTTGGACACTCTCTCGAGTATAGTTGGTGTAATCTCTTCTGCAGCTATATACATTCATCGTTAAAGCACTGTAAATATGTCCGGGATGGAATTTTAAATATGACTGCTTTTTTTCAACCAGATGGATGAAGCACCAGTAGCACCACCCCATTTTGCTGTCATTGTCCGAGAGTTCTTAAATAACACTTTTCCTGGGACTTGGACTGGCCATACAGATCCAAAACTTTCAGCTCTCCGCTCACCTGACTTGTCCCGAATAGACTTTTATCTAGAGCTTTATAAAGTCTAGAATATAATAGAGGAAAATTAACAACTTAGAGCAGTTAAAACAACGAATCGATATAGCTGCAGAAGAGATTATACGCCAGCTACGCTCGAGAAAGTGTTTAGTGCTACAAAAGATTACTGGGACTTATGCTTCGAGCATATAGACACTCGTATTGTGAAGGAAACTGTAACCCATAATGTACTTTTCTGCTTTTAGGAGTATTTTTAGATATTGTCTGAAAGTTATTTGTAGCATTCCACGAATAGGAAAGAATATTTTTAGATAGAATCTGAACTTCATGCTACAACAATACTAACACAAATTTTTGTACAGATTACTTCATCGTCCCTGCTTGCTTTAATTTTTTCTTGCAAGGTACCTAATTAAATCACTTTTTAACACGCTTTTATTAGCTTCACCTGTATGTTTGTTTGTAACTTAATCTTTGAACGTGATTCTTACCCACTTTAAAACGTCAGATTAAACTGAAACTTTGCACTTATCAAGGACCGATGATAATACAATAATTTGATAACTTTGTCTTAATGCCCTTACCAGGATCATCAGGATAAAATAATAGTTGAAAAAGTGACTAATCTATTGTCGAGATTTTTCCGGAGGCGCCGCTGTTATTAATATATATTTTATTACAAACGGTCAACCCTCCCAGAGGTCCGATAAAAGGGTAAGGCTCTTATACAACAGGGTGTGCCCGGTTATCTGAGGTTGGAGCTAGTGACATGAAATTTTTGGTCACCCGCTTGTCATTCATCCCTCGGCACATTTCTCACCAATATATTGAATTGGGTGAATTTAACAATTAGCATCATCGAAACCGCTGAATATGCGTTATATTTTTATAATTCTACTTTTATCAATAGCTACCAATATAATATTTATAACAATTGATATCAAGCATCCCACGCTTTTTACAATAAAATGAATTTTTTTTTGTCAATCATTTCATTCTTATTTTAAACTTATTAAAAATCATTTAATTATATTGAGTTAGTGGACTTTCTATCGCTGCTGAACAGAGGCTTAATATTTAAACATTAAAAGCGTTTCTTTAGTTTTTTAAACCATAATTTTTTTAATATTACCCTCGAATTCGTCAAGTATTGTTTAAAATTCATCGAAACTTTGATACTAGTACCCTCTTATAGTTTTAGAGATACGATGAGCTATATATTTCAAGAAGTGTAAATATCGCCGAAAAAGAAGAAAAACTAATATAGGGGATGAACAAAAGCTCGAATAGCTTTACACCCACCGGAAATGGATTCAGACTAATATTATATACAACACAAAGCTGATTCTAAAAGAATAACCATGGGACACGTAGCAATTAAATAATTAGGTAAATTTAACCTACCAAATCCCTGTCTCGACAGTTATCTTGGGGGTGTACCCACTTCACGTTGTTGGTACATTGACAAAGAATACGTAACAAACATCTCTAGACCAGCATCTCGAAACCGTCATCATATTTTGATACACCCCGTATAGACTAGACTAAAATCTGCTAGTCTAAACATCGTTAGGTATCTTAATTAAAATAATTACTGCTCACTCTTGGTGTTAAATATGATCACTGCAAATCAAACTGTTAACCATTACAGTAGGTGTATAGTTTAATATTAATTTGTAACATGCTGAAATTATTTGATGAATTAATTATCACTATTAATGACTTTAACCATTGATACTAGGGTAATTGATTAATATGTTAATTATAGCAGATTGCATTTAACCGGCTATTATAGAATTTAACAAATATCAATCGAAAGTTTTAATAGCTCTATCTGCACATATGTTGCTCATAACATGCATTCCTTATTTACGTTGAAAACATCTTTTGTACAATTTGTTTGTTTCTTTGTGTAGTGACCACCTTAAAGGAAAACAATGGTAAACCTCAACTAAAGATAAAGCTTTCGTTTAATCTTTAACAAAGAATTCGTTTGACCAGAATGGATATCTGTACTTAGTTATCTAACAATATGTAATTCAATATGTGCCATTTGGCAGCTTGGAATTGGTTTGTTTTCAGTTTTTAATATGGCAGATGTACTTTGGGTATAGCATTGATCATAAATTGCCTCGTAAATAGGTGACTGAATCCCATAAGCACCACTATAATACAGTAAGAATGAGGAGACGAACACAAATATCGAATTGCAATGCGGCGGCGATCGATCAAATTCACGACACCGATAACTTTAATTCTATTATTAAATAGTTTAAGATGTTTTTTTCACAAACAGCACAAAGAGGGTAATTTAGTTTGTTGGATCACGCCACAGGGCTGAAGATGCTCTTTTGTGGGCGTTTGAAAGTAAACAAAAGATTTAGGGGAAATTTGGCAGACTTTATTTTCTAAGACTATATAAAGAAGATTGATTCGATTTAAAATCAGTCAGATTATTGTACTACAAAAAGAAGGACATTATGAATCGCTGTGAAACATGGGAAATACAAATATACTTAAAGCCACAGATTATTTTCAAATGCGGGATCACGCCAAAGAATGAGATAAATACCTATATTTTTAAATTCCCATAAAAGTTATTTTTTCTTTAAATGTCACAAAATCATGACATTTCTTACTCATTTCATGACATTAAAGTTTGACATTTCAGACGGCTGTGCGTTGCCATTAGCGACGGAAGTAAAAGTACTTTTTCTTCCGCTCGAGCGGACTTTTACTTCCGTTATGACTCGTCTGTAATTGCCGGACTCACTTCCTTCATTCGGAAACCTACAGAGTAGTAACAAAAATATCACTTTACTACTAATAATAATAAATAGACATCACAGAAATTAGACAACCCCCAATTCCAGAAGCCAGAGGCTTGTGCGGAGGAGGGCTACACATTGAAAAAATGCGGACATGCAACCATTTCCTCCGACAGTGCCGGAGCCAGGATTCGAACCCGGTGGCGCAATGTCCGTGTGATTAATCGCTATTGCCATTTAACTCACGCGGCTATCTACCAGACAATATACTATTGTATTATTAATACCGCTCTAATGAGGAAAAATAGTATATTGTTTTATGTAAAGTAAAAGTTATATTGTTTTGTTGATGATGTACTAGACAGGACAACAACAGCTGAGACGCAGAAAGAACTTTATTCGACATCTAACACGCTATTTTTTCCTTCAAATACTTTTAGCGCTACTCGTGAGTGGCAGTAAAAGACATTGCCGCTCAGATGAAGTGTCAGAGAAATGCCTTTGATGGTATGCACCATGAAACTATAATTTAAAAACTTCACTATTTTGGGATGTGTGATAACTTCATTACGTTGTTTATATCCTTGCTAAGAGATAGATTTCAATATGTGGAGTATGAAGGGTTTAAGTCAATTTTATATAGCGCAAGTACTGGTATCACGCAAGGCTCAAATCTGGGCCCTTGGATGTTTTCAATGTTTGTTAACGATGTTGTTGAGTCGCTAAATTCTAAAACTTATTTATGTGCTGATTATTTGAAAATTGTTAGAATTATTGAAAGCGAATAGTATTGTCAAACATTACAATCAGACATTAACACTTTGGCCCACTGGTGTATTGCTAACAAACTCAGCCTCAACACTGGTAAATGTAAGGTGATGTCTCTCTAAGAAAACGTGAGTGTATCTTACCAAATAAAGAACTTCGGTGTGATCTGTGATCCGAAGTTATTTTTTATTCCACATTATGATTATATTAGTAGCACTATCCACGGCCTTTATAATAAGGAATGTTTCAAAAAATATTGATTGTCTTAAGACTCTATATTCTCTATATTCTCTGTGAGAAGTTGTTTGGAATATTGTAGTGTTGTGTGGAGCCCATATTATAGTGCTCATATTCAGATGATAGAGAGGATTCAGCGGAAATTCTGTAAATATGTGTATTTTATTAAATATAAAAGGTACCCAGAGGTAGGTAAACTATAACTACGCTGATTTAGTTAGTGAATTAAAATTGGAGTCCTTGTTCATTAGACATAAGGTATCATACGTTATGCAATTATACCAGCTAGTGTACGGTCTTGTTGATAATTCTGAATTTTTAAGTTTGATGCAGTTTCATGTTCCGAGAATTGGTTTTAGAAATCTACCAACCTTCAGGTGTGATATTCCTTGCAGAAAGCAACACAAAAATTCCTCATTGTTTAGCATGTGCAAATTGTATAATGAAGTGCAATACTCAGCTGATATCTTTTGTGATGGCTTAAATTTATTTTTGCATACTGTTAGGGAAATGGTGATCACCAATTCATTTTTTAACACATTTAATGAATCGCTATGTAGGTCGTCAAATGATATATTAACATGTGAATGATATATTATATGTGAATCTTATTTCAAATTGTCTTGGCCAATCTCGATTTACTTTTATATTATTTATTGGTTGTTTATAGTGTGTTTCTGTATTGCTTTTTTATTTAAATTTTGCGTTGCGTTTGCGTAGTATATTATTATGTATCTTTATGTTGTATCCTAATTTTATAGACATTGTAATATCTCTTGTATTTAATACACATTATTATTATTATTAAAAGTCACGTTCTTTTGGCGTTTGAAGAAAAAAGTTATTTCGTATTGTTAATACCGCTGTGAAGAAAATTTAAATTAAGCTTTTTAAAGTATCTTCACCTATTTCTATTGTTTTTAATTTGACTTTCCGGGATTTTCGATTAATTACTAAACTTTAAAGCCGTATCAATATTTCTATATTATCTGTTAAATCATAATTTCATCTCTATTTTATTAGATTTATCTTCAAATTAACAAAACTGTAAAAAATAAGAAGCAGGTGGCAATCCCTGAAATTGAATTTGGGATTACCATCACTATTGACAGCATTATTAATATTCAAATTCACATGTAAACCCAAATGTAGTTATAATAATATAATTTGTATAAATATATAAATTTTTGATGTATTCTTTTTGTTTGGATTTAATTGTTTTATTAAGAGAGATCATGTTTAAATCCATGGAAAAATTACATACGAAGAGAAATATAAATAAATGTGTATAATAATTAGATTCCGCATATGAATATAAAACATAATGTCGGTTACATCGTTATACGGAAGGTATTTAAACTGGGACGTCACCCACAAACGGTTGATAAGAAGTCATATGTGGTGGCATATGCTTATACTAATTCAAATAAGACCATCGTACAGACATCTGGTTCGATCCGCGGATAGCCCTTGTTTGCAGACCGTGGCAACAGCCAGGTGGTAATTTCTTTGAAGGGGAGGGTTACCTAGGCAGATGTGTGCCACCCTTACGTTTACCCCTTGCCTTACAACTTTTGCCAGTGCATTGCAACTTCTTATCAAAACCCACATCATAAAGACGTGTTTGTCGTTTCGAATTACATTAACCTGAGCTTGAACTTAGACTTATATAAAGGTTTCTGCAAGGTATTCAGCGTTTTCTAAGGATTGTCCTAAACTACAAGTTGTTTTTTGTGCACCTTGCTGTCTTTAAGATAGTGCCTGCTATAGGGTGTTGATAGAAAATCCCTTTAGCAAACAATATTACATATTTTTTTATACTTTTTTGCCTCGAAGATTTCTTTGATAAATTAAATGGTAATTTTGAATTTTGTTTCTTTTGCACTAGTCAATGAAGATGTTTCATATTATATAACCCTAAAATGTGTGCTGTATCTAAAGAGACGGCACACTTTAACTAGAAAAACTTGGGGCTAAATAAAGAAAATACGAACAATTATTGAATCTAGTATTAAGAAATCATAAAATAATGTTTCATTTTTACAATTATGTTAAGGAGTAAATTTGACTTCTATGCTTTCTATGTATAGTTCAAGTAGTAAGTTCTCGATACATAAAAAACGCAACAAAAACTTTACGACCTCATTAAATAACATTGCTCTTTGTGCTGCCTCGACCGCAGATCATCATGCTTACCTTTACAGGTTTTTAATGTGCATCGAGTCGTTTGATGCAGGCATGTCGCCGTGGCCCGCGGCGATAATAATTATAAATAAAGTGAGTTAGTACCTTATTCTTCAAAAAGGAACAACTATGCAGCTACGGATACGAGTTTCGGAGGTATTGCTCCTCAGCAGCGTAGCGTAGCTTAGCAAATATATCTTAGGTGAGCAAAACTATTAAAGGTAGGAAAGTACAGTACACAGTATTCCAATTGCACTTTCATAAATCATGTGCCATATTTTGGGCCACAAATGAGAGCAGTCAGTACGAGGAGCCCTATGTGTACTGCTCTATTTCTACCTGGCAAATACAAAATAAAAGATGGAGGGCTTATGAGGTCAAATAATTTAAAAAAGTGAGTTAGTGCCTTATTCCTCAAAAAAAAACAACAATGCAGCTACGGACATGTATTTCGGAGTTATTGCTCCTCATCAGCATAGCGTAGCTTAGCGAATATATCTTAGGTGAGCAAAACTATTAACGGTAGGAAAGTACAGTACATAGTACTCCATTTGCACTTTCACACCTCATGTGCCACATTTTGAGTCACAAATGAGAGCAGTCAGTACGAGGAGCCCTATGTGTACTGCTCTATTTCCACCTGGCAAATACAAATTAAAAGATGAAGGGCTTATGAGGTCAAATAATTTTAAAAAAGTGACTTAGTGCCTTATTCCTCAAAAGAACAACAATGCAGCTACGGACACGTGTTTCGGAGTTATTGCTCCTCATCAGCGTAGCGTAGCTTAGCGAATATATCTTAGGTGAACAAGACTATTAATGGTAGGAAAGTATAGTACACAGTACTCCATTTGCACTTTCATACCTCATGTGCCACATTTTGGGCCGTAAATGAGAGCAGTACACAGTAGAGCTTCAATACGTTCAAATTGGTTAATTGATCATTGGCGTCCATTATTTCGCAAATTTAAAGTAAAGTGTCGTGTTTTTATTTTTTTGGACACTCAGTAATGCAGATAAATTAAAAATCTATTCAACACCTCTTTAGAAATTTAATATGGACATTATTTTATCATCTATTTGGAAATTTTTCAATCCTACTTTCTAGATACTAAAAATAAATACCTTAGAAGTAATTATCTTATTACAAGCAGGCCCAAAAGGAATTCAACAGGGTTACCTTATAATTTTTAACAGCGTGTTTATTTGAATAATGAAATAATTTCTGTTTGAGCAAATTTTTGCTTGAATATTGTATAAACTGCGATATAATTGATACAAATATGCATTTAATCGATGGAGAAAATGAAAAATAAAAAATAAGGGTAATCAAATTTGTACCAATTATTTTTTATTAGAATCATTCATTTCTATAAAACCGATACAATATAGTTATAAATATAAAAACTTTCGGTTTATGATGGAAATGACAAATCAAGCTTGAAAACATTATGTTTTGCTTAATTGGTCGTTCATCTAAATATTTTGTTTAATATCTACGTTAGAGAGCGATCTCTATTGTTTTGCCTATATGTTCACAATGTTCACATATCCATAATGCTCTTTTATGGCAAGCAACAGAAGCGCCCTTCGAGAATACGGCGGTAAAGCTGCAAACTAGTGAAGTGCTCGTCAACGATAATAGCCACAAGTAGCTCACACATGCTTTTATGTCCTTTTTAATGTAAAATGTGTAGTTTTCTACAAAATTTGTCTTGTTTACCTGTGTCGCTGTTCAGTAAACATTCTCTTTATGAGATTTTTAGATTAAAATTGCAAATTAGGAAGACTTGTTGCGTCTGATAATTATTCTTGATTAAGCAAACACACGTGACTATTTTTTATTTCTGAACTATCTGAATAAGATTAGTATTAGCATTAACAATTACTTTCAGTAATAATGTTATATACTCTAATTTTTCAAGTAAATATAAAACAACAATGTATATCTTTGATCTGCAGTAATTAAGTGTCTAATTATGGTGTGTGGCAAATCATTTCTGGCGAGAAAAGTGTACATATTATAAGCATTATACAGAAAGTTGTATATTTTCGTTTAAAATTAATATTTTGTATTTTTTTTTAAGTTTAGATCTCTCATAGTACCCTATTAAGCCAGGTTTTTGCTTTTCATTTTAGTCGGGACACCAAACCTAACTGAAAAGAAATAGCATTATTGTTTAAAAACATATTTCTGCCTCAACTTCAAAAGAAAAAGACTTTAACGACAAGCTTTATGAACTTAAAATGTAATTTCTGACACTCCATCTAAGTGAAAGTAGAGGTCTTTTACTTCCGGCCTCATCAATCTGAGCGGCATTAAAAGTCTTTCTGAGAGGCACAAAAAGTATTTGAAGGAAAAATAACAGTATTTACTTAATTTACATTCGAAGTTTGAAGAAAAAATATCATGTTTTAGGAGAAGCATAATGATTTCTTGTGTTTTGGCTGTTCTTACCTCTCTCGCTCTCGAGCCCAATTCACTTCGAATAGTTTTGACAGCCTACGTATGACAAGTACCTCGTACTAAGGTGGTTTTGGGCCAATATTTTGAAAGATTGAGAAAGTCTATTTATACCTGGCGACTCGGGAGTCATATATACACCAATTTCCTTTTATTTTAAAAGTACCGATTTCAAATTTTGAGAAAATGTACATGGTATTAAACTCCCAACGTTCACACAAATTTGACAATTATTTGATGTTCAGTCTAACCGGATGTGATGACAATTTTTTTTAAAACAGCAGTCTCCTTTGCTCTTTGATATTCTGCTAAAGGTTAAAATTATTAGAAGCTTTTATTAAACTTGCAATGTTTGTTAGTTTGTTTGTTTAGGTCAAATTTTGCAATCAACATTTCGATTAGTTCTAATTAACTTAGAGCTTTGAAATTTTGCGCATCTGTTTTCATATAAGAAAAAACAAGATGGCGGATTCAATATGGCGGACGACTTTATCGTTTATGATCCGATTCGACTCAAAATAAATATTCGTTTTCGAGATCGCCAATTATGAAATTTATAAATTAAAAATGGCGGCGCCAATATGGCGGACGACTTTTGTCATTTATGGTCCAATTCGATCAAAATCGATATCTGGGGGTTTTCGTTACGAATTTATAGTCAAAAATTTAGTTCAGGATGGCGACTTCAAGATGGCGGACGACTTTATCGTTTATGATCCGATTCGACTCAAAATCGATATATGGTCCTCTATGCTGTAAAAGCGTGAAAGCCCATTCCCGTGAGAAACGGGCGGAGTTCACTTGAAAATGTATACAAGTCTATTCTGTAACTACGGAAATGATCACATCGTGCGAAAAGTGCGTGAACTTACTTCTATTGGCAAATTGTGAGGGAATCCGCCAGTTCCCCGGGAGAACGGCGATCCTAACCGTACTTTTATTATAGTTTACGTCGGTCGAATAGAGGTCCTCGGGGTTTTTGAGATCGCCAATTATGAATTCTTGGCCAAAATTTAGAAACTCAAAATGGCGGCTCCAATATGGCGGACGACTTTTGTCATTTATGGTCCAAATCGATCCAAATTGATATCTGGGGGTTTTAGGGTTCGCCGATTACGAATTTCTAGTAAATATTTTGTTCAGGATGGCGGACGACTTTATCGTTCATGATCCGATTCGACTCAAAATCGATATCTGGGGGTTTTCGAGATCGCCAATTATGAATTCTGAATTTAGAATTCGCCAATATGGCCGACAACTTTTGTCATTTAGATCCAAATCGATCAAAATCGATATCTGGGTGTTTTCGGGGCCGCGAATTACGAATTTTTAGTAAAAAATTTAGTTCAAGATGGCGAACGACTTTACCGTTTATGATCCGATTCGTCTCAAAATCGATATCTGGGAATTACAGCATATCTAAAGATTAAAAAGTAAAAAATAAAATTATATAAAAAATATTTTTAAAAAAAAGCTTTTATTTAAATACTCTAAAAAGTAGAAAATAAACTTTGAAGTAAATCAAACCCATCATTTTGTTACATTATATATATATTTTTATGATATAAAAGCCTGTCGCGAGCAATCTCCTTTACACAAGAAAATCTGTATGTATTAATCAGTGTCAATAAATACCCGCATCCTTATCCCATTCATTTTGTATAGTGATACTGCCATCTATTCTATCCATTTAACAATTCTCCAAAATATTTAGAAGTTTATCCTGATGACTCGTCAAATTATTAGTAAAATCTAATTGATACATAACAATTTCTAGTTTGTTTTTTCTAAATTTTTATTCCACTTTAATGCGAATAAAGGAATATCATTAAATCTATTTTATTAAAAATAATTCTTTGTATATTGATTATCGTTGATATTAAAGTTTACGTCGTACAGGTTATTTTTAATAATTTTTTTCTGTTACAGTTATTTACCAAGTATGAAGTCATCATATTAACTATATTTTGATGATTATTAGGCAACCAAACACACTTCGTTCCTGCCCTTAACCTTTGTCCTAGTTCCAGAATTCGAAACTCCGCAAGTTAACGTGAAGAATGCAATTTTCGTCATTTAGATAATTGTCCTTGAAATTACTGGTCGCCTGTATAAACCTAATATAAACCTTCCTCAAAGAACAAGAAAAACGGTTCCGCGGTTCCCAAAATTAGTCCATTCATACAGATAGGTAGACAGTAAATCTAGCAACATTTATTTTGTTGCTATGTAGTGAAAAATATTCTTCATACGTATCTGTCATATATTTCTCAATTTGAGTGAGTACCTTTATTTAATATTAGCTGACCCGTCAGACGTTGTCCTGTCACAAGGAACATCCCTGTCACAAAAGCACTTTCAGTTTTTCCAGAATTTTCCATTTTTCCGGACAAATTTTTCAATTTTTCTTTCCGTAAAAATCTTATTCGGATTATTACAAACATTTAAAAAAATGAACCAAATCGGTCCAGCCATTCTCAAATGATGCGCTTACCAACGAACAGCACTTCATTTTTGTTTATATAGATTATAGCACATTTTTACGCATCACAATACATTTTGGAAAACATTTACCAAGTATATATAGAGAGATAAACAATATATACGGGATTTATATTGACATCTTCAATTTAATTCTTTTAATCTCAAATTACCATGTATTATCGTACAGTAATGACATTTTCCGGAAAACACATCATAAAGTAAATAATTATTCATCAGGAAGTTAGATAATAATAACATTACATATTTTAATAAAATATATAATGCGAACCTATATCTCACGATGACTTTAACACCGTAAATCCTGAATAGCTAATGTTCTTTGGACCGTGTTGCCAGCGGATATCCTTACGTCCGAGGGACCATATCCTTCTATATATCTGAGTGGATGGATACACCGGACATAAATGCATGCTTTGATTACTTTAATTTTGAATACAGTAAATCTCAAAACTCACATAATACCAACATTATCTATTCACAACAAAAACCAAACAATGAAGCTTATGAAACCTAAGTTAAAGAAATTGACAACTAAACATTGTTATTTAAAATAGGAAGATGGCATATGGTTATGTCCTCAGTCAACACAACATAAATATATAGTTTCTCAATAACGTGATCAAGTCCCCTCAAATATAATTAAGGCTTTTCTAAAATTATTCTCATTACTTTTATGAAAAACACTATCTAACACGTACGGTGTTTTCATTCAATTAATTAAATATATTCTAAGTCGCCAAATTGAACAGGATGTGGCTATTATATATACCATTGAAAAGTGTTGAATGTAAAATGAAACTTATGACAGATTGTTCTATTTTCACAGCAAAAGCTACAGCCATCTATGAAGCCCTAATATTTAAACGCACGTCGAACTCACAAAAAACTGTCATACTTTTTGATTCCCTATCTGTTCTAATGGCATTAAAGAATATCTCTACACTCCATGCTAAAACTTATTCTATTATTGTAAACATTAAAAACTTATTACAAACTTTTTCTGAGGAAGGGAGAGAGAGGTAGTCTTTATATGGGTAAAGGTACATATAGGTTTGAAGCACAATGAACATGTAGACAGACTGTTTAGCTAAGGAGGGCATCGATACAGGAATAAATATGAGCTACAAAATATGTTTTACTGATGCAGTTAATTTTCTTATAGCTAAACCGAGAAATAAGTGGGAATATATATGGAAAGAGTCGGCTTTCATAGACCCGACTAGATATTCGCGAATTTATTGTGAATTACCGTACAAGTTTTGGCGTGATAATTATAACTGTTCAAGGAAATATATCACCACAACTATACGCTTGAAATTTGATCATGCATGTTATCATGCACATTCATTTAAAATTAAAATTTGTAGCTCAAATATCTGTGAACACTGCAATGTCCCTGGTGATCTTGATCACATATTTCTTTGATGTAAAAATTACATAGCAGCCACCGATAATCTGCACAATAATATAATAAAAGAGAGCAACGTTTCGACATCCTTCAGTTTACTTCACCTTTTATCCTGAAACAGGAAGGATATATTTAATCACCTAACTGCGTTCTTGCAAGAGACGAAAATAAAGTTATACGTTAGCTTTGTTTCCTTTGTTTTATACATGTGTGTTATTATACCCCTGTATCCATGGTCTAGGTTTGTGTGTTCTGCAAAATGTCCTGAAGGGCCCCTGGACGAGAAGTTTGTGACCCTTGTTATATTCTTTGTTTAGCTGATTATTACATCATGTTTTTTTTAATTTTTGGTGTGTTTGTGTGTGTGTGTGTGTGTGTGTAGGTTGAAGTAGATTTTTCCTCTTTTTGTGTCCTAGTGCTTGCAATAGATTAAATACGTGACTGGCTGAGTGGCTTCGGCCTTAATACCATAAAAAATTAAATGTATGAACCTTCTAAAAATAAATGTAAATACTTCATCAAACCTTTTAAAAGCTGTATAACATTAGATATTTTTATATTTTTGTCTTTGCTATTTATGCATATTGCCCTTAATACTACTTCTCGATAAATCATAATATTCAAAATAAAATTTCCTTTTCATCCAACATTTTCTTCCTAAGTGACTAATATAGCAGAGATACTGTGCGTTATAAAATAGATTATAGAGGTATTCTGATCCAGAATCTGTCCGGATCATATTGTATTGCAGTTTTTCTGTATCTCCTTTAAATTTAATTACTCCACGTAGCTACGCGTTAATGGTAAATCTTAAACTTTATCCAGTTTGTAATTAAACGATGTCCGAGGACGATAAATTACTTTATAAGTTTGAAATTGTTTGGTACAGTGGCTATTCATTTGGATTAATCAAGCAGATACAATTACAAAGTTAAGGAAACCGATCGGAAGTCTTAAACAAATTCAATTAACTGAGTGAAGTTAATTATATGAGAAGATAAAGACGACTATAACCATAAGAGTGGATATGGTTGTTATCTTAAAAGTACACATGAAAACTCACAGTCGTTCGAATAAAAGCTGTTGCTTACGAGAACCGTTATGTAATAACTTTAAGTTATGTACAGGGTGTTTCATGAGGAACTGTACATACTGTCATGAGCGGTAGAGGCCATTGAAATTTTCCTGTGGCTTTTAATTTCTGAGATACAGGATGATAAACTGATTTTCGTCTAAATTTATTTTGGCCAGAACGTTCTTACTATTAATCGGATTTTACTTCAATTTTAGACACTATACATTTATCACTGTTGATAGATTGCTATTACAATTTTTTTTTAAATTCCTGGGCCGGACTTTTTAATTTGTTTTTTCCGATTCCTATAAAAAAGATTCCCCTGTATATATATTTGCGGCATTAGCTGGGCATACACGACAGGACTTTTTAATGGATCGGATCATCGAAAGACCGAGTCCGCAAAAAAGTCCGTATTATATGTTACACTTAAAATTTGTTTTTGTTGTTCATCAATATAATCAAGAACATGAAATGGGATAGAACTATGATTGAAACGTTTATAGAAGTATATAAAAGACATGAGTGTTTGTGGAAAATAGGCTCAGCGGAATATATGAACAATAGTTAAAAAATGAAGCTCGTAATTCTTTCAGTAAAGGCATGTGCGCGAAATTATTCCTTCTGGCAACCCAGGTTTTTATCCACTTGCTTAGATTTTTCTTTCAATCTGGTACAATAATAAATAACAAAAATACCCGCTGCGGCTGTAGAAACTTTTGTTTCACATATGATGACTACAGACCACGATCTGTGATAATGGCTGAAATCCGCTCGTCCTTCAGACATGTTTGAAAGACCGCGGATATACACCTTTTACAATGAAATGAGCGGATCTAGTCTGCCAAGGGAGATGGTCCACCAATTCATGAGAGATTTTGATGTTTAGGTTAGTGGGCAAAATAAAGTACCAAGCATGATGGATCAATTCCTTTACGGACCGCAGGATCTGATCCGTTGGATCCGATCCTTTACAAAGTCCTTTCGTGTATGCCCGGCTACTCAGTTGCCAATTATAAAAGCCCATAAATTACTAAACAAAATCATGTATTTAGATTTTTTGTCGCACCCCTATTGATTTTTTTTACAAACGATTGAATTTGGCAAAATGGGGAATTTAAAAAAAAACAGCTTCATTTGCTTACATTAATTGTCCAACTAAATAAAAATGGTCAATTTAAATTCGGTAAATGATGTTCAATATGAAAAAAACATTAAAACCAAAGTTTTTTTTTTATTCCAGAGAAAGTGTAGCGCATAAATATTTTGTATTACAACAATTCGGTTAGAATTTTGCCAGTGGATTATTGATCACAGAGCGACTACATATCGAACTTTATTCACAGACGAGGCCCAATTTACACGGGATGGCGTATTTAATTCAAGAAATTCGCATAACTAGGCCGAAAACAATCCTCATGTTATAAGAGAAGCCCATTCTCAACATAAGTTCTCGGTAAATGTTTAGTGTGGTATGATTAACAGCAACCTAATTTTCCCACATATTTTTCCGGAAAGGCTAACTAGAGGTGGTGTATTCAGATTTTTTACAAAATATTTTATCTGGTTTAATACAAGGTATTAATATAAGAAGACAATACTTCCAGCATGACGGAGCTCCTCCTCATATCGGTATTGAGGTTAGAAGGCATTTGGATAATGAGCATCTAAATAGATGGACGTGTGGGACCTTATCCTTGACCGGCTAGACCACCAGATTTCAACCCCGTCGATTATTTTCTATGGGGATATCTCAAAACTGAAGTCTATAATGCGCCAATAAATAGTAGAGAACAGTTACTTCAGCGAATTATTCGCTGTAGATCAAATTAGAAGAAATCCTGCGAAAATTGGAAAATCTATTGGCAATTTAAATAAACGTCAACAAAAATGTATGGAAGCTGGAGGTTCTCATTTTGAAAATTTGCTCTAAGTATTTGTAATATCTTTAAATATACTTTTATAAATATTTATATGCAGGATGTCGGGATTATGATTTTATTATCTGCGATCTTCTTTTCGTGACACGTGAGGAAACTTTTTAAAGCACGAATGAAGATGCAGGGCAATATTGTCACGTTATACAGAGTTGGTCGTTTCTTCTCACCGTTTTTTCCAATTTTGTAAAGATCAATTCAAATCGTACCATTCTAAATTTGATTTGAAAGATATTCATGAAAATGTAAAACTGTACATAATTCTAGAGACAATTGAAGTACCCTTAATATGAGGAACCACTTAATTCCTATTCCAATTTATAAGTTCTGATGGAATTACCTTCCTCGCTTACTGGGCGAAATTAGGAGGTTGAATTTATTATAGAAAGGAAAGGAAGACAGTGGAAAACTTAAAATGGTACATTCTATTTAATATGGAGTATTCTCAACGGAATCTTTTTGTAGGATAGTAAAGATAAACAAAAATCGAAGTTTGAAATCAACGAAAAAGCTTATAAGCTATTCGCAGAAACAACAAACTCTCACGTTTTCCCTATTTCACTCCATCTTCTCGTTACTTTCCCGTTATCTTCCTCGATCACTTCCTATTTTTCCAATTGCTTCCTCCACTATACCGCCATTCCACTGTATCTTCCTTGTAGCTACATTTCTCTACTATTCTACAATTTTTTCACATTCCCGTTACTTTGTCATGGCTTTTCAACACCCTTTCCCACTTTAATCTCATCTCCATCTACTCCATCATCTTCTTCCGCCTCTATAAGAAGTAGTGTATTATCTAAATTGGAAAGAAGTCTCCATAAGATTTTATCAAAATATGTTGAGCCATCTTTCAGTTGACATAAATATTCACTCACAGGGACCGAGAGAAAACAGTAACTCTATACATTTATTTTATTATTGTGATAACCTTAAATAAACCCGAAAATATTCTTAGAGGTTTCTAGAAGAAAGCGATATTATAAACGTATCTACCTTCACAAATTTACTGATAGAATACAGAGTAAACAAAAGTCAGTTAATGCGAGGATACTATCGTATTCGTAGCAGAGATTGTAGAAAGCAAATGACATAAAACGTGTAAACACTCAATATATAATAGAAAACAGGTGACGAAAACAAGTTACAAGCTTTTGATAAACATTAAAGATTAAAGTACCTTCCACGACAGCCTAGGTGGTCGTCCCATTCAATAAAACTTTAAAAGAAACTTGACTGGGCCGCTGTAGGCGATGTGAAAGATTATGTCACAGGTGGCACTTTCAACTCTCAGCCACGTAGACTAACTTCTTACCTGAGCTGACGTATCGCATTGGAAACATATGATCTGACGATCACAGTCCGAATCTGTTATGCGAATTAAGACAATCGGATTGTTTCTTCTCAAATATAGTTAAATGTTCGGTATTTAATTTCTTCTGCTTTTTTAAACCGTAATGGTAAATTGAAAAATTTGGTTGCATCTTTTAGAATTATACAATAAGTCTCAAAGGAAGTGTTTTGGTGAAAAAGCTACAAAGGATACGACAGTACATTGACAAAAAACCTATACTGTAGGTTGTAGGTGTAGGAACAGCGTCTTCTTTTATGGACACGAGAAAATATTTTCTTCTATCATAAAAAAGAAAACTTTAAACTCATTCTCGTTGCACTTTTTTAATTGCTCATTTATATCAGTATGATTACCAAATCACTTGCGCAGGGTATTTTTCGTACCGTCACTTGGCATGAAATAAAATATGTAAAATATTGAATATTTTTTTAACTGATAGGGTTTTCGATATACTTTTGCAGCTATCAAGAGAAATGGATTTTTTTAATAGCCTTATTTAGAGTAACGCATTTTCATTTATTATGTGAAAAACTTTAATTCTTTTAATCAACTAACTTGATGACGATGATGTAACCTTAAACTGAAAAGGTATTTATTAGCTTTGCAAAACATTTATATATCTAACTTGAATAGATTAAAGTTGTCAGGGGCCTACAGAAAAGGAAAGTTGTTCCGACGATGATAATATAGGTTTTCTATAGACCAAAGGTGGTGTCCTCTCTGGCACGATTTTGGAACATATACTGTATATTGTAAGAGAGAAAATGTAAAAAATGTAATGAAATCACAATTGATATAGGCTATTTTCGTAAATAATATATTATATTATACATATCTTCATGTGCTAATGACAAAAAAGAATTGTTCTTAATATTATTGACTAACAAAGTATGAGAATAAAACACGATCAATTCCAACCTGTGGTAAATGTTCTAAAATCAAAAATTACATTCAGGAAAATTTCTTCCTACTCCACAGCAATTCTGATTTTAATATTCAGTCATAAAACAGCAGTATTACTAACCATTAAAACGACTAAAAATCATTGACAGTATAATTTTTATAAAAGAATATGTTATATGATAGGTGAATATTTCGTGACAATATGCTTAATTGGTTTTTATACCTTATTTAAAAAGAATATAAAATTAACAGTAATAGTTTTTGTGATATACTTATATATACGTATTGACAGATTTCTTTGTCAGACGTTGGCACTTTTCACTTGTCAATTTGTTTGATAATAAAAATCCTCATTGCCACAATAACTTATTTAGCATCGTATTCGTTGAATTATACTGCATTTTATAGGTGCAATCTGACACGTATCATTGGAACATATCCAACCCTTTTGCAAAATTAAAAATCTATCTTCTCCTCTTCCATGTTGAGAATAATTGATTACCTGTGTATTTGAGTAGATATAGTGAAAAAGATTAGTTGTTTTGATCACTGATTTTCACATTAAAATAAAAATAATCAGTTTTAAGGGGTGATGACAAAACTAAAATCAATAGTATGTCACGTGTGAAGAACATTGTAAATATCAAAATTGTCAAAAACTTTACTGAAAAACTTGATTGATATAAAGTATCACAACCGCAAAGAACATGAAGCCCAAGCATTTCTTAGAAAATAAAAAATCAAAACTTTTAGGGTCACATTTAAATAATAATTCTTAATTTCAAAATAAATTTGAATAATTTATACTTAACAATGCCAATAGAAAACAGATCGATTTGATTACAAACCCAGCAAAAAATATTACCTCAACTTGGTTGTTGCTACAATAATCATATACTTACTACGTATCGTCGAATTAACATTTTAAGAAATTGTACAGTACGGTGGAAATGCATGAATTCGTTATTTCATAGGCATACAGTTTCTAAAAAAAATCGAGAGGAGTTAAATCTGGAGACTTAGATGGCCATGTCCATCGGTCACGAAAACAAACCTTTAGGTAATTCCAAACAGCGTTAGCATAATGATGTGGCGCCCCATCTTACTGAAACCATAGGTCATTTCTACTTGGAAATATTTATTTATTTATTTATTTGATAAACATGTCTACAGGATGAAAATCTCATTTACAGACAGTTGATTAGTTACAATAAATTTAAACTAAGAATAAGTAACTTCGAAAATTAAACTAAACATATGTGTGCTACAGAATTAAATAAACATAAGTACAGTGTAAGCATACATATATATATATATATACACATATAATGAGCATAAATACATATAGAGTAAAAAAAAGAAGAAAAGCTAGGCGAACAATGAAGCAAAAAAGAGGAAGAAAAAAAAATTATATTCAACACTTTATACAAATATTACACCTAGCATAGTACAACGAGTACAATCCACATGATTTAATGATAAATATCAATATTATTTGAAACTTCGTACAACCTGTTTTTAATTTTCTTTGCAAATGATTGAAAAACATCCCCAAAAATATCACAATATTGTTGAAAGTTATTATAATTACTCATCATAGTATAGATAGGTGATCTCATTACATAATTCTTTCTTAATGGGGGTAAATAGAATGTCCTATTGAACCTCGTTTGTAAATTAGGAACACCAATACTAATCTTTTCTAGTGTGTTAGAGTCGTAAGATAAATTGTTAACTATCTTGTAAAGATAAACTATACTATAATAAACCCGCCTATTATGAAGTGTCATTAGATTATAAATTAAGCAAATACTCAGAGCTACTACCGTACGCCCCATTCAAAATGAAATTTGAGTGTTTAATACATTTTTTTTGTATATTCTCTAAAGCCTGTACATATATTGTATAAAAAGGACACCAAATTGTAGAACAATATTCAAGCCTGGATCGAACAAAACTTGAGAACAGTGTTAATAATATTCCCATATTTTTAAAAGATTTAGAATTGCGTATTATAAAACCAAGGCTTCTGTAAGCAAGATTAGCAACATGGAGAACATGTTCATTAAATGATAACTTACAATCAAATTTGATGCCTAAATCAGTTTTTAATTCCACTTTCTCTAGAAATGAATTGTCCATCGAATACTGGAAGTCTATAGTTTGTTTATTACGAGAGAAGGTCATGATTTTACATTTTTAAGTATTAAAAGGTAAGCGATTATCTATTGACCATTTGAATATATTATTAATATTAAGCTGCATTGATGTAGAATCATCATCATTGTGAATAGCTTTGTACATCTTTAAATCATCCGCAAAAAGTAACATTTTACAATTTTTTACGGAATAGATAATATCATTTATAAACAATAAAAATATTAAGGGTCCCAAGTAAGACCCTTGAGGGACCCCAGAATTTGTAAAATAATTATTTGATTCATAATTATTGACCCTAAAAAACTGAACTCGATTGGATAAGTATGAAAAAATAAATTTCAGAAACCCATCGGAAAATGCAAATTGTCTCAATTTATTTATGACCACATAATAGTCGACTTTGTCAAATGCCTTGGCAAAATCTGTATAGATAATGTCAACTTGGCTATTATTCGCCAAGGCATTAGTTATGAAGTCAATAAAACTTATTAGACTGCCACAAGTTGACCTTTTTTTCCTAAAGCCGTGCCGATTGGACAATTTATTCTCTACGTGAGCATAAATGTAGTCATATAACACAAGTTCAAACACCTTAGATATATTTGAAAGAATTGCGATGGGACGATAATTCGTAATGTCTCGACGATTACCGGTTTTAAATACTGGAGTAATACGCGCGATTTTAAATTTTTTAGGGAACTGCTTATTTTTTAATGAAAGATTAAAAATTATTTGTAGGGGTTCCGCTAATATGTATTTGCAACCTTTAATAACATAACTCGGTATGTTATCAGATCCCATTGATTTCTTAAGTTTAAGTTTATGGTCCCATAATTGCGATACCGACAGTTTCAGCCCAAACATGGACTTGGGTATTCGATATCCGAAAAATAAAAAAGGAGGCAAGGATTTTTTGTAGACGGACTGCTGGGGGCCCATTACGATATTTTTTCGTTGTCAAAAATGAACAAATTTGATTAGCATTTTTTTTTATTGAAATTCTGCTGTTAAATTTTGTTTATACCTACATTTATACGTTTCCTTTTTTTTAATACAGGCCAAATAACCGTCTCACGATTTATATGATTTATATTAAATGTGGCTTCGCCTGAAAAAATAATATTTTTAACAAACATGGGGTCCCTGTTAAATTTCTTCATTATATTTTCACGACACGCAACACTACAAACTCTCTAGAAGTTCTTGAACGTGATATATTTTGTATGGATGCCACTTTTCTTACTTAAGTATTCTTAGAACCGTCCTATGATCCACGTTATCACCTAAACATACTTGCCTTGAGCTTGTGTGGGGATTCTCCTGAAAACGTCTAGTTTCTTATCTTCAGAGGTCTGTTTTCTTCCACTATTGTATACACTTTCTCTCTAGGTTGCTCACCGTGGACTAAGAAATTGCTTTTTGATTTGCATACTTGTTAAAGAAATCACATAAATGTATTGGTTTTTATCACATTTACTATTACTATACCAATACACATTTGATACATATTTGTGATGTATACAGGTTATCCTTATATTATGTAGATCCAAAAAATAACACTGAAAGTGAAATCTGAAAATTTAAGTCAGACATGCGCTTAACATTTGTCACTTATTAGAAGGAAGTATTTAGCCGTCAGTTAACAACACTTAGTAGCTTTAAGTAGTTCTTTTAGAGATTTAAGCAGCTACATAAATCATCTAGGACTAACTATATCATACTCAAAAACAAAAGTATGTACATTCACGAGAAAAGGAAAAACGTACCGGACGAAATTTCCTTAGACAACTGCAGATTTCCAAATCAAAAATCAGTCGAATATTTAGGTATAATACTCGACCGAAAATTATTACGGAAGTAGCATATAGAAAATTTAATAAAAATATCCGGAAAAGGAATTAATATGTTGAGAATGGTATGTCCACTTCCTGGGGGGCCGACCCTAACTCAAGTCTAATTATATGCAAATCTTATATAAGATCAATCCTGGACTACGGCTCTATTCTATATGATCAAGCCGCACAAACACACTTGAAAAAAATAGACACAATACAGAACAAATATCTGAGACTGTGCCTAGGAGCACGGAAGAGCACTCCTATAAGCAATTTGATAGCGGAATACGGCGGAATACCCCTTGC
The DNA here is from genome assembly GCA_963675555.1 of Leptura quadrifasciata. Classification (NCBI taxonomy): domain Eukaryota; kingdom Metazoa; phylum Arthropoda; class Insecta; order Coleoptera; family Cerambycidae; genus Leptura; species Leptura quadrifasciata. Next base: position 145,167,503 of record OY776674.1, on the reverse strand, counting down.
ATGCAGGAGACAGCTTTTAAGCTCAAAATTTGTAATAAACATGCATGAAAAGAACAGCCCTATAATAAATAATATACATACTATTGTCTGAAAGTTATTTGTGGCATTGTACGAATATTCTTTCCTATTATTTGGGTTTTCTACCACATGTACTATTATCACAAACAAATCACCGAATTTACAAAATAATAGAATTATTGGAAAAAAGAGCCTCTGCGCCCGTGACGTTTACGCCAAAGGAAAAGTCAGAGGTTATGTTTTGCAAATAATATAAATCGGAATAAACACAAAAATAATGTATTTTGCTGACGTTTCGGAAAGTAATCTCTTTCCGTTTTCAAAGCTTTTTTTTTTTTTTTTTTTTTAGAAGAACTCTTATTTTGCTGTGTATGTCAAATACACAGCTTTAAGATTCTGTTTATGTTATTTCCATAGATACTTACTACTTACACAGAAAATAGAAATGATGATATTTTTTAGATAATGTTGAGTTTGTTAAGTTCTTCTTTTAACATTGGTAGCCAGGTTGTACAAATATCTACAGAACAATTCGATACGCACTTATCTTCATTTAATAAGATTATTGCTGATTCTTTAATTTTTCTTTTTTTGGTATCTGTTTCTTTTGTTAAAATTTTTGCCGAGTCCCAGTTTATTCTATGTCCGTTTTCCCAAGCATGTTCACAAATCTTTGATTTCTGAATTTCATTCTTTCTAATGTAGTTCTTGTGCTCATCCAACCTCACACTGAAAGGTCTGGATGACTCACCCACATAACATTTATCACATTCGCACGGGATATTGTAAATACAGTTTTTTTAATTCTGCTCCCTGTTTATCGGTTTTGTTTTTGTTAAAATAGATCTTAAAGTGTTCCCCGTTTGAAATATCGTCCTAACATCAAATTTGTCACCTATACGGCGTAGCTTTTCCGATAGTCCGTATACATTAGGAATTATTGCTGTATAATGACGTTCAGGTTTTTGTCGTACCTGATTGTCCCTATTTTCAACATTTATGAAAATTCTATCAACAAAGGCTTCAGGATATTGATTTTGTACTAGAACCTCTTTGATAAATTTTTAATAAAAATTTATTTGATAAATAGTAGCGGCAATAAAAAAAACGGCTCAAAATTTACCAACAGATAGTGGTAATGAATATCGCATACGGGCAAAAATTGCTTTAGAGAAGCAATACAAAATTAAACATAATTTAACTCCAGAAGAAAAGTTATCGATAAATTCTTTAAAACGCGATGAAAGTATAAAAATATTGCCAGCAGACAAAGGTAATGCCACAGTCATTATAGATAAAGATATATATAACACAAAAATCATGACTCTTGTAAATGAGGGACCCTACTCAAAATTAAACAAAGATCCAACAAAATCAATAGAGAGCAAAATTTACAGAAGTTTGTTTAAATACAAACATGCATTTAATGATTTTGAACGAAGGAAACTTACACCACATCATAGTAAGCCCCCTCATTTTTATGGCTTACCAAAGACACATAAACAAAATATTCCTTTAAGACCAATTGTTAGTTCTATTAATTCACCATGTCATAATTTGGCAAAATTTTTACTTAAAATTATTGATCCATTATCTGGAAATACCGATTCATATATTAAAAATAGTAAACATTTCATAGAAAAAAAAAAAAATTATGAAACCGATATTCATGAATCACACCTGATGGTTAGTTTTGATGTAGTTAGCCTCTTTACCAATGTTCCGGTAGATGAAACATTAAAAATAGTTAAAGACAGGTTGCTAAATGATAATAATTTGGAAACTAGAACTAAATTAAGTGTAAATAGCATAATGGAACTCTTAACACTGTGTATAAAAACAACCTATTTTCAATTGGACAATGAGTTCTATCAGCAGGATTTTGGTATGGCTATGGGGTCTGCATTATCACCAATTTTAAGCAACATATTTATGGAGAACTTTGAGAACACACATGTTCAAAATTGTATAAACAAACCGGTTGTCTGGTGGATATATGTTGACGACATCTTTGCAATTTGGCCTCATGGTGTTGATTTACTAGATAGTTTTTTAGAAAATATAAATAGTAAGGAACCGTCTATTAAATTCACATTAGAAGTAGAAAGTAGGAATGAACTACCGTCTTTAGATGTTTTAATTAGAAGGATAAATAATACAATTGAAACAAGCGTTTATAGAAAACCAACACATACTAATAGATATCTAAATTTTAACTCAAATCAGTCAATAAATGTTAAAAGGGGTGTTGTAAAATGTTTATACGATAGGGCCAAAATAATTTCATCTAATAATGAAATATTAAATAACGAGAAAAAATTTATCAAAGAGGTTCTAGTACAAAATCAATATCCTGAAGCCTTTGTTGATAGAATTTTCATAAATGTTGAAAATAGGGACAATCAGGTACGACAAAAACCTGAACGTCATTATACAGCAATAATTCCTTATGTATACGGACTATCGGAAAAGCTACGCCGTATAGGTGACAAATTTGATGTTAGGACGATATTTCAAACGGGGAACACTTTAAGATCTATTTTAACAAAAACAAAACCGATAAACAGGGAGCAGAATGAAAAAAACTGTATTTACAATATCCCGTGCGAATGTGATAAATGTTATGTGGGTGAGTCATCCAGACCTTTCAGTGTGAGGTTGGATGAGCACAAGAACTACATTAGAAAGAATGAAATTCAGAAATCAAAGATTTGTGAACATGCTTGGGAAAACGGACATAGAATAAACTGGGACTCGGCAAAAATTTTAACAAAAGAAACAGATACCAAAAAAAGAAAAATTAAAGAATCAGCAATAATCTTATTAAATGAAGATAAGTGCGTATCGAATTGTTCTGTAGATATTTGTACAACCTGGCTACCAATGTTAAAAGAAGAACTTAACAAACTCAACATTATCTAAAAAATATCATCAGTTCTATGTTCTGTGTAAGTAGTAAGTATCTATGGAAATAACATAAACAGAATCTTAAAGCTGTGTATTTGACATACACAGCAAAATAAGAGTTCTTCAAAAAAAAAAAAAATAGCTTTGAAAACGGAAAGAGATTACTTTCCGAAACGTCAGCAAAATACATTATTTTTATGTTTATTCCGATTTATATTATTTGCAAAACATAACCTCTGACTTTTCCTTTGGCGTAAACGTCACGGGCGCAGAGGCTCTTTTTTCCAATAATTCTATAATTTTGTAGATTCGGTGATTTGTTTTGAAGAGGATAATAGTACATGTGGTAGAAAACCCAAATAATAGGAAAAAATATACATACTCTTTTTATATTAGATCTCACCAACAAATTAGGGACAAACAAGAAGACTCCTCTATTAGTAGAAAGTTACAACTTAAGAATTGAATAATATTGTATAACTGATAGTCGAGAGGTGAGCGCACTTGCCTCTCACCCAAAAGTTCCGGGTTCGATCCCCGGTCGTGGCAGTGGAAAATATTGTGAGAGGGATTTTTCCACTATACACAGATATTGGGTGTGTGTCCCTTGTCTCTAAATGTGTAGCCCCCTCCCACACGAGGCTCCTCTAGAGCTTTCCGGGTTCAAGGGGGTCGTCATTACTTGTGGTGTATTATTATTATTATTATTATTAATGAGTATACAAAAATAACTGAAGTAAATCCAATTTTCGAAATCAGTTCAACAATTAATATACAGATGAGAAAAACATAGTGTTTTTAAGATATTACAGTCAATTTCCTCCACAAATCAGAAATGCTTTATTCAAATTTGATGTATTACAAATTAACTCTAACCCGGTATGTAGATTCACAGATTCAAAAAAATCAAATTACCAAACTTCTACAGTATTTTCACAGCAGAATCCATAGCTCTAATAGAAGCCTTAGAATATTGTAAAACTCTAGTCCAAAATGAAATCTTTCTAATCACGGATAGTAGAAGTGTACCAGAAAAAATACAAAATATAAATCCGAAATCTAAAAGTAATCACTTAATAAACAACATTATCAACATAATAACAAAACCATCAAATTAATATGGACCAAAGCACATTGCGGGATAATGAATAACGAAATAGTTGACAGATATGCGAAAGAAGCATCAGAGGACGGAGAACTTTTAAATTACTATTGCCTCCAGTACACAAAAAGGCCAGTACTACAAAAATCTACAACCATTCCCACCTAACAAACCATGGTTTAGCCAACAAAAACTTTAAAAAAACAGTAAAAAATATTTGTAGACTTAGATTTAATCATATGCTAGCCCCTAGCCACTTATACAAAATCAATATTAAAGATAATCCTAACTGTCAATGTGGAGAAATTGGTGACACCGAACATATTTTGTTAAATTGCCCACTAAAAAAACCAAAAATAAATGAGTTCATGAATAATTTATGTCATGAATATATTAAGACCATTCAATTTACTACAACTATTACAGTCTAATGATATTTTCATATATAAGCTACTTGATAATCATATTAAAAATTTAAATTTAAGAACATAATAACTGTAAATATGTATATGAAAATAATTGTACTATAGTTCCTAGGTAATCCTGATGCTTTTCCAATTGTAATTTCCCACTCTTTCCTTGGTTCAGTCAGTATGTGATTGAGACTAGATGAGCCCCTAGTCGTTGAGTGATCCCTGTCATTCCCCATTTTAATCTGAAAAAATAATAAAAAAGAAAAGATGAAAAAAAAGAAGAAAAAAGAAAAATATATAAAGCAAGATCAAAGGATCGAAATATAGGTAAATAAATTAAAGAGAAAATTAAAAAAGAAAATAAAAACTAAATGAAAGAAAAAACAGAAAAAATTGAGAAAAAAAATGTATGGGTGTGTATGTATACATGTGTGTGCTTATATGTGTATATCTATAAATACTTAGGAAATTAGGATTAGTAATATTTAGGAATTGTTATAATCACTTACCTCTCAGTCAAAAATAAATGTCGGCAGTCATTGTGCTAATAGCTAAAATCGCTCTAGCCATGCATTCGATGGAAAAAAAAACAACAATTACTGGCTTTATTAAGAGTTTACTTGCCGTCTGTATTAATGTATTATTGCTAAAAGTCAACAATCTGAACATTTATTGTAACGATTACCGTTATAACTTAAAATAAATTTTTGCCTACCCTGTACATTTTATTTAATTAATATTAGTATATTGTTAGATAGACAATTAATTTACCTTCCGAAAAAAAATTAACGGGTATATTCCTGTTTTAAAAAAAATCATCGATGACGTCAATACAATTATGCAAATGACGTCAAGAGATGCATTTAAACATCAACCTATCTCTTGATTTTTTCCTAAAACATATGCCTATGAAATTATGAATTTATTACATACATTTCCAGCATACTGTATATAAATTTAAATGTCACGAATACTGTTTTTATTTAAAAAAATTATATATTATTATTTTGAACAAAAAATATAAATTAAAAAGTTATACAATGCAGTTAAATTTATTTATATTTGTGACTATCATCATTAGAAATTTAAATTGAAAAATTGCTATATCAATGTACCTACTTTTTGGTTAATGTTTTTAAATACGGTAAATAGTACACAATAGAATATTTTCCAGGTATTTTTACAAATTAAACTTAATTACAACACATCAGTGTCTTAGGACACAATTCAGGAACCAACTGTTGCTGCCAAGGATTAGGAGTTTCTTATTACAAGTTTCCTTCCTTCCCCTTTAAGAAACATTCAACAGGTGTCTACTTCGTCGATTTCTTAACTACCCAGGCCACAATCTTTAACCCTCCATTTCCTGCTATCATCCCATTATCATGTTCTACGTAATCTTATATTTGTTTTTATACGTCTCTCTCCTTTACTTGTTGATTTAAGGATTTGTTTTAGCTGAGAGCTTCTAATCTTGAATGAAGAGGGAACTTAAAAAGATAAATAAGATCATTTAAATTTAGAACAGATATTTCAGGTTTCGAATTTTAATGTTTTAGTATGACATTATTTTACATTTTTTGGAAGTGTCATGTATTTTTAAATATAACATTTATAAACAATAATTAACGAGGTTTTTTATCATACATTTTTGTTGTCTTCTGCTGCGTTATTATATTACCTCAAGATAGATAATAAAAAAATAATTATATATACTCTCTATCTAAGTAGACGTGCAAATTTAGTGGCTATAATATAATATACAATACATTTTAAAAGAATGAGAAATATACAACATAAAATAAAAATTGGTACAATACAAAGTGTTGAAGGGTATATTCTTAAAAATTTTTAGAATTGCAATTTAAACAACTTAAAACTTGATATTTCTTTCCAGTTATTGGGATGTAATAAATTGATTAACAATCAAATTGGAACTCGAAGAGCACAGAATGGTTTAAATCGCTAAAAAGATAAAAACATTATTGTACATAATTTTATTTATTTTATTTATTTACATACACCATCCAACAACCAAGGCCAATTACTGGATGGGAAAATACAGGTTTGTGAACAAATATCACAAATTACAAATAAATACGTCAAAAACAATAATATATATAACAATGTATAATACATTATATAATTTTAACAAGCGTGGAAAGAGAACGATAAACAGAGGAACGGAGAAAACTATACACAAAATAAGAACTATTGCACAATGTTCAGTGTCTTAAGTTTATTTATATTACAATTAAATATGTCAACTCTGTCTTGCAAGTTGTTGTAATTATCGCACATAGAGTGAAGCGGTGAATGTTTTAACAAATTAGTCCTCGGTCTGGCAAGATAGAAGGTAATGTTATTACGAGCCTCAGTTCTTGATACATGGAAGCGTATTTGTTCTAATACCTGAGGGTAATCTATTTTATTATTTAGTATTTTATACAGAAATATTAATGACTGTCTAATTCTGCGATCTTTCAGGCTAGGTAATGAGAATCTATCAAGTAGAAGGCTTTGTGGTATTCCAATTGGTGGATATATCCTATCCTCCTTAAAGGATAAATACTTAAGGAACCGTCTTTGCACTGCCTCTAAGCTGTCGACATAGGATTCCATATTAGTGAAGCATATTCAAGTCTTGATTTGACCAAAGAATTAAAATGCAGTGTTAATGCGTTCACATCGGTAAAGCCGGTTGAATTTCTTATTATAAAGCCTAAATTTTTAAAAGAAGATTCCATTACGTTATTGACATGTATATTAAAAGTTATTTCACTGTCATAAGTGACCCCAAGATCTCTTATATGCTCAAGGCGGTGTAATGTGTTGCCATTTAATTGATAACCTTTGTGGACTTTGTTATTTAGTGGAAGATTATTCAATGAGCACCAATCATTTACCCTTTCCAAGTCGTTTTGCAATTTTTCGCAGTTTGCCTCAGGGCTAATATTGCAAAACAACTTCATGTCATCAGCATAAGATAAGTAGCATACGCATAATGTGTTCAATAGATTTCCAACACACTATTCCCTGTAGTACTTTGATGCTTCTGATTTCTTGAAATTTGTTTATTTACATTTCATTCATGGAGTTTTTTAAATATTTGCTAGTGCAAAGAAATATTGTAAAAAAGTTGCTCATACAACAATCAAAAGTCATCATTCTTTTATCTATTGGATGCATTATTCATGATTTTTATGATCATTCACGTTTTGGAGAGATCTGGTCATATCTTGAAAAATTTTCGTTATGAAAGGACATCTCCAACTTAAAGTTTTTTTTTATATAACGTATTTTTGGCGAAGGAACATGGTTTACTGAGTAAATTAAGAAAATAGAGCCCAAAAATATAATTCCTTCAATGAGGTGGTAAAGTGCTATAAATTCTGTCTATTAAACTAGAATTCTTGATATCTAAGCGTTGAATTCTTAAAAGGATTTTAAATCAGATCTAAGTTCACTTCTTGAACAAATATTACTTCCCCTTCTACCTTTTAGTAGTCTAGTCGTTGTATTTTCTTTTTTACTTTTTTTAAAGAAATGTAACTAACGTCGCGCCGTTAAAAAAATAAATCAGATTCATTACTATATAGCTGACAGATTTTCAAAAGTAATTACAATCGTAATGAATATATGCAACTCGTAATTCAGTTCAGTGGAAGTATAGTAACGCAAAAAAAATTATTTTTTTTGTTGAAATAGGCTTAAAATGTCATGAAACGTCGAGATTTTAAATTTGAGCGAAAAAATAACTTCTGCTTGTCGGTCTGTCTGTCGGTCGGTCGGTCTGCCGGTCGATCTGTAACTTTTTTGTACGCACTTTTACTCTGGAACCATTTATAATATTGGCTTGAAATGTGGCACACTTAACTACTATAACGAGATCTGCAACTAGATTATATTTTGATCTAATTCCGTTGGGGGGTTCGGGGGTAAATAGGGTAAGTAACGGTAAATAGCAAAGCCAGCAGGTAAGAGTCCATACAATTGTAATTTCCAATTTTTTTTTTGCATCAGCCACCACCCACTGTCACCCCCACACTATTGTGAAAGGGAGTAAAACATTTTTTAATGTGATTTCGTGTGTATATAAGAACGAAACGTCTCAAAAAATGCTTTTGGCATTAGCCACCCCCTCTACCACCCCCATTGCGACCCCCATCCTATTATTAAATGGAGTAAAAACTTAAATTCGGATATGGTGTGTGCAGGAGAACCAAGGGCTTCTAAAATTTATTTTGGCATTAGCTACCCCCTCTACCATCCCCATTGCCACCCCCACCCTATTATTAAAGGGATTAAAATATTACATTTGGATTTAGTGTGAATAAGGCTTGGATACAAAACCTGCATGTGGAATTAGTGATTCCTTGGGCAGCGGTTTTTTAACATGAATTCATTAAGGTGAAATACATCATGATACCATTGGATTAGGACAATTCTTAAGTCAGTTTTAATATGAATTTATCAAAAGGAAAATTCTAGTGTAACTTAAAACGGAATCAACTTGTGCAGGAGTTCAAACTTTAACAAATTACACAAAATTTTTCTAAAGCTTTTGGTGAGCAGGTTCAGGTATTCTTATCACAAAACTCTTTGAATTTTTTTATATATTTTTTGCAAACCTGGGACCACTTTTTTTAACACCTTTATTGACGACACCATTTATGGCGTAAAGGTAATTTTTTTTTTACTGTATGCGTAAGACATGAAACTGTATTGTAATATCAGAAGCATAGGTTACGAAAAACTACAAAATGAGTTCTATATCATTGATCATTGGTTAATTATAACAAAATGTAATGTTATAACATTAGCAAGAAGAATAATATTATTATCTTTGATTATACCCTAGACCTGGTAAGTGATTTTCATCGAGACCTAAATGTAACATTCGAGGAAAGTATCTGTCCATAAAAGTACTCTACGTCCACTTTTTACTTTTAGTTGCAAGATTTGGTGTCTCGTAAGAAGATTGTCGGGTAATGATGTTTTGATTGGTTATTTCCACACACGTGATTGGAAATGGTCTGATTTATTAGGATTTCCGTTTGGTCAATACATTTTCTAAGGAAGTCTTCACATTTTTGTTCATACAATAATTCATGAATCGTTTATAATTTGCTTCAAATATATTCCAAGAAATTTCGGGAGTAAATTTAGTATGACATTTTTTGCAACATCTGTAATTTCTGCAGGAGAAAGGAATCTAGGTCACTAACATTACTCATGATAAAAATATACTCAAACTTTTTCGAAACTGGTAACACCTTTTGTAACTTGTCAAACTTTGATTATTTCGGTGATTATTGACGTAAAAACTTCCATAGTAAGTAACTCTCAACAACTGCGATTTTTAATGAATTTACTACAACAAAAATAAAAAGATTATGGGAATTGTAAAAACTTGAATTGTAATAATTTAAATATTTTAAATTATATTTAAATAATCAGAGAATTATGTATTTTGTTGAATGGTTATAATGAGAATAAATGAATAAATATGTAAATAAATAAATCTAAAGTTTTTCTAATGTAAACAAAGGACTAAAGTTTTCTGCATGTTTGTTCATAGTTTGTGTACACACGAGCCCGATGAGAACAAATAGTTTAAGAACAGTTTGCAAAAAACAAATCTGTTCCATTTCACCTAGTTTTGTCCAGTCCGCTTGGTGGGAATGCGGCATAACTTCTTCGATTTATCAATATGACTTTATTTTGCGATTAGCACTTCATTTGCTATTCCCAAAATCTTACTACTTTAGTTGCAATTAATATTTCTAATGATTTAAAATTACACTCAAAATAATGATATGATTGTAATACATTTTATGATTATACCAAAAAATATCTGGATTGTATTCTATTAGGTTATTATAAGTAAGATTGGAAAATATCGTTTTTACTTTTGGTACTTTATCCAACAAGTGTTCATTAAAACTAAAGCATCATAATTAAGTTATACCTGTCGTGGAAAGGGGCGTCGTAAGGAAACAGCGGAAGTAGTTCTGCGGAAATGCTGTGCTTAACGGAAGTGGCTAAGTAGCGAATACAATAAGCGATTCCGGTTTCGTGTCCCATAGAGCACGCCGTCTAGAGCACGATATGCCTGCGAGACATGGGAAAACTCGGTAAAACACCCAAACACCTCTGTGATCATGCAAGGCGTCGATCTCTATCGGCCATCTATAAATAATTGATTTTATTTCGTGACATTTTTTACATAAAAAGCGTGACTTAATTTAATAGCCTTTATCGTATGCTACTGTACAATAATGTCTATTATTTATTTATCTGGTAACGATTTTAATGTTTTTATAATTGTTTTAATAATTTGAGAAAATTGTAGAAAAGCTAACACCATGTGTTTTCCTTGTGGTAGTAGCTATTTTGCGTGCGAGCAAATGGGCATACTTGTTTTCTTTAGAAATTGGTTTCTATTATCACTCGTTCGTTTCACAAATCCATTTACTATTCTATTTATTTATCGCTTCACTGTTTCACAAATTAAAGTGGTTTGAGAGTATGCAAGCAAATTATGCGCCAACAAATTGCAACAAATTTAATTCGTTTTATTATTGTGGTATTTGGCTACTTCTAAAATAAAACTAATTCACTGTCAGTCGAGCTGCTTAACCTAAGATTAACAAAGATTAATAAAACGTTGATAAATTAAAAAAAATTTAAACCATTGCTGTCTGGTTGGTAACCGAGTGGGTTAAGGCGCAAGGTGGCAACCGCGATTATTCATACGGACATCGCACCACCGGGTTCGAATCCTGGCTCCAGCACTGGCACTGTCGGAGGAAATGGTTGTATGTCCGCGTTTTTTCAATGTGTAACCCCCTTCCGCACAAGCCCTGGCTTCTGGATTTTGGGGTTTTCTAATTTTTGTGGTGTTTTATTGTGGATTGAATTAAGATTAGAGGAGTTCATGTTTCTTACCCAGACGATGTTACAGTTTTGTTACACCGTCACAGTATGTAATAATAATAAACTTTATTTCTATAAGACTTTTACATGAAAAGCATTAGAATTGTCAAACACATAATGTATAAGTATAAATATAAATAAATCTAGAAATAAAAAATATATAAAAATAGCTATATATAATATGTAAATAACGAACAACATGTAAATGTATAGTCAATAAAATATTTGTAAGTCCACACTTAAAAAAAACAAAAAGAACAAAGATTACAAATGCAAAGAAAAATATTTAATGATTACAGTGAGTGAGTTACCTAATCTAGAGTAGCGCAGTAGAAAAAAATTCATGAACTGTATAAAAACTATGCCCTAATAATAATAATTTTACTGATTTCTTGAACATATTTATATTTTCAATGTTTTTTATGCGGGAAGGTAAATTACACACAGTTGAGAATGTATACAGAAATAACCGTTAAAATATTCAATTGCTGGAAAAGACTTCTGCAAGAGTAAGTTATAGGTTTACAGCACAAGTTCTTATAACCCTTTTTTGTATTATCAAGACATCAGTTATTCTAGTTGAATTACCCCAGTTTATAATGCCATAACTAAGAACTGAATTTACGTATGCATAATAGTATGCTAGTAATGTATGTTTATTAAAGACTTTCTCATTTGCCATATTGAAAACAGGTTACTGACAATTTTTTCAAAACTATTTCGATTTGAGGAAACCACGAAAGGTTACAATCGATTTCTAATCCCAGAAACTTGACGGCAGGGCTCTGAATTAATGATTTATTTGATGTTCTAACTAATAAACTGCAATTGTTATCTCTTGTCTAAAATGAAATTAGTTGCGATTTTGCCGTGTTTACCATCAATCTATTATTATTGCATTAGTTTTCCATATTTGCGGTACAATTACTGGCTTTTTGGCTTAGAGATTTAAAGTCCTTATCTAATGTGACTGTTGCTATATCATCCGCAAACAGTGAAACATGTCCAAAGTTCAAGCCCTTATTAATGTCATTAATAAACAATAAAAATAATAGAGGGCTTAACATGCTCCCTGCGGAACCCCTACTCGTAATGGCCGGATGTCAGAATGGTACTCCCCTGTTCCAGATTTTAAAATGACTTTTTGTGCTCTTGCCTGTCAGGTAGGAACAAAGCCAATTATAGGCTGGTTCTCTAAGACCATAGTTGTAGACCTTCTTTAATAGAATAATATGGTCTACCATGTCAAAGGCACGTGTAAAATCAAAGAAAATTCCAACAACTTTTTGATTTTTGTCAAGTTGTTCTAAAATATAATTGGTAAAAGAAACCATAGCATATATAACTCTATAACTCTAATTACATGAGCAGACAACTTCTTTGAACTATTAAAATGACCGATGTTGAGTACTGTTAATTAGATAATATTCCTATATACCCTTTCTTACCGGTTTGCCCCGGTTATAATAAAAATTAAACAACAGATAACACACCAAAGGACCAAAAAGTTCCATATCATACCAGCCACTATGGAAAAAAGTGCATATTAAAAAATAGTATGCACAACCATGAATGAGAAGCAGAGCTAATTTGTAATGAACATATATGTCAGTTTCAAGAAATGCTAGTGGTTAGATGAAGAGGATGAGTTTGATTTGATCTTCGCTATTATATTAAGCAAATAATTATCATACGTGAGAAAGGACAATTTTTAAATGAGCAACAAGAATGGTTTACAAACGATATATCGTCTATTTAACTTACCTGATTATAAAAAGAAAATAATTGTAAATGGCAACAAAACTAAACAGTAGATATTTCATGCGCGTCAATGATAATTCACTATAGCATCAAAAGTACTGACTGAGCATCTAATCTTCAAGTTAAGTACCACAAAACACTGAGTAACCAGTTTCCATACTAAGCGTAACGAATTTTTCTGCCACGCCAAATTATTTAAAACTTTCTTCTTTTGGCAACAATTTTATTGTAAAGAGAAAGAAGGATCGGTTCGCGGCCATTTGCATATAAAAACAAAAGATAATAATGGTATATTATTCAACGAGCATAATAATGAGTGAATAGTATCTAAGTCAAAAGTAGTCATTATACACGAGTAGAATACTGTACTTCGTCCACGACTAGTAAATATTTTTTACTAAAGAAATTTATAAGTACAATTTTGAGGATATGAAACCGAATTACTTTCAGCAATATGTAGAATTTAAACAACGTTGATAACCGCCTGCTCAATAAAATTTAAAACGAAATTGTATGATAAAAAACGGCCTGTTCCTGAAATGATAAATAAGGTTATCTATTCATAAATTTCATAGTAATAATAAAATTGTTCCCACAATTGTAACTATGACAGTCAAACTATAACTCCATTTAACGTTTTAGAAACTGGCCATAAATTCTAGTAAAAAGTTACGAGACTGTACTCAAATTGAAGATGTACCTGCCACTAGTGATTATGGATTAATCACTGTTAGTTAGTAGTGGTTAATGTATATAGCTATAATTGAAGAAACACAGTTGTAATTGGTATATTATAAAGCAGTCGTAGACAAAATGTTTTCCACATGTTTGTTTTTACTTTATTTTGTACTCAGATTTCGTTGCTAGATTACAAATTCTAGCGGCCAAATATTTTTTAGATATTTTATTGTCAAGTAATAGAATTGTTGACAATTTTCGCTTTCTTAGTTATATAACATATGATGCTCAGTCAGTATTTTTATTGTTAGACTACATTTTAAAGCTTTCTGGAACAATTGTATGTTCATTTAAATTCAATTTTGTGAGATATTAGAAATTTAGTGGTTTAAGAATCTGCTGTATGCATAGATTTACAAATAGAATCCAAGATGCCATATACGTTTACTTAAGTCCATCTCCAAAGTTTGCCTCTGTCGGTTTCTAGTACGATGTAAACCGTATCTTCCATCCCTCCTTGAGAATTTCATCAGCTGGAATGTACTTCGACGTGTGACGAATTTGAAAGTCAGCTGGCTACTCTCAAACAGTCAGGCAATCATCAGTCTTAATCTTATTGTGAGTGTAATAAATACCGAATTGCATAAGTGGCGCAGTCGGTAGGTTTGAAAGATAAACATTTTGTAAATTCAATTAAAATTTGAATCATTGTCTTGGTAATTTTACATTATTGCAAAGTATATATAATTGATACTTATTTTATGATAATTATATATGCTAAATGTATGAGTTATGACACCTGAGGAGACCTCGTGTTGTGTTTAGCACTACTGACATCATAACTGTCCATACATATTACATATAACAACATCGGTGTTGTTGCATTTCAAAAGAATTTTCACTTTACAATTAAAGCAATATAGGAAACAATAAAAAGAATTAGACTAGCGTGTTTGGATTTTACATAATTTTTGGGTTGCTATGTATACACATTATTGACTTTGGTGGTTTTAGATGATACAACTTCTTTTATTAGACCAAGAGTTGGAGATATGTGGTATATTGATTTATTAGATACTTCTTGCGTTCTCTTTTGAATTTCTTTTTATCATAGGCTTTTATTTGTTCAGGTAGTTGGTTGTATAGCTTGATTCCATTATATTTGATTTGTTTTTGATAGACTGTTTTGCTA
This sequence comes from Leptura quadrifasciata, assembly GCA_963675555.1. Classification (NCBI taxonomy): domain Eukaryota; kingdom Metazoa; phylum Arthropoda; class Insecta; order Coleoptera; family Cerambycidae; genus Leptura; species Leptura quadrifasciata. The sequence goes on along the minus strand of OY776674.1, from coordinate 145,152,493 downwards.
TATTTTTTTTGTTGCGTTTTTAGTTTTATTTCTTCTCGAACCTAACGTATGTTTTCTACAAATATATTTCTGCAGCTATCTCTATTTCTCATGTTGAAAATTGTCCTTAATATATAATTTTGTGTTACTTGAAGAGGCTGCAGGATTGTATTATACGCAGAGCTCCAAATACTAATACCATACCTAATTATGGATTCCACGAGGCTATTATGTCACTAAGAGAGTTTTCCTGTTTAGGCTACTTTTCGGGTTGTAGAACTTGTATATTAATTTCCTTAACTTCCCATTTAAATATATAATATGGTTTTTCCGTTTTAGCTGACTGTCAAAAATAACGCCAAGATATTTAATAGCAGTGGTATTGTGAATGTAATTATTTGTATCTCCACCTATATGAATAGGTGCCTTTGTTTTTTGTGTGTTTCGGAATTTCATTAGAAATTTTTTCACCTATCTCAATAAAAAATTGACTAGAAGCAGTTGCTATTTCTTTCTTATTTGTGTGTTGTTTTCTAGAGTTAATTGTTCTACATTGTCTTCGCAATTTTCGTTTCGATTTGTGGTTTTGTTAATGTAATCCCAAACATTATATAATTGGTTTCAGTATTTCAGATTATCATATAGAATGGCATTTAATTCCTCAGTACAAAAATATGTAAGCACAGTTCTAATGAGGATAATCGTGTCTTCATATTAATTGAAATTTCCGAGTATTACAAAACGTGATGCCTCAAATCATAAGTGCGAGTAGCTCCCTGTAAGTAAGGTGAATCCTACTTCCGCTATCAATTACTACTTGTCACGACGAGGTAAGGAACCAGACCGAGAACGTATCTTTATGTGACGTCACCGGACACGATACAACCTTGAGACCGTTTTCTTACGTATGACGTAACGGCGACTTGAGACGTAAGTGCACGCGTGTCACATGACGTAATGATGGGCAGATGTTTTATTAGAACCATTTGCATGATAAAAGGCATTAAGATTACGGCCCGGTGTGCAAGTTGTAGTATTGTGGAGATCGTAGTATTACTTCGACGAGGGGGGCGACTTTCTTTTGTTGACGGAGGGTCAAAAAACGGGGCCCGTGCCTGACACGCGTTGCTAGATTGTATTTAGTCAGAAGAGAACTTCAGATAAAAATGTAAACGAAATACAGTGGCGTTCATTCTTCGCTCCTGAAATAGGTTTCAAATTAAATTTAATCAATAGGCGAAGACGTATATCTTTTAAGATTTAATGCATTTAAAACTATTTAATAAGGTGAAGTTGGTTCGAATCTTTTGGATAGCAATACTGAGAATGTTTTAATAAATGCCAAAATACTGAAAACTGCGTTAGGCATCAACAACATTGACGTCTTGTGGAGTCGATTAAAACTATTTTAATCATATTCTAATGGCACCAAATTGGTTGTCAAAATGGTCATGGATATGTATTTAGTATTTATTTGATATACTACCTCCTATTTTCTTACTACATTCCACTGCATTTCCACCATGCTTTATCACCTTTTCTCGCCTTCCTAGCTGTCTCACGGTCCCACCGCCTCTCCTGCCTTCTCACTATATTTCATTATCTTTCCATACCCTCTCTCATTTTTACTATCCATTCCCTTTCTTTGTCTCTCTTTTACACGATCGTTCTTCACTCTCTAATCGTCTTCTCCCACCTTCGATATATAACAATACATTTTTGAGTTGGACAAATGTATATTTTTTCTTTGATATGTCAAACTTTTGACTAATAATCACAAGACAAACTTCATTATGTAAAAGTTCTATTACCTACTATTTTGCCTGTATGTTCACACCAAGGTTACTGTTTCGCTACCTAGCCCTAGTATCTACAATTGCACATATATAACCACATTCCAAATGGAGCTAATGAGAATTACTCAAGCGGCAACAGAAACCGTTCGTGTAAACGTTAGTCGAGAATGGTTCATACATCTACGGAGAGCAGAGAGGCCCTGCTTGCTCTAAACAACTGTAAAACAGGAAATACTTAGATGTAGTCTCGTATAATAGCGTTCAACTCTATAAGGTGAATTTAGGAAATGATGTTTATGACGATGAGGCAGAGGATGCTATGAGGGCTCCCTGTATGATCTGGAGCTACAGGATTCAATTCACAGTTCCTTAAAAGATAACTGTACATTAAAATGGCATGCCAACTACCAGAGAGAGTAACCCAAAGAGTTGTAGCCATAGTAGAATGGCTTTAGCTACATTCAGCCTTAAGCTAGGCTGACATTATCTGCTAATGTCTCCTTGTATGACTGATGGTCGAGAGGTAACTTAGAGGTACTTACCTCTCACCCAAAAGTTCGGGGTTCGATTCCCGGTCGTGGCAGTGGAAAATACTGCGAGTGGGATTTTTCCACTATACACGGATGTTGGGTGTGTTCTTATTGTCTCTAAATGTATAGCCCCTTCCCACACAAGGCTCTTCTAGAGCCTTCCGGGATAAAGGGGGTCGTAATTACCTGTGGTGTTATTTATTATTATTATTTGTTATTTCGAGGAATTATTTACGAATTTATGTAGAATTAATAACAAAAGACTACAGACATGCTTTCACAAATTGGGAATTTCAGATAACCTCAAGTACAAAGGAAAATGCTTAGAATTTGTTGCCCCATCGTTTTATTCCCTCAACAAAAAGAATATTCAGGTAAGAGGGATTTCATACCTAGTACGACCAGTATAGTAGGCATCCTACTCAAGTTCATGAAAAGTGCTGGTTGGTTAGATAAGTGAGGGCTTCCGCGAAAATACCATTACCTTTGGTGGTAGTCTATCTAGTAAGTGCATCTTCACAGTTTCAATGCATGTGACTGCAACCTGATTCTTAAGTAAGCAATTTAGGATATTTTATATTCATCTTCAGATAAAAAATCATTTTTAAATATTTTTGACAGAAATTCGAAGATTTGAAGTCGAAAATGAATAATTTGAGAAAAAATACGAAATGTAGTCTAAAAAAATTTCCTAATGAGAAATTATTCATCGAACGAAACATTTCCTGATGGTTAAGTTAATTATTATAAATAATAATTTAGATCAACTCAAGAAATTTGTCGTTGTGCGATTTCACATTTATTTTGGCTACAAAATTATCATAGTTTGTTATCTGGATATTAAACGTTTACGTCTAATAATTCATTATTTCATAGAATTATTAGTTTCTGGCATAAGTTTATTATACTTAAAATTAATTACGAACAGGATACACGTTTATTAACAGCAAATACAAAATATTTTTCAATTTTATGCTGTATACAGAGCAAAAGCGAACGGCACTGTCAACAAGTAAATGTGACGGTGCAAACTCGGGCTAACGGGCAGCTGCACCACCTATGAGGGAGCTATACTTCTGCAGCCAGCTGACTTATTCTCCAGTCCATAACAAAGACGCGCACCCTCCTTCCAACAAATAGAAACTGCATTCTACCCTTCTTCCCCTTATTGCAACCTTCAATTTTTCCCCTTCTTCGATGCCCCGCTGATGAACTTACCTCAATGTACTGACTGACTGTAGTTTGATATGATGCACTAATATCTCATAAACCTAAGGGCGAAATTGTCGAGTAGGTTAGGGTGAATTATGCCCTGGAGTAGGTCACTAGCACAGTTTGCCGGTGTGTAATTCCATAATTTTGGCTTGTGTGTTTCGTATTTCAGCCGATTAAAATGTACATAAAAGAATGAATAGATTTTTTACGAGTCCCGAATATATTATATAGATCATGCTTAATTGGTTATGAAAATACTAAACGAGCCTGTCATTAAAGTGTACTTTAAAATAGATAGTTTAAAGCGGTTTTATTGCTATGAAAGGACTTCTCAACTCAAAGTATTAAATACAATGGAAGGTTTTTGTAACAGATTTATTTGAAGAAAAACGCTGCATTGTCTTTGTTTCTTTGACTATTTCAAGGATATCGTGCAATATATAAATTGTATATTATGATACTTCTTAAATACACTAACCATTAAGATCAAATGTCTAAATATGCAAATACTGGCGTAGTTAGTTTCAAAAATCGATTCAGTTAATAAACATTATAGCTAATTATGGGTCAAGGAGTTATCTTGACCCCCAAGTGATCTTGTGATGGAAGAGACAAACAACAATCTTCCAATGTCTTACTTCATTTATTACTTGCTTTTCTTTAACTCACAATGTATTTTTCAATTTTCACAATGTTTGTCTTCAAATCTTGCATCTTTTATTTAACACACCTTCCGACATAATGAATTGATAAAATTTGGACAGCTACTAAGATCGGATGGCAATACAATATTCCACCGTTATTTTTGCAAATATCCGTACGTAGGGGCGCAGGGATGAAAATTGAAAAATCTACAAAACGAAGGAGCGAGAACGCAAAGGATCTTTGAAAATTCAAATTGACCTACTAATTAGACTTAGGTAATGTATGATAATAATGTAATTAATGTATGATTAAAAAGTAGAAAATAATAAGAATATATATATATAGGCTTGCTTTTCTATAAAAAGTCGTACTAAAATGAAAAAAACCATAATGTACGACTGCAAGAAAAGCATGGCGCGCGATTGTACGCATGATTGTAAAAAAGGGTGGAATTGTTGTACACATATTGCCTTCAATCATCCGTACATAAAGATGATACATACATATTCGGCAAAATAACATTGACGATAAAATTACCTTATTTAATGAATTTATTATTTCACTTTTTGATAGACATGCTCCCATAAGACAAGTTAGAGTTACTAAACCTAAGGCCCTCCTGGCTTACTCCAAATTTAAAGTTAATTATGAAGGAGAGAGACAAAGCTCTTCAGAAGTACAAGCGTACACTATCCGATACTGATAGACTTAGACGAGAAAAATAGTTTTATCTAGAGCACGTAGCTTCCCAAAAGAGCTCTAAAAAACATGGTTGGCTCTTAGCAGTCTCAATGTACGCTCGAACAAAGAATATTTATTACCCAGTGAACTTGCTAATCCAAATGAAATTAATAAATACTTTGCTTCATTTATTCAAAATGTATCTAATATGTGCAATAATCAAATAAATTTTTATAACAATCATAAGTATGATGAAAATATTACTTTCACGTTTACACCAACTACTATAGATGAAGTTAATAAAATTTTAAATAATATTAAGACTTAAGCGTATGGTACTGACAACATTTCATCTGCTATGTTAAAATACTGTAGTCCGTTTATTGATCCTTTCATTACTCACATAATTAATTGTTGTATCGAGCAAAGCTATTTCCCTCAAGCGTGGAAAGTTGCGGTTGGAATTCCTTTACCTAAAAATAGTAATCCTATTTCTTTTTCAGACCTTAGAATTATTAGTATTGTGCCAGCTTTATTTAAAGTCTTTGAAAAAATTTTATATGATCAAATTTATCACTATTTTATTTCTCATAATTTACTGCCTGATTCCCAGTGTGGATTTAGAAAGGGATATAGCACTGCCACAGCCTTGGATACTGTTACTGATGACGTGATTAGGGCTCAGGATAAGGGAATTGTCAGCGTGTTGATGGTGTTGTTAGATTTTTCGAAAGCCTTTGATACGATTAACCATAGCCTAATTTGTTCTAAACTTCAATATTTTGGCTTTGACAATTTTTCAGTTTCACTTATTAATTCGTATTTGCATGGTAGAAAGCAGAAAATTTCTATTGACAATGTTTATTCTCCTGAGATAGATATACTTTCAGGTGTACCGCAGGGATCAATCTTAGGTCCTCTACTTTTTATTATTTATACTGCGAATATTTTAAACTCTGCAAGATCGTGCAAAAGCCAAGCATACGCTGACGATACTCAGGTATACTTGCATTTTGATGCAAATGATTATATCGAAGCTACGAACACCATCAATTCGGAACTGCTAACCATTAAGCAACTATCTGAAGAGCATGATTTAAAACTGAATTTAAAGAAATCTAACGTAATTATATTTGCTAATAGAAACAAAAAATATTCTTAAAAGAGAACATAAAAATTAAGATTGATGGTGCTTCCTTGCCTGTTGTTGACCATGCAAAAAATTTGGGAGTAATCATTGACTCTGACTTAGGTTTTAAAGAGCATGTAACAAAATTACTACAGATGTCTTATACGGCCTTGAAATTAATTTATTCCAGACGTGACATTCTAAATTTCAAACTAAAAAAATGCTCTGTGAATCACTTGTTCTCTCCAATTTCAACTACTGTGACTTTATTTATGGCCCATGTCTTGATAACATGGATAAATATCGTATACAAAAAGTTCAGAATACCTGTTGCCGACTTATCTATGGAATCAGAAAATTTGAACATATTTCGCATAAAATAAACGAGAACAAGTGGTTGAACATGAACAATCGTAGAACACATCACCTGGGGAACTTTGTTCACAAAATTGTAGGCATATACACTTCCTCGTCTCTTTTGAAAAAGAAATTTGTAGCTCGTTCAAATGTACATTCTCGTAACATTCGGAATAAAAATAAATTTACGATGCCACATCATCAGACAGCTTTGTTTAGAAGAAGTTTTACATACAATGCTATCAAATTATATAAATCTCTTCCTGAGGAATTCAAAATTTTCAATATTAATAAATTTGTATATAAATTTAAAACTCATTTATTCAGTATGCAACTCTAATGTTATTACTTTTATTATCTTTTTGTACATTCTGTGCCCAGCCGTGTTTGTAATTAACTGTTCTAGAAAAGCTCTAGGTAAGTAATAAACTAGCTTTGTTATGTAGAGAGACGTTTAAATTCTTTATTTCTTTGTCAATTTGTGGAGAAATGTCACCGTCTTGTGGATGAGTAGGAGTAGCTTATAGCTAAACTTCGCCATACTTCGGCTGCATTTTTCCATACCAAGTTTTCATTGTTTTTTTTTCTTCGTATGTATTGTTTGATTGTGTTCATGATTTTTTTTGCTGCAATAAAGCCGATTTATTATTATTATATATAAAGTGCGAACGCCTTGCTTTTCTTCAGTCGTCCATTATTATTTTTTACTTTTTAGTACGACTTTTTACAGACAAGCAAGTTTAAAAAAATATATATTTTTTTATATAACAACAGGAAAATAAATCCTAATACAGAAAAGGAGAGTATGCAACCGGATATATAAATGTCTTTTGCTGTGAAAAGGATCTAAAAAAAGTCACAATATTCAGTAGCTGATCAGAGGGAAATAAGCATATTAATACAGGAACATACTTAAGGGGATAAAGAAACATTCATAATTCGGCATGTATACTCGTAAATATCCAACAAAGTCGTATTTTCACAAAGAGGGGAATTGAAATTATAAAGAAAACATATTACTATTTCCCTAAAATAAGTCTTTTCTAAGTCAATATCTAGATCATCGCCGAGTGTGTTACAATCTAATTGCAAGCTGTATAAATGTAAAGTAATTAATTACCTTGATTTTGTTAAGTTTACTAATATTCAGGTTGGTGAAATCACGACAATTTCGCACTACCTATAATACATACGTTTTATTTTTATTAATGATGAACACGTACAAATACGCGGAAGATCACGAAAGGTAGTCAAATGTTTCAAAATGAGTCTGCTCAACTTATAATCAATCATATGTACGGTCTTCATCGAAAATCTCATGATATTATATTTTTCAACATTTAAGGGTAGCTTAATTACCTCATACCATACCATACCATAATTTCTCATACCAAATCACTTATCCTATCTAAATTATTTTGAAAATTATGACAGTCATCGAGAGTATCAACTACTACTACTACGATGGCACTACAGTCCATATCGAGCCCTAACCTCCCCAATCTGCCGTGCCCAGCTATCCCGATTCATCCAATTTCTTACGTTTAAAAAATCACCAGAATCATTTCGCACAACGTCCTCCCACCATAACTTTGGCTTTCCAACCATTTTTGAGATCCGGTTATCGTCCATTCTCTGGACATGACCCACCGTAGTCGCATGAGACGTATGTGGATCGATAAGTTAGGTTCGCTATAAATTTGGTAAAATTCATGGTTCATATGAAATCTCCACACTTTTCTATCCTTTATGGGTTCAAAAATATTCCACAGAATTTTTCTTTTAGTCCTGTTTGGCATCTGTGCATTTTAGACCGAGAGGGTCCGCGATTCCTCTCCGTAGGCTAACACTGTACGGGTCATCATTTTATATAGCCTAATTTTGTTTTTTAGAATGACACTTCTTGCTTCCAGAACCGGCAGCAATTAATAATAGCATAAAATGTACCTTGAAGTTATATTCGCCAATAATATTAGTATTAATATTAGTTTGGAACCTTACTTCCAGACCAGAATTATCTAAAACATTGAATGATTCTTTGATAGATTTAGCCTAAGTTATAAATGGGGCAGTTTACATCAATGTGCTCTACGATATCGTCGATAAATATATTGAATACCTACGGACCTAATATAGATCCTTGAGGGAATCCTGATACTGCCAGGTATTCGGTAGCCTTAAACTCATCAAATGCAACATGTTGCTTCCTGTTTAGTAAATACGATTTAAAGAGATTAATTATAGTATCGGACAAATCAATGGTAAGAAGTATTGAAGCATTCTTTTTTTGGGTTTCTAGCAGACAACTATATATAATTCATCAAAATCTAATATGAAAAACTCTCTATATATAATTTGTGCCTAAGAAATTGAAATGCATGTTTCTCGAAAATGGTGCGATATATAAGTATCTCATTTTTTCATTAAAGAAATATACTTATTACTTTAGAAAGTTTATCCTCAAATATATAATGACCAAAACAAAGCAAAAGTTAACTTTCCCAGAGCCATCTATGTTATTCGTCTAAATTATTAACACGGACCACACGAGAAATAGTGATAGAGATGGAAGAAAAAATAAATAAAGAAAATTTGCCTTTGACGTCCCATAATTTTTTTAGAAAGCAACACGGTATTAAGGTATATTTAGCTAAAATGACTTATTTTTAGCGAAAGACCCTACTATTGATATATTTCCTATTCTTTATTGGGCACCCTGTACAAATAAATCCCTAATTTTTGCCAATTTCTTTTCATCATAGTAGGCGTATTTAATTTCGAAAAAAAAATTTTTAAATAACTTTAATCACAATATGAAACACTAGAAGTATACCAAATTTGATCTAAAGTGAGACAAACTGTATATTTTCATTTTTATTAAACATTCCTCAAAATTGGCCCACAATTGATATAATTACATGAAATCGTCTTAAAATTAAGACCGATCATACAGATGTATTATTCTAATAGTAAATCTATTCAATTATAAATGTTTCATTAGAAATAAAACAATAATTTATTTTCCAACAATAAAAACCATTAAAATGTCACCATCATTGATTTACTGATACACTGTTGTTAAATTATTAAATAAAAGTAAAAAAATAATTTGAATGCTCAATTGAAATTAAACGTATCAATGGAGTAAAAAATCGCTCTCACTTTCCGTAAATATAATAATAGTGTTTATATTCTAAATTATTTAAATTGACAAATATAATTGCCGATGGAAATTACCGAACAAAAAATAAAAACTCTGCTCAACAGACCTGTTGATTGTGAAAATTAATTAAAATATAACCTAATTGTACCTTTAAACCCAAATAAAAATTATACGTGCATATTAAAAATGCATGTTATTTTTATTTCAACCGGTTGTTGCATCGATATCAACATCAACTTGTGGGCTTCCCTGTTCGTAATTTAACAGTCATAAGTGTGCCACGGTTTATAAGATAGCATCGTTCTATTGTTACGTATGGAACCGTTCCATTTATTATTATATTTCATTGAGGGGAAGCTATATATCCACACACTTAAAACGCACAGATGGGAATGGAAGTACAGTAAGTTTTTTAACAAGAGCACATTATATTATGCTTCCTCAATTAAACTTTTCTGAACATTAATCAAATCTGAAGTAAGAAACATTTTGCAATTTGTTATATTTTTCAAGAACAGCTGTCTGCAAATCTTAAGGACTAAACATGTTTCCTCTTTTCCTAAACCCTTTAAATAATGCCTCTTGAGATATTTCACCACATCTAAAGAGTATCCTTTAGGGTTTAAAGACATCTTTGAATTCTTATTCATAAGAATCAGGTAGATATTAGACTTTGAATTTATAAATCGTGTTTTGAAGTAAAAGGGTGAATTTATTTTGCGGTTTTGTCCAATGATATGCATCTGCTTATAAACACCTTTAATTTTGCATTCGGCATCTGCAGATCAATTCTTTTGTAAGAGTTCAAAGGGTTTCTGTAATTTCCAGAAATTTAAATCCTTTCACAAGTTCGATTCGCAGAAATGGCAACTTATATTTTGTTATTCTACTTAGGTCATTTCAACAGAGGGGCGTTATTCAAATGTCATCTAACAATTTTACTTATGAAAGAGATGAGGCATATTTGTGCATAATTCTATCTGAATAGAAAATTGTGTACTATGAGGCAGAATGAATCCTTTTTGTTTTTTTACACACATTATCTTCTTTCAGAAAACTGCAATCACTTAATTATATTGTATTACTGTCTGTTCGATAGATAGACGGTTTGTTACCGATAATTTCATAAAATATTTAAATATAACGTATTTGCTTCGCTTCGGATAGCTTTATATGAAGTTTCAATTCTCATCTCATTCCAACTGGCACAAATAGTCTGCTATCACAGCTACAAATAGTAGCTATGGCAGGAACTTTAAAGTGTTGGTCACGGGCACATAATATGAAGATTCTCATTACGTGCCTTTGATCAAAATTGGGAATAATATTTTGGTAACCACTATATGTTGGTGACGTTCCTGGAATTTACTGGGTTACGTCCCAATGGCGCTGTGGTTACGTGGCAGCGATATCACGGCGTGGTAGCCACTACTGTCGCAAATCAGATAATTTTTTAGTGCCTGGGTCTATTAGGGAATTTTAGATTATACGTTTAGATTTAGGCACTTTTGTTCACAGTTTTAAGTCATTTACCGTGGCGCTTCGCACCGCGGTTGGCGGATTGGCTCTGGGCTGGAGCCTGGCAATACATTGTATTATTTTAAACAGCAAATAAATATATTGGTATTGGTATTGGAAGTAAATAACTTTTCGTCGTTCGCCGTTGAAAAAGAGACTTGAAAATAATTATTACTAGACGATAGTCGCAGCAACTATCAGACCTACTTGAAATTGGTTGCAACTTTGAAGCAGTCTTTCAGCAATAGAAGTTAGTCACTACTACCATCGTTTGCCACCTTCACGTTCTGAAAACTTTTAAGTCATGCCACTCGTAACTATGACGTTCCCAATATCGAAAAATCAATTTGGAAGTCATATGTGTGTATATTTGTCATCTGTACAGTATTCTCTACATGGTAGCTACCATCGGAGAGACTGTAAAGGTTTCCGCAACTAACAACTGTTACATATTAGGAACGATAATTATACGAAGCATTCGCCAACATGGGAAATAGGTATTACGTAAAAATTACTATTCCGCAACTTCTGCCGTTACGTGTCGACGACTCGGTTATTGTAACAAGTAGTAAAAATTACTAAATTCTGTAATCTGCAACAGCTCTGATAGTGAACAGTGGTATGAGAGCGCAATATATTTTGCTCTCTCTCATTCGAATAACAAATAATAGTAGTACAATTGTATATTGCAATTGGACTTAGTGAGTTACAATATGTCCAAGTTAAATTGATTGTATTAATTGTGGTAATACAAGCCTTGAAGTTTTAAGTTTGCTCCGAGTGTAAAAATGAAAACTACCACTTGTTTTTTTGGAAAATGTTACCATTATACTTCGATAAAAAATAAGCGCCCTCTAGAAAATTATTTTTGGGAAAAAGAAAATTCCATGTATTATAAAACATGTTTGCAAATGATCATAACTCAAAAAAATAATACTTGATAAAATTATATTTTTATTTATGTCAATATGGCGTTGAATATCAGAAAAATGGTGATTTTAATTCGAGTCACTTTATAGTAGTAAATATGTCAACAATATATTTGTTACTTAATAGGAGTAACGAAAGCCAAAATTAACATTAGTTTTACTCAAGATGTCACTAATAAATTATAAAACTTTATGGCTCCAGAAAATGTCCCAACAACGTCACAGGAACTTTAAATGAGGCACTTGCAGTTATCATTACTATGAAGTGATTCTTTGGTAATGTGGTACTATCGGCATTACTACCAATCTTCACCTTAAAGTTAAGGATGCTTCAAAGTAATTTCTAGTAGTATCAGCGACGTTGTACCTACTGCAGCACTTACTTGAAAGTGTAACAACTATACAGTGCTAAAATTCAAATTATCTACTTAACTGTTACTCCACGGGCATACCATAAGTTGAATTTTACAATGAAGTCATAAATTTAGTGACAATTATGTAACGCTTAGTATATTAAAATTCCGATACCACTGTTGCCAGTTCCCGTAACTTTGAGTGCTACTTGGGGAGAGCGACTGTAAATTTTTAAATGAATATAAATTATTTGGCACCAATAAGAACCTCTTTGCACTCTCTCTCCTCCTTTGTTAATTACTTCTTTATTTATCATTTTGCTTTATAATTTGAAGAAAAATAAAAGCGTCACCCCTTATTTGACATATTTTCACCAAGAAATCTTACAGAAAAGAGATAGTTTCAATACAAAGACCCATCATCAACTACCATAAGTTTTCATTGTTATAAAATTAGTCGAACGTAGTAGACCTAAAACAGAAATGACTAGATAATTACATAATAATTACAAGAAACTACACAATACTACATTTACTCTTGTTGCACTGACTATATGAGTGGTTACTGCCTCGAACCCAGTAAACTGACTCATGAGCATCCATTCTTGTTGAAAAAATCTACCAGTTCTTCAATAATTGTGTAATCTTAAATGTTTTCTTAACCGCCTCTCAAGTTACCGAAGTAACCCCCTGGAAGATCTCAAGGATCTTGTGCTAGGTAAAGAGACAAGGCCCTACAGTTTAATGTGGACTCCGAAAAGCTCTTGGGGCAATTTTTTAAATGAATAATTGTTTCGCCTTGCGGAAATCGAACCCACTTCGCTATTCAACTCAATTTGCTAGCCAGACGCTTTAACACACTGAGCTACCTTCCCCGATCTGCCTTGAAAATGCCTGTAGGGCTAGAAGATATAAGAGTTCCTCAGATTCAGTGGAGCTTCGAACAAGTATAACTACTATGTTGATGTACTCCAATCTACACAATGCACTATCGCATAACTGTGCGTTCTACTCTACCAATTCTACCGCTGTACCAACCCTATCAATAATTTCTCGAAAACAAAATATTGACTAGGTAAACAAAGCATTGTGAATTACGTACCCGTGACAACTAAATCGATACAATTATTAGAAGTAAAAATTTAATTTTCTGTTAAAAATATTGCATTCTTCTTGGAGTATCAATAATCCAAATTGTTGAAATCAGGATATTATTACTTAGTTTTTAGGTTTCCATACACACTAAAGTAGGTAATTGAATAATATACTCGAATGGTCTATAGGACACATATTTCGCTAATCACGTTGGCGTCATCTAGAGATTATCTCCAGATGATGCTATCATAGTTGGCGAAACGCGTGTTGAGCAGCATTCTAGTGTGGTATTCGTGAAAATTATTATAGAGGTCGTGTGACACCAAATGTTCTTGCTCAAATTTCTTATGTCTTCAAGGTCAAGTTCAAGGATTATGCAGAGTACCGTATGTAACAGGACATGGTATACCCCCCCTTCTCCTTTAGTTTTGAAGATAAATTATTGAAATTTAGGATATACTTTTATTATTAGCCGTTACTCGAATCCGAGTATAAAAATGTTACAGTCGATAGATTGTGTACAATAAAAAACAAGTAAAAGGTGTAGTCTATTGTAATTCCCATTCATCTACGGTGCACACGACTATGGCTATAGAGGCCAATTCGGGAGAGCACATGTCGACCGCAGTCAGGACAAACATAGACCTGGTTAGGTTTTGGATTCGGCCTTCTTGCAGCAACATTTCCTTGATAGCTGGCCACAACCCCTCGCCATTCGGTTCTGTCCGCTGCAAGTTGTTCCCATTGCTCGTCTGCAATACCGCAGGATTTCAGATTTTCATGGAGAGCGTCTTTGAACCTCTTTCGTTGACCGCCACGCCTTCTTCTACCGCTTAACAATTCACCATAAAGTGTACATTTAGGAAGGCGGTTATCATGCATACGATGAACGTGACCTGCCCATTTTAGGCGTGCTCTTGAGATAAGCACTTCAATTGGAAGGCTGTTTGCTCTCCTGAGTACTTCCACGTTTGATATGTGATGGAACCAACGGATTTTCATCATACTTCTGAGGTGTCTTTGCTGAAAACGTTCTAATTCTTTCACATGACGACGGTAAGTGACCCAGCTTTCACATCCATATAGCAGTGTTGGAATGACAACTGCTCTGTAGACAGCCATTTTCGTTGACAAAGCAAGGTCGTGGTTGTCAAATACTCTCTCTCTAAGTCCCCAGAGTGCTCTAGATGCGGCATTAATTCTATTGCGAATCTCGCTGTCCATGTTTGCTTTGTCATTATCAACGTTGCCTAAGTAATTGAACTGATCCACCACTTCAAGGGAATTTCCGTTAAGTGTAATGTCTATTTGGTTCACTTGATGAGGAGTTGACATAATCTTAGTCTTTCCAATGTTGATTTTAAGTCCCAAGGAATCATAGCTCTGGGCATACACATCTAAAAGTTCTTGAAGCTCTTCCGGCGTAGAGGCTAAAAGTGCACAGTCATCCGCATACTGGAGATCACAAATGAATCGTGTGCGTGTCTTCATGAAAGCTCTAAAGCGCCCTATGTTAAAGAGACCGCCATCAAAACGGTATCTGAGACCTATTCCTCTGACTGTCAGTTTGTTGTCAACAATAATTGTTAGAGCAGTGGTAAACAAATTAAAAAGTAGGGGTGCCAGGACACATCCCTGCCTAACTCCAGTGAGGGTTTGGAAAGGTTCGGTTGCCTCATTATTATACATAACCTGGGCGTTGTTGTTTGTATGTAGACTGCGACATACTTCCACAAATTTTCTAGGGATACCTAAGCGGAACATAATTTTCCAGAGCACTTCCCTGTCCACCGAGTCAAACGCCTTGGTTAAATCAATGAAGGCCGTGTGAATTTCTCCTTGATGTTCGAGTGCTTTTTCTTGAAGCTGTTTAAGTGTGAAGATTAAATCCGATGTGCCTCGGTTTGGTCTAAAGCCACTACTATACATACATAATAAGCGGCACTTTTTGACATGCAATTGATTTTTTCACTTCCGGTTTCGCCGGAAGTGATATAAACTTTCGATTTTTAAATGAAACACCCTGTATATTGTTGCATTTTTGAATTCTGCATAATTTTCTGAATCCAACGATACCCAATAAGTGACATTTCAAACATCAATTTTTTTATAATATAATTTTTAGTTTTCCATTTAAGCGTGCCATGACGGTTCCGATTTATTCTAAATGACCCGTGTAATGCTACAAAAATCGATATCCCTTTAAAAACACTAAATTACGTGATTTATGAGCAAATAAAACTCACCAAAATTGTTTTTGGGGCAAAACTCAATTTTTTCAAATGGAACCATTTATTAGTACTATTAATAAGGAATTTATTCATATGTCGTATTAAAATGTGCGATAAATACAAATAAAATTACAGCTAAAAGAAAATAAGAAAAAGAAAATCTACCTTTCTTATACATTCCCCATAAATAATTAACGATTCCTGATAGACAATGTCCAACGAAAAATTAACATATCCACTTTTTCATCTCTTGTATAAATTTGCGGCATTTTGAACACAACAAGAATTTTAAACAATTTTTAAGGGCACAATAAAAACACCGTTAAACCAACAAATGTTTGACAAGCTAAATATTTCATTGTTTTCAAAGCCACCTTTGTTACTTCTTAACATTTAATTAGAACAAAATTGCATTTTCTTATTTTCTTTTAGCTGTAATTTTGTTTGTATTTATCGCACATTTTAATACAACATATGAATAAATTCCTTATTAATAGTACTAATAAATGGTACCACGGTACCGATATGGTTCCATTTGAGAAAACTGACTTTTGCCCCAAAAACAATTTTGGTGAATTTTATTTGCACATAAATCACGTAATTTAGTATTTTTAATGGGATTTCTATTTTTGTAGTATTACACGGATCAATTAGAATAAATCGTCATGGCACACTTAAATGGAAAACTAAAAATTATATTATAAAAAAAATTGATATTTGAAATGTTACTTATTTGACGTCGGTGGATTCAGAAAATTATGCAGAATTCAAAAATGCAATAATATAGAGGGTGTTCCATTTAAAAATTTTAAAAGTTAAAATTTAAAAAGTTAGTGTCACTTCTGGCGGAACCGGAAGTGAAAAAAGATCAATTGCATGTCAAAAAGTACCGCTTACTATGTATGTAGTATACCCTAAATTTCAATCAATTATCTTCAAAATTAAAGGAGAAAAGGGGGGTATACCATGATTCTTTTACACCCGGTATAAATTTGGTTCCAGATTAGACGAGAGTGTTAATTATTTAATTGTCTTAATTGTTACTACTAATATCAATGCACAAATAGTTTTATTATCAGATATTATTTGAATAGTACAACTTATTTCAGTAGCAGCAGATATATTATTCCCTAAGTACCCTGCAATACGCCTATTTGTTAAAGTACTAAATTTTCAATGGTTTTGAAGGTGTTGCAAACATAATAATCTGCTATTTAACTTACTATCCTCTATAATAAATCCTCCTTTCAGCAATTTGTCTTTTCAAAGAAGACATCTGTACATAATGTAAAACAACTGTAACACAAATAGCAGTAAATCTGTTAAAATTATCTTTGGTTTCACCTTGGCAGTAAATCATTGTGAAACGTATTATTCTTTGCCTACTTGCGGTGTTTAGTGGCCGTAAGTACCAAATTAAAGCAATTTTTTCCTTTAAATGCACCGGAAGTTGTCGGAGTGTAGGAAGCACGAAGGTCTATTCTGAAACTTTTAGTGCCAATACCACCCCAAGACAGGTGGGCATCTTAAGAAATGTAACACATAATAAACATAAAGGTTTTACGATAGTTTCAAGTTAGTTTTAAAATAAGAGATTTCCTAAAACCCAGGTGGTAGGCGTGATGTTTGATCCTCACACTCAAAACCGATATAAAATTGCATTATATAGAAAAGCAATTTATCGTCCGTGGGTATTTAGGAGAAGTATAAACGTGAGCTTTCTTAATGCGAGGTATTTTATTTCATTATTATGTAAAAATGATGATAAAATGCACAATTGTCTGTCACTTTTTGCGCTTACCAATTAATATTTTATTATTAAATTTTTATCTGACGCTTTATATTCCAAACTATGCCATTATTCCCTACCAAATTCCCACTTGGAGTGAAGCGATAGCTTTGACGTAAACGTAATAGTTTAAGGTCTTTGTTAACAAAAAATTAAATACTCTCTCCATAGGTTCTGGTTATTCCCCAGGAGCATATTTTAGATTTCCTTTGAAAAAGCTATCTCTCTAGTGACCTTCAATTATGTACAAATATTGTCAAAATCGGCACAACCATTTCAAAGCGTGGCTGTCACAATCATTTTTATATAGTGGAGAGGTTAAAATGAGAGAAAAATTTTGGACATATAGAATAATGCGTCTTAACAACAGTGTTGAGGAATTTGGCTTTTGATAGAATCGATAACTCACCCCAATTCAAAACGAAACATTGAATTGATCTAAAATTTTCTCCATGCTATTACTACATATTTATTAATGAACTATATTAGTATGAAGGCCAAATTGTAATAAATATCCAAAACTAAGTCGATACAATGTGAAAATTTACATATTTAAGGTAAGAACAAAAATAAAGAGCAGAAAACATTTTTCTTATAGGATTAGCTGTTTACTAGCAAATGAATGTGTGTAAAGTCTAGTAAACTCTAAACTGGCATGTGTATGAGTTGATAATTCGCGTACGATTTCATTTCACTCGCATACAAAGTTAAAGTAATAGCCCAAAAATACTGTCGCGTATGTCTGCCAAGCTTCTCTCTCACCTATTTTGGGACAGAAATATTGCGATACACACTGAAAAGAGAGATAAATTTTAATCTACGTTTTCAATAAGTTCAGCGATTTTCAAAGTCTGAAGATTTGTCATTGGTTATTTAACAATCGTCTCATATTAGAATTAAATTCATCTTTATATGAAATATATAAACTATTTTTAGTGGTAGTAGATATTCATCCGGCAAACGGACATTGCCAGACCAATATACCTAGGACTTGCAATTTTCTAGTATCTACATATTACATGAATTGTGCGTCGTGGAATAGCTCAGTGTGTAAGTAAAAGGAAGCGTGTAAGTAAAGGGAAAAAAAAACATCCGGGTTCAAATCCTGTTGAATACCAATTTTTTTAAATTTTATTATATTAAACGTTAAACATTTTTCTTCTAAACATTTCATTTTATTAATCCGCGCTGCAAGTTTTGTTAAAACTTTCTTTTCGTTAAACATTTTTGTTGTATTATTCCGCGCGAGTTTATTCCTTGGTATTTAATGGTCTGGTTATTTATTCGCTTGTCAGACGAATATCCACAGCCATTTTTTAAAATT
The DNA here is from genome assembly GCA_963675555.1 of Leptura quadrifasciata. Classification (NCBI taxonomy): domain Eukaryota; kingdom Metazoa; phylum Arthropoda; class Insecta; order Coleoptera; family Cerambycidae; genus Leptura; species Leptura quadrifasciata. The sequence continues at coordinate 145,133,759 of OY776674.1, read as the reverse complement.
TATTATACATTACATAGGCCATAGGCCCTCAATCCTTCGTATTTTATTTCTTGCTAAATAAATAGTTAGACCGAACAGTTTACCGCGGTTTGCCAAAGCTGTAGTTATTTTTTAAGGTATTTTTTACAGTCCATTCCTATATCACCTGATGATATGGGCGTGGCGTATCTATAGTTTTTATCCAATAAACAGACGTACTATCTGCAGTTTGCGGTTTGGAGGGTCGCTAAGCCGGTCATTCTATTTAACGTTAAATGTGTCCGGGTTTCTATATTAGATACGCGTGTAAATATTTATTTCGAATAACATTAAATTATAAAAATACAATATTTGGTAAATATGGCAACTAAATTAGGCGTCTTAAATGAACAGTCAAAGAAGTTGGTATTAAATTTAATAAATTATTTTACAAAAGAAAAGGAAAACAAGGGACCCTTGGTACCTCTTGAACGAATTCATGAAAGAGTTTCTGAAGCCTTAAACATAAGTCTCAGAACAGTTAGCAGAATTAAACACCAACATATTTATAATGTATCCTTGAAAATAAAAAACGAATTAAAAAGAAACCAAAAACATTAGTTGTACGTGAAGGCGTTAAAATGCAAATAAGGGAAGTAATTTATAATTTTTATGAATCGAAAACACTTTTTACATTAGATACTTTGAAGGAAATGCAAAAAAATAAGGGAATTATTGACGTCTCTAAGGTAAGTCTCTTAAAACTATTAAAACATTTTGGATTTAGGTATAAAAAAGATTGTAACCGTCGCTATTTATGTGAACAAATGCAAATAGTTCAGCAAAGGGTTGTATTTTTAAGAAAATATATGGAAAACTATGACAGTAACCTTCGAAGTGTTGTATTTATAGATGAAAATAAACTGTAAACTGTTTGAGAACCACTGTCATACCTGAGCTATCGAGTAAATAGTTTCTTACTTCATACGGCGAAGCGATCTTTGGACTCGCCAAGTTAGAATTTACTCGACTCTAGCAACCTGTACAGATGAAATATCGCAGCAGCACAGCATGTCATCATATAAACATTAGTACTAAATAATGTAAATCTATCTAACTCGCGCGACTTCGAAAAGGGGCAATGAATTATCTCATTTTTCCCATAATATTTATATAATTATTATCAACAGTTTTACGAAGGTTTAACAAAACGAATAATATCGTTTGTTTTAACAAAACTGCTTTATATCTTTAGTTGTATAGCTCATATCGCAATAGAAAATAAAACAGAATGTTTGTTAAATTGAAAAGCAAACTAGATGTGCTCGAACCTCTTTCGTTAGTTTTTTGAGAAGCAAAAAATGAATATATTAAGATCAATAATCTTTTATACAATTCATGATATCATGCATAAATTTTAATGAGATTTCATTTTAGTTTTTTTTTTAGTTTCAATTTTAATGTATTTTGGACCCTTTAAAATGCTAGTTAAGAAACTAAAACGGTTCCTTTTTAATGTAGATTTTCAAGGAACGGATATGTATATAAATATACTGAAAAAACGTAAACAATTTAATTGCGGCTAACTTGGCCAAAATAGAACCGAATGTGATAGAATTTTTGACGAAAGTAACCGATATAACCAACAAACATCCTGCCAAATTTTAGCAAAAAATATCCGATAGTTTGACCGCAATTCCAAATTTTACAAAATTTTCAAAACGTTCCCCAATTTGTCACAAGGGTCGAACGAATTTTTTTTTTTTTTACCAAAATGAAGGTATATTAATGTACTTTCACGTGATGTAACTAAAAAATAACTTTTTTTAATTTAGCCGATTTTTTGTCATTTTTGGTATATACATGAGCGTGGTGATTTCCCGTCATTTTCGGTATTATGCGTATGCGCGGACAAGTATATACGTGTAATTATTCATTATAAAAATTTCAATATTAATAATAAAAAGTGATTGTGAGCAGGTTTTAAATTAGGTAAAAAAAACTGACAGACAGACATACTAGCAGTCAGGCATGCAGATAGACGGGCAGGCAAACATACAAAAAAACACAGGCAGATACGCAGATTCGAATATATTTGGAATTTTTTGCTTCAAAATGTTCATTTTCATCATATCTAGAATTCGAATTTTTTCACGACGCTTTAGAGATGAAAGTAAAATGATAATGATAGTCTTAGTCTTAGAGCGCTCCACTAATATCGGATTCGTGGATTAAGAAACTGTACTAACTTCGTTCGCTTTGCTCAAATAGAATAAACTAGAAATATTAATTTCATGTTTTCTACATCTGCAATGTTAATTTTTAATTCATTTTTCATATATTTATGGGAACAAACAAAACATTTAATAGAAATATTCAAAGTAGAAGTGAAACCATTTTTTAATTCAATAAAATAAATTACAGTGAATTTCCCAATGTTGGTATATATTTTAGCGTGGGACATTCCTCCCAAACTTATCTCTGTGCAGCGTGCAATGCGTCCAGAATAATTTATGGAAGAGCACTGGAATGCCGCCATGTTAAGTATTGAATACTTAATGTCATTACTGTTGATAGATAATTTTTTTGTATTTGCATGTGTATTAAGAATTATGCACGTATAGCGAAGCTCAGTAAGTTCATGTTAAAAATATTAATCAATAAAAAATTAAATTTTTCCTCGCTTTTTTAATCATGTTGTTTAACTAAATAGGTGCTTAACCAAATAGGCGGTAGGTGCATTGCTACCAGAAAAATATCTTTAATAGTCACATAAAAAATAAATAATTTACACTTCTGTGTAAATTATTTCTGATTATTAGCTGATTTCTATCAGCTCCAACTGAATTATTAAACCGTTTATCAAAGCATTTGGGCGTCTGTGTTTCTCTCGTTCTGCCTATCTGTCACTCTTTCGGCCTGTCTCCATGTCTGCTGTCTCCATGAGTGTATAGAAAACCTTATAATAAAATTTAATATAGATAGTTTCCTAGATCCTCAGAACGTTGATAAATGAATAAGTTATATGCAAATGAAATAGTTATTACTAATATTAAAAAGTATTCGAAGCAGTAAACAAATTTACTTGACAAAAATGTTTATAAACGATACATTGATAATATGATAATGTGTGTAAGTTATTTTTATTAGTTTATATTGCTATATAACTAATGAACAATAAGTAAGAAAGACATTTTAATGAAAATCATAATATTTATGTGAAATACTTTTAGCTATACAATGAAATTCCTTTCCACGTTGGGCATCCAAGAGTTTCTTGCATGCCGAGACTGAAATTAGCCATTGAAAATGTGTGATTCCAACAAAATTATAAGGACCGATTTTGTTAATTTTAAACTTCATACTTACATATCTCTCGCAAGTGTTGTATTATCATTTATTTTTCAGCTAATCGAGTTTTTGTCTGTGTATTTATCGAATCAATAAAATATTGGCATTTTATGAATAATTGAATGTTTATCCTGAGATTGTTTCATGATAAATTGGAAAACGTATTTTGCAAACACAATAGAGTATGTGGAGAAATAATTTTATTAAAATTCCGTAATTTGTCCACTGACCATGTTGGACCCATACAGCGAGCAAGCAAATGGAAAACAAACAAACCACCCTTCAAAAACACCTCGATGTATATAAATCATATCTGCCGGTATCGGGACGGATCGCGATCCTTTTTTTCCGGTTGAATTATTAGCGATCAGAAGTGGGATAGCAGAGTATCACGTTTTCAGAAGTGGGATGGAGTTACCGTTAATGCACACGTTTTTTCCATGGCCTGCTGCAAATTAGCGGCGGCCGAGGATGAGGAAACAGCCGAGGATCGGTCCTGCAAGCGCATGTGCTAGTGTTGGAATTAAAGCGGCAATGAGGGAATCAAAGAGCGTACTTTTGAAACGATGACCGCTCGTTCGATCGATGTTTTATAAAGCGAAGCTGTGGCCACACCCAGGGCTAATTGAATGATGCCTGCACTAGACTTGCATGTAATTTTATGTGCAGTTTTTGTACGCCGAACGACGATGACTTCTATGCTGAACTGGTCAATATCGCCGATGTTATGCGCGACATTCATCACTGGACCCTGTCAAAATTCCAACAATATGTGGAGATGTGTGATGTGATTGTATTTCATCTGTGCGAAATTACCAGCGGAATATTTTATATCCTGCGCCAATTGTTCCTACTTCAAATTTTCAGCCAGCCCAAAATAATTAAACTATTCAAATTAGTCGTTAATCTTCCGGCATCATTCCAATAATTAATAACAATGAATCAGCATCGCACATTCGTCAATATCTTATTTTTTATGTTGTCATATATTTCAGCTTATGTCTCCCCTTCCAATTCGTGAATTGGTCCTTCTATCGCCGCCTTTCACTTCTTCCGAAAACTCTGTTCTCTCAACTAAATTTATTCTTAATGTTACAGGCTCTAAATCTTATATATTAAAAAGTAAAACAGACTGGACTTTCGCTTATTGTAAAGAATGTCCTAGAGACAGTGAATCATTTCAATTATATTCTTTTAGATTTGGTTCTTTATTACATTTCGCGAATGACGTTAGCATCGTCGGTATATGATCAGTTTTAGTAATCTCCTGTTGATACTCCCATGGTCGTGAATGCGAGTATAGCGCTCAAGTGTTTTGGTATTTTTGGATATTACGACGGATCCAAATTCCTTTCAGGGTGCCAGAAGAAATACGAAAGTGCTTTGACCATACTGTTTTTTTTTACTAGTTCCTTATTATAATAACAAATATCAAATAGACTACATAACTAAGACAAGTGAGTTGCATGTATATCCTGTTGTGCTTATGTCAATCATTCCCTCTGAGGCTAAAAGCCGGAGCTGGGAATCGAACCCATGAGATATAGATGATCAATTAATCACACTCTTCCGCTTGAATCACTTCTGTTAACTGCGCTGCGGTGCTTGATGTCCAATATTATAAATTTGGATAAATATTTTAATTACTCATTGTTTTCATTTTATATCGTATTTGATATATTTGTAGCTTGTTAGTTGTCTGATTTGAGTTAATTTTTAAATTTTGTGATATCTATTTGAAGAATCGATCATGTACAAGCCAGACTCGCCCACCGAGGGTTGAGTAAAAGAGAAAATCTAAAACTTTTCATGGAATAATAAAATTTCATTAATTTAAACATTTATAATAAAAGAACGTATACCTCAGTTTACTAATTGTTTCTAAAGTTTCAAAATTTTCGACCCAATATTTTTAGATAAAATGTGGGAGACGCAGACAATTGAACACATTAAAACGTATATGGTATAAGAAAAAATTAAAAACACTAAACAAATATCTTTACTTTTTATATTTACGCACAAACATTATACACTTGCTTCAACAGGATGCCAGAAAATATTTTTGGGCTATTGTTGTGGAGACAGGCGGACAAACACTTTATAAGGCTTGCCTTTTTTGACTTTTGGGTATGGATCATAAAAAAATTGACAGATCATTTCCAAAATATATCTCCTATTTTGTATATAAATTAAACACATTAGTCAGTTATAACAATTTTAAAGCGCCTATTCAGTGGGCATCATCAGGTGGCCAAATATTTTTATTTATTGATATCAAAAGTATTCTCTCTTGTGATTTTGTTCGGTTAATTTATTTACGAATTTTAATTTTGAGCCGGTTGAAATCGGCCAAAGTAAAAGGCAAGGCCCTATTGACATCTTTACCGGAAACGATAAAATTCAATGCATAATATATCCACGTAAAATTTTACTCCGATCCAACATCATGAAATTGGAATAAGTAAATATTATCAGGTTGGTATTTCAAGTTTCATTGAAATCCAATATCATGAACTCGAAGGAAGTAATATGCGAAGATTTATGCATCATCAGGTGACAAACTATTATTTATTGACTTCTTGAAAATATTCTCTCTTGTAGCTTTGTTAGGCTGATTTTTTTAATCTTTGTTCGGTTGAAATCGGACAAAGTTAAAAGTGAGAACCTTTTTAATGTTTTTACATCAAACGATTATATTCGATGTCTAGTATACCCACGTAAACTTCGATCAGACATCATGAAATTGAAATATCGGCGCTTTTATGGATCTGATTCACTTTGCCCGTTCAGTAGACATCATTAGGTTTATATTTATTACCATAAACTAGAAAGACGTAAAATTTTATATATGTGAATATTTTTTCGATATTTAGATATCTTCAGGTTTATTTTCAGTAGAGTTTCGTACAATAATTGATCGAAGCCCAGTTTCAAAGTTGTATTATAATTCTAGACGCCGACGCCTAGACGATGCATTTGATACCAGTAAATCCATAACTAATAATAAATTATACGGACACAATCAACCAATGCACGCGAGTAAAATCTATCCTCTTATATTTTCTCATTCTCCGCTGCTGCGCAGGCGCTGGCCAGCATACAAATTTATCGCATGTCGCTCAATTTTTACTTAGACGTTCTCCATATATGCGTGCCCAGAAGTATTTTCAATACTAAAATGCACTTTGAATTCATATATTTTGGTCTTTCAAATCATACCACCACTTGACTGAATGAAAAAAGCTGAAGGTGCCACATGTTGACTCACAAGAAGGCGTTAGAAAATATTCATAGTATATAGAATAGGAAACACCAAACTCTTACTAATTACATGTGAATTTTCATGTACTTGGCTGTGACAGTTTTCGAGGTAAACACCTGTGGCAGACATATGGACGGACGTAAGAACAAATAAGTCCTTCTGTGGGGCGTGGGGTTAAGCCGTGCATATAAACTTCCATTAATGAGCGGTAATGAAATAAATCTCATTACTGGTAAACAAATTTCTCATGGGAGGGATGAGCTAAGGAGTTCATCCATTATCAGATATGGAAGCCCTTTTAAGCTAAAGTAGAAAGGCCATTAGGATAAGGGTAGATGGACACCGCCAAACTTACAAGCCTGGCAGAAGACGCAATTTATATGTTACATCTTTTTTCTACCAAGAAGAATAGGCTCAGCCAATATACAATCCCACTCTGCAGGTCCAACGAGACTAAAACCTCAACTACTCAGGAGTCAAGAGCTGACATGAAAGTTTTTAAAGTAAAACTATGCAGTGGATATATAGCAGGTCGCGAGTAAAGCCAACCAGCTAGCTCCTCCATCTAACCTATTCAATGGTTTCATTTTTCATTTTTGAGTATGATACTGAGTATTCTAATGGTCTCTAGTAATGTAATTGCATCGAATGGCCAGAGCCTAATAGGACGAAGCATCATTAATACCTGTGAATGTAAAGTAAAAGAGTGTGAGTTTAACCGCCAAAGAGGGCCAGTAAAAATCTTAGTTGCTTGTAGTCTCAGTACCGTAACATAAAACTATTGCTCATTTCTAGACTAATCTACATATACATAGAAAAGTAAAGTTTTAGGACAATATTTTTGAAATATTGAATTTTATCTTTACGTGTGAAGTTATCTATGGCATGGTTTATCTAAGAATTCATCATCGATGGCGTCAGAGTGAGTAAGAAATTTAAATAAAACGAATATAATATCTATTTTACTTATACTTATGAAATTTACATGCGAAAATTAAGAACAAAGCACGTTCTCGATCATATTCATAGCCATTCCTAAATGCTTACGTTTATGATGGTTTCTGGAAAATGTGCATGGTTATGGTGTATTTCCTTCCAATGTTTAACTACTACATTGAAATTCTAAATAATTCCTCTCCGCATTATGTTTAAACAGCAGCGTTGAATTTATTTGACCACTTATATTTCAAACTATAATTGGCTTTCATTATAATAATATAAACTTGTCTGCAAAATCATTGGATATTATTCATAAAGTACACATATTTATCGAGATGTTTTCTGTCAAAGTTATATTATTTTTGCAGCATATTAACTTATGATTTGAAACTATAGATATAAGAAAATATAGTAAATTAACAAACTGAAATTGTCTCCCGCACTGACAGATAGATTTGTTAAGGTGCTAGAATTTTAGAGAAAAGTGTTAATTTGCCCTTCTTCAATTCTCACTTATAATATCACAAGAACTTAAAAAATACACCATAATTTGGAAAAAAATTATTAATCCAACCTGACATTTTAAATAAATTTCACTGCTTGTCAAGTTGTCCAGGGTATTGATGTTTTTGACATATGTTGATTTGTCATTTTTGTTTTACCGGTTCTGTCACAAAGCTTAATAATTACTAGTTTAAAAGGTCTGTACGTTGAGTTTAATAAGCGTATAGCGAAATGTCGCGATTTGGTAAAGAAAATCAACAAGTAATTAGACAAGAAATGTTGCATTATTCACAGGTACATCTACATTATTTAATGGTTGTAGATCATATGTTTACCTTTTCAACTGTCAAAAAATTTTCACTTAAATATCGTGGCGCCTCGAAAAAATTTCCGGAATTTTTTTTAATTGCCATGGTAACTAGTCAAAATTAAGGTATCTTATTGGTTAAAAAGTAGAGGTGTGAAATTTTCTATATAATATTTATTTTTTCCTATCTATTGTGATGATACCTAAATCTAAGAATACAAATGGAGACAACTTAATTCTTCAGGAAATTATGTCCAGATTCCAAACATCTTGCATAATTTTTAAAAGGGCTCCAAATCCTGAAATAGGATTGGTTATGTTATTTATATTCGAAGTACACAAAACTACTTCAAGTTTAAATTAAATAATATATGCTCTGTATATACGTCAAATACATCCATTTTTAACCAATCAGAGGCTTGTTTTTATTAAGTTACTACCATAGCAACCCAAAAAATTTCCGGAAATTTTTAACATTGTGTGGAATTTCTTCTGTCATGTAAAATGTCAAAGTAAAGACGCGGAAGTTGGAGTGAATTTTCTTAATGAAATAAAATGTCATTTTCAAACTTCAGTTGTATAAATATTTTATAAATAACTTAAAGACATCTTATATTTTCGTTTCTTATTAACTTGAATTTACTAATATTGGTGGAACATCATTTACTTTTCATTATAAAAGGAATATAATAAGAGATATACTTCCACGTCCAGTGGAAATATAGTAACGAAAAAGGCTTAAAATGTCGTGAAACATCGAGATTTGAAATTTGAGTGAACAGAAATTTTCTGTCTGTCGATCTGTCTGTCGGTCTGTCTGTAACTTTTTTTTGTGCACACGTTTACTGTGGAATCGTTTATGATATTGACTCGAAATTTGGTACACTTATGTATTATAACGAGATCTTGAACTAGATTATATTTTGATCTAATTCCGTTGAAGGGTTCGGGGGTAAATGGGGTAAATGAGAGTAAATGGGCAAATTTAGGGCATGTGCGAAAAGTCAAGGTCTAAAAATTTTTTTTGCATCAGCCAGCCCTCACTATCAGCCCCTCTACCACCTCCACCCTATTATTAAAGGAAGTAAAATATACATTGAGATTTAGTGTGTGTATAAGACTTGGGTACCAAATCTGGATGTGGAAGTAGTGATTCCTTCGGCATTCCTATAAGCTAAAGTATAAACTCAAAATAGAAAGCTATTTTTAAATCTGAAATTAATAAAATGGTTTTGTTCAATATATTATTTGCAAGGACGATAATCTTTTATCTGCAGAGTAATATGCCGACAATGTTAGAAAATTTTTGAGTAGGGAATAAACATCTGCGATTATGCGTTAATTTTAAGCAACGAAACCACTTGTATACATGTATTTTCTTTAACTATATATGCTAAAATATTTCCCAAGTCGACATTAGAATATCATTTATTAAAATTTCGATGTTATTAAATTATAACTATCTTATACTTTTAGCTACTTTTATTATTTAATAAAAAATGGTTTGTAATGAGTTAATTCAATTGAAAATACCGTCACATCTAAAGTTTGAAAAATATTTTTAGTAAATTACAGATCACATCACACAAATAAAAAATAATTGCTTTAAAATGTTACCGTACAATTTGTGTTCATTAAAGTTTGATTTCTACAATCACATTGCATGACTTGAAATGGAAACCGTTTATCAAGAAGAAGCAACTATCTGTCTGTCATATGTCTAAGAATAATTAGAGTTGGAATCGTTGGGAAGTGACTTGAAAACCAATTATATATGGCAATCAAATTATTACAAACTGGCACTAAACATTTGCTAACAGCGGTTATGGCCCAACATATGGTCGAATATTTCTGGCACCTATTATAAAGTGGGAGCAAGTCAAACCAGCTTTTTAAAGTATTTTTTTTTGTATGCTTAGAAGCACTAAGTTAGGTACAATTCTTACATTTGTTTCTTACCTTAAAGTATAACCTAAATCGTTTTAATATATTAAGCCATTTCATTTCGTATATTTTTATCTCTTGTTGTGAATTCTTAGCCAACTCATCATAATTTGTGTTTCTTAACGCTATTGTTTTAAGTTTCAGAGGTATTCAAAATATAAATATAGTAATGGCACGACTTCAATGAATCAGGTATTAGTTATTTCATGTTTAAAAACAAAAGACACATCAAGATAATTCTCAGCTTGGATTAAAAAAAATTATAAATAAAAATAAAGTCAATAAATTCTTCGACAGTAGACACAGAGATATGTTGATTAAAATAGTCGAGAAAGTTAAAAGCCTGTTCTGGGACACAGCATTTATTATTTTGAATAATGGCTTCAATCAAATTATTTTTATTTTCGAAATCTGAAATGAACTGCCACATACCACAGATATGTTATTTTTCGTATTAAAAATATTTTCTATTGCCTCTGTCACTATTGCAATTTATGGTCATATGGAAACAATTACGATACAGAATTTAGAAAAATTCAGAGAAAATGTGTCGAAATAAATCTGCTAAAAATCAATTTAATGAATGCAAATATTAAAAGTCAATTAGCTGAATTGTTAATAAAAAGCAAATAAATTTATAAAGTAGCAGATTTTCTGGCAATTAGTTTAACAAAAATTTTATTAATTTATTGAAATACATATTAATTAAAAAAAAAAAATCAAAAATAATAAATAAAATATTAATAGTAAAAACTTAGACCTTAAAGTATCGTTGAAGAAATCAAAGTCTATTTATTGACTTTATTCACTTTTCAGTCAAAATATAATTAAGATAAATGTCTAACTTCATATGCTAAATTAATATATAGATGACGATATGCTCCCCCGTTGAAAGGAATAACTTTCAATAATTAAATGAAGGAAAATTAACAATAAATGGCATCAAGGAAGAAGATAAACTTTCTTTACTGCACGCTTAGTAACACCATTAGAAGATTTCAAAGACACACATGAATTACTCCGTCATCACCTGGATGAGTAGCTATAACTCTTGCTACTCTCCAATTTAGTGGCTGAGTGTTTTCATCCCATAGAAGTACTAAATTGTCAATTTTAATTTTTTTGCAAGTTTCTGCTTCCACTTGCTTCCTTGTTGCAGACGATTGAGATAATCTCTTGACCTACGCAACCAAAAATGTGATAATTGTTGCAATTCTTTCAAATGGGACAACTTTCACATTGAAATTTCTATAACATCTTATAGAGGAATAGCTGTTAAAGTCTCACCGATAAGAAAATGACTGGTTGGAATGGTTTTGATGATGAAAGGTTGCTGGGGATCGCTGGACAACGGTATTAGAGGTCGACTGTTTAATACTGTCTCTATCTACGTAAACAGTGAATATAACTCTTCAAAAGTGAAATGTACGTGATATGATTGTTATTTAGGAAATTTTAAAATTTTCAATTATTCGTGACATTAGTTTGCGTATTTTACCACATGAAATTTATTTCTCTTTAAAAAAGCATTAGCAACTTTCGGATATTTATGCCAAATAACACGGATCATTATATTTTCGTAATCTCATAAAATAGCGGTTAATGATGTTAATAGAATCAGTCCTTTCAATTGACTTTTGTCAATAAATCTCTTGTCTTCGTTAGAAACAAGTGCAAAGATTTATTGGTTTAAACAGTGTTCTTGATGGACCACGGACAGTGTGCAACTTATTAATAGGATGTGATACAGTTTGGAAGGTGTTTATTTATCTAAGGGAAACTCCATTATATCTAGATACATTTTTTAGAATATTAAAAATCGATTTTCTGAATAATCAGAATGAAATATTTGAAATTCTATATAAAGGTCATATAGTAACACGATTGAATCAGCATTTACTCACAAAACCTTATCGCTTATCACCGTCATATACGTCCTTACTGGCCAAATATTCTCGTTTTTAATATAAACAGATTGTAATAGTAATATTTTAAATTCCGTACGTTAATTTCATATAATTTGTTTATTGGACCTGACAGCATTCCTAAAATGTCATCTCTTTGTACTTATTTGTTAATCTTATTTTTTTTGGCCGCTTTTACTTCACGGCCACACTTCACGGTCTGATGTATTACTCGATCAATGTTTGAAATATGTCACGGCTTGTCAATAAACTATCTAGTGACATTTTCATTTAAACTTTAAAAATATTTTATTTTACTTTTTGAGACACTTGCCTAAAAAATGTTGTGTACACCTAGGCCAAATGATCTATCTCGGCCTTATCCGAAGTTTGCTTGTCCTCGGATGTGTCGTGGCCGAAAACTTCGGATTCAGGCGAGAAAGATCAACTTTACGGCCTTGATACACAAATACCTATTTTTGGTAAATTGTAGTTTTAGTAAAATTGTCGTCTCATTATATTAATTTTGCCTACATTTTTGGACTTAACAACGTATAAAACTTAATTCCTAGAAATATATTGTTTTTCTACTTTTAATTTTTTAATTTTACTTAGATTAAATATTTCTCTAATCCGTGGCTAATGCCAAAAATGTTTTAGAGGCACTTGGTTCTCCAAATCCCAACTTATTTTTTTAATCCTTTAATAATAGGGCAGGAGTGGCAATGGGGGTGGTAGAGGGGGTGGCTCATGCCAAAAAAATTTTAGAGTCCCTTGGTTCTCGTATAGACACTAAATCCAAATTTAATTTTTACTCCCTTTAATAATAGGATGGGCGGTGGCAATGGGGGTGGTAGAGGGGGTAGGGGTAAAAATTTTTGAGACGTTTCGATCTTGTATACACACTAAATCACATTTTAATTTTTTATACTCCCTTTTATAATAGTGTAGGGGTGGTATTGAGCGTGATAGTGGGAGTGGATAATGCCAAAACAAATTTTGAGACCTTGACATTTCGTACATACTCTAAATTGTAATTTTAAGGACTCTTACCTGTTTGCTTTGCCTATTTATTCACCCTATTTGCCCCCGAACCCTCCAACAGAACTAGATCAAAATATAATCTAGTTCCAGATCTCGTTATAATACATAGGTGTACCAAATTTCAAGTCAATACGAGCTCACAAAAAAGTTACAGACCGACAGACAGATTTTTTTTTTTTTTCAAATTCAAAATCTCTACATTTCATGACATTTTAAGCCTATTTCAAAAAAAATATATATATTTTTTTGCGTTACTATACTTCCACTGGACGTGAAAGTAAAATTATCTCTAAATAATATGTATCGAGTTTTATTATAACACAAGGTAAAATTGTCTTTTTTTTGTTTTAAAACATATAGTTCCTCTATGCGCTTCATTGATAAAATACATTAGCTAAGATGCCAATTCACGTCTTCATTGTTTCTTTGATGAGTTCAGAGTGACTTGCTTTTTAAAACAAGGGTAGTACTTCCGTTTAATAAGACATCTGTGCTAATATTTCCTTAAGCGTACCTTTCGTTTGATTAGTTCTTCACTTTGTATATTAAACAAACCATAAAGTTTTAAAGGATGTAACAAAAAATTGTGGAAGATTTATTACAATGATTCAACGGACTTGCGATAACATATTTTTCCATTTTAGTTTATATAAATTATTATTTTTTGAGAGAGGGGCTAAAAGAAAGGATTTTATTGAGGGATTATATGAAAATTGAACTGTATACTGAAGATATCAAAGTTTTAAATAATGTAAAAAAATAAAACAATTCGTATTGTTAAATTCACATTAAAAAATGTTCACACATAAACTTTGAATCCACTTTAGTCCTTCACTCGACATGTTTAGAGTTCTTAGACTTAACAGGATCACTGACTTGACCTGGGAGGTGGTTAAAATATATATAAAAAATGTCTATTAACCCTCCATAATGAGATAGTTGTTACCAGCTTACGTTTAAGAAACTTTGTTGCTATCTGTTATAAACAATTTCATATAGCAATCGCAAGCTGTTATACCTATGGCATTGATACCATTGGAAGCTCTGAAGTAAATCCAGTTGATCGTCTAGAAAGCTTGGGGTAGTAAGACTATCTGAAGTTGTTCTTTTCAGTGAAATAATCACTCTCAAATGGTTGAAACGGTTGTAATGCATTTAAACCTTACAAGACAAGAATTAATTATTATTGAGGAAAATAATCGACTCCTAAAAAATTTAATCAAAAATATATTTAGAATTTTTATTTACGGACTTTAATTTGATACCTTACGTGACAGTTTTTGAATATTACAAATCAATATATCATTCGCTATTCTGGATTTTCAAATACTCTGGGACACTCGGAAGATCAAGCCGAAACTGACGGTTCTTATTTTTCTAAATCGGTTAGCCCATTTATCTGAAAAGGCTTGAAAAATGGCATTCAATTGCTTGAAAAATAATAAGACCAAAAAAGACGGAAACGTCAGCACTAGTAGGAAAGAAAACTGGTATGTCCAAAAGAAGAAACTCATCTACTGAAGAAAGCACTAATACTAAACGCAACAAACTAGAAGTAAGTAAACAGTGGGTAATACATGTGAAAACAACAAATCAGAAGATCGTCAACTTACTAGGAAGAGGCCAAGAATACTAGTAACGCACGGCAAGAAAGAGAAGAACATAGTAAACAAATCCGAAATACCGAAATCAGAGACAGATGAAACAATCGACTCAGATAAGGAACAACTCATTATTATTTTTTAAAATATTTGAAATTGTTATTTTTAATTAATTTATTAAATTATTTACATGTGGTAAGGTGATGCCCTGCATCCGCATTTTGGGGTTTCAACCTGCTTCACCAGCTCTCGCCATTCACCTCTGTCCTCCGTCTTTCTACTCCAATTTCTCACTCTCATAACAGCAAGCCATCTCTAACATCATCTAACCATTTTGTTCTAGCTTTCTTCTTGCTTTCTTTTCTGCAGGCTTGCAATCCATTACTTTTCCAACTTCTTTCTCTCATTCTTTATATGCCCTAGTCATTATAATCATTCCGCTCTAACAAATCGTATTATATCTGTCGCCTCTACAAATCTATCATGTCATGGCACATCCTGACATTCCATTTGATTTGTTCTTGTTATAGACCATATATTTTACTTAGGCTTTTATTCCCAATAATTTTAAGGTGTATTTCATAATTTTTTGTCAAGATGCACGATTCACAATCATATGTGACAACAGGTCTTGTGATGGCGTTATGAATTTTTAATTTACGTTCTTTCATTAGAGTTGTGCTGTTATTATTTTCATCAATTGGCAATCCAAGGTATGTAAAAGTTATTGAAACTGATATTCTCTGATGTTGAGATTTTTTTCATTGTTTTTAATATTTCTATTACGATGCATATATTTCGTTTTAGCCTGATTTATTTAGAGATTTTTCTTTTGGGCCTCATAATTCAGTGTTGTAAAAGTTTTCTTTAACTGCTAACAGCTAAAGCAAAAAGTTCAAGAGAATTTGAGTGCACTAGAAGAAACCAATTCTGTAGATGTCGCTGCTACCTGGACACAAATTAAAGACAGTTTAAAAAGTGCGAGTGAGGAAATTCTTGGCACTGCAGCAAGTAAAAAACAGGAGGACTGGTTCAATAATAATGAAGCTTTTATACAAGAACTTCTTGACCGCAAACATACTGCCTTCCAAAACGCTGTCAACCACCCCAACGACTCGTCAAAAGCAGAAGCTTTTACCCAATCTAAGTATGAAACGCAACGCGAAATCAGAAGAATAAAGAACGAGTGGTGGGCAAGCAAGGCCAGAGAAATTCAAAGGTACGCTGATTCACACGACTACAGGAATTTCTTTCAAGGAGTAAAAGCAGTGTACGGCCCCAGTCGGAAAAATATGTGTCCTATTAAAGATTTAAATGGAAATCTCCTCAAAGAAGACCAGGAAATAAGAGCCCGCTGGAAAGAACACTACTCTAACATTCTTAACCAGCAAAGTCAAGCCGATCACGATATTATAAATCTTATCCCTCAATATGACACCTTCGAAGACTTAGATAAACCACTAACAATGGAAGAGATCTTAACCGCCATTGGGCAGCTAAAAAATAACAAATCTCCCAGCGCCGACTCACTCCCAGCTGAGATCTTTAAAGCTGTGTCGTCAGAGCTCATACCCTACCTCAAAAAACTGTTTGATGTCGTGTGGGAAAGTGGTCAAGCTCCGCAGGAGTTTCGTGATACACTTTTAATCAACCTCTTCAAAAACAAAGGGAGCGCTGCGGAGTGTGGAAATTACAGGGGTATAGCTCTCCTGGCTGTTGGAGGGAAGATACTCACTAAAGCGATGGCAAATAGGCTAACACGTGTTATGGAAAAGTTACTTCCTGAAACACAGAGTGGCTTTAGACCAAACCGAGGTACATCGGATTTGATCTTCACACTTAAACAGCTTCAAGAAAAAGCACTCGAACATCAAGGAGAAATTCACATGGCCTTCATCGATTTAACCAAGGCGTTTGACTCGGTGGACAGGGAAGTGCTCTGGAAAATTATGTTCCGCTTAGGTATCCCTAGAAAATTTGTGGAAGTATGTCGCAGTCTACATACAAACAACAACGCCCAGGTTATGTATAACAATGAGGCAACCGAACCTTTCCAAACCCTCACTGGAGTTAGGCAGGGATGTGTCCTGGCACCCCTACTCTTTAATTTGTTTACCACTGCTCTAACAATTATTGTTGACAACAAACTGACAGTCAGAGGAATAGGTCTCAGATACCGTTTTGATGGCGGTCTCTTTAACATAGGGCGCTTTAGAGCTTTCACGAAGACACGCACACGATTCATTTGTGATCTCCAGTATGCGGATGACTGTGCACTTTTAGCCTCTACGCCGGAAGAGCTTCAAGAACTTTTAGATGTGTATGCCCAGAGCTATGATTCCTTGGGACTTAAAATCAACATTGGAAAGACTAAGATTATGTCAACTCCTCATCAAGTGAACCAAATAGACATTACACTTAACGGAAATTCTCTTGAAGTGGTGGATCAGTTCAATTACTTAGGCAACGTTGTTAATGACAAAGCAAACATGGACAGCGAGATTCGCAATAGAATTAACGCTGCATCTAGAGCACTCTGGGGACTTAGAGAGAGAGTATTTGACAACCACGACCTTGCTTTGTCAACGAAAATGGCTGTCTACAGAGCAGTTGTCATTCCAACACTGCTATATGGATGTGAAAGCTGGGTCACTTACCGTCGTCATGTGAAAGAGTTAGAACGTTTTCAGCAAAGACACCTCAGAAGTATGATGAAAATCCGTTGGTTCCATCACATATCAAACGTGGAAGTACTCAGGAGAGCAAACAGCCTTCCAATTGAGGTGCTTATTTCAAGAGCACGCCTAAGATGGGCAGGTCACGTTCATCGTATGCATGATAACCGCCTTCCTAAATGTACACTTTATGGTGAATTGCTAAGCGGTAGAAGAAGGCGTGGCGGTCAACGAAAGAGGTTCAAAGACGCCCTCCATGAAAATCTAAAATCCTGCGGTATTGCAGACGAGCAATGGGAACAACTTGCAGCGGACAGAACCGAATGGCGAGGAGTTGTGGCCAGCTATCAAGGAAATGTTGCTGCAAGAAGGCCGAATCCAAGACCTAACCAGGTCTATGTTTGTCCTGACTGCGGTCGACATGTGCTCTCCCGAATTGGCCTCTATAGCCATAGTCGTGTGCACCGTAGATGAATGGGAATTACAATAGACTACACCTTTTACTTGTTTTTTATTGTACACAATTTATCGACTGTAACATTTTTATACTCGGACTCGAGTAACGGCTAATAAAAAATAATAATTGCCACACAGCATAAGTGCCGATTTGAATGCTCTGTGTTGTAATTATTCCATGTGGTCAACGTATTTGATAGCTGCTTGACATACATACATACATAGACTGAAAATCTCATGAATTTTCTTGGCGTATTGCAGTGGCATAAAAAGTATAAGTTGAACCAAATTGTTGAAAAAAATTCTTCTGAAACAAAATGAAATATTCATGTAACATAATATAACATCACGAAAATGAACTTTAAGGCCTGTCACTAAAGAACACTACACTGATCATATATATCATAAAATTTAAAGTAGACTCGAACACCCTGTATGTTTTATTATTTTTAATAAAATAGATAGGATAGGTATAAAATGAATTGTTTGTAACGAGGTAGAATTCTTGTTGAACTCGCTCATAAATTTAATGTCTTTAAATGGAATTTTAAAGCGAATATGCAGAAAGCAGGAGCACATCAAACATGAAAGAGAGCTAAACTTTTTTCCGAGCTGAGTGAATATACTGACCCTTGGCTTGTTTTAAATAAAAAGTACTAACTGTGAATGCTCTTTTCGCTGCAAGCTATACATCCTATTTCTAATTAGCATATACGGCCAAACGAGCTGATGAAAATTAGTTTTGATCATCTCGATTTTTAATGAATTAATGGATTTGTTAGAACGTATTTCAGTGTCAGTTCCATTTTTTAATTGTCCTCGATATGATGTACCGATGCTTGTTCCAGTCAATAGTAATTTTTTGATTAATTACAATGACCAATCAAATATTTATGAACATTAAAAATAATCAAACATTCTTCATGCCTGGAACAAAATAAAGTCCATTAATTAGTTAATTAATTACTACTGGTTCAGTGATGATATCCTGGGGCAATAACACGTGTACAGTTCGTACCAAATCTACTTTTAAATTCAATAATAATATTTATGCCGCGTTTTTGCCTAAGACTTCAAAGGTGTGATTGAAAAAAATCGACTGGTAGTACAGTTGGCTAGCGCCACTATCGCTCTTAGGTTGGAGTCCCAACCTAAATACGGACGCGTAGATGATTATATAATCGATTGTAAATTGATCTTTTATTTGGTTTGATTTGGTTTAATAATGTACGGTAGGCATTGCAGTCACTCCTGTGAAACACGTTCTCAAATGGCGCATGACAGAGGAATAAGGGATAAGGAATGTAGTTGCTTATAAAATGTATTGCCCCATTGTACCATGATATGAACTGTTTATGTTCCTCTTTTTTTATCTTTGTTTCCAGAGTTCATTTCAGTCCCTACTCGCTTATACCATTGCGCTTGTTGATTCATGGCTATCTCAATTGTTGTAGATTGTAGATTGTTTGACGGGTCGCTTTTCTCTGAGTAGCCTTACTAGCCGCGGTAAACAGAGGTGAATATGAGATATCACGGCAAAAAAGATGTAACCCTTCTAGGTAATGTAATGTAATTATACCTCCATTTATGTTAAGGATTAGGATTTCCCGTTCAGTAACCTATTTAACTAGACTAAAATTTCCTGTATTTCATTCTATTTTGAACCATTGTTTGATAATGACGTAAGGTCGAAACTGCAGTCACAACAACACTGTAAATATAGTGGTAAAAAACATAGTAGTGTGTTCCTAATTTCAGTATACTAAAAAATTTAATGATAGAAGTTTGTTTCTAAGAAAAGATACTTACCGGACTCTATCTATAGAACAGCGATGTTTCTTCATATTATCAGTGTAGAAATTTAACTAATTAGTATTATACTGTTTAGTGCCCAGAATGGTCTTAAAATTGATATCCTTTTACTAATCTAATGTTCTATAATATGCCCTAGAAACTGACTAACATCTAGGTATATAGATGCGAATCGAGGTCTTCAAAGTACCAATTCTATTTCAATTTTCACTCAATTGCCAAATACTACACCTTAGATGCGTTTTTTTACATTTGATTTACCGTAATTACTTTGTTACAGAAGCTTTGGGAACTGAATGGCACAAAGTGGAGGGTAATTTCTTTTTAGTGTATTTTGAACGTTTGAAAAATTGAGTTGATAATGAAAAATGTATACTTTTACACCATTGAACACCATTTTGTTAAACATATTTATTGTGAAAATATAAAGAGCGTTCTGTAATGTTGTCCAACCCTGTACATAAAGATTTAATGTTAATGTAACGTTAAAGATAAAGAATGGCTTCGAATATTTAATCACCTTCTCTCGCATTATCCTAATTGTAGAATTTTAATAATCTTGATCTTCTGCTGACGATGACGGCACTATTTAATCCATTAATTTGTAGCTCGTCTTCCGTTAATACCCTTTCTCTCCATGTTTCTCATTGGCTTCTAATAAAGAAAAAGACAAAGCCTGCTCTGTTTTCCACATACAATGCAAACAGAAACTATAAAAAAGGCCCCGATATTTGCTTACACACCAGAGATTATGAGCTCTTAAGGTATCGATTGTCAGTTATTAACTATTCATCCCACTTAAATCAAGTGAGGCAACAATTACATTCTCAAAATGTGATGTTTTCAGTAAACTATCTTGGTAAAATGCAGGAGAAAATTAATAATTGGATGCCAATAAAGCATCAGGAAATTAAAAATTACTATTTTTGGGTTTCTGTAAAAAAATCGAAATATTTTTAGATTTTTGTCTTAAAAGAAAAATAGGTGGTTTATTATCTCATTTTTAACAAAAAACGTATATCCTAAAATTATTACTTTACTTATTGTTACAATGTTATAAATGCTTTAACCGCCCTCCAGATCACCCGAATGAGAGGGTCATTCTTTAAATGTTGGAAATCTAGATTTGTGTGAGTAAAAAAACGGGGCTGTACAGTTCATAGTGGGATCCGAACCATTTCTTGGGGTCATTTATAATTGAAGGTTACTTTACATGGGGCTTGAACCCACCTCGCTAGGTATGCTCTGAGAGAAAACAACTTCTACTTCTAAAATACTTTTATTAATGTACAAGAGAGAACCAGCTAACCACTTCAAACTTTTGCCACATAAAATAAAAGCAAGTGCGTACCATATTCTTTTCCAACAATAATTTATTTCAGTTTATAACTACTATAGAAATAATTAAGACAAGGTGAGATGGCCACTTGCTGCAAAAATAATTGTTATAAAATGAAACCATATAAGGGATAAAGAAAATGTGAAAAGTGCATAAACTAGAATAAACCAAATAGATTAGATATCGTGTTCCTACTTTTGGAATTGATAAAGGCTTTTCATTAGTACCCCGTCTTTAAAATAAATCTTTTGATACTTTTATTTCAGATATTTTGCAATAAATATTTGAGCACAGACATTAACGTACAAAAGTGACTATTTCAGAGTCATCTTCCATGTATTTTGATCCCATAGATTAAATAGGTTTAAATCAAGGTTTTCTGTGACCAGTTCGTTGTGGTCATTCCATTCAATATATCAATGGAGATGCGAATACTCAGATGTCTGATCATCATTATTCTGCTTTGGTGAAAGCCCGACAAAAGTGTCATCAGCAACAAGGATTTATTGTCACCAATATTCTTTGCTATTTTTAGTGAGCATGTATGTGATTTGTGCTAGAAAACTGGCATGTCAGTATAGCAGTAGGTGAATCTGAGATTTCTAACTAGAAGTTTGCAGATGGTATAACTTTAATTGTAGCAAGCAAAGATGAGTTCATACACACTCGACACTCTTCAAATAGTAAAGCTGTATACAGTATAAGATCAAAATATGATAATTATGATTGCAGGCGGAGCAAATGGCAGTCACCCAAACATGTTACGGATGGCTCAGTGTGAGATAGTAAAGATAGAGGCTGCTAATGATAGCAATATTGTTAGCTTGCTAACGAGCGAAATTTGAAGTGCCAGGAATATAATTAAAAAAAAACAGCCTTGCTAACGCCTTAGGTTGGGTTAGGTTAGGTTGAAATGTGAGTGGGTCTATACCAGACCCTCCACCGCGACCAATCGGTCTATTGTGGCTCACTCCTAATTTATATTTCACCCAATAGGTTCAGCCCTTTATTAAAGCCGATAACCTTGGTGGGTGAGTGATTGTCCAAGTCCTCAGGCAAAAGTGGACCTTTGCTAAATAATGAGAATCAGATTCTTTCTGCAGCGGGACAGGTGCACAGGACATGCCTTGCCGTTCCATCTCCCTCTAGACACAGACGGCATTCGGTATTTTCCACCAGTCCAAGTCTGTGTAGGTGATGAATTAATCTACAGTGCCCAGTGTATAAGCCGATTAGAGTGCTTAGGTGTAACCTATTCAACTCTAACAGTATTTTAGCTCTTGATTTCAAAGGATGTGTAATGAATTTCTTCGAATTAGCTAATCCTGGTAGTTGATACCAGTGGTAGAGAGTCTTGCTCTTGGCCCAGTCTAGGATATTTGTTTTGGCAGTGCTTGAAGATATGCCAAGAACTGGTTTTGGTCCTATAAATTTTGATGCCGCTCCCTCTCTAGCTTGGCAATCGGCAATTTCATTGCCCTCCAGCCCAGAGTGGTCAGGCACCCAGATCAGAGTCAGTTTGTTGTTCTTACCCAATTGGATTAGAGCTTTCTGGCAGTTACACACTGTTTTAGAATTACAGTAATAAGATCCATGAGCTTTAAGGGCTGCTTGGCTATCTGAGAAAATCTTTATTGATTTGTGTCTAGGGTGCGTTGATTCTAACCTCCGTACACACAGTTAAATGGCATATATTTCAGCCTGAAAAATTGTCGCGGTATCACCCAGGCTCGAGGTGCTAACGCCTCAAGTCTCTACATTTATTCTTCTACCTCAGAAAATTTGACTGTTAGAGAGGCAAAAATGTGATTCTATAGATAGTTCTTACCAATAAGAATGCCTTCTAAAATGACCCGCAGCATCATACTCTCCAGCACCCATATGTGGCTATATTAATACTCATTTGAATGTACCCTATATTTGTATATTACCGAAACAGAAATATTCATATACATTTGAGTGCATATTTGCTAAAAGTAAATTTTTAAT
This sequence comes from Leptura quadrifasciata, assembly GCA_963675555.1. NCBI lineage: Eukaryota > Metazoa > Arthropoda > Insecta > Coleoptera > Cerambycidae > Leptura > Leptura quadrifasciata. The sequence continues at coordinate 145,110,674 of OY776674.1, read as the reverse complement.
TCTACTAATCTTGTTCCTGTGAAGACTGCGTTTATTCTAAATTTTCGAGATCTTTATCTCTTAAAAGTTTGGATATTAATGTAAATAAATAAATTTTTTTCAAAAAAATATTAGTAGATTACATTTTGGCCGCTATATTGTTATAAATAAGCTTAGTTTATAGACAATGGGCATGTTGCATATCATTATAGTTTTTTAGTAACCTACTGTATAATAAAATATTAGTCGAATTCCCATTTAATCTAATTTTATACAGCCCTGACTGATTTTTGGGAAAAATTGTTCTTTTATTATTTAGATCTCGTGTCTTAAATCATTGTTAGATGTAATACATTTTTGTTTATTCGTCTAATAATGCAAATGATGTTTAATATATTAGTTTATTTATAAATTCGGTGAAGCGGTAATATATTGTATACCAATTATTATAAATGCATTTGCGCATTTGTAAGATTCAGTCAAATTCGTGATTTCAAGACTGTTATAATTATTGTTTAATTGTTTTATTGAACCTGAAACTGATAATTTTATTTTAAGTACCTATTTTGATATACAATATTTAGCAGAACTGCTAAAATGAAATATTCCAATAATGAAATGAGTATCTTTTGTATTCGCACTCTCATTCATTTTTATTTTGAGTAGTGTTATTTTTGAACGATTTCATAGTTTCCATAATTTTCCATATATTACCTTCAAACAATTTTAGTAAAAGGCATCAATATTGATTATAATTATACAAGGGTGTATTTTATACTAGCACTAATTCAGGACATTTCAAAGTGAATTTTCTCCAAATGGAACACTCTGTATATTATTGTATTTTTGAATTAGCACGTTAATTCTCTATGATTTTTGTGAATAATATCCTATACAGCAAATCGATATTTCCAGAGATATTTTTACTTTTTCATTAAAAACCGTTAAATTATAATACTTTTCATTTTGTACTGATCTAGTAGCCATGATTTTGACATAAAATAAGAATAATAGAAAGTTATCTTATTGACGTTTAATTATTAACTATTATGACAAAGTATTTACACTTATTTTAAGTTATAAATTAGTTTAAAATTCGAACTTTCCAATAATGATTTTTTCGAGAGAAGAAATGGTCGATATGGTTTATGAGAAAAAGGAACGAACAAAAAATGTAGTAAATGAAGGAAGCACAACAGTCATACTGTTGAGCGTGATTGAAGATCCTCATCGCAGTATAAGAGAATCGGCAAGAGAAAATGATATAAGCCGATATTCAGTCCATCGAATCCTACAAAAAAACAAATTTCATCATTACCACGTTGAACTGATTCATAGGGATTATGAAAACCGAATACAATTTTGTCAATGGACAATACAAAAAATAGGACAACAAAAAAATTTTTTGACTTTGTTTTGTTTTCCAATGAAGCATTGTTTCATAAAAATGGACATGTTAATCGTCATAATTTTCATTATTACGACATGCATAACCTATCCTTACATCTCACGAACAAATGGCCAAACAAAATGGTTGTTTAATGTTTGGGGAGGAATTGTTGGAGATTATGTGATAGGACCATATTTTTTTATGGACGGGTTAATTGTCAAAATTTGGAACTTTTGCAAGATGGCTTGGAAGAATTACTGGAGGATGTCTCCAGGGATATTAGGGAGAGAATGTGGTACCTCCATGATGGAGCACCTGTCCAACACATTGCAGCTATTCAAACATTTAAACGACGCTTTTTCAAATGGTTAAACAGAAGAGGAGGACCCATAGCAGGCCTGCCAGAAGCTCTGAACTTGCCTTTGTGGGGCTATGTTAAGGAGTAAGTACACAAAGCTCCTATACGCTCCTCCTGCACAAGAGAAAATATGAAAGAAAGAATAAGGGAAGTTTTTCAGGAAATTGCTGTAGATATTTTAAGAAATGCCAGTAGATCATTCGAAAATCATCTACAGAAATGCATATACATACTGGGAGGCCACTTTGAACAGTTCCAATAAACACTAGGTATTATTTATTTCATTAAATTAGGTTTAGAATAACATTGAATTTTAAAATACTGTCAATTTTTGTATTACTTAATATCATATTTTCTGTTAATATTATTTATGTCAACTTTTTTGTAATATTAAACAATTAAGTATTTATAAAGTTTTAAGATAGACTCAAATGTGATTTAATTAAACTACGAAAAAATATTACTTTCAATTATTATTCTGACTTTATGTCAAAATCATGGCTACTAGATCAGTGCGAAATTAAAAGTATTGTAATAAAAAAAAAGTAAAAATACCTCTGGAAATATCGATTTTTAGATATTATTCACAAATATCGTAGAGAATGAACATGCCAATTCAAAAATACGATAATATACAGTGTCCATTTGAAAAAAAAAAGTAAAAAATTCACATTGAAATGTCCTGAATTTGCGCTAGTATATAATACACCCGTATAATTATAATCAATATTTGGTCATTGTGTCGTTGTAGTACATCCCTTGTCTACATAATTGCAAAATAAATCTTCTTAATTAATAGTAATACATACGCTGCGAATTAATTTGTTAAACGTTGTTCCAATCAAAATTTTCATAGTTTTGCGAATAACTCGGCGACGCCACGTCAAAAACAAAAAATCTGAAGGTCGCTGGAAAGGTAATTTTACATTGAATTGATATGTGTAAAAATATATAGGGTGTTCCGCCTAAAAAAAATTACCTCGAAGATGCTCCGCTGTAGCGAGTCACCCTGTATATTTCAAAATATTTATAAAATGTGAGCATTTTGACACTATACCACTTTCATAAAAATATAATTCTCTAAAGTCTTCTAATAAGGCCCATATTGGATTTAATAAATAAACACCACAGAAATTAGAAATCCCCAATTCCAGAAACTAGGGCTTGTGCGGAAGGGGTTACACATTGAAAAAACGCGGACATACAACCATTTCCTCCGACATTGCTGGAGCCAGGATTTGAACCCGGCGGTGCGATGTGCTTTTGATTAGTCGCGATTGCCACAATTACAATTACAATTTAAAATTCTTTATTCAAATATATGTGACATGTCATTTTTATATTGTATTTTCTATATCATTTATTTCAAGTATTTACATAGGTAGAAAACACCCGGCGCGTTACATTTTGCTAATAGCAAAGAAACGGGGCGGGGGGCTGATGTCATCCAAACATGATAACTACAATATAAATTTAAATTAAAAATGTTATTTTGTTTTTCCAAAAGTTCAAACTAATTATCAAATTTTGTGTACCCAAAGGGTTTTTGAAGATGAAAATAAAAGAGATTCTTGCTAATAAAAATTAATTTAGGGGAAAATTTACAGGAAACTTAAAATAAGAGAAAACCTGTTTAAGAAAAATATACAGGGTGTTGCATCATGAGAGGGACATAGCTTAATAGGAGGTAGAGAACATCAGTGGTAACCGGAACTTCCCATAGAAATGTCTCATTGGGCCTTCATTACAAAGTTACAGGGTGTTAAATAATTTTTGGCCAAACCTGTTTTTTGTCATAACTTTGACAGGGAATGAAATAGCGGATTCATATTTGGTACGGCTAATGTACTAATGAGCCCCAAGAGGTACATGTATAAAAAAAAATATATCCAGGTCCGGACTCACTATAATTTATGTTTCTTCTTTGCATCAATGAAACATCACCCTGTATATATTTTTTTGAAATTTCGATACGATATTCGAAAAGAGCAAGAAAAAAACAAACAAAATGGCCTATTTCATTTTTTTGTTACACCTTCGTGGTTATTTAAATACGTTGTTAAACGTGCAAGAAAATGGATTACAGAACCCTATTAAATGAGAGGCACGTGAAATAAATAGTTTTATAACTAAAATTTGCAAAAATTCTATTGAGCCTAGGTGGTCTGGGTGAATCCTAATTCCGGCACGTTTTAAAGGTCCATTTTGGTAAAAAACTGTGGTCCTAATAAGTAATCGGGTATGAAATAACAAAATTTTTAATCAATCACAGTAGGCTTGTTCAAAGTGACAGATAATAAAAAGAAATCTCCTAAACAGTTGAATAATTAAACATAATAATACATTGAATAATTGTTTGTTAGTAATTTAATGTGTCAATAATCCGCATTTAGTTAGTGAAAACTTGTGAAAATATTTTAACTATGCCAGTAAAATTTACAAACGTGGAATATGCTGACATAATATTCATCTATGGTTTCTGTAATGAAAATGGTAGGTCGGCGGAAAGAGAATATCGGCTGCGTTTTCCTGGTCGTCGATACCCTAATCATAAAACCTTTAGTACGGTGTTCCAGTATGCAAGACAACACGGAAAGTTTCCTACTTCTGGAGCGTGTTTTACAACAAGGTGTGCAGGAACAAAACAATATTATAAACGTAGTTCAAGAAAACCCAAATATGAGCACTAGACGAATCAGTTTGGCAACTGGTATTCCTCATTGGCGAGTATGGAGAACCCTAAAAAGAGAACGTTACCATCCATATCATATACAGCAGGTACAGCGTCTTCAACAAGGCGACGATATCCCCCGCCTGGCATTTTGTCATTGGTTGTCTAACCATCGCCCAGTCATTTACAGAACCTTATTTACGGATGAGGCACAATTTACAAGGGATGGAGTAAACAATTCACGAAATAATCATAAATGGGCACAGGAAAACCCACATGCGGTACGCCAACGCCGTTCGCAACACAGGTTTTCTGTAAATGTTTGGGTCGGACTTGTAAATAGACATTTGATAGGGCCACATTTTTTTGAAGAGAGATTGAATGGTGAAATTTACTTTGATTTTCTTCAAAACATTTTACAGAATATGTTAGAAAATATCGGTATAAGAGGCATGTTGTTTCAGCATGATGGGGCCCCACCACATTTTAACCTTCAAGTAAGAGAACACTTAAACAATGTGTATCCTAATAGATGGATTGGACGCGGGGGTTCACATGAATGGCCACCAAGATCTCCTGATTGTAACCCTTGTGATTACTTTTTATGGGGCCACTTAAAAACGAGGTTTATAACATTGAAATTGAAAGTAGACAACATTTAATCCAGTGCATCGTTACAACCTGCGACGAAATACGGAATAATCCAGAAATGATACGTCGAGCAATTGGTGACCTTTCTAAACGCGCAAGAAAATGCACAGAATGTGGGGGAGGACATTTTGAAAATTTACTTTAGTGTCAATTACGTTTTATTTTTAAACACATTTAGTTATTGTTTTGTTATTTATTGTTAATTGAATGGAAAATATTTTATTTATTTAGATTTTAGTTTGTTCTCTTTTCCAATTTTTATTAAGTATAAAATGTTGATGGTTTTCTTGATCAAAGTAACTGGTTGCTTAGGCCTAAATGGTTTAAATTATCTGTCACTTTTATTCTTTGAACAAGCCTACTGTGATTGATTAAAAATTTTGTTATTTCATACCCGATTACTTATTAGGACCACAGTTTTTTACCAAAATGGACCTTTAAAACGTGCCGGAATTAGGATTCACCCAGACCACCTAGGCTCAATAGAATTTTTGCAAATTTTAGTTATAAAACTATTTATTTCACGTGCCTCTCATTTAATAGGGTTCTGTAATCCATTTTCTTGCACATTTAACAACGTATTTAAATAACCACGAAGGTGTAACAAAAAAATGAAATAGGCCATTTTGTTTGTTTTTTATTGCTCTTTTCGAATATCGTATCAAAATTTCAAAAAAATATATACAGGGTGATGTTTTATTGATGCAAAGAAGAAACATAAATTATAGTGAGTCCGGACCTGGATATATTTTTTTTATACATGTACCTCTTGGGGCTCGTTAGTACATTAGCCGTACCAAATATGAATCCGTTATTTCATTCCCTGTCAAAGTTATGACAAAAAACAGGTTTGGCCAAAAATTATTTAACACCCTGTAACTGCGTAATGAAGGCCCAATAAGACATTTCTATGGGAGGTTCCGGTTACCACTGATGTTCTCTACCTCCTATTAAGCTATGTCCCTCTCATGATGCAACACCCTGTATACATGGTTAAAAATACACCGATTATATGTGTGTGACAAAAAAGAAAAGAAATTAATGGTTTTGTTATATTTACAATTTTAAATTATAAGGTTTTATTTACAATATGTACATATGATTTTCATTATTTATAAGATTGCTTCTCACAATGAAATTGCATGACTTCGCTAAAATTATACGTCTTAAAACTATCATTACCTATCTCTCCGAATAAATCGGAAGATTTGCATGTATGAACTTATGAGTGTGTTCAATATTATGATGTTCCCGTGTATCTACCATATGAGTGGCAAGCGGGGATTGATGTATCTTATATTTAAAGAATTTTTGAGCAGTCTCTATAATATAATCCCTAATCATCTCGCGCCTTAACCCACTCGGCTATCGACCAGACAAGAAGATAGAAGTATAATTAATTGCGAAATTATTTTTTATTATTCGTAGATATCAAACAATGATTTATATCTCAAATGGATCCTCAATTGCTTAAATAATGGTTGTTACCCTCAATATTTGTGAATGAAAATGTTGTATTTATCTACAATAACGAAACACTTTGTTATTATTATTATTATCAATGTATACAGTCGTTCGAATCTATATTACTATAAATTATATTATTTCTTGAATTTTCTTAAGGGGAGAATGATAAATTAAATTTTGTCTTTTTTATCCGAATTGCATTTCAAAGCACGAAAGAATGGTGAGGTGTTTGACACAGTCAAACGGAGAGTTGTTCCTTGATTCCAAAGCTTTACTTCTAGAGCGAGACGCTTCGTTTCAAGTCGACAATCTGAGTGCATGGATTAAAACAGTTCTAAGAAAGATGTGTAATGAATGCGGTGCTGACTTGAGACTAAGACCATTGATTCACCGGCTCACGGAAGGGAACAGGCGAGATCAATACAAACTGAAACCTCGTGGTGGCCGTACCGTGGTGTGAGGCAGGTTAGGGAAGTCTGCCTGCCCTTCTTATAACTGCACTCTGCTGCAGTCTTTGCTTCCTTCCGCTCCCCTTGGCCTCAGGCCTTCGAACCTACTCACTTGCCAAGAGGTAATATTAGTTGGCATAAATACACCGAAGATAATTCAAAGTCATGCCGAGGATTTATTGTCGCTTTCTTGAGGATGAAAACATCTCTGCAACCTCTTAGACGATTAGAGCAAAGCCATTATCTTCTCGTTCCAATTAGCCTGAAATTGTGATTCCGAAAGATAATAATTTTGTTTGTATCTTGTTGCGCTCGAAACAGTTCAAATATTAATATTCAAGTACATTTCTGAGCACGTTTTAATTTTGGGTCATTACAGGGTGCAAAACAACAATAGAATTAATAGAATATAGTCGACTGTTTTTTTTTGTTTACTTTATAATGCACATTTTGTAACACTTTATAAATGTATATAATTATGAGCTTTTATATCAGAAAAAATAGTTAATAATTTATTAATTTAGAGAATGGCACAAAATTTTGTTAGATAGAGATATTGTACACTATTAAATAAATAATAAATAAATAAATAACGCCTATATTTGTGTTCCTTATAATGTAATATAAGTTATTATTTATTGTGATGGAGACGTTCGATTACTGGTTCTTCCACGCAACCATCAACATTATTCACATTATTTGAAAATAAAGCACAAATAAAAGGTGTAAAGGGGTAGGGGCCTTTGTAGTAATAGATATTTTTTTACATTTTTTCGAAATAAAACAATGCTGAAGCAAATGTTGTTGTCAGGGAAAATTTATTATAGACATTCGTAGCATTATAGGAGAAAAATGTTTGGAATTGGGTGGTTCTATGCTTAGGAACAGTTTATAGATTGCAGTGTCGGCGGGGAGTTGCGACTATGCATGTTTGAGCCTCTCACTAGCTTACTGTACACTTGTACACATATGTTGGTTCTTGATGTAAGTTTATTTTGAATGTTAAGCACGGTAAACGAAGTAAGGACCTTTCGTGTAATAGGAGCCAACTTGACTCTGCAATTTTCGCGGAGATATGATTAAACTTCCTAAGAATATAACAGTAACGAATACAGGAATTCTAATTTTTTTATGCGCTTAAGCGAGTTAGTGCAGGCCAATAGAGTACACCACAGTAGGAAAGTGTCGACAATATCAAGGAATCACAGAGCTTGAGTTTTGATACGGGGTATAGTACATCTTTATGCATATAAAAAGTTTTAATCTTACCATAGGATTTTTTAATTAAGTAGTTGACATTATTTGTAAATTTGAGCTGCGCATCAAAATAAATACCCAAGTTTTATGTATGTATAACTGGTGGTTGAGAGGTGAGCGCATTGCCTCTCACCCAAAATTTCGGGTTCGATCCCCGTTCGTCGCAGTGGAAAATACTGTGAGAGGGATTTTTACACTATACACGGATACTGGGTGTGTGTCCCTTGTCTCTAAATGTCTAGCCCCCTCCCACACAAGACTCTTCTAGAGCCCTCCGGGATAAAGGGGGTCGTAATTTCTTGTGTTGTTATTATATTATATTATTTATTATTTTACATTCTTGTTTGGCAGTTAACTTTTCTCCATTTATGAAAACATTGAACAATGGATGATTCTCTATTAAAATATATTGAGTACCAAAGACTAATAACTCGGTTCTCTTTTTCATTCAGAATTAAAGTATGAGCTCTTGAAACATCAGTAATAGTATTAAAATCGAAATAAACATTATTTAGTGCAGTACCAATTTCAATAAAGTTGATTGAAAGATAAATTTGAGTATCGTCAGCGTGTTGATGGGCATTGCATGTTTGGACAAAATTGCTGAAGTCAGAGGTATAGATAGCAAATAGAAATTGGCCCAAAGTACTGCCTTGAGGAACACCAGAATCAACGGATTTGAAACTGAAAAACAGGCCATTATTTATAATACGTTGGTATATATAACCTAAGTAGTTTTGAAAAAATAGTAAAGCCTGCACTTATGCCAAAATATTTAAGCTTTTTGCATAAAGTCTATGTTGATTCAAGGTATCAAATGCTTTACTACAGAGTAACCAGATTAAGCAAGTATTATATTTTCTACGTTTGCTCTAAAAGTGTCGTCTGCAATGTGGGCTAATGCAGTGGTTATACTATGATTAGCTCCAAAACCTGATTGAATAGACGGTAGTAAACTTTTACGTATTAAGTATTTGTTTAACTGGCCTGTCACTAGTCTTTCAGGCACCGTCAAAGTAGGCAGAATACTAGTAGGTCTGAACTGAGTTACGGTTACCTAAACAGTGTTTCGGCAGAATTACATCTGCCATCTTAAAGCTCTCACTGATAGCTCCCTACTGCTACTTCTACTTGCTCGAACTGTAGTTCAGTACGTGCAGCAAGTAACAATAGTAGGCAGATATCAGCGAGTGACTGAAGATGGCAGATGTAATTCTGCCGATCCATTGTTTAGACAGTCATAACTTTTTTGGAAGTTTATCAGCCACGCGAGAAAACACTGGTCTAATAATTGTATCTACATCTATATTTTAAGTGTATAAGGAATCTAAATACAACTTATTGCATTGTGAACCTATTTTTCCTTTGAATACTTAGTTACTTTATGGAGTTACTAGATTTATTCAGTAATAAAGAGAGTACGTATTGTTAGGAGAACCACTACTTATCTTCTTTGATCATATTCACGATTATCCTTTTTCCAAACATCCAGTAACTTTGTGAATATACTTAATTTATCATAACATGTAGATTATCGTAAGGATAATTGGACACTGTCATTAAACGATGAAAGTTCTAGCTGCTGATCGATCAAATCGGTATCACAGACAACTGTATTGCGACTAAAAAGTTCATTCTGTTAATTATGTCAGTATAAACTTCAGCAACGTATAAAATACTTTGACAACCTAATTTCTTATATACTTTGAAAAATAAGCAGTATTTTTAATCACTCATGCTTAGCAATTATAATTAACCAAGAGTAAACTCAACAGTAAGTGCCAAAGTTACCCTAAACTATTTGGTAAATACAGGGCGTTAGTTTCTCATTATTAACAAAAATTGATAACAGAGAACGATCAGACAAACAGAAAACCTTAAAAAACACAGCGTCCATATTTCCGAAAAAAAAAAAATAACATTTTTTTTATTTGCTTGAGAATTTTTGGCCAAATAGTGTACGTATTTTTATAATTTTGTTAACCTCTTCCATATCTACAATAAGATTATGTAAGTCATTATGGGGACCATTATCATGCCAACACGAACTTTACATTTCCTTTTAACCAAAATCGCTAAATATGTTGCAAATTCTGCGAAATTTTTTTATTTAAATAACCGTTCAAAGACATTTGTTAAAAATTAGATACTTCGTTGTAAACTGAATTTTATTTTCCTATCATTGACAATAAATCCCTAAGTTTATAGCTTCTAATGATATTGTTTCAATCAAATAAACACAAATACATCATATGTATTAAGCAAACATCAAGTTAAGTATACCGCTATTAAAACTTATTGCTTCATCTAAATAAAATCAAAGTAACTATGAATATAGTATTTACATCATGCTCATACCTAATCAGAATTATTCGTTAAACCTTGGTAAGTAGTTTCTGATTTGAGAAGTTAAAGAGAAACTTAATATATCTAAGTGATTCACTTCATTAATAGATTCATTCACATATATTATTCTTCATAAAATAGTTTTTCAGCTATCCTTATTCTTAACATATCTGACGAGGCAAAAGTCTCCAAATTTATAATAATAGTTTAAAACATTTGAGATCGTTTGGTCAGAAATCGACATAAAAACTATTTCATTTTTGAAAATTGTATGTTTTGGGCTATTCCTGCGAGTTGTCTGTATCAAATCGTTCTAATAAAACAAATATGTCAGGATCTCGTACTGCATATGTTAAGAAAATTGGAAGTTTACATACTATTGATAATGAAACTTGACATAGTTCCTTAAATTCATAGTAATTTTAATTTAATGCCTATTTTCATTATAAATTCCAGGATAATTGATTGGTTTCAGTAAATGCAAACACATTGTAAATAGTCTTTAAATCGTGTATCTTCCATTAGTTTATAAAATAGCAACTTATGGTTTGGTACGGAGATGAATGCGTTATTATATGCAGCGCAGTAGCTTTAGAACATGAGTAGATTTATGCTATAATTTTCATGACATAATTACGTCAAATGTGGAACATTATCATTCGTCTATCCTATCCTGCAAAGGTATGATTTGTGCAAAATACATTATTTGATACAATTACCTTATGAACTAGTACAATTTTATCGGTGGCATGTTATTTTTCATATTTTGAATTTGTGCATAGTATGTTATGTGAGCATGACACGTGAATACATTACACATTACTACAAGTACTAATGCGTTATTTTCTAATTTCCAAGTCAATATGCGAAGGCAAATTAAATAAATAATGACGTAAATTAGCATCATCCTATTTATAATATGTCTCAATCCCAACCACTTCATCAGCAATATGCATTTCACCACACTAAAGTCTATTTTATTCAGAATATAATATTGAGAGTCCTCTTCATATATCCTTATTTTTCGAATCTAGAAAGAATTAGCTAATTCAGTGTCTTGATCATAGAATTGACGGTTATAACAGCATTTGAACTATGTTTAGCGTCATATTTAATGGCATTCAACAGAAGCAGGATCTAAAAACTGACTCCAATACCTCTTTTTGTAACACGATAAAAAATAAAAATGTTCGAAACATGTTTCTATGGTATTCTTTCCTATTATTTGGGTTTTCTATCACATGTATTATTACCCTCTTCAAAAACAAATCACCGAATCTACAAAATAATAGAATTATTGAAAAAAGCCTCTGCGCCCGTGATGTTTACGGAAATAATAGGAAAGAATATTCGTAGAATGCCACAAATAACTTTCAGATAATATGTTTCTATGGTGTTGTATTCTATTCAAGACAAAATTATTTCACTGAATGTTTCGTACATCTGTAGTTGGCTTACTTAATTTATCTAATCAGAATTAATGCATACGAAATCACTACAATTACGCACCTGAAAGAAGGATAAATCTAATCCAAATTAACAAAATTGATCAAAAAACTCAAGGAATAACTGTTTAAGGTAGAATTGTTCATTTTACATAGGGAGCTAATGTGAGACGAAACTTCATGTTAAACAGAATTTTATATGAGAGTTATAGCGATAATCAGGTACATTATTCTACATATTAAAGAGAATATGTATTTTGAAATGACGGTAAAATTTAATGGTGAAGCTGCTTTAAAAGATTCAGCCTGCTCTATATTTCTAGTAGTAAAGAAGTTACATTTATAAGATTTTTCTGTTTTAAATTCAGTGCATATTATGAATAAATTTCTCATAAGAATTCCGCATATTCTTTTAGAACTGACGATGAAAAGAATCCCTGAGAATTTGAGTGCAATACATCTTTGCATCACATAGTTAAGACTGGAAGGGTTGTGAGTGGTCTTGGGGGTAGAAGAGGGTGAGGTATCTCGAGTGGAAAATGTGATTTCTTCATCTCCCGCTTCGGCGCAGAAAAAATCATACTGGTAGGACGTGTACTTTACTAAAGATGACAGGTAGAATACTGTATGTTAAGTAATGATTTGATCGACTGCAAACCCGCTGATGTATTTAGTGTCTTCTGAGGCTTTTAATCATATCTCCTCGAATAATTCCGTGAATGCGGAATGAATAGTTACAAGGTTTTCAGTAAAAAGTATCTCTTAACAAGATGCGAGAAGGATTGATTCTCGTATATTTAAATCTACGAAAATCTCTTTTAAAATCAACTAGGATGCTTTACGTATGAAGTCAAATATATTTTATGTTCTGCTAAATGCTTTCTGTTTAATTGAATTAACTTATCTGAAACGAAGAATTTATGCATTTAATGTTAATGACTAAACATTGTAATTATTTTATATAATTTTGCTCATACTATAGGAAACGTTTAATATATTTTCGAAAATAAATAATTTTTTATAGAATAATTAATATAGTTATAATAATAACAATAAAACGACTTTATTGGGAAAATGTAAATATACATATACAAGACCATCACATATAGCGACTTATAAGGGGAAGTTTAACCACATGGCTATTACTGCACCTATTAAATCGCTTACCTCTAATTATATAACAAAAGAAATATAAGACTTAGCAATTTTAAAAGGAACTGTGAACATATAATGAAAAAAATTATAATGAATTAATAATAATAATTAATAATAAAAGAAACATAAGTAAAATGCAAAATGGTCCCTAATAACGTACCCTACATTTTGCTGGCATTTACAATATGCGGTTTTTGAGCTAACGATTACACAAAAAGATTCAAGAAAAGTTCAATGCTTATAAATTTTTGGTGGGCTTTTGCTTGCCTGTCTATTCACGTATTTTTAGTTCAATACCAATTTTGGTCGCTCCTCGGAGTTTAAAAAAGATTAAATCGCAACGACTCTGAATTATATTTTGCAATTACAATTTCATACGTTCAGGCAAGGCGGTCCCATGCACATATGAGTACATGGTAAAGATACTTTTCTGACACCGAATCACTGAGGAACCGGTTTAGGGCAAATCCCGTTAAAACCCATCATTTTCCCGTCAAAATCGACTGCTAGGAAATGATGGGGTATCATGTCGCTAAGGGCTATTTTCGTTAAAACTCACGATATACTTTAAATTGAAGCTGGATTAACTTGTCCTCATATTTAATACCACGCATGAGTTGCAGTGCTTAACAACGTGGATTCGTAAAAGGGTTTTTAATTTTGAAATTTCCGAAATTTTGTTACTGTTTCTAAATTTTGGTGGTCGGGGCGACATTACATCTCTGTGCACCGACATTTACTACACTTTCTAAAATGACGCTCCTTGATGAGTTATTGAAATTTTGGCATAAAAAACGTTCCGTAGAGCGAAAATATTACTAAAAATATTAAAAACTTCTTCCACGATATTTTTACGTGAAGCACGCTTTTTCATGTGAAATATTTCGTCGGATTTTGTTACAGTTTCGAAAAGTACACCGAGGGTTTTATCGTGTTCTTTAACATTATTTCCGGCGAAACCGGAAGTGGAAAAAATAACAGTTATGCCACAAAATGTCTTCTTGGTCATATAATACATCTACCAAGTTTCATTCTGATATTCTTAAAAATAAGGAAAAAAGGGGGTCTACCATGATCCGTTGACACCCGATATATACCGCGAAGTGAAACTTAAATGAGTTCTACCTATAACCAACGGAACTCAACATATTTGTTTGAAATATGATCAAATTTCCTCAAGTTGTATATAAAACGACAAAAATTTTGCATAATTTGTAGTCGATTTTTGATAGCTTGATCCGAACAGAACAAAATGCATGAAATTAATTAAATAATTGAATACAGTTATTATTAGAGTTTCACAAAATCTTGTTGCGTTGCTTAAAATTCAAATAAATTTTTTGTGAAATCATCTTTAGATGTTGCACAAAACTTAATTTTTCATCTATTATTACATGTAAATTTTCGACGAGCTGAAAATGATTCATTAATTTTCAGTTGAACGGACGCCTCTAAATAGTGTCGATTATATTCTCAGCAGAATAAAATAATAACCGATTTGGTTGAGATAACTTAAGATTACGTTGATGTCTAAATCCTGGTTAATCAAATTGGTGGTAATATCTGCATTAGATGGCTCAAAACCATAAAGAATCTGGGTATCGGCAGCATAGGCTTGTAGATGCAAACTAGTTACCATCTTAAATATATCTGATGCATATATAAGGAATAAAAGAGGACCAAGGATGGATTCTTGAGGGACACCTGACGTTACTTTTTTTAAATCATATACTTTCTCTGCAACTAATACACATTACACTTTCACTCAAAAAAGAATTATAAAGCCACAGAAATATCCTATCAAAGCCATAAAAGTTTAGTTTAGCGTAGAGGAGCTAGTGATCAATGTTCTCAAATGCCTTGAAGTAGTCTAGTGAAACAAGAATAGCTGCCATGCGTTTGTCTAGCGCTAAGGCAGAGCAGTCGAAATCCTGATTGATGTAACAGGTATAAGTTATATAACAACAGATATGGGGCAATCTGAATGTGAACTATTCTTTCTAGAATTTTGAAAGAAACCGTAAATAAGCTGATAGGTTACAGATCCTCCACGGATGCAGGATTTGGTATTTCTGGCACCAGGCAGATAATTGCATCTTTCCATTGTACGGGAAAGTAATCCTGTTCAAGACAGTAGTTTATAATGTGAGTGATACGGTTGAGAATTGTTCCGGTAGAATTGGAATTTATACTTCAAATTGCATTATAAATACTATCAATATCAACAAGGATGGATGTTAAATTCTCGTTAAATTCTGTATTAGCATAGAAGTATATTGACCTATTGCAGTTATCATTCCTGCAAAGGACACTAAGAAAGAAATCATTAGTATCTGCATTATTCTGTAAACTAGGAGGTGATTATCACATTTAAATCGAATATTTGGTTATTGTATCCGTTCCCAAAATTCACGATTCACGCGTTTTTCTGTGTCTTGTTTTTGTTGTGAATCGATAGTGGCTCTACTACTTTTCCTTTAGAGTCAACTTTAATGAATAGGTTAGCCAAGGTGCCAGGAGGGTTACTTACTCTTACTGTTTTTATCAGTGCATGTACGTTAAATAGTTCCCTAATATAATCTGTTGATAATTAAACTTTGTCTTGTATTGTTGGTGTAATATATGTTATTCCAAAGCACAGTGTTTAAATCATAATAATAATGTTCTCGGTGAAATTGACTTTTTCTATACAAAGTAAATTTATGAGTATTTTTAAAGTAAAGAATATTTATGACAGTGTGACAGTCTATAATAATCACTTAAAAATTAGCATTTAAAGTTCTACATTTGTTACTACATCAGGGAGCTTATCAAAATAGGATATTATAATTATTTTCTGATAATGCCGGCTTGGTGGGCGAAACACTATACAGTATTTTGTTTTTATAAGTTCTTATCAAAGGTTACGTCATCGTCCGTGTACATTTCTTGTCCTAAAATAACATAACTTTTTTTTTACTAATTGATCCTTCCAAAAACAAGTTTTCTTCTTGTAGCTAGCTTACTATCCGAGTTTCAATACAATAACTTTTGGTTCGTCAGTTATAGCACTCAAAAAACGCGTGATGGGCGGGCGAACATACAGATGAACAGGCAGACGGACAGACAGACATACGACAATTTTTGAAATGGTTCAGAAACCGAATATTATGATTACTATGAGCAGTGTTTAGAAAAGCGTCTAATACATACAATATGCCTAGTTTTCTGAGAAGAGGACCTATAGCAAATATAGCTGAAAATGTATGTACACAACGTTAATGACAAAATAATTTACTTTTACATTTGCTTTGTAGGATTAGAATGTTAATCAGCTCCTTTGTTCAATGAGAACTTTTGAATTTATTTTTATGACTAATCGTCATGAAAATATTAAAATTGGTCTACAAAACACAGATTAAAAAAATATTAAGTATGACATCAATGTAGATTGTGATTGAACGGGGCAATGATAGCCAAAACCACTTAGTGGAATTATCTAATTATAATGCGAGTTAAAATGATGACTTCGCATCATACATTCACACTTGTTGTTAACGATGTTTATCCGCTCGGAGAATTAAAGAAAACGGAAGAAGCATTTAAGTTTATGTGAAATGTTATACGTCCAAACAAAACTAAATATAAAATTCTCATAAGGTCGTTTCATTTAATTAGCTAATTACTTGTTTGAACAACTCATGTATTATAATATTTCAAAAAGTAAACCGGATACGCTTATTAAAACGCTGCGTTTGTTAGCTAAAAATTAAGGCATAAATAAGTTTTTGCTGATACCAAGTACGTTCAAAACTTGAAACTAAAAAACGAATTAATACTCGGCGATGTAAATTGTTCATTTATGTTTGCAAAACAAACCAAATCATCTTTGGAGAACGCCCAACTTTTTTAATTTATATAAAAAATAAATTAGGATAATAATGCAAACTTATTCCTACGTCGTTATAATTTGTAACTTACTAACTTCAATAAGAAGATATATAAACGGCGAATGAAGATTACCAAGAGATATTTTAATCGCAATGGTAACTTAAAACCTGATTATGTTTTTAGTAAAGTGATGTGCCAGAACAATTAAGCGTTATTTTAAATCGAAGAATTTGAAATTAATTTTTTATTAACTTATAATGTCGAATGAGACTTAAATTCGTCTTAAGCAAGCAGGTTAATGTGTAGTAGTGTGCACGGCCTCTAGTTAAAGAAAAAAATAATATTCAATACTGATTCAATACTTCAGTGATGCATTGTAGTGTAATAAATTTATAAGGGTAACAAGCCTTTACAAATGTATGATGTCAGTGGTGATTGAGTGGATTTCACATACTAGCCTCTATTAACTTTACTTGCTGCTCAGAACCATCGTGACCGATACATAGATAATATACGTTATTACCACAATCTACAGATGATATAGAGCAAGAACAATGCGAATTTAAAAAGAAGGTTAGTGCACTATGGTTGAACATGTTAGTAATTCATGATAATACTCAATGTTTACCTGTTGTGGACCTGACGATCTAAGTGGGCAAACGTAGGTCAGTTGGCAATATATACTTTGTATTAAGCTGATGAATGCTGGGGGAAAATTAGTATTGTATCGCCTTGCTGACAACTAAATTGGATTATCCAGTCCAAAATTATTAGTGAGAAATGGGTAGAGTTTAGATCCTACATGTGCAAAAGAGTACACGACGACAGTAGACTGAATATCCTGATCAAAGCCAGGAAGTGGATTCGATAAATATTAATTGATCGTCTAAGCGGAATGAATAAGAGGAAGATCAGAGAGAGAGTGCCGCGGTAGAAGAGAATGTGAATAAAGAAGAAATACGGCGGGACTTTAATACTAGGCCAGATGTCTTGGTGGAAGCGATAAGAATTAACAAATATCTAGGCATAAAAGGTGTTTTTAACTGCTATGTTAAAATGCGGCGAGGTATCGTCATACTTGAACCATTGCTAGGAAAAAAATTGGGTCCTATTGAATTGCCCCCAATCATTTATATCCAGCGATTATAAGAAAATCGGTACTGTACTCTATGCGGATTATTTTTAACCGATTATTGTGGTAATTCATAATGGCGTTTTTGAAAAATTGTTCTCGTTCAGCAATATGAAATTTATTAAACTAATAAACAATTCTAAAAAACTATAAGAAATTAACAAAAAATTGACGATACAATTATTATCTATAATTGAATGACGTATTAAGATGTAATAGCTTTTTATTTTCTACAGTGTTTTTAATCAAATTTACTCATATCTTCATCACTGGTTAACTGTGGAGCTTGTTATAATCTCAACGTATCTTTAGAAACTGTATCAAAATAAAATGCTTATCAAATTTAATTTAAATAGAAAGAAACCGATACATTTTTGGAAACTCCAATGCCCCATATCTATCTAAGATTAAGTATTTTTGGGCACCTGTTTACATGGACTTTTTTTTATTAAAATTAGCCTACGAGTACTGCTCTGAAATATTTTAATGTATATAAATTACACCCTGTGTAACAGAATGCAGTCTTGTTTCGGGACGCCACATTACCTAAAGCCGGCTTTATACGCAACAATCATCCTGTATAATTGAATTTAAGATACTAGCAATCATTGTTGCAAAGAAAACTTCAACCACATTATATTATAATATTATGAATCATAGAAGAAGGAGCGAAGGGAATGAAACAAAAAGTACTTGAGGATGCATCTTCACAGCAAGGGAGAATGATCGCCGTGAGATATCCAAGTTCCCGGTCTCCTAACCACCATGTCTCCTAAAGACACATCGGATAGGGTTTCCTTCCTTCCGTACCGACCGGCGTTCAATGTATTATCATATACCTTCATTTACATATCTTCATGTGCACATAAATATTACCTGACCATTATTGAATCGTTGCAAGATATGGATAAATCACATGTTAATTTTATTATGAAATATTTTTCATTTAGCTACATAATCTTGCTAAAATGTGTTTGTATATAAATTCAGAATAAATATATTTATGTATATGATTTCACGTCTATATTTTTCCAATTTTAATTCAACATTTTATTACGAGGGAATTTTCTAAAATGTATGACTGCAGTCTGAAATTGTCTGATTTGCTTCTAGTTTATTGTGTGTTTTCAAGTTCAGCTGATTTACACATTTTCATTTTTCTATAGTACATAAATAAAAAAGTATAGTAATCATGTTTTTTTTACTAGAAAAATTCAACTGATGTATATGCTTTGACCTCCTGAATCCACTGTAATCATCTTCTGGCTATCCGTTGGTCCATATGCTTGTCCATCTGTTTGTACACTTGTACGTGCGTCGCTTTATATGTATCCACAATAATTCAAATCGTATTCACGAGAATTTAAGAAAGAATTTATGTATAGCTTAGAAATGGTGGGATTTTTACAGCTGTTCAATATGCTGTACTATTAGTACCTATCCTATATTTAAAAAAAATTGTGCTACAAATGTAGCGGTTTTCATCATCTTTCTATTCCTTGTAATGGAAAATTAGCTTGCCCGAAATGTTCTCTCGAGCACAATGTCAATAACTGTAACAGTTCTCCTGAAAACTGTAAATGTATAAATTGTTTCAACTACTGCATAGATAATTACAATCATGCTAGATGGGACACAAATGTATTTAAAGGCAAAAATTTTGTTTTTTTCACTAAATAGCAACCAGCAACAACAACAGGTCTTCCCACTCTGAATACCTCTAATAAAAATCACAATTATTTTAATATGTACTATCAAAACATTCGTGACCTCAAAACTAAAGCACACAGTTTACTGAATGCATTAAAGGCAATTGTCTTTGCTGAAACATGGTTAGATGACAGTACATCAGATTTAGTTGTTTAGAACTGATTTTGTTGTGTTCATATCTGATCCTAATTTCGAGGCTACGGGAAAGAAAAGAGATAAATAGTTTTAATTGCCATAAACAATGAACTACTTGCAATTCCACTTTTTGTTCTTCTTCTTCTTTTTCTTCTTCTTCTCATGGCGCTATAGCCCAAATTGGCCCTTGGCCTCCCTTATTTTCTACCTCCATGCTTGCCTATCTCCTGCTACCCTCTTCCACACTCGAATGCTCTCGCGTGCGTCATCTTGTATTGCAACTTCCCAGCGTTTCCGGGGTCTCCCCACTGGCTTTTTCTGTGCATTTGGTTGTCTAAGATTTTTTTTTGGTAACCTCTCATCCTCCATTCTCATCACATGCACTGCCCATTGCAACCGTCAGAGTCTGATAAATTCTGAGAGTAGGGGTCCTAATGCCACTTAGTCTGCTGAAAACATCTCTAAACATTGATGTTATTGGTGTAAAAATAAATTTCTGTTCCTATAGCAAGTATGTTGTAGCTTTACATATTCCCCCAAATTTAAACATTGACATTTATAAAAAATTATTCGATATAATATCCAATATTAATTCTGTAAATAGCAACGAAGATTTACCTATATTTGGAGATTTTAATATTCTTAAATATATTATGCATATTAATGTTTCATATCTTATACAGAGATTTTTGTAAAGCGTTTGATCGTCTAATCCATGATATATTGTTTAAAAAACTAAGTTTCTTTGGTTTTTCTCCCAGTCTGATTGAATTTCTTAAATCATATCTAATTGAAAGGCATCAATTTGTTCTCTATAAAGGCTTCAGGTCCAACGCGTAAATCATGAAAAATCTGGTACACTTCAGGGTTCAGTACTTGGGCCTTTACTTTTTAATATATTTGTAAACGATATCGTCTCCCAACATAATTGCAATTCCTTGTTGTACGCCGATGACATGAACATCTTTACTAGTATTAATAGCGAGGACGACACCAATAGATTATAAAATTATATAGTTAACCTTCACTCATGGTGTGACAAAAAATGAGCTACCTCTAAATATGGGCAAGTGCTAAACTATGAATTTTAGCAGGAAGCATAATCTTTCTTTAAATGAATGTTATCAGTAACACAAAAATACAGGGATGCGACAAACTGAAAAACCTTGGCGTTCCTTTTGACACTAAACTCACATTTAATGATCATATCTCTGAAATAACGTCTGGTCGATAGCACCACCGGGTTCGAATCCTGGCTCTGACACTGGTACTGTCGGAGGAAATGGTTGTGTGTCCGCATTTTTTCAATGTGTAACCCCCTTCCGCACAAGCCTCTGGCTTCTGGAACTGGGGATTGTCTAATTTCTGTGGTGGTTATTTATTATTATTTAGTTATTATAACAGCTAGTGCATATAAAAAACTAGGTTTCATTATAAAAAATTCTTAAAGTTTTGAGAACTCCAACACATTATTTTCCTTATTTAATGCCTTTGTAAAATCTAAATTAGAATACGCCTCAATCATCTTACCTAATACATAAAGAGAATATTGAAAGTACTCAAAAGCCTACCTATCCTAAAATACCCGTAGAATATTTAGTTCCTCGGTATTTTTACACAAATTTACTAATTTTAAATTTGATTCTCTTCTTCGAAAAAATTTACTCAAACACTCTCCCCTGCACGTAATGTGTTTTAATTTTAACTCTCTACCCTGTAATATTGACATATTCAATTGCAAAATTAAGGATTTTACATATTTATTTTTAAATATTATATATAAATATCTCTGTTTCCTTTTTAAATAGTTATTTAAATTTAGAAACATGAAATACTTTTGGGTATGAGCACAGAAATACATTATAAGCAATTGCATGAGATTAACACACGTGCATTAACAAACCTTCTTTCTCTCTATAAATACAAGTCTTCAGTTGGAGTTTATTAAGGTCGCCGTCTAACCGGATTAATAGTTTAATTAACGTTGTAGAAATAATTATTTAATATCCTGGCTCCGTATGAGAAAGGAACAAATCAAAGTAAACCCTTGCTGAGAAAAATCTGTATAAAGGAAGTGCATAATGAGGAAACAAGGGAGTGATATAAGGCGATAATATTCACATGAGTATGACGAAGACAGGATACAGTACGGTGCAAGCAAGATATAACTACAACCGGCAAGTTAATAAGAGGGGTATCGCTAATTGCCAGTTAAATACCATTTGTAAGAGACAGAAATCAGTTGACGCAAAGTCATATGAGGCCCAGAGGGGACGGTTTTGATTTTAAAATGCTTATAAAGTCCACCAAGATAAATCTTATCGTCGTGGCAATAATAATCTCTTGGGGTTTTTCTCTAATCTCACCATATATAAATAACAATATGAAAATTATTTCGCTTTGTTATTAATATGAGCGTTAACTTCTTTACAAACCGCATTAGTTGTCCATGGGTGTGGCTGGGACTTTGAGGGAAAACTTTATAAATCAGTGATGCTGAACATTATGAACAAAACGATTGGATTTTGAATGAATAAATTGAATTCTCTTGATAAAATTTTTGAAATAATAATCATTATAAATGATGTATATATTTTTTCTAATACAGCTTTTCAAATGGTATATTATAGTGAATATAGGGTTCCTACAGATTTTCTTAGAAATATCGTTCTATAAATAATGTGAATTTTAAAGGGGGAGAGTCAATATGTCGGTTTTGGGCCAAGGTCAAATCTGGCTCAATGTCGGTGATATTAAATCCGAATCGGACATATTAATATTAGATCGCTGTTCACTGGTTTTGAAGAATTATCTACTAAAATTTTAAATGATTCATAAACATAGACTTAAACACTATAGCAATACCTGGTTATAAAATTTTGAGGAAAGATGGGAATACTGGTGAAAGAGGAGGAGGTGTAGCTATTTATATAAAAAAATTATTACAGTACAATATTATTGAACTGGAGGAAGTTGAAGGTAGTTCTAATACATTAGAGTAAGGATTAGTATGGATTAAATTTAAAAATAAGGGAAAGTTTACGGCTTTGGTGTGGTTTACAGGGCTCCCAAAATTAATGTTACTGCGTCTTTGTTAAGCTTAGAAAATAGTTTGACTAATATACTACCTCAGGTTGATGAAGTTTTGTGCGTTGGTGATTTAAATATTAATCAATTTAATATTACTAGTAATGATGTTATCAAATTTAATTCATTATTAAACTTATAGCTTAATGCAAGGTATAAACGAACCAACAACAGTTACAAGTATTAGTGAGACCTTAATAGACGTGATTATTGTTAGTGACGAATCCATTATAAACACTGTTCGAGCAGTTGATAATGGCATATTTGGTCATATGCTTATTTTTGTGAATTATCACGTGTTGTAGAAAAAAATTACCGAATTTTATTATACATTTCGGGATTTTAAGTACTTCGACATCAATACATTTTTACATGATCCTAACAACATTCTGTGAGACAGAATCTATTATTATGAAAATGTTGACGAAATGATTAATAATAATATTTTGTTGTTATATGATACCAACGCACCTATAAAAACAGTGAGAATTTCTAAACCTAAATCGCCTTGGTTAACGGACACTATTAAACAAATGATTAAAGTTAGGAAAAATGCATTATTAGCCGTTATTATTATTAGCCGTTACTCGAGTCCGAGTATAAAAATGTTACAGTCGATAAATTGTGTACAATAAAAAACAAGTAAAAGGTGTAGTCTATTGTAATTCCCATTCATCTACGGTGCACACGACTATGGCTATAGAGGCCAATTCGGGAGAGCACATGTCGACCGCAGTCAGGACAAACATAGACCTGGTTAGGTCTTGGATTCGGCCTTCTTGCAGCAACATTTCCTTGATAGCTGGCCACAACCCCTCGCCATTCGGTTCTGTCCGCTGCAAGTTGTTCCCATTGCTCGTCTGCAATACCGCAGGATTTTAGATTTTCATGGATAGCGTCTTTGAACCTCTTTCGTTGACCGCCACGCCTTCTTCTACCGCTTAGCAATTCACCATAAAGTGTACATTTAGGAAGGCGGTTATCATGCATACGATGAACGTGACCTGCCCATCTTAGGCGTGCTCTTGAAATAAGCACCTCAATTGGAAGGCTGTTTGCTCTCCTGAGAACTTCCACGTTTGATATGTGATGGAACCAACGGATTTTCATCATACTTCTGAGGTGTCTTTGCTGAAAACGTTCTAATTCTTTCACATGACGACGGTAAGTGACCCAGCTTTCACATCCATATAGCAGTGTTGGAATGACAACTGCTCTGTAGACACCCATTTTCGTTGACAAAGCAAGGTCGTGGTTGCCAAATACTCTCTCTCTAAGTCCCCAGAGTGCTCTAAATGCAGCGTTAATTCTATTGCGAATCTCGCTGTCCATGTTTGCTTTGCCATTAACAACGTTGCCTAAGTAATTGAACTGATCCACCACTTCAAGAGAATTTCCGTTAAGTGTAATGTCTATTTGGTTCACTTGATGAGGAGTTGACATAATCTTAGTCTTTCCAATGTTGATTTTAAGTCCCAAGGAATCATAGCTCTAGGCATACACATCTAAAAGTTCTTGAAGCTCTTCCGGCGTAGAGGCTAAAAGTGCACAGTCATCCGCATACTGGAGATAACAAATGAATCGTGTGCGTGTCTTCGTGAAAGCTCTATAGCGCTATACCCACAAGCCGACCGGACTCCTAAAGCAAAAAACGCAGCACTTTGAGCGGCCCGCTTCAGTTCAACTTTTTGTGCTAATTATGGGAATATAAACAGTCTCGTATATGTTTCTTCCCAACTATACACACCTACATATATAAAGTATAAGATAAAGGAAGAATGATCGAAAAATTAATAACCATAACCGTAATGACAATTTTTTTTTTAATTTTTTACTTTTTTCCCTTTCTCCTATATATAATAATAACAGCAACAATAACAACACCGCAAAATTTTATATAGTAATGACAATAATGACGTATAATATATGCTTATCGTTTATATGCAAGGATAAGGTGGAAGACAAGGACACACGCTGCTCGCCCAAGGGTCTTTCAGGCCATTTGGGATTTACACACATAGGTTGACTACGCGCCAATATCCATTGGCTGGATGTCGGTCTCGATAACTAGGGCCGAGTAGGACTATTACTCTTTGCACCTAGATCATCTCTGTAGACCTGGACCGGCCTTCGTGATAGGTGGGCCTGCGTACTTCTACCAGACCCAGCTCACAAATGTGAGATGTGTCGTGGTATTTTCTGCGGACCTCCCCTGGTCCTGGCTGTTGAACCTCGCTGGCTGAGGTCTCTTCTGGCGCTCTTCTTGTCTTGATGTTTTCTTTCTTCGCCAGCTTATCACCCCCGGGGGTAGTCATCGGTCGAGTTGGGTTTAGGAAGTTTTGGTTGGGACTGACTGCCGGTACGTAGGACATCAATTGATATCCTACCCCGGATCGTCGGAAAGGTGAGGATGGGCTGTGTAGCTCGGGAGTGTGGAGACCTAAGTGCTTCTTTTAGCACTTTCGGTCTCCACGGAGCAGGTAGGACAACGAGCGTCGGACGGTATGTTGTCCGATGCCCGCAAGGAGGTTGGGTTAGGGTTGAAAACGTCATGTCTCTGGTAGTGGTGGTCCGTCCTGGCGTATCTGAAACAGATCTGTTAGCGGGAAATAAAGGTTATACTTACCCGTTGTCCAGTAGCTGAACCCTCGGTCGCTTGTGCCTCGGGGCGTCGGCGGGGTCGTAATCAGTGGCCTGTCTGATCAGCGGGTTCCCATGCTCCTCGGCTTGGGCGTACAGCTTTTTCGCTCGTTCCCGAATGACTTCAGTGACCGTGGTGTACTCCAGGTCTCTGACGATGTCTGCGGTTCTCACGTACCATGGGGCGTCAACTACCGTCCTGAGGGCGATGTTCCCCACTGCCTGGATTCTCTTCATGTAGGACTTCGCCTGGTAACCCCACGTTACCGAGGCGTACGTCAGCTGCGGCTTGATGAGGGTCTTGATAAGTAGGTTGACTACGGATGACGTGGGAGAACAACATATGGATAAACAAAAGGATACTTAGATATTCTGAAAAAATTATGTTTATAACCTATTATTAAATATTAGAACCTATTTTGTAAATTGTAAATCTCGCATTTATTAGAGCGAAGGATATTTGGTAGCCAAATCGGAGAGGTTTGTCATTTTTCAATTAATTTTAGTACGATTCATTGATTGTCGATGGGCAACCAAAGAGAATGTGGCTTAGGTCCCCGTTTTCTTCTCCACAGGAGCAGTATGGTGTTGGCAGGATGCCTATTTTATGGAGCTGTGAGGGAAATCTGGCATGGTTTAAGTTAATTCTGCTAATAGTGGTAATGTATTTTCTACTAGCTTGCAACTGCTGGAACCATGGTGTACATGGTATGTTGTTTTAAACCTGAAAATAAGCTGTCCTGCTTTTATTTCCATATTGTTGCCAATGAACTGAAATACTGATCCTACTTAAAGGAGCTCTCGTGCCAGTCGTCCCATACCACTTGCAGACTGCAGTTTCGAGATTTCGAGCATTAGCGTTTTGTTGGTAATATGCGATTATTACACATAAGACGCCAGGCTTGTAACTTGTAATTCAGCGCTCGGCGGGGCACATAGTCCGGAGAATAGCTGTTGGTTGCAGTGTGGTTACATTCCTTATAGCGAAATAAGGATATTATAGATGAGCTTGTGACTAAAATATTATGTCTTAATATTATTTCTGCCCTCTAGAAGCACACTTGAATTATATATATACAAACATGCAGTGTGTGTCCAGTTTATATGTTACACTTGATATTCTCTGTAATTTTTTAGATAAATTTTTGGTTGAAAATCCAGCCTGGCTTGTTACGCCCACGTGTTAAATTTAGTTATGTCGGACGCGACTAAGGTTTGTGTTGAAAATGGTGAAAAAACCATAAACACCTTAAGGGCTGAATCAAGGGATTTTGAATCTTTATGTCAATCTATCAAAGATTTTATTAGTTGGGCTAATATTCGTATGCACAAAGTTATTAACACTGAGGATAATAAAGGAAGAGATGTGTCAAACAACAACAGAGAGGTCAAAGATGATACGGAAAATGAGACAACTAGCTATTTCACTACAGGTTCTTCTTCTATTAGAATTTCAAGAAGAAAAAGAATGCCAGGTGAAACTACTGCTGAGATTCTGATCCAAAATACAGATTTCAAGTGAGTGTTTACAACGTCATTTACGATAGGGCCATAGAAAGTTTAGAAAATCAATTTGAGGGACACGAATGGTTATTTGAGGATCTTGCATGATTGGATCCCAGTTTCCTTAAATATATAAAAGATTTACGTAAGCCATACACACAGAGATCAAAGACTTTATCGATAAATGAGATACAATTAAAACTATTTTGGATAACTCCGACAAATACTACTCATATTGTATTTTCCAATGAAGGAACTACTACGGATGAAGGTGCTGAAACTGTGAAAGAAGAATCACCTTTATCTTGCAAAACATGCAAAAATTGTATTGTTTGCTGTTTTCTGGTACTGCTGCAATACAAAATGCATACAGTAGCTTATAAAAATTTGTTTCTTGCATGCAAATATGTACTGACTTTGTCCTGCACCCAAGTGTCTTGTGAAAGAACCATTTCAAAATTATTAGAAAATTAACTTAGAAATTGCCTTTCACAAGATCGCTTGGATGCCTTAGTACAAATGTCAGTTGAAAAAGACATCCTAATGAGTCTAACCAATGATCAAATCATTGATAATATGACAAAAAGGAGTGATTTACTTTTAAAAAAATGTTAATCTTGTAAATAAAGTCATCAGAATAACTATGTTTTCTAATTATTTCACAAATAAAAAAAGTTTAGTATATCGGGTCGGTCTGTTTTAACACGTAGGAGTGGGGCCGGTCGGACCAGAAACCCGGGCTGGAATATCTCCCCAATCCGGCGCTGTATTTAATTCAAACTCCATTCAAAAATATTAATTTTAAAACATATGCTTTACACTACTTACTAATTCCATAAAATTTTATAATACACTATCAAAATTAATGTTTGCATGTAATTTCATACACAAACGTGAATTGTACGATACAATAAAGCTCTCCAAAGATAGATTGGCATTATAAAAAACCTTTTTCAAAAAAGTATCTATAAATTAGAGTTTAAGTAATAAAATCGCGCTTTTCTTTTATATGAGAATTAACTATAAAAATTCTTATCACGCAAGTAGACGTAAATTTGAAATTGCCACAGGCCCATAACCGCAAGAATATAATAAACATGAAAATGTTTAAGGCATTTCTTTTTAAAAGTCATTCCATCCCCCGAGTCAGATTATAAAACGCCTAATAAAAAAGACACCTCAATACAATAAAAAGGATCGCTTCCGAGATATATTACCTACTTGACATTTGTTCTTCTTTATAACGTGTCGTATAAACTGCTTGGAAATTGAAGCAGAAGTTATAACGTAAGAAAATAAATTAACGTCCCCTATATTATGCGCTACTGTATGCAAATTTGCAACTAAGAATCATAGAATCCTGTGCGAAATTCGACCTTGTACAATATTACAGCTGAGTTGCCGTAAATACTAGATAGACTTTCATGTACTAAATTATTAGTTTGGGTTTCTCCTTAAATGAATAAATCTAACAAAAAAGCAAATCGTTACCCTTCTAACCTGTAATTTACTCCATATACTTTTCACTTAAACTGTAACTTTTATTGGAAGGATATTTTATTGGTATAATTTTCTTCAGTTCATGTCTTTAAAATATGTTATTCCGTAATATATCCTTGTCAACGACTTTATTAATTTTTAATAATACAGAAATGACATCTCTTTTAAAGCAATACAATTGTCTTTCATTTTTTATTCTTTTATCAATGCCTGAAATTACCAAGTAAGCATGAAATTACGTTTAGGAGCAGGTCGGGTAATTTCTCTCATATGTTTTATAGATTAAGGATTAAGAATTAATAGCTTGGATGGATGGATTGACATGTTCAATTGAAACAAAATATGATCATGTTTGTATTATCTATTGCAGTAAATATATACACAGAGGGGTAAAAACTACTACCGAATACTGGAAACATAAACATACAAAGTTCCTAGGAACGGTCATAAGTTTTGCTGACGACACAGCTATTTTATACAGCAATAAGGCATGGGATGAGTTGAAACTGCAGGCAAGGCAGCATTAGACTTAAAAAAAAGAGTGGTTTGACTATAAATTATTAACAATAAATTTCAACAAAACAAAATTTCTACCATTTGCTTGTTATAAAAATGCCCAATTTTCCTCCCTTACAATAGGTCCCACTACTAAAATCGAAAGTGCACTCAGTAAAATATTTAGTTATTACCATAGATTGACATCTAAGGTAGGATCATCATATCATTAATGTGCGTACCACTCTAAGAAGTGCCTAAAAAATATACTAGATACCTCCACTTTAAAAACTATCTACTATGCACTGATTGAATCCCGGCTACAGTACGATATTATTGCATTGGGAAGTGCTGTTAAAGATCACTTGAAAAAATTGAAAATAATGCAGAAAATATTCTTAAAAATTATACTCAATAAACCAAATATTTGCCCTTCTGATGATCCCCTCAAAGATGCCAAAATTCTAGATTTAAGGCAATTGTATTTCTATACTGTTACTTTGTGCCAGTTCAATAATAAGGATACATTAACTCAACCACACCACTCCCATGCAGAGATTAAAATATGTAACACCCACCAGAAGTTTTATATTTCTTACACTAAAATTATATAATAAACTGCCCGATAAAATTAGAAACCTGACCAACAAACGGATTTTTAAAAATACAGTCCAGATCTCTCATCTCCAATTCAAATGGAATAAGAATTGGTGATTTAATAGAAATGAAAACTAACTAATATAACAAAATCCTGAAGCCTTACTACATAAAAATTGGTACCTTTATATATAACTATATCTATTTTGTTATATCTAATTACATCTGTTTTATATCAATTTTTTAAATGAACTCAGTGCTGAGATACACTTACTCTAGCTAGCTATATCATAGTTATTAAGTTGTCACATGGAGGCGAGCGTAGGTGCGTCTTTACTATGTACATACTTCGGTATGCGATGTAAAGCAACGACAGGCGCAGTTAGTACTTGGATGGGTGACCATTCCAACGGAAACCGCGTCCTCGCCTCACACGTCTTCCAGCGGCTTGCATATCAGTGTATGCGCGGAAGCTATACAACCTTATGCGAGGGTTGTATAGGAGATATACCTTCCTTCGGAGGGGAGGAGAAAGCCGTCGGTCCCTTGTCTATTAAATGTTAGGCAAGTAAAAGATCCCTACTCTTCTTAAGGGAAGAGGTTCGGCAAAATTCCTGATTGGGGGTAGCTCGTCTAGAGGCGTCGGTGTTAGGCCTCAGTAGCGGAAATAGGCCGACGTTAAATAAATGTATAAAAAAAAAAAAGTTGTCACATATTTTATGTTAAACTCTCATTTTTCTAAGTTCATTACAGCTATGCGTATACATTATTATTAAGTTTATTGTTATGCTACACCACGGACAGCCCTAGGCTTTGTGGTCTTAGTTTATTTGTGAATAATAATTAGTAATTATGTACGTAAACGGTAAAAATTGTAATACTACTAACTAAACAAATAAATATTATTTTTATTATTATTAAACATTATTATATGTGTACGTTTCGCTTTCTAGTTTAAATATACCTGATTTTACTAAAACGTAAGTTTAAATTCCGCAATATATTTAACAAAATTCTAACAATAACCCCGAGTAGAACCGCATTGTACGTGTTCGACAATGAGTGAGTGAGCAACATCTCTGGCCTAATTCAGGGCTACTAGGATTTACCAGAGCTTTTAATTATTAGGTAAACTAAAATAACTATTTTTTAGTTTTCTGCTGCAATCAGAGAACAATAATTTAGGTTTTTTATAAAGAAAACGTTCGTTATTCCACAATTTACTAGACTGCTCGTCTCTTTACCAGATGTTTCCTTCCCTTCTTTCAATAAAGAATGTTTATGACTTAATAAAAATACTTTACATTTTACTGCGTTATCTATTACTAACTTGAATACATTAGGTTACATTGATACAGGTCTAACTGGTACTCATTTTGTTGGATTTGGTCACTTCTATGATTTCTCCATACAGTAAATATGATTTGCAGCAGATGAATCTGTTTCTGAAATCTAAAGGAACGTAAGTGTTCTTTGGATCTAGTTTCGAATGAATGATTAGTTTGACCTATGTAGAAGGTATCACTATCCATAGACATGCTAGTTTATTTTTTATCTTTTTAACATTTATTTAACGTCGGTCTATTTCCGCGACTGAGGCCTATCACCGACGCTTGTAGACGAACTACCCCCAATCAGGAATTTTGCCAAACCTCTTCCCTTAAGAACAGTAGGGATCTTTCACTTGCCTAACATTTAATAGACAAGGGACTGACGGCTTTACATCCCCTCCAAAGGATGGTATATCACCTACACAACTCTCGCCTAAGCTTGCATAACTTCTGCGCATACACTAATATACAAGCCGCTGGAAGATATGTGAGGCGAGGACACGGTCTACTTTGAAACGATCGCCCATCCAAGTACTAACCGTGCCTAACGTTGCTTTACATCGCATATCGAAGTATGTACATAGTAAAGACGCATCTACGCTTTGGTTTTCTATTTTGTCTGCAAAAAAGCGTTATAATAAAATACTGCCAGATCTATTTAAACCTGACTAGACAATATGCCTAGAATCGTGTATAAGATAAGTACTAACGCGAAAACAAAAGTGGCAGCTACAGTTGAATGTTTGAAGTAAGTGCTAACTAATGTAATACTTTAAGTCATATTAAAAATGACTCTTTAACACTCAGTATCCTACATGAGCGATGGATCTTATCACAATGATTCCAAAAATGGCCAAATATCTATGGTCCCAAAGAATAAACATTGGACCCAAGAATTGATGAATCACATTCCGTATTGTATGGGATGGTAAAAGAATCATAAATCAATGATTGTAAAAACCGGAAGTTTAAACTTACACCGCCATATTAAATAAATAAATAACACCACAGGTAATTACGACCCCCTTTATCCCGGAAGGCTCTAGATGAGCCTTGTGTGGGAGGGGGCTACACATTTAGAGACAAGGGACACGCACCCAATATCCGTGTATAGTGGAAAAATCCCTCTCTCAGTATTTTCCACTGCCACGACCGGGGATCGAACCCGGAACTTTTGGGTGAGAGGCAAGTGCGCTCGCCTCTCGATCACCAGCCATACAAAAAAACTGGAAAAACTGTTAAAATATCTTAGCTCCCGTTGGTGCTCAATCGACTTTCAAAAATAAGATATTGCAATTTTCTACAACTTTGTTTAATGAACCATTCATTACCATAGGTTTAATATTTCTTTACTTACAGAACGAGAAAGATAAGAGTTACGAAATATATTATATTGAACTCTATTTCCTATAGGTTGAGCAAAATAAACTTTGCCTGAACTCCGCCATAAGAATAGCAATTTATTATTAAACATAATATTTTTAGTCGCAAACTCCTCTATAAATCCTTATTTTACTATAAGGAACCTAACCAGACTGCAACCAACAGCTACTCTCCGGGCTATGTGCCCCGCCGAGCGCTGAATTACAAGTTACAAGCCTGGCGCGTTAAGTGTAATAATTGCATATTACCATCAAAACGCTAATGCTTCGATTGCAACAAACACCAGCCGAAAGACTGATCCTACTTAAAGGAGCTCCCTTGCCAGTCGTCACACACCACTTGCAGACTGCAGTTTCGAGCTGTTGGCTCTCGTCAGTGCAAGGTAGGTATGCGACGACCGACATGAGAATCCTTTGACTACACATTTGAACTATGCTAAGCCAAGTCAGGCTATTTATTTTTCGATTGCAACAGACACTGGACCGCTGGATGGCGCCTGCTGGCTGTTTTACATGTCGCTATTGTAAAAATACCGGGATGTACTATAGTCAAAGGATTCTCATGTCGGTCGTCGCATACCTACCTTGCACCGACGAGAGCCAACAGCTCGAAACTGCAGTCTGCAAGTGGTGTGTGACGACTGGCAAGGAAGCTCCTTTAAGTAGGATCAGTCTTTCGGCTGGTGTTTGTTGCAATCGAAGCATTAGCGTTTTGATGGTAATATGCAATTATTACACTTAACGCGCCAGGCTTGTAACTTGTAATTCAGCGCTCGGCGGGGCACATAGCCCGGAGAGTAGCTGTTGGTTGCAGTCTGGTTAGGTTCCTTATAGTAAAATAAGGATTTATAGAGGAGTTTGCGACTAAAAATATTATGTTTAATATTCCGCCCTCTAAAAGCACATTTGAACAATTTATTATTATGTTGTGAAGTTTAGCATCCAGAATAGTGTTCTCTACTTGCCCCGTATTGCTTCTTCAATTTTTTTATTTTATTAATAGGGTAAACGTCTTTGTGATGGGCGGGTTTGTTTTCCTCCTGCTTATCAGTCGTTACTGTTTTTTGAATAATTTTCAAACCTTTGTTCTCTTAAAGGATTGAGTGACTCCACCAAGAGGTTTCCCAGTCCGCTCGTCTTCTTTAGAGAACAACTTAGTTAAAAATCTATTATTGCCGCCAATGTAGTGAAGTCGTTCAAGTCCTGGATTTATGCGTAGGTATCTTTCCCTCCTTTGGGACCTTTGGTAGTGCCTGTAGTTTCAATCCTACGTACCTGTACTTCGAAATTAGTAGTTGTTGAGACATACCGGGTATCAATGTATCATACAACACCCCCACTTTTTTCCTTATTTTCTAGAATACCAAAATGAAACTTGGTAGATGTATTATATGACCGAGATAACACTTTGTGGCATAACTGTAATTTTTCCCCCTTCCGGTTTCAACGAAAACGACCCCAACTATTGGTTTTCAAACGGAACACCCTGTATAGTATTATATTTCTGAAATCCTTGAAAAATTCAGAGTACGGTGATAAAAAAATAGCCTCGAAATTTGTTGGTGCATGTAGTGCCATGATCACGAAATTTTAACAAAACTTAATTCTTCCAAATGGAACCAAGACGGTGGAATACTACCATAAAATAGCGGATATTCTAAGGAATTCGTGGATGTGCCCAAAACCATTTTCTATGGCCATGGCACTCTAGATGCATCAACAAATTTCTTGTCAAATCTTTTTCATGGAGTCGAAATGTAACTTATGGGATACCACCGTACTCAGAATTTCTCACAGATTCCAAAAATTAAAAATCAAAAGTTGGGGTCAATTCCGGTGAAACCGGAAGGGAGAAGATGGCACTTATGTCACAAAGTTGTCTTCTGGGTCATATAATACATC
Source organism: Leptura quadrifasciata (assembly GCA_963675555.1). Lineage (NCBI taxonomy): Eukaryota > Metazoa > Arthropoda > Insecta > Coleoptera > Cerambycidae > Leptura > Leptura quadrifasciata. The sequence continues at coordinate 145,076,222 of OY776674.1, read as the reverse complement.
TACCAAATTTCATTCTGATATTGTCAAAAATAAGGGTAAAAACGGGGGACTACCATGATCCGTTGACATTGAGTACTGAGTTTTCACTTGCATTGTAAGGTAATAGTGTTATGGTCTCTACAAGAAATAATATAAAAGGTTCCGATAAATTCAGCTAGGTAAAGTTTGAAAACAATTCTGTGAATTCGGTAACTATTTAAGATAAATGTTCCAAATTTGGCATGGCAGAGTTCACAATGTTATAGTGTAATCAAATTTTTAGGTATAGTGGTGATGTCATAATCAATATTAACTTATTAGAGAATTATTCTCACAGAATTATCAAGTCTGTTTCATTTTTTTTAATAACGCACAGTCTATATACTTTTTGTAAGTCATTAAACTGAATTTCGTGTTATACAGGATGGGGCAATAGTGCGTCGAACCTCGATATCTCATGTTCTACGATAACAAAATTTTTTTTAAAAAATTGCAAATAAACTAGATAAAACAGTCTATAACTGGAAATTATTAAGGACATTTTAAATTGAATTTTCTCAATTTTTTCAAATGGAATACCCTGTACATTTTTTGACGATGTGATGTAGAAATGAAAAACGAACATTTTTTATAAGTACTTCCCTATGGCCAATTGCAACCATTTTCGTTTTACAAATAAATAAGTGTTTATTTCTCAATTAACAACTTTTTAAATTAAATTTTCTCAATTTTTGCAAATGGAACACCCTGTATATTTTTCGAAGATTTGATGTAGAAATGAAAAATGAACATTTTTTGTAAGCGCTTCCCTATGGATAATTCCAACCATTTTAAATAAATAAGTGTCAACTTCAAGAATAAACTTAAAAAAGAGGTTCCCCCAAATAATTCATTAAAAAATGTATAATAGGTGTTCGACTTGTTGGCTATTTTGATTGACACACGTCTTTATGCAATTTTGATATGAGACCATTTAGTGGGACCATTTCTTCCAATCCTTTGAAATGAGTAAATAGTATTTAACCGGTCCTTTACTGTAATGTTTTGTTGTACATTTTGTTGTTGATTTCGTTATTCGACAAGCAATAAAACCTCAGTTTGGTATAAATTGTCGTGTGCAAAGGAGCATTTATCAAACTTATCGGTCGTTACAATTTGCATTGAATTTAAAATATTTGGAATTTTACAATATGAATTTTAATAAAGCCGAACTTGTAGACATGACTTTTGTTTTGGGCGAGTCAGACAGAAATTGTTTACTTGCCAATATAATTTATCACCAACGTTATCCTGAAAGAAGTATTCCTGATGTTAGCAGCTTCCAAAACTTTCTCGATAGATTTCTGGAAACTGGAAATGTCGAATATAGAAATAGTGAAAGAATAAAACGTGTTGTGAACAAAGAAAATGAATTTTCTGTGGTGCTGGCAACGGTTGAGAATCCCCATGTTAGTCAAAGAGAAGTGATCTCATTAGTAGACGGTCTATGGGTTGAATCTTAAAAACAAATAAGTTGCATGTATATCATATTCAAATGCACCAGAAATTATCTGATGACGATTTTCAAAAGTGCCTACAATTTCTACAATTTTGTAATTGGGCCAGAGGTAAAATGCAACATGATGTCAACTGCTTCAGTATTGGTTTATTCAGTGATGAGGCAACTTTTCATAAAAATTGATTTGTTAATAGGTACAATTTTCATTATTATGCTTCGGAAAATTCTCACTTTTTTATGCAAGTTGATAACCAAGACAGATGGTCTATAAACGTTTGGGGAGGAATTATTGGAGAACATGTATTAAGGTCACATTTCTTCAATGGTAGGTACATTGACTGGAGCTATTTATCTTCATTTTTTGAAAAACTGTCTGCCAAAATTATTGGTAAATCTATCTGAAAGAATTCGAAATAGGATGTGGTTTCAGCAAGATGGTGCTCCACCACATTATTTAAATGCAGTTAGAGACCATTTAAATAATACCTACCTTAATCAATGGATTGGAAGACATGGATCCACTAAATGATCTGCTTAGTCCCCAGATCTTACAAAAATGGATTTTTTTTAATGGGGATACGTGAAGGAAATTGTTTATGAGACACATCAATAACAACACAAAATATGAAGGAAAGAATAATGCCTTTACATCTATCATACCGACAATTTTAGGAACAGTGGAAACCTCATTTCAAAAACGCATAGAGATGTGTGTCAATCAAAATGGGCAACATGTGGAACATTTATTATATTTTTTTCTACTGAGTTATTTGAAGAAACCTCATTTTTAAGTTTATTTTTGAATTTTGTAATCATTGCTCAATAAAACGAAATTGGTTGCAATTATTCCTAGTGAAGTACTTACAAAAAAATGTTCGTTTTTTCATTTCTACATCACATCATCAAAGAATATACTGGGTGTCCCATTTGAAAAAATTGAGAAAATTCAGTTTAAAATGTTCAAATTTTTTGGCCACCCTGTACATTTTTAGGAAATGAAAATGATTCAAAAACATTAATTAGATGTCTCGTAACTGGTATTCATATAAGTTTTTCTTAAAACCCATAATTGTGACTGTGGTGATTTTTTTAAAATCCATCTGCAGATTACATTGTTTCAACAAACAAATTCATTAGATCCAAGTGGTTGGGAGATATTCAGTGCTAATACAGAAATGAATAGAACCTAGAAAGACGCTTCAAAAAATGTACAGATATACGTAGCATTCCATTTTAAAAAAGGCACTGGGTCCTGTAATTTCATCTTGATTCGCCCTGTATGTTCGAAAATAATTTCCAGTTATAGACTTTTTTATCTAGTTTACTTGCAATTTTTTTTTAAAAAATTCTAGCTATCGTAGAACTCGAGATATCGAGGTCCGACGCAGTATTGCCCCACCCTGTATATTATGGATTATAATTCTCCAGTTTTAATAGGTTCAATGTAGTAATATGTTGAGTTCGGTAAGTCTGTCAGTCGATTGCTTAATCTTAAGTAACTACGAAATGTGTGTATAAAACTAGCCGTTATTAATATATCAAGTAAATTGTAAAACATATTTTCTCCAGATGTGAAACTAAGGAGTGATATGAGAAGGTCTAATTAAGTAACATATTTGTATTATAAGTTGACTAATATAGTTCCCTTAATTACAATGACACAATCTCGTTCTGCGTTCAAACTAATCATTGTTACAGAAAGTGATACTCGGCTTAAACTGAATTTAAAACTTCGCTTGCGTGACAATAGTAAGTGTTTCTTGAAAGATTTATCTGTATCATTGAAATGACAAGTTGTAGAAGAGTGCCATTATCTTAAGTACCAGATACGCTGAAAGGAAATTAATACAACATGTTTTATAATTTGATAAGACATTGAAACGGAATTTAATCAAATTATTCCGGAAGTTATCTATAATTTTTCAATGAATTTTGTTTAAAATAATCTTGCTTTGTCTACAACACATTTTTTTATTTGCGATATTTGCCATGAAAATTTAAATCCGGCTTTGATCTGAGCTGATCTTTAATTTTACAATTTAAATGTTTTTACAATTGCTCAATTGTTAAACGATGTGTGTTTTGTACAAAGGATTCAAAATTAAATTGGGCGGTTTTGCCTGTTTTGTCAGCTAACCTAATTCTGCAGTTAAAAATGCCCACAAAAAAGTAACAAAATAACTGGATGGCAGAAGTGCTCTAGGGCATTGCGGAATATGAATACCTATTGGATTCGTAACTTTTTTATCGTACTCTTTCAGTTTTGCGCTGAATTTTCAGTTATTCCCTTGTGATAAGTTTTAAATCTAAAGTCATAGATTCTATTAACATTTTGATTATTTTGCAACAAATATATAATAATTGTATAATGTTCTTTAACATGCAGGGTGTCCCGTCGTGCAAAAAATTTAACTGTATATTCTATCTCTTAAAACTTCGACGTTGAGGACAGGTGTCGAGTAAACAACATTTTTCAAGTGGCCCCAAAAGTAAAAGTCCAATGGGCTCATATCTGGGGACCGAGGGGGGGCATTTATTTGTGGCTACTCGCGCCCTTTCAATCCATCGATTTTTTAATGTTGAGTGTAGCCATTCTCTAAAGAATAATGAGGTGGCGCACCATCCTGTATAAACCACAGTGTTTGACATAATGCAAGAGGTAAATCGTCTATAAGTTGATGCAGGTCATTTTGTAAAATGTTTAAATAAGCTGGACCATTTAATCTGTTTGGTAACTCAAAAGGCCCTATTAATTTATTATTGCTTATAATTCCGGCCCAAATACTTATTGAAAAGTTGTAGTGATATCTTCCATTTACAACAGCGTGAGGATTATCGTCGCTCCATAAACGCTAGTTACGAAAATTTAAAACTGCATGTCGAGTAGAGCAGCATTCGTCTGTGAATAGTACTTTTATTGTAAAATCTTACGGCTTCCTAAGTATAATTCTACAAAAATCAAGTCTTACTGGAAAGTGACGAGAGAACACCTCTTGCATTTTCTGTAAATTATAGGAGTAAAGTCCTGGCCTTTTCAAAATCCTCCATACTGGTGTTATTGTTATGTGGAATTGAAGAGCAGCCTGTCTAATACTACATTCAGGATGTTCACCAAAATAATGTAATATTTGTGCCTCCATTGCATCATGTGATCATCGTCGCCGATGATCACAATCATGACTTCTTTTTTTAAAACGCCCCCTTTCTCTTAACCTCAAGTTAATATTAGAAAAAGTACAAACATTTGGCACAATACGATTAGGGAACTTACGGCGATATCGTTCTTTTGTCGCTGAAGTATTTCCTTTACATTCACCATATATTAAATGTTTGTCTGCATATTCCTCATTACAAAACCCATGCGTTTTAATAGCTGGTTAGAAAACTACTAGTATTAAGTATTAAGGAATGATTATCTTGTTATTTCAAAGATATTTACAAACTTTCAAGATTTCATCCCTTTGTGTATACGCTAGGTAGATGAAATAATTTCATTAGATGTCTTTTGATGAGTAAAAAAGATGTGCCAAATTCCGTCTTTTTCCGATTACGTTATTTTGAGCTAGAAATTAAAAACCGTTTTTTGGCATACCCCTTTAAGGGAGTTTAACTAGACAAGAAAGGGTTATTTTGAAAAATTTTATACGAAGAACCCATCTTAATTTTCGACAAGGAATTTACAGTTAAATATTTTGCATATTACGGGACACCCTGTATATTTCTTTTAAAAAACATTATTTTTCTCATATTGTCTTTTTATCCGGAACATTTACGTTTTAATATCCGTATTTAGGATCATGAACTTAATTATTATGCAAATGTCAAGCAACATTGGCACTAATAATATTTTAATTAGCAAACAGTGGAACTTATGGGTGGTTAGAATGTCCACCATATGCGTAGAAAATTAGATGCCTAAATGCACTTCATGAAATTTCACTGATAATGCGAAAGTTTTAAAAAATTGCAGCTATATGGCCAAAAGTATACCCTGCATTATAATAGAGTTAATACTGATACAAACATTGGCGATACAAAATATTTTACCAATTTATTCAGAATTTAAGAATATTAGGATATGCTTCTACCTCGTTGGACAGCAAGGCGATTAAAATGTAAACACGTTGTTGGGTCAAGTGTAAATTGTAAAAATATAATTTGACCGTAGTAGGGAGTTTCGGGAGTAATTTTCTAATTATAGACATTCTAAAAATAATGCAGCTACCATATTACAACGTGTAATGGGGTGACGATGTTTCAGGTTCAATTATAATAATACTATAAATCGTCCAGTTTTTACTTAAATTAGAGAAGACTGGAAATATAAATGTTGTTGTAAGTGAAACTAAATGGTAGCTTTACTTACCGACGTTAGCCTGAAAAGTAAGAAACATGGCTACTTAAAACTAACTTTTCGCTGCGAAAGAGAAAATCTGAGAAAGGCTATTGCTGAGTAAAGAGTAATAACCAAAATACAGTTTTGTAATTTAGTTTTCTACTATTACTGAAGCTCTGTACTCCATATGGGACGCGCTTTTCACTATTAAAGTTAGCATCATCAGAAGGTCAATTATGTCCTAAGAATGCCAACTTCATTAATTAAATGAGCGTCAAGTGAATTGTTCAATATTATGATGTTCATGAAGATATTTAAATATCATAATGTTAAAGGCCTATTTCAGGATTAGTTTCAGTTTTTCAGCAAAAACGTTTTTACACAATATCAAAGCTTAGTAAAGTGTTTAGTCAATTAAATTGATATTTTCCGAAATTTTTACATCTAAATCTATAAAATGGATAATAAATTTTAATTACGGTAACGGTTAGAACAAGTTTAGTATGTTTTACAAAGATATCCTGTTTAATTTAATGAATATATTTAGCATTGTCGCTAACTTTGGTAAAGTACCTAATAACCTCGTGTTTCAATTATAAGACACGCATAATATAAGTAGCGTGTAATTTACTTCCATCCTTCCTGTCACACTTACAAAGTGTGCCTTAAATTACAAGTTTTCTGAGGCATAACATTAAAATTGATTAGAAAAAAATGACGAAATTTCATTTAAATTATCTTGACACATGAAAAAACATCAATTACCTAGTCACTTCCGAAATCGACATTATACAGATTCAGTGACATGTTATACGACAATAAAAAAAATCAAACCACTAAGTAGGCTCTGATGAGTTTACCGGAAGAATCAGTGACGTCATGAGGTGTGATTGTCCACCGGAGATGAGCCCGTTGATTGTTTAGTTTCCGGTTCCGTTTTTGTTATTCTACCTATGATTTTGGTGTTTTAAATTTACTGCACTTCAATTTGTGAAGCTATTAATGGGAATAAACTCGAACTTTACTTTTAACAACAAGAGAATGGAAAATAGATACTCTTTGTCGGCTTAGTATAGCTTTTATAATATAATTGTTGAACATTCCCTAGAGTACTCTTGCAGATTTCTAAAACTAAATTAATTTTATAGATATAATTGTCATGTTTGCAATCTTAATCATCCCCAGATGAAGCCTGCTTGACTGGTGATATACTTTTCACTATACTATGCAGTACTTTTGTTTTATATCATTGTTGAAGATACTATATGACACTCTTCATATCTTTAGAAAAAAGTAAATTTTTATATATACAGGGTTACTGATAATTCGATACATTCCTTTGGAGATGTGATGGGGCATGATCTAAGAAGTAAATTTAGCCCTAACATATATTATGCAAAACTCAATAGTTTTTGAGATATTTAATTTTTTTTATTTTTCTTAAAAAGTAGATCTTAATGTCCTAAAAGTTAATTTTCGAAAAATCTATTTGACATTTTTAAATTTTTTTTTAATGGATTACTTGTCCAATATTATAGATATCCGTTTGGAATGAAAGATATCCGGAAACATTTCGATCATGTGAACATTTAAAATAAAAACTTTAATTTTTTTTTATCAGCTATGAAATTTACCTATTAGGTTTTTTCAAAAAAATATTAACGTAACACGCGTATAAATTATTATAAGAACTGCTTTATTTCAATAGCTATCTAACAAGGTACAAATGTTCAATGTACCCTTAATAGTTCTAAGAAAATACTAGTAAAAATAACACAAGTAGTACGAATTTTATTTTTAGATAAACAGTAAAAAACATTTTAAAAGTAGAGTTTAATTCTTCATTAATTTCAAAGTTGTACTTTATTTTTTATATGTCTTGCTCAAAATGGGAGCCCCTATTCCGTATACAGACACGGAAGCGTCTTCTTATTTCCGTCCTTGTTACTCTGGTTGTCAGATTACGCCTTATGTGTTGGACAGCATCGACTATCCTTTGTCTAAAGTTTTCTATAGTATTGACTGGTGTGGTATAGACCATCTCCTTCATATGACCCCATACGTAATAATCAAGGGGTGTTAAGTCAGGGCTTCGCGCTGGCCAAGGTATTGGGCCTGCTCCTCCAATCCAACGGTTAGGGAAATGCTGATCAAGTAACTGTCGTACTGTCAGCCGATAATGTGCTGGACAACCGTCGTTCTGAAACATCATTCGCTGTCTGACGGCGAGAGGAACATCTTCTAAAATCACCGCCAGATCATTTCTTAAACATTTTTTATAGATTTCCCCGTTTAAATTTTGAGGAAGAATGTGTGGCCCTATTGAATAGTGGCTAATGACTCCCATCCACACATTAATAGAAAACTTCATTTGGAAACTAGTTTCACGTGTTAACTTGGGATTTTCCTCTGCCCAGTAATGTAGGTTGTGGAAATTTGTTATACCCTCGCGATTAAATTTCGACTCGTCCGTCCATAAAATACTTGTTAAAAAATTTGCACTTTCTGCATCTGAATTTAACATAAAGCGGCAGAATTCCACTCTTCTTCCAGGATCACCTTCCTCCAAGCCTTGGACAGGGGTATAGTGGTAAGGATGACATCCAACTCTACGTATCGTAGACCAAACTTTCCATTGTGACGCTCCGGTTAGTCTTGCGACTTTATTAGTTGAAATAGTTGGGTCTTCCTCAAAATACCTCAATATTTCTTCCTCATCATCTGGTTCATAAACGGGAGGAGCACCAGCGTCACTTCTTCTACATTTCGCGGAGCCAGTTTCAGCGATATTTCGATATGCCGTACTAAATACACGTGCATTTGGTAAGCGGCGGTTATGGTACCAAAGACCATATTCTCGGCGAGCTTCAGCAGCGTTACCGCCACAGTATCCATAGACAAACAAGATATCAGCGTATTCTGCGTTGGGATACGCGGCCATGGCACAGAAAATACAATAACAACAACTAATAACAACAACTACGAGCAAAATCAAAATCTTCGATAACTAATTTAACAAGACCAACAAACTTAAGGGACACGGAGATAAGAATGTCAGTTAATGACATTATGCACAAACGTCAAAGTCAAGGACTGACTGACTTAAATGAAAATGATCGCTTAGTCGTTTAATAAATTCCGCCACCGGCATTATCTTTACTAATTTTTTATTAGAATTATCAAGGGTACATTAAACATTTCTACCTAGCTAGATAGCTATTGAAATAAGGAAGTTTTTATAATAATTTGTACGCGTGCTACATTAATATTTTTTTGAAAAAACCTAATAGGTAAATTTCATAACTGATTTAAAAAAAAAATTTTTACAAGTTTTTATTTTAAATGTTCATATGATCAAAATGTTTCCGGATATTTTTCATTCCAAACGGATATCTATAATATTGGACAAGTAATCCAGTAAAAAAAAATTTAAAAATGTCAAGTAGATTTTTCGGAAAGTAACTTTTAAGACATTAAGATCTACTTTTTTGAGAAAAACAAAAAAATTGAAATATCTCAAAAACTATTGAATTTTGCATAATGTATCTTAGGGCTAGATTTACTCCTTAGCTCATGCCCCATCACATCTCCAAAGGAATGTATCGAATTACCAGTAACCCCGTATAATTATATCTGAAACTATTCGAAATTATATTTATTTGTCTCCTAATGATGACAGATTAATTGGCGGAATGCTCCTCGACGTATTATGCAGTATTTTTGTCAACTCTATAAGATATTGTAATTATTTTCCTGTACATTGTGTTACTCGAAAAACCTTTTAATTTTTGTATTTGCTGATCAATTTCAAAGAACGCTGACATTAATTTAGAGTCCAAATTTTAGTATAATTGGACTTTTAGTTGTTGAGTTACCGTAGTTACATTAGACGAACAGACAGGCGGAAGGACAGACATACCGATAGATAGGCAGGTATGCAGGCATATGGACACACATAGACAGACAGAAAGTCAAGTGGATATTATGAAAATTGATAACTAAGAAAGTCAAGACAGAGAGAAAGATATAGAAGGAGCAAGTTTATAGAATCAAAAAATAAATCAGGAAAGAAGTTTCGTCGTATACATGAGACATATATGGTACCCATATGACGATAGTGTTGTTCCTCTTCTGCGCAATGTAGCTCAAAATTGTATGGCTTTAGAACTAGAACAAGGGTAAAACACGAATGAAAACGTAGTATTATTTAATTATGTTACAGTCAATGACGTACGTATAAATGTAGTAAATTTTTCCAATTGATTATATGACCATAATTTGTATAGTGTATCTCAATTTTTGAAAAGTTTTATGACTCTTACGACACCGTTTCTAACTTTGACCTAGTTACCTCTGCCTTTGAGATAGGTTCAAGAAACCAAAATATTGAATAAAAATAAACTTAAATTATTTATTATCTGTCAAGCTAAAAAAATGATGGTCGATACACTTTTGACATTGCTTTAAAATTGAACTACGCATTGCTTGGTGTTTCTCTTACACGTTTTCCAACACTTGTATATTTTCGAATGCACGGATCTATACCTCCGTAGGTAAAAACCCAACGGACTGAGATTTTCTGTAACGTTGTACTATATAGCTGGGAAGTAAATTTAGAGTTATATCCTATCATTAACTGATTCAATATGATGACCATAAGATAATCAAAAGTTAGCATTAACTTAAAAATAACCTCATAACAATATACCGGACTATCCTCTCAAATGCGCTCACCCATTTGTTTAGAATTATATCGAAAACGAAGATAGCTAAGTAAAATTTGAAAAAGCCTTGAAAATATGACAAATCCTTTCAATAGTTTCCACACTATTTGCTTCTCCAACAATAACCGAAAAATAGCAGCAATACACACATCACTATAGTGAGGGTTGACCTAACAGCGTGCAAGGAGATATCATAGGATAAAACGTGAAGTATATAGTCTTCTTTAAAACAGAGTTTAAAATGTAATTTATTATTCCATTAAAAGAATTTGCGTTGCGTAATTAAAAATAATTAATAGATTTTTTTCTATATCTAACCATTTAGTGATGATAACTCGTGCACAATAAAATAACAAAATAAATGTTCTAATAGAACCTTCTCAAATTCCACTTAAAATACCTTTTTGTTGAAGATAAATCAGGTGTGGCCAGAGCGAATGAATTAGGCAGGTACTCCTCAAAATGTCACGAACAACATCAGAGAGCAGCGTTACTAGTCCACAAGTGTCCCCTATGCGTGTAATTTTCATAAAGTTAGTGTTTCAAGTTAATTCATTGATATGAATATGTATGTAATTCGGTGGCATATGGCCCTCTGCAAGATGAACTTCCGGTGCGAACGTCACAGGTAAATCGCGAGTGTATGAGCATTTCCGGTTGGTCATGCGAGGTGAGCACCCAGAAACTATTTCCCACCGGTGATATACTCTTAATGAATAAGAAAAACTATCAGGTGGTGCTTTATGGGGGTGAATATCGGACAATGCGATAGCAGACTGGCGAGTTTGCAGATGGAACATGTAATTACCTTAGCCAGACATTAAATTTGTAGATGGAATAAAGATATTGTGAACGCTATGGGAATGTAAAAACGATTTTATATCTAACTTCTTCTGTTCACTATTTAATTATATTGAAAGTACGCTTGTAATTTTTGAGGTAAATGCCCATTTTTTAAGAAAAGAAAGCTTCTAATTGAAATTATTTAATTGCTTGACAGGTAAATGCATTTTTCCGAACTTTCCAATAAGAAATTACATAGTTTCATTGTGTTTTTATAGATCTTCTTCTTCTGAACATGCTAATATGAAAGCGTTAGTATACGCACAATAAACAGAATTTCAACTTATCTGCATTTATATGGATATTCTACTTCTGAATGTGCAAATACAATAGTCTTAGGCCAAATATCATTAACAAACCTTTTAAAATACATCAAATTATTGTAGGAAGCAACCACATCATTCTAGCTAATACTAGAAGAAATTGGGTTATATGAAAATTATAGAACGTACTGAAAAATGTTCATATGCTTAATTTTGTTGTAGAAGTGGCGAAAAGAATACTAATTTACAGGATATTTTATAAAGCTTTAAGTAGTAATGCAACTCAACACTTTTAGTCTTAAATCGAAATATTAAAGATTCGTTATTAAAGTCAGTTTTGTTATGAAATTAAACGATTTTGAACTGAACTCAGCTTACATATTTTTCTTTTAAGCAAAATCTCCGAATACAAATTTTCGTGGAAATATTTATATCATATTTAAAATACTTTTGAAAGAAAAGTACCTTTAATGGGCAAAACTGTGAACTATTTTATATTTAATCTTGCAGTCGAATCCACTGATAGAGAGAAATACTTCTATTTCGTTATATTAAAACGTTACCAATTAAATGAAATTATTTTCATGGTGTTAAACATGGCTTATTGAGTAAACCCTAAATCTCAAGAATACAGTATACATTAGTGAAGAGCATTTCAGAATTTTCTCACAGTTTATTCACATTAATTAAGAAAAACGTAATGAAACCGTGAAGTAGGTATGCATAGTCGTATTCTTACAAATAGGAAAGCTGGGGTATAAGTTTGTATATTTGCGTCTCGTCTCCCCTATTGAATGCATCGCATCTTAAAGGGTAAAAACAAAAGGCCAGACTGCTCAAGTGCGTACTTTCGTTCTCCACAACCCTGCTTATTAATATCTGAATATATGTCATTACTTTCTTGCAGTCATACGGACTGTAAACTAATATTGATTAATTTCTTACCACAATATAAACAAAGAAGATCTTTAGTCACTTTGTTTCATTGTTCGTTGTTTATAGTTAATTCCGGGAATATCCCATGTTTAAAAATAAAAAGGATAGGAGAAAGGTCAAATTATATGATAAAATTAAAGTTAATCTTTACTACGGGAAAATACTGATGCCTACTCTTACTTCAACTTCTAGACAGTGTTTCAGGTCGTAATGCTGAAACTTCTATCAAGTAAGACTTCGTAACCTTATTATACAGGGTGTTTCAGATTTAAAAGGACATACTCTAGTGGAAGGCAGAGCACACTCAGCTGAGTTCAAGACACCCCTATACTTACTGTTGAATGTGAACCGTTTTGGAGATATTTATGGTTTTTAACCAGAACTTTAGTCCGCCATATTTTTGAAATGACTGCACAAATTTAGATAAAATTTGCTATACATATTTTACTCTTTTAGGTTAATAAATACCTTAAGTAATTTAGGAAAAATTCTAGGACCGAATTCCACTTTTTAATATGGCTCTTTGGGTCGTTAACATCACACTGTATATTATTTTTTGGTAAATGTTAGTAAACTTTTAAAAAGCCTATGGAGCAGTTTATGAAGTAATGTCAGAATATTTGATGGCATGTTCATGGTTATTCTTCAATGAATTTTCAAAAGTATTGAAAGACCAAATTTGACATTCTACAAATAACACAATCCAGTTGTTAACATCATTATTTTATTAATTTTAGCTAAATACCCCGCAGAAGAGGTTGTTATTTGTTTTTGTTTTGACATTGAGTGTTTTTTCCGTCCAAAATAAAGCGCATTCCATTTATTTCACGTATAAAAAATAAGTAATAAAATTATGCGATTAACACATGACATTGTTGCATTAAAAATAGGCACATGAAAAATGTGTAATTTTACAAATAAGAATTGGTGTTCGCTCTTAGTAATTATTAGAATAAGTGATAAAACAGTTAAAAAAATAAAAATTTTAAGATTCCATTTCAATTTAGTAATAAAGAATACGCGGATATTATTTATATATATATATATATGGCTTTTGGGATGGAAATGGGAGAGCTGCAAAAAGCTCCTAATAGGACCATTCTTAATATTAATCATTCAATTATTTTTCCTGAATTATGGTCTTTGCGGTAACCTAAGTAAAAGATTGTTATTTTTGTTTATTGAAAATTGTACACATACCTGTTTTGGTGCATATATTCTACGAGATTTATTACCTGCCTTACCAGGGGGTTCTTAAGAAAATGTAAGGAGCCTTCTACCTAACTAGTTTCTTTGAATGTTTCGGGTAGGTACCTAGTATACCAATATTTATTTACTGTTACATTCCTTACTATATTATACTGGGGTATAGTACTTCAGCACACATTTATTTGTGATATGTACACCAACAAGTAGCAATAAGGGTCGATTAAGAATTAACTTTAAGATCCCAACATTCTCGTGAGAATATTTTTTCCTCAAATTGGTGAAAATCCGTTAACCGTGGTTAATATTAACGGACAAATGCTAATAAACCTCCGTTCGTCAGCTGTATAATGAATATACTTATGCATATTATCTAAATTCCAATTCAGACATTTTCTTAATTCTCGGGATCTTAATATATCCTTGTTTAATATATAAAATCCGTATAGAATATACAGATTACTAGATTACTAGAGAAATAACTAATGTGCGTTTTTGACAAATAACGTGAGAAGAGACATAACGGATATTGGTGGTAATCTTAATCCTTAACACGTCATCTTCATTGTTATTCGTATCATAATAAAACTGGATATATGCATTGTTGTACGGTTTGCTAAAGTTTTTATATACCTATAAGTTCTATGTAATCCTCTTCCCAATTTTAATAAAAAGTTAATTTTTTTGTATATTTGCTGGATTAGTAATTCCAATCATCTAATAATGCCAGCTTGATTGTATAGATAATAATAATAATAATAATAAATCGACTTTATTAGGAAATTACCCAGATATAAAATAAATACATAAAAGAAATTAATTGAGAAATTCCGCTAGTTTTGGTGAAGTTAGCTATCTAGCTACTCTACCTAACCAAAAATAGCAGATATGTTCAAATAAGCAAAGCAAATTGCGAAATTAAGAACAAGCAAATATTAACAGTTACACACATTGTAATATACATTTAAGTAAAATATAAAAGTCGCTGGTCAATTAATTAATCTGGTTGGCCGGAAGATATTTTTTAAGTTCATATTTCAATTTTTGTAAGTATTTCTAATAGATTTATAGGTAAAGCATTGTATAAATTTAACTGCATAAAAAGTAAAACTTCTTTTAAACATGGCTCTACGATGATGTGGGATAGTCAATCTTTGAACATGACGCAAGATAACCGAGTGAATCTGAGACCTATAAACAAGCATATTTTTAAGAAAGGAAGATGATTGTGGCTTTCTTATTAAGTTAATTAAAAAATTTCCCAAGTGAAGTAACCTACGATTTTCCATATTTAACCACTTTAAATTATTAATTGCTGGAGATATATGATCATATTTTCTTAAATTGTAAATTAAACCAGCTCATGCATTTTGAACTTTCTGAATACGGTTTGTAGTGTATGAGTCTAAACACGGTTCATATATGAAGTCGCAATTTTTTTTTAAATTAAAATTTAATATATGACGATTAGGGTAAAGAAGTTTGAGTAACATAAAATATTTTTGCAACATTTTCTTCACATGACCCTTGAAACGAAAGTCAGTATCAATAACTAATCCTAAATTTTTTATAGAATCTACAATGGGTAGAGCAACTCCATCTATATTTATATTCAAGTTATCTTTTAAAAAGAGTACATTATTTTTATTACTGAAAATCACTACACATGATTTAGAAGAATTAAGATTTAAATTATGTTCTTCGAAAACTTGCTTGATTTTTTGTAGGTCTGCATTAATAAGATCAGTTGCCTGAAGGTAATCATTGTGATTAAATTGGAGATATGCTTGGGTATAATCTGCATACGCCTGAACTGTATAACTTTTAATAGATTTTAAAATATTCGACATGTATATTATAAATAAGAGCGGTCCTAATATGGAGCCCTGAGGAACTCCAGATAAAATATCTACAGCAGGCGAATACGTATCATTGCAAAATACTTTTTGTGATCTACCAGTCAAGTACGAATTTATTAAATGACAGTATTGTTCATCGAAACCAAAATATTTTAATTTACTACAAATTACTCCGTGGTTTCTGGTATCAAAAGCTTTCGAAAAGCCTAATAACACCAAAATACTCTCCAACTTCTTGTCATAAGCTGTTATTATATCACTAGTGGTTATAGATAAAGCTATAGCGGTACTGAAGTGCTTCCCAAACCCACACTGACAGCTTGGAAGAATGTCACAAGCAAGAATATACAAGTATATTTGATTATACAGGATTTTTTAAAAAATTTTAGAAAGCCTAGGAAGTATACTAATAATTCTTAAATCTGAAAATGTTTTCGGGTTCAAATTCTTTGCAAGTGGTTTAGATTGCGTCCACAAATTGGGGAATTAACTGTGTTCAATACAACAATATGTGTTATATATTTGTCAATAAAAAGACTACAATATTTTAGCATAACTAGGGATATTCCATCAACTCCATACGCATTAGATTTTAAATTCTTTAAAGTTGCACTGACCTCTTCAATAGAAGTTAACTTAAAACTAAACAAGTTATCGTTATTAAAAGAGTTATTATTATAAAAATTAATTTTGTTTTCGCATTTATCCGAGACGTTTCGTAAAAAGGAAAAATTGTTCATAATTTACGAGGATTGTTTTCTCCATAAAGCGAATTTAAATTTTATTTTTTTCCCTCCGAATCACTGACAATGTAATGTAACGTAATGCGTCCAGTGCAACAGAGGGAGACGCATACAGACGAATATAGACATTAGACAAGCAGAAAGGCAGATATTTTGAAAGTTTTCAAAATTCGATAACTAACAGAATTTTCTAAAACTTTGCTCTCTACGGGATTTGCTTACATATTTATAACATTGTATAGTAAATGCAAGCTTCACAGATTAATAATTAATTCTGTTTTTGATTTAAAAATTTAAGCCAAATATTTTAGTACTTGAGCCTTATTAGTTAGTTCACTCAAATATGTGAAATTTTAAATTATTACCTTGTTAAAATGACATACGGGGGTACCTGAAAAAGATGTGTAATATTAGAAAGTATATTGTCCACATTAAAAACTAGAAACAAACGTTTACGTAATGTACTTTTTAAGCAGTAATTATGTGAGAAAACCCTTTGAAAATTAGTTATACGTATCATTTTAATACATTTACAACTCCTAACGATAAAATCCAAAATGTTTTCTTCAAACGTCGGAAAAATATGACATTTCTTAACTCATTTCATGACGTTAAAGTTTGACATTTCAGACTGCTTTGCGTTGCCATTAGCAACGGAAGTAAAAGTACTTTTTCTTCTGCTCAAGCAGAAAAAAAGTACTTTTACTTCCGTTGCTAATGGCAACGCACAACTAATAGAATATTGTTTTATTAGGAGTAGAAGTGATACTATTGTAACGAGTCTGTAGGTTTGTCGGACTAACTTCGTTCGTCCGACAATTACAGACGAGTCACAAAAGTGGCTTTTACTCCGAATAACACATGTAATTTTTTCTCCAAGCGTCGTTTAACTATAAAAAAATAAAGATAAAAATTTAGCTGTGCATTGCCATTAGCAACGAAAGTAAAAGTCCGTTCGACTGGATGAAAAAGTACTTTTCTTTCCGTTGCTAATGGCAACGCACAGCCGTCTGAGGTGTCAAACTTTAATGTCATGACATGAGTAGTAAATGTCATGATTTTTTGACGTTTGATGAAAAAATAGAATTTTTTATTCGGAGTAAAAGCCACTTTTGTAACTCGTCTGTAATTGCCGGACTAACGAAATGAATATTATTATTATTATTATTTGTCTGGTCGATAGCCGAGTGGATTAAAGCGCGAGGTGGCAATCGCGATTAATCACACGGACATCGCACCACCGGGTTCGAATCCTGGCTCCGGCACTGGCACTGTCAGAGGAAATGGTTGTATGTTCGCGTTTTTTCAATGTGTGACCCCCTTCCGCACAAGCCCTGGCTTCTGGAATTGGGGGTTGTCTAATTTCTGTGGTGATTATTTATTATTATTAAATGCGTCGATATTAAGAAAAATTATGAGTGTAACATATATATTTTTTTTTATGTAGGCGAAGAGTGAACATTATCAGCTATAATATCCCGAGGACATTGATAATCAAGAAATAATATTATCAGTTGTGATAAAATTATGAACTAGTTATCAACGTTCAAGGAGCACTCGCTTAGAAAATTTTTTGCTATAATTATCCTAGTTAAATTACTTATTCAAGACTATTTGTTAATAACATTATTTTATTGTTGAATAGTTATTTGCAGTACTAAACCGTGATGTGATATTATCAAAAAAATTGATTATTTCCGTACACGTGATTAGACGGATTTAACAGGATTTCTATTAGATCAAAAAATCACAGTATAAAACAGTATTTCTTTAAATAATTCATATCTAAACACGGTATTTAAGCATTCAACTTTAGCAACTGCCGTTATAAAAAATGTAGTCATCTCCAAGGAGATGTAACTCCCTTGTGGATTGTTTAAATATAATTTATAGCAGTATAAATATCAATTCCTCGAACGGGCTGAGTTCACTATTTAAAGTGAGAATAATTTAACTGTGTTTCAACTTTTGGGATCGGTTCCTGAAAATTTACTCGATTCTTATTCCCGGAAATATTAGTCCTGAAATTCTTAGCCTTGAAGTTCTTTGTCCTGATATTGTTAATCCTGAAGTCTTTCGTTCTGGAAATCGGAGTTCTCAGTCCTACAATTCTGGAGACTTTATTCCTGGAATTCTTAGTCCTAGAGTTCCAGTCCTGAAGTGTTTAGTCCTTGAGTCTTCAGTCTTCGAGTCTTTTACCTTGATGTCCCTAGTCCTAGAGGTAATAGTTTTAAAGTCTCAAATCCCGAAGATTTATATCCTGAACGCCTAAATCCTGGAGTTCTTAAGTCTAGGGTACATCAGACCGGAACTCTATAATCCTAAAGTCTTGGAGGGACATGGATTTTTGATATGATAGTTTCCCTGCCATAGTTTCTGCAACACTCCAAATAATTAAATATTGCGTTAGAGTATTCCACTCAAGAGCGTTTTGCCAATTATGTTGGCATTATCTGGGACCAATAAAATTTAGATAATGCCAGTATGGTTGACAAAATGCGCGTCTAGTAGGTATTTGTGGAAGCTACATCAGAGGCTCAGGTTTTTTACGTACGGAAAATGGAAGAACTAATTGTAATACTGAGAAAAATTTATATCCTTGACCATATTAGATTTTTTAAAGTTTTCTCAACATTATGTTTATAAATAATGCCCCAAAAGTAACTGGGCCAAATCTTAGCTTTACGTATGATAAGTGTGACATAATAGAAATAAGAGAAATGGAATTGTTTTAAATTATTCCAAAAATAATAACCTACCAAATTTCTATTTCTGTGTATGGATACAAGAAAACCAGTTATAGTTGATGAATGGCTAAGCGAGGACTTTCACCTTTATATATATAAATCATTCTCTTGGTGAATATACTCAGGAAATGAACGTCTATTTCAGATACATTCTGTATAGAAGATTTGTACTTAAATATTAGTATCGGAAGTTTTCATACCGATACCATTTACATAGTCTTACTGGATTTGAAGATTTCCACCTATTTCTGATACACTCTGTATACATGCTTTATAATTAATTAACACCAAAAATGAATATACTGAAACTAATACGTCCTCAATAGTTTTAAACTTCACACTACAAACAACTAATTGTAAAAGTCGAAGTACCTACAAAATCGAAATGGTGAAAACATAATACAAACAACTTACTAGTTGCTTATGAAAACGGGTTATTAACACTTATCGATAGCTAACGTCATTAACTTTTGAATAAAACTTTGTAGGGTGAATATCTCCCAAAAAGCGCCCCGTAGAGTCATACTATTATCGATATTCCGCCTTCTCTGCATTAAGCCAGTGCCATATGGCCATAAATTTGTACTTAACAAAAATTCTCACAATACCTATTTTACCATCTGTTGCAAATTCATTGTCTTATCTATAAAACAACGAATCCTTATCTTTTTATATTTTTATACGTGTTTCATGTGAGCGTGAAAGTTTTACTTGTAAATAAAATTGACATGCCCCTTTAAAGAACAGTTAGAAACCATAATTAATGATAAATATAAGATTTAATACTTCAAGTTTTAGCTTTGCCTTGCTTTTATTACTAGAATTTCAAATATTTCACTATGTATTTTATTAAGTTAATATTAGTTTAAATTGAGAGCAGCAATATATGCAGTAAATAAAAATTATTTGTATATGAGCACGGGCCTATAACGCATAAATGAATGTTTGGGTCTGAGCTTGTGCCAGTGTCGGTAAGCTACTGCGGCCTGCGGTGCCTCTGTCTACAGATCAACAGTTGTTCGAGGCCGCAGGTGCTCGCTGGTCCCTCTTCGTCGTCAGACGCCGTGTCGAGTCCTCCGTCCTCACGTTCTGTTTAATTTCAGGTATTGACATGGGTGACTATTCTTAAAGTGGGGACGCTAATCTGGAGGGGGACCTGAACGACCAATAACGCTCCAACTTATGATGTCATCGGAGGAGGAGACTGAGTTTGGTTTGTACACAGATAAGCTCCTGAAGAAAACTAAAAGAACTAGACAGCGTGTGGACGCCGGTGAGCCGCGTAACTCGTATTCCTCGATCCCGAACTTTAGTTCGCGACCGGCATTTCTTGGTGGTGGTAATAATTTATACGGCGCAATTTTTACCCAACAGCAACAGTTCGGTCTTTTCGGACCGGGGTTTCCACCCGCAAAGATGCTTAACGAGCTGTTAGGACGGCAGAAGCCGGACAGCGGCACCGACGGTGAAGACGTTAAGTTTGACTCGGTGATACGGTGTGATGGCAGCCCACCCTCTGGAGAACAACTCGCCCATCATATGCTGCGAGATATCCTTCAGGGACGAAAGCATGAGCTGCTTGCGTTAGAACACGACATGCGCAACGGACAGGATCACATCATAAACAACAATAACAACGAACCTAAAGCAAGTCCTGAACGTAACGACGTCGACGCCGCGGTTGCTATGAAAGAGTGCCTCGCTGAAGCTGGTGTCGGTGATAGGCAACAAGCTGAACTTATGGAAGAAGCACTGAATGGAATGGAAACAGAGTCGTTGCCATCCCCGAAAGTGGAGCCGTCTAGTCCGGCTAAACCAGAAGACGCCAAGAAAGCAAGAGTAGAAAATATTGTCTCAGGTATGCGATCTAGTCCTGCACCTCCTCAAGTAAATGGTTGTAAAAAACGAAAATTATATCAACCACAGCAACATGACAGTAACGCTGAAAGATACGTAGACGACGAAGAAGAAGAAATAGAACCCATTAGACAAAAACGAGTAGAAAAAAGTTTACTTAAATCACAGTTAAGGTCAATGCAAGAACAACTAGCTGAAATGCAACAAAAATACATGCAATTGTGTACACGCGTAGAACAAGGATCTGAAGAAAGCCAAGAAATCGAAGAAATACCCAGTGATAGTGAACAAAGTAAAAGATCAGCAGCTCCGTCTCCAGTGACAACAAGTACACCTACGCCGATTCAACAGCCACCTACGTTAGCACAAGAGGTGAGCAAATTAAAAATTAGTCCTCCTGGTCCTCCATTTCACAATGGTTTTCTACACAATCCACATCAACATATGAGTAGTGCCGCTGCTATGTACCTGGGTGTAAGTCATAAGCTCCTTATGGAACAAGAAGCCCGTATGGCTAAGGAAGCCGCTGCAAATGCCATGAGCAATGAATCACAGCAATCACAACCACCTCAACAACAAGCTCCCCAAAAACCAGATCAAATTGCGGAACGTTTAAATATTATGAGAAATATGAATCCAAGTGGTACAGACTTGGAAGGTCTCGCCGACGCTCTTAAAAGTGAAATAACAGCATCTTTATCAAATTTAATAGACTCTATTTTACATCGGTTTGTGCATCAAAAAAGGTGTAAACAGCAAGATGCGGCTACAGCAGCAGAACAACTCAACAAGGACTTGTTGATGGCCTCGCAACTATTAGATAGGAAATCTCCAAGGACCAAAGTAGCAGAACGTCCCCAGGCTCCTCCGCCTCAACCAAATCATCAAAATCAAATGGTAAATGGAAATTCGGGTTGTCCGCCCATGATGCCCGTTCATAATATGAATAATATGAGTAATATGCAAAAACCTTCAGAACTTCATATACGGCCTCCGATGTTTCAGCCTCCAAAGCCCCCTGGTATTAGCGCTCCCCTCTACGGCATGAACCACCCATTTTGTGTATCGAAACAAGAAACCCCTGAACAGAACGAGGCCCTAAGCCTCGTTGTGGCGCCGAAGAAGAAGAGACACAAGGTAACAGACACGAGGATAACTCCTAGAACGGTAAGCAGAATACTAGGACAGGATGGTATGGGTATGTCTCCAGCTGCCATGGAATCTAATTCTTGCACATCTCCAAGGCCGCCCCCATATCACCAACCGCCGCCGATGTTGCCCGTCTCCCTTCCGACGTCGGTGGCGATACCCAACCCAGGCCTCCACGAATCTCAGGTTTTTTCACCCTACAGCCCCTTCTTCCACGGACCAAGCCACGGCCATCACATGGCAATGCAGGTATGTTTTAAAATATTAACACAAATAAGCAATGCTTTTTTCAACTAGATTGATATTTAAATTTTTATATTTTTCTTGTTCAAGGCATCCTCCTCTCCACCCCGTATGCACAAAATGGAGAGGGAATCACCCCCTATCCACCACCCACCTACCTTATTACATCCCGCACTTTTGGCCGCGGCCCAACACGGGGGCTCCCCGGACTACGGACATATGAGGGCCCCTTCTGGGGGAATGAATATGGACAACGGTGATAGAAATTCAGACTGCAACTCAGGGGATATTTCATACGATGGAATGCAACCTACTATATCCTTTTTATGCAAAGATTTTAGTAAAAATCTTAGTGCACATCATGTATGTATTTTTCTCTTAAAACACACGTCACATTGCTTGGCTATATAATGTGTTTATCAATATTTAAAGTAAACTTGATATAAAATCTGTGCTAAACGCGAGATAACCTTTAAATTTACTCTAATCTTATATATAACGCAATTTGTAAGTCTTCTTATAAACCTTTAACTTGGGGTTAAGTTTTCTATAAGGTATCGTTCTACATTGGAATAAAATCTAAATAAAACCTTATTAGAATCCCTACAAATGAATTCGATTGAGTTACATATGGTGAAAAGAAATTTAACTTACTTGTATAGTTGTGATAAATTTATTATCAGGCGTTTTCCTTTAAACTTGATAAAAGCCACGACGGAAGTCATTAAAATTTTAATTTCTGTTATTACAAAGTTTTAAATGATGTTTTATAAATTCTTCATCCACTTTATATATCTTAATACACATGTGAGAACGAAACATATGGCAAAGAAAAAGAATAAGTAATAAACTTGTTAGAAAAACTTCAACGACTACTATTATGCTTCAGACTCATTAATAATTTGCCCGCTTGTTTATAATTTTATTATATATTGATCACATATCATATATTTCATGAAGCACAAAGCATGATAACATGAAAATTAATTGTGTAAAAGAATAGCCGTGTACTAGTTTGGTTTCTGTTTTTACAATATAGCCGAATGTTTCCTTAACTCCTGAGCACTCGTCAACATTAACTCCGATGCACCTCAGGAAAGCGAAATTGATGTTCTTCTGGGTACGGTATCCAAGCTCAGCGGTTCTCAAAATGTACTTCCCAGACATCAAGTTCAATAAAAACAACACTGCCCAGCTCGTGAAGTGGTTTTCTAATTTCAGGTGAGTTTTCTACTATACATAAACAGTGTGAATTGTTTCCTTGTCAATAATTGCTTAATTTTACTCAATATAGAACATTTTTATTTATGCTAATTATCTACAAGTAAATTAGAATTAAAAAAACTAGTCAAATGTATGGTTTTATATTATCAATATTTTTCTAACATTTTGGTCTATATTTAAAATCCGAGTAGTTATGGTGAGTTGGATCACAGAAAAAATTTTAGTTATTCAAATGTTATAATTAGCTTAGGATAAATCATTAAATTATATAAAAAATAATGAAGTTTCGTAACTATAGTATCTATCTGCCTTCTCTATGGCTTCAAACAGGATATTGAATGAATATTGTAAATAGCCTCAATTAAATAATAGTATATTGTCTTATATAGAGTAAAAGTGATACTTTTTATGTCGAGGATGTAAATGCAATAACAGCTGAGACAAGAAAATCACTTTACTCCACATGTAAGATGCAGTTTTTTCTTTAAACGTTGAATATGAATTAAATAAATACTCATATTTTTTCTTCAAATACTTTTAGTGCCGCTCGTGAGCGGCAGCAAAAACTTTTACTCCCGTTCAGATGATGTGTCAAAGAAATGACAGTTTAAGTTAGCAAAAATTTGTCCCAATTTCGTTTGAAGAAAAAAAAATATTGAAGAAATTAGGTATATAAATTACTTTGTCTGGTACTTTACAGTAAGCAGGTTATTACTGATTAAAGATACATTCGCATTAACTAAAAAATTCAGTATTTCTTTATTAATAGGAAATTCTGTCAGTTACACTAGTCCTTTTTCAGTAGTTTCGTCTTGAGTACTTGGGTATTAATGTTATCTGTAAACCAAAGCTACAGTTAAAACAAATCTCTATTTTTTAATATATTTGTATTTCATGTTCGTTTTAATTAAATTTAAATTAAATGTCCTACCTAACCTAACCTCAAAATTATCCGTTCACGAAGCTAAAATTTTACAAAATCGATGTTATTTAATTCTGAATGTCTACGCAAAAGTTTTGAAAGCAAGTGTACTTCTAAACGAAATAGAGTTATTGTTAGTTTTATTTTTGAATTTTTCTTGCTCCAATTCCACATGAAATAAAAGTCAATGCAACGGAACGTAACTTGTCATTAAACTGCCTGCATCTTACTTCTAAAGCATATAAATAAAACCTAAATAATATATAAATTGTATAGGCTAATGTTTAAAGTACCACTCAGTTTTCAGTAGTCGTTTGCACAAAAATTAAAAAAAAGGAAGATTAACGTTCATGTCAGAATACCCGCATTAATATACACCATGATAATATGTCGAATTATTTGTAACCGTATATTTTCTTTATCAAAAATTTTACACAAAGTCGACGTTTCAAATTATTTTCTAATATTCTTTAGGACTAACGTAAAAAATTCTTAGCTAAGGATGTTCCCAAGAAGTCAAAGTCTTATAAATAAAAAATAATTGAGAAAATTTAACAAAGGGCCACTTTCCATCAGAAATGTGCATGGTATTTTTGTTTTTAATTGTAGTCAGTTCAATTTATACGAAAGGTAAACAAAATAAACGTATTAAGGTTGCCATATCCAAGAAAGAGATCCGATAGGGAAATATTTATTGTTTTTGACCATAACATCTTATTCTAAAACACATATTGCAAACAAACTACAAAGACTACTTAAGTAGAACTATAACAAGAGTAGTGTTATAAATTTTCACTCAATAATTTCAAACATATGAGAAATAGTTAGATTTAAATTTAGGAAATACGAAGATTGACATAATTTTTAAAATTAAATCTAATTATTTTGGAAACAACTGAAATTATTGAGTGAAAATTTCACCTTTCACAGTGCTACTTAGGTAGTCCTATATATTTTTTTACCAATATATGTATTAAAAGAAAAGTAATGGCAAAAATAATAAATATTTCCTTATTGGATATGCCCACCTTAGTGAATTTTACTAAAAAATATTTTCGCTACGCATGAATATACTTCAAATACGTAATCAATTTTATTCATTATCAGAGCCCTAAACTAACAGCTGCTAAAGTTTGTAAGTCTCGAGTTACAACAAGTGTTGTTCCACTTCGTAGATGCCTAGTACATATTGTGGCACAAATACCATATAATTCCGCCTGTAGATATTTGTAGTAAGACGAAAAAATACATAAAAATAAATAAACGTGTCATTATTCAAAGGGAGACTAAGGCAATGATGAAAATCCTCATGATTGTGAATAAAAACATTCTTTCGATCTTTTCATGTAATTTTTTTGATACCATGGGTTATTATGGACTATAAGCAAACTTCCGAATATCGAAATATATCAGGTGCTGCCAAAAACACTACCACACAAATTATTTGGAAAATTGCCTGTTCTTTAAATTTGCTCTTGTGATTATTTTGCGTGTTCATCGTATTTACGAAAATATTTCAAAAACTATTTTTTGGGTTTAAACTCTTTTGGGAGAAGGAGGGAGTTAAACGTGTAAAATTTAAGTTTGTTTGCGTGCGAGATTAAACCTCTGAAAGCTAAAGCTAGTGCCAAAAGCAATTGAAGGACATTTACTACTCTTTAAAAATATATTTATTGATATACAGCGATACCCAGCAGCAACCACAGTAAATGTCAGGATGTAAATATTATTATATTCTTCGGTGATTTATCAAAGTTTTTATATAATTATTCAATATCCTAAAAGTTACTCGTTGCAGTTATTTGTAGGTTAGGTAATTGTTACGTTCAATTGCCCTATTTGCAATTTTAGTCGTCTCCTGATGATTGCTTGTAACACTTCTCATATACATTATTCATGTTAAAATGTTTTATACGCTGTATATTCATCGATCGATTTTTTTCTGAAAAAACCTTCCTAACACTAACTTAACGGTCCCAGTTTCAGTACAATCAAACTTGTGATTCTTCAGTTATCGTGCTTAATAGAAAAGGGACAGACGGACAAACAGACAGACGTCGGTATTTACGATTTTAGAAAATTGCACAGTAGATGTAAAGAGTATGACAGAATATCCGAAGGAAGATACAGAAACTTTATTATGGCCAGAGAGAACGGAGTTAAAATTCAAAATATGTCTATCAAGGTTTATAAAGTTTTATCCAAGGAGAGTAGTTGTACTATCCAACAATTACATTGCAAATCTAATAAATTGCTAATAAAGTTTATGACGACGGCTATAGACTTCCATCATTCATTTCTACTAGTAACTCTCCATAAAATATTACTTTTGATTCATCTTGGCGCATCCATCCAAACAAGAGAAACTCAGAACAAGAATCGTATGCGAGAAAGGTTACATAGTACAATAGTAAACCACTGTTAATAGTATTTTATATTATTTTACATGGATTAAAAGTGATATTTTTGTGTCGAGGATGTACTTGGCTGACGAGCGAAGCGCGACCGGCATGAACAGCCGAGACAAATACGGTTTACTTTTTACCGGTTTCTAAAAAGTCTACATTTGCACTAGCTAGATTTTGCTATCCAGTGGTTTTGGCCCTATGTATGATCACAGAAATCAGACACACATTTTTTTAAAACTAATTTTTGTGGTTCACGGAAGTCGAAAACGTAAAAACTTACCAAAAGTTAAAAATTCACAATTCATAATCTCCATATATTCACAATATGAGGGTATATAATAAAAATGTTCGTCAGGTATAAAACGGAAAGCCAAGGCTTAACCGTTATTTATGTAACTAGGGCGTAAAGAGAGACTTTTTGCTAATCGCGTGTGATTGAGAGTGCGATGCACAAAGCGCTGAAGAACATCACACGTCAGGTCCGTAAAAGCTGTTTACGGCCATGGAACACACAAAATCTGATGTATGTTCGCATAATTCTGATAAGGAGAATCCAAAGATAAAAATAAATCTAGTCGTGGATTAAATTATTATTTTTCTTAATATTAAAATATAAAAAGTTTGCTGTTTTGATCATTTTATAATTATTTTTCTAACAGAATATTATTTTGTTTCATTTAATTTTGTAAACAAAGTCCTAGGGTAGTAATTTAAATTTCAGCGCTCTAGAATGGAAAAGAACTAATTTACTTTTACTATTTACGGTAGTGAGGCATAGATTATGGCCTAATGTACATCATTCATATATTCAGTAGTGTTTCGGCTACGACTAACGCTAGAAGTATATTGCTGGTACTAGTCACATTTGCAGTTTTATATATTTTTTACGAAAAGTTATTCGCAAAAATGACATCACATTAGAAAATTAATTATTTAGTTAGCCCACCATACATCACTCGAATTATGAAACTCACTTATAAAATATTGCAAAGTTTGAAAAAATATTTAAAATTTTTTTTTATGTTAACGCTGGAAATTATTGAATTAGGTATGAAATATACTTTATAAATGTATTTTCTTGAGATAATTTGAGGTATATTGATTTATCTCCTACACTATACTTGACTCCTAAAATTTTATTGAATGCTAAAGTTGCATCAACTTTCATATTGAGTAAAATTTTCTCAAAAGATAAATACATCTATCTATCCAAATAAATAAGTTTTCTCGTACGACGCACAACCTCTAGATCTCACTATAGATATAACACGATACACAGAAATTCAATATTAAAATATTTGCTTTTATAAATTCATTAGCAAAATGTGTGGGATATCAAAGCATATACCTGTGCATGTAGAACCTAGAACCTCATGATAATAATTATATTTATTTACGAGGAATCCCCATGTTTAAAATGTTTGCAATCATTGGTAAGCTTTGAGCTGTTCTTTTGCCCCCAAGCCCACATGCACATATTGGGTTCACTAACAAAGCATTCTCGTTTCATTTGGTTGTTGCTATGTATTCGTTCTTTAGTTGTTTTGAAAATCAGAACTGCTGGAAAAGCTTTTTTATCGCTGCATGTGCGTGCACCACTCCACGTTCCAGGCAAAGTTCTAGTTCGATATACACCCTAATTATTAGTCTTTCGCTATCCCTAACCTTCCCCAACTATCATTGTGACAGGAAAGAAGGCAATATTTCAGATATAATCGATAAATAACGAAATACTCCAAATCAGATATATGTCGATGTGTACCGCGTGACCAAATATTCTATGGCACCGTTGATAACCTTATTAGTAATTGGTTTGTTCTTAATCTTAAAAATAAAATAAATGCCAAACGTGCCGTGTGAATATGAATAATATAAATTATTAATACATATTTTCCAAACATTTTCATTTAAAGTCGGTTTATAAACTTATGTAAAGCTATAAGGTTTAAAAATCATTCATTAATCGTCTAAATTATACCATTATTTTTTTAAACAAAATGTAGTAGAACATCCTCTTGGTAAACGTTTATGACAGATAAACAGGTAAATAAACGTCTAATTTTTATGTATATTTTTAAATTTGGAAACTCGTTTTTATAACAATTTATTTAACTCATCAATTAAACGTTTATAACATAATAATTTTAAACGATTATCACATAAAATATTACTTACACTTATAATTTTTTCTCATTGCATTAATTAATATTATTTATATATTTACTGTAAAGTTAGATCTAAACAAACCGTGAAATATCTCAAATTTTAGTATTTTTTAAAGTCATTTTCCTTTATTTTCTGCCCAATCAAATTTTCTGGACAATCTGTTTCACAATCACAATTTTAAATTGTCCATAAAACAGCTAAACAATTTTTCAAAAAAAACTCAATGGGCAAAAAATAATATGAAATATTTGTCAGGTATTTTCATAAAATTACTTCCAACTTTGAATCTGTAACGTAATCTATTACATTTAATTTAAGAAGTAGAAAGTGAAAATTATATCAAAACAGATATTTCATCATTAAGGCTGCAATCAATCATGGTCACCACAAAATTTATTTAATTTGATATGAATTATTTCAGTAGATCAAGAATATTGTGAAATACTTTTTATAAAATCATTTGAGAGAAGTGTATTTGTGCTTCATCAAAATTAAAATAGAATTTCTCTCAAGCAGATCGCTCCATGGAAAACCACATGAATAAGTATCATCTGACTTAAGCCAAAGTAATTTGTCCATTGTGCTAAAAATTATTCTTTTCTTATAGGTTAGAATAAACATAAAAGCTCTTTGTAATAAACTTTGCCGTAGTTATACGGGTTGCGTTTCCTTTTGGCAAAAAAAATATATCCTTCTGTACATTATAAACGACGTTTTTAAAATATTGTCTACTCGACCTTCGATCTGACTGACAACTTTTTTCTTAATATTACTGAAATGTTACAAGTCTGACTAGTAGAACTATGATTTTTAGGATAACAGACAATTCTAGCAAAACTTTTATGTTATTATTATTATTATTATTAGCCGTTACTCGAGTCCGAGTATAAAAATGTTACAGTCGATAAATTGTGTACAATAAAAAACAAGTAAAAGGTGTAGTCTATTGTAATTCCCATTCATCTATGGTGCACACGACTATGGCTATAGAGGCCAATTCGGGAGAGCACATGTCGACCGCAGTCAGGACAAACATAGACCTGGTTAGGTCTTGGATTCGGCCTTCTTGCAGCAGCATTTCCTTGCTAGCTGGCCACAACCCCTCACCATTCGGTTCTGTCCGCCGCAAGTTGTTCCCATTGCTCGTCTGGAATACCGCAGGATTTTAGATTTTCATGGAGAACGTCTTTGAACCTCTTTCGTTGACCGCCACGCCTTCTTCTACCGCTTAGCAATTCACCATAAAGTGTACATTTAGGAAGGCGGTTATCATGCATACGATGAACGTGACCTGCCCATCTTAGGCGTGCTCTTGAAATAAGCACCTCAATTGGAAGGCTGTTTGCTCTCCTGAGTTCCACGTTTGATATGTGATGGAACCAGCGGATTTTCATCATTCTTCTGAGGTGTCTTTGCTGAAAACGTTTTAATTCTTTCACATGACGACGGTAAGTGACCCAGCTTTCACATCCATATAGCAGTGTTGGAATGACAACTGCTCTGTAGACAGCCATTTTCGTTGACAAAGCAAGGTCGTGGTTGTCAAATACTATCTCTCTAAGTCCCCAGAGTGCTCTAGATGCAGCGTTAATTCTATCGCGAATTTCGCTGTCCATGTTTGCTTTGTCATTAATAACGTTGCCTAAGTAATTGAACTGATCCACCACTTCAAGAGAATTTCCGTTAAGTGTAATGTCTATTTGGTTCACTTGATGAGGAGTTGACATAATCTTAGTCTTTCCAATGTTGATTTTAAGTCCCAAGGAATCATAGCTCTGGGCATACACATCTAAAAGTTCTTCAAGCTCTTCCGGCGTAGAGGCTAAAAGTGCACAGTCATCCGCATACTGGAGATCACAAATGAATCGTGTGCATGTCTTCGTTGAAAGCTCTAAAGCGCCCTATGTTAAAGAGACCGCCATCAAAACCGTATCTGAGACATATTCCTCTGACTGTCAGTTTGTTGTCAACAATAATTGTTAGAGCAGTGGTAAACAAATTAAAGAGTAGGGGTGCCAGGACACATCCCTGCCTAACTCCAGTGAGGGTTTGGAAAGGTTCGGTTGCCTCATTATTATACATAACCTGGGCGTTGTTGTTTGTATGTAAACTGCGACATACTTCCACAAATTTTCTAGGGATACCAAAGCGGAACATAATTTTCCAGAGCACTTCCCTGTCCACCGAGCCAAATGCCTTGGTTAAATCAATGAAGGCCATGTGAATTTCTCCTTGATGTTCGAGTGCTTTTTCTTGAAGCTGTTTAAGTGTGAAGATTAAATCCTATGTGCCTCGGTTTGGTCTAAAGCCACTCTGTGTTTCAGGAAGTAACTTTTCCTTAACAGGTGTTAGCCTATTTGCCATCGCTTTAGTGAGTATCTTCCCTCCAACAGCCAGGAGAGCTATACCCCTGTAATTTCCACAGTCTGCAGCGCTCCCTTTGTTTTTGAAGAGGTTGATTAAAAGTGTATCACGAAACTCCTGCGGAGCTTGACCACTTTCCCACACGACATCAAACAGTTTTTTGAGGTAGGGTATGAGCTCTGACGACACAGCTTTAAAGATCTCAGCTGGGAGTCAGTCGGCGCCGGGAGATTTGTTATTTTTTAGCTGCCCAATGGCGGTTAAGATCTCTTCCGTTGTTAGTGGTTTATCTAAGTCTTCGAAGGTGTCATATTGAGGGATAAGATTTATAATATCGTGATCGGCTTGACTTTGCTGGTTAAGAATGTTAGAGTAGTGTTCTTTCCATCGGGCTCTTATTTCCTGGTCTTCTTTGAGGAGATTTCCATTTAAATCTTTAATAGGGCACATATTTTTCCGACTGGGGCCGTACACTGCTTTTACTCCTTGAAAGAAATTCCTGTAGCCGTGTGAATCGGCGTACCTTTGAATCTCTCTGGCCTTGCTTGCCCACCACTCGTTCTTTATTCTTCTGATTTCGCGTTGCGTTTCATACTTAGATTGGGTAAAAGCTTCTGCTTTTGATGAGTCGTTGGGGTGGTTGATAGCGTTTTGGAAGGCAATATGTTTGCGGTCAAGAAGTTCTTGTATAAAAGCTTCATTATCATTGAACCAGTCCTCCTGTTTTTTACTTGCTGCAGTGCCAAGAATTTCCTCACTCGCACTTTTTAAACTGTCTTTAATTTGTGTCCAGGTGGCAGCGACATCTACAGAATTGGTTTGAATTGGAACTTTTATGATCAGGAATTCGGCATCCAGAAAATCTTCTTTGATATTCTCTCACAGTAGCCCGTCTATTGCCATCATAGAATCGATACACATAGATTATATCTGCATATTAGCCATTTGAAAATTGATAAGCCATATCATGTACTTTGTAATGTGGGTAATAATATTAATATAAATAACAAATATGTTAGAACAATAAAACGCAAGTATGTCCAACCAGTAAATATGAACTGTCAAATATTGTAGGAAATTCACATGTTTGGACAGAAAAGAATCCACATGCTATAAGACAGAATAAATCTCAATATCAATTTGCTGTTAATATGTATGTATTTGATGCGGTGTTTTCAACAATCATTTGATTGGGCCACATATCCCCCCTGATAGATTTTCAGGTGAACTACCCTGTTTTTAAAATTATTTTACAATAGTTCACTTACCTAGTCTATAAGTGTAAGAATTGTCATTGCTAAAAGTTAAATTTTTTTGCTAATTAAACCCTGAAATAAATATTCCAACTGTCTCAACCATTTTAATGAAATTGGATTTACGGCAAGTAATCAAGGCAGATGAATGAAATGTGCAAACAAATTAAGTGAGCTTCTCTATTCAATTTTTTCTGCTCTTTCGAATATCGGAACAGATCTACAAAATTTTGTAATATTTTTTTTAATTTTGACATACAACATATTGTCAGTTTTTTATTAAGCCTGGATTTCTATTTTGGTTTATTATGAAGATCTAGAAGTATTTTCGAATAGTTAAAAAATTGGGACA
The DNA here is from genome assembly GCA_963675555.1 of Leptura quadrifasciata. NCBI lineage: Eukaryota > Metazoa > Arthropoda > Insecta > Coleoptera > Cerambycidae > Leptura > Leptura quadrifasciata. The sequence continues at coordinate 145,043,150 of OY776674.1, read as the reverse complement.
ATTAAACCATTATGCAGAAATGTGTACAAAAATAGAAACATCAAGCTATTATACTACTAGCACTCATATTGAACATTTCACTGAATCTGTTTTGATGTAGCTTTCTAGGTTACAACTGATAGTTTATCGAAATTGAACAACCCTTCACTTTTTAGAATTGAAATAAGTACCGACCTAAAGAAGCTGCTCTAAAAATCTTGATATTTAGTTTCCCATTTTATCATTTACCATGAAATGGGAAACCATGGTTAAAAAATAGTTGTAAGCATTCAAAGAGAACTTACTCTAAGAATGATAAGAATAATTGGCAACCAATTACATTGTTATGACATAAAAACATTCGCAGAAACCTTGATTATATTAATAGTTGCGATAAACAAGCTTTTAGTCTTTTATATCATTTATCCTGTATCGAACTGTATATCCACGTATTCTTTAGGTTAATGATAACCAAACATATTTTCAAAATGGTCCGATAAAGCACGAGTAATTGCTTATACATCTAACACAAGTTTATTCGTGTCTGTTTAGACAGATGGCCCTAACTTGATAAGATAAGAAATTCAATATCGTGTGCTTTAATCTATCCAATTTGGTAATAAAAGAATATGGAAATTACTTTGCGCTGTACGCTTTTATCTGATATCAAACATTTTTACATTACTTTGATCGATAACTAGCTTAATCATTTATTTGTTCTCTTTTATAATAAAAAAGAAGCAAGTTCTTCAAACTACAGCTAAATGCAAGAAATGTCATAAATGATTTAGATAATTAGCAGGTTATTTTAGAGTTTTACATCCACCTTATTAATATAGAATTCCCTTAGCGTCAACCTACTACTCAATTAAAAATAACTTAATTAAGGTCTTGAGACTAATTAGTAGGGTAGGCATTTTTCTTTGCATTCAGGGATGTCTTTTTCCTGCTTTTCCATTAAAATTTTTCCTCTCGCTCTAGCTCATTAGCTTTCATATAAAATTAGTCATTAGGTAAGTTTTTTTAATGTCACGATCATACGGAAATTAAGCCCCACATAAATCGACGAAAATATTTTTATCAGAGTGAACATGAAAATAAATATAAACGGCATGTGAAACAAATACGTATACACATAATTTGATATAAGAAGTACGTTTCTATTAACAATTTATGCAATTAATACATGATTATGCAATTGCAGTTGGGTATTGATGACGGGTTGAGATAAATCATTTTTATTATATTATTATAAGGCATGTCAACACAGAATAAAATAGATCAGTAATGGGGTCGTTATTGATCAAGGTTAGTAACATGAGCCTTCATTAAAAATGTCACTTGCTAAACGCAAGAAAAGTGCTATTTTATACCGTGTTAAGAAGCCCTCTTGATGTATGACTTTATTGATCGAGTCCAGTTTTTTGCCGAGAGAGCGTAGCTAGTAGTAGTAAGAATTGTTTAAAAGGCTTTATATTTGATTACTAAAATTGGCTGATTACCGAAAAAAAGTCATTTTATGTAGAAGCTGCTAACACGAGCCGTTATTTATAAATTAAAATAAACTGAACCTTTATAGTACTGGTAAAATAAAATTAACTTTAGTTTACTAGTAGTGTAAAGAGATACTTTATGGCCTTCAAACTGTTGAAGACTTTATCTATCATATATAATAGTATATTCTGTTTTATATGGAATAAAAGTAACATTTTCTGTACCGAGGATGTACAAGATAGGCGTCAGGCGAGACACAAAGAAATACTTTTACTCCATATAGAACATGCTATGTTTTTGTACAAACGTCGAATATGAGTTAAATAATTGCTGCCGTCTATTCGAATACTTTTAATGCCGCTCGTCATCGGTACAAAATACTTTTAATGCCATTCAGATCTCGTATCACAAAAATGATAGATTAAGTTCACGAAAGTAACTAACATCATGTCTTATTGAGGGGAAACATATTTGTAGTAATAGTGAAAGACAGTGAAAAGCATGGAAAAGGGTTTATGGCTCGGACGGTTAAATTTTCTTTTCTTGCAATTAAGTAGATAGATAATATATGGTATTTCTTGAAACGTCAGGAAAACATTACTTTTATGACAAATTTGGTGAACTGTTATTTTTATAAAACTTCATCTGACCTTCAATAAAAGTCTTTTATAGGCGTTTACGGGCTCTGAGCTACAATAATAGTATATTGTTTTATTAGGAGTAAAAGTGATACTTTTGTAACTAGTCTGTAGGTTATTACAGACGAGTCACAAAAGTTTCTTTTACTCCGAATAAGACATGTTATTTTTTCTTCAAAAATCGATTAACTATAAAAAAATAAAGAAACAAGATTCAGCTGCGCGTTGCCATTAGCAACGGAAGTAAAATTCTGCTCGAGCGGAAGAAAAAGTACTTTTACTTTCGTTGCTAATGGCAACGCACAGCCGTCTGAAATGTCAAACTTTAATGTCAAGAAATGAGTAAGAAATGTCATGATTTTATGACGTTTGAAGAAAAAATCTTTTACTGCCTCTCATGCGCTCTGGGCGGCAGCAAAAGTCTTACTGCCACTCACGAACGGTATTATATTATAATGCCGTCCGCGAGTGAGTGAGTTTTACTAAGAGTAAAAATGGCTCTTACTCCGAATAAGACATTTTTTTTTCAAACGTCGATTGTTTGCCATTAGCAACGACAGTAAAAGTACGCTCGAGAGGAACAAAAAGTACTTTTATTTCCATTGCGACCCACAGCAGTCTTTAATGTAATGAAATGAATAAGACATGTCATGATTGGCTGACGTTTGAAGAAAAAAGTATTTATTTACATCGTATTCGCCGTTTGGGGAAAAAATTCTTCTATTCTGGCTACAAAATATTTTAGACCACTTTCTAAAAATCAATCACAAACAAAAGGATATTTTATTTGAAATTAAGGCTACTTAATTTTGGTAATTAATAACAAGTATTAGTATCAAATTGCCTTCATCATTATTAATTTAAAAATCTCTAAATAATATGATTGAAGGTGTTAGTAGTGAAAAAATATTTAAAAAAACCTTTTATACAAATGTTCTAAAAAGTAGAAAATAAACTTTGAACTAAATCAAACCCATCATTTTGTTACATTACATAATTTTTCTATGATATGAAAGCTTGTCGCGAGATTTTCTCGTGTAAAGGAGATTGCTCGCGACAAGCTTTTATATCATAAAAAAATTATATAATGTAATAAAATAATGGGTTTGATTTACTTCAAACTTTATTGTCTACTTTTTAGAGCATTTAAATAAAAACTTTTTTTTTAATATCTTTTATATAATTTTACTTTTTACTTTTTAGTCTTCTAAACGGTAAAGTCGTCCGCCATCTTGAACTAAATTGTTGACTAAAAATTTATAATCCGCGACCCAAAGAACCCCCAGATATCGATTTTTATCGATTTGGATCTAAATGGCAAAAGTCGTCAGCCATATTGGGTGCCGCCATTTTGAATTTCTGAATTTTGACCAAGAATTCATAATTGGCGATCTCGAAAATCTCTAGATATCAATTTTGAGTCGAATAGTATCATAAGCGATGAAGTTGTCCGCCATCTTGAAGCCGCCTGAACTAAATTTTTGACTAGAAATTCGTAATCGGCGAATTCGAAAACCCCCAGATATCAATTTTTGACCGATTTGGACCATAAATTACAAAAGTCGTCCGCTATATTAGCGCCGCCATTTTGAATTTATAAATTTTGACCAAGAATTCATAACTGGCGATCTCTAAAACCACCAAATATCGATTTTGAGTCGAATCCGATCATAAACAAAAAGTCGTTGTATCTCTCGACGAATCGCACCTTGACATTGACAGGTTTATAAAATTTAATTTTAACTAAAAAATTAGAAGAATGTTCGGTTATTTTGGATCGGAATTGAAAAAATATTGTATGCCATACGAGAAAAAGATAATCATAGGAATGATTACGACGACTATTGTTTAAAGGATATGCATTTTTGAATCTTTTATTGCCGTACATTAGTGCCATATGTCACTAACAAATATACGCTTTTAATCCACGAGGATTTAGGCATTGAAAGCATATACTACTATGATTCATTCGATACCCATCAGTATAAGAGGGTTGTCACTTATCATATCATTGCAAAGTATTAAATAGTCATTCTAGTTACAGATACAGTTCAACAAACATTTTCTACTTCTTGGTGTTTCAATGAAACAGTGAAAGCATGTTAAGATATGATATCGGATTTTTTTCAGAAATTAAAACAGAAATATTAGCAGCATCAATCTTTCTAAAGCAATCGAAATAAAAGAAAATAATTGTGTCATACATTTTGTGTAGTTACCTACATAAATGTGTACCGGAAAAGGGCCTCTATCATCATTTGTACTTTTCGGGATATAAGCGATTTTATGTAGGAAGCTAGAGTTTTCGCAAATTGAAGAGTTTATACATATTCAGGACGATTTCATAGGAACATCTGAAAAGTCATTTGATGGCCCTGAGTTCAATTTCTGGTCAAAACATTTACTTGAATGCTGATTAATAACTGTAGAAAGTTCAAAGTTAATTTTCTTTAAACTGGGTATGTCTTAACCTTTTAATTTAGAATTGTATATAAGTTAAAGAATTTTCTTAGGCAGGCCCTTTTAAACTTATGGATAGGTATATAACTCCATACGGCGGTACACAAAATATTTGTTACAAAAGCTCTGGGCAAAAAATTTATGTAGTAGCCATTGTTTTGTACTTAGATTGAATATAAAGATATCTTGTAATACAAAAACAGGTTGGTTGGACTGTTACCCTACATCGGCACCCTTACCAAACTACTGCTGCTTTATTTTTATAAATTTATTATATCTGTAAATTGCACCGGCATGGTACTATAAAAAGGCCAGCAGACCATAGCGTCAAAACTTGGACGACCTGGTCGTTTGCAGTTCTATTATTTTGTTTACATGATTTTATCTTTAAATTGTATTAAACATTTCCTTGAGAATTAAAGAAATGAAAATGTTTATTAGCTGATAGAATCTCCAGCAATATATAAAATTATGTCTAGCCGCACGCATATATAAAAACTACTAGGATCTATTACCTAGTACAAAAGCTAGTTATTAAAAAGGAGTAAATAAAATAATATAATAACTAAAACAATCTGAAGAAAATAATGCATTAGGACAACTACATAAACGGAAATACTTATTTACGTAACAATATTTTTTGTTAAATCATTAGAAAATGTAGAATTTTCCTTTAAAAAAGTGGTACTGAAACAATTGAGAATCTTTAATAAAAACACAAAAACTGGTTGTGTATGTAGTGTACACAGCAGATAAAGTTTCGGAAAAGAAAGCAGCTTATATCTTTTTACAAACTTCAGAAGTATTCATTCTTTTTTCTTTTATTATTCTGATTTAAATACATTGATCGGTAAATATCTAAAAAAATGAAAGAAAACTCTTGAAACTTCGTCTTTCTTTTTTCTTCTTTCAGCAATTATAATAATGTCGACAAATCGGAGAAATATTTGCTTTAAAACCAATGTCCATCAAAATTTTGTGACATGAAAAAATTTAGTCGTAATTGAAAAACCTCTTTGTAGAGAAATTATTGGTTTGCGATAAAACAAATAAATCAAGCTTTGAAACGGTCAATTAAAACATTGGTTATTTAGTGATATTTGTTTTTCCGTTTTTTTCAATATATGAGCCACAAATAATATCAAATTTTACTCAACAGTCCAATGATGAAGGTTGTAAAGTAAAATCAGTATTAATAGGTAAATATTTACAAACTGGTGTCTTGTAGTATTTAGCATTGTTCCTTCAGCAATGGCGAGAAATTTTCATTACTAATTAAAATCGATTTTTAGTCTTCAACCATCTCTAGAAATATTACATGAAATCATTCTAGTTTAGTCCAATATACGTACAACACGAAGATACAGGACAGTATGCTGAGAAATTTGCTGTTTCCAATCTCAAGACATACGTCTCGGTTTTAACCTGAAATTTGAATTATTGTAAAACACGAATACTTTTCTGTTATTGGTTTTTTTTGCGCCAAATGTGAATACATTAAATAAAAGCGATTCTAAGATTGATTCTTGCCGTACTCGGTAAACGGTTTGGGAAGCAAATTATATTGAACTATAGTGATTGATTTTCTATTTTGGAGGTAGCTAGCAACCAGTTGTAATGGTTTCCTCAATTAGATAATATTGCAGTTTTGCTAAAAGTAGTCGAAAGCTTTTGTGATATTAAAACAATTGTCCTGTATTCATCTTTAGCTGTGATAATATCTATAATAATTACTTTGTAGTATTGTGATTTTATCTAAAGTCCAATTAATACATACATCTAATCATAAAGTATTCTTGCCTCTGCAAGCTATTCATATATGCGTCGTAGATATTATAACTTTTTGACACTATTGATATTAGGCATTGGCTTCACTCATTTGGCATAATTTCTCATTCCAGAGGTACCTATATTTATAATATAGGTTAATGGTAGCAGATAATATGGGAAAAGTAATTTGAACGCATATGGTGAGATGTTGTCAATTATTGTTGCTTTGGATTTTATTCTGTTTAAAGTATTTGTTATGCAATCTGGTTCTGCAAACTGAAAATTAAACTGTGTCAAGTCTAGACTAGAACTATAAAGATAAGCTGACCCTCGCTAATTTTTGGACTTGGCAGAACATTATAGAAGTAATCACTTATGTTTTGCGGATCTTCAAGATTGTTCTTTAAATCTTCTATATATTTTTGCATACACCTAGTAAACTTGCTTCATTCCATATTTTTATCGCATATTTGTGGTGTACCATAAATTTATAATTATATTAAGCCTCTTTTCTCCTATGTATAGCTTTTTAGACTTCTTTTTTAAATAGATATATTCATAACATGACTTAATAGTAGCTAACAGTATGGGATAAGTAATTTTAACGTATGTGGCACGATATTTCATTTTCTGTTGCCTTAGATTTTATTCTGTTCAAAATATTTTTCACTTCATATTATTGTTTCTTTGTGGTATACCATCAATATATAATTGTAGTGCTTTTTTCTCTATCTCCTTCTAGATCGTTACAAAACTTTCTGAGCTATTCTGTTTAATGTTTCATATATTTTTTGCGCGACATTTCACTTTCAATCATCAAACCGTTCATATTGCAGGTAGCCCAATATTTATATATTTTCTGTGATGTGTATAGCATTCCAGTTGATATTCTGGGTCTAAAAAAATTGTCTGTATCGATATCATTTAAACTGTTGGGCTTTAACACTCATACTGGCATATTCATTTCAGTCTTATAAATAAAATAAATTATATTGCGTTCTACACCTACTTCTGATATCAATTAAGTTAGCTGTCTCATTTGTTGAATAAGTTATTAACCGGCCGGTTTTCAGCAGCGCATACGTAATTATGGTATGCCTTTATTTTTTATTGTTGGTCGTTTCTAGGTTGCTTGGTACTTTCCTAGTCTGCTCTTAATCCTTTCAATTGTTACCATCCACGTGAAGGATCTATTTCTATTTTGTCACTATTTTTTATTGTATACAGATGGGGTACTTCTATAGTATTCTAGTGATAATATCTACGGTTTGGTCCTTTAGCCTTCACAGCCCATAACGCATTTATACTTTTTTTATTTGTCTATCCTAGGTATACTATTACTTTTAGCTCCAACCACTGGTAGTGATCGATGGTGGCTTATCCAAAGACCAGCATTTCATCATATGGCCACATGGAGAATCATCTTTATCTGTTTTCATCGACCATTCCAAGTATCAAATTTACAATGGAGACCGAGCAAGATGGAGATTTACCTTTCTTAGATGTATTAGTGAAAAGGTCATACAATGGCAAGCTGGCCCATTGTGTCTACAGAAAAAAAACGCACACCGATCGTTACCTACATGCGACATCTTACCACCATCCACAACAGAAGAGAGCGTTAATTAGAATCCTGGTCCACAGAGCCAACACAACATGCGACGACGAGAACAAACCCGAGGAACTACAGAATGTTCAATAAGCTTTAGAGAAGAACGGATACAGTCAAAACAATATACAACGAGTAGTAAATAACCAGAGGAGAACTACAGAAGAAGAACAGCAACAACCAACAACGTATGCATGCCTACCCTACGTCGCGGGAGTCACAGATAGGATGAAGAAGACTTTATTCAAAAACAAAGTTGGTGTACGGTTTCGAACAGTGAAAAAAATACAGCAGATACTTCCCTCAGTCAAAGACCCTGTCCCCAAACTGTTATCAAAAGGTGTTTACCAGTTGAAGTGCACATGTGGTAAGAGCTACATCGCACAAACAGGATGGAGTATCCAGTGCAGAATCAAAGAACACCAGAGAAATACTAGATTTGGATACACGGATAGGTCGGCGATAGCAGAACATGTCCATAATAACGAGAACCATAAAATCGACTACGAGGACGTCAATATATTAGACAGGAATACGCGCTATTATCCGCGAATCATTAGGGAATCACTGGAAATTATGAAAAACGTGAACAACTTTAATAGAGAGGATGGGTATCGACTTAGTAACACGTGGAGACTGGTATTGCCAAGTACCACACCGTAGTAAGTCACGGTCAACCAAACACGACGAATGAGCAGCGAAGCGAACGAAGCGCGACCAATGACCAGCGAAGCGGCGCCTAAGTATATAACGAGGAGTGTAACAACAGATTCAGTCTTTAGAATTCTTCTGAAGAAGCTGACAGGATGATCAGCGAAACGTCGAGTCAAGTTCGACGACTACGGCAAGACCCGGAAGAATCTACTTCATTTATTTATTTTGTTTACTCTTTCTTTGACATCCCGGTTTCCTTCAGTTTCTTAGTTCAATATTGCAATTTTGTGTATGTTCTCGTAAGTGCATTGATGTTTCTTCTATATACGTATAGATATCAATTTATTTACGCACACATACATACATACGTATTCCTCCTTTTTCTCGAGTGTCTCTAGGTTTGGCTTCTTAGTCCTTGTACTGATGGCTGGTAGGATTTATATGTTGTTAAAGATACTTTTTCATTTTCATTTTTCATCTCACGGCTGCTCTGTGATTTTTTCCTAACTTCAATGTTTTCCTTAGTGTTTGTTTTGTATCCCGTGTCCACTATTGCTTACCTTAATACCTTTTGCTGTTCGTTTTGGTTTCGTTTCTTTTAGCACTCCATATAGACAAATTCCAATTTTTTTTTTCCATTATTGTTTTTTGCACCAATGATTTTAATTCCGTTTTGACATGATTGTTTATCCATTACTTAACGCTATAACTATCATTGAATAGTTCAAATTTGATTTAGATTTTAAGCTCTTCGAAATGATTTCAGTTAATGCGGCTTACATAAAAATGCGTCCACAATGATTAAAGGTTAGAATTATTATAGAATTCACAACTCTATATTTGTATTTTAGACATAATTTATCAATGATTGATAGTTTTATGAACCCGACCTCCTGAGGGTCGATGTTTCCTACGAAGTTTACGGGATTTTCGTATTGAAGTTGTAAATTTTTGAATATAAATTAAAGAAAAACTGTTACTATTACTTGCGATATAACAAATCATAAAGAATATATCTTATCCTCACTTGAGCGTTGGAGTGATGGTCGCCTTTTATATTCCTCTTCTCAGTACCGAATGATTTATTGTGCAGTAATCATTATTACTGATTATCATCAAGAGCTTAATTAACCACTATTTTTTATAGGCATTTTTTGTACAAATGCAGAGTATGTCGCGAAACATATTCGACTCACTTATACAGCTTTAGAAATATATTTACAGTGTGTCTCAGGTAAGAGTGTAACAGGGTAATAATTATTTTGTTTTTTGTCCGGTTTAAATCAAGCTAATTTCAATAGATAGAGGCCACCAAGGTCTATTTAAGACCAGAAAATCTCTTTCCATCTTTAAATGCAAGGTCCATCTACGATGCTAAATTATATGAAAAAAATCAAAAAATCATGGTAGGCGTTTTTTAATCAAAAATTTTATTAACAAAACTTGTTTGAAATAATTCAAAAACCCCGAATTCGAAGTTTAGTTAAGTTCTAATAAAATTAAGTTTTGATGAAAAAAATCATTTAGACAAATTATTTCTAAATTTATTTTTTTGAAACAATGTACACAAATGAATAATAACCACAACCAAAAGAATTAAATATTATGCTCAATCAAACCTTCATCAGCCCTAACGCATGCCTCAATTCGCTTTCTGTTCTTGTTCATAACTTTTCGGAGGGTTGCAGGTGGTATTTTAGCTTGGCTATGCCTAATCCGGTTTCCCATTTGTAGTATATTTCGTGGCTGCGTCTTGTAGACTTCATTTTTTAGAAACCCCCCATAAAAAGAGTCCAAGGGCGTGGGGTCAGGGGACTTCGGAGGCCAATTAATAAAAGGGCTATTTCGTCCAACCTACCCCCGGGGAAAGTTGTCGTTTAGCCAATTCTGTACGTACTACCGTTGCATTGTGGATTGGAGCTCTAACAAGTTGAAATAACACATTTTTGTATGCAATTTTGTTTTCAATTTCAGTTTGCAAAAAAATTAGAAAACGTTCCGCATTCAAATTTCCCTCAAAGAAATATGGCCCAATTATTTGTTCAATTCAAAATACCGCACCACACATTCACCTTTTCTGAATATTGGCGCTGACAGTTTACAACCCAATGAAAGTTTTCAACGAACCAATATCAGTATTTTGAGATTTAATTGTGCCATTAGTTGTAAATTTCGCTTGACCTGAGAATAAAACATTTAAAAAAATATAGGGTCGTTCAAAACTCTTCTTGACACCAAAAGCAATATTCCAGCCGCTTTTCTTCGTCTCTTTCTTCTAATGTGTGTAAGAAAACAGACTTGAAGGGACGTAATTTATTTCGACGGAAACACCGCCCTTGGGTACATTTAGAATTGTGGACATTCTCCTTAGGCTACACCTTGGATTTTCTGTCACAAAGTGAAGAATTTCTACATCTCTAACATGATCCCTCACACGTTGTTCTTATTGGTTGTACACTTTGCCAGTTATATTGAATAAATTATTAATTCGTGAAACTTTTACATGGTCTATTGGGGGTTGATATGGATGCCGATTATTAAATTCTGTAGCAGCTTCCCTCGTTGTACGAGAATTATCACCAACTAATCCAACAATCCACTTTTTCCGCAGTTGTAAGCATTTTAATTAAACTAAATTATGCTAGAATACAAAAAACCATAGATAATGCCAACAGATTTACTTGACAACTAATCTGACATTCACAAAATTATCTCGGTAGAAACAAAGGAGTCAGAGTATGCTTATCAAAACGAGACATTTGGGACTGGAATTTTTTTCATCAATACCTCATTCTTATTTTAGAATTGAACTAAACTTCAGATTTAGGGTTTTTGAATGATTTTGAACAAGTTTTGTTAGTAAAATTTTTTGATTAAAAAATACCTACTATGATTTTTTGATTTTTTTCTTATAATTTCCCAACTAACAAAGTTATCCTATAGGTTTAAAATAATAGGATAATTATATTTTATTACTATTGCATTACTGTTCTGCAAAAACTATTTTGTTTTATTAAAACTGCCAAGGTGATTATTTAGTCTTCACAACTAAATTAACATATAAATAAGTGCTAAGAATGTTCTTACAGCAAAATTGCAAAACATTTTGTAGAATTTGTTGTTCGTTGTCTTATAAACGTTTATACAGCAATTACTATAAGATGTTTTAGCTCACGGAACAAAATTGATTTATAATAAAGACCCCTAGCGCTTATTGACCAATTGACAAACGCCTATAAAACTATTATGTAAAAGTCTAGCTAAGCAATAATAAAACAATTTTATTAGGATTCTTCATAACACATATTATTTCAGGGAACATATTGTATTCTGCTGTAACTGCTAAACAATTGTTATATAAAGGAAGCACGCATTGCTGTAATAAAACTCTTATAAAATAATTGATAAAGTAAACATTGTCTTTAAAGGCTATAAAATGTTCGTTACCATTTTTATAAAACATGGGTAGGTGTTTATGAGCCCATCAACGGATGTCTCACATCTAAAGTTAAAACTATATATGTAGGTACACAATATTACGTACTTGGGTTAAAGAAAGACAAACACACAATTATTATATCTATATCCGCTGTTAATAAACAAGTGAATAAAAGATCCCTGAGATACAAATTTGCCGTTTATTTAGCTCAACTAAGAGGCGCTTCCGAATGTATCGCTCTATAAGTATTGCAAATAGAGTTTTTGTAAAACATTAAAACATGTTGCTGTATATATGTTTTATAAGATGCTCTTTCGGAGCAACTATATTTTTATAAACTTCCATAAGCACTGCCTCGGAGACTGTCAGTTTATTGATATATAACAGTTCTTCGAGAAATATTTTTGTTCTATGTTTTTATAATTATAAATATGCTTTATAAGATGGACGCCATAATGTTGTTATGTTTGAACTATTTTTATAGCGGCCATTTTGGAAAATAAAAATAGTTTAATAATAAAAATTATTGTGATATAAGCATAAAGATCAAATAAAAAAAATGTATTTTCACTTTATTTTTTTTTATTTTGATAAATATTCGTTATTTTTAAGGCGCTTAAAAATTTCATTGTATATATACCACATATTTCACAGAAAAATTTTCTTCGCAGTCCAAAATCGCTTTGCTGTTGGCGAAACGAAGTCTTAAAGTTAACTTTTATCTCATGTTTCACTAAATATGTTGTTAGTTACGCCGCCATATTTAGTCACATAGGATATAGCTACCTTTGTAATAATTTAAAACTATTTTGAGAATTATTATTGTCTGCAAAAATATTTAGAAAATAAATAACCTCTGTTGTTGTTGCTGCACATAACAAAAAAGTAGCAACGATGATAATAACCCAATGCTTGTAAAATTTTATAATTGATATATTACAAAAACAGGTTTAAATTTTATAACTGTTTGCTATAAAACTATTTTATAATTATCATCTGCCATTTTTTAAAATTGTATGTAAACGTTTACACAATTATTTTATAACACCTGTGAGAGCCATAATATAATAAATTAAAGAACTACATTGTTTTATAAACTGTGCCCATTTTGCGTCTATAAGAGTTGTATAAACGTTTTAGAAATGTTTATATCAACAATCTTGTTTTATAAAAAATGTTCTAAAACATTCTTTCAGCTTCAACAAAACATCAAATTGCTAGTTGGGTTAGCATCGTAGATGGCCTTGCATTTAAAGATGGAAAGTGATTTTGTGGTCGTAAATAGACCTTGGTGACCTCTATCTGTTGAGATCAGTTTGACTGAAATCGGGCAAAAAACAAAAGAATTATTACGCTGTTACGTTCTTAAGTGAGACACACTGTATGTTAGCTCTGTCATTATTTGTCATGATTAAATTCAGTAAGGAGCTAGATGTTTCTGTTTTACTATGTGATGTTGAGTAATGCGTATATTAAACTGTATAATAAGTAAAAATGCATTCTTCTTATCTACCTGATTAAGCGAACGACATGCTATCCTAATTGCAAAAACTGTGCCTTAATATCGTCTTGTAAATGCTAAAAATTTGATCAAGGTAGGTAATACTAGTTAATGTAAGGGTAAATAATTAACAGTCAACGTGTATAAATCAATAATCGCCAATTAAGATAATTAATTATTGATACAGTTATGTGGCAAGATTGCTCGAACTATGATTTCATGGGCGGAATGGGTGTAGAGAAGGTGTACCCCGGTAAATTACTTCCGGTCACTTAAATTCCCTTAAATCGGTTTCGGTTAATTTTTAATTAAAATTACACACACCTTAAAAGTTATTTCAGATTGTTATTAACGATGTGTTTTTAAAACTATCCAACAGTTTTTGTTTCTTTCAACTGCACCTCCCTAGGAACAATGCATTTGTAAATTAAAATTCTAACTTTCTTTTTCAATGGAGAAAAGATTGTCATACTTCGAAGAGCTTGCTGAAAACAAAGGACACAATTCTGTATTGTAAGTTCATTTTAGAATTGTAACTTGAAGTTGGTTAACGCTAATTAGTCAATGCTAATTAAAAAAAGCACAGTATTGAACAAGTTAACAGAAGTTACTTTTAAAGAACTGTGAATAGAAATAAAACCAACAAATTATTTTATGCTTGGATAGATTTGTAGACACAAATATGACTGCCACGCAGAACTCGTGTCAACACAACTTAAATGAAAAGCAGAAAAATACTTTATCTACTTATTTTGGGATGTTAATTTGTTTAAAAAAAAATAACTACAGTAATAAAAGTATGTTTTGTCATGTACAGTAGTTATGGCTTTGTTTATTATTTTAATTTCGAAACAAAAATAATATAATTGCCTGCTTTGAGGTTTCCTTTTTGTTAATAACACAATTTTGATTAATTTAAATAAAATATAAATTTGTTATTATTTTCGAAAGCCTATTTGAAATAGGGGACTCAGATGCCAACAAAACGAAACTTGTTTGGAAATGAAATGAATTTTTTTTCAAAATTTACTTATCTTGAAATGGTTTGGTGATTTTCATTTAAATATTTTACTAGCAAATCATTTTGCTGTACGATCAGTAAGTAGGATAAAACAATTTTTCTTTTAAATTCGACGTTTCGTGTTTAATTTAAGAGATCCTCAGGTCTCTGAAGATAAAGTAATTGCAATTTTAAAAAACTGATAATCTGGTCTTATATACCGCCATGACACCATTAATTCCGTTTATTTTATATTTAATATTTTACGAAAACCACAATTCATATCATTGAATAGTAAAAATCGGCTGTGCCATGATTAGTGAAAAACAATGTATACAGTTAACAAATTTGTCACTGTCATACATTATATGTTGCGTTGTCGAGTTCTAAGAAAAATTTTATATTAGTAATTATGGTGTACACCAATAATAACAAATTCAATATGATTAGCATTTATTGTCAGTGCAATTTTGACGCTGAGATGGCAGAGTCACGGTTTACTGAGATAGATTTCCAGATGCTCCGCAGCCTAATCGAACTATGTTTAGGAAGTTAGTTCAAAATCTAAAAATGCGCGGTTCACTTTCAAAAAAAGCATGACGAGGGCGTGTTGCGGATAATGTAAGAAAAGTGAATAGAGTATTGAATTATGTTAACCAAAATGAAGAAAACTCTTTGAGATAAATTCAGAGAAACTGTCGCATAAAAAAAGACAGTGCAAGAAAAATATTTTAAAAATAAACGGATTTCGATGCTACAAAATGAGGAAAGTTCAACAATTAAATAAGGGAGGTAAGCTGAGGAGAGTAAAATTTTGTAGATGGTTTGTTAAGAAAAGGTATGATCCGCTGATATATAGCAAATTTCTTTGGTCGGAGGAATCAAATTTTTCTAATAATGGATTTTTCAGTAGAAATATGCATTATAAGTGGACAGGAGAAAATACACACTGGTGCAGAGAGATTGTTTTCCAAGAAAGATTTTCTACGAATGTTTGGGTGAGTCTTTTATGGACTAAAGTAATTGGACCTTATTTTTATGATGGTAATTAACAGTGGCAGAGAGATTAAATTATTTATATTTCCAACAAGATGGGGCTCCACTGCTGTAAATTATTTAAATCAAGTTATGCCAGATAGCTGGATAGGCACCTATGGACCCATTCTATGGCCAGCTAGATCACCAGATATTACTCCCTTGGATTTTTTCGTCTGGGGTTACAATAAAGACGAGGTATTTCAAACTGCCCCTGAAAATATTGAGTACATCAAAACCAGATAATTTTGGTTCTAATGAAACGCATGTGAGGCAATTACTCCTGAAATGCTCCAAAATGTAATGCGTGCGGTATCTCGTAGAGCACGTTTGTGTATTAGAATGCATGGTGCACAATTTGAGCATTTGAAGTTAGAAAAATAAATTTTTATTTATGAGATATTTGTTTGTTTGTATTAAATTGTAATAAATAATTACTGAATTATAATTATTATAAAGTGAATTTTTACTATTATGGCATAGCTGATTTTTACGAAAATATTGAATATTGACACTATCAGTTAAAATTTTTGTGACATGTTTTATATCGTTGGAAAGAGAAAAAATAAACGAAATCAATGGCGTCAGGCCTACTTTGAGATTTGCGTTTTTCGAATATTTTGATACACATTGTTTATCTTATTGTCTTTGCCGTCAACTTTCATCCCTTTAACTTTGTTCGTATCTCCTCAAATAAGGAAGCCATAACCGTTTGTGGTTACCTATTTTTCAGGTTTTTGTAATATATCTCACAAAGTAGGCTATGGATTTCAAATTTATTTTTACTGAAGTATAGCTCACAAAAAATGGAATAACTGTTTTTAACACTATATTCTTCTATAATAGATATTTGGGGCGGGATATTTGGTGTGGCTCTTGTAAAATAGAGAGACGGTATGTATATTTATAAAAAGTGACGACTGTTGAAGATTTGTGTCATACATAGTTCTCTTTGGTTTCATATTTCCCCCAGAAAGAATATGGAGAAATTCTATTCTTCCCGGTTTTAATTAGAAAAATCACGAAATTATCGACTATCTCTGATAGTCGCTACTAGACATACCAATACATTTTATTTGTTAACCCCGAGGACCAACTTGCTCAAATTTTCACCTCTCCTCTGTTTGTGCAATATTTATCATCGTGTACAGCACAATTTGGATATATTTTATTGTACCAATAACTCTATCAAAAAGCTGTTTTTAAATGCTCAGTAGTTGGATGGGTGACCATTCCAACGAAGACCGCGTCCTCGCCTCATACATCTTCCAGCGGCTTGTATATCAGTGTATGAGCGGAAGCTATACAACCTTAGGCGAGGGTTGTATAGGGGATATACTATCCTTCGGAGGGGATGTAAAGCCGTCGGTCCCTTGTCTATTAAATGTTAGGCAAGTAAGAGATCCCTACTCTTCTTAAGGGAAGAGTTCGGCAAAATTCGTGGTTGGGGGTAGCTCGTCTACAGGCGTCGGTGTTAGGCCTCAGTAGCGGAAATAGGCCGACGTTAAATAAATGGATAAAAAAAAATGCTCAGTAGTGTTTTTGTTGTTTTATATTGTTGTTTTTATTTTTTCTTTTGTATTTTTCTGTAAATTTATCTACTATTTATTATTTTTTTTGTAAATGTGTAGTTTTCCCATCCTTTAATTGGTATGTAAATACTGTTGGATGGTGTATTGCAATAAATAAATAAATAAATAAAATAAATAAACAAATATTCATTATTTGTAAAAAATCGCATTTATTACAAATGGATTACAAACTTCTGCATTACAACCTATTGTTTCTATCCAATCTTCATTTATTACTATAATCTTAGTGGAATATTACATTGATAATAAGTTATAAGTTTTTTTTAGCTTGTTTGTTATACGCTTCTGCATATGTGACAAGTCGTATGCGGAGATACACGTGATGGATAGATATTAATAAATAGAACATTAAATTACAATTTCTAAAACCATAACATATCGCTCGGAAGGAAACAATTCATATGAATGTCATTTCTCGCATTTTGAGCAGCTTTCAAAATGTCCGTCTCTCTATACGTCCGCTCGAACGCGACATTCTTTGGAAGTGAGATAACTGATATAGCAAAAACCAAATTGTATCGAAATTCTGATAGTAAAAAATGGTCTACAAAATTAAATTACTGCACGACGTGAAAGGAGCCTCTGGCCAATCTAGCTGGCATCACCAGGGCATAACTACGCAAAATTACAAATACAGCAATTACACCTAAAAAATTAACCTATAATCAAAATACTGCTAAGAGTATGATATGAGCCTTCAGTAATTATGAAAAGAATCCAATAAACAACAACGTCCACATCCAGTTTAAAGATAATACTTAACTTTCTAAACATGAATATATTCTTTGCAGATATTCGTCCTTTGAAAGTTTAGTATTTTATTTATGAATAAAAGTACTTATATTCTATCGCTTTTGTAAATTCTTATACAAATTTGGAGATAGCTAATATTTTGTTACGCTTTTTACATTTTTCTTAATTTTCAAATTATTTATATAAAATTTATATAGATTTAGACAACATTAATTAATTTAATACCTGTGCACTTTTCACTAAAATTAGATTCTTTGTTAATTTTCATAGAATAGAGACCAAAAACGAGTCTAAATATAAATAAATCTAAAATGCTTTAAAAGTGGGCATTTCTATCTTCAAATAAACTCTACAGTTGTATAAATAAAAGATTTAACCGTCGATTTCTTAAGGAAATCTTGGCGGTAAAGTTCGTTACGCCAAGGCGCGTGTCTTATTCTTAAGACGTCAAGGGAACTTCTTAAAGAGGGTCCGGGAAAGTAAAGTATCTCACCAAGGGGAGGGTAAATCAAAAAGCAGCTGTTAAATCTATTGTGCCTGCTTAACGTCTTTTACCTTTAAGAAACCGTTGTGTGACTTACCTGCCGGAATTCACTGCCTTTAGAATATTACAAGATTATGGATGGGACAGTGGCAGCGTAAATTTTATTTTAACAAATATTGAAAATAATATTACAAAATCGATATCTAATATAGAGAAGGACATTTTTTTCTGAGAAAATGGATTAAAATCTGTAATGCTTTGTTGGGAAGGTAAAAGTTCAAACGGTGTCAACCAAAAATTACAAATACAAAAGGAGCGCTCCGGATATAAGCCGTCAAGAAGCTTCGATATACTCTCATATAAACAATTATTTGAAAAAAGGCTTTCGCTAAAAGAAATTAAAAACATGTTAGAATGTGGAATGATGAGAGAAAACAAGTATATAAAAAAATTTAATTTTTTTCTTCTATTTTCGATTTGCAAAAATAATTTTTATAATCCCACATAGGTATTATTAAAATAAACACTTTCTCTTTTGTAGAACTAGAATAAAATTAGCCCTATATGTCCTCAGAAACAAATAGAGATTTAAAGATTAGGTATAATAAATTTGTACAGTGTCATATTCTATTCCATCTATCTATTTCTTTCCAAGCACACCGTACATTCGGCTGCGTCACTTTATTGACGTGAAGTCATTTACAATAAAAATTGAAAGCATCGATGACGAATACACTCTGGATATTTTCTCATTTCAACTTTTCCTGGAATTCGCGTTACCGGAGAAGCAAATAAATGATAAGTAATTTACGCTTCGAATAGGTTTTAAACAATAATATAAATTATTATAAATCTTAGAGGTAAATAACATGATTATATTATTATTACTAGTAACCTTTTGTATTGTTATTCAATAGATAATGGTATTACATTTGAAATATACCTAAAGTTGTGGGCGAGAGGCATAGGACGATGAAAGGGGAACATCGACAGCCTAAGCCATCTATAGCGGTAGACGAAATGAATAATGTTATATTAATTGGTTATCTCGCATGTTATCAATGTTAAAAATATGAGCTGAACAACTTAGAAATCAAGAAGGATGACTCAACAGCGTTGCGCGTGAAGTTTTTTTTGATTTAAGACTCAGTTTTTGAGCCATTCAATGAGGAAGGAAGGAAAGTAAGCAAAGCGAATTAATTTTAGCAGCGCCTCGAACGGAGATATGATAAGTCAATAATACTATTTGGAAATTATTTAATTTTATTGAAGGCGATATCTGTGACCCTTTAAGCCATTGATATCGTTTTCAAAATTTGGCAAAATATGTAATATGAAACTGGTTATCAACTCCACAATTTTGAATTTTGACATTTTGCATAGGACAATTTCGGAGTAAACTTAGGACACAAGCTTTAAATTCTGCCATGTATCAGTTTTTAACATTTTGCAGTCTGCGACTTTCTTGCAAGCAAGATCTTACAGTGGCATTTATGTAATTGCAATAATATTGCGCAAGATTTGCCAACTTTGTAAAAATAAATTGTAGTGTCTAATAAAGTAAACAATAATACATTAACCTAACTTATTCTGTTCGCTTTAGCCGTCGAATATATTCATATGAAAACGCTTTCATCTACTTTTATCGTCTAACCTCCCAATCGGGCCGCGCGGTATGAAGTAGTATTCCAGTACGGTAGCTCAGTGTGCTGAAGCGTCTTGCTAGCAAACTGAGTTGCCTAGCGAGGTGGGTTCGATTCCCGCAAGGCGAAACAATTTTTCATTTAAAAAATTGCCCCAAGAGTGGTTCGGAGTCCACATTAAACTGTAGGGCCTCGTCTCTCTTTTCCTAAAACAAGATCCTTGCGATCTTTCAGGGGGTTACCTCGGTAACTTGAGAGGCGGTTAAGAAAACATTTTAAGTAACTTTTGTCTGTATTGGTAACCTGGAAGTCACTAAATTATTCACTAGACTTGCACCAAAGTTTCAAGAAAAATCGAAAAGAACCGATTATCTCCTAGATGTTGAAATTGCCAAATGTAATCAACTGGCTCTCAACTGCGCATGTCTTTGATTAAGATTTTTTGAATTTGCAAGAAAGTTGCAGATTGTAAAGCGGCTTTTACGTTGCGTAAAAGTGGTTTAGAAAATTTGACTAAGGAACTAGTCCTATACTTGACACCGAGTTTACTAAAGCTGTCGAATAATTTTAAAATGTTATTTGAAAATAGAATTTGATTGAAGTGTACAAATTGTGACCTTGACATAAATTCATGCAGATACAATTGTTCAATATAAACTAAAGCTCCGAAGAAGTTTATACGGTATAACCAGATGTAGTCAAAGTACAGTTTTATTAAATTTTAATCTTGATTCCGACAACCACAACTGTGTAAGTAATTGAATTACAATTGAGGAAAATCAATAAAATATTTTCTATACTTTAAATACGTTGTTTTTAAACGTCAAAGAAACATGACTTTTATAACAAATTCCATGAACTGAAATTGTCATTTCTCTGACACTGGATCTGAGCAGGAGTAAAAGTATTTTACTGCAGCTCACGAGCGACAATAAAAGTATTTGCAAAAAAATAACGGTATTTATTTAATTCGTATTTGAAGAAAGAATAGCATGATATATGCGGAGTTAAGTGATTTTTATGTATCAGCTGTTCCTGCCGAGTTCACTTCATTCGCCCGTCAGGTCCTTGGCACAAAAAGTGTCACTTTTCCTCCATGTATAACAATACAGTATTATTTATTATTTATATTTATTGACAAATAATGCTAAAACTGTCTAAATATTTTTATAGAAAGTCAGTCAGTAAATAAAATGTGTCATGTAATGAGTCCATTATATCACTAGTGCGGTAACGAATTGCATCATGTAACGTATGTAAGTGGTAATAAATCAATATCAGTTATAATAACAATTTAAGTAATCTAACCAGTAATGCTAACATGGTTAACAAAATGCTCGTCGATCATATATTCAAATGTAGTACACTATTTCGGTGTTTTGATAAAGTGATATATTTATTGGTGCAATATGGGCCGCATACAAACACGCCGCCATGGTCCCGGACCCCGCATGGCGTTGTCTCCATGCAAATTGAAGGAGTTTGTCAAATAACTTTTCAATACTTCAGTAGCTAATGAGGTTTCAGTAGCTATTGAGGTATAAAAAAATACATAGAATGAAGCAAAAAAAATAATTGCAGATATAGTTTTTGTCGGACAAATATAAAAAGTCGACTTTAAACAGAAGTTTGATTATAGAACGTAATTAAATAGATTTAAGAAGTATGCACATAAAATGTTGAAAAAAAAAAAATAATAAGTAAATTAAGTCAGTCTTTGAAGAAACCTAAACTATGCATATGCATATTGCTTGATAAAAGTGCAAAAAAAACAAACCGTAGAAATACATGATAAGGGCAGGAGGTTCCTGTAGAGTCTGAGCCAGAAAGTAGTTGTCATAATAGGAATATTTGGTAGGTTAATGAAAAAAAGTCAATAGTCAGTGTGTCTTTCAAGTACAAGTTTCTTGAACTAGAAATTAAAGGATCAGAAAATTAAAGATGAACTTCAAATGATATTCATCTGTAGATTGTATCAGATTATCCCATTTTTTAAATTTTATTCAGATATTATTGGACCATATTCGTCGACCCCATGTTGTAGAGGAATCCATTGAGCCAGATTGTCGAGCGATGATATTATCTACAACTACAAAAACATGAACAAAACCCAGAATTACTCACATTTAAGTCATTTTTGTTATATAATTCAACGTATACAAGATCAGTTTCCGTAAACAATTACAATTAATCTAAGTGAACTTTTTTTAATTAACTGTCTAGGCACCTCAAATTTTAATGAAAGCTAGTACAAAATTCTTTGTTTTGTTTACTAACGTTGGATCCATTTATGGATAAGTAAATTTAAGAATAAATTATGTGATGGCTGATATAATACTTCTAAGTTCGCAGTTCTTTTCTCTCTTTTACTTCTAAGCCCAATGGAAGTATAGTAATGCAAAAAAAATATTTTTTTGTTGAAATAGGATTCCTTGGGCAGCGGTTTTTTATGTTAATTTTGTGATATTTTTGTCTGCAACTTATTTGTATTACCAGCTATTTCCGCAGCTTGAGATCCCCGGGAGTCCAGATCTCTGAAATTGATGAAATTTCTGTGACAGAAACTCTAGTAAAATCTTACCAAATATTGCAACACTCTTCTGAAAATATTTCATAATTATTGTATGTAGCAATGGATTTTTCTCAAAGCATGATTTTACTCTAATACCGACATACCGACTGATATGGTGTCAAATTGCATATGGCGTGAAAATGCTGTACAGATAGATGGACAAACGAACGGATATTTTGAAAGTTTTTCAAACTTCCACGGCAATGATATTAATTTTTCTTTGCAAGCGATATTGACTGTTTTAGAAAAGTACCTGACAAATACAATACATCATGCCCAGATACAAAACTTGAATTAATCCCTATAATGAGATAGAGGGAAATAAAAATTGCAAAATAAAATACTTGAAAGACAGCTATATTAACATTGATGCCAGTTGTATGTTAGAGTTCAGATCGCTACAGAGAAAAATGACAACAGCATATATTTTTTTCTTTTCAACATATTATTTGCCCTTCTACGAGAAGTATGGCAAAAATGTAGACGACCTGAATGTTCTTCCTTGTAAGATACAAATTTAGATCATTTTCCAAAAAACATATTTCAAAATTTAAAGAAGCTCTAAATATGAAGACGTGGGTGGTATAATGTTTATAACAACCAAACAGTGGAATATAAATACTCAACTTTCCATAACATCTTGCACAGTCACTGCGATATATGTCTTAAATTTGTAAATCTTGAATCAAAAAATTATAGTAACTGGATAACTGGTATTAAAGTGGCATCAGTACATCTAAAAGCACTATTTGCCTTACAAAAAAATGGTATAATTTCCACCCAATATTATAAAAATTATAAAAGAATTTACAATCAAGTCATAAAGCAAGTCAAAAAGATATATTTCGACAGCATAGTAAAAAACTGCAAATAAATCTAAAACAATATGCAGAATAATAATTATTAGCTCTATAAAAAATAACTCAAATCAAATCTCGAACGAACCCGTTAAAATAGAAATCAATGACCAATTAAGTACAGACAAACCAAAAATCTCGAATAAATTTAATTCTTATCTAATAAATTGGTCGGTTGAGGCTATAAATAATTTAAAAGATTCAAATTCGTTAGGCCCTGATTTCTACTAAAATAATAAAGCTCTGTGCCCATTAGATAGCACTAACTCATATCATTAACAAATGACTTAAGGAGGGCACCTACCCTAGCTTATTAAACTTATTTAAAGTTATCTACTTGTATAAAAAAGGTGACCGCAAACAAATTTGTAATTATCGACCGATAGAAATATTATCAGCATTCTCCAAGACGTTCGAAAAATTATTATCTAAACGCATAAAAACATTTCTAGAATCTGGCAGCATTTTATTTCCAAATCAGCATGGTTTTAGAGAGCATCGGTCAACAATAACACCATTATTAAGCATTTTGGACTTCATACATAAAAACTTAGATCAAAGACACGAGTTAATCGCATTATCTATAGATCCCTTTAAGGCTTTTGACCTTGTAATCTATGACATTCTCTTGAAAAATATTGAATGTTATGGTATACGAGGTTTATGTAATAAACTCTTAAGGTCATACTTAAACAACCGGAAACAGTATGTAGATTTTCTTGGTGCTAAATTTGAGGAGCTGCCACAGGGTAGTGCTTTGGGACCACTGTTGTTTATTATTTATACAAGTAACTTGGATAACTATTTGTCAACATCCTGTGGTACTTATGCTGACTATATTACTATTATTGCAAGTGATAAATTAACAAATGATGCTGTCCACAAATTGAACTCAAATCTTCTTGCATTATCCAATTAACTCAAAAACAAAAAAATAGTAATGAACCAGGATAAAACTTTTATTATGCAGTTTCGTCCTATTCGTAAAAAATATACATCGAGTGTACTAATTAAAAACAATAACCACATCACCAGTTTAGATACTCTTAAAACGTACTATTTTTGTAGTTTTGAATCACGAATTCGATATGGTATTATTTTTCGTGGTTATTCAGCATCCGCGATGAGAGTATTTATTTTACAAAATAGAGTCATACGTTCCATGTTTGGAATGAATATAAGAGAATCTTTCAGAATGGCATTTGCCCGAAATAAAATTTTAACATTGCCCAGTCTGTATATTTTAGAAGCGTTAAGATTTGTAAAGAAAAATATGGATAAATTCTATACACAAAATATGTTTCACGATGGTTCTATACGTCATGGCTCTGATCTGAAGTACGATAGGCATAGATTAGAGTTATATAAATCCAATCCATATACTGTTGTGTTTGATTGACTTATCCTATGTCATAATTTATGATCAATTTGATGAATAAACATTCTATTATATTCTATCCGATACACGGCCTTTTCTAGATCCAATTAAGTACTCACAACAACGTCCATATATAATTTTGATTAGATTATTTATTGAAGTTTAATACGTAAGTCAAACAGATCTCTTGTAATCTTCCAAGGACACTGAATAAAACTGCAAAAGTAATATTTAAGTTTATGAAACTTTAAAAGTCCTATATGTATTATGCATGTATATGTATAATTTACATCTAAACATATTCAGATATTAGAAGTAAAAAATGTATTAAGCTTTAGTTCTATTAAACGCAATAATGCCACCTGGGTAATTTTAGAACTGAACAATGCGAGATTTCTTAACTCATGCAAAAATTATTGCTTGTGTTAACGACAGGTGCTTTTTTCCATACGTGATCTTAACATGTAAAACAATGCGGGCTTGAACCTTTAAGGGGTCAAAGAAATTTAGGTAATACACTTTCCAAAGTAGACCTGCTTCGTTTTGTAATTTCTTGCGTTAAATACGATCCGCAAACGCGGGTTCAGACGGAAAGCAACAGTTGTTAACGTTAATATTTTACCATGGCTAATACAAGCATATTAATTATGCATGCCCAATTGGCCTATAATTGGCGTTTGAATTCAATGACATGACACTACCATGTTTAGGTAATATTAATACCGTTTGAGCACAAACATTTGTATTATTATAAGCCAACTGTTTAATAGATAAAATAAAGGATGTGTAAGACACACCCGCATGATCGACGGTGACGTTTTATGCAATGAATTAAGTAGTTCAATACAATTATATTATTTAGACATTCGTTCTTTCCTTACTTTTAGAAAGTATAACGAGACAAATCAATGGCACTTAAAATATTATTTAAACCGTGAAATCGTACAGTCAAGTATAATATTCCTAATATTTTTTGAGCATATATTGGTGTTTTCCAGTTATCCATTTTATGCAGTTAGTAAACTGGGCAAAGAGTTTGGCTTAATAATAACAATATTTTATTTATCCTTTTGATCACATACATGATATAAGATAATTCATTCTACACAAAAAATTTGTAAAAATACACACATATAAATATAACAGTACAAACAATAATATAAAACTACAAACAACCATCAATTAAAGTATACAGACAAACATATAAAGATTTATCTATTTAAGAAGGCATCTACACTATAGAATGCGCCATCTAGTAAAATATTTTCGATTTAGCGTTTATAAGAGTTAAAATTGTTAACACTTTCAATCCTAACAACAGCGTATTGTAAAGTCTAATGAAACAATAATAAGGTGACTTCTCAAATAATGAAGAAATTATGCGATAGTACTGATAGGTCGCTGCTTCTCGTGGTATAATTATGTTGAGATGAAACTCTATAAAACCGTTGAATGTCTCTCTTTACAAAGTTTAAGCATTTATAAATAGGTTGGGCAATTGAAGGTGTTGTAAGTACTTTATATGTTTTAAAACTATATTACAACTTTCTCCTGATTTTAAATTGTAAATTATACGTATAAGTTTTTTTTGACAAATAAAGATTCTTAAACATAATATTTTTAGTCGCAAACTCCTCTATAAGTCCTTATTTTACTATAAGGAAAGTAACCAGACTGCAACCAAAGTTACAAATCTGGCGCGTTAAGTGTAATAATTCCATATTACCATCAAAACGCTAATGCTTCGATTGCAACAAACACCAGCCGAAAGACTGATCCTACTTAAAGGAGCTCCCTTGCCAGTCGTCACACACCACTTGCAGACTGCAGTTTCGAGCTGTTGGCTCTCGTCAGTGCAAGGTAGGTATGCGACGACCGACATGAGAATCCTTTGACTATAATACATCCCGGTATTTTCACAATAGCGACATGTAAAACAGCCAGCAGGCGCCATCTAACGGTTCAGTGTCTGTTGCAATCGAAAAATAAATAGCCTGACTTGGCTTGTTGCAATCGAAGCATTAGCGTTTTGATTGTAATATGCAATTATTACACTTAACGCGCCAGATTTGTAACTTTGGTTGCAGTCTGGTTACTTTCCTTATAGTAAAATAAGGACTTATAGAGGAGTTTGCGACTAAAAATATTATGTTTAATATTCCGCCCTCTAAAAGCACATTTGAAATAAAGATTCTGTTCATCTCAGTTGCCATACCCCAACACTTGATACTAAAACTTATATGTGTGTATGCCAGTACATAATAAATGTTTAGTAATGATTTAATACCAAATATATTTTTATCAAAACAGACTTGATTTAATTTCTTGCATACGTGATCAATTTGGGATTGCCAGGATAGGTCTGCGTCTAAGACAACTCCTAAAAATTTACTTTTATTACAAAATTTAAAATGATCTAATATACAGGATTTTCTATTATAAAAATTCACGTGGATTGTTTTGGATGAATTTAGTATGAGTTTGTTACGATCACACCAAGCAGGGAATTCATCCAATACGCTTACAATTTGTTTTGTACAAAATATTAATATTGTAGTCTGGTACAGTAATGGTGCTATCATCAGCAAATATCGTCAAGGTTCCACTTTTTATGTATTCCGACAGATCATTAACATATAAATAAAGACTAAGTGCCCTAGTACTTACCCCTGGGGCACCCTTCGAGAAACATTATGTTCCTCTGAGAAATGGGTACTAATCCTTACAATCATTTGGCGATTTGTTAAGTACGAATTAATCCATTCCAGGATATTGCCCCATACACCAAGGTTAAAATGTTTGGATGTAATATAATCCACAGCCTTGGATAAGTCAAACTGCAACACTACCACATAAATGGCTTTATCTAAATTTCTATAATTTGTATTAAGTAAGTGGACGCTAGCAGTGTCAATCGATTTGCCATCCCTAAAACCATGCCGACATGGTGTTAGTATTTTGAATTTTTCTACAGTTTGTCGTAATTAACCATCTCTATTATTTTTGATAGAGAACTCACTAAGGTTATAAGCCTATAATTATCTATATCTAAAGGATCGCCTGATTTTAATAATTGTACTACATGTGAACTTTTTCAAATATCTGGGAAAGAACCACTGTCAGTGAGTAATTTATCATATGTGTTAGGGGTGATATAATATAATCTTTAATTTGTTCATCAATTGAAAGCTAAGTTCGTCATTACCAGAGCTTTGTTTTTCAATTTGCTAAATGTACTTTTTAAGTGCAATTCAGAAACTGGCCTAAAAAAGACAGTCTGAGGATTTATACCAGGGACATATTAATGATAATAATAATAACGAGACAATTTTTCTACCTATTAAAAAACCACATTCAAAAAAATAAGCGCGTTCTATCTGAGCATACCTAGTTAGTTCGAGCCCCACCTAATGCATTGTAATATTGTATTATAAATTAATCCTGATAAGTGGTTCGTATCCCACTATAAACTGTAGAGCCCGCCTCTTTTCCCAGGCACACTTAGATCACCTAAACTTAAAGGGATCATTCATGCAATTCTGAAGGCGATTAAAAACATTTTCAAATGTCATTAATCAATGCAGTGTTTGTTAGATATTTAACTTTTTTCGCTATGCAAACCCTCAGATAATAATTAAACTTTACGTTTTACATCCACATATTATCTAAATAATACTAACTGAACGATAATAAAAACTCTCAAAATCTGTATTTAATCGCAGAACATTTTTTTCCTACTTAAATTTTTTATTGCAACAAATATTATCTGACATTTTTTGTATAACACCATAAAAAGAGCGCCATAAGACCGAGAACCCCTAATATCGTAAGCCACAGCGAGTATTTGAACAATACTGCTGGATTTAAAGAGAGGGACAGATGTTCAATAGTAAAACCGTTACAAAACTAACCTGGGCGATTTAAGATTACTTTTATGCACTATAAGTTTATTCACCCCTCATTTTCCGAATTGAGAAAATACTTGTCATATATGCACCCCTGTTTTCGTAAAAGTAAATAAAAAAAGGATATATTGATCTGAAAACATAATTTCCATAAGATTGGCAGTAACTAGGATAGAAAGCCTCAACAATTAGAGTTATGTGATTTAACGATAACGCCTTACACCAGATCTCTGACCATTATTTGACTTTTTCAACTTTTTGTATAAACACTAAAATACAAATAAGAAGAAAGTTTAACTTTTGGTTTTTAAATTTTCATTATACAGGGTGTTTGGTAAGGCGATCCCGACCCTGAACAGGGGAGTAGAGGAGGTCATTTGGCATCTATATGACCAAACATACCTATATGAAAAATGCTACGGTTGTTTATATTGCCAATTTTGTACTTTTTTAAAAAATCTACATATTTAATCATCTATTTAAGTATTACGTACTAAATTTAATTTTTGATATTCTGAAATTTTTTTTGCCCGAAATACATAAACTTCCAACAAAAACAAAAAAAATAAAAGGTTCTATCCCCTATTAAAACAAATGACATTTATTGGAAGAAAATTGTAATGGTAATTAAAAATGTCTATTTTCGTAGTCTTACAAAATTTTTTAAAAAAAGTCCCTAGATAGTACAATTACTTTTAAAACTTCTCTATTATATCCTATTTAAGTGGCAATATCATACACACCATCAAGTTTTACCAGTCACTAAGGATAGACAAGAGACTAGTCAATCGGCAATAATTTTTTATTTAATCAAAAATTAAATATGCCCGTTTTTTCGACAAAAACGAAGATATCGTTCCAAAAGCAATCAAAACCACAGTAATTTAATTGTAAGTAACATCACTGACAGCTGTCACGTGCACACTTTAGTATTTCTTGTATTTTTAACGAAGTTTATAACAATTCTCAATTTTGTGTCGTTTTGTACTAATAATTTATTTTAAGTTTCTGACATATTGAGTGAATTCAATTTCAATGGCTGTACTTATAGTAACCAAGAGTAGGCTGGCATACTCTTTTACTCTGGCAAAGCAGATGGGAATGCTTACCTTGCTGCAAGATTGTATCATGAACGATTTCATCCATGTAGAAAGATTCCAGATTCTCGTGTATTCAGTAACACTTATCGCCGAATGGCGGAAATGGGTAATTTACATCATCATGAGCCTGCTGTAGGACCTGCGCGCCATCACCCCGATGATGACGAAAATGGTACAGCAACTTGGATTGTTAATTTGGAAGACTTGGTCAGTAATGAATACAGAAAAAATATCTTACTATTATACTTCAGTACAAGGCCTCGAAGAGGGTGACCCTGTACGAAGAATAGCATTTTTTCCTTTTATATTGAATGCCGATATTGAGGACCCTCATTACTTAAAACTTATTCTATGGCCAGATGAATCAAGATTCTCCCGTGAAGGCATAACCAATTTTCACAATGTCCATTATTGGACGGACAAGAGTGACAACCTGCAAATGAAGAAACAAACGTCCTTTCAGAATAAGTTTAGCGTCAATGTTTGGATGGGGGTAATTACTGGACATGTCATGGGCCTCATTACTTACCAGTAAACCTAAACGGAGACACTTATCTCGACTTCTTGCAGAACGATCTTCCTCCGCTCCTGGAAAATCTGCCAATTAACCTTCGCCATCGTATCATATTCCAAAACGACAGATGCCTAGCTCACTACCGCTTGACAGTCCGCCAATTCTTAGATCGAACATATCCTGTTCGGTGGATTGGGCGTAGTGGACCTATTCTGTGGCCTGCAAGGTTCCTGACTTAACGCCACTGGACTATTACATATGGTGTATAATGAAGGAACTTGTGTACAATTAGGAAATGCAAAGCCGTTTTCAATTAGTAGCAAAAATAGAGCGAGCCGATCTACAACTACGAAGAAATGAGATTAAAGACAACAACAGCGATGAAATGCATTAGAAATAATGGATCTGATTTTGAACACCAAAAATAATAAATTTGTTCCCAAATAATAATTATTGTTTTAAACAAAAGTTTTTTGAAACGATAGCTTGGTTTTTGCTGAAAGAACCCGCATATTTAATTTTTGATTAAGTGAAAAATTATTGCCGATTGATTAGTCGTTTGACTATTTTCAGTGACTGGTAGAATTTGATAGTATGTATGATCTTGCCACTTAAAGAGAATATGATAGAGAAGTTTTAAAAGTAATTGTAATATCTAGATGGCTTTTTAAAAATTTTGTAAGAGTACGAAAATAGACATTTTTAATTACCATTACAATTTTCTTGTAATAAATGTAATTTTTTTTTAATAGGCGAAAGAGACTTTCTTTGCTTTTGTTGGAAGTTTATGTATTTCGAGTAAAGAAAAAAAAATACTTCAAAATATCAAAAGTTAAATTTAGTACGTAATACTTAAATAAATTATGAAATATGGAGATTTTTAAAAAAGTACAAAATCGGCAATATAAAAAGACCGTAGCATTTTTCGTATAGGTATGTTTGGTCATATAGATGCCAAATAACCCTGTCTACCTCCCTGTTCAGGGTCGGCATCGCCTTACCAAACACCCTGTATATTGTATATCATTCATTATATTTTGATTCCAAAAACTTATGTAATATTGTAAAGAAAACTACGAATAACAAGTATTATGAAAATGAGTGAAAATGGAGAACTAAAGGAAAATAACACCGAAATATCAGGTTGGACGAACGGTAACGTTAAAAGTAATTAGAAATAATACATGCAAAATAAAGCAAACTCATGCATGTAAGGAAACTATGTACATTTTTCCATCTGGCCATAGTAAAATTATAATACAATTAAATTCTCTAAAAAACAAGAAGTAGGTTTAATGAATTAGATGAGTTTTCAGCGGAGATGCTAAAATTAATACAAAATAAAACTGCTTGCTCATTCATATTGCCAATAAACAAAATGTTTGAAACTAGACAATGTCCGTCACAATTTGAAATCTCCATAGTGAAACCGTTATTTAAATAACAATAATACAAAACAGTTCTATTATTTAGTTGAAATGGTTTCTTTTTGAATATTATTTCTCATATATCATTTATAGGCCATAAAACATGCCCTGTATATAAAATTGCGTTAAACATCATAATAGTTGAAAAATCAAATCAGCTATTGATGCCAAGAGTAAGAGAGCAAATTTGTAAGTTGATCTGTAAATCTGTAAAGTGGGACTTATACTACTTTTAATTGGCACTTCGCTTTCCTAACTCTATACCTACACAATTGCAGAAATTCATGTACAATTTATAAAACCTACAACTGTTCTTATCGTTGTTTCACCCCCACGATTTGTTTCTATCGGTGTATTAACTTTATTTTCCTTTATTTCAGGGAATTTTACTACATCCAAATGGAAAAATACGCTAGACAAGCAGTTTCAGAAGGCGTTAAAAATGCTGATGATCTACATGTCGGTGGGGATTCCGAACTATATAGGGTGCTAAATCTTCACTACAATAGAAACAATCACATCGAGGTATGGGGCCCACAGGTTCGTGAAACCGAGACATCTCAAACCCAAATCTATGCAATTTTTTTTATATTTATTTTAGCACGTTCCAATGCTTCTTTGAATGTTTATATTAGAAAAAGTGTCATTTAGTTTGTTTTTTATTATTGCTTTGCATTTAAGATAATTTGAATTTATTTAAAAAATTAGATGATCTCGAGTTTTTCACGTACTTGTAGAAATATAATTTTATTTTTTTTTTATTCATAGAAATGTTAAATTTTTCTCTTTTTTTTGCTTAATTTACTTCATTGTTTATTCTTATTGACCTTTTTCTATCTTGTTTATATGATTTTCTGTATATGTATCTATCTGAATGTCACAATATGGATTCAATTGCCAAGATAATCTGTTTTATTACATTTATCATTACACTTTATAATATTTATGGAACATACTATTTTGTAATAATTTTGTCAGCTGCTAAATACTTTACTTCATGATACTGTTCCCTGAAATCAATGTGGATTTACTTAAAATTGTATGCGCAATAATGCTGGAATTAAACAAGGCCTTTACTAGTCCGATTTGTGAATTAAACGATTTGGATCGCTCTAATTTTACTTCATGTATATGCAAAATTGAATAAATACATTACATTTTGTTTTTAAAGATATACACTAGTAGTCAGTTTAGGTTATGGATGGGGTTATCTGGAAGGTACATTTCTGTCTTAATCAATTAATCCTTTGAACATTTTTTGTCAAATTTCTTGTATTGTATTTGTCACATTAAGGAAATAAAATTTATACTTCTTCGTAACTGATTTTAAAATAATACTGGTTTTATAGAAGTTGTTTCTGTTAATTCGTTAAGTTGTAAAAAATCAAAAACTAAAAATATATCTGATTTTTAAATTTATTATTTATATCTTAAATCGTTTTTACAAGCCAATATTCATTGTATTTAGTAAAACTGTTTCTATGATGTGATAAAAATATTGTACCAAATGGAAGTTCAAAATATTTACTTAAAAGCCTTATAAGGAATTATAAAGTTCAACAGTTGACAGAATAAAAATAATAGTTATTTATCTTTTAGCGACTTTATGCTAATTATCCTTTGATAGACTGTATCTCATGTGAACCAGAATTGAAAAGAACATTTTATTTTTGTACGATTTTTATATTAACAAATCTGTAGGAAAATATAGAGTAACTTTAGGTCAAAATATAATTTGTGAGAAACAGTGACCTGCAGAATACCACAGGGAGTGGTTCTTAGAGCCATTCTGTTTAGTATATACTTTAATCCACTACTTATCCTGAAATCGTCCGGAACCATTATTCCTTATGTTGACGACACGGTTATTCTTGTATGGAACCAACTTGGTCCGATGTAAGAAGAAAAGCTGAAAATGATTTGCAAAAAATAAAGACCTGGTTCAATACAAATTTGCTAACAAGGTTGAACCGTTCATTCGCTTTACTAGAAAAACATTTACCAGATTTCAATAATGTAGGTATCAAAGCCACAGTTTTTATGTGTACTCCATCAAATATTTTAGTATCTATATCGACAGCGTTGGCCAAAATAAGTTATCTACCTGAACTATTGGTGTCATTAAAAAACTTCATCTTTCCAGACAATTTCATATACGGTAAAAAACTGGACAGATTGAATCCTCTACACGTGAACAAATATGATTATCTCTTTTCCTAGTTAGAAATCAAAATAAACCCAAAATAAGCAGAACATACAAATCTCTCAAACTTCAAACTTCAGTTAAGACAGTATATATCTTGGCACATATTTCCTGAGCAAGTATTTTTTTAAAGAGACCGGTACTAGAGGATAAATACTGAACACATGGAAATTAATCGGGACGTTTTGCTTGTCTATATTTTGTAGAATATCATACTTTTGAATAGGACAAACTGCGGATAGTTTCATTGGAATTAAGAACATCTAACTGTAATTAATCACCGACTGTAAAAACTAAACATACGTAAACTCGATAAACGTGAAGGGGGTAAAACAGTTACAAAGGGCTGTAAATGGAAAAGTAAGTTATTTATAGGCATAAGCAAGATATTGAATTTCAAATTAGCATATAATGCATCGTAGTTGCAGCAACTAAAGATTAGCTTGTACCAATCCATCACCACTATCCATTGGACTCATTGGAGGAGAAAGAATGAACCATGATAATGAATAAACTAGGGGCGAGCGTAGGTGCATTTTTACTATAGTCTAGTATATTTTAACTTGGCGTGTGTATGTATGAGTTAATATTTCCGTATGATTTCATTTTCTCCCATATTGTACACAAAGTTAAAGCAATAGTCCAGAAACATTGTCTACGTGGACAATATTTCTGGATCTTTGTGTACAAGGGAAAATGAAGTCGTATGGAAATATTAACTCATACATACACACGCCAAGTTAAAGTATACTAGACTATATGTACATACTTTGAAATGCGATGTAAAGCTACGTCAAGTGCGGTTAGTAGTTGGATGGAAATGAATAAACTGGCAGGGTCTCTTTGTGCAGTAATTATAGAACCAATCAGAAATTACGAAAATATTAGTTTAAGTTCCGTTACAAATAGTTGTCTTTCAAAAGCTCATGTTGCAGTCATCCCCTCTTGGGTATGTTGAAACACAAACCCGGGATTCAAAGTGTGGTCAGGTGAATCGGTGGAGAGAGAATCCTTATTTAGCTATTTTTTAGTCAGTTTCACTTTCTATTTTTCCGATTTGGGCCTG
Organism: Leptura quadrifasciata; assembly: GCA_963675555.1. Taxonomy (NCBI): domain Eukaryota; kingdom Metazoa; phylum Arthropoda; class Insecta; order Coleoptera; family Cerambycidae; genus Leptura; species Leptura quadrifasciata. The sequence continues at coordinate 145,008,077 of OY776674.1, read as the reverse complement.
GGGGATTTGTATACCTTTGGGATTTAAAATATTTATCATGAGATTTTTATTTATTATTTATTTCGTTGAAGGCGATATTTTAATCATGAAGTCTTTTCTTTCCTATTTAACATCTTAATCATATGATGCTGTTTATAAATTTTACTTTGGTTTAGTTTCCAGCTATCTAAGTGTTCCTATTCTCTCCCTAATGCAAAAAACATACATGTCAAAACACATGTTTTATTTCATATAAGCAAGATAGCACAATTAGTTATATTTGATTAAATCTTATTTTTCCTTTCAGGTTCCTTCAAACTTCCGGTTTGTGGTAGAACAAACTCTTCGCGAATTTTTCAAGGCCATCCAGGAAGGTCGAGATGCCGAGCAGTCTTGGAAGAAGTCGATTTACAAAATAATTTCGAGGCTGGACGATCCAGTTCCGGAATATTTCAAATCTCCGAACTTCCTCGAACAACTAGAGTGACCGGTTTGTGATGCCCGGTCAAAACCAGTACCAAATAGCAGCCAATGGTTACTGAATGGTACTGTCTGTTAGTATAAAGGTACTAGCGAGTTGTAACACCAGAGAGAATCGGTGACGTATGTTAATCTTACAACTGTCAACAGTTTTTGTTGTTTATAATGGTTTTGAAGACGTCGAAGTTCAAGAGGAACCTTGCCATCTTTGAATGCATTTGGACACTTGTTAAATAGTTGTGTTAAGTTGGCAGAAAGACTTATTAATTGCCTCAGGCTTTATGTTCGTTGATACGAACAGTGAATACAAATCAATCAATTTTCCAGTGATTACCTGAATATTTACCGGATAGAAATTATCGACGTCAAGTCCTAAGTTTTTTAAACCAGCAGTTAGCAAAGTTCAAAATCTGCACCTTTTTCGTTTACTTTTGGCATGTTTTTGTTTATTGCCACTGTAAACTGTGCTCTGTTTATACAAATTGTATATAAATCTACTTGTATATAGATAGTATTTATCACTTATTTTAATTTATTTTATTATATTATTACATTCCTAACCAAAGTTATGTTTTTGCTAGTCGTTGTCAATAATTATTATTATTCCCCTCGAATAATTTTATATAATATTTTATTTCCATTCCTTCGGTATCATACATTGAAGACGTTGTAAAATCTAAACATATATTTATTCCTCTCTGTATGGTACCGACATCAGCACGATGATTATGTTTTATCTTTGTATAAAATACAGATGAAACATAATTGTAGTGAAGTATTAAGTAGATATGCCAAGTTTGTTTTATTTTCTGTTGTCTAAGGAATTCCAGAATTTGTGTATTACTTTCTTTTGCACTAACTTCAGCATCAAAATTTAACTTTGAACATAAAATTTTTCTCAGATCTTAAGCTATATTAACATTGAACCAAATTTAGATTTTATAAATAGTGTAAATCTATTTTATATTTGAATTCATACCAGTCTTAATTTAAGTTTAAAATCAAAAATCATTTACTCTAGTTCATGATTTTATAAAAGTAAGTGCTAAAGAATAACAATTATCGTGAAAACATTTTCGTAGCCAATTTTGTACTTTATTAAATCTTACACTATCTACAACTAACGATAATAATTGATAGTTCTCCTACAACAGCATAACTCTATTGTAGGAGAACTATTATTTTCGCTTTTCTCACTTTGATCCACGTAGTTGCTTTCATTTTGGAAGACTGCAACTAACTCGAATATTTTAGAGTAAACATTAATGAGAGAAAAATTATTCTAAGTGTCTCACAATAACGTATAATTTGAGACAGTTACAATTTTCCTTCTCTCCGTTATATCCAGATGCTCCTTTTCTGAAAGTTTATTAAGGAGCTGGATTTTCTATTAACTCAAGAGAAAAACAGTTGTCATAAATTCTGGTATTCCCCTTATAATTTTTATTATAAATCCTGCATATTCCTTTTTTATTTATTTTGTATTTAGATAGTTATTGTATTTTATTTTTAGATTTTGTTTCTGTTTAGACTAGTTGCTAATTTTTATTTATTTTTTGTAGCATATCTGCTTAATATTTTTTATTATTTTTTATAGGTTATTTCACGTGCACAATATTAGTGTAGTTTACACGATCTCGCTGACACCGTGTGAGGCAACTAGTCAATAATAATAAATATATATTATATAATTTTAATTATTTTCTTTTGTTTTTATTTATTTGTTTCATCACTAGCAGTTTACAGTGGGGTAAAATTTTTGGGAATAGTTTTTAGAGCTACGGCATTTTGCCGTAATAAAAAAAATGCAAATTGTACATAAAATTTCCGAGCCCAGTATTCCTTCTCATCCCGCAATAGTTGAGTCACAATAACAAAAGGTCCCGAGGAAATTATCTTAGCCTACAGCTAGGCTATGAAATGTGATTTTGCTGTTCCTAAAGTTATATATTCGAAACTGCCGAAATTCGAAAGACTGCCATTCATTTAGGTTGTGTTGAATTTTCAGTTTCATTATGAGGATTAGTTACTTTTCAAAATTAATGGTTTGGGTGTTATTGAATGAATTGAGTTGAATTATCGTTTTAATCTCGGGACCTAATCAGGTACATTACATATTAAAAACGTTTTTTAAAATTAAATATTAATATAGTTATTTATTAGATAAAGTATTTAACGTTGTCGATTGTAAAGTACCCAAAATGCAGTCAGTTCTCAAACACTAAACGCTCGGTTCTTCAAATCAAATCTGTAATTATTATGAACTAATTGGGATAGACTAAATAATTTACATAGAAATAATATGTTCAAGATGTTTTTATATAAGACTGAAATAAGGAGTAGCTTGTTTCAATTCTAAAACAATAAACAGTAATTCCTGAAAGATGATAAAGAAAATCTAGATATATAGTCGACTGAAGAAGCGACAAAAATGTTTTATAATTTTTTTTAAGATACAATCACATGGAACCTTCACAGAATAATAGATTAGGCCCTTGGCTATCTGACATGGCCAATGACAACATTTTTTTGGGAGGTCCAACTTTTTTTATTATGAAAAATGTCATAAGTCTGTCAAAATTAATTTTTCCTACTTGTTGACACATCCCTCACGATATCTCCGGAACCAATTGAGATAATCAAGATTTTTTTAGTCTATAAAGGAAACGTGAGCTGAGGTCACTGAATTAATTTAGTTTATATGGAAAACCTAGTTTTTTGTAAAATTAGGTAAAACTTTACCGTTTATTTTTCTTCTAGCACTGTTTTCAGTAAGCGAAAATTATTTTTATTTTAAGGAATTTTACCATATTGTATGCTCATGAAATGAAGCTAACACATCAAGGAAATTTTTGAAAAAAAAACACAGTACCCTACGACTTATACGTTTCAAGTTAATGTTATTTGAAGTTAAGTTTCTGCGGGCAAGATACTTCATGAAGCCTCGCTCGCCCGGTTCTACTGTGGTTTAATCAGTGTGCTATGCGTCTTGTGGATGTATACGTAAAATATCATTTTTGACACATCTTTAATATATATTGTATTTTCATAAGCACTTAGAAGGTTTTACTTATCATTATTTACGTTGCACATTTAAAATCCATTATATTTATACATTAAAAGTTAACATTTGAATGTAAAAAATTAGCAGGTGCATTAAGAACTTGATTATCAAACTCTCATTGATTTATGTCACCTGGAGTAGGAAAAGAACTCTTTGTGGTTTTAAACTCCTTAATATTATTCTTTAAGATACATATCGCTTTGAATTTCGTTTTCTTCAAAAGTCTGGGAATATTCACTTGATTTTATTTTGATAGAAGGTTCAGAGTCAGAGCTGATTGTGTCTGATTCTGATATATCACTTTGGTCTTTTATTGATAGGAGAGTTGTGGTAGCAACAGACTTATTTTCACAAGCTTTGATATTGCGTTTGCCTATGTACCGACAATAACAGCAGCAGTGATGTGTGATGTCAAATAATATTATTCAGCATTTTCAGTAAAGAATTCATCACTATAAATATATGAAATAAGTAATCATAGTGAGATTTTTTCTGCAGACGTAACTCGATTTCTCTCTTTTTTCAAATAAGTCCTATATCTATTAACAAATAAAAACGTCGACTCCGCGCATATCAAAAGGATTCGGTAGGATAAAAATGCACCCGCCGCTTGTCAACAATGTATCGACTGGACTGATAATAAGGTGGCAATGAAATAGAGAAATAAATAACAGAGAAAAATTATACTATATTACGTAAAATGACCTATTCAAATAAGAAACTAAAATAGCTACACTTCAACAACACAATAAACCAAAAATATACTTTACTTACTTATATGTCTGATGTATATTTACTGGGCAGTCACAAAATGCAACAAGAACTTTACGAGCTAATTATTAACGCCGGTGAACCATTCGGCATGGTCTTATCAAATAAGTCGACGTAAATTAAAAACCTATAAAGAAAAGCGATTCAATTTGCAGGCGAGCTAGTACAGAGAGTAACGTTATTTTAATGAGGTCGTAAAGATTTTGTTGCGTTTTTTGACTGCCCAGTAAATATACACACGACTATACCTGTCTGCACAGATATTAAAGGCTTCTTGCTTTTCTTTCCTAATTTACTACATATTAAGTACATTGTCCGAATATTGCATCTTAACGAAGTCGATGGCGCATTTTCAATTTCACTGAATTGGGAAACATTTTTTAAGATTCTGCAAACTAATATAGGTTTATCTGCAGGCTATATGACTTTTCCACTTAAAATATTTTCGTTTTGTTGCAAAATCTTTTCGGCACAAATGTCTTGCCTTTTTCCGCGTTACGTGTAATTGTTTTTAATCCTTGCCAATCTAGGATTTTGTGTCATTAATTTTTCATTTTCCTTCAAAGTTTGTCCACAAAATCAACATTCCATATTAAGCACTAAATAATATGTAATAAGTCAATAACAATAAATATCACTCATTCTCATTCACATTACACAAAGAAAAGTTTATTTCCTACTGGCAATATAAGATTACTTGTATTGAATAGTCCACATACTTGCATGGCGCCATGGTGGGTGTGTCTAGAAAAACTCATAGCGTTAAATAACAAAAGTTGTTTTTTAAAAAAACTTCCTTGAGGTGTAAGCTTTATTTTACACATAGATAATATGACAAAATTTCTTAAAATAGAAAAGTTTTTCGCTTACTGAAAAAAGTGCTGCAAGGAAACTAAATATTCCAGTTTTAATTATTAGTTTTACAGAAAAATTAGATTTTCCGTAAAAACAAAATTAAAGCAGTGACTTTCGCTCGTATTTTCTTTATCAATTAAAAAAATATATAAGTAATTATCTCAATCGGTTCCGAAGATATGAGGAATATGTGAAAAAGTAAGAAAAATAAATTTTCACAAGTTTATGGCATATTTCGAAATAACAAATTTTGACCTCCCAAAAAATGTTGTAATTGGCCATTACAGATGGCCAAGGACCTAATCTATCATGTTGTGAAGGTCCCGTGTGGTTGTACCTTAAAAAATTTTTTTTCAAGAAGAAAGCTAGTTTTTCTTCGTTTTACGGTGCACCAATAGATTTTCTCTCATTCAGGGTTTTAAAGCTGTCTCAAATATCACTATGAAAATATTTTAAAAAATCAAACAGGTACAATTTAAGTCAACAATATTCCCTTTTCTAAACATAACATACAAATCTACTTTAAATAACAAAAATATTGTAAAAAGTTCTCTTGCTAATTGAACTTCTTAACCTAAACATAATTGACCGTAACATAGGAATCTATAATCATCTAAATGTTAGTATTATGGATCACGCATCGTAGTAAAAGGGTCTGTAAATATATCAGGGAAAATGCCAAAATATCTTAAGAAAACAGATCTCTTTCTGACATAAATTGATGTAGAAATATCTTTGGTGGAGGATCTATAATAAATATTAGATATATTACAGATTCGTATGTAATATTTACATATTATACAATCTTCACTTCCGAGTATTACCTATATTCAAAGTAAAGGTTGTGATAGCCATATGAAAATAATTTTAAATTTTCATCGAACATTTCTTTGAGGTAAACATTATTAAAGCAATATTATTGAAATTAAAACTCCACAAAAGAATACGTGGTAATAGAAAATACAATACAAATACAATAGCACTAAAGATAATTACTACAAACGAAAATGTACAAATACTAATTAATTTACTATTTGGTGTAATTTCTTGAAACAGGAAAATTTTTTATAATATTTTTGTATCAGAGTCAATAAACATAAATAATTTTATGTAAATTCTTTAGACTACCCGAAAAAAATACAAATATACATAATGTAAATAAGCTTTTCTCCATACAATAGATGTTAAACAGGTAGTAATTGCACATATTCGGTGTTACTTTTGAAATATACTAAGAAATAGTGAATCGGGTATAAACCTGAGTACAAAAGTTTGTGAACTGGCGGTATGTGACAATAGGGATAATGAAGAGAATACCCAAGTGCTTTAATTTTTAAATGTTATTTAGAGCAAATCCTGCAGATTTTTACTTGGCTATGGACTGGCTGTAATAATAAGCGAGAAGCATTGTTTCATGCAGCGACAAATTTTTGGAAATGGTTATCTTGGCGGCGCCGTTCTGCTTCTTGCTTATAATTATGTTTGGTCCGTGAACTTGACAATTAAGACCTCAAAAAGTTACTGTTGGTTTTAACAATTCACCCAACTTTAACTTACTATTACAGATTTACCGATGATGATGACTTTAATAAAGCGAGTTACCTATAATAGACGGTTCTCGCCTCAATTCGCGCTTAGCCGAACAGAAGTCGGCTACAGTCCCGAATTGTTGAAGACAAATCTAACAGATGAATTCAGAAAAGACCTGAAGAAGGTCCCGGAGGAATTACATTGCTTTCTGGATGAGACTGTATAAGTAATTTTTGAGGTCGCTCCATGAACCCGTAGCTTCGGGTTGTAGTGTAGTTTCCCTTCTTTAGATAGGACCCCAGCATAGTTCCTTTTGCGTTTATTCTTAGGACCAAGTGCTACAAAAACGTCACTTTTATATTCGAAAATTTTTACGTTAGGTCAAATAATAAATTGATCCGTATTAGTGAGATTAGAATCAAACTTTTAGATTAGTGTTAAAAAATTGATATATTTTATCGTTTTGAAATAAAATGTAGGAAAAAAATTCGAAATTTCTGAATGATCGTTTCGTAAATACAGATCCAAGGTAAAATTTTACGAGAAGATAAAGGTGACCTTTTTGGTAGTGGGTGGGTCCTACATCAGCGTTTTTGCAACTTTTGGCCGTTTCATGGATTCTAATTTAAGACATTAATTTGCATCGTTTGGTTCCATATGCACACACATTCGGACAACATCTTTGGCGATATGCGGCTTCTCGAGCATGCTGAAGAGCTTCCGCGAAGGCCACGGTATGCGTGTGGAGGTTGATCTTTTTCTTTTCATTTACAGGAGGTACTTCTACTTTACAGATAAATACACTGTTCGAAAAAACGTTTAGGTCACCGGTTCAAAAATGATACATAAAAATATCACGAAAAAAAGTACAAGCTTATTTTAAGCACCTCTGCGCCTTAAAATTAAATTTCGAAGCAAAAATGATATGAGTGTGTATAACCAAAATCTGCCTTATTCTATTTTCTTATGACGAAAATCTCCTACCGTTATAGCGCTATTATTTGCTAGTGTATATCGTTCTTTACCACTGACACTGACGATTTTTAACCATTTCTCCATAAAATTAATTATCAACTAATCTAGTCCAATATGTAATACATAGAATTTTGTGTGGGTTGTAGTATACATGTACAATTGTTGGTAAACTACCGGGTGTCTTCGTTGACTTCATCTCGGTTGTTGTTCTTTTGCAAACTATGTTCAGTTACCGTTAATATGTGTTACAGTGTAGCCACTAGTCGATTACATTTAATTTTTGTATAACTGGGTTTACCACACTCAACTCGGCGGTTTCGACACACTTACCCCTCTTTAATCACAACGTTTGTTAGGGATAGGCAATCGGGCCGCTGTATACAGCATAATCCGAAAACTACAATGTAACAATAATGAAATTGTTTTGTTGATAGCAAAGCGTTATTTTGTGGCAGGGCAAGTTCTCAGGAGCGTTCTCAACCTGAAATAGCCATTAAAATGACACACTAAAACTGACGCAATAGTAATGAAGGCAACCAACCAAAAACTACAGTTTATCGAAATTTCGTAAACCGGCAATTTACTCATTCAAAAATTTCACTGGGCCAATTCGTCCGTCAAAAAAGTGCCTTCAAAGTTGTTCTTACGAAAAAATTACAAATTAAGGGCCCTAAATAGACACAATGCCCAACCAAAACTCTCCTGGAATCTTTTCCTGCCTACTGTAATTTTGCTCGGTTTTACCAAGAGACACTCGGTTACATAACATAAGATTATTTCTTAAATATTATATTGTTATGCTAAGATGGCCGACGAGGGTGATTGTCCACCCAGGCTATACTATTTGTGGTATATAGTAACTTTGATTAGAAGTAGATAATAAACATACAGAATCAATGGTTTCAGTTACCCATGTTATATACACAGTTTACGTTAGCTGTTATTGTTATTTGTTAAGTAGCGGCAACAGGTCGCCCCTCTGATCCTATCGAAGATATGGAAACTATCCGTTTGCGCAGATTTACCGAACAGTACATACACTGTAAATATATACATACCTGCACACTTTTTGTACATTATTGCATTCACAACCACGTACTCATCATGAAATTCAAAATTCTCACAGATTTTTCACCAAATAGTTTCCAAAAAGCGTGCAATACTTCGGAGGGGATGTTCTGTTGCGGCTGCTCTCCCCTATTAAGTTTAATTTCGTCACCAGATGACTCTTTGGTCTTCCTTATTAATACTCGACAACGATACTATATGACAATCGTCATGACGGCCACCAATGTCAATTTTTGGCATCTAAATTTCCGGAAATGCAGCTGAAAGAGCTGCATGGATATTGTAAATCGAATTTACCACTCATTTGGCAATTTTTCACAAATATTTTTAGGTTAAAATTTTGTATAACTCAACAAGATAAATTTCGTTTGCCCCAGATTTTCCTGAAACTTTTTAAGTTTTAATTTACAACAGACTAATTAGACTAACTATTTAACTCCTTTATTGTAATGATAAAACACTTCAATATGGTAGACATGTAATATAAGTACGCATTATCTTTTCCAATATTTTTTAATAGAAGAATTTCTAATAAAATAACCTCTTTGTAAATCAGTATTTAATAGTCCGTTCTTTTCAATATTAAAATAATTTCTAAACTTAACATTCTTCAGGTATTCCAGTTGATTTTTCCGTACTTAGATGTGTTCCTGAACGCATAATAAATTATTACTGTGGTTGAGATATGTTGATAAATAGTGGAGTAAATCGGTCATTTTTAAGGGTGGATTTTCAATTTTACTTTATTTTGCACCCTTTAAAATACTAGTTAGGAAACGAGAATTGTACCCTTCTGTTATCGATAGTCAAGAAACCTTCAGTTCAAATTTCGTGAATATCGCTTCACCGCTACCCACGATATGTACATATATATGCTGAAAAACGTAAAAAATTGAATTACGGCTGACTTGCTCAAATTTCACCGAATTTGTTGAAATTTTAGAAGAAAGTAACTATATGTATAATAACGAAATAGCCTACACAATTTTAGCAAAAAACATCCAATTATTCGTTAGCAATTTCATTTTTAGTCCAAATTTCACAAAATTTTCAAAACGATCCCCAATTTGTGAATCGGTAACTGGAGTTTGGAATGTTTCTTCACCCTCGTCATCGTTAAAATCGTACACATCTGAGATATTCTCTCAAGTACAGAGTTCAAGTCAAGTTCTTCAGAATTATCAGTTTCTTCGAGTTCTTCAATATCATAAATATCAGGACTAATTTCTAATTTCTCAGGCTCTTAGTCAACCACAGCTTCGTCAACAATATTTTCTGCATTTTGACACAAAGTATTCCTTCCATTGTGGCATAAATTGCTGCACGTGACGCCAATTGTCTTGCATGAGCAACGTTTAGTTTTGCAATCGACCTTTTAATCACAAGCAATTATGTAATTGAGTAATTCATTAGGAAGACGAGCTTTATCAGTCTTTATCCGCATAAGTCCATTATCTGTTGTTTGCTGTCATCCAAAATCCTGTCGATTTTGCATGGCAGCAAACTACACAATGTTTTGTGGAATTTGGGCTAAAAATGGAATTGCGAGCAAATTATTGGATATTTTTTGCTTAAATTTGGCAGACTGTTTCTTGATTATACACGTTATTTCCATCTAAAATTTCATCAAATTCTGTTGAATTTTGATCAAGTTAGCTGTAATTAAATTTTTTACAACATATATATGTAAATATCGTAGGGGGCGGTGAACCGATTTTCGCGAAATTTGAACTGAGTGTTCCTTGCCCATCGATGGTAAAAGGCTAACATTCTCGTTTCTTAACTAGCATTTGAAAGGGTCCAAAATAAACTTAAATATGACCAACTTACCGTTTCCCGCGAAAAAAAGGGTTCCCCACCTACTCGAAACTTATTTTTATATGTCGCATTGCTCTATGCAAAATTTTTGGCTATTTTTACTCTAAAATAATAATAAATAATTGATCTCATGTCTGCTAAATGTTAAAGTGTATATCAAACTGTTTATGTGTTTCTTACTTCGTACAAAAATATACTTATGGCTAATACGTTAATAGCTATGAGACAGGTTATGTTTTAAATATATACATATATTAAGGTTTCTTTTTGTAAGGGATTTGGGGCAAAAATGTTGAGTTATCTAACAAGGTGTAAGGTAGTGGCTAAGGTTGTCGGGAATGGGTCATGGTCACTGGTGTCAGCGCCACGAGGCTCCGTAATTATAATAAGGTTAGGCACTGCGTCGATAGAATCGAATAAGATTGTATATTTAGTACAAAAAATGAAAAAATCGAGATAGCTCAAAATTAAATTATTTCTCCCATCTCCGAACGTATCCAAAAAGTTTATATGTGTAAAAATTTAAGAGTATTTTTATATTTATATTGGTGTAAATCAAAATTTGGTATCGACAAAATTATTGTAGAAATTTTAGGTTGATAAATTTAATAAAATTAAGCTTTAGGAATTTTTAAATAAATTTGTATATAAAAATTTATATAATATATATAGATGGATGGTTTGGCGATGGGATAATGTTGGTATATGCGTTTGCATGGAGGCGTGGCGACGTATACTATACTATATACGTACAAAGTACTCATAGTTGTGCGAAAGCACTTTCCTACGTTGCTTTTTGTTTATTTAGCGTGTGCAGTATCCATGTTACATTAGACAATTTTACTATTTGGTGTACAGCAATTGTTTCGGCCCCCAGCTGGCTTACCGTCACATGGGCAAGCCGGGATGTTGTGACTGTGTTTTCATTGAGCAGTATAATAAATATATACATTTATTTGGAAAACTGGCTTTTAATTTCGTTAAACCCTTAATCCTTTAATATCGGGTATCCCTTTTTCTGATCTACAAAAAAAACAACAATAATAATAATGGTATTTAGCAGGATCTCAAAAGGCATATGTGTCCCAGCTTTATTTAAACAAGCATTATCTCGGAAACGGTTGGACATGGAAAGAAATGTTTAATAGAAAAGTTATTCTATTTAGAAAGATGCATTTAACCATTTTATTTTTAAATGTACAAGATTCCCGAAAAAGACGGCAGGTTATGCAACTTTACTTTTTCAAATGGAACACCCAGTATATTTTTGCATTTTTGGATTCGCCTTTTATTTCCGAACATATTTTATTAACCATATCCTATACCTATCATTAACCATTGTTGAGATATTTGCAGTTAATTTTTTGGGATAACATTTTTTTATGAACGTATTTATAAAGAATACTACAATACAAAAAACAGTAAATATTATAATTATTTTAAAAATGCTCAAATTGTCGCCCATATTCTACTTGGGACAACTCATACCTCCTTAAAAGTTGTACAAGAACTCCTTATGACATCTGGGTTATTTTCTAATCTTATCCTCCTGTTTTTTAAATCATTAAGATTATTTGATTTCTCACCGTATACAACTTGTTTTAAATGACCCCATAAGAAGAAATCTAGGGGGCTCAAATCAGGCGACCGTGCAAGCCATTTAACAGGTCTCTGATTATCAATCATTATTTTGCTCATCGCGAAGTATATAGTTAAAAAGATAAACATGAGGATGGTCAGGGGGTACGGGAAAACCATATAGAAAATTAGCTTGTTAGTATATATTGGCAGTGTTGTTCACTTATTAGGTGGGGTTTCACAATTAGCCATTAAGATAGGTTACGTAAAAGAACCGTGATATTAATACACACCTCGAATCGAGTATAAAATTTCTGGCAAAATGCTTTTCTTGTATCAAAAAAAGACTTTTTCTTCCATCGCCATACTTCAGCCACAAAACACTAGTGGGTGCTAAATGCACCTATTACAGCGCAGAGAGTTGGAATAGTCTAGAATAATAATGTGGGCAAATACTAAATGCCAAAGAAACAGCAAAATCTATTTCAAATATTCCACAATCCGAACCATTTGTCTGCTGTTGCACAAGTGGAAATTGAATAGTAGTTTCACTACTAAATAAGGATATAATTTCTACATAAGAGTTTTTGTTCTGGATGTAAAAGATTATCTTTATCATGTAAGGTGCCATAAATATAAACACTGCGACCATCATAATAACTGCAGGTCCAATCATTTTGACGATCCAAAAGTTGTATATGGTCTTTTCCAGGTGGGATAGGTTGAATCGCATTATAATTTTCCACATTATTTGTAATTCGTATTTTGTAATGAGCATTTGTATGTAAAAGTACGAAAAAAAGTGAGAATCTTCAAACTAATGACCTTCTTTGATAATTTTGACATTTGTTTTTGTTAATTCTCTGCACACAAATTCTTTACCCATATTGATGATGAAAAAGAAATCCGAATGTAAAAAGAACTGAACCCTTACAATCACGCATTACGTAAATGTCCGATATAAACGTAAATCTACCGACGGTCCCCTAAAAATCTGCAAAATAATAGAGCCTAGTATACTTTAACTTGGCGTGTGTATGTATGAGTTAATATTTCCGTACGATTTCATTTTCTCCCATATTGTACACAAAGTTAAAGCAATAGTCCAGGAACATTGTCTACGTGGACAATATTTCTGGATATTTGTGTACAAGAGAAAATGAAATCGTACGGAAATATTAACTCATACATACACACGCCAAGTTAAAGTATACTAGACTATATGTGTAATACTTATAAAACATCTATTTCACAACCTATCCGGCACGTAGTCCGACACAATACTCAATGTGTTTTTGTGATTAAACATTTTCTACATCAGATGTTGTTTTGGATACTTTTAAAGCTAACGCAATTCATATTTTTGTATTTGATTGTGCCAAAAATTCGAAATCAAAACTACAAAAATGTGATTAATAGGTACTCCGTATTATTTTGACAGATCTCAAAATTCAAACATCAATACAATGCCGTAGTAAGAGTTAAAGACAGGTATTTATTTGAAAGATGAAAGATAAACAACTCATTTCGCATGTAACTATCAACGTTAAATGATTATGTATTTTTTTTATAAAAGAAAAGAAACATTCACTTGTATTTTTTATCCACAGATTTATCCACTGTTTGAATTAAGCGACTTCCGTATCCGTCGGCCGACGTCACTTCTGTGCAGTACACTTTTATAACCGAAATGACAGATATCAAAATTCAAACATTAATAGCAATGCCGTAATAAGATGACAAGTTAATGATAGGTATTTATTTGAAAGATGAAACGAAAACAATCATTTCGCATGTAATTACCAATGTTAAATGATTATGTTTTTTTTATAAAAGAAAGGAAATATCCAGACGGCGCAGAGAGCAACAGCTTGCTGTATATGAACCCCGGTCTTGTTTCGCTTTCGCATGGGAGAGAGAGAAAATTAGCTGCGAAACTCGACCGAGTTTCTTGATATAACCACTACGCATGCCGCTGAAGAGTCACTTTCCCCACCCGCAGTGCGAATTTGGCGCTAATGCTAATGTAGATTTTCCTAAATGATCTTCAAACACGTGATTTTGGCAAAATAGTGCTGTGTGCCGTCCTTTAAAGAGAGGTTTAATACCTAGTAGCAGAGCAAAAGGAAGTCTGTCTAATTAGCCACTACCGGCTCAGAAGCGCCACGAATATATAAGAAGGGGAACCACCGCATCGGAGCCAGTTCAGTACAGTTCTGACATGAGCCAAGTGATCAGATAAGAAAAAGACCAGTAACAAGTTGTGAATTATAGTAGATAGTTATAATTGGTGTGATATTATAAGGACTAATTATTGTAATTTAAATGATAAATAAATCAGTGGTTAGTTGACAATCTATGTTGCAATTATTGAGTCTACGTTCGAAGTGTTTACCACAGGGTGTAAACACGTAAAATAATTACACACATTTAGTATTAATTTATTTACTTAAACTCAAATATCTCTGAAATGGTTGGATCTTCGAAAATATCTGACTGAAAATAAGAAGCTCTTTTATATCCCCTCCATTTGAAAGTGCCTGTTATCGAAATATTTCTTTGCAACACTGCACCATCTATGTCTTAACATATTAAAAAAACGATTTGTATCAACAAATGAAGCCATTTACAGATTCTAGCAATTGGCTTTTGCAGAAAATATCTATAGTATTTTTCCGAAATATTACACTTTAGTTTTTATTAGTGAATCCTGTATATCCACTAAGTTCAGACAAAATATCAAATTGTTTTTAGAGATACGTTAATTTGTTTAAAATCAATAAGCCTCAACTGTTTTATTTATTTATGAAACAGCTAACAATGCTACTGACTTCATAAACCTCTAGAAATTTATAAACCAAATCAGCTAGCTCCACAGTTAGTAGTACTTCACTCATAGGAATTAAATACTACGAAAATGTTGGATATATTTAACTGAAATTTTATTGCTCTCTTATAGGCAACCAGTAGTACAATCGTTGCGTGTCATAGAGATCTATAACGGCTACGCTTAGCAGTCCACCAGTCATATAACTTTATCTTTCGAGCGATAGATGTCTACCTTATAAGGTACGAAAGAAATCATTATAGCAAAATTAGAATTCTACGAGCTATTTTTCATATGTAAATATTTAATAATAATACTGTTCAAAAGAGGGCAATATTTATCACGCCTAATTTGTACTTATATCCAAGTACAAATAATAATTTCGCTACCAATCGAGGGTAAAGATAAATTGCGACATTTTTATAGTTATATACTTAATACTAAGGTAGAAGGTTTGCAACTATTAAGAAAAGTAATGTAGAATACTTAAACACTATGTGATTGAATATGTATTACACCATTTTGGTCAATTTCATTAAACTTGTACGATATTTTTTTTTAAATTGCTAATTTACTATATAAAAATTTTCTGTAACTCCAATTTCATTTTTCTGTGTTTAGTTTGCCAGGGGTGTACCAGTTTCTGTCGTCATTACGTTTTAGAGGTGAATTTAAAAATGTAGTACGGGATATACAAGGACCGTTTGTGGTTCAGGAGCTGTAGAAGCTATCCATACAGATAAAACCATCCCAGGAGGCAAAATGTATTTGAAATAGACTGCAATATTTTATGTGTATAAACTGTGTCACCATACGTACCAAAATTTGCATCAAGCTTCACACTGTGTCCAAATAGTAACATTTTATTGGTCATGTGTCGACAAAAGAAGAAGATATTATATTAATATACCGGGTGTAACAGGATCATGGTATACCCTCCTTTAGTTTTGAAGATGATTGACTGAAATTTAAGTTATACTATGAAGTACCCTGTATATACCCCATTTATAAATTTAATTTTTTCTTATTTATGTTTCCAAGTTCAAGTAATTATTGCAGTTTACTTCCAATATAAGCAATTAGAGATTATATAAACTGTTTAAGAAGAGTTGAATTATGATATGAATAGTTTTTATACATCTGGGTATCTGTTTCGGACAGTTATAAAACTGAGATTACTCAAAATCATCGTTAGTGATCATAATTCTACTTCTAAACCATCTCTAATTGTTTATTGCATTTCTATTGTTCTATTACTTTTAAATTTGTAAATTAATTTGTGCGTGAGTGCGAATTTTGACACAAAAAGGATCTAAGCTGTACCAGGAAATAAATACTCACAGAATAAGATAAAAATTAGCACAAAAGGTGTGTAAGACTCTCGGTCACACATTTTATTAAGGAATGTCAACCCCAATTTAAAAGGGGTAGACATAAAATTGTAACGTATTGTTAGAACTGTAAGATTTGCGTTGCTATGGCAATATTAAACGTCAAACCGACCCTATATAAAGAGCTGCAATAGCTGAAAACAACGTTTTTTTTTCAACTAGACCACGAATCTGAAAACATGTAACAACGTAATCTGAAATTGGAGACTTGACAAGAGTTGTCAAAAATATAATTTTGAAGAAAAGTCTAAACATTTTGAAATTGGTATCATAGAAATTTAATATTGGAGTGGAAACGAAATAGAGTTGGAGTTTTTTTTTTTTAATTAATAATTTTGGAAAGCCAGGAGAGAGTACATAGACGTTTGGAATTTATTTTGAAATCTAATATCCTTTTAAAACATTCGTGAGTTTTATAATTTTAATACTGAACTTTTATCCATTTGTTGTCATTTTTATGTTTTATATTTTAAGTTAGATCAGGCAGATTAAGTTAATATTGTTGTTTTTATATTTTACATTTTTATAAAAATACATTATATTGTTAGATTTGAATTCGAATTTGTTTCTTTGTGTGCATGTCGAGTGTCAAATTTGAAGATCAGAATTCATGCTCTGATCATTAGGAGTATTTTTGTTAATAATAATTTTAAGTGGGAATTTAATTCGAGCACATTAATAAAGGGGTTTTTTTGAAAGGGTTGTACAAGTGTAATTTGCATTTCAGATTGCACAGGGGTGTACACGGGAATATATTAATAAAATGTGATGGTTAAAACGTAACAAATAATGAATTACAAAATCTCCGACCCGAAAACATTGACTATATAATAATAATAAAAAATAAATAAAGAAAACTTTTAAATGTATAAAATAATACGGAATATATTATTCTTAAATTTAGTTTCATTATCCAGTTCCAATATATAGGTATAAAAAGGCAAATCTCGAGAACAAAAAAAAATACAAGCTGGGTACATGATTGAAGAAGAAGAAGTAATTTCTTAACAAAATATCTAAGCCAACACAAAGTGGATAAATTATTACAAAAATAATAAAAGTGTAGTAAAGTAAAAATATACCTACTACGACAGTCCAGTTCCACTATTTCCTATGAAAGGAAATCGATTCTTTGCCACCAATCAAGGTGCACAATATGCGTTTCCAAATCGATTGAAAATAATGTCCTATAATTTGCGACATATTACGTCAATTTTTTAATCGGACAACGCAAAATAAAATCTGATTGCAATAATCCCCCAGCAGGCAGATTTCCAGTGCATCGCCAGCCGTAGACTAGTTTCGAGGTTGTTAGCTCTCATCAGTACGACATAGGCAAATGCACAACAACACTTCACTGGCCTTCTATAGTCATCAAATTATAGACACGCGGTGTCTGCAACTTGCGAACAGGTCACCTGGTGACGACTGCAATAAGTTCTTCATATAATATTATTATATTATAATACACAATACCCAATATCAAATTTATTGGCATAAAGAAACACTTTTTGTTATTATAACAGACAGTGAAACAAAGAATTTGGGGGCTGTTCGGGGGGTGGGTTTACCTCGATGATTTTCAAGGCTGGCATCGATCTCAGCATCCTCGAAAACGGAGATAAACCAATGCTTGTCGGATGGAAGTCCGTTCTTTCGCGTTTCACCCCCTTTTCCAGGGCGTGTTTGGCTGTTTGGGGGTGCGTTTGCATCGAGGATGATTTCCAAGGCTGGCGTCGGTCTCAGCATCCTCGAAACCGGGGACAAACCAGTGTTTGTCCGACAGAAGCGCGCTCCTTTGCATTTCACCCCAATTTGGGGGTGTTTTTTGGCCGTTTGGGGGGTTGCGCATACTTAAAAAGAATTCCTCTAAAGAAGAGAAGAAAGAATCCTCTAAAATGGGGGGGGGGACGTGGTCTGGTCGCGTCAGAAAATACTTACGTTTTTCGTTTTTTTTTCCGACTCACAAAATCCAGTATAATATTCACGTCTGTAAATAAACATCACTGTTTTATGTTATCATTTGTTTTTACCTGTTAATAAACATTATTTAATTGGTATTATAATTCTTGACTTTTATTTGAACCCTGGATTTACTCTACTGTTAGTAATCCGAGCACGATAGTTGTTGGTTACTGCTGAGCTGTGACGGAAACGTTAGAGGCTTTGTGATAGTTAACAATTATCGTTAAAATGTAGCGGAAACGTTATAATCTCTCCTCATCTGGCTCCGCGATTGGAATGGTTATGCTTGGATAACTATAACGGAATTGATCATTTTACGATTGCCGTCAACTGTTTAGGCAGTTCCATGGACCAGTTCTCGCCAAAACGATGGAAACTGGAAAAAGATAATTGGCCTTTTTCCAGCAAAACATGTAATCATTTAACTTGCCACCTGGTGACATAGATAGATCAGTCAGTATAATAACAGAAAGTATTTTAGAGGCAGCCGATAACTCTATTCCTGTCTCCAGCGGTCACATAAATGCAAGATCAGTGCCATGATGGAACGGAGAGATCGCTGCGGCAATTCATGCAAAAAAACATGCATATAATATATTCAAACCGAGTTAAGACAACCTCACAACATTTAAGCGACTACGAGCAAAAGCCAGACGCATAATAATTAAAAGTAAGCGATCCTCATGGATGGATGTGTCTACCATTGAAAAGGATACCCCATTATCAGAAATTTGGAAAAATATCGGCTCTATAATGGGTAGGTAGTTTCCAATACATTCCCCAGTTCTGAACGTTGATGGTCAACTGATATCCAACCCGGAAGAAATATCTGAAGCGTTTGCTACACACTTTGAAAAAGCAAGTAGCTCAACAAACTACTCCGAGGAATTCATTCAGTTAAAACAAACCATGGACGCCCCTCTTGATCTTGATGAGAATATAACATCTGTATACATCACATCCGTTTCAATGTTAGAGTTCGAAAACGCACTTTCAGAATGTAGCAACTCAGCATCTGGAGCAGATAATATTCCATTTGAATTTATACGGCAATTACCCCTACTTACAAAAGAAATCATTCTATAACTTTATAGAATAGAATAGAATATGGTCCACTGGAATATATCTCGACTGTTGTTATTATTCCCATACCAAAACCTGATAAAGACATACAATTTCCCACTAATTATAGACCAATATCTGCTTACATGCATATCTCTTAATGATGTCTACGCCTCATGTGGTACTTAGAAACCAGAAGGTTCATATCTACAGCTCAGGCAGGTTTTCGATGTCATAGATCAACAATAGATAAGTTAACACTCGTGGTGCTATTGCTCATCAAAGAGAATGATACTCGTGGACACTGCTAAATGAAGTTAGTATTTACTCGGCGGAACTATACGCCATTAGGCAGGCACTACCGTATGTGAAATTTAGTTCCTTCAGTAAGGTTTTAATATGCTCTAAGTCCTTAAGCTCGCTAAAAAAAATATCAAGCCCCTTCAACAAAGATCATCTAGCCCAAAGGATATTAGCCAGAATAACTTATCTAACATCGCTAAATCGCATAGTAACTCTTATGTGGATTCCATAGTGGTATTCCGGGCAATGAACTGGTTGATGCAAGACTAGCTGCACAACAAGAAAATGCAGAAGATGTGGCCATTCAACCCAAAGACCTTAAATGTTATCTAAAGAAACAATCTCAACAAGCGTGGCAAGAGGAATAACATAGACACTCAGTTAAGAGATATCAAATAAAATGTTGCTCCATGGAAGTATCATATAGGATTAAGAAGACGAGAATAGGTTGTGATCACCAGGCTAAGAATAGGACATACAAGCACATCCATACACGTGCTAAATGGTAACAGACAACCAAAATGTAAATTCTATCGGTCCCATTTAACACTTAGGCACAGTCTGTTGAGCTCCAGAGTAAATTTATAGTGATATAATCAATAAGAAAACGGCCAAAAGAGCAATAGACATGTTTCTGAAAATTTAAAGTGCAGAAAAGATTTAGTCCTAAATGAGGGAGGTCGGAAACTGCTAATGACCTTAGTAGTCGATGCCGTAGGAAAAGAAATAGGCTGATTTCTATTTAAACTCGAAACATCATAATTTAACAATTGAAGCACTTCATAAGGTGCACAAAAAATTGTCTCAGTTCTGAAAAATCCTAAAAAATGACATGCCCACTTTCGAAGAAAAAAAATTACTAATTATGTATATATATATATATATATATATATACTATTTTAAATCAGTTCGTATAAAAAATTCGAGGGCCTTGTTTGTGTGGTTTTAAGCACAGAATCATATGCTGGTGCCAAAATTAAAAATGGAAGAATAAAATTGAAACAAGAAAGTAGTCTCCTATTCATTACGCTGAATTTCATTTCAGCCAATACTTGAAATAATAGCCCTTCTTGATACTAAATAAGGTAAAGTATATACGATTGGAATTGAAACTGGTCAGTTTTAAAGCACAGGACCGTGCGTACTGAACTTGATATTTTGTCCTATATATTTGGCAATGATATTGAGATTCGAACGGTAGTTAAAACTGTGCAGGCGAGTCCGAGACTGGCAATGTAATCAGCCTGAATGAGCCATCTACGACTGTACTGGTTTAAAGGTAATAAAACAGACAGGCCTACTAGCACAAAAAAACTCGTAAATCGTTTCTTTATCTTGGAACGTGGAAGTCTAATATCGTGCTGTCTATGTGCCAGTGCAGCGCATAAATACCTATTATAATATCAAGCGCAGGAGTTTAGTTAGTTACTGTTCATATTTATAAATATTAACTACTGTATAAAAGGTAAAATACTTTAATTATTTACTAATTTGCCATGGCTTTCTGGAGACCACTTGAAACAGAGGATAATATAATAACGCCCGAAAATCTTATCATTTTGTTATGACAAGCATTTCTATTTACCTCCGCCCATGTACAATAAAGAGATGCCGACTGTTTTTGCCGGCTTTTAGTTCTTATACGGTTTCAATTCCAATCGTATATACTTTACCAAACTTTATCACTGCAGTTTTAGTGAACTATTAAATAAATCCCCACTGTAGTGTAGAACACTACCTCCGAAGGCTCCTAGAAATAAATCCAGGCACATGTCTGCAGGTAAACTTTTTCATATATTCGTAAATCATTGCCTAAAGTTAACGATAATAATTTCTGGACATCCTATGTTATTTATTAAATAAGCAGAGCAAGAAAACTACAAAATACATTTTGAGTATACCCAAAATATTGATTGGGACTGGTGTCATAATTTTATAACAGAGATGTCGCTCCGTCTATGTCTTGATGCGAGGAAATCCAAACTGCTAATTCAAGATAGGGTAGGTATCTGTAAAAAATGTTCGGTATCGCTCAGCTTACTTTACAAATAGATGTCCTTGCATTAACGTTCTTTCATTTATACAGCACATTATTTTTGAAGAAAACTTTGTTAATTACTATTCAAAACAGATATTATTTTTGTGAAAGGTACGAAAAAGAAATATCTGTATTATTTCGCATATGTGGATATGTTTTAAAGTAATTCAATTATTGAAAGTAAGCTGAATCTTTGAAAAACACATTTAGGTCAGTCAATATCGACACAAAAAAAGCAAACATCGCAAACGCGCATGTATCTATGATTTTTTTTATATATTATTAGTGCCCCTCAAAATAGTTTATACCTAAGTTTGCAACCCTGAAAACCCTACGCTACTCCCGTTGTGCTCGAAAAACTGCGAAATTACTTGCACTTGTTTCAGTTTTTTCGAAAAAACTAGCTTAAGGAAGCATTTTTCGGGTATCTTCATTCTATACTTTACAGTCAATCAAAGAGTCATTTTTCAAGACACGTACTGGCTAAACTAATGGTTCTAGATAAAAGTCTTGAGAAAGGAATTTGTACATAATTTAATTAGCTTCAATTTTATAATGGTGCCTCTATGCCTCATAGTTTCCTCAAAAAGGAAAAAATAGTAAAACATCGGATTTTGAGAAAATGATGAAAACATTGTACTGAATAATGTTGGTATGTATTTCTTTTAAGAAACATGCAGGAATGTGAATTTAACAATTTAGGTGTAACATATGGCTTCAAATAAACATACGCTAAACAAATAAACTTAAACATAAAATAAACAACGTAAACATAAATGTAAACTATAAAATACTATTTACACAGTCAAGTACGGTCGAGAGCAAAAAAAAATAGGACAAGTCTTATAACGGTATTTTGCTAAAATCTAGCTGTGTACATCTAAGTGTGCAAAAAACTAATATGCCTCATATAAGCGATTTAGTCAAATCTGGTGTTATTGTTAAAGCAGAAGATGGATGGTCAATGAGACAAATTGCACTGCGTTATAATATTGACAAAAATTCGGTATGTAACATTTTAAGAAAGTGGAGAATAAACGGTACGATTAGTAGAAATCCTGGATCAAGGCGACGAAGGATATCAACTCAACAAGAAGATTTGCAATTGGTAAATGAATTTTCCTGGATCGGGTAGTACTGGTCGCCGGCGAGTAAGAGAATCGGAGCTACGCCGTCATGCAGCAGCACAGAAATACTTACTTAAAGCTGAACATAAAGAAGCTCGAATAGGATTTGCGCTTGAATTTTTAGCGCATGATGTAAATTTTTGGAACAATGTAATCTTTACAGACAAAAAAACTTTCCAGTCAACACACAGCGGTCGTATTCGTGTTTACCGCCCTCCGAATACTCGATTCGATGAGAAATATATATCTAACAATGACAAGAGTATTGGATTTTCCGTCAATATGTGGGCTTGGGTAATGGCACGTGGTTCTGGTGTTTTGTGGCATATTGAGGAAACGTGTATTAGGATTTTAGGCAATATTATGCTCCCTTTTGTGTCACAATTATTTCCTAATAATGAGTTCATATTTTCAACAAGGCAATTGTTCCGTTCATACTGCTCATACCGTAACTAACTGTTTTCAAGATAACAACATCGATGTTCTTAACTGGCCCAGTCATAGTCCAGATATTAACCCTGTGAAAGAAGTATGGGGACTACTCGTAAGAAGTATCCAAAAACGAAATGTGAGACCACGGAATGCCGAAGAATTACTGGAAATAGTAAATAATGCATGGAAAAATATTATTACTAATGATTATTGTATAAGGTTATTTAATTCTATGCCAAACAGACTTATAGAAGTTAGAAATAGAAATGGTGCAATAATGGAATATTAATAGTTAGTTTCTTGTTAAGTAGGATATCCTTTGTCCTTTGATCCAGGATTTCTACTAATCGTACCGTTTATTCTCCACTTTCTTAAAATGTTACACACCAAATTTTTTATAATATTATAATGCAGTGCAATTTGTCTCATTAACCATCCATCATTTACTATAGCAAAAACTAAAACATTAAAATAAAAAATAAATTAAAAATGATATCTGTTTTATTTCGGCTACTCATTAAATATTCAAATAGAGACAGATTTACATTAGAAAAAAAAATTGACCTATTTTTTTATGCTCACGACAGTACAAACACCGCAGTAGTTTAGAACTTCGCCCTTTTGGAAGGGCCGGGTCTCAATCAGTCCGGATCAGTGAGGGAGGGAGAGGGAGGAAGGACGGCATTTTCTGGAGTTGGAGGCAGGTCGTCATATGGTGTTGACCCATTATGATATTTCAGAGGGTCTTCGTCACAATACAATCAGATGAACAATTGAAGCAGCAATTTGAGTATGAGCTAGCGCCGTATCCGTTGTCCTTGTTCACTGAAGAAGGAATGCGCGAACATTTACACCGCTCACTGAAAACATCATCCCAGGAAACGGAACGTTCATAGTGGTCGATGGAGGTTACCTCCTGTACAAGGTGATCTGGCATCGAAATGATTCAGTCAGAGTCATTGTGGCGGGATACGTCAGCTACGTTCTCAATCACTTTGGTAAAAACGTAGCTGTGGTTTTTGATGATTACCCACAAGATGCAGCTATGAGGAGCACTAAATCAGTTGAACACCTGAAACGCTCTACTTCTCTTCCTGCAGTGAGATTTAGTTTGATGAGACAACCTTAAATAAAATTTAAAAAAATTCTCAAATTTTAGTTAGAACCAAATATATGCATGCGATACATCGTTGGATAGTACTCATCTAGACCTACAACTTTTGTCTAAAACATTTTTTGCTAAAACACATAGAAAAAATTAAAAAAATATATTAGAGACCTAAAGCAGTACAAAACAATATAGGACAAATTAAATTGAGTTCAACTTTGGTTTATCATAACACCGGTTCTAATAAACGAATCATCGTGCATTTTTTTGTTAAGAAACGTCTTTCAGTACTTTCAAAATATATTTTAAAAATGAAAATCTGTTGAAAATGTTCAAAGTTATTGCATTTGTGTAGAAGCAAAAAAATTTTCAAAATTTTTAAACAATTCCCTAAGTCCTTCTAATTAGCGGATTATAATATCTCAAAATGGATTTGAAAATTTGAGTGCTCTTTTGTATATCCAAAAATTTTCAACTTTATAAATGCTTTAGTTTAGCCTCAGCAATATTTTGAAAATTGGCAAATTTTCAAAACGAAGTTTCGATTGCAAAATTATTTTGCAAAAACTAAATGTCCGATCTTGATGAAATTTGGTGGGAAGATTTATTACTTTAAAAAGTTTTTTTTTGACAAGTATAAAGGCCTTACGTATAATATAAGTATTTGAAAAAATTCCATAAATAACTTGCTATTTCAAAAAATTTTTATTGCGATTTTTGCAATAGTAAAAATGAATTTTTGGATTCACAACCAACTGCATCTTATTTAAAATTTAATTACAAAACTTTTTCACTTGTATAACTTTTCTCTAAAGGCGATAGTTACAGAGATATATGAAAAAATAGGAAGAAAAAACGGAATTTTTAGGATTTTTTTCAGATTTTGTTGAATAAAAAATTAAGCCCACGTTTTCAAACTAGCGCATAGTGAAATTATCACTTTTTTGACTTTTAGGGGCGATTAAGTCAAAAATATGCCATACTACCCGATTCACCTAACCCAAAACAAATACCGCCTGGGCTAATTGAAGAACTAGAGTATGGCAAATTAACAGGCAAGCGGCCGTGTAACAATGACGCATTAATTCAATTGAACGGACTTAGAAACATGTCCAGGGACTTTGATTTAAATCAAACCCATCATTTTATTGCATTGTCACGAGACTATTCAAGTAATTAAAAGAAAGAAGATTGCTCAAAATGAATCTGCTTCAATACAACAATTTTGCTATCTGGTTTCTTTTACCATTCATTAATGTAAAAATTAACGTATTTCCTAAATGGACAAATAAAAAAATTGGGGCCTTTCCCTCATACAAATTTGGGCAATCTTTCACATAGGAAAATCTCACGACAAACTTCTATATCATAAAAAAAATTATATAATGTAAAAAAATGACGGGTTTGATGTACTTCAAATTTTATTTTCTTCTTTTTAGAGCATTTAAATAAAAGCTTGTTTTTAAAATTTTTTTTTACTATTAAGTTATCTAAATTAATGTTGCATTTTGAGTTGTCTTTTAAACATTGCATTTCGTTTATTTTAAATTTGACTATCTCTATTCTGCCTTGTCCTATACCAGTTTTTTGTATGGTCTTTTTTATAATAAATTTACCTATATTACTTACTACTATCTAGACTTCATATAAAAAATGTAGGTTCTACCACATACACATAGCAAATTTATTTATTATTATTATTTTGTTTGTTTGTTTTAAAATTAATGACACCACTTCAAACATATTAACGCTTTTAGTTAAAGAAACTCTAATAAATCTGTCTTTAAAGGTGTGAAATAGCGGCTTTGTGGCATTTGATGGTAGTATGAGGAGGTCTCCAAAGAAACACGGATGTGACTGCTTCATTAATAACATCTTGTCTCTTAAAGCGTAAGTTATCCCCTTATTGTAGCAGGCTATTCCGCGAAGTTTTTTAAAAAATGATTTCTAAAACTTGTTTACAAAGGATTTAACCGCTAGTGACCGTTAATCAGCCATTCGTATCTTTAAAAATTCAGTAAAATTTTTTTAAAGCAATTTTATTACTGAACGTTTGTGTACGCAGACTTTGGAAAGTACGTATAGAGTCATAAAATAAATTATGTTTTTATTACGTATCAGCTCATTTAAAAGGTTTCCAATGTATTATACCATGTCAAATCGACCTCATAAAATAGTCAAAGTCAGATGTTTTTATATCTACCACAGCTATACGTTCAGTATACAATGAAATGCGGGGTACGACTTAAAAAATCATTATCGTCGTGTCAAAATTATACTGCGGGCAATCAAATTAGCTGCTTTTCTATTAGTATGAAATTCGAGTAATTAAACTAATTGGGCACTAACCTTATACACTTTGGACATAAAACAAATGCAAATAAACAAAAATTTTGATGTGAAACGTCTGAAACGAACGAGACAATCAAAATCTTAACATGTCCTCCCTTACTCGGCTGTTTATGAAAATTTAGAATAAATATTTGGTACGAAGATAAACGAAGCGCTAATCTATGTATCTATACATCTATATATCTATACATTTTTATTTTTTTATGTTTTAAAAATTCATTACGTAAGTTATAAACACTGAAAATCAAAAAGTTAAAGGAACTAGAAGTAATTCAATAATATAACAGTTTATATAAGCTGGTGCAATAGCGGATTTTGAATTCTAAAAAAAAAAAAAAATCCCGACTGCGAATTCCAAGTTTGCTGCTTTGTATTGTAGGAGGTCGGCTTCACGACAAAAAACGCAAAAACCTCAAAATTCTCCCACTTTTTCAGTTTTTCGCTTATATCTCGGAAACTATGCGTTTTTTGAAAATGACTATTCTATATAAAATTAAAGTAGACAAAATTTCCTACAAAACTTATTATTAACTTCGATTTTATTATGAGTGGTTTTGGCGCTAGAGCGCGCTGAAGAACACCAATTTTTTTCCAATTTCGAAAACGTAAGAACGCTCACTTCCACCCTCTATAATTCGTAAAATACACATGTTATCAACAAAAACCCTTACGTGAAAGTACATTAAAGCTTCAACAAGAGACGTCTCTAATATTCAATTTTCTCATAAGGGGGGAGAGAGGTCATTTTGGTATCAGTAGATAGTTTTTTGAAAAATTTTTGACACGTATTTTTTTTATTTTTCGATTTGATGCAAACTATTCGAGATTTTCCACCGTTCCCATATTTTTCTAACACCCGGTATGTCCAAATTAAATTCATTGTATTAAATGGGGGTAATGCAAACCTTGTTTTTTTAAGTTTGCTTCGAGTGTAAAAATTAAAACTACTACTTGTTTTTTGTAAAATGTTACCATGATACTTCGATACAAAATATGCTCCCTCTAGCAAATTATTTTAGGGAAAAAGAAAATTGCAAAAATTATCTGTAAAACTGAGGTTATAAATTCTTTTGTCAAAAACATTTTTTTAATGTATTATGTATTAGAAAGTATTAATGATCCATTTATAAGACATGTTTGCAAATGATCATAATTCTAAAGATAATTGTTGATAAAATTATATTTTTATTTATGTCAATATGGCATAGCGTCTTTATTCAATATCAGAAAAATGGTGATTTTAATTCAAGTCACTTTATAGTAGTATACAGGGTGGACCATTAATAATAGGCCATAGTTCAGGGGTAGATTCTTTGGCCCAAAATATGAGGATATAACCAAATATGCTTTAGTAAAATGTTGTAGAAAAAGATACAGGGTGTCAAAGTTCAAATTATTTACTCGTTTTTTTGCAATAACTGAGCAGCCTCGTGACTGATCTTCGCTAAATGTGCTAGAGGACCTTTTTTTATTCTAAGAAACAATAATTTATGTATTACATCACGTTAGATCATAGAGGGCGCTGCAGGACCTGTATCTGATGATGAATTTTTTTCATATTTTTTTGACAAAACGTAGTGTTCTGGCTAATGGATTCCACGTCCAATGAAAAAAAAAAAAAAAAACGTAGTGTTGGTATTTCTGACCAGAAAATCTGATGAAGGAGTCATTTCCACGTATAAAAGGTACACTTGGTAGAACTCCAACGGTTTTCAAGGAAAGTGCCGTTAAACATGTCAATAATTTTTTATATTTTTTTAATATAATAATATAATATAATAATAATATAATAATATATAATAATATTTAATATTATTATAATATAAATATTATAATTGTTTGTATTTATTGAAAAAAGTACAAAACGTAAATCGTAATAACAGCGTAAACACTTTCTCACATTCTTATGAATTAATGGATTATTTTCATGGCATTGAGATAAATACATAAATCAAAAGATTGTCTAAAATAAGTATCTAATCTTATTAGAAGACCAAAAAATAACGTAAAACTTAATGATATTGTAAACTTTCCATGACTACTTCTATGACTTTTCTAATTCTATTCATAAAAGATTTTCTTACATTGAAAAGTACATTTTCCTGTCCTCTAATAAAATTCGCTGCGTTTTGTATTTTGTCCCACAGTTCTTCTTTTGAGTTGATAGTATTTGCATAAACTAAGGACTTCATATGTCCCCACACATAATAATCCAAAGGATTATAATCAGGACTCCTTGGTGGCCAAGCAAATTCACTTTCTCAACCGATACATCTGCGTGGAAAAGTCTCATCAAGATAATTCCTGACTTCAATGGAGAAATGAGGGGAAGCTCCATCTTCCATGAACCACATTCTGTTCCGTATGTCTAGCATGAAAGCATGTAATACACCAGCAAGAGTATTTTGAAGAAAAACAGATAAAGACTGTCCATTTAAATTTGGAGAAAGAACAAATGGTCCCAATAATTGATCGCCGATGATACCACACCAAACGTTAATCTTAAATTCTTGCTGAAAATGCCTTTCTTTAACGGCATGAGGATGTTCTACTTCTCAGTACTGGGTATTTCTCCAGTTAAAAACGCCTCGTCGGTAAATAAAGTGTTCTTAACAAAATCTCGACAAAATTGTAGCCTTTGTTGAAGATGCCTAAACAGATCTTTGAAAAACTTATGGTCTGGCTGTATTCTATTTAGATATTGCAATGAGTATCTCCTCGCTGCAACAAGTCCGCTAAATTTGTTTTGTGCGTAAACACATATCAAATCCCTCATTTCCCTATTTGAAAATTATTATTTCTAGGCATTAATAAATAATAAACAGCACAGAAATTAGGCAACCCCCAATTCCAGACGCCAGGGCTTGTGCGACATTGAAAAACGCGGACACACAACCATTTCCTCCGACAGTGCCAGTGCCGGAGCCAGGATTCGAACCCGGTGGTGCGATGTCCGTGTGATTAATCGCGATTGTCACTTCGCGCCTTAACCCACTCGGGTATCGACCAGACACCATTGTAAATAAAGAAGTTAAAGAAATTAGCTCTAGGAACACAACAACAAAATAAAATGGCTAAATGCCGTAAATGACAGAACTAAAACGTAACCAAAGCACACTTTTCAATAAATACACTTTGTTTCATTAAATTTGAATTTGTCTGTCAAAAAATTATTGAAATGTTTAACGGCACTTTCCTCGAAAACGGTTGGAGTTATCAAGCTCTACCAAGTATACCTTTTATACGTGGAAATGGCGCCCTCATCAGATTTTCTGGTCAGAAGTACAACGTTTCGCAAAAAAAAATATTAAAAAAATTCATCATCAGATGCAGGTCCTGTGGCGCCCTCTATGATCTAACGCGATGTAATACATAAATTATTGTTTCTTAGAATAAAAAAGTTCCTCTAGCAAATTTGGCCAAGATCCGTCAAGAGGCTGTTGAGTTATTGCAAAAAAACGAAAAAATAATTTAAATTTGGACATCCTGTATCTTTTTCAGCAGCAACATTTTACTAAAGCATATTTGGTTATACCCTTATATTTTGGCCCAAAGAATCTACCTCTGAACTATGGCCTATAATTAATGGTCCACCCTGTATATGTCAATAATATTAAAAAGATGTATACTATCCGTGGAACTTGTTTGATGGTCAGGTATAATATACAAAATGTTTAACTAATTCAACTGAATACAATATTTATTTATGACAACTTGTTTATTGATATTCAACAACAACTCATTTTTATAACTCGTAAAACAAACGATATATGTGACTAGATTGCTCATTGTTAACAAATAACGTATTTGTTACTTAATAGGAGTCATTTTGAATTAGTGCGGAGTAGTAGAAATCGCTTTACAGTCCCATTGTTAGCAGAGGTAATATTATTTTTACTCAAGATATCACTAATAAGTTACAAAGCATTAAGGTTCCAAAAAATGTTTCAACAACGTCACAGCAGTTATCATTGCTATGAAGTGATTCTTTGGTAATGTGGTGCAGTCGGCATTACTACCATTCTTCACCTTAAAGTTGTGGATGCTTGAAAGTAATTTCGAGTAGCATCGGCGACGTTTCACATACTGCAGCACTTACTTGAAAGCATAATAACTATACAGTGCCAAAATTTAGTAACATCTACTTAATTGTTACTCCACGGGCATACCACAAGGTAAATTTTACACTAAAGTCATAAACTTAGTGACAATTATGTAACACTTACTATATTATAGTTCAGATACCTATGATAGCAGTTCCCGTAACTTTGAATGGAGTGAGTGTGAGTGTACTTCTTTTTCTGGAAAAGAGTATGGTCACCCTAATCATCAATCAACCTACTCAGACATGTACGGTAAATTCATCTTAACTTATTATACTAAAAATTGAATATAGCGTTACCAGTTGTCTATCTAGAGAGTAATCACATAGTAATTTTTATTACTTTAATATATATGAAATATTATCATCATCTTATGTTCCAAACACGTTGTAGTTTTTACAGGTTGAATATTTATGTCCTACGGTAAGAAATTAATAATTATGCCTACGTTTGCATTTTATTCACAGACAGATAGCCATATCTAAATAAATTATCTTGTTAGTTCTCTATGTGCATACCGTTGTCTCAGTTAAAAGCAAGTCGAAATAAATTTGAGGCGCTAAGCGGACCGCACACATGTGTGCCTTTTATAAAACTGTAATGCACCTTATAACCGCAAGAGTGAATAAGTAAGAATTTACTCTTTACGCTTCTTTCGTTGAAACTGTATTAAATGACCTAAAACTTGAGCGGAACCCTCTATTTATAACGAAAAGTACAAAGTTGTTTGTATGTTGTACACAGAGTGGCCCACCGAGAACCGTCCACAACTGACCGGATTGGTGTCTTTTCAGATCAAAGAAGAAAAAGTGGTTCGGTACCGTCCATTTTCGTTCTGGGTTGGTGGAGATTATGTAATTTAAAAATAATTTACATTTCTCTAGTACAATCTCAACTTACTTGTGGAATTATTGCTTGGGGAGGTGTAACGAATTTTAACTTAGGCAAATTAGAAATAATGAAAAAAAATGGAATCTTAAAATAATTAATGGTAACTGCAGGACTTACTCAAGCAATAATTTGTACAGCAGCGAAAGTAGTGTTTTTGATACAAGGCAGCTCTTCTGTCAAAACTTGCTAATACAACAGCATAAAAATAAGTCAAACATAATAGTCCAGTCAATGAATATATTGTAGAGTGCATGGAATATGCGAGACTTTTTGACTTCTGGACTTGAAATGGAATACAAAATTAAAACTCAAATAGTCCAATAAAAGGGACTTTTAAATGTCCATTCGTACTTCATGGCTGAATTTTTGATAAGAAATTAATTTTAAGATGTACATCAAGCATCTGTAGTC
The DNA here is from genome assembly GCA_963675555.1 of Leptura quadrifasciata. Taxonomy (NCBI): domain Eukaryota; kingdom Metazoa; phylum Arthropoda; class Insecta; order Coleoptera; family Cerambycidae; genus Leptura; species Leptura quadrifasciata. The sequence goes on along the minus strand of OY776674.1, from coordinate 144,975,949 downwards.
AAAAAGTCGAAATTAATGTGCAGGGGTTGTAAAAAAATATATTTAAGGGTTGAAACCGCGATATGTCAAAACCCAAAAATTTTCGAAAAAAAGTTTTAGACAAGGGTTGTAGAGAAAAAAATTCTCTGTAAAAAGTTACTTAACTTTTTTTTTGAACAGTCAAATACACCGCTAGCGCGTATGCCCCCTCTCCTCTCCGTCGCTTTTTTGACAGAAGACAATGACATATCGTCTACAGACCTCTCAAGTTGAAGTAATAGACAGAGTGACATTTTAAAAAGTGACATGAAATGTTGCTTTTTAATGAAATTTTTCATAGAAATCCTTATAATTTTGTGAGTAGGAAAGAAACCCGAAAACGTAAGTATTTTCTGACGCAACCAGACCAGCTCCGCCCCCCGTTATCGAGGATGCTGAAAACGATGGTGGTGGGCAAAATTCTTTTTAAGCATGTACAACTCCCCAAATGGGCAAAAAACACCCCCAAATTGGGTTGAAACGCAAAGGAGCGCGCTTCCGTCGGACAAACACCGGTTTATCCTCGTTTTCGATTATGCTGAGACCGGCGCCAGACTTGAAAATCATCCCCGATGCAAGCCCACTCCGCCAACAGTCAAAAACACCCCGGAAAGGAGGGTGAAATGCGAAGAAGCAGACTCCCGTCCGACAAACATTGGGATTATTGATTAATTTTATTATGTTACTGCTTTCCGAATTTCATGTTTTTTGTCTACCGATTGTTGATTATCGATTAATTTTATTGTATTACTTTTCTGACATATTTCGGTTTCGGTCTGAAAAGTATCATCAACAGGTGGTTGTTTTTTTTCTAATTTCATGTTTTTTGTCTACCGGCTGGTGATTATCGATTCATTTTATTGTACTACTTTTTTGACATATTTCGGTTTCGGTCTGAAAAGTATCATCATCAGGTGATTGTTTTTTTTCTAATTTCATATTTTTTTGTCTATCGATTAGTGATTATTGATTGATTTTATTGTGTAATTGCTTTCCGATATATTCTTATTTCGATCTGAAAAGTATCATCATCGGGTGGTTGTTATGAAAAATCAAAATCAACATATGTCGTAAAAATCTGAAATAATTCATGGATATGTAACTTGAGGAGAAAATTAGAACGGCTCAAACTGCAATTCTCTAGCTTGTTCCTATTTCCGGATAGTCCGAAAAATCCACCATTTTCTCGTTCGGTAACTTTGAACGGCCATATCTCGAACAAACATTTGCTCCTAGTGCCTCCCACGATCGTTTCTCAAGAACAAAGTTGTAGAGCATTAAATTTCTTTCACTTTGATGTACACTTTTGCTACTTTATCTTCAACCAATCAAAAGTTTTAGAATTTCTAACATGTACGCTCAATTTCTATGTTCCTCTAAAACTGAGTATGGTGACGCTATTATGATGATTGTCAACACTTTAACACTACAAATAAGGTAGTTGTAATTGACACACAACACTTTTTTTTATAATTATAGCTTTTATTATATTATTATGAATTATATAATGAAAGCATTTACATGAACTGAATGAAAAAATTAGCATTCAAGGTAGGTGACACCCTGTTTTTTTCTGAGACGGAAGGGTTGAGGGTCAATCATCTTATTATTATTATTTATTAGCGATGTTTGAATTCCCCTCAGTTCAAGACACACAATTGTGTTGAGCATAGATATCATCTACTACCGGGTATCATATACTGTGACTATGCTGGGTAGTGTGATTTGTGAATTTAATTAATTTATATAATCTGCCTATTTGAGTTTTATATTTTGCATTCCATTTCAGTAAATACTCAGATAATTATAAACACCTTGTCTTCCAATTTATGGGCGTAATCCTAACATGTCATGGGTCCAGAACGTTTATAATACTGAAGTTGTGAATTTTTAGAGTATATTCTGTAATTAATAGAGAGTTACAAAATGGCCTCAAGTGTATCGATAGCACACGAATTGAGTCTCTGTCCAAGGATAATTATAAGAAACCTGGAAGTTGCAAGTGGAAGCACTTTCGACTAAGAATGATCTTTGGGAATATGTTAGTGGTGAGAAACCGCTTCCGGGTAAAGAAACTGAAAGTGGCATTAAAGCAGAATGGAGTAAGGTAGATAAGAAGGAAAAATCAGATTACATCCTGTCTATACATTCAACAGAGTTGCAGCATGTACGAGGATGTGATGTGTGACGTTCCGTGAGGTTTGGCTAAAACTTGAATCTATTTACGCATCAAAAGGGACCTGCTAGAAAAGCTACGCTACTCAAGCAGCTGATGCTACAGAAATTAAGTGAAGGTAGTGACGTTAGAAACCACATGAATAGATTCTTTGACGCAGTAGACCGATTGGTCGTCATGGATGTACAGGTACATAAAGATTTATTGTTGCTTTATAGTCTTCCATCTAGTTATCAGAACTTTAGACGTGCAATTGAGTCTCGAGATGAGCTACCGTCTGTAGATGCTCTCAAAGTAAAAATTTTAGAGGAGAGTGATGTCAGAAAGCAGTCCAATATAATTGAAATGGTTGAAGCTCTTGCAGCTGGAAGCAGTGGAAATCGACGACGACAACGGCAGCGAGAGAAATATACCTGCAAATATCATAAAAAAATGTAACCAGTTATTATGTCAAGTATCAAGTGAATCCACATCTCGACCAAGGATCCTCGATAGCGGTTGCACGGCGCATCTATGCGAAGATAAAAAGTCCTTTAAATATCTCAATGCGTCCACGTATGGAAAAATCAATCTAGCTAGTCAAGCATCCAGTGAGCTGAAAGAAAAAAATACTGTAGGTTTGTCAATAGTCAATGAGAAAGACGTCAGGAGGATAGAATTATTTGATACTCTATTTGTACCAGAACTAAGATCAAATTTAGTATTCGTTGATAAAATCACCAACAAGGATGACGACGTGTTGTTTAGATGTGATTCAGCTATCGTTTTTGATATAGAAGGACAAGTCAAATTTACAGCTGAACGTCGAGGTGACTTGTACTATATCAATGAGGCAAATGGCATGGCTGGCATGACAGAGACTGGTGATCAAGTTGAAGTGAGTGAAGAGATGGCATAGTCGTTTGGGACAATTGAATTCAAGAGATCTTGTGAAGGTCATTAGTCAAGTAACCAAAAGAAAAATTACAATGAAGGACGTGAGATGTTTGTCAAGATACGATGTATGTCTAAGAAGCAAAATGACTGCATTACCGTTCCCCACGAGCGAACGTCAAAGTGACAAAGTGTTGCAGATAGTCCATTCAGATGTTGTGGGACGATTCAGGACACAAGCTGCAAATGGATCAGCTAAGTATTTTGTCACATTTGTTGACGATTATTCCCGATGGTGTGAAATATTTTGCTAAAACAGAAAAATGGAGTATTGGAGGCGTTCAAATTATATCAAGCTCACGTTGAAAGGCAGACAATGTATTCAATTCGATAATGCAAAAGAATACTGCAATGAAGAATTTGATTCACTCGTAGAAATGCAAGGTTATTGAGCAACGATTGACAGTTATGAGGACACCACAACAAAATGGCGTCGCTGAGAGCATGAACAAAACCCTGTTAGACATGGCGCGCTGCCTAGTAATCCAATCGAGACTACCACTGATTTTTTGGGCTGAAGCAATTGCAACTGCAAGTCATATTAGAAATAGATATCCGTCTAGCAACCTGAGTGAAGTATACCATATGAGAAGTGGGCAGGCAGAAAGACGACATGGAACTATTTGAGGACATCTGGATCAACTGTATATGTCTTAGATAAAGATCCATCGAAAGAGAAACGCGCTGAGCGATCTGTTAAAGGAGTGTTTGTTGGATACCTACGTGAGACAAAAGGTTATAGAGTATGGTTGCCAGAAATCAGAAAATTTGTTTGTCGCAAGGGATGTCAGGTTCCTAGAGGAAAACACTAATGGATCTCAAGATAATCAAGGGGAAATTGTGTTAATTGACGATGACATTGAAAGGCCTAAACAGGAGATTCAAGTCGAAATAATAACAAATGATCTTAATGTGAATAATAGCTCTTTAGAAGAGTCAGAAATCCCCACAGACTATACCAATTTCAGATCCTGAACTCGTCCAAAGAAATCGAAGAGGGAGAGGCAGGAAATTATTTGCATCGGCTCAACGAATTGATCAAGAGGGACAAGCTATTTCAATGTTTCAAGATGATAACAACGAAAATGGTTAATTGTTTGCTGGAGTTGTAGAAATTACTGTAATGGAAGCAATTATGTGTCCTGAAAATGAGGAATGGAAAAGAGCTATTCAATCGGAAGTTGAGAGTCTGGTAAAGAATAATTGCCACCAGCACTTGGTAGTATAGAAAAGATGTTAGGCTGATGTCTGCCTGAGGGGCATTGACTTGGGGTAGGCAGCAAAAAGGAAAAAAAACTTGACACTACCACACGTATGAGCCCCAAAGTAGAGCGTGCGGCTAGCTCTGCGGAGACCCCAGGATCTAGGTACGACCAGCGTACTGCCTAGAGCAAATACAAAAGAATATTCAAATATGTTATAGTTTATGAAAGGCAGAGTCGATATGAGATATACATATATATTTTTTGGGGTGCTTCGACCTTTCCCTCCTCACACAGGAGCCGATACAGCAGTGCAAATCTTAAGATTATTAACTTAGGCCACATGAACTACTAACTAATGTTATTAAATTGGCCATATACTCACTAATTCCCCAGGTGTAGCCACAAGTGGTTTACATATTAAAAAAGGTGTTCCTTTTATGAAGTAAGCGAAAATTGTTACATGAAGCAAAAGATTAATAATAAGGGAAACAAAGGTTATGAATGACTGAAGGCCCAACTGATTGCGTTCCAGGGGTTACGCTCCACAGGTTTCCAGTCGAGGTGGTGTTAGGTGAAAAAAAGGCATCCGGAACCGGATCTTCTGTTTTGGCCCAATCCAGAGTGCTAGGCCCGAAAGAAGAAATTGCGAGCGAGGTCTCCGGTACTTAGCCCACAAGAAATCTCGAATTCTTGGCCCAAAACACGGAACTCGAGCTCAAGACAGGAATCCAGAGCCCACGGCAAGAATCCAGAGCCCAAAACAAGAATCTCGAGCCCAAGACAAGAACCCTAATGAGGAGGAAAATAATGTTGTAAATAATGTCTAACATGATTTATGCTACAGGGAGCAACTGGGGTTTGTTACCTTTTTCCTAAGGGGCCTTATAATTCTGTTGTGACTTCCATATACAAATAACCAGGGACACCGACTCACAAACGGATTGTGGACACCAGGACACACGTGTTAAAACCCAGATTTAAAATCAGTTTACATAGAACAACAGCAGTGCCTGCAATGAACAATTTCAAGTGCCTAAAAGAAAATAATTGTGGCGTGCTGATTAATGACGGTGTAGTGGTGGGGATGCCCCTTACTTAGACCATAAAATCTCACGAGGGTAAGTTTCTCTCCATCTATAAACATCAAAATTCACCAAAAGCAACACACAATGGTGGAGAATAACTTCTGAAAGGCTATGTACATAAATCCCTTGCGGACAATCAAAAAGATTGGAGCTTAAAGTACAGCCAAAATGATACCAGGCACCTTTACCGGTGGTCAGCCGAAAAAAGAAGCTACTTTGGGGCTCATACGTGTGGTAGTGTCAAGTTTTTTTTCCCTTTTTGCTGCCTACCCCAAGTCAATGCCCCTCAGGCAGACATCAGCCTAACATCTTTTCTATACTACCAAGTGCTGGTGGCAATGAAATAATTACAAATATAAATAAACAAACTTTCAAATTCACTTGTAGGTTGGTCGATATAACTCCGGTGGCAGAAATTATAATGGGTATGATTTTAACTTCACCTACATCCCATAAATGTTTAAGTTCAATGGCCAAGTTCTTATACTTATTTATTTTTTCCATTTCTGTTTTTACTAAGTTGTGTGTTAATGGACATCCTATATCCGTTATAACAGCCTTCTTGTTTTCTTTGTCTATCAGCACAATATCTGGTCTATTATAGTCGATGGTGCGATCTGTGATAATTGGCCTATCCCAATAGAGTATATGGCTGGCAGATTCTAGTACTGGTTCGGGGTTATATTTGTAGTATGGTGAAAGATCTTTGATGAGGTTATACTTTTGTGCGAAATGGATGTGGATAATTTTCGCAATCTGGTTATGCCTCCCTAAGTATGCGGTGTTGGATAATGTTGGGCATCCCGTTATAGTATGTTCAATAGTTTCATGCGATGCATGATACTTTCGGCATATATCTTCGACATCTTTTTTCATAATGTGCCTCTCATAGTTTTTTTGTTCTGATCCTGAATGGCTACTAGGAAGCCTTCGGTTTCGGGGTGGAGGTAGCCCTTCTTTAACCATCCCAAAGATCCTTCTTTGTGAATGTTTTGTTTAGATAGTGACGCAGGGTACTTCCCGTGCAGTACTTTCTCCCGCCATGTTGTTTCCATATCAGAATGAAATCTCTGATTGACTTGATATGCTGCTTCTTGGGCTAAATTTAGAGGAGTATTTTTATTATCTAAGGCAACTACTGGTCGGATTAATAAGCTTTAAGATTTCAAGAAGTACTCTATTACTACTCTTATCTACTATTATATATTGTATTACGTAAAAAAACATTATTAAGAAAAAAATTGTATATGCGTATAAGCATGTGTTAATCTGTATGTGTGTGCGTGGGTGTGGGTATGTCGGTTGCTTAATATTTACGGCAACTTGTGTGGGAAATATCTTGTACTGTGGCAACTTCCAAAACTATAACAACTTACACTCGTTGCCATAGTTATTTATCAACAAATGTAGACGTATTCTACGGTTTTCCTAAACGTCGTTTATAGAGGGATATTTCAGAATATATTTACTTTACTCTTTTCGCCCATTTTTTCATACTATGCACGTAATTATCCTTATTCTGAAAAGTGTGTAAGTTGCCACAATATACGTTGGTTACACAATATGCCAAATTGTGGAATCAAGGTGGTCCAAAATTGTCTCCCGATGATAATAATAATAATAATCTTTATTTCTTTATTGTAAAAATATATATACATCTAAAAGTGTACACACATTAAATGAAGAACGCATCACATAAAATACTACAAACAATAGAAAAATACCATATATATACTATACATAATACAAAATTGTGTGTAATTGTCAAAAAAAAATACGTATATATACACATATTCATACACACAGACATGTAACTCACAGTAAATTTAAAAAAATTCGTTAATCGTGAAACAGTTTTTGGCGAGCAGTAGTTTTTTAAGTTTACTTTTAAACATCTGAATACTACCAGAAGTCCTAATATCTTCACCTAATGAATTATAAAATTTACACCTTTGACAAAGGAAATTTTTTTGATTCGTGGTAGTTCTGTATTGGTCAGGTATTAAAATAGTTTTAGATCTGATCTCGTGTAAATGTCTAGCCTGATTACTAGAATAAAATGATTTATTCTTATAAACATATAAACGCACTTCCAGAATAGACTCGCGACAGTCAAATTTTTCAAATTTTTAAAGGCATATCTGCAAGTCGCTGTAATTCAGGTTTGACAAAACCTGGACTGCATGTTTTTGTAATAAAAATACCGTGGCCACATTATTGCTATTACCCCAGTTCACGATTCCATACCTAAGATGGGAATGAAAGTTGGAATAATAGAGTGTTTTCAGAACTTCCTGGCTGCAGTGTTTCGGCATGAACTTTAAAGCATAGCAGCTTGTTCTTAACTTTGTACACATATGGTCAGTCCATTGCAAATGTACATCAAAAGTAAGGCCTAATAGTTTATTAGCGTCACAGGAATTTAATTCAGTGCCAGTATCATCAAAAGGTTTTAGCCCTTCGGAATTATTATTTAATGAAAATTGAATGGTAGTGGTCTTTGTTTTATTTAGGTTTAAATTATTCTTGTGAGACTAGCAAATTATTTTTGGTAAACTCTTTCAGCAGTTACTTTAGTTTCCGTTAAGTCATTTCCTGCGACTACAACGTTTGTGTCATCGGTATAGCAGACCACATTAAACATTTGGTATTTTTTTAAAGTAATTAATAATGTCATATAAGAATATACAAAAGTGGTCCCAATATTGAACCCTGTGGAACTCCTTGTTCAATAACACATATTTTGCTTTCTGCTACAGCATCGGCCAGTTTTACAGATTGAGATCTGTTTTCAAGATATGACGAAAATATTTGTAAAGCTGTTCCTCGAACACCATATCGTTCAAGTTTAGCTTTGAGCAACCGATGATCTACCAAATCGAAGTCTTGAGAGAAATCTTTGAAAAGGACTACAATGATTTTTTTTATCTACGGCTCTAAGATTTTGTGGTGAAAGCCATAAAAGGCAGATTCTGTGCTTATCTTTGTGGTAAAACCGTGTTGAGCGGGGGAAAGCAAGTGATTTTTTTCTAAAACGCTTGACAACTGATCCTTAAGATGGAGTTCTAAGAGTTTCGAAAAACTGCATAGTAAGCTAATGACTCTCTAACTGTTATAATCATTAGGATGTCCTTTTTTATATAGAGGCTGAACGATGGCTCTTTTAAATTTGCTAGGAAATATGCCGTTTCCTATGGAAAGGTTTATTATATATAAGCTATTGGGCAGCTAACAACATATTTGCAATTTTGTTATCAAATTATTAGATATGTTATTGTGGCCACTAGAATTTGAAGATTTTAATTTACTTATCAGAAGTTCAATACCTATAGTGGAAACTAGAGACAAATCTTTTTATTAAAAGATTAGAAAATTAGGTACATTAGATTCTAAGTAATCAAAATCGCACAAAGCATTTGTATTTGTGGTACTTGAAAAGTGTAAATTAAAGTTATTAGCCACCTCTTCCATAGGTACTTCATTACCATCTTTTATGTTACATATATTCTTTGAAACCGAACTTGATCCTTGTATTGTCTTTGTTATTTTCCAAATGGTTTTAGTTTTATTGTCTGAATTATATATTTCTCGATCATGATATGCTCGTATTGCAGTCTCTAATTGATTACGATATAAATTATTTAAATATGCACTAAGAATCCTACAATTCCCATTTAATTTAGATATATCACTATATAAACGTACGAGATTTCTGAGTTGAATTAATTCAGGTGTGATATATTTATTCTTATTAGGTTTTTTATCGTTATTAATACAGAATAGTATCAAAATTATTCAGAGCAATATTAGGACAATTTTGGGATTCTGCCATTCAAAATGCAAATGAGCTATTTTATTGCAAGAAGAGTGAACCATGCGCTTCAAAACACAAGTGGGTGGGGCGAGCGTCGGTGCGTCTTTACTATGTACATACTTCGATATGCGATGTAAAGCAACATAAGGCGCGGTTAGTAGTTGGATGGGTGACCGTTCCAACTGTTGTAGTATATTCCCCTTACCGCCAATATGGCCGCCCAAAAAATTACTAAAAATAGTCAAATAAATCATTTGCCCAGGCCCACCTGGCAAATACCATAAAAAAAGTCCCTAAGACACCTTGCACACTAAAAAACTACATTTAGCAACAGAAAAATCTAATAAAATCAAGATACATTCGATAATTCACAATAATCCAAATTCTATCATAAACTTAGCTAAAACACCTCATTCCATCAATTTATCAAAAAACTATTACAAAATACTCACTTTAAAAATACAGCCCCCTCAACATCTTTAAGCATTAACTACTTACTCTCCCAATCTCTATTTATCCAAATTTAATTTCATTCGTCACACTTTTGACAAGCCCCCGTATACTAATTTCAACGTCAATTTCAATTTCCCCACATTATCTCAAAACCCCTTTTAAATCATCTTCACGAACCGCCTATGAGTTAATCTTTTTACATCCAGACCAGTTTACATGTTCCCGTGAGTTGCTGGTCACTCGTTCCTATCTTCGCTTTATTATTATACATTTAATTTTCCTTTCATACAAACCCCTAAGTCAAATTTACTATTTCCCTTTTCATGCTGGCAACCCGTCGCCAACTTCACTCCGTTACCCTAAATAATTTATTATGACCACACCCAGCCTCAAGCGTAACGCTTAAAATATAGCCATAATTAAATGTTAAAATCGAACTATCAACGCTACCTTACGGGGCAATTTCCAGACCGCGGTCATATTCACAGTTATATTCAATAATTCCTAAATTAAAATAGATTCCTATGATATTCTTATATTAATAAATTACATTTTTCACGGCCCATTCAATCATATAACTTTTATTTCAAAATTCGTAAATTTCAAAAAGTATTGCACAATGTTACGCAATATTTCGCAATCCTCGCCCAAATGAATGGCCGGTTCCGTTTTAATTTCCCATCCAGCTTTCATCCAGCTCTCGGCTACGTCGTGCCCCGTGCTTTGTATAAAAGGAGAAGCGTGCCGAGGCTCCGACAAATTGTGTTTCCGGTATCTACGATTAAGTTCTTACTCCCGCGTTGCCCTTTGGTCGCCACAGAGCCTAAACCCAAAGTAGTGTTTTCCGGCTAAGTAACGAAACCCAAAGTGTACCCGTGCCTCTTCCTAGGACTCCCCTAGTAAAAAATCGGTGTTTTAGTTTTAGTGAATAAAAGCCAAGTGCTAATTTTTTGTTTAACGCCTACGCGGCCATAGTTTTAAGTGAATAAAATTCGTCTTCGCGACATTAGTATATAGTGAATTAAATTCTTCGATCTGATAAAAAATTATAACAACCCACGCTACGATTAAAGGCAAAATTCTACGTGTCGACAAGTTACCAAAAGAAAATTTTGTTAATTTTACAAAACCGAATCAAAAACTTTGTTTTTCGTTTAAATAAAATATTGTAAATTCGTTTTAAAACCAAGTGTGTTTATTCAACCAACGAATATACAGGGTGCTCAAGTAGGCCCTACTCCAGAATCCCAGAAAGGGAATTTTAGCTGAGAAAGCTTATACAGGGTGAAGCTTTAGACCCTCACCAAGAAATAAAAAAGCAAATTTTACGCTCTACTCTCATACAGGGTGTACATATCTGCCGGATCCTTCCGTTTAAGGACATACCACCCCAACCTACTTTCAAACAAATTAAGTGCACGAGTGAACTTTAGTAGTCTCAGACCAAGCTAGCCAGCCCAAATCTTTTATCTTTCTGACCTTGAGGGTCAACCAGAGTCCTATCCGTGTTCATGACGCCCGTCGTGGACCCCAAATATTAAACCTAGAGTACCCTTCGTGTTCACAACGAAGCCCGCGTCCTTGCCTCACACATCTTCTAGCGGCTTGTATATCAGTGTATGCGCGGAAGCTATGCAACCTTAGGCGAGGGTTGTATAGAGGATATACCATCATTCGGAGGGGATGTAAAGCCGTCGGTCCCTTGTCTATTAAATGTTAGGCAAGTAAAGGATCCCTACTCTTCTTAAGGGAAGATGTTCGGCAAACATTCCTGGTTGGAGGTAGCTCGTCTACAGGCGTCGGTGTTAAGCCTCAGTAGCGGAAATAGGCCGACGTTAAATAAATGTATAAAAAAAACACAAGTGAAACAAAAATAACAAGGTAGGCCACGAAAATAATTATTTTAGTGTTTATTAAATTTTGACAATTCAAACTTTCATTATTAACATTTATTTAATCAAAATGGATTATAGCGAGGCTGAAAAGGTCGAGATATTTTCCCCTTTATGTGAAAAATAATAAAAATAAGTGTTCCGCAAGAAGAGTCGGAAGATATTGCAGAAAAACTGAAATAAGTTATCCCTCTTGTAAGGGGTATATCTCCCTTATTATTCATTTTCGGAAATAAGTTTATATAAAAGATTATTTTTGGATGTACTCTCAGCAGCAGAAATATCTGGATACAATTTTTGACCACCCTGTATATACAGGGTGTTTCAGTTAAAATTCCCACAGCCAATGTCTCAGAAACCAAAAAATACATTTTTCCACGACCGGGAGTAGAAATCGATTTCTATGGCATCAAAATTGTGACAGATGTAAAGCATTTACTCCCTAGGGACGAAATAAGACAATAATTTCCCTAGGGGAGTTTTTATTTCGTGCCCAATAGTTAAACAAAATGTAATTCTTATTTATTAACATTGATAGTAAATGTTACATTCTCACAACTATTGAAATTAATATTCGAAGGAACTTCACTAAATGAAACATTTTCTTTACTCAGATTTATAAACAAATATCTGTTGCCATGATACGTTGAACGAAAATATCCCAAAGGCTTGTAAATATTGTAATTTCGCTCCAATTTATTATAATTCTTTATGAAATAAATGTTTCTACTCCCGATCGTGGAAAAAATAGTATATACACCTCGGGAGAGACCGCCATTTTTCCCTCGATGTATTTGTTGCCCTCGGGCTTCGCCCTCTGCTTCAAATTACACCTCAGGAAAAATAAGACGTGTCTCTCCCTTAGTGTATAATGTACTATTTTATTCTGTAAACGGTAATAGATTTCTAGGGTTAATGCCTTCTTCAGGAAGTACAATTTACTGTTATAACATTATTACCAGTGATGGCGTAGTTTCAGAGATATTTTAATTTTATTGTCTAACTTCAATGAAAAAAATAATAATAAAAATATATATAAAAAAATAGAACGGGGAAAAAAAGAAAAAGAAAGAAAAAATAATGTGGTTAAAAGTATCACAACAAAAAAAAATAAATAAAAAAAAGAAGAAAAACCGTTCTAAATCTATACTAGTTATCGTTGCGCCAAAGAATCTTAAAAGAAAATGAGTAATTTCCATATTAACCACAATTATTACATCATTTACTGCCTACGGACTATGATCGTCACTTACCCTTTCTTGCTGAGTTTTCTCTTCTTTATGAGGGAAATTGTAATTTTCTTAACAATGTACTTTGAAGTGATGTAGTTACGAAAGTAAATTGTACAGTAATAGCGCAATTACAAAACATAACTGTAGATATTAGTCGGAAAACAACACAATATAGATGATTCGAACAAGAAACCAAACTGTGTTTAGCGTAAAAGTATGATGTGGTTTTTTAAATGGTTATATTCAAGGGCGCATCTGGGATGAAGTCAAGGGGGGGGCTTCGTAAGACTATAGAAAGAAAAACAATAGGCACCGCAGGCGAAAATTTTACATTTTTCAAGGTCAAAGGCCTAAAATGAAAAGCTAGAAATCACCTTAGTGCTAAGCTAAATTGAACGAAAAGGTACTGTTCCAAAAAAATTCAATTATTTCAGGAAATTTAGTAAGAGGCCAAAAAACATTTTTTTATTCATTAAAATATAATACCTACATACCAATAATTAAAGGACTTTATAACACATTCGTTGTCGATCACGCGATTAAACGAAACTCACTGAAACCAATAACTTCTTACCTAGTGCATCTAGTTTTCTTCTTCCTAATTTCTATTGCCTCTTGCCCCAAAGGCACTCAGCCAATCTACTTTTCTAATCGCCAACTCTGCGTAAGAGACAGATAAATTAGAGTGAGAGCACTATACATTCGCTGGAATTAACTCCTGAAGACAGGGGAATTAGCCCCAGGAAAATCACAAGCTTTGTGAAAAGTCTTAAAATCCTGGGCAACAACTAGGTGCATTGTAATTCACAAAAGATCTTTTAGATCGAAGTAAAGCAAGGTTACTCAGAGCCAAGCGACCCCCGAAACAATCTACAATACATTCGCTGAAGACCCGGATCAAGAACGGTTTTGTCACTTTTACTGTATATCTCTCTTTGTCGCAAACTTGGCGGAATTATTGTATTTATTTTTAAGTGCCTACTCTGCTACTAAATGTGATCAAACGATTAATGAGTTTATCACAGTTTCCTCTTTATTCTGGTAGTAGGCATTGATTTGCTACTCTCATAATAGAGAGGATACGGTGATAAACTCATTAACGGTCTCTTCACATTTCTAACATTTTTTCTTCAAAGATCTTACTATTATTATTATTATTATTATTATTATTGAGCCATGGGGGAGCTGTAGCCCCTGTAGCCCCCCCTATAGATCCGCCCTTGGTTATATTATAGGTCCGTTTCTATACTGAAAATTTAACCGGTGTGCGTTCTTTAAGGTTTTTATAAAATGAGTAACCAAGACTATTACAAAATGGTCCCCACAACAGAGCTGAAATTTGGTTTCAGCACTATAGCGCACCACCCAACAACTCTAATATTGTTGTAGATTATTTGAATAACACGTTCTCAAGGTGCTGGTTTGTCACCTCAGGACTGGTTAGATGGCTCGCGCGTTCTCCGGGTTTGACCCCTTTGGACTTTCTTATGGGGGCATTTAAAACATCGAGTATATCAAGAGCCAATAGAAGATATGGCAGATTTATACAATAAAATCTACGCTTTTACACATTATTAAGGACATGTAACGAGGAATTGTTACATCGCTTTGATATGTGTATTCAAGCAAATGGAAGTAATTTCGAGCATCTATTGTAAATGTTGTTGTCAAGATGTATTGTTCAAAGAAAAATTACCTTATTTGTTGTTTTCCCATTTAAATGTCTCAATTTAAAGTAATTTCCGGTAAAATCGGAAGTGCTATAAAAAAATTTCCTACTAGTAAACAATTTTCTTATAGCAGGCAAAAAAATTACGAAGAACCTACATACGAAAACCAAGATCAAAAAAGTTACAGCAATTAAAAAACAATCCGATGGCAGGGGCCAGTCGGAAAGGTAGATTTCGTCATATATTGTTTGCACTGCTTTAGGTCTCTATTATTTCAGTGAATAAGTGATTAAGTAAGTAATTAAGTATATCTTTATTAGAACTGTCCAACTTCAATTTATTGTCATCGATTTATGAACTATCAGCACGTAGGTAGTCTTAAAAAATCGCGCTTTTTTAAAAAAAAATTCTGTGTTTTAGTAAAAAATGTTTTAGACAGAAGTTGTAGGTCAAGATGAGTACTATCCAACGATGTATCGCATGTACATTTTTGATTCGAAATAAAATTTTGAGATTTTTTTTAAGACTTTGGGCCGCCGCCATTTTTAAAATTTTTCTTATGTGTTTTAGCAAAAAATAGTTGTAGAGTTAGATGAACATTATCTAACAATGTATCAGATGTACATATTTGATTCTAAATAAAATTTAAGAATTTTTTTAAGACTTTAAATAGCTGCCATTTTTTTAATTTTTCCTATGCGTTTTAGCAAAAATTGTTTTAGACAAAAGTTGTAGAGCTAGATGAGCACTATCCAACGATGTATCACATGTACATATTTGATTCGAAATAACATATTTAGAATTTTTCAAAACTTTGATCCGCGGCCATTTTGAAACGAAGAAGGCAATTTCGCCCATCTTCGAATTTAACCGAGTTATGGACCCAAAGTATATGCCTGCTTTCGTTTTGATACGTTGAGAAATGCGCCCTCTATAGTGTTTAAAAATTTTATATTATATAGCATATAAACTTTTGAACGGGGGGAATTTTTGGGGTCTGGAGACCATAATCGAACAGACTATAGTGAAATTTTCCAGAAGTCGTGACAAGCTGCACTCTGCAATAAGTAAATTAAAAATCTACCTAAAAAATTACAACACTTCAAAGTTAGACAATCAAATTAAAATTTATTAAAAACTACTGCAGATCTGACTTTTTGGAATAAGAATAATTTTGCTTAAAATTTAATTCTTAGTCGAATATCATATGTTTGAAATCTCCCTTGATCCAAAAATATTTTTAAACTGCCGCGCCATCTCTGGTGATAATGTTATAATAGTAAATTGTACTTCCTGAAGAAAGCATTAGCCACAGAAATCTATCACCGTTTACAAAATAAAAATAAATTTTTTAGTTTTCGAGATATCGGCTGTGGGAATGTTAACTGAAACACTCTGTATATTTACATTATATTTTTTTCTGAATAAACAAGTTCGCAGAATTTTTAAATAAAGTGCCGAAACTAGACAAATCTTTTTATCTGTTTCCAGTGTGTGACTGGAAATTAAAAAGTTATATCTGAACTAAAGAATATCAAAGCTAAAGATGTGTTTAATCTCAAAGTGAAGTTCTGAAATTAGTTACTGATGTTTCTGCTAAGCCTATTGCTCACTTAATAAACTTATGTATTGAATGTGGAATTTATCCTGATATTTTCAAAAAATCACAAGTTACTCCTGTATATAAAAAAAGTAACTTGAATAATACTGATAGCTATAGGCCTATATCAATTATTCCTATTATCTCTAAGATATTTGAAATTATTCTAAAAAACAGAATCTTGGAATTTTTTGAGAAGAAGAAATTACTAACTGATACCCAATTTGGGTACAGACCGGCAAGGTCTACTATTGATGCGATCTGTGAAATGTATGAAAATGTTATAGAAGCTTTTGAAGAACGCAAATTTTGCACTGCTAAATTTTATGATATGTCTAAGGCTTTTGATACTGTGAACCACGAGGTACTTGTGCAAAAATTAGAATACTATGGTATAAGAGGAAACGCCTTAAATTTATTAAAATGTTACCTTGGTGGCCGTCAACAATGTGTTAAGTTTAATGGTAACATATCATAATTCTCTAAAGTCGATTATGAGGTGCCACAAGGATCTGTCCTTGGCCCGGTGTTATTTATTATTTATATTAACGATATGTCTTTCAACTTAGCTTCCGAAGTGGTTCCAATACTGTATGCTGATGATGCCACATTTCTACTTAGCAACGAATTATCACAAAATCTACACCAAAACATCACAGAATCGAATAATTTGATAGTAGACTGGTCGGAAAGTAATTTTCCCACCATAAATGAGAATAAGACTAACACTTTAAAATTTTCAACAAAAAAAGTATTACCAACAATGAACCAGTAAAACTACTTGGAGTGTACTTAGACACTACTTTAAATTTTCAGCCACACATTGAGCAGCTATCTAAACGACTATCGACCGGCATATATATAATAAGACAACTTAGTCACAAAACTACATTGAATTCTTAAGAATTGCTTACTTTGCTATTTTTCACAGCATAAAGACGAATGGAGTAATTCTATGGGGTGGATCAAGTCATACAATTAAAATTTTTAAACTACAAAAAAAAGCTGTTAGAATTATGGCACAAGATAAATATGATGACCATTGCAAACCAATTTTTAAACACTTGAATATACTACCCCTACCATCTTGTTTTATTTATGAATGTCTATGCTATATAAAAAAAACTAAATGATGAGAACAAAGGGACCAAACAAGGGGACATACACTGCCATGACACTAGGAGTAAAACAAAATTAAGACTACCCAAGTTTAGGTTATGAACATCGCAGCATACCTACTTATATTTGTCTTATAGATTTTTAATGTGTTACCTGACGCCTTCAAAAATTCCGAAATGAGGACAAATAAATTTAAACATAAGATTAAGAATATTCTTTTACAAAATTGCTTTTACACACATGATGAGTATTTTGTTTATTTTGACTGACTGTCAAATGTTTCATCTGTCTAAGGAGATACAAACTCTATCTCTTCATTTAATATCATGTACTTTCAGAAATTATATGTTTATATACAATATTTTTAAATGGTTTCTGTTATGTTTTGTTCTTATTCTTTTTAAATGTTTATTTTAACATACACCTACCACGATAGGTGGAAAATATGTGATTATATTTTCTGTACTTTTAGTTATACACTCAATGTGATCTTTCGCTATATACAATTTTTTTTTTGTCTTTGTTCTTTTTGTTTTTGTAAATTGTTTTTTCTATTATTAATTATCTACCTGTGTGACGAATGTACACATAAATTTTATTGTATACATGAATAAAGTTCTATTCTATTCTATATATTATTATTATCGTTTCCCCGGTATAAGTCATCTAAATGTTTATTTGTCATTATCACATCAATAAGAGATGAATTTCCGGTGTTCATATTATAAGGAGTACGAATGGACCATCGTGTATAATGTTGATGGTTAATATAACATTAGTGATGCGTCTGCAAATTTGATAAAATCCGTTGGGCCGCTTCGGAGAAGTCAAGATCTCAATTTAAATATTTTTTACTGTTATACTAATGTAACGAAAAGCAGTAAATGACCCAACACGCAAATTATAAGGTTTACAACTTACAAACTTGTAATGATTACCTTAATATATGTTGTTAGTTTGTAAAACGAAAAGTTAAAATAAGATTGAAATTCTATAAAAAGTACGTGCCGGTACACGTGAAATCTTACAAACAGGTTATTATGATAGTCTATTGATTTAGGTCTCCTGACATGTTCTTGTTCCAGACTCGTTGTTTTAATTAAGGTGAGAATACCGCCATTAGGAAAAGTTTATTGCCGAAATATGACGCAGGTCACATATTAAATTTGGAAAATTTAATATCTAAATAAGGCTATAGAAAATTTACTACAGCTAGAGTAGACTGCAACACGGTCATAATATGGACCATAAACAACAATGCACGCGAATATAACAAATAGAACACAGTATCATATCATAAACGGCTAATATAACCCTCTGGTATTCGCCCAATTGCAACAAAACTACTTCGGATACCTGCCATCAAAACTCACTTCCCAGTGTTATTACCGCATAAAACACAGCTCTAAACTGCAGTCCGCACATGCATTTCCCCCACCGGCAAAGTCGTAAATGATGTACCCTTTGCCCCGCTACGTTGCAATGCCAATGCAACTCACTTCACTTGGCCGTTGCAAGACTGACAGTTGATTTCGCGAGGACTACGGAGTGCACCTCAGATCGACCGGCACATGTTAGCCCTTTTCTCGGGACATCCCGCGTGTTTGCAAACCTGTTGCGCCAATTCTCGTAGTCGCCTCTTCATTCCTGTTTCACTTTTGCATAAATTCAGTGCCCGATCGCTGATTTGAGTGTCGGTGCTACCTGATAGTGCAGTGAACTGGTGTGTTAACTTAGCATGGATTGTATATTTTCGATAGGTATCATTATCTGCAATGTCTGATTCGCAGGAATACGAAAGTAAGATGGATGTGAATGCTTCAAGCACCTCCGCCTCCCCTAGAACGCCCCCGAATTGTGCCAGGTGCAGGAACCACCGAAAAAAGATTGCCTTGAAAGGTCACAAGCGGTATTGTATGTACCGCTCGTGTAAATGTGAAAAATGTCGCTTAACCTCTGAGAGGCAACGTGTTATGGCTATGCAAACTGCACTGCGACGGGCACAGGCACAGGACGAGGCGATGCTTAGGACCGGCGCCGCTAACCCCGACGAACTACCCTTGATGCCGATTTCTCAAAAAACTCCGCCTCTTATTCACACCATCGAACGCAGCTTAGATTGTGATTCTTCAGCTTCTTCGCAATGCTCCAATCCGCCCTCAGTGGTCAGGAGAACGACATCTACTGCAACAATTCCATCAACGACTACTGCCACTATCGGCACAGTCGGTGAGTGCCACTCTTCTTACAATCCCGAATATAAAGGTAATTTTATTTTGAAATTATCTTCTATATTTTATACTGTTTACCTTTACCTATGCGCAACGAACGTGCATAACATGGGAACTGATGTAATTTTCTTTTGCTTAGGTATTTTTTCCAGCAAATCTATTTAACAGAAATAAATAGATACAAATCAGTTATTTTATAACTATGTTAAGTGTATACATTTTGAACTATCGAGTGGGTAGCTAATGTAACAGATATTTTTAAAGTAAACTGCATTTACTATACCTGTGATATCTGAATTATCAGTATATTAAGATAATCCACTCTTTCGCTTCGTGCAAATTACTATCAGTACTCTCACATACAATTTTTTTTTAATTCAAGTGTTTACATAGCAAATTAATTATACTGATAGAGTTAAAAAGAGAGAACACAAATATTCCGCAATTAAGTTTATTTTTATAATGATACAATGTAAATATGCATACAAATGTAGATAAAAATATCTCTAATTCAATAAGACGCCTTGGCAAATCGGGCTTTGCTCAAGTGGTCTAAATCGGTGACGGCATATTTTTAGTGTGTAATGTCAATTTTATATATGACACGATTTATTAACGAAGATAAAACATATTGGTTAGGACCGTATTGTGAATATTGTAATGCTATATACATCACAATATTGTTCCCATCCTATCTCAATGACAGAAGATGGAAATTTAGAAGGATATAACAGAATCTAATGTTTATCCATAATAGACGCGTTCACCAAATTTGGAGTGGTATTGTCGAGAATATCAACGTAATCGACGAAGTTATTACTTCAAGAGCTGTACCCAAACGTATTTGAAATTTAATAAGCATACCTACCTACTGTAAAAAGTAATGTTTAAGATTGTAACTAGCGATGTATTAGTTACTATCATAACATAATCCTGATTCTAAGGACATCTATCTGCAAATTAACAATTTGGGTATTTTGGCTCAATTAAAGTTCTGAATTTTGTAATAGTCGTATTACCTGTAAGTTTGGTTCGAATTATTTTAGTTTAAATAACTGTGCACCGCGTTGTACGCAGTGGCGTACTGTGTTTACTATATTGTAATATTTCTCTTGTTTACTATTATTAGTATTGTTACTGTTCTGTTAAATTGCTAGATCTGATGCTACTTTATATAAACCTATACCAGATTATTCTAATCATCTTGACCTGGTCTTTTACTAATTTATTATGAATACTACTACTAAAGATGGTTTCAAAGAGTGTAGAAAAATAAGAATATGAGTCAATATTTAGCTGAGCAAAATTGATGTTTGACCTAAAAAAGTTTCAAACAAGCTAATTTTAGGGAGATTATATTCCTAAGTAGACTCTTTTTAACTGACCAAAAATACGCTATAGTTCGAATGTCCTAACTAACTTAAAACAATCCCCCAAGGCGCAATTTTTCAGTTCTTTAAAAATTTTTAAAAAATTTGCAAATCCTTTTTTTAAGGAGAATCAAATTTCCAACCGATTAATAATGGAAAAAGTATGTATTTAAGTAAGAGTTAGAGCTAATACAGACTTGGATATGGAAGCGCTGAGGGGCCAAGATAAACTACTTTTTTTAAGTCGCCCGTTAGACGCGTTTAATTCGACTAACAGAAGCGTTACTATTAGGCGAGATTAATATAAACTAACAGATGCGCGATCCTTAGGCACGTTTATCTCGACTGTTAGACGTGTCTAATTCGACTAATAGGTGCGCAACTCTTAGTCGCGTTTAACTAGACTATTAGGCGTGTTCATTTTTCTGTGGTTTTATACATTTATTTAACGTCGGCCTATTTCCACTACTGAGGCCTATCACCGACGCCTGTAGCCGAGTTACCCCCTACCAGAAATTGTGCCATACTCTTCTCTTTCGAAGAGTATAGGGTTCTTTTACTTGCATAACACTTAGTAGATAAAGGACCGACAACTTTATATCCCCTCTGAAAAATGGTATATTCACTATACAATCCTCGCCTAAGATTGTATAGCTTCTGCGCATACATTTATATACAAGCCGCATAAGGTGGAGCGATTACACGGTAGAAAGCGGGAATTTTCAAACTTCGCCGTGGGAAATTTTAGTTTCTGGAATTTAGAGCACTGGTTTATACGTTAATACAACAGAGCTATTTCATTTAATAATAAATGTAAAATCAAAGATATAATATTCGATGTATTGGCAAGTACTTTAATATGCTACAGTAATATTTACCGGGTGTCAACGGATCATGGTGGACCACCTTTTTGTCCTTATTTTTTATAACATTAGAATGAAACTGAGTAGATGTATTATATGACCAAGAAGACACTTTGTGACATAACTGTCATTTTTCCCTTCCGCTTCCACCGGAAATTATACCAACTTTTGATTTTTAAATGGAACTATTGTATGGAATTATTTATATATGGAATTATTATATTATAATATTATACTAAGTATGGAATTATTTATATATTTTTGGAATTCTTAAAAAATTCTGAGTGCGGTGATACCCTATAAGTGACATTTCGATTCTATGAAAAAAAAATTTACTCGATATATGTTGGTATGCATCTAGAGTGGCCATGACAAGAAAAAAATGCTTTTGGCGCATCCACTGATTCCTTAGAACATCCGCTATTTTATGGTAGTAGTCTACCATCATGGTCCCATTTGAAAAAAATAAGTTTTGTTAAAAAACTGGCCAAATTTGATGGCCCACGAAATACACATTCTCAGATTTATATGCTCGATTCGATTTTTCTGGCATCACACCTATCCATTACAAGCAATTTTTTCTGATCATGGCACTCTAAATGCGCTAACAAATTTCTAGTAAATTTTTTCACGCAATTGAAATGTAACTTATGAAGTATCACCTTATTACTAAATAATAAATAAACACCACAGAAATTAGACAACCCCCAATTCCAGAAGCCAGGGCTCGTGCGGAAGGGGGTTGCTCATTGAAAAAAACGTGGACATACAACCATTTCCTGTGACAGTGCCAGTATATCGGTTAAGTCCACCAAGGGCTGAAGGTCACCGCTCTCGGTACTTGCAAAATAGCAAGTCGCTATACACCATGGAGACAACTATGATATCTGGCGTATAGTAGCATTTGACCACATGAGTGGATTCACTTACCTCTCACCGGTACACCATTTACTTCAGTTTGTATAAAACTAACAGGTTGGCCACTGTCATTTGTCAATTCCATGACCTATGGCATACAATTCTTCTAATTGGTAATAATTGATGAGAACTAATAAGTTCGAAA
Organism: Leptura quadrifasciata; assembly: GCA_963675555.1. Lineage (NCBI taxonomy): Eukaryota > Metazoa > Arthropoda > Insecta > Coleoptera > Cerambycidae > Leptura > Leptura quadrifasciata. Next base: position 144,953,225 of record OY776674.1, on the reverse strand, counting down.
CCGGTCTATGTCTGGTCAGGGAATTGACAAATGACATTGGCTACCAATCTTTAATGATTTGTAAGGTATAATTCAATGCAGGTCTCGGGGTATTTGCGCGCTGAGTAGTTGTTTAATGCAAATCATATGTAATAACATATATAATTTGCAGACATTGAAAATCAAAACCAAATAGATATCTACCAATAAATTTTATTAACAAATATTTCTGCAAAAAATGTAATTTCCCGAAATAAATTCGTTGTGAAAATTCCATTTTTAAAGGAATTAATTTTTTGCAGAAATATTTGTTAAAAAAACTCATTAACACACCTTTATTTTGTTTCACTTTTTATTTTCAGTGTTTCTAAATTGCGTTAAAAAAAATTAAGTAATTAAAGAAACAGAAAAGTTAATTCATAAATAGATTATCATTTTGTTTATCTTCGTATCAAATAACTTTTCTTAGTATTTATAAACAACTGAATCAGAGTGGATATGCTAAGACTCCGACGAAGTCTGAGCTCTTATATTAAAAGAAATAACCATTCATATTTTTTTCAGAATATACATGTGGTAGATAAACCCATAAAAAGAAGAAGATAATATGAACAAAACGTCACAATTAATGTTTAGACAATACTTAGAACATTCATAGTTTAAAATACATAACATATATTAGTTATATTAGTTTCGGTCCTTGCCCTATCTTCATTTATTTCTTCATTATTCTTATTTCCTTCCCAATAACCATTTTTTTGTGAATACGCCATTTCTATATCATTCAGCTTATTTACACATAGGCCGTCAAAAATATTGATTTGTGGTCGATTTTCGAGAAGTGTTTTCTCCATCAGATTTTATTGGATAGAATGATAGATTTAGATATAAATAACAAAGAAAATCGTATTGCGTTCGCACAATTTTGGCTGGAAGACATATTTAAATGCACTTTTATGCAAAAATACATTTTTGCTATTTTTTGGATTTTTCGATAGTCTTTCAAATATAATCGTTTAAAAGTAATTAATATTGACTAGAAACTTCTTATTTTATTATCACATAAACTTTATTGCACATATAGAGTCATTTTTTATCCTCCAGATGCAATTTCTAGCCCTTGATTACATCCAAACAACAATAATTTTACTAATGCTTTAATATTAAATATATCTCGGAAAAAATTTATACTCGGGGGTTTCCATGGTCGTTAATTACGAATCTGATATGAAAATTGGAAAATTCAAAATGGCTGACCGGAAACGGCGCGAAATTTAAATAAAAATGTGCTTTTTTCGAGTTTTTTTTTCACTTAAAACGTAACAAAGACCATAAAAATTGCATCTGAGAATTTCCTATTATAAATTTTTATTTTTTTTGACCCACCTCCTCACCCCTCTTTTCACTCTCCCTCGTCTCCCCTTTACCATGTCTTTCTTAGCTCTGAAAAAACAAATAAATGCATTATATTTATGCTTAACTTCTCTTGCAGTTGAAGTAATTTTATGAAAAAATAATTTTAAAAATATAGTTCATAAAGAAATACAAAATATAGTAATATAAAAAAAAGTAAATATTTATAGGATATACAAAGTATTTTATAGATAAAAAAATGTAAAAGAAATGTTTTATTTTTTTGTTAAGAACAACATTTATTATAGTTACAATGCATGTACGTATTATTTATTAAAATTTTACAAGTTTTGATAGAGTTCACCATCTGAAGAGTTGCTGCTGTCTGTCTTCACGTACATCATTGTTGTACTCTGGTTCATCTTCTTCTTCATTTTCTTCTATATCCTTAAAACAAGAAGGTTGCACTTCAACTTCTATTATTTCAGGTTTAGCTGATTCTAGAGGTGTGAAGTCATCAATTAGTTCACTATTTAAGCAATCATTCCTCTTACACTTTTGCGATGCTTATTGCACTTTAATCCAAGCCGCGTCTGTTTGTGCAATTATTTTTGCACGAACATATGAAGTATTTCAGTAAACTTTCAGGAATCATGGGCTGGTCAGAGAATACTGGTTCTAAAATATTTTCAACAACATTTCTTCTCGATTTCTTCTTCAACCGCAGCACTAAGTTTACTACAATTACTTTTTTAATTTTTAATTTATAAAAATAATTTTTGTATATTTAAGAAGAAGAGACATGGTAAAAGGGTGCATAAAATGCACTTTTGGAAGCAGTCGAGGGCTAAAAATTGCATCTGGAGGGTCAAAAATGGCTCTATATGTACAATAAAGTTTATGTGATAATAAAATAAAATGTTTCTAGTCAATATTAATTATTTTTAAACGATTATGTTTGAAAACCTATCGAAAAATCCGAAAAAATAGCAAAAATGCACTTTTTTGCATAAAAGTTCATTGAAATATGTCTTCCAAGAAAACTGTGCGTACGCACTATGATTTTCTTGTTATTTACATCTAAATCTATCATTCTATTCAATAAAATCTGATGGAGAAAAAACTTCTGGAAAATCGACCTCAAATCATTATTTCGGACGCCCTAACAGTAGTCTTAAAATGGAAAGGTTTTTTGTGATGATCGGGAATTTCATACTATATCTAACATTAAATATAGAACATTCTCTGCATCCGAGAAAATACCAAATAGATTATTTCGTCTTTTGCAAATGTTTCCTTTTCTTTTATCTCGAGATATTCAAGTTTATAAAGGGCGTAGAAGTTGTCATAAAGAGAGTGCATCAGCATGTTTTCATATACTTTAGAATAGAAACTTCCTATCCTATTAAAATCTATTCGAAAATTGTGTCCAAAAGTTTGGAATTCCATCATTTAATCATTCTGGAAAGCAAATGAGTGATTTTTACAGAATAAACGCTATCGCACTACATATATGTTTTAAATCTTAGCTAAAGTAAGCTTATAGATAAGAACGAAAATTATATTGCAATATGCTGAAAGACATTTTTAGTTTAATTTTATAAGTACACGTATTGAAACTATATCAGCACACAAACCAAACGCAATGTTGATTGCGTTGCATCTTGTCATCACATGACGTAATTTGCAGTTAATTATCTCCCAAAATCCCTGCACATTGGTAAGGTATGGCTTATGTACTCCTTTTTATTCTAAAGTATTTCTAAGTGTTTCATATTATTTCCGTGAGATTTCCAAGTATTTCCATGGGATTTTCAAGTATTTCTGTGATATTTCAAAGTATGTCTAGTTATTTTTTAATTTTTATAAGGGTTTCCTATAGTACTTCTCACATATTTCTAGTATTTTCAAACTAGACTTATGCACTCCTTTTTATTCTAAAATATTTCTAAGTATTTCATAATATTTCCAAGTATTTCAGTGGGATTTCCAAGAATTTCTGTGATATTTTTTCATATTTCAATTTCTAGTTATTTCCTAATTTTTATAAGGATATCCTAATATATCTCACACCTTATTTCAAATTATCTCTTAGAAAAGGGACAGTGATATCTGGGAGTGAATCACTCTTCGACGCTGTTTGATGTTGGGAACATAAAAAACGTCAATTTTTTAGTCATCATGTCATGTCGTTCTGGGACACTTATATTATTTTAGTAGGATCTTTAAATACAATTTCATAGCATATAATTATTTGAAATCTATAAAATAGGTAGTATGTCCTTTAAAAAATTACCTGCATGTAAATCAACGTATCGCTGTAGTACATTTATAGAATTTCTAGATATTATTTCATGCAGTTGATAAAATGGATAGCTGTTTCTTTAAAAAACTATACATTTTTGGCGATTATTTTCATGTTTTTTTTTGTGAATCTTCAAGTGTTATTATATAAAACGTAATTTTTTGAGCGATGGTAGAAAAAACAAAAGTGGACATACGTATTAATGGAGTAGAACAATATTTTCCCAAGTTACATCGGTGATCATACATAGCAAATAGATAAAGTGACTTGCAAAAATATTTGCAAAATATCATTTAATTAAATGTGGTAGTGTAATTTGTGCGTAATTCGAATATACGTTAATAAAGTGGAAGTCGAGGTGGTCCTCTTCATAAAACCGACCTTTTATTATATGTTTCAAGCAGCAATGATTACCTTCAGGGATAAAAACTTGGTTTTAGCATAATATGTACCCGAGTTTTTCGTAAAACTACGGTTAAATTCTTTGTGTTTGAACAGATACAACAATATCCATGAGTAGATATCAATCTTCGTATTATTATTTTTTATTTATTTTTATTTTATTTATATTATTAATCACCACCCTACAGGAACGATTTTCCAAATTACAGAGTTTTTTTTACATACACATAGACAAATATAAAACGACCATTCCCTTTGACATTACCGTCTGCCGGAGCTGAGACTCGAACTCAGTAGTCGTCTCACTCAACACCCTCTAGTTCACAGCTACCAACTCGGCAACACATGAAAAATGGCACTAAACATCCATACTCTAGCCAAGATTCGAACCCGAGACTCTTCGTTTGCAAACCTAACACATAAGCCTTGAGCCACTCAGCCGGAATAAGTTGAAAATATTGCTCATTGAATTTTTCTGAACTGCATTTGAGTTGAAATGTAAGTTCTGGATGGCAGATGTTGAGATTTATTAGAAGCAAAATGTACTGCAGGTGTAAGTTCTGGATGTATTTGGTATTTCTTGATCAATTTTATTTCAATCTTCCAATTTCTGTTTATACATATTATGTTTGACAATTTCCAGTGGAAATAGCTAATTGATAGATCGCATTTAACTCTCCACTAAAATACACTAATTTACAATGACAACAATATAAGTAACGGTGTAACATATATTTTTCATGCAAAAACATGATTTGCACAATTATTGTTTAATGTATTTGAAGTTTATTGTCATTTATAAAGGAATTCGTAACGTCGACGCTGTCTATATGCATAGAATACTTCACTTAAATACTTTAAAATTCAAGGTAATAATTTCTAAGTATTAAGGAAATATATTATTTAGTGATTATTCAAAACTTCCATATTGATAAGAAATTGCCTAGTAAAGTAGATTTCAGCATAAATCTTACAGCCCTCTGAAAAAAAGTAGACTGAAAGCTTCTGGCCAGGATCGTGAGGATTTTTTCGTTGTTGTTAATTTGTCTTTTAACTTGTACGTGAAAGTTGTGAAGTTTATTAGTATTACTACAATCGCGGCAAACACATATGTAGCTTTAGCTCGGCCCATAAGTGGCCAAAACTGATGACTTCTTTTTATATTGTAGATTTTGGAAACTTTTTTTACTATTGCATTTTGTTTTTGTGTTTGAGGGTACCATATCCTTTACAAAAGATAGTATTACTGACTGGTGGTCGAGAGGTGAGCGCACTTGCCTCTCACCCAAAAGTTCCGGGTTCGATCCCCGGTCGTGGCAGTGGAAAATACTGTGAGAGGGATTTTTCCACTATACACGGATATTGGGTGTGTGTCCCTTGTCTCTAAATGTGTAGCCCCCTCCCACACAAGGCTCTTCTAGAGCCTTCCGAGATAAAGGGGGTCGTAATTACCTGTGGTGTTATTTATTATTATTTATTTACTAAAATAAATTGTCATGGCCGGTAAATAATAGGACAAGTCTTATAATCTATTTTTCGATATTTTTAATAAAATTTAGTTGCATACCTTTGACATAATTATTTGTGATATTGTTATACATTTGTCAAAATACATGTACAGGATGAATCGTGAAAACCTCCAAAGAAATCACTTTGTTCAAATTATGATTTTTTCCTTGAAAAGGTAGTATATGTTGTGTCTTTTAAAATAAGAAAAAAATTAGAAAGTCTCCCGTGAGAATATTGTCTGAAAGTTATTTGTGGCATTCTACGAATATATTAGGGATTTCCTTAAATTTACTCTCCTTGACGTCTCCCTTCCAAATAATTCTCTTGCTGGATTAGTTTGGTTATAGCAGGTATGAAAATATGCTTAGACACAATATATAGACCTCTGAATTCGAATATTCTTGATTTTATCAATAGCTTAGAAAATACATTAATACAATGTATTGTATTGTATTTTCTGGTCGATAGCCGAGTGAGTTAAGTCGCGAGGTGGCAATCGCGATTAATCACACGGACATCGCACCACCGGGTTCGAATCCTGGCTCCGGCACTGTTGGAGGAAATGGTTGTATGTCCGCGTTTTTTCAATGTGTAACACCCTTCCGCACATGCCTCTGGCTTCTGGATTGGGGGTTGTCTAATTTCTGTGGCGTTTAATGTTTACCAGACCAAGATTACATAATATTTGGAGGTGACTTTAACATTGATTTTTTAAACACTGATACTAATTCCTATCGTCAGTTTAATGCTTTACTTAATAAATACTCCTTACATCAAGTGATTAATAGTTCTACGCGCATAACTAACACTTCGGCAACTTTAATAGATTTAATAATTGCAAACAATAGTGAAATTGTTGCTGAGACAGAGGTGTGTAATGTGGATGACATTTCTGATCATAGTCTAGTTAAATGTGATTTAAGAATTGCGAAAATTAAACAGGCTACCTTTTACCGAACGTTTAGAGATTCATTTACTGGGACTATATTTTTAATCTCGATGATGTGAGTATGGCTGAGTTTTTGAACTACAATTTATTACTTTTATTTGATTTACATGCCCCAATTAGAACGGACAGAATTACTAAACCACCAGCTCCTTGGCTAACACCTAACTTTAAATTAATGCTAAGAGATAGAGCGCGTTGTAAATATAAGAAAACTAAAACCGAAGTGTCATTAAGGGAGTATAGAGAACTGTGTAATATTGTAAATATGGCAGTAAAAAATGAAAAAAAAGCTTTCTTGCATAAAAGATTTAAAACTCATCCTAAAGGTTTCTGGCGTACTTTGAGATGGCTTAATGTTGGAAAAACCTGTAAGTCCTCTTGTAAATTCTGGCGATCCTGACGAATTCAATGATTACTTTGTTAACAGCGTTCCAAAAGTTAATGTTATTAGCAATGACCCTCTATTAGACTCTTATACAAACGCAAATAGTCTAAATGTTAAAAATACTTTTGATTTTTCAGAAGTTACAACTGGAAAGGTTGAAATTTTTTTACATAGTATTAGATCTGACGCAAAAGGGGCAGACGGACTAGATTTAAAAATGATTATGTTTATTATTCTTCATCTAAGCACTCATTTAACGTATATTATCAACAAATGTATTTTAAATTCTGCCTTTCCTTCTAGTTGGAAAATTGCTAATATCATCCCTATTCTGATGAACAATTCACCACCGCCCCTATTTTCACATTACTGACCTATCAGTGTACTACCTACCTTATCTAAAATTCTTGAAGAAATAGTTCACGAGCAGCTAAGTCAATTTTTATTATTCAAAGAGGTCTTTCCACCCACACAATCTGATTTTCGACCAAACTTTAGTACAACTACTGCTTTGTTAAGTGTGACTGATGATTTACTAAGAGCATTTGATCATAACTTGTAGTACTTGCTTAGTTCTCTTAGGCTTTAGTAAAGCCTTATACTTTAAATCATCCCATACTGTGTACAAAATTACGTTACTTTGAACTTAGCGAAGCAGCCGTACTATTTTTTCAAAATTATCTAACTGAAAGAAAACAAAGAGTAGTGATAAACAACTGTCTTTCGGAGTCTATCGGTATTGAGCAAGGAGTACCGCAAGGTAGTATTTTGGGACCATTGTTATTTTCTATTTATACTGCTCATTTTTGTAAACATTTGAACTTCTGCAAGTCCCACCAATATGCTGATGATGCTCAAATATATTACTTCTTTTATCTAACATATATAAATCTTGCTGTAGAGAGAATCAACTCTGATCTAGACACAATTTCTGGTGTGCAATTTTTTGGTGGATAAAGTTCACGAAATTGTATTAGCGATTTTCTTATAAAAAATTTCAGTACACCACTGGATTAAGCGCCCTCTGAAATGGACCCGTACAAAATTTCATAAAGAAATATTGCATATTAATAATAATTCTGTGGTGAAAGTAAAAATCACATTGTTGTTATTATTTTATTTATTATTATCAAGTAATCAATAGAATAAAACATGGAAACCAATTGAAAAAAGTATTTTTGTTGGTTACAAAATTTAACAAAATTATTGGAATGCTGGAATATAAAATAAACACTAATTATATGTCTCCTTCTTATCAAACTTTTTTCATTCATTCGCGGTTACTTTTCTGATTTGTTCTTGGGTAATCGCTGCACATACTGCAGTTATTCCAGCACGTAGTTCATCAACTGACTGCGTTCTTGACTTGTAAACTACTTGTTTTAGTGTACCCCACAGGAAAAAGTCGAGTGGCGTCAAACACGGGGATATTGGCGGCAACTCAATAAAACGACTATTTTGACCTATCCATCGATTTTCAAAATTTGTATTCAGCTATCCCCTTACCACTACTTAGTTTTAAAGTCATGTAGTACATCCCAAAACGCATTTTCCAGAAAGTACGAAAATACACGTTGATTCAAATAACTCTCAGAAAAAAAAGGACCAATAAATCAAATACTCCGCACAACACGTTTATTTTTTCTGAGTACTGCCTCTTTGCATTTATGATCCATTTAGGATTTTCGGCAGATCAGTACTGTGAATTTTGAGACGACACACCACCACTCAATTTGGTGTAAACGTAGCCTTGTCGCTGAACAAAATTTCCTTTAAAAGTTTCTGTTGTTTAGCTATTCTCCTTGGACCCACAAACAGAATTTCAATCTTCTTTCCTCATCTCCCTGTTCCAGAGTATGTAAAATTTTCTGCTTAAACGGTTTTTTTAAATTTTTTTTTAACCTGGCGCCGAAACCAATTGACCGATATCGGTGTCAAATATGTAAAGCCCTCATACAAACATCTGGAGACTTTTGTATTGTCTGAAAAGTTATTTGTGACATTCTACGAATATTCTATCCTATTATTTGGGTTTTCTACCACATGAATTATTGTCCTCTTCAAAAACAAATCACCGAATCTACAAAATAATAGAATTATTGGAAAAAAGCCTCTGCGCCCGTAACGTTTACGCCAAAGGAATAGTCAGAGGTTATGTTTTGCAAATAATATAAATCGGCATAAACACAGAAATAATGTATTTTGCTGACGTTTCGGAAAGTAATCTCTTTCCGTTTTCGAAGCTTTTTTTTGGAAGAACTCTTATTTTGCTGTGTATGTCAAGTACACAGCTTTAAGAAGATAATTACTACTTACACAGAACATAGAACTGATGATATTTTCTTTTAGATAATGTTGAGTTTGTTAAGTTCTTCTTTTAACATTGGTAGCCAGGTTATACAAATATCTACAGAACAATTCGATACGCATTTGTCTTCATTTAATAAGATTATTGCTGATTCTTTAATTTTTCTTTTTTTTGGTATCTGCTTCTTTTGTTAAAATGTTTGCCGAGTCCCAGTTTATTCTATGTCCGTTTTCCCAAGCATGTTCACAAATCTTTGATTTCTGAATTTCATTCTTTCTAATGTAATTCTTGTGCTCATCCAACCTCACACTGAACGGTCTGGATGACTCACCCACATAACATTTATCACATTCGCACGGGATATTGTAAATACAGATTTTTGAATTTTGCTCCCTGTTTATCGGTTTTGTTTTTGTTAAAATAGATCTTAAAGTGTTCCCCGTTTGAAATATCGCCCTAACATCAAATTTGTCACCTATACGGCGTAGCTTTTCCGATAATCCGTATATAAAAGAAATTATTGCTGTATAATGACTTATGACAAAAACCTGAACGTCATTATACAGCAATATTTGTACAACCTTTACCAATGTTAAAAGAATAACTTAACAAACTCAACATTATCTAAAAGAAAATATCATCAGTTCTATGTTCTGTGTAAGTAGTAAGTATCTATGGAAATAACATAAACAGAATCTTAAAGCTGTGTATTTGACATACACAGCAAAATAAGAGTTCTTCCAACAAAAAAAAAAGCTTTGAAAACGGAAAGAGATTACTTTCCGAAAGGTCAGCAAAATACATTATTTCTGTGTTTATTCCGATTTATATTATTTGCAAAATATAACCTCTACTATTCCTTTGGCGTAAACGTCACGGGCGCAGAGGCTTTTCTCCAATAATTCTATTATTTTGTAGATTCGGTGATTTATTTTTGAAGAGGACAATAATACATGTGGTAGAAAACCCAAATAATAGGGAAGAATATTCGTAGAATGCCACAAATATCTTTCAGAAAATATTAAGATAATTTTTCTAACAAGTTTTTACAAATAAAAACATTATCAAATATAACGTATTGGTTAAGAGCTGACGATATCCCAACGTACGAAAACTGTGGAACGTAAACTGTATACTTTGAGACAAATACTGCAGCCTCTTTTATGCATTCTCTAAATATCTTCTATTGATGTAAAAACTTGATCAAATCTAGTTGGTACGGATATTTCCACAGTTTTAAATTTAGAAAAGTTAAACAGGTTATTCAGGCAATTGTTTGTGGAAAAAATAATTTCTTATTCTTGACTTTGTTTTGAATAATAAATCAAAAACTTGCGTTTGGAATCCAAAACAACTCTGTTGTGTGAGTGTAATCACTGGATCTTTATTCCCTTAACTTGCATAATACTAAAATACTACATAGTAGTATGAGTCGTATGCGGAAGGTAATTTTGATTAACAATAACGAACAGATAATTTAAACTGAAATAAATTTATGTACAAATTTGCGACAACAAATAACACTAGATTACATTGTCACGAAATAAAAATGTTTACAATAGGTTGATTACATTTTAAAGTACGTAGATAATTAAATAAATATGTTAAATAAACACATTACTCATCCCGTATTGCACTTACTTGGAGAGTACTTCTTAAAATATGTTGCGCCAGTATTTTCAGTCTAAAAAGTTACTATGATAACTCGACAAGCGTTTCAACGTTCTCACGCAATTAGGCACAAATTTGTGGTAATACTGGTGTTTACCTTTTGAGCTTTTAAACATTTTCAATTTTTTCAAAAGCCGCGAATGTCTTATTCTTTGTTTATTTACGACACAAGAAATAAGAAGCAATATTTTTTTTGGAATACAGAAAGCAATGAACCATTTCTATTGATATTAAAACAGGACAAAATATCGCGTTTAATACGTGCGAATACAATCATATCAACGAAAATAGAGTGCTCTATATTTACTACTTACTACTACTTATATATACTACTAAGTTTAGAATACAAATCCTGTTAAAAGTAAAGACAACCGAATAGTTACATGCATTAGAGCTGGCGAATATTTAGTATTAAAGTGGAAAGGAATAGGACATCCGATAAACATTAAATATTTTTAACTGTTTCTTGACCAGAATGCTGGGGTTTATGCAGGGAAACACAAATGGGATTTACAATTTTTTAACATAATGTATAGATGTAAATGTAGATTGCAATAATTGGGTTAATAGTTAATAAATCTCTTCGCTTACCTCTGTTCTAGAGTAGAAATTTTTGTTCCGAGTAGTTCCAATGAGTACCCTACACTGGTCAATCAGTCAATCAATCTACGTAAGAAACAGGTGGTACTAAATTAATTTTACGTTATAGTATTAGGTAGAACATTTTGGCTAATTGGCTTAAATTCATGTTATGAAATTTATATATAAACTTCAGAGATAATTATCTTATATAATACTGTCAAAGACCGTTAAATATATGAACTGGAAATGTCTAGACAATTTAACTCATTTATGCCAAAAATTTTTTTTCCTGTGTTTTAGAAATACTGACTAATTCTGCTTAGTAGATTTTCTTATAAACCTGCAAACCACAAAAACTGCCCTCGAGGCTATTTTTCCATTAAGATATGATTGCACTCTTTAAAAAGCATATCCTTAAAAATTATTGTTGTTGTTGTTGCTGTTTTAAAAGGGATCTTTATGTCTACCTCTTCGAACTAGTCTTCCTTCCTTTGTGAGAGAAGGGAGATAAGTGGGAGCGTAAAGATCCTCCTCCGGCATCTCGCCGGCTGCCGAATTGCCACGCTCGTTTTTATAAATGTATCACGCGCGCGTGAAGGCCCTAACGAAGTTAGAGCTTTGGGGTAAAAGAAATATTGAAAGGAAATTGATTGTCCTTGAAAATGAGTCTGGCCCGAAGTCCCTAACCCTTTCCTTTGGCCTTATACAGGGCAAGAACTTTTCGGGTCCCCCTCTCCCCTCCCAATCATTCGCTCGCAATCTTGCCGGGATCAAATCAAGCAAAAAAAATTCCACATTCGATGACAAAAAAAATCCCCCCCACCCCTTTTCTTTCTGGCGAAAAATGACTTTTTCGAAAAATAATAACAACAATAAATTGGTAATTTCGCAACCATTGTTTATTTATGGCGAAAATTGAAAACACATGAGCCGAATTCAAAGTAGGCACATTATTACATTATTACACTATCGTTTGCTGCGCGATATGCGGAAAAAATTGCGTAAGTTACATCAGTTTTAATTTCATTTACGTTTACACACCCCCCCCCCCTCCCCCATAATCAACCTAGCGACTTGAAATTTGGACACAGTACTTAGGTCCTGAGTGTCTATCGGGGGAAGAAACAAAAAGTAACCAAGTCACTTTCTTCAAATCCGTACTTTCAAATCGCAATATCTCGGGAACCGCTGGACCGATTTCGATGAGTCAAAATTATGTTTACTCATTTTATCCCTATACACTTTTTCGATCCGATTCAAACTAAGCAAGTTATGTCCGAAAAACTGATTTTTCCTATCTTTACATGTAAATTCCCCCCTCTCCCTCCTCGCGAAAAGTTTGCAGGAAAATTTTCCGAATGATAGATGGGGCCTGACTTTAAAGCCATTTTTAATACCAGATCGACCTCATTATTAGGACTATACAACGACTGGATATAGTTTGCACAATCAGTAAAATACTTGAACATTATATTTGAGCACAGTATCGTTTTGAGTAGTGCATTCAAGTGTAATGTTTAAATATTTTGGTGTTCATGGAAAGTACGTCAGAGTAGCTGTAAGTCAGTGCTCGAACTCTCTCCATGGCTCCAGCACTAAGGAGTCCACGAATCCACGATACCAGAACTAACATATTGCTCAAATCGTGCCAAAATCTGTCTTTGTGCTTGTGCATTCATTATTGTTTCATCTTACAATATTTGCAATTTCATTGTACTGATCAAATCTATAACCTAATTCTTCCTTGCTCGATTTTATATTTCTTTCACTGGTTAGGTTTGCACGAATAGTTCCACTTGCATCAAACATTTTTCTGTCAAAGTTTTCATCATATCATGTAACCACTAAAATAGTTGCACTGCTTACCCGTAGCGGTCGTCTATTATGAGTACATATTTATGGCTACTTTTGTTCCAAAAATACCATTTCTTTGGATAATACTCTTCCCACTAGAGGGAAACACTGAGAAAATAACCACTGTAGTCGCATATTCCTCGCAATATTTAGTCAAACTTTATTTGGTTTGAACATATAAATTAAGACAGTCTCTTGTGACCTAGCACCTAGCCGTAATTTCGTTGGTAGATAAGTGTGGTATACCTAAATTTTTACAATAACGCCAATAGTTCGTTCACTTGGCATCCTATGGATATAGTAACCAATTCATTTCAATTTCAAAACAAATTTATATAAATTAACTAATACGCAATGTTACCTTGGCACCCAGCCTACAACCAGACAGATATCAACGATGTGTAGCGGCTGGCAAAACGTCATGGCAATTAAAAGGTTGGACGTTTGGGGTCAGGTTAACTAAGCAAACATAAATAGAAATAAAACAATTAATTTGAATACCGTTCGTCAGAGGACGAATTAAAAATGTTACAATTAAAATATACAAAAGACTTTTTATACTACAATCTGTTGTACTGAATAATTTTAAAAAGTAATAAGGATTGTCATATTTTAACTGCAAAAGTAAAAGATATTTTTAAGTAGTTGCATACCAAATTGTTTCATGAACTTCACTTGAGGACATGTCTTCCATAACTACCCAAAACACACAAGACGGAGAGGGAAGACTTTGATAGGCGTTTAGTTTTGGTAGAGGTTCTTGTATTTCACAGTACCTGATACTGACGGTCTTCAATATGAAGTTGAGGGTTATTAATTTGCTGACTCTGCTGAAGGTAAATCGTTATTTGAATCTGAGGGATACATCCAAATCATCATTATGTCTTTTTCGTTTATGAGCACAACTTAAGATAATCGAACAATATGTCAGTTTCAGTTTGTTCTGAATATAAATATTCGACCTCTTCTTCTAAAAGAAAGGTCTTTCCACCCATAATTACTAAATTTAGAAGAAATAGGAGGTTTATTTGGTGCTGATATCATACAAAATATAACTGCAGGAAAAATTATTAATGTAACGTCTAGTGCCTGTACCTGGTTTGTGGAAAATAAATATTGCGTGATGTTCAAGGAACAATATTCAATATCTCTTGTAAAGTTATTATGCTGCGCAAGTCAATTGATATACGTTAAATAATCTTAAAAATTGGAAAACTCAATTTCGTACTTAACAGTAAACATGGTCACTTTGTAATTTTCCTGTTACAATTTACCATAGTATTTATTAATGTGCCAAATGCTTTCTTTACCCCACAATTTTCTATCCTAATTGAAATCAAGTGAATTACCAGGCCGTTCTAGCATAGTAGCTTACTAGAAAAATTATTAATTTTGCTGGCGTTATGGGGCTTACCGAATTGGGCTTCTCATATTGGAAGACCAATCTTCCAATAAATGTAGCATCAGAATATTTCTAATAACCGAAAAAAATCATAGACCAAGTTTTACTGTTGGATATACGTTTTATTTTTGTTAAATATATAACGATGATATTATGTCTGATATTAATGACTGATAACTTTTCACCTCATTAGTCCTGAGGAAGACAATACAGATTGTCGAAACGTAGACTCTAAAGAGAAAATAAGGTTTGCTCTTTTTTTATCCAATTACCGACGAAAGCCCTACTTAACATTCATTTTGTGGATACGAAACTTATGTACTAAAATGTTAGTCTAAATATTCTTAAATCTGTTGCGCACAAAGGCCCACTGACAGATTTAATTAATTGGCCTTTGACATTGGCATATTTCCAAATGTTTTAAAAATTACTAAAGTTGTGTCACTCTACAAAAAAGGAATTCAATCTTGCGTTGAAAATTACCATCCAATATTAATGTAATCGGCTATCTCGAAAATTCTTAAAAAGGTGGTTCTTTTTAAGACAAATACAACATATTTAATATGGCGCAGCATAGTTTTGTGAGGGTAGGTAGACGCAAACAGCTATATTAGACTTCTTAAGGAATCTTTATCAAAATTTAGATAACAAGGAATATTTAAAACATAATATTTTTAGTCGCAAACTCCTCTATAAAATCCTTATTAATCTATAAGAAACGTAACCAGACTGCAACCAACAGCTACTCTCCGGGCTATGTGCCCCGCCGAGCGCTGAATTACAAGGTACAAGTCTGGCGCGTTAAGTGTAATAATTGCATATTACCATCAAAACGCTAATGCTTCGATTGCAACAAACACCAGCCGAAAGACTGATCCTACTTAAAGGAGCTCTCTTGCCAGCCGTAACACACCACTTGTAGACTGCAGTTTCGAGCTGTTGGCTCTCGTCAGTGCAAGGTAGGCATGTGACGACCGGCACGAGGATCCTTTGACTATTTGGTACATCCCGGTAGTATTACAATAGCGACATGTAAAATAGTCAGCAGGCGCCATCTAGCGGTCCAGTGTCTGTTGCAATCGAAAAATAAATAGCCTGACCGGGCTTAGCCTTAGCATTTAGGCTATTTATTTTTCGATTGCAACAGACACTGGACCGCTAGATGGCGCACGCTGACTATTTTACATGTCGCTATTGTAATACTAAGGGGATGTACCAAATAATCAAAGGATCCTCGTGCTGGTCGTTATATGCCTACCTTGCACTGACGAGAGCCAACAGCTCGAAACTGCAGTCTGCAAGTGGTGTGTCACGGCTGGCAAGAGAGCTCCTTTAAGTAGGATCAGTCTTTCGGCTGGTGTTTGTTGCAATCGAAGCATTAGCGTTTTGATGGTAATATGCAATTATTACCTTTAACGCGCCAGACTTGTAACTTGTAAAATAAGGATTTTATAGAGGAGTTTGCGACTAAAAATATTATGTTTTAATATTCCGCCCTCTAAAAGCACATTTGAACTAAGAAATATTTAGGTCTGTTTATGTTTACTCTATGTCTGTTTACTTATCAATAAGCTTGAAAAGCATGGTTTAAGAGGAAGGCTAAGAAGTTGGTTGCTATCTTATCGATCTGATCGAAAGCTAATTGTAGAAATCGATGGCAAGAGATCAAACTCACTGCAGTTAACTATTGGAGTACCCCAGGATTGAATCCTGGGGCCCTTGCTTTTTATTATTTTTGTAAATGATCTTCCAAATATTGTCAGTTGCGCTGATCTCACCGTGTGTGCTGACGATAATTTATGTCTAAGTATTCACTTGAAATTGCCGGATTTGATTTTACACACACAGTAAAGCTGTATTACGGTTTAAGAGTAATAGATTACTCATAAATGCTACTAAAACAGTTTTTATGTTATTTACTTCAAAATCTTCAAACATAGATGAAAAAAAATTACTTAATATAAATAATAATTCCATAGAGCATTCAACAAAACTTTACGTGTTTATATAGACATCACATTAAACTGAGAAATTCGTGTAGATAATCTATGTAAAAACTCTCGTCTGTATGTTATGAACTATATGAACTGAAACAAGTTGTAAGCAAAGGTATTGTTCTGTCTTATACTATCCACAATTTTATTTTGAGATAGCTTAGGGTATTGAGATTGGGATTTTTTAACTTTTGCTGTAAGGGTTTTTAAGGTGCAGAAAAAAGCAATCCGCAATATAGTAAGAGTCTCGAAGTTCACTTCATGTAGAAAATTATTTAAAAAATATCATGTATTAATTCCAACCTTTTTATTTATATTGGCAACTATAGGGTTTGTGAAATATAATTCAACAGTGTTTTTAAATAATAAGTTTCACCACTACCACAATAAGAGAGTTCAAGATAACTTTTTAACGCCCTTTTATTCTCTTACACTTTATGAGCCCTTATTACCTTGGTATCCAATTGTATAAGCTTCCTATTTCATAGACGAAATAAATAGCAAAATAGTTTTCAAATATAGTTATAAAATTGCTATTATCCGAAATTTTCTACAGTCTACATCATTTAGAACATTAGGTTATTACTATAGCATTATTTTTTTTTACTTTATCATATCATATTTACTTTTATTTTGTCATTTTGTCTTAACGTCGAGTATTCTATGTTGGAGATTTTTATTTTTATTTGTTAAATGTTAATATGGCACTGCTTCAAGTTTACTTTTCACTTGGACGCGACTGAAGCCATTCTGCAACTTTTGGTCTTAAGAGTCAATAAATATTTATTATTTCAATTTCAATAGAAAACCTTAAATTTCTTCACATTTTCGAATTACTCATATAACTATCATTATTATAGTACACCTAGAATATTGATATTAACGGGATAATTTTGTCACAGAAATAGTTGAAGTTGCTGGTAATAGCCCGAGGTCTACGGTCTTAAAGCAACAAAATTTTGAGTGTTTATCAATGTCCGAGATGTATTCGGTAAGATAATTTTTAAAAAATATATAAAATATAGGAATTATAATATTCTTATCTGCAAGTGCCTTATATAGATAAGGACTCAACAAATTAAATCAAAACAGCTATCCCCCCCCCCCCCCAGCTCATTCAGTGAAGATAATTTTTTTAAAATTTTTAATACCCAATCCAATAGCTTGTGCTGATGATTTAGTTCACCCGTTAATCGTATTCTTGCCTTGTCAAACCAGGAATCATTTTCAGATTTCCAAAAGCGATTTGGTGTTGAAGAAAACGGTTGTTTGTAGCGCGCCAAACTAACTCAATATAATGTGTTAAATTGAATCTTCGTTTGAATAATTTTTTTTATTTGTGATGCACTGCCCTGGAAAATTTTATACTATCATTAATATTTTTTTTCCTTGTGATGTGCCAATTTGAACTGAGATATGAATCCGTTTTTCTATAGACTCTTACATTGTTAATAAAGAAGGATTAAACGAGAAACTTTTATCTTTTCTCATTGAATATGTGGAACATGTTCGCCAACATGATTAAATATAACTTATCGGATAGATATATCTATCTCCATTATTTTATAAATGTACATCAAGACACAGCAAAAATCTTTAGTTGAAGGAAGTTAAAAGAGCAATGCTACAAAATTTGGACGTGACTTGTACGTTTTTACCACTTATAATAAATCGATAAGCAAATTTTTGGCTGGGTATTACATAACACAGGTGCATTTTTATTAGACACCACAGCTCCCAGTCACAACAAACTGATTTATCTGGTAATATATCTGCTTACTTAAAATTATGCGACAACAACAATAAGTATAAAATAGTGATGTTATATTTATCCCAACCGGTAGTCGTGATCCAAATATAACTTAAAAGGCTGATACTTTTTTGCAGGCATAATGCGACCGTTATAATTACAAACGCGTCAATTGCATTCACTGGACACGGACACTGGAAGTTAAATTAAATGTATTTCATGGGGGCCATTTAGAAAATAAAATTAAAATGTTGAAAATGAAAGTTGGCAATTTAATTTTGGCAAAGTAAAATTAAAAAGTATTAAGCACCACTTACAACGTTTAACTAAAAGAAATAAAATTAATTATCAGTACGATGCAATTAATTAAAATAACAAAAGATTCTCATTCAAAATGAGCGCATCCAGTCTTATCGAACGACAAATATCTTTAATAAATTTTATTTTGTTTACACAGTACAATGTTGCTTTTTACGATGCGAATTAAATTTGGCATGTGAATCTGTTACGGTTATAAGGAATGGTTTTTAAACTTAATTGTTCTGTTCGTGGGTTTTACGTAAGTTCTCAAAACTTGATCATCCACATGTAGTGAAGCTTGCATTTTATAAGTTTCAGATTCTAATTGTATACAGATCGCCCAGCGGGAGCAACTTTACTGTGCCCTAGACATTCTGACACAGAAAAATAAAAAAATTATCGTAACTGGAGGCTTTAACGTGGAATTTCATAATCCATGTAAAAATATTTACCTTTTCCTCAATTTATTTGCTTTTATACAAGAACTTCTTGACCGCAAACATATTGCCTTCCAAAACGCTATCAACCACCCCAACGACTTATCAAAAGCAGAAGCTTTTACCCAATCTAAGTATGAAACGCAACGCGAAATCAGAAGAATAAAGAACGAGTGGTGGGCAAGCAAGGCCAGAGAAATTCAAAGGTACGCCGATTCACACGACTACAGGAATTTCTTTCAAGGAGTAAAAGCAGTGTACGGCCCCAGTCGGAAAAATATGTGCCCTATTAAAGATTTAAATGGAAATCTCCTCAAAGAAGACCAGGAAATAAGAGCCCGATGGAAAGAACACTACTCGGACATTCTTAACCAGCAAAGTCAAGCCGATCACGATATTCTAAATCTTATCCCTCAATATGACACGTTCGAAGACTTAGATAAACCACTAACAACGGAAGAGATCTTAACCGCCATTGGGCAGCTAAAAAATAACAAATCTCCCGGCGCCGGCTCACTCCCAGCTGAGATCTTTAAAGCTGTGTCGTCAGAGCTCCTACCCTACCTCAAAAAACTGTTTGATGTCGTGTGGGAAAGTGGTCAAGCTCCGCAGGAGTTTCGTGATACACTTTTAATCAACCTCTTCAAAAACAAAGGGAGCGCTGCGGACTGTGGAAATTACAGGGGTATAGCTCTCCTGGCTGTTGGAGGGAAGATACTCACTAAAGCGATGGCAAATAGGCTAACACCTGTTATGGAAAAGCTACTTCCTGAAACACAGAATGGCTTTAGACCAAACCGAGGCACATCGGATTTAATCTTCACACTTAAACAGCTTCAAGAAAAAGCACTCGAACATCAAGGAGAAATTCACATGGCCTTCATTGATTTAACCAAGGCGTTTGACTCGGTGGACAGGGAAGTGCTCTGGAAAATTATGTTCCGCTTAGGTATCCCTAAAAAATTTGTGGAAGTATGTCGCAGTCTACATACAAACAACAACGCCCAGGTTATGTATAATAATGAGGCAACCGAACCTTTCCAAACCCTCACTGGAGTTAGGCAGGGATGTGTCCTGGCACCCCTACTCTTTAATTTGTTTACTACTGCTCTAACAATTATTGTTGACAACAAACTGACAGTCAGAGGAATAGGTCTCAGATACCGTTTTGATGGCGGTCTCTTTAACATAGGGCGCTTTAGAGCTTTCACGAAGACACGCACACGATTCATTTGTGATCTCCAGTATGCGGATGACTGTGCACTTTTAGCCTCTACGCCGGAAGAGCTTCAAGAACTTTTAGATGTGTATGCCCAGAGCTATGATTCGTTGGGACTTAAAATCAACGTTGGAAAGACTAAGATTATGTCAACTCCTCATCAAGTGAACCAAATAGACATTACACTTAACGGAAATTCTCTTGAAGTGGTGGATCAGTTCAATTACTTAGGCAACGTTGTTAATGACAAAGCAAACATGGACAGCGAGATTCGCAATAGAATTAACGCTGCATCTAGAGCACTCTGGGGACTTAGAGAGAGAGTATTTGACAACCACGACCTTGCTTTGTCAACGAAAATGGCTGTCTACAGAGCAGTTGTCATTCCAACACTGCTATATGGATGTGAAAGCTGGGTCACTTACCGTCGTCATGTGAAAGAATTAGAACGTTTTCAGCAAAGACACCTCAGAAGTATGATGAAAATCCGTTGGTTCCATCACATATCAAACGTGGAAGTACTCAGGAGAGCAAACAGCCTTCCAATTGAGGTGCTTATTTCAAGAGCACGCCTAAGATGGGCAGGTCACGTTCATCGTATGCATGATAACCGCCTTCCTAAATGTACACTTTATGGTGAATTGCTAAGCGGTAGAAGAAGGCGTGGCAGTCAACGAAAGAGGTTCAAAGACGCTCTCCATGAAAATCTAAAATCCTGCGGTATTGCAGAAGAGCAATGGGAACAACTTGCAGCGGACAGAACCGAATGGCGAGGGGTTGTGGCCAGCTATCAAGGAAATGTTGCTGCAAGAAGGCCGAATCCAAGACCTAACCAGGTCTATGTTTGTCCTGACTGCGGTCGACATGTGCTCTCCCGAATTGGCCTCTATAGCCATAGTCGTGTGCACCGTAGATGAATGGGAATTACAATAGACTACACCTTTTACTTGTTTTTTATTGTACACAATTTATCGACTGTAACATTTTTATACTCGGACTCGAGTAACGGCTAATAATAATTTGCATCATTTTAATTTTACGATTTAACAAAGATTCCACACGTAATAAAAATTGTGTTGATATTGTCAATACAACTGCAATTTGTAAACTTTTCTCAAAGTATCTGTATAACTGTTAAACTATTAATCCACGATTGTCAGCATTAGTTTAAGTGTAGAAGATTTTAAATGTCCAAGTTAGTGTAAAAAATACTGTAACTTTCAATTAAATCACTATTTAAAATCTAAATGTCGAATATAAATTTGATATTTTTCTAAATATAATCACTACGATTCGGTGATAGAAATCACGTTTCCAAAAAATCAAAAATTTTGTCAAGTAATGGAAGAACTAAAGTTTGGGTTACTGACTATTTGTTACATACAAGGATGTCACTACATCTTTTGTAAGATCTCTACAAAATTAATCAAACATCTGACTTTAAATCTATATTAAATGAGGAAAAGAGCACTACAAATCTGAGTTAAAAAAGACCAAAATTAGTGCTCAAACAGTTATATTTCTCAAGGTAACAACACAAACAAGGCAATGCGGAATTTTATTAATAACAAGTTTCTGGTACCAATAACGCACGTCCAAACGTGGGCATAATACTGACACTATAGTTTTTCTGAGGCTTCTTAGTTCAAATAGGACTTGATACATATAATAACCTAAAAAGACTAGCAGTAAAGGTGTCTATGATATAAATCTTAAATTAGTTAATTCTGTTAAAGGCTGAAGGACCTTGGTCGATGGCCATTTGGTTGTTGTAATGTAACCAATAAAGCACTTTTACTACTACTACTAGATTATTTCATTCCATTAACCAAACTTATAAAAGAATATATTGCAAACAATAGATTTCCTAAAATTCACAAAATTTCGAAAGCCATTCCAATTTACAAAGAAGACACTATTGATGATCCTGCCAATTATAAGCCAATTTCTATAATATTCGAAATATTCGTAGTTGAATATGCCGTTAAAATCTCAAATAACATTTTATTTTGAGAATTAATAAATACTCTAACGTATATGTCAAATAGGGGGTTCGAACAAAGTGAAATTGTGCATGCTCAGTTTCTTGATTTAAGGAAGACATCCGACTACTCCTCTCATGATATTTTAATAAAAAGTTAGGTTTTTATAAGCCTTGCATTACCAACCAGAAGTTACTAGCATCATACATTCAAGACAGACTATTGTAACGAGAACTCCAAATTTATAAACGTGAAATTTGGTATCCCCTAGGGAGCGCAACTGTTTTTACTACTGATTTGCCATATAATATTTATAGCCTCAACAAGATATGTCCTTTTTGCCGGCAACACAAATTTAATATATAATAATAAAGATGCTAACGCTTTGATTTCTAGTGGACAGGATACCCAATCTATCATTCATGACTGGTTCTTGGTAATAAAAAACATGCACTGCGACAACATATTATGCTATAAGCACCAAGAAACTGGATTATAATCGTCTTCAAGCTGTTTCTAAATGAGAACGCCTTCTTTTCAATTAATACATTTATTGTTTTAAAAATTTCTCGTCTCTTGTTCTCTTTCGGTATTTACCATAGTTTGGCAGGATAAGTTGAATTTTATAATTTGATTTTCTGCACGCTCCACCCTCTTTACAGCCATAAGTAAAAGAACACACCAGGTATGGTAAACAACCCCCAAATTCAAAGACAGGATTGTCCAGATGGAGTTTATATAATTCAAAAAGCGCAAACTAAATTAGTTACCCATCGACATTGGCACTGTCCAATCTGGGGATCGAACTGAGTACACGAGAGACCGTCTGACCAAGTATTCTTGCCGCACAACACGCTCTACTCAGTTTAGTTGGTTATTCAAAGATCTTTAGAATTTGATTTCGGAAGTCCAAGAACGTTTAATTTTGGTATGTATTACACCTAGTGGATGTCACCAATGTATTAAAAGTACCTATGAATGGATCTCGACCTGATGAAATGATTAAAAAATCCCGAATATCTGCTCTTTCATCACGATTAAAATACCTAAATTATTTCTTATTTTTATTTATTTTATCGACTGGCGAAGTTAGCATTTACTATTTCACCACTCAAGTCAGATGCACACAGACAATTACACAACGACCATTCCCTACGACATTGCTATTTGCTCCGCGCCAATATCCATTGGCTGGATGTCGGTCTCGATAACTAGGGCCGAGTAGGACTATTACTCTTTGCACCTAGATTATCTCTGTAGACCTGGACCGGCCTTCGTGATAGGTGGGCCCGCGTACTTCTACCAGACCCAGCTCACAAATGTGAGATGTGTCGTGGTATTTTCTGCGGAAGTCCCCTGGTCCTGGCTGTTGAACCTCGCTGGCTGAGGTCTCTTCTGGCGCTCTTCTTGTCTTGATGTTTTCTTTCTTCGCCAGCTTGTCACCCCCGGGGGTAGTCATCGGTCGAGCTGGGTTTAGGAAGTTTTGGCTGGGACTGACTGCCGGTACGTAGGACATCAATTGATATCCTACCCCGGATCGTCGGAAAGGTAAGGATGAGCTGTGTAGCTCGGGAGTGTGGAGACCTAAGTGCTTCTTTTAGCATTTTCGGTCTCCACGGAGCAGGTAGGACAACGGGCGTCGGACGGTATGTTGTCCGACGCCCGCAAGGAGGTTGGGTTAGGGTTGAAAACGTCATGTCTCTGGTAGTGGTGGTCCGTCCTGGCGTATCTGAAACAGATCTGTTAGCGGGAAATAAAGGTTATACTTACCCGTTGTCCAGTAGCTGAACCCTCGGTCGCTTGTGCCTTGGGGCGTCGGCGGGGTCGTAATCAGTGGCCTGTCTGATCAGCGGGTTCCCATGCTCCTCGGCTTGGGCGTACAGCTTCTTCGCTCGTTCCCGGATGACTTCAGTGACCGTGGTGTACTCCAGGTCTCTGACGATGTCTGCGGTTCTCACGTACCATGGGGCGTCAACTACCGTCCTGAGGGCGATGTTCTCCACTGCCTGGATTCTCTTCATGTAGAACTTCGCCTGGTAGCCCCACGCTACCGAGGCGTACGTCAGCTGCGGCCTGATGAGGGTCTTGATAAGCGTGAGCTTGTTCCTCAAGTTAAGTCGGCTCCCATTTCCCGTGATTGGGTAGATGAGGGCTCTCGTACGTCGGGCCTTGGCTGTGATGGCGTCCGTGTTTTGTCTCCATGTTAGGCTTCTGTCCATGACCACGCCAAGGTATTTGACGGTGTCGTGCCATTGGATGTCCTCGCCGTTCATGGAGACGTGTCCTGTGGGAATTTCTTTCCGCACTCGTCTGAAGAGGATGGCTTGGCTCTTGTCGGCGTTGACTGCGACTTTCCACTTCGTGCACCATTCTTCCAGGAGTGTGGCCGCTTCCTGGAGTTTTCTGGTTGCGTCTCTGGCCTTCCAGGATCTGGCAATCAGGGCGGTGTCGTCTGCATACAGGGCTAGGGCTGTATGGTCGGTCCGGGGGAGGTCCGAGGTATAGATGGCGAACAGGTGCGGTGACAGCACCGATCCCTGTGGAACTCCCGCTTCCACGGTCCTGTAGGTGGAGAGTTGGTCCGAGATTTTCACCCTTAGCTGTCTGCAGTGTAGGTAGGATCTCACTAGTTTGACGAGTTCGATGGGGTAACCCATACTCATCATTTTAGCTAAGAGACCGTCGTGCCAGACCGTGTCGAATGCTTTGGCGACGTCTAGGAACAGCGCCGCGGTGACTTGACGCTGGTTGAACCCCTTGGTGATCTCCTCGGTGAGGCGAAGCACTTGGAGTTCCGTGGAATGTCCTGTTCGGTATGCGAACTGTTCATCCGGGATGATGTTCAGCTCTTCTGTCTTCTCTGTTAGCCTCTTCAAGATGACCCGTTCTGCAACCTTGCTCATGGCTGGGAGGAGGCTGATGGGCCTGTAAGAAGACGGGAAAATTAGTTCCTTCCCTGGTTTAGGGATCATAATGACGTCGGCCTTTTTCCACCTGGCTGGAAAGTGCCGTAACCTTAACATCGCGTTTACGATGTTGACTAGCGCCGCTACTCCTTTCCTGGGCAGCTTTTTGAGAGCGAATTTGCTCCAGCTGAGACTCGAACTTAGGAGTTGGACAGCAGCTACCCGTATTGCCACTCACATAATCCCGTCTAGTCCACTGTTTCTGTGAACGATCCATGCTTAGATGTCTGAGGGACGTTTTGTTACTCTTTTTAAGTTGTCTAATATAATGTTCACCTGATGAGTTCGACGTGACTTATTCAGACGTAAAATATAAAATTTATACTTTCGATTTTTGCTTAACTGCTTGCACATATTGTATTAATTTTAACCTCCCTGTACTGTCTAATTTTAATATCTGACACTTCTTAATTAACCTGAATGAGAAGTTTGTTAGTATGGACTCAGTAAGACACATTGAAAGAGGATAGGATTTAGATAAATTTGTACATTAGTCTTTTGGATACATTTTTGTTAGTTACAGTTTTGGGTATATGGGTATAAGGTTAACAAGAATATAAAATTAACCAAAGTGTCTGCCCATACCACACGTGGTGAGGATTAGGAAGAAGCGGACAATGCAGTCTCCAATTACCATCCAATGTTTACTTTAAGCAATCTACTGTTTCCAAAAAATTCAACTAAAAATTTAATTTTTACAACTTTGTGGGCTATTTAGCTTGCCTTTATTCGTATTCGGTCACGCCCGTGGAACAGATTTTTATGATAGGTTTCAAAAATGAAATTTTTATTGTAGTTCCGAAAATAAATGTTTTGTTACAAATTCGAAAAACTTTTAGAGTACATCCATAAAATATCTTCCGACGGCATTTTCACGTTCTGCACGCGGTTCATGTAAAATAGTCAGATTTTGCTACAGTTTCCAAAAATTTCTTTCGAAGGAGATATTTGCACACTTCAAGTATTATGACTTTGAATATGTTTAGGTAGCTTCTTTGACATTCCAAACTCGGTAACATATTAAGAACATCATTGAATATCCATACCCTAGCCAGGATTCAAACCCGGGACCTCTTGATCGCAAGACTAACACTTTTTGGCTCTGATATCATTTAAGTAACCAGAGAATATCGATAAAAGTAAAATTAAAAAAAATACTTCCCTTTTTGATGATTTGTTTATGCAGATAGATTTGGAGCATTTGTAAATCAACATAATAAAATAGAAGCTCGCTCGACTACATTTATATACCTTATTAATATTCCTTTTCTTACAGAATTATTGAAGGGATGATTTTTTTTAATCGGATGCTTTTGGCCAAATTATATTTTAAATACTACTGGGTATTATTTTCCATCTACAGGTTTGTCACCAAGTTTTATTGCAGAATTATTAGTTTATTAACAATAGCGACATTTAAATAATGTAATACCAAATAAAAAGTTCCACTGTAGAAACAGAATTCTCGTTGTCTAGGTAATTTAATGTTTGTTTGATGTAGGCGATGCAATCGACTATTACAATAATAATACATTTAAACCTATTTATCGATCAATGCATATATATATATAATTAAAAAATGTAGGCAAATTATTTATTACCATGCTTCAGAAAGAGACGCTTTATGCCGCCCTTCTGTTGTAAAACAGAGAACAACTATGAGCAGATCTCCAAGTTGTGTAGGTCACGTCCAGATGAGGCACCTCCTTAACAGTATAAGTTTACCAACCTTTGTCTTATAGACTAAGAGCTGGCGGCCGCGGAGGAACTATGACATTACCTCCGGCTGAAATTTTGTGAAGTGGTTGGGGGGACCACGAGGAAGTGCCATCTGCAAGGATTTTGCTCAAAACCCCTGCAAAGGACACATGCTTAAAATTGTCTCTACGATAATATGTAAAACGTCAGACAGAGGTAATGAAAATAATTTTTCGAAAAAAAAAATATACGTTCCATGTGGGTCGGAAATTTGCGTACATTGTAGGGGGACTTCGCAGCGGTATTTTCGTCTGACGATTTTAAAATGTGCTTAAAATGGTCTCTGTTGCAATATGTTAAAACGTCAGACGGAGGTAAGAAAAAAAAAATTTTGAAAAAATAATGACAACTTTGAGGGCGTCTGACACCCCGTTGGCAGCGATCGAGACGTCTGACGATTTACATACGTTATCTGTGACTTTTAAACAGGTAATGTGCAAATTTTCAGCCGGAGGTATGATCATTTTTTGAGCAAGGATATTATCATTTTTGAGTCGTCTGACGTGTCCTTTGCAAGGGTTTTGTGCAAAATCCTTGCAGATGGCACTTCCTCATGGTCCCCCCAATCACTTCACAAAATTCCAGCCGGAGGTAATGTCGTAGTACCTCCGCGGCCGCCAGCTCTTAGTCTATTAGGTGTCATGTAGATAATTTATTCTGTTTGTCTTCATTAAGAAAGTGAGAATTTGCCGTTGTTTTATCAAACAAGGATTCATATGTTGAGGCATCGATATTGGGTGAAATATACAATACAAACACAAGCCATAGATTAAGTTTTACTCTAATAATGTCAACATCTGGAAATAAATAACAAATTTCACAGAGATCTAGCATGACAGCAGAATGTGATTTTTTAAGTCAGTAGAATGTTCATATTTATTTCTCTGTTCACTTCTGTTTATATCTGTCATTACGATTTTTTCTAAAAATGGAATAGATATTCATTTGGAAAAGTTCAGCAATTATTGACTCTTCAGCATTAGTGCAGGCAATCTTGATTCAAAAAATTGGAAAAAGAAACTGTCCTAGACGGGCTAGTATTTTTACCACATGTTCATGGCATCAATACAGTCAAGTTTGGTAGAACCAACACGGGTGGGAACATATTTTTTAAACATTTTTTATTGCGAATCAAAGTTTCTTTATTCTAATGGTCGGATCAAAAAATTGCAAGAACTGTAACTTGCTTACAATAAAATATCAAGGAAAATTAGTAGTCCAAGAAACCAGACAGATTCTCAGTTATTGTTTAAATAAATAAAATATTGGAGACTTTTCGACTATAAACAAATTGAACCAGAACATGCTAGATATAATTTAGTATAGATGGTGAGCTAGACAGTGTGTCTATCAACCGGAAAAGGAAAGAGACGGAAATTTAGTCCAACCGGCAAAAAAGTGAGACGGGACCTTCGAAAGGTAACAGAGAACTGCAAGTGGTATATGATAGTTCGTAAAAAACGTAGTTATGATGAGTATTTTAACAGAAAAATATAATATACTTTTACTGAGAAGTCATATCAGAAATTGTTTTTTTACAGTGTATGATTGTGAGCAAAAAAAATAGGACAAGTCTTATAACGGTATTTTGCTAAAATCTAGTTATGTACATCTAACTTTAATTTTTGTGACATTGTCAGTTAGTTGCCCTAATTTATTGCAAGTGTGCAAAAAACTAATATGCCTCATATAAGCGATTTAGATAAATCTGGAGTTATTGCTAAAGCAGAAGATGGATGGTCAATGAGACAAATTGCACTGCGTTATAATATTGACAAAAATTCGGTGTGTAACATTTTAAGAAAGTGGAGAATAAACCATACGATTAGTAGAAATCCTGGATCGGGGTGACGAAGGATATCAATTCAACAACAAGATTTGCAATTGGTAAATGCTTTAGTATAAAATACATTTTACTCAGTTAATTAGGCTGCTGAAGAAACGAATTTTTCTGGATCGAGTAGTACTAGTCGCCGGCGAGTAAGAGAATCGGAGCTACGCTGTCATGCAGCAGCACAGAAATACTTACTTAAAGCTGAACATAAAGAAGCTCGAGTAGGATTTGCGCTTGAATTTTTAGCGCGTGTCAATTTTTGGAACAATGTAATCTTTACAGATGAAAAAAATGTCTAGTCAACACACAGCGGTCGTATTCGTGTTTACCGCCCTCCGAATACTCAATTCGATGAGAAATATTATATATCTAACGATGATAAAAGTGGTAAATTTTCCGTCAATATGTGGGCTTGGATATCGGCACGTGGTCTTGGTGTTTTGTGGCATATTGAGGAACTATTTAATAGTGAAACGTATATTAGGATTTTAGACAATATTATGATCCCTTCTGTGTCACAATTATTTTCTAATAATGAGTTCATATTTCAGCAAGACAATTGTTCCGTTCATACTGCTCATACCGTAACTAACTGGTTTCAAAATAACAACATCAATGTTCTTAACTGGCCCAGTTATAGTCCAGATCTTAACACTGTGGAAGAAGTATGGGAACTACTCTTAAGAAGTATCCAAAATCGAAATGTGATACCACGGAATGCCAACGAATTACTGGAAATAGTAAATAATGCATGGAAAAATATTATTACTAATGATTATTGCATAAGGTTATTTAATTCTATGCCAAACCGACTTATAGAACTTATAAATAGAAATGGTGCAATAGC
This sequence comes from Leptura quadrifasciata, assembly GCA_963675555.1. Lineage (NCBI taxonomy): Eukaryota > Metazoa > Arthropoda > Insecta > Coleoptera > Cerambycidae > Leptura > Leptura quadrifasciata. Next base: position 144,923,439 of record OY776674.1, on the reverse strand, counting down.
GAAATATTATTAGTTAGTTTCTTGTTAAGTAGGATATCCTTTGTCCTTTGATCCAGGATTTCTACTAATCGTACGGTTTATTCTCCACTTTCTAAAAATGTTACACACCAAATTATTATTAATGTTATAACGCAGTGCAATTTGTCTCATTAACCATCCATCATTTACTATAGCAATAACTACAGCATTAAAATAAAAAATAAATTAAAAGTAATATCTGTTTTACTTCGGCTACTCATTACATATTCAAATAGAGGAAGATTTACATTAGAAAAAAAAAGTTGTCCTATTTTTTCTGCCCACGACAGTACAAGTACTGCAGAGTTCACTTGTCAATTGGTTTTCCAAAATTTTGAAAAATTATGAAAATTTGATTTATATAGTTATATAAATTAGTTTCTACCGTTTTCTTTAAACTAAATAAAAATTATCAATATTGATTTATGTTAGAGAGAATTTTTTGAAATTCAAACTTATCATTGACTTTCTAAAACTTATGCACACTGCGAAAATTCATGCACATTCTTGCATATGTTGTTTTAGTGAAAGAACATATTAATTTTTGTAAATATCAGAGATTGATAATAATATTATTATTTTTCTGATATAAATAAAAATTTTTCAACTGAAATTATCGAAGAAATATTTAGAAACGTAATTTTTTTTATTATATTATTATTTTAATTTTTTTTTGCCAGGAAAATTAAAAAAAAAACGGAAAACCCGAGAAAAGGTAGGACGTTTTAAAGTCCACATTTGGTACATTCTGACTTACCAGAACTGCCACATCAAGTTTGGACACAAAATATGATTTTTTCATTTGTTATAAATCGAAAGATTTTACGTCAAAAATAATAATTTATATTAAAGCTTTTCTGGTGAATAAAAAGTATATTCAAAAACAACTATTTAAAAAAATATATTTTATACTATATATACCATATATTGATAATTTAGCATTTCTTCCAGTTGTTAATAAATAATCATACATGTCGACTAAAATTTTACGTCTAGTAAGTGACCTAAGTTTACCTTTATAAAAATTATTTTTTTAAGATAAAAGTAACGCATAGTTTACACAATGTTAATATTGGAAGACATTCTGCTGAGGATTCAGTTCCCACACTCTCCAGCGTGGAATTGGCGCCGATACCTAAAAGTAGTTTTTACCAAATGATTTCCTATCACGCGACTTTTAAACATTCATTACATAAAAGCGGTGATTGATGAGGAATCGCAATGTACCGTGTTGCAATAAGAGAAGACGGTTTTTCTGCGGTTTATTTTTTGACATGTCGCCGAACCGCTTTGATGTTTCCCAAAATTGCGTTTGGTCCCTTAGTAACAAGATTATGTTAAATTTAAATTTAAAATTCAATTGTTTATTAACTAATGGCAAGAGCGCTATCGATGTCTTCATTTGTAATAAAGAAGATATATGCATTTTAAATATGCTTAAATTTATTATTTTTCCAGAATATATACTATATAAATTGATAATATAATAAAAGAAACTCATAGAAAAATTTCATTTCATAATTATTCGCCATTAAAGTTTAAACTGTAAACCACGAATCACGCGACTGAAAACGCCGTGATATTGCTCTGATGGCGTAATAACTAACGTAGGAATACTTAATCTTGTTATTGACTATTGGTTAATGTGGCGGATAATGATTTCATAACATGCTTAATGTATTAATCTATAGCTACAGTATTCCTCTTAGATATTTCAACCGTAATGGCGTGACGTCACCGGTCACGAATGACGTCACTCGGCAGGGACAGAGCATTTTAATGGTTTTAAATTTTCAGCAAAAATAAAAAAAAAATTCACTTTCAATTTTAACAAGTAAAGAAAAGAAAAAATAGTAGGAAGCATATTTTTTTATGGTATACCAATCTGTGATATAAAAAAGTCATGCAACTTCCTCATTATCGTGATTTTTTTTTAATGATCACCTTTTAATGTACTTTTAAACACACCAGAATAACAGATGTTGTAAATAATTATTTGTAGTTGGAAAATCCTTTTGTTTTAAAGACTTTTTAAAAACGATATAATTTAAATTAATATTTTCTTATTAGAGTCATGATTAATATCATTCGGGAACCTTCAGTTTATTGAAATTAATATCAATTTTGCAGCAAATGGAATAATTTTATGGCATATTGAAAATCGCGCGCACTTTGTATGATTGTACCCATGATGCGCATACTTTGCTTTTATTACAATTATTTTTTACTTTCTAATACGACTTTAAGAAAATCACGTTAAAAAAATTGTTTTTCCTACTTTTTAGTCAGATTTTAATTATTATACATATAGAACCAATTTACATAAATTCATTCATTGAAACTGGGTTCCGAGGTATAAACCTAACACCATTCCATTGTTTCACCGGAACTATAATATCGTACCATTCATTTGTGTGGGAAAAAATGAACGTAGAAGTCTCTGACGAGGCGAAAAACCTTTTGTATTCCACGTTTTGCCGGAGTTGCCGGTTGGATACTACATTTAATCAATTTTCATCCTCGCGCCCCTTCGTACGGATATTTACAAAAATAACTGTGGAATACTGTATTGTCATCTGATCTTAGTAACTGTGTAATATTTCATCAATTGATTATAACAGGAAGTGTGTTAAATAAAGGATGCAGGATTTGAAGACAAGCATTGTGCATGACTACATTGTGAGTTAAAGAAAAGCAAGTAATAAGTAATTCATCCTGAATTTACATAACATTGGAACACATAATTAAGTGACAGAGAAGATAAATGACAGAGTAGAATGAAAAAATAAAAAAATAAAAAAACTAAATCCCTTAACGGAGTGGAATATTAACGAAAAAATTACGATGCACGTTATTACAAAATAAAGTAGAGTAAAATGTATGTTTATTATTTTTTTAAATTTTATCGATTTATTTAGATTAGCGTGCTGGTGCAGTTTAGCATTAGCTATACCACTACTTAGCACATACACACAGATAAATGAACAACGACCATTCCCTGCGACATTGCCATCTATAGCGACTAACCTCGTTGCCTCTTACACAGCCCCGTCTAGTCTACTGTTACAAATTCTGTAATATATTAAACGCCACTATTATTATTATTATTATTAGCCTTTACTCGAGTCCGAGTATAAAAAAAAATGTTACAGTCGATAAATTGTGTACAATAAAAAACAAGTAAAAGGTGTAGTCTATTGTAATTCCCATTCATCTACGGTGCACACGACTATGGCTATAGAGGCCAATTCGGGAGAGCACATGTTGACCGCAGTCAGGACAAACATAGACCTGGTTAGGTCTTGGATTCGGCCTTCTTGCAGCAACATTTCCTTGATAACTGGCCACAACCCCTCGCCATTCGGTTCTGTCCGCTGCAAGTTGTTCCCATTGCTCGTCTGCAATACCGCAGGATTTTAGATTTTCATGGAGAACGTCTTTGAACCTCTTTCGTTGACCGCCACGCCTTCTTCTACCGCTTAGCAATTCACCATAAAATGTATTTAGGAAGGCGGTTATCATGCATACGATGAACGTGACCTGCCCATCTTAGGCGTGCTCTTGAAATAATCACCTCAATTGGAAGGCTATTTGCCCTCCTGAGTACTTCCACATTTGATATGTGATGGAACCAACGGATTTTCATCATACTTCTGAGGTGTCTTTGCTGAAAACGTTCTAATTCTTTCACATAACGACGGTAAGTGATCCAGCTTTCACATCCATATAGCAGTGTTGGAATGACAACTGCTCTGTAGACAGCCATTTTCGTTGACAAAGCAAGGTGGTGGTTGTCAAATACTCTCTCTCTAAGTCCCCAGAGTGCTCTAGATGCAGCGTTAATTCGATTGCGAACCTCGCTGTCCATGTTTGCTTTGCCATTAACAACGTTGCCTAAATAATTGAACTGATCCACAACTTCAAGAGAATTTCCGTTAAGTGTAATGTCTATTTGGTTCATTTGATGAGGAGTTGACATAATCTTAGTCTTTCCAATGTTGATTTTAAGTCCCAAGGAATCATAGCTCTGGGCATACACATCTAAAAGTTCTTGAAGCTCTTCCGGCATAGAGGCTAAAAGTGCACAGTCATCCGCATACTGGAGATCACAAATGAATCGTGTGCGTGTCATCGTGAAAGCTCTAAAGCGCCCTATGTTAAAGAGACCGCCATCAGAACGGTATCCGAGACCTATTCTCTGACTGTCAGTTTATTGTCAACAATAATTGTTAGAGCAGTGGTAAACAAATTAAAAAGTAGGGGTGCCAGGACACATCCCTGCCTAACTCCAGTGAGGGTTTGGAAAGGTTCGGTTGCCTCATTATTATACATAACCTGGGCGTTGTTGTTTGTATGTAGACTGTGACACACTTCCACAAATTTTCTAGGGATACCTAAGCGGAGCATAATTTTCCAGAGCACTTCCCTGTCCACCGAGTCAAACGCCTTGGTTAAATTAATGAAGGCCATGTGAATTTCTCCTTGATGTTCGAGTGCTTTTTCTTGAAGCTGTTTAAGTGTGGAGATTAGATCCGATGTGCCTCGGTTTGGTCTAAAGCCACTCTGTGTTTCAGGAAGTAACTTTTCCATAACAGGTGTTAGCCTATTTGCCATCGCTTTAGTGAGTATCTTCCCTCCAACAGCCAGGAGAGCTATACCCCTGTAATTTCCACAGTCCGCGCTTCCTTTGTTTTTGAAGAGGTTGATTAAAAGTGTATCACGAAACTCCTGCGGAGCTTGACCACTTTCCCACACGACATCAAACAGTTTTTTGAGGTAGGGTATGAGCTCTGACGACACAGCTTTAAAGATCTCAGCTGGGAGTGAGTCGGCGCCGGGAGATTTGTTATTTTTTAGCTGCCCAATGGCGGTTAAGATCTCTTCCGTTGTTAGTGGTTTATCTAAGTCTTCGAAGGTGTCATATTGAGGGATAAGATTTATAATATCGTGATCGGCTTGACTTTGCTGGTTAAGAATGTTAGAGTAGTTTTCTTTCCATCGGGCTCTTATTTCGTGGTCTTCTTTGAGGAGATTTCCATTTAAATCTTTAATAGGGCACATATTTTTCCGACTGGGGCCGTACACTGCTTTTACTCCTTGAAAGAAATTCCTGTAGTCGTGTGAATCGGCGTACCTTTGAATTTCTCTGGCATTGCTTGCCCACCACTCGTTCTTTATTCTTCTGATTTCGCGTTGCGTTTCATACTTAGATTGGGTAAAAGCTTCTGCTTTTGATGAGTCGTTGGGGTGGTTGATAGCGTAGCCACTAAACATCCACATCCTAGCTAGCACTAGAACCTGGGACTTCTTGACCTCAAGCCTAACGTGTAAGGAAACATTGATCCACTAAGCCGGCGTAATTTATTTATATTTTTTAAGTAACGTTTAATTAACCTTTTCTTGTATTTTTTTAAACTTTATAAAAGTTAATCTCTTCAATTTTGTTTATTATTTGTCTCTTTCATTCACTAAAATATGTATATACATAAAATGCTTGAGAGATCCAGCTTATTTAACATATTTCTCATTTATTTCAGTTTTAACGTTAGACAAAATATACAAACATGGATCTGAATATTCTCCTGTTTTCACAAAACGCAGTTCTGAAATTACAAACGATTCTTGTCGAATCATGTCTAGAAATATAGTGATTATTGATTGAGCTGAATGAATGCTAAATATCTATTTGTATGCTGTGCTGTGCGGACTTACGATCTTTGCAATTTCTTACATTGTTTTTATATTTACTTGATCTAATTTCTAGTGGTCTAGATGTCTCACCTACACAGATTTCTCTTAATCACCAACTGTGTATGTAACTTTTTAATATATGGTTGTTGAAAAGTGTTGCTTTCATTGATTTTACGGGGTATGAATTTTGAAAATAGTCTCCCACTTATCACAAATTCTGTAGGACGTAATATTTTGGCAACCGGTGGCTCTCTTGAATAAACGAATAAGTATCAACAAAAATGAATCCAATTATAAGACAATATTATATAAGCATATAATGGAGTCTGTGTTTCTGATCAGAGAATATAAATAATGTTTTAAACTTAATATACGACCTTCACTACACCTCTGGACAGACCAATGACTTCAGAATAGCATAGACAAAGCATCCTCTTGGTTTGTTGTGTATCATTTATTTGTTAACATTGCTTTAAAAATAAATACTGGTACTCAGCAGTCTATTGGCTAAGGGCACGTGGGTATATGCGCACGCAGTTCCTCTCAACACGTTTTGTTTACAATCCAGTTGCAGCGTTGGCCGCCATTAAAGTGTTTATGATAAACCGAAGTTAAACGTTGCAATTACAGTGGTTTTGTAGTGTTTTTGAAGACAGAATTAGTTATTGTGAATAAACAATGGGAAAATATTGTGTTGTATGTAGATGTCTCTTTAAAATTGGAGTAATCGATCTTTTCACAGGTAGGTGAAATTATCTCATAAGCGTAACCTCGGGTTGGAACTACAAATAAGCAAAATAGTAAATGTTCAGTATGAAAGTATAGAAAATGTGTTTATGTTTTAAAATTGAGTAATATAGTTAAATGGAAATAAAGTTGAAGGGCAAAATGAAAAGATATTATTTAATAGTGCACTATTATATTATTTATAGAATTCCAAGGAATATTAAACGCCGAAAAATATGGGTCTGTCGCATTTTGAAACATTTGGGAAATGTGTTGTTTGGATAGTGTTGTGTGCTTAGATCACTTTTCATCATATGATTTCACAAGTCCCAGTGGCCGAGTTGTTCTTAATTTGCAGTACCTGACTTACCAAGTTCATCTAAGGAAAATGTACAAGTTGGGTAAGTTATCATTTAAAAAAGTAGTACATGATGGGTATAATTATAACATGTTTTTATTTTTTGGGTTAGTAATGCAGTAAAAGGAAAAAACTGTATTAATCATTTTGTTTATGTGACATATATCTATACCAAATTATAAGTGTAAATTTAATATTTAAATATATCATTTAATAAAAAAGCAATGTTGTTCATATTACTTTGAAGTCAAACTAGAAGAGAAATTAATATATTAATAATTATACGAAATAATCACCCACTTTAACATATACGCCACTGGCAACGAGTTCCAACACATAAACAAAACTATCTCCATCCTTTTTTAATAATAGAATGTATGAGATAGTAGGGAAATACAACAACTCATGTGTTAATGTATAGGACATGCTTTGTCTATCCTATTCTGAAGTCATTGGAACAGACTATTCCTCATCAACTCCCAGATTCCAAACAATTTATCACCCAGATCTTATATCCTTTTACTCTTGAACGGCTACTTATCTATGCATAGGTACTCTTTCCAAAACTCTGCTACTTATGTTCTTATACTCCTTCGGTTATTTGTACCGCCGCACGTCGAAAAGTTGACCAAAATTTAAAAAATTAAGCATTTTTTCTGAGACTTTTAACTCCGGAAATAGTTATAGTGGTACCCCTATTATCTGAAATGGGTTAGGGCGACCCTATCTGGCTCAGGAATTCATTCCGTTTGTGAGCTTCGAGCGCGTCACTTTGACAGTTTTAGCGTCGAGAATAACAGCAAATATTCAAACGCCCCTTAGAAAGTATTCAAATAATATTTTTGTGATTTTTCAAAATGAATTCTCCTCTTGAAAGTAAGTAAAATGAAAATATGTAATTCGTCATTCATTTTACAATTATGTAAATCAGCAAATTAACAATAAAGTCACTCGTAATTTTGTTGGTTTCGTGATGAAAGGTAGCTATAAAAAAGCAATAAGTTATCTCGTTGTTAGCCGTTGCGCTTAAAACTAATTTTATATTGTTCATTGAACATTTATTTAACTATTTACAGATAAATGGCTGCGTCTACCTGCGACATTGCCTTTCGTGATACTTTTTGTGTGTTGATGCGAATATGTGCGTAAATCGGAATACAATGCATTCTGAATTTTTTGGGTGTTTCATAGCCGCAATTTTTTTTTAAACGTTTTCGGATTCTTAATCAGCGACCTCAAGAACCCCTATATGATAGCTTTCATTTGAATCCAATGAATATCGAAGATTTTTGGCAAATTTCATTTGGTGTTTCATAGCCGCCATTTTGTTTTTTAGCGTTTTCGGATTCTTAATCAGTGACCTCTAAAACCCCTATTTACCCATTTTCTAAAAAATCGACAAACTTCTTCGTATTATGGCCAGCTTTTCGGTGTTTTAGCCCACTGTACGCCGTCTCCAAATTATCTCCTCCTATACCTTCTCTTTATATATGCTCACTTGTTCGGCGTTTATGTATTAACTTTTTTTCAATTTGCTTTCCTTTGGTACTAGATATTATAACTTATGTTTGGTTTACTTCCTTCTGGTTATTTGGGGTTAGGATTTTCTTATCGTATCTCACTTCTCTTCTCTTCAGATGAATAATTTGAAACTTCTATTTCATTTGTTGCTTCTTGAATTTTCTTGGATTATGCTTTCTAATTAAATTTCCGTGCACTTGTAAGCTGAAAAATTTCGAACTCTTCTAATATTTTCTTGTGTTATGTTTTCTTAATTAATTTCAATACACTTCGCATGCCGAATTTTTCCTAACTAATTTTCTAGAGAATTCTTTTTCCTCTTGTGCTAAATTCATAAACATATGAATGACTGATGGTCGAGAGGTGAGCGCACTTGCCTCTCACCCAAAAGTTCCGGGTTCGATCCCCGGTCGTGGCAGTGGAAAATACTGTGAGAGGGATTTTTTCACTATACACGAATATTGGGTGTGTGTCCCTTGTCTCTAAATGTGTAGCCCCCTCCCACACAAGGCTCTTCTAGAGCCTGTCGGGATAAAGGGGGTCGTCATTACCTGTGGTGTATTTATTTATTTATTTAAATTCTTGTTAATTGGATGGAATCTGCGCTAGGTTCTTGATGAACCATATTCAATAGGAATAGAATAATTATAAATATTCAAAAGAATAGTTACAATACGTACTTGGTTTATTGTTTCATTAGTTTTGTTCAGATTTCTCTGACATATGTTTCGGCCTTGCGACCATTATCAAAGTGTCTTAAAAACTCTTTTTTTAAGTTTAAGTTAAGTTTTAAGAGGTATTGATCATGATAGGTTAGCGCTATTGCTGTTGTCCCTTTTTTCGAATTGATATATGACCAGAAGGATCCATTATAGTATTTTAAATATTATTTTGATATTCTTTCATGGAACTCTCTGTATCCCGTTTTATAGGCAATCTAAATTTTTTTTATTCGCGAAGAGCATCAGTATCCCCGTTTGCATATATTTCTTCAACTGTCTAGATTTCTCTTTAATATTACGAATTATCACATTGCTGTACCAGAGCGAGTACTTACTGAGGCGAGGTGTTTTCGGTACACACGAATCTAAAATCCATACAATATTTCATAAAATTTTTCACATGCAGCATTGGTGTCGTTGGTGTTCATAATAATACCAATCTAAAGTACTAATTTTTACGTACAGAGTGTGAAAGTCAGCTTTGCGAAAGTTGTTCCTTGGTACACTATTAGTCAAAGCTTTTTTGCTAAAGTTATTGTTAGTTATAATAAGGTATATACTCAAGGCTGGATGGTAAGTGTCTTCTATGAACAAGATATCGAGGGCTTTTTCAACACAAAAGGACGTGCTTGAGATAACGAGATATAGTAATCTGTTATAGGAGTTTACTGCGGTGTTATATTGTTTAAAGTCGAAATAAGTGTAGCAGTACGTCCATCAATGTTATTCAATTGTATAAACTCCTTATAGTGAGGTATATTGAAATCCTCAAAAAACATAAATCATAATAATTTAAATAATTAAGGGTTTCGAAAGTTTCAAAAAATTTACTATAATAGTTTATGCCTAGTGCGGGGGACACATAGGTGTACAAACAAAAGAATACTACAATAATTATTACAATTTTTTTTTTGTGAAAATAGTTTTATGGCTAATTTTTGTTAGCGCGAATTGGAGATATCTCATTCCCTTATTCCCTTACTGAAATCTTGGTAAAGCTAATCATCTAAAAAATCATTTATCATAATAAGCTATTTACATTGACCAACATGTCACCAGAATAAATTTGAATATCACTCAATCTTTCAAATAAATTGCACCTTTTATAAAAAAAATATTGATACCTTTGTGATAGACAAATTAACGTTATTTAATAAAAATGTTATCATATTTTAGCATGGTGCATTAATTGAACTAATGTGGATGTTAAATTGATATATTTAAGTAATCCATGAAATGCGGGAGTTAACCATAATATGATGCACGAAGTACATAATATATATAAGTTGTACTTCGTGGTATGCTGTAAGTAGCCTTCCTTCGATATCTTAAATTCGTGTTTGTATTTAAATTATTGTAAGATTCTGGTTTGCTTTCGTGCATTGTCCATCTGTTATGAGTTGTGAGATTTATTACAGACATTAGTATCCATGATTACTACTGTGGTAGGTCTTTATATACTTCAAATAAGTAAACTGCTACTTTTTAATGCTTCCTTGTAAAATGGTTTGCTTTTATAGTGCCTTTAAGGAATAACTTTGCACATAAGTTTCCGTATCCTCTCTTTCTTTCTGGTATTGTCCTTGATTGGGATATTCGTATTTTTTATAATTATATTTGAGGTTACTCACTGATGGCTTTATTCTAGGTCCCTTTGATATTACGAATTTGTTTGTAGTAAATTTTCTAAATTCCTTTATTGTTTTTTAAGTTTAAACAAACTTGGGATTGTCCAATGAAAGTTTCTTAATATATCAATAGAGTAAATGTATATGACCAATTTTCATTCAGAGAGAATTTTCGGAGCATTGTCTTTTACTCAAAGTAGATTTTATTTAGGTTATAATAATATACAACATTTTATTAATGCTAATTTGTGGGATGCTATCATCTACAAAATAATTATTGATAGCGTTAAGGTATTTTAAGTTGGCAGGAATTTGCAGCTTATTACTGATTGTAACTTAAGTTCAATTTTTTAAAATTTCTATTTCTAGCTATTTCACTTTCTAGTGGGCACGGTTTATAGCATTTTATACTTGTATTTCTATTTTGTAAGCGAGATGTTATTTCTATATTCAGATATAACCTTATGTCCTTGTTTTCGCTTTAATGACGAAGGGGCATGCTTATTAAAAAGATTTTGTAAGCTTGTTGTCAAATGGTTTCCTTTAATATAACTATTATTCATGTGAAACATATTTTGAAGGGGAAAATCTAGCAAATCGAGATTTTGTATTCATCGAAACATTTAAATTCTCTGTAAGTAATATAAGTTGGATTAAATTTAAAGAATTTCTTTATTATTTTACACCAAGACAATTCATGGTCAAATATATCTATTTAATGAGAGAGATTTCAGATCATTGCATTATATAACATTGAGTAGTGATAAATTATTAGGAGCTATTGACGATCTGATGGAAGTCGATTCAAATATTGATGCAAAATGCACATCGAGTTGCACATAGGTCTATGTTTAGTAAATCAATATTTATATTTCATCTTCGTTTATAACAGTGTGATACTCGATGATCTACACAGTTTACAATGCGTACACAGTTTTCTTCGATAAAGGCTTCCTTTTACTATCTTTTACTATCTGTAACCGGAAGAGTACTAGACTATTTTATGCTAACCAGAATGACGCTAAAACTATGATAAGTCTTATTGAAGATCTATGTGCTTTGTGTCAGTGAATGAATGAATGAAGGCGACAAATTCATACTTGTTCGTAGTTTCTGAGATGCGAAAGAAATAGTCAAAGGGCTTTACTGTGCTCATGCCAACGTCAAAGAGTAAGTGAAATCAGTTAACAATCAAAGAATTAAACCAACCATATTTTGTCACAAAAATTCGCTGGATCGCGGAGTACTCCATGGAAAAATTAAACAAACATACCGATTACTACGTCACGTAATCGATAACAAATTGTTTTTGAAAGTTGGATTGTATTTTTAAAATGCAGAATTTTGCACAATCAATTTGGAAAGGTGGCACGATCGAACACTCAGCTTTCTGAAAATTTTGTAACAATAAGGAAGCATCAAATGGAATCTAATGTTTCAAAATGTCTCATCCAAAGACATTTTTGGCTTTCCTGAGATGACGTAGGACCTAAAAACCTTATTTACGGATCCCTACCAACTCTCATAACAAGTTTCGTATTTGACCGAATTAATGAACGATAATAGGTCTATCATTTTGTAATTTCTGAAAGAGCAGGCAAATATTTCAAATGTTAAAGTACAGTCCAGACACATTAGTGGGAAAACATAGATGTTTCAATGTTTGTAGATATCAAATAGTAAGGGTATTACAGGAACAGATGTGGTTGTGAATGTATTAATGGTCGAAGAATAGTTGGGTGCTGTTCCTATATAGCAGCCTTTATTAATTATTTTTCACATATGAGATAGTTGTCGAACATTGTAAGATCTGTTTACGCAAAACAGTATGAATCTCGTGATAAAGGAAGACGGGTATCAAGATTGAATGTAAATATTATTAGAAACAGGCTTATTGTTCAAATGTTATTTACTCAAGTGGGTCATAAGCTAAAAATTAAGTTGGCCTCTCATTCTTATGCAATTATAAACATATTAGGGACCAATGTATATCTTTTATTATTTTGACAATTAAGCAATTCTTTAACAGCATCCTAAATATGTGCTATTACACTAGATATGAATATGCTACAGGAAAATATGGCAATGTTAATAAATATATATAAAAAAAAAACGTTACAATTTTTCTAGGTGTACATTTTTATATTGTCATATTACCCTGTACAATGTATTTTTTAACCATCAAAATCGGTTCAGTAAATTTTGTGAAAATCGATTTTTTTTTCGAAATTTCTTTATATAACTCTGATAATTTTTTTGACAGCTGTCACTTAAGGTAAATGTATTTTATAATACGAGGGTAGGTCAACCAGCTTATCGGCTACGACCTTTATATGACACACTAGATTCAATCAGCTAGAACCAATTATCCTTGAATTATTATAAAATTCCGATAGAATTCGAAATTAGGCAAGCATATCAGTATGCTACTAACACATTGTAAAACTCTATAATTATTATAAATACTATAATAAATTATAATCACTACTATATATTTTTATAGGAGTATGTGGCATGTGGCAATTTATTTTCTTTGAAAAGTCTGTGTTAAAATTACACTTTAGCAGGAAATGTTCACTGCATGTACCTTCTTAATTATTATAGAATCCATAATAGGTTAAAATTTATTTTATGTTCCATTAATATTACGCCCTAGGGCACAACAAAACCTCCGTATAGGTTTGTTTCCATGCTATGACAGAAGAAGTCAATGTTGTTGGAGTCTCCTGTCAGTTCTGTCACGCTGTAAAAAGTCAGACAAATTCATATTTAATATAATAACATATGATGTTAAATAACGAGTCCACAGTTTTTCATTTGTTTGTGTTTTACGGTGTGGTGTACTACATACATAAATTATAATTAAATATCAAACGAATTGTCCGTGTCGGCATCGATATTTACATTGTGAGGTCTATTACTGTGGCGGCTACACTTGTCTGTCTTAATGGTGACTTGATGATGAAGATGAATGAATGAAGATTTGTTACATTAACGTGTACGCCTAGCCTAGTCAATCATGAGCTTCTGTTGATGTACTTGAGCTTATACAAGGTGGATTTTATACAGAATCAATGTCTATGTCGGTACCGTGTAAATAAACGGTGAAGGAACTCGTTTTCAGCGGTTATTTTCTTAGTTTATCTTCACCCGAAGGGGCATAAGAAGAAAATAGGGAAAAATGAGAGAGCTTTTTTACTCTCAGATTTTTTCTTGGAAAAGTGAGGGTTTTGAGGTCAGAAAATATATGTCACACACGAAACCACCAGCAACACACAGCGTTTTGAAATATAGATATATGTATATAGGACCTCGCTTCGCTCGGGTAACAAACTTCCGCTCGCGTAGAATATGCTTCATTCCAAACTTATTACAGAATATATTATTACTGTTCAATTAAGGGACAACATAAGCAATAATAGCAAATTTTAAAAACTTTGTTATCATTTTATTCTTTAACGATTGCATGTCAAACCATGAGAGAAATATAACATTAGAATATCCTTGTTCTGGATATTAACTATCCGCTTTGGAGGCTAAATACTTCATAAACCTTCGCTGAATCTTTCCAGGAAACATTGCAAATTGGTTTCCAAATTATTCCTCGGTACTCAATTTTTGATTGAACGAATGAGAAATACAGTGCCTTTTTTACATTTTCTTATTATAAAACCCAGAAGTATTGCTACTGAGTTATTTTACTAGTACGCTCAACAATGTCTATTATAAAGCAAAATAATGTACGCAAGTCTTTGATTATTTGAACACTTGAAAATGCCTTATTATTGCTTGTATATGGAAATTCAGCTCTACTTACTTTACGTGTATATCTCACTAGTTTAGAGTTTGCAAGGTTCACTTTCAGTTTGTTAGAGGTTAGATTCAATTCTAAAAACCTATTGTCAAGCTACACTAAAGCTAATTGTCCATATTGTTAATTTTACAAAATAATAGAAAAAAAGAGTTCCTCACGATCTAAACTATCGCATAAGCCATTCATAAATATGATAATTGAAAATGATACCTAGTTGAATCCTTGACAAGAAGAGTGTTTGATTTAAAATCATTGTAATACACGTATTGCAATGGATTCTGCAATTCATCAAGTAGAAAATAGAGAAATTTAATGAATTACCAAAACCAATGCGATTTAACTTATCAATTAATAATTTATAATCTGTATGGTCAAAGGGTTAAAATCTTTTGAGATATCAGTATACACTACTGCAACTTGACCTCTGTTATTCATTGAATCTGAGATAACCCCATAAAATCACGTTGACTAGTAGAAATTGAATTTTTAATAGAAGAGTAAGTTATATTGTATACTGATGCCTCAAATACCTTTACCAAGTTAGATTAAAAAACATTGAATAGAAGAAATAATTTATAACGAAATAATATTTGAGATGTGTACGGTCGTGAGCAAAAAGAAATAGGACAAGTCTTATAACGGTATTTTGCTAAAATCTATTTCTGTACATCTAACTTTAATTTTTGTGACATTGTCAGTTAATTGTCATAATTTACAAGTGTACAAAAAAAATAATATGCCTCATATAAGCGATTTAATTAAATCTTGAGTTATTGCTAAAGCAGAAGATGGATGGTCAATGAGACAAATTGCACTGCGTTATAATATTGACAAAAATTCCGTGTGTAACACTTTAAAAAAGTGGAGAATAAACGGTACGATTAGTAGAAATCCTGGATCAGGGCGACGAAGGATATCAACTCAACAACAAGATATGCAATTGGTAAATGCTTTAGTAGAAAATCCATTTTACTCACTTATTCAAGCTGCTAAAGAAAAGAATTTTCCTGGATCGACTAGTACTGGTCGCAGGCGAGTAAGACAATCGGACTTACGCTGTCATGCAGCAGCACAGAAATACTTACTTAAAGCTGAACATAAAGAAGCTCGAGTAAGATTTGCGCTTGAATTTTTAACGCATGATGTAAATTTTTGGAACAATGTAATCTTTATAGACGAAAAAACTTTCCAGTCAACACACAGCTGTCGTGTGTGTCACAACTATTTCCTAATAATGAGCTCATATTTCAACAAGACAATTGTCCCGTTCATACTGCACCTACCGTAACTAACTGGTTTCAAGATAACAACATCAATGTTCTTAACTGGCCCAGTAATAGTCCAGATCTTAACTCTGTGGAAGAAGTATGGGGACTATTAGTAAGAAGTACCCAAAAAGGAAATGCGAGACCACGAAATGCCGAAGAATTACTGGAAATAGTAAATAATGCATGGGAAAATATTATTACTAATTATTGTCTGAAAGTTATTAGTGGCATTCTATGAATATTCTTTCCTATTATTTGGGTTTTATACCACATATATTATTATCCTCTTTAAAACAAATCACCGAATCTACAAAATAATAGAATTATTGGAAAAAACCTCTGCGCCCGTGACGTTTACGCCAAAGGAAAAGTCAGAGGTTATGTTTTACAAATAATATAAATCGGAATAAACACAGAAATAATGTATTTTGCTGATGTTTCGGAAAGTAATCTCTTTCCGTTTTCAAAGCTATTTTTTGGAAGAACTCTTATTTTGCTGTGTGTGTCAAATACACAGCTTTAAGATTCTGTTTATGTTATTTCCATAGATACTTACTACTTACACAGAACATAGAACTGATGATATTTTCTTTTAGATAATGTTGAGTTCGTTAAGTTCTTCTTTTAACATTGGTAGCCAGGTTGTACAAATATCTACAGAACAATTCGATACGCACTTATCTTCATTTAATAAGATTATTGCTGATTCTTTAATTTTTCTTTTTTTGGTATCTGTTTCTTTTGTTAAAATTTTTGCCGAGTCCCAGTTTATTCTATGTCCGTTTTCCCAAGCATGTTCACAAATCTTTGATTTCTGAATTTCATTCTTTCTAATGTAATTCTTGTGCTCATCCAACCTCACACTGAAAGGTCTGGATGACTCACCCACATAACATTTATCACATTCGCACGGGATATTGTAAATACAGTTTTTTGAATTCTGCTCCCTGTTTATCGGTTTTGTTTTTGTTAAAATAGATCTTAAAGTGTTCCCCGTTTGAAATATCGCCCTAACATCAAATTTGTCACCTATACGGCGTAGCTTTTCCGATAGTCCGTATACATAAGGAATTATTGCTGTATAATGACGTTCAGGTTTTTGTCGTACCTGATTGTCCCTATTTTCAACATTTATGAAAACTCTAGCAACAAAGGCTTCATTTATCAAAGAGGTCCTAGTACAAAATCAATATCCTGTAGCCTTTGTTGATAGAGTTTTCATAAATGTTGAAAATAGGGACAATCAGGTACGACAAAAACCTGAACGTCATTATACAGCAATAATTCCTTATGTATACGAACTATCGGAAAAGCTACGCCGTATAGGTGACAAATTTGATGTTAGGACGATATTTCAAACGGGGAATACTTTAAGATCTATTTTAACAAAAACAAAACCGATAAACAGGGAACAGAATTGAAAAAACTGTATTTACAATATCCCGTGCGAATGTGATAAATGTTATGTGGGTGAGTCATCCAGACCTTTCAGTGTGATGTTGGATGAGCACAAGAATTACATTAGAAAGAATGAAATTCAGAAATCAAAGATTTGTGAACATGCTTGGGAAAACGGACATAGAATAAACTGGGACTCGGCAAAAATTTTAACAAAAGAAACATACCAAAAAAAGAAAAATTAAAGAATCAGCAATAATCTTATTAAATGAAGATAAGTGCGTATCGAATTGTTCTGTAGATATTTGTAAAACCTGGCTACCAGTGTTAAAAGAAGAACTTAACGAACTCAACATTATCTAAAAGAAAATATCATCAGTTCTACGTTCTGTGTAAGTGGTAAGTATCTATGAAACTAACATAAACAGAATCTTAAAGCTGTGTATTTGACATACACAGCAAAATAAGAGTTCTTCCAAAAAATAGCTTTGAAAACGGAAAGAGATTACTTTCCGGAACGTCAGCAAAATACATTATTTCTGTGTTTATTCCGATTTATATTATTTGCAAAACATAACCTCTGACTTTTCTTTTGGCGTAAACATCACGGGCGCAGAGGTTTTTTCCAATAATTCTATTATTTTGTAGGTTCGGTGATTTTTTTTAAAGAGGATAATAATATATGTGGTAGAAAACCCAAATAATAGGAAAGAATATGATTACTAATGATTATTGTATAAGGTTATTTAATTCTATGCCAAACAGACTTATAAAAGTTATAAATAGAAATGGTGCAATAACGAAATATTAATAGTTTCTTTTTAAGTAGGATATCCTTTGTCCTTTGATCCAGGATTTCTACTAATCGTACCGTTTATTCTCCACTTTCTTAAAATATTACACACCAAATTTTTGTTAACGTTATAACGCAGTGCAATTTGTCTCATTAACCATTCATCATTTACTATAGCAATAACTACAGCATTAAAATAAAAAATAAATTAAAAGTGATATCTGTTATATTTCGGCTACTCATTACATATTCAAATAGAGACAGATTTACATTAGAAAAACAAAGTTGTCCTATTTTTTTTGCTCATGGCAGTACTCTCGATAGAATTAGAAATAGATATCCGAAAAGTTCTCACCCCATTCAGGAGCGAAGTTCAATTTTTTTGAAAAAAATCACCCCTAACGGGGACTTAATGCTGGTTTCTCACTTTTATCTTGTAAACCGGCCGTTGAAAGAGAAAAAAGGATAGGAAATAAAAAAATTGTCGTTAAATTCTGTATAAAAAAATGTCCTATTGACGTTGTAGATTATCACCCCCTACTTCGCAGTAACAGCGTCCAAACTAAGAGGCAGTTTGGAGCGCATAAATCGGTCTTACATGAAGTTTGACAGCGAATATCTCAAAACCGGTTACTTTAACGAGAAAGATGCCCAAGAACGAATTTATAGAGCGGAATTTTCTCTATAACAGACATGTCTAGCGGGTTTTGACGTAAGTGATTTTTATTTATTTTTCCCTTTTTAAAAGCTTTTATTACACTTGCAATGTTTGTTTGTTAGTTAGTTTGTTTAGGTCAAATCTTGCAATCAAAATTTCGATTAGTACTAATTAAGCTACAGCTTTGAAATTTTGCCCATATGTATAACTCCGGTGACAATACACTTTAACATTTTGATATAAAAAAAAAACAAGATGGCGGCTTCAATATAGCGGACGAATTTATCGTTTATGACCGGATTCGACTAAAAATCGATATCTGCGGGTTTTCAGATTGCCAATTATGAATTATTGGTCAAAATTCATAAATTCAAAATGGCGGCACCAATATGGCGGACGATTTTTGTCATTATGGTCCAAATCGATCAAAATCTATATATGGGGGTTTTCCGGTTCGCCGATTACGAATTTTTAGTCAAAAATTTAGTTCAGGATGGCGACTTCAAGATGGCGGACCACTTTATCGTTTATGATCGGATTCGACTCAAAATCCATATCTGGGGGTTTTCGAGATCGCCAATTATGAATTATTGGTCAAAATTTAGAAATTCAAAATGGCGGTGCCGATATGGCGAACGGCTTTTGTCATTTGTGGCCCAAGTCGATTAAAATCGATATCTGGGGGTTTTCGGGGTGGCAGATTACAAATTTCTAGTCAAAAATTTAGTTCAAGATGACGAACGACTTTACCGTTTATGATCCGATTCGTCTCAAAATCGATATCTGGGGATTACAGCATATCAAAAGACTAAAAACTAAAAAATTAAATTATGTATGTCGTCCACCATTGAAATCGCCTCGTGTCAGTCGTCACACACCACTTGCAGACTGCAGTTTCGAGCTGTTGGCTCTCGACTGGCACGAGAGCTCCTTTAAGTAGGACCAGTCTTTCGGCTGGTGTTTGTTGCAATCGAAGCATTAGCGTTTTGATGGTAATATGCAATTATCACACTTAACGCGCCAGGCATGTAACTTGTAATTCAGCGCATATGCGGGGCATATAGCCCAGAGAGTAGCTGTTGGTTGCAGTCTGGTTAAGTTCCTTATAGTAAAATAGGGATTTTATAGAGGAGTTTGCGACTAAGAATATTATGTTTTAATATTCCGCCCTCTAAAAGCACATTTGAACTAATATGTTATTATTGTTGATATTAAAGTTATATAAGGTAAAATAGTTAATAATTAAGCGCTGGCAACTAACTATGTCGACTGAAGTCCAAAATATATTAATACTTTCTATATTTATTAAACCATAATCTTCATATTAGTACATTTTGTTACGGGATATGCCGTGACATCACTCAAGAAATTTAAGACAAATTTATTTTTCGGCTTTTGAATTAGAACTAGTTGAGAAAAATGAACTGTTTCACTGATTTTGCAATTTTTTTACGTTTTCCTGCACCTTCTCTCTCTCTCTGTCTCTCTGAATGTTCAATTCTATCTAGGGACAAGCTTCCCCGTCTTGCGTCTTAATTACTCAACTATTAAAGAACAGTGAAAATAAAAACAGTTTTAAACCAACCTTAACGCTAAGCCTTCCTTAAGCACATACAGTGCAAACGACCGTGAAGTGTATTACTTACACTGTACTTGTGTCTTTACGAAGTTGAAGAGTGCTATAAACGCGCGTAGTAAGTCGGAGAAAAAAATTCTGTTGATGCATCAAAAACTCCATTCGCTGTCATAACTGCAAAAAATATATCGAGACGGTGTATGACAGATTGAATTGTCGGATTTATTAAAATATACATAGTACATAATATATTCTGTGGTATTTCTTGACTCTTTAATATATGTGCAATTATTAATCCGTTAAATTGCAATAACAGGTTTAGAAACTGTTTTTCCACATTCAGGATTGTGCAGTTTGAACTCAAATGTAGACGGGGAAATGAGAAAGCTAGTGAATTCACTTTTATTTTCAAACATGTAATGTATGTACTAATTGAAAGTAAGTAATTTATTAATGCATTTGATTTGCACTCAAACATGCATGAAACAATATATATTCGTGATAGTTCCAGATATCGATTTTTTGCAAAAAATGTAATGCAAAATGCAGAAAATATTCGAGAAAATATGTTTCTTGGTGAACATTTTTACTTGTAAGTCTTCTCAGTCCTTTTACTAATTGACAAAATAATAAGCAGGATTCAAATCGACAGAGTATCGGGTATTTTGGTGGTTCCTAATTGGCCATCATAATTATCATTCCCAGTGCTTTTAATAGAGGAGCTGATAATCATTTCTCCAGATGAAAAACTTATTTTTACGTCATTTCATAGAAAATTTCACACCTCTACTTTTTAACCAATAAGATACCTTAATTTTGACTAGTTACCATGGCAATTAAAAAAAATTCCGGAAATTTTTTCGAGGCGCCACGATATTTAAGTGAAAATTTTTTGACAGTTGAAAAGGTAAACATATGATCTACAACCATCAAATAATGTAGATGTACCTGTGAATAATGCAAAATTTCTGAATTAACATTATTATTTATTATTCTCTATAAAGTTTCATTAAACAGAAAACACAAATTTGTTAAATTATTATGCACTAACAATTTATAATTCAAAAAACGTAAGATGTACAAACATAGTAAGATTTAAATGTTGCTTGAATTCTAACCCATCCTCTCTTCTTAATGGTGAATAGGAAGGTGACGAATTAATTAGATGTCTGTGTTTTAAGACATATATGTAATATTTTGAAACAATTTTGTTCAAATCTCTTTTACGCAAAAGGCCATATTTACTTGACATCTGCAGCAGACTTTCTTGGATTTTCGTAAACAAACCATTCGACTCTAACGCTTCCTGGTCGCAATCTTCCATTAAATTCGTTAAATATAATAATCTTGGATGACATATTTGCGCTTGACTCAACTCTTTGCAGTATTTACATAAATTGTACTTTTCAAAGCATTCCATTTTTCTCAAATTGTTTAACGCAAATACTTACAAGAAATGTTTTACATAAAAATATCTTTGGTTGCTGGTTTACTATACAGTAACTTAATGTAATTTACCAATATAAACCTCATCTGTCAAAAGCATGGCCGCCTATATCACGGCCACCTACTGCAACAAACCATGTTAATATTATATTTTTTAAATTAGAAGTGTTATGGATTACTTTAACAAAAAATACATTTCTACCACCTTTAGTAACCTAAAATTATGAAAGGGCGATAGACTGAACTAATACCCATATGAGGTTTATCATTTGGTGTAACTAAAGTTGGTAATTTTTTTTTATTTAACGAAATATGGTGGATATACCTATATGATTTTTTTAGAATTTATGTCATATTGAACTAATTTCTTCATTGGCAAATCTCTAATGATATCGACTAATAAGCAAAATAATAACGAAATAAATTTAATTATTATAGGTTTTTTAATATTAAAAACAAAATTATTATAAATGTTTGTGGGCTGGCTTGAATTGGTGGATTGAATCTGGGTACTTTCTGTTTTATTTTGCATTGTGCTCTGATCATGATTAAACTTGCTAGTACTTGATGAAATTCTCCTCATGGATTCAATCATCTGATGATGATGTTCAACGTCCAATTGTAAGTAAGATTTGATTGACTGACTATTACTGTGTCCAGTAATTTTAATGAGCTGTTGTTCACCAACTCCTTCCTTGGCCAATTTCGAAACAGCAGTTGCTCTTGCAGAATGATTAGTTATTTTTACTTTTTTAGTGTCAATTCCTATATCAGAGGCTGCTGATTTAAACCATGAAGATACAATGTTCTTACCAACTGGGCTATTCTTGTACCATCCTTTCGAATTGGAACTCTAGTATGGGTTTGGTGTTAAGAATAATCTGTCGGTCTGAAAAGATTTCTCCTTTTTTCCATCAACTTCTTAAACAAACGAACCGGACACATTTGTGGATTGTCGAAATTTGTAATCAACCATTTCCTATCCGACAGTTTTTTAGAACCACCTTGTGTGGTTTTGGAGAATATTGGATTATATTCCATCCGACCTTTCGGGTTTCCGAAATTATCAGTTTCTTCTTTGAAGTATTGGATACACGCAGAATATCCTTCCCCTCCTCTCCATGCCAGCTCATGTGAAACTATGTGAAAAAATTTACGCTGCAATCCATCTGGAGTATTTTCATCCCACATTTCAATAATTTTTTTGTATTCGTCACTGGTTAAGGCTGAAGCACTCCCTTTTCTTTTTAATGGGTCTCTCTGTAATTTTTTGCGCTTAGCATCGCGTGCAGCTCTGGCGGTCGCAAATTCCACACCAGAAAACGGATTAAATTTTATTTTATATTTTTCGTAATAAATTTCTTGTAACTGGTTAGCAGTAGAGTTCTACATCACTTTGACCACACTTTCTGTATAATCTTCAAAATTTTTCTTTTTCATATTAAATGCGTAGTCCTCCCCAATATAGTAGCCACCTGTACTACACTCATACACTCATGAATATTATACAACTTTTCGTCACAAAATTCAACAAACTGTTTCCATACACTTGATTTTGATTGTCGGGTGTTATCTGGTGTTATATTTTGAATTTCTTGTCTAATTACTTGTTGATTTTCTTTACAAAATCGCAACATTTTGCTATACACTTATTAAACTCAACGTACAGACCTTTTAAACTAGTAATTATTAAGCTTTGTGACAGAACCGGTTAAACAAAAATGACAAATCAACATATGTTAAAAACAACAATACACTGGCCAACTTGACAAGCAGTGAAATTAATTTAAAATGTCAGGTTGGATTAATAATTTTTTTCCAAATTATGGTGTTAAGTGGTGTGAAATTTTCTTACCGAATACCACGCAAGCTTAAAGTATTCCTGGAAATTTTCTTTCGGGCACGAATATTTTAAGGAAATTCAATTCAAAATCAAAATATTCGTGCCCACAAGAAAATTTCCGGAAATAATTTAAGTTCTTGTGATATTATAAGTGAAAACTATTTCCTGTACACCTATATAGCCAAACTTTTACCAACTAAAATCTCCGCTAACCCTATCCACAATTCGCCAGTATTTCATAATTTTTTACTATCTTTAAATCTTTCCTATCCCCTTCTTTCTTTCTGTTTGTCACTTTTTGTCGCATTTATTATTTTCTTAGTTTTTGTATTTTTTTGTCTCTAAATTTGTTTCGCCATTAAAATCTCTTAAATCAAAACCTTTTCAAATCAAAAGTTTTTAAATCAAAGTTTAGGCAAGCCCTGCGCAGCCCTGCTTTGATGTATTTCGCGGAAGCCATCTCGTCCAATTTGGGGTGCTTGCGTCAGATACAAAGCTGAAGAGTGTTTTCTGCAATAGTGTTTTGAAATCTTGTGTTAGTTTTTAAGTTTTGCTAAATCTTTTTCTTAGATATTGTTAATTTTAATACCTATTTTTATTTTTAGGTAGATTTCTTATCTACCTATTGCAGAGTGTAGCATGTCACGATTTGACGAAAATTTCACTATAGTTTCTTTGATTATGGTCCCCAGTCCCCAAAAATGCCCCCCGTTCAAATGCTATATAACGAAATTTGTTAACACTCTAGAGGGCGCATTTCTCAATGGATCAAAACGAAATTTGGCAGACAAATATTTTTCATCTATATCTTGGATAAATTCGGAGATGGGCCAAATCGCCTTTTTCGTTTCAAGATGGCAGCGGCGGTTCAACGTTTTTAAAAAATTCTCAAAATTTATTTCGCATCAAATATGTACATGTGATATATCATTAGATAGTGCTCATCTAGCTCTACAACTTTTGTCTAAAATATTTTTTGCTAAAACGCATAAGAAAAATGTTTAAAATGGCGGCGGTTGAAAGTAAAAAAAAATGCTCAAAATTTTATTCCGAATCAAATATAGGACGAAATCTACCTTTCCGACTGGACCATGCCATCGGGGTTTTTTATGTTAAAAAAATAGCTGGGGTTAGTTGTTAAAATTTTTCGTTTTCACCGACTCAGGGCTGCTCTGCCCGACCCTGCAATCCACCGCCGAGTCAGCGTGGTGCAAGATCGGTCCCGAGGTAGCCTCTGGTTAGGCAACTGTGTGTAGTTGATAATGTGAATAAAGCCCTGTTGAATTGAATAAAATTTTCTGCAAAAAAACCTTTTCCGGATGACGAGTCGTTTAGGCAAAAAAAACAAGACACTCTTCTGGCCGTGTCAGCATCTAGTTCCGAGAAACTCCAAAATAACAGACTATCAGCAGATGGAATTTTTATTTATGAAATGAGAAAATTTCGCATGAATATAATTTCAATTTAATATTGGTCTTTTTAGTTGATATATTCAGCGCAGAACTTTCTTATTTCTCGATTAATTCTTACAGACCAGCTTTATCGTTAATTTTTACAATTAATATAAAAGAAGAGATAATTTTAAATTAAATTTTTCAAGGGTATAAACAATAAAAAACTTGTTACATCCAATTATTCAACAATATGGGACCAAAGCCCATGAACCTTTTCAGTTAACATATTCCTCTGGGTACTTTGAGCAACTCGGACAAACTTCTTCATTTAGGAATGTGCCGGACTATTTGGTACTGGTGTTCAAAAATAATTATAAACATATTTTGCTGTTATAAATTACATTTCAAATCTGTGTGCCAAATTTTATCAGTTCAATTCAATTTAAAATAGATTGATTCATATACTACAAAATATCGCCCCAGAACCGGTCCCGGGACCGGCCGCAAAACCGGGTTTGGCTTGGTTAAAAACAATTCTTTATCCTTAAACCTAAACACCTTCTAAAACGTAAATAAAAATAAGTAATAATATTAAATATATCCAAACATAAAAGATTTTAAAAAAACTTAAAATTACCTCAATCTAAACAAGGCACCTTGTGTGGAACACATGAACACCGGGCTGTGCAAGGCTGGCCTAAACTTTTGGCTTTAGATATTTTGATTTCAGAAGATTTTAATTTTTATCACAAATTTGTGGTGAGAAATGAATTTAGAAATAAAAATGTACAAAAAGAAAATAAGAATAACAAACACCATAAAAGATAGAAACAAAAAGGAAACGGGGCAGAAAGACAAAGATATGAAATATTAGTAAAGGTGGATAGGGTAAACGGAAGTTATAGCTGGTGAATATTGGCTACAGAGGTTGCTGGAAAATCGACAATGTCTGGTATGGTAAGGGGTGTTTAATCCGAAATAGGGCATTATGCTACCTAATTTGTGTTGTGTTTTGTTGGTGGACTATAGCCCAGCTTGAACGAAGAGAAGTTTCGAGATATGCGCCAAACGTAGCCGCTATCGGGGTTATGTCGTTACAACGTACGTATAGATCTCTGAGGGAGGTGTATCTTCCAGAATTCGATATGAGGCGCATAAATTTGTGTTAAATCATCTGAAGTTTATTCATTGTCGTGTACCGGTATGCTGCACCATACCGACACCGCATATGCGATAGACAGCCTGACCACCATCTTGTACAACAATGTCGTATTTTGTATGTTTAGTCTGCCACCCCTGATCATCAGCGGATACAGACATACAGGGAGTAGACCGTCCGTACTGTCTCATTTATGTGCGTATTGAACATCAGTATTTGGACTATCGCCTCGGACTTCTCAGCGGTCACCCGGTCTTTGTCGTAATCCGTGTCACGAGCTATGTGCGCCTTCAGCGGCATATTCGCTGCTTGTGCGTTATGAGAATGCGCGTATATGGCTGTATCATCGGCGTACTTGGTCAGCTTCGTATTCGGGAAATATAGGAAATCGGAGACGTACAAGTTGTACAACTTCAGTGACAGGCACGAACCTTGATATTTAATTCTTTCAAACCTTACCCCCACATCCTTCGTCAGTACATTTTTAGAGTAATGTGTAATGATGTCTTATACTAGTATTAAGGACTTATATATATGTTAGATTTAATACAAATTGCTACAGCCGTGTTAGAGGAAAAAAATATTTGATTTATTTTTAATCCACACCTCTTGCAACATTCCTCCCTGAATTATCTTGAAGCAAATAGATAGATGTCAGAAGCAATCGTTACAGATGTTTTATGGAAACATAATATTTATTTCTTATAACTTTACGCCCCACAGCCCATAGCCTCCGTTTCTGCATTTTCTAGGACTAATGAGTCATATCATCTCATACTAGTACTAATGGAGTATGCATGTGTTAAATTTGATCAAAATCGTTAAAGCCGTTATTGAGAAAAAATATTTTTAATTTTTTTTATCGGCTTATAGGGGTTAACTCCCCCATATTTGAGCTAGGTCCGATTTTGTGATTTCACTTAGAGGTGTGGCCGTTCTGAATATACATTCAAAATTTCAGAAAAATCGATCCAATAGCTTAGGCTCTAGGTGCGGCCACACTCATTTCTTAAAAACCAATTTTTCTGGCTTCGAGGATCTGAAAATATGCAAATTCACCAAAAACCCAACATTTTTTGCACGATCACAATATTATACTTTCCTATATACTACGTATATGGGAAAGTAAAAAATGTGGTATTAAGAAAAAGAGCCATATTTAGTCATTTCTTTTCTTCAACAACATCACCTCAACATTATAACATAATTTAAAAGTAACAAGATCGTACATGAGTATATGTCAACTCATAGACCACCGTATCATCCGACTTTTACGCAGACTATAAACTGACGGATAACAAATTTCTAGATAATAGTGAAATAGATACAAAATGTTTAAAAGCTATAGCGTAGACCATGCAATAATAACTTCAAAAAGAAATAGTGCCATTATTCCACTCAGGTGTATAACAAACCATAAGAATTCATTGAAATATTTTGAAATTATCTAGAGGTATTCGCTAGAAACGTCGAATTTCAGATTTTTCTTGAAATTTATGGGAACTATGGACAGTCGCATTAGAAACATTATGTAAAAGTCATACAATCATACAGTATCTTATCACTCATGTGAGCCACTAAGTTACTAAATTTTATGATATAGATTAATCTTATGCGAGCATGGCGCGCACGTTGAATATTCAATGGTCAGCTTTTATTTATTAGACAGGAAAAGTAAACAACGTCTGCGTAGACTGCGATAAGACATGTAAATCACAAAGAATTATTTAAGAAATTTTAAACTGTTACGATCTACAATTATAACGTAATTTTAAATTTCCGTAATAGATCCATCAGTGGAGATTTTTACCGTGAAAAAGATGGAGTAGGTGGGTTCTTAGGAAAATGATCATATTTGCGCCGCTGTACGTCGTTACCTATGAGATTTACAAAAAATTGTATACAAAAAATATAGAGAATTTTATCTTCTTTAAGTTTGTTACAAAGTATTTTTGTCGTGACATCAACAGTTAGAGAGTTATTTTCAAAAAATTCAAATTCAACTTCTTGCAACTTTAATTTAAAATTGCGGCTCGATCGGCAACCCCTCAACGAAAACTTGGATTTTTCATTAGGATATAGACATAAAAACCACCCCACCTTTTGGACATCAAAGATCATTTTTTCCACTCACTTACAGAGCTATAAGTTTTCTGTAGAATAATCGAATACAAAAAGTGATATAAATATAAACATAGTTATTATTGCTTCAAGTAACCACTGTTTTTAGACGTTTCCAAATAATATATTTTGGAAGACTCTACATATATTTCGGTCTTCGGCTATTGTTGATTCCTTTATATTTTTTCCGATATCTTTTTCTTCTGCTAGGAGGATTTTCATGCTTTATAAAAATACCCTGAATTTCTTCAACCCATAGTTTCTATACGTCCTCCTTTTCTTCCAATTCTTCTTTTGATCTTTTTTATGTTTCGCGTCAGCTGTTGTTTTTCTGTGACCTTCATCTTTTCAACTCTTGATATTTGTTTTGGTTTTTTTTATTGTGTAATTTCTTTGTTTTTAACGTTTTTCTTGCCGCAATTTTTATTTTTAATCTCATTGATGTCCGGTATAGTCATCTTACTTTTCTATTTCGTGCTGTATTAAGGAGATGTTCCAGGTATTGTTTCACGCGTTTTTATTCCCATTAGGATTCTTCTCTTATCGTACTTCTTTTCACACGTAGCATTTTATGGTTCGCATTGACTTCTGCTATCCTTTTTATTTCTGACTCGTTTTTTTATTTCCCTGCCTACCAGAATATAATCTTTTTATCTGTGTGATGTGTTTATGTTTTGTTTATGGACTTGTGTTTCTGCTACTCCAAGACAGGTTTAGCTATTGCTTCAGATGTTCCTTAATGGATTAAGTCAAACATATGTATTAGGTTCTTCACAGAGTTATTACTTTCGTAGACCATGTTAGGTAACTACTGTTTTCCCGACGATACTCTTTTGGCGGTCTCTTCTTTTATGTGCGTTACGCTCACTATCCTTTTCTCGTTTCTTATAAAGTTATCAGTCTGAATCACCTTCGTGCCTGTTTATCTTATATCATGCAAAACCATTCTAATTTATATGATGCCTCTACTGGTATAGTTTCATATTTTCCATCTCTATCTTGATGGAGTTATCTCATCTAGTCACCCATGCATCTATTTTACTAGTATATCTTTTTTTGCTTCCACCGCTTAGTTATAGTTCTGTATGATTGTTGCTCCGTCCATCATGTGAATATCTTGGTGCATGTAACTTTGATATTATTTACCTGTAAAAATGTAAAGAAATCTTGTTAAACACAAACATCTCAAAAGTATTTATAGTAAATGAATTGGGCGGTACTAATGCAGGTTAAGGAAATGCTACTTTCTATTAAAATAGGAAGTGGTGTCAGAATAAAATTGTAACTTCACATCGAAGACTTATATTCTAGTAAAGTATATTGAAACAAAATTTATATAAATTCAAAAAAAGTAGTTCTATACACGACAAGTAAAAATAAGATTTTACGAAATGTGGTGTGCTGGGAGTAATATATCCGATTTTCTTTTCCTAATTTTTATTTCCTTCCTCGCACTCGCTTACTTCAGGCTTACTTAACATCTATAACACTTCTTTATTAATTTGTTAACATTGATGTTACGCAGTTGTATTTCTTTTTGAAAATGTTATATATACAGGCTGTCCATTTTATCAGGGCACTCGAGAATATCTCACTTAATATCGGTCGTACCAAAAAAAAAATATTTTTACGAAAATTGTGCCGATTTATATAACCTACAAAACGGTTTAAAGACATTTGAAGTACATGGCCTACTTTAAGAAATTTTTTTACAAAACAGAGTGTTTCAACGAGGTTTTATCTAATTTTTTTCAAAACCGCTGTATTTTGAGATTTACTCTTCAGGCTGTTAAAAAAATAATTTTGAAACGGGCGGGAAATGGCACCATTAAATAGAGTATTTTCCTGCCGTTTCAATGATATATTACATGCCATATTTATTCATTGGTACTACGTTAGTAATTATAAAAAACATTTCTTTAAAACCAATAAATATTTTTTTAACAAGCATTATATTTGTCGTGGAGAAGTATGATTAAATAAAATGATAAAATAATTCAATAAGTTGTTCAAATCTTTGCTATAATAAAACATTAGCAGAATTAAGAAGAATAAAGTAAATTCAGGTAACAAAAACAAAATAATAATCAAGAAAGCAACATGGAGCAATTATGGAAAGAGTATTCGCAGCTATGCCAATGTATAGAGGTCCTCCATAAAAGCGTCACACCTTGCTCAGAAAGTTAAAATGTCTTTACCAATTAAGTTAAGTATAATATCCGTTTGTTTGTATTTCATGATTTCACTATTATTTCAATTATTTTAAAATAGTTGGCTATGAACAAACTTGACAATTCAATTTTTTTACAGATCATCTCAGTTAATACTTAAACTCTCAGTAAATCACACTCGTTTAAGAATTTAGAATTTTCAAAAATGATTTTCACTCACATTGATCGTTATATGTTCGTTACATATTGCCAATGCAATTTTAACTCTGGATTAACTCAAGTAGAATATAGAAACAGATTTCCACAAGCACTACAGCCGAATAAAACTCTGTTCAGAAAATTAGCTACGAAACTGAAAAATAATTGTTCATTTTTAAAGAAGAAGACAAGGTTGGACAGTGTTACTGATAATGTAAATAAGGTAAACCGAGTTAGTAATTATGTAAGAAATAAAAATACAGAAAATTTGGAAACATCATTGAGAGAAATTCAAATTGCTTGTTATATAAACAAAACAAGTGCTAGAAAAATGTTAAAGAAAAATGGTTACCGGTGTTATAAAGCCAAAAAGTTCACAATTTACAAGCGGGGGACAAACCAAGGAGAACGACTTTTGTAGGTGGCTGTTGGAAAAGAAGCGTGTCGATCCATTAATATGTAGTAAAATAATTTGGTCCGATGAGGCAAATTTTTCCAATAATGGATTTTTTTAACGCAATATTCATTACAAATGGAATTCTGAAAATACACACTGGCATAGACCGACTGGGTTCCAAAATCATTTTTCAATAAATGTGTGGATAGGTATTTTAGGTACCAATATAATAGGTCCTTATTTTTATGATGGTCACCTCATACTTTTTGAGAAATGAATTTAATGAATTCTTAGATGACCTACCTTTAGAGAATTGACAAAACTTTCGATATTTTCAACAAGATGGAGCTCCTCCCCACAATTCCCAAATTTGCCTAGACTATTTAGATGATATTTTGCCTCAACATTGGATAGGTACCAATGGATTTATTCGATGGCCCCCTCGTTCTCCAGATATAACCCCAATGGGTTTTTTTCTATGGGGGTATACTAAAGATAAGGTGTTTTCGACGACACCGCAAAATGTAGAGGACCTAAAAGCTCGAATTCAACAGGCATGTAATATAGTTATTCCCGAAATGCTGAGTAATGTTTTAAATGCAGTGCCTCGCCGCGCTCGATTGTGTATAAGAAATCGCGGTGGACACTTTGAACACTTGATATGATATCTTAAAATTATTTTGAGGATTAGATAAATATTAGTGTTCTGTGTGCTATATTCTTTTTATTGTTAATTTGTTTTTGTTACCTGAATTTATTTTATTCTTCTTAATTTTGTTAATGTTTTATTATAGCAAAGACTTGAACAACTTATTGGATTATTTTAGCGCTTTATTTAATCATACTTCTCCACGGCAAGTATAATGCTTGTTAAAAAAAAATTATTGGTTTTAAAAAAATGTTTTTATAATTACTAACGTAGTACCAATGAATAAATATTGCATGTGATATATCGTTGAAAAGGGAGGAAAATACTCTAAATAAATACTTTAATAGCGCCATTTCCCGCCCGTTTCAAAATAACAGCCTGAAGAGTAAATCTCAAAATATAGCGGCTTTGAAAAAAAATTAGATAAAACCTCATTGAAACACTCTGTTTTGCAAAAAATGTTTTGCCTTAGAATTTTTCTCGTATCTCTGCAAATAACGGAGATATTTGGCCTAGAGGTTTTCAGCATTTTCGATATTTTCCGCCATAACTCTTAAAATAGGCCAAATGTCTTTAAGTCATTTTGTAGGTTATATAAATCGGCACAATTTTCGTAAAAATATTTTTTTTTTGTACAACCGAAATTAAGTGAGATATTCTCGAGGGCCCTGATAAAATGGACAACCTATATATATATATGTTATATTAGAAATATACTATGATATATAATATCACCGAGACAGGCTTAACCTTCTCGAACATATCATGTTACAAATTGCGCAACAGCTCTTCTCTGATAACCGCTCACGTTGGCTGAGCTTAATGTTTCTTTCTTGGTAATCCCTTATCATGCTGAATTGCCAATTTAATGTTCTTTGTTCTCTTATGTTATAAATACAACCAACAGACATTTGTACCTTCAGTCATATACTCATTTTCGACCTAATACATTCTAAATTTATTATTGTTCATTATTGTACCTAGAGTCAAGCTTGACTCCCAAGTAAATAAAGTTTTTAAAAAGTGATTTCTACAATCCATTATCTAACATTGGCGCAGTCGGTAGGATCTGAAAAACACCCTGTAACCCAGAGGTGGTGGATTTCAATCCTTCAATCAGCAAAGAATCTACGAGAAACAAGAAAAATACAATTTCAAGCAGACAAGCAACGTCTCAAGAAGCTCACAAGAAGCATCATATACACATCGAGAAATAATTAGCAAGTAAGAAACATTCCTGGCCCCTGAAAGTCGGTGTCTTCGGCACTTGGAACACGTCACCGTGGATAGGAACACCTAGTGATACCCCTGACGGTACATCCCAGTGTAGCAACGCTTACGAAACCGCATTCGACCTTCCATCTGGACCCCAGGCATGAAGATAGTAATGTAAGTAATTTAAGAATCATCTCGATTTATTTTCTATTTCAAACTGCACTAAACATTTATATTTTATCATTCGTACATTGCATTCACATTTGCATTAAACCCACGACAGTTCTGCAATCTAATTTAGTTGAATATATTATCTAAATATCGTATTACTTTAGCCGATATTTTATTTTATTTTAACACATAAATATTTTCATTGCAATCAATATATTAATTTGACATATATCAAGTTTAATCTTTATCTTGTAACGTTTTTATTGCAATTTAATACTACTACTACTAATAAAGGTTAACGTATTGTTTATACCATATGACTATAATATCTGAATAAGTGCAAATATCATCGCAAAAATAATTTGTTACATACTTTATACAGAAAAGAATACAATTTCGTTTCCTTTTATTCATTATTATTGCCAGTGGCGTACTCTTGCACCTTTTACAATTAATTTTTATTATTTTTTGTGTGTACCAAATTAATTTTTGTTTGTTTATCTGAAATTTATATACAAATCTTAATAATACAAAATGGCGAACCAACCAAATACTACAGCAAATAATACCAATAACGCTGACGAAACCCTTACCATAGAACCCTACAGGTTAAGTGAGATTTTCTCAATAGTTCCAGAGTTCGACGGGAACCCCATTTTCCTACAAACCTTTATTTCCGCGTGTGTTTTCGCGAACGGAATGTCTATAGAGGACCAGCGTATTTTACTTACTCTACACATAAAAAATAAACTTCGGGGAAAAGCTGCCGAATTAATAAATTCGAGGAACCCTGCCACTTGGGCAGAAATTAAAAGCCTACTTGAGGCCCACTTCGGTGATTCACGCGACTTGACAGCCCTTATACAGGACTTACAACGGATTCACCAACTACCTAATGAAACTGCCCTGACATTCGTATCTCGTTTACAAACACATAATGCCAAAATGCACGCTGCTGTGCAAAAACAGACTTTGACGTTGGAAGAAAAGACAGCCCAATCATCCCTAATTGAAACCATGACTCTAACAACACTACTTACCGGACTAGAACCCAAACTTGGACAAATAATCCGTGCCGGAAATCCCAGCGACATGCTAGAAGCAATCAATAGAATCAAACGCGAACTCCAACTGTCCTACTTCGAGTCACAAAAATTCCCAAAACAAACTATCAACAAAAACCCCATCCAGAACCAACAGAGGCGTCCCAACTCCCAACAATTCTGTAATTTTTGCAAACGTAACGGGCACAATTTTAATGAGTGCCGTACAAGACTACAATTCTCACAACAAAATCAGAACTTTAGACAAAACAATTTTGCCAGTCCTCCACAATTTTCTAGACCGAATTTCCAAAATTCTCCCAACCAGCAATATCAAAGAAATTTCACGCCGCAACAAGATTTTCAACAGAATAGGCCTTCTGTAATAAAACCTAATCCGAACTTTCAGAGATCCCCAAATCAACAAAATTCAAATTTCAATCCTAACTTTAACAGACAAAACCCGCAGAGAACACATCACGTTAATTTTGACAATCATTTCGACTCTCAAAATTATGATACTAATTTTTACCATGAAACTGATAATTTCAGTGACCCACAATTCCATAACTTCGGAAACTATCAAACTAATTCTAGCCTTGATAATATGGCAAACATGCCACAAGTAAATTATGACGATTACCCCCATTTCCCGCAAAATAACGACGATAACATGCCATACCAAAATGAGAATTATACAGCTAATTCTCAGATGTCGCAGGATTATACTGCCACTCCTCAGGATTTTCCATTAGGCCCGGAGTATTCCATGAATACTCCAACCCAAGAAATAAATTTCGAAGTGGACCAAATGTCCAACCAAATCCAAACATTAAACCTGAACGACAATTACAACCCCCTACTGAATTTCTCAGACCAGAACTTCGCTTAAATTGGCCTACACACACACTATTGACCGTGAATTCTAGTAATCTTTATTTCATAAATGACATTTCGAACAAATTTAAACTCTTAATTGATACTGGCGCAGGTATTTCGATTTTTAAGCATAAGACAGCGGAAAATTTTAAAAATAGATCTCCAGAAAACGCGATTATACAAGGCATAACCGACGAAAAAATTAAAATTAGCGAATCTGTTCTTATACCATTTAACGCACGCGACCCGCACAGAGTCTATATTCACGACTTGGACATAGACTTTGACGGATTATTAGGTGCCGACTTCATGGAACACTACGAATGTAGAATAGATTTCAAAACCAGGCAACTAATTACAAATTTTAAAACATTGCCCATCTTCAAAGTAACTGACGATTCCCCAACACCCGAAATCAACAAAATCCGACAAAATTATAATTCTAGCCAAAATACTATCCAAATTGACGGTCGCACGGAAAAGGTTTACAAACTAAAATGCAATCTTAGAAACACTGACGCTGTACTGTCAGCGCAGGAAAAGGAAAAAGTTCGTTTGCCTAATGCTCTTGTTAGGGTAAACGAAAATGGAGAATTTTTGACAACCGTAATTAATGCAAACGCCATTCCGAGAATTATAAATTTTTCTAATCTAAAATTAGAACCATTGCAAAAATTTAAATCGATTTTTAATGTAAATGTTCAAAATTCCGACTCACACATACAGACCGACAGATCATCTGAAATTATTAACCAGTTACGTTTAGATCATCTAAACTACGAGGAAAGTGAACTAATTACACAACTTTGCCTAGACTTTTCTGAAATATTTTACCTGGAAGGAGACAACTTGACTTTCACTAACGAGATTAAACATTCAATCGACACTAATAATTCTAAACCTGTATTTACAAAATCGTATCGCTACCCTCAATGCCATAAACAAGAAGTCAAAACACAAGTTTCTAAAATGCTGGACCAAGGCATAATCAGACCTTCAATTTCTCCCTGGTCATCTCCTGTTTGGGTTGTACCCAAAAAACTCGATGCCTCTGGCAAACAAAAATGGCGAGTCGTAGTAGATTACAGGAAATTAAACGAATTGACTATTGACGATAAATACCCTCTCCCAAATATTTCTGACCTTTTAGACCAACTAGGCAAATGCCAATATTTTACCACACTAGACTTAGCTTCCGGATTCCACCAAATAGAAATTGACGCGAAAGACATTCAAAAGACTGCTTTCACAGTCGAAAACGGTCATTTCGAATTCGTTAGAATGCCATTCGGTTTAAAGAATGCTCCATCAACGTTTCAAAGAGTGATGGATAACATCTTGTTAGGAATCCAGAATGAACGCTGCCTTGTTTACATGGACGACATTATCATTTACTCCCCTACTATTCACGATCATATTTCCCGACTGACAGAAGTATTCAAACGCTTAAGGAAAGCTAACCTCAAAATTCAACCCGACAAGTGCGAATTTCTACGCAAAGAAGTCGCTTATCTAGGACATGTTATAACAAAAGACGGTGTTAAGCCAAATCCCAGTAAAGTAGATGCCATTTTAAACTTTCCTCATCCGAAAAATCAAAAGGACATTAAATCTTTCTTAGGCTTAGCGAGCTATTATAGACGCTTTATTCCAAATTTCTCTAAGATTTCAAAGCCCCTGACCAAGCTACTACAAAAAGACACTCCCTTTAACTTTGACAATGATTGTATGAATTCGTTCGACAACTTAAAGCAAACATTGACGACGACTCCGATATTAATATATCCTAATTTTGATGAGCCTTTCATCCTAACTACCGACGCGAGCGCATTCGCCATCGGATCGGTACTCTCTCAGGGAAATATAGGCAAAGATCTACCAATTGCATACGCTTCCCGAACTTTATGCGGTGCGGAAACAAAGTATTCCACCATTGAAAGGGAATTATTGGCCATAGTATGGTCGGTAAAACACTTTAGACCATATTTATTCGGTAGAAAGTTCAAACTAGTCACCGACCACCGACCACTTACCTGGTTATTCTCAATAAAAGACCCAGGAAGTAGACTTGCCCGCTGGCGACTTAAACTGGAGGAATACGACTACGAAATCGTTTACAAGCCCGGAAAAATCAATAAAAATGCCGATGCCCTCTCTAGAATCAAAATAAACCATTTTTCCAAATGTTCTAAATTCCATTCCAAAATCTTAGCCGCGAATGAGGACACAGACGATGACGGAAATCCAGACAATGACGATGAAATCACAAACGAACAAATAATTCAAGAATTTAATACTTTCTCCCGACTATACAAGACCAAATCTTTAATTGACTACTCTAAAATTCAAACTTCGAATAAACAACTCCTGGACCGAGAAAACAAACACATCATAACTTTCTTTCAACAAAATAACCTAAGAGATTTTCATCACCAAATTATTCACGACATTTTCGAGGAAAACCCTGAATTTTACGACGACAAAATAAATATTCTCTCTAGTAGATCGGTTAGACATAGGAAATACTATATCATTCCTCTACCCTTTGACCCTGAATCTGTAGTAGAACATTTGTTCTTAGCAATATACAAAAATCAAAATGAATTAGATCTTTCTAATACTTATCATGTCGAAAATAACTTAGACCTCCCCATACTCGAAATTCTGTCATTTATCTTCGCAGAAAAGGACCTAAAGCTCATTATCTGTCAAAACTTAGTACAAATACCTGACGAAGACCAAAGACCGATAATTCTTGACCAAAACCATACCGGCAAAAACAACCTACATCGCGGAATAAACGAGACTATGCGTAGGATCAAAAATAAATACAATTGGCAAGGACTAACCAAAGATGTTGAAAATTTCATAAAAAATTGCGAAATTTGTCAACGGACTAAAGTTTGCCGTAAAAACCTTAACAACCCTCTAGTAATCACTGAAACTCCAAGAACGCCTTTCGAAAGAATTAACATCGACCTATTCGAATTTCCTACACGAAATTACGCTCTAACTATCCGTGACGAACTTACAAAATTCACACAAGCCTATGCAGTACCGGATAAAAGCGCAAAATCTATGGTAAATACCCTATTGTTATATTTTCAACATTACGGTACCCCACTGAGGATTCACTGTGATTACGGCGGTGAATTCGACAACAACTTACTAAAAGACCTCTGTACCCTCTACGATATAAAACTGACATATTCTAGCGTAGGACATCCCCAATCTAACGGTTCTATAGAACGCTTTCATGCTACCTTAGCCGAAATGATCAGAATTCACAAAACTGAAAACCCAAATGAACATCCTTTTACCATATTGCCGTATGCAGTAATATGCTATAATAATTCGGTTAATAAAACGCATGGTTTTACGCCATACGAACTGATCTTTGGACACACAGCTAATAGACCACCAGAGACCCTGTACAACCAAAAAGACCTAATAACTAAATATGTTAGGGACTTAAATAATAGGATATCCCACTATTACCAAATTGCACGCAGTCGGACTGAAGCGCAAAAACAAAAAGCTAAAGTCAGATTCGACAGAAATATCCCAGAAAATCGCCCCACGTATAACGTTGGAGACGAAGTATATGTAAAGGAATCCCAAATCAAAAGCAAGTCACAAAATAAATTCAACGGCCCTTTCGAGATCAAAGAAATTTTCCAAAATTCTGCCACTTTGTTAAATCCCGAGACAAATCAAACAAGTAAAGTAAATTTTGATAGAATGAAACCATATACTGAAGATTAAAATTTATTTTCAGGTTTCTACTGCTGTTCGGATCAGCATTTTCTCAATACGAAATAACACCAATAAACAATACTATCGGTGTTTACTATCACAAAGACACGGACATTGTCATCTCACACAAGAAATGGACATTACTCGTACATAAAAATATATCGACCTTTAAGACAACTCTTGACAGAAACGACAAAATTTTACAGACAATCCTTACTACCCTTGACCCAGCATACAAAAACATGAACGAATTCGCGAGTGAGGTTAAAACGCATTTAAGCCTCCTAGGACAAATCTCAAAATCCATACAAACTAAATTTGACGAAATACATCTCGACACGAAACGCTACAAACGCGGAATCATAAACGGAATTGGTTCAATATTCAAAGCAATTACCGGAAATTTAGACGCAGAAGACGGTAAATACTACTCTGACTGTATCAATAAATTAAACCAAGACGAACGTCAGATAGAAAATTTGATGAAAAATCAAATATCAGTTACAAATTCAGTTATTAAAAATTTTAACACGACAATTCAAAAACTACTAATAGACGAGGAGACATTCAACAAAGACATAAAAGAAATCGAATACGCAATCTTAGACATTACGTATAACGTACGAGCAGTTGAAACAAAATTAAAATTCTTGGAAATTTGTGAACAACTCATGGCGAGCTACCTATTTATAGAGGACAACCTCAACGATATTTTAAATTCGATCACTTTCGCGAGACTCAAAGTAATTCATACGTCTATCATTAACCCCCAAGATTTGGTAAACTCATTGCAGGAAATTTCACAAAACCTACAAAAGAACAATTTGCCACTCCCAATTAAACTTTCAAAAATTGCACAGTATTTAGATATTATTGAATTAAAAGCTTTCCAAATGAACTCAGAATTAGTATTTGTATTAGATATACCCCTAGTAGACCCTCAAACATACTCCGTTTTCCAATTATACCCCATTCCTATCTTAGATAGTAGAACTGGTCTGTATCATATTTTGTCAACTTCTCAAAAATATATCGCGAGAGATGATGATTCTTTGATGTACATACCCATTGCTGACCTCAGAGAATGCAAGCCACTCCATACCAATACTAAATTATGTCCAAATTTGTTTGCATATCCAATTGACAACAACGCCATATGCGAAGCCCGCCTTTTCAAGGATCTACAAACTCTACCAGAAAACTGTCAAACGTCAACTATCATCGGCCAAGGATACAACATCCAAAAACTAGACGAAAACGTGTGGATGATCGTCAATACAGAGCCACTAAAGATGACTATCAATTGCCCGAAAGAGACCCCAAAAACCGACACCATCCTCAAAAATTGTATAATTAAATTACAACCAAATTGCTACGCCTTCATAGGTATCACGAAGATCCAAGCCAGCTCAGGCGAAACGACAGACGTGAAGAACGACGCTCACCCTATACAAATCCCGTTCGAGTGTTGCAACCAGGTTCCGGACAAAGTTCGAGTGCCCAACCTGAAACCACTAAAACTAAGTGATCTGAACACCGAAGACCTCGATGTCGCCAGACACCAACTAGACCAATATTCAAAAGACTTAGACGACCTAATCAAGGAACCTTTCATCACGAGACACATTTCTTGGTTTACCTATCTTACCATAGTGCTAATTTTCGGACTCTTATTCTTGTATCTATTCTGTAAGTGTAAAGCAAGAAGACGAAGACTAGCCATCAACGTTTCCACGATTCCTCCATCTCCACCAAGGCCTAGTGAACCCCTCAGGACAATCACTAGCCTGTTTCATCAACGAAGACGACCTACCTTAAGAAGAGAAGACAACGAAGCCGAAGACATAGAACTTAACTAAAGACAAACTGTTTTGTGCCTTTTTACTGACTTTTAGTGCTAGACTCTTCGGTGAATTTCATTTCATTTGTTTAATTATTATACTTCATTATTTTTCTATCCTTTGTTAATTTCAATTTTATTAACATTTTTACGTTATTTTCATTTAAACTTATCATACTCATATTTTATGCTTTTATATTAAAGCTATATTTTAACCTTGGGAATATTTTACCCCATTTTAAGACAAACTTATTATGTTTGTATTTTACGCTTTCTTGCTAAAGCTATACTTTAACTCTAACATTTTTATGTTATTTTACTTTATGAATCAAGCTTATTGTGCTTGCATTTCATATATTAGACACTAAGGTTATACTCTGTATTTTAACCTTTACGACTTAACATTTTTGTACTCTTTATATTTTTCCAAATTGTACCATTACCTTTTATATACATTTTATATTCATTTCAAAAGTTGCTGCATAAAACACCAACTTTTTTTATAAGGGGGAAGCTGTTATATTAGAAATATACTATGATATATAATATCACCGAGACAGGCTTAACCTTCTCGAACATATCATGTTACAAATTGCGCAACAGCTCTTCTCTAATAACCGCTCACGTTGGCTGAGCTTAATGTTTCTTTCTTGGTAATCCCTTATCATGCTGAATTGCCAATTTAATGTTCTTTGTTCTCTTATGTTATAAATACAACCAACAGACATTTGTACCTTCAGTCATATACTCATTTTCGACCTAATACATTCTAAATTTATTATTGTTCATTATTGTACCTAGAGTCAAGCTTGACTCCCAAGTAAATAAAGTTTTTAAAAAGTGATTTCTACAATCCATTATCTAACATATATATATATATATATATATATATATATGTCATTATATATAATTTGCAGGAAACAACTACTCGGGCAAATACCCCGACCTGCATTGAATTATACCTTACAAATCTTTGGTAGCCAATGTCATTTGTCATCCTGACCAGACATAGACTGGTTATGACCGTGGCCAACCTGCTAGTTTTACACAAACTAATGTAAATGGTGTAGTGGTGAGAGGTAAATCAATCCTCTCACCACTACACCATTTACATTAGTTTGTATAAAACTAGCAGGTTGGCCACTGTCATTTGTCTGTTCCATGACCTATGGCATACTGATGGGAACTAATAAGTTCGAAACTGGTTTATGTCTGGTCAGGGAATTGACAAATGACATTGGCTACCAAATGATTTGTAAGGTATAATTCAATGCAGGTCGGGGTATTTGCCCGCTGAGTACTTGTTTCCTGCAAATCATATATAATAACAGTATAGGTTAAGTCCACCAAGGGCTGAAGGTCGCCGCTCTCGGTACTTGCAAAATAGCAAGTCGCTATACGCCATGGAGACATTTATGATGTCTGGTGTATAGTAGCATTTGACCACATGAGAGGATTCACTTACCTCTCACCACTACTCCATATATATGTATAAAATGAACTGCAGATACCCATTTTGATAAATAATAAAATATGACTTATTTAAGATTTCATGGTAAGAAAGTAAAACGTATATTTAAAAGAATTTGCAATTCAATTCGATGAAACCTATAATTTTTTATTAATTTTCTCTATTCAGTCAGTCCGTAATAATATACCAGAAGACGTACGACGTGAGAATTACCAATTAACAACAATAATGTTACAGGTAACAAGCAACGGCCATAAGACATAATAATATACAATGCTTATTATTCATATTTTGAGAAAAAGTAATTTTTTATGGAGAATCTTGCTTATTCTGAAAAGTGTAAGTCTAGAACTTTGTAAAAGTTGTTTGATAATAGTTTGTTTATACTATGTTGCCTATAATAGAAATATGAACAACTACTCGAAATTTTCGGAATTCTTTAAAAACGATATCAGTGCGTTTCTTCCATATCTGTATGATAAATAAAGACTATTTGTAAAATACCTACATATTATTAAATTACTCGTGTTTAATTTATGTCCTAAATTACATGTTGAAAAATATGTACATTGTTCTAAATATTTCACTATGTAGATATAATTAAATAAAAATGTTAAATTAAGGACGAGACCTAAGCATTCTCTTCTATAGAAACAAATATTAGGTATCCGAGAATAACATCAGAATTTCTATGGTGTGTATTTCCTCCTTAGAAACAACAATTCAAATTAATGTCAGCAGGTGTTCGAATAAGCTTTTTGAAGAAGCTGCGATGCTTTAAAAATACCACCAAAAATTTCGTTTACATTTTTAAATTCAAAAACTCTGTCGAGTAAAGCAATGAAATTTGGTACAAGGACTATGTTTTTTCAAAAAGATTTTAATAATATTAAAAGGAATTAAAGGCGATTCAATAGTACTTTTCGACACCGACTAAAATTCCAGTCCGGGTGTCAAAACTCCAATTCAGAGATCTGTGTTTTTGATGACAATTCCAATGTCTGAATTGACACAAATTCGGGATTGGGATTATTTCGGGATCGGGATTAATACCGGTTACGGATTAATGCGGGATTGGGAATAGCTAAAACTAGTAAAATTTTATGAAAACTTCCATCATTTAGCAATTTGTTCAGAGCTTTGACTGCAGTATACATTTTTGGCTAGCTGTGTCGTATGAATCCATATTCCCGGACGAATATGACTTATAGTTCGGGAGATAGCGTCGATATTTTATGCGTCATTTCAACAAGACTTATTTGTTTTTTTAATGTTAGTTCTCGTTCGAAAAACAACTAAAATAAGTGTCAGCTGACGCGACCGCCGATATAAAGAGCGTGGGAGGCTGCGCATTCGGTAAAACAATGGTGTTTTTTGAGTAAATCAAACAAAGCTACAAAACTATAAATAGTTTATGTATTTAATATAAATGAAAAAAAATTTCACCTGCATAGGGTAAGGAGCAAAGGTTGTCAGCTGCCCTAGTCAATATGTATGAAAAACACGTGAAAATTCATTATTTCAACAAAGTTGAAATTTATTTATATGATAGTTTACGATATAAAAAATAATTGAAAAGTGTCAGCTGACAATGCCATGGGACAAATCCTATCAACTAGGCATTTTAAGTGTACCGCAACGTCCAGGCCCTCACCGCGCGCGGTATCTCTAATGCCCCAGTTAACGTATGTGACTTGAAAGAATATCACATTTGTATGAAATATTAGACATACTTACATATAACAGAATGCTTAGAAATTGCAATCATTGATTGAGAATAGTGAACGTTAAATAATGAAGATCAATATAAAAATCTTAATATTTCTATTATAGTACGGGATCCCGCTGCAGGTCCCATTCAGGTATCGATTTCCTCGATGAAACCTACATAACATGAAAGCTTGGTCCTAAGGGAGCTCATACATGCAAAGGTTGGCGGGAAAATGTTTGCACAATTTTAGTGCAGGTGCATTTTGGAAAAAAAAGAAAAAACATTTTTTTCTATGTGTTTTAGTAAAAAATGTTCTAGACAAAATTTGTAGGTCTAGATGAGTACTATCCAACAGTGTATCGCATGTACATATTTGATTTTAAATAAAATTTAGAGAATATTTTTAAAACCTTGAACCGCCGCCATTTTGAAATGAAGAACTTAATCGAGATATGGACCCAAAGTATATGTCTACCAAATTTTGATCCGTTGAGAAATGCGCCCTCTAGAGTGTTCACAAATTTCGTTATACAGCATTCCAAAATGCGCCCGCACTAAAATTGTGCAAACATTTTCCAGCCAACCTTTACATTTATGAGTTCCCTTAGGTCCAAGCTTTCATGTTATGCAGGTTTCATCGAGGAAATCGATACCTGAATGGGACCTGCAGCGGAATCTTGGACTATTATTTTGGCACATTCAATACGAATAAAACAAATCAATTCTCATTTGAATCACTCTCACTGCT
This sequence comes from Leptura quadrifasciata, assembly GCA_963675555.1. Taxonomy (NCBI): domain Eukaryota; kingdom Metazoa; phylum Arthropoda; class Insecta; order Coleoptera; family Cerambycidae; genus Leptura; species Leptura quadrifasciata. The sequence goes on along the minus strand of OY776674.1, from coordinate 144,879,056 downwards.
GTATTCTAAATTATCTTCCTCTTCGGAAGTGCTATCTGAATGGTCTTCCAAATCTAGATTTTCCCCAGATTCTCTAGCGTCATCGTTCTCATTTTCGTCTTCACAAATATCTGCCGAAAAAAAAAAACATTAGAGTGAATAAGAGAGAATTCAATTCAATTGAGCAATGCAAGAAGTTCTCAAAAAATGCTCTTTCAACTCTGTCTTACATGGAGGAAACATAAATTCTTAGAAATTCTGGTCAATCTTCAAGACATCTTCTTTTTGATTGACATTATACGCCTTAATGAAATTAGCTACGCGTACAAGATTAATATCCTTGATTCTTTTTAAACCGTACATATGACAAACAAATTCTTCCAGAATAGTAAAATTCTCTTCCAAGTTTTCAGGTGCGTGTTGAGAAACATCAATGAAAGCCTGTATACGACGGACATTTCCGCAATAATTCTAGCGGTTTCTTTTCCATTTCCTATAAAAAGCTGGATTGAAGTCTCAGCCGGTTAAGGCGTGAAAATCTGAGAGTGCTATGCACTTCTTCTGACCTAATTTCTCATATATTTCATTAACATCAACGTATCGTTGGTTGTTTCCAGTACCAGTGAGAATTCCTTGGTGTAAATTTCTTCGGAGGGCAGGCATATTTCCGAGAATGATTGTCATTATATCTCTGTCGAAACATCTTATTGTGACTCGAGCATAAAAATCTAGTTGACACACGTTGAAAACGATTTTTCTGTCAGCTTCTTCGTGTGAAGGACAACCGTTTTCCAATCGATTAAGTACTTCGAATTTATAGCACAAGTCATAATTTATGTAAACGGTTTTTCCGGCGAAGAAAGGTGCCATGTAATCTTCTGCCCAATGATCGCAAATGAATTTCACTAATGCTTCCTTGAAATGAACGTTTATCAATTCATTAGTGAAATTTGAAGGACGTTGCTGCTCTACGCCACGGATAGTAAATCTGTTGCCTTGCACTCTTCCTCTTAATAAGTGCTCATTATTTTTGATGTATGGGAAAAAGTAACGATCGAATGCAATATTTGCAATGCGTACTTGATTCATTGTAAATATTTGGAGTAGCTTTTGAGGAGTTCTTTCGAAAGTTCCAGGAACATCTTTCAATTGGAGGAAAATGAAAAATCCATCTACTTTTATTCGAATCGATATTTAAATCATTTTCTAGTGACAGTCGCAGTAATTTTCCAAACAAATTGCGATGCATTTTCACTTCCACCATCTTTCCGTTGATATTTTTTTTAGCAACTGAATTAACAAATGTTGAAACAGTATTCTTCTTTATAGTCCGTTCGAATCTGTTATTGTCTTCAGAATATTCTGTAATAAATTGTTGTCTTTGTTGATCACCTAAAGTTTGTTCATTGAGCAGAAAATGAGAAAAACGACATCATTCAAAACTTGAAATTGATCAAGTGGTTAAAAAAATGAAATAATACGTTAGCTGGGCATTAGAGATATCTCGCGCGGTAAGCGCCTGGACGCTGCAGTACACTTAAAAGGCCTAGCTGACAGGTTTTGTCCCATGGTATTGTCAGCTGACGCCTTTTAATTGTTTTTTTATATCGTAAACTATCATATAAATACACTTCAGCTTTCTTGAAATAACGAATTTTCACGTGTTTTCATACATATTGACTAGGCAGCTGACAACCTTTGCTCCTTACCCTATGCAGCTGACACTTTTTCATTTATATTACATAAATAAACTATTTATAGTTTTGTAGCTTTGTTGGATTTACGCAAAAAACACAACGTCGCGTCAACTAACACTTATTTTAGTTGTTTTTTGAACGAAAACAACTAATATTAAAAAAACAAAGAAGTCGTGTTGAAATGACGCATAAAATATTGATATTGCCTTTCGAGGTTTAGGGATAGGATAGCACTTTGCACAAAATTACTTTGATTAATAGCCATAAAAGGTAGCGTTTATAAGGAAACTTGCATTGAATAAGCTATAAGTAATAATAGTTTTTGGAATATCTTGAGCAACTAACACTGATTTTGGAATGATTGACAGCTTTTTGAAAAACTATCAATACAATGCCAGGGTCTGTGTACTTCGCACTTCTGTTTTCTTCGCTTTTAAGTACCGGTTTCACTCAGTCCGTGATAGATAATTAAAAAAGTTTGATGACAGTAGTTGCCGGTTTGGTAGGTCGTTGAATTTACTCTAAGGAATGATGTCTATTTACATTTGAGTAGTGAATATTGACAGCAGTATGTACTTTATTTAAATATTTAATCATTCCTGCCCATTTCACGTGAAAACTCTCAGAAATCCAGCAAAAAATTTACAGTTTGAAGCACAGATATAAAATTATGTGTTCAATTTGACTAAACTATTTGAGAAAGGGTAATGGGGCTCGCTCAATATGGATTTTCTCTTAAAGTGTGGCTTTTTATGAAGACTTATTATTCACGTAATGTCAGTGTCGAAAAATCGAAAAAATTGCTACAAAAATATATTTCAAATTTTGAAACAACCCACTTCGGTTCGCACGCCCATGGTCTTATGAAACATGTACCTCCTATATCAATTTACTCTGTTTTGTTCAAAATAGGTTTTGAAATAAAAATGAAAATCAGATTGTTATTCTTGAATCCCCGTATAATATAAAACGACCTCAATCCACTAGTATTTTGATATAAAGAAACTGGTCTTAAATCAAGAGCTTTAAGTTGAGTATCACCGTAAATATAAAATGCCACTGCCCACTGCCCATTAGCACATGTTTGATGATACACATGAAAATAGCACGCAAGCGTCCTGTAATTAGTAACTGGCATCAGACACCAACTGACGCCTGTTATTATCCGCAAATATGATTTCTTTAATAATTCAGAAGATTCACACAGGTTGGTTTAAGTAATAGCTCAGTCAAAATGCATAAAACAGAATGTTGTTTGAAATCAAATTTTCTTCAAAATTTTCAGTTCGAATGAAAAATTTTCACTCGATTTTCCGCTAAAGAGGAAAAATGCGTATTTATACATGCCAACATATTCATAAAATGGTTTTTCACTTGGATGGTCCAGATTTTAGAGAATATCTGTAAAATAGAAAGTTGTTATAAATTGAAGTTTTTTTCTCAAATTAAGACCGATTAGAATTAAAAATTTCCATTGTAGCACAAAATCGGATGAAATACATGCCATCATATTAATAAAGTGGCTTATAACTTGAAAGGTACTTATAGGCTTCATCAAATTTTCTGCAAAAGATGGAAAATCCGTAAACATATGTACTATGGCGGCCGAAAAAAAAAATAATCGACTGATTTTCCCGTTGTAAATATGGTTCCCACCAGTGACGTATCAATCATAATATATTTTATTCTATTATTTTTATTAGTGTCAATGTCATTGTGATATCCACCAATGATTTTTTGTCAGAATAATTTAATTGACATAACAGACCATATTTACAACAGTCTTAAAAAAAAATGTTACTTGAAAATAAATTTAATTAATTCGGCAGCAAGAGTACGTCCAGGTCAATAAAATTCCTTACTACTCGGTAACCTTTTGCTTTAAAGAAAAGTTGGGAAGAAGTTTATTTAGTCAATATGTGACAAACGAATATAAATATTTTTGCCAGATCTTCCTTATAGGAGTGAAAATGCGTTCTTACAATTATCCAAATACAAAAAAAAATGGCTTATACACCGAGGTCCATAAGTAACGTATAAATTTATTATCTACGTAACTAACAATTTACTACCGTTCGCCAAATTTCCTAATGTGATGAGATGTACTGTGAAAATTTTATTCAAAAAACTTTTATACAATTTTTCTCTAAAATGAAGTTACCGAATTTATTGTACCTGAACGTACATGTGTTTACAGATTCTCCACCTTTTGGTGAACAATTTTTTTCTTAGCATGACTAATTTTTTAAAAATTTAAATTTTCAAAAACTTGTTACGGCTTTTCTCGAAAACTTATAAGTACCATCCGAGTTGAAAGCTGTGACACTCAAGCTCAAGAAACGGGTATTCGGTTTTAGCTCGGGCACCAGTTCTAGCCAAATACACGAGGCTGAGCAGTTCAAGTGGAGAAACGGTATTCCAGAGGGTCAATTTTGAAAATTAGACGTTTACACACAAACAGTAAAATTCAGAATTTGATAAAAAAAAGTAGTAGTACCAGATGACTTAAATGATAGGGCAAAATGGTAGCACAGAGTAAGCGGTAACCCAGGGTAACTAGCAAAACAATAAAACAGGCGCAGACTACATACGGATACCAGGTGTGAGAAGTAGGACCATAGATATTTAAAAAATTACAGTGCAAAATTATAGATAAGTTATACAGGGTGATTTATGTAAACATGCGGAAAATAAAATGGTATACAAGTCTGTTACGTGGGAAAACCTCTGTAAAATTTTAAAGCGGTCCGAGGTAATTTATTATATTTTTTTGCATTAAAACAAGCAAAGATACGCTTCTGAACGGGTGAGTTATGCTATCTCGATGCATTCACACACCTGTCGCTTGTTTGTTTAGCAAGTAATATCAGCTGTTTTAGTTGTCTAAGGTCAGTGCGCTACGCGTTCGCGGTTCAGTTCAGTGGCTCTTCGGTTTCCGTTTAGAGCATTTCCCATTTTGTTAAATTTTAAACTTTATTCGCAAATATCGATTATGCCAGAGTTTACGTCGCAAGAGTACTGCGACATGATATTAACCTATGATTCAATGAATAAAATTCTTACAGACGCTGTACGAAAATACGGGAGAAAATTTCCCCATAGGCGCAAACTTAATGAGAGAAAAAATTTAAGTACAGTGCAGCGAGTTCGTGACACCGGGTTTTGTTTACCAGGCGACAGAGAACGTGTAGTAAATCGTCCTGTTGAAGTAGACGAAGAAGTTCTAGAATTACTAGAACAAGGCCCTTCAATTAGTACCCTATACACGAGAATCGTTTTTGCCCATACCACATAAGAAAGAAAGTGATTTCGTTGCACCGTATTACGTCGGATTGGTTAGTCATAGGCGGCGCATTTCTACAAAAAAATAAGGTAATTTTTTTTCCAAATTTTTTTATCTCTTATTTTTTTTAACTCCTTTTGGTGGGGACAACCCACTGAATAATTTTCCGCATGTTTAGATAAATCACCCTGTATATAGTATTTGACTAATACCTCAGTTTACTTACTCCTTCATAGACTTACTTACTTCCTGTGTTTATGGTCGGGACTTAATTAAAGCGGACAGTATTTTTCGAAGTTGTCGCCAGACGGGTACGCTGCTGGTCGATGACATAGTACGGACTTTGTCAGAATTTTGCTGCTCGGAAATGATATATGACACTAACTGTACCTGAGTTCGGATCTCGGAGTGGACAGTGGACACGTCTGCCGCCGATGAGTCGCTCTGACTTACTGCCAACACGGGACGGAATCAACTTTAACTTACTTATTAACTTAGAACAAATAGCAGAAAATCGGGCGAAAATTTTTCAGCAATTGTCTATTAAATGCTGCTGTTTTCTGGATATTTGGAAATACTCCAAAGTCTGCCAGGTGTACAAAAAGAGAAATAGGACTGAAATAAACTTTCGCCCAATAACTATAATCTGTGACTTTGGCAAAGCTTTTGAAATCTTACTACCAATAAACACCACACCACAGAAATTAGACAACCCCCAATTCCAGAAGCCAGAGGCTTGTGCGGAAGAGCGTTACGCATTGTAAAAACGCGGACAGTGCCGAAGTCGGGTTTCTAACCCGGTGGCGCGATACCCGTGTGATTAATCGCGATTGTCACCTCGCACCTTAACCAACGCGGCTATCGGTCAGACAACTACATACTGCATAACCCTATTTACCCTCATGTTAAAAATATCATTTCCAGTTAGCAGTACGGTTTTATGAAAGGTCGCTATACTACTACCAATCTGATGTCTGCTGCACAATTTATATCTGAGTTCATCGACATGCAGATGCAAACGGATGTAATATACTTCGATTTCACGAAAGCTTTTGATAGGCTTAATTATAATATGTTAATTGCATAACTTTCTAACTTTGGTTTTTCAGACAAACTCATAACCTTCTTTAGATCTTATCTAACTGATAGACTTCAATATGTCGCGTGTAATAGATTTGAAACATATGATTATGCCTCATAATCAAGGCTCTGTTCCTAGGCCACAGTTTTTCAATATATTTATAAATGACATAGGCATTATTTTAGATATGCTTAATGCATGTAGATGACATAAATACGCAGTGCCTCTGGTTTAAACACCCGCATTATAATCTAAGGTAATATCTCTAATTCTCTCCTACGTATAATATTTGCTCCTGTTACAATAACAATCAGAATATTGGTATTTTTCAATAATGGGGCTCCCTGCCTATGTTTGATTATCAATTTTCCTCATTATATCTATTATATACTGTTGCGGACCTCTAGCGTATGCGACCCACCATACGCCTTAGCGTTTTGTGGGCCGCATAATAACAACTGCTACGTCCGTAACACATTTCGCTATTCTCCACGGGAGGGCGATACACTTGCGGCACGTGAAAAGCAGAGAAACGGAAGGCAACCATTTTTGTTGGCGTAGGTAGTTGATAATTCTACGAATCTCGGTTTATCCAAGGCATCCCGGTGGATTTTGGAATTATCAAACCAAGAAAATTTTCTCAATCTGTTGTTGTTCCGTTTAGTGGAATATTTTGTGGTTGTGAGTAAATTTTAACTGCGGAAGCAGCATATTTAATTATACAAGGTAAGCTAACCTCTTCACGCCATCTTACCCATTCTCTACCCACGTATTTCGCAAATTTGCAGGCTTTCCTTTGGAAATATCGTGTCAACTTGAAAGGCGGACTCGACCCCATTCATCCAACTGTGGCTTTCGAGGAACATTGGTGGATTATTCCCTCATCAGTGAGGTAAATTATATTTCTTTTGTAGATTATATAAGATTTGAATTGCCCACATTAGGCACGCTTCACGTGCATTTCCGACTTTGCAAATTAAATCGTGATATCTTTAGGGTTCCACGGACGCGGCTTCTACATACATCAGTGAAGTTCCACGGACGGGGCATCCACACACCGTTAGAAAGTTCCAGGGCTGGAGAGGCTATAATCAACCCCATCCTTGGGTCAATTTCTTTTGTCCTGAAGACATCTCCGTAGGGCTACAGTTCTTCCACGTTGAAGTCGGTATCGTACCACTCTAAATAAGTGTGTTGTTGTTCTTACTCACCGGGGACCACCTTCAGTGGTTCGGCTTGGTTATATCAATTCATACTTTTGTATTTTAACTTGTACATATTTAAAGATTTTATGCATTTATATTTATTTAAGGAGGTTCTCTAAATCAGACCCATTGTGGCAGAATTTATGACCATTTATGAGGACATTGTAAACCGATGTGTAGCTACACGAGGCATTTTATTAATGTTGTAACTTATTAATCGAGAAATTTTCCACACCTTTTGAACATCGCCAGGTTACATGCTAGAGAACCAATATCTGTAAATTGTGTAATATAGTGCATTTCATTTTTAAAAGAAATAGTCATAGAGAATAGAGAAATTTTATCGTAGGCACGTACATCACTTATCCGGGTTAAGTTTGTGCCTTACGATATCTGCTACGCTACAGTAGCCCAAGTGATTTCGTTATGTAATATCTTATAATCATTAATATCCAACGTATTTATTTTTTTATGTACGTGTAAATCGTAGCAGTACAACCATCTTGCTAATTTTCAAATGCACTATACAGTTTTGCTTAACTGACTTTTATGTCTTCTTTACTTCTCTAGTACTGGTCAGCTTAGATTATAGACTCATGCTGTCCCTCCAACTTTATTATATATAGCTTCTCACATGTGTACTGTATATTAAATATGTGTTGTTACCCATCTTGTAAATGATCTTTGTACTCATTTTGAAGAAAACTTAATTTTAAACAACTTCATCATTTACGGCTTTTCTCTAAAACCTATATCTTCTAATTTACTATGTATCTACGTATAACAATGTCGCCAGCATGGAGTTTCTTCTTTTTTGTTAAAAGTTAAAGAAATAACTGTTCCAATTTTTCGTACAAAAAACGTTACTATAAAGAACTTCCAGATAATTTTTTACTTGTATGCATTTTCACTGAGCTATAATAGCTGATGAATATGTTGCTAGCCATCACGCTAGTGACACCTGTCTAGAAAACTTCAACATCAACATGATAATACTGGTATGTTTGTATACTCACCTCGACATCAAGCTTCTAATAAGATGGAAATAAATACACATGTGGATGCAGAAAGAATTTGAAATTAATATATTTCAAAGTACTTTAGTGAAAAGGATGCCGCGCCGACGCCCGCGACGTAAATAGCTGTCCATTATAAAACCAAAAAATAAAATTAACAACCGGAATCCTTTTCGCTGCGACAGATAGTTTAATGCATAATAAATCTGAAACACATAGCCCATCTCAACGAGAACTATCCACCATAAATAAGTTTGGTTATATTGAATTTATAAAAAACGCAAAAACACGTCAAAATAACATGGATAACATAGTTTTCAATTAAATACCCTGTATACATATTGACTACAAGGCTACATAGTTTGTTTTATTAGCACTACAAGCTATAATTTTATACATTAAATATAGAAAAATATTATTCGAATGTTAAGAATGACCTTATAGTAGAGTACTTGCGTTTACAAAAGTCGCTTAGTATTCGATCCCGTTGGTACATTTAGAGTAAAATATATGTCGCTTATGCTCTATACTCTATACAGAATAAATTAATGAATTTTTGTTATTTAAATATACAGTCGGTCTTTTACGAATTTCGATATTTTTTCGGATTTTGTGAGCTCTGGAGATGGTTTTCATGTCCTAGGGTTGAGTGAAACGTGGTTAGTTTTCTCTGTGGACGATTCGGCATTATCTATTGATAACTTTAAACTCAATGTACGCGCCACCCACTAGCCTCTTGGAACATCTCTGGATTTCTCTAAAGATTTCGGGTAAAAAGTTTTGCTTGATGGGACCTCCTAATACCAACTTGGAAGCATGTCTTGAAGAGTTAGAAAGTTATATAACGTCTTTTTTAACTGAATACGATTATGTAATTTTCGGAGATTTCAATGTAGATCTTTGCATCCTAATAGCTCGAACTCCACACAAATTATCTCATTTTTAAATAAATATAATCTTAATCAAATAATCTCTAGTTCTACACGCGTAACCAATAATGTCAGCACCCTTATTGATTATATTGTCACATCAAATAGTGACATCGAAGTCGACGTAGCAAATATGGAAGTTATCTCCGACCATGCCCTTGTTAGTTGCAAATTCAATATTAAAAAAGAAGTAAGGAAAGCAAAAATGATAACTTATGAGACTATAGGTCTTTTAATTATGAAAACTTTCTTAATGATCTAAATTCTAACAAATGGGATAATCGGTGATGATTAGATATAAATAAGGTTTATTCCTTAATCTTACGTACCTACATGGTATGTTTCGCTTTAAATATCGAGAACTAGTATGTAAGATTTTGAATTTTTGGTACTCTATTAATGTATACACAATAAACATGATTTCAAAGAATTACGGAAATTAACCAACAAAATTCTGAATTATAGGACGATTTAAAAAAAGCAACTGTTTCGGTATTTTTCTTGTGTTTTATCTTTTGTATCACTCTGTAGACCCCTCTAAAATTATATATATTTGAAATCAGCTCTCAATGGACAATCAATATACAGGCTGTCCATTTTATCAGGGCCCTCGAGAATATCGGTCGTACAAAAAAAAAAATTTTTACGATAATTGTGCCAATTTATATAACCTACGAAATGGTTTAAAGACATTTGAAATCCACGGCCTACTGGCTGATAATTCCTCACTTAAGGCAGTCAATCTATTTTGCTGCTGAGTTGAACATATAATTTTTTCGTCGATTGTTTAAATATATTCTAAAATAATGAAATTATTACAATTCTCAATCTCCCTATTTTTGTTGTAATAAATTCAATAAAAATTCATTAAAAATCGCAGTTGTTACTGGTTGGTTACCATGGAAACTAAGTGTCAATTTTTCTGCCTAGGCAGGGAAAGTGACACTTTGCTGATTGATATTAGTCAGCAAAGTTAGTACTTTGCTGTTAATCGGCGAAAAAATTATTTTACTACATATTAATGGATCGGCACGCTTCTTTTCCAAAAGCCACCTACAAACAGACGTCCTCCTTGGTTTGTCCCCCGCTTTTAAATTGTGAACTATTTTGGCTTTATAACACCGGTAACCATTTTTCTTTAAAATTTTTCTAGCACTTGTTTTATTTACATGACAAGCAATTTGAATTTCTCTTAATGATGTTTCCAAATTTTCTGTATTTTTATTTCTTACGTAATTATTAACTCGGTTTACCTTATTTACATTATCAGTAACACTGTTCAACCTTGTCTTCTTCTTTAAAAATGAAACATTATTTTTCAGTTTCGTAGCTAGTTCTCTGAACAGAGTTTTATTCGGCTGTAGTGCTTGTGGAAATCTGTTTCTATATTCTACTTGAGCTAATCCAGAGTTAAAATTGTATTGGCAATATGTAACGAACATATTATAACGATCAGTGTGAGTGAAAATTATTTTTGAAAATTCTAAATTCTTAAATGAGTGTGATTGAGTGAGAGTTTAAGTATTAACTGAGATGATCTCTCAAAAAATTAAATTGTCAAGTTTGTTCATAGCCAACTATTTTAAAATAATTGAAATAATAGTGAAATCATGAAATACAAACAAATGGATATTATACTTAAATTAATTGGTAATGAATTTTAACTTTCTGAGCAAGGAGTGACGCTTTTATGGAGGACCTATGTACATTGGCATAACTGCGAATACTCTTTCCATAATTGCTCCATGTTGGTTTTTGTTACCTGAATTTACTTTATTCTTCATAATTGTGTTAATGTTTTATTATAGCAAAGATTTGAACAACTTATTGAATTATTTTATCGTTTTATTTAATCATACTTCTCCACGGCAAGTGGATTTAAAAAATTTTTTTTACAATTACTAACGTAGTACCAATGAATAAATATGGCATGTGATATATCGTTAAAAAGGGAGGAAAATACTCTATTTAATGGCGCCAGTTCCCGCCCGTTTCAAAATAATTTTTTTAACAGCATGAAGAGTAAATCTCAAAATACAGCGGTTTTGAAAAAAATTAGATAAAACCTCGTTGAAACACTCTGTTTTGCAAAAAATTTTCGCCTTAGAATTTTTCTCGTATCTCTTCAAATAGCGGAGATATTTGGCCTAGACGTTTTCCGCATTTTCAGTATTTTCCGCCATAACTCTTAAAGTAGGTCATGGATTTCAAATGTCTTTAAACCATTTTGTAGGCTATATAAATCGGCACAATTTTCGTAAAAATAATTTTTTTTGTACGACCGATATTAAGTGAGATATTCTCAAGTGACCTGATAAAATGGACAGCCTGTATACAAATACATATTATACACGTCATGTGGTGTGGCTAGTTGAAAAATTTTGATTTGTGCGCTTATTTACAAAACGATTTTATTACGGAAAGTAGATTCATAATCTACAGGGCATAGACTTATGTGGCAAAGTAATGCATTTTACTTTAAAAGTGCCAACGGGCTGAAACATCGAAATTAAATTGCACTCCACTATTACAGGGTGTCGGCGCTGGACAAAATAATATCAGTTATCACTAAATTATCAACAACCAAAGTTCATTTACTAGATCTTCACAAAAAAATCAAGGCTACAATTGAAATTAAAGGAATAGCTGAAACATATGGACATAAATTACAAAAAAATATTCAATAGTTTATACTAGATAAATAAAGATAAGATAATAGAATAAAGCAAAAATTAAACAAAAAACTTTATACAAATTACATCTTTATATTCCGGAATGTTAGTATAAGATTTAGCGATAATATATAAATTGTATTGCATTTTAAATAGCTGTTGTTGATTTTGTGTTTATAAGATTATATTCAAGACCAAGTTGTGTTAAAATCATTACTGTTACAATGTATAAAAGGAGCATAAGAAACTGTCATGTTTATTTTACTTTCTACTTCCATTTTCGTGTAATATTTCAACTGTACTTTCCGCTATAAGCTGATAACTTGAATAAAAACTTTTCGCTTAAGAGTGAACTGAATTTTCAATATGTAATTTTTGGTTTTTTCTCTATCCAAATGGTTTCAAAAACAATTACTTATCTGTATTAAATATAATAAAGGATAACAAATATTTGATAAATTGAAAAAAACTAAGGTTACTTACTTATTACAAGCCTATTTTACGTGGTATGCGTTATATTAAAATGTAATACCTATATAGTATCTTTTAGAAAACGAATTAGCATATTAATTATCTATCTGAATATAGCAGTTAATCTGATTTAAATAAATTGCAATTCTTTAAGAAATGAAATTTACATAAAGAATAAAAAATATGTGAAAGAAGAATAAACATAGGAATTTTTGCTGCAACGTGTCTATTTATCAGTGCCATTTTCGTTACTGTATCTAACGCAAACAGAGGAGTCTGTAAGTCTAACTGTAATCCTATAGAGCTGAATTATCTGGGGTACGTTTTATTAACATCATTTTCTTATAACAAAGCATATAATCCGATCTTACTCCATTTGTTGACAATATCACCATGTATAAACAGACAACTAACTATAAAGATTCTTTAGATTCTTAACCGTACAGAATCAACTTCATGTTTTTCTATCCACGACATTTTAATATATTAAGAACGAGTTTACTGTATCCACGCTTGGTGTAAATATGATATGCTAAAATTATTACAGTACGAATTTAAAAAATGGCAAATAAAAGTATCAGTAAAGTCTTTTTTAATTAGCATTTGCGTTCATAATTAAATATCTAAATTGTTATTATGGTACAATCTTATCACACAAAAAAATTTAAAATAGAAATGGTAATTTATAAACTGAATACTTTCAGTTATTACTTATTAGTTATAAGTGGATAAGTTATAAGATCAGAAAGTATTGCACAGTCTCAGAAAAGCAAAGAAGACTGAAAAGCCGCAACCGCGGCTAGAAGGAAGAATTGCAGGAAATAAAAACATGTTTTATTAAGGATGGCTTTTGTACGGTTATCTTACTCCCAATCGTTCCAATTAATCTGGTTTTGAAGTCGTCCCAAAACCGTTTATGTTTATTAATTATTTACAACTAGCTGACCTGACAGAAGTTGTCCTGACACAACGAACATCCCCGTCATTCGGACTATTACGAACATTAAGAAAATAATAGTCAAATCGGTCCAGCCGTTCTCAAGTGATTTGCTTACCAACGAGCAGTACTTCATTTTTGTTTACATAGATTTAGGATACAACTGGTGCCAATCACTCAATATCATATTAGGAACTCTGTGATAGATCTAAAAATTTCTTTGCAAATGATATCTGATGTCTGTTAGACATCGATACCTGTACCGATAATCCCACATCAGATATTTATTGACAATTCTTCCGGAAAATGTTTGACACGTGCTCTATTACGATTTTCTTCGGCCTAGGTATGACTATTGCGCCTATTGAAAACACGAGTAAATGTGGCTCATCTGTGAAAAAAATACTATTTTCAGGAATTATCCATCTTTACTCTGTTGGTCTGGAATCCAGCGAGAGGAGGCGGATCTCGCTGGTAAATCTCGGGATTTTTAATGCTGAGCGAGTGTAAAATGGTAAGGATGGAGTTGATTTCTATGAATCAGTTCGAATTCCATTGTCCATATATAGCTTTCGTATACTTATATCCTGATTGTGTTCAATGTACCATCGAAATATTTTCATCCTGATAAGATGTATAACTAACTGAACGCCCTACAAGTGATTTTTTATCTAAGCTTACTTGCAGTGTTATACAATACGCTGATGACCACGTTGCATACTGTAAAGAAAGAAAATTGGATGACTGTAGATACATTTTAGGCGTAATCATGATAAGAGCCACTGATTGATGTATTTCCAAATGGTTTTCAATCTCCTCAAATAAAACTGTTGCTTCAATTTATACTCGACACCGTTTATCCAATTTGCAATCACCCAATCCACTACTATCCCCTTCAAAGCAACTGTAAAAAATGTGGAAATATTGCTAGACCAGAAATTGAAGTAGAAGGATTAAATGCAAGCGGCAATAAGCAGAAGTGAAAATGCTATCTATATTATTCGTTTGTGCAATAAAGTGCCATGGGAAGCAGATGTAAATATATCATGCTTTTATATAGAACGATGGTTCGGTCCATCATTGACTACGGATGTCTTTTTTATGGCTCCGCATGTAAAACTTTTCTAGGTCGTCTTGACATTGTGCAGAATAAAACTTTACGGATATGTTTGGACGTTATGAAATCTACTCCAATATGTAGAATCGAATGAACCCCCTTCAGCACTATGAAGGGAGTGGGTAAGTTCAAAATTCGCACTAAAAGCTCGCTCGTCTACAAATTCTTTTCGCTGATTATATATTTTTGGGAAAGAATTGAGACAACATATGCGGACGACTAGCTGGTTTAAGGTGGAGCAAAGAGTCGTAGATTCCGGGTACTTGTAAAATATGTGAAACTTACCCTCTTTGAATGTATAACATGAAAGACAAACTTTTATTTTGTTCGAGAAAAGGAGACAATGAAAAACTGATATTATTTAGGCACCATCTACAGTTGATAATTGGTTGAGTTGTCTCTTTTTCTCGTAAAACCAGCCTCCTATAAACGAGACTGAAATTATTGGTAAGGGAAATAAAAAAATTGTATAAAATGAATGATAAAATATATTACATAAAGTTGTTTGAAATTTAGGTGAAATTATATGTTTATAAAATTGTATTAGCGAACAAAGAACAAGTAATACAAAAAATTAATAGCGCATATTATACTAACCTCCTAGATTTCCAGGCTAAGTATGATTGAAGGTGGAAAGCTCTAGTACTGCAATTCAGGCCCCAATTGTCTCGTTGAACATCCAATCTAAATATCTTTGGCAATTTATTCTTGCAAGACTGCGTTTTTTAAAGGAAGTCTATATGTGAAGGTTGTAGAAATGGTACAAAATCGAAGGCTTAAATGCCTTAACAAAAGCAGGGAAACATTATCCAACCATGCGGCTTGGAAAAAGTAATGGTTGCAAATGTAAATGCGAAATTACATAAAATTAAACCTAAATGGCAAAAGACTGCTAAATAAATCTGCTTAATACGTAAATATGTATTAATTATTGCCTGATACATAAAAGTAAATATAGAAGCAGAATTAAAATAAATTTAATGTAGAATTATTATAAATTTAGAAGCTAATGCGCAAACTATAAATTGCCAAAAATGGAAAAGAAAAGAAGAATATTTTATTACCATGTGGTAACATGTAGTAATTTAGTTACTTATTGAATTAAAAACAAATTTGAATTGAAATTTATTTAAAAAAATGAAAATTGCATTAAAAACAAAATTGAAAATTATTGAAATTTTAAATTACTAATAATTACGTGGTTGTGTTAAACACATGAAATGTGGATATGATCGTAATATAAATTACTGGAATCTCACAGTGAACGTTTGAAAGTGTAAATCAGATCAAAATCAGCAGGCAAAAAATCCCTTTGTGATTTTAACTAATAAGGTAAACTTTTTTATGTTACCTTCTACAATATACTAGAATATATAAACTTGAAAATATAATTTTACTAAATAAAACGGAAAGCTGTAAAATGGTACAAGTGGTGCCATCTGTTGATGGGCCGGTTAATCGCACATCCTTGTTTCTAAGTTAGGTTCCTTTACCCACACTTAAAATAGTGACGTATACAATCAATAAAAGGAATTCTTAATCAATAAAGGGTTGACAATAGTTGCACACCACAGATTAGATAGTCACTTTGCAATTTGTATACATAACCAAAAATACGAACTGTGCTAATAAATTGCAAAATTGTTTACAAACTGTTTTATAAGAATTCAGTAAATATATCACATTATATAGGATACACTATATAACAGGAGAATGGGCAAGTTTGAAAGGTAAAGAAAATGACTACATGTACATAGTAAACAAAGTATAAAAACGAAATATAAATGAATGTAAATGTTTTGTAGACTTTTAGACAATTGGTTCTGAAAAGCTGCAACAGAGATGCATAATTTAGTGTTAAAAACATGACTGAGTTCCTAAGATACAAAAATAGGTGCATAAAACAATGTGAAATAATTTAGCAATTATACAAAGAAAATTCTGATAGTTGAAACAGTCTCACTTACAAAATATGAATCAAAATGCTATACAGATCGTACTAAATTTAAGTAAAATACCACTTATTATATAAAATTGTTAAATGGACATAGGCCATGTAAAAAAATCTCGCTAATATTAATAAATGCTTACATAACTGTATAGAAAATTTTCCAAATAAATTTTAGAAAAAAAGATAAGTCCTCCACTAGCTGATGGTTACAGTAATACTTTTAATTTCGACGACATCCTTTTCAAACATAGCTTTCCGTATTTATTCTCGTTTTATTTTTTCTCTATGTTGCTTACTCCTAAAGTACACTTGCCTGCTTTCTGACAATCAACAAAAGCATTTGTTTGGAATTGTTAGGTATACACAAGATGACTTATGTATTTTCGCAGATGAATCAAGGAACGAGCAGGGTATTGATAACACTTTTTTCATTTCGATTTTGAAGCTAGAGTACAAATTATCAATGGGAAACTTCAACATTTACCGCCCAGACCATTGCCATTCTAGAGGCGATTCATGCAATTAGCTCTTTACATTACCATTTTTTCAAATGCAAGATGTATCTTAGATTGTAGATTGTAGATTATTTTATGGGGTCGGTTGGCTTCGAACAGCCTTACTTCACTTCGACCTAAAAGATCTTTTGTGATTTACCCTACATCTAGTTGTTGCCCAGGATTCCAAGACCTTCTACAAAGCTTATGATTTTACTGGGGGCTTATTTACCTATGTCTTCAGGCGTTAATTCCGCCCGTTCTAAGAATTTTAGCCTAGTGCGGACTAACACCTTGCATTCACAAAGTATATGCTCCGCAGTTTCAGTTGCAGTATCGCAATATCTTCATTTGTTGTCTACCGCCTTGTCCATATTCTTGAGATGATATCTCTAAGGGCAGTGGCCAGTTAGAAGGCCTGTGATTAGCCTTAATTTGGACTTTTCAAGTTCGAGAAGCCTTGTGGCATTCATTGTCGAATAAGTTATAAACTTTTTTGCTTGTCTTTGGCCTGGAGTATTCCTCCAGTAGGACTTTTTCTGGTCCTTTTCCCATTCTTGAATCTCCTCCGCTATGTGTCCCTTGGCCAGGCCACAGAGCGATTCTTGTCCAATGAATGGTGCTTTAGATCCTTTTTTTTGCAATTGCAATTTTTTCATTTCCTTGTACTCCCTCATGTCCTGGCACGCACATCAAAGTAACCTTGTATTAGACGTCATAGGTAAAATCTCACAGTTGGCGCATTTCAATTTTAATGTCAGTGTTGTCTGGATTAAAGCACATTATGATTTCCCGCATAATGAAAAAGTGGACATATTAGTCAAGAGTGGGGTGGCAAATGGCAATATTTTTTTATATAAAACCCCTTCATCAGATTTACACGCCACATTGAAAAAATCATTGTATGTGAAATGGCAACACAATTACGAAAATGCATGCTCAGAAAATTCCACTAATTATTACTTATTAAATCCACTTGTATCTAAACCCAAATGTGCCAAAGAACTCTTCATCTCCAAGCAATTATATACGACGATAACTAGTCTGCAATTCAGCCACGGCCGATTTCCTTCCAGATTCATAAAATTGAAATAATAGAGTGTTACGGGTCACTTCACCCTAACATAATTTTAATTAATTAAAATGTCTAGAAATGTATTTTGGGTTGCCGCATAAGATTAGTTGAATTTACGGTAGCTTATTAGGAAGTAGTTCGCTTGGTAAATATTCAAACCTATTTATTTAGTACCCGTATTGATTAAAGGAGGTCGTCCATAGTCTGTTAGTTGGCTTCACGGCTTTTACTAAAATGTGGTAAAAAAAAGGAAAGGTTCGATAACTTGAGAATTTTTGATCTGATTAGCGTACTCAGCAGCAACTTTTTGAGGGCAAGTAATTAGTGCCTATATGGGATTTGGTCCCCGGAAAGTGTATTATAGTTGTAGGGAGTATCATTTTGGTTTCGTTGCTTGTATTCTTTTCCAACAAGTTCCTTTAAGGGGATATCCGCTGTGTTGGTCAAACTCTGCCCTGAGGCCTGCTAGAAATACCTACTTATCACAGGTAGTCAAGTTAAACCACAAAAAAAGTAATCCTCTGTATTTGAGGGCTTCTTTTGCTAATCACATCTTATCCAATCTATATGATCATCCCGTGGTGGAACTACCTCTGGTTAGCTGACACACGGACAACGCCAGAGACGAGGTTGAAATCTAAAATATCTGAAGGTTGCTACGTACGGCGAGTAAAATTGAAGTAAATGGTCCAGAGATATTAATCTTATGGTATAATATATTTCACTGTTTCGCTATCAAGAAATCTCAAATCGAATAACTATCAGATATATATTCATATTTTTATCTTACGAGCCTATCTACTCTCATGTCTATCTATGCCAACCTATTTTGTATATAAATTCTGTATATTGATTTTTTTTTACGTTTCCTCCCTCATTTCAACGATTTTGTATATATATTGTATATAACTGTACATATTTATTATTAACTTTTGTAAAAACCGAAGATATAGTACTATATGACTGGTTTAGATTGCTAATTATTTCGAATTTCTGCTATAGAAAAATAATACGTATCTCATTACTTCAGTAATTAAGTTCAATTTATATAATTATACTGATTTTGGACAGTTAGCAAACAATTTTGGAGCTTTTCTCATTTTCATCTTCTTACTTGCTGCCTCTGTCTCTTTAAACCCAGTTTATTTAATTTCATACATATAACATATCTAATGCTGCAAAGAGTTTCATAAGGTAAGTGCCTGGTTGCAACAATAACCCTAACAAAATCAACACTTCATTTTGGCTATTTTATTCTTTATACAACAGAGCAACGAACCGCACCCACACGCAGAGCTAGCTGGAGTGTGTATTTGGCCTAATTTCACCATCTGCACACTATAATAAATATTTATTGCCATTTCTGGGGTACTCATCAGACCCCCGATTAACGAAAATAGAAAAAATTGTAGATCTAAGTAATAAGAGAGCGACCTCTGCGACGGAGATATTGAAACCGTTAACCATCTTTTAATTGTACGCTCAAACAGAGAAAATCCGATCATTTCACACAACGTCTTCATGATTTTTATAGGCTTCACCATACTTCTCAGTGTAAATGGTATGCTTGCAAGTCAAAATTTTACAGTGCTATAAATTCTTGTGGAATATTTACAAACATGCAACATCATAATTTAGAAATTTTATTGTTTAGAAAATTTACTAGTTTACAATATGTCACCGGTGCCCTTGTCATTAAGCCTTTGTAGTTTCCCTGTCTTTTCCTCATCCTTGTAACCACGGCCTACCAACTTGTAATGTTGTCTTTTTTACATATTGACTATTGGTCGAAGACCATACTGCCAGTCACAAAATATCTAATTGATAGTCAGATTAACGTTACATTAATTTATAAAATATACCTGATAATGGTAGCGAACAGTATGACAAAAAATGATATACCTAATTCTAACCTAAAAACGAAGAAAAAAAGAGAAAATAAATTGAAGACAACAAAAAGGGATACAGCAGGGATACACGCTTCCTGTCCTGGGGTCTGTCAGGACATTTAAAAATAGACAATACAGGGAATACACGGTTGACAGGGGAAAACAACAGAGGGAAAGACATACGGTAGCCAAACATAACCTAAAACTTAATACCTGTTTCTTTTATGAAATCAAAAATATATGTATAAACTTTACAAGATCCTAAGGACAATAAGAAGAGCATATTAAATGGAGCCAATATATTGCAGTTTTGTGCAATATTAGTGATTAATGTATTAGAGGCATTTTGATATTTCACATATCCAAAAAATATATGGTCGAGATCTACTATGATGTTGCATTGATCACAATTTGGTTTGTAATGTTGTTATTGGGGTCGCCATGATCTGCCCCTTGGCGTGAAAATTATTACCATTGTAAATTTCCCTTAACGTTCGTGCATAGTTGGGTCTGTTTTATTTTCTCTATTCTTTTGTAAATAACGCTAACCTGTGCAGCTGGCTAGTGGGACATACTCAAAGCCAATTCAAACTCGGAAGAAAAAAAAGAACGCGCGAATCCTCCTCTTTGTAACACTCTAGGTTTCTGGCAAGTTATATGTATTATCATTTGGTAGTTTTCGATTAGAATATAAAATGTAATATTTTTGCAGACCCATGGCCATTACAATTTTTTAAATACAAACTACTACCATGCCAACAATTTCCAAATTGGAATATGTGCAGCAGGACATTCTTTAATAACTTAATAAAATAAATTACCAAAAAAGGTAATCCAAAAGTATCTGTATATTAATATTTTTGGTATGCAATCCTTAATGCAATAAACACTATTGACAAAAATCAAAAAAATTCATTTCCTTCGAATTGGTGTGAGAAGTATAAATCGCGTGTTTTTTTAAATGGTGCACTTTATCGATCTTCTACTAGTATAATTTTCTTTTGTGAAACTAAGTTGCGCTTCAGTTAATTAGACTAGACAATTAAAGACAACAACATACCTTTTACCAAACTTATAAAGTCAATAAATGTAATATTCGATCAAATGTATACAATTCTCTTTACTTATCTTGTATCTCGAAGATGAAAAAGTTCTCCTACAGAATTGGTTTGATGTTAATGTGAAAGATTCATCTTTATACGGCTGAAGAACTTTTATTATACTTTACAAAATGGATATTAAACGTTCACAAAGAAGAGTTCAAAACGACTGTTTCAGACGGAGAATAATACAAAATCTATACTTACTGTTAGTTTTTGCTTCACTGATGGTACCAATTGGACGTCGTAACACTATAAATCTAACACAGTAAATACTAACACTTTCTTAATTTTAAACCTGAAAAGGAATTTTGAAACACAAGAAAAAAGACAATATAAAGTTCAAATATATATATATATTAAATCTTTTAAAAAAATTATGTTCTTACAAAACGTTCAAGAGAAATGTATTGACAAACTACAGTCTGGCCCGTGTACAACACATAGTGAGGAACGGAACGACTCATAATGTAACCAACTACCATCCAATGTGCGGTTTATAACTAACGCTTACACAAAAAGATTCAGAAAAAAGTTCAATGTTTATAATTTTGGCGGGCTCTTGCTTGCCTGTCTATTGACGTATTTTCAGTTCAATATCAATTTTGATCGCTCCTCGGTGCTTAGAAATGTTTGAATCGCAACGACTTTGAATTATATTCTGCAATTATAGATTCATACGTTCAGGCAAGGCGGTCCCATGCACGTTCTGAGTACATGGTAACTATACTTTTCTGACATCGAATCACAGAGGAACTGGTTTAGGGCAAACACGCTTAATACCCATCATTTTCCCGTCAAAATCGACTGCTAGAAAATGATATAGCACCCTCGACGCTAAGGACTATTTTCGCTAAAACTCTCGAAATACTTTGACTAGAGAGTGGATAACTTGTCCTCATACGCATGAGTTGCAGTGCTGCATAACATGGATTCGTAAAAGAGTTTTTATTTTCAAAATGTCCGAAGTTAAAGTCGGTTTTCGTTATTCCCTGTGCAGCGACATTTACTAAACTTTCTAAAATTACACTCCTTGATGAGTTTCCAAGATTTTGGTATAAAAAACGCTCCGTAGAGCGAAAATGTGATTGAATGTATAAAAACCTTTTCCAACGGCATTTTTACGTGAAGCACGCTTTTCATGCGAAATGTCGGATTTTGTTACAGTTTCGGAAAGTTCATCGAGGGTTTTGGCGTGTTATTTAACATTAACAATCTACAGCCAAGCATTATCACAATCTTTTCAGAACACCCTGTATAAGTGGAATTGATAACTAGTCCCACTTCCCACTTAATTGCAATAGAAACTAGGAGGTAAGAATTCTTTGTAGGTAATAAGTAATTTAAATATACTTATTATAGAAGTTCTAAAAAGGTGACATTTAGAGATTAATATTGTAAAAAGTTGTAAGTGTGGACCCGCTTTCAGATACATCTGGTATACACACATCTAGTATTCGTTTAATGCCATTAAATATTTTTTAACATAATTATTTTATCTCCAGTGGCCTTATCTACCAGGCAAGGAAATATAAATGAACACATTTTCAATTTAAGTCTTGTGCCGATTGAGTTTACGATATTAGTTCTTTTTGAAAGCCGATGAAAAAAATGCAAAATCATTATGTCGTGAAAGTACAACAAATTAACAACAAAGCTGATAATTCTGCCGAGCCTTAATTGAGTATCATTTTCTTCTTGGTTCATATATTATGTATCAATTTGAATTTTAATAAGCATAGATACAGATTAACTAAAATGTCCATAGCAACAGTCTGTAAACCAGATAACTTTTACCGGCTTATCTAAAATTGTATTTGAACGATTACATTTGCAATATTCAAAATAATAAATTATATTAGTTATTAGTCCGTAGCTAATGTTGCTTCGGATTAAAGTAATATTTCTTATGGATTACACATTTCATGTAAAAATCGGGGTCAACTTATTTTTGTAGTGGAGACACTTCGCACCTCTGTCCTTGATACCGTGGAGATCGTCCTTATAAATTAATTATTAATTCAAGAAATATATGATAATTTCGCCAAAAATCTGTTTGTTGAAATATATCTGGATCTTAAATCTGCGGGGTTGAGAGTAGACTCTATTTATTAATATACTATACAATCATCAACAATTTCTTGTTAACTGTAATACTTTAGTTATTTACGACAAGCCGTCTCGAGTTTACTAATCTTGGTCTCGAGGTGCCAATTTTTCGATGCTAAATTCGCAATTTTGAAACCGTCAAAACATGGAAGATATCAATTCTCATATAAAATTGTATGTCATATTTTAACCTCTCCACAATAAAATTGTGAGAGGTTACTAAAATTGGTACAAAAACGAAAATTGAGATAACATCAAATCTTTACGTTTTAAGGTCCTAGGAACCCAAAAAAGTGATTTTTGAAAAATGTCCGTGTGTGTGTATGTGTGTATGTGTGTATGTGTGTTAGCACGATAGCGCCGAAACTACTGAACGGATTTGAATCATACTTTGCGTGTGCGTTTCTTTAGTGCCCCAGAAGATCTGAAAAGGTTTTGGTTGAGATCGGATTACGTTTAGTGCCATTTTGACGCAACAAGTTGTTTAATTTATAATTACTTTCAATTTGCAATGGAGCCATTGAAAAGCAGTTAAAATTCTGATTTCAACGATATATCACACTTCCACCCTTTCGATTTGGTTTCCGTGAAAAAAATTAAAAACAAAGCAAATATGGCATAGATCACATTTCGCATGATACTAGTAAAATTACTGAAATGCTAATGTTTCATTTAACAAAGACAGCCGCGAGCGATCGGATTGCAATGGGCAAATTTTGACGATTGTCATTGTCATCGTTTGTCATCCGATAACGTTGGTGTCATGTCATGTTAATAAAACTTCGGCATATTTGTAACTTTTAGTGGATTGTCACAAACTTTAAAGGTAGATATAACAATATCATATGCTTTCTGTACCTTCGTTGGTGAATTTATTATAGATTATCACTTTACCAATTTTCAAATTGTTGCTTTACAAATCTGTAGTATTTAGGATAACTAGACTTTCTTAGTCGTTCAAGTGATTTTAAAGTTGTTAATATCCTAATAGTATATTATTCAACGAGCGATAATATAGGTAATAACTCGCACAGATGATTGTAAATTCATTAAGTTGAGGATTTTTTTAGTGCCCCAGAAGATCTGAAAAGGTTTTGGATGAGTTCGGATTAAGTTTAGTGCCATTTTGTCACACAATTTAATGCTCTTTTCGGCTTCAAAGATCCACCGAGTGGGGAGGTTCCAGTCGCTTCCAGTAGCTGCCGATTTTTATCTTAAAAGTTAGTTCTGTATAAGGTTCAGTGCATAGTTTTAATTTTTTTATTCATCGCCTCCAGGAGAGGTAGCAACAACCCTAAAATTAAAAATCATCTATTTAAGTGTTATACCTTGACATAAGGTGCCAAATATACTGCAAAATGATCCATATCGATTCATTGGTGGAGACTGGGTTTCATGCTAAAATGCTATTAGCATCATTGAAAAAAAATATTCACAAAACTTTTCTGTTTTAGTCAATTTGTAGGATATTTCCTTTCCACCGTAGCTTTATTCTTTGATACGCTATACAATCAACAATACTTGGATTACAACCTTTTGACATACTTCAATGCAATTACATATATTATTACTTACATAATAAGAGTGGAAACGCCATTTCAGCCTGTCAGTTGTTACAGTTTTGTTCTCTGACTAATTTGTAGCACAATAAGACAAAGTTGGCTGCGGGGCCACCGGAACTTAACTCGGAAAACAGTTCTGAGTATAAAAAAACGAACCAGATTTCTTCTTGGCCACGAGGTTATATTCACACAGACAACGTAAGCGGTTATGAGATCATACAAATACAATATTATGGGGCATTATAGTAATAAGTTGTTAGATTGAACTCCATAACATTAAGTAAAATTATCCTATGAGTTCGGATCTAACATCAAAGCTTAAACATCATCGTCGCGTAGTGCAAACTCCTTAAAATTATCGACAGGTTCCTTGATGCTCGTCTCTTTAATTTCTTATCTGTTCCCGTTTCTGTCAAAAAGTCCTCTCTCTTTCCTAACATGTGAATATGATATAGGTATGACATTTTTTAAGAAACAATAAATAAGCGAACGTTTTAGATTAAGCTGCTCTACCTTCTATTACAGGTTGGCCCCTTGTTACCTCCCACAAGACACCAATGCCTTGGGGGTAGCAATAAAGTAATAATTGCCAGTTGACAAAAGAGTATTCGCCGGCCAAACTCAGTGAAGACGGGCGGAGTTCAAAATAAGTTGGTTCAAATAAAGGGCGCCAAGTAAATTATACTCTGCAAATACCCAAAAGTTGTCAAAAATCTCCCAATTTACTAAACAAAGACTTTTTTATACACAAA
The DNA here is from genome assembly GCA_963675555.1 of Leptura quadrifasciata. NCBI lineage: Eukaryota > Metazoa > Arthropoda > Insecta > Coleoptera > Cerambycidae > Leptura > Leptura quadrifasciata. Next base: position 144,853,737 of record OY776674.1, on the reverse strand, counting down.
AAAAAAATGGCTACTTTTTTAAAAGAAATAGTAATGATTTATTACAAAATATTAGATAGAAACCATTTTTCAACAGATATCTTACAAAATCAAATAAAAAGAAAACCTAAATTTACAGTTCGCCAAGTCCTATAACGACTTATAGAATCTTAGCAATATATACACACATATATACAAGGAAATATTTCATATATATTTCACCCTAAAAAGAAAGTACTAGAAAAATTATCATACGCATAAATAAAAAAAAATAAGTTCTATGGATGTTTGAATATAAAAAAAAACTATGTATTATATACTTTACTGTTATAGAGTTCTGACATTAATCCAGGCTATGATCAAAATAATATTGTAAAAGAAAGAAAATAAAAATCACTAAAAATGATTATTATTTTTCTTATTTAATAAAAAAAAAACAAACTAAAGCTGAAAAGCGTGACCAGCTTAATGATTGTAATTTAATAGAGAGGAAAAAAATGTTCTAAATCAAAAAAACTAGAAAAATTAAATGTAACTGGGTATTCCCAGGGGACATCTGGTATATATATATTTCAACAATAAATTTTAATCATCTGGTCAGAACCAAAGCAGTTTCTATAACAAAAGTATGCAAAGTATTTGCTTTTTATGTTGGGAAGTTCCGCAAAAAGTTATCAAAGGACACAAAAAAAATATATATATAATTTCAATTAGCTACAAATAGCAGAAATTAGGTAAAAGTCGATGTTATGCAGATTAGTTTTATAGTGTTGCTCAAGCTTAAGCACTTCCGTATAAAACAGAACCTAGACCAAAAACACTAGTAATAAATGTATCTATTTTTTTTTTTTTAAATAAAATATCAAACAAAAAACTAATTTCCGCTGTACATAAGGCACCTTTCAAAAATAGAAAATATGGTTTATTTTGCTTATACCTAATTCTACCAAAATATAGGAATAAAGATGTTTTATTGATTTTCAAAAAAAAGAATCTTAAAAACAAAATTACTTTTTATGATCAAAACTATACCTTGGGTTATAAATACATATATACATATATATATAGGGTTCATGTATCAATCAATTTAATTCTTGGTTAAATAGTAGGAAAACGTGACCTATTTTTTTTTTCAGAAATAATAATTAACGTCTTCCTTATGAAAAAAAGCACGAATATTTTTTTATTTAACTTGCGTGTTCTCCGGTCCCACGTAGATCGTCATTCGATGTCGTAGTTGTAGCCTAGGTACAGTGTCCGTCCAAGCAGATAATGAAAAGTCCCAAAGAAAATAAGCTCCCGAACTATTACTCTTGGTTGAAATAACGCTCAGTTTTCTCACAAAATGAAGCAACCCAATAAAATGCTTTTCAATAACAAATTGATTGCCTTCCAATAACACCCTTTATAAAATAAAACAACAAATTAATTACGTAACTAAACAGAAAATTATTTTAAACCTACCTTCAAAGAAGGGTGTTGTAGTGTTCCACGAAAATGAATTGATGATGGTAAAATAAAGATGATTAGAGAACATGGAACGATGACTATATGTGAAGAAAGAAAAATCAATTACTAAATTATAAAGTCACATGGATGTGGGGTACTTACAGTAATTGCTGATATTAATCCCTAAATAGGTGTGATTCCGCCAAAATACTACCACAAACCAAAAATACCAATTAGCACACTTGGAAATCACAATAATTTGTCACACAAAGTATAATCCCTCAGCGGATGATCAAAGATCAAAACGTCCTCATGTAACAAAAGTCAGCAATTAACTATGAAATATGGCCCCCTAATCGCCGGAAATTGAGAGAAAAAAAACCGATTTTAACACCAATTAAAAATCCTATTTAAAAAAAAATTGAATTAATAGATGATCCTTGAAATTCCTACATCGCCCGAAATTTTCGTCAATGATAGCTCGGCCATTGTCCACCAGATGGAGAGATCAGTTCTATTCTGCAATATTTATTCAAAATTTCGTATATTATACCATTAAACAAAGGAAAATTATCCTATGAGGAAAATAATGTGTAACACCCTCTGTCTCCTATGTCAAATAGTTCCACATGGGAAATTAACATATCCCTCATATCTCGCTGACAAAAAAATTTATGATGGCCGGTAGCAAAAAATGGCTATTTTAGTCGGTTATGCCACTCATCAACCTGGCAACCAATGGTAACTCATTTTCTCAAATCCTTGCACCAATGATATGCCATTATCAGTAGTAAAACAATTAGATTGGCTTTTGACAGTACCTACATGCAGTTTTACCAACAGTAAAATCACAAGAGCTCTTTTTTTGGCAAGATAAATTAACGACAATATGTGAACGAACAACAGCAACGTAGGACTACTAGATGTATTCTGCTTTTGAGGATCAGGCATTTTTATCGGTGATAAAAAACGATGCACCTTTTTTATCGCTGCCAAAGTGTCAAAAATGTATTGTAGAGGAAAACGATAAATGAAAACGGTCACAGACGTAGTGGGGAATAGAGAGGGTAGTGGCTATGCATAACGCATAGCTGTTTGTATCACATCATGTTTTACGTCTTTTATGTCGCGTGCATTAGAATGAGAGAGAAGGTCAGGCTTGTGTTGTTTGCCAACTAGCACGAACGACATGTGAGATATGGTACTTCAGAGGCGGACTTAGTTTACTTTCATATACGGCGGAGTATACGGGTGTAAGTGCAATTAATACATTAATACATTAGTTTATATTTGTCTTTTTGCTGGTATGTAACTTATTTATTACAAAAATGAGTCGATCGAGTGATTGTGAGTGTGAAAGTGACAGTTATAGTGATTTCAGTGATAAAGAAAATAAAATTCCAAATCAGTTTCAAGAGAGAAAGAAACGGCATTTAAGCAGTGACGGGAAACAAATTTGTTTAAATGTGTATAATACTCTTTTACAGCGACAAACTAATGACTTTAACTTGCGTGATTTAGATATATTAAGGAAAACAGAATCTTTAACCCACGTTCCCTATTACACATTGTACAAACTAGTGAAAACAGGTGTTACCGAAAGAAAGCAACGTTTCGACGCTGGTATATCAAAAATTTTAGATCCATCAATAGCAAAACTTTTAAAAAATGTAATTTATGATGCATATCAGAGAAATGAAATCCCGACTGTTGACGTGGTAGACAGAAAACTAAAGGAAATGGATTGTCCTTTGAAATATACGACAAGAACTTTAAGGAACTGGCTGAAAAAAATTGGATTTAAATTTAAAACAATTAATAAACGCGTGGCGATTATGGAAAGCAGACGAATAGTGGATTGGCGACATTCATATCTAGAGGAGATTAAAAAGTTCAGAAGGGAAAATAGAACAATTTATTACCTAGATGAAACTTGGTATGACACTCACGATACCGTAAAAAAAGGATGGACTGATGGAACTAAAAAATGTCTACCACAGTCATTGCCTCCAAATAAGGGGACTCGATTGGTTATATTACACTGTGGATCAGGTGATGGATTGGTAGATAATGCATTGAAACTATGCGGGAAAAACATGGAAGAGTGTAACGTGGATTATCACAAGAATATGGAGGGAGTAATTTTTGAAAAATGGTTTGAAAATACTCTAATTCCAAAATTAAAGCCAAATAGTGTTATTGTTCTTGACAATGCGAAGTACCATTCAAGAGAATTATATAAAATTCCTAATAAGAGTTCGACTAAATTGGAGTTGCAAATTTTTTTAACGGATCACGACCTATATTATATGGACAGTTATACTAAAGCAGAATTGTTGGAAGTCCTTCATACGAAAATATTTGAAAAGAATTATGTTATAGACAGTATAGCTGAAAGATTTGGCCACAAAGTTTTAAGATTACCACCATATTATTGTATTTTCAACCCAATAGAATTGATTTGGGGAAAATTTAAAAAAATATATCAGAAAAGGAAATACTTTTCCAAAATTCGACAAAAAGTGATAGAGCTAATTAAAAACGAAGTGTCCAAAATTACCAAGGAAGATTGGGAAAAGAGAATTGCCAAAGTGATTAGAATTGAGGGTGATTATTTGAAACTTTGTGAATTTAATAAAAATGGGGAAAATAAATTCATTATAAATTTAGAAGAGGATAGTTCATCATCTGAAAATGAAGAAGAGGGGGAGAACGCACAGGATTCTGAGGAAGAAGTGATTGTGATGACTTGTGATTGAAGAAGTGGTAGTGATATATATAAGTTTATTATTTGTGTCCGTTTTTGTGTTCAATGATAGTGATCGTGATATCAAGCTTATTATTTATGTCATTTTGTGTGTTCGTAAGTATTTTAATCTATTTTTATTTATTTAAAGAATTCAATTATATTTAATTTTATTTATTTGGAGAATACATATTTTATTTACGAAAATTTACTATTTCGAGTTTTGTTTCTGTTTTTAGAGGTTTATTGTTATTTTTTAATTTATTTTGAGAATACCTATATATTTTTTTACTGTTACTATTTTAAGTTTTTTTTTGTTTTTAGATGTTTATTGTTATTTTTTTTATTTATTTTGAGGATACCTATATATTTTTTTACTGTTACTATTTTAAATTTTTTTTGTTTTTAGAGGTTTAGTTTTATATTTTTGTATAATTTTCTTTATCCTGTACTAATATTCTTTACTCATCCTATCATGGCAAGATATGCTCATACCTCCCCGTGGTTCTTGCTAGGTAGTAACAATTTACTCAAATATTAAGTGAACTAGGATACTGTAACTACTGTATAGTCAGTAGTGTAATTTTCTTATGGAAAAGTTACTTCCGTTAAATTGGTTGAATTTTTGATATGTTGTGTATCCTATCTCTGTATCAAATGCATCAATGTCTCAGATTTGTTTAATAACACCTAAACAGTATAATTGATTGTCTTATCATATCATATGACGTCATAGCAGGTCATGTCGTGTCACAGAACCTCATAGTGGTCACTTTGAATTTTATTGTGATCTGAGCACCTAGAAGTAAGAGAAAAGAATGTTATTTAAATCATGATGTTCTATGACACGATATTACATGCTATGACGTCATATGACGTGACGACGTTTGAGATTATATGATGTAATATTTCAATAAATAAACCATGACAGTTATGAGGTGTTTTCAAACCACTGTGAGACCCTAGAAGCAAAAAAAAGTACTGATTTAACCCAGACACATACACCTCAAATAAACGATAATTCTTACTTTAGCAAGCTTTATCTCAAGACTGTGAAAGTTTGTCAATTTGTGCCAATTGAGACATTTGATCAGAGAGATGGGATACACAACATATCAAAATTTCAACCAATTTAACGCAAGTCACTTTTCCATAAGAAAATTGCGTGGTCCTTTAAAAGCGTAAACAGACATACGTACACAATATAGTTAAGTCCGGGCCTGCCTTCTTAGCGTCTCACCTCGCACCCCCCTCTCAATTTCCTCTTTCCCGCACTATAACTGTCAAATAGACTTTTTTATATACGAGTTAATTTATCGTTAATAATTTTTCAACTGGTGGATCACATTGGGTCGGCCATTTTTAATTCTCAATTATTTTTTGTTGTTGTTGAAATAGGCTTAAAATCTCATGAAACGCCGACATTTTAAATTTGAACAAAAAAAAAATCCTGTTTGTCTGGAACCGTATGATATTGCCCTGAAATTTGGTACACTTATGTATTATAATGAGATCTGGAACTAGGTTATATTTTGATCTTATTCCGTTGAAGGGTTCGGAGGCAAATGGGGTAAATAAGGGTAAATAAGCAAAGCAAGCAGGTAAGAGTCCATAAAATTGCAGTTCATGGCATGTACGAAAATTGTTCGTATCTCACTTATTTTTTTGGAATTTTTTACATCTGAAAAAACTGTTGCAAATTTATGCTTAATGAGAAACCATACAAAATATAGTCATTCCATTTAAGAAAAGAAAGTTGATGTCACTTCCGGTTCAACTGCAAGTGATATTTTCATTCCTGTTAGTCTAAAATTAGCCCACTATTGTCTAATTTATGTGTACCAAAAACCAAATTTTTAAATACAAAAACAACCAAAATATTGGGGGCGTACATAGACTCGTGGCCACCCGGTATATAGTATTCCAGAAACAGACAGCTTTATAAGCAGCTTATATAAATGTAGGCTATCCAAAGCCCTCGGTAACACCCCAACAATCTTCCAGGAAGAAATCTACGCTATAGATCTGTGTGCCCAGGAATACACCACAGGTAATGACACCACATGCCTAAATAAAGGCATCCGAAGGGCAAAGATCTATATATTATCTGATAGCCAGGCAGCACTAAAAGCTCTAGGGTCCTATACCTTTGAGTCTAAAATTGCCTGGGAATGTAGACAATCCCTGAAGCAACTGGCCAACAACGACAAGGTTACCTTGATGTGGGTGCCAGGGCATGAGGAAATACAAGGAAATGAACTTGCTGACAGCCTTGCAAAAAAAGGATCTAAAGCACCATTCATTGGACCCGAACCGTTCTGTGGCCTGGCGAAGGGACACATGGCGGAGGAGATACAAGAATGGGAAAAGGACCAGAAGAAGTCCTACTGGAGAAATAGGCCAAAGACAAGCGAAAAGGTTTATAACTTATTCGACAAAGAATGCCACAAGGCTTCTCGAACTTGAAAAATTCAAATTAAGGCTAATCACAGGCCTTCTAACTGGCCACTGCCCCTTGCGATATCATCTCAAGAATATGGGCAAGGCAGTAGACGACAAATGCAGATATTGCGATACTGCAACTGAAACTGCGGAACATATACTTTGTGAATGCAAGCTGTTAGTCCGCACTAGGCTAAAATTCCTAGAACAGGCGGAATTAACGCCTGAAGGCATGGGAAATTAGCCCCCAGGAATATCACAAGCTTTGTAAAAAGTCTTGGAATCCTGGGCAACAACTAGATGTAGGGTAAATCACAAAAGATCTTTTAGGTCGAAGTGAAGTGAGGCTGTTCGAAGCCAAACGACCCCATAAAATAATCTACAATCTACAAGCAGCTTGTGTTATAAATGAAGAAGGAACGAGAACATAACAAAGTAACTATCCCGGTCCCATCTATATGTCTCGGAATTTATTTGTAATAAGTTTATACGTATAATGTAAATACGATATGCTTGTAATAACTTAATAATAAGATAGATAATCTTCATTTCGAAGTCATAGTTTCATAGTGAATAAACACAAACTAGCTATTAAATGAATAAAAAGAATTAATTGGCGTCAGTAGTACCAAAGTTTAAACGATATGTATTTAATAAGTGATTTTCGTCAATTTTGACTTGCAAATTAGTAATTTTTTATAAAATCTGATTTTATTATTACTTATGAGATAATTTAGTACGTCAGGCAATGAAGTTTCGATCTCGACCTTTCACCTCAAACAGTTAACGTGAATTATTAACATTTTATTTTACAATGAAGACGAGTTTTTGTAGAACACATTTTAAATTTGTATTTTAAATTTGTATTTATACTGATTGTCTCTTTAATTTATGTCGTATTACTTTATTCTTTATTATATTTATTATTATTTATACTTATTTCCTGACAAGTCCCATACCATTGTAACTTGATCTAATGGGCAATAAATATTATTATTATTGTGCAAAAAAACATCTATTTCTTACCCTATAAAATTCACATCGCCCAGGATATTACCCATGATCATCCTATCAGGACACCATACCCGCAAGGGAATTTTAAACGATTTATCCCGCCGTCCAGATCTGCCAGATCGCATCTGCCGACTCTCAGGATACAGATATTTTGGTCTCCACACACGTAAACATCGCATCGTTTATTTCCGCCAAATGTCAAGTCGTTGAAGGGACGGGCAGTTCACTTAATGGTAAATCCTCATTAAATTCCGAGCCTTCCGAGGGGACTAAACTAGCGTTCAGATACTTTAGGCATACTTAAAATTCAGAAGGGATTTATTATGTCAGTAAAGATGAGCAGGGTTCAAAAGAGAAGAAAAACTTCACCTATAAGTCCTAGTCCATTGAAGGAGTCGGACGAACTACCGAATCGACTCCAGGTTTCAAACCAATTTTTCCACCTCGGCAAGCCCCTCAAATTGGCCAGAACCATTCCCAAAGTCCCCTTTCCGTGAACCCTCTTATTTTCCTCAGTTTTATGCTGTTTCATTCAATCGACTTTGTAACAACTATACAGAAATATCAGTAATTTTAAAAGGCACAACAATGTGTGGGACTGTTTTCAGTAAGCCAACACCTATAATATCAAATCTGTTCTTCACGAATTAATATTTATAGTTTTTCAAAAGTTTTAATGTTAAATTTAATCAATTTTAGAGTATAACTTTATTAATATTGTAGTGCGCATGCGCATGAATATAAAATTGAATTTTTATTTTTTTTATTGCCTGTCTAGATACAGTTCAGGTCCATGACGAACATTAATTAAAGCTACTAAAATGACAATATAGGGCTAGCTCAGGTGGAAAGGAGTTTACCGAGAGCTTTCAACCATAACCTTGTCATTATAAACGAGCGATTTCAATTATTTGTAACTTGTCTAATGTTTAATTATACAAAAATCCAGCGTAGATATAAGTAATTCTAATTTTATTCATAAACGCAATATTTAATATCCGTGTCTTATTCTATAATGTATGTTAAAAGACTTAAGGGTGTTAGCGAATTCTTGTGGCTTAGGGCTGCGGTAACTTTAATTCCTCCCCTGATATCGGCTACCTTACATTGAATGAATATTTGTTACTCAAAATTAAAATGATTTATCATATTTTTTAACGTTGACAGACTTAACGATGAAACTAGAATGTCCATGGCTCTTTCTAAAAAGTAAGTGAAGTTTTACAAGACTTGCAGAAAAGGTCGAAAAGGTGATATCAAAAATATGTGTTGTTGTGTAGAGTAGTGTATAGTAACACCTCTAATGACCTGTACGTGCACAGTGTTTGTATAGTATTACGATCCAAAGTAAACGAATGGAAATCCCATATCTTACTGTAATGAGATGTGAGAAATAAAAAGAGACAATTTTAGAAAATGCAATTTATTACAGAAAAATACGAACTCTTAAAAATACGTTTTTACAAAAGGAACAAAATAAATACAGTGCGTCCCAGTTAATGAGTTTTTTCGGTAGTATTTGACATAAATGTTTGACTGAAAGCCACTTTAACCAAGAAATTTCTTAACTGACTACTATATTTATAATATCGTTTTCAGTTTACACTTTTTTTTTTTAATAGAGAATCATAATTTTGTAAATATAATAGGGAGTATAATTCTCTTTCCCTTTTCTTAGGGATTGAAAATAGCAAGAAGGTTCTTGAACATGTTTTCGTTTGGATTTCTAGCAGATCAAAACTTAATACGAAAACTCTTTACATATACTGTTGATCTAATTCTGATCAACTAGTACTTTAATACAGCTAAATCAATGAAAATATTGTGTAATAATTTCCACTTTACGATAAGTCAATAATAATTTGAAGAAAATTATACTAAAACTTCCATGCACTCTAGATCCAATATTTAATATCAATAGAAAAGTCATCTATTAATATTTATATAAACTGCTGGCCACTCGAACTTACTCATAGAGAATTTTAGGCAAAATTTAAAGTTCAATATTTTCAACAGGAATGCAAATTTTTGAACGCGGCTTGCAAATTTTAAGAGCTAGTTTTTTTCGAATTAAGCTGCATGACGTATATTTATCGTAGGAACATAAGTTTATTATATACGGGGTGATCAATGAAGTCATGCAAAAAATCAAAAAGTTTGTATGAGTGAAATTTCCGCAAAAAACTTTTTTGGTCGTTGCAATATGGTTCGTTACTAAGGTAACATCAATATCTCTAGACGGTTTTGTCAGTTTTTGGATTAAGGCCCTTAGGCCTTGTACACACTACTCAACATAAAATTTGGATACCGAAATTTTTAAAATGCTCTAACTTGACATTGGATTGACGGTTCTTGATGATTTTTGCGGATTTGGGATCCTTATTTCACGTAGATTTTCTATGGTCTAAGCATTTTATTTGAGGGTTGAAATTTACACATTGTGCCGGGTCGATAATAAACAAAAACGTAGGGTACAACGCGCTCTAAGGTTTGGCATTATTTAAGTTTTTGTAAAAATAAATTCTCACCTCAAGTTGTTTTTATTTAATGTTCCTCTCACTGTTCTGTCCGAAACTCACACCCCAGTTTGTTGTCTTAAAGAGTCATTCAGTTTTACAGAGTTCTTTGTCCACCCCCAAGCCCATAATTATGATCGGGTGTAATTTCTACGCGACGCGTCAATTTCAAAGTAGGCATTGGAAAAACAAATTTGTTGCTATGCAATTAAAAACTGTTTACATTATTTTAGAAATAATCTGACACATTTCAATGTTATAATTTTGTAAAGTTTAATTAATATGAGGAGTTTAACCACGGCAGAAAGGGAAAATTGCATTCGACTTCTCAACGAAGGAATGTCAAAACAGCAAATTGCGCACATTTACAATGTCAGCCGAAAGACAATTTATAATTTGATCCGCCGCGTCGAAACTACTGGTGATCATATTTATGGGCATGGGGGTGGACATACAAAAAAAATAAATGAAAGAACCGAAAGAATTTTAATGAGAGAAACTATGCGGAATAGAACAAAGAACTCTAGAAAACTAAATGACTCTTTAAGACAACAAACTGGGGTGAGAGTTTCGGACAGAACAGTGAGAAGAACATTAAATAAAAACAACTTGAGGGGAGATTTTTTTTTTTAAAACATAACATAATGCCAAACATTTTAAATTATAGAGCCCGTCGCAGAGCAAAATGTGTGCGGTTATTACAACACCATAGAGCGAATAGGTGGGCATGGGCAAATCGGCATGCGAATTGGGGTAATGCAGAGTGGAGCCATTGTTTATTTACTGACGAAACAAGATTTAATTTGTTTCACTCCGATGGCCGAATTTTAGTTTGGAGAAGGCCAAATCAGCAATATTTGGAGGAAAATATGGACCCTCAAGAAGCATTTGGTGGCGGAGGTGTTACAGTGTGGGGAGGTATCATAAGAAATGGTAAAACCGAGCTATTCATTACCAACCACCATTAATGCTACTGTTTATCAGGAGGAAATTTTGGAACCTATTGTTGTTCCTTTTGCTCGACACTACGGCCCAGAACTTCTATTGGTGGATGACAACGTTCGACTTCACAGAGCGCGAAGGATCACAGAGTTTTTGCAGGCACAAAATATCAATAGGATGGACTGGCCTGTAAAGTCTCCGGATGTTAATGTCATCGAACACGTTTGGTCTTATTAAAAACTTAAAGTAAGATCTCTTGATGTACCCCCTGAAACCTTAGAAACGCTCAGTGAGGCCATTCGTGAAGAATGGGAGAATATTCGAATATTATTTATAAAATCTTGTGGATACTCTACCAAATCGATGTCGGGAAATAATATTACGAGCAGGAGGACCAACAAAATATTAGCTTCTCTTTTTTTTAATTAATGTACCTAATTTTAATTAGGTAATTTTAATTTAAGTTTAAATTAAATTCATTTTTAGTTTTTTAGTTAAATTTTTTTTAAATTATTAAAAATTACCAGAATTAGAATTATAAATTTTTTAAGAATCGACTTTTGGCCGTTGTTAAGCAATATTGTACATTGTAGAATATAATGTAATAAACTTGTTCTTGTCGCTACGTTTTTGTTTATTATCGACCCGGTATAATGTGTGAATTTCAACCCTCAAATAAAATGCTTAGACCACAGAAAATCTACGTGATATAATGATTCCAAATCCGCAAAAATCATCAAGGACCGTCAATCCAATGTCAAGTTATAGCATTTTAAAAATTTCGGTATCCAAATTTTACGTTGAGTAGTGTGTACAAGGCCTAAGGGCCTTAATCCAAAAACTGACAAAACCGTCTAGAGATATTGATGTTATCTTAGTAACGAACCATATTGCAACGACCAAAAAAATTTTTTGCGGAAATTTCACTCATACAAACTTTTTGATTTTTTGCATGACTTCATTGATCACCCCGTATATAATAAACTTATGGTCCTACGATAAATATACGTCATGCAGCTTAATCCGAAAAAAAATTTGCTCTTAAAATTTGCAAGCCGCGTTCAAAAATTTGCATTCCTATTGAAAATATTGAACTTTAAATTTTGCCTAAAATTCTCTATGTGTAAGTTCGAGTGGCCAGCAGTTTATACGATTGATTCGCTTCTGATCACACTGGATGCTTTTATTGTCTCAAGATAAATGTGATAAGTTGAAAGTTAGAAATTGTTAAAAAAACATGAATGAATATAAAATTTCGCTTACCGCATGTCTTAATAAATAAGTATGGTACAAAAATAATTCTACATAAAAATCACTATAATTATAAACAATCTGTAAAATAGGGGGCGAGCGTAGGTGCGTCTTTACCATTATAAATCATCACGTGCGGTTGGTACAAAATAAATATCATATTCAGTTCATAAAGTCAAATAGAATAAAAGTCATTCTGATATTTAAATTTATCAAAAACCTCAATTTTTTAAAACTTCACAAACATTTGATAATTCTCGAATAAACCAGAGTTAACAATTTTGGAGTTCAATCATTACAAATTACTGCCCTAAAAAATTCGTCCCCACGTGAACTTCAATCAAATCCATATTCACAATATTTTATTTCTGTTTCTATTAATTTCCATTTATATTATTCAACGTTTAAATTAGTTTAAATTAGATAATTTCTAATTATCTAATTTCAGTAGTTAATTCGTAAATTTGCAGTTCTCAAAAGTTAACTCTCTCATTACCTCTAGGCAAGTGAGTTAGCTGCAAGAGCTCTCCGACATTCGCCGTTCGTATCGAAGTGGTGGCCTTCGTGATATCTTACCGGACCACACAAATATCCGTCTGTCTTAGCCTGGCAGTTAAGTTTCAGTTTTAAAATATTTTGTTTTCTATGCAAAAATTGCTTCCTAACTCAATGAATGGACGGGGCACGATAAACGAAAGAAAAAAATGGGGAAAAACGTTCAGGCGAGGCACTGTGGTCTAAAAAACGCTACCGGACCCATATAAGGCTGAGAATTTTACATCTCAGGAAATCAGTCTTCAGTGATCTATTAAGTGGTATGTATATAGCACTAACGCCGTAGTCGTCGCGAATATTATTTCAAACAGTGAAGTTTTTCAGCATTAATCACATTTTTCTATTTTTATTCCTATTCATGTATTTTTTCGCTTTATTTTATGGATAAATTTCTTTCTCTGGTTGTCAAATAGTTGTCTTATTACAGTCGAGTGCAGTTTTGTTGGGCAGTCAAAAAATGCAAAAAAAAATTACGACCTTATTAAAATACCGGTACTCTCTGTACTATACCGCCGGCAAATTGAATCACTTACCTTTATAGGTTTTCAATAATGTATGTCGGCCTGTTTGATGACACCGTACAGACTGGTTCACCGGCGTTAATAATTAGCTCGTAAAGTTTTTGTTGCGTTTTTTGACTGCCCAACGAATCTGTACCCGATCATAACAACTTGTTAAATAAAACATTTAGTGTTAAATTCTATTACAAACTCTGTTTAACTTACTTTAAATAAATTCTGTTCATTTCGTTTAAACAAAAGTGTTATAATTTTAAGAAATTTCAAAAAGTAAAGTGTGTAGCTTTTGCCCCTGACCAAATCACAAAAAAAATCTAAAAAGTGTTCTTTAAATTACAAGAACTTCAAAAGTTATTTTCCAGAAGAGTTATATACAGGGTGTAGTCCTTACGAAAGTTTTACTATATTTTTTGAGATTGTCGTTGACCTCTCGTAATGGGGAAATCACCACACAATCTGGGCATTGATTTTGCTTTACTAATGTACCAGCCTATCAAAATTAGGTCAACAGTATATATAGAGAGTTTACATATTACGAGTAGATTTTGAATAAATAACAATTATCTGACAGAATTTCCATAAAAAGCATTTCTCAGTAATTGTTACAGTACAAATAAAACATGTCATTTTTAAATCGCAGACGGATCCATCGAGCTTATTACTGAAGTACTTACTCAGTTTTTTATATATTTGTCAAATAAATTAATATTCTAGTGTCATTGTCAGTGTTTTTTGATAAACAATTTTTTTGATACGCCAAAAAACATGACCAGAGCAATGCAGTTTTATGGAAAAGTTCACAAATACCTCTATAAACTAGCCATAAGCTGGCATTTACCTTTAATACAAGTTCCTAAAGACCTTTTTAAAATTTATTATTAGACAAAACTAACTTTAAGTTAATTTGGCATTTAAAAAATCTCGCTTAAATCAATATATTATGAGGTGGTCATGGTAAAACACTAACAAAAGACATAAAAATCTAAAAGATGTTTAATATACTTGGGTGTATTTCTGGCCAAATCACATAGTCTGGTCTGTAAGGCCAGTAATCAGAGAACAATAAATGTGGGTGCTGAGTGCCTTAAAGGTGGGCCTACCGCCTAAGATCTAGTCTATAAAATACGCACAGTTTATATTTGTATTAGCTCCGACTAATCAAGCCATTTGCTTAGTCGTTAAAAGAAGGAATCGTATTCATTCAACGAACTGACTCAACGCTTAAGTATTTTACTGATTTACAATCCTAAACCAAAAATAAGCCATATCGAGAAAGCTCTGGCGCACTTCCAACTATCTATAATTGTCGCACCCACATACGATAAAGATGCACTATCTGATTCGACTATGTTATTAAAATTTGATTAAGTAATGGTACTCGCGTTAGAAGGCCGACGACTATTATGAATGTAATTACAGTGTTAAGAAGAAACACATACGAGTTTTGTAATTAAAATAATGTGTTTACAGAAAACATCATTCTATTAAGACAATTTCTACAATGATTATTCAGAAAAGTCTCAACAGATTACACACATAAAATTAGGACGTGGTGCTTCTAAAAAAATTTTATGAAAAAAACATTTTTCTCTAAACTATTTTTGTCCCGTTTCTCTTTTGGTACAAGCGGGTTTTTTTTTATAAAACGCTATTAACATACCCAGCTATTTTTTCAAAAAAGATCGATTAAGCAAGATATAACTACAAAATATGGAAAAGCCAGATCTGCATTGGTTTTTGAGATATTTTAGGTAGAATGCAGGTTTTCACGGCCGTTGTTTAATGAAGTAGTTTCTGCCGTGGTCGTCGAACTTGACTCGACGTTTCGCTGATCTTTCTGTCAGCTTCTTCAGAAGGAATCTAAAGACTGAATTTGTTGTGTTACACTCCTCGTTATATACCTAGACGCCGCTTCGCTTCGCTGGTCATTGGTCGTGTTTGGATCGCCTTCGCTGCTCATTCGTCGTGTTTGGTTGACCGTGACTTACTACCGTGCTGGTACTTGGCAATACCAGTCTCCACGTGTTACTAAGTCGATACTTATCCTCTCTGTTAAAGTTGTTCACGTTTTTCATAATTTCCAGTGATTCTCTAATGATTCGTGGATAATAGCGCTCATTTCTGTCTAATATATTGACGTCCTCGTAGTCGATTTTATGGTTCTCGTTATTATGGACATGTTCTGCTATCGCCGACCTATCCGTGTATCCAAATCTGGTATTTCTCTGGTGTTCTTTGATTCTGCATTGGATACTCCGTCCTGTTTGTCCGATGTAGCTCTTACCACATGTACACTTCAACTGGTAAACGCCTCTTGATAACAGGGTCTTTGATTGAGGGAAGCATCTGCTGTATTTTTTTCACTGTTCGAAACCGTTCACCTAATTTCTCTTTGAGTAAAATCTTCTTCAGCCTATCTGTGGCTTCCGCGACGTAGGGTAGGCATGCATACGTGTTAGTTGTTGCTGTTCTTCTTCTATTGTTCTCCTCTGGTTATTTACAATTCGTTGTATATTGCTTTGACTGTATCCGTTTTTCTCTAAAGCTTGTTGGACATTCTGTAGTTCATCAGGTTTGTTATCGTCGTCGCATATTGTGTTGGCTCTGTGGACCAAGGTTCTAATTAACGCTCTCTTCTGTTGTGGATGGTGGTGAGATGTCGCATGTAGGTAACGATCGGTGTGGGTTTTCTTTCTGTAGACACCGTGGGCCAGCTTGACTCGATCTCTGAACTCTCGCACGGCAAACGGTATTGCTAACCCATCGACGATCTCTAAAGTACGGTACTTAGGATACGTTTTGACACTTTACTCTCATTAGCGTTAGTTTAATTTTCATTTGTGTGTGTCACTTTAAGAATACATTTATAAAAAATTTCCAAAATATGGCCCACACCAATGTTGACAGAGCAATAGAAATTCAATAGCAGCCAAACGTATATATCAATAACAATTTCCAAACAGACTCCCAACCCGGTCTCAAGAGTTTTTTCCAATTTGTGCACCAATATCAAAGATTATGGTAGTTAAAAAAAAACAAAATATGAAATAATACGAACAGTAAGAACACAGGAGAATACGTTAACAATTCCCCACATCAGTACGACAAACAAGGGCCTCTCTACTAACTTACCGCTATCGTTGTGCCATAGAATCTTAAAATAATAAAGTAAGTACATTCCAGATAAATCACATTTATTTCATCATTTACAGCCTTAGGACTACGAATATTGCTTAACCTCTCTTTCTGAGTTGTCTATTTTTTTATTGTGGAAATTAAAATTTCATTAATAATGTACTTTGGAGTGACGAAAGTAATATTAGTGGCACAATTACGAAACATAACTGTAGATATTGATCGGAAAACAACCTAAGAAGATTCAAACAAGAAACTAAATTGTATTCAGCGTGAATATATGATGTGGGTTATACACAGGTACATTATAGGCCCGTTTCTATATCTTGAAAATTTAACCGGTGTGCGTTATTAAATATTTTTAGAAAATGATTTACCAAGACTTACAAAATGTCCCCACAATAGAGCTAAAGTGTGGTTTCAGCAATATGGCGCACCTCACCACAATTCTATTGTTGTAAATTATTTGAATAACACGTTTCGAAGGCGCTGAATTGACACGTTAGGACCGGTTAGATGACCCGCACGTTCTCCGGCTCCCTCTGGACATTTTCTTGTGGGGATATTTAAAAGCCAAGTATATCCAGAGCCAATAGAAGAGACGGGAGATTTATACGATAAAACCTACTCCAATTATTAGACACACATTAATAAAGAGGAATTTTGCTTTGATACGTGTATTCAAGCAGAAGTAATTCCGAGCATATATTGTAAATACTGTTGTCAAGATGAATTGCTCAAAAATAATAGCACATTTTACAATAGATGAAAGTACTGTTTTTTTCGTGAGATGAGAATGCGAGCTGGGCAATCTCACGCACGAAAAAAAATATATTTCATCTCGAGTAGGAAATGCTACTTTTTCTACGATTTTGCAATAAAATATTGGATTAGAATTTACAAAACGTTATTTATTTTTAACAGTTTAATAGAAAATACATAAATTATGTGCAATTAATTAGTGGCCATAATGTCTTTCATATTGAGTAGAAAATGCTATTATTTGTTCTTTTATAAATGTGGAAAATACAGTTATTATATTTACTGACAGATGGATTTGCATTAACAGTGCTAACTTCTGTGGTACTTGTTGAAAGTAAGTTTTCGGTTGTCAATAATCGTTGCTATAGGCCGATTTATTGATGTCGAAGTCATCAACATCAAAGTTAACTATAGTTTCAGGCATTGAAGATATTGAAATACTGCCTGTCCTCAATTTATTTCATCATTTATTGAGTCAGCAATGTATTGTTCTGTCACTGCGCTTGATTTCCAACCTCCGTGTTGTTTTATTTCTCTTAGATTAGCTCTACTATCTTCAAGAACAGAGGTGGAAGGCCTTCTTAGTGGGTGGCCCGTATACTGAACTGAACATCCGGCAAATTAAGAAATGCTGCAATTTGCTTTGAACATTTCCATATTTATTGATTCCAATCACTTGTTTCAGACACTTGCCGTTTTGGTAATTGAAGAAGAATTCGGATGTTGTATTTTTTATGTGTGAGTTTTTATATTAGGTATAATTACAGGTAACGCTTTTTCCAGATCTTGAACACTAGATATTTCTATATCTCGTAACTCATGTGAAAGGCAAGCTCCAGTAATGCTAAAAATTAACGCTATCTATATAAAATGATTAAAATGTGTTTTCACATTAACAACATCAAATAATGTAATAATTAGTTTTGTAAACAGGAATTTATCGTCAGGTCGTCAGGTGCATCATTGATAAATGTCTAAATTTGTTGTGCTGTTACAACTAACTAGCAGTTTTGCTTTTGAACCCCGTCGATCTCTGCTTTAGAAATGCTTTCATTTTAAATAACATCTGTGGAAATAACTTGTTTTTGTGTCCTATCACCTATTTTAATATTCTCCACATATTTCTGCTGTCTCCTTTACATCAATCTATATTTTGATCATAATATTTTAGTTTTTTCGCTATTGTTGAAACCACCTTATTTCGTAATCTTTTATAGTCCTTCCAGTCTATTTCAAAAGTAGTTTATCAGAATTTCCTCTATGCCTTGTCTCTCATGCGTTGCGCCTGCAGTACTAATTCTGTTGTCCAAGGGTATTTTTTCTGTTTGTGTTGATTTTCTTTTTGCGCCACTTTGTCTATTGCTGTCTGAACGTTCATAAAATCTGCATATAAAACGTTTACGTCCGTAGATGTATAATTCCAATTGACTCCTGTTAACTCTACTATTATTTCTGAAATGGCATCATCCCTTACATATCTTTTATGAAGTCTCTTGTTCTTCAGCACCAGTATTAAATGTGAACTCTGTTCTAATGATTTCATGGCCACTTATCGCTCTTCGAACCTCTTTAGCATCAAAGTTGTTTGTGATTATATAGTCGATCAGAGTGGATGATCTATTAGTTATTCTAGTTTCCTTCATTACAATAGATATTACTGCACTATATACTTGTTCCGCTATGGCTTTCTTGAAATTTGTAGGAAATTTTGAACAGTATTCTAGACTTTCAGTCACCTGGTATACAAGATGTTGTTTTAAGTCACGATATACATTGAATTGAGTTATAGATACCTTACATTATTTATGACTGTCACCTTAACCAGATGAAGAATTCATGTTACAAACTTGTAACTCTACTCAAAAACGAAGAAATTCAGCCAGTTATTGAATGCACATGCCAAAGAGAAATGCAAATGAAATTATTGTTTTTTATTTAAAAAATAAACTGATAAACTGACCTGATAAACCCAGCAATTTATGACATTTTAAAATTTTAAATTTGACTAAACAATTCATTAAATTTTGCCCCTGTAGGGTGTATGTACTGTTTAATATGTACTGTACATTATAGGTAAATCATGGGTTTAAAAATGTTTAATGGAGCTATAAGTTTGGAGGTTGTATAAAAATTGTAGGCCCTCATCAATTAGAATTTACCGTAAAAAATAATTACATGTAATTTTCTCCTGACTTTGCAACACAGTCTTTTAAAATTTATTTAAAATTTATGAAATTGTATAGCTACAGCATTTTGAATTTTAATAAGAGCGTACGTTTGAATTATTTTGATATTATATATTTATGCTTGTGTGAAAAAATTATGCATTTTGAAAAATACTAAAAATGAACAGCAAATGGGCAGACACTTATATAGCCCGGAACGCCTTACTTATATTTGGCCATTGTGATTTATTTCAAATGCGAAGTTTGCTTTTTAGTGAAATTTTTAATATATGAAACAACTTGCTTTTTGACTATAAATTTCTTTAAGACTGTTTTTACTTAAACGGCCCTAGCTAGCTCAAAAGCAGGGGTGAGGGAAAAGTGGACTAATGAGATACAAACAATGTAAAATTAATCCTATATTACAAGAATAAAATATATGACCCGAGGCTGTGGAACATAAAAAAATACATCAATGTCAAAAACAGATCAAGCCTTATTCAAACTATACTGTATTCCAATACGCAATCAAGTCATTTACAAATATGAACAAAATCTGGAGTATAACCGAAATAAAAACTCATTTAGATACTCCGACCTTAACACACAATTATAATTCTTAAAGATAAAATCTCTAAAGAAAAGTTGTTCGCCACGGATTTTATTTTTTGGTAAAAAAGCCGAAAACCATTCAGAAAACTTAACTAGAACGTACTTACAGTTTACGATGCACTTTGTCACATGAAGCAGTAAGTGGCACTGACGGAAATCTTCCAAATACCTACTTGGATGGCGTATTGTTCGAAATTTTGCAATTTAGCTCTTAATTCACTAAGGGTTCACATACCAGACTAGGGACAATGCACCAAAAAGTCTTTATTTCATTAAGACAGTTTCTAAAGTGATAACACTTTGATAAAACAGTACAGCATACGGACTAATATCGTAAATTAACAGAACTTAACGAGACAATCTGGTAATATGGCGTACCTGCCATTTACACCATAAATACACGGCATGTCTTTCATCAACCAAATAAAACTCTCTAAACGGGAACTTATGATATCGCCAGATTTTAACAAACGAATCTACAACTAATTAATACAACACATTATTTTGCGGTAACACACCACTTGCAATCTTTCTTTTTACCATTTTTAATCGCCGGTCTAACTTGTTGATCTTGTACGCCGATATCAATCTCGGCGTACGCCTTCGATCAACGTGAATATCGCTTCGAGCAATCTCTCGCTCTCATCGAAACGGAAGTTAACTACCTAAACCAATCAATTTCGCTAAATTTACACATGATAAAAAATGAACCGTTACATATACCGCATAAAAATACTGATTTATTGGCTATTGACTAATAACACACCTACGAAAGCGTAGAAAGGTCATCTTAAATTTTACTTTGTTAATCTCGATATTTCAATATATCCTCATAACAGTGTTACTGTGAACGATCCATGCTATGGGCGTCTGAGGGACGTTTTGTTACTGTTGCTAAAATGGATACTAAGATGTTCACTTGAAGGCTTTGATGCGACTGATTCAGACGTAATATACAAAATTTATACTTTTTAGTTTTGCTTGACTGCTGGCACTAAATGGTATTGATTAGACGTCGTTACACTGTCTTAAATCTAACACTCCTTATAACTAACATTTTCTTAATTAACCTGAAAGGGAAATTTGATTAATTTGAGTCAGTAAAATACAATGATAAGAGAGGATATTTGGGTAAAGGTATATATTGGGTCTTTTCAGTTAAATTTGTTACAGCTACAATTCCAAAGATATGGGTATAAGTATAAAGTTAACAAGTGTATAAGTTCAATCAGAGTGTCGGTTCATACCACACATAGTGAGGATTAGGACGACTCTGACAATGCAGTCTCCAACTACCATCCAACGTTAAGTTTGTAGCAAAACGATTGACACAAAAAGATTCAATGTAAAATTCAATATTTACGACTATGTGGACTTTTATCTTGCCTGTCTTTATACGTATTTAGAAATATCACAAATAGGGCTTGAAAATGCTTCAATCGCAACACTTCAGAATATCAAAAATTATTATATATTCATACGTTCAGGCAAGGCGGTCCCATGCACTATATGTACATGGTAAGGATACTTTTGTGCCACCGAATCACTTAGGAACCGCCTAAGGGCAAACACGAGAAAACGTATTTTACCGAGTCGGTTACTAAATTTTGGTGGTAGAAGCGACATTCATTATACATTTACGCCCCGCGCAGCGACGTTCATTGCAGTTATGTAAATAACGCTCCGTGGAACGACGTTTATGATAGTTCTTAAAAGTGAAATTTTTGTTGCAGTTGCTAAAAAAAATTGAAATTTTGTTATAAATTCGAAAAACGGGACGTCGTTTATTCCTCTCTCGGCATTGATTTTTATGATAATTTGCAAAATATTGGGTTTTCCGTGCAGCTACGCAAAAGTTTTTTGTTTAAGTTATCCGATTGAAGACGTAGTATGTCGCAAGTTTTAGGGAATTATTTTCAATCGCTTTGGAAACGCACATTGTGCACCTTGATGGGTGGTAATGAATTAAGTCCCTTTTATAGGAATTAGTAGTATTTTTGGTCTATTGTAGTATTTAATTTACTACATTTTTTTTCCACAAAATAAATGTTTTAAATGTTTTGTCTTTAAATGTTTTAACAGCGTTCCAGATCACTCGAATGACACTCTTAAGCCTACACTTGTGTGAGGAGTAAAGGAGACGGGACCCGACAGTTTGTAGTGGGATCTGAACAGCATTTTGGGGGATAATTTACAATTGAAAATTACTTTGCAGTAGGTGGTATTTGAACCCACTTTGCTAGGTATACTCAGAGGCAAAGTTAGACGCGCTAACCATTGTACTACTGTCCCCCTTGGCAACTCTTAATTTCTTAATTAGGTCTCTTAGGTTTCCTCTAAATTTTCAGACTTTCAAAATAATAGGCTTTTTCATTAAGCACGTAGTTAGGAGCAATGGTTATCCGACAAGTTTATTTGGTAAAATGATTATTAAAAAACGTAAATTTAGAGAAACTTTTCAAAACTCCTCGACCTTCCAAATTAAGCAGAATTTGTATCAATTCCATACACACCCTGATTTATCCGGAAGACTTTTAAAAGCATAGATATGACAGATGCCCATCCGTCAGGAAATAAACTACAGCTTTTAGGCAATTCAAAGGATACAACTGAGTTAAATGAAGGGTCCAGGATTCAGGAAAATCCAGATTTCGCGACAAAATTTTTAGAAAAAATAATTGTCGTGTACAGTGAACAATAAATTCATAATAATGTTGGTAATTGAATTTCGGCTATGATTTGTGGAAAATATGCTGACTTCATAAGCTGTTATGTACTTAAAATACCTAGAAAACTTTTAAAATCTCTAAAAACATATAATGCTGCATCTTTAAAGCACATAGCAAATTTAGCATTAAATAACCAGGTATTTTCTGAAAAGCTTAAGAGATCTGTTCAATATAAAAAAGGAAAAAATTGAAATTACAAATTACAAACCAATTTCAATTTTAAATAACATCTAGAAAATTTTTGAAAAGCTATTAGCGAGATGGCTAATAACATTTTTCAACCAAAACAATATATTCTCATTAAATCAAAATGCTTAGTTAAAAGAACGATCAACAGAACGAGCTGTCTTTCAGGCAATAAATAAAATGTTAAATTAATGAAAGGAACAAAACTGAGGGTATGTTTTTAGATCTATCGAAAGCTAGAAAAATTGGGCATAAGCACAATATTATAAAATCATATTTAACGAATATGTTGCAAAAAGTTGAAGCAGTCAATTTAAGTGGACAAAATTTTAGTTCTGAATGGAGATCTGTGCATCGCGGAATACCTCAGGGCTCAGTATTGGAGCCGCTGCTGTTCATAATTTATGTAAATGACTTACCTGATATCATTCCAGAAGCAATGATAGCATTTGCTGATGAGAACTCTGCCATTTTATCAGCAAAAATTACTGAGGATCTAGAAAATAAAATATTATACTCGTCAACTTATTAAACGTCATGTATGACCAAAATTTACTCACTTTGAAAAACTGAAATAATGCACTTTCATTCATCATATGAAGCGGTAGAAGAAATCGATATAAAGACTAATAAGATGGTACTAAAAGTTGCGAAAACAGTAAAATTCATTGGATTACATCTTGACTCAAGATTAACTTGGAAGAAATATATTGAGGAACTAGCCCCAAAGTTAAGTTCATTATGTTACCAACTCCGCACTCTACGAAACAACATCAGCATAAATATATGTTTAAATGTATATCAGTCATATTTCCAATCAACTATAAAATATGAAATTACGAAAAATGATACTTTTATATACTTTTAAAACGAATTTTAATAAAAAAATTTACTATACATTGAATGAATACTTTTCTGACTTTGATTTTTAATGTGTTCTTGTTGTCTACTTTTTCACTTTTTCTAAAATATTTGTTAGTTTAGGAGTTTTTACATTACTACTGCATATTGCATTTTGTTGTCTTGACGTGTTTTATGCCTTGTATGGTTTTTATTGAATAAAGCTTATTATTATTAATAAATGCATATCAATGTTGGTAATTGAATTTCGGCGACGACTTGTAGATTTCATTGGCTTTTACTTATTCTGTCTCAACATTTTTAGAGAAATCTAAAAAATTGTATAAGTATTTAAACTGACTTATTTTTGGTAAAAAAATTGACTCCCGCAACATTAACAATAAAGAAATTGCACAAAAATATTCGAAGTTCGAATTTTGATCCAAAATTTGTTTTTAAAATGATTATAGTGTACAGCGAATGAAAATGATGCAAAAGCTGGACTTGGTCCCGCAACGTTAACAATGAAAGAATTATATTCAAAATTAAAACCATATCTCAGTCGCAAAACTCCTCTATAAAATCCTTATTTTACTATAAGGAACGTAACCAGACTGTAATTAACAGCTACTGTCTGGGCTATATGCCCCGCCGAGCGCTGAATTACAAGTTACAAGCCTGACGCGTTAAGTGTAGTAACTGCGTATTACCAACAAAACGCTAATGGTTCGATTGCAACAAACACCATCCGAAGGACTGATCCTACTTAAAATAGCTTTCGTGCCAGGCATCCCACACCACTTGTATACTGCAGTTTCGAGCTGTTGGCTGTTTAAGTCTTTCGGCTGGTTGTTGCAATCGAAGCATTATCGTTTTATTGGTAATACATAATTAATACATTTAACGCGCCAGGCTTGTCACTTGTAATTCAGCGCTCGGCGGGGCACATAGCCCAGAGAGCTTCTCTTGGTTGCAATCTGGTTACGTTCCTTATAGTAAAATAAGGATTTTATAGAGGAGTTTTTCGACTGCAATATTATGTTTCAATATTCTGCCCTCTAAAAGCACATTTTAACTATGCATTCAAAATTGTCAAAAAGTTTTTTTGAGCTTGAATGTCTCGTCAAAAAGTTTTCATATAAACCACAACAAAAGAAAAACAAAAATTTCAAAATTCGCCATTACTCTTTCCTTTCTTCATTAAATAGAAAACACAAAATCAGATTGAATTGTTTTCGAGGCTACTCTGTGTATTATGTTGTACATGGTCACTTTAACTATTTATTGATAATATTTTGTATCATTTGAATGATCCTTTGAACTAATGAATTATTTAATTCTTTATTATTTAGTAAAATACGCGTCTTAATTAGATTATTTCATATTTTATGCATATATTATTTTCATTTGATAAATTATTTGATTTGCATTTAGATTTAAACCAGGTCAACCTTACAAGTCGAAACAAATCTGTATATTTACATAGAAATTATACTAATTATGTTCAGATACCACTTACAGGCCAATTAATATACTAAACCTTGAAGGAGAAAATAAAGATACTTTGTTACGATATTAACACTGATTAAATCAAGCAATATTATGCATAATACACAGAATATGTATCGTAAAGAACTGGTACAGGTCTATAAGAATAAAACGCGACGAATATCTTAAAAGGCAAAAAAAAAAAATAATAAACTGGTTATTGCTCTTGTCTTGCGGCGTTCTTGTTTATACTGAAAGTGTTAAACCGTGCGTTATGATGTGCGTCAAGGTGTGTAAAGAATACAATGTTGCTAATATTTTTCAAATTAACTGCTAATACAAAAAAAGAAGTTTGAATGTTCGCGAAACAAATTAATAACACATTACGGTTCGTGAGGGATATATAATAATAACAACAATAATCTTTATTATCTAGTAGGTTATCCTAATGATAGAACAAACCAGTCGCAGGTTGTGGATACATTTCCAGACAGGTCAAAACTTTAATATTATGATAAAAGTAAGTTGATTTGGTGGCATGAGGGACAGTGGCGCGTTCTCCCACGCAGACGGCCCTGGTTCAAAACCGGGCCACAGCAAATCGATGAGATATAGTAATAAATAAATAACAATAAATAAACACCACAGAAACTAGACAACCCCCAATTCCAAAAGCCAGGGCTTGTGCGGAAGGGGGTTACAGATTGAAGAAACGCGGACATACAACCATTTCCTCCGACAGTGCCAGTGCCGGAACCCGGATCGAACCCATTAATTTTTAATTAAAAAAAAATTTTTTAATTAAAAAATAATTTTTTAATTAAAATAATTTTAAGGCGAAGGAGCACACAATGCTTAACACCAAAAGACTCACCTCAATCTCAACTTCATGATAAACGTAATAAAACTCTAGTAGCGGGTGCTGTGGCCAAGGGCAATTAATTATTTTATGAGTTCAAAATTATTGTAATTTTTAAGTAGCTATACCATACTTTCTAATTTCTGTGGTGTTTATTTATTATTATAACAATTTTGTTACAGAATAAATCGACATAGAAATGGTTTATTCATTAAGAAAATACGGAGTACTAATAATCATTGTCTACCTCATGTTATATACACCGATTTTGCTAAGGCCTTCGATAGACTTGAACATGGCATTCTATTGAATAATTTGGATTCTTTTGAATTATCTAATTCTCTTGTATATTTTTCTCCTGTTACTTGAAAGACAGATATCAATTTATTGAACACCGTGCTTACAAACCTGAGAAGTTCCTATAGTTGTCTGAGGTACCACAAGGTTCGACTCTCGGGCCTCTCCTTTTTATCATGTTTTTTAATGATATCACTCAAGATTAGAGGTACGTTATCTGATTTACGCAAATGACCTTACCTTAATATGTGAAACAACTTGTTACGAAGAATGTAAATTATTACAAAATGATCTTAACGAAGTAAACTCCTGGTGTATATACCCGTTACTACTGAATACATCCAAATAAAATATTTTTCGCGAAGCAAAATTCTATTGAATACAACTATAAACTGGATAATACAATATTGAACAGATGATATTATATTAAATGTCTCGGAATAACCTTTCATTTCAAGCTAACATTTTGAAACATATTGAAATTATGGTATTTAAATGCTTAGAGGAGGGGCGAGCGTATGTGCGTCTTTACTATGTACATACTTCGGTATGCGATGTAAAGCAACGACAGGCGCAGTTAGTACTTGGATGGTGACCATTCCAACGGAAACTGCGTTTTCGCCTCACACATCTTCCAGCGGCTTGTATATCAGTGTATGCGCAGAAGCTATACAACCTTAGGCGAGGGTTGTATAGGAGATATACCATCCTTCGGAGGGGATGTAAAGCCGTCGGTCCCTTGTCTATTAAATGTTAGGCAAGTAAAAGATCCCTACTCTGCTTAAGGGAAGAGGTTCGGCAAAATTCCTGGTTGGGGGTAGCTCGTCTACAGGCGTCGGTGTTAGGCCTCAGTAGTGGAAATAGGCCGACGTTAAATAATTGTATAAAAAAAATGCTTAGATTTTGTTATCTAACGATTCATTGTTCGATTGCTATTTATATATTCTTTATGAGATAAAGATTAGAATACTCGTCAGTAGTCTGGAATCCAATCTACGTTACACATATTGCAACACTGGAAATCATACAGAGACGATTCTTGAAATCTGCAGTATGTGCACTGGAAGGTGTATATCCTCCAATACGGGTTTATCATGACTTACATAGTTTAACCTCCCCGAACTCTCAAAACGGAGGTTTACACACAAGAGTATATTTTTATCTAAAATTGTTAACGTTATTTTTGAATGCTCGGGTATTTTAAATCAAGTTAACATAAGGGTGACGAGGTTATCAGCGTGATACAACAACATATTTAACCGTCCGCGTCCTACAGTTAATAACCATGTTTCTAAATCATCTCCACTATATCAGTTGATCTCTAACTATTCTAATGTCGAGGCAGATAAATAATATAAATATTTATGTAAATGTCTGTACAGTTGTCTGTACTATATCTTGTTCTCTTTAATTATTCAATTGTTTAACTATTGTCGTATTATATTATTTTATATTTATTTATGTGTCCATGTGTATGTTTGTGCTGATTGTTTCTCTTTCTCCGTTTTCATTACGATTGTAATTTATATCATTTTATTATCAAGGTATTGTTTTTTTCTATTTGGGCTTCTGCTTGTTGAATATGTATTTCAAATAAATAAATAATTAATTATTTGCAAACTACACCCGTCCTCCTTCCGTTAGCTGACGCTTTTTAGCAGTGGTACAGTTAAAGAAACCTTATTGAAAAAAATTAATCTGTTTGGTCTGTCTGCACGATCTACACGATAGATATTAGTTTGTTCAATACCACCGTCTGTTCCTTCGGAGATCTGGGGTTACGCAGGGACCGATACTTGGGCCACTTTCTTTGATATATTTATAAGTGAGATAACATCTGACAAGGATATACATTGTTTGATGTATTCAGATGACTTGAGATTGTACACCGAAATAAACATCCTTCGTGCACTGCAAGCGTCTTCAAGGTGCCTTAAACTTGATTGAATCTTGGTATAACAGCAATAGCCTACTATTAAATGAGACAAAATGCAATGTCATCTTCCAGCAGAAAATATAATCCTGAAATTTTTGCAATTAATATCAAAGATCTTGGGATCATTTTTTGATAGAAGACCAAACTTCACTCACCATATTGAAGCAATCACTTTAACTCCATTCAAAAGACTAGGTTTTATTACACGCAACCTTAAAGGCTTCACTGATATGCTTGCTGTACGCGTCTCTTCTAAGATCTCGCTTAGAATATTCATCAGTAATCTGGGATCCTATTGATAATGTACTCATAGCACCATTAGAAAAAATTCAGAGGCACTTTTTAAAATCAGCTGTATATACTCTGGATGATCAATATCTACCCAGAGGTATTTATGAGAAAACACTGTTAAATCAATTTGACTAGCCTTGAGAATAGAAGGTGTACGCAGTCAGTTGTATTTCATTATAAACTAATAAATAGTAAACTGGACTGTACACCCTTGTTTAATCTTAATCATATATCGTGTCTCTAGGGTGTCATCCCGTCATAGCAATATTTTCTACATGCCTGCCCCTTGAACTAAAATATTGATTGCCAATTTATCAAATGACTACAAACTACGGTAACCTAGAGGACAAAATTAATATATTCTTTTGTCATATTTGCCAAATTAAGAATTTTCTTAAATTACTGACTTCACCTGTTTTCTTTTCCCCGTTTTGAAATTTGTACTATACCTAGATAGGGTAAACCATTATTTATATTTATTTTAAACTTATTTCTATCTATGCATGTATGGTTACTACACGCGTATGTATCGTGTATATAGGAGATACTATACATAATACAGCGGTATAAAAAAGCTCGCGAAGAACGTAAAGGAGACCGAACGCATATCAGTTTTAGTTTAATTATAACAATAACCATAAAGCAGATGTTCGGCTCTTGGCCATGTGTGCTGCTACCATATAACGCCGGCAGCGGTATAATAATCTCAAGTGATTTGCTCCCTATATACTTTCTTGCGAACTTTTTTATACATTACATATGAGACAAACTATGCCTATGTATTGCTATGATATTCTCATCTGATGAAGCTAAAATACCATACAATATAATTTTTAAATTTAATTCTCAAGGTTGAAAGGTCGGAATCAATGAAGGAAACACGCATATAGAAATCCGTAAGCAATAAAACAAATCCAAATCAAGTGAATAATATATTGTGATGATAGATATGTCATACAATGAAAAGATAAAATTTCCCTATCTAGCTAAATGAAATAAATACGATTCTAAAATTAAAATAATTTGGATGTAATTAAATTGAAAATAAAGTTTGTGTATAAAAATGAAGTGGATTGTCAAAAATGTACCAATTTAAAATATTTTTAATTATTTCCAAGTTAACCATTTCTCGATTGAATTTATACTAAAATAATTAATTCCAGCCGCACAGTGTCACTTATTTGCAACGTCCAGTTACCAGTTACTGCCCCCTATGCTCTTTCGCCTTTTAAATGAGATACCGTTTTCCACCAGGAATCGTTTTCATGACCTTAAAATAAATTAATATTACTCTTCTTTCACCTTGCTTGTCAAAATCCTAAAAACTCATTTTTTTTCTATTTCTATCTTGAGAATTTTTTAACTACTTTTCTTTCTTCAATCTACTTGTCTCCAATTCATCAAACAGCAGTCTATTCTTTATTTTATTCTAATATCTTTTTCTCCAAATATTTCTCCCTTTGAAATTTTCAATTTTCTTGTTATTTTTTCATCCCCTGGCAACCCCCAATTTTCAATTTTTCCGCAATCTGCTTTATATTTTCCTCAAATAAAATCGCAAATAACAACTTGAATCTTTCGTGACATAAACTTAACAAAACAAATTGATTTCTTCTATTTAATTTATTCATCCACATATTAATATTGGAGCAGATCTGGAAGGAAACCAGACTCGAATAAGGAAACGTTTGTGATTTTTTTTGCCAATAAATAAATAAAGTTGGGTCCACCCAACATTCCAACACACTTGTGCTGAGGAAGTCAAAGGGGGAAGAGGGAAATGACATGTTAAATGAACGGGAAAATGGGTTTTCGAAGATAACTCGGCGGCTTTTGATCTGACAAAAAAAATTTTCAAACCAAAAATGAGGAGTTTACGAAAATAAACAAATTTTATTTCACACCTCATCGACGCCAGACCATTTATTTGCGAAATATCGCGAATCAAAGGTGCAAAAATTACAAAATTTAAATTCATTTTTTATCATGAAGGAGTGGAGTTCAGGACCCAATTTTTATTTAGTAGAAGGGTATTGGTGGATATTCTGTTGGGCCGGAGGCTGGAGGTGGTGGGATAATTAGGAGGGGAGGGAGAGGAGGAAAACGAAAATATTTCACATGATGATAACTCCTGGTGTAATTGACCTATCGCGATTATACCGATGTGCCTTTTTTATTTTTTTATTTGCTACAAGGCGGCACTCGCATAGAATGATTTTTTCGCAAATAAACGCTTAGTGAGCGAAATAAAAATTTCACGTTTTTTTAAATGGTTTCTTTACCGTCCTTTATCACCCTTTCTAATCATTTTATCAAGTTCTGGTTGGGAGGAAATTAAATGTTAGTAAAAAATGTATCAAGTGGCCAAAAGGATTTTTTCCCTACCGTGTCAAAAAAACTGTTTGGAAAAGGACGTGCAATTTTTATTTCGCGCACCAAGCGTTTGTTTGGGAAAAAAATTCATTTAACGCGAATGCCATCTTGTAGCACATAAAAAAATTTAAAAATGTACGTCGGTCTGACCGCCATAGGCCAATTATACGGGGAGCTATCAGCATGTCAAATATTTTCATTTTCCCCCTCTGAAAGGCCCAACAAAGTACCTGCCAGTATCCTTCTATTTTAAAAAATGTGTCCTCAAGTCCACTTCTTCAGGATAACAAACGAATTCAATTTTTTAGTTTTTGCACCTTGGATTCGCGAAATCTTGCGAATCAATGGTCTGACGTCAATGAAGGAACAAAATTAGCTTATTTTCGTGAGCTCCTCATTTTTGGTCTGAAGATTTTTTTCGTCAGATCAAAAGCCGCCGCGCTATATTCGAGAAACCATTTTCCCATACATTTAACATGTCATTTCCTCCTCCCTCCCTTTGACTTCCTCAGCACAAATATGTCGGAATGTTAGGGGGACCCAAGTTTACGTGTTGGCAAAAGAAAAATCACAATCGGACGTTACCTTATTCCAAAGCCAGATCTGCTCCGCTATAAGCCTTTCTCACTTTTATCAATTTCTCGCACAAATTAATTTAAAATCTTATATCTACTTGAACATATTAAATGCGTAAACAGTTAGAGATGTTTTAAACGTTTTAATAATTATTATAACAATAATTGAGTGCATTCATTTAAAATATAATAAACATCTCTATCTGTTTTTAATGACTAAAATACAAAAATTGCATGTATTTGTTGAAAATATCTGTCTTCTGTAAAATACCTCGATATTTTATCAAACAGAAAAAATAAAAGAAAACAGAAAACATGCATGCAACCTTTACTCAGAATAAAATGCATCTTATTCACAATACGCAACTTAAATTAACTTTAATGTGTTCTTTATCTTAAGTATAAGTAAATATCAAATATACATTTATATTTATATATGCTCGTTATTGTATACTTTATTGTTTCACTATATCCTGTAATTAGTCGTATACCTGTGGCGTTTGCATTAAATAAATAAATTTCATTCAAAGATAATTAACTATTTCAATTATATTTTCAACTATACATGGTAAAATACGGTATCAACATTTATAAAAGTATTTTATTTTATGAACTTTCCAAAACATTTTGGCAAAAGTATAAATGCCCAATACTTTATTTTGTTGTGTTGTAACTTTTTAATACTAATTTTGCATATATAGTAGTAGTCAGTATTAAGGATATATTATGAAGCAGCTGTTTATAGTGACACGAAATGCCTAAAAGCGCAGATAGATCCTACATAGCTCGTCGCTAGATCGGGTTCGTGTTCAGTTCGCTTTGACCTAATCGGCTATGAATCACGTCAAGTGATAGCGAGTCTTGAATGATAAACTATCCGGGCTCGAGTGGCTTGCTATGGCTCGTTTACAAGCTACACGCTGTCTAGTTGCGCCATAAGACGACCTATTTTCTATTCATTTAATTACCCAAACCGTAATTATAGTAGGGCCAATAAGAATAGAGGATGGAGCAAAAAATGAGCGGCAAATTCGTCAAAGAATTTAGTTGCTTTATAGAAATGAAGCGGCCCACGTTCTACCATAGACATATTTTCATTTTTGCCGCCTATGAGAACGAAAAAGATTACACGGACAATTTTATTTATTGTCGTATACGACCAAATCGGACGAATACTTGAACGAGTTTAAACGGACGTAACTTTGATACACGAATGTGATACAATACGTCACATACATTTCCAGTCGCGTCACATAAATCTCATAAATAAACATCACGGAAATTAGACTACCCCCAATTCCAGAAGCCAGAGGGGGTTACATATTAAAAAACGCGCACATACAACCATATTCTCTGACTGTGCCAGGGCTTGAACCCGATAGCGCGATACCCATTCGATTAATCGAGATTGCCACCTCGTACCTTAATCAACGCAGCTATAGGCTAGATAAAATAAGAAAATAATAATAGTTTTCATATTTCATATTATAAATATAATTAAATTCATGTTTTTACACTCAGCTTAGCTAAAAAGAAAAACAGGAATTCTTTTAATAATTTTTTTGATGGCAGGCACAACTGAGGAATTCTATAAAATCCAACATAAAAACTGTAGAATATCTGGTGTTAAAAAAAAATGATAAAAACTTCAAACATGACAGCTGTTTTTATTGAGGTATCAGCATATCCCTGTATGGCCTTGTTATCATGGGTAGGATTTCTGTTGTGATATTCATGTAGAAAACGTAGGTGTTCACACATTTCTCGCAGATTGTCATTGAACCAAACTGTCAAACTGTAGGGGTTCCATTTGACCTTTTACTATCCGACAATATCTATTGTACTTGTTATGATGCTAATGAAATGAAAAAATGTTGGCATCTATGTTTGGATTCAGAATAAAGTTCCATCCTATTACTAAGGGAGTATTCAGGTGTTAAATTTGATGAACATCGTTAGAGTTGTTTTTGAGATCTTTTTTTCTAAATTCTTCACCAAATCCCTTACAACATCCGTCCATTTCTAGAAGAGCAAGTAGTAATGCTACCTTGTACTGATACTAAGGAACTATTCATGTGCCAAACTGGGTCACATTAGTTATAATTGTTTCTCAGAGAAAAAATTATTTAATTCTTATAACATTACCTCCCCCACAGGTTCCGTCTCTGCATTTTGCAGGGCTAACGAGTCACGTCATCTTATACTAGTATTAGGGTAGTATTTATGCGTTGAATTTCACTAAAATAGTTACAGCCGTACAGTTTTTATTGCCTTTTTTGAGTGCACCGTAAATTTGAGCTCGACTATATGTATAAGTACGCATGATAGTATGTACGAGGTTGTAAAGCTGTATGTAATTCTGTAAATAATAGGAAACCAATCCCAATATTTGTTGATTTTGTTAAGGCCTTGGATAAGGTGTCGCATGTCATTTTACTTAAGAAACCCGACGAATAAGATATAAAGGGTATTGCTCACTCATGATTTGTTCAGAACTTATCCTCAAAATAGGAAGCGGTGTATAAAAATCGATGAAAGTAGAAGTAATTAAAAAAAATAAAATGTGGAATTCCTCAAGGATAATTTAATATTTATATCAATGAATTACTTCACCTTCCAATTGGTAGGTTTCAAGCGGTAACATAAGCAGATAACACCATTTTTCTGGTTAAAAATGATTCCTGAGAAAATATTACCAATTATTCAGTGGCGGCTCGTGCCTTATGTACTTGGGAGAGCGCAGTAGCGGCTCGCGGGTATCAAAGTAGCAGGGTCAATAAACAAAAGCACCGCAGGCGAAACATTTTTGAGGTTATAATTAAATCATTAAAAAATTCGCAAATATAAATTAAAGTGATTAATTAAGTACTTACCATTATTTTTTGAAGCGAAATTCCATTATTTTGTTTTTGTCGGATAAACTTTTCAATAACTTTTTCATTAAAATTTAGTATTTCGCGTATCATTGACTTTTCAATTGAAACCATTGCAAGTGATATTAGTCTGTCTTCACTCATAGTATTTCTTACATACATCTTAATTAATTTTAATGTCGAAAATCATCTTTCCGCTTCAGATGTCGTCACCGGAGTAGGAACTAAAATTTTCAAAACTTTAACAATTTCCCCGAAAACAACGTCTAAACGAAAGATATGAGAAAGTTTAATGTTTGCAAGCACCCAGAAAAACTTTAAATTTCACTGGAATTTTCTGAATCTTGTCCTGTTATTTCTTTCCTGGAGTAAAATATACTTAGTTGCATTTTCAGAATTTCCTTATCTATCATAGGGTATGCTTCACAAAATTGGTTGATATCTTCTACAGGTGCTGTTTTTTCATATTCCTTATACTTCTCCTTTAAAAATAATTTTGCCCCACATAAATGACTTTTAAAAGAAAACCGAATTCTTACTTCTGATGTAATTATATCACATACCTCTCTTACAGACATGTTAACATTTTCTTGATTCAGTCTACGTCGCTTTTTTGGAACTTCTGTATTCACTGGTTCATTTGTTAAGGGGGGTAAATTATTTCTAATTTGTACAATTTCTTTTTCAAAATTATCTACGCATTTCTGGATTTTTATAACGTCTGTTTAAATTTTTTGTAGCTGGCTAAATAAAATATCAACAATATCAAATTTAACTAAAATAAAAATGAATCATCTTCTAGCCATTTAATAAATCCAGCCGCTTGAGTCACTGTTTCAGAGTTGTATTGTTTTGGAATTCCTCACATTATATTTTCAAAGCATGCAGTAAGGTTGTCTTTATTGTTGTACACACTCTGTACTACACGAGAGTTAAAATTTCATCGCGTTTGTGAAGTTCTTGGAATGCGTTTGTCACAAACATGTTGCAAAGCTGCCATTCTGTGTGGCGATTGAGAAAAAAAAGTTGATATGCCATTCAAATTTGAAAAAAATATTCATGCACTACTGATGCTTGAAACTGCTTTATCTAGTATTTCATTAAGCTGATGAGCGTAGCAATATACAAAATGTGCATTTTTGTACTGTTGGCTAATTTTCACGATAACACCACCTAAATGACCACGCATAACAGCAGCTCCGTCATATGTTTGATAAATCAGTTTTTCTGGGCAATCTGGCAAAATCGGCGAAATCTGTTCTAAAATGCATTGTGGCAGTCCATCTGCATCTTGACTTTTCGGGTTTGCAAACCCCCAAAACCGCTCAAATATTTTTCCATTTAGTTCATAACGTAATACAACGACAGTTTGAGTTGATACATCTGTAGTCTCATCAGCTATAAGTGCGAAACACGCAGATTCTTGAATTTCTCCAAGAATATGTTCACGACAAACCTCGAACATACATTGCAAAATTTCATTCAGAATAGATTTTGATGTGCCCTTGAACACTTGTTGCTTCTTGAATATGGCTATTAAGTGTTTGCTAAAAAATCAACCAATTCTAGAAATACCCCTTTATTTGAAGAGACTTTTTTCTCGTCGTATCGCGAAGGGCAAGATACACGTTCCGCACAGTTTTAATATGTCTATTATTTTTGAGAGTATATGTCGATTTTTGATCACAGTCTCATTATGCTTACGAATTTGATCCGCATAAGTCATACTTAGAAATGTAGCAGTATTAGTCTTTCCTAAAAGTTGAAAACTGACAACATTATCTAGATGTTTCATACTATTTTCGTGTTTTTTAATTTTTATAGAAATTTGCTTTAAAGCGTTTGCCCCATTTTTTGTCCACTTATCATCGCCTCCAAAAAGCAGACATACAAAACAAAAGAACGAATTTGTTTCCTCGCAACCACAAATCCAAATATTTTTAATATATATCTTTTTGTCAAACTTAAGCATAAAAGCATTTTTATTTTTGCACTGTCGCTGCTCTTGCACTATATTAAATACTGGCGTTGGACGGCCGTTTTATTTTATGTCAAGTTTTTCATTTAAGCTCAAGCGGCTAAATATAAGTTTTTCAATTTCACTCATTTTCATAATTCATTATATCTTTTGCACTTTTGCCGTCTAGTCTAATGTTTAATAAAACTAAAAAAAATCTGTAAAGTAAATTACATTACATTATATATGCAACAAATCGATAAACTTTTTAAAAAAACCTTCAAACCTCAAAACAATTTCATACGTAAAAAAGCAAAGAAAACAGAAACGACGAAGCAATTAACTCCTACACAGCCGTGGGCGGACTAACCAGAGCCCCAGATAACGAAACCACGCGTAACCCCCTCCCATTCTTTCACTTGTTGCCATGACGACCGCCGTACATATTTTAGGCGAAATATCTGGAACCCACTTCAGCGTTTTTACATGCAATTCGGAAGTTAAATTAAATTGATCGCAAGTGAAGAGAGTATGCTGTTTGTTTTTTTATTATTTTTAAAAAATAGTCGTAAAATAGGTTATCGAGAGATAGGTTATTGTCTATTGTTATTGATATTTATTGTTTTAAATTTGGCAGGGAAGCGCCCCAGAGCCCTCCCGCACCGGCCGCCACTGCAATTATTACCAATAAAGCGGTGGTATATTTTTCAGAACTACAACACTGGCTCTCGGGAAATTATCTAACAGTAGATAAAACAAAATGTATGTGCTTTCGTATACCAGAAATGTACAGGCAAATTATAAATTAAGGTTTTATAGTATAATTGAAAGTAGTACAAACACATATTGTCTATATAATCTAGCCTCGTTAGTGAAAACAGGGTGCACCAAGTTCAAATTGAACTCATCGCGAAGGTGAGGCTAACAATTGAGTAGGAGAGGCTATAACTTGCGCTTCACTACCCCATTACACCCCCCCCCCCCCACCATTTCACTAACGAGGCTCTAACGACCGAGTAAGGGCGGAATAACCCTTACCTTTTGCCGTGAGCACATCCACCTTCTCGCGAAGAGTGCGGTAAAAATAACCCACCGCACATAAAGGTTGCTTTTGGAATCGTTTGGTTACCCCATCGTCGCAGTCTCCTTCTGTGCCATGGGACCACACCACTCGCCTTCCGCAACCGAGCTGGTCAGTTGCATACCTGCTCCAGCTAAAACTTCAAATGCAGCTTCGTTTTCAGTCGATTAAGGCTTTAAAAAAATTATGGAACGTTCAAGTGGGACAAAATCATCCGGAGGTAAAATACCCTCCCGATCGGATCTCCGGGGGAGGGTGCCCACAGGGACACCTCATCGAATGTCGAAAAAACACCGACAAGTTAAATCCAACAAAACTAATTCTTTCATCTACGGCGCTTGGAATGTTCGTACTTTGAACGACAGCACTCGCACCGATCGGCCTGAAAGAAGAACTGCTCTAATAGATAGAGAACTTCACCGACTCAATGTTGACGTTGCAGCTCTCAGCGAAACTCGATTTTTGGAAGAAGGCTCTCTCACAGAAAAGTACTACACCTTCTATTGGAAAGGTCTTCCCACCAATTCAAGAAGACAACATGGAGTAGGATTTGCCGTTCGGAATCAACTTGTATCCAACTTAACACAAGTACCACCAGGCCTATCCGAGCGTCTAATGCTGCTACGCTATGAGCTATCAGATGGCAACGCGGTAAATTTAATAAGCGCCTACACTCCCACTCTGGATGCAAGTCACGAAACCAAGGAAAGCTTCTATCAACAGCTGGAAGAAACCCTCTGTAGAATACCTAAAACGGAACGACTCGTTATTCTTGGCGATTTTAACGCTAGAGTAGGGAGAGATGCAGACATCTGGCCAGGCATCATAGGCAAGAACGGTCTGGGCAACATGAACGCTAACGGTCAACTGCTCCTAACTAAATGCGCCGAACATGATCTAGTTATAACAAACACCATTTTCCGACAAAAGGATAAATCTAAAGGCACCTGGCGTCACCCCAGATCAGGTCACTGGCATCTACTGGACTATGTTATCGTACGTAGGAAGCATCTCAAGGACGTCCAAATAACAAAGGTGCGCATTGATAGCGAATGTTGGACCGATCATCGTCCTGTTGTCTCTAAAATGAAAATTGTTATGAGACCCAAACACCGAAGAACTCAAGTAAAACGTAGACTCCGTCTCTGTATTAGTAAATTGCGTGACCAACAAACCGTCGAACAGCTAAAGCAAAAAGTTCAAGCGAATTTGAGTGCACTAGAAGAAACCAATTCTGTAGATATCGCTGCTACCTGGACACAAATTAAAGCCAGTTTAAAAAGAGCGAGTGAGGAAATTCTTGGCACTGCAGCAAGTAAAAAACAGGAGGACTGGTTCAATGATAATGAAGCTTTTATACAAGAACTTCTTGACCGCAAACATACTGTCTTCCAAAACGCTATCAACCACCCCAATGACTTATCAAAAGCAGAAGCTTTTACCCAATCTAAGTATGAAACGCAACGCGAAATCAGAAGAACAAAGAACGAGTGGTGGGCAAGCAAGGCCAGAGAAATTCAAAGGTACGCCGATTCACACGACTACAGGAATTTCTTTCAAGGAGTAAAAGCAGTGTACGGCCCCAGTCGGAAAAATATGTGCCCTATTAAAGATTTAAATAGAAATCTCCTCAAAGAAGACCAGGAAATAAGAGCCAGATGGAAAGAACACTAATCTAACATTCTTAACCAGCAAAGTCAAGCCGATCACGATATTATAAATCTTATCCCTCAATATGACACCTTCGAAGACTTAGATAAACCACTAACAACGGAAGAGATCTTAACCGCCATTGGGCAGCTAAAAAATAACAAATCTCCCTGCGCCGACTCACTCCCAGCTGAGATCTTTAAAGCTGTGTCGTCAGAGCTCATACCCTACCTCAAAAAACTGTTTGATGTCGTGTGGGAAAGTGGTCAAGCTCCACAGGAATTTCGTGATACACTTTTAATCAACCTCTTCAAAAACAAAGGGAGCGCTGCGGACTGTGGAAATTACAGGGGTATAGCTCTCCTGGCTGTTGGAGGGAAGATACTCACTAAAGCGATGGCAAATAGGCTAACACCTGTTATGGAAAAGTTACTTCCTGAAATACAGAGTGGCTTTAGACCAAACCGAGGCACATCGGATTTAATCTTCACACTTAAACAGCTTCAAGAAAAAGCACTCGAACATCAAGGAGAAATTCACATGGCCTTCATTGATTTAACCAAGGCGTTTTACTCGGTGGACAGGGAAGTGCTCTGGAAAATTATGTTCCGCTTAGGTATCCCTAGAAAATTTGTGGAAGTATGTCGCAGTCTACATACAAACAACAACGCCCAGGTTATGTATAATAATGAGGCAACCGAACCTTTCCAAACCCTCACTGGAGTTAGGCAGGGATGTGTCCTGGCACCCCTACTGCTTTAACAATTATTGTTGACAACAAACTGACAGTCAGAGGATAGGTCTCAGATACCGTTTTGATGGCGGTCTCTTTAACATAGGGCGCTTTAGAGCTTTCACGAAGACACGCACACGATTCATTTGTGATCTCCAGTATGCGGATGACTGTGCACTTTTAGCCTCTACGCCGGAAGAGCTTCAAGAACTTTTAGATGTGTATGCCCAGAGCTATGATTCCTTGGGACTTAAAATCAACATTGGAAAGACTAAGATTATGTCAACTCCTCATCAAGTGAACCAAATAGACATTACACTTAACGGAAATTCTCTTGAAGTGGTGGATCAGTTCAATTACTTAGGCAACGTTGCTAATGACAAAGCAAACATGGACAGCGAGATTCGCAATAGAATTAACGCTAGAGCACTCTGGGGACTTAGCGAGAGAGTATTTGACAACCACGACCTTGCTTTGTAAACGAAAATGGCTGTCTACAGAGCAGTTGTCATTCCAACACTGCTATATGGATGTGAAAGCTGGGTCACTTACCGTCGTGATGTGAAAGAATTAGAACGTTTTCAGCAAAGACACCTCAGAAGTATGATGAAAATCCGTTGGTTCCATCACATATCAAACGTGGAAGTACTCAGGAGAGCAAACAGCCTTCCAATTGAGGTGCTTATTTCAAGAGCACGCCTAAGATGGGCAGGTCACGTTCATCGTATGCATGATAACCGCCTTCCTAAATGTACACTTTATGGTGAATTGCTAAGCGGTAGAAGAAGGCGTGGCGGTCAACGAAAGAGGCTCAAAGACGCTCTCCATAAAAATCTAAAATCCTGCGGTATTGCAGACGAGCAATGGGAACAACTTGCAGCGGACAGAACCGAATGGCGAGGGGTTGTGGCCAGCTATCAAGGAAATGTTGCTGCAAGAAGGCCGAATCCAAGACCTAACCAGGTCTATGTTTGTCCCGACTGCGGTCGACATGTGCTCTCCCGAATTGGCCTCTATAGCCATAGTCGTGTGCACCGTAGATGAATGGGAATTACAATAGACTACACCTTTTACTTGTTTTTTATTGTACACAATTTATCGACTGTAACATTTTTATACTCGGACTCGAGTAACGGCTAATAATAATAATATAATCTAGGTGTACTATATAAAAATTAACGAATAATACATATTAAAATAGGCACCAAATATGTATTATTATTATTTCTTAAATATTCTGTAACTAATAGTTTGTAATAATTGAAAAAAAGCAATAAATTTTATTTTACTTGAATCCTTGCCAAAAAAGCATGCTTTACGGAAATAATATGAAATGGGATTACATCTCTATTTATTTATTCAAAATCAATAGTGAAGAGAGCTAATTTATTTACATTTTACTAATGAAAATTATGAGTTGGCACATTAAGCATTGAAACACTCTGTATTAGGGTGCTTTCTATTTAAAAATAATTCCTTATTTTATTTCGAATTTATGTAAACATTATTTTTATAACAACGATTAAACAGTAAATGTCATTACACCGTACAAAAAATTAAATACAATACAAAATTACAACAGATTTTCGAATGTTTTAAAATCTCGAGGCATAAGTTTAGATAAATATAAAATAACGTTTAAAAATTGCCTTCAGCATAGAGTGTTAGTTGTTATCTAAATCGTGGTAAAATCAACAAAAAGCTTTATGAGCAAAACAATGTTTAAGCGTGAGAAGCTGAAAAGGGAAAATCTTCCTACATACCAGCGTGTTGAAAGAGTTAATAAAATATTATGCCCTCCCTGTCACTAGTTGCCGCGAAATATATAAAAGAATGGGTTAGCGTAAGGCACAAGCGGCCGAGGGTCTACTGGACTATGGTCATTTTTCACATAAAAAACGATCTTTTTCAGCAACCAGGACGGAGCACCACTTCTAGAGACATGATGACCAACCCACACCCAACGCCCATTATCCCACCTGCTCCGTGGAGGCCAAAAGTGCTAAATAAGCACTTAGGCCTGCATACTCCTTGAGCTACATAGCTTTTCCTTACCTTTCCGATGATCCAGGGTATTGCATCAATTGATGTCCTACCGGTAGTCAATCCTAGCCAAAACTTCCCAAATCCAACAGACCGATGACTAAACCCGGGGGGAGGCGAGGAAAAAAGAAGCAAGACCAGAAGAGGCCTCAGCCAGCGAGGTTCATCAGCCAAGGCTAGGGGGGGGTACCGTTGAAAATACCACGACACATCCCACATTTGTGAGCTGGGTCTGGTAGAAGAAAGAGGGCCTTCCTATCACGAAGGCCGGTTCCAGTCTACAGAGATAATCTAGGAGCAAAGAGTAATGGTCCTACTCAGCCCTCCTAGTTATCGAGACTGTCAACAAGCCAATGGATATTGGCGCGATTTGGGAAGAAGAAAGTAATTGTCTGTCGATCGAGGACTCTCTCTCTCTCTGGAGAAATTATCAAACTATTTGCTATACAGATTATTTCTACATAACGAATCTCTACACAAATTAGAAATAATCTACAATTTTCGCTTATTAGAGGATACTCTTCATGCTTATTATTATCACCAAAACTGCCGTCAAAGACATCGAAAACGAAAATATTTACCTCGACTCAATTTCAATAGTCAAGGCGACATTGCCGACCAGTCTCTTCAACAATAAAATGGCAACTTACGGAAGCATAGATGAGGGAGCCGATAGATTCAGGAGAATGGCAAATTTATATTGCTTCAGGTAAATCTGTTTCAGATTCAGCGTTCTTATTTAAAAAACTCCTGGAAAGCCTGCGATGTTATAAAATAATCTTTTGATGCCACGAAATGTGAGCGTACTTGCCTCTCACCCAAAAGTTCCGGGATCGATCCCCGGTCGTGGCAGTGGAAAATACTATGAGAGGGATTTTCCACTATACACGGATATTGGGTGTGTGTCCCTTGTCTCTAAATGCGTAGCCCCCTCCCACACAAGGCTTTTCTAGAGCCTTCCGGAATAAAGGGGGTCGTAATTACCTGTGGTATTATTTATTTATTTATTTATTATTTACACAATTTAACAACTTTCCTAACAATCTCAATTGCCCTTATTTAGTAACTCGTTTCCTGTTAAAGTTTTACTCATTTATTAGTGAGATTTGAGCGACTCATCCAGTAGAAACTATTTATGAATATGATTAGGGTATGTTTAGGGCAAGGTATAAGTAAAAGCCGAGGTTTGAGTATGATTTACGAATTTGTCCCTAATAGACGAACTGCGCAGGATTTTTTGCCTCAAAGAGATATATAATTTGTGGTATGTGTTAAATTGAACAAACTGAAAATCGAATTTTTCTGAGTTAGGATCCTTCACCTCCAAAGCCTCCACCATATGTCATAATCGGCTTAAAGTCTTGTAAACACAAGTTTAACTGTTGGATTTCTTTCTGCGTAATGTAACGTACCATAACTGAACATCAATTTATCATGAACACGCTACAGGAAGGCATAAAATACAGGTTTAATTATAAACATTTTGATTACAAAATGTGATATGAGAATACATTGAGTCGTATGCATTTACACGTTCATTTTCTACAATTATTATATGTTATCTTCTAAAAATTTTACAATACTTTTCTAATGTCTTTATTACATTTAAATTCGTTTTTTACTGATATCAGATTACATAACGTAGCCTACGATTGCCGCTTGGGCTATGAGATCAATCATTTATTTAAAATAAATTTATGATATATTAAATCATCCTAAACAATGCTGCATATATAGAACATTTGAAGAAACTATTTGAATCAATCCTCTTATATTGTCAAAACAATTAGCCAATTCACCTTTTTTAAGGGCTTGAAATAACGGGTCCGGCAGAATAAAAGACACTCGAAACTTTACAAGCGAACTGGAAATGATATTTCTGATAATGAATTTATGAGACTCCGGTCCAAAATTAAGCTAAACATTAAAACTGCTTTCAGAAACTATATATATCTGGCTGAAAGTAATATTAACAGCGATCCAAACAAGTTTTGAGCTTACATTAATAGCGAAAAAAGGGGGGGACTAACGTCAGCCAAAATGTGTTACAATGACACAAATGATATTGTAAATGTCTATGTCGACTTCTTTGAACAATCATTTTCAACTTTCAAACATCCCGTTAGATGATTTCTGTGACAATAATATCAATAGCATTAACATAGTTTCATTTTCAGAAAATGAAGTGTTATTGGCACTAAAAAAATAAAACTCAGGCTTACCATGTTTCTTAATGGGATCTCCGCATTTCTATTGAGAGCTTGTGCTGCTATCTTTGCTCATCCGCTCATGATATTATATAATTTATCTATTAAATGCTTCTGCTTTCCGGATATCTGGAAATAGTCTGTCAGGTGTATAAAATTGAAATAAAAACGAAATAATAAACTTTCGTCCAATAACTACAATCTGTAACTTTGGCAAAGCCTTTGAAATATTATAACACAACTCTATTTACCCTAATGTTAAAAAAAGGT
The DNA here is from genome assembly GCA_963675555.1 of Leptura quadrifasciata. Taxonomy (NCBI): domain Eukaryota; kingdom Metazoa; phylum Arthropoda; class Insecta; order Coleoptera; family Cerambycidae; genus Leptura; species Leptura quadrifasciata. The sequence continues at coordinate 144,809,263 of OY776674.1, read as the reverse complement.
TCGCTACCAGTCAGTAACACGGATTTATGAAAGATCGCTCTACTACTACCAATCTCATATGTGCTACACAATTCATATCTGAGTCCATCGAAATGCAAATGCAAACGGACGTAATATACTTTGATTTTACGAAAGTTTTTGATAGATTTAATCATAATAATATAATGATTGCAAAACTTTCCAACTTTGGTATTTTGGACCTGCTCATAACCTTTTTTAAATCTTATCTAACAGATAGACTTCAATATGTCTCGTATAATGGGTTTAAGTCCTATGATTATGGCTCATCCTCAGGTGTTCCCCAGGGTTCTGTGCTTGGGCCACTGCTTTCCAATATATTTATAAATGACATAGGCAATATTTTAGTCGTGCAATTCTTAATGTATGCTGATGGCATAAAACTTCTGGACAGAATCTCTGGTTTAAACGACTGCATTATAATGCAAAATAATATCGCTGATCTAAATTCCTGGTGTGTTAAAAACAATCTGTCGTTAAATGTGCAAAAGTTCAGTGCAATGTCAATTACAGCTAAGATTCTGAGTATACCTACGAGCACTTGCTGAATGATGAACAACTAACGCGACCGTCTACGTTAACTGAATTTATTATTATTCCCCCAAAAGAACTCGATCCGACGAACCCTTGTAAGCCCAAGACCGAGGAGCCGGAAATAGAGGTGATTTTTCCTTGGGTTTCAAAACTCAAAACCATCACCATGCATTTTGTCACCCTTGAAAACAGGGAAGGAAATGTATTTCAAAAGATCCTACAAACTTTTCATGTTTTGGCCTTTTTTGTACCTCGTTAAATGGACTATAGAGTATGCGTCTCTTGTTTGGCAGCCCTGCTATAATACTCATGTTGCGAAATTAGAAAACATGCAGCGACGCTTTCTTAAATATCTCTACTTCAAGTCTCTAAATACATATCCGCCTATTGATTTTTGTCAATGAACCTGCTTGACATGTTTTCTATGTGCAGCTTAGTGATAGACTCAATAACTTCGCTATCCGATTTTTGAAGAAAGTCATTCACCATGAAATTGATTGCAGTGAGATACTTCACAAATTGAATTTGCACCGAAAGACTGATCCTACTTAAAGAAGCTCTCGTGCCAGTCGTCCCACATCACTTGCAGACTGCAGTTTCGAGCTGTTGGCTCTCGTCAGTGCAAGGTAGGCATGTGACGACCGACACGAGTATCCTTGCACTATTTGGTACATCTTGGTATCCTTAGGATAGCAACATGCTAAACAATCAGCAGGCGCCATCTAGCGGTTCAATGTCTGTTGCAATAAAATAAATAGCCTGACTGGGCTTAGATTAATTCAAATGTACTTTTAGAGGGTAGAATATTAATACATAATATTTTTAGTCACAAACTCTTCTATAAAATCCTTATTTTACTATAAGGAACGTAACCAGACTGAAACCAACAGCTACTCTCCAGGCTATGTGATCCGTCGAGCGCTGAATTACAAGTTACAAGCCTGATGCGTTAAGTGCATATCGAAGCATTAGCGTTTTGGTAATATGCAATTATTACACTTCACACGCCAGGCTTATAACTTATTATTTAGCGCCCGGCGGGGCACATAGCCTGGAGAGTAGCTGTTGGTTGCAGTCTGGTTACGTTCCTTATAGTAAAATAAGGATTTTATAGAGGAGTTTGCGACTACAAATATTATGTTTCAATATTCTGCCCTCTAAAGGCACATTTGAGCAATGGGTCTATTTATTTTTATACAGTTCTATAAATCGTAGCTTAGAATCAGTAAATCTAAGTTGCACTAATGGAATTGCTTCTAAAAGATGAACTACATAGGATTTTTCGCCAGTGCGAAATATATAATTTGTGGTATTTCTTAATTGGACAAACTGAAAATTGATTATTTGAGGGTTGGGACAATTTGCCTTAAATGCAACGATATATTATAAACCATTGGTTTATATCTACAAGTTTAGCTGTTAGATTTTCTTAGCGTAATAAATTTTAATTGTATTAAATTTATTCGACCGCTATCTATCGCATCGTACCATAACTGAAGATAAATTTGTCACGAACACTTTGCAGGAAAACATAAAATACACCTTTAATTATGAGCATTTTGATTACAAAATGTGATATGAAAATACATTGAGTCGTATGCTTTACATTTTTATATTGTGCAATTATGTATTAATTCTAACAGTTTGACTATTATTTAATTCCTTCATTATATCCAGTGATTCCAATATGAGTAATTTTTCAAATGGCATTTTTCTCGTTTAATAAGCGTCGTAACCCATCTTAATCGCTCCACTATTAGCCACTGGTCCCTTACTTTATTATACCCAAATGCACGTTAGATTAACATAGTACAACAGTAAATATTATCTTATGCAAGCCTTATCAATTTTCTTTAACAATATTATAAACTAATATAAACTGTAAAACAAATATTTCTTGAAATAATTACTCATTTAGCAGTTTTAGTTATTTAAACTTAGATCCTGGAAATATTCAAATGCATTGTCAAAATGCACTTGCTCATTCCAGCACCATTAATTTTGCTAGCTTAAACGAGTTTTGCTTGATATTTAATTTAATTGATTTAAAATGACAGTTTAAAATATTTGAGGTTGCTTTACTTAATCAATTTATATCCATTATATTCTAAATGCTGGTCACCTGTCACTTCCAATCTTTACACTGTTTACAAGGTAATAGCCACCAGTCAAGTGTCCCATACCGCCTGCACGGCTAATTTGTTTCGAACTAATATAACGTTTCGAACTAATATAACGTTCTTGTTCCTTAAATGTTTTATGTGCATTCTAAGGAAGAGACTATGTAGAACATATACTGACGTGGAAATATTATTTAAGCTCGCCATTCTTTACTTTAAACTATGTGATAATTTTCGGTAAACCATTATTATGGAGTTCTTATATATTAACCATATCAACTTGATAAATTAATACACCTGAAATGGTATAGGGTATTTGGACAGAATATGTGCTGTCAGAATATATCAATTTTGCTTTTTGGTTAAAAAAAATTTCAATTCTCTTCTTGAATATCACCAAATGCTATAAATTCACTTTTGGGGAATAATTTTGTCATTTATATTCTCAATGCGCTATGATTTCAACACAATTGTTACAAATCTTATAAGAAATCTAACCATGAAGTGCTGGAGAGCTCCCATGAAGAGTAAGAACCGCAGCGGTTTTAGAACTTCCTCTTCTACCTATCCTCCAGGAGAGAATTAAAAACCTCTATTTTCGTATCCAGTAAATGTCATCCTATCGAATGGTATATACGTCAAGGCACATTCATGTCCCAAACTGGACCTAGTTATTTCTTTCCTATCCTTGTCAGACATCTTTAAGTTTTTTATATACAATATTGATATGTATTTGAATTTTATGTTCCATATAATGTGCTAATGTTTTAATCTTAAACAGATTGAAATTAGTAAGTTCAGCAAGTTGCATTAGAGTTTTCTTTTCCTTGCTTGGGTCTTAATGCGTCACGGATTAAAAACACTTCAATAATGTGTCCCCCTGGTACAAAATAGATGTATTGGCATTTTCCTCTTTTGATTTGAAAGATACAAAACAGGGTAGGACTGTTTTCGGTAGGTCACCCTGTATTATGAAATTCCAGTAGATATCGACAATTCATTTTGGTAAAGGAACTTAATTTGGGAAATGTTTTTATTTTACAAAGAAGTAAAACTCACCACACATCAACCCAGACTAGTAAGATAATTTCGCTTCAGACACAGAAATACTTTGATCTTTCCAGTTTTAAAACAGACCAGCAGGTGTTGTTAGAAATAGCCAGACTGCAACACAATGTTAAATTGTTGCCAGTTACCTAGTTGAAATTATGTGTAAAAGTGATTGTTGAGTCGTGATATTATGTCAGTTCGCTTTACATCTACTGAAGAGAGCCAGCAATGGAGTAATGATATTTATCTTTCTGACTTTGTTGATATGTTGGTGACAAAGCAAACATAAGAACATTGCAACACTTTCAGAAATAATTAGTCGTTTTTTTAAATGATTTTGTTCGTATTTGATTCTACTCAAAACTTAATAAATCTATTTTGCAACTTGAAATCTTACTCTCTTAGACATGAAATGCTGATAAAATTAGTTATGCGTGCGTGTAACAGTTGTGCACTATTATTTGCATCATTTATACGAGACCGCTTCAAAACAGTAAAGTGAGTACTTTATATTACTGTGGAAGAAGTTGTTTACATAAAACTTTCTATTATTAGGATTTTGCTAAGCCACACTGTTGGCATTAACTTATTTGAAATTACTGTCATGTCCTTTAGACCTAATTAACTTGTTGGTATGTGAGAAATCAAGGGAATTTGTTTGTTTTGTTACACTTTCATGCGGTATTGCTATCAAACTCGAAAATAACTTATGAATACTACGATAGGTCTTAGTTTATGAAAGAAAAAATATCAGGTAAACCAATATATATATTTTAAAAATTTTTTAGATGCAACCTTTCTTATTGTACATCTTGCAATCATATTATAATTGAAAACATTCCATTCATATCAACCTCGAGTTCTCAGTTGCAAATATTGAAAAATATCATATCCGTGTAAAATTTGAAAGTCTATCATTAAATAATAATCGTGGAAGTTAACAAAGCTTCAGGTTCAACCAAATGATGATGATATTTACATTTGAGACTGAAATTTATGGTAAGGAAAAGAAATAGACGTTAAAATAAATAATAAAATATATAGCGGAGGTAGATTGATCCCATGTGAGTAGTAATTCATTTTTGGTGGGAAAAAAGAATCATATCTCGCAAAATTCTTTTTATTGTGTTACCGGTTTCGTGAACAAAAACTTACTTCACATCTTCAGACACAAGACTACAAGGAAACAATTTAAAAAAGGGAATTAGTGACTGCATGTTGTCAATATATAGTTAAAATAAGTTAATAGAAACTTAATAGAAAATCTAAGGTAACAGTACTAAAATCTTATGTATAAAAATTAATATATTTAAAAAAGGGAGAAACTTATAACAAAAACTACTATCTAAATAAAAAGTAAAGAGTTATTGGTATTGGAATTTTGAAAACTGTGTATAAATCAAATTAATAGGTATCAAAAATTATTGGTAGCGTATGAAATATTTGACTAGGTATAGTTTAGACATATGATTAAATAGGATACTTACATTTTTTAAACAAACAAGGATTGTTAAAGTATTCAATGTTTTTCAACATAGTCATGTAACTTGTAACAAGAGGAAAAGTTTGTAAAAATAGTCTAATAAATAAAAATAATTAAAAAAATGTTTTGTAACGTTAAAATTAATTTGCACAACCGACTTATCTTGTGACCAATAAATAGAATAAAATGTCAAGAAATGATCTAGAAAATTTAAAATGTTAAAGATAAAAACAGAAGGATGGTGCCCTCTACCGGTATACTCTTGAAATGCTAGAGTACTGTTGTATAGATGACAAAGTAAAAAACAATCGATCTATATGGAGTATACCTAGGGAAATATAGGTGGCGGTATATGACCGAAGACAAGTAGTGTAAGCAAACTTAATGAAAATAGATTGAAAAATTACTAAGAATATCGACAATGTCAAAAAACATATAAACAATAAATGTCCTGTCTAAATAACATTAGATATAATTTGTTAAGAGAGAGGAGCTCGTACTAAATGACTACAGCAAAGGTATGAGAAGACTGAGAATTTATTTGTGAATTAAGAGATAAAGTGTGTGGATTTTTAAAATCTTTTAATATTTCAAGACTTTCGAGGTTATTAAGCAAAGCACCTTTGCCCAAGAGGTGTAAGATTTTAAGACTATTGTTAAAGGAATGGTTATCATCCATAACTACAAGGAGCTTACAATTAATAAAATGTACATTTCATGCAGTATCTACTTCAATGAAAAATGTTTACAACGTGACTTACAACCGAAGCATGTATATATTAAAATCAATATATAGAAGCAATTTATCTGCCACGAGTTCAAGATGTCTTCGAAATTTAAGAAGAGCCATCCTAAAATATCATCATCATCATACCATTAATTATTTTTTAACAGACGTTCAAAAAGTAAACGATATCTTGGAGTATAAACAGATGAAAAAACTTAACAAGAAAATACATAATTTAATCAAGATAAAAAATCTAAATATAGTTCCACATAACAACCAAAATAACAATAATTCTCATACTACACACACATATAATTTCCCTAATTTTCCAGATAAACTCTCTCTACTAAATAAAGGTTTTAAATTTAATCCATTAATTAACAATGTTACACAATTTCAAAAAAATCAAGAACTTTTAACAGTAGAAACAGAAACCATTATACAATCATTAGATATAAATGATGGAGAGAATATCAGAAATGACATTAAAAATATTTTAAAAAAAGAAAAGAAAAATATAGATAACAATTTGTATTCTCATAACAACAATAACAAATTAATTCGCAGCATAAAAAACAAAATTAAAGACAATGATTTGATTATCACTAAAGCAGATAAAGGTAATCGTTTAATAGTTATGAATAGAATTGATTATAATAACAAAGTTCTTCAATTTATTTCGGACAATAATTTTGAAAAATCTAACGTTAATATTTCTACTTTCATTAATTTATTTATTTATTTATTTATTTATTTATTTATTTAGAAACACTGTTCTACAGGTAATTAAACCCAACTACAGAACAGGAGGGTAAGCAAAGAAATAGAACTATAAATATAAATATAAGTAGAAATAGAAATAAATAAGTGAATAACAAAGTAAAATGAATAATCATATATAGCAAAAGTAAATTCAAAATTAATACAAGTGAAAGAGAAAAGAATGTGTATTATATTCTTGCATGTAAAAACAGTAACAAAGGTACGAAACTATAAATATCTAAACAAAACAAATAGCTATAAAAAAGTGAATGTGCAAAAGAAGAGCAAAAAATAAAATTAAAGAAAAACAAATCATTTACTTAAAATAAAGCGATTTTAGGTCATTAAGACTGCAACTAAAGATATCTAGGTCATTTCCAGAATTATTGCAATTATTACAAGCTGTATATAGGGGCGAATGCATAAGTGTATTCGTACGAGGTGTCGGGAGATGGAAAGTTAAGTTATTCCTAGAGGTTGCTCTGGGAACAATGAAATTTAATTTAGATGTTAATTCTTGACAATCAGTTTTATTATGTATAAGTTTAAAGAGGAATGCTAAAGAAAAATATTTACGCCTATTTTCAAGGCTAATCACAGAGTGTTTAGCAAGCAAATCTGGTTGTGGAAAACCGATAGGTGGGTACACACCGTTCGACTTCCAGCTCAGATATTTTAGGAATCGACGTTGAACCGATTCTAAATTATTGATGTGTGTACTGTAATGAGGTGCCCATACAAGGGAAGCATACTCGAGTTTAGATCGTACGAAGGTAAAGTAGAGTAATTTAATAGTATCCGGATTTGTGAAATCACGAGAATTTCGCACTATAAATCCGTAAGTCTTATTAGCTTCGAGGACAATGGCATCCAAATGTGCGGCAAAACTAAGTTTTCTATCAAAGATAACGCCAAGATCTCGAAAGGTTGCTGGACGTTTCAAACTGAGATTGTCAAGATTATAATCGAAAATTATCTGTGTGGTTTTCGTCGTAAAAGTCATGACGTTACATTTTTCAGCGTTTAAGGGCAACTTATTTTGCGCACACCAGGCATTTACCTTATCTAAGCTATTTTGAAGACGAAGACAGTCATTGAAAGTATCGACAGTAGTAATATGGTTAAAACTGCTTTAAATCAATATAACAGCCTTTTTGACTCAAAAACTTTATATTTTTTGAATCCTGACCACACAATGATTCCTAGATTGTATGGTCTACTTAAAATTCATAAATCCAATATCTTTTCTGAAATACCAATTAGACCTGTCGTTGCTTTTAATAATTCCCCTACTTATAATTTATCTAAATGGTTGAATAATTTTCTTAAGGATTTATATACAAATTTTTTCACACATGTTAAAAACAACATTGAACTGATTAATAATATTAAAGACGTGGAGAAAAAAGATAACGACATGTTGATTTCTTTAGACGTATCTAACCTTTTCACCAACATACCCACTGATGAAGTAGTTTCCCTTGTTAATGAAAGACTTTTCGACAGTGAATTTTCAGACACTGAAGTTTTGGATATCATTACTTTATTAAATGCTTGTTTAGAACAAAATTTTTTCAACTTCAATAAAGAAACCTTTATACAAAAGACGGGTCTAGCTATGGGCAGTCCCTTATCTCCTATCTTAGCTGATATTTTTATGCACTCCTTAGAGTCGAACTATATATTACGTAACAACCTTTTTACTTCACATATCCTATATTATCACCGTTATGTAGATGATATCTCAATTTTATGGTCTGGTTCTTCTGACATATATTTGATATTTTCAGAAAACCTACTCATACAGGTATTGTTATTGACAATACCTCCCTGCACCCCTTTTCTTACAAAGTTGCTGCTTTCAATAGATATGTTAACAGGTTACTCAATGTTCCTTTATCACATGAAAACTACAATAAAGAACTTTCTGTCATTAAGCTAATTGCAACTGCCCACAACTAAAACATTTCTTTAATAGATAATTTACTCACAAAAAGATTAAATAAAAATATTCAAAATGCTGTCTACATAAACCAACCCACCACTACTTCTGTTAATCTGCCTTATCGTTCATTAACTTTTATTGGTCCCGTCTCTTACAAACTTTTAAAATGTTTTAACCATTTTTACCATATCTCTTTCAAATCTTCAGGCTCAGTAGAAAAATTATTTGTTAACAATAAGGATAAAATTAACCCGCTTGATAGATGTGGTGTTTACAAACTCTCCTGTAATACGTGTAACGCTACATATGTTGGTTGCACTTTCAGGAACTTCAAAACGCGGATAAAAGAACATGTACGCTGTATCACCTCATCTACAGGCTTTTCACTTTTTGCTAAACACCTGGTAGACAATAACCATTCCTTTAACAATAGTCTCTCATTCTTTTTTCCCACCAAAAATGAATAAAATATATTTAAAATAATTGAAGTTTACAACATAAATTCAGGAAGTAAATTTGTAAAATTGGAATTTGAAAGTTAATCTTAAAACGTAGTATAAATTTATTAAATTATATATGAAATTTTGAATGAAATGAATTATACAAAGAAAATGGAATTTAATACAAAAAAATTAATACCAATGTCCTATGATCGCAAAATAGCCGTGTTTGAAGCTGGATCGTCCGGGTACAGCAGTCCAGACTCCTATTATCACGGCAGCAAATCTAGGCGTCTTTGGCAATTTATGTAACCATCAGAGGTATTAATTAATAAAGAAGACTAAAAGCTTGCAAATACTATAGTTTACAATATTTGAATAATTGCACTATTTTTGCTTGAGAAATTGTAAGCGGCAATATACTTGATAATTGCATATGCCCTCAAAAGATTGCTTTCTAGAAAGATTTTTGATAATGCTTTCAATATATGAAATAAACTTTCAATATACGAAATATCAAATAAATATATTCAATATATATTTCTAGTAGAATAAATTAAATGACTTCAATATGTAAATGATTCAAAATGTAAATGCTTAATATTTAGATGCTGATCCGAATTAAATTGCCAAAAAATAAAATAGAAAAATAAATACTTTTTTACCAGGTAGTCACATCTAGTATTTTAGTTACATAAAATTTAAGAAATTAAACTTAATTGAATTAAATTCAATTTCAATAATAAAACAATTGAAATGGAATGAAATTGAAATAATTAATAAATATAATTTACCTGTTTGATTTTCAAATGCAAAGAACTATGGACTATAAATGTAGTATTAATTACTGAGAGTCTCAATCGAAAACTTCGTACGTTTTAATCAGTGTAGATTTGGAAGGCAAATGGCATCATTGGATGATTAATTAATAAGGTAAACTTTTTTATAGTGCAATTTAACTATATTACCAATGTACAAACTTTAAAAATATATGTTCACTAAATAAAATGAAAACGATTATTTTACTACAATCGCCATCTGTTGATGACCGACTTAAACTCACAATCGGAGTCCTTTTCTAGTTAGGTTTCCTTTTTCAACCAAATTACAGAACCGATGTAGAATCTATAAAGAAATCTATATTATTTACATAAAAGTTTAACAGTAATTAAATTGCATACATAACCTAATAACGAATAAGTACGAACAGTCCAAATAAATAAATTATTTTCAAACTCTATGGTGTAATCCAATAAATACATTGCATTATGACAGGTATGCCTGTAAGAAATTTTAGAGTTAATAAAAGCAACTACATGTGATACAGAGCAGATAAGGTAAACAAATGAAATTTAAATGAATGTAAATATTTTTGCAGGCTTTGACGACTAACAGGTTACTGAAGTGCTGCAACAGAGATACTATTACATAAATTAGTGTTAAACATACATAACTGAGTTCCTAAGCTACACAAATAACTATATATAAAATGTGAAGTAATTTAGCATTCATACAAAGGAATTAGTAAGTGTTTAGATCGAAAACAAAGAAAAACTCATGCATTTTCCACCCGATTTTCCGCAATTCCGGAGAAGCTTCTAAAATAGTATAAATCTCGAAATAATTTTTCGATAAATGTCAAAGAAAACAGTACAGTAGAAATATTATATAAAAATTTTTCGCTTTTAAAACATTTTTACGTAATTACATTAAAATGTAATATATGGACAAATCGATGTAAATTTGTAATGAAAAACAGAATAATTTTTTTTATTTTTGGTGGGAAAAAAAGAATCATATCTCACAAAATTCTTTTTATTGTGTTGACACAATTTGCCCAAGTTATCCAAAAATCAATTTTTGGCAAAAAAGACGTAAATATATATGAATTACAGGGGGGGGGGGGGTTGCAGAACTACTAACATCACGAGAATTTAAGTGGAGATTCCTTGAACATTGATAACAAAAGAACCATATTTTGTTGCTTAATTTACGGTTTAAAGGATCCAAAAAAAAAATTTAAATCAAAAGAGGGTTGATTTACCCCTTTTTCGAGTTTAAAACAACGGTCTGACACTTACAGAAGGTAGATATTCTAGAAATATCTTATTTTTAAGACAACTAACAACTATCCAAATTTGGAATCTCTGCGAAAAACTGTATTATTCTCCGCTATTTTCAGTTTACCATACTCCACTAACACCTACATAATTTACGGCAAAATTTCTGTTTTTTTTTAATAACGAGAACGTGTTAACATACCCAAAATTATTGAAGGATAACGTCTTTTAATGTCATGTTTTGTAATTGTACGTTTAAAAGTTTCAAACGAATTTTGGCATTTATTTCTTGGAAATCTTGAAATATACGGGTAACACACCTTTCAAAAGTAAACTAATATTTTTCGAAAATAATAAAAGTGAAGTAAAGCAAAAATATACCTACTACGACAATTCAGTATTCCACAATTTCCTATGAAAAGAAATCGATTTATTGCTACCAATTAAGGTGTACAAATGTGCATTTCCAAATCAATCGAAAATAATGTCCTATAACTTGCGACATACTACGTCTTGAATCGGAAAACGCAAAATAAAATCTCATTGCAATAAGCCCCCAGCAGGCAGATTTCCAGTGTGGTGCTGTTGTGCTTCGCCAGCCGCAGACTAGTTTCGAGCTTGTTAGCTCTCATCAGTACGACATATACGATATTTTTTGTATTTTACTTTACATCCAGCTAGAAATAGTCTTTTCCAAAAGAAAAAGTTTCACGCTTTCTTTAAAACTTACATGGGTTTTTTAATGTTATGGTTAGATTTTCACAATTTTACCCACTTTTCTGGAATCGCTGAAAAGCATATGGGAAATGTCAGGATTTTTTTTCATTGCTTTCTTGTAGAAAATGTATGTAATGGAAAGGCGTTGCTTGTGGAAATTATGAATACATGCTTTAGCAAAAAAACCGCTGCCCAAGGAATCACTATTTCTACATCCAGATTTTGTATCCAAGTCTTATACAAACTGAATCCCAATGTAATATTTTACTCCCCTCAATAATAGGGTGGGGTTGTAGAAGGGGTGGCTAATGTCAAAAAAATTTTTAGAGGCCCTTGGTTCTCGTATACACACTAAATCCCAATTTAATCTTTTACTCCCTATAATAATATTATGGGAATAACAGTGGGGGTGTAGAGGGGGCGGCTAACCCCAAAATAACTTTTAGAAACCCTTGGTTCTCGCACACACACTAAATCCCAATTTAATTTTTTACTCTCTTTAATAATAGGGTAGGGGTGGCAATGAGGGTGGTATAGGGGGTGGCTAATGCTAAAAATGTTTTAGAGTCCCTTGGTTCTCATATACACATTAAATCCCAATTAAATTTTTTACTCCCTTTAATAATGAGATGGAGGTGGTAGACGGGGTGGCTAAAGCCAAAAAATTTTTTGTGACGTTTCCTTCTTTTATACACACTAAATCACATTTTAATTTTTTTGACTCCCTTTCGTAATAGTGTGGGGGTGGTATTGGGGGTGATAGTGAGGGGTGGCTGATGTTAAAAAAAAAATTGAGGCATTGGCTTTTCGTACTTGCAATTTTATGGACTCTTACCTGCTTGCTATGCCTATTTACCCTTATTTACCCAATTTACCCCCAAACCCTTTAACGGAATTAGATCAAAATATAATCTAGTTCCAGATCTCATTATAAAACATAAGTGTACCAAATTTCAAGTCAATATCATAAGCGATTCCAGAGTAAACGTGCGCAAAACATTTTAATAAAAAAAAATTGCGTTGCTATACCTCCACTTGACGTGGAAGTAATTATTGTGATTATTTTATTTAAAGAAATTTCTTTTTGAAAAAGTGAAACGAATGTTAAAGTATGAATGTTACAAATACATTTAAAGTAGAATGTTGATATGTGTTGAAAAGGAATGTACTAAAATACCCGTTCAGGTTCATTTATTTCACACCGCCTTCTAAGTCAAAATATTATCTGATTCACATGACCTTGTTAAGGAAGATCTACTAATTAGGTATCTCTAAGTCACGGTCACTCTACATTTGCAATACAACGTTGTCTGTTTGTGATAAATAATTGCACCTGTCACTATATGTAGTACATTTACTGCTTACCTGATTCCTGATATGTGGCGAGAATTACAACAGTAATTTATTATTAAGGTCTCATTTTTGATCTGACATGTGTGTTATTACAGTCAGTTACATCTAAACAAGTAAGTTACACCCTCAGTATTCAACAGTTGAATAAAAGTAAAATTAAAGTCAGATAAAATAATATTGATACATTAATAGTACTATAATAATGAAATAAATTGCAGTATCGACATAGAGTAAAAAATGGTATAGTTATTTTTGCAGAAACATTATTAAAAGTAAGCCTCTTAACGTTTGCAAACTATTAGTGGAGTAAAATTCGATTTTCAGAGAAAATTTTACATGGAGCAACGCTACATAAAAAAATAAGTTTGTTTTGGTGAAACTAAGAATACCCTGAGTTTTCCGGTTCGAGTAGGTGAGGGAACCCTCCCTTTTTCGCAAAAAGGGGTAAATTGGTAATTTTTAAAGGTGGTTTTTAGTTTTAATTTATTTTGGACCCTTTAAAATGCTAGTTAGAAAACGAACACAGGACCCTTTTATTGTAGATGATCAAGGAATCTTCAGTTCAAATTTCGTGAAAATCGATTCATCGCCTCCGATATGTATATAACTATACTGAAAAAATGTCAAAAATTAAATTACGGCTAACTTGGTTAAAATTAAACTGAATTTGATGAAATTTTAGACGAGACTAACCTAACCAAGAAATAGCCTTCCAAATTTTAGCAAAAAATATGTAACAGTTTAGCCGCAATTTCATTTTTTAGTCCAAATTCCACAAAATTTTCAAAACTTTCCCCAATTTGCTCAAATGTTTGAACGAAATTTTTTTTTACCAAAATGAAGGTGTGTTTATGTACTTTCACGTGATGTAACTTAAAGATAACTTTTTTTTAATTTAGCCAATTTTTTGTCATTTTTGGTATATACATGCGTGGGCGATTTCCCATCATTTTTGGTATTATACGCATGCGCGCACGAGTATACGAATTATTCATTATGCAAATTTTAATATTAATAATAGAAAGTGATTGCGAGCAGGTTTTAAATATTTAGATAAAATAAACTCTGGAAGGTAGGGTATAATTTTTTTTTCCGAAAATTCACTTGATTTTTGTGAAACTTTTTACATATACTGATTATTACTTTATTTTATTTTATTCATGTTTTCTTTTTTTAACAGTTGTAGTAGATGTGGTACTACAACAAGTGTCTACTTCCGAATCGGTAACTGGAGTTTGGAATATTTCTTCACCCCCATCACCGCTAAAATCGTATACATCTGAGATATTCTCTGAAGTACAAACATCTTCATAATTATCATCTTCGAATTCTTCAATATCATAAATATCAGGACTAATGTCTAATTGCTCAGGCTTTTCATCAACCACCACAGTATTATCTGCGTTTTGAGACAAAGTATTCCTTCCATTCTGACATAAATTGCTGCATGTGACGCCAATGGTTTTGCATGAGCAACGTTTAGTTTTGCAACCGACTTTCACAAACAATTATATTGAGTAATTGATTAGGAATAGGAGCTTTATCAGTCCTTATCGGCATCAGTTCATTATCTGTTGTTTGCTGTCATCCAAAACTCTGTTAATTTTGGTACTTCTGGCTGGTACCAGCCCAGCGCTGGCTCTTGAGGCACACCTCTATGTATATTGTAATAATTTGAGGAAGAAATGTCAGCTTGGTTTCTTACCAAACTGTTTAACCGAACAAGTTATTTATCATTCACTTTCTGACATTATTGCAGCACTTGACTTAAATGATAAAGCCGCTTGTCTCTATTTTGACATGTCAAAAGCTTTTGACATTATCAACCATTCAATATTGCAGGAAAAACAGATTTTTTCGGTGTGAAGGGAATATGTAAAAAAATAATCGAATCTTACCTTACCGATCGATTTGAAGTCCTGTCAATTACTACCTTTAAGGATGGAATACTACAGCCCTATTTTTCTGATAAAGAGGTCATACAATAAAGTGTACCTCAGGGGTCTATGCTGGGGCCATCACTGTTTGTATTCTATTGTAACGATTTAGGATAGGAAGCTTAAATCATTTATTTCAATATGCTGATGACAATTCATATGTGGTAACTGACTTTACTTTAACAGGCTGTGTAAGCAAACTTACCAGTATAACCTCTGATATGACAAAATTATGTGAAGCAAATGGCCTGACTCTAAAATACAAGTAAAACTTCCCTAGTCATGTTCTCTCCAACTATTATAGTTGATCAATCATTGTGTGTTCCTTTAAATGGTACCTATGTTAATTACATGATATATCTTGAAGTAACTCTATACAGTAAATTAGGAAAATTATACAAATATTTTAATATCAAGATTAAATTCTTCGTGTTACTTAATACGATTTTCAAGAAATTAACTGTGAATAGATAGTTACGATGTTTTATTTCTCGTATGTACAAAGTGTTTCGGAATATGCCATAATATTCTGCGGATATTCCGTATACTGGTTGAGAGTATTTGTAACTTAAAAACGACTCGTTAGATGTATGGTAGTACTATCCCATATCTGTGTGCATATATGTATATGTATACATTTTTAAATCCTCGCCTTAATATTATATTAATCTTTTTTTAATTATTATTACATTATAAACCTACTTTTGTAATTTTTGTAATTTAAATTTCTGTATGTGTATATCCTATTTATTGTAGTTTTTAAAAATGATAAAACATATATACCTTTGACAATGCTTATGTCTTTTTGTGAACGAGTTGCGACAATAAACAGTTTCTATTTATTTTTTAAATTTTAGTATTTACTTTATTAAATAATAATACAAAAGAATACAAAAATTACAAAGATTCGTTAACCAAACTAAATACTAAACAAAACTATTATCAAAATGTAATAAATGTTAATAAACACAATTCAAAAACATTGTGGAATGCGGTACAGGATATCACTAAATCAAAAACAGTGAAATATCCTCCACAAAAAATGAGGAGGGCTAATATTAACAGATTTAAAACAAATATCAAATGAGTTTAACCAAGCGTTACGGGAAAAATATTTGCTGAAAAAATAAATATAAACAAGAACATTAAATGTCAAAGAACATCCAAATTATAATTACTGGTATTATTACCTTCAGACAGAAATTAAATTAAAGACATTAACAAATTACCTGGTTTAGATAAAATAAGAGCTGAACATCTAAAACAAGTATCTGAATATAAAGTGGATCCCCTAGTTTTTATTATTAATGAGTGCTTGATATTAGTCCATTGGCCTCAAGTGTTTAAAGAGTCCCTAGTAATTCTTATACATAAAAAAGGCGAAACTAACATGGTTAATAATTATAGGTCTATTTCTCTAATAACAAATTTTAGTAAAATTTTCGAAAAGTTATAAAAATTAGATTAACGTCTTATTTAAATAAATATGAAATACTCTCCAACAATACGGTTTTAAAGGTGTACCTCAAGGAACAGTTTTGGGGCCTGTGCTGTTCCTTATATACATAAATGACTTATTCTTCTTACCTAGTATGGGGAATATTATAGGTATTGCGGATGATACCGTAATTATTTGCGAAGTTGAAACATAGGATGAATTACAGATAATAGCAGAAAATGACCAAAAATATATTAAAAGTTGGTTTGATAACAAACTAATAAAGTTAAAATTGTAATATATCAAATTTATCACCCTTTAAACTCTGAATATTGAAATGCAAAGAAAAAAATATAGCATAAATCCTGAAACAAAAGTGAAATTGAATTGATTATCACTTAAGATGGGACTTAGATGTGCAGTTTGTAATAAAGAAGAAAATGTGAGCGTATTCATTTATTAATTTGTTTTTCTCGAAACAAATGTTCTATATACTTATTGAGTAATTTTATTTATTTACTATTACTTATTATATTACGTATAAACACTAAATTTGTGTTTTGCAATTTCTCTACTCCATATTTATGTATATTGGCACTGTTATGTATTTACATATTTACGTGCTTACCTATATGTACTTACCTTGTAAATAAATAAATTAATATAATTAGCGCGTTCAGAAGGAAGAACATTGATATAAATACGAAGGAGCTAGATAATTTCTTTCTAGTGTGGAAGTTTCACTTGAATAAGTTTTTTAGAAACTAAGTATTTGTGTTTAGTACATAAGCAGCTTGGAGGAAAGACTCCCTTACCCCTTGTGCCGGTCATGCCCAGATAAGACAAACAACGTATGCAAGCAAGTAAGTAGTATCGTAGTTGCTGATCTAATTCATACCTACCTAAAATAAAATACAATACCACTTGCATCGTCGAATTTTTTTTACAGAAAATTTATTGATGTCACTAATATTAACGAAAAGAATTACACAGTTTGCTTAAAAAACAGCTTTAAGTGCATTGGCAGAATCGAAACAGTAAAAGGAATAAAGATAAGGTCACTTCCACAATCTAATGAATTGCAGAATGTATAAAAGCAATAGTGTAAACTTTAGGTGTAAATTAAAGACAACATTCTAAGAGGAAAAACAAATAATTTACATGATGCACATCGTTTTATGTCATTTAAGACTGTATTCAAATAAATAAATATCGAAGTGTACGTAAACGTGAGAATTTTAAGTGAATTTGTATGAGATGTCGGAACGTATAATGTCAAGTATTATACATCTCCAGAGGCTACTATACTCACAGTAAAGATTAATTTAGACACTAATTATGGGCAATATAAATATTTAAAAGATAATTCATTCCAGCGCTATAATGTACACAATTTCAGAATGCGATACTTGAGAAAATATATATCCATTTTTAATAGTTCTTATGGCATGTTTTTCAAGCAACTCCTATTAAGGGAATCAAATATATGAATAAGCGCTGTCGGATTTAAAATGTACAGATTGTAAAATTCTTTAAACCAGTTTCGTTTGTGTCATGTAGCGAAAGTAGTATATATCCACAAAATAATTATTAAGGATGGGACAAAATGATATTGTTAAATGATATTAATACACTGGTCATCAGACGGCCATAAGTTTGACACAGACGCACGCCCAATTCAATTCAATTCAAAACTTCTTTATTATATATTATGAATACAATACATGTGCCACCCCAGAACCCATTCCTGGGACCAACCATGCAACCACCGCGTAGTTCGCGGTGGCGGGTTGCAGGGTAGGGCGGAATAGAACTGGTTTGGCTAAAACACAATTTAAAACTTAACCTAAACTCCTTTCACATAAAAGATGAATTAAAATAGGTGGTAACATTTTCTACATCTAACAAAAACAGATTTTAAAAAACTTATAACTAAACTTGGTTTTAGATACTCTCACATTTTTTTAAATTTAATTTTGATGCCAACGCAAGTACCACAATCTGAACGAGGAACCTTCTGCGAAACGTGTAAATACCGGACTGCACATAGGCTGGCCTAAACTTTGGTTTTGATAATTTTGATTTTTCGAAAATTTTGATTTTTGTTGAAAAATTCCGATGGGAAATTAATTTAGAAACAAAAATGTACAAAAGGAAAACAAGAAACAAATGGAAAAAACATGAACAAACATAAAGGAAGAAAGAGACAGAAAAGATTTAAAGATTCAAAGATATGAAATATCACTAAAGACAGATAGGATAAGCGGAAGTTATAGTTGGTGAAGTTTGACTACAGAGGTTGCCGGAAGATCGGTAACGTCTGGTATGGTAGAGAGTGTTTTATCAGAAATGGGGCATTATGCTGTCTAATTTGTGTTATGTTTCTTGTTAGCGGAGTATCGCCCAGTTTGGAAGAGTAGAATTTTTGGGAGATGTCCCGGATGTAGTCCGCTATTGGGGTTATGTCGTGGCAAAGTGCGTATAGGTCTCTGAAGAAGGTGTACCTTCCAGCATTAGAAATGAGGCGCATAAACTTGTGCTCGAGCACTTTTAGTTTTCTCATTGTCGTGGTCGGTATGCTGCACCACACCGGCGCCGCGTATGTGATGGACGGCCTGACCACCATCGTGTACAACAATTTTTTATTTTGTCGGTTAAGTCTGCTACCCCTGACCATGAGCGGATACAGACTCCTGAACAGGGAGTAGACCGTCCGTACTGTTTCATTTATGTGCGTATTGAACGTTAGTCGCTGGTCTAGTCTGACCCCCAAGTGCTTCATGCATCTCTTGGTTGGAATTTGGTTTCCCCGGATTGTAGACGCACGCACACACGGTGTTACTTTAAGTTGTCTGTAACATGCCTTAAGGATTTTTTTGTAATATATTTTAAGAGCCACATATCTCTGAACACATTCTTAATCACCGCATTGTATTAAATAAAGCATTTGTCTTGCTATGATTAACAGTACAAAAGTGAATTAACTGTCCATTAACAGGTACACACTTAAATTGAAAATGATTGAAATATTATAGTACGGCAGCCCGTAAAATTTTCGACTTATCCCCTAATGGAAAATTCCCGCGCCAATGTTCATTTCTTTGAACAAGGATAAAAGAAGTACAGGGCAACGGGAATTTTTAGCGTCGCGGAAGGGTTGGAATGTATCCTTCAACATGTAAAAAATCATCATCTGAGTAATCACCTAATATGTGTAAAATGAAAACGGAAATTTTTAGTACTGCGTTAAGATGTAAAGAGTTAAATACTAAAAACTGGGAACAGGTGGAAATTTCTGTCGTCGCCTAATGTCCGTTCCGACAATTCTCGTCTATTTCTAAAGTTTTTCTACGACAAAAAAATAAAAACGGACATTTTAATTGTCTCGTAACTCTTACCTGTGGACAGATCTGTTGCAGAACTATCTATTATAAGATCAGCGCATACAGGAAGTTGGTCAATGCATGTCTCCCGTTTTCCTCGATCCATCCGGCATTAGTTAGTGATAGGTTGCTCGGTCGGCGTAAATGAGCCACGGCCCATATCTGCCCAAACATGCGTCATAACTCGTAATATCTATTTGCAGCTGTTTGTTCATATTCTGAGTGTTGTATGTACGTTGGAAAATGCTCATTCTTGCTTCATTGACATTACAAATTTTATCTGGTTGTATAAATCTCATACATACTGTTCTAAAACTGGAGAGCTTTTTCGCTTGAGTTTTCTGCAAGTGTAACAAAGGCTTTTTGATATGTTTCTGGTCTGTCCAAGATTTTGAATGGTCGAACCTTGCCTTTGCGATAGAAAGCGGGATTCTGATCGCAGTGCATAAATGCATGAAAAGTTTCTAGGGAGTAAGCTAAGAGAGGGGTCATTGTCTTATACAAAGCAGTTATCTATCCGTCTTCTGAATTTTCCAATACCAATATCTAGCCAAATATTTGAATTTCTGCCCTTTAAATGCTGCATGTTGCTCAAGCTCCTTTGCAGTTAACAATCCTTGGAATTACATGCTGAGGGACAGCATGCCTATGAAACGCACGCAACCGCGTCAAAATGCGAGCGCACTGCATTTCATGCAGCTGTACAGTATAAGAAATGTCCGTTCACTTTTTTTTCGATTATTTAAACCATATTTTATAATTTGAAAAGGGATGTAGCCATTAGGGAGAAACTTTTTTATAATATTTTTTAATAAAATTTTGATTTTTATTATTGAAATTATGCAACATTTAAAATTTCCGTTCTGTATTGATTCTTGTTTTATTCAACATCTATAACAAGAATTCATTGAGAACGGACATTAGGAGATAAAAAAATACCGTCTTTTTTTAACGGAAAAAAATGATTTTACCGGTTACTGCAACGTTATGGGAATTATTATCAGAAGAAAATCGCTTTTGTATTGTAATAAACTACAGCCTGGTGTTCCAAATTCGCATTAGGTGATAACAGTTGATTTTGGTTACGGGCTGCCGTACTATTAACTATACTAGTACTAGTGAAACAAGCAGACGGACAACATTCGCTCAATAAGAATTCTATATCTTTTGCAATTTTTCCATTTAAAATTTGCAATTTGCTAATGAATTTCCCCCAAAAGTTACAATTGACGATTATTTTTAGTAGCAACCAATGTACTCACAAAAAACTGCACGATAAATAAATAATAATAATAAATAAACGCCACAGAAATTAGACAACTCCCTAATTCCAGAAGCCAGAGGCAGAAGGGACTTACATATTGAACAACGCGGACATACAACCATATTCTCTGATTGTGCCAGTATCGGGGCCGGGACTCGAACCCAGTAGCGTGATACCCGTCCGATTAATCGTGATTGCTATTTCGCACCTTAACTTTAAATAATTTCTCAAGTGCCTCTTTTTAACATACATAAAAAAGTTAGGAAAATCGGACCCCTCTTTTTACCATGCTATAATTTTTAGAAAGTAGGCTCATCAAATTTGCTAAATAAGAATTACCTTAGAAATTAAAATGCTTAAAAATTAACACAACAAACATAAAAAATTTAATGATATCAAAAATTACTTTACATATTATTTAATAGTTCATAGCTTATTATTTTTACGTCATAAAATTAAATTTCCTGAGCAAATATATTGTAATAAATTTAATAAATAAGTTTCATGTTCTTGTTTTCCAATTTCCTTTTCCAAAATTCTATCTTGGCAACACTATACGAACCATTTTATTATCATATCTATCAAAACAATGCAAACTATGTACGCTATCGTCAGACTGCCCACGGCATCAAACTAAACTTTTCTTTTCACTAATGATTTTAATTTTGTTTTGATCCAATAGTTGTTTAGCTTATCTGTCCGCAAACCTGTATATACATTTTCCATAATACTAATAAATAAGAAAATAGAAATTTGTACCAAATAGGATCGTGAAAATTGAGAAAACTGGGTTCTTTGTCAAATAGCTATTATCCCGAATTAAGGAATCAAACCGTCTAGGGTTGCCATAATTTTTTTAGCGTCAAGTCTGGACGCTCGGCCGACTTGAAAGATACTAAAGGAAAAGTAACTTTTGAAATAAAAAAACTTATTTAACAACTTTGTGATCTATGTGGTGTTATCGGCGATCTTGATCACCTTTTCTTCGCTTGCGATAAGTACAATATGATGGCTCCGTTCAACGTAGTTAGTTTACTTGCTACAAGTAGTAATAAAATCTATGAATTAATCATTGGTTTTTTGATAGATGTTAATATCACACTATAGGTTAGCTTTGTTTTCCTCTTGTCTTAACCTTATGTTTTTACCTACTCTACCCTGGTCTTTTTTGCGATGTCAAACTCAATGTCCTGACAGACCCCTGGACGAGAAGCGTGTTTCCCTGTATTTTTCTTCGTTGCTCTTCTTCACTCATTCTCTCCATTTTGTTTAGGTTAGATAATTTTAACATATTGTGACTGGCTGCATGTCCTCTGGCCCAAAGCCAAAAAAAAAAACAATTACACATTTATCTTTATTTTGCCCTAAGAAGTGGGACAGTTCTCATTGCTGCTAATTTTTATGTTTAAAGTTATGCTACTACCTAAAATCCCATTCGACAATGATCCCCATAAATAGTAAATTTGGAAACTCATCGAAACTTTGTTTTTAATTAAATTTAATAGTTTTTTTTTCAAAATCCGGACAAATGTACGAGTCCGGACAAAAATCCGGAGAGAGTTGCCAAATCCGGACAATCCGGACCAAAAACCAAATCCAGACGTATGGCAATCCTCCTAGTCCTAGTTTTCTAGTTATCGGACTTTTTTCTTACTTTGTTGTAATTATTTTTAAATAGTATACTTATGTAGATGCGTAGATACAGTTTAACCTCAATTTTCTTGAATATTTAAAACTATCCCTATAAGTGGTATTTACCGATATTTCTAATAATAGTAATATTCCCACCGAATTTTACTTCACTGGGAACACGCACACTTCGATTTCAGTAACTTAATTAGGTAGGTAATATGTTGTTTAATACCAATAATAACTTAAAATTTACATTCTGTTCGTTATCCATGTTTCCTTTCAATGTTTACAGTTTAATAACATATTATTAGAATGTGGATATATATAATTTGTATAACATTTTAAAGAAATCTGTTTTCGAAATGTAAACCTTTGGCCTACAAAGATATTCTCTGAGAGAACAAAATATAACACGATAAAAGTATTTATTTCATTTCATATAATTAAGGTAGTTGAAAGTATAATTTATCATTGTCATTATCTTTATATTAAATTTTAAATAATGTTCTTTAGTAATGGTAAAACGCAATGTATGTATTATAACTAATATTTTTCGAAATCTAATGGTCCCATATTTATCAGTATTTAATGTTATATGTTTTAGTAGCTACTTATTAAGAATTTTTATCTAATAGCGCGTCATATAACTATAATACCGCGGTAAAAATTACTCGATTTCACAGTTTTGGAAGTTTTGACCAGATTATCAGGATTTGGCCTCACCTACAGTCCTGTATCAATCTTAAGAAAATTGTCGAAAATAATTGAAAAAATAATAAGTGACAAAATCACAGGGATCTTAAATACTTATAATTTATTGACAAAGTTTTTCGACAGAAACAGCAATGATCGAATATATACAGGCTGTCCATTTTATCAGGTCCCTCGAGAATATCTCACTTAATATAGGTCATACAAAAAAAATATTTTAAAGAAAATTGTGCCGATTTATATAACCTATAAAATGGTTTAAAGATATTTGAAATCCATGGCCTACTTTAAGAGTTATGGCGGAAAATATTGAAAATGTGGAAAAAGTCTAGTCCAAATATCTCCGTTATTTGAAGAGACACGAGAAAAATTCTAAGGCGAAAATTTTTTGAAAGACAGAGTGTTTCAACCAGGTTTTATCTATATTTTTCAAAACCGCTGTATTTTGAGATTTACTCTTCAGGCTGTTAAAAAAATTATTTTGAAACGGGCGGGAAATGGCGCCATTAAATAGAGTGTTTTCCTCCCTTTTCAACGATATATCACATGCCATATTTATTCATTGGTACTAAGTTAGTAATTATAAAAACATTTTTTTAAAACCAATAATTCTTTTTTAACAAGCATTATACTTCCCGTGGAGAAGTATGATTAAATAAAACGATAAAATAATTCAATAAGTTGTTCAAATCTTTGTTATAATAAAACATTAACACAATTAAGGAGAATAAAGTAAATTCAGGTAACAAAAACAAAACAATAATCAAGAAAGCAACATGGAGCAATTATGGAAAGAGTATTCGCAGTTATTGCAATGTATAGAGGTCCTCCATAAAAGCGTCACTCCTTGCTCAGAAAGTTAAAATATCTTTACCAATTAATTTAAATATAATATCCATTTGTTTGTATTTCATGATTTCACTATTATTTCAATTATTTTAAAATAGTTGGCTATGAACAAACTTGACAATTTAATTTTTTGACAGATCATCTCAGTTAATACTTAAACTCTCACTCAATCACACTCGTTTAAGAATTTAGAATTTTCAAAAATGATTTTCACTCACATTGATCGTTATAATATGTTCGTTACATATTTCCAATGCAATTTTAACTCTGGATTAGCTTAAGTAGAATATAGAAACAAATTTCCACAAGCATTACAGCCGAATAAAACTCTGTTCAGAAAATTAGCTACGAAACTGAAAAATAATGGTTCATTTTTAAAAAAGAAAACAAAACAGTGTTACTGATAATGTAAATAAGGTAAACCGAGTTATTAATTATATACAAAATAAAAATACACAAAATTTGGAAACATCATTAAGAGAAATTCAAATTGCTTGTTATATAAATAAAACAAGTGCTAGAAAAATTTTAAAGAAAAATGGTTACCGGTGTTATAAAGCCAAAATAGTTCACAATTTACAAGCGGGGGACAAACCAAGGAGGACGACTTTTTGTAGGTAGCTGTTGGAAAAGAAGCATGCGATCGGCATGCTTCTTAATATGTACTAAAATACTCCGACGAGGCAAATTTTTCCAATAATGGATTTTTTAATCGGAATATTCATTACAAATGGGCTTCTGAAAATACTCACTGGCATAGACCGACTGGGTTTCAAAATCGTTTTTCAATAAATGTGTGGATAGGTATTTTAAGCACCACTTTAATAGGTCCTTATTTTTATGATGGTCACCTCAGTGGTCAAAGGTACCTAAACTTTTTGAGCAATGAATTTAATGAATTCTTAGATGACCTACCTTTAGAGAATCGACACAACTTTCATTATTTTCAACAAGATGGAGCTCCTCCCCACAATTCCCTGATTTGCCTAGATTATTTAGACGAAATTTTGCCTCAACATTGAATAGGTACCAATGGATTTATTCGATGGCCCCCTCGTTCTCCAGATATAACCCCAATGAATTTGCTTCTATGGGGGTATATTAAAGATAAGGTGTTTTCGACGACACCGCAAAATGTAGAGGACCTAAAAGCTCGAATTCAACAGGCATGTATTACAGTTATCCCCGAAATGCTGAGTAATGTTTTAAATGCAGTGCCTCGCCGTGCTCGATTGTGCATAAGAAATCGCGGTGGACACTTTGAACACTTGATATTATATCTTAAAAATTATTTTGAAAATTAGATAAATATTAATGTTCTGTGTGCTATATTCTTTTTATTATTAATTTGTTTTTGTTATCTGAATTTACTTTATTCTTCTTAATCGTGTTAATGTTTTATTATAGCAAAGATTTGATCAACTTATTGAATTATTTTATCGCTTTATTTAATCATACTTCTCCACGGCAAGTATAATGCTTGTTAAAAAAAAATATTGGTTAAAAAAAAATGTTTTTATAATTACTAACATAGTACCAAAGAATAAATATGGAATGTGATATATCGTTGAAAAGGGAGGAAAATACTCTATTTAATGGCGCCATTTCCCGCCCATTTCAAAATAATTTGAAGGCAAATCTCAAAATACAGCGGTTTTGAAAAAAATTAGATAAAACTTCGTTGGAACACTCTGTTTGCAAAAAATTTTCGCCTTAGAATTTTTCTCGTATCTTCAAATAACGGAGATATTTGGCCTAGACGTTTCCCGCATTTTCGATATTTTCCGCCATAACTCTTAAAGTAGGCGATGGATTTCAAATGTCTTTAAACCATTTTGTAGGTTATATAAATTGGCACAATCAATTTTCCTAAAAACATTTGTTTTTTGTACGACCGATATTAAGTGAGATATTCTCGAGGGCCCTGATAAAATGGACAGCCTGTATAGTTCATTGACGACAAAATGGATAATAACGAATGTGTAGTAATTGTATTTTTCGATTTGTCACGTGTATTTGGCACGGTTAATATTAATTTTGCAGGTCAAAAGTTAGATGCACTGTGTATAAGGGGAACAACGAATGATTTAGTAGACAACTACAAATCAAATTTCAGGGCGCCAAATCTGCAATATATGATATAGATATAGGAACCCCCCTCAGGGTAGTGTCATGGGGCCTCTTATTTTGTTAAGGTATATAAACGATCCCCCGGATCGTATTTCGAATGGTAAAGTGTTTATGCAGATGACAGCTCTATTGTGATACATGGAAGTAATATTAAAGGTAGATACAATTCTTCAATCGTATGATAACTGCGGTCAAAAAACAAACTAATGATAAATTATGGCAAGACTATTTATATTGAGTCATGTAATGTTTACCAACCAGGGACAGATTTTAATTTCTCTTTAAACGGCCATTTAATACATAGTGGCTTTTCCCTAAATTTTTAGGAGTGTTCATAGATAATCACTTAAACTTCACAAAGCACATTTATCACGTATGCAATAAAGTTGGTAAAACATTTTTTGCCATTGCAACTCTTAAAAATTCACTGAATAACAAAAATCTGTTAGATAATTATTATGCTATGATATACTCCATCTTTTAAGCTATAACCTAGTGGTTTGGCATCAATCCACCGAAATCAATAGTCTTTATTTTATAAAAATTTACAATAAGACTTATATTTGACTTTTCATACAACCACACTTGTCGGGAAACTTTCAAGAATAAAAAATTATTAAACTTTAACATCTATTTACCTGCTGAAGCTTCTGAAATATACACATATAAATAAACATAAATTTAACGCTGACGGAAATCTACATGCACATAATATGAGGAAAAAGAAACCATACATCTAAACAAGCATTATCATAGCCTTTATAAAAAAATCACCAATTTATGCAGGTTGCAATTTATATAACCGACTGCTTCATGTTATAAAAGATATACCTAATGTGAACATATTTAAAAAAAGCCTAAAATAGTTACTAGAGGAAAACACGTTTTATGATATCACATAATACATTACAGTTACCAATTCTAGCCGCTAATACTATCAGTTTTATTGCATTTAATATATGGATGTCATTTTAAAAGATTGTTTAGTAGCCCAATAAAATGGGAAAATTTGGATGAAATAATTCAGAGCGGGCTGAAATTTTGGGAACATGCTTATTTTGTGCTACTTTTTAACACATCAAAAGTCCCCACACGTTGACGCCGGCGGAGGGGAGGGGGAAAGAAAATAAATTAAAAAAATTGTTTTAAAAAACTCGGAAAGTATCAATTTTACTGTAAAATATGTACAGATGGAAATTATAGGTAATAAAAATTCGCACAATTTCGGCTTTATTAACTTCGTACTATCTATTGGGGCCGAGACAGATTTTTTGAAATTTTGAGAGCTTTGCGACTCACCGGAGACGAGCGCGTTCTTCGCTAAATATTTCAATTAAAAGTTGTAGAGAATTCGATTATGAATAATTTCCTTTTATTTTTTATTTTCATTATATCAGTATTGGCAGAGACTTGTTTCATTATAAAATCGATAAAAACTCGAAAACGATAGATCGTACGCGTATAGTGTATCTAATGAAAGTTAAAGAGAATCAAATTTTGAATATGTTGGTGTATGTACAACATTGTTTTGGTATCTAGTGAATGTAAATAAAAGGGAATAGTATGAAAAATTGCCCCTAGGTCGTAAAAAGGTTCAAAACTAAATAATTTATCTTTATTGTCTTCATCAATTTGGCGTGATAAAATGTTATAAAGAATAATTATTATGGTACATGTTCTGTTTGATTTCCACAACTAGTACCGCAATGATTGATGTTACGATCCTTATAACATAATTATCTACTATAATTCATTCGTTATTGAAATAAGTAAGAATAGATCATTTGTATACAGGTTTTATACTGAAAAGTAAACATAATTCTATGCTTTGTCGATCAAATTTGAACTTTCCTACGATGTGTTCCATATACGATCGGAATAAATTTGTCATTTTTATTTTATTAGTTTTATCATATTTATATAATTATTATACCTCTTAGATTTAAATTATGTTATCAGAATTATTAATAATTTCAGCTACGAAAACATAAAAAAATATGTTTATTGAGAATTAGGTGTAATATTATAAGTAGAAAGCATTTTCATGTGTATTATGAGCTTTGTCGGGACTAAAGCTGCGTTTTCCTCCACGGTCGCCTACGACCGGCGACCGCGAATGAGTAGCTGCGACCGGGTCGCGATGACATCTGCAACGCTTTTTAAATATTTTTGTTTTTCTAACGACTACTCAGTCGCTGCTACTGAACTTCATTCGCCGTTCGCTCGACGACCAGTCGCCTTCGCCTGACTGCTTCGAGAGCAGACAAACGACTCTTTCGCTGCGAATTTTAGGTTATCGAACACGTGTGTTTTGTGACAAATATTTTATTATTACAACATGGATGTTTTTTCAAATGCAGAAGACGAGCAACTTGTTCATTTAATATCCGGTCATCCACAGATTTATAATCCGAAACACCAAGGTTATAAATTACAAAGTATTAAGGAGTCTATTTGGAAGGATATTTCAGAAAATTTAAATAAAAATGGTAAGTGTTTTCTAGAAAGTTTAATTTTTGTAACTAAATGAACAGATATTATAAACCAAAGTAAATATAGTAGTAGTAGTAGTAAGTAGTTATTAAACCTTTGTGTCCTGCCACGATACAGCCCCTTCTTTTGCAAAATAATCTGTAAATCTACTACGTACTTGAAAGCCCTATGCACATGCAAACCCCCCTGTTCCTTTTAGCGGAATCATGTTTTCAGTAGGGAGTAATAAGGAAATATTTTCTTCTAAATTTGTTCTTTTTGGATTGATGGCAATATATTCGTTTCGCAACATATTATGTAAACAGCAACAAGCCAAAATAATTAAATCAACTGTAGAATGCTTAACATTTATAGGAGTAAAAAAAATTCTAAACACGTTACAAAGTACACCAAAGGCGTTTTCTGTCACTCTTCTGGCTCGAGAGAGTCTGTAATTAAAAATGGCCTTCTTGGGGGTCCTCTAATATTTGTTTTTTTGGATAAGGTTCTATCACATGTTTATCAAGTTTAAATGCGTCATCTCCAATAATAACATAGGGTAGAATAACATTTGTTGATCGTGGAAGTAATGTCGGTGGGGGAAAATTGAACTTGTCACCATAGATCTGATGTCCAATTTCTGATTTTGAAAAAAATCCTGCATCGCCCTCTTTCCCATAGGATCCAGTATCCACAGTAAGGAACTTATAATTAGCATCAGCTAAGGCCAAAAGCACTATTGAGAAATAATTTTTATAGTTAAAAAAAAGTGAGCCGCTTTTATCTGGACACAATTATTCGTACATGTTTTCCATCAATGCCAGCGATCACGTTGGGAAAATTCCAGTACTTCCAAAATTCTTCGGCTTTTTGTTTTAAATCAATCTCTGTAGGTGGTGGAAGTTGGAGCGGCATTAGTTTTTCACAAATACTTTTTAGAACTATAGGTACAATTATGCTTATGTAGCTGTGGGATATTCCAAACGCAAATGATAACGATCTATAAGACTCTCCCGTTGCAAGAAACTTGAAAAATAAATCATATACATTTCTAGATTGTTTCATTCATCTTATTTATTGCGCATTATTTTGTTTAAAAAAGATTTGTATGTACTATTAAAACCTTTATTTTTCAATGATAAGGAAACCCATTATTTAAATATTTGATAATAGGTGAGGTAATTTAAAAAAGTATAACACGTAATGTTTTCTTTAAGCTGCGACTTGCAAAAAGCGGTGGAAGAACATTCGGGATAACTATTATAAATACAAAAAGAACACTAAACAATCAACAGGAAGCGCAGCCTTTGGAAACCGGAAACGAAATCCACTTTTGGACCACTTGCAATTTTTAGATGTCGTTGAACGCGAAAGAAGGTGGGCTGAATTTTTTTAACTAATAGAAAAAATATGTATTTTTTTAACTTGTAGGGTTTTGACAAACACTAATACGCAAATTACTGCCACACGAGAAAATAGTGATACAGAAACAACAGTCGATGATATGCAAATGAGCGTCGAAGAAGATAATACGCACGAGTCACTAAATGATGAAAGTTTAAACGAAATACCTTTTGAAATTTCAAAAAACACAAATAAGAAAATCACTGAAATACAATCAGCAACTAAAGTAAATCCCCAAGTATCAAATAAAAATAGCACAGTGTTACCACAAAAAAGAAAGAAAAATGTTGGCGAAGCAATGCTTTCTGTTTTAAATAAAAACCTGGCAGAAAGAGAAATTTTAATGAACCAACTCACTTCGGCATCATCTGAACCACCTGAAGATGATATCGATGCATTATTTAAAAGCCTCGCGATTACCGTAAAAAAATTCACACCTTTATTGAGAGCTCAGGTAAAAAATAAACTGTTTCAAGTAATATCAGAGGCAGAATTAAACATATTGACACCACAACCACCATCACGGCTGTCAAGTTACTCGTATGACACCAGTACGACTAACTCCCCCTTGCAGTCACCACCAGACTGGGAAAATCAGGAACATCAGATAGGTGAATGTAGTCAGCAAGGTTCTAACATAACAAACTTTTTTCATAACTATACAGTATAGACCAAATATAAAATCCGTTGTAGTTATATTTATAAAATAAAGAAGTTTTGAACATACCGTAATGTTATTGCTAATTTCTCCGATGGGGTTAATGGTTCCTTCACACGGTTGTAGGGATTCATGGTTAAGATCATTTTGTACGAGCTCCAATATGTAACTAATCTGATAGCGTGAAATTCGAAAAAATTCCTTAAATTTTGTTTCGTTGTCTAGTAAATGATTCACTACTAAAATTGACTGAAATCCTTCCAGCTTTCTTCTTTTAAACATCGGTAAAACTTTTTTCCTTTTTTCACGTTCTTGAAGTAAACAGAGTTGTAGAATTACCTCATCTTGATAATTTATTAACAACAATAAAATCGCGTTTCGTCTGGCGACATTCATTTTTAAGAAATTGTTGTGTCGTCTACCGACATTCGCATTGGAGGAAAAAAGCAGTTGAACTGGAGATGGTATCGCGACCCGGTCGCAGCTACTCATTCGCGGTCGCCGGTCGTAAGCGACCGTGGAGGAAAACGCAGCTTTATGAACGTATCACCTCCCATTAACGTTGCCTAATCCGGAACATGCGCTCTTATTTTTGCATAACTATACACATCTTTTATAATGGCAAATTAGCACACGTAATAGAATATTTAAGTAGTGATGTTTTAACTAAGTTATTTTGATTGAAAACAATGTTTGAGAAATTTTCTGCTCGTGTAATAAAATGTATCTCATTTTTTAAATATATATATAAAGTGTTTTACCTTAGTTTAGTTAGCTTTGGTTATCTTGGCACCACAAAATAACCCGAATGTTTTATATTCACCCCATCTTCCTCTAACTCATGTTTGAAGTAATCAAATTTATTTTATTTAATTTATTTCGAAATTTTAGTACGTTGTAATGAAACTAATTTTAAATGGGAAATTTGGTATATTTTCTCTTCCCTCTAAAGAGGATCGTAACTAAGAGAACGAAATCCATTTAACAGCAAATAATCCACCACGTCTGGACAACAAAAGATGCCTAACAAATTTTCATCTAGAGCACTTATTTTTCGACCGCCTGTTAAATATTTTATATATGTTTAAGATGCAAATTGCCACTATTCTAATACAAATAATCGTCCATTCTGTGAAAGAGATGCTCAACTAAAGACACTGAAATCTGAAGTGTACATGCGCTAGAAAGAGATGAGATGCTAGAAGCTAGCTGCGGTATTGTCATATCCAACATTCAAGGTCAATTACCACATGAGAATAACGTACTGAAATGGAAGTTAAGCTGCCCTTAACCTCCGGTTCATCTGACCAAACGCGATATGCAATGAGAGGTCGGGAAATATACATACGCGGACTATCCAGACTGCAACGTTACATGTTTATGGAAAGAAATTAAAAAAAAATTTTGTACACTGAAAATTCATTAATGAATTAAAAACATTGAGAATTGAGATAAAGCTACCTAGATGTAAAATATATTTTTTACATGTAAAAAATATTAGTTTGGAGATATTCTGCTTCTTCCAAGATTCTAGAGAAGGCTCAGCCTCTCCTGCCTCCTCCGACGAGCAGCCACTATAATAAAATTCTGAGTAGAAGTTGCTGTGTAAACTTTTATTCTCTCCAATTTATTATCATTGAAATACATTTCTTGGATATACAGCGATAGTGCTGCAGTAACCGTTACGCTTGCGGTGACTACCACATGATTTTATTAATTAGAACACCCTATTATCACTTATCAGATCCTCAAGCTATTTGCGCCAGTCACGCACTGAGTTTAATATTATCTTCGCAACAAAAAAAATAAAGGCATCCGTTACTGAATTACATACAAATTACGTTAAATATGGTGTTCATTCAGTGTAAGATAATTAATTCTCAAGAAAGCATTACTTATGCTAAAACTTTTAATTAATAATTCGCTTATTTGATGATGTGGAATAAGTGCATTTTTTCTGTAACGCTTTGATGTGTTTACGATCTAACAGAATCATATGATACTATTCACTGATTTTAAAATATTTACAAATCAGTAGAAGTTTTCAACGTTTATATTATTATTATTAGCCTTTACTCGAGTCCGAGTATAAAAAAATGTTGCAGTCGATAGATTGTGTGTAATAAAAAATAAGTAAAAGGTGTAGTCTATTGTAATTCTCATTAATCTACGGTGCACACGACTATGGCTATAGAGGCCAATTCGGGAGAGCACATGTCGACCGCAGTCAGGACAAACATAGACCTGGTTAGGTCTTGGATTCGGCCTTCTTGCAGCAACATTTCCTTGCTAGCTGGCCACAACCCCTCGCCATTCGGTTCTGTCTGCTGCAAGTTGTTCCCACTGCTCGTCTGGAATACCGCAGGATTTTAGATTTTCATGGAGAACGTCTTTGAACCTCTTTCGTTGACCGCCACGCCTTCTCTACCGCTTAGCAATTCACCATAAAGTGTACATTTAGGAAGGCGGTTATCATGCATACGATGAACGTGACCTGCCCATCTTAGGCGTGCTCTTGAAATAAGCACCTCAATTGGAAGGCTGTTTGCTCTCCTGAGTACTTCCACGTTTGATATGTGATGGAACCAACGGATTTTCATCATACTTCTGAGGTGTCTTTGCTGAAAACGTTCTAATTCTTTCACATGACGACGGTAAATGACCCAGCTTTCACATCCATATAGCAGTGTTGGAATGACAACTGCTCTGTAGACAGCCATTTTCGTTGACAAAGCAAGGTCTCTCTCTCTAAGTCCCCAGAGTGCTCTAGATGCAGCGTTAATTCTATTGCGAATCTAGCTGTCTATGTTTGCTTTGTCATTAACAACGTTGCCTAAGTAATTGAACTGATCCACCACTTCAAGAGAATTTCCGTTAAGTGTAATGTCTATTTGGTTCACTTGATGAGGAGTTGACATAATCTTAGTCTTTCTAATGTTGATTTTAAGTCCAAAGGAATCATAGCTCTGGGCATACACATATAAAAGTTCTTGAAGCTTTTCCGGCGTAGAGGCTAAAAGTGCACAGTCATTCGCATACTGGAGATCACAAATGAATCATGTGCGTGTCTTCGTGAAAGCTCTAAAGCGCCCTATGTTAAAGAGACCGCCATCAGAACGGTATCTGAGACCTATTCCTCTGACTTTATATATGGTTTCAATATATACCTATTGTTTTACAAGTGAGTAGATATAGTATTTTATATTACAGGCAAGATAAAACAGTTTTATTGGCAACAGTAGGAAATAACAGCAGAGCAGTTATGCGAGTCTGTCACTTCCAAGAGATAGTAAAAATGGTTACCTTACATGTGAAGTATAATATTTTATTTGTTATTCATTTGTACATATTTTAATAAACATTGCTAAGCGTATTCAGAGCTACTATGTTAACGTTATTCGTTTTTGACATTTCTGCCACTCTAAAGTCACGCTTGTTGAAACTGTCAGATTTAGATATAATTCTTATTTAACACTCCGGTGCACGACGTCTACAGTATTGCAAGTGAGCGCGACGGTGGTCTATTAGGACCAAATTTGAGTAACCCATTTTTGTAAAAATGAATTGAAATTGGCAAAAATTTATATTTTTCTTATTTATTTGGTTTGTTTTCTTTACTTTTTTTGTACAAATTTATTTGAATTTTATATTTTACCTTAAAAATACAAATAAAACGTAAAAGTGTATTTTTGGATAAACTTTATTTTTAAGTACTATAAAAATTGGAAAAATTAAAAATTCTGGAAATAAACTGTTTTTTTTTATTCCAAAATACAACAAAGATAGTAAAGGAACAAAATAGAAAATTAAATAACTACATTTGCAGAAAATAAATCTTCTCAAATGTAGACTAAGTAGGCTGGATTCGCTCCTCAATGCATTCTGCACAACAAGCTAAAATATGCTCCATACAAAGCCAGCATTAACAAAATTTACAAAAATAACGGGTCCTTCGTCAACCAAATCGGTGTGAAAAAAGGAAGATAACAACAAAACGTTTTTATTTTTTCGGGGGACATAGGAGACTATCATCATTTTCTCACCAAATGCAAAAATTGAGGAACCAACAGGACGGCCTTTTACATTTTTCACAATATTCGGTAACTCCCGTTTATTACTTTTTATTGTAACGACCGCAGTCAGCTTATGCTCGAGAAGAAGTTCACGGACGACACTGTTTTAGTATGAGCCACGTGTCACTCAAGTGTTACCATGAAAATAAATTCCACTTTGCAACGACGGTGGTCTATTAGGACCAAATTTGCAAGTAACACCTTGACGAATTTTTTTTTTACATTTGCGTACATCCAAACGTTACTTTGCTGTAGCTTAGAAGGTACTTAGCATCGCAGTTTATAATGATATTTAATAAAAAAATAACAGACAAGACAATTACGCAGTTGTCGTGGACTAATAGACCACCGTCGTGCACCGGAGTGTTAAAAAATATGTACAAATAACATATAAAATATTGTACATCACACGTAAAGTAGGTATTTTTACTAATTTTAGGAAGCGAGAGGCTCGCCTGATGGCTCACCAGTCATTTCCTTCTATCACCAGCAAAAACTGGTTTACCTTGCTTGTATTGTAAAATATTATTACAGGTCATTAGCTAGTTATGAGTGATTTTCAATGTTTATGTACTGTTCCAATAAATATCGTTTTACAATTGAATACCAACATTCTTAACACCAGTACAAATTTTAATTAATACGTTTCTATAAACATCTGTCATTTGTAAACACAACGCAGATTGTAGATTGTTTATAAGGGTCATTTGGATACGAGCAGCCTTACTTCACTTCGACCTAAAAGATCTTTTGTGATTCGCTCTACACTTAGTTGTGGCTCAGGATTCCAAGACTTTTTACAAACTTTGAGATTTTCCTGGGGGCTAACTTCCCTATGTCTTCAGGCGTTAATTTCGTCTGCTTTAGGAACTTTAGCCTAGTGCGGAAACACCTTGTATTCACAAAGTATATGTTCCGCAGTTTCAGTTGCGATATCGCAATATCTGATTTGTCGTCTATTGCCTTGCCCATATTCTTGAGACGATATCTCAAGAGGCCAGTTAGAAGGCCTGAAATTAGCCTTAATTCTGACTTTTCACGTTCGAGAAGCACTGTGGTATTCTTTGCCGAATAAGTTATACATTTTTCGCTTGTCTTTGGCCTGAAGTATTTCTCCAGTAGGACTTTTTCTGATGCTTTGCCCATTTCTGGATCTCCTCCGTTATATGTCCTTTGGCCAGGCCACAAAACGGTTCAGGTCCAATGAATAGTGCTTCGAATGCCTTTGTTTAAGCATTCCTGGGCATACAGATCTATAGCATAAATTTCTGCCTGAAATTTGTTAGGACATTACCGAGGACTCTGGATAGCCTACATTTGGGCCCAGCTACGCCCACTCCTACCCCTTCAGTCATATTAGATCCATCTGTATACTAGATGAGTGACCCTTGCGCCAATTGCAGTATCTCCATCTTGC
Organism: Leptura quadrifasciata; assembly: GCA_963675555.1. Taxonomy (NCBI): domain Eukaryota; kingdom Metazoa; phylum Arthropoda; class Insecta; order Coleoptera; family Cerambycidae; genus Leptura; species Leptura quadrifasciata. The sequence continues at coordinate 144,772,686 of OY776674.1, read as the reverse complement.
TCGTCTGATGGCTTTCAATTGGTACGTCAAACGGACAGTCAAAGTCATGTTTGATGGGCATTGTCAGTGGATTTGGTCATGGACTCGAAATGGACTAACTCCAGAATCCTTAAGTGGCCAACCAGATCGCCTGGTTTAAATTTATGTGCCTGATGCAGTCGTAAGACACCAAGTGCTGCCACTTTCCTCACATGCAAGTGCGAAGGAAGTAGGTCGAGCATTGCCTCCATAGCTGCTGTGGGGACGTGAGTACTTTGTATGATTATACGCATGATTGTATGAAAGGAGCGGAGTAGTTGTTGCCTTCAGTCATGCGTACATTAAGATGATACATATACTTATATATAAAGTGCGCAGGCCTTGTTTTTCTTGCATTCGTACATTAATATTTTTTTATTTTTTACTTTTTAGTACGACTTTTATAGAAAGCAAGTTTTGAAGTTTTTTTAAAAAAAAATTTATTTTCTACTTTTTATTCATACTCTTTGGGGTTCACCCCCAGAGATCGCTCAATAAAAATTCGTCTCTTAACGATTTGTTTTGATTTCTCGCTCCTCGCGCCCCCTATGTGTGGATATTTGCAAAAGTAACTGTGGAATACTGTATTGCCATCCGTTATTAGTAACTGCAAAATTTCATGAATTGATTATGTCAGGAAGTGTGTTAAGTAAAGGACGCAAGATTTGAACATAAACATGGTGCACGCACTGTGAGTTAAAGGAAAGCAAGTAGAAAATATAAGCAACTTCTTAAAATGTAAGCGCCAGGAATAATATAAGTTTGTGCAGTCACTTTTTTGTTTAAGACCATGCTCTAACAGTTATCAAATATAAAACTTTACAGAGAGTCCCATATTGTGTTATATTTTAGACAGATAACGTAATTTATTTTTCTTTTTTCTTTTCAGTACATTTCAATTTGGGTTTTTTAATTTTTTATTTTATATAAATTTTTCTTCATTCTACATTCCAAATAAATTTTATCCGTGTATCTTGCTCCGTGCGAGTAGTTTTCTTAGGCCACAATTAATGAAATATATAATTCTGACAAATAATATTTTAATAGGAAAACACATTTGTATTAACTGTATATATTTATTTTTATTTACAATTGGCAGGATGCTCACTGACGAACAGTACTTTGCAATCGGACTACAAGTGAGTTTTGAGAAATATGAATCGAAAACTTAGTTTTCAATTTACGGCTTGCACTGGATATAACTTGATAAAACTACAATCGAATCACCATAGATTACCCTAATTCGTAAAAGAATTCATTTCATTTCGTGGTTATTCTAAAGTAATGGGCAAACGAAACTAAAAAATCAGGGGTCGAATTGAGAACTTTTTTGATTTTTTTTCGGTTACAAACACACATTATTATATACCCTATACAATTAAACAAAATGACAACAATCATGCAATTATTTAAATAAAAAGTTCGATGAAGTAGCGTCAAGTTAATTTTTCTTGAAACAGATGCGATTATGTAAATAAAAATTCACACCTTTCGCTCGCATTGAAGCAGACCTTAATTAAATAAATGGTACAATTAACGAGTTTATTTTAAAAATATACAGAATTGTATATGATCGGCGAGTATTTAGAAACAAGTTATTATGTACAGCATGCCATCAAATAAAGTAGCAACATCCACGCAATAATTTAAATAAAATATGATAAATCGCTTGTAAAATTTTCATTTGTTGTGCTTAACGCTATTTTGTGACATATGCACGATTATGCAAAAAATTCACAACTTGAGACCTTAATGAACTAAGTGGTAAAATTATTATCAATTTTAAGGTATACATAGTATTGAATACGAAATGCGGATTTAAGAAGCACATGTTATCACGTCCCGTATGTCATTAAATAAAGTGACAGGCGCTACGCAAAATGAAAACTAGAAATAAACATATTCTCTAAGGAGGTGACACTCATGATACTGCTTGGCTGCTGCAACAAAATATTGAATGCTACTAGCTTGTTGACTACGAAACCAGCACAGCACGCCTTGAATAGAAGTGAGAAAATTAAACCATTCTTAGCACAATGGTAAGTGTAACTTCCGGTTAAAAATTGATAATTAATTGATGACGATCATATGATTAACTGTAGTCTGGTGATATTAAATGGTTTGTTTCTATTGAGATATTATTTCTGCTACTCGAATCTTTTGAGAAGTTCTTTCGTATTTACTAGCTGCTGATTTAAATAAGGCTTTAAATCTAAAGCCTTACAACTCTATTAGGATGCTTACTTTGCAATCTGTTCTTAAAGGATATTAACATATTCGTTTACTGGAATTTATTTATAGTCTGTAGATAACTTTCAATAATTTTATGGGATTTAATCAATAGTCTAGTCAGTAGGGAGTTTTGCCCTGCAAAAGGTGGGGTAGTAATCATTTTTAAATATGTTGTTAAGGTCTGGGTAGTGACAAAAAATCCAAGTTTTCAAACTTGGGGGGAACCGAAAGGTACAAAAAAATTACGTTTTTGAAGATAACTCCACAGCGGTTGATCCATCGACGAAAATGTATTTAACAAAGTTAAATAATTCAACAATTCCTCATATTTTCTGTATAAAGTTTTTTTTGTAACGAGTTACAGCGGCGGGTAGTTGATCATTTTTCCCAAGAAATTGTAAAACCCCATTTTTGTGATTTTTTCAATTGTTTCTCACTATTTATTACATAGTTATATTAATTTTGTAAATGCAAAGTATACTTATTTCTGCACCACCTCGAGGTAGAGTGAATGGCGCTTTTTTTTATTATGGTATCCCTGATAGGCCTAATCCACAGCTTCACGATCTTAGATGTAAATGAAGTTTGAGCCACGCAATTATATTATTAGTGTTTTCCCTTTTTTGGTAGTCCTGATCGGTTGATGTCCTAATGTCAATATGCTTCTGAGAATCCATTGTTTTTCCATTGATAAATATTCGTCATCTTCGTCTTCATTGACTACTCTATAAGCCACACACAACCGAGCACTTCAACCCCGTTTTCCTACAACCACATGCTCCTCTGCATCCTTTTCGACAAGTGCATGAAATTAATTTTAATAAGTTCTCGGGTGTTGGTTGCTTTGTCATTGTTAGTGCAGCGAGCCCATTGCTACTACGTTTCCAGCCCCAGCCTTCTGAATTTTTTGGACCCCATACCATTTTTGGACTTGGTGGTACGTCCTGAATGTATAATACCGCGCAGCGTTCTTCATTGATGGCAAATAAGCAAGATTGAACTTGAATTTTGTTGTAAATTTAACGAAATGTTAATAACTGAAAATAATTTTGATATTATGTGTGTGTCTGAAACATGGCTAAATGACAATATTTCCGTTGATGTTATAAAAATTTTAAATTACAAATCCTTTCATAAAAATCGTGTGGATAGAGGAGGCGGAGTGGGAATATATATTCGTAGCGATTTCCAAGTAGGGAGGTTTTTAGCTATTTAAGCTCAATTGAAGGTCTAGAATATTTAATGGTTGAAGTTAAATTTGGCAAAATAAAAATATTAACTTATGTTTTGTATAGAGCTCCATCAAGTAACATTCAGTTGAACATATGGAAAACTTGCTATCTTTTATAACGCCTCAGTATGGCAATATTTTAATACTGGGGGATATAAATGTCGTTCAAACTCACGACAACATTTTCACGCAATATCTCGACTCTTATGATTTTCAATAATTAATAAATGAGCCAACACGCATTACTAGTACGCCTCATAAAATAATTGAAGTTATATTTGCATATTACCCTGACCTCATATTAAATTCTGTCACCTTCAACACCGACCTTATTTCAGACCACAGAGGAATCTTTTGTGAAATTAATATTTCAGTTTCTCACACCGCTCCCAAACTCATAGTACGGAAGGCCGTAACCAATATTTTCGCCTGATCGTCTAATGAAGAATACCCACATAGATTGATTGTTTCTAACATAACAACAAAAAAAGTCCCCGGCGACGGAATTTTTTAGTGGGGCAAAAGTCATTTAATTACTTATTGAACATGTAAAAAATATAAGCTCAAACAAGTAATCGCCTAATGTCTGCTTGCTGTTTCTGTGTATTCATTGACATATAAAAATTTTTAAAAAAATGCAAACGGACATTTTTAGTGGGGCAGAAGGATATTGGAGGTCGATAAATAAAAATTTCTTACAATTTTTTTGTGTAATCGCCTAATGTCCGTTCGGAAAACTCTTGTTTATTTAAAGGCTTTTTAAGTCAAAAAAAATATATGAACGGACGTTTTAAATGAGGCGTTTGTCCGTAATTGAATTTTGAATATGTAAAATTTTTTGGTGTAATTTTGTTACTCCTTAATGTCCGTTCTCAATTGGAAACTGTTTTTTATGTTTAAACAAGCCCAAAAAAAATAAATTTACGGACGGGGGCTCAGCTGAAAAAATTCGTTTTCCGTCGGAACAAAAAACAAAAATTTGCTCATTTTGAATCCGCGCTAAGTAGGAATCGATGATATCACTATTTACATCGGAAAAATTGGGATCGTTTTTACTAAGGTGCGGGTTTCACGCGCTGCACGCAATGCACGCAATGCACGGCACTTATCGATATTCTTTTTCTTGAACAGAATAAGTTTTTCGAGTGTATTTGTCTCCTCGCAGAAAATACATTCCTTTAATGCACTCATTATTTTTATAAATTATCATCAAAGTAAACTCTGAAAGCCACGACGTTTAATTGATTTATCTAATAAACATAACAAAATAACTGTTGACACTTGCACTGAACAAGTTGTGAGAAATAACGTGGAGGCTGCGTAGCTTCTTTACAAGCTTCGACGTCCAGGTGGAGTGGCATTTGCAGCGCGCGCTGGGTTACAGACGCCACCGCGCTGTATTAGAGATGCTAGCAAATTACATCTTTTGTAAATATGCCCCATGGAAAATGTCCGTTCTTTGTTTTTTCTCATGTATTACGTGTATATTTCAATTTAAAAAAAGTTTAATTAGGGAGTAACTTTTTTACACCCGCTTTCTTTACATGTTCCATTTTCGCTATTGCGGTTTAGCCCCATGCAATGTGTCATTCTTTGTGGGTTCTTATTATTTTTTATATTTTTTTAAGATTCTACTAAGAATGGAAAAACGACTTGATTTTTTACGAACGGAAAATTGTTTTCCCATGAAACGCCCCACTTTCTACCACTATCACCAAATATAGGGATTATAAAAACTTCTCATATGATAACTTCCTTAGAGATTTGCAATCTATCACTTGGGATGATATATTCTACTTAAATAATATAGTAGACAAAGTAAATTTTATGACGGGATAATATAATAGATTCATTTAATAAGCATGCGCCGTATGTTACTTATCAGGTTTCCGAACCCCTCGCACCATGGCTCACTCCTATCATAAAAAAACTAATGGCAGATAGTGACGAAGCTCTCTCCAAATACAAAAAATCTAAAAGTATTTTAGATTGGACTAACCACAAACAGTTGCGAAACCGTACTGTAGCTACTAGGCATGAAAAACATACTTAACTTATAATCAAAATATCTCATCTAAAGAACTCTGGAAGGCTAAACATAAGTTGAATATTAAGCAAAAGCAAAATATTGAAGTTCCAGCCCAGTTATGTGACACAAACAGCTATTTCTCATCTGTTTTTAGTCCAACTAATAACTGCCCATATACTGTTAATAATTATTATTCAAACAAATTTAATAATAACTTATCTTTCCATTTTAAGATTGCAACCATCACTGATCAATTGATGAATTAAAATCTAATGCTCGAGGCTGTGATGATATTTCTGCCCTAATGTATAACGCATATTATTAACTGCTGTTTAGAGCTAGGTTGCCGTCCTAATGAATGGAAATTGTCAATAATTAAACCTCTACCTAAGATAAGAAATCCGATAGATTTTTTGGATCTACGACCTATAACTTATCCCGGCTTTATCAAAAGTTCTTGAAAAAATAGTCGAAAATAATCAAATTTGCAGTTTGGTTTTCGAAAGAGCTACTAGGTACTACTACTGGTCTTGCTAATGTTACAGACAATATTTTCAGATCCCTTGATACAGGTGCCGCTACCGCTCTGGTACTCTTAGACTTCTCGAAGGCTTTTGACACTATTGACCACGCCTTATTATGTGCAAAACTTTCTGACTATGGATTGAATGATAACGCAGTAATTTTTTTTTAAGGTCATATCTTATTCATCGAAAGCAAACAGTTATTTTGCATGAAAATGTGTCAGAATATCGACCAATTACATCAGGGGCGCCGCAGGGTTCGGTTTTGGGGCCAATTCTGTTCTTAAGTTACACTGCTGACCTATGGAACTGTGTAGAGTACTCAAATATTCAATCATATGCTGACGACACCCAACTGTCGTATACCTTTCATCCCAATAACGCTAATTTTGCTTGTGATAATATAAATAATGATTTAAAATCTATACTAAATTACTTAAACAACAATAATCTTAATACTAGTAAATGTATTGTAATTTGTTTGGCTAGTAGAAGAGTACATGAGACGATTAAAAATAATATCAGATTAATCTTAGATGATGAACCTCTTAGAAGAGTAAAGCAAGTAAGAAATCTTGGGTTAGTCTTTGAAGAGGACATGCGCTTTAAGGAACATGTATCTATACTATAAATGTATGTTGCTTTAAAACTGTTTTATAATAATATCTCCATATTGAATTTCAAATTAAGAAAAACATTATCTGAGTCTCTTGTTGTCCCGATATCAACTTTTTGTAACACTGTCTACTTCTCATGCCTAGATAAAGCAGCAAAGTGTCGCCTGCAAAAAAATCAAAGTAGCCACTGCAGATTTATTTATAGAATTAGGAAGTATGATCATGTTTCACAAAAGATAAAAATCTCAACTGGCTCACTATGGAAAATATTTATAAATATAATTTAACAGAATTCACACACAAGATTCTCGCCACATCTACACCTCATTACCTCTGAGAAAAATTTATTTTCAGATATGCACAATTCAAATTTGAGGTTTACAGACAAACTAGCGCTGCCGCAATATCACACAGCTATGTTTCAGCGGCCCTTCACTTATAACTCCGTGTCACTATTATAACTCTCTTCATAGTCGATTGAAAAATCTACCTGTAGTTTTCGCAAAAATACAAAGGCTTACTTTTTCTCTCGTCAGTAGTTATGTTTTCAATTTGTGTTTACCACTCACAACATAAAAGCCTTATGTTTATTTTGGTGTCAGTATATTATGCTTTTAATTTTTTTGTATTGTATGTTGCACATATTTTTTCATCTAATTTATTTTATATAGCTTACTTTTGTTATCTTATACAAGTTTTGCAATTTTTAAATGTTACCCTGAAACTTTTTATAAATTAGTACTTCCAGCTTCACCGCAAATAACTCTAAAAATAAATACAGTACTACAGTAGGTTAATAAATTGTTTATTCCAACCTCTAATTTAACAACTGTTTTAATAAAATTGTCTTGAATATTTTGCAACTTTGCAGGAGGTATGTTGTCAAATGCCAGCCTCACACGATTTTCTAAATCCACTCTCGTATACACAGCTGTCGAATACACAATATTTTTTAGATGAGCCCATAAAAAGAAATCTATACAAGTTAGATTCGGAGATCTCGCGGGCCATCTAACAGGACCGCTTGTCCCAATCCATTGCTCCCCTAATCTATTATTAAAATAAGCACCAACATTTCTGGAGTTATGGGGAGGCGCTCGTTCTGCTGAAAGTAGAGTTTTCTCTGTTGAGCTAAACGAAAATTATCTATACCATCTTCTATTTCGTTTTGAAGAAACTCCAAATACCTTTGTCCAGTAAGTGGGCCGTCAAAAATGATAGGTCCTATTATAATCCGGTATTCTTTATCCCCGCCCAGAGATTAAAACCAAAATGCTCCTGAAAATTTCCCTCTCTAGCTAAATGTTAATTTTCTGTGGCCCAATATCAACAATTATTTCTATTGAACATCCCGTTATTTGTGAAATGATGTTCGTCTGAGAACAATATGTTTTTGTGGAACTCTCTATCTTGCCCATACTTTTCCAGAACCCACTTGCAAAATATCATTCTTCTAGCACCGTCATCTTCATAGAGGTGTTGATGTAATTGGTATTTACAACTTTTATACTTATGCTTTTTTAAAATTTCCATACTGATTGATGGCTAATTGCAGCGTGAAGGGTTATTTCTCTTGTAGATGATGTAAGATCTACCTCTACATGAGCTAATATTTCTATTTCAGTATTTTCATTTATAATAAATTTTTCATCATCATTGTTGGGTGCTATTCGCAGTTTCTGTTCCTCCTTTGCAAACTGGCGACGGTCAGGATGATTCCTATCTGGATAACGAGTCACGTATGAGGCCGCGAGTTAGCAGCGACCTAGTTCCAATGAGGATAAGGAAGCTCTTATTCAGCGAAGATTATAAAATGTTATAAATATATGTGAGAGTAGAATAAGATTTACTTTTCATTGTAATTTCGTTATAATAAAGTCAATTTAAATTCAACTTGCATCATTCTTTGTGGGCCAAACTTAGCCCTACAAATTGTAAATTGTTTTTAAAAACAAGGTTGTTACGGCCATCAACGTAACTGGTGTCAGAAGTGTGATTTTGTGAAGAGTTTTCTTTCGAAAATTAAAGAAAACGTTGGTTTCAACCATTTGCCGAAGCAGAATCCACCCTGAGGGACGAAGATAGTAGCCGAGGGCAAGAGTCCGACGACAGCGAACAGTAGTCCTTAATTAAGAAGATTTCAAGAAAGAAGAATTCAAGAAAGAAGGATTCAAGAAAGAAGATTTCAAGAAAGAAGTTCAAGCAAAGAAATTCCAAGTTTTTGAAAATTTCCCTACATTCATCCATTCATCTACATTCAACCCCTACTCATCCCAGGTACATCAAAGGAACCCAAGCGAGCAAAAAAACGGAGGGAAATACGAGGCAGGCTACGGTTTCTACATAGCTAGAAAGGTCACTCGTATCGTTATACCTCCCTCGCCAACGTGTCGAAAAATGAAATCATCTCTAGTGATGCTATTTTTGTAAGTATGATTGCTCATTCCTGCTTGTAAAATCAAATTAACCCTTACCCTATTTTTGACCCTTTTTATTATTCCGCAATAAAATTATTCTATAAGTCTCGACGTCCTATCGAGCAAAATAAACATTATATTTAACTGTACAATATCAAAAATATTAAAACAAAATTGATAATATATTAGAAGAATTTTCGAACTTAAATATATCCAAAAAATAAATTTAAAATGGCAACACAACAACAGCATCAGCAACCCCAACCCCAACAACAGTATCAACAACCGACAATTAGAGACCAGCTAGAAACCATCCCGAGATTCGATGGCAATCCAGTAACAATATCGAATTTTACTTTGGCATGCGAAAACGTAATAAATGCACTAGGACGAGCTGAAGACAATGTGTTCAATTCATTTTTAATGGCCCATATTCGCAGCAAATTAGTTGGCCGTGCAGCACAGCTGATTGCAGTAAGAAATATTTTAACTTGGCCTAGTTTAAAAGAAGCGATTCAGCTAACTTTTGGAGATCTACGTGACGAAGATTCACTTATACGCGACCTTCTGATGATTAAACAAGAAAACAACGAATCAGCAATAAAGTTCGGAGAAAAATGCCAAGATATAAATAGCCTATTAATGTCGAAAGTAAATTCGACTGAAAATGATGAAACAATAAAACAAGAAAAAATTAAATTGTATAACAATATGACCATAAAAACATTTATGAAAGGCTTAAAAGAACCATATAGCCTTATCGTGCGCTGCAGAGAACCCAAAACAATAGAAGAAGGCATAAGTATAATTACCGACGAGGACAACTTAAATTATATAAGAAAAACAAGTCAATTTCCTGCTAGAAACGTGCCGCAAGCACCATTTCCACAAACGCAGTTTCCCCAAATAAGAAGGTCTGTACCATTCGCCAGACCTCAGCAAAGTTTCATACCACCTAATCGATATCAAAATTTTAACCAAAATAATCGATATCAACAACCATTCGTTAGACAAAATAACTGGCAACCAAATTGGCAAGCAAATAATTCACAACAAAATAATACACAAGCATTTAATAGAAATAATATTCAACAGCAGAGACCACCGACTAATGTATTTCAACCCCGTTTTCAACCTAGCGCAAGACAGAATTTTTATAAACCTACACCAATGGACACTTCTTCTGGTAACGCTACTTTTAGGAAACCAAATTTCGCATCTAATGAACTACACTATATCAACATAAACGATTTTTATGATCAACCTGAAGAATATTTTGAAAACTACGAAGATCAGTATCAAGCACAGTGTGAATATTATCCAACAGACACAAATCAATACCAATGCACTCCTCAATATTTCGAAGAAGCCTACCAAGAAAACACAAATACTGAGCAACCACCCTGTGAACCATTATTCGATGAAGCGACAAATTTTCAGGATACCAGCCCGGACAAGAAGAAAACTTAGTATATATTAATGCGCAAATCGATACACATTTACCCTATATTTACATACCGGAATTTCAAGCAAATTTTCTGATTGATACTGGTTCAGCAAAAAGCCTCATAAAACCGGAATTAGCCATGAAATATTTCAAGAATAATATCAAACCAGAAAAATTTTTAATCCAAACTGCCCATGGACGTACAGTACATACAGGAAGTATTATGGCCAGTTTACCGAAAACGTTAAAGTATTCAACACCATATAAATTCTACTTATTCAATTTTAATAATGAATTTGGAGGACTACTAGGCATGGACCTATTACGAGAAACTAAAGCACAAATTAATACATATAAAAACTTATTAATTACAAAGAGAACTACAATTCCATTGAATTTAATTTGCACTGAAACCGAACAGGAGGAAAATGCAAAAATAATTCCACCTAGAACAGAGGTAATAGTCAAATTACCGGTAGAGAAAACAAAATTAAAACAGGGACTAGTTTCTCAACATAAATTCAAAAAAGATTTAGAAATTCCACCATCAATAGTCACCATAGAAAATAATTATATTATTACAACAATAAAAAATAATTCAGACGAACCACAAAATTTTAAACTGGACAAACCAATTAAGGTACAAGATTTTATGGAAATAAACAACATCGAGATGGACACTCCTGAAACATACGATAACTCACAAATAGATATGAAACTGGTAGAAAACTTAGAGAAAAACTTAAGAACAAACCATATGAATACAGAGGAAAAAGAAAAAATACAACAACTGTGTCTGAAATACAGAGACATATTTTACCACGAAGATATGCCACTTACATTCACAAGCAAAATTAAACATCATATTAAAACAAAAGACAACGAACCGATTTACACAAAAAGCTATCGCTACCCCCAAGTACACAGAGAGGAAGTTAGAAACCAAATGGACAAGATGCTGAAAGATGACATCATACAACATAGTATATCACCCTGGTCATCGCCTATATGGGTTGTCCCTAAGAAACAAGATGCAAGTGGAAAAGCAAAATGGAGGATAGTTATAGACTACCGACGGCTCAATGAAAAAACTATTGATAACAAATATCCTATTCCAAATATAGACGACTTATTAAGCAAACTAGGAAACAGCACTTATTTTACAACTTTAGACTTAGCCAACGGGTTTTATCAAATAGAAATGGCTCCAGATGACATAGAAAAAACTGCATTTTCAACTGAGAATGGACACTATGAGTTTAAAAGGATGCCCTTTGGACTAAAAAATGCCCCAGCGACTTTCCAATCTGTAATGGACCACATACTTAGAGGATTGCAGAATGAGATATGCTTAGTCTACATGGATGACATTGTCGTCTTTTCCTCATCTTTGGACGAACATATTTCACGTTTAGACAAAATATTTGAAAGACTTAGGGATGCGAACCTAAAGATTCAATTGGATAAATCTGAATTTGTGAGACACGAAGCCGAATACTTAGGTCACGTTATAACACCAGACGGAGTACATCCCAATCCCGACAAGGTACGAGCGATTACGAAATTTCCAATACCAACCACTACGAAAGAAATAAAGCAGTTCCTTGGCCTCGTAGGTTACTACAGGAAATTTATTAAGGATTTTGCACATTTAACCAAACCATTGACGAAATGCCTAAAGAAAAATTCAAAAATAATTCATGATAAAAAATTTGTTGAAGCTTTTGAAAAATGCAAAGAAATTTTGAGTAATGCACCCATACTACAATACCCGGACTTCAATAAGACATTCATAATAACTACGGATGCATCAGATATTGCACTCGGCGCGGTGCTCTCGCAAATGAAGTCAGGAAACGATTTACCTATATGCTATGCTTCAAAAACTTTAAATGAAACCGAGAGAAAATATAGCACGTGCGAAAGAGAGCTGATGAGCGTTATTTTCGCAACGAAAATTTTTAGATCATACATATTCGGCAGGAAGATAAAGATAGTAACAGACCACAAACCCTTACAGTGGCTGATGAACCTTAAAGAATGTAACCCTCGACTAACACGCTGGAAATTACGATTAGAGGAATTTGATTACGAAATTGTTCATAAGAAAGGAAAACACAACTTAAACGCTGACGCCCTATCAAGGATAAAAATCTACCCCATAGAACATTCAATCGCCGCCACTGCTGGAACCTCAAGAGACCTAAATACACCAACACCTAGTGAAATAAATGATATCTTACGAAGTGGAAGCGACCAACCAAATCGAATAGACGCCGATTTAGAAATACCCGGGATTGACCTAGAAATACCCGATATCGATCTTCAAATGCCCGCTCAAGTAGAAGAAAATGTAACTATACATTCCCAGGAAGATAATACGCCTAGTATACCCCTAGCAGACGACGCCATAGAAACAAAAAATAAACAAATATGGTTTAACACAACCCAAGACCCGAGCGAGTATACCACAAAAATTGTGCAATTTGACAAGAAAAAGGTCTATCTGACCTTCATTGCAAACGATCAGTTACAAATACAAAACTGGTTAAAAGAATATCTGGTACCAAAAGAAACATACTATGTTAATTGTACAGACGAGTTCTATCCCACATTATGCCAAGCCTATTTAAGTATTTTCATGAGCTATAAACCGAAATTAATTAGATGTATGGGTCACAAGACATATATACTACAAGACAATGAAAAATTAAACATTACAAAAAGAATACATGAAAATCTAAACCATCGTGGAATCTTACCTACTTTACTACAAATTAAAAGAAGCTACTACTGGCCATTGATGGACAAAACGATTTCAGACTATATAAAAAATTGTGAGATTTGTAATAGGGCCAAATATGACCGAATACCGCCTGCAGCAAACATCAATTTGACGCCTACAGCGAGCAAACCATTGGATCATGTGTTTATAGACACTTTTGTAATTGAAAAACTCAAATTTGTAACTTTATTAGACTCTTTTACGAAATATGCTGTTGCTTATGAAATAGAGACCAAGAACGCAACGGAAGTCTGCGACGCTCTGTTAGACTATTTTATGCATTATGGAATACCAAGAAAAATAACCACAGATAGCGGAACCGAATTTGAAAACGGTCTAGTTAAAGATCTAACCACGCTATACGAAATAGACCATCACTTAACCACACCTTACAATCCCAGATCAAACGGAGCCATAGAAAGGCTTCACTCAACCCTAATCGAGCATTATAGGGTAGCCAAATTAACAAGCCCTAACATGAGACCCATCGTCAGAATAAAACAATGTATAATCGCCTACAATAACACCATACATTCCGCAACGAATTTTACACCACAAGAATTACTATTAGGACAAACCAACGCAGCCAACCCTTATTCTATAAATGTTCAGCATAGAAACTATCAAGTTTTCGTCGACGAATTGAAAAAGACCACCCAAGCTCAGTACGAACTAGTAAAACAAAATTTAATAAAAACAAAACAGGCAGCATATCAAATTGATCTAAGAAAAAATCAAGATTCAACAAGTCAATATAAAGTTGGAGATAAAGTTTATATGCGAAACCCCCGCGGGAGATCTAAAACGACAAACCCATTCATAGGCCCCTATATAATTCAAGAAATTAACCCAGACAAAACTTGTGTTTTATTAAACAATCAAACAAAACATACCAGAAAAATTCATATGGATAAACTAAAACATTCCTATCTTATTCCAGATACGCAATCGGACGAGTCATCAGCGGAGGAATCGAAGAACTAAAAATTGAAAAATACACCGACAAAGCGGGACTCTACCCACAACATATTGGCACCGCCCAAATTCAAAAATCCAAATGGACCCTGATTAAAGAAATAAGCTTAGACTCCTTGTACGCCAACTATGTCACACTTAGAAAAATGTACAATAAACTGGAAGGCGCCTATAATAACACCCAATATGGAAAAACGTATATATCAGAAAATAAAATATATTTAGCCACTAGTCAACATATGTTAGATGTAGCAGAACAAAAATTCAAGCAGTTATTAATTCACAAAAGAACAAAACGAGGACTTCTCAATATTCTAGGAAAAGGAATAAAATTGATCTCAGGAAACTTAGATGCTGATGATGGCGAACGTTACGAGAAAGAAATACTAAAATTGCAGGAAAGTCAAAATAAATTATCGCATATGAGTTCAAATCAAATTTCAATATTGGAAAATACCATTAAAACATTCAATAAGTCTATAAATACTCTGGAAAATAATGAGCTAATTATGACAAGCAGAATAATACAAATTCAGGCGCATATGGAAAAACAAGATATCTACGCGACTGAAAATAGAGCGATATCATTGTTACACACTACACACAACCAACTAATTCTTGCCATGAACGAAATTATAAGAGCCTTAGAAGAAATAGAAACATCAATTACCTTCGCCAGAATAGGATTAATGCATCCCGCTATAATCGATCCAGATGACCTAAAATATGAACTACAAAAAATAACAGAACTAATTGATGAACCGTATAAACTGCCATTCCCCATGAACAATGTGACTTCATTCGAAAAAATCAT
Organism: Leptura quadrifasciata; assembly: GCA_963675555.1. Taxonomy (NCBI): domain Eukaryota; kingdom Metazoa; phylum Arthropoda; class Insecta; order Coleoptera; family Cerambycidae; genus Leptura; species Leptura quadrifasciata. The sequence continues at coordinate 144,757,597 of OY776674.1, read as the reverse complement.
GGAAATTAAAGCCTATCAGAAGGACAACGTAATAAAATTTATCATTGAAATTCCTATCACCCAGAACGAGATATATAATGTTTTTCATTTATGGGCTTTACCCACGTTAACGTCTGACAACAACTTCAATCTCATAATCCCAAAATCCAAATTCCTAGTTCTATCCGAGCAATCATACGCATTATCTGATGAACCCTGTATAGAAATAAGTAATGAAAATTATTTTTGTAAATTATCAAAATTGCATAACGTAAATAACAAAATTTGTGAAATTCAAATTATACTCAAAGAACAAAGTTTAAATTGTAGTCAAAATAAAATAAAACTTATTGAATCTAAAGTGCAAGAAATTGACAAAGACCAATACATAATTATTTCTCCTACGAGAAATGTGTTAAAAATAAACTGTAACAATCACTTGCAAACTAAAGACGTTCTTGGAACTTATATTATCTCGCTTTCACCAGATTGCTTTATTCAGTTTGATCATCATATAATAAAAATATATAAAACTGATTTAAAAATAAATCAAATTAGCAGCTTTTTGCCATACATACAAAACAATGTTGACAAGTTATTTTTCGAAAATAAAGCATTAGAAATCTCACATATTAACTTAGATGATATAAACAAACTAAACGATGAATTAAATTTAAACAAACAACTTGTAAAAAACATAGAAACTGAAGAGATGTCGAGCTTTGATTTTAAAACCCTTATTATTTATCTTGTGATTGTTTTGATAATAATTTATGGTATGTTCCCTAGACTGAAATTATTGTATTTGAAAATGACTTCAAGTAAGAATCAACAGGAAAGACACCAAGAAACTACCCCAACAAGAGATGTACCCTTTCGCATAGCATGAAGGAAGCTATGCTCAAGTTTGGCGCCGGAGGAGTTAGCAGCGACCTAGTTCCAATGAGGATAAGGAAGCTCTTATTCAGCGAAGATTATAAAATGTTATAAATATATGTGAGAGTAGAATAAGATTTACTTTTCATTGTAATTTCGTTATAATAAAGTCAATTTAAATTCAACTTGCATCATTCTTTGTGGGCTAAACTTAGCCCTACAAATTGTAAATTGTTTTTAAAAACAAGGTTGTTACGGCCATCAACGTAACTCGCGGCTTGAACAGAATTTTTCTTACATTCCCCGTTTATTAAAAGCATGTCGACTTTTTCACTTTAACTGTAACGAAATTCCATTTTTAAAATCACTTTGGATGCTAAACACTTAGAATTATCAAAATCACTTTAGACGCGAAACACTTAAAATAAGAATGATATAGAAAATTTACACATGAGCATAGCAATTGTTTATTAGGGATTAGGGTGGTCCATTTAGAAAAGACTATTGGGGCCATTTCTTGTGAAACCTGAAGTGACAAATATGGAGGATAGGTCTCAAAAAGTTGGAAATCTTACATAATTTTACCATACAAAATTTCATCCTGATATCTCTAAAAACAAGGAAGTTACAGGGATGGCCAACTATTCGTTTACACCCGGTATACTGTTTGTTTCTTTCTGACCTGTGTAAGTATTTTGTATATTTGAGAACCAATAAATTCTATCTATCTATCTACAATTACTAAACAATTGGAAGTGTACTGAGTGGTTGGTATAGCAGTAAAACACAAGGAACGCGCTTATGAGAAGGAAGAGAAAATATTTCCAAAAATTGTTTGTTTATACTAAAAAAAATGGATAAAAACTATAAAAAAAATGTTATTGACTTAATTGCGGGGACCAAACACTATTGCCAAATATTGCTAAATAAATGGATTTAAATGAAAGAAAGATAAAATAGAACTGGGGTCATTCCGCTTTAAAATGTTTATAACTTGTAACGTTTTTTGTCTCATATTAGCGAGAGCTGGTTATGCAAATATTTCATTGGAAATTTAATATAGTGGGTAATCTGATATTACATTGCCGCATTGAAGATCTGTATAACAAAAATGTGCGAAACTTGAGTATTGATAGATTGTTATCAATTTTCTGATTTACATTGTGATGGTTATGTCAACAGTTATTCACAGTAACGTGGAGATAAAAAAATTTATGGAAAACCAGCGACACATTCATAAATGAATAAAATAATATCCTTACCGGGAAAACGGAAATTTGTACAAAACCATGTAAGTGTAATAAAATCAAATAATTGTCGAAAAGCATTGTCTCTTATGTAGATAGATATTCAACTTTAAACGCTCATGTCTCCGTTCGAAGTAAGGCTAAAATTTATTTTATTTATTTACGAAAGATGAAACGTTCTACGTCTGTTTGCTTAGAAAATTCACACCGTATAAAAGTTATTATACAGATTTTCTAACGTTTATTAAAGTATATACGATTGGAATTGAAACTGGTCAGTTTTAAAGCACAGGACCGTGCGTACTGAACTTGATATTTTGTCCTATATATTTGGCAAGGGTATTGAGATTCGAATGGTAGTTGAAACTGTGCAGGCGAGTCCGAGACTGGCAATATAATCAGCCTGAATGAACCATCTACGACTGCACTAGTTTAAAGGTAATAAAACGGACAGGCCTACTAGCACAAAAAAACTCGTAAATCGTTTCTTTATCTTGGAACGTGGAAGTCTAATATCGTGCGTGCTGTCTATGTGCCAGTGCAGCGCATAAATACCTATTATAATATCAAGCGTAGGAGTTTAGTTAGTTACTGTTCATATTTATAAATATTTACTACTGTATAAAAGGTAAATATTTTAATTATTTACTAATTTACCATGGCTTTCTGGAGACCATTTGAAACAGAGGATAATATAATAACGCCCGAAAATCTTATCATTTTGTTATGACAAGCATTTCTATTTACCTCCGCCCATGTACAATAAAGAGATGCCGACTGTTTTTACCGGCTTTTAGTTTTATACGGTTTCAATTCCAATCGTATATACTTTACTAATAGTGTCATAGCAGAAATTGCCATATAATTGAGTTTCAGTAGCTTTTCTGCAACAATTGATGTACTAAATCCTTACAACATTATAATTTAATTATTCATTCATTGTGATACTATTCTTACGCAACATTTTTTGTGGTTTGTTTATCCATTGTATAGAAATGTCTCAAGGTCTAGGTAGGTACAACAATATATAAATATCAACTTGATACATTTTATCATCCACATGTAATTTGTTATCTACAATGCGAAGTACCATAATAGAATATCAATGAAAAGTATGAGTTGAGCTATAAATATGTATGCAATTGTCGTTAACTAATGTTTTAGATCCCACGCAGTAGTGTTTGTGTTCGTTCTACGTCAAATGTCGGTGCAATGACAATACTGCATTTATTTTTACTTAAGCAGCTAAGAATCTGTAAAATTTTCTGCGTAATATTTTCTGGCTTTTACGCTCCTGTGCAGTTGAATATATTTTTCAAATATCTTTACTAATTACATCTAAATGGTTTAAAATGTATCTGTTTAATATGATTGTGTGCTTTATAAGTCTAAGTATCTAAATTAATGAAATAGGAAATGAAATGAAAATGGAAGATCAATGATAAACAGAAAATCGATGAATTTGACATAAAATTTATAAGAACAGAAAAATAAACAAATGAATTCATGGTTTATTTCTTATTAATATTTATGAACTACAGTTGTTGCCAAGTTAAGAAACAAAAAAATTGTTGGTATACACATATACAGGCCGAAGTGCTTAAATCGCTTTTACATGATATATTGGAACCTTTAGTCTATATAATAAATAAATGCATATTGAAGGTGTAGTTTTAAAGAACCTGTTGTTACGTTTATTCACAAAGAAGAGACAAATCTATGTCACTAGTAACATACTTATTCACACTATTTGAAAGGGTATTAAAGAAGGGATTTGAGAAAATTTGAGTAAAAAAATGTCAGTCCGTCTGCCTGTCTGTTTGCCGGTCTGTCAGTAACTTTTTTTGTGCGTACGTTTACTCTGTAACCGTTTATGACATTGACTTGAAATTTTGACACTTATGTATTGTAACGAGATTTGGAACTAGATTATATTTCCGTTGAAGTGTTCGGAGGTAAATGGGGTAAATAGGCAAAACAAAGCAAGTAAGACCGTCCATTAAATTGCAATTTAGCGCTTGTACGAAAAATTTTTTGGCATCAGCCAACCCCTCCCCCCACTATTACCCCCAATACCACCCCCACACTATTATGAAAGGGAGTAAAAAATATTAAAATATGATTTAGTGTGTACACAAGAACTAAACGTCTAAAAAAATTTTTTTGGCGTAGCTACCCCTTTTGCCACCCCCACCCTATTATTAAAGTGAGTAAAAAATTAAATTGAGATTTGAACTAAGGGCCTCTAAAATTTATTTTGGCATTAGTTACCCCCTCTACCACCGCCATTTCCACCCCCACCCTATTGTTTAAAGGAATAAAAAATTAAATTTGGATTTAGTGTGTAAACGAGAACCAAGGACTTCTAATTTTTTTTACTTACATTAGTCACCCCTCTACCACCTCCAGCTCTGAAATCAGAAATCAAGCTAATAGGACATAAATCATTGGACTATTTATCTCAGGGATATGAGATACAATAGAAATTTCTTGCCAATTTTGCAAAAAATAGCTTATATCATTTATTTCTATTTTGACATATAAGAAGCTTGAATGTTCAAGTATTGCAGAGTTCACGTAACAATTTGTTTTTCTAAGAATTTAAAAAACTCGCAAAAATTAGATATTTATACGCAATTTTAAAGCGAAAATTGTATACTAATTTGTTTCTAGTGCTCATTGGACAAAACAATACGATTAAAGGGTATCAGAAATTATTCTTTCTATATGATACAACATAGTCTTTGTACCAGTTTTGCCCAAACATCGGAAAACCTAGAAAATTTATACTCATATGTATGTGCACCTACCTTTTTTGAATAAAAACCTAAAATGAACTAGTCTTTCTTCAAACGTCAAAAGAATATGACTTTAATGGCACTTTGCTCCTGTGTAATACATACGATTTTTTCTACGACCATTTACAGTGTTTTACATTGGTTTTACATATATTTTATTATATTTTCTTATGCATGACAATCAAAAAACCAAATATGTCAAAATGTCATAATAGGCATTTAGATAAGTAAATATTGTTAAAAATACATGGAACGTTGCTAAGGTTGCTTCTTGTTTACAAAATAAACAAACTTTATAATAATGTATTCCGAATGTGAAGATGAAGTTCCTCTAGATATTCTGGAAGAAGCAAACGTGGTTTCGTTAAATCTATTACCGTTAAAGTCTCGTGAAAAATATGAAAAAGCTATTACCATTACAGTTATTTGAAGTTTCTACTTGTTTGCTTCCAGGGGAAGCCAAAGTATTTTCCTCCCTAAGGAGGCAAAGTATTTTCCTCCCGAGGGAGGAAAAGTACTACTTTGCTCCCTGAAGTGAGGGAACAAAATAGTATTTTCTATGTAGGGGGTAGGAAAAAGTATTTTTTCGCCGTGAGCAGACGAAAAAGTATGACTGATTGCTTGTAAATAATAACGATATATTAAATAATTTGTTTTTTGCACACGCTGTACCCTTAATTGACCAGACACGGTTAAATATGAGTGACCGCACTTAAATAATTCAAATGGCTTAAAGCTAAGGAGTTGCAGAGAACAATTTCTGATTTTTTGTCCAGTACATACTTGCAATCATATAACAGTTTCGAATTGCAATAAGTCCTTTTTAAGCACTTGGTAATGCATGAATTGTACAGTAGGATCCATTTGTAATGCTAGATTTTTCATATTATCAACTGCATTTAATAGTTCATTATTTATGACATATTTAAATCAATAGACACCTTACTTTCTAATTTCCTTCCAAATAATGTAATAGCAGATTTATTAGGATTAACTGTAATTAAGTGGTTAGATGATGCAAGTAATAATGACTGTAAATCTACGTTAAATTTTAAACAAGCATCATCCACATCATTGATATTAAAAGAAAAATACAATTGAGTGTCGTTTGCATAATAGTGAGTTTCACAGAAGTTCACATGTGAGCAAAAGTTGGCTGTATATTAGGGTGGTTCTTATTTATATGGGAATTTATTTTTCTCTTAAATTCAGACAGTATCATCCCTTAAAATTTTTCCAAATAGAAAAAGAAAAGGCCCTGCAAAAGCTGAACTCAATCAGATAACTGTAAGGCGTGCCTCAATGACCTTGTTTTAGAGATTGATATAGGAAAATGTTTAAATAATAAGTATGTCATCAAATGCTCACAAATTTATATAAATGTATGGAAAAACCAAAATCAACACATGGTATTAGATAGAGAAAAGATAAAAAGAATCCATGACTTTAAAAAAACTGCCAAAAATTAAATATAAACTTTAGATAAAAGGCCATTTTTGCTACTTCGTGGGAACTTCTTACTGTAATCCTTTGCAACTTGTAACAGAAACTGTTTTTGATCCCCTTTCTTTGTTAAAACGCTATTAAACTCCTCCATTAGTTTAACACCTCTTTCGCTTTGTCATTAACCACTTTAAGATTTTTAACGATAACCAGCTCCTTTCGAATATCTCCGAGAGAGGCTCAAGTAGAAAGATGACGTTTCAAAAACTCAGGAAATTTTTAATTGTTTAAAAAATGCTGCAGTATTTTTGAAGCGAAATATTGCAGTGGCTGATTGATATAAGTAGCAACATCTTTTTTTTCGATTATAACACGTTTCGTATGATGCGAAGTGTCCTCCTCACTGTCCTCACCCTCATTGGCCTCATCTAGCAGCATCGCTTTAACAAGTTCAATTTTGGTTCCAAAAGTACAGTCGTCGTGAAATGCCAAAGCAATTGACTCGTTCGAAAGATACCAGAGGTGTCCGCAAAGTTTTCTTAAAGCTTTTCTTGCTAAAACCTCGTGCGTGTTTATATAGTATAAATCCTTAAGAAAATGGAGATCTTGAAGTGGTGCTTTAGCTACTACTACTGAAAAACACAAATATCCCTAATACCTTCCGTCCACTCCTGCTGAATAACCGGGTCTTCCTTTCTGTCTTTGCGCTATTAGAAACTCTCTGTCTTCTATTATTTTAATTGTTAAGAGAGCATTGGCATGTGCATTGTCGAAAAAATCGTTTAATTTTTCAGTAAAAGTGTTCTCTTTATTTCTTTCACTACTGACAGCATGGACACAGTCACGGACAGTTCAGATTAGATTGTTGTCATGTTATTTATAGGTTATTTGCTAGTTTTTACATACACAGAAATCCAAAAAATCTTTTTATTTCTAACCACAAAACGATACGAAATTTATGGAGTTTTCAGCGTCATAGGTATATCGCAACTTACGTGAGGCACGGTTTTCCATCATTTGACTTGCCTAAAATTTGGATGGGTTTTATATGTTTATAAAAGGAAAAAAATTAGGGGGTGAGACAACTGAAATTCCGGATTTCAATAATAAGGACCACCCTACTGTATATATTGCAAATAATAGGGGGCCCAAAATAGATACTCGCGGTACCCCACTGTTAATGGTCTCTGAGAAGATTCTGTACAATAAAACCTTTCGTTTCCGAATTTACTGTATTTATCATCAGCATTATCAAACTGATTCATTGGAGTCCAATTCACATCAATTAGCGCATTACAGGGACCTTGATAGTCAGCCTTCTTGAAGTTAAGAGCTTATTGGAGACATTACTGGAATAGAAGCTGCACCATTAAAATCAAAACTCATTGAAAGTTCTGCATGATAAAAATCATCCTTGCCTAAAGACATTAGTCATGCCTAACAGAAAAACTCATATTGCTAATAACTAAGTCTAACAGCTTACCATTTGCATTCAGTATATTAAGTACTAAATTGATTTAACTCTAAACTTTATATCGTTGAACACTACTTTAGTTTCTGGATAATGAATATAACTATTGACATAGTAAAGCATATTAATACCTAAAATAAAAAAAACAGTTTCAACAAATAAACTATCTAAATGTACTGGGAATATACAACTTATATGAAGACAGACGTGTAGTTTACTTTGAACGAGTAATGTTTTTTTCTACTTGACGGTCCTATTAAGGATGAGTGTAAAATGCCGTAAATGATTGAGAAATTTCTTTAACGCTGCTTTGGCTATTTATCACTTTTTATAGACATCTGGTTTTTTTATAAAATTAATTAACGTCCTTTAATGGAGATTTTATGGCATTAGAAGCAGAGAACCGTGATTGTGCATAACTTTTTAGAATAAAGTAAGAAATATTTTAAACTGATCTGTTTTGAGCTTATTATGAATTATTTTCACAGTTTAATTCAAACTTTAAATCAATAATCAGAATATACAGGAAATTCCATTATTCAATATTTATGCATATGTTATATTTTCTTTTCAAATTGGTTATATATTTTTCTTAATAATTATTATATCCAAGGATTAAGACATGAATTACTTCATAAGATTTGTTATTCTACAATATCACCGTCTATTCCACGATGTTATATACATTCTGTGGCATTTAGTCCATGTTGCTAAAAAATTTAAAATTATTTTAAATAAACTTGAAAAATGCTGCATGCTTTTGATTAGATGCATTATATAAGTAAATAACAAATGATACAATATTTATAATTTAAGATACAACTTATGTTTTTTAGCTAAGAAGTATTAATCAAAACTTCCTTCTGAAACAAGTATGCTGATTACATCTACACAAGGTATAGATGATACTTAATTTTTTTGAATAGCCGTAGATAAATAACTTATATGTAAACACTATCTATTTTAAATCTAAATTATTTTAGAGACACAGTTCCAGGTAATATATTATAAATGTTATATTATGGCTTGCGCTATCATCCCACCAATGTAGCCCGCTCTACTAAGTAGACATTATTAAACATATTTAAAAAAAATGGTTACGTAGCAGAGGTAACAAATAATATGGCAATATAATTAATAACTAAGATTGCCAAACTGTATTATCCAGCATTCAGTTTGGCTTTGGAAAAGGTAGAAGCATCAAGATGCTATACTTCCCTCGTTCGCAAGACATGATACCTTAAAACTAAAAATAAGGATATAACTGCATTTCTTGATCTTATCAAAGGGTCATGATATCCCACGCTAGACCATTATCAGTAAACAGTTATGTACGTTTCAGAATAACAGTTCTGAACTCATAAAATTTTAACAGAAAATGTCCAATACATGGAGATAAATTCCGTGAGGAGTCGTCCAGAAATAGTTGAGTATGGTGTATCGCTGGGAACTCTTTAAATGCCCTATATTATTTATCATAGTTATGTTGATTCGCAGTTTGATAAATATACCTTAAATTTCGCCGATGATACCTCCATCTTCAGTACAATACGTAACTGGCGAGACCTGAAAATTCAAACAGAAATAGGGACATGAAAAGCATTAAAAAATATTTCGACAATAAGTTATTGACATTAAATCAAACTAAAACTTTATACATAACATTTTACTTATACAATACATCCGCTTCTACATATAATGAATATGTTATTGATGATAATTTTAAAATAGCAAATTGATCTGGAAATAGAGAACATGTGTCAATTTTCAAATTAGCAATAACATACAACCCACCAAAAACTACCTTAATACCGTGATCTTCGAGTTAATCAGTAGATCCTAAAGATTAGTAAACTTTAACTTGGCGGGTCCAAAGGTCGGTCCGCCGCCTGAACTAATATGTATTGGATCGGTCAGAATGCCAGTGATTCTCAAACAGTTCATGAATGATAACTGTGATGCAGCCGCTAAATAACTATAAAAATATTAAAGGTGTTATATGCTAAGAAGTATTAATTTACTAAATTCAGTGTTTAGTATAATTCTGATAACAAATGGGGAAAAATGAAACTGATAACAAAAAATAAAATGCCCAAACCAGTCAATAACAATATTAATTATTGGAAAAAATAAACGAGAAGTACTATTGCTCGAAAACTAATATTATTACAGTCCAGCAAGAACCGCAGGGAGGTGGTATGGGCATTTCTTGCCCGGAAAGGAGAGGATGGTAATATTAGTAGGGGAAGGGATATTAATAAAATAAACAATATTTTTAATATACAAAAGTTATCATGTAATAACAAAATAAATATGTAGTCTTCATTGGAAGTAACGAAAATAAATTATTTTTCTTTTAAATAAATGAAAATTCTTAGATACTAAATAACAAATTAACAATAATTTTAAAGTGAAAACAAAACGAAGCCATTATCATAAACATTAAATCATTTGAACACTACACTTGAACAATTTTCCTACCCAGCGCGTGTTTCGCCATTCCTCTATTAAAATATAAATATAGTAATTGAAACAATTATCACAGAACAACATTAGCAGAGCATTTTTACAAACACTTTATGTTTCGTATTCTAGGTCCATCGATTTCATTCTAGGTCGTAACTTCTAGATGGTTATTTCTATAAACGACTTATTAAAGCATATAGCGTAGACAATTTAATATGAGATACAGAAAGTAATACGAATTCTTACATATTTTTTTAACTATGATTAAAATAATGCACGTAATTACTATATTATATCCAGCAAAAAAACAAAAAACTTAGAAGGGCATAATCAGTACTGAGGTAAACATAAGATAATATAATAAGTTGTGTAGTAATAGAAATGGTAAGTTATGATTATTATTATTACAATCATACAATTTACAAGTGACCTAAGAACATACGGCGTCCGTTGGTAGATCATCCACTGTTTTGATTATTTTCACTACGCCATTTTGTCTTGACATTGATTCCCTGTGACCAGCAATCCTTACCATATACCGTTTTCGCTCTCTGTAAGAGAGATAACACACTAGCCGGCAACCATTCAGCTATGAACATCTTCGAGCCTTTACTTATTTTTGAAAATATATGCTGTTCTTCATCCATCTGCATAAAAACAATCACTACAGGCCTCGGCTTGTCACCTTTCCCACATCCGAGAACAGTAATTAAAATCTGTTTTTGTCAACTGTGACATTGATAATTCTGACTTTTCAAGTTCGAAAAGCCTTGTCGCATTCTTTGTCGAGTAAGTTATAAACTTTTTCGCTTGTTTTTGGCCTGCAGTATTCCTCCAGTAGGACTTTTTTTGTTCCTTTTCCCATTTTTTGATTTCCGCCATTATGTGTCCCTTGGCCAGGCCACAGAACGATCCAGGTCCAATGAATTGTGCTTCAGTTCCTTTTTGTTGCAAGGTTGTCAGCAAGTGTATTACCTTGTACTCCCTCATGCCCTGGCACCCACATCAAAGTAACTTTGTTGTTGTTGGATCAGGGATTGTCTACATTCCCAGGCAATTTTATATTCGAAGGTATAGGACCTTACAGCTTTTAGGGCTGCCTGGCTATCTGATAGTTTATAGATTTTGCCCTTCGAATGCCGTTATTTAGGCATCCCGGAGCACACATATCTATAACGTGAATTTCTGCCTAGAAGATGGTTGGGGTGTTACCGACGGCTTTTGATAGCCCACATTTAGGCTCTGCTACGCCCACTTCTACTCCTTCAGCCATCTTAGACTCATCTGTATACCAGATGAGTGACCCTTGTACCAATCGCAGTCCCTTCATCTTACTCGTCTGACGGCTTTCGATCAGCACGGCAAACGGACATTCAAAGTTCTGTTTTATTGATATTGAGTCAGTAGGTTTGATCATGGACTCAAAATAGATTAGCTCCAACCAGATCATCCGGCCTAAATTTGAGTGCCTGATGCAGTCTTAAGGCATTAAGTGCTGCATCCTTCGTCACATGCAAATGCGAAAGAAGTAGATCAAGCACTGTCTCTATAGCTGCTGTGGGACACGAATGCATTGCTCCTGTAGTCCCTAAAGAGGCAAGGCGTTGCAACTTTTGCAACTTTCCTTGTGCTATTTTTTTCTTCTGTTTTTGGCCATCATACACATGAAGCATAGGTCGCTATAAGTCTGTCAACCGATATATTATATATATATATATATATATATATATATATATGAACATAAATGAGTATATTTTATTAGTAGTTAAAATTTGTATTTTTAGATGCACCTTCTTCATGCACAGTGCAAGTGATCTGATTTACTCTTTGAGGTTGTAGTTTTTCATTTACAGCTGTATGTATTTGTACTTTTCGTAAGCACTGCTTTTACTTTTTTGGTAACCTTTGTTCTATTGTGTTCTAAGCTATTACTCTCTCTTAATACATATTGGAAATTCTTCCGCCTCTATTGACATTAAAATGTTATAATAGAAGACATAAAACATCTCACTGAAGGCACTGCACTAATATTAATTTACAGTTGCAAAAATGTATTAAAAAAATGTCTTTATAACGCGGCAAATATTTTTGCTTTATCCCTCAGTAGCAGTATATTCATTCATTGATTAATTAAAATGTACGGCGGTTGTTGATTGATAAATATTAATAACTGATCGACGTAAAATAAAAAGGCATTCCTGAATTTAAAAGTAGTTTTTATTTATAAACCCAAATAAAAGATGTAATGATATTAATTGAAGCAGATAGCTTGGCCGATTTGTAAACCTAACTGAGAAATTATAAAAGGAGAAAATTACAACCTACTTATGTACTTATACAATTAACATATTCATAGATTAGTCGGATAAGCTAATAGTAACACATATCACATTGTATTAACTTTTAAATATGAATGAAACTAATTCTATTTCTATTCAATTTCTTAGAATTGCTAAAATAGTAACTGAAGTAGTAAATTACCAAAATATGTATACTAAAATGTCATTAACCGTTGGAAGAAACTATTGAGAATTATTGAGTTGAATTATCGATCGTATTATTATGTAATATTCGATGCGAACTATCAAATAAAAATTACAAATGTACACAACGCACAAGTTTAATTGCTTGATTTTTACACGTTTACTTCAACTTAGAACATAACAATTGTTTGGCCACGCGGTGGCTTCTTCAGACGTGGAGTATAATAGAACACTTGAACTTGTGTTTTATATACATTTGTGACTTAGATTTTCACCTGGTAAAGGTTCAATCTATCAACTAAATAAAAATTAGTTTAACAGAAATATAAACAATAATCAACTTCTTAAATTCTTTGCACATTTATTATAAAATCCAAAAATTATTTATTCGGTCCGTTTCTCTATTGTTAACTAAATGTAAGGGAAGAAAACACTAAAATAAATTTTATTGGAGAATCAATCAAATCTTTCGGTTAATAATAATAGTTTCGGCAAACTAAAGCAATTATACCTTTAATGTAAACAAAATTTCTTAAGAAGCATTTTAAATGGTTTTAGCTCAGAAATTATTACTGAGTAACGTATCCAATATCATATAAAATTGAGCGAACCAACCTCCCAATAAAAAAATGAATTTCAAATTATACATTTGTTTGTTTGCGAATAATATTTAACATTTTATATATCAGCATTTTTTGTGTCTCTGTCTTCTGCAATGCAGAAATACACAGAGCTATGTTGGGAAGTAATGGATAATACAAAGAAATAACAAAAGAGGGACAGCAATGCCATTAAAGGGAGTAGTCGAACGACAGGACTCCATACCTCTATTCCTTTGTGACTTAAGTCTCTACAATATTATTAGAGGAGTCCTTGATGTTCCTGGGGTCAATTTTGATGAATTTTACTCCATATTCATGAAATTCATAGGGGAAAAAGTATTCAAATACTCTGATGAAAGATCAGACAAGCGAAAAACCTAGGATCTAATGCTGCTGTTGTAAGCCCTCTCAATGTCGACATACAGGCACGTACGGCACTCTTCTCTCAGAAAATGATAGCTGTTGCTATTGGCAGTGGCACGAACATCAGGATGTCAGGTGTTAAGAACGCTATGCACACCCTCCTGCATTATTCGAATCACAAAGTATGCTGAGGACAGCCGACAAATTTTAGTTAGCTCTTGCAATACTGAAATGCACTAATGTACATTATATACATAAGAGGTGAAAATATCAGTATGTTTTGGGCGGTATGTTTTTCCTACATTGACGTTTCATGGAGTAACAACGAACCATATAAGAGCATTGCAAACTTCATTCATTTTGAAAAAGTATGAAAACGCTATCATTATTTTTGATGGGTACAGTAGCTCCTCTATGATGAAGGGCATGACCACATAAGATGCTGCACCATTAGCAGTCGGAATGCAAATTTCAGCCCATATAAGTTTTTTGACAAGAAGGAACACTTCCTCGTTATTAAGATCAACAAATAATTATTTCTGTTATAAGCGAAATTTCGAGGAAGCATGAATGCACTATGTACTATGTACTATGTAGAGGGGGGATGCTGATGTAAACATCGTACTGCAGTCTTATCATCAGAGAATACAAAAATCAATGGTTATTGGGGAAGATATCGACCTGTTGATTCTGCTTCTTACCATGCTGAGAACAGCGGTTTCAACTTGAACTATCGCAGTGACATAAGACAGTAAACATCTCTCAATGTTACGTATCATATCGTCTACATTCGAACATTATTGGATCGTGACATCTGCTAGTTGCTCCTGATGTTTTCACAGGCTGAGATCGAAATGCACTCCACGCCAAGATTTTTTCTAACTGGAAAGTTCTCAACAATCGAGAAACTGATGGATGATACTCTTCTCTTTCCTTTAGTTGCAAATGCATTTTGGTCTGATTCTTGTTTAACATTCAGGTATTAAAACTGAGGAAAGTAAGGCTTTTTTGCATAGCTGCAAGCAATGGAATTCACAAACGCATTGCGTCATCTAATATTAGCCGAAAAGTTAGCTGGAGTTAAATCATGCTTACAGCAGACCCTAGGACTTTTTAATTCATATACGGAGTACTAGAACTTACGTACATATCTTTAAATGCAAAACAGGAGATGTACAGACGAGAGAGAAGCAGAATAGTGAGGCTGGAATGTAAAGAATAACTATGCTACATTTGATATGCCCCAACTTCAGGTTATATATTCTACGTGATACGCTGGTTCTGTAAGTCGAAATGTGCTACTCCACGATGTGGATGCAAACGTAATCGATGGTCCTGTTCAACAGCTTGTGGCGAGTGCCAAGTGCTACGTCAAATTTTAAAACTACAATCTGACGTAACTAGTTGGTCGTCGTCTGTTGACTAACGGTATTTGCCGGCCGACTGACAGTGGAGATGGTCGGGGTTCTAAATTACTTTGATGTATCAGGGCGCCAAGTAAATTTTTTTTCACTCCAAATACCAGCCCAAGTACAATGTAACCTTAAATTTACTAAATAAATTACTTAGCGAGACGATAATGAAAAATTCAAATTCAGTTTTATCTTTTAATAACAATAAACGAAGTAACTTTATAACATTCAACAGTACAATAACGTAGGGTATGGTAGACAAATTCACACAAAAAAAAATATATCTAACTGGGTATACGCATCTTACGTAAGTGCTTAAACCCCCAACAAATATCATAGATGTTATAATTAGTTGACAGAATATTTTCATAAAATGTTTAGCAAAATTAACAGTGGTGAAATTTTTTTTTTAAAACAAAATATACAATATATTTAAAAAAAAATCAATATATATATGGTACAAGAAGGATACAACTTGCAGGCAGCAGGGCTTCAGCTTCGGCTCAAATTTCAGGAATGGCAACTTCCAGCCTATCAATTAACCCAGAAAATGGATGGCTCCTCCACAAAAAAGAAATTCCAGTCCAGCAAGGAGAAGTAACATAAGTACGTGTAGACCAGTGGAAAAAAAAAGTTGTTTGTTTCAGGGGAGACAAAATAACGTAGAAAAACTACGAAATCCTAGACGAAACCGTAGGTGGAAAAAAAGAACCCTCGTTTCGGAGGGTTTTCTTAGAGAAATGTTGTTGACCTTGGATGTCCTTGGCCTCGTGTAAATTTGGCAAAAATGGCTTTTACGTATAGATCCTTCCAATGAAGACAATCGATTTCCAATACCATAAAAATATGCACTCGCCCAAACATAAATGGATAACCGAAAAATATAACGTTGCGAATATATCCCAAAATGGTGAAATTACTTGTTTCAAAAAATCGCAACGAGCACGTAAAAATACCACTTAATAAATTGCCAAGCGTTCGAGCAAACTACACGTGAAAAGTGACAGACTACCGGAAGACAAAACCTAAGCCAAAAACTATTGTGAAGAAATAAATCTGTGTTACCGATCGTCAGTAGGTTATAGGAATCTACCTATAAACTAATTAAAAGTTATTGGTTGCCTAGCTTAAGAATTACAGAAATAGAGAGCTTAAGTATATGCAACACGCTACACAACAAAATGTATAACGCCATGCCTATACTTAACTGCTACAGATTCCTTACAATTGCGAATTCATATAGACAACTAAATAATAAATATTACGCGTGACGACGGATAACACGAATTCGTTAGACATTAAATGTAAGAGATAAAGCAATGAATTAGAGATTTTTTTTTAATAACGTATAAATGTTAAATTGAACTGTAACACAAGTCAGTGATTGGGATAGCTGCCGCCGCAAACCGTTAATGTGGTAACAGTAATGATGAAAGTTAATTAATTATATAAATGTAATAGGCCAATAAAATTAAGTGAAATATACCGTAAATTTGGAACAATAAATTTGCATCAAACTGTTTGTTGCGGTAAAATGCAGGGGACGGGGTATTAAATATGTCAAGAAAAATCGGAAACAATCCGAGTTGCGGAACACACTAAAGAAATCGTTAGCCATCTTGAAATTCGCGATATATTTCGTTTAAAGTAAAATAACTTTATTATCTTAACCGCTAGCAAAAATTATGAAAACAAGAAAATCGAAAAAATTTCAAAATCTATGAAATGATGTTTAGAGCTTTGTGATGAAAAAGTTAGAGCTTAAAGATGATGAAGTATAAGTTATAATTTTGTAGTATTATATATATATATATATATATATATATATATATATATATATATATATATATAAATGAAGTGTTATTGTACTACTACTACTACTACTACTCGATGGTCGACTCCTCCAGGAGCATGTCCCTCTATATACTATATATTCCCTCTAAAATTGGTTTGTTACAAAGTTGTTACGTATTAAATGCTAATTTTATTGGAGTATAAGGTTATCCCGTATGAATAATGGTTCATAACGAAGAAGAATTGATATTTTCTTGTTTTATAAATTCTGTAAATAATTCCTTACTTCAAAAAATTACGTAAGATATATTTATGTTGTAGTATATTGTTGCAAAATAACTTTATTTGAAACATTGTTGCATGTAAATAAAAGCATTATATCTCTCCCTGAGAAGCGTAGATTGGTTTATTTTCAATAGGAAGAAGCCAGTTCACCATTTTGAATTTCATTTTTGGACGGGTTCCCGTGTTCCGTTATTGTTTAATTTTGGATATGATATTCAGGAATAATTACTACCTAGAGTCTCTTTAAATTCTTCTGATGACATTTTGTTCAGCTCTAAATGCAACTAGCCTGGGCTAGAAAGAATTAAATGGAATAAAAACGCACAAGAAAAAAATAGTTAGAAGCATTGCGTGATCGTATACCGGGTGTCTACAATATTACTAGCCAGCCTATAAATTTCTTGTAAAAAAAATATCGATTTCAAATTTTAGGAAGTTGTATGGTTAAATACGGTGCACGGTTTGATTGCTCCAAGATCCGATTTTCATTTCCGGTTTAAGGTTCAATAGGGTGTTCCATTAAAAATATAGAAGTAATTTGTGCCTAAAAATCACTTTTTGTAGTACTTCCGGTTCAGCCGGTACTTAAATAACCTTAAGAGATTTGTTTCTACATTCATTTATTTTATATAAAAATGATATAATTTACGATCGATATAACAATTTCAACCACCATTGTCTCAAAAACTGCCAAAGATAGATATAGGGTATTCCTAAGATTTGTAGTCGATATCTATTTTTACAAGAAATTTATAGCCTGGTTAGTAATATCGTAGGCATCCGGTATATTTAAAATCTTCGACGCAAATAATATATATGAATGAGCGAACTGAAATAACAGGATTTTAGAAAACACATTGTTATGTACGGCTTATATAAACCAAACGAAATCCAAAATATCTTATTAGTAAGAGGAGGAAACATCTCGATGAGGTTAAGAACCCCTTAAATTATTTAAGCCTTTATACAGATACGTATGATAATATAGTTTGCTGAACCGGTTGGAAGTAATGCGTGAATGAATTTATTGCTGTAGGCCGGTCTAATTTAATTTGCCACATATTATGTGTATTTGACACATATATATGCTGGGAATGTTGTTTTGAAAATCGGGTGGTTTTTTTACATCTAAATCAAAAAGATAATGACGTATAATTTTGTAAACTACTGTACACTCGAAATTGATATTGATTATGGACCATATTTGCTGCATTACTTGAACGAATTGGTCCATCTTGATGCGGTTTTTGTGATCATTAGCAGAATTCACTAACCAGTAACTGTCTTAATAAGTTTTTTTAATGATGGTTGCTTCTTTTATTTACGGGGTGATTAACCAGACTCTTATAATGTTTTTAAATATCATTCTGTTCAAATTTCTTAAAGAATTTTTAGATTTGACATATTCCTTATGATTTACAAACTATTTTAATTATCTCTAAATACAATTTTTTAAATAAAATTTGCAATTGAGAACTTAAATTGCAAAGTTGAAATGTTTAAAAATATGATGATATTCTAAGGCGATATTTCAGTGTAAAAAACAGTGTTACTCTTTTTCAATTAGAATAGAATAACTTTATTAATCAAATAAATCAAAAATATTGATGTAGGATAAGTTAACAAAATTACAAATAATAAAAGGAGCAAAGACATAAAATATATATACATCTATAAATATAAAGTATGTTCATATTACACGAAGAGCAAACAAAATATATATAAATAAATACAATTATTTACAGAAAAATGTCAAAAATTCTTCAACTGAATAAAAAAAAAAAGCATTACTTGCGAGATATCGTCTAACAGCAGATTTAAATGTTTGGATACCAACTATAGATTTTATGTTATTATTTAACTTATTATACAAGACTGCACCTACGTAGTACGGATTGAACTTATATAATTCTAGATGGTGCATGTTGAATTGAAGATTAGAACCTTGACTGGTATATTCATGGTAAATATTTTGATGAACAAACTTGGATATATTGGTTTTTACGAAAATCAACACATCCAAAATGTACAAACATGGAAATGTCAAAATTTTATTCTGAATAAAAGTATTTTTACATGATTCTCCGCAAGTCAGACCAAACGTAAATCGAATTACTCTCTTTTGTAAAAATAAAATAATAATTATAATAAATTACTTCAGTTTGAAAATGATTTTTTCATGCAAGTTTGGTATATCTACCTATATGTTTTTTAGGATGCGAAGTTCAAAAACACCATTGAAATTGTGTTAGGAGATTAGTATACAAAAAAAATCATTTCTCCTCAAGCATAAGCAATGTAATTTGTGTAGTATTGATGACAAGTATAATATGGTGTGGTTTTTGTTGGTATAAAAGGAAAATATTCATGAATCGAGAGTAACAAAATGTTATAATATATGATTTGCAGGAAACAACTACTCAGCGGGCAAATACCCCGACCTGCATTGAATTACACCTTACAAATCATGAAAGAATGGTAGCCAATTCTTTCATGATTTGTAAGGCGTAATTCAATGCAGGTCGGAGTATTTGCCCGCTGAGTAGTTGTTTCCTGCAAATTATATATTATAACAGTAGGTTAAACCCACCTAGGACTGAAAGGTCGCCGCTCTCGGGTTCTTGCAGAATCGCAAGTCGCTATACGCCCCTGGAGACATCTATGGTGTATAGTAGCAATTGACCATATGAGAGGATTCACTCACCTCTCACCACTAACAAAGTATTGTTTAGAGAGAGATCAGAACTTCTTTTAAGATTTGGAATCGGGTGTAGTCTCTTCAAAATCACCATCGATTAAAAAAATTACGTCTGCAATTGGTTCATAAACAGTCTTCATCCTCTTCCATTTCTACTTCAGCAAACCGTGTGAAATCATTGAAACCAAAAGTATTTGTACATGAACGAAACACGGTGCATGGTAGGCTAGCACTCCTGCAACTATATCGATTGCTCTTGCATGGCAATACACTTTTATAAGAGCACTTAACCAATTTCAGAATTTTCGGCGGTGCAACTTCAATATTCTCTGGCAAAGTTGTGGGTAGCAGGCATCTCGAATTTTCATCCTTGTGGAAGCCGTGAAGCAGTGGATCCAAATCTGATGGGTCAGATTACATTGAGTTTTTCCAAATGCAATCTGAATATTTGTTGCTATATTAGATAGAGTTGCTGACACTATACTTCCAATAAGCAGAGCTGGTAGAGTTTTATCCAGTTTTGGTGATAGTGCTCCACACAAGTGCATCAGGGTCATACTGGTTTGTTCAACAACGTTGTCATCATGACTAACGTGGAAGTTGTATTTCTCTTTATGTTTGCTTTTGAATCCTGCAATTTCACGTTTTATTTGTTTTGCTACATTAAAAATAGCAGCATTTAGTTCATCATCACCGTCATCAGAACATTGATGCTTCTTTGTTTGGAATAGTGATGATGTAAGCATAACCTGGTGCAAATAGCACAAATAGATCGCAGAATTGCTCTTGCAGAGCCTCTATCAAATTTGATTTGCTAAGTTTACATTCCCTACTATCAGTATACAGTTTGTGTACTTCTACAGACTTCCACATACGTTCTTTATCTGCTGAAAATGCCCTCACAGTTTTATTGAATGGTATATCTACAGCTTCTTTCTCTTGAACCTTCCGTTTTGCATCTTCAACATCCTTCCTACTCAACAATTTATTTCGACAATCTACATGATACTTTGCGTCAGCAGCGTTTAAGTCACTAACCACACCAGATAACAGATAAGTCGAATTTCTGAGGCCCAGCTATCGTCTCTAGTATCACATGTTTCAATAATTGGTTATTTCACCGATTTCTTCTTTGTTTCCATGTGACGAAACTGATATGCTGCTCTCCATCTTTCAGGGTGTTTCGAATATTGTGCAGCCTTATCTTTAACTTCAATTGTCTCGAAAAATAATGACTTCATCGTTATGAAATAAGAGTATATTATTTTCGTAAAAAAAGTTTTAAAATTAAGAAAAAGGAATACTAAATAGTAACAAAATAATTAGCAAAAATAATTTTTAAAAATTGAAATAAAACATCCCCCCCTCGTATCTCAGTAAGGAGAAACATTTTATCTAAGTGTTTTGGGTTACATCTTCTTATTTTGGGTGAAAGATTCTTCAGTTGGTTTATGTACAGTTATACGTCATAGGAAAATATTACTTATTATAGAAAAGCACATCATTAAATATACATTTTGACCTGTTCATTGAACGTCACTAATATCAGTCATTAAAATAAACTGCTGATATTAAGTGGCTTCAGTACCTAACATCAACGTATGTGATCCCGTTCCAAAAGTAGCCTGGAAAATATATTGTATACATGCAACTGTGTAAAACATTTAAATAACACCGACAAAGCAAGTTTATAATCATGCGTAATTGCATGCATATTGCTGTCAATAATTGTTGTGTTATTACTTGTTCGATTAAATTGGTACTCTGTTCCGTTCGAGCTACCTAAATACGCTTGATTTCGTTTTGCTATTTAAAAAGATATGAACGACTGGCAAAAAATACACGAGAATTTTGTTTCATAATGTAAATAGTTTCTAAGAAAATAGAGGTAAAGTATATAAAATATACGTATTGTACAATGATATAATGATTGTGATAATAATAAGCGTCTTTGTTATTTTTTTTTAATTTATATTTTAGTGGAGTAAAAATAGTAAATTTTTTTTCGCGGAAAGGGGGTAAATTGGTCATTTTTAAGGGTGGTTTTTCAGTTTTAATTTATTTTGAATCCTATAACATGCTAGTTAAGAAACTAAAAGGGCACCCTTTTATTATAGATGTCCAAGAAACGTTCAGTTCGAATTTCCAGAGAATCGGTTCACCGCCTCCCACGAATGTATGTTGTGTGGGTACAACTAATTAAATGTTCTTCAGAAGGAGTTATTTATTAAACAAAACTTAACAAAAAGTTGTTATGAATCTTAAGTTTAAATATACGAAGTGAATTGTTTGAGAACAGAAATAAGTCTGACCTGTTTTGCCTGCATTTCGGCGGTCTCTCGTATACCTCTCGAGGGATGGGTAAATGAGTGTAATTTCCTAGGCCAAGTCAAGTGGCACAGTTGAGCAGAAACCACGTAATCGACAAATTATCGCAGGAACTTCACGAGTTAAAACTTTGCGTTGCCGAACTCACACGGCAACGCGGCCGTATACAAAACCGCCGTGTAAACAGGTCGAGAACGAGAAGCCACAGCCGCAACAACAATCCAAACAGTGAGCAAGGAAATCAGTGCTGGTATCATAGACGCTTTGGTGAAAGAGCAAAAAAATGTACCGCACCATGTCAGTACACGGGAAACGCCGACAACTCTCATTAGGTAATCTACCTTAAGGTAGATTCGGTGATTTGTTTTTGAAGAGGATATTGAGGATATTACATGTGGTAGAAAACCCAAATAACAGGAAAGAATATACGCGTTGCTTATTTTCAACTGAAAAATGACTGACTATCCGGAGAAAGAGCCGCTTAGTCCGTGGTTCTGACATTTAATCGATATTAGTTATTTCCATTACGTAACTTAATATACACAAATGTACACCAAAGTACTTAAAAATACTGTTTTATTAGATGAATGGAAATAACAGCAAATAAAGATAACGAATCACTTGACAGTAATTTTTAACAAATGCCAAAAACTAAACAACATCAAACACATAAAATGGTTGGGTGTATTATGAGATTTAAAAAAGTCAACCAATAGAACAAGTCTATTTAAACGTGGCGCACTTTTTTGGGGAGTAGCATAACTATTTCTATTCAATAAATAGAGTATAGCATGTCACCTTCTCCAAGTTAGACCGTCTATACAAATTTTTCGTTTTCTACTTTTAATCTAATATTCAAGCAGTAATATGTCCTCGCCTCACACATCTTCCAGCGGCTTGTATTTCAGTGTGTGCGTGGAAGTTATACAAATTTAGGCGAGGGTTGTATAGGGGATATACCATCCTTCGGAGGGGATGTAAGCCGTCGGTCTCTTGTCTGCTAAATGTTAGGCAAGTAAAAGTTCCCTACTCTTCTTAAAGGAAGAGGTTCGGCAAAATTCCTGGTTGGGTGTAGCTCGTCTACAGGCGTCGGTGTTAAGCCTCAGTAGCGGAAATAGGCCGACGTTAAATAAGTGTATAAAAAAGCAGTAATATTACAATTTCAGTGACCTCTATATAGTAAAGAACAGCAAGTAGTAATAATAATTTGGCGAAAACAATAAAATTAGAATAACATAATAAAAGATCTTTTGCCAAATGCTTAACTTATAAATTGATTATATTATTCTTAAAATGAATACAAATAAATACAAGTAAATGTTTAAAACATATTTTGTGAATGGTAACTAGATATTAATGCTAAAAGCCGGCATCCAATGAAGCAGTAAAGGATTGTTTGTTCCATAATCCACCAATGTCAACAAGTAACTAACAAGCTCTATCCGTAGAAGATATCATCAATGCAAATTACACGGCTGGTTTTTTGGCATGTCACGCTCAATTAGACTTGAAATGGATATGAAGTTGTGACTTAATGCTTAATGTTAAATTATGTTATAAACACATTCCCATGTTTCCATGGTGTTCTTTAACTTTAACCCACATACTTTAGTGAAATGTTACAAAAGTTATATAATCTTTTATTAAATGTTGTCTCTTTATTTCACATATTTTAATAATTCATACATTTTAATGTACCACTTGCTACAACACGTGGATAAAATATATTAATTTTCTTAGCCTAATGGACTAAATTGAACAAGTATTCATTCAAGAAAGTGCACAATTACGTAAATTAGGAAACAAGTACGATATTTTTAAATAAAAGTTTGTAATCTGACGCTGGTGCTGGCAAAACGAAAAATTTATGTAAAGTCGAGTTCATCTGTTATTGGCACTCAAAAAACGTAACAAAAACTTTACAACCCCCTTAAGATCCCGGTACTCTCTGTGCTAGTTTTTCGCAAATTCACTCGTCTACCTTTTTAGGTTTTTAATGTGCGTCGGCTTGTTTGATGAGATCAAGGGGGCAGGGCAAATTCGAGTACCAAAAATCGTGTACCAAACAATGGCAGAATGATTCAAAAATCCAATCCAAAATAGTCAAAAGCAGAAATCGAGCCGTACTAAAATCATCCATAATATATTTCTGGACGATACTCACTAATTCAATTCGAATTAATCGAAATTTCAACTAAAATAATCCAAACTATTAATTAAAAATATGTGAAATTTAGTTTTTGGTCCGGTACCAAACCGAGTAGCAACCACATGCCTCTTAAACTAAATTGATCACTTAGCGAAGTTTTCAGCTTAATTTCTTGATAAAAGCAAACATTATTAATTTGCGGAAACCAGCGAAAGATGTGGCATGTCACAACTCCATTTTACCAAAATAATAATAAAAAGAAAATCGTCGGTATACCAGCGGCAGAAATTCGAGCCGATCATTCAACTGCATTAGCCAATCTGCAGACACTTGTTCTGGCAGATCCAGATTATGTGTGAGTGTCACAGTCTAATTTTATAGTGTAGTGACTTAGGACATCCCGTGTGAAATTCAATGATAGGAATATGCGACTACTTGCAAGTTGTTGTAGCGTGTAACCGGTTGGCCATTCAAAATTTGTTGCGGGGACGTGTTGGGGTGGGGTTTCAGCAATAAAAATTACAGGTAGGTCATGTGATACATCAAAATAAAGGAAATTCAATGACTGACTTATTTACTGGTTGAATAAAGATATTTATTAATCAGAATTACTATTGTCGAAAAAATACAAATTTATTGGATAAGTTAGACCTCATCTTTATCACTTAAATCACTCTACCTGTTACTGATTATTATTTTATCATTATTCTCACAGTCTTCACCACCGCAAACACACATCTCCATACAGACCACTTCATTTACTTCGCATTTGCACGGAGGTAGGCATCTTTTGTGATAGGAACACTTGGTGACCTCGTATATTGAGGAAGGTGCAGATTCTTTATTGCACATAATGGGAGCATATCTATAAATTGATAAGTTTTTATATAGACATAAATGTTGTGAAATAAATTATGATTATAATTACTGCTCAGTGTCTTTACTCCAACTCCAACCATATTCTGTCGGGGTGGGTAAATTCTGTTTAGCTAAATTGGAACGATCCCATACCATCGTTTGGTAATGTGCCCTCTGTAAAGCAGGTATGAGTGCTGCTCTTGTGGGGGCAGTATGTTTTTTTGAGTATAAATTCTCACTTGTTTAGCTGACAATGTTGTACATTAAGCTTTGTGAAAGTTTAACACTTCGCTGATGATCTTCTCCTTGACTTCCAAAATAGTCAGTACCTGCTGATAAATCGGTTGTACCTCCTATGCACCACAACAAATTTTTCTTATAGTTTTTGCCACATCACACAAAATTTTCATGTCTTTCTCGACGTTACATGCACTATCCACAACCTGTTTCAATACTGTAACTTGAGTGATTTTTAAAGCAACTCGTTGCGCTTCATTTTTTTGCTTTGCATCAAAAAATTGAACGTCTAGATGCCATAGTTCTTTTTGGATTAAATTTTTAAGACATCTCCGTGATATTGTCTCTGTTTCAGGTACAGCATTATTTTCAGCAATTTCACGATAGGCAGTTTCCAAATATGAAAACATTTGTGACGGTTCCTTTTGTTAAAAACTCCTCTCAGTTCATTAAAAACTCAGTATCAGTAGCAATAATATTTGCATTTTCACTGAAACTAGTTGAATCCTTTTTTACTCTCAATACATTTGTCACATTACTGACCCAACATCTGGGATGATAACGTACATCGTGAGCATAAAAATCAGAAGGATCTACGCAATCACTGAGTTTCACTTTATGTAGTTCATTTTGAGAAATTTGAAGGCTGTCAAATAAATGAAGACCTAAAGAACATCTACACATTAAAATAAGGACGTTTCTGATTAAATCATTTGTTAACCTGCCCACCTGCCACTCTATGTATTGGATGCATTCTTCTCTCGGATTTGTCACAAAACTTATACTTGGTCTTGTCAAATTTTGTTGGTTTCGATCTTGTTACTTTTGAAGGTCCAGCCTCAACTTCATCTTCAGGTACACTTTCAGGCCTATTATCACTGGCGATTTTTCTTTATTGTAATCCCGCATTTGTTTTCTTGTGAGTGCAGTTGGCATAGCACGATTTGTAGCAATTTGTATTCAGACTCTCCTCTGTCATCCCAGAAAGTCTTTTACTTACATCTGCAAATTACTCATCTTTCAAGGCGCATCTCTCATCAATACAATTCAACAATTTTAGATATGTCGCTGGTTGTGTTAGCTTAATGCCCTTCTTTGACTTTTGACATATTAAACACAACCGAAAATCGGAATCGGAGGGTCATAGCTGTCTTGGGGGGCGCAAATTGTAATGAGAGTATTCAATTGGAGTGGAGTGCTCCTCCCTGGGCTAATCCCTCCTCTACCTAATTATCTGTGAAGAAAACCTTATTTAATATTGGTGAAGATTTCTGGACAACTTATTTAATTATCTGTGAAGATTTCTACAAACAACAAGAACCTCGATCAACAAGAGATAGATACCTTCACGTCTAAAGGGCCTGGAAAATCTCCAATTTTGTAAAAATGTACCTAGGAAATTCAAAATTAAATCGGTGTTTCT
Source organism: Leptura quadrifasciata (assembly GCA_963675555.1). Lineage (NCBI taxonomy): Eukaryota > Metazoa > Arthropoda > Insecta > Coleoptera > Cerambycidae > Leptura > Leptura quadrifasciata. Next base: position 144,730,685 of record OY776674.1, on the reverse strand, counting down.
TATTAGGTTAAACTGAATGTTCTTTTATTGTTGCTCTCACAAAGATCCCGGATGAGCCCCCAAAAATTGTTAATTTGTGGAAACCAGCGAAAGATGGCACGTCACAATTTGCACAAAGAATTGTCTTTTTTCTCAAAATTTAATTCTCTTTCAGTTAAAATGGTTCTATTTTTTTTATCTTTTTTGATGCTATCCCTTCAAATGGGTGGCGTAGTTTCTGAATTCTATAAGCATTTCTTATATAAATGTTAAAATACGTTTTTGTATTTTAATTTTGAGTAGCACAATATTGATTTCTTCTGAAATATGCCTTACAAATAAAAGATACGCTCAAAGTTACAAAATAAACGTATTACAAATTCTCCGTATAGTTGACATTTCTAAAACGTATTCTTTTTCTTAGTAAAGTAAAATAACATTGTGGTAAAAGAACTTCTTTTATTTGCCGATGCCAAGGCACATGTTTTATAATAAAACTGAAAATTACTCGCTGGAATGTTGAAACTAACCACCTCCGTGTTCGACAAAGCGTGCATTGGCATTGGGTTATAATTATTGTGTACTTACATGGCACGGACAATTTTTAGGTTGCATTGTTCAAATAAAAAAATATGTTCAGGCGAGTTTATAGCGCAACTAAAACTGTTTATATGACAATTATATTGTGACTGTTCGTTTATTAGCGTTTTGATATTTCTTCAGTTTACTGTAAACGCAATTTGTATTCATTGTACATGGTGTTAGAGTTATGCCGGTGTTTGCCAGCAAATAGAAAATGTGCCATACAATGCAAACCTTTAAAAACTTTCTTGGTCCTTTGCATTTGCAAAAAAAGTTTTCAAAAGTGTTATTTCGCGGAGTGATTATTTCTACTATAGTGATTGAATGCATTGTAATAATGAAACCCTAAATAGGTATTTATTAATTTTCATGCCCAAAATGTAACCACCTTTTTTAATACAAGTTTGGGCTCTCTCTTCCATCTTTCCAGTAGAGTTGAAATAATGTGGCATGTGACATGCTTAACTTTATTTCCGGTTTCATTATTTCAGCTTCAACTTGCACTTTTTGTAATGAGATGGTTTGTACTCTCTATTTCTTCATTTTATACTAGATTCTTCATACTTCCCCAAATATTATAATTTAATCGAATAAAATCTAAAGATCCGACAGGCCACAATATTTCTTCCTTTATAACTCTTAGAAAATATGTCATTTAATTATTTTCACAGTTATCCTGTAATGAGCAGGATATATAATAATTAGAAAGGGAATCTGGGGCCGTCACGATATAAAAACTGGAATCGGCCAGTGAATTAAACAGCTGCTGATACCGTTCGCATATTTGAAGTGGATAAATTTTTTCAATGTTGACACAATTATTTCCTGTACGGAAAAGTCCATTTCATGCCATTCGTATGTTCCACTACACATACAATGTAAAATATTAAACGTAACATATCCTGGATTATTTCTCTATCTGTTACTAATTTTTTATTGTTCTCTCGGCAAGAGATCCTGATAGCTAAAAGCTATATTGTAGTACATTTTATATTTAATCTAATATTCATTACGTCGATTATTACAGTTTGGGGATTATCAAATATATAATTTAAAGTTTCCTTGTCAAAAACTGTTTTGTTAAAAATAGGATATACTATGAAATTCCTCATTGAAGATGCAATGAAAAGAACCCGTTAAAATGTACTTTCTCATCTAAATTTGAAATTATGATGACAATGGACGTTGTGAAGCCCAAAAACAGTAAAAATGGATAGCGTTGTTTGCTGTTTTTGGGCTTCACAACGTCCCTTCCGCCTGTGTGCCGATCTCTTCGCCTTTGAGTGATATGCTTAGACGTAAACTCTAGGGTGTCCAAGGTAGAACCCCATTTTTATTAGGAAAATCGATGCTTCAGAGACAGCTCCATGGAAGTCCAAATCAAAAAATATTTCAATTGAAAATTATTCAGTATGAGAAATTGTATCAGGGAAGGCTCCTAGGGAGCCAACAGATAATTCATTTAAAAAAAAATTCAAATGAAAAATTATATCGAAAAATCCTATTCATGAATGAAGTCTGATTTTCAACGAAAAAAATTATTGTAAGGGTTACTGGAATTTAGTTTTTTTAATGCCAGATGAAAAGCTTTAACTTTGAGTAAATGGTTTGCGGTAACTTGAGTGAGCATAAACTTTTTTCCACTATTTAAAAAAGTCAATAAACCTTTCAATTTTAATTCTGTAGCAACTGATTTTAGTGTTGGCAGTCCCCTATTAACTTCTGTCAGTTTCTCTGGACTTTTTTCGAGGTACTCGCTGTATCTGTATCCTCTTAAATTCAGCAAATATTTACTGTTTAGTTTCGTGTTGCTGGTTCTGTAATAGAAAAATTAAAAGTTGTTAGAATATCGCTGAAATGAGGAACACACTACTATGTTTTTTACCACTATATTTACAAAGTGTTGTGACTGCAGTTTTGACCTTACGTCATTATCAAACAATGATTCAAAATAGAATGAAAATGAAAATAGGTTACTGAACGGGAAATCCTAATCCTTAACATAAATAGAGGTATAATTACATTTTTACCATTACCTAGAAGGGTTACATCACAGAGGTAACAGAGGTGAATATGAGATACCAAATTGATCATTTAACAGATTAAAATTGTTATTATTGTTGTGTTTATAAATTTCCAGTAAATTAAGCTTAACTCCTTTATCTGCAAGATGTAGGACTTCTATACTGTTGAGTTCTGGGAAATTGTGGCCGCTGTCTAGCAAATGTGTTGCGAATGTGAAATTTAATGTGAAATCTGTTTTTTGTAGCCTAAAGGATCTCTCATGTTCCAGGTATCTTGTTTTAAAATTACGCCCACTTAGTCCTGATAATCAATTACCACATAGTTAAAGGCTTCATCCATCAATTTTTTGTTAGAATATCTTTGAAATCCGTATAGAAAGATCTTTCGGAATCCGTAGATCAATCAATACGTCCAAAATTAGTTAATACAATTGAATATTTAATGGTTAGATAATTATGTGTATATAAAACGGAAAACATTTATTAGCTTATTATCCTTAATAGGTAATTTCGAAGCAAAACTAACTTTCTAAAACAAAAAATAATCCGTTTTGGACTTAATGGCATAAAATGGCGGTCAATTCAAATTTTAAATAACAAATTCAATTGCGCACACTGGATTTAATATCTTTGCACTAAATTTTCAGGATGTTTTTGTTAGAGCAAAAGGCAGATTTTCTGAACGTGTTAAGCTGATCGGTTCACCCAGTGGTTCTGGGCAGTAAAATGAAGAAAAAACGACTTTTTGTTAGTTTTGTCACATTTGTAGGCTATGGTTGCGCTCCTAAGATCTACACTAAGCCTACATTTATAGAAAAGTTAATTACAAAAATTTTGTTTCTTTTATATTGTCTGGATCGAATCTATATATCTCGAGTTATTCACATTTTTAGGTTGAACAAGGCGGTTAAAGAAATTAAATTGTTAATAACAAATATTGAAGCACAGAGTCTTTGAAGTACAAACATTTTTTGGGTACTCCTGAGCACCTCCGCAATTGAATCCAACTATAAAATTGCTTATGCAAAAAGTTCCTTTATATTGACTTTTTGTGCTATTTTTACTGCGCTACTACCACTGAACTCTATTACAGTAAATGGAATGCCAATGCCACAAAAATTTCTACGTACAATTGAATATCGCGCAAGTATGGCGGCCACATAGTAGCGCGCAATCGTACTATGAAATACGTCAGGGCCGGCCTTATTTTTATTGCGTGTTTCATATTTTTAACTTTTTTTAGAAATCGCATAAATAAATATAACAATTTATTTGCCTTGATAGTTATAAAAAAAATCAAAGTTATCGTTATTCCCAAAAGAATCATTTTATTTTCAATTTCTTGTAGCAAATGTCGAATATGTATGATCATAAGTTCAATATATAGTTCACAAAAAACAGTCATATATTTTCTATCTCTGGGGTCGAAATATGATTTTAAAATTAATAAAAGCTAAAATTGAGGCCTGAAAAAACCTATACTTTTTTTCTACGATCAATCAGTAAATATATGAGTAGGTACTAGTGAATTTTTATTGAAAACTAAAATCATGCATTTTATATTCACAAATATGTTTGAATTGACAAATGAAATGAAGAAAAGGTAATAATTAACTATTTTCAAATACTTGGTGTGGTATTATTATTATTTGAATTTCAAGATAACTTAGCTTTTTTGTTTAATATCAAATGCCTTGATACATAAGTGATAGATTGTTTTACTCGTTTGTTTATAAAAATATGACATACTCATGAGACAATGAACTGTAAAAGAATATGTAAAGGTGTTTACGTAAAACTTCCTTCTCTATTTGCAAGAGAAAATTAAAGTATAATGTCCATTTATATTTTGACTAAAAGTATGTGGTTTCATTCCCGGTAGTAGTGTACATATACCAAATGTTTACTTGCTACATATTAAATAATTTTTCTGACAAAGTAACTGAATAACTAAAATTCGTAATATACTTCGTCTGAAACGTGGAAAATCTGATAAAATCTTGTACTGTACTTTTGGCAAATATAATGTAAACATGAACCAAGGGAAGCAACAATTTTCTTACTTTTTATTAAGTATTTTGCACGGAACTCTATTGCTTTATTTTCCTGGATTTTTTTTAACATCGGGCTATTACCGCCACCAAGGGCAGAACCAATACCAGGAGACAAGCTACCCTCAAACTGGAAATTTTGCCAAACCTCTATCAAAGAGTAGGGATTTTTTTTACTTGCCTAGTATTTAATGGACAGGGGATTAACTGTTTTACATACCGTCCCAAAGATGGTATATCCACTACACAATCCCCGTCTAGAATTAAATAGCATTTAATACACTGAAATACAAGCCGCTAGAAGGTGAGTCAAGATTGCTGCGTTTCTCTGAAAGTCACCCATTCAAGCACTAACTGCGGCTCCTCTTGCTTTATATTTAGTATCGCAGTACAATGCCATAAAGACAGAGCTGCGCTCGTCCTTAACTGTTCTGTTATAATAGATTTCAGTGGTATCTTGCCATGGTGTGCAAAAAATATTTAAAAATTTTAATAAATGAAACTTCTGCTTAAAAATAGCAGAACTTGTTTTTTGAATATTACAAAATGTCTCGCTAGTAAAATATATAAATTAAAACAAAATTTTTAAATAAATTATTACATAATTAAAAATATAAATTAGTTATAAAATTTCAGGAAATTCTCTTTTTATTCACAAAACGCTTTGTTATATGTCAAACATTGTCATTCTATTTGTATTTCCATAAACATTTGGCACATATTTGCATTATTTTTAACCGACTGCGCTAAGCAAAGGAGGGTAATGTGTTCCTTATTTATTTTGCATAATACACAAATAATTGAGATGCCTTGCTGCCGCACTCTATTAACTTACTAGTAATATACTTGAGTGTTCCTATTGTCAACTTTACCACGTTGGCTGACTGGACTCATATTTCACAGTTTGAACTTGCTTGTTTCATAAAATTGTAATATTAATTTACAAAAAGTATGATAACGTTATGTGTTTTCAAAAAGATCTTGGAATCAGTATTATTATCCCGAATATGTTGAATACGTATTTATATTAATACTATTTAGGTACTCAACAATTCACAAATAATAAACTTAAAAATCGCAGCAATGAAAAAATGTGAGGTTACAATATTTTGCATCCTGATATCTCGGGAAGTATATACAGCCTATTTTTAATAAAAATTCGTGTTTAAGTAGGCAAAAGTACTCATTTTAAAAGAAAAAAAATCCAAAATCGGACTGTCTTGCCAATATTTAGATGGTAGCTTATTTTAATACAACAGACAAAAGTTGAGTAGGTATACTTACTTAAAATATAACAAACTCGGGATTTCGTCCCGGTTCTTACAAAACAGTACCGTACAAGTGCGCACCTATTGTCTTAATTAAGATACACACTGTTTATAAGTCACAAAATTATATACAAAATAACCAATATATCACAACTTTTCGCAAACGAAAGGATAAAATCACGAAGACCGACTCTGTAATTCGCATTCAATTTAAGACCTACGCTTTAGAAACAAATAAAACACAAACTTGCGTCAGCGCATAACTTCCGTACACAACTGTTTGAGTCAAGCTCCGACATATTTTTAACCTTAGATTTCCTACTGCGTCGGCGCTTGTCTGTGCATTTTAAATCGCATGATTATCACATTTTGTTTACGCGCATATGCCTATAATGGCGTTCCATTTACTGTAATAGAGTTCAGTGGCTACTACTATAAGTAACTATTATTGTCATGTTGACATCAGCTTCAACTATTTTAACTAAACATCCAAGATTGTTTGATACGTTGCCTCATTATTACTTGACGCCCAGATCGATTATTTCCATACTTTCGTACATGTTAACTCATACACCTCTACCAAATAATGAGATTCATAGTTAGCCTTGGTAGACAGTCAGCTAACTACAACCTATCTCGTACTTGGCAGTCGATATGCTAAATTATCTAAATATGATTTTCGAAGAATCTCAAAGAAATCAATGACGAATGTAATATGGACCTGTACATTAGCTTTCCGTTTAATTGAAATGTGTATAATATCAACTAAATCACTAACACGAAGGAACATATATTTTTGGATTACCTGTTGGATAAACTCAAAATTAGTTCAGATTCAAAATTATATCACAATATACTTGGTTTACAAAAGGGTACATGTTTAAATTGGTGCTATTAATCACGTTATGTATATAACACTTACTAGCAATAATCAGGTTACATTTGAATGCAGCTTCAGTTCAATTATGCATCATATGAAAATTAGGCATTAATATGTGTGATTTAACACCTCACGTCAAACTTGTAAATGAAATTCGTTCTTTGTTAGCTGAACTGTGCTGAACGAGTGTAGTTGTTCCGCCAGAAAAGCGTGAGTAAATTTAACAAAAGAAAGTAAAGCACTTGCGGTATCTTTTGTTGCAAATAATTTCCCACGCAAGCAGCAATCACTTAAATAGGTATCAATATTACTCTACGGGCAGCTTCTTTGCCTTACGATATTATTTGTTAGACACAGATGCCTTGCACTACCCACACACACGTCATACACAAATACAGAAAATCCGATAATTATTTTTTTTTTCATACTTTTAGAACTACCTAAGTATGTTAAACCGTAGACTGGACAAAGGGAAATCAAATCCTTTCGCAAGGCTAACATGTTATGAACTTTTGACGTTTTATTAAAACTAATAAGTAGTTGGTTTGTTTCAAAGTCTGTTTAATTATGAAACAATGTGCTTTTGTGGGCCCGATATGTGGATGATGTGTTTTGCATCAGGAAAGGTATTAGTCCCCAATACAGCGTCCTTTTTTGAAAATTATTACAAAAGTGGTAAAAATGGTCCTAGAGGCTTCATTTTAACGAGTCTACCACACTGTAAAATTTTCAGAGTACGGGATGGGCGCTTTTACGCACACACAGCACCTAAACCTGTCGTTGCAGCGCGGTTACAATTTTTTATTACAAAACTCAAATTTTTTACTACAATTGAAAGATTATGCATCAAATCAAAAGAAAATTTTTTTGTCCGAAAAAAAAAGAGGGTGCGATTGTCGAGTCCGACACCTGCAACATGTCACTCTAGCGGGGTACCGTTTTGTTATTGCACAACACCTAGTTTTCAATTGCAATTGCTCATAATTTCATAAAAAAGATAGTCCATAATTTGTCCGATAAATTTTCAGCCTCGTTTTTTCAGTCCGACGACCTGAATATATCAGTTATGGCAGGTTGCGTTTTGCGATTACAAAAGTTATAATCTTAATTTTTTTCACTTTCAAATAAAATATGTATATTAAAAGAATAGGTGTCCAACAAGAAAAATGACTCAAACTTATAACATTATTAAGAATAAAATATGGTTTAATTATATTTCACAATTTTTTAAATAAAAATAATTAAAATTAACCGATATATAATAAGTATTTATTCATTTATTTACTACATTGCACAGTTTTGCTCTATAAAAGTATGCATTAAATAAAATATAAAAGTTGTGATGAAGAAAATTTGGCCTGATTACTTTTCATAATTTTTTTCACAAAGAAAACAAAAATTTACTTGAACTGAAAATCAGAGCTTTTTAAATATTTATTCATTCTTTAATTAGTATTTATTTATTTATTAAGTTGCATAATTATCTTCTCTAAAGGTATGAATTTAATAATATATAAAAGTTGTTATGATCAAAATTTGGTCTGATCATTTTTCATAATTTTTTTCACAAAAAATACTAATTTTATTTATTAATTAATTTATTAGTACTTATTTATTTACAATACATTGCACAATTATCCTCTGTCAGAGTATAAATTAAATAGAATCATAATACAACATATCAACATTAATTTACATAAATTTGCAGCTAATTATATACGAAAATAAAAATTCGATTAAGGATGCATCGTATTAACCCTTTTTTTTTGTCGGACTGGTAATGTGATCCACTATTTTTGTCGGACAGTGATATATTTAGTTCAAAAACGTACCAATCTATCACGTGTGATTTTTGTCCGAAATTTTGCAATCGCACAACATAACCTGCCATAACTGACATATTCAGATTGTCGGACTGAAAAAACGAGGCTGAAAGTTTGTCGGACAAGTTATGGACTATCTTTTTTAGACAATTATGAGCAATTGCAATTGAAAGTTAGGTGTTGTGCAATAACAAAACGGTACCGCGCTAGAGTGACATGTTGCAGATGTCGGACTCGACAATCGCGCCCTCTTTTTTTTCGAACGAAAAAATTTTCTTTTGATTTGCCGCATAAAGTTTCAATTAAAACAAAAAAATTGGGTTTTGTAATAAAAAATCGTAACTGCGCTAGAACGATAGGTTTAGACGCTGCGTGTGCGGAAGGCGCCCGTCCTGCACTCTGGAAATTGTACAGTGTCGTAGGCTCGTTAAAATGAAGCCGCTAAGACCATCTTTACCACTTTTGTAATAATTTTCAAAAAAGGACGCTGTACTGGGGACTATATAGAAACATAGTTGAGTAAATTTCTAATATTTTGAATTCTCTTCATAACCAAATAAAATTTACATTAGAAATAGAAAATAAGGAGGGTTTAAAATTTTTGGACGAAATTAGATATTTTCCATAGAATTTGTTTGGAAGAACGGCATGTCAGTTGAAGGGCTTGGTACAACAAGGCCAAGTCGGACGTTGAAGAAAGGACCCCACACCAAATACATAGGATTTTGGGTGAATTTTAACCGAGTAGATGAAATTGGGCAGCTCAGGTTTTATTAAATAAATATTCAAATGACGTGAAGGTCGATATGACCATCTTAACCCCTATTTTAGGATGCGAACATTGCAATTAGCAAAGGTGGCCCCCGCCCCCCCGTGTAAATAAGTTTCCTAAGAAAATATCGCAAAAACTTAGCAAAACAAAAAAACATCAGTTGAAAGTTAAATGTGAAAAAAAGTTAAAATTGGGTAAAGAAATAAAGCATTACTTTGAACTGTCGAACTTTGTAAATTAAATATGTCTTTAATATGTTGTTACTGAAAGAATTGTTTCCTGTGCGGAATGACTGCACAAGATGAAAAATTTGATTTATTATTCACGGTGTAGCGAACGTGAGGAAATTCTGCACTGATAAGATGAATTTATTCAAGCATGTGCTGGAGAGAGCAAAATCTCGTTTTGAATTTAAATTGATATGTCAAGGAAACACAGTTGCAATTAATAGAAAATACGAAAAACTATCTGCAATATTTGGCAAATGATTTTGGAGCTAATTTGTTGTAATTAAAACATATACAACTTTACCAGTAAAGAAAAAACAGGACTATATTCACAAAAGATCAGTTGAAGGACATAAAAACCGTAATTACAAAATTTTGAAATTACAGTATTATTGACTGACAAAAACAATAATGGTCTTAAAAAAGTAGTTTCTATTATTTTGGTTCAGTAATAGCCAGTAGAAATAATGAGTCGACCTAAAACAAATTTGGGGCAAGATGATTTTAGCGTGATTTTGTTCTCTATGGGGTACTTTTTATGTGCTTAAAAATCCCCAGTCATCCCCCGAGCCAAACTACCCCAAAGGTAATTTTTTTTTTTTTGCGATTTTCTCAAAACCTTAAACTTATGAAATCAGAAATATTTTCAAATGAAACTGGCTAATAAAAATAAACTGCATTGCCCAAGAGACCATACAAGTAACATGGTATGAGACACGGCGAAATCATTGACCAGAGTTGTCGATGCGATAATAATCATAACACGAGTGGAAAAACATAGAAAAATAAAGAAAGTACAGAAAAATATATGCATGTAAACATTAAAGTACTTATTAGGTCTAGTCGATAGCCGAGTGGAGCGATTAATCGCACGGACATCGCACCATCCGGTTCGAATCCTGGCTCCGGCATTGGCACTGTCGGAGGAAATGGTTGTATGTTTTTTAATGTGTAACCCACTTCCGCACAAGCCCTGGCTTCTTGAATTGGGGGTTGTCTAATTTCTGTGGTGTTTATTATTTATTTTATTATTTATCATTACACCAAGTTAAAACCTAACCATCTAAGTTGTCTTCTAAAAATTCTTATATAGAATATGATATAAAAAAAGAAATAAAATATAAATATAAAATATTTTTAATAATATTATTGAAACCACGTCCATTTAAATTTTTTATTCTTGGTGGCAATTTATTATACAGTATAATACCCATATATTGTGGACTCTTTTTATATTTAGACAAACTATGGCCAAGAATTAATAAATCGTAACTTTTTTTGCATATATAAATATATGTCTGGTCGATAGCCAAGTGGGTTAAGGCGCGAGGTGGCAATCGCGATTAATCCCACGGACATGGCACCACCGGGTTCGAATCCTGGCTCTGGCACTGGCACTGTCGGAGGAAATGGTTGAATGTCCGCGTTTCTTCAATGTGTAACCCCCTTTCGCATAAGCTCTGGCTTCTGGAACTGGGAGTTGTCTAATTTCTGTGGTGTTTTTTTATTTATTATTTATTTATTTATGTGGTATGTAAGTACAAAATAGAGGCAGAATTTTTAATTTCTTAAATATTTCTCCACAAGAAAAAATAAAAATTCTTTGTGCATTTGAAGAAGAGCCCCAACAAATAATGCCACAGGAAATTCTGGAAAAGAAATGCGCATAATAATATGATAATATAGTTTCTGTACTAGCAATATGTGGTTCCCAGCTAAGCACATTATTTAAACTTACACCAGGAAATTTTGTTGAGTCAACTTGTTGGATGGTTTGCTTCAATCTTTAATAAATTACTTTCTAAAATTCGGGATATTCTTAGTGTAAAATTTATAAAATAATACCATCCTTGGATATATTTAAGTCCAAATTATTAATCTTAAACCAACCTTAATCATTTAATAAGAATATCATTAAACACACTTTGCCTGTTTATCTTGTGATCTTTCGTTAACTAAGAAACTTTCTTATTTGGAACAATACAAGACAATGTTTGGATTGAACCAGATGTATCGCATCATTATACTTAGGAATCGTTATACTTTGTAAACCACCATACTTATCTCCCTTATTTTTGTTCTGCCGGATAATAAAACACTCAGCTTATGAGACACTATCGAATGATGTGGAAGATGAATATTAAACTGAAAATTATAGGCATGTGGATTTAAAATTGCCAGGGTTTCTTACGAAAGGTGATTCTTCGGGAAAAGAAAACGCCATCCCCTCTGCCTCAAGCGAAATGATTATTACTTTTTTATGAACTGTAATATGAATTTGTTCTTACCAGAATGTTAACGTATATTTTATATTTATTTATACATTTTATACATATTAAGTAGAAATAAATATATTCTGATAAAATGAAAACTGATTAAAAGTTTGATAAGCGATGAGCTTCCGAATGATATATATGAGGTACTTGGTGAAAGATGAAAAGGTCATACAATATTGGCCTTGTCTTGGAGCTGACGTGACCTTATTACCATACCCGTTTGAATGTCTTCTATTATTATCGATCACTCTGTGTGAATACTGTTTCTAATACTGATACAAGTCATATTATGTAACGATAATAAATTTCCTATGGTAGAATATACAATGAAATATTCCTGAAAACAATATCCGAAATAGTTAATTATTTGAAGTTGTGAATTCACGATAACATATTTTCATAAAAGTTGTATTTCAAATTTCAAATATTAAATGGACAAATACGAGTGTGTCTAGATTCTAATATTTTACCAAACAATCAGTCAGGATTTCGGTCAAATCATGGTGGTGTCGCAGCATTGTTAAAAGTAACCGATGACATCCTATTGGCGAGTGATAATAATAAACTATCTGTGTTAATACTCTTAGATTATTCAACGGGCAACACCCTTCAACAGGATAAATCATAGGTTACTTTTATCGATTGTACATTATATAGGATTTACTGACAGTACAACAGCTATGATGGAATATTATTTTACCCATTCCGTGCGATCACGACGGGTCTCGCCAGACTCGGGAGAGGTAATGTATTTTTTAGATGATAACCTTTTTCTTAATGAAACTTCTATCTTTGGTGTTCTAACATGTTTATAAATATTTTATGGACATTTTTGGCTTGTGTCACGGATCCGTGACAGACACATCTGGCTAAAAAATTTTCGTGCAGTGCTGAGCGGCACGGATCCGTGACATAAAATTTTTGGTGTGTGGCTTTCGAAATAATACATAAAATAATATTGAGGAAACAAATAAAAATATACTGTAAAAATATTGGAAGATAAACTTGAGTACATTGCAGAAACGTAAAAAGTTGCGTAAAAGAAAATAGGAATTTGCACTTATCCTATAAAACAATAAAAACATACTAAAACTCTGAACAATATGAAAGTAATTTGTATAAAACAATAAAAAGATTAAAACTGAACAATAAAAATGAAAAATGAACAATTTCAGAAACATTGTCAATATTACAAAAACCTTTTACGCATGGAAAGTGTCAAAGCATTCTCCTACATAAAAAATCAGGTTGCTGAGGATATTTTTCGAAATGATACAGCGTCATTTTCCCAATTTTTTTTCTGAAAACAAACCCTACAACGTTTTCTATTTGTCTCACCTTTTTTATTCACCGCTGTGATTTTTGAAAGGGCATGTGCTCCTAGGTTTCTCACCCTGGGAGTTTTAGTAACTTTAAAGTGTAGAAGTTTTTCTAATACCTTCCGATTTCTGCATTTTCTATATAACATATATGAATTTATAAGCATCATTTGAATGAAATGGATGCCCAACTTCTTATACCATCGCAGTGTCTTTCTGTCGCACGAATAGTAAGAATTGAGCTGGTCTTGGTGGTCTACTCCACCCATGTATTTATTATATAAAAAAAATTGGAGTAGGTTTTTCACTTGTGCGGTCTCTTCGATCAACATATTCAGTCGTTTGGTTTCCATGTTCATTTGAGATGTATAGAACATCGCGTTTGTCCTTCCACTTACCCACCATAATATTATTTGAATATATGGAAACTATTTCACCCTTCTCCAATTCTTATTAAGAACTTACATGGGATTATTTTTCTATCTTGAATTTAGTGTGCTAGTGCAGTACGTATTACGACGAGTTAGTTTATCAGCTAACTCAAATGAATTATAGAGATTGTCTAAATAGACAGAATATCCCGAGTCCAAGAATCTGTCCAGGGGATCTAGAACCACTTTTGTTGTGTGTCGTTTTCCGCCGCTGTCATCTGTTGCACCGGTGTACACTGTAGATTTCAAGATCGCACCAGATGCTTCCGTCTACGTATACAGCTTGATGCTATATTTATGCCTCTTGTTTTGTACATATTGGCGGAACACCAAACGTTCTCGCCATAACACTATAGACTCATCTAACGATAGCTCTCTTCCAGGATAGTACAGTGCAGCCATCTTATTTTTGAAAAAATCTACAACAGGCCTTATTTTATACAATCTATCTCTTGGTACGCCTTTTTCAGGGGTATTTTCTGCGAAATGTAGACATCTAGTCATTACGAGAAACCGATCACGACTCACATGTTGAGAAAAACATTTCAAATTGAATAATGGATGACTTTTCCAATAGTCCTGGAGTCGGTTTAGTCTTATAGTTCCTATGTGTAAAACTAACGCAATAAACGTCAGCATTTCCTCAGAAGTTGCAGGTTTCCACTTAGTAATTCTTGATTTTTCTGAAACACCTACGCTCGTAAATACCTCTTCGGCGGTTTGTTTGATTTACAATTAGATCGAAAATTTCGTTCATATTACAGTTCATTAAAAATGGCACGGAAATAGTCAATAGGTTCGCTGTCCCCAGGAATTGCTTGCAATAGTTCGTTAGTTTTTGTAAATTGAAAATTTTTCATGTTTGTAGAGATATCTGACCAGTCAGGAATAATATTTGGTGAAACAACTACTGCTTGCGGAGTGTGGGTATGTCATTTGCATTCATGTCCTCATGATAATCGTCACTTTTTTCGACACGAGCGATAGAAGTCCATCTTCCACGAATCCTGAATCACTTCCTGTGTGCGTTATTATTTAGCGTTTTCCTTTTCCTGTTGGCATTTTTAATCCTGTTGACCAATCTTCCATATGGCCTTGACGAACAATTTTTACATTTTTATCTTGCCAAAATTGCGTTACAGTATGTCCTTCATTTAGCCACGTCTCATCTAAATAATAGCATTTTCTTCCTCTTTCACGGGCAGCTCTAATTATATATATAATTCCTGCGCCAACAAATAATATCATTTCTCTCAAGTAGGAGGCTATTTCTCTTTCCTTTTGCAAATACAAAGTTCATACATTTTTTAACGTCAATTTCCCATTTTGGGTATATGTTCATCGTCATTCAGGGAGTGCAAAATTTTCTTAACAGTAGGGATTTCATTATCATAGAAGAATTTATGAACTTTACGTCGAATTCAATTTTTCTGGAATTTGTCTAATATTATTTTTTTTCTTCCAGGCTCCGCTTTAGATTTCTAAACATCCCCTTCATTTTTTCTTCTCTTAAAATTCTGTAAATGGTCCGCTCACACACGCCGGTATACCTTGAAGTCATGTAACTAAACCTATTGATCCTGATTTCTGTACCATGGGATGATCTTTCTCTAATGCATGATATACATTCAAAATAATTTTCTTCTCCTTGAAGCTTAATGGAGACTTTCTAGGGGTATGAACTTTTACCATTTCTTTTGAACAACCGGGAACCGCTTCCATTTTGGCACATTTGAAAATATTACGATATCCTACAATTACACTTATTGTCCCTAAAGCACTAACGAAATAAAATTTTAAGGCACGATGATACCACAAATACGTAATTTATAAACAATAAATTAATACCGCGCAACCGATAAATGATCGCACTCTATGTGTACGATGATTTTAAACTGAATTATATCGGTAATACGTAGAGAATGTTGCCAGATTTAAGCATAATATTTTAAATTTAAGATATGGTAGTTCATACACAGTTAACTCAATCAGATAACTTTCATTCCTTCCAAATTGATGTTATTCGTCAAAATTCTCCAAAGTTAAGGAAAATATATAGGTAACAGCATAAACATATTATATTAGGGAATTTACAAAACTTGTAAATCCGCACGCCCCTGGCTCTATTGACTAGAGATTTCGGCCGAAGTATAATACATACTTAACAAGTATATCACATTTTTTAAATTCAAATTAAAATTAGATTTCGTAACACAAATTACAACGAAAGAAATGAATAAACTAAATAATATTATTATTCAAAGATTACAGAAATAGAAACACAGTATACAATCGTCTCCCGTTTGTATCTTGTCATGGAAATTTACACCAAGGCGGTAAATGCCAAGAAACATATTTGAATAGCATCGTTAATTGAAATCAATCAACGGTAACATGTATACATGTGTGCGAGGCTGACAAAGTGAACAACTGATGTAATTAATACCGCTTAAATTACGTTATTAGAATATTCTTCTGTAGGTAAATTAACTTTTTGATTGTCATTTTAACATTGAAATAATATTCTTTTCGATACTAACGTATAAAGTATTACGAAAGAACTGTTAAGATATGTTTTAATTTACCGGCTAGTTTACTAAAATAATACACATTTTTACCATTTTTTTTAAACATTTATTTAACGTCGGTCTATTTTCGCTACTGAGGCCTATCCCCGACACCTGTAGACGAGCTACCCCCAACCAGGAATTTTGCCGAACCTCTTCCCTTAAGAAGAGTAGGGATCTTTTACATGCCTAACATTTAATAGACAAGGGAACGACGGCTTTACATCCCCTCCGAAGGATGGTATATCACCTACACAACCCTCGCCTAAGGTTGTATACTTTCCGTGCATACACTGATATACAAGCCGCTGGAAGATATGTGAGGCGAGGACACGGTCTTCTTTGAAACGGTCGCCCATCCAAGTACTAACCGCGCCTAAGGTTACTTTACATCACATATTTTTTTATACATTTATTTAACGTCGGCCTATTTCCGCTACTGAGGCCTAACACCGACGCCTGTAGACGAGCTATCCCCAACCAGGAATTTTGCCGAACCTCTTCCCTTAAGAAGAGTAGGGATCTTTTACTTGCCTAACATTTAATAGACAAGGGATCGACGGCTTTACATCCCCTCCGAAGGATGGTATATCTCCTATACAACCCTCGCCTAAGGTTGTATGCTTTTCGTGCATACACTGATATACAAGCCGCTGGAAGATGTGTGAGGCGAGGACGCGGTTTCCGTTGGAATGGTCACCCATCCAACTACTAACCGCGCCTGTCCTTGCTTTACATTGCATACCGAAGTATGTACATAGTAAAGACGCACCTACGCTCGCCCCTACATCACATATCGAAGTATGTACATAGTAAAGACGCATCTAGGCTCGCCCCTATTTTTACCATTTAAATACAACAAAATGGACGCGAAAAAGCGTAAAGAGAACCGGCCGCTTGTGATTATTACACCTCTGGCGTTATATGGTAGCAGTACACAGGACCGGACTTACAATATATTTTCAGTTTCAAGCAAAGAATTCAGTTGTACTAATAACAAATGGAAAATAATCACATGAAACGCAATTAGATTCATGTGTTTATGCTCATCTTAGCCAAAAACAAAACTAGCGTTCTTTTAAGGAAACTTTTAATGACATAATATTTTTGACAATGACTAATACGAAATCTGCATGTCTAAAATAAGTATGTTTACCAAAAGTAAATTGCTCCACTGCTAACATGGTCCTTGCTGTCCAACTTTTCAAAAAAACAGTTACTTAAATTAATTAACTTTTTTGGCCCCAAGTTTTTTTGATTTAATCCCAGTACATCCCAAACAATTATCTAAGTTAAAGAAATTTAAAAAAGAAATTAGAGATTACATAATGAACCACCAAAATAAATTTTACGAGGTAATGACTTAACTGCCACCACTGCCATGGTAAAGAAAAATCAATGTATCCCTTGTCTGTCGGTTCCTGTATGCATAGTTCGCATCATACATGTTTCTATACACATCCTCTATCTATTCTTTTTTAATTACAATGTTATAATCTGTGAACCAGTCAAAACTGCATTCCTTATATGTTATGTGCTGCCCTCTGACGGAGAGAGGTATAATTAATCCCTGAAATAGAGTGAAGGAAGACCTGTTTAGTTAACTGACAAACCGTCATTTAGCACCTAGAGAATTATAGAAATTCAGGCTATTTGAGATGGGTTGTAGGAGATAAAATATTCTAATACGTTCCACGCTTATATACAGGGTGTTTCAAAGTTAAAGGTACATACATTACTTGCGGATAGAGAGTACTTTGGCGGTTCCAAACTATCCGGCATTAATGCACCCATTGGCCTATTTTACTTGGTAGAACTTCATAATAAACAAAAATAGAAATCCAGGTCCGGCTTAATAAAAAACTGACAATATGTTGTACGTCAAAATCAACACCCTGTATGACAAAATTTTGTAGATCTATTTCGATATTCGAAAAGAGCGGAAAAAATTGAACAGAGTAGCGCATTTCATTCATCAACCTTGATTATTTGCCGTAAATCCAATTTCATTAAAATGGTCGAGACAGTTGGAACGTGAATATTTATCAGGGTTTAATTAACAAAAAAATGTAACTTCCGCTCTTTTCGAATATCGAAACAGATCTACAAAATTTTGTCATACAGGGTGTTCATTTTGACGTACAACATATTGTCAGTTTTTTATTAAGCCGGACCTGGATTTCAATTTTGGTTTATTATGAAGTTCTATCGAGTAAAATAAGTGAAACAAATATTCTAAGTATGAACCGATTATACAGGGTGGTTCAATAGTTATGACCAAAGAAAGATTTGGTCAAAATCAATAATACAGCCTGTATCTCAGTAAGGAAGGATAATGGATGCATTAATGCTGGGTAACTTGGAACCACCAAAGTGCCTTCTATCCACAAGTAACGTAGTACATTTAAATTTGAAATATCTTATAAGAGAAGTGAACTGGAGCAGGGAGTTCAGTTCAGTACAGAGTACTGTATGACAAAATTTTGTAGATCTATTTCGATATTCGAAAAGAGCGGAAAAAATTGAACAGAGTAGCGCATTTCATTCATCAACCTTGATTATTTGCCGTAAATCCAATTTCATTAAAATGGTCGAGACAGTTGGAACATGAATATTTATCAGGGTTTAATTAACAAAAAAATGTAACTTCCGCTCTTTTCGAATATCGAAACAGATCTACAAAATTTTGTCATACAGGGTGTTCATTTTGACGTACAACATATTGTCAGTTTTTTATTAAGCCGGACCTGGATTTCAATTTTGGTTTATTATGAAGTTCTATCGAGTAAAATAAGTGAAACAAATATTCTAAGTATCAACCGATTATACAGGGTGGTTCAATAGTTATGACCAAAGAAAGATTTGGTCAAAATCAATAATACAGCCTGTATCTCAGTAAGGAAGGATAATGGATGCATTAATGCTGGGTAACTTGGAACCACCAAAGTGCCTTCTATCCACAAGTAACGTAGTACATTTAAATTTGAAATATCTTATAAGAGAAGTGAACTGGAGCAGGGAGTTCAGTTCAGTACAGAGTACAGTTCTGATATGAGAGAGTTTTATATTAGACGAACAAGTGATCAGATGAAATAAAGAACAGTAACAAGTTGTGATTTAAAGTAGTGATTTTATGTTAGATTAAAGTAATTATTAGTTGAATTATTTTAAGGATTAATTATTGTAATTTAACTGATTAATAAATCAGGGGTTCGTGAAGGTTCTTGTTGCAGTTTATTGAATCTACGTACAGGGTGTTTACTGGAGATTGTAAACACGTAATAATACATTATTTACAAAATGCTCAGAGTACGTAGCAAAACAGAAAACTCTGCCCAGGCAAGATGTTCGTTCTGGAGTTTATGCTTTATTTTCTGTTTAATACTACTAGTATGTATTTTATTTCAACTATGTATACACTTAAATCCGTTAATATTATTTTCCACACATGTAAATGTTCAGAAAATAAACTAATCTATTCTATTACCATTGTTTATCGATTGAGTTCAGAATCATTAGAAATCTATGAGACTGAGAGTTAAAAATATTTGTGAGAAATTAAAGAATTTTATTTTTTTGGGGTCAAGTGATTAGCCTTCTCGCCCTAAATTTTGTAATTAGCATTAGTTCAATAAAGGTGTTTGGTACTATTGTTATTCTCCACTCTGTAGATTTATAAAATATTAATCTGTCAGCCTATA
The DNA here is from genome assembly GCA_963675555.1 of Leptura quadrifasciata. Lineage (NCBI taxonomy): Eukaryota > Metazoa > Arthropoda > Insecta > Coleoptera > Cerambycidae > Leptura > Leptura quadrifasciata. The sequence goes on along the minus strand of OY776674.1, from coordinate 144,710,785 downwards.
TTAATTACACTCCTCTTAAAGCTTTCCATGGGTTTTAATGCGTTGTTTTTTTCTAAATAATCCTTCACTAATAAATATTATCGATTATTTATGGCGCCAATATTCATAAAAATTTCAGCAGCATAATAATAATATATTGTATATATGAGTTAAATGTAGAAGTGCTGCATGCATACTTATTCAAACTTTAAATTACAATTTAAGCATAAATCAATGTTTTTAATTGGAAGTATATTTAGATAATCCGCCCTTTTATATATAAAAATAAACTACTTCATTAACCTGACAATGTTTCGACGGAATTAAAGCACATTTCGAGGGTAATCAAACATTAATTTACAGTGTGCACAATAAAAAATAAAATAGATGGCGCCTGATGATTATTTTACATGTCGCTATCCTAAAGATACCGAATGTACCTAGTAGTCAAGGGATCCTCGTGTCGGTCCTCACATGCCTACCTTGCACTGACGAGAACCAACAGCTCGAAACTGCAGTCTGCAAGTAGTGTGGGACGACTGGCACGAGAGCTCCTTTAAGTAGGATCAATCTTTCGGCTGGTGTTTGTTGCAATCTAAGCATTAGCGTTTTGATGGTATTAACGCGCCAGCCTTGTAACTGGTAATTCAGCGCTCGGCGGGGCACATAGCCCGGAGAGTAGCTGTTCGTTGCAGTCTGGCTACGTTCTAATAGTAAAATAAGAATTTTATAGAGGAGTTAGCGACTAAAAATATTATATTTTAATATCTGGAAATGTTAAGGCTAATAGCTCTTTTGGAAAAAGCCCAAACATTTTACGTTGAATTAAGTCAGGCTAGCTGGCTAGTAGTCTCAAATGAATCCTATAGATGCAAAATCCAAGAATTTATTTTTTTTAAATCAGGAAAAATATTTTTAAGTTTTATAAATTTACAGAATTTCATAATTATTTATAATGTAGGGGAAAATAAAATTATGAAAATTGTTCAAAATGCATTCCTTCACATTTTAAAGCCATACTGATGGCTTCCCTTACCACCCGTTCTAACATTTGCGCAGTTATTGCTGTAAAAGCTTGACAAATTTTGGTTTCCAATTCCTGGAGGTTTCTTGAACATGATGAATAAACTCGTTCTTGACGTACCCTACAGGACAAAATCTATGGGGGTTAGATCAGGTGATCTGGCAGGCCATGTTGTGCGCCCATGTGACGAAATGACTATTTTGAAATCTGTTTTCTAAATAATTAGAGACATCTCGAAGGTTATGAGGCGGAGCCCCATCTTGTCGGTAATAAATGCTTCCCCTCAAGTTCATAGGTACTTCTCCTAAAAAGCTCTCTATTTCATTTTCCAAAAAGTTTAGGTACTTAATTCCATTTAAAGTCCCTTGAAATAAAATGGAACCTATGATCCTAGTACCCATAATTCTTGCCCATATATTTACCCTAAACACTTCTTAGTGATTTCCTTCTCATGTAAATTTTCCTGAGACCAGTAATGCTAATTATTTAGGTCAAACATGCCATTGTTAGTGAACCGATTTTCGTCTGTGAACAAAATTCTGGGAACAATATTTCTATTTTCTAATAACCAATTGTAATAATGAACTCTCCTACCTTCATCAACTTCATATACATGCTGATGAAATTGATATTTATATGATTTATATCCATGTTTTCTCAATATTCTTCTCTAACAGATTTTCGGCTAATATCAAGAGGGCTTCTAATCTCATGTGTACTTGCATTTTTATTAATTTCCACGGATGCTAAAACATTAATCTCTGTAGTCTCGTCAATAATAAACGTAATTTGTTCATTTTCATTTGGCTGGGCCCTAAATTTTTCTGCTAAAATATTAAAATATTTTTTATAATGGTAATGCCTTCCAGCATACCGCTCTGCATATAACTTTTCAGCTTGATACGCATTTCTTTTATGAATAAGTAATATGTCCACCTTTTTATTTTGAGTAAATACCACCATTTTGTATTTTTCATTAAATAACTAAAGAATAGCATCTACAGAAATCCAAAAATTTCAATGTAAATTAGTATCCAAACTAGATGTATTATTCATAAAATAAAAGCCGTCTTGGGTTTTGTTGGTGCAAATAAAAAATGTGGTTACCATTTAAAAAATCTGAATAAAATTCATTTGCTGTTATGTTTTCAAAAAAAAATTTTTTCAATTCAAAATAGTGGTTTTTGCACGAAATAAACTTGGTTGGTTTGTGATAATAACTCTTATTGTTATTAAACAACCCACGAAAGCTTATTGCTGTAACATAAATGGTTCTTGAAATTTTAAACAAAAACCTATTCTAGGGCACTACATTCAAAGTGCCCTGCTCTCTTAGGAATTATCTTAAAGCACACTTCTATGGGGACTTTTTTATGTTTTGACAAGTACTATTTTTAGAGATAGGAATTTCCTAACACTTTGTATATCTCATATGAAGTGTCTTCGCCCGGATCACGCAATCCCTGGCGCGCCTCATTATTAATAATTATTTTTTGAACTTCTAATAGTATTTTAATGGTTGCCGCTTACGAAAATAAGAACATAGACATTTTTAGGGCAAGTCTCAAGTCAATACGTTATTTATTTATTAACAAAATGGTAAAATGTCAAATTTAAAATATCTTGGCAAAGATGCATCGCAGAAAAAAGCTCATTCGCAACCGATTCACTGAGAAAAGCGTCACTTAAAAATACAGCCCCCGTATATTCATCAACCTAACCAAAATCACTATCTAACCCCAAATTTTCAACGTCTCACTTTAATCCGTAAATTTTCTGTAAACAATTTAATTTTCAAAATTTTGAAACTTCTTGACCACCCCTCGTATACGTAACTACGTTCAAAATTAACCTTCGAGCTCGTTTCCCAACTTTCTTGCAACCGCTTTGCATTTTATCCTTCGTACTTTTCGATCGCCCCCTGTATACTTCAAATTACGTTCCGTGCCTCGAGTCTTAAAAGTTCAAACTTCATTTCATCAAATTTCCGCAACCCGATTGCTATTTTAAAATTTCACCCATTTTTATCACTCCTCATATTATAGCATACAAGCATACAATATCTCGGTTCAACTCGACCCGTCAGGAACATTTTAATATCTTATCTTCATGCACTACGCACCTATCGGGAACATTTTAATATCGTTACATCGTTTTAACATCGGACCTCCGTTAATACCTTACGGGGTCGCGTCAGATTTTGCTAAAAAAAACTCAAATAACTTCTAAATCAAAATAGATCCGACTTTCAGTCTAATTTTAATAAATTCCCCTTTTCATTGCCGATTTTTCTATATAACTTTCATCTTCGAACTAAAAAAAAATCCAGTATTGCGCAACATGTCGTAATCGATGACTCATCCTCGCCCGCACGGAGCGATTCCAAGCCTTTCCAGCTCTTTATAACGGGATGCGAGACTCGACGGGGCGCGAAAAACGAAACTTTCTTGAAACAGTATAAATACCGGCTGCAACAAGCCGAAGTTAAGTTTAGTTTTGACAGTGACTCCAGTGTTAAGTATTCACGTAGTGTTCTTGTGGAAAATATAAGTTTCAAAAGTGAATTTTTGTGTAATAGCTGTTGACGCTGGGTCCGGTTACTATTTAACTTATGTTGTAGATACTCCCGCCTCGCTAGGCTTTCTTATTCCCAGTGTCTGCAATCTTTTCGTGACGAGCTGTTCAATTCTAGCTTCCCAGGCCGAAACCTGGTTAAAAAGAGTTAGTTTTAAGTAATCGCCTTAAGTGGCCCCCTTTTATTTTAAATTATAACAAAACACTTCGCTTTAAGTGGCCCTCTTTTATTTTTAACAAAATACTTCGCCTTAAGTGGCCCCCCTTTTCAATTTTCCGTTTGCCTACGAGGCTAAATCGTCAAAGTGAATTTTTTCCCAATTTTAATTATTTTTTAACATTTTTCAAATATATTTTAAAAGCAACTTAAGACAGAATTTCTGTTGTCGATTAGTTTCAATTTCAAAAGAAACTTGTAAAATAAAATAAATTCTTCTCAACTCTGTTCAACAATCTTTAATAAATAATTTTGTATTTCCTTTAAACTACCGTGTTATTTTTTCAAGAATAATAATATACAGGGTGTAGCCGTTGATCCTACAATAGCTATAAAAATCAAAACAGTGCTAATTTAAACAAAGTGATAAACCATAGTGCAAAAATCAATATACAGGGTGTAGCAATCGACCCGATCAAGCACTTTCAGAAATCAAACCCTGAGACTTTACACATCGAAAAACAAGTGCACGAACGCCTCTGGGGTCTCAGCTCTAAACCCCCACCGCACCAGATTTTTTATTTCACCGAACAGAGGTCGAGTTCGTGTCCACAACGAAGACCGCGTCCTCGCCTCACACATCTTCCAGCGGCTTGTATATCAGTGTATGCGCGGAAGCTATAGTATACAACCTTAGGCGAGGGTTGTATAGGGGATATACCATCTTTTGGAGGGGATGTAAAGCCGTCGGTCCCTTGTCTGTTAAATGTTAGGCAAGTAAAAGATCCCTACTCTTCTTAAGGGAAGAGGTTCGGCAAAATTCCTGGTTGGGATATTTTTAAAAAACCTATGGGCAACAAGCCCTAAAAAATTCAGTTATTTAAATAAACAATACGCTGAAACTGCAAAACTCGACTGTGAACTTAACTTAATCCCCAAAATACGTTAAAATAAAAAATGCCCTGTACAAACAATTCACATTAGAATCCTAATTTGACTCGAGTATCTAAAATACAATTTATTGCAGACAATAGACTTACACACAAATAAAGTAATTTAAATATTATTATGCACTATGCAATAAATTGGTCTAGCGTTTTTAAGCTAGGGAAAAAATTATTATTAATTTGAAACGATTATACAATAAGAAAATTAATTCTAAGCAAAATAATAAGTACAAAAAAATAACTTGACTTTGACACTAAAAGTAAATACCGGCAGTTCCAGACTTCAAGTGATCGAACGTTCTCTTGATGATCATGGACTTTACCGGGCAATTTCTGGTTTAAACTTTCACAAAACTTCCAAATCTCAGTTGTCAAATTAAGCGAGAAATCTTTCAGATATAATTAAATATACATGAGATTGTTAGCGTAATATCGTAAAACTAAAATTGTTAAGAAAACCTAAAGGACTGATTCACATTATAGCCTATGATTTATTAACCTCAAATATAGTTTCTAGGTTAAATACAACTAAGCAGCGTTAAGATAACTGTAGGTATTGCATACTGATATTTGACAAGTAACTGTAAGTAAAAAAAATAACAAGTACGGCAAAGTAATTATATCAAATTAATGCAAATGCCTTTGAGTAATAAATAAATGAGGAAATAACTAATACATTTAACGTACTCAACTTTTGTCATAGAATTTTAATCGTATTGCAAACTGTGCAGCTACAATAATTATTGTAGCTGGCTATGTATACACTAACACAATTTACTTCTCTTGTATTCGGGTAATCTTCATAAATAAAGGTATTTCAGTTTCATCATTTACATAACATGAAAAGGTCTAAATTAAACGTAAATATAAATCAGGGTTAACTCTTCAGTGTAAATCATGTAAATAGAAGTAATTGTGTTGTAGTAGTTATTTATGTTATAAGGATCATAATGACAATCATTATGGTACTAGCTGTGAATATAACACGGTGTATACAATAATGATCGTTCATGATCCAAATTTCATACAAAATTGTATCTTCTTGCGTAAGTTAATTAAAATGAAAATTAATAGGTCTCTTTTATATTTTGAAGCTTTGGGCGGTAATTATTTCAAATTGACATTCAAGTAGGCTACTGTCCTGCTACTGTCTATGATGTGTTCAAGTTACTAAGCAACTGTTTACAGGTCGTTTATATTCCTATGTTATTGTTATAAAATAACATTGCTAAAGTTCTCTTAGTTTCCCAAAAAATGAGCGATTTAGAAGATAGTTTACCGCCAGAAATTGAAAAATTGCCAGAATACGTAGTAGCTTCTCTCCTGCCTCCATAAATTTTTGTCATTAAATTTTCAGTTACTATTTTCAAATAAATAAACATTTAATATTTTTTGCATAATTTTATTTTTCATCATTATAGTCCGATAAAGTACATCATTTTGATTGAAAATGATGTCTATAATTAAGTCATTCTGACACGTCAGAAGATAAAATTTATTATCGTTGGTGAAAACGATATTTATATTTTCTAGGTGTGAGCATTGCTTTATATATTTAGAATTGTTACATGTTGCGTGATTCAAATGACACCTTAACTTTCTTGTAAAACATTTTGCTTATATCGTAAATTAATAATTCCTTTTTTTTTTTTCCAGGTGAGTTCCGCTTCCAAACACCAACATTAACAATAACGGGTAAGAGATAGAAATACAGAATATAGTTAAGTAAATTTCACAATACAATGAATGTGTGACAAGCAGATAATAATGAATTCTTGCTAATTTGAAATGACTTTTAAGCGATATTGCCCCAAAATTGGGGATGTTCCGGGGGGCGGTCGAGAGGAGAAAATTATTATATTTAAAAGAGGAATATAATGAACTGGTTCCAACAGTAAAATCTCTTGTCTGATTATCAACTCCCTGACGACTGGCGTATGAGCCTTTAATAGTTATTTATTAGGTTAGTGAGTTATGTTACATAAAGTCACGCAAGAAAAGTAATTTTTTTAAGTGACTTACATGTAATAACTCACGTGTCTAATACAACATTTTATCCAATACTTTTATGACAACCATAAAATTATTAAAATATCATGTCATAGATTTTGTTGTCAGTTGTCAATGTCAAAATCAACAGTGTTTCTCCCAAAAATATAAAATGCAAGTAGCGTATTGCTAAGTAGATTCTGAATGGATGTGCCGAGAAAGCTGTGGTTGTTATCCATTTTGTTTGTAACCAGGGGTTTGTTTAATAAACATCGTGTAATTAGCATCAAAATGGAAAATTGTGAAAGATATATTGAAAAGGTTTAAGCCCCAGTGTATTAATTAATAATAAATCCGTGTCACGGCACCAGTGAAGAAGTTGTTGGGTATCCTGTTTAATTACGGGGTATATATATGGTGCTTCAGTATGACCGATATTTTGCAAGAAGCCAAAGAAGCTACAGCCAATTTAATTCGAAAAAAGTACAAAATAACCTATTTTAAAGAATATCTACAATTTGAAAATTGGAGGAAAAAGAGGAGTTAGTGCTATAAACGAAGAAGTGCCTCTCACTTAATTTCTACATTAGAGTAAAATAATTTCACTTTCTTCGATGTGAACTAAATATTTTATGATAAAGGCGACTTTAAAAGTATACAGGAACTTAACTACAAAGTAAAAATAATACCAATCTCTTGAAATCACAATCTCTTTTATAGTTGAGGGTAATATAAATATCCTTCTCTTTAACTTTTCCATGCATGATCTTGACCATCAGAATTATTTAACTGAGGCCGGAATTTACTTGCAAACAAATTATTGCATCATTAAACAACGACTTTTTACACATGAATACGTTTTTCTATGTTTAAGTAGCAACGCTCTGCCATATCATGTAACTCTGACATTATCGAAGTCATTTGAAGTCATTTAAAATTTGCTTTTCTGTTACTTCATCAAAATTAAAGGATTTTGCTGTTACTTCAACACTTCTTGGACAAAATTATAACAAAACGGTGTATGAAAAAAGATAGATTCCGTCGTCGTGCTAAGCTCAACGTTGTTTACTAGATGAAACCTCTACTGATTACAGAATGAGTCATATTTAATATTTGGTTTATATTTCATCTAGTATAACCTTCGTAACATCTCTTGTTGTGAAAACTCATTTTATCTCCTTCTTTCCAAAATGCTGCTTCCTATTACTTTAGTTTGAATTGAAAGAGTGAAGCCACAGAACTTGTTTTTCCATGCCTAGGATTGCAAGTGTTGTATCAAAGCCACTAAATTCTCGAAGAAATATAATATTGTTTGCTGCTGCTTCTTCATGCCGAAAATGTTGCGGAGAATATGATTTCTCGGACACTTTTCCTTTTTCAGGTCTGCGGAAGTGTATGTTGTGCGATCTTGCCAAATCTATCAATATCACCGATAGATCTATATCTTTGATTACGACAACAATGTATTTGTATGTGGTGGATATTTTGATAATTGTTTGTATGATTAAAACATCGGATCTTTGGAAGATTAACATAGGTAATGAAAACTTAGATTCTTCAAATTTATTTAATACTAAACTGAAGTAAGAAGTCAATAGAATAATTTAAAAAGTTACCAAGGGACGAGCGTGTATGCGTTTTTACTATGTACAAATTTCGATATAACCCTAATAGTGGGCTACGTCCAGAACATCTCTCAAAAATTCCATTTTTTCAAGCTGGGAGATAACCCGCTAAAAGAAACATAACACAAATTAGCGTAATAGACCGTCAGCCCACTGTACCGAAATCGGCAATGATAATAATCAGTGGGCCCTTCTGGCTTATGATATTTTGGCATTTAATTAGAACTTTATTTATACTGCACATCATACAGAATACAATATTCCACTTACATGGTGTACAGGGTTTTAGTAGTGTGTATACTACAAGCTAAAACTAAGAAACAGTAGTATGGAGGAGAAATATACATTTAACATGTAAAGCTAATATTACATATAATTATATACAAAGCTAATATAATATATAATTTATCATATTATGCTAATGTTACATACAATTTAACAGTTTATTTCTACGTATGTTAAAAAAATCTATGTCATGATTTTTTATAAATTCATTTGTAGTAATCAAACACTGGCTAACGGGCGAAATTGTGTTTGTTATTTTAAAAGTATTATCTCTCCTTCTTAATCTAATATCAGGAACATTAACAGCAATTGCTGCTAAGACCTCAGGATCATTAATCTTATTAAAAAGGTTAAATATAAACAATATCTCAGAGTTATTTCTTCTATTCTGGAGTGAGTTAATATTAAAATCTAGTAGTTGCGTTGTGTAAGATATAAATAATGGCCATGAATTATGTTTTCTAAAGAATAGGGTTCTCAGTAGTCTTTTTTGGATTTTTTCTAGCATATCAGAATATAAAATCGTTTTTGGATTCCATATTAGCCCCATACTCTAGTTTAGAACGGACATATGAATTGAATAATAATATACAGGTATCATAGTTAAACTCTTTACTATATCTGGTAACAAAACTAAGCTTTCTGTAACTCTCGGATATTAATTCTAATACATGACTGTTGAAGCTAAAGTTACTAGTAAACTTGACACCTAGATCTTTTATCTCATAGACACGATCTAACGTCGTGCTATTGATCTTGTAGTCATTTATAATTAATTGATTGTGAAAAATGAAAATGTCTCCGTGGACCATTCGCTGGAAAATGTAATAGTTATTTGTACAATAATAACCGTTTTTAAAATGCCACAATAATATTTCATTAAAAAATAATTGAGCGGAAAACGATCGGCATACAGGTGGGGTGAGACCTAAGGGAACGTATCGGCCTTAACATGTGCAAATAATATATAACATTCTGAATGATAATAGTCAATATGCTCTTTTGAAATTGAGAAAATTTTGTCATAACTTGCACAACTTCTGAAGGGCATTCAGACAGATCGAGTGCAACCAACTATTTCCGCATTTGAATAATGCGGTAAAAATTGTCACGCATTTTTAATGGTAATAGTCAGTATGCCCTCGTAATGTGTGATCAGGCGTCATATGATTTGTAGCTTACATCGTCGGCATACAGATCGTGAGGCTCCTAAAATGGCATGCTCAAAATAAGTGGTCCAATTTTCGAAACAATTTTTTAACGACAATAATCTACGCACCCTTGTGATTTTTATTTAATAATCTAATAATTCGTCAATTTCTCGAACGGCATACTGATTGATTGGAACAAACTTGTCATTGTCGATATAAAAGTTATGTGCGAATTTGTAAAGATTTTGTAATAATAATCTGTGTGCCCTTATGGTATTTGTTGAATAATGATGTAATTAATCAATTTATCGAACGGCATACGAATCGGTTGAAACAAACTTGCAAACTCATTGAATCGAACAGAAGAGCTGACGCGCACGCAACTACTTTTCCAGACCGAAGTCGGAGAAGATGGGAGAGGATGATTCGTTGGGCACTAGGCGAGAAATAAAAATAAAAATTATTATTGAATAATCATAGTAATGCTACTTCTCAATTTATCTGAACATATTTATACAAATCTAAACATATGGGAATGATAAAAAAATAAACGTATGGCTAGTTGTGTATAAGGTTTAAAAATGAGCGGCTTCATCTTTGGAACAGTTCACAAATTATTTTTGTTCGCTATCGACTAAATCCAGCGCTGTTTATCTCTCTTCCACGCTGTATTCATCACAGTCATCACTGTCATCACAATCTAGCAATTTTTCCTCTTTTTCTCCCTCTTCACCACTGTCTTCATTACTATCATCACAATTTGGCGATTCCCCTTTCTCTCCCTCTTCATCGCTGTTATCCTTGTGCATCACCTCAGAATTCGTCCCATTGTGCACATCGAATCATCTTCTCATCAATAAAGCATCTGCGGCACGTGATCATATGGGCGTGGCTAATTGGCTTGGAGGATAAACAAAGCAGATACCATAACCTAAACACATTTGGATAGCATTGTGTGAAAAGTTTCAGTTTATTGTGAACGCTATATTTGCTTAGTTTGTGTGCCTATAACAAAAATTTTATTTTAATAATGTTTAGTGATTATTACTACACCTTAGACGCTGAAAGTGCGGTTAGATATAGGGAAAAAATCGCTGTAATTGGTATAGATCCGTACTTGGTAGACATCAAACAATGCAGTAGTAAAATCGAAGATTTTCCCAAGACGATATATCCAGATATTGTTAATTATTTACTATATACTAAGAGTGCGTACACCCATGAAGATTTTAAAGCTTATAAAGGACTTGATGCCTACAAACAAGCTACTTGTGGATGGGTTAAAAATATACATGTAAAGAAAATGTATGAAAACTTCTTGATATTGGGAAGAGTAAGTTACTATAGTTGAGGTTTAAGCATGTCAAGCATTATTCTACTTTTTTACAGGTTATGCATTCCCAAAAACTAAGTGAGCAATTTTTAAAACCGTGGATTGTAACAAAAAGTGATGGTAGTATAATATGCGCTCACTGCAATTGCATGGCAGGGCTAGGCGAAACATGTACTCATGTTTGTGCTGTATTGTTTTACTTAGATGTAGCACATAGAAGGTCTCTTGAAATATGTTCTCATGTTCAATTTCAGGATTTACAGATTCTGGTGGTGGTCTTTGACCTAATCTGGTTTGCTGAAAAAAGAACTATCTCTAAAAAGCATAATATGTATTCAAAAAGATTTCCCAACCTCTAAAAATAAAATAATTTTCTGAAATGTAAATGTACACATAATCTACTCTAAAATATTTTTTAAAGCACCATACCTACCTATTCAAAAAAGTATAGCAAAGCAAATATTTAAACGTTCGTATCACATATAAAACAAAGGCACAGGAAAGAGCAAAGCATTATCTTCCTAATATTTGAATATCAACCATTTCATAATTGAAAACAAAATAAATCATATTAAACGTGCAACCTACATATTTATTGATGTAGACAAAAAAATCATGCAAAAGCAAAATTTCAAAATTCACTGCAACCTCTACATCGTCTCGTAATCTTTTCCTTTTCTCCATTCTAACAAATCTATCTTTACTAGAAGGTTTTGATAAGCTAATAGATTTATAACCCATATTTAAAGACGGTATCCAGTCTGGGTTATTGTGATCTTCTAACTTTGAAGGTTTACCTAAATATATTTATTTGTCATACTTACGAAACAATAATTTAGGTACATCCATGTATTTATTAGATACGAATAGTGTAAAGTATTACCTGAAATGAAATGTTTGGAGCATATTCTACCATAATCAATCTTTGATTTGGTTAGATCGTCCCTTTTTAAGGCATTTATCCAAGCATTCCGTCTATCACAGGCAAGTTGAGTAAATTGTTTATGATTGTTAAAAACTGAGGGAATTCGAAAAAAACTGACAGCATCTCTCGCCCCGTTGCTTCCACAACCAACTACCATACAAAAACTTGGCATTTTCAGTAAAATGTGAGGAAATAAAAACCCAAATAGATATAAATGTGCCTTGTTTCTGTTATGGTTAAGGTTATGTTATTTATTTGTATATCCTCCAAGCCACGACCTTGAAAAATGTGACGTCACGTGCAGATGCCCTATTCACCGATTTTGGCCTGGAGAAGCAGTTACGCGAGCGTCAGCTCTTCAATTCAATGATTTTGCTGGTTTGGTCCAACCGATCAGTATGCCGTTCGAGTAATCAACGAATTATAAAATTATTAAACAAAAACCACAGGGGCCTACAGATTATTGTTGTTAAAAATTTCCTTGAAAATTTTACAACTTTGATGCACTTTATTGAGGCTGAGTTCCATGAGAATAGTATGCCTTTTCACAATTGAGTATTTGAAGGTAAATAACTCATTTTGCAATAGTTTTTGTATTAATTATTACCATTAAAAATGCGTGAGAATTTTTACAAAGTAATTCAAGTGCGAAAATGGTTGGTTGCACCCAATCTGTATGCCCTTCAGAAGTTGTGCAAGATACGATAAAATCTCAATTTCAAAGGGGCATATTGGCTATTATCATTCAAAATGTTATATATTATTTACACATGTAAAGGCCGATACATGCCTTTAGGTCTCACCCTACCTCTATGCCGATCGTTTTCCGCTCAATTATTTTTTAATGAAATATCATGTGGTATGCTTAGCATACTGACTATTATCGTTTTAAAAACGGTTATTATTGTACAAATAACAATTACATTTGACAGCGAATGGCCCACGGAGTAATTCTCATTTTTCCCAATCAATTATATACCAAAATATCATAAGCCTACAGGGCCTACTGTTTATAATCATTCCCGATTTGGGTACATTGGGCAGACGGTCTATAATGCCCAATTCCGGATAAAACACACCCTACCATAACAATCTTTACCGATCTTCCGGCAGCCTCTGTAGCCAAATTTTACCAACTATAACTTCCGCTTACCTTATCCACCTTTACTGATATTTCATTCCTTTTATATCTTTAAATCTTCCATATACCCCTCTTCCTTTCTGTTTGTAACCTTTTTGTCGAATTTGCTTGTTTTAGTTTAGTACATTTTTGTGTCTAAATTCATTTTCATTGAAATTTTCAAACAAATCAAAATTTCTCGAAATCAAATTTTCTATAGCCACAGGTTAGTCCATCTTATGCATAGCCCGGTATTTACACACCTCGCGGTAGGCTCCTCGTCTGGAATGAGGGGCTTACATCAGCTAAACAATTTAAAAAAGTGTTTAGTGCAAAAGTTTAAAAAATCTATAGTTTATAAATGTGGTTAAGTCTTTTATGTTAGACGTAAACAATTTTTAATACCTATTTTAATCTGTTTTTTGTGGCAGAAAGTGTATAGGTCTAAGTTTTTAATTGTCATTTTAACCTAACCAGGCCTACTATTTTTCGGAAGGGATGTATAGCTGTCGATCCCACGTCTATTAAATCTTAGGCGACTAAAAGAGAGGGAGAGAGGGCTCGACAAAATTCCTGGTTGGGGGTTGCTCGTCTAGAGGCGTCGGTATTAGGTCTCAGAAACGGAAATAGGCCGACGTTAAATAAATGTTAGAGAAAAGAGGGTTTTAAAATTTCCGCGACGCTATAACTTTTGAGCCTAAAAAATGTAAGAAATATTATCAAGAATTTGGTTCGCTACAAAATTTATGTTAACTACTTTTTCTATGAGGCCAACAGCAAAAGAGTTATCCCGAAAAATCAGATTTTACTCCCCTTTATGACAAGAGGGCAGCTGTATTCCACCTTCGAAGACAAAAACCTTAGTTTGCAATGGGGGCTCGTACCCCTACAATACTAAAAAAATTCCCCTACATTTAATGTTTTTCAGGAGTTGCAGTTTGAAGTAATATCAACGTTTCGTAATTTGGAAATCGTTACGTTTCGGTTCAGTGTTCTGTATCAAATTTGCCTACTCCTTCATTGAATTAGTTACTCTTAGAACTATATCTGATAAAAAGCATGTTGTTAACTCAAGTGAATCTGAAGCTGTCCCTCTAGCAGCCTGGGGTATTATTCACTCTCCAGATGTTGTTACATGTTATTCTATGTATTTCTGCCATCGCCTCGCTGTTAATGACTTGATGAAGATATCAAGCAGAGGAAGACTGAAAATTGTCTCCATGATCGCAGTATGTATTAATTGGGCAGATAGAGTCAATTATATTTAATAATGACTGTGCACTTCTCATTTAGGAGCTATACTATTGCCTTTAACTTCTTCTCCGATGCCAAAACCATTTTGGGTCTTATATAACACTTGTCCGTTTACAATGCTTCCTATAAAAAGATTTTATAATCTATTGCTGCATGATATCTACAAAGTATAATGTTTACTTGCATCAAAAATCTCAAGGTTGACAATTCCAACGAAACAGCAACAAATCGTATGTAATTTCAAAAAAATTAATATGACTCAATAATAAGAGATAAGAATAAACGAATAAATTGTTATTAACACAAGATATAAAATAAACCATTAAAGATTTTGCATAATTAATAACATCTCATTAATTCAATGACGTTCCATTATGCGGCTACCGCATAACTCAGATTCGATGTGGCTATTAATTTATTAGCTCAGCTTCTCAACCAATTTAACACTTCTTGTTAATTTAGTTGTTTCATGACCAAAGCTACAATATATACATCTACATAGTAGTTATCAGCTTCATTTGATTAATTTAAATTATAATTATTAACAGCTATACATACTGATAATTATACCTCTGTATCTTATAGAGCTACATAGATTTACGGATATTGAATGGTTAATGTACGTCTACTTGAATGTTTCCTGGGATTAAATAAATAACTAAATTATTGAATGGATGAATGAATGCATAAAAGAATGAACATTATGAACGAATGAACAAATGAACGAATGAATGAATGAAGGAATGAATGAATGGTCGAATAAAAGAGTAAAAGAGTAAATGGGTAAATGAATAATTACACAATTGAATACATGAATAAATCATGGAATGAACTAACGGATAAATAAATAAATATATAAATAAATAAATATACTCTTCATCTATGTAGACATGTGTTTCATGTGTATAAAAAATTTCATAGTAAAATATAAATAAAGGGATTGTTTTCACAATTTGACGAAAACCTTGTTAGTGAGAATATAACTACATATGAATAGTTAAGAGAAAAGCTGTCAAAGAAAATATTGATCATACAGTTAATATAACATCCATGTAAATTAATGATTATAAAATAACAAAGAAAACGTTTTAAGAGAGGCACAAAGATACAACGTACAAGAAAATTTAATCAAAATAATGAAAAAATGTTTAATACCAGTGTTAAAGGGTAATACTAAAAAATTCGTCCATAGTATAAATCAATCTTTTTAATAGTATTTCTTTTGGTTTTTATTTAATTAGCTTTAAGTGATGATAGGCCAGGCGTTAGGTAGATTAACATCGTTTTAAATCAGGCAAGAGATTTTACTGATGGACTTTCCCCCTTAAGGCAATATCACTCAAAAATAATTTGTTTGCCAATATCTCGGCTCTGCACGGAACGAAAGAAAAATGGTTATGAAAGTTAAAGATATGTAAATTCTCTATAGAAATAGTTTAGACACATTTTTATATAGTATAATTTTCACTTTTGAAGTTTAAGTAAATAGATTTATTATCAATTTTGAAATTACAAATGTATACACTATTGGTGGTTACCACCATGGTGCGCTCTTTTCCACACCACCTTGAGGTAGAGGCGTTTGACGCGTTTTTATTTAAGTGGTGTCCCCAATAGGCTTAATCCACTTTTTGTTTATTTGGATAACTTACTTCTAATTCTTTTATTCTCTGCTGTCAAGGAATTGCATTAGTTTGAATTTTTGTGAAGTTGAAGGTTCAAAAGGGTCCCTTTCAATAAAACTGCCAGTGTCGGTTTCATTATGGTCTGCATCGTTTTTGTCAGATTCAGCCTTCTCGTGTTTGTCGTGTTCCAAAAAGGCTAATACCTTATCTTTGGTTTCTTCAGCTTGATCTAAGTTGTCTACATATATTTCGATATTTGTACACGATTGTCCTTGAAAAAATAACGGAACATCTTAGCCCAGCTTTTCTACAGGTACACGCGGCTTTGCAGCCATTTGTACACTTACAGATTATTGTTTTCAATAGTTCAATACTTCTTGTGGAGCAGCTTCGTTTTTGGTAGTAATAGAAAACAACCCACTTTTTTTTCACCCAACTCCAAACTTGAGGACTTTTGCTATTGCTATACTACTGCTCAATCTAAAAGAGTGTTGTCGCGCAGCAGACTCAATAAGAGGTAACGATGCGCTTTTGCCACTAACTTAATTATTTCTACTTATTATTCTAATTCATTCTAAGAATGCTTGCTGATCGGGTTCTGCTCCGTGAAGGGCTAAGATAACATTTTGGCCTACTATATCAATAACCTCACTGGGAGAATTGAGGTCTTCAAAACATTCCACATTATTTCGTAATCCTGCAGATTTTTGTAATAATTTAAACAATTTTGCTTTCCCTTGCCCAAAAAAATGCAGAAGTTGTGTTTCTTTTGGGTATTTAAAAGAGTTTGAAGAACAAATTCCTTCGTCCGTATCTCTGAGTTGATAATAAGATGATCAGCATCTTCAGCTGCCTGGTTAACAACGATAACTGCAGTGGTAAGCTTTTTACGTAATAGGGAGATAAACCGACTTTTATTTTGATCGTTTGATAGAAACTTCTCCTGTTGCATTGTTACTGTCATAGACTCGTCAAAATTTACGGTTGTGGAACAATTTCCTTGACCTCGTCGTTGACGCTCAGCAGATTTTGTGGTTTTATCAGATGCATCAGTAGAATATTCGTTGAAGACAATGATGCTATTGCTCGATAATACTTTTTAATATTCAATACTTACCTAGCTAGGATAGAAGTGAACGATGCTTGACTTCCCCGTCTATAAGTTCAAAAATACTAATTCTACCTAAAAATGTGTCTGAACTATTTCAGTAGATAATTTACTTAAGATATCTGCGGACGAGGAGAAAAAATTAGCATGTCTAAAAGAGGCCCATAAAGAACCGATTTCAAAAGTGAAATATTTTGCCCTATTTAAAAAGGTATTTACACATCCTGAACTCCCTGGCGCTTGGCCTATAAAGGAGATGATTACATATTTTAATGGATATGACCGTCACATCATTACTAACAGCAGTCAGTTTATGCTTAGGCAACAAAATGTTATTCGTGCACCTTAAGCTGTTTAAGAAGGTTCCGAAAAGGCCAAAACAACAAAAGTTTGTAGAATCTGTTGCAATACATTTCCTCTCCCGTTTTCAAGGGTGAGAAAATACATGGTGATGGTTTCGAGTTCTGAAACCCTGGCGTACTATCCCCATCAAGGAATAGGAATAGCAATATCCCAAAAAAAAAAAAATGCGGGCTCGACATGGTTTTTTATGGGTTTTCAAAGACAAGGATCACGATAGTGGTGGTACTTTACACCCTACCACCCTCTCATCCATACTGTCGGTCCTAGGCATGCGGAGATTCGTCGGATTGTGATTTTTATAGGAATGTCAGGGAAACTAACCATTACTAAACCATAGTTGACCTAAGCACTCCCAGGGTCTGAAACTACCCTGCTCACAACACCGAAATCATTCGAAAAACTAAAAAACGGGCATCATTAACTCGAAGAAAGTAAAATTTTATATAGGCGTCCCACTTCATTAACAGTTCCACAAAATGGGACGATTGAAGGTTGTATTATCAGCTATAATTTACCAAGGGCACTGATAATCACGCGATAATTTTTTCTAATAACGAACCGAAAGCTTGTTGCTTGGTAATTACCTGACGCCGTAGGCGGAGGGTAATTACTTAAAGCAACAAGCTTGAGAGTCATTATTAGAAAAAATTATAAGGATTTATCAGTGCACGTGGTAAATTCGGTGAGATAATTTTTTGAAATTCTAATAATATGTCAAATCGTGAATGTGACATTTTCCATAAATTATAAAACCACCCCAACGACTCATCAAAAGCAGAAGCTTTTACCCAATCTAAGTATGAAACGCAACGCGAAATCAGAAGAATAAAGAACGAGTGGTGGACAAGCAAGGCCAGAGAAATTCAAAGGTACGCCGATTCACACGACTACAGGAATTTCTTTCAAGGAGTAAAAGCAGTGTACGGCCCCAGTCGGAAAAATATGTGCCCTATTAAAGATTTAAATGGAAATCTCCTCAAAGAAGACCAGGAAATAAGAGCCCGATGGAAGGAACACTACTCTAACATTCTTAACCAGCAGAGTCAAGCCGATCACGATATTATAAATCTTATCCCTCTATATGACACCTTCGAAGACTTAGATAAACCACTAACAACGGAAGAGATCTTAACCGCCATTGGGCAGCTAAAAAATAACAAATCTCCCGGCGCCGACTCACTCCCAGCTGAGATCTTTAAAGCTGTGTCGTCAGAGCTCATACCCTACCTCAAAAAACTGTTTGATGTCGTGTGGGAAAGTGGTCAAGCTCCGCAGGAGTTTCGTGATACACTTTTAATCAACCTCTTCAAAAACAAAGGGAGCGCTGCGGACTGTGGAAATTACAGGGGTATAGCTCTCCTGGCTGTTGGAGGGAAGATACTCACTAAAGCGATGGCAAATAGGCTAACACCTGTTATGGAAAAGTTACTTCCTGAAACACAGAGTGGCTTTAGACCAAACCGGGGCACATCGGATTTAATCTTCACACTTAAACAGCTTCAAGAAAAAGCACTCGAACATGAAGGAGAAATTCACATGGCCTTCATTGATTTAACCAAGGCGTTTGACTCGGTGGATAGGGAAGTGCTCTGGAAAATTATGTTCCGCTTAGGTATCCCTAGAAAATTTGTGGAAGTATGTCGCAGTTTACATACAAACAACAACGCCCAGGTTATGTATAATAATGAGGCAACCGAACTTTTCCAAACCCTCACTGGAGTTAGGCAGGGATGTGTCCTGGTACCCTTGCTCTTTAATTTGTTTACCACTGCTCTAACAATTATTGTTGACAACAAACTGACAGTCAGAGGAATAGGTCTCAGATACCGTTTTGATGGCGGTCTCTTTAACATAGGGCGCTTTAGAGCTTTCACGAATACACGCACACGATTCATTTGTGATCTCCAGTATGCGGATGACTGTGCACTTTTAGCCTCTACGCCGGAAGAGCTCCAAGAACTTTTAGATGTGTATGCCCAGAGCTATGATTCCTTGGGGCTTAAAATCAACATTGGAAAGACTAAGATTATGTCAACTCCTCATCAAGTGAACCAAATAGACATTACACTTAACGGAAATTCTCTTGAAGTGGTGGATCAGTTCAATTACTTAGGCAACGTTGTTAATGACAAAGCAAACATGGACAGCGAGATTCGCAATAGAATTAACGCTAGAGCACTCTGGGGACTTAGCGAGAGAGTATTTGACAACCACGACCTTGCTTTGTCAACGAAAATGGCTGTCTACAGAGCAGTTGTCATTCCAACACTGCTATATGGATGTGAAAGCTGGGTCACTTACCGTCGTCATGTGAAAGAATTAGAACGTTTTCAGCAAAGACACCTCAGAAGTATGATGAAAATCCGTTGGCTCCATAACATATCAAACGTGGAAGTACTCAGGAGAGCAAACAGCCTTCCAATTGAGGTGCTTATTTCAAGAGCACGCCTAAGATGGGCAGGTCACGTTCATCGTATGCATGATAACCGCCTTCCGAAATGTACACTTTATGGTGAATTGCTAAGCGGTAGAAGAAGGCGTGGCGGTCAACGAAAGAGGTTCAAAGACGCTCTCCATGAAAATCTAAAATCCTGCGGTATTGCAGACGAGCAATGGGAACAACTTGCAGCGGACAGAACCGAATGGCGAGGGGTTGTGGCCAGCTATCAAGGAAATGTTGCTGCAAGAAGGCCGAATCCAAGACCTAACCAGGTCTATGTTTGTCCTGACTGCGGTCGACATGTGCTCTCCCGAATTGGCCTCTATAGCCATAGTCGTGTGCACCGTAGATGAATGGGAATTACAATAGACTACACCTTTTACTTGTTTTTTATTGTACACAATTTATCGACTGTAACATTTTTATACTCGGACTCGAGTAACGGCTAATAATAAAAAAAAAAAACTGTCAAAAATGTTTCG
Source organism: Leptura quadrifasciata (assembly GCA_963675555.1). Taxonomy (NCBI): domain Eukaryota; kingdom Metazoa; phylum Arthropoda; class Insecta; order Coleoptera; family Cerambycidae; genus Leptura; species Leptura quadrifasciata. The sequence continues at coordinate 144,690,404 of OY776674.1, read as the reverse complement.
TTGCATAATAGCATAATGACATAAGTGATAAAGTGTTAATATCCCATGGGATGTTTTCAGTGTAATCCTTTAATAATTGGATAAATTTTGACATGTGACTAGAAATGGACGGATTTTATTGGATTTCTATTCCATAAAAAAATCATCATTCTAAGCATTGAGACGATTTTCGTAACTAACAATAAGTTCTACGTTTACAATCAATCAACTAATCGACCGCCGCACAGTGGGGCAAGAACTCGAAAACGTGGCAATAATTCTATTTTTTCTAACAATCCTTTAAAAAATCGTGTATCAGAGTTTTAGAGGGTGTAAATTTTAAAAATGACTTTGAAATGTAGAAATTAAAAATGGCGTTTTCAATATGGCGACGCAAAGCGTTTACTTCGGAATTCATTTCAACGTTTTTAATAAACAGAGGTTTGTGGTGTTACTGAAAACAAAAATGTTTGTGCGTTATGAAAGAAAAATTTGAAAATGACGTATTCCAATATGGCGGTTGAAGTAAGTGGGTTTTTTGAACTACTAATTTGTATTTCTAATTTTTTTAAGTATTTTATTAACATATTATACAGGGTGTACCAAATTTCATAGTCCAAATTTCATCAGGTAAACTGGACTGTTTCAGTATTAGTTATTACTTTGTCTTAAAATCTATGAACATTGAAACACCAGTGTAAATTTTCATCTTGTCAAATTTGGTATTTGCAATTAGAGGCACCTTGTACACTTATTCATATATATAGGAAAGTAACCTTTTAATACTTTTGGGCAATAGTACCTAATCTTTAATAACTGCCGTTAATTTGATGCCTCATTTCATGAATCATCTGATGTTGCTAATGAGGAAACATCATATTCTTCCGTATTTGAAATGTCCGATATTGAAATATTTGGAGCAATTACTAACCCAAGAACTTCTGTAGGAAAACATTTTAATCGTTTTTTGAGAAATTGTCTGTAACTAGTGATCATCGGATCAGAACTAATTAACACTATCATCTCAAGGGCAAGGGAGTCGATATTGGAACCGATAAGGCAGGACGTAGAAGCAAGAAATAGTATAGAAGAATTAACCAATATCAATAAATCATTTAATATTAATTTAATCAAATTTAAAAGCAATAATATTTATCTGTCTTATTTTTGTGTTTCCTTATAACGAGAGTGCATTTCCTAACGTATTTCATGTAAGGTTTTCCTAATTTTAAAGCCTGTAATCGGTATATTTATTTATAAATTTGATGAATTCTAGAGGAAATTAAGTGAGCGGGCACACTGGTTTTGCGTTTGACAAATTCAAACTGCAAAATCTCAAGAAAATTTCGGGGAGTACACATGAGTACTAGCTTGACTTTAATTTTTAAACTAAAATAGTTCCCTTATAATAATACATCAAATTCACAATGTGGATGTATGCGGAAGTAAACTTTTCCTATGGTTACAAAATATATTGTAGTTTATTGATATATTTGCATATACTTGTTTTTAAAGTTATAATTACTATATAACTTAAACAATAAAATAGCGCAATATGTTGAGTAAATACCTGACGGTATTGGATCCATAGTTATTTAAGCCAAAAACTACAGATATAAATAAGTTTCCCCACTTAAACTTTACACCAAATTTAGTGCATCGATCATACCCAAATACTACTGAACAACAACAGTTTCATTGAGATGGTAGTAGGCGAGGTGACCTTGAGTGAAGTTAGATAGTGGTGTAAATAATACACTTATATGTCCTATTGCCATATATCAACAACATATAGTCCTTTAGTTGGTTTCATTTTCCGATTAAATGCCACGTTTCCAAATTCCTGCCCCAGTGCGCCGGTGTTGAGTGCGTGCGAACAAAATCTATCCATATTCTCTCATTTCTTGCTACAGCTGCTGCGTAATTTTCAGTTTTGTTACGATATCTCCGTATATTTCGCCGCCCAAATTAATAGACATTTTTATCTTTTTCACGCATATGAAATGACACTATTTGCACCATAAACTAGCATATCATACCATTTCGTTAACATATTTCAATACCAAATAAGTATTCTATATATTCTGTAACAACACATGCCAATCAAAAAAATTATCATAATTGATTCATTTTATTAGACCGTAGGGTGTATAACCGATTTTATGGGTGGTTACGTAGAATTTTTAACGATGTATTATGTGCCCATCAGTATTCAATATACTTGTTCTTATAAGCCAAAGGTCTACCGTTATATATAATTATAAGCTATAAATTAATTATAAGCGGATATATAGTGTATTTTACACGAAATTGTAACGTGTGCAGAATATTTTGTCAAATTAATAAAATTTGATCACAGCAGACCATCGCGACGGTGTGTTCTCTGAGAGTGGTGATATTGCCTACCGTACGCTAGTAAATCAAATCAAGAAGTAATAAATATTCATATATAGTCGGGTGTATATTCACTGAGCAGTCGAAAAATGCATTACGACCTCATTAAAATACCATCTCTGTACTATCTCGCCTGTGAATTGAATCACTTGTGTTTATATCTTTAATGTACGTCGGCTTGATTGATAAGACCATGCCGGATGGTTCATCGGCGTTAATAATTGGCGCGTAAAGTTTTTGTTGCGTTTTTTAACTGCCCAGTAAATTTACACCCGACTATACCATTATCACAATGCAACAGATCCCTTTGCTATATTATTGCCGGGAAATATTTCAGAATTTTTTAAAAATTGCTAGACAAAATTTAGTGTGGTGTTGCCAGTCTACCGTTGCCTACCATGTTACTTGTCCCCGTTTATTTTCCATTGCTATTTCTATAGCTGGCCTTTTGGTCGTTAGATTGACTTAATAATGATTGGATCCTGGCTGAATGGGCTCAGTCCAAAGTCAAATAGTCGAATAAAGAACACTATACTAATTGAAGGTATACTATTATATTTGTGCACTAATGAACAACAATATATATTAAGAAGTCATTCTGGTTCTTCAAGATACACAACTGAGGATGTCAGGGGAGGTAAAGTATCTTGGAGTTATCATAGACTCTAAACTTACCTGGAACCAACATCTAGAGAGAGTAATCCATAAATCGGTAACCACATTGGCTACATGTAGACGATTATATGGTAAAACATGGGGGCTCAAGCCTGGTATAGTGTATCGGCTGGCTCTATACCAGTGTAATAAGACCCTCCATTACATACGCTCCCTTAGTTTTGTGGCCCAAAGCCACTCAAACAACTACAGCTAACCAAGCTAAGCCGGGTACAGAGACTGGCTTGCTTGGGAATCACGGATGCTATGAAAAGTACCCCCACAGCAGCCAGGGAGACCTTATTGAACCTCCCCCCACTCAGCGTGGTGATTCAGGGAGAGGCAAGAATGGGAGCATATAGGGTACAAAATTCACGTGACTTGGCTCTCCACACAGGGGAGTCGGGACATATGAGGATAATCAACATTGTAGTAGATCCTTTATTAAGCATGAGGTCAGACTACATGGTCCCAAAAATCACATTTAACAAACCCTTCAGTGTCTCTATTGGAGAGAGAGGATTGGTCTACAGGAACTCCTGAGATATTACGCAAAGGCCTGGCCTGGCATACGGACGAGTCTAGGATGGAATCAGGAGCTGGAGCAGGAATACATGAAGTGAGACCGAAGGCAAGTATAAGCCTTTCTCTTAGACTCCACGCCACTGTATTTCAAACTGAAATTCTGGCTATACTTGAGAGTATACATGAGAATGTTAAACGACGATATGTGAACCAGCAGATTTCCATCGCATCGGACAGCCAGGCGGCACTAAAGGTATTAGCCTCTAACAAAGTGTCTTCCGGACTGGTGTGGGACTGCCACAAAGAGCTCGAAGTTCTGGGTGAGCAGAATAGAGTTAAACTACTCTGGGTGCCGGAACACACCAGAATAGACGACAACGAAAAACCTGATGAACTTGCTAGACAAGGAGCAGCTAACACATTCTATGGCCCAGAGCCAGTGCTGTGCATTACCAAATGCTCAGCTAGAGGGGCAATTAAAGACTGGGTCAGGAATAAACGCAATCATTACTGGAGGAATACTCCAGGCAGCCGACATGGGAAAACACTTATTAAAGGACCATGCCCAAAACAAACGGCAGAACTGCTCTCAAGGAACAGATTACGGTTGAGAATCGTAATAGGTCTCTTGACAGGACACTTTCCTGTTAAGAAGTACCTGCACATAATTGGCAAGTTCGATGGCAGATTATGTGGCAAGGTACCAGAAACAGTAGACCATATTATATATGAATGTGAGGCATTGGCCCGCAGAAGATATAATATTTACGGACAAACACAAACAGACCCGCAAAGCATTAAAACTCGCCCATTCTCAGATCTGTATCACTTCAACAGTGGCATAGGAGTATTAAAATGGGCAGTGTAGATTGGAACAAGGAGTGCACAATAAGCCCAAGAGGCTATAATGCCCTCGGAGTGTTTACAGACGACCCTGTGAGGAGGGGTTTTAGTCAGTAAGAGTCTGATACAGATCCAGTTTCAGGTTGGGAGCCCATGAGGGTTTCCCCTCCTCGTAAAAAAAATACCTATTTCTATAGTATAGACAATAAACGTTAAAAATCTAAATTATACTGAACTGACTTTTTTGTTGAGCCCATGAAGGTTTCCCCTCCTCGTAAAAAAAATACCTATTTCTATATTTGACCTAAATAAGTAATCTTAGACTGGAAGATGGACGCGTAGCCTATTTGGGATATACTTACAAACCACATGTTTGGTAAAAATTTACTCTAAATTTTGGATTGCAAATGTGGTCATAAAGCGCAGTTGCCTCGGTGGTTCCATGGTTATTGCTCTGTTGCAAAGATAATGCGCCTTACATGCACATAAAGGCGTACCGCCGCTGGTAAAACTATAATTTTAAGAAATCGTGTTTTAATTACATGAAATTTTAATGACAAACACGATCACGTTATGAATTATACATACATGTTTTTCTGCAATTGATGTACTGTCAGTGGCGTGCCGAACTTTTCGAGGCGGGGGAGGGGGGCATATCTTTCTTAGGGGGCGCAAATCGTAAATATAGTATATATATAAATAAAACATGATCCTAAATTTAATAATCTTTAATATCGATCAAAACATATTACTAGAATAACAATCAACTGCAAACCTTCCAAAGCAAAATCAGGAATAATTAGCACAACAGCTCAGTTGTGTTGATTACTCTATGTTTTGTTTTGCGAGATTTGCAGTTGTTGAAGAATATCACAGTCACATTCTTCTTGTTTACATACTTTTGAACAGTTTAAAATAAGAATAAACACATTAGGACGTCCAATTTCCAGTAATATTATTAAGAAATAAGCATATGCAGGGAATGGATCTCTCAGAGCGACTAAAACACTGGATAGGTAGTGGGAGGTAGCCGGGCGGCCTGCAGTCGAACAGAGAATAACGCTGCCCTGGGTGTGGGTGCCGTGCCGTCCTATGCGGCGACTGGCGCTTACCGCCAGTCGCCGCATATGCTATACCTACTATGTTAATTAATACCAAGAGGATAAAGAGATTAAATAAGTAAATGTTGAAACTGGAAACGATATTTTTCTACACTTACTGCGAGCAATTTTCAGGAAGTGTTCTTGGAGCCAGCTGGGGCGGCATTAATAGGCAGGAGCGGGGGGCTTGCGCCTCTCCCCATTGCCCCCACCTGGGCATGCCACTGTGTACTGTATAACATAATGAAGATGTATGTCTAAAAATTCTCTTAGAATATTCTATTGTGAAGCTTTTCTGCTTCGATACTGTGTATTGTACTATTTTCATGACCACTAAGCACAAAATATAATAAATATTATTTATTTTTCTTTCTATTAGTTCCACTTTAGTTAAAAATTACCAGATCAATATTGATCAAACTTATACAGTTAACAGATTACATTTCTGGTAGGTATCAATGGAGCTTTTGTTTCATCTCGGCATTTTAGACGGTTCCGGAAACATATCACCGACAACACAAAATGCCACCTAAGGGAGCTGAGGTAGACACTGGTAAATGCAAAATTAGAAGCATGATCAAAATCATCAAAATTTAAAAAACCAAACCATAAAACCCAAATACGAAAAGGGAAATTTTAACTAAAAGAAATAAGGAATGAATCGCGAAGTATTAAAAAATGTTGTGGTATGTCGCTAAGAAAAATCTTGCGCCCTCTTATTTCGACTTGTCCTTTTTTCATAATGTCCCTCAAGAAATGGCAATAACTTGCAGAATTTGAAACAGAATTTTGCAGACGTCTATTAGAAAAACCAGAAGTATTGGCTTGGTTAGGAAGCCGGAGACAAAATGACTGCATTAAAAGTAACACTGCAATTTTTCGAACAATAAATAATTGCTACTATTTTTCTGGTTCAGGATCCTGCGGAATGGTGCCTCATTGAAAGCAGGGTTGGAAAAAAACTGTTTTTTTTTAAATTTTAAACAAGAACACTGTTTTTTTTGTTTCAAACAGTTTTTTTGGTAAAAACTGTTTTTTTTTCAATGTTTTAAATGGTATGTTTAAAACATTTTAAAACAGGTTTAAAAGGTTAAAAACTCTCTTCAACTAAAATTAAATGATAGCAAGTTATTGTATCTGCTACTACTACTTGATGACAGATGGCGTTCTTAAATGGTATACCATTGTGATACCATCATCGGCACTTTTCTACAAACTCTAAAATGATACATTTGTTTAAAACATTGCACTTCGTTTTAAACTGAGTTATAAATAGTTGTTTAAAACATCGCATTGTATATTAATATGTTTTAAACATTTGTCTAAACAGCAGTGCGATATTTTAAACATGCCAACCCTGATTAAAAGCAATAAAATATAATCTATTTTTTACTATGACCGTCGTAAAAGACATAAAAATGACTAACGTTATCTTAATAGAAAGGGAGGAATAAAAGCAGTATGTGCCACAAACTGTAAAAGGCCATAGACATAAGTATAGAAATTGCACTAATATTATTTAATTGAATCGTTAACGATTTTAGCACATCATGTATGAACAAATAAATGATCCTGCTACTTGCAATCCCAAACTGTACAATCAAACTCAATATTATTAACCTCGGTATGAAATACATTTAATAGTAGTGTGTGCATCAGTTTCGTGGTTGTCATCGTTCTATCCATGATTTTGCAAATATTCATTAACTGATACCTCTATGTAAGATGCAATACATTAGTAATTGAGGGAGGACAACTTTCAAAGTGGCAATCAGCTTTACAGGAACTGCGTAATTCAGTGGCCAAAAGTCCGAACTCACCAAAAGATGATGGATGTCTCAAAGTGAATGGTAGATTTCTGAATTAACCTATTTGTAAAAAATGAAGTGATAAAACTTCTATATTTTTAAACAATATAACCAAAGGCCTTAAAAATTGAAGTTGGTACATTATTTGTAGACGTCAATTTGGATGACTACATTTACTTGGATTTGCCTGAAAATATAATTGGTCCTTTGATGACGTAAAATTTTGAAAATAACCAAGAGGAAAATGGGTACCAATTGTTTAAAGAAGAATTCTACATGGTATTCTATATCATTGCGTATTACCTATTAGATGATTGTTTGAGAACTTGAATGGGAAATGGTCAGCAGGTTCGCCAGAGTTGACACGTCTAGAATTTTTCTTATAAGGGTATTTGAAATTTGTCACCTACAGATCGAAACCATCCGTCATAACAAACCTAAGACAAAGGATTTTATCGAATTGTAGATCATGAAAAGTTAACAGACCTTAAAATGTAATTTTTGTGCTGGTTGATATCCCTTGTTATACATAGGAAACTGACGTTAGGCATACATGTTTCGAAATATACAGTGGATGGTGGAACTTCCAAAGTAACACACCGTATATTAAATTACAAAAGAGGCACATAGAGATAGGATACGTACACAAATATTTATAATAGTTAAAGCCTGAAATATTATAAAGTGGTACAAATATTGTAAATATTCCCATCAGACTATATTTTTTACTTCATCTTCTAAAAGAAACTCCATATTATATAACTTATAACCACTTTGGCAACTCTGCCAGAACTATCGCTGTCTAACAGCAATACTTGAATGACAAAAAAAATAAGTCTTTATCTTCATAAAATAGATATATCAAATATTGGTTAAAGTTTCCTGGATGAGATAAATTGTAAATAGTTTAAGGTCATGAAGTCAATATAGTGGAACAAACAGCATGAAATTTATAAAACTTTGACCATTTTCGCAATAATGCAGAGGATATCATCGAACACAATGCTGATGCAAAAAAGTAAAAAACCCTCATGTTTTTGAATTTGTATTAAAGAACTAAAGCATGTTTTTAAGAACAGATAATTTCAGGAAATACCAAACGTTAAGCCTTGAATTATTTTATTAAGTTATCTTAGTGTAAATATGGACATATTAAGTAAATGTACATAATGTCATACATAATAATGCAATAATGCTACACTGTAACTTACAGTAAAATTGATAACATTATTACGACTATTGATAACATTTGCTAAAAATTTAGAAAAATGGAAAACATATTATTTACTTAATAGTTGAAATAAAATTTCATTTTTTTAAATATACAATACGCAATCTATTTATTAGGAATGCAACAAAGAATTGAAACTTATTGCATAATATAAATTGGAAGCTAAAATAAAAATATACAATTTCAACATAAATATTTGTTTGTATTATATATTTTTTTCATTTTTAATTTATACTGTTTCAAATTGATTGAGAACCTAATTTGTATAGTATAATGACTTCAGATCTCATGAGACAAGGGTCGAATCTGTAGTCCCATAAGGATCAGTTTTAGGGCCCCTTTTCTACAATATATTCACAAAAGCACTAATAATAGTCCGGGTTGTAACAACGTATTTTATGCAGGTGACCAGCTTTGCAAATATTCGAAACTCTGGTCAACGGATGATGCAATAGCGGACTTGACAACACACTCTTTAGATACAACCAAAAAGTAACTATTCATCTTCGTTTACCTGGCAAAAGCTTTTGACACGGTAAGTCATCCGGAGTTGTTAGCTAATCTAAATGATGTTGGAATTCTTGGGCCCGCAAATACATTATTGCAAAGTTACCGCTGTGAAAGACCTCACTGCGTAAAGATTGGGGACAGCTACAGTGATTTTAAAACAGTCAAGTGGGGTGTTCCTCAAGGTACAGTCCTTGGGCCATTACTCTTCATAATATACGTTAATGAACTATTTGATATACCCATCAGAGGTAAAATAATCAGCTTTGCCATTGACACGGTTATATTTTTTGAAGGTAACGACTGGGAGACTGTAAAAAATAAAGCTGAGCGTGAGATACTGGAAATTACAAAAAACCATTTGTCTTACCCTTTGCCAGCACTAGTCGAGGACTCCCAACATTTGATTCCCTGGTTATGAAGGAGAATAAGCAAGAAATAAAGACTGAAAAGAAGAGCAAGAAGTCAGAAAAGCTGGGGTAAGTGGTGGCGCTACTCACCAAAGGCTTGATAGATGAAAGTCAGCCCATTCTGTTTTATTATTTTTATTTTTAAAAAAAGCCAGTCACCCTACTCTGTGGCTCCGATCCTCACAGAGGAGAGCTGGTAATAAATATCAATAGCCACTCCCCACGCCCGTGGGGTGAGTGACTACCGTGTCCGTGAATCGTGTACCCTGAGTAGACGCAACGAACCGAGGATGACAGCCTTCTGCATTCTGCCGGTTAAGATCCCTGCTGAATTTCGGTATGCCGGTATGAGCTATAGTTCTGAAAGCAGCGTCTGTCTCATTCTACCGAGTTCTATAATCAGTACTACTATTTTAACAGAATGGCCTGGATAAAGCCTGTGGAGTTCGAAGAGCAAATCTCGACATTTTGTCCGTTTTTCCTCCTCTTTCAAGGCAATGTTGCTCTCAGCGGGGGCTGAGAATTCCACGACACACATTGTTTTGAGTTGGTGGTCGTGGAGTACTATGTCAGAATTGTTGGCTTGTATTTGCCTGACGGTGGGAAACGAGTAGTTCCAATAAATTAGACACTTCTCATTCCCCACAACGGACTGAATATCCACCGAAGCGTAAGGTAGCACTGGTGTTTCGTCTATCCCATACGTGTTCCTTAGATGATAATAAAGCACTCATATTGCTGCGTCGTGTCTGTGAATATAGGCAAGACTGCGTATGTCGGGCAAGCCGACAGTAAGTGCATTACAGTCTCCTGCGACCTGCGGCAGGCCTTGCAGCTGACATCAGGAATCTCCATACCCATGACACGACTTCGATAGACGGGGGTGCTAAATACACCATCCTGGCAAGCCATTATGAATCCCTCGGTCTCTGACTTCTGCCAGGCTGACCTTAAAAAGGCGAAGGTCAGCCTTTCGGATAAGCCGAGGTCTTCTATATTTTTATAGAAGACTCTGTGCAATGGCTTATCTTTATGGAGCTACAGATGGATGTTAATGTAGGCTTTTAGTCGAACGGGTTCCAACTCGGTGACAGAGTCGGGGTTTACCCACTCGACGTCGAAGATGAGAGAAGTTGGTCGGCTGCTCTCTGTGCTGCCTTAAAGAGAAAAGCTCCTACCCCTGCATTTTCATGGTCTCCAAGAATGCAGAGGAGGGGATCCGAACTCCTGATGGCCTTACATGCTCCATTCAGAGCCATCCTACTATGGAGGTTCTCCAAGCTCAAGAGTCCACGGCCTCCCCGATGTCGTGGGAGATAAAACCGTGGAACGGCATCCTATTAAGATGCATCTTCTTGCGGGTTACTACATCGAGTTGACACAGCTCTTCTCTAGTCCATTTCACTACTCCGAAAGAGTAGAGAAGGATCGGAACGGCAAGCATATTTGTAGCAGACACCTTGTCTTTCCCCGACAGTTCTGGAGACCAGATCTGTCGGAGTAGGTGCTGATACCTGCCGCAGAGAGCGTTTTTCACTACACTCACTTCTTGGATGGAGCGTTGCTCGACACCCAAGTAAGTGTACGACTCTCCGGCATCTAGATGGTGTAAGATGCTTCCGTCCACGAGCTGCGCGTCCTCTCCGTAGTCACCGCATCGTGCTCTCTTGAGATGGATCAGTACGCATTTGTCCAACCCGAACTGCATACCGACAGCCTGCTTGTATTCCTGTACCACCCTGAGGGATTGTTGGAGATCATTTTCTGAAGAAGCATAAAGGTTAAGGTCATCCATATAAAATAGATGGGTGACCTTATACCTCGTATCTTCGGGGGTACCGCAGTTGTAGCCAAGGGTTTTCCGAAGCGATAATGACAGTAGTGAGATGCAAAACAGAAGAGGGCTGTTACCGACTCTGTTCGGACTCTATCGTTACCCGATGTTATGGTAAAGCGAGTCCTCTAGAGTGGCATCAGTCCTTCAATACATCTCACTACGGGACCGGGTACCACAAGACAAGTGAACAAAGGACTCTCATGCGATATCATGTGAAATGCCTTGCGGTAGTCGATCCAGGCCTTAGAGAGGTTTGGCTTGTACTGCATGGAGCCCTGCGTGACACATCTGTCGATCAGCAGGTTCTCCTTGCAGCCAGCGACACCTCTCTTCAACCCTCGTTGCACATATATTTATCCGTTCGTATACCGGTTCAACTGCGTGGAGCACCCGCATATACAAAATGCGTGCAAACACCTTATAACATGCATTTAGACAGGTTATCAGTGTGTAGTTCTTTGGGTTGGACAAATCTCCGGTCTTGGGGATCCGCCCATCAACAACCCAAGAAGGAATTTTCTGCTCCCCATTCAGCCAGGAATTAAAAATTCTGGCCAAATAGTGGGGGGGGGGGTGCTCGATAAATTTTTCCGCCAAAAGTTATTTATCCCATCGGGACCTGAAGTTCTTAGAATCCTCAAGAGCCCTACGAACCTCTTTTGGGGTTATTGGCTGGCACACCTCCTGTGGTTGTTGAAGCCTTTGACAGAAGGCTTCAAAGTGTGCAAGGGCCGGAGAATCTCGAATTATTTTATCTATTTTGTATTAAATTCGAGTAAATAAATAAAAAGAGTGTACTTTTCTTCAGCCTAAAAGCTTAATTGCAAAAGGAGGAATACACATAAAATGATAATTCACAATGTGTGTGAGTCTACACTACGTAATAATAGAAGGTGATTTCTTATATTATGCCTCCCCGGAATACGTACTCCCTGAAATTTTGAGACGTGTAAAAAAATCCAATTTTTGAAAATTTTAAATTTTTTTTGCTATTAAAGCGTGTTTTTTAGTTTTTTTAAACTAAATTTTTTTCGCCAAGCTTCTCTTTTTTATTTAATTGTCTGTAACGTATTTGCCGTTGTATAAGCCCTTGTTAAACGCCAGCTCCAGCTGTAATACATACATTATGATGCAATATTAATTATGTACTATTAACGAATACTCAGCGGTTTCGAAAAGCAGGCGGGTATCAGCTGGTTTCTATTTGTATCGGTGTTCATGATGCTAATTGTAAAATTCGCCCAATCCAATATATTGGTGACAAGCGTGTTGAGGGATGAATGGCAAGAGGGTGACTAGAGGTGTCATGTAGCTAGCGTCAACCTCAGGGAACCAGGCACACCCTGTTGAATAAGAGCCTTACCTTCTATCGGACCTCTGGGAGGTTTGACCATTTATAATAAAATATATATTGATAACAGCGGCGCCTCCGGCAAAATCTCGACAATAGATTAGTAATTTCTTATTGTTATTTTATCCTGAAGATCCTAGCAAGGATATTAGGACAGAGTTGTCAAATTATTGTATTGTCATCGGTCCTTGATAAGTGTGCAAAGTTTCAGTTTAATCTGACGTTTTCAAGTGGGTGAGAATCACGTTCAAGGGTGCCGTTACAAAAAACATACAGGTGAAGCTAATAAAAGCGCGTTAAAAAACACCAGTAAAGTTTCCCGTGGAAGATTTTGTTTTTTTTTTTTTCGAAAAATGTAAATATCTCGGAAACTACTTGTTTCCCAGACTCCATAAGAATCACGTGCTTATTATGCAAGAAAAGGTAAACTTTTACATAATTTCATGTAATTTGAATTATTTTTACGAGGAAAAAAAATAAAAAATCGAAAAATCAATCACAATTTTACTTTATCTCGTGTTTAATTTTTATTTTATTTTTTATAATCTTAACCTTAACTAAATTTTCCGGCTGGTCCTTGCCCGTTAATAATTTTTTTTTCCAAAAAAGAATTGGCACCAGTCTAATACTGTAAAATAGACAAACTACTTATAAAAAAATTGGATATTTAGTATCAATCAAGGCGTTCACAAATTTATAGAAACAAGTCAACTACACAGAAACTATTAAAAAACAAAAAAGAAAAAACAATATCGAATGATTTAATTTAATTTTGGGCAGTCTCTTAATTTTTTCATAAGTTTCTTTTCTGTTGTTAATTCAGCTTATTTGCAAACTGCATGAGAATTATAACAACTGGACGTCCTAGTCTTTACTCCATTAAATCTGATAATAAGCCAATAGTGTTTTGCGTAAGGTCTCGCATAACATTAATACATCTTCTTGAAGATAAATGAACCAACCAGCCCCTTAGGTAGCGCCGTCCTAGAACATATTATAGATATAAATTATGTTAATTTGTGTACAAGTAACATAGCTTAGTATGTATCAATTCCTTGGATGCGTCGACACATTTAAATTCTATTAATACACATATTCCAGTGGCGTAATGAAAAATATTTGTCGCATATTTATTAGTGGAACATGAATGTCAATTATTGCGCTTGGTGAGTATAACGATTTTACAGCTACTTTATAGGTATTTTAAAAGTTAAATTCCAAATTAATACTGATTCATTGCGGCAATTTCTATGTTTCCCTGATGATAGAGTAAAATACCATTAATTTTAATTTTTAAGGAAAATGCCACTTACTTATTACTTAATTATTATAATTATTTTTTTAGTCTAAGACGGCCCGTATAGACGTTGTCAACCGTTTTCAAAGTATTTTCTTACTTTATTATCAAAATTCAATTACTCTTATTTCATTTATCAATAATCATTTTTTCTTACGACATAGTCACAAGAAATTACAGTTAAAAAAGTCATCAGCAATTTTAAATACGCATTTGCATAATATTTCTGTTTTCAAGCCAAATAATTTTATTTTATACAGAACTGAATAAGTTTAAAAAGTCTTAAAAGTAACGTTAGAATATGCTACTTCGTTGCATTTCTAAACAGATGTTACAGAAGTTAGGAGCCATAATGAACCTTATTAGTCATGGGAGCCCGTAACTAAAATTTAACAAATGCCATTCTCAAGTAGTCCCGACCATTCTTTCTCGTTCGCGCCATATACGTTTGCAAAGGGTAGCGTGCATATAAAAACGAGGAGGAAACCGCGGAATAGGGTAATTTTCCTTGACCTGCCCGGAGAGCTACCACCTAGGAGAAACCAAAGCCCAGCCACCAGAGATTCTACCAGGACGTACAAGAGAATTAAATCCGATCTACTTATTACCGATACTTTCCGTATCGAAGGACTTGTAACTGGATACAAGAGAATTAGATCCGATTTTATTATTACCGACATTTTCATATCCTATAATTTTTTCAGATGTTGAGTTACAATGTGATGTTTTGATAATTTGGAATTGTATATGACTTTTTTTCATGGTTTGCTATGGTGAGTGGATCACTTTAATTGTACCGATATTTTAACAATTTTATGATTTTATTTTTTTGGTTATATATGAAATGTACTATAACACTTGAAACGGTCACCCATCTAAGTACTAACAGCGCCTAACATTGCTTTACATCGCATATCGAAAACGTACATAGTAAAGACGCATCTACGCTTGCCCCCAGTAATTTTTAATATGGTTCCATTTTAACACACGAGCGAGGTCTTTAAGTTACCGGCTACAACTTTAAAATCCCACGGTATAATTACAATATTAATACTTATCGTTAGTTTTCCTTGATTAACATATTTAATGTTTGATGATCTATAAAACATTCACAATTTATCTCTTCCTAAAAGTATAAACTCTATTGTTTTTTCTAAACCTTTGCATAACTTAATATTCATAATTCAACCTATTACTAAGCGATTTGACATTAAATACGAGAACGCAGGCAACAGTGTAACATGCAGTAGATGATAAGACATAATAATGATTATTACACATGTTGTTGCTACGTACAGAAAACTATCTCATTGTAAACATTCTCGTAGATGTCTATGAAAACGTAGTTGCTTTGTGACTACTGATTACATAGTTTTATCTTATCTGTTTTATTACGAACTTGACATAGAAATTTTTTGAACTATTATTATCTAACGGTTTTTATGGGTTATCGCTGCGCTGTTTCAATATATGCAGGTTTTATATTCAAGCCAGTGGCAAAGTCGATTGCTCTTTATTTTGTCGCTATTCAAAATTATGGTAATAATCAAGAAACCCGGTCGGGTTTCGCAGCTAATTTTCGAGCGAAACAGGACCTTATTCATATACAGCAAGAACTGCTTTCTGCGCCATCTGGATATTTCTTTTCCTTTATAAAAGAACATAATCATTTAATATTGGTAATTACTTGTGAAATGAATTGTTTATCGTTTCATCTTTCAAATAAATACCTGTCTTTAACTTCTCATTTTATTACGGTATTGCTATTGATGTTTGAATTTTGAGATCTGTCATTCCGGTTATATTTGTGTACTAGACGGAAGTACGTCTTCAAAAACGGAAATATGAATGGAATGGAATGAAATAAAATTAAACGATGTGATGTGAAGTGAAGTGAAGGGAAGGGAAGGGAAGAGAAACGAAATGAAACCAGAGGGAAAGAAAACGAAATGAAACGAATTGAAACGAAATGAAACAAAACGAAAGGAAACGAAATGAAACCAAATGAAACGAAATAAAATGAAACGAAACGAAACGAAATGAATAAATAGATGTATTCAATGCGCAACAAAATATCGAAAATGAAACCCATTTCGGGACTGCCCTTGCCTCAGTTTGTTAATTAAATTTAATTTGGTTATCTCGAAATATACGTCCATAAAAATATTTGAAAATTTACCAGAATCTGCTCTGGATGTACTGTTTTGTCTTATAAATTGCTCTTTTCAGTCAGGAGATTTCCCATCTTTTTTAAAAACTTCTCTAGTTGTCCCACTATATAAAGTCTGGGATGTAGAAAACCCATCCAACTACCGGCCCATATTATTAATTTCCACACTAGCTGAAATTATAGGAAAACTAAAAAAAAAAAGGATTATTGAGTTTCGTTATCTGTCAATCTACTTAGTGCCAATCGATTCGACTTTCAACGCAATAAAAACACTAACGACGTAATGTTCTCCTTTCTAAATACTGTTTACACTAAACTAACTGAAGAGGAGATCGCTGCTGACATATTCTGCGATCTATGAAAAGCTTTTGACTCGGTTCAACATGAAATATTGCTGCAAAAGTTGCAGCGCTATGGTTTCAGAGTTGAATGGTTTAAATCATATCTATCAGGCCGTAAACAAATTGTTAAAAATTCAAATGTGTCTGATGAACTTTACATAAACTGTGGGGTACGTCAAGGCTCTGTTCTCGGTCCAATTCTATTTTTACTGTATATTAACGACATAACTACTATTAATATCACAGGAAAGTTTACCCCATTCGCCGAAGATACTACAGTATTATGGCATAGCAAGGAAAACGATATTCTCCATGATGGCATATGCAACGACATTAAGAAAACCAAAGATTCGTGTGATTCGAACTTACTGTCGTTCAATATAGGCAAAACAAACATATTAACTTTCAAATGTGATTTGCCAGATATACCCCGAGGGAACCATGTACTTGAAAATAAAACATGTTTGAAATTTTTAGGATTAGATATTGACCGCAAATTAAAGTTTAGAGAATTATTGGTTTAAATAGTAAACTAACATCTGGATGTCATGCAGTTAGGGTGGTTTCAAATGAATTAGGATACTCAGCTGCCAGAACTATATATTTTTCCTTAATCGAATCACACCTGTGTTATAGTATTGCCTTTTGGGGCGTACGTAGTAAATTTCTTTGCAACAAATACTTGTGCTACAAAAGCGTGCCATAAGATATCTGTGTAAGGCTAGGGTTTACCACTCTTGCAAGGAACTATTTGTAGCCAATAAAATTTTGACTGTGATATTTATTTTTATATTAAATACAGTAGCCTTAATTCATAAATACAAAAATAATGTTTATACGACCTCAACTTACCGGGTGTCAACGGATTATGGTAGACCCTCCTTTTTTTCCTTATTTTTGAGAACATCGGAATGAAACTTGGTAGATGTATTATATTACCAAGAACACACTTTGTGACATAACTGTCATTTTCTCCCACTTCTACTTCCGGTTCCACCGGAAATTACTCCAACTCTTGATTTTTAAATTGAACACCATGTATATTATTATATTTTTGGAATCCTTGGAAAATTCTGAGTACGGTGATGCCCCCTAAGTGACATTTCGACTCCATGAAAAAAAAATAACTCGAAATTTGTTGGTACATCTAGAGTGCCATGACCAGAAAAAATTGCTTGTAATATAAAAATTTGAAAATGTGTATTTTGTGGGCCATCAAATTTGGCCTGAACAGTTTTTTTACTAAAACATAATTTTCTCAAATGGAACCATAATGATAGAGTACTACCATAAGATAGCGGATGTTCTAAGGAATCGGTGGATGTGCCCAAAACCAATTTTTTCTTATTTTAATTTTTTTGTTTTTTAAATTTTAATCAAGTTTTTTTCGTCGAAATGGTACTTATGGGGCCTCACCGTACTCAGAATTTTTCAAGGATTCCAAAAATATAATAATGTACATGGTATTCAATTTAAAAATCAAAAGTTTGGGTAATTTCCGGTGAAACCCCAACGGAAAAAAAAATGACAGTTAAGCCACAAAGTGTCTTCTTGGTCATATAATATATCTACCAAGTTTAATACCGATATTTTTAAAAAGAAGGGAAACAGTGTGTCTGCCATGATCCTTTGACACCCCGTATAGCATTCGACAAGTAGTTAATATTACACTGCCAACCCCAAGAACTACACTTGTCCGGGAGTCTGTTGTTTACAATGGTCCTAAAATGTATAATCACTTACCGAGCCATATTAGGAGCATTGTCTCCAATCAGGGTTTCAAAAATGCAGTGAAAAATCTACTTATTGTTAAACCATATTACGAATTCGATCGATATTTGGACTATACATTCTGATGTAGATATACCGGGTATAACAGGATCATGGTATACCCACCTTTTATCCTTTAGTATTGAAGATAATTGATTGAAATTTAGGATATACTACATACATAATGAGCAGCACTTTTTGACATACAATTGATTTTTTTCATTTCCGTTTTCGCCGAAAGTCACTATTTTTCGTTTTTTACATGGAACACTGTATATTATTGCATTTTTGAATTCTGTATAATTTTCTGAATCCAACGATGCCAAATAATTGACATTTCAAACATCAATTTTTTTTTATAATATAATTTTTAGTTTTCCATTTAAGTGTTCCATGACGGTTCCGATTTATTATAAATGCTACAAAAATCGAAATCCCGTTAAAACACTAAATTACGTGATTTATGAGCAAATAAAATTCACCAAAATTGCTTTTGGGGCAAGGCTCAATTTTTTCAAAGGGAACATATCGGTACCGTGATACCATTTATTAGTACTATTAATAAGGAATTTATTCATATGTCGTAGTGAAATGTGCGATAAATGCAAACAAAATTATAGCTAAAAGAAAATAAGAAAATACAATTTTGTTGAGCAATATCCTTTACACGGGAACATTTCGCGACAAGCTTTTATATCATAAAAAAATTATATAATGTAACAAAATGATGAGTGATTTACTTCAAAGTTTATTTTCTACTTTTTAGAGCATTTAAATAAAAGTTTTTTTTTTAAATATTTTTTTATATAATTTTTTTATGCTATGTCAACAAGATTATACTTCTGGACAATAAAGTATATTTTGATTGATTTATATATAGGACTACGATTGTGCTATTGCTCAAATGCGGATATCAAAAATGACGAAAATATCCGGGTCTTCATTTGAAATGAGACACACTATATGAAATTAATATAAATAATTACAGGGTGGGATTAAGTGTTTTCTTAGTCGCTTAGGATTTTCACTGTAAATTAACAGGTCGGCGAGGGGATCTCAATAATTTAAATAACTTTTTTTCATATCGGTGATATGGTTTTTAAGTCCTAGCGTATTCGATTACCTATTTTTGTGTCTTTAAAATATGACTTCGAATCCTGGCTCCGGCACTGTTGGAGGAAATTGTTGTATGTCCGCGTTTTTTCAATGTGTAACCCCCTCCCGTACAAGCCCTGGCTTCTGGAATTGGGGGTTGTCTAATTTCTGTGGTGTGGTGGTGTTGTGGTGTTTATTATTATTATTATTATTATTATTATTATTATCAAATTGTACTCTGCAAAGTCAATATCTTTCAGACAGAATCATCGATTTTACTTACCACAACCCCGCATAAATATCTCCTGTATACACTATGTGCAACAATTACAACAGCTATCACATTCAATCAGTGTTTTAATCTCGATGGCCTGTACTGCAATTTTGTTTCGTAATTTACTTTAACTCAACACCCATAGTGAAATTTTGCTAACTCATACGATAATATATTTGAATAATAAACAAATAAATAAAAGTGAAATAACCATATTCTGGCAAAAAAACACGCAATTCAATATTCATGAGTGCCATTAATGTTTTTGTCGATCACTCAATATGATTAAAAAAAATGCAATAAAGCTACTTAAACATAAATGTAAAAATGAAAATAAGAGATAAATATATAATTGAGCACACTTTGCATTAATTAACATTAAAATGTTGAACTGGTTAAGACCACTTCTATATTTATTCAAGAAAATGATATAAAATTATGACAGAAGGTGTGGATAAAATTCTTCAGTTCATTATATCGACTGAAGAGTAATGATAAATACATAATAACATGTTATTTGGCGTAAAGTTTATCATATTAAAAAGTGCCGAATTCCCCATCAACCCAACAATCTTTATTATTGTTTTTGCTTTTAAAATTCCGGCCTATTAAATTGCACATGAATAAACTTTATACAGATATATTCATTGCTCTACTTATATGGAGTTATGTCCCTTGCCATATAAAAATAAATATAAGTAGGTATTTCCTAAAATAAAACCTTAATGTGATCGGCATAAATTCAACACCAAATAACATTATAGTAGCCCAATTGACTTGTAACAAATGAGAAATAATAATAGTATTTTGAAATATTCCGTATTTGCGAATGATTTGGCATTCCTCATTACGAAATCGAGCATTTTAATGCACGCAATCGAACACATTGTAACTGGCAAATTACAGGTATACAGGTAAGCTGTTTAAATATTCGAAGATTCTTTTTCTGTATTATATCTATACAGTGCTTATATAAAAGAAGGACAACTTTTTTTTATAAATTATACCTTTTATAATTGTGATAAGTATTAAAAACAAAAAACTTATTATAATCGTGAAATTAACACTAATAATCAGAAACTAGTTTGGTCTTAATTAAAGTCTCTTAATATTCAGCTTAATAATGTTACTAATGACTTAAAAAGTGACTGAGATGTGGAGGAAATAAATAATCATTTTATTTATCCTGTTACAAATTTACCGGCTGATGTGTCCACCACAATTTTCTATAATAATAATCTTAAAGACAATAATTTGCAAGCTTTATATTTTTCAGAAATTACTGAAATTAAGGTATTATTTATAATTACTAAAATCAAAAGCAAAGCATAAAGATGTGATGGTATCAAAATTTTAACAATTAAGTTATGTATTCCGCATATTTTACTTCACTTAACACATATTATCAACTTTTATTTCTAAAACAGTGTATTTGCTAACCAGTGGAAGAAGGCCCTTATTCTACTGTTGCCAAAAATCTCGACTCCCACAAGTTTTAAACATATTAGACATTAGACCCATGAGTATATTACCTTGTCTGTCCAAGATTCTAGAAAAAATTATAGACATTCAGCTAAGAAAGCATTTAAACAAAAATAGATTAATACCAAATACGCAATTGTGTTTTAAAACTGGTCACAGTTGTAGTACATCATTACTAAATATAACTGATCATATTTTTCGTGCAACTGATCTAGGGAAATTAACATTACAAGGCCTTTGATATCTTAAACCATAGTATGTTAATATGAATTTTATATTTTATAAGATTATCTGCAGCTGCTATTAATTTAATCTCTATCTATCTAATAGATTGCAGGCTTTTCAATATAAACAAAATATTTCATTATTTCAAAATACAATAAATGGGGTCCCCCAAGGCTCTACTCTTGGCCCATTACTATTCATTGTTTACATACTAAACTATACTAATACTTGTCGTGCAATCTACATTACTATGCAGATGATGCGCAGATTGCACTATCCTTTTACCCTGAAAAAGACTCTCAAGCTGTAGCAGCTTTAAATCACGATCTTCATAATATTTATATTTTATCTGCTCAACATTGTTTGTAACTTAATTCTTCCAAAACAGCGGTTATATCGTTTGGCAGGAAAAATGATAGGTTAAGATATTTCAATGATAACTCTTGAAATATTCTTCTTAATAATGAGCAAATTTATTATAATGATAATGCTAAGAATTTAGGGCTTCTTATGGATTTTAAACATATATCAAAATGCTTTAAAAAATCTTAACTTTATTTGAGATTAATTTATCAACATCGAAAGTTCCTAAACAGAAGGATCTCTTGTTTTTTCGAAATTACATTATTGTGATACAGTCTGTGGTCCATGCTTGCATGCATAGCCTAGATATTAATAGTATTCAAAGGCTACAAAACTCTTGTTTGGGAGTCATTTTTGGCATCAGAAAATATGACCATATTAGACACACACTTAGGCAGGTTAATTGGCTAAATATGAAAGATTGAAGATATCTGCATTCCGCATGTTAGTTTTATGCCTACATGCCTATTTTCAAAAATTAGTTATCACTGCGATGTACATCATTTAAATACACGATTTAGAGGTACCCTCACCCCTTCATTTTGCACTGAGTTATTTCAACGATTGTGACATAAAAAAGAAACAATTACATATATTTGTACTGTGTAATCTGGCTTGTTAGGGTTAGATAGAAAAATATACAGGTAACTTTGCTACACCCTACTAAATCTCGTCCGTTCAATAAAGACCTTCATTATTATTATTTTCTTATATTTTTTTAAATTTTCACCAGCGTACAAGTGCACGTATTTTGATAGCCTTCTTGAGGTGTTTGAGCTGCTCAAATATCTTCTGAGGAAAGGCATTGTGTAATTAACGTATATTAAGCGATCCTACAGCTACAGTACTGACCTAGCTAGTGGAAATGCGCCGTGGTCATTCCCATCCTGAAGCCAAACAAGAACACGAAGTTCGTCGGCAGCTACAGACCCATCTCTTTGTTGTCGGCGATCTCCAAGTTGTGGAGAAGCTCGTCTTGTTCAGACTAAATACTGTTCACGAGGAGCCCCACATCGAC
The DNA here is from genome assembly GCA_963675555.1 of Leptura quadrifasciata. Classification (NCBI taxonomy): domain Eukaryota; kingdom Metazoa; phylum Arthropoda; class Insecta; order Coleoptera; family Cerambycidae; genus Leptura; species Leptura quadrifasciata. The sequence continues at coordinate 144,667,730 of OY776674.1, read as the reverse complement.
GACGAGTCTCAGTTTGGCTTCAGAAAGGGCAGGAGCACGGCGCAACAGGTCGTTAGGATAGTTAACGACGTCAAAGTACAATACAACCTCGGGAAGAACACCACCATGGTACTCCTCGATATTGAGAAGGCGTTCGACACCGTTTGGATACCGGGGTTACTCTACAACCTACACCACTACAACTTTCCGACTTACTTCACTAAACTCATTCATTCGTTCCTGACGGGCAGATCCCTGCAGGTTCGAGTAAATAATACACTGTCAACACGGCGTGACATTCGCGCGGGAGTCCCACAAGCATCGTGCCTCTCTCCAAATTTGTACAATTTGTACGTCTCCGATTTTCCAGAGTTCCCGAATACGAAACTGGCCAAGTATGCCCATGACACAGCGATGTATGTGCATTCACATAAAGCCCAAGCAGCGAACATGCTACTCAAGGCGCACATGGCTCGTGCCACGGCTTATTACAACCAGTGGAAGATTCGGGTGAACGCTGAGAAGTCGGAGGCGATAGTCTTCACGCGTCGTTTTACTGAGAACAAAATTTTAAGACCAATTTCGATCAGGGGAAACAAAATTCCAACCAGGAGATGCGTGAAGCACTTGGGGGTAAGACTCGACCAAAGACTGACGTTCAATACCTATATAAATGAGACAATACGGACGGTCCACTCCCTGTCCAGGAATCTGTATCCACTCATGGTCAGGGGTAGCAGACTTAACCGACAAAATAAAAAATTGTTGTACACGATGGTGATCAGGTCGTCCATCACACATACGCAGCGCTGGTGTGGTGTAGCATACCTGCCACGAAAATGAAAAAACTTCAAGTGTTTGAACACAAAATTTATGCACCTCATTTCAAATTATGGAAGGTACATCTTCCTCAGAGATCTCTATGCGTGTTACAATGACATAACCCCAATAGCGGATTACGTCCAATGCATCTCTCAAAACTTCTATTCATTCAAGCTGGGCGATAGTCCGCTAACAAGACACATAACACAAATTAGACAGCATAATGCCCCATTTCGGATTAAACACTCCTTACCATACCAGACATTACCGATTTTCCGGCAACCTCTGTAGCCAAGCTTCACCAACTATAACTTCCACTTACCCTATCCATCTTTACTAATATTTCATACCTTTTGACTATCTTTAAATCTTTCCTGCCCCCCCCCTCTCTTCCTTTCTGTTTGTGTCATTTTTGTTTGTTGTTCTTTCTTGTTTTCTGTTTGTACATTTTGGTTTTTCTAAATTCACTTCTCATCACGAATATCAAATAAATTAAACATTCTGAAAATCAAAATTATTAAAGCCAAAAGTTTAGGCCAGCCATGCGCAGCTCGGCGTTCATGAATTTCGCAGAAGGTGCCTCGTTTAGATTAAGGTATCTGCGTCAACTACAACATTTTTAAAAAAAGTGTTACAGTGGGTCAATTATTAAAAGTACGTGTAGTTTTAAGTTGTTTTTAAAAATCTTTATTGTTTTATGTTCAAATATTATTACCTAATTTTAGTTGATTGTTGCATAAGGTGCTTAGGTTAGTTGTTATTCATTTTTGTTTTCGTCAACCCAGATCTGTTCCGACCGATCCTGCAATTCGCGACAGCGTCAGCGCGGTGGTTGCATCGGTCCCGGGGCAGGCTCTGGTTAGGCAACTGTTTGTATGCTTTTAATTTTAATAAATCTTTGTTGAATTGAATTGAGGTGTTTGACTATGTAAAGACATTATTTTAGAAAATTCAGAAATTAGTTTATGGGATTCGTCACCTGAACTCGGCAAAACGTAACTCCATAAGTCAAAGGACTTTAAAAAAGAATGACTATAAGCTATATAAATTATTACGGGTACAGGAGCTTCCAGAAGATTAAAAGCGAAAACAGTTAGAATTTTGTCAGCAAATGTTTCAAAACTGGATACAAACTTAATTTTATGGACAGATGAATCGTCTGTTTCCACAGCAGGAGTTTTCAATAGAAAAAAATAGACGTTTGTGGGTGAAGAAAAATCAACGATAAGAAAAAGCTGTTGATATTAAAAATCCGGTAAAAAATCAGTTAAAGTTTGGTGTGGCATTACTAAAGGTAAAATTGTAGGGCCAATTTTTTTCAGTTTTAGCCTAACAGGGGAAATGTATTTATAAGTAATTCTGCGGGAGCTTTTAGGGAACACTTTTTGATGAGGAACTGAAAGAAGTAATTTGGCAGAAGGACGGAGCGACCCCACACAGTGCTTTGGAGGTTAGGAAGTATTTAAGTGGTCAATTTGACATTTGAATTGGTAATGGCTGACCAATTCCATGGCCACCAAACAGCCCTGATTTAACACCTTTGGATGCATTTTTGTAGGCGTTTTTAAAGGACAAAATTAATTATAATTTTAATCAGAATGTCGAAATAATTAAAACGAAAGTTAGGTGAATAGTTAACAATTTAAACCAGGACAATAATAGCTCTGTTTCTGTATAAATAAGTGAAATTTGATGAAATTTTCAGAAATTATACTTTGTAGTGTGAACAATAACTGGTTAAAATTTCAAGTCAAAATATCTGATATAAGTAAAAATTGATTTCAAATTTTAAAATTGATTCGCCAATAACCTTTGTGCATCGCATCGTACGAGGTTCTTTTAAAAGGAAAAATTAGATTTTTTAATGCATTTTATGATGGTGAACAAGAAAACATTTTTAAACTTGAAATAAGTGAAAAAAATCGGTTGTTTGTGTTTTTTCGTCGATTTTTTCGAAATTTGCACTTTTTTCAATAAAATTCAATGAAACAATTTTTGACATATTCCGATCTAATTTTTCAAAGGAGCAATAACAAATATAAATTAAGTATAAAAAATTACATGTATACATATTTATATTTAGGTATAGGTCAATAAAAGCACTATTTGTTATGCAAATGTATATTTGTTGTATTTAAATACTGTATAAAAAGATGGAAACATTTTACTAGAAATTGGAAATATATATACGTGAGCAATTATCGCCTTCGGTTTGTCTCACTTGATAAAGAATCATCTGACTGACTGATTTTCAGTATCGCTTGAAGCATAATTATAAAATGCATCATCATTTTCATTTCTATCAATTTCTTGATCAATCGACCTATCAGTAAATGAAAATGAAGAAGCTTCGCTGTCCTCTAACTCTGTATCGGTCCCACATGTACTTAGACTTTCAGTTACAGAAAACGTTTCAGATTTATTTTCCAATTTTTCATCCGTCATTAAGTTCTTCTGTTTCAGATACCAAATCTTTATCTTCACAGTTAAAGCAATTTAAGCCTTCGCAGTACTTACATGCTATAGTGCATTTTAATCCCAATTTTCTACAAAAACATGCTCTAGTCTTGCACTTACTACCCTATTGATTCGCAACTGCATGCAATTGATATTGATTTTATAAGTGAATCCGGTAGTGTTTTAACGTTTCTCGGAAGAGTCACAGGTAATAAGATACTGGAGGTCATGTGCCATCCGTAGTTGCATGCAGGCTTACTATTTTCTGGGAACAACCATTTTTAGATTTGATAATACTCTTAAAGAATGTTGATTTGCAGCTTGTGGGGTGGGTGGCAACGAAATCAACTTACATGCTTTTGATTTGTATTTTTGAAGGCAATTAAATCTCAATTTTTCCAAACTTGTTTTTCTAATTGGTTTCGATCCGTATAACCCTTGTATGCAATATGCGGTTGCTGAGAATAGCGTAGTCTCTGTTGCTTCAAGATCATAGAAAACAAATGTCTTTTTTCAAAAAATTATATTTTTGTAAAATAAGACAAATTTTATTTTTTCCAATTCCTGCAAATGCTGACGTAGTATCGTAACCACAAAAAGCATGTATAAATAGCACATGTCCTTTTAAATCTGTTTTTTTGAAAGAATATTGTGAATAATATTTGTCTTTCGTTTTTCCTGTCATAGGTTTATAAAAATAAATATTTTCTGATAAAGATGAAGCAGAATGTGTTAATAAAACTAGCAAATCTATATCTTGACCGACAAATACATTATCGCATTTTCCATTATTATTATTATTATTATTATTATTATTATAATTTTTTTTCGAAACAGCGGTACGAATAATATTTACCTCAGCATCTTCTTTGCATATTTCATGTTCAATATTTCTATTTTGAAATTGATTACACAAAAGAGAAATAAATTGCTGCTTATTTTTACTGTGGAGTAGAAACATTTTTTTGCTTGTGGGAGGTGCTGTATGTATATCAATTATATTTACTTTAGTTGAAAAATTATTGTGCACTCTCCTCAAATGTTCTGAATTTTTCGTACTATTGCAATCAATACTATATCCATCAAAAATTATACAACAATTCATAGTGGGACAAATTATTATAACTCATGTTTAAATTATCGCGGTTTATTTGATTTAAATTATTTTTCTAATGCTGTTCAGTGCCGACAATTTTGAATTTCTAATCATGATAAATATTCATTTGTTTTTAATCGTTTAATATTTTAATGCTATTTGTACAAAATATAATTTTTTTTTTCGAAAAATTAGATCAGCATAATATGTCAAAAATAAACTATTAAAAAACAAAACTACAAAAAATAAATTAGTTTTATAAAAAAAGTGGAATATTTTGAGAAAATTGGCGAAAAAATACAAAAAATTTTTTTTTTCAATTTTTGACACTTTTATTAGATATTTTGACTTGAATTTTAGCCACTTATTATTCACATTATAAAGTATAATTTGTGAGAAAATCTCATCAAATTTCACTTAAAACATCCAAAGTTATAACTAAAAAACAAAAATTTAGCAGTATTTTCAGTTTTTTTTTGAGGTTATGTGTGCAGATAAAAAATGTCATATTGTAACCGCTGATAGCCTGTAATATAACGAACCCCTCAATTTTTTTCGCTTCCTTGGACCTACACATACCGAGATATACTCATCTATATTTAGAAAGGACGACCAAAATGGTAGATTTTTCACAAAATGGCCGATAACTTGCGTAGCGGCAGTTGCTACAGGTAGAAAATGTCCATTTCGTATTGTATTCAATTCAATTCCATTCAAAAATACTTTATTCTGCGAAACAAAAACCCAAACTCTTTTTAAAATACAAAATTAAATCAGGTGGTAATATTACAAACAGGCTTAAAAAATAAAGTTTAACTAAACATTCAACACTAAAAATTAAAAGACACCCGCGAACAAAAACACTTTTAAATTTTGGCATATACGCTGACACCACAACTCGAACATGGTGCCTTCCGCGAATTGCTCTAACGACTGCACTAGGCTGGCCTAAACTGTGGCTTTACAAAATTTCGATTCAATACATTTTTTGGTTCCATTTCAAGGCTGATGTGTAGGAAAAGTGAATTTAGAAACAAAAACGTACAAACAGAAACGATGGAACAACAAACGCGACACAAAAATACACAAAAACAAAAGAAGAGGGGGACAGCGAAGAATTAAAGATGATGAAAGGTATGAAATATCATTGAAAAGTGAATAGTATTAGAGAAAGGTATAGTAGGTGAAAATTTGGCTAGAGTGGCTGCCGGAAGATTGATAACGTCTGGTAAGGTAAGGGCTGTTTAATCCGAAATGGGGCATTATGTGTCTTGTTAGCGGACTATCACCCAGCTTGAACGAATAGAAGTTTTGGGAGATGTGCTGGACGTAGTCGGCTATTGGCGTTATGTCGTTGCAGCGTTCGTAGAGGTAGAGGCAATTGGTAAATGCTTTAGTAGAAAATCCATTTTACTTAGTTATTCAAGCTCTCTTTACCGACGAAAAAACTTTCCAGTCAACACACAGCGGTCGTATTCGTGTTTACCGCTCTCCGAATACTCGATTCGATGAGAAATAATATCTAGCAATGATAAAAGTGGTAGATTTTCCGTCAATATGTGGGTTCGGATATCGGCACGTGGTCCTGGTGTTTTATGGTATATTGATGAACGATTTAATAGTGAAACGTGTATTAGGATTTTAGACAATATTATGCTCCCTTCTGTGTCACAATTATTTCCTAATAATGAGTTAATATTTCAACAAGACAATTGTTCCATTCACACTGCTCATACTGTAACTAACTGGTTTCAAGATAACAACATCAATGTTCTTAACTGGCCCAGTCATAGTCCAGATCTTAACCCTATGGAAGAAGTATGGGGACTACTCGTAAGAAGTATCCAAAAACGAAATGTGAGACCACGGAATGCCGAAGAATTACTGGAAATAGTAAATAATGCATGGGAAAATATTATTACTATATGATAATTGTATAAGGTTATTTAATTCTATACCAAACAGACTTATAGAAATTATAAATAGAAATGGTGCAATAACGAAATATTAATAGTTAGTTTCTTGTTAAGTAGGATATCCTTTGATCTAGGATTTCTACTAATCGTACCGTTTATTCTCCACTTTCTTACAATGTTACACACCAAATTTTTGTTAATGTTATAACGCAGTGCAATTTGTTTCATTAACCATCCATCATTTACTATAGCAATAACTACAGCATTAAAATAAAAAATAAATTAAAAGTGATATCTGATTTATTTCGGCTACTCATTACATATTCAAATAGAGACAGATTTACAATAGAAAAAAAAAGTTGTCCTATTTTTTTTCTGCTCAACGCTCACTGAAAGGTATCAATCGTGTTGAATAACCAGTTTTTGCTAGTAGGTAATCAATAAGTAAATTTTGTGTAGAACTATATAAGGAAGTTATAAACGCTTATATCTCCTAAATACATAATTCACGCCACTGAAACACGTGTTTCTCTTTTAATATGAAGTAGTTTATCATAAATATATCATTAGCTTTAAATAGATATGATAATTCTAATTCACATATTAATAACTTTTACTTAATGTTAATCTATGTAGCTAATGAAAAGGGAAATTTCTAATAACATATTTACGAGAGAGACGTATAGTAGAGAGAAGTTGTAAGGGGGCCACCTAATTGCACGAAGTACAATGCCAAAATAAACGTTTAATCTTATTTGTTCTTAGGACTTCGACATTTTGTAAGAACAAAAAAAATTGATTAATTAATAACTGTTTGATATTAGGAAAATTTATACGTTTTACACTTTATTAATATTTCTATACAAAAATAAGGGCAATAGCCAATAGAGTTTACATATATTCTGCACAAAACTAAAAAAAAAAATTTGTTGTAGCTAAGTGTTTTTTGGATCGGGTGAGGAACAATTACTGGATCATCACTAATTTCAATGATCTGATTATCGGGTTTACAGGTATCATGAAGGATAACTTAAACCTCCTGAGTAATTCCACAAAACGGGACTGTTTCACCAGATTCTGGAACATCTTTTAGCAACATCTTCAACAGCTTGAACTGCTTTTTCTTGACCATTGGAAGTAGAAGGCTCTCCAGCTTCATCCACTTTTCGGTTCGGTTGGCTGTATACTGAATGTTGCTATTAAATTTCTGTTTACGATGCTTTTTTAAATAATTGTTAACTTTTATTTGGTCGGTTATATATTAAGTTGTATAGTTTAACACGGATTATTCTGTATCAAATTCACTTTAATTTTTAAAAAATCGTTCTTGCTTTTACCGGTATGTTTTTGAAATAATTGAAGCGACCAGTCTGTGCGCTTGCTCTTAACGACCACACGTATATCTATACTAATCGATGATTTATGAAACAAAATAACTCTTCTTTCCATGTAGGTTTCTACAAAAAGATGTTGTCTTTACATAACCTTGTACAGGAACATTGTGTAATTCAAATAGTTTTAGGTGAGTCTCTGTTAAAGATACATTATCTAGATTGTTCATATTTAGTTGCACTTCCAGTTGATCAATTTTATATCTAATAGATTGCATATTCCGGTGACACAAATTAAGTTTAAATTTTGTACTCCTTCTGTACATTCATTTACGGTATAATTTGTTTTTTCCTTATAATTTTAATTTTCTTAGCAAGTACCATACAATTTAAATCATAAATCGAGTGATTGAAGTTCAAATTCACTTTCAAGGTTGCATCAATACAGATCAGACATTTAGGAGTTTCATTATCACAGTCTACATTAGGATGATCACTTAGAAATTTCGTACATTTAAGGCATCTTAAGATTTCACATATTTCTTTCTGCTCTATGTCCAAAACTTCCACATTTAAAGCAGCGAAAACACCGACGCGCGACGTAGTTCTCGAGAACTCGACATCTTGACCATACTATAAAGTTTTCTCAACCATAATTTTCTGGGAAGATTCAGGACTGCCCACAAAATTTTTATTTTCTTCACAACTTTAATTCTAAGCGCAAAGAGTGCATGGTTTGAGAATAAAATTTGTTTTTTTAATATAATTAATCAGTGCATGATTATACATTTGCCTGTAAATATCCATGATATTGATACTAGGAGTTTTTAGCTCTGGTGTATTAACTTTGTAATTCTTCCTTAGTTTCTTTTCAGCAAAGTTCTTCATTTACGTGACTTATTCCTTCTTCGAAAATTTGATTAAGATACCATTACACTTCGCATTTCTGCATTTTCTGCAGTGCTAACCTCTAAGTCTGAAGCCTTTAAATTTTTTTGAACAGCTTCAATTGTTTTCTGATTTCTTGTACATTTTTTGGTTTTATTAATACCACTTCACTTGCTCCGTTTGCATAAAAATATTTCCACGGTTTTAATTCTGTGAGTTTACTTTTTGTTTCCCAACGTTCAGAAGCCATATCCATACAGATATCACAGAACTATTTTTAATATTGAAACTTCTCTATGATTTGAAAATATATTGAAGATGGGACTCGGCAAAAATTTTAACAAAAGAGGCAGATAACAAAAAAAGAAAAATTAAAGAACCAGAAATAATCTTATTAAATGAAGATAAATGCGTATCGAATTGTTCTGTGGATATTTGTACAACCTGGCTACCAATGTTAAAAGAAGAACTTAACAAACTCAACATTATCTAAAAGAAAATATCATCAGTTCTGCAAGTAGTAAGTATCTATTGAAACTACAAAAACACTTAAAAATATTAAATCTAATATTCTTAATATTCTAGTACATCTGATTAAGTTCTCATTCCAAAATGGACAATTTCCAGATTCATTAAGACAAGCTATTATTACACCTATATTTAAAGGTGGCGATGAACTTGTTACAAACAACTATATACCAATATCGGTAGTTAGTAACATAGCCAAAATATTTGAAAAATGTATAGTCTCTCGACTTCATAGCCACCCACTATCTCACAACATAATATCGCCAAAGCAATTCGGATTTAGACAAAACTGCTCCACGGAAAACGCCTTATTTCATTTTACAAACATAATACATGAACATCTTAACAAAAATGAAAAAACTATTGCCATATTTTTAGATGTAGCTAAAGCTTTCGATAGTATATCACACGAACTATTGTTGGAAAAAATGGAGAAATACGGAATTAGAGGAGTAGCATTAGATTGGTTATAAAGCTATTTATCAAATAGAAAAGCCTTAGTAAAAATTAATAAAACATTAAGTAGTTCAGAAAATGTGACATATGGTGTTCCACAAGGAACAGTTTTAGGTCCGCAATTATTCCTTTTTTACATAAATGACATGCTGAAATTAAATATAAGTGGAGATATCATCGCATATGCTAATGATACTGCTCTAACATTCCACGGTACAGACTGGTCTGAGGTCACCAAAAAAAGCGAAAAGGGACTGTATAAAATTAAATGCTGGATGGAAAATAATTTGTTAAGTCTCAATCATGCAAAAACAAAGTTCATTACTTTCAGAAATAGTTCAAGACTACAACCGAAAATTGACAATTTAAAATTCCACGAAAAATGTGACTCAATAAACTGCACGTGCGAGAATGTAATTGGCAACACTACAAACATTAAATATCTGGGTCTTATAATAAAATAGACAATGAGATGGAATGACCATACCGAATATCTTAATAGAAGACTAAGAAAACTTGTCCATGTATTCTCTAAGCTTCGCAACATTCTTCCAATTAATATTTTAAAAATGACATATAAATCGTTGGTAGAATCCATACTTGCCTACGGCATTATAATATGTGGTGGGACATATAACAGCCTATTGAAAAATATAAAAATAACTCAAAAATGGATATTTAAAGTAATGCTGTGGAAAAATCGAAGATATTCTACAAAACAACTTTTTCTAGACAGTAATGTCTACAATTTAAATGGATTATATATCCTTAATGTAGCTAAATTTATCTACAGAAATAAGAAACTAAGAGTACCAACAAACCACATACACAATACAAGGCAAAATGAACGCAATGCGCTTTTTACACCTAGACCAAATTCTAATTTGTACAAAAAATCTCTTGGCGTCACGGGTCCAAAGATATATAATATTATTTCCGAATACATAAAAGCAATAAATAATTACAAATTATTCTGTAAAAAGCTGTCAATATTTATCATGCATAATTTACATTTATTTGAAGAAAGATTCTCATAACTTCTAATTCAAATATTGCACTTAATGTCCATAATTTTATAATAATTATTAATAATTCATTATTAGTCTTTTATTTGTTAGCTTTACTTTTTAATTGTTAGTTAGTAACGAATACGATATGTACATTGATATTGTTAATAATAATATCTTAGTGAAATATTAAGTCACAAAATCCTTGTGAAATCAGGTGCATTTATATAAGAAAGAATAACTGTAAAAATAATATTGTAAAATTGGGTTAAAAATAAAGTTATTATTATTAAAGTTATTATTATTAAATAGCATAAACAGAATCTCAATGTGTTATTTAACGTACATAACAAATAATAGTTCTTCGCAAAAAGCTTTGAAAACGGAAAGAGACTACTTCCAGAAACGTCAGCAAAATACATTATTTCTGTGTTCCTTCCGATTTATATTACTTGTTAAAAAAATAACCTCTGACTGTTCTTTGACTAAACGTTACATATGTAGAGGCTTTTTTCCAATAATTCTATTATTTTGTAAACACGGTGATTTGTTTTTGAAGAGGATAATACATGTGGTAGAAAACCTAAATAAAGGGAAAGAATATCTGTTGAATATATTTCCACACATTTTAAGTGAAAAATCTCCCCTAAAAATATTTAAATTCAGTTTTTATTTGCAATAGTTTAAGTCGAAGTCAGTGAGAACATTATTTGTGTTTATTGATGGTAATCTGTATATAATATTTTTATTATTCATTGATAAAGATCTGGTTACTATATGATTACGTTATTTTTGTGTACCATACTATCTTTTAAATATATAAATAATCATACCGTCTATTAAGACCGAATAGCATTTCAGTTTCATTGATCAATGAACCACTTTCAATTACATGTAATTAATGTCTTACTACACCGGTATTGCAACGCAAAGAACTTGATTGATTAAATCGCTTTATATCCTAATTGCATAATTATGATAATAAATTTCTTCAAGCTTGGTTTCCGATTGACTCGATAGTCGCGACTTAAGAACTACACAATGTTGATTACACGGCTGCTACAAGTTAGTACACGACAGTGTATACATATACATGTTTACGTATTACTTATCCCCTGTTGGATTTAAACATTTCCAGAATGGTCAGTTATGGTTTTATCATGTCTGTCGTTAAAAGGACCTTTGTGCAGCTAGTAGCTCTGCGCTTTTTAGCTTGAATGTAAAACGCTTGGTAAACCGTGAAGGCCTTTAGCAACTTATTTAAATTTAAAAAATTTTTGTTGGTCAGTATTTTATATTCTTTTAAACAGGAGTACAAAAATACACTTGTTCAACCGGTCTTTGTAGTTATTAAGGGGTTATTGACAGACGCATCGGAAATGTATCGCTGTTATTAAATAAACGCGTCTTGCAACTTAGTAACCTCCACCAGTAGTTCTGTCAGTCGCGTCAAGTAAAATAAATAATGTTTTGTTTTCGATAACAATTAATTATTATATTGCGATAGTCATGATATAAATGTCTTATTTACTTATCAAAATCAAATTTGTGAAATGGATGACTGGTTTTGAAGTGAAAACTGCTACTTCAAGTCAAGAAAATCAGTTAAATTGAAATATTTGGCATGGAATATTACGCGCATATTTTTACCTAAATGGGGTAAAGTGGGGCAATTGTGAATAATTTTTGAGAAGTGGATTTGATAGCCCTTTGAACTAAAAGTAAATGTTAAGCAGGTTTTACTGGTCTAGCTGCATAAATAATTTATACAAATAAAGCGGAGAAATGATAATATTAGATAAATATACGTATAATTAAAAAAACTAAAAATTTATACAGAGTGGACCAATAATAATAGGCCTTAGTTCAGGGGTAGGTCCTTTGGGCCAAAATTTCTTTAACTTCCTTATTTATAATGCCTAGATATAATAATTTTTCAAATAGGAAAATGAGGGATATGATATGTGTTTACGCGCAAAATAATTTTAACGGACATGCTGCAGCGAGGAGATACTCATTGAAATATCCAAATAGAATACAGCCAGACCATAAGGTTTTCAAAGATCTGTTTCGTCGTTTAGGAGAAACGGGTTCATTTCCCCATAAAAACGATGTAGGACGACCGAAACGAATTACTCCAGATTAAGAACTAGAAATTCGTTCGTGTGGATGAAGATCCTCAAGTCAGTTCAAGTCGCAGCGGCAACAGGGATGAGTAAACAATCTGTCTTCCACAAAGAATGCTTCTACCCACATCATCTCACTCCTGTACAAATCTTACTTCGAAGGGATCTTCCACAAAGGCTACAATTTTGTCAATTTGTTCTAAATAAATACAACAGGGATCTAAATTTTTTAAGAACACTTTATTTACCGACGAAGCAACTTTTACTCGCCGAGGCGTTCTTAATTGGAGAAATACCCGTTACTGGGAAGTAGAAAATCCTAATTCCGTTGAAGAAAGGCATTGTCAGCCATAATTTAAAATTACCGTTTGATGTGGCATCATCGGCGATCATTGGGACCATTTCTCTTTCTTCCAAATTTAAATGGACAGTCTTATCTGTTTTTCTTCCAAATACTCTTGCTGATATATTGCATACTTTCATGCTAGACGTACGGAACAGAATGTGATTCATATTAGATGGAGCTGCCCTCATTTCTCCATTGAAGTCAGGAATTATCTTGATGAGACTTTCCCACGCAGATGGATCGGTCGAGGAAGTGAGTTTGCTTGGCCACCAAGGAGTCCTGATTATAATCCTTTGGATTATTATGTGTGGGGATATATGAAGTCCTTAGTCTATGCAAATACTATCAACTCAAGAGAAGCACTGTGCGACAAAATACAGCGAATTTTATTAGAGTACCGGAAAAAGTATTTTTTAATGTAAGAAAATCTTTTATGAATAGAATTAGGAAAGATATAGAAGTAGGTGGAGACCATAACGAACATTTACTCTAAGTTGCAGCAATGGGATTTTTGCATGGGGGGAAAGTTTATAATATCATTAAGTCAGCTTTTACGTTATTTGTTGGTTTTCTAATAAGATTAGATCCTTATTTTAAACAATCTTTTGATTTACGCATTTATCTCAATACCATGAATATAATCCATTGGTTCATAAGAAAGTGAGAAAAAGTATACGCTGTTATTACGATTCTGTTTTCTCTTACGTTTTGTACTTTTTTTCAATAAATACACTTTGTTTCATTAAATTTGAATTTGTCTGTCAAAAAATTATTGAAATGTTTAACGGCACTTTCCTCGACCGTGGAAATGATACCTCCATCAGATTTTCTGGTCAGAAGTACTACAACGTTTCGTAACAAAAAAAAAAATGAAAAAAATTCATGATCGGATACAGGTCCTGCGGCGTCGTCTATGATCTAACGTGATGTAATACATAAATTATTGTTTCTTAGAATAAAAAAAGTTCCTCTAGCAAATTTGGCGAAGATCAGTCAAGAGGCTTTTGAGTTATTGCAAAAAAGCGAAAAAATAATTTGAACTTTGACACCCTGTATCTTTTTCCATAGCAACATTTTACTAAAGCATATTTGGTTATATCCACATATTTAGGCCCAAAAAATATGAATATACCCCTGAACTGTGGCCTATTATTAATGGTCCACTCTGTAAAAAGTTTCCAATTCTGATGAGTAATAAAATGGCTCATAAAAGTTCAAGATATTCCGACGGGTTCCGGAGATATTCGACAAAATACGTAAAAGCTTATTATCGTTTTTTACGTCTAGCGTTGTTAGTATAAAAGATATAAAAAAAAATTCTAAAAGTTTTTGTTGTAAATGAAGTTTCCTATAATGTGCCGTCATAAAATTTACATTAAAACTTTTCGTCTCATCAGGGCCACCTTCGATTTTTTTTAAATACGCACCTGCTTTTTTATTTCAAATTTTCATAGCCTATGTAAGACTAAATACAATAATATGTTACACTTGATCATTTTTCTACGTTTCGTCTAAGAAAACATCATCAGTGTTGTTGCTTCTTATAACACTGTTGTATTCTTAAGTAAAACAAGGTGTGTACAACTATGCGAAAGCTTTTACGGAAATCAGGTGGTACAAATTTTAGATTACTTGATTTAAAACGAGATAAAGAAGCGATTCTCAGGAGTTATTAAATTATAACTTATAAGATCTCTTCTATTGGAAAATTTAAACTCTGCGCCATGTGTGGGTAGGCCACTCACTATGTTTATTGGTGCCTTGGAGTACTTATTAAATAAACTTTCAAACGATCCATCTCACCTTGTTTTACTTAAGAATACAACAGTTTTATGAGAAGCAACATCACTGATGATGTTTTCTTAGACGAAACGTAGAAAAATGATCAAGTGTAACATATTATTGTATTTAGTCTTACACAAGCTATGAAAATTTGAAATAAAAAAGCAGGGTCCGTATTTAAAAAAAAAAACGAAGGTGGCCCTGATGAGACGAAACCACTTAATGTAAACGGCAGATTATAGGAAACTTCAATTATAACAAAAACTCTTAGGAATTTTTCTTGATATCTTTTATACTAACAACGCTAGACGTAAAAAACGAAAATGAGCTTTTACGTATTTTGTCGAATATCTCCGGAACCCGTCGGGATATCTTGAACTTTTATGAACCATTTTATTACTCATCAAAATAGGAAACTTTTTCCCTATTTAGCCAACTTTGAATCTCTTGCGGTTTACGAGATCTCTGTATGCGCAAATTAAATCCGGGCCACCCTGTATATCCAAACCAGATACCAAGAAGAATAAATAAAAAAGTTTCGCAGTTTTAAATGAAGGATTTTCGGTAAACCTACTTGATTTGATTAGGAAATATTTGCCATTAATACCGCAAAATGTGTGTCACAAATGTTTTTTGTAAATTTTCAAAGGGGAAAGTGCACTGTCCAATGTGTTGGATTAAATAAGCTCTCAAAACTTCCAAAAATTGTAGCTGATTATTTGCAATTGCCAGATGCAGATTTGTTCTGAAGAGGTGTCAGAAAAATTGTATTTTCATCATTAATATGCAGATTTTTATACTGACCATATCATGCGCCGTTCCTCGGCAACTCTTTTGGCCAATGGGGGGTGACATTACCACCCTTAAACGTTACGGTGGGTGGAAAATTACTTACAAAATTATCTTGATGAAATGAATTTGGCTTAGAGGTAAAACATCTATTTTCAGCAACACGGTTGCAACCCACACTCCACTCTTTGATAAGGAATTATTATATAACAATAAGATTTGGGGATAAATGTATTGGTACATTTGAGCCACAGCCATACCCACCAAGAAGTCCGGATTTAACAATTATGGATTTTTACTTTTGGGGAAAACTAAAACAACGATTTTATACTGACCAAAAAATACACTGCTCATTCCGATGCAGTTAAGCATTAACGGGGATAGTAGCTCGGTGGTTAGGGCGTCTAGCTTTCGAACCCCACCTACTACAAAGTAATTTTCAGTTATAAATAGTCCCCAAAAAGTGGTTCGGATTTCACTATAGACTGTATCTTTTAGATTAAAGAGAACCTTTCAGGTAGCCTGGAAGGGATAAAAGCACTTTCAAAATCTTCAATTATTTAATCAATAATTTAAAAAAATACTATACATTACAAATGCCAGAAATTCAAACTATTACTTTAGTGTTTTCTCGTCGAGATAAAACAAGAAAAACAGATGCAAATCGATTGCTCATGTATATTTATTTCTGATTTCTCCACTGACCGGCCTAATAACAGTTTGTAAAATTATAAGATACCACTGTTCCATTTGTAGTTCAATAGATCTTGCTTATACTCTAATCGTAAACATTGTCGTGCATTCAGACTGCATTAATAACGTTTTGAATGATCCACAATAAATTTGTCTCGAGTTGCCTTCACAATTGCATTGCGCAAAACTTGAAACTTTTACTTTAAAATAGATCCTTAATTATTTGACAAATCCATCATGACTTTGTTTTTGAAGAGTTAAAATCTTAATCTAACAATACTTGTTCAAGTTTTGTTTTACAATCTTCTTATAATTCTTAAAATGACAAAGGGTGAATGGTTCCTTTTCGATAAATATTCGCCAATTACACTTCTAGAACGATTATATCTATACCACATATTGCCACCAAGTCCTACAGCTTTCATTTGTATATCACGATCTAAATTATATCTCTATAACAGTATAAGAGTTACTAACAAACATATGCAAGCATTATTTCGAAAAACTTTGCATATTGAATATAATGTGCATTAAATATTGATTAAAGGAAAATATAGAAATATCAATAATGATTTATTTATATTTTATTACTTATACAATCAAGCTTTTGAAAGTATTTTTCAGATGAACTTTAAATATCGTTTTCAGTGTCCATTGACCATTCCCAAAATCATAACACCCATTTCGATCGGGGAAAACAAATTTCGATCGGGGAAAACAATATTCCACCAAGAGATGCGTGAAGTACTTGGGGGTAAGACTCGACCAAAGACTGACGTTCAATACCCATATAAACGAGACAATACGGACGTTCTACTCCTTGTTCCGCTCATGGAGAACTTAACCAATAAAATAAAAAATTGTTGTACACAATGGTGGTCAGCCAACATGGTCTATGTCCACTTAACATTTTTATATAATAACTAGTATTTTATTTATATTTGGCACGATCTGTATATCATTTTGATTCAGTTCTTGTAAGTGAGACTGTTTCAACTATCAGAATTTTCTTTGTATAACTGCTAAATTTTTTCACATTATTATCACTAAATGGAGAATGCTCTTGAAACCATGTAATTAATTTTTTAAAATCATTGTTGTCTTTTTTTATTCGAGAGACACTTCCATCATCATGCATCACATTAATGTCCGCTCATTTGTTCCAAAAACGGCGACTTTATAAAAATCTTGACAACTCTTAAAAATATCTATAAAAACAGGCAAGAATAATATTCATTTCGCGAAATTAAAATGAATACATGATTTTACTCTTAATAACGATTTTAGAATATCTAAATCATGACGCCATGTCATCAATATTTGTCACTGTCAATTTAATGGATAATTGAATTTGTATATGTATAAAAATTTAAAATCGATTATTTTCACTTTTTTCAAGTTTAAATTTTTTTTCTTTATCACCATCATAAAGTGTATAAAAAAACTACATTTTTTTTTTTAAAGTAAATTTTTGAGAATTGTATTAGATATTTTGACTTGAAATTTTGAACACTTATTATTCATGTCATAAAGCATGATTTCTGGATATTTCATTAAATTTCACTTAAAATTTTTACAGTTTCTTCAGTTTTTATTTTTTTGAGGTTATGTGTGCAGATAAATAATATTTCGTATTGTAACCGCCGATAGCCTATATCATAACGAACAGTCTCAATTTTTTTCGCTTTTTTTGAACCTACACATACCGAGATATTCTCATCTATATTTAGAAAGAACTACCAAAATGGTCGATTTTCACAAAAAGAGCCGATAACTTGCGTAGCGGCGATTGCTAGAGGTCGAAAATGTCCATTTCATATGATATTCGATGTAACTAATATGTTAAAAAAAATTGACACTGGAAACTTTTTCACAAAAATATTATATATATTATGCTCGTCAGTAAACAAGTCGTTTAGAAATATCTGTAATTTTAAGTTTTATAAAATCTTTTATATATAATGTTTTTTAGTGGCATTACCTATTTTTATTTGCTTTGCTAAAAGGTGTTTAGGTTAAGTCTTAAAATATGTTTTTTTAACCAAGCCAAGTGCTGTGGTTGCACGGCCGCTCCCGGGACGGGTTTTTGGGCGGTATTATTGTGTTCGAATTTTGAATAAATCTGTTTTGAATTTGAATTGACTTGATCATTCCAAAATAACGTCAGCAGTATTTATAATAGAAATAGTTATTTTTCATCGGTTTTTTATGAGACCAATAACAAATCCTAAAGCACAGTAGTTACAATATTTTCTGTTACGAATGATTAGTTACTAACTACTTTGTTTTGTTGCCGTTTGACACCAACACCTATCTTTTATTATATACTATTAATTGTAAATTTATACAATTCTGCTTACTTAATATTTCTAGTATATTTCACTATTTCCAGATTTATACCCTGTAACTAGTACTATGTTCTGTAGGATAATGTATATGTTACGGTTAAAGTATTTACTTGGCTAGTTTACAGACTAGCTGGATAGTATGCAAACTATCTAAATGCCTGGCGCCTGGCTATTTTGATGAAAAATCATATTTCTACTAAAATAGCTATGCATATTGGTTGGTTTGTATACCAAGCTAGTTTACAAACTATACAATATTTGTGGCCAAAGTACAAACTTCAGGAAAAGTACACAAATTAACCGCTGTTTTCGGCTAGTTCACAAACTATCCTCAGTAGTTAGATAAAGTGTGAACTTAATATATTGCTAGTAATATATAATAACCAACTCGTTGGTTAGTATGCACACTAACCAATCCTCTTTGGTTAATTTAGTAGAAAAGTGAGGTTATGTTTATGGTAAGTGTTGTGTGTTGTTATTGTTTACTGTCATGTCTTGTGAAATTTGTTTAAAAATAGGTATCTGGTTACTAAAAATGAATCAACACCAACAATTTGAAAACCTACTTTTGGAAGTTTACGAGCTTAAAAGTTGCAAAATTCAAAATTAATGAATGACAGTGATTATAGTTAACTTTTGCAAAGTAAAAAGAGAATACGTGAAACTAGACCTAACACTAGTAACAAGAATGATTATTATGTGGTAAATACTTACGATTTACAGAGAATTGAATCATCTTATGTAATCTTACATAAAAGACCTGTAAATATTATTTTACGTTTGATTGATTGTTATAATGCCATAAAAGCTGCCCATCAGGGAACTGGGCATGGAGGTCGTCAAGCAACAACAAAATTATTGAATGAAAAGTATTATAACTTAACACAGGAAATGGTGAGGTCAAACGGATCAAAATTAAAAAGGTATTGTTGTTAAACCAATTGTGTTAGTTTACATACTAACCAACGAGTTGGTTATTATGTATTACCAGCAACATTAAGTTCACACTTTATCCAACTACTGGGGATAGTTTGTGAACTAGTCGGAAACACCGGTTTACTTGTGTACTTTTCTTTCGATTTGTACTTTGGAGACAAATCTTGCATAGTTTGTAAACTAGCTGGGTAGTATACAAACCAACCAATATTCATAGCTATTTTAGTAGAAATATGATTTTCCATCAAAATAGCCAGGCGTTTAGATAGTTTGTATACTATCCAGCTAGTCTGTCAAGCCAAGTAAACACTTTAACCGTAACGTATGCAAATAAATCAATAAAGAAAAATTTACTGTCTTTTTCACTGAATTTGGTCTCTCCAACAGAAAATATAATTATAATATTTATAATCGAAAACATAATGAAAGAAGTAAAGATCCCGTCTGAAACATCAATAAACCCTACTTGAGAATGATAATAAATGTCAGTACGAAAATGTATACCGCATTATTATAATAAATCTGCATTGATAACAACAATAACAAGTAATAAAATTTGGCCTTCGAGATTTAACATAGATAATATTTTTGAAGTACCAATATCGGATTAGTGTGACCTACCACAAAGTCTCGCCTTTGCAAACAGTTGATACCTATTTTACTTAACCGGTTTAGATGATTTATTAAATGACTGTAATTGCAACGACAAATATTTGTGCCTACCATCTGGACTTGATTTAGGCATTAATTACTATTAAATAGTTATATACCTGTTACAGTACAATGTAGACTGTAATTTGTTTTAAAATGTATTGCGTGCCAGAATTTTCAATTACTGTTGGCGAGATGGTAGATAATTAACTAGTTCTGATGTTAGAACAATTATATACAGGGTGTAATTACTTTCATGTCATTAAAAAAACTGATAATGGGGAACGACCAGACAAACAAAAAAAGTCTTATATAACATAGGATATTCCAGAATAGAAGTGAAAGTTCAACCAAGTTCAAATTCAGTTCTATTGTATGCTTTGCCGGCTGTACCTACATCTCTTTAATTAGCATAAAAACTAAATCCCTGCCGTCGAATGTCGCCGATAAAGTAGCGGCGCCGGCAGCTACCTTTTGTTTTTTACTTTTGCGGTTTTATTCCTTCCAATTTAAATTAGCATCCGCTAACGTAGACCAAGAACCAATAAAAGACACTTTAAAAAGTAGAAGGGACAAAATGTTCCAAACAGTTATTAGAAAAATCTACTTTAGTTCAGTTTAAGTCGGTTACTTGATTGCGTGCAATCACACGGTTCTTTTGTACATTGCTTCTGTTCTTTTTGACTGGATAATATTTTTTCCATGCACTATACAGTTTTTCTTAGCTGTCTTTTATATCTTTTTTGCTTCTCTAATACTAGTCAGATTAGATTTTAGATTCATGTAATTCTTTCTCTCCCACTTTATTATATATATTTAAGCTACTCACTATGTGTACTGTATATTAAATATGTGTTGTTTCCCATCTTGTAAATGGTATTTATACTGTTAGATGGTGTACAAATAAATAACTACATAATTTCGTAAAAAAAAATGGTTTGGTGGATCCGATTTGATGGGAGGGTTACATATATATCATTGTTTCAAATAAGACTGGTCACACTTATTCGGTGCCATCGCAGCCACCAGAAGTAACTTATCATGTTGTCATTCGGTGTAATGATCTGTCAACCGAGATGGCCACAAAATACACTCAGTTCAATGCATGGGTGAATGGTGAACCCTTGTATTGTTCAGTCCAGGTGCGCTTTCCACTTACCACGAAGATGATGATGTATGATTTCTAACAGTTCATCAAATGAATTGGCAGAAATTCAAAAATACCGTAGAAACTTTCCTGCATATTCTCGTGTAAAAAATTACAAAATTTTTCTAGATTTAATGTGTAATGTATTCAATTGAGAAGGAATTTTCTATATTTTAATTATAAATTAAATCGTTGTTATATGGAGCCATACATTATTTGACTTGTTATTTTATTATAGAGTTTGAATTTTTAAAGATTTTTCTAGAAGTTGTGACAAACAGAAGTTAACATTTGCATTCATTCATTTCTTATCAGAATATAAATCAATTTGTATAGCACTCAGTCAGTTTCTTGTGACATTAAAAAAATGGTGCCTCCTTCACTCAATTCCTCAATATTTTGTCCGCATTGTCATATCTGATGACACAGTAATAATATTTTTCAGCAGCACAACCACCAAATTATGTCAGTTAAATACTAATTGCACTCAAAGTTACGATTGACATCAAAATAAATATTAAGGCTGACCCTTCCAAGTTTTGGTCATTTGTACAAACCAAAAAGAATAAATCTAGAATTCCGGGCTCTGTACATTAAAACAACATTACCTTCGAAACGCTTCACTCTGTGGTCGATAGCTTCGCCAGCTTTTTCTCGGCTGTGTACCTTCAATCCAACCCCTCTCACAAAATTCCACTTATTTCTCTTAATAATACACACGTGCACATTAAAACAATTATGGACCAGGACATAATTAGCGCAGCAAAAAAATTGAAAAACAAATTAACCTCCGGTGTTGACAACGTACCGAGTTTTATTGTTAAAGACTGTATTAATACTTTTGTAGTTGTAGTTTTTTATTTAATCTTATTTTAGTAACAAGTACCTATTCAGATATTTGGAAAACTACTAAACTATGTCCTATCCTCAAAACAGGAGATCCCGCCCTATTAACAAACTACAGACCTATAGCTATCCTTTGCAATTTTGGCAAAATCCTAGAGATTATCATTTATGAAAATATGTATTGTGAAATCAAAAGTCATATATTTCCGTATCAGCATGGTTTTATGGAAAAAAGATCGAATACCTCGAACCTGACTTGTATTACACAGTATATCTCGGACATATTGGACACACAAGACCAAGTCGATGTTATTTATACTGACATTCAAAAAGCTTTCGACAAAATCGATAATTTTCTACTCCTTTCTAATCTCAATGCAGTTGAAATATCAGATACCTTGCCATCCCTAATTGAATCATATTTATTTAATAGAACACAGTTCGTGGAATACGGTGGATATAATTCTCGCAACTTTTTTTGCAACATCCGGAGTCCCTCAAGTATTCAACCTAGGGCCAATTTTATTCTTAGTATTTATTAATGATTTATCCCTCACTATGAGTTCTACACATTTATTTTTCGCGGACGATTTGAAAATCTACTCTAAAGTAAGCAAGCCAAACGACTGTTCTGACTTGCAAATAGCGTTAGACTCAGTTAACGAATGGTGCGAAAATAACTACTTAAAACTAAATACATCTAAATGTAAGATGTCCTTCTACAATAACAAAAGGCCAGTTTTATTCGCATATACGATTAATGATACCGTTCTTGAACGATATACGAATTTTAAGCATCTAGGAGTAACATTCGATTCCAAGCTCAGTTTTTCTACTCATATAAGCACAATTGTTACTTCGGCTTCTAAAGTACTCGGGTATTGTATAAGGAACTGGGGCAGTTTTACGGATATCAACACTCTGAAATTAATATACATATCATTTATACGAAGAAAACTTGAATATGCTTCTGTCATCTGGTTACCTGTTTATCAAAACTCTAAAATGCAAGTTGAGTCCGTACAAAGATTTCCAAAATATATATTATATTTCACATCCAATGGGTCCTATCCCGTCGGGGCTTTGATTACAATACACTACTAAATTCATTCAATTTTGACTCGCTTGAACTTAGAAGAAATTGCACAGCACTACAATTGTTATATAAAATACTGCATAACCAATTAGATTGTATTGAGTAAATATAATTAACCTTCATGTACCAAGGCGAAACGCTCGTCTGCACAATGCATTTTACGTCAATACCAGCAGACCTAACATTCAGGTTAAGTCTCCAATATTTAACATGTGCAAGATATTTAATGAAGTCGCTCATATGTACGACCTCAACTATGACAGACTAAACAACATTATTCATATGTACAAAGTCTCATCTAACTGATTATAAGTCTAATTATAACAATCTAATCTATAATATCTCTCTAATCTTTTTTGTAATTAATAATTAATAAATTAATGTAATTATGTAATGTAATGTATGTATGTATTATGTATGTATTATGTATGTATTATGTATGTATTATGTATGTATTATGTATGTACTATGTATGCATTATGAATGTAATATGTATGTATTATGTAATGTAATGTAATGTAATGTAAATTAATGTAATTTTGTCAATTTTTATCTCATTATTGTTATTTTTATATATTTTGTTCATTATTTTCTGTAATTGGGTGTCAACCCGTTGAAAATAAACGTATTATTATTATTATTAAATAGATCCAAACGCACAGAAATTTAGTTTGGTGCCTCTGAGTTTAAACAGGTTGAATGAAATCATTAAATTATGGGATGAAAACACTCCAGAAGGTTTAAAAAAACCATATTGTAGCTGTTGAGTTATATTTCCGTGGTGGAGAAGCTGTTGCTTGTCTAATAGATATTTTAGTATTGAGAGAAATAATTGTGGAAGGGTGATAAATCGAATTGAATACCATCTAATTTTCAGCAAAAGTTGCCAAGGAGGGTTAAAAATTGCACAAGTAATAAATGGCTTGTACCAAATACTAAAAGTAAAGTTATGTCCTATTAAATTGTTTCATAACTTGTTATGTAATTGAGGTAAAAAATATTACTAACGATTGCTTTTTCTTAAGATCAAATCGCTTCTGGAAATCTGAAAATGATTCCTGGTTTGACAATATGCCTATAGGCTAGAACACGGCCACGGATGTACTAAATCATCAGCACAAGCTGGATTGAATTCCAAAAAAAGATTAATACATAATTTCCAAAAGCCAACCACTGAATCATTTGGCAAAAAGAGGGATCCCAGAGTAGGAACTAATAGAAATTACACTCAAAATAACTTTAGTTCCAGAAAGCCTTATCTACTACTAACGAAGATCATCATGGTGAAATAATTCAATAGTATACTAGAAATTACATCTGCGCTGCGGTAGGAGCTAACTATATCAACTACATCAAGTTCCGCTTCAACTTATATCTTTAATAATTATACGTTCAGTGAATTCAGTTTTACTGAATATCATATTAATTTAGACGGTTAAAAATAGCAGAAAGTAGTAAAATTATCTTAACGAATGCATCTCGAACGTTGATAAACACGAAGAAATGCACGAGAATGCTTAACGGTACTATTACCAAGCAGCGCGCTTTCAATAACTTCTATGGCAAAATTATCCCAGCACCACCAATGTTCTTGGTGTATTATTGGCGAAAATATCTTATTATATTGTTATGTGCTGCCCTCTAACAGAGAGGAGAGTTGTAATTACTCCCTGGCCAGAAGGGTGGCGCCATCTGTGGGCCAACTGGCGAACCACCATTTAGTAGTGCCTAAGAAAATTATAGAGAATTCCAGTATATTTCTGGAAAGTTCTACAATGATATTCTGGACATTCCAAGTGGGTATATAAAGAGGTGAAGCCAGCAGATGAGAGAACAGTACAGTACAGTTTAGTGAAGGATAAACAGTTCAGTTTAGTATCCAGTACAGTTCTGGGTAATCTGTGGTTCTGGTTACAGAGACAGTTTGTGGAAGAAGAGTTCAGTTGAGTGAAGTATGCAGTTTAGTGAAGTAAACAGACAAGAGAGTTTTTAGGTTAGACAAGAGTTGACAAGTTTAAGAAGAAAAGTAAAGTGCTTAGTGTTTTAAAAGTAGTGAAATTATATTAGATTAAGTTATTATTAGTTGTGTGATTTTTAAGTATTTGCTAGTGTAATTTTAGTGATTAAATAAACCAGTGGTTTGTGAAAATTCTTGTTGCAAGTTATTTGGGATCCACAAAGTGTTTACTGAAAATTGTAAGCACGTAACAATATTTAATTTTTTAAATATAAATCCAGCAACTGCTATAACATATTTTCATAAGTCTGTAGAAGTAGTAGTTAAGAGCAAAATAGAAATAGAACGAGCTTATACCAATATTATTTCATACACCCTTATTATTTCATAAAAATTATATCTTTTAAGTGATATATAACACTGATAATCTGCTCGTGATATTCTACATAACTTTTACCTAGAAACCCTTTAGTGATACCTTGAGTTTATCGAAAAATGTTATCTTTTAATTTGTCAATAGTCTGGTGGCCACATTTTGTCTATATTTCTGATGAGCTAGGAGCTACCTATATTTAGAAATAAATTTGCAGTAAACATTCGCCTTAAAACATACAACATCCTTTTGAAACTGGATTATGTCTTGTCCCAGAATTTTCAATTCCATCCTAAAAAAAAATCCCAAAATATTCACACATCGATTTGAAATAATAGTGATTATTTCTTTGTTCTACGTGAAAAACTAAGGTCCGACTATTTCAGCAACTTAAAGTGTCCATACACTGACTTGGTTTTTGCTGAGATTACCGAGAATTCTTCGATGACCAGTTTGACATTTTTTTTGTTGTTGTGAAAACTTAAATGAGGGTGTGCATCAGATATTATTAAGTAGTTTCCTTTACATATATTCTCGTTAACAATTTGTAGAAATTATCTGCATAATGAAAGACAAACCGGTTTACCATCATCACACAGGTTCTGCACGAGAATTTTGTAATTCTGGAAATGTAAATCGTTTTTAAGATAAGTTTCTTTAACGAAATTTACAACTGTTGAGCGTTTTTGCAATGCGCATCGGGCTTCTCCGAATAGCAACACGGACTATTTCAAGATTCTCTGGTGTACCAACGGTTTGAACGCCATTTTTAAACTTGACTGAATATTGTTTGCTCTAATTAAAACCACTCTCCATTTTAAAAACATTTTTCTTCATAATATTCTTCAGCGCTTTTCAACATTAAATTTTTCTCGAAAATTTCGTTGGCTGATTGACATACTTGCTTTTTTTTCTACGATGTATTCGTAAACTACGGATTGGCATTAATTTCTTTTGTTTTACGCGGTTGAGACACTTCTAAATAGAAATAAGTTAAATTATTTCTGGGAATTTTTAATATCATTGTTCAATCAATTGAAGGCGTAGTTCTTTCAAAGTAAAAGTTAAACGCTTAAATGTATCAGTCAGACCTAGTGCATCTTGTGAAGAATATAAAAATCTACAAATATTAACTCTTCAAATTTTCTCCATTGCGCTTTCAAAAGTTTTAAATAATTACAGTTAAAAATTGAACTAATTTTTCAGTTATTAAAAGACGAATTCTTCAGACATTTTTACAGTTTTTAATTTAATTGCTTAGTGCCATTACTAGTAGGCTTTGCAATTTGATATTATTACATAGTAATTGCTTTTCATAGAAACAAAAGCGTTGCTATAATTGATAATTAATATTGACCGGGGAGCAATATCAAACTTAGAAACACAAGACTTTCAAAAAAACCGTGTAATGAAATTGCCACTTTTCCGTAGAATCACCCCACTTTACTAAGCACTGTATATTTTCATCACATCTGTAAAATAAATACATAATATAAATATTTTTAATGTTTTATTTGCCATTTTATGTTACATCTGCTGGAAATCTTTGTAATATCGTTATAAATTGCTGTATTGTTACGGGATTAGATAAAAATAAAATTTAAATGTTTCCCGATTGGTTGCATCAATGTAGTGCATGAACCCATAAGAAATTGGAATATTAACTTAAATCGTATAAATCACCGTACATAAATTCGTGAAATGTCAAATGTTTTACAGCATAATCAAAACTTTATATTCGTTTCCTGCTTATATGGCTACACAGTGTATTATATTTTGTTGTAAAGATTTAAAGTGATTAGCTTTTATGACCTTAACTAAAAAATATGGCTATATTTTTCATATTTTACGTTTTAACAGTTTAATAAGCTTATATCCTTTATATAATATTACTATATTATAGACTGTAACTGCTTATCATCCATAACAAGTAGAAATGGCTCACACAGAAGACAAGCTGGACAGTCTAGCAGATCTTGTGCGGAGGGACTTAATTTTTATTTAATTTTTATTTTTTGAGGAAAGTGTTAATTTTAGGCTATGTCTTTAGTCTGCGATAAAAAATGTCATTGATTGACAACGCTATATTGCTTTCTTTCGAGTTATATCTAACAGAATACTTTTGTGTTGAGTCCTGTTAGATATACCGGGTGTAATATGATCATGGTATACCCCCCTTTTCTACTTTAGTTTTGAAGATAATTGATTGAAATTTAGGATATACTACATGCATACATAATAAGCGGTACTTTTTGACACACAACTGATTTTTCCGCCGGAAGTGACACAAACTTTCGATTTTCGTGTATTTTATTGCATTTCTGAATTCTGCATAATTTTCTGGATCCAACGATGCCAAATAAGTGACATTTCAAACATCAATTCTTTTTTTATAATATAATTTTAGTTTTTCATTTAAGTGTGCCATGATGGTTCCAATTTATTCTAAATGACCCGTGTAATGCTACAAAAATCGAAATCCTGTTAAAACACTAAATTACGTGATTTATGAGCAAATAAAAATTGTTTTTGGTATAAAACTCAATTTTTTCAAATGGAACCGTATCGGTACCCTGGTACCATTTATTACTATTAATAAGAAATGTATTCATATGTCCTATTAAAATGTGCAATAAATACAAACAAAATTACAGCTAAAAGAAAATAAGAAAATACAATTTTGTTTTAATTAAATGTCAAGAAGTAACTAAGGTGGCTTTGAAAACAATGAAATATTTAGCTTGTCAAACATTTGTTGGTTTAACGGTGTTTTTATTTTGTCTTTAAAAATTGTTTAAAATTCTTTTAATCGTGGTCAAAATTTGTACAAGAAATAAAAACGTGGACATGTTAATTATTTATGGGGAATGTAAAAGAAGTGCAGTTGCGGCTACCGATCTTTATGCCCAACGATATCCTGATAGACAATGTCCAGTGAAAAATTAGTTTAAACGTGTTGAAAACCAATTCCGAAGAGAGCCCAACAATGATCCCGAAGAAAGCTTCATTATTGGCGAAGAAACGAAAATTAATGTTTAGCTCGAATATAAGTTGATAAGGTTGCTTCTTTAAAGTAAGTTCGGTTTAAATGGGACATCAGTCACCAAACAGTAAGCCGAATTTTGCACAAATACCACTATAAATGTTTTAAATACCAATTGCACCAGCATTTGTTCGAAAGTGATTGCAAACGTAGGATGGAATATTGCAATTGGATTTTGTATAATAACGTGCAGCCAAACAATGATTGGGGACTGATTTTATTTTCGGACGAGTCTAGGTTTACAAATTAGGGATTATTTAACCGACAAAATACAAAATATTGGTCACAAGAAAATCAAAATTTATTACGGGAGGGTAACTTTCAAGTGCGGTTCGGTTTCAATGTTTGGCTTGAAATAATCTGTAGTAGAATCATTGGTCCAATAATATTTGAAGGACCTCTGACTCGTGAGATTCCTTCAAAATGAGATTGAGGACATTTTAGATGAGTTACCTTTAGATTTAGGACAGGGAAGTTATTTCCAACAAGATGACGCTCGTCCCCATAATTCAAGGATAGTAATTGATTACCTTCAACGAAGATACGGAGAAAACGTAATTTCGACAAATGGTCCTGTGAGGTAGCCTCCGAGGTCACCTGATTTAGCGCCCCTTGACTTCTTTGTTTGGGGTCATTTAAAAATATTATCTATGCAACCGCCGTTACGTTACGTTAAGTCGTGAAGATCTGAAGCTATGAGTAAGACGAGCAATTAGTAGCATAACGGCCCAACAATTGGCGAACGCTCTTCGAGAAACAGCTATGCGAGTTCCGAAGTGCATTGACGTTAATGGACAGCATTTTCCGGCGAAACCGGAAGTGAAAAATAATCAATTTCTGTCCTTTTCAATACGGCATGTAATTTTTTCTGTTCCTCAAGTGCAATGAATAAACAGCACAGATATTAGCCAACTCCCAATTCCAGAAGCCAGAGCTTGTGCGGAAGGGGGTTACACATTGAAATAAACGCGGACATACAACCATTTCCTCAGACAGTGCAAGTGCCGAACCCGGTGGTGCGATATCCGTGTGATTAATCGCGATTGCCACCTCGCGCCTTAACCCACTCGGCTATCGACCAGATAAACTGGCATCTTTCTGCCGAAATCTGTCAAGTGTCACAGAAATTGGTTTAAGCAATTTTAAAAAGCCTTCGGCCATTCTTTTAATTTGAATATTAAACACTTGAAATATCGATAAATTTATGTCATCTTTGTGATTTTCACAGACTTGGGTCATGCAGTAATGTTTACCCATAACATTTTTTTAAATAGAATGTCGCCAAACACTTTTCTGCCTCGATTAGACATTTATTATTAGTATACACCGCGCGTCATCAGCGCGTCAGCAGGACTATTGTTCTTTACCCCAGATCATCGCTGAAGACCGGCATTGGGCTCATTCGGAGTGGGCCTGCTTTTTCGTCAACCCCGCTCACAAATGTGGGAAGTGTGGGCGATCTCTGCAGACCTTCCCTGGTTCTGTGATGAAGTTAAAAACCCTCTACTTTTATTCATAATATAGTCTGCCGCAATTTGCAAGTTTCAACGAGTTCCAACAAACTCGCAAGCGGCCTCTTGACTTGCGGAACTAAATCAAAACAATTTTGAAGCCAATTTTCAGTTTTAATATGATTATGTATAAATATTATTTTATTATTTATTAAGAAAATACAATACAGAAAGTTGAAAAGTCAAATAAAGATTTCCTTTTTAAAATATCAAAAAAATCATGATTCTTTTAAATAAATCGGCGATTCTTTATTTTTTTAAATATGGTTTTTATCAACCCTAATAATCGATGTGAAAACTAGTTGCAAATTTTACAATCTTTTACCCTAATTTTTATTTATTAATTATATGAAAGTTCCCCCAGAGAATTCTTGAAGAAGTTACAAGCCCATTTTCATAAAAAGCACTGAGTAAGTTCCGGCAGTGCTACGCAACTTTGTAAACAAGATATATTACAAAATGTAATTTTAGGATAGTTTCTAAAAGGAGCTTCGAAAATTTTGTTCTTGTTGCACTTCCTAAAAATATGGTTAAAGTTGAATTTCATTCAAGTCCTTAAAGGGAACAACAAAGATTCAAAAATGTAATGAAATAGAACAACTGAAATATTGTTATTGGACTTTCAAAAGTATTCATTCACCTATTTAAGCCAGATTTCGTTGCTGTTCTTAAAAGTCTCCTTTGCCTCGTATTTTATGAATATATAGGTCGACTTTAGAACATTAACAGTTATTTATGATAGTACCAAATTATTTAGGTTTAATTAAACTTTTCATTAAAGGGCTAATTGCATTATTAGCTGTCGTAATTGCAACATATTTAACGTTTTCTGTATTTGACCATATGATATTTTGTATCCTTCAATATGCTTTCTCTATTTACTTGTATGTAGACTCATTTTGGACCAATGATTTTGTACCCAAATTTGCGAAATATATAAATAAGAAAGAAGTGACAAATAATAGAATATGTATGTTTCCATCAGGACTCACTGAAGAACTTATGTATATTTTAAAATCTAATAAGTTCTTTCATATATATGATTGTAATATATAAACGAAACTATAATATTTTTCATTGCAAGTTTAACAGTTCTTGTGTAAATACTGAATGAATAAATTTATTAAAACTTAAACGCATACAAGTACAGTGCATTTTTATTTACTAGCCCTTTGCATTCAATAAGCGCAAGATTGAAACTAAATATACCGTGCCATAAAAATATGTGCACTAAAAATAAACTTAAATAAATTAAAATGGACAATAAAAGTGAACGAAATATTCAACCATTTATTGGAGAATGTTATAGCGTATGGAAATTGCAGGTCCAATTGTCACTTGCCTAAATGTAAGTTACATGAGGTTGAAGACAAAAATGCAATTGAACCTATAAATAGGTGGAAAAAGCAGAACCTAATAGTGAAAAGTGTGACAGTTAAATATTTAAGTGATTAATTTTTGGAACCCGCAAATGAAAATCGATTTGCACAAGTTCCTCAAGAATTAGGTGTTATTTACGAACGACAGGTCTTAGCAACACAACTTGCCCCCCCCAAAAAATAGCTAAAGTGCATGGTAACAAAAATCTATTGCAATATTTTACTTACACGTTGCACTTACATTATTACTGCAACAATTGCTGTTGATGTAAAACTAGATGAATTGAACAACGTTTGTCATGTACTATTAATTTTACCCTTTTCTCTGATGAAGTCGTCACAGCATTAGAAACCCTAAATGAAAATTAGCTTACTAGATTAGACTACTGGATCAGGAGACGAGAAATTATATAATGAAAACAGTTCCATTACTTTTATACTTATAGAGAAGGATTCTCAGTGGATCACTTACGCCACGCCTGTCCACATCTTTGTGAGAGATATGAATGTAAAATTTAAATGCTTAGTCATGTCAATAACGCATACCGTCAATTGTGTTAGTTGTGGAATCTTATTATATTATTATAAAAATAATTCAACTAATAATAATCAATGGTTTAATGTTGTTTCTCTTGTTTCAGGTAAGTGTATTGTCTCTTCCATTTTGGCACATGCTAACAGTGTAAGTACATAACACCCATTATTTGATAAATTTACTTTGTAAATTAGTTCGACAACATTTTGCAATGTGATGTGAAGAAAATATATCATTAAATAATGACAACAATTCTAAAGTAATTGCAAATTCTTAAATCAATCGTAGATCTTAGGCATTTATGAATTTTTTTTAATGAATACAGGTTGCATTTAACTGAGGAGAATTTTTTAAATATTTTCTAATTTTAAATATTATAAATACGTGGTACAGTAGAATTGATGTGAAATAATTGTTTATACTTCACTTGCTTATAATATAAGCTGTTTATTGCTTGGATACGAGATAATATATAAACAAGGTCATTATACCCTAGGGCCAAAAAGAGCGGGTGTAATGATTACGTCCGCTTATTATTATAATACTCGCTTTTGGAAAACATTTATAAAACAATTTTAATAAGGACGTTCCATTTAAGGTTCTTTAATGCTCTTAGCTAACACAGGTACAACATTTATTGCATTATGGAAACCTATTATTTGGAACACTTAAAATTAAAACTACAGTTGGAAATTGATCCATTGAAGGTGGCATCGCCTCCTGATGATAAATTTCCCGAACCCTGTACATTGCTTTGGAATGATATTTTTACGCCTGAATTTTTGGGAATTTCACCTTTGTCATTACCAGAATCACCAGCAATTGATCTAGATATCTTGTTTTTAGAGATCATACTGTCCTCAATATATCCTGACGCAACTGCGTCACTTTTTCCACTTCCCAAGCCTCTTTAATGTTAACATGTCGGCACCTGCATTCACCAGAAGAGTTGCCGATGTACGACGCAGACAGTGGCCTGTATATTTCTTAGCATCAGTATATCCAAGAAACTTTGCGATTTTCGAAGGTATTTTTACCAACCGACTGCGCAGAACGTCGACCACTGCGATAGTTCAAGAAAAAACGACGCTCTTTTATTCCCTTACATCGCAAAGAAGCGTATTTGCGATATAGGCTCACGATATTCATTTCATTTTCCTCCACAATGGTAAACTTTTCCCTCCGCCTATTTTTGTATACGGAATGTTGACTACCATCACTGTTCCCTTGTCATCCACATCGTCTATGCTT
This sequence comes from Leptura quadrifasciata, assembly GCA_963675555.1. Lineage (NCBI taxonomy): Eukaryota > Metazoa > Arthropoda > Insecta > Coleoptera > Cerambycidae > Leptura > Leptura quadrifasciata. The sequence goes on along the minus strand of OY776674.1, from coordinate 144,634,441 downwards.
AACTTGACCAGTTCATCCCTTCCAAGGCCTCCAAGAACTCCCATCATCAGAATAACCTAAAAGATTACACTGCCGTCATAAGGCCAATGATAACCTATGAAGCTGTGGTTCGGTGACCTAAAATCAAACAGACTACAACTAAGGTCAAGCTCAGCCAAATACAGAGAGTTGCCTTTGAGAGAGTATCTTTGGACCAGGCCAAGCCAATCTGTTACCGATCACACAAATAGTTAAAGAGAACACCCACAATGAATTCAAGAAGCTGTGGGATGAATCAAAAGCTATCAGCTTGCTGGGGAACTGCTAGAATATTCCAACAAAACTACAGTAATGGACTACCTGTCCAAAAGGAAGCTACGTTTTATAACGGGAATCCAGACTGGACACTGCCCGTTAAGAAAATACATAATATGAGATTAAGCGAAACATCTCTCTGTAGAGCTTGTGTACAAGAAGATGAGACGGTTCAACATGTACTCTGTGACTGTTCTGCCATCTCATCATTCAGAGAATCAATTTTTGGAGAATGTTGGCCTACTTTGGCCGATGTAAGGGAGATGCCTCTAGGCAGCATCACCATTTATTTCGCAAGATTAGGTTAGTTGGAGTCCGAGGCGAGGGTCTGCCTACAGGGAGGAAGTACAAGGGGCCCAATGGGGCCTAAATGCTGTGGTGCAATAATTTTCATTGACCACCCTTCCAACCAATTCCAGATTCAAGTTTCCAGAGAACCTAAAAGAAACATAATTACTGCTAAGGAAACGGTTACCCATGCACAATACCTTGTCCAGCAGGTACGTCTTAGCCGAAGCCGCTTTGAATAATTTTAAAACATCCTCTCGTTTCAATATCTTGGATTTTTTCGGAAGATATCGTTTTGAAGTTTCTTCCAGATAGGCCTTCAGCAGGTTATGATTTCCTATGTTTATTTTTCCATACCTTCAGCATTGAGTATTTTGACCACAATGTGTTCGGGGAGAATGTTTTCGCCTATAAGTAATAAGATGTATGTAAGGACAATAATTTATAAAAAAACAATAATAGATATGTAATATTTCGTGAAAATAAGCCATTAGAACTGTCTCGCTGACTGTTACAGAATTTATGTTAGCTCATTGTTGATATTTTTCATACTCGTTCTCATACAGTGATTGGTTTTTTTTTTGGTAGCAGTGCCTCATTAACTTCTGTGGCCCTTTGGACGAGAATTTGTGGAATTTCTTCGTCCTACATGATTACTTCTAGAAAGATTTCAACACACTTCACTGGCAGAAATAAATAGCATAATAATCGCATTGTTATGGACACAAAGACAAACGCAAGGACCGGCAACCGCAAAGTCATATCTATTTCATAAATTATTATTAAATTTAAATTAGGTAGGTATCAAACATAGAGTGAAATATAAAACGTTGTATGCACCACTGGCGATATAGGATGTTTAGGCCCTCGGAAAGAAATTCGTCACCCTCAGTACACATTATTTCAGCGGCAAATTTCCAGGGTAAATTTTATTATTTCTGCGACGCTAGAGCCGCTTTGCGGGAGCGACGCGCGATAAGAGCTGGCGAATTTTAAACATGTATTTTCCGAAATCGATCTAGCGTCTTAGAAAACTACTACGATTAATCGGATGATTAGTCATAGCATAAATAGTGTAAAAAATCTTTCTTACATTACACTCAGTTGGTCACTTAGCGCACCGATTTTAATTTCTAACTCGCTATGCTTTGGATATATTGTTTTCAGTTACAATTAATCAAAAGCTAAAAACTTCTACTTCATAATGTTTTTTTTATCGAAATCGATACCTACCTAATGTAATTATTATCATCCCAATTGTCGCCGAGACAGAAGTACCAATTGCCCGGCAAGTGTAAATTTTGAAAAGCTCTTTCTGCATATATTATGTGTATTGCATTTTGTTTAAATGTAAGTTGTATAAAGTAGATGAAATTGAAAAAACTTCTTTTGAAAAAAGTGTTTAACCTTATCGTCTTAAAATACGTTAAAAAACCTACCATATAAAAGAAACAATAATGTTACATTGCCTCATTCATTAGGCAACGGATTCAAAATTACATTTCATCAGCTGCTTTTGATATTTCTATTTAATATACAGCATCCGCGTTAGACGCATTCGATTTGCTCATAGATGCGCTTCATTTTAGCCAACATTTAAGTCACAATGTAGTATGTTTTAGTTTTCATTTTGTCTTCAAATCTTGCATCCTTTATTTAACACGCTTCCTGGCGTGAACAATTGACGAAAGTTTGCAGTTACTAAGATCGGATGACAATACAGTATTCCATCGTTATTTTTGCAAATATCCGCACGTAGGGGGCGCGAGGGTCAAAATTGATTAAAACAACGTAGAACACAAAAGGATTTACGCCTGATCAGAGACTTCTACGTCAGTTTTCTCCCGTACGAATGGTACGATATCAGCTCCGGTGACATAATGGAATGGCATTAGATTAATGCCTCGGAACCCAACTCCAATGAATAAATTTATGTAAATTGGTTCTATACGTTACAAACAATTAAAGTATGACTAACAGAGTAGTAGAAAAAAAAAATTTAAAAAAATTGATAACCTGCTTTTCGTACAGAAAAAGAACAAAAGTCACTAAAAAGTAAAAAATAGTTTCTTTGTCGCATAATTGCAAGAAAAGCAAGGCGAGCGCACTTTGTATGATTGTATGACGGGGTGGACACATATTACCTTCAATCATGCGTACACAAAGATGATTTATATACTTATATACAAAGAGCGCACGCCTTGCTTTTCCTACAATTATGTGAAAAATAAATATTTTTTTAATTTTTAGTGCTTTTTAAAATATATTTTTTTTCTTTTCGCCTTTTTCAAGAGACGGGGGGGGGAGCTTGACCTATGATTGTGGGACAGGTCTAAATTTCTTCAGAATTTCACTGCGAATAACCCAGTATTTTTGTTATTCTGGTTAAATTACTAGATCTCAATATATTAAGCAGTTAAGAAGGAAATTCCTAAAAATCCAACAGAAAAGTGCTTATAACTTTTGAAGCTTCGCTCACTTTTTGGAAAAAACATTTTTTTCATAACCAGAAAGTTGTCTCCAAACATAATCATTCTGATTGTACTAAAACGTAGGCCATTGTTTTGTTTACCTTGGTACCAAGCGGCTTTATTATTTATTTATATTTTTTGACCGGTTGGTCAGTTCAATCATAACATTTATTAAATTATGCAATATTCGTACAATGTTGAGAATTTATCTGATTCAATGCTAGAGAATAAAAATTCTATACTTAAAGATGCAAAGAACCGGTATCTCTACACTTATGTACAGCAAATTTTAAACTCGCTTGCAGTGTTTTATCGTCATGTCATCTGGTTACAGAATTGCATGTCAATTATTGCCAGATGAAATAATTATTAATAAACTTGATGGTTATATTTACAACAACTTTTCTTACTACAAAATGTTGATCTACATATTTTTGTATATTTATAGCAATTTTTATGTAAACGTTTCTCATAAAACTTGCTATAACAAGAAAATTTTTCTACATCATGGCATCCTTATGGATGAATGTCTGAAAATTTATTGCCCATATTCGGTGAAACAGCTTTGAAACATATTTATATACGCGCTGATATTGAGGATACCGTGACAAATAAAGTTAAGATTGACTGAAATGAATTTAAAACGTCTTAGGTTATTTGTAAGCAGACATTGTCTGTGCGAAGCAGTTTTTTCATGAACGTAAAACATTAAATATTAAATTTATGTTATTGTGGTTAGTAAATGCCTTCATCAGGGGTAGACTGCTCAGTGGTCAGTAACGCAACCAGAAACTATGTTTCCTGGGAATGCTAAAAAACTAGGAATACATAATAGTATAGTTTAATTAAGTGGATTAAAGTGAACAGAGCAAGCAAATATATCAAGTCTTTCTTCGTACATATGGTAATTGAGAATCATTTGATAATAAGATGAAGTAGTGAGGAAGTTAGTACGGGCTGTAGATAAGAGAAACGCCGAGCTGAATCTCTAATTTGCTCTAGACACGTGATATAAAATTCTTGATGTAAGTGACTCTGAACTCACTGCATTATTTGTGATTTTTTGAATAAAGATAATCGAATGCATAATGCGCCTCTGATATAAGCTGCTTAGTTCAAACGTGGCCAATAGCGTATCCTGAGATATTCCACGTAGAGGATAAATCCCATCAACAAAGTATACAGATTTGAGATATCTACGCTGAAATTTCTCTAATTGAGTCGTATACGTTATATAAAGAGGACTCGAAACCACTGAAGCGTATTCCAGTTTACAGCGGACAAAAATAGTATAAAGAGTATTGAAAGTTTTACATTGTTAAATTCTTTGCCGTTTCGCAAAACAAATCCCAATCTATTATACGCCGCCTCAGTGGTTAGATGAATATACTCATAGAATGACAACTTGCTGTCAAAAGTAACACCAAGCAAGGTCTTTAAACTGAGTACTCTGTTCATAACGACATTGCCAAGCTGATAGTCAAATAACTCAATGGTTTTAGGCCGATAATAGCACATAATATTGCATTTACTGATATTTAAAAACAGATGACTTTTTACAGACCAATCATTTAATTTCACCAAATTATCCTGTAACTTCGAACAATCGGAAATAGATTTAATTTCAATGTATATTTTTAGATCATCCGCATATAGGAAATAGTGAAAGAAAAAGCTGTGTTATGTCGTGATAAATACAACAAAAAGTATCGGCCCCAGAATCGGACCTTGTGGGACTCCTGATGATTGCCAAAATTTTCCCGATTTGAAACCACGATATTGGATAAACTGTGATCTGTCATAAAGATACGATAAAAAAGATTAAGTAAATTAACAGAAATACCGAATGTATCCAGTTTTGATATCAACAGCTCATGGGCGAGACGGTCAAAGCCTTTAGAGAAATCAGTATAGATAACATCTACCTGATTTCCCTCATCAAGTACCTCAGAAATATACTGAGTTATCTCAACAAGGTTCGACGTAGTAGAGCGCCCAGACATAAATCCATGCTGATGTGGGGATATTAAGTTTCTTGTGGGGCAATGTATGACAATTTCAAAAATTTTACAAAAATTACAAATAATGGAAATTGGTCGGCAGTTGCTAATTTCATTTCTAGAGCATTTCTTATATATAGGACATATTCTGCTCTCTTTCCACAATCTCTTATTAAAAATGCAGGTATTAAACCTGGACCCATAGTAAAATTTCTTTTAATTTTCTTGATAGATTTAATCGTTACCAATTTCAGATAAATATAGAGTATTGCCGTTTCCAATGTCTATAAGTTGACTACCTGGAGCATTACTTTTGTTTTCGAAAGTGAAAACCGTTGTATTCTTAAGCACTTACGCAGTCAGACGCTCGCTGGGCACGTCTTTTACATGTAACTCGTCGGAGCCCCTTGTTTCGCAGAGGACAGCAATGCATGTAAAAAGCCACAGGAACGTACATTTGGGTCGGACTTCTCGATCCATTTCCAGAGCAGATCCGTCAAAAGGAAAATCTACAACATCGAGTCCTATAGCAGCCAGACTGTTTGTAGAGCCTCCGGTTTTCCTGAGCCAGGATGAAGTGCAGCTTCTCCGAGAATGTGAATAGAGGTCTCTGGGAAAGTGTAATGGAACTCACTACAAGTTCGACGGACAGACGAGCAACCTAGCCGTGGCTCAATTCACAGGTCAGCGAGCCGTTGCCAACCATTAGCCTATCAAAAACTTAGGTGATAAGTTAACTTAACCTGTGGGAGAGATTTTGTACTTTATATTCTGGGTTTACTTCTGCCCGTTCTCGGCCCCCGTGGTATCGATAGAGTAGTATCTTCCAGATTGGTTCATTTAATTTAATTGCCTTTATTACTGTTCCAGTAACAATATGGTTTTGTCTTATTAGAACCTCGCTTTCTCTGTTGGGGTATTAGTTTTACGTCCAGTTATTGCAGTTTCATTCTGAAATTATGTCCATCCGGGTAATGGCCTGTCAATTTTACCAGTTTAATTGCAATGTAAACCAATTAAGTCCATGATATCACACTTTTATTACAGCACGTGTCAGTACGTGTCGCACCGTACAGTACCGTGACATGTCATAAGTGTGTACCTGCCTTAAAGATAAGATCTTTGTAGTCATTCTGACAGTTTAATCAACGAAACGTCACATTTGTCCGCCAAGGTAAAACCTGGACGAAATCGCTTTAAAAAAACCGCTGCCGAAGGAATCACTACTTTCACATCCAGATTGTGTATCCAAGTCTTACATATACGAAATCCCAATGTAATATATTATTCCCTTTAATAATAGAGTGGGGGTGGTAGAGGGGGTGGCTAACGTAAAAAAAGAATTAGAAGCCCTTGATTCTCGTATACACTATAAATTCCATTTTAAATTTTATTCCCTTAAACAATAACGTGCGGGTGATAAAGGAGATTGTAGAGGGGGTAACTAATGCCAAAATAAATTTTGGAGGCCCTCGGTTCTCGTACACACACTAAATCCCAATTTAATTTTTACTCCCTTTAATAATAGAGTGGGGGTGGCAATAGTTTGGTAGAGGGGATGGCTAATGCCAAAAAATTTTTGAGACGTTTCGTTCCTGTATACACACTAAATCATATTTTAATTTTTTTTACACCCTTTCATAATAGTGTGGGGGTGTTATTGGGGGTGATAGTGGGGGGGCTGATGCCAAATTTTATGGACTCTTACCTGCTTGCTTTGCCTATTTACCCATATTTCCCGAACCCTTCAACAGAATTAGATCAAAATATAATCTAGTTCCAGATCTCGTTACAGCACATAAGTGTACCAAATTTCAAGTCAATATCATTAACGGTTCCAGAGTAAACGTGCGCACGAAAAAAAGTTACAGACAGACCGACAGACAGACAGGAAATTTTTCTCGCTCAAATTTAAAATCTCGACGTTTCATGACATTTTAAGCCTATTTAAAATTTTTTGCGTTACTATACTTCACTGGACGTGGAAGTAAAATTGGTAACCATAATGCTGACGGAAGTATATTGTTATGAAGTTAGATATCTGGTAATGCTAATGCTAGAAGATGCAACCAATGTTATTTTGAACCGTTGCTCCATAAATTCAGTTATATTTAATTTTCTTCAAATTATATCTTAAAATATAATTCATATGTTTTGAATTATATGAAGTCGATATAAATGTGCTCTATTTATTAATAGGAGTCGGAGGTCTCAAGATTACTCAACATAATTGTGTGAAATCATATTTTGACCACAGCTACTACTAATTGCTAAATAGAAAATAATCATCCATAATCGATTTCAAGGACTGATAAACTCGGCAAACACATTTGTATATTTGTAGACCTATTGTCACGCTGCATAAAACTGATTCAAAGACAACAGAATTTATAGTGCGAAGATCTAAAATAGCTCCCGCCTGATGACTTTTCTTGGCCATCATCCCACGAAACTCCAAACATTTCAGTCTAACATTGTTACTAATTTAGTATTAAAATTAAGTAATTCTTAACTATTTTCTGTATTAACCAAATTAAAACGAATTACTGGTTATGGTTCATTAAGGTTGATACAGCCGATATTGCGTTTTAAGATTTCGTATTTGTAACAATAAAAAGGCACTGTTTTCCTAGTTCTATTTCTGTTTAGAGCACAACGGAATATAACATCTGACTTAGTACAAAACTATTACAACCGGAGTATGTCTACAGGTCTTATTGTTATTCCGGTCTCTCCTTTAGGTTGTTTGATGAATGTTTTCATGAGCGGGTTGAAATGTTGTGTAAGTAATCCGCACCTGAGCTAATTGATCAAATGATCTAATCGAAGAATCGTCAGTGATTTTTTTGTTGAACAGGATTTATATTTACTATGTACTGCTATTGCAACTCTACCCTCTTGACACTTACTTAATTTTTTTGAGGAAAGATAAACAAAATTGGCCATTGAATTTACTCAGATTTTTTTGTAATATTTGATATTACTTGTTTCTGTTTCTGATCTCATTGATCTATCGTTTAGAAAATTAATTACTTTGTATAATTAATCAATACTTATTAATTTGAGGATTTTTCTCTATTGTATGTATTATAGGTCTTATATTATGTAATTGTTTGGTAAAATTGATGTGATTAATGATTACCACTTTTATTTAAGTATATTTATTTTAACGTTCTGAAAGGTTTAAATAAAAGGTAGAGACCGTTTTAATACGTATATGCGTTCTTGCAAAAAGACCCTTCCAAATGAGATAGGCCAATCGGCCTAAGTAATAAATTGAGTTAGTAACCATAAAGAATGCATTTACTTGACAATGTAACTTTTTCCTTAGAGTGCAGATTATTTTGAAAAATCATTTGTAAAGAAGTTTTGGTAAAAAAATACCCATAATTAAATTTTCTTAGTACAGTTTTGGTACCAAAATGCTGAGACAATAGTCTGAGAGTTGAAATGAACTTTAGTAGCTTTCTATACAACTGAAACAAATGTTCAATAGAATGTTTGATATCTGTGTACCACAGAATCCCGCGTGATTTATTGGAGTCAAAAATTCTTAAAATGAATACTTTCTCTTAAAGCAAATAAAACAATGTTAACTTATCATGGAAAACTAAAATAGCACTTGATAGACTATGTTTCCTGAGATTTCAGATTTCTACTCATCATTTGAATTAAAAGCCGCTTAGAATTTGCCCCGAGTCAGCAGATTTGAATAACGGTATTGCAAGTTGTTCATAAGTTAGCAAAGCTTGACGCAGTATATCGCTGAGTTTCAATCTCAACATTTCCAACAGTTGAAGTGCAGAAAGGACACGAAGTCATCAAACGCTTTATCTAGTATATGCGCGAGAAGAATATGAAGTCATCATCCACATTATTATTTTCACTATCTGCCTTATATAATATTTTCTCGGGAACAACACGAAGCATCCATTCACCTTGCTTTCCGTTTGACCAAGCAGCTATTAAGTTGTGAGCCTCCGATTCGTATGGATTCAGAAATACTAGAGTAACATCAAACGTATATTAAAAGTAACAAAGGGGAAATAGCCAAAAAAAAAAAAAGATTTTTGTCACTTTCCCCACACTCCCACACTTAATTATTCTAAATGTAAATACTTGTCTAAAGCATTTTAAGTCTAGCTATAAATTTTCTGTTTCTTATTTTTTAAGTAAAAATGCATAGGAAATATGAAGTGAAATTCATCATCATCATCAATTTTAAAGTTTATCTTTAACAAAAATGTCAATCTAACCTTAAAAGTCGGCCATATTTTATCAGCCATTTTGAATTTTTAAATTTGGACCTCGGATTCAGCGACCTCGAAAACCCCCGATAGATTTTAGGTTCATTTCCTGAGATATTTTCCGAGATTCTTAATTTGTTAATTAATGATACATTAATTGTTCATTAACATTAGCCATTTGTTAAATAAATAATGGATAAAAACATTTGCACACTCTCAGACCATATAACACTTGATCAATAAGCGTTTCTTAACACTTTCCAAGAAAAATCAGGCCATTTGGTTCTACTTCAAAAAGTCAGTACCCTTTTGCTAATTTGACACATAAACAATTTAGAAAATAAATCTTCCTCAGATGAAAATAATATATCCTCAAAAATATTGAAGTTTTTGAATTCATTCGGGGCTAAATCCCTCTGTTACATATTTAACTTATGTGTCGAAAAACTTTCTTTCCAAACATGCTAAAAATATCAACTGTGACACCTATATACGAAATAGGTGATAGGGCAGTAGTAAATAACTACAGACCCATCTCGGTAATCAACAATATTGCAAAAGTTTCAGAAAAATGTATAAAAAATAGAGTAGTGGAATATTTAAATTATAATCAAATGCTTTCTCCCAATCGATAAGGCTTTAAGGAAGGTATGAGTACTGATGATGGTATGTATGAGGTTGTAAAAACTATATAATACAATACTGTAAATAATAATAATAAATAAATCGCAATATTTGTTGATTTGGCCAAGGCCTTCGATACGGTGTCGTACGACATTTTTCTTAATCAACTCGACAAATATGGCATAAGGAGTATAGTCAATGACCTGTTCAGAAGTTAACTTCAAGACAGGGAGCAATGTGTAAAAATTGGTGAAAGTAATTTAAAAATAATAAAATACGACATTCCTCAAGAAACGGTTTTAGGACCAATTCTTTTTAATATATATGTCAATGATTACTTCAACTTCCAATTAATGGAAATATAGTAGCATATGCAGATGACACTGTTCTTCTGGTTGAGGATGACTCCTGGACAAAATCACAACAGTGACTATAGGAAATGTACCTAACAGTTAATCTAGATAAGACTAAATTTATGTGCTTTAGTATATATGACAGAAACGTACCTAAGATAGGTACGCTCCGAAACTGCAGTTAACAAAGAACATTAAATATCTTGAAATTGTTATAGATCAAAATTTAAAATGGACAGAGCACATACCACAATGAAACAACAAAATGCACAAGTTGGTTTGGAAGTTCTACCACCTAAAAAATGTTTTGCCTTTTAACACTTTAAAGTCATTATATCATGCATTGGTCGAATAAATTCTTAGACAAATTTAGAGTCTGTAAATATACCGTAAAACGTATAATAAAAATTATCTTAGAAAAAATAAAAACTCCACTGAACTACAAACAATTTAATGTATTTAATAAATATTGTATTTAATCTGCAACTCATATATACCAAGTTTGATTTAATGTTTATACATAAACATAAAAAATTACTGAGTATAGTAATACAACATGTACACAACACAAGACAGAAATATAATTTTAATGTCACAATACCTCAAATTAGATACACAACAACACAAAGATTTATAATGTATTATGGTCCAAAATTTTATATTTTACCTGTTCATTTTAAGCAATATAATAACTTAGGAGTATTCGTGATAAAATACCTGAATACTTATTAAATAACAAACAGAAATTCACTAAATTAATGGTAGGTGGTTAAAATATTGTATATAGAAATAATATAATAGTGTCATCTACTGATCGTACATTTCACTTATGATCATTGTATAGGGAAATTTTAAATAATAATTAAGGTATTACAACATAATTAAGTTGTTGGTACACACACAGATTGCGTATGCAATCTAGGTGTACTGCATAACATCAACGACTAATATATATTAAAATAGATACTCAATATGTACTGTTATTATTTCTTAAATACTTTGTAAAAATTGAATTGCAATTGGAAAAAACAATAAATTTGATATGGTTTGCTTCGATTATTGTACCATACTTTAAACAACAATAAAAGTTGATAAGTTGGTACGTGAGGTGAATGAAATAATAACCTACATTTGTTAGGCGCCACCGGATTTCGGTAACTTTATCTTGTGTTAAAATGAGGAAATGAGGTAATGAAATAATGGTTAAACACGAAAAAATAAAGAATAGCAAGAAAATGCATGTGTTACTAAAAGACAAGTTAAAAACAGGTTTATGATCTTGAAATAAAACAATCCGGAACAATAATGTAAATACATATTTTACAAAAACAAGAAATAAATTAAAGCAGATTAAGCTCGCACTTGAAACATACTTAAAAGATTAATTAACACGGAATATGACTGTAAATACACATTTTACAGAAACAAGTTAAAAACAGATTCTTTAGCAAGAACCAAATTATCATTGAGGATTATACTACTCATGGCTCGTCATACCTATTTATCTCACGCTGCCTTTAATAAAAAGCACTGGCAAAATTTGTAGAAACGCAGTGAACTGCCATATGATAAATGTTTTCTAAATTTTAGTGAAAGACCAATTTAACACATCCTGGCACATGTTCAGAAATTTTTTAAAATTTACTGGCAAGGTGGTTACTTAGTAACATAAATAGATGAAATTTACGATAGGCGGTGTTTTGAAATAGAAATTAAATAGGTGTCTACTATAAAATTTATAGTATGTGTAATTTTATTTGAGAAAATGTGGAAAAACCATTCACAAAAAGAAAAGCAACAAAGCAATAATTAATAAGCATGTGAGTCAGATGGCAAGTCCTCTACTTATGCATTTGTTACTTAATTTAAACTATTATTAATGCTTTCCTTCATAAATTTATTAACAAAGAAACCCTTTATAGTTCTGAGAATTTACGGGATAGTTTAAATTAATTATTTTGAAGTTCTAGATGAAAAAAATATATTTTCAGGATCAAAATGGTTCTACGTATTTCTATTTTTTTAATTTTTCGTCTTCTCTCGGGTTGAACCACGTCTGAGATTATTATTGTCTCGGCTCCCGTTTTGGAGTCATTTGCAAGAGAAAAGGGGCAGTCAAGAAAAATTGCCAAAGGAAATAATGCTAGGATGTATTTGAGTTCGCATATCTGGTTCGATTCCGAGGAAATCTGCCTACTCCCCAGATCTCACCACGATCCGTCTCTAAGGCCTCAATCTGCCTACTCCTTAGAGTGAACTCGTTGGCATTATCTGACGAAGTGTTATTTATACGAAAGGTGTCTGTGGGTGGGAGAGTGGTGGGGGGCTGAGGGTCTGTTGATGGAGGCAGCAGAACGGAACGGCTGCTATCAGGATGTAAGGGATTAAGAGGTGTGGATGAAGATTGTGGGGATAGTCTGGAGATCAATGTTTTCCAAGCGACTGGAAGACTGAGAAGATCTAGCGGAACTCGATCAACCTTCTACAGTTGTTCAGTCTACTAGGATAAGAGAGCGACTACAGCAAGATTGTCCTGAACTTGAACATGTTAGGACTCAGGGCCAGGATATCCTTGTGGTATTTCGAAAGTATATAGACTTTTCCATACTGGAGGATTTTCGATACTTCGATTCTGAGGGCATAAATTTGGCACAGGCCGCTGACATAGTTAGACATGATAATGTTTCAAATCTCAGCGAAGGACCCCAATGTTGCAGATTTGTTCTGGCTATTTTCTCAACGTAAATTTTATCTTCCACTTTTTAATGTTGTTCATTTTTGTTTCACAGTCTAAAACAGAAACGTAGAATATATTTTATATTGTATTGGATAATTGTCTGAACAGTAAATGTTAATTAGAATAATAAAGCTAAAATTTTAGTAATTAGATCTACGCGTTTTATTTCAATATTTTATTAGAAGAATTTACGATTGCGACTTTCCTTCACATATAATATGTAAATTCAGAGCTATGCGAAAACGAGTGATTTTATTATTTCCTAATAGTAAGTTACTCCAAGTATTCATCAGTAAAAGCAGTGGCTGCCGTGGGCCGAATTTATTTCACCACGCAAGGTTTTGCATGGATGTATTCCCTTTCCAAAATATTCTATCAGCATTCTCACTTGGTAATACACAACGTTTTGTTGGTGGTCATCTAAATTTAATTTCATAACGAAAGTCGACAAGCTGCACAACAGATTGGTTTACAAGATCATGTTGTCTCGCGCCTTTTTCGGATTAGTAAATTATCCTCCATAGATGCTAATTTGTTTCGAACACATTAGATTAGTCTATTAATTTCAATAGGGTTTTCCCACTAATTTTATCTTAACAATTTGTGTCGTGAAAATGATATAATAAAACATTTTATTAATTTACAACAATTTACTTTTCTAATAAGAATTATTTCTAAGAAAATATCGTTAAAACAACTTGATGATAATTTCACTGCTTTTTAAAACGGGCATTTTTACGCACCAGAATTACGTATCTACCCGGAAAACCAATGAGATTATGGATATAATTAGTTTGTAATAGATTCTAACTGTGTGTTAAAGAAAGATTTCCTCTAAAACTTCTCAGAATTTCAATTTGTAATGCTTGTACTGTGATTGGCCTAAAGCAGTGGACGTGTGAATATTGGCCAATCAGAATCCAGATAAATGCCGCACAAGTTATTCGTGAAAGCGTCGGACGTTAATATTTTGTACTGTACTGTAGTTTACGTTTAACCTTCACCGACATTACACAATCGATGACTAACCTAAACCGTTAAATTTATATTTTTATGTTTGTATTGTTTAGAGTGAAAATATTATTTTATCAGTTTCTGGCTTATGTTTTATTAATTCTACAATCAAAATGGAATCAAGTGGAAAAGGGATATGTTAAAGGTGCTGCTGATAATTTACCTAAAGTAGAAAAGTGCTGAGTGCTGTCAATAAATAGAGGTTATGTTATGTTAACACAGACCAAGATTAATAAACAATCTTGAATAGAGACAACCTCTGTGATTGGATTTCAGGGTGTTGACGTCACAATGCGCCAATTTATGGCTGTTTAAAATGAACCCAATATTTTTCAAACTTCAAGTTTTTTTTTGTTACTATTAGTAAAATTAATAAGATAATAAATATGCCATAAATCATTTTTTTACGTGAGTTAAGTATTTCAGCAATAATTTTTTTTCTGGGAAAACCCTATTGGACGACGTTTCAACAATAAGCTTTAACCGGATCCACGTTTTTGGGTTTCTGACAATCATATACAATTTTGTGTTTGCCGTATTGCTTTCAGATTTAGGGATATGTCCATTTCCAGCCTGCGATGTTTTGTCGTGGATAAGTTTTGATAAAACTTTCCTTTAGAATAAGAATGTTATTTTTAAAAAAGGAAGTTGTCGATCAACTTCTTTATTTTCTAATTTGGTTCAAGGTGGCGGATTGATCAGAGTGATTGGACAGGTCTAGATTTTCTAAGAATTTCACTGCGAACAAGCCAGTACTTTTGTTATTTCTATTCAATTTGGCAATTGAATGAATTTCTAGCGAAAGGAACTTTTGACAAAATATTTTTTTACAATCAGGGGGTTACATAAAATCAATTATAAAATTTCCCCTCGAAAATTGTCACCGAAAATAATATATTCAAATGTGCTGTATTAATTATTCCAATGACAAGTGCGAAAAGTAGTACTTTTCAGCACGCGACTGGCGTTGGCCGAACGACGCGTATAAGATAGGACTATATAATCCAAAAACTGGCATATTAGTGAGTGCGTCTTAAAAAAAATTATAGCGCCCAAAAATGCAAATAAAAATATAAACACTTTTCCGCACTAGTACGGAAAAGCACAACTTTCGAAATTGTATTTTATATAACAAGTGGCTAAAATGGTATTTTTTGTAAGTGGGGCGAAGTCGAGTGCTATAAACCATACGAGTAAAAAAAAACACATTTTAGTTCCGAGTTATATACAAATTTTTTTTGTATCGCTATTCGAAATTAGAAAATAATGTAATTTGTCGTAGTGACTAAACTCTATTGCTATTTCCATAGAAAGCAATAATAAAGTAACGAAATATTTACTGAATTAAACATCACATTTGGCACATTCTACTTTACAATAATTATTAACTTGGAACAAAATTGGTGATAATGAATACTCCTGGTACTCCTCCGGAAATCAGGGAGTAAGCGATTCCTGCAATTTATTATCAGCGAAATCTAGAAAATTGTACGAAAAAGAATATGATTTATTTATACACTGGTATAAGCAGAAAACTATGAGCAACATATCTGAGTCTGTTTTTTTAACTTACCTATCTGAAAAAGCAAAAACTTTGAAATGTTCAAGTCTCTGGTCCAAGTTTTCGATGCTTAAAACAGTTTCGAATGTAAAAAATAATGCAGATGCAGCTATTCACCCTACTCATATGAACCACAAAGCGGTTTTTCTTCAATATCGAGGAGAAAAATGCATGGTCCAACGAATTGATATTAATACATTTTCAAAAATACCAAGTATTATAGTTAAATACCTTAAGTTATCTAATCCTGAGCAACATACGAGTCATAGCTTTAGGAGATCATCGGCATCACTATTAGCTATTTCTAGAGCTGACGTCATGAGGGATGGAAATTCTTAACAGTTGTTGAGGGATATATAGAATATAGCATCCAGAACAAAAAGGAAATTTAAAAAAAGGTACTTTCAAACCGAAATAACTATGTCTGCCGATGTAGTCGTTAGTAAAAATCAGACCAACCACCATATTAATATAAATTAATCCAATATTCTTTGCACATTCGAACCTAAAATTCCAGGAGTAAATATAAATAATGTTAGTAGCAGTACTACTAGTATAAATTTTCGTTAAATTGTGAATAAAATTGTAAATGAAATTTGTTAATAATTAATAAATGTTTGATGTAAGAACTTTAATTTGTTGTCTGTTGATTATTAAGTTTTATTATTTATATAACATTTCTTTATTTCACATTTTTTTCTTTATTTTTCACTTGTCAATAATGACATTGCTTTGATTCATTGAAATTGTCAACTAAATGTCATTTTAGGATATGGAATTACAAAAAGTATACTTTTATGCACGCATTTTAATTACTTCTTTTTGATAATTTTCTGTACTCCCTAACAACTCAAGGCATGGTATTAAAAATTAACATTCTTAAAATTTAAAATATTTCCATATTAAATAGTGAACTGATAAATATATTAAGTGAATGTTTATAAGAGTCAAATAGTGTAAGTACCTCTAGCATGAATAATCCTTTGCTACTTTTAATTCGTGCCCCAATAACCATCTATTTGTAATAAACATGGCTTAAATTTTACAATTATGCTAGCAGACTCTCAGGTAACATTTTGTCTTAGATTGTTCCAGATTTTAGCTAACATACGTTATAAAGTAGAAATAAATAAATTACAGTTCCAAGTGCTCTATAAATGGCTCTTAATACCTCTTGGCACATATTCAGGACTTTTTAATAGTTTACTGGCAAGGTCGTTACTTAATAAAATAAATAATATGTGAAATTTACGATAGGCGGTGTTCTGAAATAGAAACTAAGTTTCAATAGAATTTATGGTTAGGTGTATATTAAATTGCAGTTTTATTTATAGAAATAAAGACAAACGCATACAAATGTAACGGTTTCAATAATTTAATGTAAAATTAATTATTAATAATTTCTATCCCTGTGAGCCATGATTACTAGGTCCATTAATTTTACTATTTATAAATATTCTGACCTCATCAGAAATCTTACACATGAAAACCGAAATTTCTTGAACTAATTTAAATCAGTACACATTTAAATACATATATCATTCTTGTTATAAGAGTTCTATCACATTTCATTATAATATATATTTTTTGTTAAAACTAAACCATAAAAAGGATAAAGGTAAAATTTTTAATTTAGGGGGCTGCCAACCAAAAGTTAACATTTTTCATAAAATTTTTACTGCAGGTTCTGCATACTAGCGGCGAGGTTGCGACAATCTTGGTAGTCGCGTTCAGAAAAATCACGACAACAAGAACTCGATTATTAAAGCACAGCTAGCAAGTGCATATAACCAGTAGAGAAATCGATCTCGCAATGGATACGGATAGAGATACATTAAACACTTAAAGCAACACCAGCACTGTATGCGTGACTCTTTAGTGCAAATGCAGAAATACACGTTAATCTATTTTAGGGTGGGTACATGAGCTTAAATTGATATAAAGCACTGTTTAAAACGTAACGTATCTACTGAACTAAATTTCAACGAACCTTATAAACATAACTGCTTAACCCAACACCGTTCATTGGTGTCTTTGTTTTACTAATATTGCATAATTTTGTAAATAAGGCAAAAATAAGAAAAACGGATGGTGGTTAAGGGAATGTGGCAACTGTGACATTTACAATGATACAATGTCGGGTGCAACCGGTGGTCCCATCACCATTACACGGCTCGATATGATACGTTTTAGGTATATGTACGAACACGCAAGTTTACGTCAGCCGTAAGTTCAAATGTACAACAATTCGCCATTGCGAGTGGCTACCTGTCATTTTATATGTTTACGTCTACGTTCTTGTTGGTGCTTTAAGTGGCTACCGACTACTTGTTTGCAGGTTGTACTGTACTGTCTGTACTGGCCTCTGTGAAGTCGACTGTTTGTACGCTGCCACCCATTGCACTCTAGGTAGACAACTAATCGCGCGGCCGGGCCGGTCGTATCATCACTGGTCGTCGCGATTAGCCGATCGTTACGCATTACATAAAACTCTATGTAAAGTTCGAAGCTTTTTGAATACGTGTAATATTTTCCAAGCGATTGTTTAAAAATTATCATTCTTTTTTAAATTTATATACAGGCTGTCCATTTTATCAGGGCACTCGAGAATATCTCACTTATTATCGGTCGTACAAAAAAAAATATTTTTACGAAAATTGTGCCGATTTATATACCTACAAAATGATTTAAAGACATTTGAAATCCATGGCCTACTTTAAGAGGTATGGCGGAAAATATCGAAAATGCGGAAAACATCTAGGCCAAATATCTCCGTTATTTGAAAAGATACGAGAAAAATTCTAAGGCGGAAACTTTTTGCAAAACAATGTCTCAACGAGTTTTTATCTAATTTTCAAAACCGCGGTATTTTGAGACTTACTCTTCAAGATGTTAAAAAAATTGTTTGAAACCGACGGGAAATGACGCCATTAAATAGAGTATTTTCCTCCCTTTTCAACGATATATCACATGACATATTTATTCATTGGTACTACATTAGCAATTACAAAAACAATTTTTTAAAACCAATAAATTTTTTTTAACAAGCATTATACTTGCCGTGGTGAAGTATGATTAACTAAAACGATAAAATAATTCAATAAGTTGTTCAAATCTTTGCTATAATAAAACATTAACACAATTAAGAAGAATAAAGTAAATTCAGGTAACAAAAACAAATTAATAATAAAAGGAATATAGCACACAGAACATTAATATTTATCTAATCCTCAAAATAATTTTTAAGATATCATATCAAGTGTTCAAAGTGTCCACTGCAATTTCTTATGCACAATCGAGCGCGGCGAGGCACTGCATTTATAACATTACTCAGCATTTCGGGGGTAACTGTATACATGCCTGTTGAATTCGAGCTTTTAGGCCCTCTACATTTTGCGGTGTCGTCGAAAACACCTTATCTTTAATATACCCCCATAGAAAAAAATCCATTGGGGTTATATCTGGAGAACGGGGGAGCCATCGAATAAATCCATTGGTACCTATCCAATATTGAGGCAAAATTTCGTCTAAATAATCTAGGCAAATCTGGGAATTGTGCGGAGAAGCTCCATCTTGTTGAAAATATTGAAAGTTGTGTCAAGTCTCTAAAGGTAGGTCATCTAAGAATTCATCGAATTCATTTCTCAAAAAGTTTAGGTACCTTTGACCTCTGAGGTGACCATCATAAGAATAAGGACCTATTAAATTGGTGCCTAAAATACCTATCCACACATTTATTGAAAAACGATTTTGAAACCCAGTCGGTCTATGCCAGTGTGTATTTTCAAAAGTCCATTTGTAATGAATATTGCGATTAAAAAATCCATTATTGGAAAAATTTGCCTCGTCGGACCAAAGTATTTTATTACATATTAATGGATCGGCACGTTTCTTTTCCAACAGCCACATACAAAAAGTCGTCCTCCTTGGTTTGTCCCCCGCTTGTAAATTGTGAACTTTTTTGGCTTTATAACACCGGTAACCATTTTTCTTTCAAATTTGTCTAGCACTTGTTTTATTTATATGACAATCAATTTGAATTAATCTTAATGATGTTTTCAAATTTTCTGTATTTTTATTTCTTACATAATTAATAACTCGGTTTACCTTATTTACATTATCAGTAACATTGTTCAACCTTGTCTTCTTCTTTAAAAATTAACCATTATTTTTCAGTTTCGTAGCTAATTTTCTGAACAGAGTTTTATTCGGCTGTAGTGCTTGTGGAAATCTGTTTCTATATTCTACTTGAGCTAATCCGAGTTAAAATTGCATTGGCAATATGTAACGAAAATATTATAACGAACAATGTGAGTGAAAATCATTTTTGAAAATTCTAAATTCTTAAACGAGTGTGATTGAGTGAGAGTTTAAGTATTAACTGAGATGATCTGTCAAAAAATTAAATTGTCAAGTTTGTTCATAGCCAACTATTTTAAAATAATTGAAATAATAGTGAAATCATGAAATACACACAAATGGATATTATACTTAAATTAATTAGTAAAGATATTTTAACTTTCTGAGCAAGGAGTGACGCTTTTATGGAGGACCTCTATACATTGGCATAACTGCGAATACTCTTTCCATAATTGCTCCATGTTGCTTTCTTGATTATTATTTTGGTTTTGTTACCTGAATTTACTTTATTCTTCTTAATTGTGCTAATGTTTTATTATAGCAAAGATTTGAACAACTTATTGAATTATTTTATCGTTTTATTTAATCATACTTCTCCACGGCAAGTATAATGCTTGTTAAAAAAAATGGTTTTAAAAAAATGTTTTTATAATTACTAACGTAGTATCAATGAATAAATATGGCATGTGATATATCATTGAAAAGGGAAGAAAATACTCTATTTAATGGCGCCATTTCCCATCCGTTTCAAAATAATTTTTTTAACAGCCTGAAGACTAAATCTCAAAATACAGCGGTTTTGAAAAAAATTAGACAAAACCTCGTTGAAACACTCTGTTTTGCAAAAAATTTTTGCCCTAGAATTTTTCTCGTATCTCTTCAAATAACGGAGATATTTGGCCTAGACGTTTTCAGCATTTTCGATATTTTCCGCCATAACTCTTAAAGTAGGCCATGGATTTCAAATGTCTTTAAACCATTTTGTAGGTTATATAAATCGGCACAATTTTCGTAAAAATATATATTTTTTTTGTACGACAGGGATATTAAGTGAGATATTCTCGAGTGCCTTGATAAAATGGACATCCTGTATCGAGCCAAAGTTGATGCGCGTACGTGATAGTCTAGCCCATAGTGACAAAAATCTATTCTCTTATGCATAACTTCGAAGTATGTATTCACAATAAGCGCAATGTTTTTTTTCTTTTGAACATTGTTGATCTTTACCTACACAATAAATTCCTACTGGATTATAACCACTCCTGAAATATTTTATCACAAGTCCAGTCCCCTCAGAATTAAAATAATTTCACTATTAACTGAAATACCCGTCTCTTTAGTGATCTGCTATTTGACGAAAATAAATTGTTTGACCATTAGGTGTCTGTACCTTGAGAGACTAAGTCTACGGATGAGACCTGACAGATTTAGACATTCAATTTTTCCAACACGGAACGTGGTTCCCCACATTTTTACTCAATAAATGTCTAAAAATCTCAATTTTACCCCCACTTATGCCTGAAGACAACTATCATTTGGGTGATCAATACGCCTCATTTAATAATATCTACATAAAGTGATTTTTTTACATACTACTGTATTCTAGTCAACATTGGTTTTTGAATGCTCGGGATACTGATGTCATTTCGTGCTAATATTTTAAATTATGAGTTTAAAATTAAATTTTATAGAGAAAACCCAAAATTAAATGTCTTAAAGGCAAGGCGTCATTGTAATAAAATGGGTTTGTTCTTTTATCGACCACACCTCAATCATTTTACCAGCGAAAAAATAAATTGCCATTGAGAAAGTAACTCGAAAAAAAATCGCCATCTCTTAGACTATTACTTTATTGCTAAAAAATTATAACATCAACGTCTATAAAATATTCACAAATCTTTTTATATGAACTATTTAAAAACACTTAGAGTTGGTAATTTCAATTTAAACTTCTACCCCTATCTATAAAGTTTGAAGGCAACAAATGATTAATAGCTATACTATACATATAATCATATATTCTAATTGATTGTCTTTGAATATTACGCCGCTTACATGTAAAAATCTTCTTTTATAATCCTATAATTATTATAGGGCAGTGCTGGCGGCATCTGCCCATTAGCACAGCGACAGCATTTCAGTGTATAAAAATATTCAGTAGTTTAGTAAAGGTCATACATCCATAATTAATTGGGTTACTTTTGCTTGATAATCTTGAAATATTATATCGCTAAATATAAAATCATCTCTTATAGCCCTATAATCATAGTATAATGCTGCCGGTATCTATTGGTTAATACGGCGAGGACATTGCAGTATACAAAAATTTGTAGTAGTTTAATAAAGGTCAAAGATCCATAGTTAAATATCACTTTTATTTTGCGTACTTTTCAGTTTTTAATTTTCGTTTTAAAAAAAATCAAAAATACAAGAAATAAAGTATTATTAACCAAAAAAATATTAAACTAAACAAAAAAAATCCATTAATACTGATCAAACGTACGTTAATAAAAAATGTTACTCTACAGCTGGATCGCATAACTTTTAAATAGTTTATGATTTTTTGATAGTTTAAGGAAATAGCCAAAGAATGTGTCTTTAACAAACTGTAGGTTTAGGCCAGCTAAAAAACAAATAGAATGTTTATTTAATTTGTTTTATAGTTTAAAAAATAACAGATTTAGAACATTTTTATTAACATAAATCCATGTAAAACAATTTTCAGAATCAAAATTAAAAACGTTAAAATTTATATTTTTAGTCACCTCAAAATTAACTACAGACAATCAAGTTCACTTTAAAGAATACTAAAAGAAATTAAAATAACGATCATAAAAATATTAAATAATGTATGCGATAAATAAAAACAGTAATAATAATTATTATTACTACTATCATTATGCGAGAAAAAAAAAATTCAAGTTAATTTAAAAAATAAACGCAGCTAAAGTTAACAAATACCTTACAAATAAATGGTGAGTAGCTGTGTGAGTTATTTTTCTCTTTTTTGGATCTGTAAGGAAGATCCGAATTTTTAAATATATTACTCAGAGTAGGTATTGCATTTTTAAAAATAAAAGACTGTATTTTAGTTTTATTTTCATCGTCAATTTTACTATCTATTATAATTGCCATATATGTAAATTGACACAGCTTATTACGTGGGAATTGCTACACATTCCAGAAAACTGTGTACAATTTTAGACATTTTCCAGTTAAAATTTAGAAAATTTCAACATTTGGTTTTTTCATTCCCAGGCGCCCAGTTAAACAAATTTATTTATTTATTAAGCCATATTTTGCCCTGACGCTATGCCTTATAACTATGGTGTACATTAAGAAGTGAATGGTAAAACTCTCTTTGTACCTAAATTATTATTATTACTATTATTTTATTAACTCCCCCTATTTACATAGAGTTACGGATATCAAATTTTAAGATAAATTATTCATCGACTATATTAATCCAAAAAAATTATGATTGAAGCATTGTCTCAAGTATATTAACGGTGCAATTTAATACATTTAGTGATGGCAGTACCTTATTTCATTAAACTAGTATTAATATCTTATGACTGTACATTGACTAATGTTTTTAGGCATTGATATTAAGACTTCACTGCATTAATCTACATAATTTTACATAATTAAAATCACTATTGGGCGTTAGTCTACTTATAAATTATTACAATGCAATCTGAGTATTAGCAGTACATAGTATTAAATACTTTGTGGTAGCTAGCTTGATGCATCTTTTACATTATTTCAATGAAATTGTATTAATGTAATTTTCAAGGTATACATAATTTAAAGTGATTATTAACTGCCGCATAGTCGGCTTTCTGGTAGATGAATACTTTGGATGAGGAGGAATCGACATGTGAGGACACAAACTAAACCCAAGATTCGAATGGTCGAAAATTTTTTTACCAATATATGTAATAAAATAAAAGTTGTGGCCAAAAATTATAAATATTTCCTTATCGAATCTCTCTCGCTCTCTCTTGTATATCCCGCTTTTAAATGATATGTGTTATTCACATTTATTTTTAAATAATATGAATTATTACTTAGATGTGCTCCTAATAGTTATAGAAGTTGTAGTGATTTGGATTCTTTATTTTTTAACAAGGAAATATATGCACACCACAAGAAACATACATCAATTTTGTGTTGAATGGAAAAGACATATGTTTTGGGAATACATTCATACATCTGTAGACTTATTGTCACGCTATGTAAAGCTGATTCCAAGACAACAGAATTTATGGTACAGTGATTCAAAATAGCTCTTGTCTGACGATATTTCTTGGCTTGAAGCTCCGGACATTTTATAATCTAACATTGTTTCAAATTTATCATTAAAATTAAACAATTCCTAACAATTTACATTATTAAGCAAATTAAAAGAATTATCGATTATGGTTTTTTATTCACAACACAAAATACGCAACAAATTGAAATTACTGTTTTAGGAAATAACAAATTTAACAATGGACTACAATTAAGAAACAGAATGGCACAAAACAAAGCATAATCTAGAAATTAATAACTTAATCAACCACAAATAAATGTTAATATTTGAATAATACCATTAATTTTTAAACGATCGATAAACAATGTAATGATATGGCATTTTAAGGTTTCCTTGAACAAATATTGCAAAACATTCGCAAATATATAGAAGATCAGTAACAAAAATTCTAATTTTCTTCATAGTCTTTTAACTTCCGTTTAGAGTTTGCACGATACTATTTGACATACATTTATTTTTTATAGCCAGAGTACATGACAATGATTTTATTGATAGTCTTTGAAGAAAATTTATATCGTGGCAATTGACGCCACCAAATATTTTTATTGTATTACGTGAAACTTCACTCTTTGCCCTACCTTTCTACTTTTAATAATTGTGTCCATTGTAACTTTAATTGCTGAGTAAAATATATTGCAATTATCATTTTCAATAATATCTCTGGCTTGCCACCATATTATTGATATTTTAAAATAATGGGCCCGGCAGATGTGATTTAACACAAATTTGTGCTCCTCATATCGAATTCTGGAAGGTACATCTCCCTCCGAGATCTATACGCACGTTGTAGCGACATAATCCCGGTAGTAGACTACATCCGGCGTACCTCTCAAAACTCCTATTCGTTCAAACTGGGCGATAGTACGCTAACAAGACACCTAACGCAAGTTAGATAGCATAATGCTCCATTTCGGGTTAAACATCCCTTACCATACCAGACACTACCGATTTTCCGGCAACCTCTGGTACCTCATTTAAATTGAGGTAGCTGTGTCAACTGCAGAAATATAATAAAAGTGTTAAAGTGAACAAGTTGGTTAAAATTATAATGTTAATGTTAAGTTTTTAAAAATCTTTTATATTTGATGTTTTTTTAATGGTATTACCTATTTTTATTTGCTTTGCTAAAAGGTCTTTAGGTTAAGTCATAAAATTTGTTTTTTAACCAAGCCAGACCCGGTTCTCCCGGCCTTGCAATCAGCCACCGTGATGTTCACAAAAAGGTAAAAAGTAAGCAATTTTTAGCTCCCTTCTTTTATAAATACACGGTTGTGACTTTCTCGTACAGTGAAGTATCTGGGGGTAGCACTACACTCCAAATTATCATGGAAGGACTATGTGGAAATTCAAACAAGGAGGCTTCTGCATCTCTATAGATGTGCAATCTTCGGCCTTCAGTGTGGAATAAGTCCAAAGAACGTATATATGTAATGGTAAAACCTCTCATAACAAGCGCGGATCTTGTTTGATGGTGTTCCTTGGAGAGCTCCTCAGTCACGGCTGGCCTATATCAACTTCAATAACTAGCCTGTCTAGGAACGACACGAGCAATCAGGACCACTTCAACGGTTGTAATGTAAACCATCCTTGGACTCACATTTTTGCTTATTGCAGTGGAACTTGAAGCCAGCAGAGCTTCAAATAGACTATTCAAGAATTGAATGAGGTACACGATGAACCACGGTCTGGGGTACACAAATATTTTGGCCCTACCTATAAGTAATCAGTTTATTACTCGGTCAGAGGATGACCGGTGGCTCCCCATATACAGGCTACCCATTCCTTATACAGTAATAATAGTCATTTTCCAAGTCGCGAAGGTCTGGAATGGTATACAGACGGATCTAAGACTCAGGAGGCAAATGCTCAAGTGTATTCTAACCGGAAGTATGTACTATCCTACTGTGTGTAAGTGAAAATCTCAGTAAATATTTTGTTAACATGCATATTATTTACATACACAGCAACAGCTTTGAGGGCTCTTGAATAAAACAGAGTGACCTCCAAGCTGGTACTGAACCGTTAGAAAGTTTTTATGGGTGGCCGGTCACAGTGGCATAGAGGATTACGAAGGAATAGACCATTTGGCAGGGAAAGGAGTAAAAATTCCTTTCCGTGGCCCTGGACCAGCATTTGATCTGCCAAGAAGTCTGTTTCAATCAGAGTTACGAGACTTGGTCATGGCACAGATCAACAACTATTGGGCTCGAGCTCCTGAAATTAGGCATCTTCGCGACTGGGCACCGCTAGAAACATCAAGCTATAGGCATCTCTAGAAACGATTTTTGAAGCAGGATGAGTTACGAGATCTACCCTGGAATAGATTGCTATCCTTTGTGGAAAGCACAGGTTCTTTTCTCGGAGATCTCATGTGTCGTGAAACTACAATAGGCCTATAGGCTGTACTATGAATTTTCGAATCCGCTCGCCTATTTAACTATAAGGAGACATATAGAAAACCAAATTTCATCACTAACGCCGACGACTTATATGTCTGCGTGATGACAATAGTTAATGATAAAGTTTATAACGCTTTTACTAAAACTATTCAACACAAACATGTCATATATGTCAAGCAATTCCCAAACAGATGAATGACATTGATAAATCTTAAAGAATAAGAATTCCAAGAATACTTAATGTTCAGGTTATACGCTTCATGCGTAGATAATATTTTTTGGGTGCTTTCTATATATCGTACATATTGGAGATGAAGTTCCAGCACATAATAAGCAAATTCTTAAAAGTATATCCCTTACTTTGTTTCAGCATCTTGATTTCCATAAAATTTTATAGAAATGAATTCTAATATAAGCGATTTACTTTAGTAGATAACAATTAATTACATATAATTGATGATTTAATTGTTATTACTATAAATTTTTGTTGCATTGTAAACGATTTTAATTAATTTAATTGTGCATATTATTAAAACAGTAGTTCCCATATTTATTACAGTAATGCCAGATATGTCTGAAGTACCCTACATTAATTATGGTTAGCAATCCCCGATAAGTTTATGTGAATAAACTAAACTTATGCCAGGTAGGTAGCGTTATTTTCCTGATTCTGACAACTGAACGTGCTGAAGTTAAAGCCAAGGGCGCAATTATTGTCATCCTTTAATTCAGTGGTTCCCGAAATTACGGCATTCATGTAAACACACACTTTGATATAGTTTGTAAATAACATGAGTGCTTTAATATTAATTCTAGATAATATAAACCGAAAGTAGCAAAAACTTCATACAAGAAATTATATCTCTCATACAGTTATCTGTAATTGTGCTGTAATATACGTTTTTATTTTCGAACCTTACTCTTAACCTCGCGGTTGAATTCTATGGCTTGAGTTTAGCGTAATAGAGGATTTTGCATATGTGCGACCACAAATAGCCCAGATAAGCCATACATTCACTATTTATTCTTCGCACAAGTATAAAATGGCGAACATCAATTTCCTTTTTCCCGCCGGCCCGTTTCAAAATTTTAAAGTACGTTAAAATGAAAGATTACTTAATAGAATTTAATTCATATATCGGGCTAGGAAAATTTCTCACACAATTATTCAAAGGGAGCAGCACATTGATTTTTCTCTCTCCCATCCATAAGAGCGTTAGAGGCAAAATTCGAAAATATGCCAAAATTAAAAATGCAAAAAAAATGATGACGCCTACATCGGACACATAAGTGCACACGTCAATTTTGTTCTTTCCCATCAAGGGCTTCACGGGCAAAATGCGAAAGTACTAACATACAAAGAGAAATATGTGGGTTGGGGAAATTTCACGCGCAAGTACTCAAAGGATTTATCTATGGAAGTATTACAATCTCGTTAGGTTAAGGTACAAGACAAGAACACGAGCTTTAAGAAGTTAATAACAATATCAGATAAACATGGATTAATTAATGATGCAACCAATTCAAATAATGATCGGAGTGATAATATAAATAATTATTTATGATGATAATGATAGCTAGATGTATAATAAGAATATATGTTTCTCCTAAAAAGTTTGAGTATAAAAACACTCGTGTAACTCGCTTCACTGTCAACCTTACTGTTAAATTTTTCAAAAAAACAGTTACTCAAAGATCTCTATTTTTTTGGCCCTAAGTTTTTAATTTAATCCCAGTACACCTCGAATAATAAGAAGTTATATAATGGACCACCAAAATAAATTTGACGAGGTAATGATCTAACTGCCACGGTAAAAAATAATCTACGTGTCTGCCGATAGAATGTTATAATCTGTGAATCTGACAAAACTTTCCTTTAGTACTTTAGAAAATGCTCAGAGCGAGTACATATCAAAACAGGCAACTCTGTCTAGGCAAGATGTTCGCTCTGGGGGTTTTGCTTTATTTTTTACCACTACGTTGTATACACTTTATTTCATTATGTACTTTATATCAATTTTATATCAATTTTTTTATGTTAATGTACAATATTAATAGTAGAGGATGATGAGTTAAAGACAAATATGTACAATGAGTATTTTTTTCAATGTTGGAAGAAATGTAGCAGATAAAATAACTCACAAACTTCTATAAAAGCAATAAGGAAACTACTAACACAAACGGTAATAGTATATTTTTAAAACTTATAAACAATAGTGAAGTAATTACTCACATAAATAGTTTAGAAAATAATAGTGACAAGATATAATATCTGTCAAGCTGACAAAAACTTGTTATACAGGTTGTCCATTTTATCAGGGCCCTCGAGAATATCTCACTTAATATCGGTCCTACAAAAAAAAAAAATATTTTTACGAAAATTGTCCCAATTTATATAACCTACAAAATGGTTTAAAGACATTTGAAATCCATGGCCTACTTTAAAAGTTATGGCGGAAAATATCGAAAATGCGGAAAACGTCTAGGCCAAATATCTCCGTTACTTGAAGAGATACGACAAAAATTCTAAGGCAAAGATTTTTTGCAAAACAGAGTGTTTCAACGAGGTTTTATCTATTTTTTTTCAAAACTGCTTTATTTTGATATTTACTCTTCAGGCTATTAAAAAAATTATTTTGAAACGAGCGGAAAATGGCACCATTAAATAGAATATTTCCCTTTTCAACGATATATCACATGCCATACTTATTCATTGGTACTACGTTAGTAATTATAAAAATACTTTTTTAAAACCAACAATTTTTTTTTAACAAGCATTATACATTTACTCGAAGTATGAGTAAATAAAACGATAAAATAATTCAATAAGTTGTTCAAATCTTTGCTATAATAAAACATTAACACAATTAAGAAGAATAAAGTAAATTCAGGTAACAAAAACAAATTAATAATAAAAAGAATATAGCACACAGAACATTAATATTTATCTAATTCTCAAAATAATTTTTAAGATATCATATCAAGTGTTCAAATTATTCACCGCGATTTCTTATTCACAATCGAGCGCGGCGAGGCACTGCATTTAAAACATTACTCAGCATTTCGGGGGTAACTGTAATACATGCCTGTTGAATTCGAGCTTTTAGGTCCTCTACATTTTGCGGTATCATCGAAAACACCTTATCTTTAATATACCCCATAGAAAAATCCATTGGGGTTATATCTGGAGAACAAGGGGGCCATCGAATAAATCCATTGGTACCTATCCAATGTTGGGGCAAAATTTCATCTAAATAATCTAGGCAAATCTGGGAATTATGAGGAGAAGCTCCATCTTGTTGAAAATATTGAAAATTTTGTCGATTCTCTAAAGGTAGGTCATCTAAGAATTCATTAAATGCATTTCTCAAAAAGTTTAGGTACCTTTGACCACTGAGGTGACCATCATAAAAATAAGGACCTAAAACTATCCACACATTTATTGAAAAACGATTTTGAAACCCAGTCGGTCTATGCCAGTGTGTATTTTCAGAAATCCATTGTAATGAATATTGCGAAAAATCCATTATTGGAAAAATTTGCCTCATCGGATCGAAGTATTTTACTACATATTAATGGATCGGCACGCTTCTATTCCAACAGCCACTTACAAAAGTCGTCCTCCTTGGTTTGTCCCCCGCTTGTAAATTGTGAACTTTTTTGGCTTCATAACACCGGTAACCATTTTTCTTTCAAATTTTTCTAGCACTTGTCTTATTTATATGAAAAGCAATTTCAATTTCTCTTAATGATGTTTCCAAATTTTCTGTATTTTTATTTCTTACATAATTAATAACTCGGTTTACCTTATTTACATTATCAGTAACACTGTTCAACCTTGTCTTCTTTTTTAAAAATGAACCATTATTTTTCAATTTCGTAGCTAATTTTCTGAACAGAGTTTTATTCGGCTGTAGTGCTTGTGGAAATCTGTTTCTATATTCTACTTGAGCTAATCCAGAGTTAAAATTGCATTGGCAATATGTAACGGACACATTATAACGGTCAATGTGAGTGAAAATCATTTTTGAAAATTCTAAATTCTTAAACGAATGTGATTGAGTGAGAGTTTAAGTATTAACTGAGATGATCTGTCAAAAAATTAAATTGTCAAGTTTGTTCATAGCCAACTATTTTAAAATAATTGAAATAATAGTGAAATCATAAAATACAAACAAATGGATATTATACTTAAATTAATTGGTAAAGACATTTTAACTTTCTGAGCAAGGAGTGACGCTTTTCTGGAGGACATCTATGTATTGGCAAAGCTGCGAATACTCTTTCCATAATTGCTCCATGTTGCTATCTTGATTATTATTTTGTTTTTGTTACCTGAATTTATTTTATTCTTCTTAATTGTGTTAAAGTTTTATTATAGCAAAGATTTGAACAACTTATTGAATTATTTTATCGTTTTATTGAATCATACTTCTCCACGGCAAGTATAATGCTTGTTAAAAAAAAATTATTTGTTTTAAAAATCAGTTTTTATAATTATTAACGTAGTACCAATGAATAAATATGGCACATAATATATCATTGGAAAGAGAGGAAAATACTCTATTTAATGGTGCCATTTCCCGCCCGTTTCAAAATTATTTTTTTAACAGCCTGAAGAGTAAATCTCAAAATACAGCGGTTTTGAAAAAAATTAGATAAAACCTCGTTGAAACACTCTGTTTTGCAAAAAAATTTCGCCTTAGAATTTTTCTGGTATCTCTTCAAATGACGGGGATATTTGGCCTAGACGTTTTCCGCATTTTCGATATTTTCCGCCATAACCCTTAAAGTAGGCCATGGGTTTCAAATGTGTTCAAACCATTTTTCGTAAAAATATTTTTTTTTGTACGACCGATATTAAGTAAGATATTCTCGAGTGCCCTGATAAAATGGACAGCCTTAATTCAGAATTTTAAACATATTATTAACCTTACATTTTCTATAGGATGTGTCCTGAAATTTCAAAAGGAGCGGTAGTTGTTCCCGTCTATAAAAGTAGTAAGTGAAGTGAAAAATCCAACTGCAGACCAATTTCACTGCTTAATAATTTGTCTAATATTTTTGAAAAATCACTAAAGAGTCGCCTTGAGGAGTTTTTGAACAAATTTGGTTTCAGACCAAACTAAAGTACTAATGATGCAATATATACGTTAACAAGTTCTGTTTACAAAATCTAGATGAAAATAGACAATATATTATTGTTTCTATGGATTTTGGCAAGGGCGTTCGACATGGTGTTACATAATAAATTAATTACAAAAACTCGAGTCGACAGGAGTTAGAGGGATTGCACAAATGAACTTCAATTTGTCAAAATAGAGGGCAAGTAATAACAACGGTTATTCCACAAGACATTGTCATCGTACCAATATTATTTTCAATTTTTATTAATAATTTGTGTCAACTGAATATAACAGGTAAGTTGATTGCATATGCCGATGATACCACGATAATTTTTAGTGGATCAAATTGCGGTCAAGTTATTTCAATGGTTTCCAAAGATATCGCAAAAATAAAAAATTGATTATATTGCAATTTATTAGTGCTCAATATATCAAGAACGAAATTTGTCACATTTTCAATATATAATTCTAATACCCAACATTAAATAAATAAATATTACAATACTACTGAAAACCTTGAGAAATATTTGAGAGTAATAATGGATAATAATTGGAAGTGGCACGACCATAATGTATTATATATTACAGAGGATATAAGAAATGATATATAAATTTTATAATATTAGAGACATTTTGTCGAGAGAGACACTATTCACAGTTCGTAACTCTCTTGTAAAATCAATTATAAGATACGGTATAATAGTATGGGCTGGAACATACTAAAATCTAAAATGCTGTAATGCCTATAAAAATTATTTTACGTAAATTAACTATATATCCAAGTACATCGTTATTTAAAGCAATTAATAGTCTAAGTGTAATAAAATATTTATACATTCTTGTGTATAATACATATATACTGTATGCAGAAAAATGTGCTATTTCAACTAACATTTTAAAAATGGGGGTTGACATTTAAAATATTTCTGATGACGCCATAATTTTTTACAATATATGTTGAAAAAACCTGCAATTAATAATAGATCGACGTGTCTAGGTGAATTTTTTTCAAAACTTTATTCCAAATTTATTAAAACCTTTACGTGCTCCCTCTATAACTTAATGTAACGTATGTATAACAATAATTCTATAAACTGAAACTGAATTAATTGAAAGTGAATAAACTGAAACTGGATAAACTGAAGCTGAACTAATAATCTCTAAGAAACGCTCAGTCTTCCACTACGTTCAATAAGCAATGGAGTCAAATTAGCTGAGGAATGCGCCATGTTTCGGAATAATTACGAGAAGCTCGGATTTCCGTGAAACTTTTTGATATACACTTGAAATAGCTTAAAATAAAAAGTTATTGTGTTATATTTGCCCGCTAATTGTTTATTAATTGTTTAAACAAAAGAAAAACGTTTTTATATAAAATTGTAATAACAAAATGAATTTCAAAGCAATTGTATTCAATCTGATTTTCCAGGAGTTTTTTAGGTCACTGAAAAGGAGTATGATCTTGAAAAATAGAGAAAAGAAATGATAAGTCTAAGTTCTGTATAAGTAACTATGGAAATAACATGAACAGAATCTTAAAGCTGTGTATTTGACATACACAGCAAATAAGTGTTCTTCGAAAAAAAGCTTTGAAAACGGAAAGAGACTGACTGTTCCTTTGACGTAAACGTCACAGGCACAGAGGCGTTTCCAATAATTCTATTATTTTGTAAATTCGGTGATTTGTTTTTGAAGAGGACAATACATGTGGTAGAAAACCCAAGTAAAAGAAAAGAATATTCGTAAAATGCTACAAATAACTTTCAGACAAAGAACTTACTACTTTCAATGTCCTACTATAAATATATAATAATAATAATATTTATTTCATCTGTTTGGTTACAATTTATGTTTTATCATTTTTTTTTCTTAAAAAGACTTCATGATAATAAATATTTAGTTAAGCCCCACCTAAGTTTTTATAGAAAGACTTGTCTGTGGGTGTTTATATAAACATTTAATTCTTTTTTTTTTAAATGTATCTAAGTTATGTTTTAAGAAATTTAATAGATAATAAGCAAAAGGGATAATTTACATAATTATAGATAGGGGGAAAAGAAAGTCTAAAAAAAAAGAAAGAGATACAAAAGAATTAACTGATACCATATCAAATTATGTATACAATTGCCCTGTATTTATGAAGTTTTCTATAAAATTTTCTGGTAAGCTTAGTAGGTAGCCAGTTTTTGAAGTTTTCTCTTTGTTTTTTATTATTGGTGTTTCTTAGGTGATCTGCATGGCATTAGATTATACAGTCTTGGACCTAGATATGTTGAACTTTTAGTGAACATTGATTTCTTAGCCCTAGGTATGATTACATTAGTTCATGTATTATATAAGTGATTTTTTTGAGATAACTATTGTTTTTGATTTCATAATTTAATATTTGTTTGCAATAAATTTGCCTGATACTGAGAATTTTATATTTTTGAAATAGGCATCTACTTGAATATTTGAGATCTTTTTTGAACATAATTTTAATTATTCTTTTCTGTGCCCGTATTAATGGGGCTAGATGTGTTTGGTGCAACCCTCCCCAGGCTGTTATACCATACTGTATGATAGACTCTACTAGACCATAGTACATTATAAGTAGCTGATATTCTTTGAGGATATTGCTCGCTTGTCTAAACGTATAAAACAAATGTCTTATTTTTTTTGCATATATTTTCAATTTCAAGGTCCCATTTCAGGTGTGAGTCAAGAATGATCCCTAGTTATTTTATATGAACAGCCTGGTCAATTTCTATGTTAGTGTTTTGTATTTTTATGTTTTTGTAAACAGGTAATAGATTTTTATATGAGCAGAATGGCAAGTATTTAGTTTTAGCCGTGTTCATAGTGAGTAAATGTTGATCAACCCATTTTTTCTTGTTTCGAGTAATTTAGATGATTTTTGATAGACTTCTTCCCAAGTTTGTCCTTCTACAAAGATAGCAGTATCATCAGCAAATGAGAGGATTGTACGTACCATCGATTGATAATGCTAGGTAGGACAACGAAATTTTTTTTTATAACAACAACACACGGGAGTTTATTTTAACTCAATTTTCATTAATTTTGGAGCATTATTATTTATCATTTTGTATATTTATAAAAGAGAGCCTAAATTTAATGTTTAAGATTTAACAACTAAAAGCGTCTTAAAGAACACATTTCAAGCTTTAAAAAACGCACCTTTAAAGTTTTAATAATATATTTTAAAATTAAGTAATAGATCGTTGAAATTAGTCATAAAAATAAATTTTTTTCAAATTTTCCAATTTTTCAAGTCCTGTATATCAAAAGTACATTTTCAAGATTTTTTCACATCATATATTTTGTTTCTTACTTTAAGGGCAAACTGTAAAGTTTCAAATTTGTATCTTAAAAATTTTAGAAATGGCACAGCTTTAACGGATTTTGTAGTAAAACTCATTATGGTTAAACTTCGTATGCATACCATACGTATTGTTGATACAACGTTTTTCAAGTTTAAATATAAGAATCCAATACCTTTGATTTAAATTTTGGATTGTATAATTCCATCGACTCGTTTAATAGATTTTTGAAAAAAACTGGTATTTTACATAATTTGTTAAATAAATAATAGAAGCAGACCATCTTTTGTTAATAAGATTTTATATGTAGTTCGTAACATACTCACGAATGTACTTTGATGCCACTAAAAGTGCTTTTGTTTATACTGAAACATAAAATCACTTTTTTAATTAATGCGTCATGTAAATGATATCTATTTACAGTACCTACCTATCTCAAGCTGTCTTTTATAAAAATGACACGCATAATGTGTGGCAAGGTGTCAATTCAGTGGAACTACCACATAATCAACCGTCGGCATCTAAATTGTAATTAAAGACCAATTGAACACATCCTGGCACATGTTCAGAGATTTATTAAAATCTACTGGCAAACCGGGTACTTGTAACATAAATCGATGAAGTGTATAATAGAAGGTGTTTTGAAACACACATTAATTAGGTACTACTATATAATTTACAGTGTGCGCAATTTTATTTGAGAAAATGTAGTTAATATTTGACAAAAAGAAGACACTAATTAACATACGATTTAGATGACAAGTTACGTGTATGTTTACAAAGTTGGCATATTTCCAAATGCGTTCGTTCCGACAACTTGGTTTGCACATTGTCCATTCTTGTATCATAGAAGAAAACGTCGCGCATGGCGTTGTTGAATTTGATGGATGCGACTAACGTAGTTATGGTAGAATGAAATATAATTAAGGGTTTTTTTCTGTATTTTGGCAAAATAAATGTGCTTTGCATTTTGGTCTTGATGTTTGTAATTTTTATTATAATAATGCAGTCAAAATAGGATTTGATGTGGAACTTTTTCCATAAGCAATTTTATGGTTGAATCCTGTTGGGGAGGAGCTAAGGAATACCCAAAACATTTTTGTACTGCAAAGACCTTGTGCTTCAATATTTTTTTTTCAATCAATCAATGAAATTTATTGCGTTTTTCCAATTACAATTCGATAATTACAATGTGCTTAAGATATAATAACAATATATATTTAATATCTATTTTAATATATGCTATCGTTGTTGATATGTAGTACACCTAGATTGTATAAACATTCTGTGTGTGTATCAGCAACTTAATTATATTGTAAAACCTTAATTATTATTTAAAATGTCCCTACATAATGATCGTAAGCGAAATATACAATCAGTAGATGACACTATTATATTATAATATATCGATATTCAATATTTGAACCACCTACCAATAATTTCGTAAATTTCTGTTTGTTATTCATTAAATAATCAGTTATTTTATCACAGAATAGCCTTATGTTATTATATTGCTTAAAATGGACAGGTAAAATATTATAAAATTTTGGACCATAATACGTGTGTTGTTGTGCATCTCTACGTGGTATTGTGACATTTAAATTATATTTTTGTCTTGCATTGTGTACATGTAAATTTTTATGTTTATTTGTAAATATTAGTACAGATTTGGTATATAGGAGTTGCAGATTAAATACATTAAATTATTTGAATAGTAGTCCAGTGGAGTAGTATTTATTTTTCCTAAGACAATTTTTATTATATGTTTTTGAGATATATTTAAGGACTCCAAATTTGTTGAATATGCACTTCCCCATATTATTATTCCATATCTAAGAATTGATTCGACCAAAGCACGATACAATGACTTAAAAGTGTTAAAAGGCAAAATATTTTTTAGGTGATAAAATTTCCAAACCAACTTACGTAATTTGTTGTTCAATTGTTGAATGTGCTCTGCCCATTTTAAATTTTGATCTATGACGATTCCGAGATATTTAATGTTCTCTGTTTGCTACAGTTCCATAGCACATGTACAGTCACGCTTTCTTTTATTTATACATGAGTATGTATGTAATTGAAGTGTATCTATCTTAGGTACGTTTCTATCTGTTCTATACTAAAGCACATAAATTTAGTCTTATCTAGGTTAACTGTTAGATAATTTTCCGATAACCACTGTTGTAGTTTTCAAAACTCTATCGCCGCTTTATTGCCAACCTTGTTCCCAGGAGTCATCCTCAACCAGAAGAACAGTGTCATCTGCATATGCTACTACTTTTCCATTAACTGAAAGTTGAAGTAATTCATTGACATAGATATTAAAAAAGAGTTGGCCCTAGAACCGTTCCTTGAGGAATGCCATATGTTATTATTTCTAAATTACTTCTATTTTCACCAATTTTCACACATTGCTCCCTATTTTGTAGATAACTTCTGAACAAGTCATTAACTCTACCCCTTATACCATATTCGTTGAGTTGGTTAAGTAAAATGTCAAGCGACACCGTATCGAAGGCTTTGGCCAAATCAAGAAATATTGCGATTTATTTATTATTATTTACAGAATTATATATAGTTCTTACAACCTCATACTTACCATCTTCAGTACTCATATCTTCCTTAAAGCCATATTTATTAGGAGAAAGGATTTTATTATAATTTAAATATTCTACTACTCTATTTTTTTTATATTTTTCTAAAACGTTTGCGATACTGTTGATTACCGAGATGGGTCTGTAGTTACTTACTACTGCCCTATCACCTGTTTTGTATACAGGTGTCACAGTTGATATTTTTAGCATGTTTGGAAAGAAACCTTTTTCAAAACATAAGTTAAATATGTAACATATAGGTTTAGCAACGATTGTATCCAAAAACTTCAATATCTTTGAGGATATATATAATTTTTTTCTATTTAGATTTTACTATTGAAAATTTTGCGTTTTTCTAGGTTAATTTTTACTATACTTATAAAGTTTGTATAAGCAAGATTTTGATCTTTAATTTGAAATAGGTTTCGCCATGTTTTTGATTGCATCAACTATTTAAGTAATTTGTAATTATAATTTGTTTGAGCAATTTTATGACAATAGGGTAATGGTCTGTAATATTGGATTTTGAAACAATTGGTAAAATATTTATATTCTTAGTTATGCTTGGATGCATTGCATTATTATTAACCATTTAATTTTTTTAACCGCGTTTTTCAACCTAAAAATGTGAATGTGAATTAATTTAAATAACTCTTTTTTTTTTGTTAAAATAAAAGTATTAAAATTTTCTTGCCGATCTGATAAGAAAAATTTTCAAAATGGCCGTAAATATTCATTTTCTGTTTATTGGATTTTAAACAAATGCGAAAAATGGCCAAAATAGCTTTTAAAAAATATATTTACGGCGTCAAAAAGCTTGCGTCGAGACCTAACTTTCGAAAAAAAAAACATTATCCGTTTTGGAATTAATGGCATAAAATGGCGGCCAATTAAAATTTTAAATAACAAATTCAATTGTGCACACTGGGTTTAATATTTTTGCACCAAATGGTCAGGGTGTTTTTACTAGAACAAAAGGCAGATTTTCTGAACGACTGAAGCTGATCGGTTCACCCTCTGGGCAGTAAAATGAAAAAGAAACGATTTCTGGCCAGTTATTTCTTCACCTTTGTAGGTTATGGTTGCGCTCCTAAGACCTACAGTAAATATAGATTTGTCCCGATCGGACCTATATAGCTCGAGTTATTCAGATTTTTAGGTTGAAAAACGCGGTTAAGAAAATTAAATTGCTAATAACAATTGAAGCACAATATCTTTGAAGTACAAAATTTTTTGGGTATTCCTGAGCACTTCCCCAACAGGATCCAACCATAAAATTGGTTATGGAAAAAGTTCCCTTATATTGATTTTTTGTGTTATTTTAACTACGCTATAAGGATTAACCCATTGTCTTCTATGTCATCAATTATTTACATGTTAGTGAGTTCGTTCCGGTGACAAACTCAGCCACAACAAATATTATACACACTTTAATATGATGTACGAAAATTAAACCAATAGCATTTTATAAATCTATGAATATGTACCTGTCTACTTTTAACATTTAATTGGGGGGGCGGTAGCTCAGAGGAGAAGCGCGTCTTACCTGATCTCTGAGCTGCGGAAGCGCTGAGCGGCCAAGACAAACTACTTTTTTAAGTCGCCCGTTAGACGCGTTTAATTCGACTAACAGAAGCGTTACTATTAGGCGAGATTAATATCAACTAACAGATGCGCGACCCTTAGGCACATTTATCTCGACTGTTAGATGTGTTTAATTCTACTAACAGGTGCGCAACTCTTAGGCGCGTTTATCTCGACTCTTAGGCGTGTTCATTGTTCTGTGGTTTTATACATTTATTTAACACCGGCCTATTTCCAC
Source organism: Leptura quadrifasciata (assembly GCA_963675555.1). Taxonomy (NCBI): domain Eukaryota; kingdom Metazoa; phylum Arthropoda; class Insecta; order Coleoptera; family Cerambycidae; genus Leptura; species Leptura quadrifasciata. The sequence continues at coordinate 144,595,136 of OY776674.1, read as the reverse complement.
TACTGAAGCCTATCACCGACGCCTGTAGCCGAGTTACCCCCAACCAGAAATTGTGCCAAACTCTTCTCTTTCGAAGAGTATAGGGTTATTTTACTTGCATAACATTTAGTAGATAAAGGACCGACAGCTTTACATCCCCTCGAAAAATGGTATATTTATTACACAATCCTCGCATACATTTATATACAAGCCGCTAAAAGGTGGAGCGATTACACTGTATATCCTTGAAACGGGAAAACCATCCAAGTACTCATCCATTGATGAGTACTCATCCTTGGACGTGTTACTTTTAACACGTCCATGTTTACTGCGCAGGCGCTAGTCATATTATGGTGAAGATGGTTTCAAGTATGGAGTGACGCTAGTGGAGTAGTCGAATTTAAACTTGCCTAACAGTAGCGCATCTGTTAGTCGCATTAAACTCGCCTAACAGTAATGTTTCTGTTAGTCGAATTAAACGCGACTGTATAATAAGTCACTTAAAAAAAAGTAGTTTATTTTGCCCCTCAGCGGTTCCGTACTGAGCATACCTAGCGAAATAGATTCAAACCCCACCTACTGCGAAATAATTTTCAATTATAAATTATCCCCAAGGAGTGGTTCGGATGATTTCACTATAAATGTAGGACCGCTCCTTTTTTACTCAGACAAATCTAGATCTCATAGACTAATACATTAAATTTTTGAAACATTTTTTGGTTCTATAGCCCACCGATCGTTTCTTCAAAAAGGCATTCATTTTGATGTATTTGGTAATGTCTATATTACCTTTAATTAAAAACGTTGCTGTAAGTATATAGTAAATATATCACAGTTGTTGAATATTTCTTCGACTTCGTTATCTTGACAAAATATGCCAATGTATATCTGCCTGTATACCTTGCAAGAGATCCGTCCGCAGTTGGCTATATTTTGAGGGGTAGTGAGGGATGTTGAAAAATGAGTAGTACAGTCTGTATGGACAATTCTAGGTAGATTTCTAGCCAACCTATTGCAGAGTGCAACATGTCACGACTTCGGGAAAATTTCACTATAGTTTCTTCGATTATGGTTCCGAGACGCTAAAAATGCCCCCGTTCAAAAGTTTATATATAATATGCTATATAACGAAAATTGTAAACACTCTAGAGGGCACATTTCTCAACAGATCAAAACGAATTTGCCAGGCGTATACTTTGGGCTCATATTTCGGCTAAGTTCGAAGATTGGTCAAATCGCCTTCTTCGTTTCAAAATGGCGGCGATTCAAAGTTTTTAAAGAAATCTCAAAATTTTATTTCAAATCAAATATGTACATGTCATTGTCATACATCGTTGTAAAGTGCTCATCTGGCCCTGTCTAAAACATTTATTGCTAAAACACATAGAATTTTTTCTTAAGCGTGATTTATTTATATTTTGATGACTTTCTACGTGCTAATAGTTTTAATAAAGATATACTAAATTATTTACTTAATCACTTATTTACTAAAATAATATAGGCCTAAAGCAGTGCAAAACAATGTAGTACGAAATCTACCTTTCCTACTAACTGGCCCCTGGAAATTTAATGGCCTTATCTGCACGGCTTATAGAGCCTAAACTCGGTTATGGTCAAAAAATTTCATTAAGAAAGGTGCAGACAGTAAAAGGGTGAGTTGAGTGTTCCCTTATAACTTTCAATTGGCGCTTGTTGTCTGAACAGCGTAAAGTGCTATTTTATAGTAAATTTTATGGGCTTTCCAAAAATCATGAGCTGAACGACCTCCCTCTTTTGCAATTAACACTTATAACAATTTTTCATGAAAAATTGCGGGTCAGGATTATACAGAATTCACCTGTTTATCGAATATCAACTCCCCTTCTTTTTAGGGGTCTTTACTCCTGTAATTTTTCAGATAATACCATTGACTGGGTCACTGGGTGTGTAAAATCCATGTAGAGCGTTTATCAAGAGACTTTTAACTATTCATAGCAGGTTCACCTTCTTGTAAAATTTGAGCCCCCACCCCCTTTTTAGGGGTTCTTTACTCATGTATTTATTCAAATAAAACCCTTGACCAGGAGTACAGAATTGAAATGTAACCCTTATACTATGTATGTAAGAGAGAGTATTTATATAGCAGTACTGACACATCAAACCATTCTAGCCGATATCATTAATACTCAAAACATTCGAGCGTGGCAGAATTTCCGATCCCGCCAACGGGCTGCTTCACAGCCTGGCACTGCCCCACCCCCTCAACCTTCGGACTCCGGTCCTAACCCCCTCAGGGAAATTTTAGACTTATTTAAAAACTTCAATATTCGTTTAATCTGGGATACGCTTAAAAACCTTATCGCCGTCCTTAAGACCACCCCCGATCCCCTCGAAAAAATGTTTGTAATCCTAGAACATTTAAAAAAATTCTTTTAGACGCCTAAATTTAAAAATCTCAATTCGCACCTCACCCTTTTACAGTATAATGCCAACGGAATCATCAGACAAAAGACGGAACTTCAACACACCCTACAACGACGTGACATTGACATATGCTGTCTTAGCGAGACTCTACTTACCTCCAGACTGACTTTTAACATCCTGGACTATTACATATACCGAACAGACAGACTGACGAGAGGCGGTGGTACTGCAATACTAATAAAAAAATCACTTAAACATTCGCAGATCCTACTTCCACCACTCTATTCACTGGAAGCCACCGCAATACTGCTGCATCTCCCTCAAAGAGATGTTGCAGTTATCTCAGCCTACAAACGACCTCAGAACATCCTCGACATACGCGACTTAGACTATCTGACAAATACATATAATACTCTCGTCCTGCTTGGCGATTTAAATGCAAAACACCCTTCCTGGAGCCCTAATTCCCTACCAAATTCCTCCGGAACAACATTGTTTGACTACTTAAATAGTTATCCAAATATTCAATTATTAGCCCCCAATCAACCCACCCGCCCCCTTCCCAGCCAGTCAGTCATAGACATAGGATTCACGAGTAATTTCAACTATTCATACGAAAACGCTGTACTACAAGAACTTAACAGCGATCATTATCCTGTCTTCACGAAATTTAATTTAAGTATACAGCATTCTCCTCAGGTTAGGCGTCCTCGTGAGGACGACTATGACTGGCTGGGTTCCTCCATGCATTTACTTCAATACATTCCTAATAACCCTACCTGCAATTCCCCTGCTGAAATCGACCAAGCAGTCGACTACTTAACTAGACATATACAACAGGCATTATCCTCAAGTCAGAAAATAATCCCTATCCAATCCTATCAATTGCAACTCCCTAAGCAATTAGTTCAACTTATACAACTGAAAAACATGACGAGAAAGCACTACAATCGCACTCGAAATCCTCAGCTTAAAGCACAAGTTAATCTGCTTAAAAAACAGATTGACACTGAAATAAAATCATTACGCAGAAATGCACTCATACAACTAGTTGCTTCCCATCCTGAAGATCCCCATTTCATCCCAAGGATCTTTAAACGTAAATATACCCCCATACCACCACTTTACACCCCCGTTGGTGTGGCTGTCACCGACACCGACAAAGCTGCCTCCCTTGCTACCCATCTTTCTTCTGTGTTTCAACCAAATCCCATTCCTCAAACTACCCTCGATGTCGTACTACCCTTTGTTAACACCCTTGACCAAACCACCCTTACGACTGACGATTTTTTACTCGCCCTCCGAAATCAGGACGGCATTAAATTCCTTAGAGAGTAAAAAATCACCTGGACCTGATGACATCCCAACCATCGCCCTCAAGTACATCCCTATCCCGGTTTATTTATATTTAACTAAACTCTACACCTCGTGCATGCGCTGCTTGCACTACCCTGGCGCATGGCGAGAGGTGAGAGTGGTTAATATACTAAAGCCAAATAAACCACCTAATCTCCCTTCCTCTTATAGACCCATCAGCCTTATATCATCACTTGCGAAAATATTCGACATCCTGCTCCTCAGTCGGGTCCAGCAGAGCCTGGATGCCACTGGAGTTTTAAATAACTACCAGTTTGGTTTCAGAACCAGTCATTCCACCACCCAGCAGCATTATCGAGTTGGTGAAATAGTCACAACCAACTTTAATCGAGGTCAATATACAGGGTTTGTCGCCCTAGACCTCGAAATAGCCTTCGACAAAGTCTGGCATCCTGGACTTTTATATTAACTCCATGTCGCGAACATCCCGATTCGCATCATTAAGATGATGCAATCATATACTTCTAATCGCACTTTTCGAGTTAAAGTCAACAAGGATTGCTCTCCACTCACCCCCATATTATCTGGCATCTCCCAGGAGTCATCCCTTGGTCCCGTCCTTTTCAACCTTTTCATAAATAATCTACCCCGCCCCCTAGATCATCGAACTACCCTCTGCCTCTACGCAGATGATACCGCTATCATTTCCACTTCCGTAAGCCCTGCCATTGTGACAGACTTATTACAAAGACAAACTGACCTTACAATACAGTACTTTAACGACTGGGGACTTCACACTAACCTGACAAAAACACAGGCTATATATTTCACTAAAAAGAAAACTACCGTGACTACCTCCCTAACAACACATGGCCATGTACTTCCCTGGTCAAGCATATTTCATACCTTGGCGTTATCCTGGATCGGAAACTATACCTTCAAAAACATATTTCAAATGTTACCGGCAAATGCTGGCGGCGCACCTCTTCCCTCTTCTCCATCCTTAAGAATTCTCCCCCCCACATAGTATCCCTCTTATACAAATCCTACCTACGTCCCATCTTTACCTATGCATCCCCGATCTGGTACCCCCTTACTGCCCCTTACCTTCAGTCAAAACTTCAAACAGTCCAGGATAAAATTTTAAAAGTATCTCTCCACCTCCCTTTAACTACCCGCAGTTCAGATTTACATCAGCTTACAGGCACACCCTTACTATCAGACTTCATTTTAAAAAACTTCTGCCCGGCTTTGCTCAAACCCTCGTCGAATCCCAAAATCCCACCCTCCTAGATCCCCTCACTCCTAAATTCTGTGACGCCCCTAAATACCCTTACCTCAACTATATATTCACCCCCTAATTTTTGTAAAAATTTGTTGTTTGAAAAAATCTAAAAAAATTAAAAGAAAATATAAAAAATCAAAAAATACAAAAAATCATATAACTATACACTTCGTATAATTATATATCAAAAAAGGTTGTACCAACAAACCAAAAAAAAATATACATAAAACTATAAAAATACAAAAAAATACATAAAATACTATCTAACATCGTCCTTCAGACCGAATCAAAAGAGCCATTATTTCGTTTATGCTAAAAGATGCCACCAACAAGTCACTAACTCCTATTAATCCTATATTAAAATACACTAATATAACATATCCAACCACACACATGCCACCACAGTCAAACACCACCGCATGCCAACAACAGATAGCTTAAAGCACGAACCTTTAGGGTGGATCGCCGATGTACCCCCAGAGGGGACAAATACTTACAATGATCAAGCCATTCTAGAAAATTTGTGTAGAATAACACACTTTAATAGTTTTCGAATGTTATTGAAAAATAATGAAAAATAACAAGGAATTCAAAGTTGCAGGGCTATCCATTTATCCGCCAGAATTAAATAGTTTGGTACCAGTAGTACCTAACTCAAAAGACAATGAGTTGTATATCTGAGACGATATTTGACATATATTTTCCAATACTCATTGCTAATAGAAAAGTGCGACAATTCGTATCTACATTTTCCACAGAAGGGTACATCATAAATTCTATGGAAAGTGAAATTGCATATGAAACGGCGTTACGTTATTTTTTTAAATTTAAAATGCCTGACTATAATAACATTGTAATAAGTCCTTTGTACTAAATTCAACCATTGTAGATTGCTGGTATTGTTAAAAAACAAAAAAATATTGTATGTTTAGACAGTTAAGCGGAGAAAGTGCTCCTTTTAATGTGATTAATTTTTTATGTCATTATACAAAACGTTTTATACTGTTCACAATACTTATTTTCCGCCGATGAATGGACTATAATAATTCCAAAAGACATTCCCCATCAGTAGAATTTTTTTGATTGCGGGTCGTATTGTTTCATGTTTGCTAAAATCATATTAAATGGAAATAATAGTGTGCTTAACTATCATTTTAATGATACAATTTCGTCATACATGGAGCACATTAAAACTAGTTCAAATGTGCTTTTAGAGGGCGAATTTTTAGTCGCAAACTCCTCTATAAAATGCTTATTTTCTATAAGGAACGTAACCAGACTGCAACCAACAGCTACTCGCTGGGCTATGTGCCCCGCCGAGCGCTGAATTACAAGTTACAAGCCTGGCGCCTTAAGTGTAATATTTCATATATTCATTTAATAAGTCCACATTGAACATCCCTAAAGAAGTCATTAAAATAAATCGGGTACTGGACGCAACCACGAATGAAAGCGCGATTAGTTATAATAATAATAATGATAAGTTTATTTACGAGAAAAAGAATGTATAAAAAACTACGAGGTAGTAAATTAAAAATTACAATCGTGTAAATAAACTAGGTATTTCATAGAAGTGCAGATCATGCACTGTACATGAAGAATACGAGACCTATTTTAAAAAAACATAATTCAGTTCAGGGTTAAGCTAGCAACAATAAAATTACAAAATAACAAATAGAGCATTAACATTGCAAACAATTAGGTAACAATAAGGTCTTAAATATTGGAGAAATATAACATTAAATTTCAAACTATTAAATTCAGTTAAAACCTCTCAGGTAGGCATAGCTAAAGAATAGTGTTTACAAAATACAAGTAACTACACTAACAAATAACATACAAAAAAATTTAAAAAATATAAAATTTATATATGCCCATATGTATATATAAACACTTACATACTTATATCCATACATACATACATATACACCCATACATACACATGCATACTCATACAAATATATTATTTGTTTTAATTTCTAAAAAGTGTAACAATCTAAAATAATTTATTGAGGCGATGTTTAGGATTAATGATATCGTGGATTTCATTTCTAGGAGTTTCTAGAATGTATTGCTTAATTTTAACCTTTAACTTATTAGAAGAGGATACATGTCTAATATCACTTGGGATCGAGTTATAGGCATTTGGACCAAGGTATATGAAACATCTTTGCCCGCATGTTGAGCTAGTTTCTGGTATTCTTAACTTATTATTAATATTTCCTCTGGTTCTTTATAAAGATTCTGTTTCTTGTACACGTGATAGGCACTGATATAAATCACATTGAAAAAAGAATAGCTGCCTAATATCCATTACATTGGCGTCCTTAAACAAACAGTTAGAGGGATAGGTGGCTTCTTTATTCAACATAATTTTTAATAATCTTTTTTGCAAAGTATCTAGTTGTTTTAAGTGTGTATCGAGAACTCCTCCCCAACCAAGAATTCCATACACTATATGAGATTCTACAAGTGAATGATACAAAATTTTAGTTTGGTCATAATCAAGAAATTCTTTTAAACATTTGAACCTATATATTAGTTTTCTTATTTTCCCTGATATATAATTAATATGAAGGTCCCATTTCAATTTTTAATCAATAATGATACCTAAATATTTAACTTCTCTTACTGACTCTATTCTCATATGGTCATCAATGACAAGTTTATCAAAAGGAGGCGATGACTTTTCATATAGATAAAAAGGTAGATAATTAGTTTTCGATACGTGTAGGGTTAGGACCTTACTGTTAAATTTTTTTTTTTTTTTTTCAGGTCTTTTTCGACTTTTATTTTTAAGTCTGTCCAATTTGAATCTTTGTAGAAAAGAGCAGTATCGTCGGCGTAGCTTATTATTGACACAAGTTTGTAAATCAAACAAAGAGTTCATATACATAATAAAGGATATGGGCCTCAGCACTGTCCCTTGCGGTACGCCATACTCAACTGCACCAGAGCTGCTTCTGGCTGAATTTACCTCTGTGTATTGAACTCTGTTCGTAAGGTATGATTTTGAAAGTCTTAAACTATTGTTTCTAAAACCCAGATTATTTAACGTCGTGAGAAGTTGAGCATGGCACACCGTATCAAAGACTTTTTTCAAATCAATAAAGACAACTAGGCTTCTATCTCGATTATCCAAGGCACAATATATCTCGCTTACAAGTTTTGCAATAGCATTTTGTGTGCTCATACCTTTTCTGAAGCCATATTGTGAACTGGACAACAAGTTATATTTTTCAACGTAGTTAAGAATTCTTGACCTAATTATCTTTTCAAATTTTTTTTCTAGATTACTAATTAGGGAGATAGGTCTATAATTCGTTATCTCTTCCTTACAACCACCTTTGTAAATGGGTTTTATAATGGCTACTTTGAAGGCCGACGGACATTCACCCTCCTCAATGGCTTTATTTATTATGTAAGCTAGCGGTATAGCAATATATTCAGCTATTTCTTTCAAAGTGGTAGGAGTAATTCCATCTATTCCTGGTGCTTTTTTGTTTTTCAATTCACTAATAGCCTTTGTAATTTCTAAGGGTGTAATTGGGTATAAAAATATTGAATTTTTTTTGTACTTTTGTCTCGTATTGTATATCCGTCTTAACGATATTTTTTGCCAATGATTGTCCAACACTACTGAAGAAAGAATTAAACATGTTCGCTTTTTCATTATCATTGTTTATCTTTTCACCACTAGAATTTTTGATCGTTAATACATTAAATTTGATTTTCTGTACTCCGCAAAACTCGTTTGTTACTTCCCATAAATTTTTTGAGGAAGATTTATTTAAACAATTTGATAGACACTTACTGGGATGACAATACCCTTTCACAGTTTTTCCATGGAAAAATGCGAAAATTTGTTAGATAAAATGATTCTATGTGAAAACTGTAATCGCTGGTATCATAAAAATTGCCTAGATTATAACGGAATTTTACCCAAAAAATTTATTTGCTAAATTTGTACTAGTTTGAGGTAAATAAAGTGATTATGATTTATATCTCAATGTTTTATTTGTTTTTGTTATTTGATATAAAACTGTAAATTTTAACAATAATTTTTATGTAAAGATAAACTTTTTAATTAATTGATATGGATAGTATCTAGTATGAATGCTCTACATCGATTCTAGACCCCCTCGTCAATATTTTTTTCTGAGAAATGGGGAACGGGGAGCTCAACCGTTATAGGCAGATGAATCCTTCATAGGTAATTAAGAGTCTCTAATATAAGCCCTCTGGACAGATTCTATACACAGGGTCAATGTCTTTTTCTGAAAAATTACAAGGATAAAGTACCCCTAAAACGGGGGATGAAGCGTTAAAATTTTATGGACAAATAAATTCTTTATAGGCAATTAAGGTTCTCTACTATGGGCTCTCTATAGCGATTCTACATCCCCGGTCATTGGTTGTCTCTGAAAAATTACAAGAGTAAAGTACCCTTAAAATAAATTAGGCAGGCCCCCTTCTTTTAACTGTGCGTCGAAGAACCAAACGTCCTGGATAATATATTTCAAACATAAATAAGCAATACTTTTTCAAATACTGAATATCTCGATTAGGGGTGGCATCCTCCTCCTGGGGGTACGCCCATGTGTCGGGATTATATAAAACTGAAGAAGATTCCTTTTATTTTAAAAATCAACCATAAAATAAAATTATCAAAATCGCTTAAAAAAAATATTAAAAAATAGATTACACCGAAAAATATTTACTCCTTGTCCTTATTATTTAGAATACGCCACAGCTTTTACTTTATTAGCATATTTCTTGCAACCGGGTAGCACATTATTTCGCCACAGCTGTGATGGTACGATAACTTTTATTCTTAATACAAATTAAAACTAAGTTACATTAATGTGCCTTAATTTATATTGACACAGACATAATTTCAAGTAATGTCTACCGCCAACAAATATTTAAATATTTATTTTTTTAGCATAAGCCTTCAAGACTGGAATATTCACACGTCTAATTAATAAATATTTACATAAGTTAAAGTATCAATTTGCATTAATCTTTCGTCTCGAGATAGCGTGGAAAGTATTTAGACTGTAAGAGTCAGCACTCGAAGTTCACACACGGCGTATTTTGTTAAATTGTAGACGATAAATATAAATAAGCTTACCGTTTTACTGTATAAACAATCTGAGACGTGACTTTGTTATGAAAATTCAAATACCTAATCGATCTCGCCAAAACAATGGTGCAATATTCAATTGCCAGTTTTGTTTATTCTCTGTTGCAAATCTTTTTATCAGGCTACCTTTCTGAATGCAGATTGCGTCTCTTGGTCTGTTTATCTTAATGTATTATAAAAATGCACTTATCGTTTGTGCTTTATTATTTTTAAATTGAACTCTTTATTGTTATTGCGAGCTGGTTCAAATATTTCCCTTTAGCCTTTCACCAATAAGTTTCTTGCGTTTAAGCTATGTAATTGTAGTGGAAGCGCATGTGTCATGGCGTGGGAGATAAATGATTAAAGTCAGAAACATATTTTTTTTGTTGAGGTATATTGTTTTGTTTTATTTAAGAAAACTCATGTTTCCACCCTCAGATGAGCGAGCATCGGCCTTCACCCCCCCCCCCCCCGTAAGGGATGTTTTCTTCAATTTATCATATCTCGTGAACGGTATGAGATAGCGATTTGATATTTTTTTAAATGATTTTATTTTTGTATAGAAAGAAAAAGGTCTCATAAATTTTTGCCCTATTTCGAAAAGTTAGAGAGATAATTTGGAAAATTATGCTTTTTTGTCGCACTTGAATTGAAACATGCTCCCGAAACATTTGTAGCTGGCTGGTATGGATACCTGTCATTAGACATTCCCCTGACAAGGATTTCTTTGACCCATAGAATGTACGGACTTTGACATCAGAATCATAATTGGGGACATATGTAGGACCCTGCTCCATCCCTTGAAGATTATTACCTATTATTATATATTGACCTGCAAATGGATATTCTGTTAGACAACAAAGCTATTATTATTGTCATAATATATAGATATACACATACAATTATTTGGAATCCATTGGTCTCTTGAATCCTGCACAAGAAGTAATTTTACATTACATTACACTTGTGCCACGAATTTAGAAAACACACTGTGCAATTCTGTGTGTTTATAAGTTAATTGAATATTGATAAAATGAACAACAGCGATACAAGTGCGTAGTTTGCCAAATGGGTGTAATAAACTTATTTTAATTCTCCAACGAGCTGCAATAAACACATAAAATCTTTAATAGATAGTGTTGAATAATTTTGTGCAGATAAGAAATACTCGTACGTTGTACTAAATTTTATTTAATGCTCACACATCATTCATGATTATTTTACCAAGATTGTGCAAAATTCAACACTTTTAGAAATGACTACCATTTGCATCTTTTTACGTTATTTGATGCAAAGATAGTAGGTGCCCAACTAGCAAGCCGGTATCACTTAAGTGTGCAATAAAATATTATTGAAGTGTCACATAGCCTTTAATTTTAACGGTCAAATTTTCTGAATACTTTAATTCCTCAATATTTTCAGGTGTGGATATGGTGTTTGTTCATTGTTTATGTTCAATCAAAACTGAAATATTTGGTTTAAGCGTTACACATGCGATTTTCGGATAACGTCGTCAGTATTACGAACCAACTTATATCTCATTTCTATAAATTTTACAAGAGAGCGTTTTAAAATGTTGAAGAATTTTTTCAAAATGCGTTAATTAAGAAGCATCATTTATATTCTATAATTTTAGAAATAAAAGCATTAGGCTATTGATTATGTCATAAAAAAACGAGGAAATAAAGAACTAAGATGTGCAATTGTTTTTATTGCATAAATCGTTCAATTGGTCATTTAAGATGAGAAAACCGCGGAGTGCTATTAAATTAGAGGGTACGAATTGAAGATAAGGTGAAAATGCAACCCTTCAGTTTCTTAAATATAACTTGAAAAGGTAGAGATAATAATAATACATTTATTATCCATCAGACCAAAATACAATAAGGTATTGGAGTCGTCAAAGTACAATAAGTAGAGAACAAGAAACAATACATTATAAAATACAAACAAAATAAAAAATATATATATTAACATTTAGAGTTTAGCATAAAATCATAAAATATCTAAAAAAATTATATCAGAAAAAAATTATATCAGAAATCGAGCTCAGTGAATTGAAATTTAATCAAAATATACATCCTACATATACATACACACATAAATATTAAAAATATTAAGAGTCAAAGGAATGTTGTAGAAAGTCATTTACGGTATAAAAAACAGATTCTAGCAACAATTTCTTTACTTGTCTTTGAAATGACTTTATATTATTAATTTGCTTGATGTACTCTGGAAGTTTATTATACAGGGTGTTGCATCATGAGAGGGACATAACTTAATAGGAGGTAGAGAACATCAGTGGTAACCGAAACCTACCATAGAAATGTCTCATTGGGCCTTCATTACGAGGTTGCTGGGTGTTAAATAATTTTTGCCAAACCTGTTTTTTGTCATAACTTTGACAGGGAATGAAATAACGGATTCATATTTGGTACGGCTAATGTACTAACGAGCCCCAAGAGGTACATGTAAAAAAAATATATGTCCAGGTCCGGACTCACTATAATTTATGTTTCTTCTTTGCATCAATAAAACATCACCCTGTATATATTTTTTTGAAATTTTGATACGATATTCGAAAAGAGCAAGAAAAAACAAACAAAATGGCCTATTTCATTTTTTTGTTACGCCTTCGTGGTTATTTAAATACGTTGTTAAATGTGCAAGAAAATGGATTACAGAACCCCATTAAATGAGAGGCACGTGAAATAAATAGTTTTATAACTAAAATTTGCAAAAATTCTATTGAGCCTAGGTGGTCTGGGTGAATCCTAATTCCGGCACGTTTTAAAGGTCCATTTTGGTAAAAAACTGTGGTCCTAATAAGTAATCGGGTATGAAATAACAAAATTTTTAATCAATCACAGTAGGCTTGTTCAAAGTGACAGATAATAAAAAGAAATCTCCTAAACAGTTGAATAATTGTTTGTTAGTAATTTAATGTGTCAATAATCCGCATTTAGTTAGTGAAAACTTGTGAAAATATTTTAACTATGCCAGTAAAATTTACAAACGTGGAATATGCTGACATAATATTCATCTATGGTTTCTGTAATGGAAATGGTAGGTCGGCGGAAAGAGAATATCGGCTACGTTTTCCTGGTCGTCGATGCCCTAATCATAAAACCTTTAGTACAGTGTGCCAGTACGCAAGACAACACGGAAAGTTTCCTAATTCTGCAGTTGTGGAGCGTGTTTTACAACAAGGTGTGCAGGAACAAAACAATTTTATAAACGTAGTTCAAGAAAACCCAAATATGAGCACTAGACGAATCAGTTTGGCAACTGGTATTCCTCATTGGCGAGTATGGAGAACCCTAAAAAGAGAACGTTATCATCCATATCATATCCAGCAGGTACAGCGTCTTCAACAAGCCGACGATATCCCCCGCCTGGCATTTTGTCATTGGTTGTCTAACCATCGCCCAGTCATTTACAGAACCTTATTTACGGATGAGGCACAATTTACAAGGGATGGAGTAAACAATTCACGAAATAATCATAAATGGGCACAGGAAAACCCACATGCGGTACGCCAACGCCGTTCGCAACACAGGTTTTCTGTAAATGTTTGGGTCGGACTTGTGAATAGACATTTGATAGGGCCAGATTTTTTCGAAGAAAGATTGAATGGTGAAATTTACTTTGATTTTCTTCAAAACATTTTACCGAATATGTTAGAAAATATCGGTATAAGAGGCATGTTGTTTCAGCATGATGGGGCCCCACCACATTTTAACCTTCAAGTAAGAGAACACTTAAACAATGTGTATCCTAACAGATGGATTGGACGCGGGGGTCCACATGAATGGCCACCAAGATCTCCTGATTGTAACCCTTGTGATTACTTTTTATGGGGCCACTTAAAAAACGAGGTTTATAGCATTGAAATTGAAAGTAGACAACATTTAATCCAGCGCATCGTTACAACCTGCGACGAAATACGGAATAATCCAGAAATGATACGTCGAGCAATTGGTGACCTTTCTAAACGCGCAAGAAAATGCACAGAATGTGGGGGAGGACATTTTGAAAATTTACTTTAGTGTCAATTACGTTTTATTTTTAAACACATTTAGTTATTGTTTTGTTATTTATTGTTAATTGAATGGGAAATATTTTATTTATTTAGATTTTAGTTTGTTCTCTTTTCCAATTTTTATTAAGTATAAAATGTTGATGATTTTCTTGATCAAAGTAACTGGTTGCTTAGGCCTAAATGGTTTAAATTATCTGTCACTTTTATTCTTTGAACAAGCCTACTGTGATTGATTAAAAATTTTGTTATTTCTTATTAGGACCACAGTTTTTTACCAAAATGGACCTTTAAAACGTGCCGGAATTAGGATTCACCCAGACCACCTAGGCTCAATAGAATTTTTGCAAATTTTAGTTATAAAACTATTTATTTCACGTGCCTCTCATTTAATAGGGTTCTGTAATCCATTTTCTTGCACATTTAACAACGCATTTAAATAACCACGAAGGTGTAACAAAAAAATGAAATAGGCCATTTTGTTTGTTTTTTCTTGCTCTTTTCGAATATTGTATCGAAATTTCAAAAAAATATATTGATGCAAAAAGAAACATAAATTATAGTGAGTCCGGACCTGGATATATTTTTTTTTATACACATACCTCTTGGGGCTCGTTAGTACATTAACCGTACCAAATATGAATCCGTTATTTCATTCCCTGTCAAAGTTATGACAAAAAACAGGTTTGGCCAAAAATTATTTAACACCCAGCAACCTCGTAATGAAGGCCCAATGAGACATTTCTATGGGAGGTTCCGGTTACCACTGATGTTCTCTACCTCCTATTAAGCTATGTCCCTCTCATGATGCAACACCCTGTATAACAATGGTTCGGTGTCAATAAATTGTTCTGTCTCCTTGTATTATATTCATGGTTATAATTGTTCCTTAAAAAATATTTAGATTCGACTTTACAAATACAACTATTTTTATGATATAAATACAAGCTAACGGTAATAATTGCAATTCCTTAAAATAAGTTTTATAAGAGGTACGCATACTGACTCCCATTATGTTCCTTATTGCTTTCTTTTGTAGCTTCAAGACTCTCTCAAAGTGATTAGAGGAGCCCCAAAACACAATACGGTACGAAATTGTTGAATAAAATTGCGCATAGTAATAGGATAACATAACATCCCTATTTGTAATATTTCTCAGCCTGTACAAGGCAAAACAGACTGACGACAGCTTGTTGTATAATAAAGTAATATGACTTTCCCAATTTAGAGCATTGTCTATATGCACGACTAGAAATTTTGTAGAGGTGACTTGTTCCAACGATTTTCCATGAATTTTTAGCAGATAACTTTCATTATAATTAATTAGTCTAGGAGTAAAATGGATCAACACTGTTTTATCGCTATTAAGTATTAATTTTTCATTTTCAAATTTAGAAACAAATAAGCTAATTTTATTCTGTGTATCAGTTATAAGATTATTTACATTTTCATTTGAGTTGTCATCTGCAAACATTACTGGGAGATATGAGTTTATTACATCCGGTAAGTCATTTATAAAAAGTATAAAAAGTAGGGGTCCAAGGACTGAGCCTTTAGGAACGCCACGCGATGGAGATAATCTTCCGGATTTTGTATTGCCTATTTCTACTAGTTGGGTACGATTAGAAAGGTAGGACGTGAGCCATTCACCAAGCTTTCCTCGAAACCCATATTTATTAAGTTTGCTAAAAGTAAAGCATGATCCACCAGGTCAAACGCTTTACTCAGGTCCATGCAGATTCCAAAGCATTTCTTATTATTATCTAGATGTTCATATAGCTTATTGATGAGGCAAAGTATGGTAGACTCGGTCGACCTACCCACCCGAAATCCATGTTGTTCGTCACTCAGTATATTATGTCTGTTACAAAATCTCATCATTTTATTATAAATGACCGTTTCTAAAATCTTTGATATTGACGATAGTAATGAAATAGGCCTATAATTGTTTAGTAACAATTTATCTCCTTTTTTGTGCAGAGGTATAATTTTCGCAGTTTTAAATATTTCTGGAAATACTCCTTCTGATAGAGACCAATTAATCAGATATGTTAGAGGAGCTACAATATAGGTTGAGATAGGTATAGGCATTGTTATATAGAAAAAAAAGTTGATGAAATTTGAATTAAACTGGTTGTCTAAAAAAGTTTTTTCGATGAAAATTGATAGAGATATAGTCGCTCAAACTTAGCAATTTTTTTCGATTTTCATCGAGTTTACCTTGATATTGTTTTAAATCCTATTAAAGAAATTGATTTTTACCCAATAAACAGTGTATTTCTAGTTAATTTATTAATAATGAATAATTATTTTCACAAATGTATAAAACTGCGATGGTTTCTTAAAAAAGTAGCAATAAATTATTCTTAAATATTGATTTTTTTTATCTACCTTAAATATGAAGATTTGTAAAAATATATTTGAAATGAATTTAACATAAAATATATTAATTAATTAGACTATTAATATTTATTAAATAATTAAATATTACTGCAAAATATGGAGATTCATAAAATATGTTTGAAATTAAGTTAAAATATTCTTACTTGAATAAGCTTTATTTAATAAAATCCTCAAATTTACTAAAATTACAATATTTCTAGTAGAAAAAAAGACAAATTTTTATATATCAGATAGATACAAAATCAATATTTTAGTATAATAAATTAATTGTCACATTGTTTAAAAAAAACCATCACAGTTTTGTACATTCGTGAAAATAATTATTCATTATTAATAAATTAACTTGAAATACATTGTTTTATTGAGTTAAAATCAATTTTGTTATAAAAAATAAGATTTAAAACAATATCAAGGTAAACGCGATAAAAATTTTAAAAAATGGATAAGTTTCGGTGACTATATCTCAGTCAATTTTCATCGAAATAACTTCTTGAGGCCACCATTTTAAAGGAAATTTCATTAACTTTTTTTCTATAGAGAAATACCTCCTATCTGGGCCCAAAAAAAAGTTATGGGCTAAAAAGTAAAAAATAAAAAAATTGGTTTTTTGATTCAAGAAATTTTTGATACTTTTCGCATAAAAAATTGTTTTAGATTTCTTTTAATAAGCCATTTCGATGAGAAATTTGATTCCCAACAAGAAGTTTTCTATTAACTATACCTGAAGTTTGCTTTATTTTCGAGTTATATTTAAAAAACTGAAAGGGTTGCATTTTCACCCCTATCTCCAATTTACACCCTCTAATTTAAACACTCCGCGGTTTTCTCACCTTAAATGACCAATTGAACGATTTATGCAATAAAAACCCTTGAATGTCTTAGTTCCTTTCTATATGACATAATCAATAGCCGACATAAACCAATCATTAAAACAATACTAGAGTAGGACATTTATAACAAACCAAAAAAAAAATATATATATTGAAAACTAAATCAACCAACACTATAACAACAAAAATTTAATATATTATTATTTTAAACAATTCATCATTTATTTTTACTCGTAGGTAATGTTGAGGAAGGTAAAACTTCTGAAGTTTGGTTGATGTAATTGTTGGTATGCCTCTTTCGCAGAGGAATGTTAGACCTTGGTATTTTTTCTTGGTTGTTTTATAGTCAGAACATGTAGACCTTTAGAAAGCGTCTTAAAACCAAAAAAATAGTTGTATAATGTATAGTAGACAGTAAATAACGCTTATGTAAAGTTGATTTTTTCTAGCAACTGATCCTAATTATAGGGTACTATTGAGGTAGCATAAAAATATCATAGCACTTGACAAAGCTGTGAATATTTCACTATGATAAAATCTTCTTTTGCCCGTGAGTAGATTAAAGGATCGAAAAGCAATTTCTTTTGTAGTAAAATTACTATTTGTGAAACGACGTTAATAAAACAACTTATGAACTATCTAACTCAATTCTAGGTATGCCAGCTTGTGAAACAGTACCTTTAAGAAGTCCCACATATGTCAACGGTTACGTGTTTATTAAAACTAAATTTATAAAAATTGACATACTGCAACTTTGTGACAGTATAGAACACGTTTTTATGATTTTAAGTAAAATATCTCTTTCAATGTATTTGAGTTAAATCGCTCCATGAAATTAATGTAAGATTTGAATGAAACATCTATCACAACTATATTTGTAGAATCCTTGCATGGGGAGTTATAATGAATAACTATAAAAAATGAGAAATAACACGAAAACAATATTATACTTACCGAACAACATTATTTGAAAAAATTAAAATATTAGATCAGAGGCAATTCTTCTTCATAAGTATATGGCGATTAATCTGTATAGAAATAAATAACTCATTAGTACTCCTAATCATAACGTCGAAACTACAGCAAACACTAATTTTCAGCCCATAGTCCCTAAAATGAAAAAAAAAAATAACGGTTAATCAAAAAAGCTATATTTGTTTAAGTTAATTTGTGCATGCAATCATCCTAGTGGAATTAAGAAACAATAATTGTCTTACCTTGTACAGGGTTATTCATTATAGATTCTCCACCCCTTATTATCATTATTACTGCCTATAGAAAAAAAGTTTTAAATAAAAGTTGTTTGATTATCACTGAATTTTGTCCAACGCTATCAAAAGTACAGTAGCGTGCAAATTTCAGGGGCTACAGAAAATAATACATTTTTTTAAATGGGATACCCCATATATTATTAAATTATTGCAATGATCCTTTTTTCTTGATTTTAAAAATATACTGTTACGTGTTTACAATCTCCATTAAACACCCTATACGTAGGTTCAATAAATTGCAACAAGAATCTTCACAAACCACTACTTTATTAATCACTTAATTACAATCTCTTACATAACTGTCCTCAGCGCTCTTGGATCCACTCTATATATACCCGCGTCGAATGTACTCAGTCACTCTAGAATGTTCTAGTCTATCGTTCGAGGCGTTTCTGGGCCCTTCCCGAATTTTACATGAGGCAGTGGCATAGACGTGCACATAACAATACCATATGTTACCCCTACCACATATCGTTTTTGAGTTATTAAACGTCCAATATCTTAGTTAAACTAGTTTAACATTATTAAAGTGAGCGATAAAAATGACAACTATTATATTTGATAAGCGACATTTCTTTAATGAAATAAACAAAATGGTTGACCGTGAGGAAGAGGAAACCCAAATATTTATACAAAATAGATAACAAAGATTTATTTAGTAAATTTAAATATAAATAAATGATAACTCATGAAAGATGTTCGATGTGTCCACCATTATTGTCAATGCATAATTAATTACGTCGTCTTATATTTATAATTGTACAGAAAATGGCTTCATTATTTACATTCAGATTGTTTATTTCAATCCTGTCCTTAATGACTTGAATACTATGATCATTATTATTGACAATGTATTTTATAAATCCCCAATGAATGAATCATGAGGATCAAATCAGGACTGTTAGGTGGTTATTTAATTCCCTGTTCATATACAATGCAATATTCAAACGATCTTGAACGGATATGACACTATGCGAAGTTCTCCCGCGCCAATATCCATTGGCTTGATGACGGTCTCGATAACTAGGGCCGAGTAGGACTACTACTCTTTGCTCCTAGATTATCTCTGTAGACCTGGACCGGCCTTCGTGATAGGTGGACCCGCTTACTTCTACCAGACCCAGCCCGCAAATGCGAGATGTGTAGTGGTATTTTCTGCGGACCTCCCCTGGTCCTGGCTCTTCAACCTCGCTGGCAGAGGTCTCTTCTGTCGCTCTTCTTGTCTTGATATTTTCTTTCTTCGCCAGCTTGTCACTCCCGTGGGTAGTCATCGGTCTAGTTGGGTTTTAGGAAGTTTTGGCTGGGATTGACTGCCGGTACGGACACAGTAAAGGTGTGTCCTACCCCGGATCATCGGAAAGGTAAGGATATGAGCTGTGTAGCTCGGGAGTGTGGAGACCCTAAGTGCTTTTTTAGCACTTTCGGACTCCACGGAGCAGGTAGGACAACGGGCGTTGGACGGTATGTTGTCCGACGCCCGCAAGGAGGTTGGGTTTGGGTAGAAAAACGTCATGTCTCTGGTAGTGGTGGTCCGTCCTGGGGTATCTGAAACAGATCGGTTAGCGGGAAATATAAGTTATACTCACCCGTTGTCCAGAAGCTGTACCCTCGGTCGTTTGTGCCTCGGGGCGTCGGCAGGGTCGTAATCAGTGGCCTGTCTGATTAGCGGGTTCCCGTGCTCCTCTGCTTGGACGTACAGCTTCTTCGCTCGTTCCCGGATGACTTCAGTGACCGTGGTGTACTCCAGCTCTCTGACGATGTCTGCGTTTCTCACGTACCATGGTGCGTCGACCGCCGTCCTGAGGGCGATGTTTTCCACTGCCTGGATTTTCTTCATGTAGAACTTTGCCTGGTAACCCCACGCTACCGAGGCGTACGTCAGCTGCGGCCTGATGAGGGTTTTGATAAGCGTGAGCTTATTCCTCAGGTTGAGACGGCTACCGTTTCCCATCATCGGGTAGATGAGGGCTCTTGTGCGCCGCGCCTTGGCTGTAATAGCGTCCGTGTTCTGTCTCCACGTTAGGCTTTTGTCCATGACCACGCCAAGGTATTTGACGGTGTCGTGCCATTGGAAGTCCTCGCCGTTCATGGAGACGTGTCCTGTGGGAATTTCTTTCCGCACTCGTCTGAAGAGTATGGCTTGGCTTTTGTCGGCGTTGACGGCGACTTTCCACTTCGTGTACCATTCTTCCAGGAGTGTGGCCATTTCCTGGAGTTTTCTGGTTGCGTTCCTGGCTTTCCAGGATCTGGCAATTATTGCTGTGTCGTCTGCATACAGGTCCAGGGCTGTGTGGTCGGTCCTGGGGAGGGCTGAGGTGTAGATAGCGAATGGGTGCGGTGACAGCACCGAACCTTGCGGGACTCCCGCCTCCACGGTCCTGTAAGTGGAGAGTTGGTCCGAGATTTTGACCCTTAGCTGTCTGCGGTGCAGGTAGGACCTCACTAGTTTGACGAGTTTGATGGAATAACCCATACTCATCATTTTAGCTAGGAGGCCGTCGTGCCAGACCCTGTCGAACGCTTTGGCAACATCTAGGAACAGCGCCGCGGTGACTTGCCGCTGGTTGAACCCCTTAGTAATCTCCTCGGTGAGGCGAAGTACTTGGAGTTCGCGAAGTTCTCCCATCCTACATCCAAATCATATCATCAAGTTCGGCTTCCGGAAAATTTGCAAAAAAATATTTTCTGCTTGTGGGATAATTATTTTCAGATATTTAACTCCAGTTAAAGTACAATAATAAAATATAGGCCTAACAATTTTGTTTCTGAAAATTCCACACCAAACGCTAACAGTTTTTTCCTGATTTTTTTATTTGTTTTACCAATCTTTATCTATTGTGCTTGTTTTTCCACGACCTTTCATTTTTCCTATTAAAAAGTCCTGTCTTAGAAAAGGATGATTCACCAGTCCATAATATTTTAGTAAAAAAATTGAGATCTTCATCCAACCTTTGAATCATATCAAAAGTGCGGCAAAAATCCAGCCTTTCCCTTTTATGAGCCTCTGTTAAAATTTATGCGAGTAAAATTTTATATGGTCTGTTTATAGTTGATATTTTTTAACGCACATTGGATTTAGATTGGATGAGCATTATGATGTTGATTTTAAATACGGAATGACCTATATTCCAGTGGCTGATATGTAATATTTATTACATGCCTCTAGAATGTAACAAGCATAGGTGGCGCCATCCAACAATAGTGCAATTTGTAATACTGTTTGAATTTCTGTTGACAGTTGACGTTTCTATTGACAGTTAACCTTTCACGTTTCACCGTTGTAGCGGTAAAAAAATAGACATATAGACACTAATAAACCTAATTTATAGGCGTAGAAACAGTATAGTCTGTAATTCGTTTGGAATGGCATATTCTGCGCTCGCGGAATATGCTTCATTCCAAAAGTATATTCGCGAATAAATATGGATGGGCTTGCCTTCGAAATAAAGCTGTTCTAGCTGTTCTTCCAGGTTTACTTGAACTACACGCTTTTTTCTAATAAAGCTGGAGGTATTATTCACCTTTCGGTAAATATTTTTGAACGTTGTTCTGATGGTGTTGGATGATTTGGTACAACATGGTCCAGGAAAGTTAGACATACAAAGGCGGAATAAGAATTTGTATGTAAAAGTGTGGGTTTTGAGGTCAGAAAACATATGACACACACGCAACCACCAGCAGCACGCAACGTTTTGAGATATAGATATATACACATGATTTTTTAAGTTTTTTCACCAAAAACTGCGAATCTCATCTGCCATCTTATATATTTCAAGTGTGCTTCTAGGGGGCAGAAATATTAAAACATAATATTTCAGTCGCAAGCTGGTCTATAAAATGCCCCGCCGAGCGCTGAATTACAAGTTACAAGCCTGGCGCGTTAAATGTAATAATCGCATATTACCAACAAAACGCTAACGCTTCGATTGCAACAAACACCAGCCGAAAGACAGCTCCTACTTAAAGGAGCTCTCGTGCCAGTCGTCCCATACCACTTGCAGACTTCAGTTTCGAGCTGTTAGCTCTCGTCAGTGCAAGATAGGCATGTGACGCACGTATATCTCGGTATCTTTACGATAGGGACATGTAAAATAGTAAGTAGCCGCCATCTAGCGGTCCAGTGTCTGTTGCAATCGAAAAATAAATTGCCTGACTGAGCTTAGCATAGTTCAAGTGTGCTTCTAGAGGGCAGAAATATTAAAACATAAATATCATATATACATAATATTAAAACATAATATCCGCTAGATGGCGCCTGCTTACTATTTTACATGTCGCTATCGTAAATATACTGAGATGTACCAAATAGTCAAGGGATCCTCGTGTCGTTCGTCACATGCCTACCTTGCACTGACGAGAGCCAACGGCTCGAAACTGCAGTCTACAAGTGGTATAGGACGACTGGCACGAGAGCTCCTTTAAGTAGGATCAGTCTTTCGGCTGGTGTTTGTTGCAATCGAAGCATTAGCGTTTAGTTGCGAGTTGCGACTGAAATATTATGTTTTAATATTTCTGCCCTCTAGAAGCACACTTGATATATATATCTACATATCTCAAAATACTGTATGTTGCAGGTGGTTGCCTGTGTGACGTATGTTTTCTGACTTCAAAACCTACACTTTTCCATAAAGAAATCTCAGAGTAAAAAAGTTCGCCCATTTCTTCCTTATTTTCCTGGAGTAACACCCTTTATGCTCCTTCGGCTGCACGTTTATTTTTGTTATTTTGTATATAGTAAGTACGTATTTGTACTTTGTACAGGATGGCGCAACCGCATTATTCGATAATAGTGCGTAATTATTTAAACGAAATTTTCCAACACAGATGAATTGGTAGACGCAGATCAGTAGAATGGCCAGCTATATCTCCGGACATAACCCCATTGGATTATTCTTTATGGGCTTACCCTAAATCTAAAGTTTATTTTAATAGACCGAACAATGTTGAGACAGAATTAGTTATGAAATTGTCAAATTTAATTTAATTATATTTTGCCAATACTTTGCAAATTGTAAGACTCATCACCACAATTCTTATCAACAATCGTAGCGCACCATAAGCATATACTGCATATTGATGAAATTAGTGACAGTGTACTCAGTTTACGTCAACATAAAGATTAAAATGTCGAAGTGTGAATAAAATATCTTGTACTAGATGTTGATTTTCCGTCCCAAGTAGGATATATACATCAAAAAATAATTACGAGCGTTCATTCAATGTGTGTGAACTTACATTTATACATTTAATTTTACTAATGAGTCTAATGCATATTTTGTTGCCTTTTATGCGTATGGAAAAATTTTTTTCAAACACTTGCCAGTAATCTGTCATAACGTTATTTTATTTTGTATAAAAAATAAATTCTACCATAAATTAAAATTACCAACAAATAAAAGGATAATTTTTAAGCCTCTGGTGAGAACATCCTCATATTACATTGAACAAAACACTCTGATTTGCACGTTTTATATATGAACACAAAGTCTCTTGGCAAATAAAAGCTTGCAAGACAGTTGAATACAATTTGCTTGAATGCAGTATAATATGGTCTTACTATTAAACTTCGAGTGTCTGTAGGGGTGCACTTTTTTAGAAATAAACATCAACTAAGAAAAAACATTGCTTAACTAAATGTTTGATTTTACATGTTCATTGCTGTTTTATTGTGTGTTGGTAAAATGTCCGTGTAATAAGAATGTGAAACATTAAATATATCCATAGCTGAGAACGTAAAAATTCCTATGCGAACGAATAAAATTATTATTTTAACTGCCTAGTCACAATGTAGGTTTGCATTTATGTAAGTGAGGAGGCGTGAAAGTGCATGTAATATATTCAACACATATCTCTCTTAGATATCGGTGCTGTTAGCTTGTCTACGTTCTGCTGTCTAAAACTCAGAGAAATTGCCCAGGAGCTGTCCGGTTAATAATTTTCTTCATACTGTCAGTACACAAATGAATAGAATTTATTTTAAATTAAATAGTGCCTGCTATTTTATACATTTAAGTGGACTGATTATTTAATTCAAAAAATTGCTGAACAATAAACGTAAAGCAACTATTTAAAAATGTTAAACCGGAAGTGACATCAAATTTTTTTCCTAAAAGAAATGACTTTATTTTTTTGATGGTTTCTCATTAATCATAAATTTCTAATTGCAACAGTTTTTTCTGATGTAAAAAATTACAAAAAATAAGTGAGATACGAACAATTTTTTAATTTTTTCAAAATGGCCGCGTCAAATGAACGCGATGTAAGAAAATTATTAAGTAGGCTATGGAAATTATTAGTAGGGTAGTAGACTTGTCTGTGAAGAAGAAAATAGTTGTTTGAATTACTGATAGGTACCAGTATTTTTAGTTTTTTTTTTTTTTCAAAAAACGGAATTTCATTTTCATTTTCATTTCCGTAGGGGTCGAATGGAAATTTTTTTAATGGAACTGTGCTACTTTTTTATTAATCAGAAATAATGATTCATAAACTATAATTTTTTCGCCATTAATCATTTCTTAACGATATCCTCCGTAATAATAGAAGCATTTTTAAAAAGCAAACACAAATTAAACAAGAAATAATTTTAATAAAACGTTACAACCATGAATAAATAGAATAACAAAACTATTTAAAACCTAACTTATAATAAATCATTATAAAAATTGTTCAAACTGTTCACCGTTATGATTAATACACAGAGCAGCGCGACTTATCGTTACACGTCTAACATTCTGTAATTGTTGAGGTGTTCTTGTGCAATTTCGTGTCGAACTCTTTCTTCCAAATCTTGCCTTGTGGTTGGAGCAGTCATGGAGACTCTATTTTTCAAATGCGTCCAAATAAAAAAATCGAGTGGAGTTGAGTCAGGCGACCTTGCAGGCCATATCTGACTGGACCATGGGTTCCAATCCAACAAATTGGAAATAATTGATTTAAGTAATCCCTAACGCATTGTGTGGTCCAGCCCCATCTTGTTGGATGTAAACCTCGTCAATATTGGTATTGGGAATTTGATTAATCTGGGGAACTATTATATTTTTTTGAAATTCTAGATATCTTGGTCCAGTTAGAGTTCCGTCAAAAATTATTGAACCTATGATATGGTCGCCCAGTACGCCTAACCAAACATTGAAGGGAAACCACTCCTGAAACCACCCCTGTCTCATAATGTGAGGATTTTCAATTGCCCAATATCGAGAGTTGTTTCGATTAAATAACCCAAGGCTTGTAAATCTCGATTCATCAGTGAACAAAATGTTTTTGATAAAATTCTCATTTCTTAATTGGCGTAACTGTAACCAATTACAAAAGGTTATTCTTCGTTGATAATCATTCTCATACAAAAATTGATGCAATTGATATTTATAAGAACGATAGCCGTGTTTCTTTAAAATGTTCCTGGCTGATTCTTTGGTAACTGGTAATTCATGTTCAATTTGTCTTACCGAGAAGGTTAGGTCAACGTGCACTAAAGCTAATACATTAATTTCCGTTTCTTCATCCACAATAAATCTTTCTTCAATTTCTATATTAGGTTCAGTTTTAAATTGATGCTCCAACCGGAGGAAATAGTTTCTCGGAGGTTGTCTTCTTTCTGGGTATCTCTGTCCATACAGAGTTTGTGCTCTAGTTGCAATACGTCGAGTCTCTTCATAAATAATAAACATGTCAACTTTTTCATCTCTTAAATATTTTTCGGCCATTTTATATTAATTTTCTTGTTTATAACAACTTTAAGACACTTGCTTCAGAAAATTAGTGAGTAAGTCAAGAATAATTCAATTGTTGCGAATATCTGTCATTTTATGGCTATCTGTAATTTTGGATTTAAATGTAGATAGGTACCTTATTAAAATGATTTGTTGGCGTTTACTTTTTAAAAATACTTCTATTATTACAAAGGATATCGTTAAGAAATGATTAATGGCGAGAAAATTATAGTTTATGAATCATTATTTCTGATTAATAAAAAAAATAACACAGTTCCATTAAAAAAAATTCTATAGGACCCCTACGGAAATGAAAATGAAATTCCATTTTTTTGGAAAAACCTAAAAATACTGGTACCTATCAATAATTCAAACAACTATTTGCCTCTTTACAGAAAAGTCTACAACCTTAATAATAATTTCCATAGCCTACTTAGCAATTTTCTTACATCGCATTCATCTGTCGCAGCCGTTTTGAAAAAAGTTAAAAATTATTCGTATCTCGCTTATTTTTTGAAATTTTTTACATATAAAAAACTGTTGCACTTAGAAATTTATGCTTAATGAGAAACCACCAAAAAAATCTAGTTATTCCATTAAAGAAAAAAAAAGTTGATGACTTCCGATTCAACCGGAAGTTATATTTTCATTCTTATTAGTCTAAAAGTAGTTCATTATTGTCTAATTCATGTGTACCAAAAACCAAATTTTTAAATACAAAAGCAACCAAAATATGGGGGGCGTACATTGACTCGTGGCCACCCGGTATAACAGAAACTCGATTTTTCATCAACTGTGTTTCTTTTATGCTTAATTGGATTGCTCTGTTAGTTTCGGATCCGTTGCCTGGAGTCATCGTCTTATATTTTCTTTTGTGAGAAAAGTAATACTTTTCAGAAATTCTTCAATTAACATTAGTGCTTATTTTCATTACCATGAAAAATTTATTACAAAATTCCACCATACGGAAAACTGATAGGTAAGTTTCGGTAAAAATTATTCTTTATACAATAAATTAAGTAATTATAATTGTCAAAAATTGGAAAAACTCTTGTTGGTTTTAACTTGGGCCGGGGTCCATTCTCCAATACTTCCTCAAATACTAATCTCAACATACAACGATTTCTTACGATCAACAAAGCGGCGAAGTGTTTTACCTTCAACTAGTTACTTTACTGAAATCGTACCTAGTCCATCAATAGGCCAAAAAGACTGTAATTGAAAAATTTGTCCCTACTGACTATTTTACCAAGTTGGTAGGGTGGGAGAGATATGCGTTATCTGCGATGTTGGTGAAAAGTTCAAACATAAATATCTCACGTACCGTTGAAGCTACGTCAAAAACAAAGGGCATTTTCAGCTTTAATTTACCAAGGGCACTGATAATCACGCGATCATTTTTTCTAATAATGAACTGAAAGCTTGTTGCTTAGTAACCGACACCGTGGCGGAGGGTAATTACTTAAAGCAACAAGCTTGAGGGTCATTATTAGAAAAAATTATTAGGATTTATCAGTGCACGTGGCAAATTCGGTCAGATAATTTTTTGAAATTCTAATAATATGTCATATCGTGAATCTGACATTTTAAATAAATTATTAAACTGTCAATAATTTTTCGTTGTATAACATAATGACATAAGTGATAATCTCCCATGGGATGTTTTCAGCTGTAATTTACCAAAGGCGCCGATAATCACGCCATATTTTTCTCTAATAATGAACCGTAAGCTTGTTGCTTAGTAATTACCCGACGCTGTGGCGGGGGTAATTACTTAAAGCAACAAGCTTGAGGGTCATTATTAGAGAAAATTATCAGGATTTATCAGTGCAAGCGGTAAATTCGGTGAGATAATTTTTTGAGATTCTAATAATATGTCAAATCGTGAATGTGACATTTTAGATAAATTATAAAACTGTCAATAATTTTTCGTTGCATAGCAACATAAGTGATAATCTCCCTAGGGAGATGGACTTAATCGGGACTTTTCGGGTAGACAATGTACCTAGGCATCCTCAATTGACAATGAAAACAATATTCCCGTCTCCTTTGCTTACACAAAACTAGATTTCAAGTTAGGACTATTACCAAAAAATTGTGTCGTTATAACTGTGTCTACTATAGGGAGATTGTCCGACTGGACTTGCACAAAGCCTCTATCTCTCATTGTTCAATTAAAGTCTTCAAACTTCATAAAACAGGAATTATGTGAAATGCTACGGCTCCGTTGATATTGCCCGTATTTTCTGACAGATGACGTCACGTCGATAAAAACCCATTCCCAGTCATGTGGTTGTGTTTACAAATTAGGGCATCATTTAAAATGGGAATTGCGTAAGATCTTGAAACAACAAGAACGTGAAGCTCGCGGGCAGTTATGAACTAATCTCGTTACTGTCGACGATCTCCAAATTGGTGGAGAAGCTCATCTTGATTAGATCAGATAGTGCTCAGAATGAGCTCCACATCGATGATGAGTCCCAATTCGGTTTCATGAAGATGCAGCTCTAGGATAGTTAACGACGTCGCGTCGCCGTGCAATACAACTTCGGAAATAGCACCGCCAGGGTGCTCCTCAATATTGAGAAGGCCTTCTATACCGTCTGTATCCCGGACCTATCCTAAAAAATGCACGACAACAATACAACTTTCCGACGTACATCATCAAACTAATTCACTCGTTCGTGGCAGGTATACCCCTACAAGTTCGAGTGAACAACAAACTGTCAACACGGTGCCACCGGAACATTCGCGAGGGAGTTCCCTCAGGGATCGTACCTGCCACCGAAATTATACATTTTGCCATTTCTAATTGTAGCAGATGCACCTTCCTCAGAGACCTCTACGAATACTGTAACGGCATGGCCCCAATAACGGACTACATCCAGGAAATACCCCAGAAATTCTATGCTTTCAAGCTGGGTGATAGTCCGCTAACTCGAACGAATTAGAGAGCATAATGCCCCTTTTCAGATCAAACACAAATACCATACCAGGCGCTGCTCATTTTCCGGCAACCTTTGTAGCCAAACCTCCCTCTACCAAAACTTCTTCTATCCAACTTTCCTAGTCTTTAAACTTTAAATCTTTAACTATTTTCTGCCCCTTCGTTTATATTTATTAATTTCTGTTTCTAAAGTCTTCTTCATCACTTCTTCCAAAACCTATTTAGAATTCAAAATTATTTCAATCTCCAATTTGAAATGCCCACCGAGGCCTCACATCGTGGTTGATCGAGTGGTCCCGGGTCCCGGAGCGTACGCTGGCCAGGCCATATATGTATTCTGTAATTTAAAAAAATAATGATGTATAGGTGACGCGCACGATTTTACAGCTGGCCTACCCTGGAGGTAAAATATCCTATTACTGACTGTATTTTTATGAAAACAAACGTGGCTTAAGGTTTATTATTAACGTTAAAGTTATTTATAACGTTTATTTTTTAGAAGGAGGCTTATATTACTGGTGAAATATAATTTTCCCAAGACTAAAATAGAATAATTATAAATATTCAAAAGAATAGTTACAATACGCACTTGGTTTATTGTTTCATTAGTTTTGTTCAGATTTCTCTGACATATGTTTTGGCCTTGCGACCATTAACGAGTCTTAAAAACTTTTAACTTTTTCACATGTAAATATGCCCAAGAAATAGTAAAGTTAGTATGTGTGTAACCTCCAAGGCATGAATCTGACGTCACGCGCGCGTCATCTATCGAATTATAATTGAAGTTACGAAAAAATCACTTTTTCAGACATTTAGAAAATTCACGCAGCTTCCACATTCAGCATAGAAAACGTTTTCGGTTTACTGCATATGAATTACCCCGCAGACGAATCTCGAATTTCTGTATATTTAGATAATACTGTAATTTGTATTAAAGTCGTTACCTAAAAAATACAAATTCTAATAAAAAAGACTTGATTTTTATTCTGTAGTTATATCTTAGATGTAAGCACGGGAGCGCAATGGCTAAAATATTATCAACGTACTTATTATATGAAGCACAATAACTGTAGTGGAACTAACACAAGGTATCATTATAATTCAGTCATTAAAATTAATTAATATGATTATTTTTAATATTGCGTTTCTCAAGGTTCTAAGTGTAGTTTTAACTGCACATAAAAAAATAAACATATTTGACAGAAAATTTTCCCTCTAAGAAAGAAGAAAGTATGAGGAAAGTATATTTGATTGGCTGCCTATGTTAAAAAGTGGTATTTTCTCTTGAGCTTCTAATTCCTTCAAAAAATCTATAACAGGACAGTATTAAATAATAAAAGAATCGCAAAATATATGCTAGGAAAATATCTATATTTTCAAGTACTAACATGCAGAAAAACTCGTGGTAAACACTTTTGCTTGAATGGACCAATATCTCGATAATTTTTAAGCTATTATTTTTCATAGAAGTAGATAAAAAAGGTAAAAGGTATATCTTATGATATTAATTCCTCAAGGTACGTTACAAAGCTACAGTTTTGAAAAAGCTGTATTATTTTAACAGAGATTTCGTTAAACATTCTAAAATTTATTATAGCAGTTTTTGCATTCATTCGCATTTCCCGACAATGTATCTAACAGTTACTTTGACGTGACATGAAGCGCAAATTGTGTGTTGTCTAGTTCCTGCTAGCTAAGAATATCGATGTTAATCGTGTGTGTTCCTTCCTTGAGTGAAATAAAACTACCTACATTTCAGTCATCATATAATTTTAAAAGAAACTTATTCGTAAATGAACTTTTGCGTATCTAAATGTCGACAAAGAGACCACAAGATTGTGGATTGAAATGCACTTACAAGCGCAAATTTTTTTTTTTTTTTTTGAGAAGAGTGTCGTAAACACTTTGTCATCCACAATATAACAACAATAGTGTAAAAATCAGCCCGTTAATAATAAAATTTCATACCCCGGTATTTTTACATATTGGGGGCAGAGAACTCGCCGGTTCAACCCATCACTTTTGTAGACAAGCGCAGCTCCCTGTTTTTTTTACACTAACGGGCTGATTTTTACATTATTGTATAATTAAATTTTTTTAAATCGAATGGTCAAATTGTCGTACAAACTTCCTGGCAAGTTTTCCAGTTCTACGCCATGAAAGTGTCAGTTCCACGATCAACATGTTTAGCGGCTGCGTAGAACTTTGTATACCTCTGTGGAGAATTTTCACAAAGAAAAGAGTTGGAAGACTCGTCACAAAAATTCAGCCTATTAGTAATCACTTTAATAAAGGGGCTCGGACCCCGTACTAACTATACCTATTATAAGTTACTATTACACCAAGTCTTGTAGGGTCGTTTATTTATTTTTTTTTTTTCTAATTTGGTTTCTCTTTTTCAATTTTCTCATTACGATCACAAATTCTTCGTAAATGAACTCTACTTTTTGGGGATGGCAGTTTAAAACGTATCTTCACTATCCGCACTACGCCGATGTGTTTATTGCTTAATGTTTCGGTAGCAATCATTAACTATGCGTCGGTGATATGGCACTACTTTAAATTAGATATTAGAATTTTAAAACTTTAAATTCGAATTGGCTTAAGAAAGGGCAGGGGCGCGGTACAACAAGTCGTTAAGATAGTTAACGACGTCAAAGTACAATACAACCTCGGGAAGAAGATACCGTCTGGATCTCGGGATTACTGTACAAAGTGCACGACTACAACTTTCCGACTTATTTCATCAAACTCATTCACTCGTTCTTGACAGGTAGATCCCTGCAGGTTCGAGTGAATAACAAACTCTCAACACGGCGGGACATTCGCGCGGGAGTCCCGCAAGGATCGTGCCTGTCACCAAAGTTACACAACCTGTACGTCTCCGACTTAACAGAGTTCCCGAATACGAAGCTGGCCAAGTACGCCGACGACACGGCCATGTGCGCGCATTCGCATAACGCCCAAGCAGCGAACATGCTGCTTAAGGCGTACATGGCTCGTGCCACGGCGTATTACGACCAGTGGAAGATTCGGGTAAATGCTGAAAAGTCGGAGGCGATAGTCTTCACACGCCGTTTCACTGAAAACAAAATTCTAACACCAATCTCGATCCGGGGAAACCAAATTCCAACTAAAAGGTGCGTGAAGTACTTGGGGGTCAGACTGGACCAGCGACTGGCGTTGAACACGCATATAAATGAGGCAATACGAACGGTTTACTCCCTGTCCAGGAGTCTGTTTCCACTCATGATCAGGGGTAGCAGACTTAACCGACAAAATAAAAAATTGTTGTACACAATGGTGGTCAGACCGTCCATCGCATACCCGGCGCCAGTGTGGTGCAGCATACCGGCCACGACAATGAGAAAACTAAAAGTGTTTGAGCACAAATTTATGCGCCTCATCTGTAATTCTGGAAGGTATACCTCCCTCAGAGACTTATACGTACTTTGCCACGACATAACCCCCAATAGCGGACTACGTCCAGAATATCTCACAACAATTCTATTCTTTCAAGCTGGGTGACAGTCCGCTAACAAGAAACATAACACAGATTAGACAGCATAATGCCCCATTTCGGATAAAACACACCCTACCATACCAGACGTTACCGAACTTCCGGCAACCTCTGTAGCCAAACTTCACCAACTATAACTTCCGCTTATCCTATCCACCTTTACTGATATTTCATAACTTTTGAATCTTTAAATCTTTCCTGTGCCCCTCTTCTTTTCTGTTTGTTTTAAACAAAAACAAAATTCTCGAAAAACCAAAAATTTAAAAACCACAGTTTAGGACGGCTTATGCGCAGCCCGGCGATTTCACACCCCGCGGAAAGCTCCTCGTTTATGTTGAGGTGTTAGCGTCAGTGTCAAAATTACTTGGTGAAAAGTGAAAGTTTTTCAAAAATGTGTAATTCCTAAGTTTTATAAAATCTGTTTTTTTAGATATATGTAATTTTAATACCTTTTTTTAATCTGTTTGTTAGCAGAAGGAGTATAGGTTTTAAGTTTTAGCTGTTTTTTAGCCAAGCCAGACCCAATCCGCCCGGCCCTGCAATCAGCCACAGCGATTCGCGCGGTGGTTGCACGACCGGACCCGGAGTGGGTTCTGGGGAGGCAACTGTAATTAAAATTGAAAATAAAGTTATAGTGAATTGAGTTGAATTCGTAAAATGTGCGCGATACACTTATCACTGAACATCACCGCACAGCGGGCTAAAATCCCAAAATGCTGGCCAAAAATCGAAAATCAAATTCGTTATAATTCTGTTTTAATTCACATAGTGCCTAAAGCAGGATTTCCTGTGTGCAATACTGAACCGACAATAAGCTAGGTTTTATACATGCCGTTCCACCTCACTCGAAACTTGTCTAGCTTCGAGTGTGTAACGGTACGAGAATCGGTTCCGCAATATTTCACATTCGTTTGTTGTGAATTTTTGCTATTAGAGGGCATGTTTTTGACTAAAAAATAATGGAGACTACTCCTGAATGTATGTAAAATATTATCTATGCATTGAAATACAATTTTGTTTATTTTTTATTATGGAAAATTAATGTTAGCAAATATGTTTGTAATATAAGCGCGCGTGTTAAGGTGGCGAAAATGTAAGAAATGTTTTTGGAATAACAAATTCATATAAATTGGCTGCTAGAAACTGCATGTTTCAGCGAAATATGCAAAAATAGAAAATCAGGTCCAATAGAGTGTTCTAGGGGCAACTTTAATTGTACCTGCGCCTGCGTCACAGCAAATGTTCGTTTCCAATACAATAGAAAGTCCCCACGAGGAAGAAAAATTTATGTATACCTGGTATACACTATTGACCAGTGGAAGGGGAATTATATAAGTTTTTGTTTTGTTTTTCAGGGTCATGTACCATAATAGTAGTTTGTGCAACAGGAGTGGATGTAGCCATATCGCACGAGAAAGAAGTTTGAGCACGACGCCGTAGGCGGAGTACCTCAATCTATCGAGTGCGATATGGATAATCCACTCGAGTTGTACAGTATACTTTTTCTACGAGCGGATTAAGAAAAAACTACAAATAATAGTTTTAATCAAATTTTAATATACAAACTTAGCTTCTGCTAAATCTTATGCTCTAGGTGCAAATATTTTATAAAAGCTTCAGTAGCCTAGCGGTTATATGCACGCTAACGCAAGAGATCATAGGTTCAATCTCCACAAATAGCTACTTTTTTTTTGTTATAATATATCTCTAAAATTTTGTTTGTATATAATAATTTCAATAAAATTTTAGGTGTTATACAGTTTATCGATTCTTCACTGGAATCACTCATTTTAAATTATTTTCTAGCTTAAACTGCGCGAATACACACTGACAATTACTTTAACAGCTTACGCTTAATACACGAACTGTGATTGGTCGATTTCATATCCATCCTAGAACGTATATGAAATATATCCGTTCAGTTAACTGGAATGGCCCACTTATCCATTCTACAGACTGTACGGAAAACAGCAAATTTACATATGGGAGTAAAAAAAATATATATACATACAAGGACTTTTTCGATGTGCGATCATCATCGAGTGAACGAGGACGACCTTCAATATAAATACTCCTAATTTGGATTTAAAAAAGTAACTTTTCGAGCAAAAAATTGTTACTTTCGGTCCACCATTTTATTTTTTTTAAATTTAAATACAAATTTAAACTCACCAGTTTAAAACTAACCAAAAAGTCGTCAATTCGTCATAATTTGACAAGTTTTCCGTCTTTTCCCATTTTTGGACAGGATTTTGTGATTCTAGCCCACCGTGCGTGCGCCAGGTTAAATTATGTCAAAACCAGGGTGGGCTGTAAGTAATGGGTCAGATCGTAAAAATGTTTATGCTGTATGGCACTATATTTTAACGTTGTAGTTGTCTTGGTAAGTTCAGTAGCATCCGAAATTAATACGAAGAGGGCCAAAAATATTGATGAGTAACAGTAACATACACATATATGTTGAAGGGGAGTAAAATTAAAAAATATTGGCGGGTCGTGTTGCTAACAACAGGAATGACCTCAGTCCAACTCAGGATAGACGTGGCCGGTCCGGCGGTATGTTTTCTGGGAGTGGTATGCTGGTAAATCAAATCCAATTGAGTATAAAATGAATTCTATAAAAAAACTATACCATTTTATTTGCGTCCTTATGAAAAAATCCCTCATATATGAGTCAATATCAAATTATATCTAGGCATGTATATTTGGCCTACGCACGCTTGGGTTAAAGTCATTTACGGAGGGGGGTCTTAAATTTGCAGTAGCAAGTCGAAGATACCAACAGTTAAAATCAGTATGCGAATACGATTCTTGAATCCTCGAAATGAATCGACAAGAAAATTCAAAATTAATTAATCCGACGTTCTCCAAAAAGAACTAAAAACTCAAAATACCTACATTAATAATCGTCACATTTTGGTGACTCGTTTTTAAGAAAAGTGCTGCATGAACTACATCCTAATGCCATAAAATAAATCCAGACGCTCCTAAAGGTTATGGAACTTTCTGGAATGATTTCTGAATATCGACAAATTTAAAATTAGTTCAAATGAGACGGACGTGAGACGGAACATTTAGATGTCTTAAATTGGGAAGTATAAGTACTAAAATGTAAATTGGAAAGTATGCTAAAAGGTCTTTGGCTTTCGTGATTAAATAGTTTTCTTTATTGGAATTCTAGCAAAACAAGAGAGAAGGTTTTAAACGAGGTATACATTAATTTTCTGAAAAGTCAGGTCTCAGAAGTTCTTGACTAAATGTGTTGAAATAAATTATATACAGATTTTTTAATTATGTTTTGACTTCGGGGGACTACTATATGAACTATATGTATTATTTTGATGTAAACATTATTTTTGAATTTTGTCAAGATCAAAAGGTACGGGAACATACGCAGATTCTGAAACCAGAAACGACAAATTGTGGACCTCGGATATGTCGATTCCGAAACTGAAAATAACATGTTGGAAACCACCTGATGACATTAACAGATTAAAGAAAGAAATAAGGTCGACGGTAGAAACTTTAACGTCTTGTATTCTATCTTTTGGTAGATATATTCGTCTTCCTACATTCCATTTTTCAAATCAAGAAGTAGAATCAGTTATCAAGACAATTTCATTTAAACTCTTAAAGTTTGATGGTTTCTCGTTTCGTCATACACAATCAATTATTCAGTTCTAAAATTTAACTTAAATCAAGTGGCAATAACGATGTTCCTGTGATAGTCCAGTGCCGAAACGGTTTTCAGAGGCCAAAAATCGACAAAATTCTTAGCAGTAAATGAATGGTCGAAAAATCTAGGATTAATGGTATATAAATGGGGAAAAATCGATTGAATCCCAACAAATAACTGGAAGTAAGGTGGGGGTGGAAAAAGGTGTGCTTTTAGGGGCGAAACGTGATTTTTTTACGATTTCCGGAAAAACTAAACATCCTATCGAAAGAAGTTAAATGCAAATGTTGTAGATAATTGAAAGATCTACAACTTTTATTCGTATATTCTTTCTCTTATTTTTCAACATAACCTCAAAACTATTGAGAAAAGCGTCAAAAAGCAATTTTTTTGATTTTTTATTTCGATCTCCCACAGAAATGACTCGATTTTAATGAAATTTGGTGAAAATGGACATTGTTATGTCTCAAATAAGCTGTAATTTCTCTGGAGTAAATGGAATTTTTGTATGACTCTGAAAATCAAATGCTTACCATTTTGCATCACTCTCGATATTTCATTTCAATAAACAATGAATTCCGTCCCGAAATTTTCAAAAATCAAAATTACGTTAATTAACTTTTTTGATGGAAAATTATGCTTCTTTTCAAATTAATTTGCATAAAATCAAAAAATAAATATTTCGCTTCAAAAAATTACAGCTTATTTGAGACATAACAGTGTTAATATTCACTATATTTCATTAAAATCGAATCTTTTCTGCAGGAGATAGAAGTAAAAAATCAAAAAAATTACTTTTTGATGTTTCTCTCAATAGTTTTGAGGTTATGTTGAAAAACAAGACACCCTTTTCCACCCCCACCCGACTTCCGGTTATTTGTTGGCGTCCAGTCGATTTTTCCTCGTTTATATACCATTAATCCCAAATTTTCCGACCTTCCATATATATTGCTAAAAAAATTTTTTTGGACGAAAATTATTGACACTGGACTATTAATGGTAATTGTCAACAATTTATGGCTCTTATAAAATCACATTTTTTAAAAAATATATAGTAGTCAAAACAATGTTCATGCTCAGAACCCCCCAATCTAACTATTATAAGTTAATTAAAAAACTTAAGACGAGGCACTGAAGTTAGCATATAATCGCTCATATTTTATACTAGATTTATATTATATACTCGACATATTTTTATTTAAATTGTCGTACTTTTACATCAACTCACGTTTATTTAAATTTTTGTATTGTATAGTACATCGCAGGTTTTGCTGATAACGCAATGCACACTCATAAGCTCTTTTTTTCAGTTCCTGATACGCAAACGATAAAAACCATAATTATGTATTAAAGAATTTCTCCATTTATTAGTTAAGGATTACAATTTAAGTATAAAAGCTTGTACTTTTTTCTTCAACAATTGATAACATTATTAGTATTGTCTTATTTTAAACTTTAGATATGAAATTAAAATATAGGAAGAAAGACGGAAGAACTATGCATACATTATTTATGCACAATAAAGAATAGAGTATTATAAACACCAAATACCAATACCAACTATAATATGAAAAGAATGCTTTCATTGTCTCGGCGAATAAAGCAAAAAGTTACTGATATACCTAGTTCAAATCACGAATATTGTCGTCATGATATCATCCTTTAATTGCCGAATCAAATCAACTCAGGGCCATACAGAATAGCACGCATGGCTTATCAATCTTTGCAAAATAGAAGCATTTTGTAATGAAAATATAAGGGTAATAGATAGATAGTTCTTTATCGGTCATATACACACAAAAATTGTGCTTTGATAAGTCATTACGTGCATAGTAGTAATACATATTAAAAAAGAACAATATTTGTCATAGAATCATAAAAAAAAATATAAGCAGCAGGTAAATAACATAATACAACAGTAAACAATAAATAACAACAACAAAAAATAATATATACACATACACTTATCTATTAAATAACATTAGTAAAAGTGCAAATAATCGTAACAAACAGAATTTAAAATTATTACATTAATAATGCTTAAAATTTGAAATGAGAAAAATCGGACAGAGGGAATTCGTCAAAATCATAAAATGCATTTTCAAGTAAGAAACGTTTAATTACTGATTTAAAACGTGTACAGTCAAGTACCTGTATAGCATTCGGTAACACATTGAAAAACTTTATTGCGTAGTAGCTAGTCCCATTTCTGGTTTTCGAAGGACGTGAGAAATCCATGCATAAGTTACTCTTATTGCGCGTTGTATAATTATTTATGCTCTCATTTTTTATGTAGTTATATAAATTAGCTTTTATATGCACAAGACATTGCAGTATATATGCGCAAGGTAGGGTAAGTATACCAAGCTTTTTAAAAAAACATTACAATCATCTCTGTATCACAGCTTTTCGTTGCATCAAAAAAACTGTGGGAGTATGTGCCGAGTGGCCCCAGACCAAGATAGCATACTCTATAGAGGAGTGAACCAGTCCATGCTGTTAATACAGTTGACTGTGGCAGGCAATTTTTTAGATTGCGCAGTAGGAAGATGTTACGGGATACATTCTTGCAGGCAAAAACCATGTGTTCTTCCCATGTTAACTTACTGTCTAAGACACCCAAAAATTTTGTGAGTGAGGATAGTTCGACTGTGAGGAAATATGTTTTAAACTAAATATCATTGTATCTGACCTATCTTTATTTAAGGTTAACTAATTATTAGAAAACCATTCATACACTTTAGAAAGACTATTTTGTGTCTCAGATAACAAAATCACCATTATCATTATGGGTATGGGCTAATGTTGTGTCATCTGCGAAAAGAGTAAACTTTGTTAAGGGTGTACTGTTGGGCAAGTCATTTACATAAATAATAAATAGAGTGGGATCCAAAACAGAACCCTGGGGTACGCCAAACTTAGTGCTAATTGAATCTGAATTGACTTTATTAAAATGAACAAACTGAGATCTATCAGTCAAGTAGGACGTAACCAATTTTTGGCTGGCTTGAGAAAATTTATGAAATTTCAATTTGCTTACTAAAATATTATGGGTCACAGTCAACACTGTACGTGTACAGACTCTTTGGCTTTCAAACCCTTATTTATTACGTTTATTAACGAATTAATTGCTACAGCTGTGGACAATTTTTCTCTAACTCCATATTGACAACTATTAAATAAGTTGGAACTTTCAAAATAATTATTAATTTGGATTTTCAAAATTACCTAAGATTTTTGCAAGTAAAGGCACAATACAAATCGGTCTATTGTTTGCAGGGTCGTCGATAAAGTTTTTTTTTTTTTTAAAGGTAACACCTTTAACAACTTAAGGCTTCTTGGAAATACATTATTTCTAATACATTATTTGATAAGTTTAGTCAGTGGAACGATAATAATATATTTAATACTTTTAAGAATTTTCAGATTAATGTCGTAGGGATCTTTAGTATCAGAGTTGTTCAAATTTTCAATTACATCAAGTACTTGAATAAAAATTACTTCCTCGAAGACTTCCCGTCTGCTCTGGTTACCATGGGGTTATTAAAATAATTTTCAAAATTCTCATTAGAAGGTGGTAAGGTATTAATTAAGTTTTGTGCTATGTTCCCGAAATAGTTATTAAATTCATTAGAGGAGATAATTTCTGATGATTTACCTTACTTGCATTTATTTCTGTTAATCAGATTCCACATTGCCTTTTGCTCATTTTTGTTTGGACGTTTGTGTTGTCATTTGCAGCTTTCTTGGCTTCGATTAATTCATTTTTATAAATGCGTCTTTTGTGTTTAATTAAATCTTTCAAATCATCAGAAGGGTTACTCTTATAAATATCAAGAAGGAAGTGTAATGACTCTCTCATTAGCCTCAAATCATCGGTGTACCAGTTCACGTTGGACTTAGCTGGTAAAAATATATCTAAAGCGGAGATAATCTTATCCAAAAAAAGATCAAATCTTTTGTCAATATCAAAAGATGTATCGTCGGTAATAAAATTATATAAAAAAATATTTTTAAAAAAGCTTTTATTTAAATGCTCTAAAAAGTAGAAAATAAACTTTAAAGTAAATCAAACCCATCATTTTGTTGCATAAACATAAAAGCTTGTCACGAGATTTTCCTGTGCAAAGGAGATCAATGTCGAGCGCTTATTACGAGCGATGACAATGCAACGTGCAACGTTGCCTGCTTGTGTCAGTTTCCCATATATCTTAGAAATTAACTATTTTTTAATTTCGGTTATTTGGCAAAGTAGGCAAAAACATTAAACAGAAAAATTACTCCATTTCATGAGAACAACTATTCTTTTAAAGGACCACCACCAATCAACGAACACCGTGCATCACTTTTTAAATGGATTAAAAAGTGACAGAATTACATATAAACTCTAATTTTTATATGGGCACATATAAATCTCAAAGTATTTTTTAAAACTTTTTAAGACAACGGGGAATTTTCTTTACCTCTGGCAACGCTATTGCAATTGTATCATAGCATAAGCACAATATAAATATCATACACATAGTACCGCCTGATGGCGAAAGAGATACTGGCTCACGAGTTTCTGACAATCCGTTCCTGCACTTCACCTTTTGCACTTCAATTTAATTCCATTCAAAATTCATTCGGTATGAAATGAAACACTAGGTATGCATGTCTAGATTGGCTCTAAAGCGTT
Source organism: Leptura quadrifasciata (assembly GCA_963675555.1). Taxonomy (NCBI): domain Eukaryota; kingdom Metazoa; phylum Arthropoda; class Insecta; order Coleoptera; family Cerambycidae; genus Leptura; species Leptura quadrifasciata. The sequence goes on along the minus strand of OY776674.1, from coordinate 144,553,951 downwards.
TGCAGTAACTAAAATGAGTGCATGTATGCATATTAAAGTAAATCTGTGTAATATTGGGAAAATGTTTTCCGACGCCTTTAATGCAACATAGGCAACAGTCTCGAATAGATTGGCGGGATTCATCGCTTGTAAAGTATGAAAGAAAACTATTTGTTACCCATTATGCTAATTCCACAAAATTTTGCGGCTACAGTTTAAATTTTTGTACATACCATGTCAGATGCAAATCTTACTTTGTATATATATTTCAGTATTTTGACATATGGTTAATAGGTAATAACTAAAAAGATGCGTGTTGTAATATGCAAATATCCTACTTATTGCCTAAGAAAACAGCTTGATGATATAATGTTCGATTTACATGTTATATATACCGAATGGCCACGAATGTAGTATAGCCTACGGAATAACTCGGTAATTTTTTATTTATATATTTAGAAACAAACAGGTTACATAATCCTAATTACATGTTTCTCTTAATTTCTCTTAATTAACTACTTTAAGCTAGATACAATTCATTCAAATTTAAGATTAATTAATTATACTTCTAATTCCAAAAATGCCTCATGCTCATATTAATTTATTATGCCAGTCGTCAGGGAGTTGAAAATAAAAACCGTTTTAAATCTGACAAGAGATTTTACTGTTGGAACCAATTCATTATAGGCCTCTTTTAGACATTATAATTCGTCCCCCTCGCCAGCCCCCCGGAACACCCGTGGGGCAATATCACTTAAAAATATTTTTTTGTAAATATCTCGATTGTGAATGGTCCTACGAAAAAAAGTTCGTGATCAAAGTTAAAGAAAAGTTTGCAAAAGAAATATTTTTAAGCGGTATTGGCCCGAAAATGAAGGTGTTCCGGAGTGGGGGGGGGGGGCGAGGGGAAAAATTTAGTATGCCTAAAAGAGGCCTATAATGAACTAGTTCCAACAGTAAAATCTCTTGTCCGATTTAAAACAATGTCAATCTACCTGACGACTGGCCTATATATGTTTGACAAATTCTATATTAAGGAGTTACTTTTTACCTACGTGTACGATGTACGGTGATCAGGAACAGAGGTGTATAAGCACAGTAGAGAATAGACCAGTAGTTTCGCTCCTCGGCGGTCCCTTTGATGTTTGTTGTACTCGATTTAATTTTTTTTATTTTTCCATCCCACGCGCATTTGCATGTACATTGATCCAATAAATAATAAACATCAACCCAATAACATCACTGCTGTCCACTGCGCATCAGATTATTTAAGCCCAGGAGCATGCTTGCGCACTGAAAATCTTATCCAGCTGTTCCGGCCGAGTGGGAGTACTGGTCTATTCTCTACTGTGGTATAAGTGAAAGCAGGTAGACGGAGTCTACTTTTCCATTTATAATTTTGTACAAGAATAAAAGTTTAGCTCAATTCTTCTCTGTCTTAATCTTGATAATTTGAATTTTCTACGGAAAGATTCTAATGGAAAAATCTTATATTTGAGTTAAACTTTTTGTAATGAAGATATTTTATAAATTTATTTGGATCAATTCGATTACTTGTTTTAGTATTTTGTATATTTCGTAAGTCCTAATATTGTATATGCTTCAGTAGAAATATGAGTAATGTAATTTATGAAATTTAAGTTAGATTGAAATAATATGCCTAGATCCTTAGGGTTATTAACTCTATTCAAAACAGTATTATTCATCATATAAATAAAATAATTGGATTTTTTTACTCGACTATAAGCCATTATCTTGCATTTTTCTAAATTAAAATATAACTTGTTTCTAATGGATCAGTTGAATTTTTGTGTGGATCATATTCCAGTTCAAGGTAATCATTAACATCTTTAATTTGTTTAAAAATCTTAAGGCCATGAGCATAAAGTAGACATTCTGAAGAAATTCCATAGGACATGCCATTAATAAACAGCAAAAAAAGAAGAGGACCCAGATTAGATCCCTGTGGGGCTTTATTAAAAACGTACTAGAATTTACTCCCTTAAACGCAACAAATTATTCCCTTTCATTGAAACAGGACAGAAGTAGGGTTAATAAGGGATTGCTATACCATAAGAAAATAATTTTCATAAAAGAATGTCGTTACTAACCTTATCGAATGCCCGGCAAAGTCAGTATATATTGTGTCAATTCGATGGCTCTCATCTTAATAACTTAATAACTTATTTTGTTTAAGAAGGTCGTCAAATTTGTGGTTGTTGACGTGTTTCTACAATGTTCATCCAATCCAAAAAATTTTAACATGTACATATATAATTTTTTTCATACAAAATAAATTCGCTTTACGATGCAGTTTAAAATAGAACTCGGTCTATAATTTTTAACACGCTTTTATTAGCTTCACTTGTATGATTGTTTGTTTGAATGTAACGGAATCTTTGAACGTGATTCTCACCCACTTCAAAACTTCAGATTAAACTGAGAATTTGCACAGTTATCAAGGACCGATGACAATACAATAATTTGACAACTTGGTCCTAATGACCTCATCAGGATCATCAGGATAAAATAAAAACAAAAAAATGACTAATCTATTGTCGATATTTTGCCGGATGGGCCGCTGTTATTAATATAACGTATTTGTAGTTGTGTAAGCCCTTGTTAAACGCTATTTTCAAATTTAATACATACATTTTAATGTAATATAATTATGTACTACTAGCAGATACTCAGAGGTTTCGAAAAGCAGGCGAGTATCAGCTGGTTTTTATATGTATCGGTGTTCATGATGCTAATTCTAAAATTTACCCAATCCAATATACTGGTGAGAAACGTGCCGAGGGATGAATGGTAGGAAGGACGGTGACTAAAAAAGTTTTAAAAAACTAAAAATACACGCTTTAGTAGCAAACCGAACTAAAAAGTAAAAAATAAGAATGAAGTGATTTGACAAAAAAATTCATTTTATTGTAAAAAGTGTATTCGCAGCCAAGTTTCTGATTTTAAGCAGTTCACGGTATATTGTCGGGCAGTGCAGGCCATCTTGGTGTAAGTTTTTTAAATTAATTTTCCATGCCTGCAATAGTAATTTGAGTAAAAATCAAGGGATTTCATTTTAGAATCTTATAGAAAGTATACATTGGATTTGACGCATGTGCAAGTAGTGTATTTTTGTCAGTCCATGTACGCAAAGTTATTAAAGGTATTAAAGAACATTTTAAATGGAAACATATATTATGTTGTGCACCATAAAAAAGGGCATACTTTCAGATTTCATCTGATATGAGTTGTTTGTTATGCCCAAGTGTTCGTAAAGCCAAATTCTGGTGATAAGTAGCGCAACAAACAGATTATATTCACTAGATTTTATTAAATATGTTATATTATGCTTTATTATTATTAAAGTAAATTCCTTTCTCTAAATTTAAACAATTATTATAAAAATATCTGAAACAAATATGTCGCCTGATTATAAAATCTTAAAACGAATAGCGCGACGATACAGCACTATTTTTAATTATGGCCATAAATAAAAGTTCCTCAACAGGTTTATCCTCAAAATATTTAAAAGTTGGAAGAATTAAAGCTCTTCATAAAGGCGGTGAAATTAAGGAACCCATTAATTATAAACCAGTTATTTTAATTTCAAATATATGCCGTCTTTTGGTAATTAAGGAAATGAGAGTATTTAACTATTTATTGTTAGCAACCCCTTACCACGAATGTATTCTATATAATGCTCCCGAAATATACCAGCCAAGCGAAATATGATATCTTAATGCTTATAATAGGAATATTACAGTGAAGTTGGATCTGCATGTACAAGGTGATCACAGTCCGCATGGCCATTCTGCAGTGTCGATGGTCCTTGGACGACGACTATACCACTTGCTTAGGTTGAACTGAAACAACGACAAAAATAAAATGTATTAAAATATCGAGTACCAAGCAGACGCCATTGAAAGCGACCTACTACAAGGGCTATCTCTTGCCGTCAAAGGCTGCCTCTTGCCATCAAGGACGAGCTCTTAATTTAACACTGTTGTGCTTACCTGTTATTGTTTCTGAACTTCAAACAGATTCATATGTTCTATACCGACCACGCCTTCATATGGACGGGTAGATCTTTCAGTATGTATGCCTTCTCTTACTCTTAGCGATTATTTGGAAGAATTTCGATGACTTTGAAAGGGCCTCTAAATTTTGGTAGAAGTTTCTTGCTCTCATTATTGGCGGGGGAGCTAGTAATTTTTGTTAGAACTACATCCCCAATTTGATAGGCTTTTGGTGGACCACGTTTCTTGTTGATCTTCTCAAGCTCATTTGTAGCATCTTTGCGGATTTTTGTGACATGTATCACGTCCTCTTCAGTCTCATCATGAACATCGTTATCAGTTTTTAAACGGAAGCCAAACAAGAGTTCTGCGGGCGTGTATTTTGTTACTCTATGTCTCGTACTGTTTATTCCTTGTTGAATTTGTGATATCTTGGTATCCCAGTCATTTTGAGTGGTATTAGCACCTGTCAAAGCTAACGCATCTAATATGGTTTCATTCACGCGTTCGTTTCATCTAGGTGCTCCTACGGCATTCACGAATAATCCTTTATACTTACCACTACTATATATACTTACTATATTATTTTAAATCATACTAATCATATACATACTCCCACACTCACACACATAGAGATCTTTATAGAGAAGTATATTTATTTGTGGATGAAACATGCATGTCTTCTGCTCGAATGATAATATTTTCGAAAGATGCCCAGACCTGCTGATTTTATTATCAAGAAGGATACGTTTATTTTCTCACCACTTCAATTCTTAAGTGGTGAAGGACTCACTCGTAAAAAATAATAAATGACAGTGGGTGTCAAGTAGCACATCATTTTAAACATCGTTAAAACCTCTTTACAGCAATGTGTTACTTTCTACATTTGAACTATTAAAAAAGAATGCTATGAAGTAAGACATGCTGGTTGTCGATAAATTCACTAAATCTCAGCTAAATGGACTTGCTCTTTATTGCAAGCTATTTGTTTAAGTATTTCTTAGCACCAGTGGGAAAAAAATACAACAAGACCATCATAAAAAAGCACCTAAATGGTACAAATAGTTCATTAAATTATCTAGGCGTACAACTTCTCGATAACTACTAGTCCAAATTTAAAAGGTAAGATCTTGTCTTGTTGACGAGCTTGGAAAAGATGTGCTACTTTGCCCCCTTTGTCATTTAAAATTTTATTGTTTCTATCACCACTGAAGGATTGATGTGGTGTGTTCAAAAGTATCCAATAATCATGTCCTCCTTGATAATAAATTCGACGGGTCCATACATGTTTCGAAAAAATTATTGTGACTCGATTTTCTTCACCTCAGCTGATGATTAGGAGAAAAGGGCACCTCCTTTTGACACTAGAGCCTCGGAAACGGGTATTCGGCACTGTACGGTTTAAATCGGGTGAGAGTTCCAGTTTAAAGTGTTGGAATGCTACGCACAAGCCGGATACGCGAGGTTGAGTTGCTCAAGTGGAGAAACGGCAAACAGCAATCCAATAGGTCAATCAGGGCAATTAGACTTACACACACAACACTAAAAGTTATTTTATTCAACTCTACCTACTATATACAAAACTACTTTCCACTAACTATTTACACAACCACTAACTTTTTGCACAAACATTTCATAAAAGTCACTAACAGTTAACTAATTTTGTCAGAGGCAGGCGGCGATAAAATGGTACCAAATATGACACAAATGACATACGGATATTAGCAAGCGAGAATTGCTTTGGCAGGTACTGGGCAAAATGGTTTCAATGGGACGCGGTTGTTAACGGAGATCGGTGATATAACTGATAAGACAGTACGGACAGTAAAGCGGTAAAACATAGCAGACGGTAAAGCGGTAAAACGGATGCAGACAAAGTACGGATACCAGGTATGAAATGCAACAACAGAGATAAATGTATAGTACAAAATTATAGAGAAGATATAAATAGAACTTGGCTATCAGTTTACTTTACTTCTTTATGGACTTCTACTTCCTGTGCTTACGATTGAGATTGTCTGCTCCGAAATTAATTCGGTCAGTCACGTCTGCTGAGGGGGGAACGATCGAAACGGAATCAACCAGGACGATGTTCTCGGATCCTTACTAAACTGAAACCTTCACTCAAGGATAGGGAGTAGTCACCAGACGGATGCGCTGCTGGTTAATTACGTACTACGACTTTGCTAAAATTCTGTTGTTCGGAAATAATATATGATAATAACGGTACCTTGGTTCGGTTCGGATCTCAGGAGAGGACTCTTCTCGTTTCAACGAGTAGCTTTGGCGAACTGAAAATGCTGGACGGATTCATCTGTCTCCTTCGCTACTGCAAAAGTGAGGGAACGGCATCAAACAGATCCGTCACGGATCGCAATGACGTCAAAATAACAATAACAAAATATTTCGGAATAGTATCGGTTTACTGAAAATAATTCTAACACCTCTATTTTGATACTTACATTTTGGTGCTGAACGGAAAAGGTAGCGGAAAGGCACGTCTAACTCTTGAAATGGCAGCCAGCGAACAGCGAACTAACTTGTTGGCTCGTTGGAGTCGTCGGCTGACTTCAACTGCTTGCGCCCGCGTATATATGATATCCCCGCTTCCCGCCGCTCTTTGACATTTTAGTATATCTGCACTAACGCAGATTTATTTATTTGAGACTTATAATTATATACATAATAATAATTGTACTTTTTAATATGGTTAGGGTTAAAGCGGTATAATATATAATTTAATACTTATTCTAGCAGCAATAAAGTAAAAGGATAATTGTGCAGAGGGTATAAAAATAAAGATACATATCCTTTCCGTGACGAAATTACTTCGTTATATTATCAAAACGACAATAAACACACCTCCGTCTTGGTGGGCTACTCGGTATATCTCAGCAACGTTGGCATTTCAAATATTGTGATGGCATCTATTACAAGGATATGTAGTATAGTACCTCGACATATATTTGAAATTTTTTATTTCTGTACTCCAGATTTTTGAAATCTGTGTAAATATTTTCAACGCTGTTCATATGAGCAGTAACTTTTGCAACAACAACAATATGTAATGGCCTTTACTGCAGTTATCTTGAACATGTCCCATGTGGACAAGCCAATAATCATTTTAACAAAGGTGTAAGTTTTATTTATATATTCTGTGGGCGACCACATAACATCACTAAACCGAAAACCGGTCGACTGCACTAACTTAAGATAATCAGCCAAAGGATCTCATTTGCCGTATTTTATCCAAGAAAATATATTAGTGTTACATAAATTTACATTATATAAACCGGAATCATAAGTACGTTTTTCTCTACAATACTATGTTGCTTCTTAGTAATTAATAAGTTTAATAATATACGGAAATAAATACGACCAGAACCAGATGTGCTTACCAATATACATAATTAATAATATATACTGGTGTGCGCTATAAATTTTATAACTGCAAAAGTTCTATTAGAAAACTGTATAAGATTATATATAATATATTAATATACTACTCGATACACTACGAGGTTTTATCAGGTATCATCTTTTCTGATTGTAAACGAAATTAAGACATTTTGTTTAACTTGGTTGAATCAGGTAGTATGGCAGATTTTTGGCTTAATCGCCCCTAAAAATCATAAGAAATGATAATTTCACTATACGCTAGTTTAAAAACGTGGGCGTAATTTTTTATAACAAAAATGTGAAAAAATTATTAAAAATTCCGTTTTTTTCTTCCTATTTCTTTATATATCTCAGTAACTATCGCTTTTAGAGGAAAGTTATACAAATGCAAAAGTTTTGTAGTAAAATTATAAATAAGATGCAGTTGGTTGCGAAACCAAAAATTCATTTTTACTATTGCAAAAAATAGTAAAAATCGCAAAAAAAATTTGGAAATAGCAAGTTATTTGTGGAATTTTTTTCAAATACTTATATTACACGTAGTATCTTCATACTTGGTTGATGAAAACTTTTTAGTATAATAAATCTTCCCACCAAATTTCATCAAGTTCGGACTTTTAATTCTTGCATAATAATTTTGCAATCTAAACTTCGTTTGCAATAAACCCGAAAACTGTTCCAAAATTTGACATAGTAGCGGCAATAGAAAAAACGGCTCAAAATTTACCAACAGATAGTGGTAATGAATATCGCATACGGGCAAAAATTGCTTTAGAGAAGAAATACAAAATTAAAGATAATTTAACTCCAGAAGAAAAGTTATCGATAAATTCTTTAAAACGCGATGAAAGTATAAAAATATTGCCAGCAGACAAAGGTAATGCCACAGTCATTATAGATAAAGATATATATAACACAAAAATCATGACTCTTGTAAATGAGGGACCCTACTCAAAACTAAACAAAGATCCAACAAAATCAATAGAGAGCAAAATTTACAGAACTTTGTTTAAATACAAACATGAATTTAATGATTTTGAACGAAGGAAACTTACACCACATCATAGTAAGCCCCCTCATTTTTATGGCTTACCAAAGACACATAAACAAAATATTCCTTTAAGACCAATTGTTAGATCTATTAATTCACCATGTCATAATTTGGCAAAATTTTTACTTAAAATTATTGATCCATTATCTGGAAATACCGATTCATATATTAAAAATAGTAAACATTTCATAGAAAAAATTAATGAAACCGATATTCATGAATCACACCTGATGGTTAGTTTTGATGTGGTTAGCCTCTTTACCAATGTTCCGGTAGATGAAACATTAAAAATAGTTAAAGACAGGTTGCTAAATGATAATAATTTGGAAACTAGAACTAAATTAAGTGTAAATAGCATAATGGAACTCTTAACACTGTGTATAAAAACAACCTATTTTCAATTGGACAATGAGTTCTATCAGCAGGATTTTGGTATGGCTATGGGGTCTGCATTATCACCAATTTTAAGCAACATATTTATGGAGAACTTTGAGAACACATATGTTCAAAATTGTATAAACAAACCGGTTGTCTGGTGGAGATATGTTGACGACATCTTTGCAATTTGGCCTCATGGTGTTGATTTACTAGATAGTTTTTTAGAAAATATAAATAGTAAGGAACCGTCTATTAAATTCACATTAGAAGTAGAAAGTAGGAATGAACTACCGTTTTTAGATGTTTTAATTAGAAGGATAAATAATACAATTGAAACAAGCGTTTATAGAAAACCAACACATACTAATATCTAAATTTTAACTCAAATCAGTCAATAAATGTTAAAAGGGGTGTTGTAAAATGTTTATACGATAGGGCCAAAATAATTTCATCTAATAATGAAATATTAAATAACGAGAAAAAAATTTATCAAAGAGGTTCTAGTACAAAATCAATATCCTGAAGCCTTTGTTGATAGAGTTTTCATAAATGTTGAAAATAGGGACAATCAGGTACGACAAAAACCTGAACGTCATTATACAGCAATAATTCCTTATGTATACGGACTATCGGAAAAACTACGCCGTATAGGTGACAAATTTGATGTTAGGACGATATTTCAAACGGGGAACACTTTAAGATCTATTTTAACAAAAACAAAACCGATAAACAGGGAGCAGAATTCAAAAAACTGTATTTACAATATCCCGTGCGAATGTGATAAATGTTATGTGGGTGAGTCATCCAGACCTTTCAGTGTGAGGTTGGATGAGCACAAGAATTACATTAGAAAGAATGAAATTCAGAAATCAAAGATTTGTGAACATGCTTGGGAAAACGGACATAGAATAAACTGGGACTCGGCAAAAATTTTAACAAAAGAAACAGATACCAAAAAAAGAAAAATTAAAGAATCAGCAATAATCTTATTAAATGAAGATAAGTGCGTATCGAATTGTTCTGTAGATATTTGTACAACCTGGCTACCAATGTTAAAAGAAGAACTTCACAAACTCAACATTATCTAAAAAAAAAAATATCATCAGTTCTATGTTCTGTGTAAGTAGTAAGTATCTATGGAAATAACATAAACAGAATCTTAAAGCTGTGTATTTGACATACACAGCAAAATAAGAGTTCTTCAAAAAATAGCTTTGAAAACGGAAAGAGATTACTTTTCGAAACGTCAGCAAAATACATTATTTTTGTGTTTATTCCGATTTATATTATTTGCAAAACATAACCTCTGACTTTTCCTTTGGCGTAAACGCCACGCGCGCAGAGGCTTTATTTCCAATAATTCTATTATTTTGTAGATTCGGTGATTTGTTTTGAAGAGGATAACAGTACATGTGGTAGAAAACCGAAATAATACTAAAGAATATTCGTAGAATGCCACAAATAACTTTCAGACAATATTCGTTTTGAAAATTTGCAAATTTGCAAAAATGTTTTGGACAAAAGTTGTAGGGCTAGATGAGCACTATCAAACGATGTATATTAAATTTTCAAAATTTTCAAAATTCGATTCGTGGAACTGGTTTTCGTAATATTTTGCAAAATTCGATTTTCGACACAGTTACGCAAAAATAAACCTTTGTATTAAACTAAAAATTGTACTCTATTTTAATTGTATTTCCAAAAATATCTTCCGACGGTGTTTTTACGTGGAGTACGCGTTCCATGTGAAATATTTCCGATCGGATTTCGTTACAGTTACGAAAAATTTTCCTGATGAGGTTTTTTGCCGTTCGATGATAGTTTTAGTTAAGGTTTGGTGTGTTCTTTGACACGAACACCATCTACACTCGCGTTCTTGATCTTTCGCGGGTCTTCACGGCGCCGACGTGAATGTGTAGACTCACCCTTATAGTCAGTGTATCAATATTGGAAACTTTCCAATTTTGGTTATTGAAAAAAATACGAATAATCAAATGATCCATATGATTTCTCATATTGTTATAATTTATTGGACCAAGTACCAACTATTAATTAATTTTCCATATCATAAAAGCTACATTATTAAAATGGCATATTTGATGATTATTTAATAGAAAGTTTATTTATAGTAGTCTTCTCTGAACTTATATTGCAAACAATTTCATATTTCTTTGGAACCATACGAGAGATAATACGTCCAGATGTAATAAAATCGAATTTTATACCAACACGACGATTTTTGAAAAAAAATATATAATTTGACTGGTATTTTTGACGATTATGTCGATTCTACTTATTAATAATATTCATTATGTTAGGGTTTGACCTGGAAATATTATAATAATAATTTATTGTAATAAAAATTAATAATTATTGATTATGAAAACTCCGTACGATATAATTAATGATAATTGATCAATTAATTACAGCATGTCGCCGTCGCACATGCTTAATCAAGATTCATAATTAATATTTTTTTAAATTTAGGTAAGTACATTATAAATAATTAGAATCCAATAAACTAATAAAAAATACATTTATAATAATTTTTACTCTCTAGTTAACATAAAAGTAAAACAAATTTCAAATATACAGTCACATTCATTAAAAATAATTACTTACCTTATTTTAAAGAGATTTAGAAAAACCCGTCCTTGTATGTCATTGCAAAGAGAAAAAATAATGACTTTGAAGTTTTTTATTGCTGTATAGGCCAGGATGTAAATAAATTAAATTATTAACAAATTATAACAAAAGGTAAAGCCATCTCAATATATCCGGAGTGTTAAATAAGAAAAACGAGCTTTGTTGTGTCCATATCTTCTACAGGCCCAACGTGCCCAGCCCATTCTAGATGTTGAGTCTTAATAAATGACGTATCTTAATTTGTGTATTGTGAATAGAGTTCAAAGTTAGATTTCCTTCTATACTGACTGTGTTCACAGATTGGGCCGTAGATCCTCCTCAATATTTTCCTCTCGAAAAATCCAAGAGTTTGTCCATTCGCTCTGGAGATTGTCTATGCCTCAGAGACGTTCATGAGGACGAGTCGAATTAGTGTTGTTTATAAAACACTAATCACTATCATCACTATCAATCACTAAATCAGATTTTCGTGTAAGGATTCTTGGTTTGAAATGTTTTATTGGGCTGTAATATGTTCTGTCAACTAGGAGTATCTTTTTCTGGATTTCTTCAGAGACATTGTTTTGGCTAGTGACTAGATAAAACATCCTGCAATATTTCCAAATTATATTCTCCTATGTCTAGATGTAGTGCAAGAGGTTATTTACCCTTGTGATGTACTAGCCACCATATTCTTATCAAAATAATTTTTACACAATTTTGATAAATTTATACCTTATTACTAATTGCTGTTACCTCCTTTCTCTTATTATTTATTTTTGAGAAAGAATTGAGGCAACATGTGCGGACGACTAGCTGGTTTAAGCCGGAGCCGGAGAAACTTACCCTTTCTGACATGTACAGCATAAGCGACAGATTTCTGTTTATTTCGAGAAAAGAAGACAAAGAAAAATTGATGTTAAATTGGGCACCATCTATAGTGAAATAAGCAAAATAGTCTCTTTTTCTCGAATAACCAGTCTGCTATAGATCAGACTGAAATTGTTGGTAAGAGAAATAAAAAGATAGTTTAAAATTAATGACAAAATATATTACATGAAAGAAAATTAGACAAATCGGTTTTGAGACAAATTGAAATGTAAAAATATATATATATATATATAAAAGACAAATTGATACCAGTATCCTAGGTGGTTTATGCTTCAGGTGGCTGGTTCTGGGACAGCAATCCAGGCCCACAATTGTCTCTTATTGCAAGAATTCTAAATTTTCCTTGGCAATTTACGTCTCTCAATGAATGGGGTGAAAATTGTAGGAAATTTAACCAAATATAAGCACATACAAAATTTATGCAAGTTAGTTATGCAAAATTTAAGCAATGTTAGCTATGTAAATATAAGCTAATTAGCTGTACAAAATATATTTAAATTAGCTGCACGAAATATTAAGCTAGCTGTACAAAAGCTGCAGGAAATTAATTTAAGCTATACAAAAGTAAGCTGATTAGCAGTACAAAAGTAATTTTAGCTATGCAATAGTAATTATTAGCTATGCACGAGTTATTATTAGCTATGCACGAGTTAGCTGATTTCTTAGACTATAAATTGCCAAAAAAATTAAAAGGAAAGAGAAAAATATTTTTAAAACCATGTGGTACATATGGTATTTTAACTACTTATTAAATTAAAAAGAATTGACTTTGAATTCAAAATTTATTTTAAAAATAATTGAAATTATATCAAAGGCAAAATTTGAAGATTAATTAAAATATTTTAATGAGTATAATGAAATGAAATTACCTGTGTGTTCAACACTTTGTAACTGGGATATAAAAATTGTAATATCAATTACTGAAGTCCACAGTTAAAAATTATAATGTTTGAATCAGTACAAAGGCTGCAAGCAAATGACTTCCTGGTGAGTTTTACTGATAAGGTAAACTTTTTGTCCTGTTTACTGGAAAACAACGCTACCAAAAAAATTTGAGAAATCTAATTCCCTATTGAAAATGAAAGCTATAAAATATAAAAATAGTACCAGTATGGCCATCTGTCAGTGGTTGCGTTAAGCGTACCAACTTACCTTGTAGATTCCCATACTCAACTAAAGTAGTGGCATATAATCGATAAAAGGAATCTATAATAATAGTTTATTTTCCATGCCAGCTGATTTGCCTTTGCAATTTCTATTTTATACATAACAACAAATATTAACAGATGTAAATAAGTAGTAAAACGTATTGATAAGTCAGTAAATATATTACATCTCTACATATAGAATGAGAGAAGGTAAGGAAAATAACCATATGTACTCCATAGTAAACAAAAATATAAAAATTGAAAAATAGATATCTGATGTAACTAAATTTTGTAGACAAATTGTTTCCTGGGATAATAATGCTGTATTACAACGGATATGAGATACATAATAGTGTTAATAGAAAAACAAAACACTAGTTTTTAAATAAAACTGTTAAATGGACATAGGCCATGTAACATTGCATGATATAAACCATTTTCCGGGGGCGAGCGTAGGTGCGTCTTTACTATGTACATACTTTGATATGCAATGTAAAACAACGTCAGGCGCAGTTAGTAGTTAGATGGGTGACCGTTCCAACGAAGACCGCGTCCTTGCCTCACACATCTTCCAGCGGTTTGTATATCAGTGTATGCGCGGAAGCTATACAACCTTAGGCGGGGGTTGTATAGGGGATATACCATCCTTCGGAGGGGATGTAAAGCCGTCGGTCCCTTGTCTATTAAATGTTAGGCAAGTAAAAGATCCCTACTCTTGTTAAGGGAAGAGGTTCGGCAAAAATTCCTGGTTGGGGGTAGCTCGTCTACAGACGTCGGTGATAGGCCTCAGTAGCGGAAATAGGCCGACGTTAAATAAATGTATATAAAAAAAAACATTTTCCACTGAGTTATGTCTTTCTTATCCTTGACAAAAGTCCTGCAATTCGTCAGGCTCCATTTTGTGAAAAATCCGAATAAAAAATTAAATTGGGATTTAGTGCGTATACGAGAACCAACGAGAACATTTTTTTCATATTAGCCAATCCCTCTACCACCCCCATTGCCACCCCCACTCTATTATTAAAGAGAGTAAAATATTACATTGAAATTTAGTGTGTATAAGACTTGGATACAAAATCTAGAGAAGTAGTGATTCCTTGGGCAGCGGTTTTTTAAATTGTTAATATAGTTTACTGACATTGTACTGTATTTTTATTATATGGACAAATCTTTTTACTTTTATGTAATGTAAGTTATTGTGTTCTAAATTTTGAATTACACTTTTCTATAATGAGCATCTTATTTAAAAACATTTTTATATTTATTTTAGTCTTGATTCCTGAAGATACAGTAGTACTTAAAGTACATTATACCATGCAACCGGTAGCTAAATATAGAGTTTGTAAGATAAAGGACCTTTATTTTTTTAATGTTCAACCTATGATCTGTTTAATGCTACTAGAACTTTGATTTTGAAATCCACAATTTGATTAAATACACACATAGTCGACTCTAACCTACATATTTCGATGTGATCGTCGATTTGAATAATTAATCTCAAGTGAACTAAACTTAAGGAAGGATAATAATTGAAGTCAGTAAATCATTGACGGCAAATATGATAAATATTTGTTTAATTCATCAAAGTGTACCAATTCAATTTCAATTCAAAACTTCTTTATTATATATTATGAATGCAATACATGTGCCGCTCCAGAACCTATTCCGGGGACCAGCCATGCAACCACCGCGTAGTTCGCGGTGGCGGGTTGCAGGGTCGGGCGGAATAGAACTGGTTTGGTTAAAACACAATTTAAAACTTAACCTAAACTCCTTTCACATAAAAGATGAATTAAAATAGGTGGTAACATTTTTTATATCTAACAAAAACAGATTTTAAAAAACTTATAACTAAACTTGATTTTAGATACTCTCACATTTTTTTTTATTTAATTTTGATCCAACGCAAGTACCTCAATCTGAACGAGGAACCTTCTGCGAAACGTGTAAATGCCGGGCTGTACATAGGCTGGCCTAAATTTTGGTTTTGATAATTTTTATTTTTCAAAAATTTTGATTTTTGTTGAAAAATTCCGATGGGAAATTACTTTAGAAACAAAAAAATGTACAAAAGGAAAACAAGATACAAACGGAACAAACATGAACAAACACAGAGGAAGAAAGAGACAGAAAAGATTTAAAGATTCAAAGATATGAAATATCAGTAAAGACAGATAGGATAAGCGGAAGTTATAGTTAGTGAAGTTTGGCTACAGAGGTTGCCGGAAGATCGGTAACGTCTGTGTATCAAAGTGTACCGAGTATCAAGAAAATAATATCCTTGTTACGTGTATACGTATAGATAATAACTCATCAGACTTGGCAAAAATTACTGGTCTATAGTAAGACCTGATGAATATATTCTTCGTGAAGATTTTTACCATCCACCAGTATGCGTAAAACTAACTATACTTTCTCCTCAAACTCGTTAAGTGCCCAAATAATAAATTATCTACTTACAATTTTAGGAAATCCCACTTCGCTGAGGTTTACGACTCTTGGTGTAATATAAATCGGTAACAGTTATAGCAAATCGGTGATGTCAACATGGGAGGGAGTTGAAGAACTATGCAGTACTTTGAAAGGCCCTTAATCTGAGCATGCCCAAAAGAGAATTCCATCAAATAATCCTTCTAACCATGGTTCAATTTTCAATTTGATAATAATTAAAGACGATAGGGCGAAATAATTTCCAAATAACCGGAAATTTGAATATTTATGAATGAGTGAAATAAAAAAAGAAATGAGCATTTTATAGAAATTATCAAAAATAGAAAACGACCTCATGGGCAATATCGAAAGTTCTTGGTCTTACTAAATATATGATTTATAGAGGTATAAACGGAACCTACCGTAAACGCATTTGTTAGACGCTTTTCATCTGTTTGCACTGCTCGGAGGTCTTGTGAACGATCCATCTTTTCGCGTCTGAAGGACTTCTATTATATTTTCCAAAAATGAATATTAACGTTCACAAAGAAGGGTTCAAAACGACTGTTTCAGATGGAGAATTTATACTTACTGTTCGTTTATGATTAACTGCTTCACTGATGGTAGCAATTGGACGTCGTAACACCATAAATCTAACACAGTAAGTACTACCACTTTCTTAAATCTTAAAATTAAACCTGAAAAGGAATTTTGAAAACACAAGAAAAAGACAATATAAAGTTAAAAAAATGTATATTAAATCTCTTTAAAAAATCATGTTTTACAAAAACGTTCAAGAAAAATGTATTGACAAACTATAGTCTAGGCCGTGTACAACACATGGTGAGGAACGGAATGCCTTATAATGTACCAACCACCATCCAATATGCGGCTTATAGCTAACGATTACACAAAAAGGTTCAAGAAAAGTTCAATATTTATAAATTTTTGGTGGGCTTTTGCTTACCTGTCTATTTACGTATCATCAGTTCAATAATAATTTGGTTCGCTCCTCAGGGCTTAAAAATGCTTGAATCGCAACGACTTTGAATTATATTCTAGCAATTATATATTCTTACGTTCAGGCAAGGTGGTCCCATGCACATATGAATACATGGTAAAGATACTTTTCTGACACCGAATCACTGAGGAACCGGTTTAGGGCAAATCCCGTTAAAATCCATCATTTTCCAGTCAAAATCGACTGCTAGAAAATGAATGGTCACCCTTGTCGCTAAAGACTATTTTTGCCAAAACTCTCGAAATACTTTGACTAGAGACTGGATTAACTTGTTCTCGTATTTAACATAACGCATGAGTTGCAGTGCTGCACAACTTGGATTCGTAAAAGGGTTTTTAATTTTGAAATTTCCGAAATTAAAGTCGATTTTTGTTACACTTTCTAAATTTTGGTGGTCGGAGCGGCATTTTGGCATAAAAAACGCTCCGTAGAGCGAAAATATGATTTAAAATATAAAAACCTCTTCCAACGGCATTTTTACGTGAAGCACGCTTTTCATGCGAAATGTTTCGGAATTTGTTACAGTCTCGAAAAGTTTATCGAAGGTTTTGGCGTGTTCTTTCACAGTCTCAACGATGATGAAAAAATAATAATGTTATAACTTCCTGATGTAACACAAAGTGAATGTCTTCCAAGATTTCAAACGTGCTAAACCAAAATTTACGAATGGACCTGATGGAAATATTACTCCCTGTCTGTCAATCCCAGGAAGACGGAGGGAAGGAAAAGGAAACTAGGAGCATTGAAGGTACCTGGACATGGAATCTTCACATGGATAGAAGACTAAAGAAAGCTTACATCTCTTATGAGCAGTGCCGCAGGACCGTGGGGAAAACCTGGGGAATGAAACCCAAAGTGCTCATGTAGATATACACTGCCGTCATAAGACCAATGATAACCTATGGAGCTGTGCTTTGGTGGCCTAAGAGCAAACAGACTACAGCTAAGGTCAAGCTCAACCAAGTGCAGAGAGTAGCCTGCCTAAGAATAACCGGAGCTATGCAAAAAACGCCAACGAGAGCTATGGAGGTAATGCCGTGTCTGCCACCACTAGATATATATCAAGGAGAAGTGGCTCTGATAACAATGGTACGCCTCAAATCCATTGACATATAACCAAATGTAGGCTGTGGAGAGGCCAGTAGTCGCCTGTGGAATGAGGCTGTCAGAAAGACGCCTCTTCTGCAGGCGTGCACTGATGGCATTTGTCCCCGGTTTGTCTTTAAGAGACCCTACACAATACAGACGAATGGTGAGAACTAGGCTGCTGGCGATGGTGTGATCAACATCCTCACAGGCGGATCAAAAAAGAAGGATGGAGCAGGATGTGGAATATACTTCAAAAGTCTGCAAATCCAATATAAATGAGCTATGGATGTGCGTGTTAGCGTAGTACAAACGGAACTGGCGGGCATAACCATAGCTGCAAAAGAGATTGTCCGTAGACAAATTACGGGCAAAACAATCAGGATCTACACAGATTGTAGACAATTACTACTAGCCCTGAGAAGTTACAAAATTACCACAGGAGCAGTATGGAAATGTCACCAAGCACTTATGGGCGCCTCCAGCATGAATAACATGCTGGTATGCTGGGTGAAAGGGCACGCACAGTGTAGTGGCAACAAAGTAGCCGACAGACTGGCTAAGAAGGCAGCAGGCCTAAGTATCTTAGGACCAGGTCCGGCCAGTCTGTTACCGATCACGGCGATAATACAAAGAATTAAAGATAACACCCACAATGAATTCAAGAAACTGTGAGACGAAACAAACAGCTGTCAGCTTTCTAGGGAACTACTAAAATATCTCAACAAGAGTACAGTAATGGACTACCTGGCAATGTCCAGAAGGAACTAACGTTTTATAACGGGAATCCAGACTGGACACTGTCCGTTAAGGAAACATCTCCATAATATAAGATTAAGAAACACCTCTCTGTAGAGGTTGTGAACAAGAAGATGAGACGGTTCAACATGTACTCTGTGACTGTTATGCCGTCTCATCAATAACAGAATCCATTTTGGGAGAACGTTGATCTACTTTGGCCGATGTAAGGGAGATGCTCCTAGGCAGAATCACTACCTATTTCGCAAGATTAGGTTGGTTGGAGACCTAGGCAAGGGTCTGCCTACAGGGAGGATGTACAAGGGGCCCAATGTTGCCTAAGTGCTGTGGTTCAATAATTTTTATTGACCATCCTCCCAACCAATTTCAGATTCCAGAGTACCAGTATTTTAATGAGGTCGTTTTTTGAGTGCTGATAATAATGAACTCGACTATACTAAGGAAATTAATCATTTCTTAGAGACCAAGAAGAAATTGTATACATTATGAAACATAAATAATTAAAAAAATATCTATTCTCTTATAAAACTTATTTATTTTATTTTTTTCAATAAATATTCGAAATTTAGCCTACTAAGTATATTAACGAAATAATTATCCATTCGGATCTACTTAATATTCCCACATAAAGTTTGTGGCGCCTATAATGAATATCTTTGATCTAATTATATTAATTTGGCAACAAGCCTAATTTTACAAAACACAAATGACATTTTGTCTCGTACATCTCTGCAAGTCGTCGCGGTAAATTATGAAAGGTATTAATTTTACTGCATCGTTTTACAGCCTCTAGAACCGATAGTATTATAACTATGTGCGTCTTGCTTATTTTCTTAAAATAATTATAGCTTTTAGATATATAAATAAATATGTCTTCCATGTAATATATTATTTTCTGACATTTTGAAATATGTACAGTAATAAAACAAATATACTAAAATTATATTTGAAATAAATAATTTACTCTTTCTCTAGAGTTAATGCCTGGACACATTTCAAATGTGGTTTTAATTTAATTCTTTAATGAAATAGAAATTTTTCGATGAACATTATTGCCATTTCTTTACACTTCTATGTAGAATTAAACTAATCTATTACTCTTAATAAATAAATAACCATTTCATTCACTTTTACGAGATGCCAATGAGATTAAGTACACGATCTTTCCTCATTTAAAGATAAAGTACTGGCGTCGTAAAGAATTCTAATTCTAGATCATCGGTATGCCCTCTGTGTCTGTCTGTCAAGCTGTGGGTGATACGTTTTTCTTGAAGACAGTTCAACGTGATCTGGAATTTTAGACATAAAACCTGGAGGCTGTTGAGTATTGATGGAATTGTTGCACGAGGTGTGGGCTCTAGGCAGGACCAAAAAGCAATTTTCGATAGAATCTAAAAATGTGTTTAATAAAAATTAGTTAGAATGGAAAATTTCTCGTCAGGCGACTAGCAAAAGCTCCAGGGAGGGGTCTAAAGACAATGTGTTGTGGGATTAAAAATCAGGATGGGAAATTGTATCGAAAACATTTGTTCACATTCCTCATTAACATACAAGGCTGTTTGGAGCGAAGAATTACAGCAAAAAGACTGTTTAAAAATATCCTTCCAAAGCACAAGGGGTGGCCAATAAGTGTTTTCGTTGAATCAAAAAACGTCTTAATTAAAAATTGTTCAGGTGGAAAATTGTATCAAATAGTTTTTTAAACTTTTGGTCAGGGTACCAGAAGCGGCTCCATGGAAGGACCAAGAGCAAGTATTCGTCGAATAAAAAATTATTAAAATAAAAATTGTTTGAGTGGCAAATTACATCAAGAGGGCTTCTTTTGCTTTCTGATCAAAGCACCACGTAGGGCTATCTTCCTTGTAAGAACTTGCCCTGTGGTGGGAAAGATTCCAGTCAGAAAATATTTTTCAGTTCACGATACTGATAAGAGCTTAATTCCGACAGTATCTATTGTACTCTTGAAAATGACCTAATAAACAAAATGCGTATATAGGTTTAATAAAACGTTTTTAGGCATTAAAAAGCACAAATTTCTATATATCTTTATCTTATATTTAATAGAGGTATCCGCAAATGCCAAATTTGTAGGGCCAAGCAGGCAGCTTTATTTTTGTTACAGGTAAAGAAGCAAAAATATCAGATGAATTTAATGTTCACTGTTTATGTGATCTATAAGTTAAACTAGATTTAAACTATAATTTATGAAAAACAGAGTTGGAGTGGTGGGTTACTACGTATTGTTTTTATTTGAATGTTGGACAAGACTACAAAAATCAACTGTGCTGTTTTGTATAAGCCATATTAAGAGAACATGATAAAAAAAATTAGCACGGGATGTTTGTTACCACGAATGCGCGAAGTATTAAGGAGCATGTTGGCTTAATCTGAAACTTGAGTTTTGTGGGATCATTAGAAATATAGTTCAAATGTGCTTTTAGAGGGCGGGATATTAAAACATAATATTTTTAGTCGCAAACTCCTCTATAAAATCCTTATTTTACTATAAGGAACGTAACCAGACTGCAACCAATAGCTACTCTCCGGACTATGTGCCCCGCCGAGCGCTGAATTACAAGTTACAAGCCTGGCGCGTTAAGTGTAATAATTGCATATTACCATCATGTCCTCTAAAAGCGCATTTGAACTCTGCTATAAGCATTCCATTTTCTCCATGATTTCAACATATAAATAGTTAGTCGAACTAGACTAGAATTCACTTTTAACACGCAATTTTTCTGAACATACTATGATAATCAATCCATAGACTAGGATAAATAGACAATAAATACCTCTATTGTCTACGTTAATGTCTTGTTTTCTGATGCCGTGACATACGTTTATGTGGGTGTTTGTTCCAATGCTACAATTATTATTGATATAATAAGCCATATTTTATGTTCATTAACCCATATTGTATACTCTTGGTATGAAGGTATCCATATCTTTTTACAATTTTACACTTCTAGTGTGAATTTAGAAAGCTTATTATATTAAATTATAAAGCGAAAAATGCATATTTTATAATAACCGGACAAACGATATGCCAATTTGAATTTGAAATAGTATTCACCTCGTTATAACTGTGTTACGTGGTGTAACATGGTCAACAAACATATAAACTTACAAATTGGCACTAGGAACATTTATATCGAGTATTGGTATATGAATAATTTTTGTTATAACAAACACAGCCAATTGTGTAGAGGACTCAAGGTCAAAACGTCATAAAGTACATATGTGTCCCTTATACAGACGTGGGTTTAGACCTTTGTCAGTGATTCCTTACTAATAGAAAAATTTCAAATACAAAGTGTAGTTGATGTATTTTTAAAGTTGTATAAGCTAGTGGCACATGTCTAAAAAATAATGCATGCCTCGGAACATACCTAACAATTTTATAGGTGATATTTAAAAAATACAAAAAGAATAAATGGGTAGTAAAGTAAAAATACCATCTTATATTATATAACTTACTTTGATTTCAATAAGTCGCCACCAGATGGAACTATGCACATAAACAAACATTTTTCTACATACCTTTAATGCAGTGTAATAAAGTGTTGTAAGAAGAAGATTTTTTTAGATTAATAAATTTAGACGTGACTACGCTAACTGTAGTACTGCGGTAAAAGGACTTACTACAGACCGTAGTGTCAAACACTCATCAACTACTACTACAAGGAATCAATGGCGATGGAAACTGCTATTAAGTCATCAGCTAAGGGGAGAAAACATAGCAACACAGGCACAGACTACGCCATAAAAAAATCTACAAAAGCAAGTAGCAGATTAGATTCAAAACAATATAATCCTACTTCACTCCTCTCATGCTAAAGAAAAAAAGATCGAGGCATTCATTGCAGGTTCCATAACCTTTCAATTATTAAGAAAAAAGATTGTGTATAGGAAGCGGGGAAACGACATAAATAAATATAATAACATAATCATTGAACAAGGATTAAATGAATTAGAAATCGGTCAGTGAAAAAGTCTACGCAGAGCAATGACCCCATGCAGAGAACGAGAGGTAGTGATGAATATTGAAACTATAGACAGGCATCAAATACCACAAAGAACAAAAGAAATATCAACTGATTAGACAACTCTTGCGACATGGAGTGTCAGAGGATGTAGTGAATGAAAGGAGTGTCAATTCATGAGGTCCTACAGGCAAATAACAGCCACGATGCATGCGCACATAATAGACTGAACGGCAGTCCCATAAAACTATACATGACATCACGGCAAGCAACTAAGTGAGGAATTCAAAGAAAACATCAACATGGGTGATCAAACAAGAGAGCATCACCGAAATAAAGATGTAAAAGGTAATTGAAAATATAGCCTCAGGGCAGTAATATAAATTTAGGATAGGGATTCTGATAGCTACCTCAAGAACCCAGGAGAAATGAGAATAGAAATTGCCCAATATGATAGGATACTTTACCACACATATAGAAAACATAAATAAGACCTGGAACATCTCCCTATTACATCACGAAAAAATTAGACTAGGTATCAATGAATTCAAAATTAGAAATTGCCGCAAACAAACCTCATAGGTGATAAGGGTCATCTATGAGCCCAACAGGGATGGAAAAAGATAACAGATATATATAGGTAAAAAGACATGGCTCACAGACAGATAATACCAGGCTCGCGACATAAACAAAAGTCTAAAAGTAGCATTGGGAGTGGCGAAGAGAAGATGCAGGGCATTCTTCAGACATGTAACATAAAATATGTAAAAATATAACATTCTGACATTAAAAAATGTATGGAAGAAACAACAGCATGTGCACGAGAGGGTACTACTGCTACATGATGGAACTCTTCCTAATTTTAATATTTCAGACCGGGAACACTTAAGCCAAGTGTATAGATAATGGCGGATGGGACGGGGTAGACCTGTTGCTTTGCCTCCACGTTCTTCAGATCTAAACGTTTTGGATTATTTCTTACGGGGATATTTGAAGGCATTATTATATTCGCATTAATTGAAAATGAAGCTCAGCTTCAAGAACGAATAATAAATCAATATAAGGTAATTAGAAATACACCTCATTTATTACCATTTTATAACTCTGTGTTAGATATAGCTATCGAGTATCAAATATATGTTATTGGGGTATTCTTTAATACATGTGATGTGTTTGATTATTCGTCATTATTATGCAATATTATCGATATTCTAAAATTTTAGTAGTAATTTATTATTACATCAGATTTATAAATACCGATTACATGACACAAATCAGATTTTTTCGAAATAACTCACATTTTAAACTTATTACGTGATAGCTCAAATACTATTTCTCTGCTCGATAGCCGTGTTGGTTAATTACGAGTAAACACAAGGGTATCGCGCCACCGGGTTCGAATCCCGGCTCCGGCACTGGCTTTGTCGGATGAAATAGTTGTATGTCCGCATTTTTCAATGTGTAACCGCCATCAACACAAACCTCTGGCTTCTAGAAATGGGGAGTTGTCTAATTTCTGTGGTGTTCATTTATTATTATATTTATTTATATTTCTATTGCGTGCAGACAATGTTGAATAATATTTATGAGAATTCTCTTGAATATAAATGTTACAATATCGAATTATCGATCCAACTACCAATTATTTACACATGTCCACTAAAATGTATAATTAAATACACTTTAGTTAACATCTAAATATAGTCAATTTACCATGGAACAAAACTAAGTTTATTGTGGCGACATACTGTTAACCCATTTTTAATACGAAAACTACCCTAAAAAGTTGATTTCTGCAGGACATCTATTAAGACTTAAAATGACTGTTTTTGTCTATGAGAGAAGAACAGTTAAATATTTTTGAAAATTTTAATTTTTTCAACGCATCCTTCAAGTTTTTTGGTAACCGTCGAAGACCCTCAACTGGTGGTGTAGGCTGGAAAAAAACATAGTATCCTTGGTATAAATCAATATGAGTCAAATTAGAAATAATGAGTATATTATGGTATTTAATTATATGTGAATATGTAAAATAAAACAATGAAACTACCTTGTGGTTGCAAAGTGGAAATTCTCGCGAAATATTTTGAAAACAAAGTAGTCTTTTCTAATTTTACCTGATATACGGTGGGCACAGGAACCAATATTTGATCTTTCTTTAATAGAAGAATAATAGAAGTGAATGTTGACTAGTCTGTGATAAAGTCCCTTGTCTTTGCATAACTCTGAATATACACAATTTTTATGATATAAAATTACCCCTAATAAAATATCTAAATAGTAACATTTTAACTAGCTCCACTATTCTCACTGAAAATAATTGTAGAGAAAGTTATGTGATGCTGCAATGAAATGTATTCTAGGTACATCCTGATTAAATTCAAATAATATGTTTTATCAAAGTCTAATTATCTTTGGTTATCTTAGTACCATAAAAAACCCTAATGTTTTATATAATTTATGACCGCGCCGCAACTATAAAATGGTAAGATATTGTATAAAATATATTAACTTTCCACTGCCATTAATTTGTGAAATTTGGAAAAACCTTAATTAAAACAAATTAGTATCTTTCATTTAAAAACAAATAAAATGATGGCAGTGGCTTCTGGTGAATTAAAATGTATTCCGTGTTGATATACCTCGAGATTTCAATTCGTTTGTTTAATTTATTTATTTTTCATTTTATCACCTTATTTAGATTATCGTCCTGACGGACTTTAGCATTGAACTATTCCATCATTTTAACCAAGCCACATGCGCACAGACGATTACACAACAATCATTCCCTAACCACTACGACATTGTCATCTGTTGCAGCTGAGACTCGAACTCAGGAGTGGTATAGTAACTTGCCGTGTTGTCTCTCACACAACCCCATCGAATTCACTGCTACCAACTCGGTAACACATACGTCACTAAACATCCATACCCTAGCCAGGATTTGAACCCAGAACGCGGTCTCTATATATTCAAAGTATGAATGCGACGTCACCCCATTTAGATGATGAGTCGGAGTTAGAGGACCCACTTATACAAACGTTCTGTAGTCTGCACTTAATTACTTGACTTACCTAACACTAACAAATGACTAAATCGTGTATTGCTGAAATGCATCTGTCTCGTTTATGTTTTCTCAGTACCCTAAAATATTTAAAAATTAATTTTAAGCTTTTACGTTAAAATGTATACTTTCAAGCAAGTCTTGAATTTCACTATAGGTACTATACAAAATAAAGAAATTATATATAGGAAATAATAATAAAAAATGAAATGAAACATTATTTACGTAAAGACTGGTTTTAAAATTGAAAATAGTTTTGAAATTTATCTATTATTATTATGTTGTAATTACTGTTGGCTACTGATAATTTATATAAGAAAAAATATTAAATTTTGGTAATAAAATAGGTAGTCATAATTTTGTCAATTTCTGTTAGTTATTCAGTCATTGTCCTGCAAAAAATATTTAAAATTTTAATGAAAGAACGTCAAAAAGTGTTGAAAGTATCAGGTCTGGCTTTGATAATTTCTGTGGCCACTTAAAAATGTTTCACACGAAGATCTGAACCAAGATAAACTTATTTGGTAAGTTATTGCATAGTTAAAACATAAACAAAATAACATATCGGAGATTTGTTCTCTTTAATCTTACAACTTGAACGTTTTTATATATTGCTTTGGTTATACATTTGTGTGTGATATCTGTTATCAGACGTACCTAGATCTGAACTGCGAAAGGTAAATTATGAATAATCGCATAAGTGGATAAATTACAAGTGTTAGACTTATAAATCTCAATGGCCGTAATCTCACTTAGCCTCTAGTCTACTTTTCTATATAAGGAAGTAACCGTTAGCCGTAAAATCAAACCTCATTACGGTCAATTTGTAGGAATGTCTTCCTTCGATTATCACTATCACAGTAACTAAATAATTATTTAAACTGGATGTAGGGTGGTAAGATGAGAAACGTGTAGATGCTATGTAAGATTGAAAGTGTCATCTCCTTTTCTTACTGTAGTATTTACCGATGAAAACACTCAGTGAAGCATCCATCAGGTTCTATGAATGGTGGTCATTGGTGGTCTGCGGCAATAAGATAAATCCCGGTTCTTAATCCGGTTCTGTAAGTTGTTTCTCTGGATGTAAGTATAATTCACTGTTGCGTAGGACTATATTAACAGTTATGACTTATATCCTACGTTTAATTCACCACAAATGCGCAGATGAGGGTGTATTGTTGTTATTTAGAATTCACTTTAGGCACTATGTATTTCATTTTGCATAATTCAGTGATCACGTCGCCGTTGTGCAGATATATGTGCAATATAATAAGTAAATAATTAACAAATAGTATATCTGCATATACAGGACCTAAATCCGTAACTTTCTTATGTTTAAGCGACGGCCGTGTGTGTACATCAAGTTGTAGATATTTTTGAGTACCTAATTTAAATACACTTACTCTTAATTTCCTTGAATAATATTTAACCTTGTGAGTGATATTTGGACAGTATAGCTAAAACAATTTATTAGAGGTATCCCTCGTGTTGCTGGTTTACATGCAATTAATTGTTAACAATGGATAAGCCGAAATGGTAAAACGGGGACACTGACAAAAACGCAATATCCTCGGACCAACCCCACACAGCAATGTGGCCTAGTAGATTGGCCTAGTATATAGGTGGCCTAAAAGAACCTAGCACATAGTTATAGCGAAACTGTGGCAAATTTTTCCAAAATTAAACTTTACAACTTGGATAGATTCCATTAACAATAACAAAGTTTATACTGTTTCCGATTGAAATCGGAAATACCGCCAGTCTGGAAAATTACTGCTCGCCTAGGTAAGATTCACATATTTGATTGCATAGGGATAGGCGCGGTATCTAGCGCAACTTTGGTACGTAATATTTTTTGCTGTAACAAGAGTGTGGGGAATTCCACGGCCCCAGTGGCCCTGGAGGAACTCTCGATCATAACTCAATCGTCCTAGAGTTGAACGATATGTCACGGGAAGACATCACACAGAAAATCACATCTTATGGAGGTGCTGGCCGGTGCCTCTACAAAACACACATTAACACAAACTTAACACTAAATAACACAATCAATACACCCGCTGAGTTGGAAAATGCAGTGACTATTGTCACAACTCGACGAAGCGGTCGTACAAGACATACTAGAAAAGAACAGACTGACACGGCTTTAGCAGCGAAATAGCGATATCAACGTTGAGGCCGAGATGATCAAACTTTAAATGCAAATCAGAACCTCCATCAATACTACAAGGAACCAGAAATGGGGGGACAAACTGGAAGCGTTAAGTCCATAGGACAACTCGCTGTCGAAGCTGACGAGGGCAATGACAGACGCGCAAAAAAGAACGATTTAGCTGTATATTTTGAAGATATATATAAAACAAATATTTCTAATAATCCCCGGGTTACTCTACAAACTGCACGACTATAACTTCCCGACTTACTTCATTAAACTCGTTCATTTGTTCTTGACGGGTAGATCCTTGCAGATTCGAGTGAATAACAAACTCTCAACATGACAGGACATCCGCGCGAGAGTCCCACAAGGATCGTTTCTGTCACCAAAGTTGTATAACCTGTACTTCTGCGATTTTCCACAGTTCCTGAATACGAAACTGGCCAAGTACGCTGATGACACAGCCATGTACGCGCATTCTCGCAACAACCAAACAACGAATATGCTGCTGAAAGCGTACATGGCCCGTGCCACGACGTATTATGACAGTTGGAAGATTTGGGTAAACGCTGAGAAGTCCGAGAGGGTAGTCTTCATGCGCCGCTTCACTGAAAACAAAATCGTAACACCAATTTCGATCCGGGGAAACAAAGTCCCAACCAACAGATGCGTGAAGTACTTGGGTGTCAGACTGGACCAGCAACTGATGTTTAACACACATGTAATTGAGACAGTACGGACGGTCTACTCCCCGTGCAGGAGTCTGTATCCGCTCATGGTCAGGGGTAGCAGACCTAACCCACAAAATAAAAAATTGTTGTACACAATTGTGGTCAGACCGTCCATCACAAACGCGGCGCCGCACCGTTGTGGCGCAACACATCGGCCACGACAGTGAAAAAGCTAAAACTGCTCGAGCACAAATTTATGCGTCTAATATCAAATTCTGGAAGGTACACAAATCTCTCAAAAATTCCATCCCTTCAAAATGGGCGATAGACAAAAAATATAACACAAATTAGACAGCATAATACCCCATTTCAGATTAAACACACCCTACCATACCAGATGTTACTGATCTTCCAGCAACCACACAAGTAGCCAAACTTCAGCAACTATAATTTCCGCTTACTTATGTTTCATACTTTTGTATCTTTAAATCTTTGCTGTCCCCCTCATCCTTTATGTTTGTTTCTTTTTGCTCCGTTTGTTTACGTTTATTTCGTGCATTTTTGTTTTTCTAAATTCATTTCACATCAAAATTTTCAAACCAAAATTTTTAAAATCAAAGTTTAGGTCAGCCACGCGCAGTTCAGCATTGACATACTTCGCGGAAAGCACCTTGTACAAGATGAGGTGCCTGCGTCAGAATCAAAACTTAATTAGTGACAGTGCGTGAGTTTTAATAAAAGGTGTAGGTTTAAGTTTTATTAAATCTGTTCTAAGATACGTTCTAATTTTTTTTAACACCTTATTTAGATTAACGTCTTGGCGGAGTTTAGCATTAGCTATTCCACCACTCAACCACGACACATACACATAGACAATTATACAACGACCATTCCCTACGACATTGCCATCTGCCGCAGCTGAGACTCGAACTCGAGTGGTACAGTAACTAGCCGTGCTAGTGCTCGTCTAGTCCACTGTCACTAAATCGGTAACACATAGAAAACACCAGTAAACATTCATACCCTAGGCAGGAATCGAACCTGGGACTTAGTCATCTGCGATGGAAGGGGTTTAGCTTCAGTTGTTTTTAATTGTCTATTAGCCGAACCAGTTCCATTCCGCCCAACCCTGCAATCCTCCACCACGAACAATGCGGTGGTTGCACGGTAGGTGCCGGGATGGGTTCTGGGGAGGCCAATGTAAATTTTAACTGTTAATAAAGTTGCACTGATTGATTGGTTATTTCCGAGTTAACTGAAAAAGAAAATGTTGTATTATGCCCCCTTTCATCTATTGTTATACCACTTGATGAATTCATCGCTAATAGGTTTATGTTTTTCCTTAAGTACATACATTTCTTACTAATGAAGTTTAGTTACGTTTGTAGTGTCATTTTTATAATCATGATATTCGATACCTTTTCATATTTTTCTGACCAGTGTTCATTTATGTGGACTTCCTCATATTAGAGGGGGTCTGTAGTCAAAGTCAAAGGATACCATCATTATAAAATGATATTAATACAACAGTTCCGCCAAGGAGAATACAAACGGCGATTAAATTTTATAACAGAAATGTTTGCACTGAAGGAAACACAATTTATTTTTATAAAATCCTTCTTATCAATGCGACGAGGCGACATATAATGAAAGTGGTGGTATAAATAAATACAATATGCACTATTGAAGTGATTGGAATCCTCTAAGGGACGCGATAAAGAAGTTTCCAAGTGAAATATAAGGTGAACGTGTGGATAGGTGTGTTTGGAGGCAGCCTAAAAGGGTCATATTTTATTGAAAATAATTTAAGAATTTTTACGAAATGCATTAACTACTTATCTAGAAGGTGTTCCCCTGCAAGGTAAAAGAAGTATTTGATTCAATCATGTTGGTGCTCCTTCACATAATGGCCGTACTGTTTCGAATTATTTAACCGTAAATTTTGCAAACCAGTGGATATGCAATTTTGTACCTTTGCGATAGCCAGCAAGATCGCCAGATTTAAATCTGCTGGATTTCTATTTGTTGGGTTATCTTAAGGTATTTTTGTCAAACCCAATTTAATTGAAGAAGTGTATGTCAATTATATTGTTCAGTGTTCTCATGTTTATGAAAACCAATTCAATGTAAATTTAGTACTAGGTTCTTCCATTGAATTTAATCTATAAAATAATCAATACTGACTGTCTCACTAATAGAACTGAAATGTGTCTTCACCAATAATTTATTAACTAATAAATTCCCAACTACTGTGTATCGTAAGGGGAAATATCAAAGATTTCTAAATCGATACAACTAACCAAAATCAGTCTCCTAATTCAGCATATTTAGTACTCTTAATTACCATCCAAATTAAAACAATAATAGATTGCTTTATATCGAACAAAAGTGGCATTTCTTTGTCGAGAATGTAATTTGCGTACGACAAGAGCAGCTGAGAAAAATTAATTTACTCCACATATAACATGCTATTTTTTCTTCAAACGTCGGATATGAATAAAAATAACTACTGTTACGTGTTAGCCTCCATTAAATGCCCCAATCATAGGTCCAGTAACTGCAACACAAATTGTCACTAACCACTGGTTTATAAGTCACTAAATTATATAAAATAATTAGTCCTTGTAATAACGCATTAATTATAACGTTTATCTACTATAGAGTCACTACCAAAATTCACAACTTGCTACAGTTCTTTTTCTTATCTGATCACTTGCCTCTCTCAGAACTGTACTGAAGTAACTTCAACGCGTTGGCTCTGCTGCTTATATACTCTATGACCCTTATTTTAGAGTTTTCTCTTTTGCTCTAGTCCTGTCATTCGAGACGGTTCTACTGCTTCCTAGTTTATCCGTGGTAGAAAAACTGGCGCCGCCTCTGGGCTGACTGGTGAACTGTTATCTTATCGCTAGCTTCTTCCTATTACGAGACCAAACCTCTCTTCGTAAGAGGGCGTGGGCATGTACATAACAATATTGTTAGTTTTTTTATGTGCACTTTATGTGCCAAACATGACAACAAACTTTCTGCTTACGCAAAGTTAATGGAAGATTTAACAAATCTTTTAAAAGTATGCCAACCACTGCATAATAAGTAATTTTATGAAAATGTCTGGTTCATGAAGTTAATTATACGTAAAGTAGAATATTTAACGTCCAGGTACATAAGATTTACAGTACATAACTCTAATAAATTGCAAGTTGCGCCGTTAAAACTAGAGCGAGAGTACTTCAATATTACCATACGCGCGAAATTTATTAAATTATTACCCTATTATAGCGTAAATTTGTGTTTAATTTTGTGATTTTAAATTCAGAAAAGTATGCTTACCTTAAGCACTTACTCTTACAGGACTCTTAAAAGACTCCGCACTTTTGTTATATGAAATATTTCTGGGCTATATTTACAGGATGTTAAAGTTTCTGTTCCTATAAAAAATAACAAGGCAATTGAAAGAATTGACGGAATTTTTCTTGCACACACATTTTTCCTTTACAGTTAAATCTGTATAGGCCTACTTACAGGTAATATACAAGATGAAACGTAGACAAGTTCTCTAATATTATTTTCTATATCATATTGTATTTCAGTAATTCGTCTGTTAAATTCCGGATTTTGTTTCTCAGATTATACGTTCAAACTCCGGCTATGAACAGTTCCTCAGATACAATGCGAAAAATTATCGTCTACATAAGTCTGAGGAGAAAACATTTCGTGAAAGAATACGAGTTTTTAGTTGAGCACTCTAATCCAGACGATAACCTGCATGAATGGATCCACTTTGCATTTTATGCTCAAGCAATGAAATTTAGCATAGACTTGTTCGTTAGACCCTACCCTTTGATATAAGAAATGTTTAGGGTTAAATCACCATTTTTGCTTATTTTGGAGCTGAAAACTCTCGTATAGGGTTGAAGTTTGGTAAAAATACTGAATTTAGGATGTTTAAGGCAACAAGTAACTGTTCTAGGGCTAACGGCCCTTTTTTTAAAATGGCGGCAGAGAAATGCGTAAAATAACGTTATTTTCCGAAAAAGTTTACTTTACCGCATTTTTTTGAGTGAGGTCTCGTTTCGTATGTTTTCGGGGTCACTAATTTCGAAAAATCATGTTTTTAGTACGTGTGGTCGATAAATACTGCTCTCTGTGGCTGTCCAGTAGTGTAATTTAATAAGGGCGATTCGCCTTTCCGCGGGCCCAAGAAAGAAACACTAGAAACAAGTTGCAATCAGTTACGACAAGTTAATTTTGTG
This sequence comes from Leptura quadrifasciata, assembly GCA_963675555.1. Taxonomy (NCBI): domain Eukaryota; kingdom Metazoa; phylum Arthropoda; class Insecta; order Coleoptera; family Cerambycidae; genus Leptura; species Leptura quadrifasciata. The sequence continues at coordinate 144,521,042 of OY776674.1, read as the reverse complement.
AAAGCGTTTCAAACGAATGTCGTGCTAAAAGTTTTGTGTTTGAAGTGAAGTGTAGTGACGTGTGGTGCAGCTTTCATCGACTTTTCGGTAAGTTTTCTTTGGCAACATCAGTTATAACCATTTAGTGAAACTGGTTAGCTGAACGAAACTGCAACTCTTACCCCAGCATTTTTTTAGCATGTTTTTTAAAGGCATATAGTCTATATTTTACTCATTACAGAACACGGTTGGTAAGATGTAATAATTTTGTTCCCAGGTCCTGAAAAATCTCAGTCCATAATAGAATTTCACGTTGGTGTCATGTCATGTTAATAAGATTTCGGCATATTTGTAACTTTTAGTGAATTGTCACAAACTTTAAAGGTAGATGTAACAATATCATAAGTAGGTGAGGAATGAAAGGGGTTCGGTTCAGGAGCAGGAGCAGTGTTCAGTTTAGGGGTGGGGGTCGGTTCGGTTCAGGAGGAGGAGCAGTGTTCAGTTTAGTGGTGGGGGTCGGTTCGGTTCAGGAGCAGGAGCAGTGTTCAGTTTAGTGGTGGGGGTCGGTTCGGTTCGGGAGCCGGAGCAATGTTCAGTTTAGTGGTGGGGGGTAATTAGAGTGATGAGATGTAAGTACGGTGGTGGGAGGTAATTAGACTAATATGATGTAATTAGAGTGGTGGGAGGTAATTAAGGGGCGGGGGCTTAGGGGATGGGGCGTTAGAGGGCGGGGCCTATGAAAGGTGGTGGTGGGGGGCAATTAGGATGGTAATTAGATTAGTGAGAAGTAATTAAAGTGGCGTGATGTAATTGTGGTGGTGGGGGGCAATTAGATTAGTAAGAAGTAATTAAAGTGGTGTGATGTAATTGTAGTGGTGGGAGGTAATTAGAATGGTGTGATGTAATTGTAGTGGTGGGAGGTAATTAGAATGGTGTGATGTAATTGTAGTGGTGGGGGGTAACTAGAGTGGCCTATGAAAGGTGGTGGTGGGGGGCAATTAGGATGGTAATTAGATTAGTGAGAAGTAATTAAAGTGGCGTGATGTAATTGTGGTGGTGGGGGGCAATTAGATTAGTAAGAAGTAATTAAAGTGGTGTGATGTAATTGTAGTGGTGGGAGGTAATTAGTGGAATGATGGGTAATTAGAGTGGTGGGAGGTAATTAGTGGAATGATGGGTAATTAGAGTGGTGGGAGGTAATTAGAATGGTGTGATGTAATTGTAGTGGTGGGGGGGTAACTAGAGTGGCCTGATGTAATTGTAGTGGTGGGGGGCAATTAGTGGAATGATGGGTAATTAGAGTAATTGCATGATGGATAATTATTGTGGTGGGGGTGACTCAATTAAGGTGGTGTGATGTAATTGTAGTGGTGGGGGGTAATTGGAGTGGTGTGGTAATTAGAGTGATGGGATGCAATTAGAGTGGTGGGAGGTAATTAAAGTACTGTGGTAATTAGAGGACAATTACAGGTAATTTAAGTAAAAATAAAGGTATTGCAGTAAAAATAATGGTGATTAAAGCAATTATGGTCAATCCATCCGTCTAGTCGTTCGTATGCAGACAGTTAAATAATTCTCTATTATGTTGTATTGTCTTATTGCACTTTGTATTTTTTTTACGATGAGATAACAAACATTCATTCTTTATTTACCTGCCTTATCCTTATGCTGATAAACAATTGCGACCTATCTACATTATCTTTATACCGATCAACAATTATTTTACCTGTCTTATCTTTAGGGACATCTGTCTTACCCTATGCTGATTTATGAGATGTACATTTACTACCTGCCTGTCTTATCCACCGAGATTTTATCAGTGAATTTGTGAAAGGGAACATTTACATTGTTATTTCAGTACCTGCAGCGTACCCTCTTTATGGCTTTTGTGTACTTAACATCTTGACATCACAAGTGAGCAGAACGTGTTGCTGTTTATTTTAGTTTTTATTTTTTGAATTGAAACACATGATTTACATTTTCTTATATTATTTATTACCTATTCTGTCACATTACTATTTTCATACTATTTATTACCTATTCTACTACATTACTAACTAATTGTCTTTTTATTTTATCTTGCACCAAAAAATCCACCTTGAACTGATCCATCCAATGCATTATAGGTCAAGTAGGCATCGTGAAGTATAAGTGCATATACACGAGTTTGTTCGGGGAACTTTGTCTTTCGTGTTTCAAACTCTATTTTTATGTCAACCGTAGATGTCTTCAATGCCTCGGATTGGTGGCTACAGTCTATGACAAACAATGGATTTTTTCTGAATTCTTCAAGATCCATCATAGGTTCCCCCATGTCTCTACCATAATAACCTCGTTGAAAGCTCTCGTATGCATAATATACTGCGGAGTCCAGCTTTTTATCGAAATTTAAATTCCAACGCTCATATGGATATACTTCAGCATTTAGAAATAGTCGAATATTATTTATGTCTGCATGAATAAACTTTGTGGCATCTTTGGATCTATTATTGGAATTGGCATTGTTTTGAAAACCAATAATGATGTAACGAGGTCTCTCAAGACTGCTGGTGGTTTTAACAGCCCATACATCAGAAGAAGTATCACGCAGAATTGGTAGTTCATAAAGGTCCCACATACGGTAAACCATCTTAATTCTGGCATTATTACCGCCTGAATCAATTTTCTTCAACAGCTTAATTTTTTGTCTATCTTCAGGTACAATATGTCTAATCTTCCACTCAATTTTACTAATTTCTAGCTCTGCATCAACTTCACCAATATAAGAGTCTTTAAACGAGCGGGCTATGATTAAAATTAGTTCCTGCTTTGAATTTAAAACACCTTTTGTATAATCTTCCGCAAAACCCATGAGATATTTGAGAGGTAGTCTACCACTGAATACATGACTGGTAGTATCTAAAATACACTGCTTTTCTTCGGTGAGACCCCAAGCTGCAGTTAGTAGTGCTCTCGTATGTGTCTGCCCATATGATACCATAGTTTTCATTGTTGTAGTGATTCCAGGCTTTCTAACGACGGCCACTGACTCGCCACCCATTTCATATCTTATCTCATCGAATAGAAAGGCTAGTGCATTATTGGATAAATAACACCGCTTGGTGAGGTCACTAGGAGTAAACTTGCCTTCAATATATATGTAACTCTCTGCAATGTCAAGTATTAGGTCTTGGAAATTAATAGGAATGCGTACTGTATCAGAGTTTTTATAATATTGCGAACCATATGGCTTATACGTATGTTCATGTAAGCTAACAATTGACTGGTCAAAAACAGGTTCGTCGAACACTTCAAGTTTTTCACTAGATGTAATAAGCACCATTGTTAATTTTCTCGGACTTCTAATCCAACGGACTGAAGAAATGCACGATCCTTAGCTGACAATCTACGTCTGAACTGATCAAGATGCTCACGCTGAATGATTCGCTTTGCACGATTACGCTCCTTTTTATCATTGATTGCATTATATTGGAGACGGGGTCTTTGTTGATTGTATTGAAAACCTCCCATATTAAAACTGTTTCAATTCTAGTTTTACAATAATTTTTTCACCTCGAAAATTGACTAAATGTCCGTTGTCATCCAATATTCGCAGCGTAATGTTATCGATAAACTGACGTCCTTCAGGTCCAACAGGCAAATATATGATGTTGGCGGGTTCCCTGGTGAGCTTGTAGCCGGGCTCGACGTCTATATCAAATTCGAATATGGTATGGGATTTAAGAGCATTTAAATAGGCTCCAGAAATAATGTTACAATCCACCCGTATCATTCGTACTTTCATAATATCAACAGGGAGCGTTGATTCATGTCTTTTGTTCGGATGTAAATATATCGATTCAAATCCCAATAGACTTCCAATAGAATTTGGCTGTGTAAAATCAATTCCATATTTTGACCAAATTTCACACTTCAGCGTATTATTGTTGGCTCGCAGTTGGAATAATTTTTCTTTTTCTTCTTCTCTTTTATCATTCGGCATTGCTTTTAGTATTGTGCGATATATTTCATCAATTTCATATGCACCGAATGGTATATGGAGAGCTGTGAGAGCCATTTTCGATCCAGTTTTATAACAAAATCGATTATTCGTCTCGTCCACATTGAATATGGAGTTGTAGGAATAAAATCCTGTTAATCCCAATCCATATCGACTACCAGTATTTAATTCAATGAGTGGATAAAATTCTGCACTAAGCACACTTGTGTGACTCGACAGAGTAAAGGTGTACGACATAACTGATGAATTTGAGCACTGACCTATGAATTTATTGTGATTTACAGCAATCATCGTGGATTAACTTTCTCATCTTGTTGGGTGACGGTGTCTCATTATTTGATACTACATTTATATCACGTACTTTACAGTAACAGCAGAATACTTTTCGAGGTGATGGTCCATCATTAACATCAACGTCACTTGCGCTCTCATTAGAATAATGCTCTTGACAGTATTGGTATTTTAAAATATCGATATCACTCTGGAGATGTCTGGGTAGTTTATCCCATACTAATGCAATTTCATGTGCGGCACAACCAATCATTACTTCTTTAGGCATATCTGCGAGTTGTTGTTTACTCATCTTCAACAAGCTGTGTAGTCTAGAGAATGCGATTAATGAATGACCCATTCGCTTAATGCTTTCTTGATCCATAGCAGGAGTCATAGATGTCATTTCCATAGCGTCTTATGTCTGCTTTGTAGAAAGAAACTTTAAACACAAATGACCACACCAGACTGTGTTGAAATTTTGCTGACGATCATAATTATAGTAGATTTTGTTGGTAGAATTTGAGCCTTTGCGCAAGTACAGAATTAGTTCCTTAGGTGGAGGTAAATCACCAAAGCTATCAAAATATGTGACTGTATTGCCAAGTTTTTTAAATGCCACCCAATGTGTACCAGGACCATCTATACTATCCAAATTTATGATTACATATTCATTATGTCGCGGTCCTGAATTTGGTAGATTGTTGCGCATAAATATACCTCGAAAATATGGTACTTTCAGCTTCTCAGCATAATATTTCAGATCTATATCGGTGAGAGGTTTTCGAGGTAGGATGTCTAGTAGTTTTTTGAACTTTGTGGTTTTAGATAAAGTCCTAATCCTTTGCGATACGGTTTCAAGTATAACCCTTTACCAGTTTTTCCTATTGCAATCGCTTCCATTTGTCTATTATGTCGATTTTTTTCGGCCAATTCTTCTCTGCTCGTTTTAACATCATTTACAGCCTTAGCTATACCCGCCGCAGTGCCAGCCAAACTACCTAATGCAGATAATCCAGCAAAAATAGGTATTAAAGGTAGAATTCCACCAACTTTCGGGATTGGTATGATCCTAGGTGTACGAATATTGCGTTTTCCTCCAGCAGCCCTCAGGTGACGTCGCGCTGCTTGAAGTGCAATGTACGTCATTTTTCTTGGGTCCTTAGCTATAGACCGTTTGTCATCAAATTTCGTAAGTCATCGCGCACTTTACGAACTATTCCTGCACCAAATGCTATCTTTTTAGGGTTCTTCTTTTTAATATTTTTTCTTTTTTTAGAATGAGGTACAATTGAGTCACATCCCATACCAAGACGCTGTTTTCCCTTCATTATAGATGTAACTAACCAAGCAGCGGCTTTTTCTTTTAAACTGGCGTCTTTTGATTTAACTCGTTTCCACGCAGTTTGTTCAAGTTGATAGTCTGCTTTGTGGCGGGCTGCTAAATCACTCCTGTTTCGATCGTATGCAATGTCGTGTTCCTTACATGCAGCGTCAAGTTTGTTTATGCCCGAATCACCTCGCGCTAATCTTTCTTGTAATTTGGTGCCTGGACCACAATACTGGTAACCACCTGGTAAATGTAGTTCAAATGGAAGCTTATAAGGGAATTTACTACCCCCCTGCCAGCCTTTAAATGACGGCGATTTTTACTTGTGCACTGCTTGACTGACAACATTTAAATAACGATTATATGATGTGCATTCATTTATATAGTCCTCAACCGTGCTACAATGCGCATCGTGAAGCAGAGACAGAAGTTTTCTATAGACAATTTAGATGAAAAAGTTGGAAGTGGGTTACAAGCCGAACCGCGCCATGGTCCGTTACTTCCCTCAACTATTCGCGGACTATTAATCGGTCCAAGTGCGTGTGGCAAAACAAATTTGCTTATATCTCTACTTACTCACCCCCTCGGATTACGTTTTGCAAATATATACCTATATTCAAAGTCTCTTCATCAGCCCAAGTATGAATATTTACGCAAGATATTAAAACCTATTAAGGGACTAGAATTTTACACCTTTAGTAATAATGCAGAAATAGTGCAACCGTCCGACGCTGAACCTGATTCTGTATTTATATTTGATGATGTTATATGTGAAAAACAAGATGTAATTCGTGCATTTTTCTCAATGGGACGTCACAAACATGTAGATTGTTTTTATCTAGCACAAACATATTCCCGCGTGCCAAAACAACTGGTAAGAGACAACAGCAATTTCATAGCAATCTTCAAACAGGACAATATGAATTTACATCACATTTTCTCTGATCATGTCTCGCCAGACGTATCTTTTAAACAATTTCAAGATATGTGTGCAGAGTGTTGGAAAGACAAATATGGGTTTCTTGTGATTGACAAAGACAGAGAGGTGAATGAAGGCAGATACAGGAAAGGACTTGATAGTTTCATATATACATAAAGCACCATAATTAGAACATTAGTCGATCTATAGACAGCGCCGAGATTACATCAGTGAAATTAAATATTGGCAATGAAGGACGCCAGTGAAATAAATTTGAAACGTCAACTAGTTGAAGCTACTGATTCTATACGTAAAAAATTTAACTCGTTGAAAAGTAAGAATGTAAATACTCGGTTATCTCTCGAGAAATTGTATGAGCCCATAACAAAACCTTTAAAAGTTATATCATCCGCTTCAGAGGTAAAATTACACAATCAGCCAACTACAGAGATACAAAAACCTACACAACCGCAAGAGGGTGTAAAAGCGGCATCTGAAACTAGTGACGAAGAAAGTGCAATTCAAACATATTTTATGGACACACCGCCGAGATCATCGTTAGATTCAGAAAATTTCCTTAGCAGTGAAGAAAAAGAATGTGATGTAATCAAGCAACACCTAGAAAATCTAAAGTCTGGTGATCATAAATATGATACTGTGTATGGTGTACGCCTAGATCCTCAAACAGCCAAGTTACAAATGGGTGATGCCGAGATACACTTTTCTAGTGGAAATATCACATTGTCGCGTAGTAACAAGGAGCTGGGGACGTATCCCGGTAGTACTAAGTTGTATGATATAATATTTATGAAGTATCCATCATTTCTGCGCCGTGATCAAGTCACTATTGATGACGAAGAGTGTCACATATATAGAGATATATTAAAAAAGACAAAGGCGGCATATAAGGATTTTAATTTCAAGCAGGGTTTAAATAAAAACAAATGGAAAAAGTTTAATGAACTCATAATGCCACTAATGTCTTCTACTGTAAATACGAGATCCAGAACTGGTTTGGGTTTTCCACACATACCTCTTCAAAAATTATATAATAGTAGAGGCGTGGATTATGTCTATTGGAATAAACCGAAAGAACTGGTGGATCGTTTGCGACTGCTGTATAGTTCAAAAATGGCAGGTAACAACAATGTCGACAACGAAATAGTTAGTTTAGTCGAGGAACTTCGGGAAGAAGAAATAATATATTAGCAAAATGACTTCCTCCATAACTAGTATATAAAGCACCGAAATGTTGAAATTATCTCAAATGCAAAGAGAAATGGTAGGTGTAAACACAATTGACAAGTTCGGGAGACGAAGAAGTGCCTTAAATAAGTCAATGATTGTACGTGGACCACCAGGCGTTGGTTTTATTGTAACCGTAGACAATCACTTTGATATTCAAAATAAACGTTTAAAAAATATTGGAGAGCCAGTGGATAATCGTGATGGTGTAACTCGTAATTATGTAGAAAAATGCATGAAAGAGTTACATAGTGCCTTTTTCGAGAACCAACAGACTTTTGTACACAACAAAATTACCGAGATGATTAATGAAGTGCGACAGTATATCAACACAGAAATTTCAGATGTTAAGAAATTAGTTGAAGACAATACCAATGCAATAGAGAAGGTATTCAGCACTATTCAAGAATCCCGTCTGATAAGCGCACCTTCACAAACCAAATCACTTGATGTTAAGATGGTGGGAGTTGATAAACAGCAGATGATGGATGAAATTGCTGACACCGCTGCTGCATTGGGACATATTAAAAATAAAAAAGGATTAACTATAAACAAAGTCCATTAGTATATTAGAAGAATTGACTTATTAGAAATTAGTTTACTTGTGAACACCTACCAGTCAGGTACTTTATTATGGAGTCCAGTATTATAAAAAGAGCAGTCGTTGAGGAGCTACACAAACCAGTTCGTAAAAATTTCCGTAGAAGGAGAACAATAATAAAAGGGTATGGCGATTTATGGCAGATGGACTTGATTGAGATGCGACCATATGCTCATGATAATAGAGGATGTCACTATATTCTTGTCGTGATAGATTGCTACTCCAAATATGTGTGGACTAGACCTGTAAAAAATAAAACTGGTATTGAAATTACAAAGGGCATGAGAGATGTATTGGAAGAATCAAACTACTCACCTAAAAATCTCCAAAGTGACCAGGGTACAGAATTTTATAATAAAACATTTTCCACCCTAATGAAAAAATACAATATAAACCATTACTCCACATATAGTACAAAAAAAGCAGCAATCGCTGAGAGAGTAATAAGGACACTAAAAAATTGGCTTTATAAAGAATTCTCAGCTAGAGGCAAATATAAATGGGTTGACATTCTGCCTAACATTACAATAATGTACAATAATAAAGTACATCGCACAATTGGTATGAAGCCTGCTGATGTGAAACCAACCACACGCATAAAAGCTTATGATCACATTAAGATTTCTTTAAAACCTAAATTTCATGTTGGCGACATAGTTCGAATAAGCAAATACAAAGGTATATTTGATAAAGGATATACACCTAACTTTTCAACTGAGCTGTTCAAAGTCTTTAAAGTAAATGTAACCTACCCCAGGACTTATTTAATCGAAGATATGCAGGGTCAACCGATAAAGGGAGGCTTTTATGAAATGGAATTGCAAAAAGCTAAGTATCCGGATGTGTATCTGGTGGAGAAGGTTTTAAAAAAGAGAGGAAAGAAGATTTTTGTGAAATGGCTCGGACTCCCAAATAGCCATAATACTTGGATTGATAAAACTTCTATAGTATAATATTTTCATGAATTTGTGTAATTTTTTATAACTTTAAATGTTTATGAGTAGTATGATGAAATAAATAATAAAAACACAAATGACTGGTTTTAATCTTATATTCTCTAAAATAATACATAATATACGTTTAGAAATATAAAGTCCTCTAAAAATAATGCAATAATATACTTCATCTATTGTTAATACAATTGTAGAGGAGGCGTGGCTTAGTTACTATGATAAAGATATGCGTGAACCTATGATGGATCTTAGCGAATTCAGAAAAATCTATTGTTTGTTATTGATTGCTCTCGTCAACCGGACGCAATTAAATCATCCACTGTCGACATAAAAATAGAATTTGAAACACGAAAAACGAAGTTCCCCGAGCAAACTCGAGTATATGCTCTTGTACTTCACGATGCTTATTTAACGTACAGCGCATTGGATGGTTCAGTCCAGAACGGCTTTATTGGTGCTAAGTAGAAGACTATAATATGGTGCATTTAAGTAGTACATTTCCTACTTTGATCATTGACTTACAAAGTTTTCAATATAATGACAATGAGTTTATAGTGAAAGAATTGGCTGCTGTCTGCTGTAACACTAAACAACAAGCACATTATATTTTCAAACCACCATATACATTCTCATTTAGCACGTGGTGAAAAGGTGCAATACCAGTGGTTGGAAACAAATTTCCATGGTTTAAAATGGAGTCATGGATATATTCAACTGGAAAAATTGCCACTAATCTTTGAACGACTTTGTCAGAATGCTGTTAACAACTATCGACATAATTTACAATTAAACAATGTAATAATACTATGCAAAGGTGTGACGAAGAAGAATTTCCTACTACAATATCTGCGGTGGAATAAAATTTTAGTTCTTAATGACTATTCACCGCCTCTACCTAACCTTAAATCATTGACTATACCAGAATGTCTGGAACATTATCATTATAATAATTGTCATTGTGCTCTCGCAAATGTTCACTTTCTTTACAAATGTATTGTAGATTTAAATATAAAATTGGAATAAAAACTCTTTAGGTTTATTAAGGTATATCTTTTAGTTATGTAATCAAGAATAGGTAATAAAATACACGTATTATTTTAATATTTGTTTTATTTCTAATCTCATCGTAGTACGAAAATACAAAGAAAAATTTTAAGATACTATAATTGTATATTGCATAATAAAATAATACAATAATTGTTTATATCTAATAATAAATACAACACATAGAATTATTTAACTGCTTGTATCATCATCAGACTGGTCCAGTTGATATTTTTCAATAAGTTCCTTAGGCAGGTACTTCACTATGTCATATAGAAGGTGTCTTAGTTCTATTCTAACCATATGCTTACAAAATTCGTCCAAATTTAAAAAGCCTCTTGAATATTTGTAACATAGATTTGCACCAGCAGCATACATCCTGCAATCTTTTTCAACGCGTCTTGTTTCTTCAACATCGTAGAAGACATTTGTATCATAAACTAATGAATGCTGCGAATCCTTGATTAAGTCACTTAGTTCACAAGACAACCTTTCAATGGCAGATTTAATGTCTTCTGCCCGTACCCACCGTTGAGCTGAATATTGCATCCACATTGTGCCAGTTGGACTAAACTAAAAAAATAAAAAACAAACATATTAATCATACATATTCAGAAAGGATAATTTTTTTATCAACTTACACAAAATGTGATGATGAAAATATATTGTAGAAGTCCATTTGTTATTATTTACTATATAACAATTATTTCATATATTTGCAAGTGAATCAACAATATTACTCCCAGCATACTTTCAACTGTATTCCATTTACTAATATAAAATTAAAATTAATAACTAACGCAGCCATGCTATTGTCTGAAAGTTATTTGTGGCATTCTACGAATATTCTTTCCTATTATTTGGGTTTTCTACCACATGTACTATTATCCTCTTCAAAACAAATCACCGAATCTACAAAATAATAGAATTATTGGAAAAAAGAGCCTCTGCGCCCGTGACGTTTACGCCAAAGGAAAAGTCAGAGGTTATGTTTTGCAAATAATATAAATCGGAATAAACACAAAAATATGCTCTTTACTAATATAAAATTAAAAATTAATAACTAACGCAACTATACAATATCTCAACTAACAGCCAAAACGTAACATTACACTGGGTTTTGCACCGTTATACACCGGAGAACTCTGACCTAGATATGTCAGTGTGTATTTACCAGATAAATTGATTTTACTCATAAGATCCTCACTCACAATTTCAACAACTCGTTTTGGTAGAAATGATTTGAAAGATGTAATTGTGCTTTCCTCAAATAAATGTACTACTATTGATTTTCCAAATCGCGTATTGACAGCAGAAATTTTCTTAATGATATATGGTTTATGTAAAATTAATGATGAAATAGACTTTTGTTCTAAGACCTCTGTAGATTCATTGATCATTGCATTAAGTGCAAATAAGTCGTAATCAGAAATTGCCATAATTAAATCGAATGTATACAGTGAAAGAATTACAGAAAGTAATATAAAATATTGCTCACTTGAAATAATTCGGATAGTTGCACAACACTCACTTGCTAGCTCTTGACTTATCGGCGATAGGTTTTAATTGTGCGATGCAGAAGCATTGCATTCTATTTATATTAGTAGAGTCATCCCCACCACTACGATTACATCAGGCCACTCTAGTTACCCCCCCACCACTACAATTACATCACACCATTCTAATTACCTCCCACCACTACAATTACATCACACCATTCTAATTACCTCCCACCACTCTAATTACCCATCATTCCACTAATTGCCCCCCACCACTACAATTACATCACAACATTCTAATTACCTCCCACCACAATAATTATCCATCATGCAATTACTCTAATTACCCATCATTCCACTAATTGCCCCCCACCACTACAATTACATCAGGCCACTCTAGTTACCTCCCACCACAATAATTATCCATCATGCAATTACTCTAATTACCCATCATTCCACTAATTGCCCCCCACCACTACAATTACATCAGGCCACTCTAGTTACCTCCCACCACAATAATTATCCATCATGCAATTACTCTAATTACCCATCATTCCACTAATTGCCCCCCACCACTACAATTACATCAGGCCACTCTAGTTACCTCCCACCACAATAATTATCCATCATGCAATTACTCTAATTACCCATCATTCCACTAATTGCCCCCCACCACTACAATTACATCAGGCCACTCTAGTTACCTCCCACCACAATAATTATCCATCATGCAATTACTCTAATTACCCATCATTCCACTAATTGCCCCCCACCACTACAATTACATCAGGCCACTCTAGTTACCTCCCACCACAATAATTATCCATCATGCAATTACTCTAATTACCCATCATTCCACTAATTGCCCCCCACCACTACAATTACATCAGGCCACTCTAGTTACCTCCCACCACAATAATTATCCATCATGCAATTACTCTAATTACCCATCATTCCACTAATTGCCCCCCACCACTACAATTACATCAGGCCACTCTAGTTACCTCCCACCACAATAATTATCCATCATGCAATTACTCTAATTACCCATCATTCCACTAATTGCCCCCCACCACTACAATTACATCAGGCCACTCTAGTTACCCCCCACCACTACAATTACCTCCCACCACAATAATTATCCATCATGCAATTACTCTAATTACCCATCATTCCACTAATTGCCCCCCACCACTACAATTACATCACAACATTCTAATTACCTCCCACCACTACAATTACATCACATCACTCTAATTACCTCCCACCACTACAATTACATCACACCACTTTAATTACTTCTTACTAATCTAATTGCCCCCCACCACCACAATTACATCACATCACTCTAATTACCTCCCACCACTACAATTGCATCACACCACAATTACATCACATCACTCTAATTACCTCCCACCACTACAATTACATCACACCATTCTAATTACCTCCCACCACTACAATTACATCACACCATTCTAATTACCTCCCACCACTACAATTACATCACACCACTTTAATTACTTCTTACTAATCTAATTGCCCCCCACCACCACAATTACATCACGCCACTTTAATTACTTCTCACTAATCTAATTACCATCCTAATTGCCCCCCACCACCACCTTTCATAGGCCCCGCCCTCTAACGCCCCATCCCCTAAGCCCCCGCCCCTTAATTACCTCCCACCACTCTAATTACATCATATTAGTCTAATTACCTCCCACCACCGTACTTACATCTCATCACTCTAATTACCCCCCACCACTAAACTGAACATTGCTCCGGCTCCCGAACCGAACCGACCCCCACCACTAAACTGAACACTGCTCCTGCTCCTGAACCGAACCGACCCCCACCACTAAACTGAACACTGCTCCTCCTCCTGAACCGAACCGACCCCCACCCCTAAACTGAACACTGCTCCTGCTCCTGAACCGAACCCCTTTCATTCCTCACCTACTATCATATGCTTTCTGTACCTTCGCTGGTGAATTTATTATAGATTATCACTTTGCCAATTTTCAGTTTGTTGCTTTACAAATCTGTAGTATTTAGGATAACTAGACTTTCTTAATCGTTCAAGTGATGTTAAAGTTGTTAATATTCTAATTGTATATTATTCAACGAGCGATAATGTAGGTAATAACTCGCATAGATGATTGTAAATTCATTACGTTGAGGGTTTTTTTAGTGCCCCAGAAGATCTGAAAAGGTTTTGGATGAGATCGGATTACGTTTAGTGCCGTTTTGTCACACAATTTAATGCTCTTTTCGGCTTCAAAGATCCACCGAGTGGGGAGGTTTCAGTCGCTTCCAGTAGCTGCCGATTTTTCCATGGGATTGGAGAGCTCATGGCTACTAATGCCTGGCTACAGTATCCTGGAGCTACAGAAACATTCACAGTCCTGCAGACTGGAGATGTTGAAAAAGCAATGGAAATTTTTTTTGTCAAAACTTGGCATTTTAACATACATCAGGTAATTGAAATGTACCAATAAGGAGCCATTTTAAAAACTACATATAAATCAGATCAAATGTTTTATTTTTCCAGAACCGCATATTGTGACACTGACTTTTGCGCGTTTGTTTTGTTTAATTGTGTCTCTCATGACCTTATATTGTTTATTATTTCATAATAGTATGTGATTCCTTCTGATGGAGAGAGATTTAATTAGTCCCTGGTACAGATGAAGGGAGACCTGTTTAGTTGACGGCCGGTAAGGCGGCGCCACCTCTAGACCAACTGATGAACTACCATTGCCATGGAATATATGAGAATGGCCAGAAAGGCCGCGAACAACGCTGGATGATTCTAGAGAATTCGAGTACCTTCGCCGCGGTATATAAAAGATCAAATAAGATAAAGAACAGTAACTAGTGGTGAATTCTTATAGTAGTGAGATTATAGTAGATTAAACTTATAGTTAAGAGTTGAAGTTAATGTGATATTATTAATAAGGACTATTTATTGTAATTTAAGTGATTAATAAATCAGTTGTTTGTGAAGATTCTTGCTGCAATTTATTGAATCTACATACAGGGCGTTTACCGAAGATTGTAAACACCATATCAATATAGGGGGACATATGTTACTCGCACATATCATAATTTATATAGAATTTTACACACCAAATGAGTCCTTTTCAGAGTAGATGTTTGCTGTAACCCAGTATTGTGGCATACGACAATAACAAGGCTTTGAGGTATAACGACCAAGACTAACTGAAGAAATTTAGCAGAAAAGGATTTACTCTTAAAATTTGCAAAAAAAATTTCAAGAAAATAGGTATAATACTCTTGGGTTTTTGTAAAAATACGTATAGGGAAATTATTCAAAATTTCATTGAGAAATTTAGTCTTTATGGAAAGTCATATCTGTTTATATTTCTATTTAAATTGGTAATTAATTTGCGAAATTTCAGTACAGTAACTTTATGAAGAAAATATATCTCTGGCAGTACTTTCTCCTCATTCAATATACGACTCAAATAAAACTTGTATTTGTGTCCTCCCTGAAACTATTCTTGGCTCACCGAGGAGAAATTTATAAAAGACCTGTTCGATGAAATTTTTGATGTCGAGCAGTTTGAATTTGAATAACTTTCAGACAATATTTCAAGCATTTTTGGTTTCACAAAAAATTTGTTTTGGACTCTCTCTGGAGCCTTCTCTATATCAATTACTATAAATTTACAAGTGATCTTTTCAATAAAAATTTTCCATACTAAATTGCTTTTTTTCATTTGAAGCAAATTTTAGTTTGATGAAAAAATCTGTTGACCCCTCTCTGTTGTGTTCCCTCCACAGCAAAGGATTTTTCAATAAATTTCGAAATAGAAACCGCTTTTAATTTTTTAAGCATGTTATGCTTAAGCTTAAGTAATAATAGCGTTTCAAATTTGCTTTCGCGATTTATAAGGAAAAACAATATTTGAATTTTGGTTTAGCATTATTCCCATGTCTTTCCTTAGTATGTATTGTACCTTCTACTCGTGACCTTCCTGTGTATGTAATTCTCAAGCGGCCTTGACTGGACCCTAGGTCTGAGGCGAGTAACCCCGTCTTATCCCAATTACTTTCGTCTGTAATACTTTCCTATTAGAATTAGGTTTAGCTTAGGTTTGTTTTATCTTTTCCCCTCTCTTAGATATTTTCTTGTTACTAGCTGAATGGACTACATGCTCAATGTGACACAAAGAAACTGAACAATTTTCATTTTTCTAATTTATCAAAAAAATTATTTTGGCTTTCCCTTGAGCCGTGATGCATCGATTTTATTCATATTCAATATAGCAATCTACTTTGCGTTTCATAGATTTTATGTCCAAAATCCAACTTTCTACATTGAGCCATCCAGAAAAACAGATCGGTAGCAGACCGACATACAAATACCTTGCCAAGTGGTATATAATTTTTGAACTCCAAAATGTCCATATCCATGATAATCTGGAATCTGGATTTTTCCGACTCCAATATTTTATCGCTGGATAAGAAAATAAAATCAAAATATTTCTGTAAATATTTTGCAAATTATTGTTATTGATTTGATTTTTTTCACAAAAACCTAGTAAGCCAATAATTCCTAATTTTTTTTTAAAACGTTCACAGTTTTCTTGATATTTATGTCTTAAAGCGTTGTTTGAGTCCCTGTGTTCCTATGATATTGTCGAACAAACGAATGTAGGTCCACTCCTTTATAACTACTTCCTTAGCACTCGACCTGTGACGATTTTTGAGAGGCTGAGGCCATCTGTGCCTTGGGGCTAGGGTATTTCACGCACTGTCCAATGAAAAGACTTTTGTTTAATTCAGTTAATATATTAAAAACTATTAAAAGAAATATTACTAAATGTCAAATACAGTGACTGAGGAAAATAACATGTAGACTACTTACATAGAAGCTTCTGAAGGTACCTATCTTATGGACGATGGCTGCACTGATATCCTCGGATACGGGAGAATAACACTGCTCTTCTTAATTGGCCTCAACATATCGGGCATTTTTCCTTTTTTGCCAGGCTCAAAACTTGCCATCACGTCAATCAATGCTCGTTGGCAATATGGCTAACCGAAATTTTGCTGGCCAGGAAAAATCAGTTACATAAAATACTATAAACCTCAGTTTTCTTTGGTTCTTAAGAGTTCTTCGGACAATGATGTTATTGACACAAAACCAGCAGATAAAATAGATGATGACATGAAAAAATGTGTCGAATATATATGTGTCGAAAATGGAAGAGCAGAGATTTTACACAAAGCCAGCAGATAAAATAGATGGTGACATGAAAAAATGTGTCGAATGTATATGTGTCGAAAATGGAAGAGCAGAGATTTTACATTATAGCACACGGTTTATTTATCTTAAATAAGTTTCTAGATTAAATGGGAAATACAATTAAGTAGCTTCAATATAACATAACTGTAAATAATAAAATAACACGTACAGCAACTCTGATTCGTGTGGTACTCCATATACTTATCTACTTTCGGATATATAAGTAACAACAATAATGGATGAAGATGTGTTATATGTATAGAATTAATGCAAATGCGTTCGAGTAATAAATAAATGTACGAAATAACTAATACTTTGAACATGCTGAAATTTTGTCATGAAACTTTAATCGTTTTGCAAACTGTGAAGCCACAATGAATTTAAAGTATTTTGCATGGTACATCACTTTCCGCAGGAAACTGTGCATACGCTAACAGACCTTATTTCTCTTGCATTCAGGTAGTCTTTATAAATAAAGCTAGTTCAGTTCCTTCATTTACATAACATGAAAAGGTCTAAATTAAAATTATATATAAATCGGGTTTAACTCTGTAGCGCATTCGACCCAAGGTCATGTAAATAAAGTAATTATATTTTAAAATTTATTGTAGTTTATGTGGTGAAAACGATACTTATATTTTCTAGCTGTGAATATCTCTTCATATTGTATTTGAAGTTACATATTGTAACTGTAACTTTCATGTGAAACCAGAACTATCTGTTATAATATATGATTTGCAGGAAACAACTACTCAGCGGGCAAATACCCCGACCTGCATTGAGTTACACCTTACAAATCATTAAAGAATGGTAACCAATATCATTTGTCAACTCCCTGACCAGACATAGACCGGTTTCGAACTTATTAGTTCTCATCAGTATGCCATAGGTCATGGAGCAGACAAATGATAGTGGCCAACCTGCTAGTTTTATACAAACTATAGTAAATTGAGTAGTGGTGAGAGGTAAGTGAAACCTCTCAAATGGTCAATTGCTACTATACACCAGATGTCTCTATGGGCGTATAGCGACTTGCGATTCTGCAAGTACCTGAGAGCGGCGACCTTTCAGTCCTAGGTGGACTTAACCTACTGTTATAATATATGATTTGCAGGAAACAACTACTCAGCCGGCAAATACCCCGACCTGCATTGAATTACACCTTACAAATCATTAAAGAATGGTAACCAATATTTTACTTATATCATAAATTAATAATTCCTTTTTTTTTCAGGTGAGTTCCGTTTCCATACACCAACATTAATAATAATGGGTAAGAGATAGAAATACGGAATATAGTTTAGTAAATTTCACAATGTGTGATAAACAGATAATAATGAATTCTTGTTGATCTCAAGTTGTTTAGAACTTATTAAGTAAAAATTATACCAACATCTTTAAATCACAATATTTGTATTAGTTGCAGTAAATTAAATGTTGCTCTTTACCTTTTTCCATATAAGAAATTGATCATCAGAATGATTTAACGCAGGCCGGAATTTGCTTGTAAACAAGTTATTGCATCATTGAATAATGATGTTCTGTTCTCACACATGTATACGCTTTTCCATGTTTTAGTAGCAACGCTACCATATTATGTAACTTTTATATTAGCAAAGTCATTTCAAATTAATTAAAATTTGCGCTTCTGTTCCTTCATTCAAATTTAGGAATCTTGATATTATTTTGACATATTTGATGCACGAAATTACAAAAAACAGTGTAAGGAGAAAAGATAGATTCCGTAGTGTGCTAAACTCACCGTTGATTTCCTGGTGAAACCTCTACAGAATACAGAATGAGTCACATTTAATATTCGTGTTATTCTTCATATAGTAAGTATAGCTCTCTCAATCGTAGCAACTGTAGATGCAAAAAACTTGTTTTATCTCGTTTTTTCAAATATGATGCTTTCTGTTATATTTCTTGGAATTGAAAATGTGAAGCCACAGGTGAAATCAGTATTTCATAAATTCGGTAAGTTCGCCAACAATTTTCCCCCTGTAATTTTGTTTCCAGAAAATAGATAAATGTTTTAGTAATTGAAATGATCTATCTCAGATACCTGGTATCGTACTATTGATCGTAGTAGATTAAGAATAGAAAGCTGAATGATTTCTAGACAATATTCAGAAGATTTGTTTTGGTAGTTTTGTATGGTTTTCTTTAAAGTAGTTCTAAACTGGATAAGTCCAGCTTGATCCTTATATTAAACTCTACAATTTTGATTTTGTTCCCTAATTAAAATTTTAATTCGAATTTATTGAAGTTATAAATTGGAATTATAAGGTACGTAGATATTTCAACTCTGGTGTTATATTCTGTGCTGCTGTTTTTAGGCCTTACATTAGCTTATGCACCATTGACTTAACTTTTTCTTTAAATGTATGCATTGGTAGCAGATATATAAATTTCCAATGTGACTATGAGAGTAGTTAACAGCCTCGTCGAACTTAACAGCAATGTCTTAGGCCGCCATGGTCGTCGATCAAGCCTGCTCCTTATCAAGACAATTATTTCTTTTTGTGTGATTTTTTAAATGTAGCATTATATGTTAGTATTTTGTCAAAAATATTTTGCCCATGCCTAATGGAATCTGGAATCTAGAGCGCTGGGAGTTTTAAGTCTCTCAGAACTGTTTTTAAATGTAAAATTGAGGACTGTAAATCATCAACATTTCCAGAAAGTAAATGCCTTTCTCTGAAGATTTTAATCAACAAAGGTTGCTGACACCATTGAAGTTAATACTGCCTTGGGGACAGCCACGTTTATATTTATTATTATTAAGCTAATGCAACTCGCTTAGTTTATATGATGCATGAGTTCCAAAATTCTTTACTTTTGCATCATGCCACTAAGTCATTATCAAGACAAATACCATATGCAGGTAAAAACTACGAGAGGACCAGTCGATGTTTTGCAAAGCATTCTCCAATTTTATTCAGATACAATAATCATGGATCATATTTTTGGATGTTTGTCCAGAAACTATAGATGTTAATCGATGACTAAACGCTAAACAAATTTAGTAGCTGTATATAGTAGTATTAGAGTTACGAATATTAGTATTTAAGGATTATAATAATTAACCAACGAGTGCACATGCAATATGCGATATGGAAAGTCAGAAAATTAATATATAATCACCATTAGCGGTAGCCCGGGAGCTAACGACGCCTTTCATTACTGGATGTGTTTAAGCTTGTTTTGTCTTTTCTATACAGTAGTAATGTAGCCTTAGTAACAAAATGAACTCATGCCACCTCTTTGGCGTGGCAGTGATTGACAGCGGTATGTCAATTATGTTAAAAAAAGAGTAGGAGTCAAAAATGTTCAACGTTTAAACTTAATCTATTATTTATTGACATTTCATTAAGATGTAAAATGACTTACTGCCAGCTCTATTGTAGACCGGTGTACTCCTGCCATTGACATGATTATTCGAAGAAAAAAAAAATCGACACAAATGTTTATAGCTGAAAATAAATAATAAATAAATAATTTTTTTTTTTATATATATACATTTATTTAACGTCGGCCTATTTCCGCTATTGAGGCCTAACACCGACGCCTGTAGACGAGCTACCCCCAAGCAGGAATTTTGCCGAACCTCTTCCCTTAAGAAGAGTAGGGATCTTTTACTTGCCTAACATTTAATAGACAAGGGACCGACGGCTTTACATCCCCTCCGAAGGATGGTATATCTCCTATACAACCCTCGCCTAAGGTTGTATAGCTTCTGCGCATACACTGATATACAAGCCGCTGGAAGATGTGTGAGGCGAAAACGCTGTTTCCGTTGGAATGGTCACCATCCAAGTACTAACTGCGCCTGTCGTTGCTTTACATCGCATACCGAAGTATGTACATAGTAAAGATGCACCTACGCTCGCCCCCTAAATAAATAAATAACGCCTCGTTTTTCCATGCAATCATCAATAGGATATTGTTCGCATTATTTAAAAATAAAACACACAATAATGTGTTTCCAAACAAAGGGTGTAAAGGGATATAGAATAAAAATAACAATTACGGCCTTTGTGGTAATAGATGTTTTTTTACATTTTCTCGAGATGAAACAACGTTGGAGCATATTGGGGGGATGTCGGGGGAAGTTTATTCTAGACTTTCGTAACATTATAGGAGAACGATTTTTGGGAATGCAAGGTGCTGTGCTAGGAACAGTGTATAGATTGTGGTGTCGGGTGTTGCGACTACATATTTGAGCCTTTTACTACAGATATGTTGGTTCCTGATGTAAGTTTATTTTAAATATTAAGCACGGTAAGTGAAGTAAGAACCTTTCTTGTAATAGGAGCCAATTTGACTGCAATTTTCGCGAAAATATGATCAAACTTCCTGAGACTATAACAATAACAAATACAGGAATTCTGAACTTTTCTAGGCTCAAGCGATCTCTCTGAGTTAATGTTAGTCAATATAGTACGTCACATTAGGAAAGAGTCGACAAGATCAAGGAATCACAGAGCTTGAGTTTTACCCCAGGGTCTAGTACATCTTTATGCACATAAAATAAAATATATAAGCTTTTACATTCTTATTTGGGAGTTAACGTTTGCCTATTTAGGACAATACTGAACAACGGGTGGTTTTCTATTAAAATATTTTGAGTACCAAAGACTAATGACTCGTTTTTTTCATTCAGAACCAAACAATGAGATCTTGAAACATCAGTAATAATATTAAAGTCGAAATTAATATTATTTACTGCAGTGCCAATTTCAATAAAGTAGAATGAAAGATAAATTTGAGTATTGTCAGCATACTGATGGACATTGCATGTTTGGAGAAAATTGCTGAAGTCAGAAGTATAGATAGTAAATAGAAGTGGACCCAAAATACTGCCTTGGTATCTACGACTTAAGTAGTTTTGAAAAAATAGTAAAGCGTTGCCACTTATGCAATATATATAAGCTTTTTACATAAAGTCTGATGATTCAAGGTGTCAAATGCTTTATTATAGTCTAACAATATTAAGCAAGTAACGTGCGAGAAACCTATAATTGAGAAGGGGATGCAAGGTGAGACGGTAAAAAGGCGGTCCCTGCAAACTCATGGTTGACCTTCTCTCTCATTTTAATGCACGTGACATGAAAGACGTAAAGCTTTCCTCGAGAAGGGAAGTGCCAGGTGAGACGCTAAGAAGATAAACCCCCCAAACCTTCTCTCTCATTTTAATGCAAGCGACATAAAAGACGTAAGACGTGATGATGCATCGCCGCACTACCCACGACTATTCCCACTAGCTCTGTGATTGTTTTCATTTATCGTTTTCCTCTATATACCTATTACATTTTCTATCGTTTGCTCTAGGAATGTCGTGGGCTAATGTAGTGGTTGTACTATGATTAATTCTAAAACCTGATTGAATAAATGGTAGTGTTACGATTTAAATTCGCCCAAAATAAAAATTATTTAGAGACTAGTATGATAAACGTAAGCCGCGAGATTGGTTGCCTATCCGCTGGCGAATTTGACTCTGAGAGTAACTGTAGTCGAGAACCCCTCGCCGTTCCGCCGCTGCGAATTGTAATTCCTAAATAGTATGCGTTTATTAAATAATTTGATGGTATAAGACGATATTATTAATATGCTACTTGTATTCTGCGATTATTTTATTGTTGTTTTTTTTCTGACTTCTTTAACGTCTTTTTGTCTTAATAAATTTTTTTGTGCTCCCGTTGAAATTCGTGCTCACTTTCCATTTTTCTGTTTCGTCTGAGGCATTGAATAGGCAGATTTCGAGCTGAATTATTTTGTAGTTGTTATGAAGTTCCATTAATTTGGGAGTGATATTACAAAGTAGTGGAGTTTGTGAGGTGTATATTCTGTGAGAGAATTTGTTGTGTGCTTTTGGCTCCTGCAATTTTCGTTTTATATGGATTATTATTAGCTCATGGTAAGTTTTTCTTATCCGCCATCTTAAGTGGGAGATTTTCAAATGATTCCCTTTGCTCTATTTCAGTACCTATGGTATACCGAAATCATCAGCCCCCAGACAAGTCTATGTAAAGAAACCTTCTACAGGGCGTAGAAGTGAGTACTGTGTTTTTTTGTGAAACTGGTTATGTAATACTTTTCAATTTTTTTGTATTTACTTATCTTAGGGTTTTTTTCCTCTTTTCTTTTTTTCTACTTTCTTGGCAAATTGGTGCTCTACTTTGTAAGTGGTTGACTTATGTAAGCAACGTATCTCGAGCAACTGGCCTGAGAGTTTGAAAACGAAGGTGGGACTGTACGTTTCCAGCCCAGGATTTGGCGTGGCGTGCCCTCACCATACCAAATAACGCAGCTAAGTGCCAAAAAATGTGTAACACCATATATATCTAAGAAAAATCTATTATCGTTGAATTTCTCCATTTACCTTATTCGTAGCTGTATAGTATGCACTTTTAGTGTTTGGTCATATTTTGACATTTTATTATGTTATGTTATGTTATTATATAAACTCCTGAGACGAAAGTGATCATCTTCGATCTACGGTTACCTTGAATTATGATATAATTTTTGTTAACGCCTATCATTTTGCGATAATTACGCCATTTACACGTACATATTTACATAATATATTTAACAGTGTGTATTTTAACCATTTTGTTGTTGTCTATTTTGTTTTTTTGCTAATTATTTGTCAATACAGCTACTAATATTATTTAACCATCTATTTTTTACCACTCAGTATCTCCCAGTCAAATCAGTCGGTTAAAAACTACCACCTTTCTTACTCACTCCCCCCCGCCGACTAGTTGGCCGGAGTGCGTAGCTCCCATCGCTATTCACTAAAAACAATTTTTTCTATTACTGGCCTGGCGGCCGCGTTGATTTATATAAATTTGATAAAAATATTTCAAATCCTCCTTTGTTGGTTAATTTTTTTGTTAAAGATATATATATTATTTTTTTATCGTTTTCGCTAGGCGCCTTGCTCCGGTAATAGTAGTAAACTTTTATTTATTAAATATTTGTTTAACTGGTCTGCAACTATTCTTTCAAGCACCTTAGAAAAAATAGGCATAACGCGAATAGGTCTGAACTGAGAAAGTTCGGTAGGGTTATCGTTTTTAGGAATAGACAAGACCTTGGTGCTTCTCCAAACTTCAGGATAAATACTATTAATTAGATATTTATTTATAATGTACCAATACCAATAGCATCGACTTCAAATGACGGATAATCTGGTCCATTTCTTCCGTAGTAACTTCACCGAATACAAACTCAACGTCAATATTCGAATATTTGGCTATTTTCTATATTCTATTTCTTGAGAATATCAGGATTGGTGTTCAGATTTACCGTTAATTGAGTTGCTCGATTAATAAAAAAATCATTTCCCCATCAACATTTGTCAGATAGGAGGTTACTTGACGCGAAGGTTCATGAATTTCGCGGAAGGTGCCTCGTTTAGATTAAGGTATCTGCGTCAACTAGAAAATTTTTAAAAAAGTGTTACAGTAAGTCAATTATTAAAAGTATGTGCAGTTTTAAGTTGTTTTTAAAAATCTTTATTGTTTTATGTTCAAATAGTATTATCTAATTTTATTTGCTTGTTGCAAAAGGTGCTTAGGTTAGTTGTTATTCATTTTTGTTTTCGCCGACCCAGATCTGTTCCGACCGCGTCAGCGCGGTGGTTGCATGGTCGGTCCCGGGGCAGGCTCTGGTTAATGAACCGTTTCTATGCTTTTAATTTTAATAAATCTTTGTTGAATTAAATTGAATTGACGCTTGCAGTTGATAATATTTAACCGACGTAAAGACTGCCAGAAGTAATGAGGGTTAATTTTTTATGCATGATTAAAATATGCTTTTATTCAAGTTTTACAGATCGATTCACTAAATTCATAATATCTTTATATTCACTCCAAAGTTGACTAGTTTTACATTTTTTATATTTAAGATAGGCATTGTCTCTAATCCTCATCAGCAATTTCAAGTTTTCAGTTAGCTGGAGCTGGAGGTTTCATAACTCTAACAGTTTTATATGGTGCATGTAGATCAAATAATTCATTTATATTGTGATTCCAAAACTGTAATATATCATTGACATCAGCTATATTAAGAATATTATCCCATTTAATAGAATTTAGATCAATAAGAAAGTCTTCATAATTAAAAGACCTATAGTCTCTATAAGTTACCATTCTTGCTTTCCTTAATTATTTTCCTTATTATTTTTAATATTGAATTTGCAAGTAACAAGGACATGATCTTAGATATCTTCCATATTTGCGACGTAGACTTCGAGTATTATGTCATTATTAGATGTGACGATATAATCAATAAGGGTTCTGGCATTATTGGTCACGCGCGTAGAACTAGAGATTAAGATTATATTTATTTAAAAATGAGATAATTTGTTTGCAGTTCGAGTTATTAGGATTCAAAAGATCTACATTAAAATCTCCTCCGAAAATTACATAATCATATTCATTAGATAAGACGTTGTATAACTTTCTAGCTCTTCCAGACATGCTTTCAAGGTAGTATTAGGTCTATACAGGGTGATTCGCGAGCAATGCACCATAGCCTAATGGCAGATAGAGCACTTCGAGACAAGTCTAGATCAAGAAGGTAGAAATTTTTTGGCCAGTGGTTAAGAAGTTACAGGGTGTTTTATGCATTTGGTCTGAAAATTCAAAGAGATATATCTCTGCAATGGTTAGATGTAATCGAGTGAAATTTACCAGTAACATTTCTCAGCTGGGGCTTGTTAGATTAGCCTACTTGGTTTTGAAAAATTCAGGGCCGGACTCTGAAAAAATCTGCCCTCCTCGGTTTTGGCCAAAAAGTACATTTTCCTGTCACATTTTTGGAAAACTATTAGCGGATTCGGAAAGTTCAGAAAAATGCTATAAAAATAACGATTAAATTTTGACGGCACACCTAAACCGTTTTGGCAAAAAACTACAAAACAATTTAGCGCATCACGGCAGGGCATTATTTATGGAACATAGAGTCCATTCAAATGCTTTAGATCCATATCCCTTCGAAGACTGCACATAATACATGCGAATAACATACCTATTAAGAAAATACAGGATCGTAATTGTGAAATTTTTTATTTGTTTTTTAAATTTTTTTATTTTAATGCCTTATTTATATTAACTTCCTGGCGAAGTTTAGCTAATTGGCACTCTACCACTTAACCAGGACGACGAGATGAGATACTGGTCACCCATCCAAATGCCGAACTCATTCAGCGAACCTTACTCACTGATCGAACGCGCCACTTAAACCCGTGACCAATACCACACATCCGAATTATTTTACGTAATCTAGATAAAATGATAAAATTTGAACGGGTTATGAGAATAACCTAAAAAAGAGAAAGCACACATAAATGTCATAACTCTTTTAACAAACAAAGAAATTTGACATCATAATATTACATAAGCAATGCTCCATATCTTATGTGAGGTTCTCAAAATGTTTTCCCCCAATTTCGATACATTTCCTGCACCGCACCAATAAATGTCGTGTGGCCTTCCCGATGGTTTGTCTCTGGTTCCTCATGTCATCAAATGCTGTCACTACCCGCTACCGTATTTCCTCTCTAGTGGTGACTCCTGTGCTGTACACCGATTGTTTCATGTGGCCCCAAACATAATAATCAAAAAGAGTTAGGTCAAGAGACCTAGCTGCCCAAGCTTTAGTGCCTCCGCGACCGATCCAGCGATTAGGAAACTCATTGTTAAGGTGCTCCCGGATCTGGAGTGAGAAATGCGGCGGTGCCCCATTATGCTGTAAATGAAGACCTCATTTTGCGCCAATAATAAATTGGGCAAAATGTTCGGGAAGAAATGTAAGTAGATTTCTCCAGTCAATTGGCCTTCAAAAAAATGCGGTCCTACCAATTTATCATTCACCATTCCACACCATACATTAAGTGAAAACGTGCGCTGGGAGTTTGGATTGGACGTGAGGATTATTGTGGGCCCAAATGTGTAAATTCCTAGAATTCCACACTCCGTCTTGAGTGAATTGGGCCTCGCCTGTGCAATGTTCTTGGATGATGAATTATCCAACGACAGAACGTGAGACGTGCTACTTCATCACCTTGTTCGAGAAGCTACACCTTTTGGATGTGGTAAAGATACAACCGTTCCATTTTTAAAGCCCTCCATACACGGGTTTGAGGAATACCTAGCGCGTGTGCTACTGCGCAAGGATTTTGCTCTGCCATCCCCACGATGTTTTCTTCGGCCGATCTAACTACTCGTTCTATATTTTCGTTACTTCCAGGACATCTACCATGTTCTCTAGAGAACTGGAAAACTCTGCTGAAGGTGACGCGCTTCGGTACTCGTCGACCAAGAAATCTTCGCTGATATTCTGTAACGGCAGCCCTTGTATTACCATCGCAAAACCCATACACATAAATGATATCGGCGAATTCAAAGTTTGTAAACTTAGTTGGCACCTTTAAAACGCGATTGAAACGAGCTACAATTGGATAGAACACCAAACTGTCAAAATAATTATTACTGTCATTGGGATAGTGATAAATTCATAGGTTCCTATTCTTTTCGATTTCAAAAATAGAACTGTGTAGGTATCTGCCTTAACAAATATTAATTAATAGATAGATTATGTTCTTTTATTTACGTCGTGGCCGCACGCTAGTGTTTTGACTTTTTAATCTTGTGTCTTATTAATTATTTAAAAGTGTGTGTGTGTACTGTGTCTTAAAGTGCCCTATCTGCCATTAGGCTATGGCGCATTGTTTGCGAATCACCCTATATATTGTTCTCAAGCAAATTTTTTTACCCGAAGTCTTTAGAGAAATCCAGAAATGTTCTAAGGGGCTAGCGGGTGGTGCGTATAGTTCAAGAACTTTGAACTTGTAGGAGTTAGTTATATAGAAACCAACACCACCACCCATTCGAAAAAAGATCAAAATTGAGAACAAGGTCGATACAATTCTACAGTTTGATAGAGCGCATTTGTGAGATACCTGACTATTCATTGTCTATTACATTCTAGGTCTCAGCTTCCGCAGGTGGCAACGCTGGTAGGGATTTTATTGAGAAGTAAGCCCTACAGAACGGTGTGTTTCATGGTTTCATCTTTATAAAAAAAATTTATGTGCATGTTGCAATTCACCGTTACCGTTCACCCTTTATTCCTAACTAGACAGTTGATGAAGCAGTTAGCCTCATGTTAACTTACCATAAGTTTTTAATTCATGTGTGGCTCCATCCTACGAAGTATAATTTACTGCGCGCAGTGTAAATGATATAAAACTCTTTGTAACGCCTTGCGAGCTTTTCCACCATTTTATATTACTATCATTACTATTATAACAATTAAATTTTAAATGTCTTTTAAGTGTTATTTGCGCTTATTGTATGTAATTGTTCTACAATCGCAACATTTTAGCTTCCGGAGACCAGTAATATTTTTTTGTTTGCTTGATATGTTTGATAACTCATCAACTAGTCAACAATCCCATTAAGTTTTATTGTTGGCAGAGAGTCTACGTTTTCAATAACAATTAGTCTGAGTAGATTAACTGAATAATGGTTTATACTATTCTTGAGAACGTATAAAACAAGTGAAGCTTGCAACATATTAAATACTTTAACACACAGAGTGTCAATGGTATTTAAATTAATATTAGTACTTGATAAGAGAGCTAAATAAGTCATTGCTTTTATCTTTACATAAATATGCTATTTCACACAAATCATATATATCACAAATGTTTTTCAAACAATGTTTAGAATAATTTTAGATTGTATGAATTCAATATCCTATATTAAAATAAATTAAATGAAAATGCAGTTTTCGTCAATTATAAATACAATTTAATGTTTACTTGGTATACTAAAACTTCCTCTAATATCTTCCATGTGATTCGTATCATAGAACTGCTTCAATTTTTACCCCTAACACAGATATAGGTATTCTTGTGGCAAATTGCCCTACAGAACTGCTGAAAATACGAAAATTATAAGTATTTTTGTTATGCAATAAGAGTTACCTTCCCCCCGTTTTCGAGGATGCTGAGTACGATGGAGCTGATAGAATGTCTTTTCGGAGCTACCCTCTGTGAGGGTCGGAGCCAGAGAGTAGGGTAACTGGTTTTTTGTAAAAAAAAGTCTTTATTTTATCATATTTCATTCATTATACAGATATTTAGCTGCTTCATAAATAACCGAAGCGAAGTTCAGATAACCTTAAGGTTTCTGCTCTTCCACTTAACCCTGTGAATATATAAATGCACTTACAAAGTATTGAAATATCCTAAAAATAAATACAAGGTACATAGCATACCCAAAAGTATGCTCAGAAGAAGAGAAAGAAAGAGAGAAATCAGATAAATGTAAATATATCAATGCACTTACAAAGTATTTAAGTATCCTAAAAATAAATACAAGGTACATAGCATACCCAAAAGTATGCTCAGAAGAAGAGAAAGAAAGAGAGAAATCAGGTAATAATAATTTAAGTATACAAAACACACATATACATTACATAGATACATTATTCGCTTTAAAATCAGTTACAAGGTAAAAAATTGTTCGTTCATGAGTTCTTTCGTATACGCAGTTTTAAGTTTTGATAAATTTAGCATACTTATTGATATTATTATAGATATTAGACACATTGTATGAGTAGCAGCGCTTAAAAAATTCAGTATTATGCTGCGGTGGTGTAATTGTACCTTTGTACCTTATATTCACATTGTGAACGTCAGTTCTGAAAGAAATTTTGTTGTATAAGTAGCTTGGAGATTTGCTGCAAATTATTTTATGATATAGACAAGTTGCATGTAGCTTGCGCCTATTTGCCATATTCAACCACTTTAAGTCTACAAGTTTGTGAGATATTCTTTCGTACTTTCTAATTCCAAAGATGAATCTTAGACAACTGTTTTGGATTTTCTGAATCCTTATAATATCTAGGCTATCTAAACAAGGTCCATAAAGAGAATCGCAATAATTAAAGCTAGACAGAATGATTGAGTTACATAGCATAGCTTTGAGACTTTTGTTTAGTACATGCCTATGGGGAAATAATAACCTTAATTTATAATATGCACCAGATATCAAACTTGAAACGTGATGTTTAAATCTTATTGTTGATCGAAACCTACACCTAGATTTTTGACTTTATCATTAAAATTTAACAATTCATTTCTTAGCGAGATGTTTACAGAATCCTATATTAAAGGTATTCGTGTTTTTTTACCAAATATAATAGCGTTAGTTTTTCGCGGATTTAATAGTAATCCGTGCTCTGTGGCGCACCTGTCAATATTAGCTAGGTCTGCCATTATTTCTGTGTTTACAATATCTATATCAGCTGACTTAAAGTGTTTGTAAATTTGAAAATCATCGGCATAGGCACGTGATGTGCAATATTGGAGCGACGCTGAAAATTGGAATATATAAAGCGTGAACAGAAGAGGTCCTAATATGCTTCCCTGCGCTACGCCTCTGTTAAGAGTTCGGAAGTGAGAAATCTCCCTACCAATGACAACAGCCTGTGATCTACCGACAAGAAAATTTGTTATTAAAGCTGGAGCCTCATGATTTAAACCAATATATTTTAAAATAGAAATGAGCACCGAGTGATTAATTGCGTCGAGCGCTTTTGAAAAGTCCAGGAGAACCAGTATCGAGAGTTTATCCTGATCTGTTGCAGCGATAATGTCGTCAGTAATATTTAGCAGCGCCGTATTGCAACTGTAACCGGGTCGAAAACCCGACTGAGTTAAAGGTAAGATATTATGCAAATTAAAATATTCTCGGAGCTGGGTCTCCATAATCTTCTCAGTAATTTTCGACAAACAAGGTAAAAAAACTAATTGGCCGAAGATCGGTAAGTTCAGTGGGGGGATTCACTTTGGGAAGTGCTATGACGTGAGCTTTTTTCCACTGCTTTGGGAATATTGAATTTAGTAAACAGAAATTTATTATATGGGTAATAATAGGCAGTAGAAAAGGCAGGCATGATTTTAAAATAAAAACTGATATTTCGTCACAACCCACAGCTTTAGTTTTTAGCCCCCATAAATTATTTTTAACACATCGATTTCTGAAACTGTTTTCAAATTCAAAGAGCTATTATGTAATTTATTTGCTAAATAGAAGTTTATAATATCATCAAAATTAATATTGGGAACAGGAATGCTGTCAATAAAATAGTTATTTATTGTATTCCAGTCTGCAAGAGTCTCAGGTAGGTTACTTTCATTGTTATTAGAGTTAAGGAATTTAATATCATCCCAGATTTTGTTTTTATTGTTTCTAAACTGATAGTCAAAATATGCTCTTTTTTCTGACATTATTGCCGAGTTAGTCATATTGCGCAGGGCTTTATATTATTTGTGGTCTTGTTCGTTTTTCGTTTTTCGTTCGTTTATATTTTGCTAATGCTTTATCTCTTAACAGCATCATGTGCTTAAGGTTTTCTGTGAGCCATGGGGAAGGTTTTTTTGTGAATCTGGAGGTTTTTAGAGGGGCATGAATATCTAACAATATAGTTAAGTTGTTTACTAAAAAGCTAAGCTTATCATCTACATCTGCCAGATCATGTATGTTTTTCCATGGGATTGACTTTAAATCGTGTACAAATTGTTTGAAATATATTTGTTTTAGTGGAAACAAAAAAAAAACTCCAAATGAAATTAACTGTTTATTTATTTTAACCTCAATCCATAACTGCTCTATTTCTTTACTACTTTCTACAAACTTGTAATATGCCGCCCGTTTTTGAGGGTGCTGAGAACAGTGGTGATGCTGAATGTTTCTTTTAACCCCCTCTAACCCCGCTAACTGCTAATAATTCTACTTGTAACAGACGTAGGTTTAATTAATGTAGATAAGGTATGAATGATAAAAATATGTATTGTAAACATGTTTTACCTTTATGTATAACGTCTAATTTTTCATGTAAGTAAATCGACTGTAACAATTTAGTTAAGGTTATTTGTATGCATCAATATAAATTTTTCTATCATTCTTTGTAATGAAATAAATTGTACATTGCGCGGCATATAAATGTGGTACAATAGTTGTGACCCGAAAACCATTTTTTTTAGTTGTATAAGATGGGCTTCCTGAACGTGACCGATACAAACTGTCATTTAAGAGGTGTGTAGGTTATTGATATCAAAGACGTCAAAATTGCAAACTCCCCACTTCGTGTAATAGAAAAATAAATAAAATCTTGGTTTAATTTTACCATTTTATAAATGTTAGCAATAGAAATTGTGTCTAAAGTTTAGGAAATACAAAACAATTTTAATTTGTTAAAAAACACCAAGATAAGTTATGTAACATATAAATCTACAATGACGTGGTCTATACACTCGAATATGTCTGTCGTGATATGACATGCTGATGCTGATGAACAGCTTTAATCAGAAAAATTACCCTTCCTCAAAAATTCACTGTATCATAAAGTAGATGATTAATTGCAAACATAATTCGACCTTGCTTTTTTTTTTCATTAAGCCTATATAGTTTCGCAAGCGTGCAGTTTCTTAGGTCTGTTTTTCGAATTCGTCGTTACGGACGCAGGTAAGTTTGTCTCTACACTTGCCTTCTTTGCCGCCTCAAACGGATCATTTCTTAAATAATCAACTAAATCAGTATCCTGCTCAACTGTAGTAATAGTTTGTCTTCCTGTTCTTCTTTTTCTTTCAATAGACTCTACATTTTCCCATCATTTCTTAATTTGGTGGACAGTAGTATTACTTATATTAAATTCTGGAACTATCTTTTTTATAGACCAACCATCCCAAATTTTCATAATTATGCGTAATTTTTGAATATTACGCAATTGTGTTGGCATCATTATAAGTACGCGTGACAGATATTAGTCACGCGTACTTATAATAATAAATAAATTTATTTATTTAGGGGTGGGAAAAATACAATATAGGATCATACAATACAACACAATAAGTTCAATACAATATGAGAACAGCAGATTAAGTATAAAAAGAGATATATTATGCAATATACAGAAAGGTAATGATATACAAATATAGATACAAAGGTAATAAAGAAACATTAAAAACACAAACACAACAAACCAAGGGATTAAAGAGTCCATTAAAATTTATACTGAGATGACGAGGAAAAAATACTTTTATTAATATTCACTATATTAGAATATAGTATAATATAGTATGTCAATCTGATCCTCTATAGATATGTAATTGTTGCACATAAAGTACAAAGTTGAGAAATTTAGTACGTTTGTCCGAGGGGTGGGAAGAAAAAAGTTATTATAATTACGTGGTTCAAATGTAGGAGTACGAAAATTTAACATACACAAGATATTTGAGCAGTCAACTAGACAATGAGTTAATTTGTGTAAAAACAATAGTTTCCTGCTACAAAATCTGAATCTGTTTAGCAACTGACCATGGTCAAAACCTATCGCGAGATATACATTATCCAATTTGTATGATGCAAATGTTCCAAATAAGTGAAGCATATTCTAGTCTAGATTTAACAAGTGCAGTATATAAGAGATTCAACAAATCAATGTCATTAAAATCATTTGAAATTCTGATCACAAAACTCAAGTTTTTATACGCAGGCAGAACAATATCTTCCATATTTTTCGAGTCAAAAGGAATACCCAGGTCCTTGAATTCATCTAATCTGTTCAGGACAGTACCGTTCAGTTCATAATCGAATATTAATGGCTGTTTTTTCCTACTAAAAGACAATACGTTACATTTGGTAATGTTTAAAGGCAGATTATTACGACGGCACCAATCACTTACATCATTTAGATTCCTTTGAAGAAGCATGCAATCCTCGACGGCATCAGTAGTACAGAACAATTTCATGTCATCGGCGTAAAGCAGGCAGTACACGTCAACACTTGCAACTATATCGTTAATAAACAAAATAAATAATAAAAGTCCCAGTATTGAGCCTTGAGGCACTCCAAATGCAGCCATGAAATTCACAGAATAGAATAGAATGGAATTTATTGTCCAAAAAGAAATCAAGTACAAAGTATATACAGAGACACATAGGACGTGTCAAAATAAAGACTATTGATACAATGAAAAACAAAATAAAAAATCACAGGCAGTGTTGAATCTAAATCAGCGGTTAAAATACTCATCTAGACTATAAAATATATTAGAATATAAAAATATATCTACATTATGCTTAAACTCCATAATATTATCTAAACATTTTATATAATCAGGTAACTTATGTATTTTAATACCTATGTAACAAGGATTTCTTTCAGAAATAGTTAATTTGTGTTTAGGTATACATAAATCCTCTTTCCCACGAGTTTCATAATCATGATAAACATTATTATTTACAAATAGGTTTAAATTATTTTTCACATACATAATAATTTCTTTTATATAGAGAGGAGGTAATGTTAATAATTTGTTGGCTTTAAACGTATCTCGACAAGATGTTAGATTTGATAGCCCATATATTGTTCTAATGGCTTTCTTTTGCAAAAAAAAAACTCTGACGCTATGAGGCGAACAACCCCAAAATATAATTCCATATTTTATTTTTGACACAAACTGTGCATGGTAGAACGTCAGCAGAACAGATTGGCTTACTAGGTCTTTAAGTCTGTATTATGCATAACAACTGGATT
The DNA here is from genome assembly GCA_963675555.1 of Leptura quadrifasciata. NCBI lineage: Eukaryota > Metazoa > Arthropoda > Insecta > Coleoptera > Cerambycidae > Leptura > Leptura quadrifasciata. The sequence continues at coordinate 144,486,302 of OY776674.1, read as the reverse complement.
GTAGTTTAGGGCATAAGTTATTTACATGCGTCTCCCAATTAAGCTTATTGTCTAAATATATGCCTAAAAATTTCGTTGACTGAACTTGTAGGAGTGATTTATTGTTTATTCTCACCAGATGGCTGCTGTTCATAACTCCACTTTTGGGTGTAAAATGAATAAATGTGGTTTTAGAGGTATTGAGGTAAAGTTTTTTGTTTTAAAACCAGCTTGAGAATTTTTTTAGGATATATTCTACATAGTTTAAACAGTCATTCATGTTATTCCCAGTACACAAGTAGGTATTATTATCAGCAAACATTACTAATTTGTTTTGTGTGTCAATTTCTGGTAGGTCATTTATGAATAATAGAAATAATAATGACCCAAGGACGGATCCTTGAGGGACACCACAATACATTTTATGTGCATTTGGTTTAGTATTATTGATTGCTACGTGTTGACATCTGTTAGATAAATATGATTCAATCTAGTTATATACTAAACCTCTAAAACTACATCGAAAATACTTTTCCAAAAGTAGAGCATGATCAACAAGATCAAAGGCCTTGCTAAGATTCATGAAGATGCCAATACATTGGCATACGTGCATAAGCAATTTTTTCCATTATCTTAGATATCGTGGATAAGAGGGAAATGGGCCTGTACTCTAGTAACGAATTATCACCTTTTTTAAATACAGGTATGACCTTTGCTATTTTAAGAATGTTAGAGAATACGCCTTCATTGAATGAATAGTTTATTATATATGTTAAAGGTGCTATAATAAAATTGACATATTTCTTCAATAAATTAATGCTTAGATTGTCTTCGTCCATAGAGTAAGAGTTTTTCATATTATGAATACTATTACTAACTTCAATTTCATCAGTCGGTGCCATAAAATATGTCGCGGATATATATCTCGTTAGTGTACAAAAGGTATCGTTAGTCAAACCAGAATTATACTTTGTGGTGACATTAGCGAAGAAATCATTGAAACAATTTGCCATTTCATTTGTCCATTATAAGTTTACCGTCCACACTACTAATTTTATTTATGCTTGTTACGTTAGACTTAGAATAGTCCATATTGCATATAAAAAGTAGACTTAAAATCACGGCACTCTATCTATTGATTCCTGCCAATTAAAAAAGAGGAAAGCAGGGAGGTTAACAAATTCGAAAAACCAGATTCTTTAAGCTAATGAAGAAAGATACCATGGTCAAACCTGTCAAAGGCTTTGGAAAAATCGGTGTATATAGTGTCAACTTGTTTATTCGCGTCAATAGCCTCAAAAATGAATTATGGATGACAATAAATAAATTTGTAATTTGATCGACCCTCGTATATTTTTATAAATTTCGTCATATAAAGAAATTTCGAACACCTTAGAGAAATTGCAGGTTATAGTGATCGGGAGGTAATTTTTAATGTTAAATTTATCCTCTTTTTTAGAAATCGGACACACCTTGAATACCTTCCGTCGGTCTGGAAATATTCTTGATTTTAGACATATATCAAAAATTATCGTCAGACGATAGACAAAAGTGTAAGCAATCTCTAATTTCTAACAATGAAAGCAGGTATATATCATCAGGACCCTTAAAAACGGGGGGCGAAGGTACTCTCGCTGCATATCAAAATATTTACAAGTTCGTCCGATTCATACACTTCACTAAATGGTTGAAATTCCGGTGCAAACTGTAGGCTACCGTCTCCTTTACTCAGATATCTGTATCTGCTAGATTTAAGAAGGCCGTTGCAAGACATTTTCAAAAATTCACTGAAGGATTTATATTATTCTACATTTCCTCATTAAAAGCCTGCTACAAAGTATTTAAATAATTATATCTTCTTCATAAAAATATTAGATGATACAAAGGTTTTAAAAGATTAAAATAACATAGCTGAGTGTTTCTGAGAATGATTGGAACAATTAATTTTATACAAAGTAAAATAGGTCTCATAGGCTATCTAACGACCTATGTTGTCTTAATTAGTCGTTAAATTGAATTATATACAGTATTCAATATATAATAATTCACAAATAACATTTTATGGCACACATATGATTGATGGGCAATAAATAAGATAATAAATTAAGTACACATCTTCTAATATTTATGTGCAATATCCATCTATAGTACATCAACCGCCTCCCATATTGTTAAAATATTGTTTAATACGAAGAATTTTCACGTTTTATGCACATATGTATATGGAGAAACTCATGAACGCTAACGTACTAATGGATTGCTGTAAATCATGGAATATTAAAAAAAAACAGCAAATGCATACAGTTATGTGTTTATTGACCCTAATTTTAGAGTTTGTACTGCTTCCAAGTACGAATTGCAGGTAACAAATAATAGGGACGGGATGCAGGTATTGTTTTATTTCAGCCTTTTACAACTTTTCGATAAAATTTTAAAATTAGGCTTAGATTGTGTTATATGTTCCTCTAAGTCCATTTGTGGAGGGTCCAAAATGGTTTGAGCTTGCATTCATCCCCTACATCAATGTTTTATTATTTTTCGGGTCAGATATTTAGATTTTTGAAATACAACTGATGCATCATGATAAAAATACTATAATTAAATTTTCGATGGAGAATAATGTATGGTGATTGTGTGTGTATTGTCAATCGGTTGCTATACAAGGTGTCCTAAAAATCAACGTCATCCCTTAAAGGGCTAAAGTAATAGGCCAGCTCATGACTGACTAGGATATCAAAATATGACCTTAGTAAAAAGTTTTTGAGATATTGGCACTTTTATGAATTTCGTGAAAATCGACACCTTAGATCAGTACTGCGGGTGTTACAGCTACATTCCATATTTTAAGAGTAATTTTTGTTAACCAACCCTGAGTAGCCGTGCTAGTGATCACAGTCCAGAATAACATTACTAGTGCCATATCTTTGGGAAAAAATGGAGATTTTAATATTCCCTCCTACTCTTTACTTATTTTAAATTGCATTAACATTGCCGAAGTCGCAATATTTTTGAATTTTATAAACTTCCTTTCCTTCCTAAATTTTGTGTATAACAATAATAATAGATTACTCGACTTGGTTTTGTCTAACGTCGGCTGTACAGTTGATAAAGCTTTAGAGGTATTAGTTAAAGAAGATAGCCATCATTCCGGACTTGCAATCTCTCTACACGTTGAATATGAAAACCTTAATAATAAATTTCCAATTAATTATACAAATACTTTTAACTTTCGGAAAGCTTACTATATCAGGAACTGCTTGAGATAGTCTGGTCTTTTTTAAATTACTACACCTAAATTAACTCTTATGATATGAATTGTGGTTTTCGTAAAATATTAAATATTGACACTATCAGTTAAATTTTTTGGACATGTTTTACATCGTTCGAAAGAGAAAGATAAACGGAATTAATGGAAATGATGCCTACTTTGACATTTGTTCTTTTCATTTTTGCACAAGAGCATATGCCAAAGCCAACTACGTTTTTCGAATTTTTTGATACACACTATTATTCTTATTGTATTTTCCGTCAACTTTCATCCCTTTAACGTTTTTCGTATCTTCTCAAATAAGGAAGCTATAACCGTTTGCGGTTTTCTTATTATTTAGGTTTTTCTAGTAAATCTCACAAAGTAGGCTATGGATTTCAATTTTTTTTTTTTTTACTGAAATATAGCTCACATAAAATGGGAAAGCTGTTTCCAAAACTTTATTCTTCTACATTAGATATTAAGGTAGATGTTTGGTGTGGCCCTCATAATTTCGTAATTTCGCATTTACATTTACGATTATTACTTTTTCCAAGCCGCATGGTTGGATAATATCTCTCTGTTAAAGCATTTAAGCCTTCGATCTTGTGTCATTTCTACAATCTTCACACATAAACTTCCTTTGAAAAACGCAGTCTTGGAAGAATAAATTGTCAAAGATGTTTAGATTGGATATTCCAAGAGACAATTGGGGCCGAAATTGCAGTACTAGAGCTTTTTACCTTCAACCACACTTAGTCTGGAAATCTAGGAGATTATTAATTTTTTAATTTCACATCACTTACAAGTACTCCGAATCTACGGCTTTTTGCTCCGACTTAAGCCAGCTAATCGTCCGCATATGTTCGTCTAAGCATACACCTAGGCATTTCATCTGTGTTGAGGAGAAGACAATTTTATGAGTGTTTAGTATAATATTAGAGGGAGTCTAGAGGCGCTGAATAGTTTTCTAATATATGGAATTAGTTTTATTCTGATTTAAAATTTGCTCATTTGTATTGCACCAAGTTTCTATATCATGTATAATGCGCGTACCATCGTTGACAAAGTCAATGAATGTTTCCTGATTTTTTATGATTATATTCGTATCATTCTACATAGTTAATTAAAGCAATTTTTTTCATTGCTAAGTGTGTGAATGTTATTAATAAATATTAAAAAGAGTAGTGATCCTAACGTGCCGCCCTGGGGAATGCCCCTGGTCATATTCAGTGCTTCGGAACACACATAATTGCCATTATTAGTATCAAGCATTTTAACTGCATGTTTCCTATCTGACAGGTAAGATTTAATCAAAGTTAAAACTGTCCCTCTTATACCATAATGGGAAAGTTTAGTAAGTAATATAATGTGGTCAATGAAGTCAAAAGCCTTGAACAGATCCAGGAAAAGATCACATGTAATGCAGCCCTCCTCTAAGACCGAGTAAATATAATTTGTAAATTCAAAAAGAGCAGTTTCGATGGTTTTGCCTCTTAGAAAGCCATGCTGGGCCTTGCTAATTAATTTATGATAGTTTAAGAAATTTAAAACTCTATTATAATAAATGACTATTTCAAAAAATTTGGAAAATACACTATGTAAGCTCAGAGGGCGATAATTTTCATACACACTTGGGTTATTTTTTTAACACTGGTTTAATAATTGCATATTTTGGGTTCGAAGGGAAAACTCTTGTTTGTTATGATTTATTAATGACATCACACAATGGAGCCACAATATGTTTAAAGCATTTTTTAAGTATAAATACAGAGATTTCGTCATAACCTGAACTTTTTTTAGCTTCAATTTTACTCGATATTTCCCACAATTCACTTATAGTGACGGTTCAAATTCTATTGAGGCAGGATTTAAAGGTATATTACATATGTAATTTGCTGGTACTTGATCATTAGTTAAGTTTAATGCTACATTATTGAAATAGATATTCATGTCATTAACACATTCCTTAATGTCGCGATATACAGGTTGATGGTCAGTTTTAACATTTCCTACTATATCCGATATGATGTCCCAACTCGTTTTAGATTTATTTCTAGATTTCTGAAGCCTGTTTTCATAGAGTTTTATTTTTTAATTCCCTATTAAGTCTTTATACATTTCTGTATAGTTTCTAAAATGGCATATTATTCTCTATGTTTTATTTTAGACAAAAATATATTGCTATTTTATTGGAAAAGGAGCCAATTGTGAAATTATTTCAATAATTATATATTCGAATGAAAACACTTGTTAAATTAAAGTAACGGATATTTATTAAAAATTAAACAAGACGCAAATAAAAATCAAAGAATGTATTCAAGTTGCCTGCCACCCAGTCGAATGCAAGCATGACATCTTTTAAAAAAAAACTTTTTATTCGTCTCGCACTTCGTGCGACATTTATTTCTTGTGCGGCTTCATTAATATGGTGTTTCGATCGATTACCATTATTCCTTGGTTCTACAAAGACCTTCTCATTTACGCAATTCCAGAGAAACAATCTAGTGGATTTAAATCCGTAGACCGGGGAGACCACAAAATCCATCTCTTTGGATAAGTTTGGTACAAATAATTTCTCACTCCTCATGCGTAATGAACTGGATAACCGTCATTTTGAAGCCACATTGCCCTGCGCGTCAAAAAAGGTGCATCTTCCAAAAGATTTGGCAGTTCATCTTCTAAAAAATTGTGATAAATTTCCGTGTTTAGATTTTTAGGTAATTCAAAGCTGCTAATTATTTGACTGATCAATATGTCGGTTCACCGATCTACTTTGAAGCGATACATATCTTGTATTATCGAATTGAATGTGGATTTTCAAGAGCATAACTAGGAAAATTTCGTTTGTTTATGAAGCCATCTTTTCTTAATGTGCTTTCATCTATCCATAAAATTGCATCTAGGAACTTTGGGTCTTTCTTATATTTCAGCAGCATTCTTTGGATACGTTTTGCGTAGTCATGAGGATGCAACTCTGCACGTGATATGGGCAGTACTGATGATATCGTCATGTAATTTTGTTATTTACAGTGAATTTCGGTATCCCTGTACATCTTTCAATTGCTCGTGCCGAAGTAGTCCAATCATTTTCAATCTATTGTAAAACGTCTTCATCGTAATCCAGAATAGTTACAGCAGCACTATTTTGCCCACATTCCCCATAAATGTAATGCATGTTAGCGTATTAGCAAATTATACGGCAACACACAAAAATTAGCCAAAAAATAAAGCAAAAACCATTAGTTTGATTACAAAACAATGTATTAGAAATGATGCTAGCTACTAACGAACTAAAAGTACAGTGTCATCCGCATATACTACCACTTTTCTTAATTAGAAGTTAAAATAATTTATTGACATAAATATTAAAAAGAACTGACCCCAGAATTGTTGAGGAATGCCACATTTATTTTTCTTAATTACTTGACAATACGTTTTATACCACATTCGTTGAGTTGGTAATGTAAAATGTCATGAGACAACCGCATCAAAGGTCTTGGAGAAATCAAGAAATATTGCGATTTGTTTCTTATTATTATTTACAGAATTACATATGGTTTTTACAACATATGTATATGTTCTATATTTTATCTATTTTTCCCAATATTGTTGATTACCGAGATGGATGTGGAGTTACTTACTATTGTCCTATCACCTGTATTGTATATAGGTTTCATAGTTGATATTTTTAGCATGTTTTGAGAAAACTTCTTCAAAAGATCAATTAAATATATAACAAGAGGTTTAGCAACGATTGAATTAATCTAATTAATCATAGAGGATATTTTGTCTTCACCAGAGGAAGATTTATTTTTTAAATTTTATATTTTTTATAATTTCGTTGTAGGTAATCGGTTTGAAGAACATGTTACAACTAATGTTTCTTCTTTCTAATAATTTATTGACTTGAATTATGTTTGCTATGTTTATAGCGACATTATTAAAATTTTCACTAATTTTCTTATAATTTACTTTTTGGAAATTATTTTGATATATAATTTTCCTGCTAGACCTTTGCTCGTTAGGAATTTTATTCACTGCTTTTTATGTTATTTCTATTTTCTGAGATTGCGTTGTGTTAATAATCTCTTTTTACTTTCTGTAATAAATTGTTTGTCAAGTGTCTATATTCTTTGCATGTATTTATAAGTGCAGGATTGTTTCTATTTTTGTTCCCTTTTCCTTATTGCCTTTTGTTATCCAAGGTTAATTTTTTCTTTAGATTATGTTATTGAGGTTTTAGTGCATTTTTAATTAGCATAATTACAAGGTAAATAAGATACAAGATACAAGTATAAGCAATATTTAAATCGTTAATTTGAAATAAACTCGCCATGTTTCAAATTGTGTCAATTCTTTGAGTAATTCTAATTTTAATTTATTTGAGTAATTTTTTCGATATTTATATTTTGTGTTTTATTTATGAATTTTATGCTAGTAGGTCTATAATACTGGATTTTAAAACAATCGATGAAATATTCATATTGTGGTTTATGTGTGGAGGCATGCTAATAAAGAATGATCTAGAATTATTTTCTTTAATTATTCTTGTTGAGAATAGGTATTGATAAACAAGTCATATTTAATATTATGAAAAAATGACTGAATGTTGATTTACCATTTCGTTATAAAATGTAGAAAATGTAAAGATATACCGCGAATAAGTTAGCCTAATTATAAACAGTAACAGATCTTGGAAGTGGTAGAATTTAAATTAATCTGATGCGATATCTTAAAGTGTTTAACAACAGCCTCTTAATTCCTGCCGTAAGACGATTAAGTATGACATTCTACTTTATTACGCTCTAATTCAGGGAAAGCAAAAAGGTATAAATTCAAATTTGAATGGTCACCAAAACTCAAGTTGTGAGCGCCAGGACTTTAGCAGTATCAATAAAAGGTTAGTCACTTAATTTTTACTACAAAAATGTATATACATATGCAGATAGGTCTTTAATTAAATAACAATTTTATAGCTGTCAAAGACATATGTAATTTAACACAAATAATTTAACAAAAATAATTGTGTTCTTAAAGATCCGTAGCAATGTTGTTTAATAAATATGGTAAAATTTTTGGGTACAATGTATATTATATAAATTAAAGCAATAGCACGGTAAATAGAGTAGAGTAGAGTAGAGTAGAGTAGAGTAGAGTAGAGTAGAGTAGAGTAGAGTAGAGTAGAGTAGAGTAGAGTAGAGTAGAGAAGAGTAGAGTAGAGTACGTTAGGGTAGGGTAGAGCAGAGCAGAGCAGAGCAGAGCAGAGCAGAGCAGAGCAGAGTAGAGTACAATAGAATTGAATAGAATAGAGTAGAGTAGAGTAGAGTAGAGTACAGTAGAGTAGAGTAGAATAGAATAGAATTAATGTTTATTGTGTAAAATGTACAAACAAAAACACAAAAGATACTGTGAAAACTGATATTTAAAACTAACCCTAGCTGCTTAAGAGAAAATGTAAGTACTTACATAAATGTGAACTAAAATATGAAACAAAATTTTAGTGTTATAAAGAACATATAAATTTAATTAATGCATTGATGTAGTCAAAACTTTCATGCTGTAAATATTAAAAGAGGTTCGGATTGATCCTGAGTTCATTTTTTTAAATAAGACTTATAATGTTTTTCTTGAATACTATATATGACTTTTGAAAGAGCACAACTTGAAGTACATTGTACACATATGGTGCCAAATAAGACGCCTTTGTACGTGTAACGTCTTTGTAAACAGTTTTTGGGACCTAGGATTTATTTGCTTTAAATGGTAGTATTTTTATAAACTAAAAAAATTTCGAGAAAATATTGATGTTTCACCTCGCAGTTGTCCCCAAAATCCAAAATACTTTCAAAATCTGTTAATTTCTGTGAAAATTATGAAGCACAGCGATATTTAGTGCTTTGAAACCCAACATTTTGCGACTGCACACATTAAATTTAGTGAAGAAATAAACTGGATAAGAAAATTGGAAAGGGTATTGCTTTGTTCTTTGGGTCCATAAAATTGCAAATTAGGTCATGTACGAAAAGTTAAGGTTTCAAAATTTTTTTGGCATCAGCCCCCCCCACTATGAAAAGGAGCAAAAAAAAAATTAAATGTGATTTAGTGTATATACTAAACCGAAACGTCTAAAAAAGTTTTTTAGCATTAGCTACCCTTCTACCACCCCATTGCCACCCCCACCCTATTATTAAAGGGGGTAAAAAAAAATTAAAATGTGATTTAGTGTGTACACAAGAACGAAACGTCTAAAAAAAATTTTTTGGCGCTAGCTACCCCCTCTACCACCCTCATTGCCACCCTCACTCTATTATTAAAGAGGGTAAAAAAAATAAAATGTGATTTAGTGTGTATACAAGAACGAAACGTCTAAAAAAAAATTTGGCGTTAGCTAGTATACCTACCTACTAACTGTATCGTAGGCTGTATTATATCTATTAGAAATGGTTAGACAAGACAGTATACCTCAAATTCAATAAATTGAAGAAACACCAAATTTATTGAGGATTGAAGTATAATCTCGCCACTGTTATAACAAAATATACCACTGTTAAGTTGAATTCCTGCCAAATGCTTCAGATGATAAAGTTATTTATCGATGTTGCTGTGACTGTACAAATAGTAACAGAACTATCTGCTGTTGCTCATAAAACAGTTGTCCACTATCTTTCGTATGCAAGATATTTTACTAGAATATATAGGCCGGCTGAAATACTTAAATAACATTTGATTCAAATAATGTTCATGTGGTCATCAATGACGATAACGGTGAAAACTTAACAATATTGAGTGATTATCATGATATTTTAATAGTAGGAGTTGATAATTGTTTATGTGATTGTAACATTATATTTGACTTTTTTTTTCCAAAGTGTTATACCACTTGAATTTTAATGAAACTTAAATAAGTGTCAGATATTGTCCAGTTTAGTAGTTTTCAAACAATTTTTGTTCCACCTTTCTATGTTATTTATTTTATGAGAAATAAATCTTTGTAAAAAACATTTTTCGAGTACTTTTTTAGATGTCTTCCGAGCTGCTGAATTTGTCTGAAAAACTAATCGCACTATTGTATTATTGCCTTATCTGCAGGACAATTTAGGTCGCTTATCCTTTTTTTGTCCTCTTGATAAGAGACTGAGCATGTTTTTTTGTAATTACGTCAATTTTTTTAGGAATTGGTTTTGTAATAAAATATTTCTCTTTAAACTATTAGCGTTTGAAAGTAAGGGTTGGAAAATTTGCCAAATTTTCAATTCTCATATTCACTTATTTCCTTAGAAAATTTAATGTGTGGTCGATAGCCGAGTGGGTTAAGGCGTGAGGTGGCAATCGCGATTAATCACACGGACATCGCACCACCGGGTTCGAATCCTGGCTCCGGCACTGTCCGAGGAAATGGTTGTATGTCCGCGTTTTTTCAATATGTAACCCCCTTCCGCACAAGCCCCTGGCTTCTAGAATTGGAGGTTGTCTAATTTGTGTAGTGTTTATTTATTTATTTGTCTCAAAATGACGGGTTTCAAAAGAACTGAAAATTATTATACGTGATAATTTCATGGAAATTAACAGATCTTGAGAAATTCCCAAAAAATATGTATTTTCTCTCTTTGGTTGTGAATATAAGGGTGAACCTCCAAAAGTATTTGCTTCAGTTTTTTTGCTGTTGTTTAGTGCCTCAAATACATAGTGTTTGGAAAACAAACGGTGCTGTTGTTGCTGTTTTAAACGCCAATTAAACGCCTATTTTACTATGAATACAATACCTATAAATTTATAATTAATATACTGTATATTAAACGGTTAACATCTTATAAATAAATGTGTTTTCTATATACCGAGTGTCTGACATGGCTCAATCTAAAAGCTGTTATTTCGTCTCCAAACAAGAAATTTGCCTTGAACTAAAATAATTTAATCATATTTGCTATGCCACGTTAATGCATCTGGTTGTGTGGCAAACACGGCTAATCAATGATTAGCCGTGTTTGCCACACAACGAGTTCCAACCAGATGCGATGCCGTGGTATAGTAACTGTTTTAGGCCAACAAACATCTGTTCAAAAGTGTTTCAAGTAGAGAAATGACGTGTGAATGGGTAAAACTATCATCGAAATTTAATGGTAGTAATTATTATTATATAATCTTTGTTGTATGAAAATAAATAAATTACAACACTCAACAGGTTAGCGGCACATCTAAACTATTGACCTATAAACTTAATTATACAATTATATTTACCCATACTGGGTATCAACGGATCATAGTAGACCCCCTTTTGTCCTTATTTTTTAGAATAACAGAATTAAACTTGGTAGATATATTATATGACCAACAAGACACTTTGTGACATAACTGTTATTTTTACCCCCTTCTGGTTTCACCGAAAATGACCCCAACTTTTGATTTTTAAACGGAACGCTCTATATATTATTATAGTTTTGGAATCCTTCAAAAACCCTGAGTACGGGAATACCCTATAAGTGGCATTTCGACTCCATGAAAAAAAATTGACTCGAAAGTGTTAGTGCATCTAGAGTGACATGACCAGATAAAATTGATTTTGGGCACATCCTCGGATTCCTTAGAATATCCGCTATTTATGACAGTACTCTACCATTATGGTTCCATTTGAAAAAAACGAATTTCCGCCCGGTCCATTAGAAGCAATTACATTATTATTATAGAAGCAAAACCCATATAAATATGGTTTATACAGGTTTACGTGTCAATGTAATTGAACATCAAAATAAATTTTATTATTGACATTAATAAATAGTTAATTAATATAATAATTCCATAAGTGCAATATGAATTATGAATGTTTAATTACAGTGTCAATTGATTTAGTGATCTGTGCACTTTTAAGACTGATAAATTTGCAAACTGGCTTAACATTCATAATACTGTCTCAAACTTATACCCTCGTAAATTATCACAAGTTCTTTTATGCCCTATATAATACAGTGCTTTGTCATGCATTAACATATTTTTTGGCAATGAAAACAATATTATTTTCGAACGAATAGGTTTTTATATCTCTCACTGATTTAACGACTTAAATTTCTGTTTATGCTCAATTAGTTTTTATAGAAATTTTCAAATACATTCATTACTATAAAGTCGCAGGATTAGAATTTTTATGCTTGATAGTATTTCCTTTAGTTTGATATAGCTGATTTTGTAGATAAGACTATGGCTCCAGATTCTAAAGCTGCTAGTCGTAAAAAATACATAAAAGTCGATCTACTAGAACGCATCGTAATGACTAAGTTGTATTACTGAAGTACAGTAGAGAAAATTTACAATATTTTCATGGGTTATATTTCATTTAAAGTAAAGATACTTTATTGCCAAGTAAGAGGTCTAAAAGCGTTATGACTTTTTTAAATATTATAATGAAAATAATAAAATATTTTATCGTATTTTTTTATATTTCTAACACATAAAAATTCATAAACATATTGCTCTGTATGTATAATTGGGGAAGTGTTAAAATGGACATGTTTTACGTCGTATCCAAAGCAAATATTGTTGTTGCATTAATTCGTGCTTATTGATAATATCGACTTTTATTTTGAGAATTATTTTGTCCATTTCAAAGTTTAGACAGAGAGAAGATAGATATTAGTTTTTGGTAGGTCATACATTTTCTTTCATCAGTTCACTAACATAGTGTTTCCTATTTTGAATATATGCGAAAAAAACATATTTAAAAAAAGACAAAATATCAATAGCCACAATATACAAGATACGTGGAAAGGTCCAGCTAAATAAGGGTTTTTATTTAAAGACGCCGTACTCGAGAACTACTGAATTTACATCCAGTCTAATGGAGTACTAGCAGTGACGTCATCATTTAACAACCTGAAAATTGTTCCGTAGGCATTTTGAAGAATTTGACATAAGAAGACGTGTTAGTTTGTGATCGGTTGAAATATTAGTGGTGCATAATTTTAATATCAAACTAGATGACGATAACAGTTTTAACTATGAGTTTCTATGAGGTTCCATTACAGCCAGTTGGTTGCACGAATTTTTATCATATTGAGGAGGAATATATCTCTTGGTTATTGATGTGACTGTATGTATAATTGGCTAATTTCTTTCAAAAATGGATATCATTCCCGTAGAACCTCATATCTTTATTTTTATATGTTTCTATGAGCAGTTTTTGGCAGGGTTTTACTTCAAGCTCAAAAAAGTCTAATAACTTAAACTTGTTTCCATTTTAGAAATAGTATGACAACGACGCCTGTTGTTGAGTGCACTAATCGATGGAGTCAAAAAAGAACAGTGAGATTTTTTGAATTTCGATCCATTCAAAACAGATGACAAGTAGAACCTGCAAGAATAGCAGTGCTCCGTAGAGATGATTTTCTCAAATCGCAAATAAATAATGCAAGAATAATGTTCCGAACATTTTGCTATGGGTACATATATGATTTTACATGATATATAACATATCGCAACCTTAAGTTAGTCAAAATAGGATATATAAATGTTCTTAAAATTTTACTTTATACGTAGATTGTCCGTAAGGTGACATGTAACATGTTTCTTTTTTAATACGCTTTCTTTACATATGTTTCTTAATTAGTATAACTATGTTCTCACCTAAATAGATTTTAATATAATGTTCTATTATATATTGACTTGTGTAAAACAGGTATTATGTTAATAACACAAATAAAATTGATTGAATATGTAGTTATATGGTTATTAATTACTTTCTCCTCCAGTAACATGTGAACAGACATATTTTTGGGTGTGATGAATGAAGTAGATAAATAATGCAAAATATATCGAAGAATGAAGAAAAACATTTCGTTTAATTTTTTTTGTGTATTTGAATATTTTTAAATTCAGAAACAAGAGTACGATGAATATGTAAAATGTAGATAGAACAGATAGTATTTTTACTTTATTTTATGACTATACAGAGTGGTTTTGTTGTTTATAATAATATATTTTACATGTAAACTCAACAAACGTACTTCTATATATAAGTTATATAAAGCCATTAACTTCTTAAATATCATAACTGAATAATATACAAATGTATAAATTATAGAAAAATCTTTGTGAAATGCCAAAGTGCACTGCATACTCTAAACCTGGCCTTGTTTCATTAATACTATAGAGGCCGCTGTAGCCATATCAATGTTCTTGTTATTGAGTTCTTTCTAATAAGCAATGCATCCGTCACAAATGTTTCCTCATCATACAACGATCCATGACTTAAAAAATTATACTTCTGGTAGTCTCTGACTTAAAATATTACTAGAAGATAAAAAATGTTATTAATAAAGAGGTGCACGCGGAATACGCGACCTGGACGAAACCACTTCATGTGAGATATACAGATTCCTATCTCTAACTATGCATAAAGACAGTACTTGTCAAAATATGTAAAAAAATCTGCTTTAGACATGCCGGAAATGCTTTCTAGGGCCCTAGAGTGAGTTTTGTTTCAGATTTCAGGAACCTTTTGTGTTATTACAATGATATTTACTGCATTATTTGATATCAATAAAGATTATTTCATGGCACTAACCATAACAACATTCTGAAATTTTTTTATTGTTGAAATAAACAATACGCCGACCTCGCTGAAACTGCAGAACTGAACTGATCACTCAACTTGATCCCCTAAATACTTTAAAATAAAAAATTCCCTAACCAAACAATTCACATTAAGGTCCTAATTTTGCTCTAGTAAGAAAACAGAGGAATATTATTTGTATTATGTACTTTTGTTTTATAAACTACTTTTAATAATGTGAAATGAAATTATTGTGGACTACAGTATTGGAAATGGGAACACTTAGACATCTGACCGTGATTATACACCTGCTATATGAAGAACACTACTTTGGTGAAAGTCACCATGATTGTTCTGTATAAAATAATTGATATCTTTCCTAAAATAATAGGATCATTATTATCATCGTAATTACTATATATCATTCAATCTTCGTCTGAAATTTGGTCCTTACAGCGTTATTAATTTTCGAGATACCACGAGTTGTACTTAAAAAATTACATATGTCTTGCAACATCTAATCGGCATCAAAAATAAAAATAGATGAATGCACGATCGAATCGCGTTGCGCTCTCCGAAAATTTATCCAACATAAAATTTTACATAATGTGAATCTAAGTTTAAAGTTGTACAGCGTTAAAATTGTACGCATAAAATCGGGGCAAGAATTCAAGCGATGCATGTCACGAGTGATTTCATTAAAGAAATTTGAATACTAACATAATTTTTAATCATTAATTACGTTAAAAAGAGTAATTCTTGACACCCAGTTATTAAGCTTTTTTCAGAAATAGGTACAGTTTAATGGGGTTTCATGATTCTTAGCAATATTGTCTTATTTATAGAATCGATCTGTGACGTGCATCGCTTGAATTCTTGCCTCGACTATAGTACTAAATCTCTGTCTAATCTAAAACGATAAGTGTTCAGGTAAAGCGGTGAATGGGATGTTCTCTAATACATTAAGCTGATAATATGAAGGATGTGATGAGAAAGAGTGTTGCTGTGCCTAACAAGCAACCATGAGAAATGGCGTGAATGCTGTTAGATATCTATATCGTACAACACACGAGGATCAACTGGAAGTGCATGGATAGTCAAACATAAATATATAATTAAAAAATAGTTTAATTTTGTTACCGTGCACTCAAAATTCTAGTTAATTTCAATTAAAATATATTCAGTGGAGCTCACGGGGATACTTATAATTTGCTATCTATAAGTATATAGCAAAATTGTCTGTCGATGTCAAGTGACTAAATAACATACAGGTATAAAATACATAGATAATACGTTTATTTAGCCTATGGCTAGGCAATCAAAAATACTTAGGATTATCTCTGTTTTACATCAGAAATCATATATACATAAAATAAAAATAAAAACATATTTAAAATAAAAATAAAAGAAAATATATGTATAATTCACATCATGGTATCAGTTCTACGTAAGTTGATATTCAATCGGTTACAAGCTAATTTTCTATGTAGCTTCCCTGCACCCCTGACCATCCATCATGTTTATATTTTTGATTATATACTTCATGATGAGCAATATAACCTTTGCTTAAACCAAACTGGAAGACAATAATAAAAGCGCTTTACCGCTATCGTAGTCTCCTGTACCTTCTGAACATCTTTACTTTCTGATACAGATTAAAAATTCATGAAATCGTGTAAAGCTTATCTTTCTCCTCATTTATTTTATTTTAACAAACTAAAATTTCTCCTATTAATGTGCATTGGCGGTAGAGAATAAAATATAACAAAAATTACTTTACTGCTACCATAACAAAATACGTATTAGAAATTTATTAAATCGTTTAGAGCTGATTTTTATCCTTACTCAATTTAACAGACCAAATTTTTTTTCTATTTTTGCTATTCATATACACTGATAGATGGTAAGGAATAAAATATTACCGATCAGAAACTTCTAAAATCATGTAGAGCTTATTTTAAACCTGATTATTGTGAATTAGATTTTTAATACATCATGATAGCCAAAAGCAAAGACTTATAAATTGTTGAAATCATGTACAGGTAATGTTTCAACATTGCTTTCATAACAATACCACAAAAAGTCTGAAGCTGGATTTCACAGTTGGAATCTAACACGGGACTTGTTGGAGAAAAACTTTATTTTCCAAACATAGGTAAATAATTGATTACTTTACTTGAATTTCTATTTTGTCTTTACTTCTAGTAGTACTACCATAGTAGGGGTACCTTTTTCACTGGCTGGGATACCCATTGAATTATGCAAGAAAGGCAGCAGCACAAAACGCATTCCATATGTAATAGAAAAAATTAGCGCTACTCATGTTCTTTTTTTGGACAAATGTCATCTAATACTTTCAAAAGACTACCATGCAGAAAATCATATTTTTTATCTATATCAGGTTCCCTATAAATAACTGGTATATTATTTAATTTAATCTTTGATAAATTATCATTATATTGTTTACCTCTAAAAATACATTTGTTTGCTGCACTATAGTCTTAAATATCAATTGATTAATACAATGATGAGATATAATTGGAGTGTCTAAAACTTTAGCGACAAGATAAGAATTGTTTGTAAATACTAAATCTATTATTTATACCATCAAGCTTTTGTGTATATGTATACTCGTTAGACAGCCAATTTACATTAATATCTCCCAGGATTAGTAGTGTACATTAAATTCTTAAAACATCTTGTATATCTAATATTCCAAAAAATTACAAAACATTGAATACCCTATTAGAACAGGAAATTGATAACTCATTCCATTACAATACATACGAATATAGAATTTTTTTACTACGATTTGAATTAATTAACGAAGCAAATTATTTACGTTTCATGACTGAGTGATTGCTACTGATTATGCGTGACGTATTTCGGCAAAATAAAATCTTGCAGAATGCTATTATACGTGTGGGCTTAAAATAATAATGACATTTTAATAAATGTCATTATTATTTTTTAAGTAACATTGTATTCGCCTCAAGCGGACACGCTATATTGTTTACACATAAGACATTCTCGTAATAAGAAAAGAAATAGACTCCTGATCATCAACAACCTCAGCATGAACATCTTCGGCATCTTTTTGCCCACTAATTTCCGTAAAAATTACTTGCAAATACTTATATAAATACTTTGTACCTACTTATTTGCACGAAGTCATGAGTAAAATTGTAATATAACAGATGCTTCATAAGCCCTAGTATATACAGTTCTCAGGATATTAATGATATATTAAAATAATTATTCATAAAAATGTCCTAAGGCTGCATAAATAATCTGCAGCAAATATTCCAGTATATGTAGATATTGTGTTCTTTCGCAGTTTCTAACATATGCAAAGTAGTAATTATTAAGTATGTGTCAAAAATATGAACTTTGTAATATTAAAGAACTTTGATTTTGGTTTTAATATTGAACAGTAACAGTAAAAGAATTTATTCATATGTTTGCATAATTCACAACAATAAACTAAAGAAAACTTAATTTAAATGTAGTAAATGTTCAAAACGAGCGCCTTGAACGTCCTAATCGTAAATAAAAATGTCTTCTAATGTTTTCTTGCATCTGAGGTGTGACCAACCTAACCACACAAGTTATTCTTCTTAAATCATCTATATCGCGTGGCTTAGTTTTCACATATGCCCATAGAAAGAAATCCAAGGGTGTAAGATCAGGAGAACGTGCTTGCCTCCCTTCGCCGATTTGGAAATGATCAGTTGAGGTACTGCCAGACATCGATTCGATAATGTGGTGGTGCCATATTACATCCACTGGAACGTGTGGGTTTGCTTGAGCAGGATATAAGGTTGCCAAAGTTGGTAGAGCACATTTAATTGTGAACTTCGCCTTTTTTCGGTAATCCTTTGTCTCAATGTATTTATTTTGTTAATATTTTTTTTACTGCTGCCGAAAATAAAGACATTATTATTTTTTTTTCACAACTATATGTTGGATTTATCCTGGTTCATGGCTCACCGGGGTCTAGACGACCAACGATGTGCTCACGGACCAACACCCTACGAACAGTACTACAGGTAGCTAAAGTTGTAGCTTTCTGCATCCTATCACCCTCTGATGGTCAAATATATCTAATTATTTTAGTGCTTTAGGCAGCTCTTTGTCGACCAGCCCATTAGCTGTTACTATTATGGGGACAATGAAAATTTTCTCAAGTAAGTAAATAGCTTTAAGTTTATTTGCTAGATCTTGGTACTTACTAATCTTTTCGTGTCTGGCTTTTCGCACATTTTCATCAAGGGGAATTGTAAGTTCTATGATGTATGCACGTTTTTCCTTTTTTTTTCTAAAATTAATATATCAAGTTTATTGTGTCTGATTTCTTTATCCGTCATAATCCCTGAATCCCAGTATATTTTTACTTCTTCGTTTTCTAAGAAGGCTTCCGGCACATAGTGATAGTATGGCATAATTTCGTCGATAAAGTTTTTATTCTTGCAGATTTCTTGGTGAACCATTCCCGCTACTGTGTTGTGTCGATCAAGATACATGCGGAAACAAGATGTTGTATTGTCTCCGAAGTTGATCCACACAGTCTACATTTGTCATTTATATTTTGCTTTAAAATATGTTTTCGGTGACTTCTTGTAGATATGACTTAGTCCTGTATGGCACTAATAAAACCTTCCGTCTCCAGCATGAGGAGGCCCTGTCTGAGTGAGTTAAGTTGTTGACTGCTCAAGGTCAATATCATTATTATATAGCGCTGCAGCGTATCTTCTATGCATCGCTTTTCCCTTCCAATCTTCTTCTAATGCTCTGATAGTCTTCTGTGTTTCGGATGGTATTCAGGCAGCTAGATTCAATGGAGAACAGTTTATATCTATCAATGAAATGGCACTCTGAAGCTCTTCAAGACTGTTCGTGAAGTACATATATAACTTTTTAACTTTATTGGTGTGAAGGATTTTTAGATTTAGGAGTCCTCTTCCTCCCCTTCTTCTAGGCAAGTAGAGTCGACTGGTCGAATATGTTGGGTGGTGCTTTCTATATTTGGTCATCGTTGTTCGCATCTATTTGTCAATCCGCTCTAAATCAGTCTGGGTCCATTTTAATACACCAAATGTGTGTGCTAAAACAGGAACGGCCCAGGTATCAATAGATGCAACGAGATTTCCTGCATATAGATGCGACTTCAGCAGCGTCCTTACCCGCTTCATAAAGTTATCTTCTGCCAGTTTCTTCGATGTTCAATGGTAAGACACTGTCTAGCGCCTAGATATTTGTAATGCTCCGTTACAGGAAGGGCATTAAATTCCGTTTTTTTTTTATTATTTTTTTTACAAAAAAATCAGTCACCCCTCACAAAGGGGAGCTGGTAATAAATATCAATAACCACTCTCCACGCCCGTGGGGTGAGTGACTCTATTTTGGAGCAGAGCTAAATAATTTTCTCCATTCAAATTGCCATCAATGAAAAGGGACCAATAAACATGGTTTCCAATTATCCCAGCCCAAACATTACTCTTTTTAGTATTTTGAGTATATAATTCTCTCAGCCAGTAAGGATTCTCATTAGCCCAGTATATTAAATAAAAAGTTTCCTTTAAGCTGGGCCACCTGAAATGTTTTTAAAAATACGGCCCTGTATTTTTCATTTTTTTGTATGATTTGTCGTTATCCATACGGCTATCGTAAAAAATATTGAAAATAAAGCGTTGTGCTGAATTCTTTGACGCAATTGGTCTATATCACCTACGGCTTCGTAGTAAATTTTATTTTTTAAATATCCCCATAAAAAATAGTCCAAGGGCTTGAAACAAAGAGAGCGAGGTGGCCACCTTACAGGTCCATTAGTGCCCAACCACCTTCGATGAAACAGCATATTCAAATATGCCCGGACGACGACTATTGAATTATGTTGCCCACATTCACCTTCCACATGATATGATGATATTGATGGAGTATCGTATCTGAGGTCTACTTCTTGGGTAAGGTGAGGATTAACGGTGGCATAGAAGTTTATTTCTCCTATTAAAGACTCCGCAATTTGAAAACGTTGTTTCGTCTGACGATAAGATCTTATTATGAAAACATTGATTGGCATTTAAGTTTTTTCTGAACCTATTGCAAAAAGTGAGCCTTCTGTTTTGGTTTTGGTTTCGGTCACCTAGATATAATGTCTGTACAGTCTTAAATTTAAAATCATGATATTTATGTTTTTTTATTAATTCTTTGCACACCACTTGCCGTTAATCCACATTCAGATTCTATCTTGCTAGAAAAGTCTTCCGGGTTTAAATAAATTTGTGCTAATACATTTATTTCATGTATCGTATTTTTGCAATGATACATTCGCTGCCTGTTTCAGTTAAATTCTTTGATGCAATACAAAAAGATTTTCTTGAAGGATATCTGTTGGGCATATTCTTGAACAGCCCGGGAAACATTACTTAAATTTCTGATGTACATATATCTTTTTTTTCACTATCAGAAAAACGAACCATATAGTAGAGACACTTAGAAAATAAAAATGACTAACATAATAATTGTAACAAATAATCTCGAACAATAATGCAGTTATTTACAAAACGTCACAATTAGAGCGACAACAAGTTGTTATGACACTCAGTCTTTCATTTGTTTCTCACAGCCTACCTATGTATCTGTATCAAGAATAATAGTGGACAATTTGAAAAGTTTTTATAAATTATTATTTGTACTCGATTAAACAAGTGTTACATTCTGTAATTATTGTTGAAGTAAACAATACATAGTATTAATTCAAATGTTCTTTTTTGCGATAATCCAGTGCTGTATTCAGCCAAATATGTTATTAATGATTTAAAAGCAGCGCAACGCTTTATTTTCAATATTTTTATGATAGCTGTATTGTCAATGACAAATCACACACACAAAAGTACAGGGCCGTATTTAAAAAAAGAAGTTGCTGGTGGCCTAGCTTAACCGAAACTTTTTATTTAATATATGATTATACAGAGTTATAGCTACAATTAACACCTAATACGAAACCTAAATAGACTTTTTTGATTTTGTTAAATAAAGACAAAAAGAGAAAAAACGAAAATCTTAAATTTTCCATTATTTAAGATATCTCGAAAACTATAAAGGATTTTAGGAACCTCAAGAGGTCGTTATATTTATCCCGAAATTGTGCAACTTTTTCCCCATTTCACCTTTGCTGTATCTATTACACTTTACGAAATACCAATACTGTCCCTGTGAATAGTTGAGATCCTGTATACAAAATAGCTATAATGATATTCTGTCGTAAGTATAATAACTCATTCAGAATATCACACAAATAAATAATACTAGACATAAAAATAATTTAATTCTCTAGATATGATTATAACAAATTTATTTTAATAAAATTTAAAGTAAAATGAAAACAATTCTTATGGAATACACGTTTTACAATTTAACGGAATATTATAAAACAAACTTTACAGAACAGTAATATTCAAAATCGTTCTTTCCCCTACTTTACTCTTCTCTTTCTATTTTCTGTTTTTGTTTTCTCTATATGCCTTAATGAGGGAGGTTCGTTTGTTTTCGCATACGCATTCAAATGTTATATTTCAAAAAATGTAAAAAAAATATTGGAAATAAATAAAGAAAATAAAGTGAAACGAAGATTAAGGTCACCAGGAATGACGCTAAGACTGGGGAAATTTAAAAACGAAGAACCTAACTGTAATTATCGTGCTCTCATTAAAAGACATCTCGAAAATGAGATACCTACATATCATAATTGAGAAAATTTAATCAAGTAACTAATAAATTATAAACTATTTAAAATGTTTCCTCTGGAAAAATCAACTCGGCAACGAAAAAAATTGTAAAAATATTTTCAGCTGGATTATCGGAGTAAAACCTGTCCTATTTTACATTAAATAACATATGCTTCAAATACGTTGGCTATGCAGTGAAAAACATTAAATTGGTTCAGTAATAAATGTAATAAATAAGATCATTTAAGGCTTATCTCACAAATTATATCAGTAGAAATATAAAAACGATGCTTGACACCTGTAGAAAATCATAAATAGTATGTTCGATTATTGCCAATGCTGAAGAAGTAAGCGATACATGTTTTATAAAAACTGGCAAAAGGTGTATAAAATAAATAAAGTAAAAGAAAGAGTTAACGCCGTAAATAATGAAGTGAATAACATATTTTATTATTGCTCATGTGGCAGTACTGGAATTCATCAACAAAGAAACGATATCCTAAAATTTAAAGTATAAAATTTTAAAAGTAATATCACAGCAGGGCAGCCTCATTCATCTGTACCTAAAAAGTGATTTAAATTTTGCATTAGCGCGACAAATTTAATGTAAAATTTAAAGGTACAAATGGGTTAACAACATTAACATCGCAAGAGCATGAATTTTCGTGTAATGACATAAGTACGGTAGTAATGTTTATTCGATAAGTATGATACAAAACTACAGAGTGTTCCAAAATACCCACACTTCCCTTTAGGTATTGATTCTACCTGTAAAAACAGTAATAAATTTCTTACCAATTTTTTTCCGAAGATGCTTGGTAAGGGAGTTACAACCATCTGAAAATACTTTGAGAAACTTTATGAAAGGTTCATGATTTGGCATTAATAAAACTAATTTTCGTGCGTTACTAACCGATATTCACCGACAGTTACCTTTTTTTTTATTTTTTTTTTAAGTTATAAGTTTTCGAGAAAATGCGCTTTAAACGATTTATTGAGGATTCGGTTAGTTATAAACAACATAAACAAAAATGTACATCATGTTTTTTGTCAATGACAAACTGATTTATCAATGAATAGTTAATTAACAAATCGGTGGAATATGGGCAGTTCCCTAACATATTGAAATTAGCTTTTGTTATACCTTTATTTAAAATAGGCTGTCCTGAAAATGTTGTGAATTACAGAAAAATGTCTGTACTAAGCATATTGTCCAAAATGATTGAAAAAGTTGTTCATAATAGAATTTGCAATTACATACAAATATTTTAACGGTATTCCAGCATGGGTTTAGGTCTGAAAAATCTATTGAAACTGCTAGTTTGCAACTTCAAACCGTTCCATTTACAAATTAGAGGACATTTCCAATCCTGGTTAATTTCCTTTATGCGCTCGGAGGTCTTTGACGTATTACTGGGTGTTCCTCAGGGATGAGTTTTAGGCCCTTTATTATTATATATAGCGAACCACATCAGCCATGCAGAGTAACTATGTTTGCTCACAACATTACCATCACTGTAGCCTCTAAAAACTTGGAAGAGCTGCAACTTAATGTGTCAACCATAATAATGTAATCAAACTCTTGGTGTTGGAGAAACACGCTGTTTCTAAATAGTAACAAAACGATACGTTCAAATTTTAATATACATAAATGAATACCTCCCACTTGATGACAACCTGAGTAGGTATCTCCGATTCGGCTAAATTTATTGGTACTCATTTGGATCCCCATCTGACATAGTCATTGTATACTAGTCATGTCTGCAATACATTAAATACTGCATATTTTGCTATTTTGCAAATGAAGAATTTAATGGCTGTTATTGGTTTACTTAATATACATTACGCTTTGGCTTACATCCATATGTCATTTAATATCCCTGTACATCGTAAAGAAATGTTTAAACGTTCCTTTTCATACGACATAACTTCTTACATTAACAAGTTCAAAATTACCAATTTCTCACCCTCCTGCCTCTCATTTAAAAAAAAATTAAAGAAAGTTCTCCTTGCGCAGCAGTGATCTCATTTTCATGTGTGCCCCCTCTTATGTAGATATACCTTTCCTTGTGTCGTCATTCTGTACGTTATTGCCTCTAAACTCTCTTCTCTAGTTTCTCCCTTCTCTTTTTTTTCTAGCTTTATCTTTCTATTTATTCGCTCTATACCTTCTCTCTATTTCCTTTTTATATTTTTTTCTCTCTTGAGATAAAATTATTTGTATTTATTTAAACTTTTTGCCACTACTAAATTTTAAATTCAAATTTATATGGCCTTATCAGCATCTGATTCTCATCAATAAGCTGCCGAAATGGCCCTTTATCTTCAACAAAATTCTAAGTATTTGCATAAACTCGCCTTGTAATTATGTGGAAAATAATAAACTGGTTATTATTATTATTATTATATACTGTCTTGGGATAGTATCCGAGTATAGCATCACTCTCAACACGTCATTTCAATAAATAATGAAACATTCGTGACAATTATGGAAAAATCGATCTAGAAAAAAATCATTGCTTTGGTTGTTTCCAATGTAATGTTTTTCCACAGTAATAGTACGATTTTTCACACCAACTTAAAGTAGAGGTTTCAACGAAAAAAATTTTCAAAAATCTAAATTTCGTTAATCAACTTTTTTTGATTGAAAATAACGTCTTTTTTTAAATTAAATTCGCATAAAACCAAAAAATAAATATTTCGCTTCAAAAAAATTACAGCTTATTTGAGACATAAAAAAGTCAATTTTCACCAATTTCATTAAAAAATCATTTCTGTGGGAGATAAAAATAAAAAATCAAAAAAATTGGTTTTTGAAGTTTTCCTCAATAGTTTTGAGGTTATGTTGACAATATAAGAATAAAAGTTGCAGATCTTTCAATTATCTACAACTACTGCATTTAACTGTTTTGATAAGAGTCTAGTTTTGCCGGAAATCGTAAAAAAACACGTTTCACCCCTAAAAGCACACCCTTTCCACCGCACCCCACTCCCGGTCATTTGTTGGGGTTCAATCTATTTTTCCTATTTTACTTTCCTTTAATCCTAGATTTTCCGACCATCCATATACTGTTAAAAATTTTATGGATTTTTGGCCTCTGAATGTTACATACGCATTTTAATGAGCAAACAAACACACTAATTCACGGGGAACTGAATCGATCGATATAGAGAAAAGTACGCATCAAAAAATTTTGAAAATTTAGATAATTACTAATTAGTGATGAAACGATTATCACTATACGATTACGATTACGATTATTGTTAGGGTAATCGTACGATTACGATTACGATTAATAAATAAAATAATAAAAATGTGTGAAAAGAAAACACTTTATTTTATAGCAATTATATATTTATATTTATTAAGGTAAAAAAATACATAAAAATAATATTTGTTCTATTACAAATTAAACTTAACAATGAAATAACAAATGATAAAACAAATGATTAAAATATTAAAAATAAAAATAATAAAATTAATATTGAAAATTAACGCCGACTAAATTTTTTTTTAAAAAACATAACATCTGAAGGTTTTCGGGATTCAGTCGATTTCTTTTAGGCGTTTGAATAAGCCCTGCTGTTGAAAATAACCTTTCTGATTGCACAGAAGATGGCTTGTAGGATAGATACCTGAGAGCCAGTTTTTTAAGTGTTGGAAACGATGTATTTTCATTCCAGTAGCTAAATGCATTTGAAGAGTGACTTTCATTAGATGATTTCAGATAACCCTCAATTTCCTCTTTAAAACTGCTGACAATAAAATTAGATAGTGGTTCTTCATGTTCAGCTTCATCAAGCATTTGTTGACACACATCCCAAATTTTGCATGTGGTGGTAGATTCACTCGTAGAAGGTACACTAACAACTTTTGCTGCTTGTTCTGGGGCTATAATTTCCATGGAAGAAAGAAGAAGTTGTTTCGCTTTTGCAACAGTGGCCTGGAGACGAAACACACGGGCCTTATAACGTGGGTCAAGAACAGTCGCTAGAATGTAATTTTCATTTTCTTCGATCTTATTAAATCGCTCACACAGTTGCAGTTTTAGATTATCTGCCATAATCTTAACAGTACCCTCATCTGATTTTTTGTGTACAATTCTAAAAAGGGAGTTTACCAGTGGAATTGCGTCAGCTAGTGTAACGTGGTCTTTACTCAATGCCTTTGTAACATCATAAAAATAAGCCAAAATATTTACCACTTGTTCAGCTAGAACCCACTGTTGAATATTTAACTGATGTGGACATTTAAGCTTAAGAAGAGCTGCCTGAATTGCTACATGCTGTTCATTCAGTCAATCTAACATTACATATGTAGCATCCCACCGAGTTGGGACGTCCTGAACGAGAACATGCTGAGTAATATTGCGTTGTTTTTGTGCCTCTTGCAATATTTTTACAGCCTTACATGAATGGCTGAAGTGTCCCACTATTTTTCTTGCGGTGAGTATAAGATCTTTAACATCACTGTCTGCAAATATAGCATCCTGTAATACAAGCTGCAGCGTATGAGCCATGCAGCTTAGGTGATCAATTTGTGAGAAACTTTTCATAGCAGTTGTTATGTTCCGAGCATTATCAGTTATAATTAATTTGACTTTGTCAGTAATTTCCCAATCAGATAATGCAATAAACAAATTATCAGCAATATTGCCTCCGGTATGTGCCTCACCTTCAAACGGCATCACTTCAAGACTAAAATTCTGTGGCACAAAATTGTTATTTAAACCGTGTGCTGTTATGCTCATGAAATCATTTACATTCGAAGATGCATCGCTGCTCCATAAGTCAGTTGTTATGCAAAAATAAGGAATATGGCTTAGTTCGGATTTTACTTTGGCTTTTACTCGACTATACATATCTGGCAATACCGTTTGACACATGTGTGTCCTTGAAACCATTTCGTATTGAGGACAAAGTTTCTTAATAAGTCTTTGAAATCCCATTTTATTGACGTGGTCCAAAGGCTCCATGTCCAGACATATTTCTTCAGCTATAAGCCTAGTTATTTCTTTCGCTCTCGGATCATCACAAGAATACTTATACGCCTTTGAAAAAACTTCTGCAATGGTAGCTTGTCTTTTTGGTGGTGGCTCTGATACTGGAATTAAATAATGCAGGTTATGTTATGATATTTTATTATTTCATTTTAAATTTCCATTCTATTCGTTTATTCGCACTTGAAAAACAAATTTATAGTCACGCGAACGGTGGCAAATTATTAGTGGCACGTTATTTCTTAAGATGACGCCAGGTATCTAAGTACTTAAATTTAAAGTGATATAAAACTTATAAATCGCGCTTTTAATTTGCTTCTGTTGATGTGCAGTTAACCAAAACCAAAAACAAAAACACACCTGTTCTATATGAAATGCAGAATAATGGTCTAAACAAACGTACAGATTTACATGTCTGCTTGTGTTTATCAAGTCAAAAAAAAATGCATAACCTTGGCTACCTACCTGGAGTAATTTTAGTTTCACCACTTGTTGGATTATTTTCATTTATCTTATCTGCTTCATCTTGATGGAAGCGTTTCACGTGGGCCCACATATTAGACGTTGTATAACCTTTCACCGCTGCATTTTTTCCTCCTCTGGAAATCACACTGTTGCAATATTTGCATTTTGCTTTGTTTGGGTCATTAGTTATTTTTATAAAATGTCTCCACACATCACTCGTTTCCTGTCTATTTCTTGATGACATTATACAGCGCAATAAAACCCAAATAGAACAGCTAACTTACCATAAAAAAAGACTAAAGAGTACTAAGACTTACAATTGTATAATATAATCACACGCACACTCTATGGCGTGTCACCTGACCATCCAGAAAGTGCAGTGCGCACAAGGTAGTAAGCAGCTCATAGCCGCAGTCGGGAAATACCGCATGTGAAGCATGTAATAATCGTATAAATAATCGTATATTTAATCGGCGATTACGATTAATCGGCAAACCTCGATAATCGCAGATTAATCGTATTCGCCATCGTAATCGTTTCATCACTATTACTAATGTCTGTGTGGCCAATCCAACTAAAATAATTACAAGCAGCTGACACTTCCGCTTATACCGGAAGTCGATACCAACTTGTTTATTTCAAATGGAACACCCTATATATTTTCGTGTTTTCGAAAAGAGCATAATATTCTGAGTCGAAAATATGTGGCACATCCTATACCTAAACCTAGCGGTTTCAGAGATATTTGACATTTTATAGAAAATTTGACAGGTGCAACGATTTGCAAGAACCGTTATAACTTCTTCGTGTAAAAGATCCTCATTTGCTTCTTGTCACACAAAAAGAACAGGAGGAGAACTACGTTCTACAGCTGAAATAAATTCAATAACATCATACCAAGTGTTCCGTTTTTCGCGTTACATTTTGTCAACTTCAAACCGCGAAAAGTTGTGTAAAATTGAATACCCATTTTTCTGATATTGGCATTTTGGGGGTTAAAGTTACATCTTTTTGAAATATTTGCGATTTTATTAGAAATTCATGAATTGTTGTAATCATTTCATCAAAATAGCCATGATTAGAAACAATCAGTCATTATCTTATGTCAAATAATGCCAGCACGTTTAAATTATACCAACGAAAACTTTTTAAATTTGTTTATCATTTATGGAGAATGTGATAAAGTAATATCAAGAACTTGCAGCACATTTACTACTCTATATCCACAAAAACGCAAAATAACACTAACACTGTAACATGCGTATTAATCGAACTGAAGATATGGCATGAACTAAAATAGCAGAGATAAGATCAATTTAAAATATGATTTCATTTTAATTTAATAATTGCTCAAAATTCCGCCCTCGAACCTCGACACATTTTTTGCACCTTCGGATTCTCATGGGTAGCTCTTCTAATTGAATCCTGTGATATGTTTTGAAATGCATTTCTTACTCTTTGTATACAATCTTCAATGGTTGTTAATGGGCTCTCATAAACTTTATTTTTAATAGTTCCCCAAATGAAATAGCCCTAAGAAAGATTCATTATTGGCAATCCATTGATCATAAAAAGTTTCTTGTAAATAATTATTAATTAAATATGCGTTATGTGGGGGAGCACCGTCGTGCTGATGAAAAATGTTTCTATGTTAGGCGAGAGGTAAATTTTCTAAATAGTTATTATTCAAATTTTGTAAGATATTCAGATATCTTTCACCTAAAAAAAAAAACAAAAATTTACCTATACATATTAGCAGAAGAGAAAATTTAATTTACCGTTTAAATTTTCCTGATAAAATTGTAATGCCATCACTCTATCGTTTCTTATGGCACAGTAAACATTGAACTGCCAACTTTCCTGAAAGTTTCGCTCTTTGAACATATGAAGATTTGGGACACTCCAATAATGCGAATTGTGTCTATTAAAAAGTCCATTTTTAGTAAATTTTGCTTCATCTGTCCATATGATATTTCCCAAATAAAAATCATGACCCTCAGACCGTATTAGAATAAACTCACAAAAATTCTGTCTTCTTAGGAAATCTGTTTCTTTTAATCCTTGAACCATATGGAATGAAAACGGGTGAAACTTATGTTTTAATAAGATTCTGTGAATTGAATCCTTGCATAGTCCCGATTCCAGAGCAGCTTGTCTTAATCATATCCTTGAAAATGCATGAAAATATCCCAGAATAACTATTCCAATGTTTTCGTCATCAACAATAGGCTTTCTTCTTTGCATTGTTGCCTTGACAGAGCCATAATTTTTAAAATTTTCTAGTATGCGTTTTACAGAGTTTGGTGACGGTTTCTGTTTTTCTGGATATTGAGTAGCAAATGTGATGCAAGTTCTTGATATTACTTTATCTGGTCGGTATCTGGTATCTGGTCTGGTCGATAGCCGAGTGGGTTAAGGCGCGAGGTGGCAATCGCGATTAATCACACGGACATCGCACCACCGGGTTCGAATCCTGGCTCCGGCACTGGCACTGTCGGAAGAAATGGTTGTATGTCCGCGTTTTTTCAATGTGTAACCCCCTTCCGCACAAGCTCTGGCTTCTGGAATTGGGGGTTGTCTAATTTCTGTGGTATTTATTATTATTATTATCACATTCTCCATGAATAATAAACAAATTTAAAAAGTCTTCGTGGATGTAATTTAAACGTGCTGGCATTTTTTGACATAAAATAATGACATTGTTTCTAATCACGGCTATTTTGATGAAATGATTGCAACAATTCATGAATTTCTAATAAAATCGCAAATAATTCAAAAAGTTGTAACTTTAACCCCCATAATGCTAATATCAGAAAAAAGGGAATTCAATTTTACACAACTTGACGTAGAAAAATACAGGGTGTTCTATTTGACCTAAACAAGTTTTCGCGGTTTGAAATTGACAAAATGTAACGCGTAAAACGGAACAGTTGGTATGATATTATTGAATTTATTTTAGTTGTAGGACGTAGTTCCCCTTGTGGGCTTTTTACGTGACAAGAAGCAAATGAGGATCTTTTACACGAAAAAAGTTATAACGATTCCTGCAAACCGTTGCACCTGTCAAATTTTCTATAAACTGTCAAATGTCTCTGAAACGGCTAGGTTTAGGTATAGGATATACATATTTTCGACTCAGAATTTTATGCTCTTTTCGAAAACCCTAAATATATAGGGTGTTCTATTTGAAATAAGCAAGTTGGTATCGACTTCCGGTACAAGCGGAAGTGCCAGCTGCTTGTAATTATTTTAGTTGGATTGGCCACACCGACATTAGTAATTATCTAAATTTTGAAAATTTTCTTATGCGTACTTTTCTCTATATTGATCGATTCAATTCCCGGTGAGACACCCTATATAGATATAGAAGCATCAATCATGTAAAGGGACAAAATTATTACTTACACAAGTAGGCTGCAGTGCAGACAATGAAACAATGAAGTGTCATCCCGTCCACTTTCTTATAATTTCATGTAATTGTCAATAAAACCATAATTAACCTATACATGTTTTCTATAAATTATCTAACCATACTATCGCCCTAAAAGCCTTTACCACTGGTTAATTTTTCATTGTGGTCACTACTCTATATTTACGTCTTTCAACATTGTAGCAGGTGCTGTCTTGGCTCTATAATATCCGGCAATTTATGTCTAGAATATGTACGTGACTCAAAATCTGAGGTTACAAATGCGCTTTATAACAAATAAACTGCTAAGTAACTTCTGTGATGCTAAAATTATAATACTTATAAGCAATATATCTTGTTACCGAAAAGTAGATTTTGAAAATGAATATAAATCTAAATATTTTCGAGGATTTACGTATAATTTACTTACACCAGTATTAACTGCACTGTTTTGCATATATGAAATTGATAAAGTTATATACAGATTGACCCATTTAAAAGTGGGGCACCTCTAAAATTTTTATTTCTTGGCCGATTTAATCGATTTTTTTAATGATAGGGCTTCAATACCGTGGTGCAAAATTTCAGATCGAAATTGAAAATCTCAAGGATTATTTCGATTTTTTTTTCAAGGCCAAAATTCCAAAAAAAGCGTTGGCAATTGTTTTATCTCAAACTTGA
Organism: Leptura quadrifasciata; assembly: GCA_963675555.1. Taxonomy (NCBI): domain Eukaryota; kingdom Metazoa; phylum Arthropoda; class Insecta; order Coleoptera; family Cerambycidae; genus Leptura; species Leptura quadrifasciata. The sequence goes on along the minus strand of OY776674.1, from coordinate 144,454,249 downwards.
CTACGCCACTGAGTTTAGAATACTTTTAAATGGTCGTGACCGAAATTTAACAAAATAATTTTGGTTTTTAACAGAAATATAGCATAAATAAAATTTATACTATGTTAAAGAAAGAATTCGAATATTATAATAATAATAATAATAGCGCAGCGGCGCATACAAAAGATGGAGGCCAAAATCCGGTCGGCGAGACAACACGCATCCCGTGTCCAATGTGTGATGGACTACATGGCGGCCAATAGGCCTTTCACGCCTAAAGTTCGACGTATAGCCGCCAATTTAAGACGCGCCCATCACACACTCAACGGGGCAGTGCTACAAACCACCAAACAGCACTGCCTCGATAGGATACGGATGCTAGTGGCTTGCAAAAAGTCACTAGTGAGGCGGGCGAGGGGGCTGGCGGAAAATAACCTTTTTCGCCAAAAGCCTTCGCGCCTATTCGAACCGCCTCAGCGTGTTGCCGACAATCCACCGACCGTCGATCAGGTGGAAACTTTCTGGAAAACGTTGTACGAACAGAGGCTTCCGCTCAACAGAGACTCTCCGGCCCTGGCACACTTTGAAGCCTTTTGCCAAAGGCTTCATCTACAACAGGAGGTGTGCCAACCAATAACCCCAGAAGAGGTTCGAAGAGCTTTTGAAGGCTCTAAGAATTTTGCTGCTCCAGGTCCCGATGGGATTAATAGCTTTTGGTGGAAAAAGTTAACCAGTACCCACCACCATTTGGCCAGAATTTTTAATTCTTGGCTAAATGGGGAGCAGCAAATTCCTTCTTGGGTTGTTGAGGGGCGGACAGTGCTGATCCCCAAGAACGGAGATTTGTCCAACCCAAAGAACTATAGGCCGATAACCTGTTTAAACGCATGTTACAAGGTGTTCACACGCATCTTGTACATGCGGGTACTCCAAGCAGTTAACCCAGTTTACGAACGGATATATGAGCAACGAGGGTCGAAGAGAGATGTCGCTGGCTGCAAGGAGAACCTGTTGATTGACAGATGTGTCACGCAGGACTCCGTGCAGTATAAGCGGAATCTCTCCATGGCCTGGATCGATTACCGCAAGGCATTTGACATGACATTTCATGAGCTTATTGTACACTTGCTCCGATGTCTTGCGGTCGCCGGTTCCGTAGTGAGATGCATTGAAGATCTGATGCCGCTCTGGAGGACTCGCTTTACCATAACATCTGGTAACGATAGAGTCCAAACAGAGCCGGTAACGTTCAAAAGGGGAGTATTTCAGGGAGATTCCCTCAGCCCCCTTTTGTTTTGCATCTCGCTACTGCCATTATCCGTCTCGCTCCGGAAAACCCGCGGTTACAACTGTGGTACCCCCGGCGACAGGAGGCATAAGGTCACCCATTTGTTTTATATGGATGACCTTAAACTTTATGCCTCCGGAGAAAGGGATCTCCAACAATCCCCTAGGGTGGTACAGGAGTACACGCAGGCTGTCGGTATGCAGTTCGGATTGGACAAATGTGCACTGATCCATCTCAAGAGAGGACGATGTGGGGACTACGGCGAGGACGCGCAGCTCGTAGACGGAAGCATCCTACACCACCTAGATGCCGGAGAGTCGTACACTTACTTGGGTGTCGAGCAACGCTCCACCCAAGAAGTGGGTGTAGTGAAAAACGTTTCTGCGCGGCAAGTATCAGCACCGACTCCGACAGATCTGGTCTTCAGAACTGTCGGGGAAGAACAAGGTGTCTGCTACTAATATGCTTGCCGTTCCGATCCTTCTCTACTCCTTTGGAGTAGTGAAGTGGACTCGAGAGGAGTTGCGTCAAATCGATGTAGGAACCCGGAGAAAGATGCACTTCAATAGGAGCCTGCATCCTAAATCATCCGTTCCACGGTTATATCTCCCACGCCATCGGGGAGGCCGTGGACTCTTGAGCTTGGAGAGTCTACACAGCAGGATGGTGCTGGATGGAGCCTGTAAGGTCGTCAGGAGTTCGGATCCCCTCCTCTGCATGGTCCGAGACCATGACAATGCAGGGGTAGGAGCTTTTCTGTTTAAGGCAGCACACAGAGCAGCCGATGAACTCGGTCTCATCTTCGACGTTGAGCGGGATAATCCCGACTCTGTCACCGAGTTGGAACCCGCTCGGCGGAAAGCCCAAATAAAAGCTGCAGAACAAACCATCTTTCTGCAGCTCCATTCGGATAAGCCACTGCATGGTGTCTTCTATAGAAATATAGAAGAACTTGGCTTATCCGAAAGGCTGACCTTCGCCTTCTTAAGGTCAGCCGGGCTGAAGTCTGAGACCGAGGGATTTATATTGGCTTGCCAGGACGGTGTATTCAACACCCTCGTCTATCGAAGTCGTGTCATGGGTGTGGAGGTCGCTGACGTCAGCTGCAGGGCCTGCCGCAGAGCGCCGGAGACGCTTATGCACTTGTTGTCGGCCTGCCCGACATATGCAGTCTCCGCCTATATCCAAAGGCACGACGGAACACTACGAGTGCTTTACTACCATCTGAGGCACTCGTATGAGATAGACGAGACACCAGTGCTGCCTTATGCTCCGGGGGATATTGAGTCCGTTGTGGGGAATGAAAGGTGTCTAATTTATTGGAACTACTCGTTTCCCACGGTCAGGCAAATACAGGCAAACAAGCCTGACATAATCCTCATAGACCACCAACTCAAGACAATGTTCGTCATAGAGTTCTCGGCTCCCGCGGAGAACAACATTGTCTTGAAGGAGGAAGAAAAGCGGACAAAATATCGAGACCTACTCTTCGAACTCCGCAGACTGTATCCAGACCATACTGTCAAGCTGGTGGTACTGATTATAGGAGCTCTCGGTGGAACGAGACACACGCTGCTTTCAGAATTGAACATCATACCGGCATGCCGACAATCGGCAGAAGTCCTAGCCGGGAGAATGCAGAAGGCTGTCATTCTTGGTTCATTGCGTCTGCTCAGGGCACACGAGTCACGGAACCAGTGATCACTGACTCTACGGTGTAGAGAGTGGTTACTGGCGCTCCCAGCGTACCCTCTCTGGTATCGGAGGCAGGGAGAAGGACGACTGGTTTTACTTAAAAAATAATAATAATAATAATAATAATAATAATAATAATAATAATAATACGTTCCGGGGGATATTGAGTCCGTTGTGGGGAATGAGAAGTGCCTAATTTATTGGAACTACTCGTTTCCCACCGTCAGGCAAATACAAGCCAACAAGCCTGACATAGTACTCCTCGACCACCAACTCAAGACAATGTATGTCGTGGAATTCTCAGCTCCCGCTGAGAGCAACATTGTCTTGAAAGAGGAGGAAAAACGGACAAAATATCGAGATTTGCTCTTCGAACTCCGCAGGCTTTATCCAGGCCATTCTGTTAAAATAGTGGTACTGATTATAGGAGCCCTCGGTGGAATGAGACAGACGCTGCTTTCAGAACTAAAGATCATACCGGCATGCCGAGATTCGGCAGAGATCTTAGCCGGCAGAATGCAGAAGGCTGTCATCCTCGGTTCATTACGTCTACTCAGGGCACACGATTCGCGGACCCGGTAGTCACTCACCCCACGGGCGTGGGGAGTGGCTATTGGTATTACCAGCTCCCCTCTGTGAGGGTCGGAGCCACAGAGTAGGGTGACTGGTTTTTTGTAAAAAAAAAAAAAAAAAAAAAAAAAAAAAAAAAAAAAAAAAATAATAATAATAATAATAATAGATAAGCAGGAGGGGCTGACTTCCATCTATCAAGCCTTTGGTGAGTAGCGCCACCACTTACTCCAGCTGGGGTGCAAAACCGAACCGGCAGCCCTAGTGCACCCGGGAGGGGAAAGCGTCTTCCCCTCTGGTGTCGGTCGTGGGTCTGCTGGGCTAACCACCCACAGACCCTAAACTTTGGTTCCGGCAGGCCGAAGACAGGGCCCCCACGATCGACCCCGTGCGGATAGGGGTCAAGGGCAAGGTGGTGGGGCCCAACCGGACGGACCGCCCGTTGACGAAATTGGCAATGTCCAAGGACGCTTTGAGTGGACAGATGAACTGAGAGATGAACTTCTGCATTGCTATGAAAGCAGTGAGCCCGCGCGGAGGGGATACATGGCGCGGATGCATGCTCTGTGGTGTGAGAGGCTACCAGAGCATAGCGCCTTCACGCCACAAAATCTGCGTGACTATGTATCCCACCTTCGTAGTAGGGGCTACGTGAGGGCTGCTCCTGGACCGGTGAATGAGGTGGCCGAAGAGCCGCCACAATCACCGGTTGAGGACGTAGCACTCCTCGTTCCGCCAATACCAGAGGGCCTCAGTACCAGAAGGGGGTTACACCATCTGAAAACCCCCGGGCCACAAGACCTGGCCAGAGTGGACGCTGAACTTCGTACAGCGCTACCAGAAGAGGCTGACATCTGGCACATAAATTGTGCCGTGTATGCCGCTGCTCAACGCTCTTCTCAGGTGGAGAGGCGAAATACCTCTTCCCCACAGGAGAGAGCGCAGCGGCGCATACAAAAGATGGAAGCCAAGATCCGGTCGGCGAGGCAACACGCATCCCGTATCCAATGTGTGATGGACTATATGGCGGCCAACAGGCCGTTCACGCCTAAAGTGCGTCGATTAGCCGCCAACCTAAGACGCGTCCATCACACACTCAATGAGGCATTGCTGCGAACCACCAAACAGCACTGTCTCGACAGGATACGGATGCTAGTGACTTGTAAAAAATCACTAGTGAGGCGGGCGAGAGGGCTTGCGGAAAATAAACTGTTCCGCGAGAAGCCCTCGCGCCTTTTCCAACCGCCTCCGCGTGTTGTAGACAATCCGCCGACTGCAGATCAGGTGGAGAACTTCTGGAAAACGCTATACGAGGAGAGGCTTCCACTCAACCGAGATTCTCCTGCCCTTGCACACTTTGAAGCCTTTTGTCAAAGGCTTCAGCAACCACAGGAAGTGTGCGAACCAATAACCCCAGAAGAGGTTCGTAGGGCTCTTGAGGGCTCTAAGAACTTTGCTGCTCCAGGTCCCGATGGGATAAATAACTTTTGGTGGAAAAAGTTATCGAGCACCCACCACCATTTGGCCAGAATTTTTAATTCCTGGTTAAATGGGGAGCAGCAAATCCCTTCTTGGGTTGTTGAGGGGCGGACAGTGCTGATCCCCAAGAACGGAGATTTGTCCAACCCAAAGAACTACAGACCGATAACCTGTCTAAACGCATGCTACAAGGTGTTTACACGCATTTTGTACATGCGGGTGCTCCACGCAGTTGAACCGGTTTACGAACGGATATATGAGCAACGAGGGTCGAAGAGAGGTGTCGCTGGCTGCAAGGAAAACCTGCTGATCGACAGATGTGTCACGCAGGACTCCATGCAGTATAAGCGGAACCTCTCTATGGCCTGGATCGACTACCGCAAGGCATTTGACATGACATCGCATGAGCTCATTGTTCACTTGCTCCGATGTCTTGTGGTACCAGGCCCCGTAGTGAGATGTATTGAAGAACTGATGCCGCTCTGGAGGACTCGTTTTACCATAACATCGGGTAACGATAGAGTCCAAACAGAGTCGGTAACATTCAGAAGAGGAGTATTTCAGGGAGATTCCCTCAGCCCCCTTCTCTTTTGCATCTCACTACTGCCATTATCCGTCTCGCTCCGGAAAACCCGTGGCTACAACTGCGGTACCCCCGGCGACAGGAGGCATAAGGTCACCCATCTATTTTATATGGATGACCTTAAACTTTATGCCTCTGGAGAGAGGGATCTCCAGCAGTCCCTTAGGGTGGTACAGGAGTACACGCAGGCTGTCGGTATGCAGTTCGGGTTGGACAAATGCGCACTGATCCATCTCAAGAGAGGGCGATGCGGTGACTACGGAGAGGACGCGCAGCTCGTGGACGGAAGCATCTTACACCATCTAGATGCCGGAGAGTCGTACACTTACTTGGGTGTCGAGCAACGCTCCACCCAAGAAGTGAGTGTAGTGAAAAACGCTCTCCGCGGCAAGTATCAGCACCTACTCCGACAGATCTGGTCTTCAGAACTGTCGGGGAAGAACAAGGTGTCTGCTACAAATATGCTTGCCGTTCCGATCCTTCTCTACTCTTTCGGAGTAGTGAAGTGGACTAGAGAAGAGCTGCGTCAACTCGATGTAGTAACCCGCAAGAAGATGCATCTCAATAGGAGCTTGCATCCTAAATCGTCCGTTCCACGGTTATATCTCCCACGACATCGGGGAGGCCGTGGACTCTTGAGCTTGGAGAGTCTCCATAGCAGGATGGTTCTGGATGGAGCATGTAAGGTCATCAGGAGTTCGGATCCCCTCCTCTGCATGGTCCGAGACCATGAAAATGCAGAGGTAGGAGCTTTTCTCTTTAAGGCAGCACGCAGAGCAGCCGATGAACTTGGTCTCATCTTCGACGTCGAGCGGGTAAACCCCGACTCTGTCACCGAGTTGGAACCCGTTCGACTAAAAGCCCACATTAGAGCTGCAGAACACAACATCCTTCTGCAGCTCCATAAGGATAAGCCATTGCACGGGATCTTCTATAAAAATATAGAAGACCTCGGCTTATCCGAAAGGCTGACCTTCGCCTTCTTAAGGTCAGCTGGGCTGAAGTCTGAGACCGAGGGATTCATAATGGCTTGCCAGGATGGTGTATTTAACACTCTCGTCTATCGACGTCGTGTCATGGGTATGGAGGTCCCTGATGTCAGCTGCAGGGCCTGCCGCAGGGCGCCGGAGACTGTAATGCACTTACTGTCGGCTTGCCCGACTTACGCAGTCTCGGCCTATATTCATAGACACAACGCAGCATTACGAGTGCTTTACTATCATCTAAGGCACTCGTATGGGATAGACGAAACACCAGTGCTGCCTTACGTTCCGGGGGATATTGAGTCCGTTGTGGGGAATGAGAAGTGCCTAATTTATTGGAACTACTCGTTTCCCACCGTCAGGCAAATACAAGCCAACAAGCCTGACATAGTACTCCTCGACCACCAACTCAAGACAATGTATGTCGTGGAATTCTCAGCTCCCGCTGAGAGCAACATTGTCTTGAAAGAGGAGGAAAAACGGACAAAATATCGAGATTTGCTCTTCGAACTCCGCAGGCTTTATCCAGGCCATTCTGTTAAAATAGTGGTACTGATTATAGGAGCCCTCGGTGGAATGAGACAGACGCTGCTTTCAGAACTAAAGATCATACCGGCATGCCGAGATTCGGCAGAGATCTTAGCCGGCAGAATGCAGAAGGCTGTCATCCTCGGTTCATTACGTCTACTCAGGGCACACGATTCGCGGACCCGGTAGTCACTCACCCCACGGGCGTGGGGAGTGGCTATTGGTATTACCAGCTCCCCTCTGTGAGGGTCGGAGCCACAGAGTAGGGTGACTGGTTTTTTGTAAAAAAAAAAAAAAAAAAAAATAATAATAGGAACAGGAGGGGCTAACTTCCATCTATTAAGCCTTTGGTGAGTAGCGCCACCACTTACTCCAGCTAGGAGTGCAGAACCGAACCGGCAGCCCTAGTGCACCCGGGAGGGGAAAGCATCTTCCCCTCTGGTGTCGGTCGTGGGCCTGCTGGGCTAACCACCCACAGGCCCTAATCTTTGGTTCCAATAGGACGAAGACAGGGCCCCCACGATCGACCCCGTTCGGATAGAGGTCAAGGGCAAGGTGGTGGGGCCCAACCGGACGGGCCGCCCGTTGACGAAATTGGCAATGTCCAAGGACGCTTTGAGTGGACAGATGAGCTGAGGGATGAACTTCTGCATTGCTATGAAAGCAGTGAGCCCGCGCGGAGGGGATACATGGCGCGGATGCATGCTCTGTGGTGTGAGAGGCTACCAGAGCATAGCGCCTTCACGCCACAAAATCTGCGTGACTATGTATCCCACCTTCGTAGTAGGGGCTACGTGAGGACTGCTCCTGGACCGGTGAATGAGGTGGTCGAAGGGCCGCCACATTCACCGGTTGAGGACGTAGTTCTCCTCGTTCCGCCAATACCAGAGGGTCTCAGTACCAGAAGGGGGTTACACCGTCTGAAAACCCCCGGGCCACAAGACCTGGCCAGAGTGGACGCTGAACTTCGCACAGCGCTACCAGAAGAGGCTGACATCTGGCACATAAATTGTGCCGTGTATGCCGCTGCTCAACGCTCGTCTCAGGTGGAGAGGCGAAATACCTCTTCCCCACAGGAGAGAGCGCAGCGGCGCATACAAAAGATGGAAACCAAGATCCGGTCGGCGAGGCAACACGCATCCCGTATCCAATGTGTGATGGACTATATGGCGGCCAACAGGCCGTTCACGCCTAAAGTGCGCCGATTAGCCGCCAATTTAAGACGCGCCCATCACACACTTAATGAGGCAGTGCTGCGAACCACCAAACAGCACTGGCTCGACAGGATACGGATGCTAGTGACTTGAAAAAAGTCATTAGTGAGGCGGGCGAGAGGGCTTGCGGAAAATAAACTGTTCCGCGAAAAGCCCTCGCGCCTTTTCCAACCGCCTCCGCGTGTTGTAGAAAATCCGCCGACTGCAGATCAGGTGGAGAACTTCTGGAAAACGCTGTACGAGGAGAGGCTTCCACTCAACCGAGATTCTCCTGCCCTTGCACACTTTGAAGCCTTTTGTCAAAGGCTTCAGCGACCACAGGAAGTGTGCGAACCAATAACCCCAGAAGAGGTTCGTAGGGCTCTTGAGGGCTCTAAGAACTTTGCTGCTCCAGGTCCCGATGGGATAAATAACTTTTGGTGGAAAAAGTTATCTAGCACCCACCACCATTTGGCCAGAATTTTTAATTCCTGGTTAAATGGGGAGCAGCAAATCCCTTCTTGGGTTGTTGAGGGGCGGACAGTGCTGATCCCCAAGAACGGAGATTTGTCCAACCCAAAGAATTACAGACCGATAACCTGTCTAAACGCATGTTACAAGGTGTTTACACGCATTTTGTACATGCGGGTGCTCCACGCAGTTGAACCGGTTTACGAACGGATATATGAGCAACGAGGGTCGAAGAGAGGTGTCGCTGGCTGCAAGGAGAACCTGTTGATTGACAGATGTGTCACGCAGGACTCCATGCAGTATAGGCGGAACCTCTCTATGGCCTGGATCGACTACCGCAAGGCATTCGACATGACATCGCATGAGCTCATTGTTCACTTGCTCCGATGTCTTGTGGTACCCGGTCCCGTAGTGAGATGTATTGAAGAACTGATGCCGCTCTGGAGGACTCGCTTTACCATAACATCGGGTAACGATAGAGTCCAAACAGAGTCGGTAACATTCAGAAGAGGAGTATTTCAGGGAGATTCCCTCAGCCCCCTTCTGTTTTGCATCTCACTACTGCCATTATCCGTCTCGCTCCGGAAAACCCGTAGCTACAACTGCGGTACTCCCGGCGACAGGAGGCATAAGGTCACCCATCTATTTTATATGGATGACCTTAAACTTTATGCCTCTGGAGAGAGGGATCTCCAACAGTCCCTTAGGGTGGTACAGGAGTATACGCAGGCTGTCGGTATGCAGTTCGGGTTGGACAAATGCGCACTGATCCATCTCAAGAGAGGACGATGCGGTGACTATGGAGAGGACGCGCAGCTCGTGGACGGAAGCATCTTACACCATCTAGATGCCGGAGAGTCGTACACTTACTTGGGTGTCGAGCAACGCTCCACCCAAGAAGTGAGTGTAGTGAAAAACGCTCTCCGCGGCAAGTATCAGCACCTACTCCGACAGATCTGGTCTTCAGAACTGTCGGGGAAGAACAAGGTGTCTGCTACAAATATGCTTACCGTTCCGATCCTTCTCTACTCTTTCGGAGTAGTGAAGTGGACTAGAGAAGAGCTGCGTCAACTCGATGTAGTAACCCGCAAGAAGATGCATCTCAATAGGAGCTTGCATCCTAAATCGTCCGTTCCACGGTTATATCTCCCACGACATCGGGGAGGCCGTGGACTCTTGAGCTTGGAGAGTCTCCATAGCAGGATGGTTCTGGAGGGAGCATGTAAGGTCATCAGGAGTTCGGATCCCCTCCTCTGCATGGTCCGAGACCATGAAAATGCAGAGGTAGGAGCTTTTCTCTTTAAGGCAACACGGAGAGCAGCCGATGAACTTGGTCTCATCTTCGACGTCGAGCGGGTAAACCCCGACTCTGTCACCGAGTTGGAACCCGTTCGACTAAAAGCCCACATTAAAGCTGCAGAACACAACATCCTTCTGCAGCTCCATAAGGATAAGCCATTGCACGGAATCTTCTATAAAAATATAGAAGACCTCGGCTTATCCGAAAGGCTGACCTTCGCCTTCTTAAGGTCAGCTCTGCTGAAGTCTGAGACCGAGGGATTCATAATGGCTTGCCAGGATGGTGTATTTAACACTCTCGTCTATCGACGTCGTGTCATGGGTATGGAGGTCCCTGATGTCAGCTGCAGGGCCTGCCGCAGGGCGCCGGAGACTGTAATGCACTTACTGTCGGCTTGTCCGACATACGCAGTCTCGGCCTATATTCATAGACACAACGCAGCATTACGAGTGCTTTACTATCATCTAAGGCACTCGTATGGGATAGACGAAACACCAGTGCTGCCTTACGTTCCGGGGGATATTGAGTCCGTTGTGGGGAATGAGAAGTGCCTAATTTATTGGAACTACTCGTTTCCCACCGTCAGGCAAATACAAGCCAACAAGCCTGACATAGTACTCCTCGACCACCAACTCAAGACAATGTATGTCGTGGAATTCTCGGCTCCCGCTGAGAGCAACATTGTCTTGAAAGAGGAGGAAAAACGGACAAAATATCGAGATTTGCTCTTCGAACTCCGCAGGCTTTATCCAGGCCATTCTGTTAAAATAGTGGTACTGATTATAGGAGCCCTCGGTGGAATGAGACAGACGCTGCTTTCAGAACTAAAGATCATACCGGCATGCCGAGATTCGGCAGAGATCTTAGCCGGCAGAATGCAGAAGGCTGTCATCCTCGGTTCATTACGTCTACTCAGGGCACACGATTCGCGGACCCGGTAGTCACTCACCCCACGGGCGTGGGGAGTGGCTATTGGTATATTACCAGCTCCCCTCTGTGAGGGTCGGAGCCACAGAGTAGGGTGACTGGTTTTTTGTAAAAAAAAAAAAAAAAATAATAATAATAGACTTTATTGAATCAACCAAACAAATATAAACCAGGCGAAGTTTAGCAATTGCTACTCTTACACTTAACCTGGCTTATAATAAACAGAACATATATTTCAATACATGGATTTGTGTATATTAGAAGAAGAAGGAAACTTAAATTTAAATTCAAATTGAATAAGAGGGGTATATTACATAAAACATATCAGTTAATAAGGGAAGTTTGCATTATTTACAATACTTATTATATCTATTTAAATTTATCAGATTGATTTTATTTAAATTACACTACTTAGTTTACTGTCAAGGTGAGCTTTAAATACTCTGGTAAGTGGGCAAAATCTTTGATGGTGGAGTTGTAAAGCTTAACAGCCAAATAAGAAAAACATTTTTGAAATATGGCTGACGAGTGACGTGGGATATGTAGACTAAGGTTATATCTTAGATTTAAACCATGCGAATCAGATCTTTTTAATAATTTTTGAAAAAGGGATAGAGGTAATTGATCATTGATAATTTTGTAAATCAAATTACAGTAATTACGTTTTCGCCTAGTAGTCATATTCATCCAATGTAATTCCAAAATTTTACGAGAAATGTGATCATATTTCCTCAAACCAAATACAAATCTGCAACAAGAGTTTTGTACCTTTTGAACTCTATTTTGATTAAATTTATCTAGGAAGGGACCATAAATACAATCGCCATAGTTGAAACGTGAGAGAATTAGGGAATCGGATAAGGTCTTCTTTACGTGGATCGTTAAGATATTTCTATAGGAATAGAGTGATTTCAGCGTACTATATGATTTTATCAATAAGCTGTTAATATGCAGATTAAATTTTAAATCGCTCTCAAATATAATACCCAGGTTCTTTAAAGAATATTTGGATTGTAAAGTTTCAGATTCAACTTTAATGGTAATATTACTATCAACAAACTCTCTATTTCTTTTATTTCCAAAAAATAATACATGGCATTTACTTTCATTTAATTTTAGATTATGCTTATTTGATAAAGTACTAATTGTATGGAGATCTTCATTGATAAAATTTTCGGCATCCATAATATTTTCAACTTTAAAATTATATTGAATCTGTGTATCATCCGCGAACGCTTGAACTTTACAATGTCTAACTGATCTTAGTATATCACTCGTGTAAACTAAAAAAAAGGAGTGGCCCCAATATCGAACCTTGAGGTACACCGGATGTAACACTTCTTACAGAGGACAGCCTATCATTTATATGAACTACCTGCGACCTATTGCGAAGATAAGAGCTAATAAGATTAACAAGCTTATCAGAGAACCATTATAAATCCACTTACTGCACACAAGTTTATGATTAATAGTATCGAATGCCTTGGAGAAGTCTAACAGTACTAGGGCTGTTACTTATTTTCTATCTACAGAAGATACAATATCGTCACATACGTTTAGAAGAGCGGTTGAAGTACTGTAACTCCACCTAAAACCCGACTGACACTCTGGTAATATTTGTTTTTGCTCCAAGTATTTTGTAAGTTGAATAGAAATAGCTTTTTCTAATACTTTAGATAAAGCTGATAAAATACTTATTGGCCTAAATCAGTGCAATTAAGAGGGGTATTAACTTTAGGTAACGGCTTGACTACAGCTACTTTCCACGTTGAAGGAAAATAACTGTGTTCTGTACAACAATTTATAATATGCGTAATAAAGCTATCTACGTAAGGGCTGCAGTACTTTAACATGGCTATTAAGATATTATCAGACCCATAGGCATTCGATTTAATACTGTGTAGAATCTTGCTTACACTGGCAATAAAGGTAACTCAAACTTTTGATCAGTATCTAAAAAATTGCCATTAGCATAAAAGCGAATTAAGTCATCACTGACTTCTCTTTCAACAAAAACGGATGAAAAATATTGATTTACCTTGTCAGGGTCATCTAAATGATTAGGAACACTTAAACGTTCTGATAATTGTTCATACTTTTCCATAACATTTTTGAGTCAGTTGTATTTAATAAGTTGTTATAAAATACTTTTTTCTCCCAGCGAACGGCAGACAGCGCAAAATTACGCAATTCTTTATAGCGTGCCCAGTCTACAGGAGATTTAGTTTGTTTGTATTTTTGCGGTATCCCTTTCCTTCATCATTAATTTAATTGGATACGTAAGCCAAGGCGATTTAGGTTTAGTTATTCTAACAGTTTTAACAGGAGCATGCTTATCAAATAATGAAATTATAAGATTGTTAAAATACATAACTTTATCATCAATATCAGGAATATTTATAATATTATGAAATGGTGCATCCCTCAAATCATTACAAAATCTGTTATAGTCAAAATATTTATAGTCTCTAAAAGTACAGAACTTTGATGCAGATTTTCGCTTGTCAATTAATAATTTGCAATATGTTAAACAATGGTCAGATATAACACTAGCATCAATAACACCACTATCTTGAATTAGGTTTAAATTCGAGACAAATATAGGATCTAAGAGCGATAGTGATCTTTCAGTAACACGAGTAGGTTCGTTTATCAATTGATTAAAGCCATAGGCATGAAAACATTTGCCTAATGGATTTTCAGGATTTAATAAATTAATATTCATATCTCCCAAACAAATTATTTCATCTACTGTGGGAATAATTAGGGGCAAGGTGTCCATATAATAACTCCACAGGTAATTACAAACTCCTTTATCCCTAAAGGCTGCAGAGAAGCCTTTTGTGGGAGGGGCTATACATTTAGAGACAAGGGATATACACCCAATATCCGTGTATAGTGGACAAATCCCTCTCACAGCATTTTCCACTGCCACGACCGGGAATCGAAGCCGGGAATTTTGGGTGAGAGGTAAGCGCGCTTATCATATGTGGGTAACCCAAAATCATGTCACAATATACTAAAAATCATTCATTCCTTGAGAGTATCGGTCCTGAAACAACATTTATAAGAGTTTCACATCCATGTTAATTTTTAGAAAAATAAAATATATTTATTCCTTTTCAAATTATCCTTTACTTCAAACTCCGCAGAAAACAATTAAATAATACATTTTATGTTTATCAATAAATCGAGGCTATTATGACCTCATCAAATATTTTACAATAAAATACAAATTGGTACAAATACATTTCAAAGTTATGGACTATGAACTTTGTTTCTTTATATAGTTTGTTAGATCCAAGTAACACACTTGTTAACGACATCGTTAATTTTATACTTGTTGTGAAGTTTAATTTTATGCGTTTCCAAATAAATATCGTTTTTGTTTGGGGAGCGTTTCGGTATTAAAATATATCACAAGGATCAGTCATAAAACGGAAAGTCAAAGACTTTAGAATGCAATAAACTTAACACATTTAATGCAAATGTAGTAATGATGGTATGATGAGGCGGATTGAAATTCTAAAGAGGAGAATCGGATGTACTTGAAATTTTTAGTTTATAGTTACTAACAAAAATATATTTACTGAAGTTCTAATAATTTATTATAAAGTATGAAATATTTTTACTGTGCCTGAACAGATAAATATGGTGTGATTATTTTAATTCTGATATAACTTTGTAGTTATAGTCTAGTATAATTTAACTTGGCGTGTGTATGTATGAGTTAATATTTCCGTACGATTTCATTTTCGCTTGTACACAAAGATCCAGAAATATTGTCCACTTAGACAATATTTCTGGACTATTGCTTTAACTTTGTGTACATATGGGAGAAAATGAAATCGTACGGAAATATTAACTCATACATACACACGCCAAGTTAAAGTATACTAGACTATATTTAGTCGAATTTGTTTTGTTGCATTTCATTACATTTTGCCCCCTGCAACATACAGTACCTTTACGAAAATTGAATCTCATTCCATAGTATATTGTATATCAATACAACAATGTTTCAAAGGGGTTTATGTTATAACGCTTGCAAATTCGATAATGCTCTATCGGAAGATATTAAATGTGCAAATACATCAATTTAAAAGTAAAATTAAAACACTACTTTTAATGAAAAATTGTTATACAGTGAATGAGTTTTTTAATTCATAGTTGTTTGTTTTTAAAATAAAATATGTCCTGTATTTTCTGTTTTTTTGTACGTATAAATATTTGTATTTTTATGTATTTTGATCTGTCTTGTAATAATAGATTTTATAGTTTATATTTATAAATATATGTGTGTACTAGGACTATATATTACTTACTTATATATTTTTATTAAATGTTTTATTTTTGATTATTTTATATTTACACTATTATGACTAAATTTCTTAAATTCATGTATATTATTAATTTATAGTACTGGATTTTCGGAATAAATATTATTATTATTATTATTATTATTATTATTATTATTATTGTCTAGTAGTAAAAGCAGTACATTCCCGGATGACAATGTAAACTGTTGGACGAGGCGGTAGCCGAGGCCAACAAGCATCAAAGTCCGGGAATGTGCTTTTACTACGAGGTGCACATACTATTTTTTCTGAAAGCGCAATCAATATTATCATAAATTAGCACTCATTTATTATAAAAAAATATCGACAAAGAAACGACATTGGAAAGTTACTTTCCCGGCTTAGGCCGGAAAAGATAGTATACATAGAAAACTGTACAGGAGGGTTACTTTCCCGGCCTTGGTCGGGAAAATATTTTTTTTCGCCGATTAACAGCAAAGTACTAACTTTGCTGATTAATATCAATCAGCAAAGTGTCACTTTCCCTGCCTAGGCAGGGAAAGCGATTCTTAGTTTCCATGGTAAGAAATTAGTAACAACTGCGATTTTTAATGAATGAAAAAGAAGGTATATAAAAAAAATGTTTTTCTTCTATTTTCGATTTGCAAAAATAATTCTTATCATCCCACATAGGTATTATTAAAATAAACATTTTCCCTTTTGTAGAATTAAAATAAAATTAGTCCTAATGTCCTCAAATGTACCGAAAAATTTAAAGATTAGGTATAATCAATTTGTCCAATATCATATTCTATCTCTCTCTTTCCAAGCACACCGTACATTAGGCTGCGTCATTTTATTGATGTGAAGTTATTTACAATTAAAATTGGAAGCATGGATGACTAATACACTCCGAACAACTCTTAAACAAATAACTATTTCCGTACTGTTTTCTGATGGTTGCTTAGCAACGGACTAAAATACTAGAATCCGGTACTTTGGGATCTGAAATTACGCCGAAACATTAAACATTCTTGATGGATTTCAGAAAAAATATTTTCCCATATCATCTAGCATTTTCAGCGAAGGAAACAAATAGCGCATGTGTATCAAAGCAGAAAGTGACTAAAAAATAGGCTAAGGTGAAACGAGTTCTTCGTAGCCTTGTAAATATTTTTCTTGGTATATAAAAGAAAAATATTTCTCTATTCAGTTGTTCGTGAATGGTATTTATAATATTTATTTCGAATTTAGTATGCGAATGATTTAGTCTATATTTTGTATATTGTGATTACAATTGCTTTTTTATCAGAAATTGTAAAAATGTTAAATGTGATATAAGGCTGAATTTTTGGTATGTTATTTAGACCCGTTAGGGAAATGGGAAACTACGTTTTGCAAGCAAAGAAAAATTATGCCAGCTGCGTAATACTTGAAATCTTCGTGCGATCAGCTGCCAACGCCAAGATCCACTTGGTTCGTCTGCCATGAACTGAAGAGGCTGCAACTCAACATACATATCGAACATACCACCAGGTTCAGGAGTGGAAAAACAACCATCCAACTGGGGCTGAACCAGTACCCAGCAGGGGCTGTTACCCGTGACTTCCACAAAGGACCCAGGTCTTCAAACCCTCCTAAAATTCATATCATGCAAGTGCCGCAAAGGGTGCACTGGACGAGGTTGCACGTGCGAGAAAGCAGGGCTAAAGTTCTCTGTCATTTCTGTCGGGGCAAATCATGCCAAAATGTCCCCATAATTGAAATAGACGACTTCGAAAACGAAGACTACATCGAAAAATTTTTAGCTTTGGAAGAGATGGTGTCTCAAGAAGATGATCAACCGACACCCCACAAAAAAATGTAAAAAATTTAATATTTGTAACATTTTAATTATTTTCTGTAACATATAAACGTCAACAAAAAACATTTTTTCCTGGCTTTTTCTTTCGCCTAATACCCACAATTTTATATTGTGCAATTTTTGTTTTTTTTTATCGATTGCAAGAGAACTATAAGTCTACCGACCCCGTTTTGCGCTTATATGAAAGGTAATTAAATGTGTTAAAACTTAGTTTCTTGTAATTTTTCTCGTAGGATGAGTGGTTGTGCCGATACTTGGCTGAAAACAAAAGCAAAACTTAAAATTTTAATTTCTTGGAAAAAATGTCAATTTTTGAAGTGCCGTATCTCAAAAGTTATTAGATATATGGAGCTGTGGGTGGACTTAAATTGTCACAAATTTAACATACTTTAAAATGATGATGATAACTAATGTTAAAAAACGCATAGTTTGTGAGTTAAACTGAAAAAACTAAAAAAAGTTCGAACATTTTGCAATTTTTCGAGTATTACGCAGCTTGCACAAATTTTTTCGCTTGCAAAACGTAGTTTCCCACTTCCCTAACGGGTCCAAGTAACATACCAAAAATGCAGCTTTACATCGCAGGTTGCGTTTTTAATGTAAAATGTGACGGGCCCATCAGGAGAAATGAAATTTGTAAATAATTCCTGTATATTCCAAGCTTCATGTATCAGTATTAATATTTTTTACAGTATTTTAAATACCCTAAATAATGAAACGTCCTGTATATGGGCCAGTTTGTTTTTCAAATTTCCCATTTATAATCAAAATATTTTTTTTTGAGGTTTTAAATAATTGTAAATACAAATCCTATAGAATAAAATAAATACAAAAATCACCTATGCCGTACTGATGAGAGCTAACAAGTTCGAAACCAATTTGTGGCTGGTGATGCACATTGTGAACCTGGATGGGTGGCAATGAATTTAGTTTCTTTTATAGAAAACAATGGAATTTTTGGTCTATCGTAGTATGTATTTTACTACATATTTATTCCACTTCGCGTTGGCCCTTATATCTCATTCAAATATGTCTTAATTTTGGAGTTAAATTTTGAAAAAACACGTACAACTGTAGCGTTAAGTACCACGAAGAATTTCGTTTTGTCAAGTATGGTTAGTGGCTTAGAGGATAGAGTGGTAAAATCTACTTGAGAGAAGTGTAAACTGATATTATTATGGTGCCCTAGTTAACATATCTTATCAGTTCGAATTTTTTTCTGACTTTTTTAATAACGAGCTGGGGCATGACATGCACTAGGAATATAAAGTATCCTTAAGATTCCAAAAAATGTTTGAGACATAACTTGTCTCGTGACATAATAATTATTTCTTATGATATCAAAACAACAATGTATTAATACAGTAATTTCACATTCAACAGCATCTACTATGATGATTCCCTATTATTTATGTCTTTATAAAGGCCATTATTAAAGAGGTTTTGAACACACAAGAGTCAACAATAAGCTGCTTGACCACTTCTTCCACACTGCGGAGTTCTGTTAAATGTGCCCCAGACCTGCATTTATTAATAAATCATATTATTCGAAATTTAATTTTTGCGAACTAATTTATCGCTTTCGGTCTGGCGAATTAATAATATGTTTAAAATGTAATCAATAACAGCCAATATTAATCTTGGGTAGTCAAAAATAATTATACATTTTAAGAGATGTGTGCAAGAAGCTACTGAAATATTATGTATAAATCTTATGAAATGCCGTGGTTGGAAACGGATTATTTTATAGGTATTTATTAGACTAGTAAGTTATGTTACTTACATATAAATCACGAAAAAGTTTAGCTCGCGCGCCCAAAGGTCGAGTGAATTAATTATCTTAAGTGACTTATTTATTTAAGTGAAACAGACGATGTCCAATAATGACGCTGTACATAAAACTGACTAAGATAATAAGACAAAGAAATAAGAAAAAAAATCGGCAGCTACTGGAAGCGGCTGGATCCTCCCCACTCGGTGGATTTTTGAAGCCGAAAAGAGCATTAAATTGTGTGACAAAACGGCACTAAACGTAATTCGATCTCATCCAAAACCTTTTCAGATCTTCTGGGGCACTAAAAAACCCCTCAACTTAATGAATTTACAACATTCACCTGCGGCTCGTGCTGCAAATTTCATCTATGCGAGTTATAACCTACATTATCGCTCGTTGAATAATATATTATTAGGATATTAACAACTTTAACATCACTTGAACTAAGAAAGTCTAGTTATCCTAAATAATACAGATTTGTAAAGCAACAAACTTAAAATTGGTAAAGTGATAATCTATAATAAATTCACCAACGAAGGTACAGAAAGCATATGATAATGATATTGTTACATCTACCTTTAAAGTTTGTGACAATCCACTGGTGCAGTCACTAAAAGTTACAAATATGCCGAAATCTTATTAACATGACCTGACACCAACGTTATCGGATGACAAACGATGACAATGATAATCGTCAAAATCCGATCGCTCGCGGCTGTCTTTGTTAAATGAAACATTAGCATTTCAGTAATTTTACTAGATTTTAGAGGAATATTTGTAGTTTAATTCTTCGATTTGTCTGTATATATATTTAAAAACGGCACTAAACGTAATCCGCTCTACTTCTAGAGCAGTGAAGAGACCCTCACACGTGAATTGATACGTGATGTGACGAGTTTCACGACGTAACGGCTACGCGCATCGATCATGTCAAGTGAAATGCGATCTATGCTTCATATTTGCTTTGTTTTTAATTTTTATTTTCACGGAAACCAAATCGAAAGGGTGGAAGTGAGATATATCGTTGAAATCAGAATTTTAACTGCTTTTCAATGGTTCCATTGCAAATTGAAAGTAACTATAAAATAAACAACTTGTTGCGTCAAAACGGCACTAAACGTAATCCGATCAACCAAAACCTTTTCAGATCTTCTGGGGCACTAAAGAAATGCACATGCAAAGTTTCATTCAAATCCGTTGAGTAGTTTCGGCGCTATCGTGCTAACACACATACACACACACAGACATTTTTCAAAAACAACTTTTTTGGGTTCCTAGGACCTCAAAACGTAAAGATTTGATGTTATCTTAATTTTCGTTTTTGAACCAATTTTAGTAACCTCTCACAATTTTATTGTGGAGAGGTTAATAAACATATTACACAATTAATAAAATATAATATAACTGATTTTATATATAGTATATAATAGGTCCGGTAGAATGAAGTATCCATGATCAAAATTAATTCATGTCATATAATGAGATATAAATTCAAATCAAGACGCCATGCTTTCGTGATAAATGGAAATTTAAAGACAGTTGTCAAAGCGTTTTCGAGAAATATCATATTATTATAAAACTTTTTAAGAGTAGATACTGCATTATAAAAGTTTTTTCCGGCTTTTTATGTTGGCAAATTTGTCAATTTGAATGTTAAAATCACATAAATACGCAACATTCGGAAATGTCGCCTACAACCCATCGGGAATAAATGTATACATTTCACAAGGCGATTTAAGCCCTTTCCTCTGGGATATACCAAAAATTGATGCAACTCATTTGGAGATAGCTCAGAATCTATATTGTCTCTACAAGTTGATACTAGTGCATTGATCATTGCAGTGCGCTGATTTTCAGCTTGTTTTTCATCATCGTAGTTTTTCCGAATTTTCTTCTTCATTGCCAGATTCACCAGAATCGTTTTTTGATGGTTCTTCATCTTCTCAGTCTTCATCACTGGTTTCAGAATCAGAATTTTCTCCTGTTCTTCCTTTCTAGATTGTTCTTTCTCGGGTTCTTGAATTGTCACACTATCAGTAGATTTTTTTTTTCATTGATATGAAATATACCGAAAAGCTGGTTCGTTTCTTCGTAAGCTTGCATTCTACTGCCAAGCTCAGCAGTTAATCGATCGCAGACCATATTCAAAGCATTAATAGCAAAATGTTGTCGGCCTCTTAACACTATTTCATTGTTGCGACTTTCATTGAAGAAGGTGAATGTGTTACGGTTTCTATATCATTTTTTCTCACACTCATGTTGATGATCGTCAACTAACATCCTAGCTTCGGTTAATATTGTCGAATCTATCTCTAACTTTCGTTTTTATAAATCCTTTCAGGGAATCAAGCAGTCTGACCATATTTAACAAAGAAAGTTCAGCGTTTTGTTGCGGTTACTCGTTTTATTTACTCACTGCAAAGGTTTATTCCACATCACCGTCATAAGTGCTGTTTCATATGAATCCATTTTGGTTGCAAAAGCGTTAGCTTCAATTTTAGAAAGTGGCTTCTGTTGTGAGTTCTCACATATTTGAATTAAGGCCAAATTGATATATCTGTATCCTCTACTTAAAGCCAATACAGTGTCATACATACATTCTTCACAGTACGTTTTTTTCCGAGATGCGTTTGAGGAACGTGCCATCTATGGTCGAGGTAGAAAAAAATACATATAGATTCTGAATAAAGTCAAAATATGACACTGCAATTGACGAGGATTCTGCCGCAGCATTACCTACTAAATTCAAACTGTGACTTGAGCAGGGAATGTATACAGCGTTAGAACTATGCTTCTTTATTCTAGCCTGCAAACCAGTGTACTTCCCTGACATATTTGATGCATTATCGTAGCTTTGCCCTCGACATTTTTCTATATCGACTCAGCAACCCTCTAAAGTTCGAAAAATAGTTTCTTCCAAATTTTCGCTGCAATGAGAGTAAATGTCAATGAATGCAGAAAAATTCTCTTTGACAGCACCTTCAAAAAGCATATACCTCAAAACAACGCAAAGCTGATCCACATTGCTAATATCAAGTGTAGAATCAATAATTAAAGAGAAATATATAGATTCTTTCATTTCCTGAAGAAACTGTTCTCTTACTGTGTCTCCCATTATTGAAATAAACTCGTCACATACAGTTTTTGATAAATAGTTGACAGATCCTTGAACTATTTTTCCATACCTGTCAATGTGTTCCGCTAGAAAAGGGTAAAATTTCGCAAGATATTCCAATCGTAGTTACTTTTAATACTGTGGCCACGAAATGCTAGTCCCTGGCAGGAGAGAAATTCTACTGTGGCCATCATTCTTTTAGAACATTTCTCCAATATTGTCTCTCATTGTTTATTTGTTTGGTTAATTCTGTGCCATTCTTTCTTTTTCATTTAAACGTCTACAAAAAGTGATCATCGAAAGTATACATGATCTTTAGAATTTTCGTGCTCGAAAATTTGTACATCGTTTATTTACCTGAATAAAAAGAGAAATGGGAGGCCCCTGAAAAGGTGGCCTAAACGCGCCGCTGCTAGTCGAATAACAATTAAAAAGTGGGACACAAGTTTCGCAGTACTACTTTATGTGCCAGAGAAAAACCAAAAGGAGGTCATGTCATTTCGGGCAGGTACGGTCACCAGATGTTTGAGCTTGTGATTTCTTTTTATGCGGCAACTTAAAATCAAAATTGTTTTCTAACCGGCCGTAAACATTGGAATAACTAAAATATAATGACGGCTACGTATTCAAAGAGGGGAACCACTCAAATATGCTTATTATAAGTGCTGCAACATTGTCCGAGGTTGAAATAGTGCTTTCAATGGAGAGACTGAAAAACACAATGACCTGTGGGCCAGACAATATTCCCAGTTTTCTTATGAAAGCCTATGCTCACGTTTTGAGTATCCTTTTTAATTTATCCCTGAGGCAAGGCACTTTTCCTGATGTACGGAACACTGTCAGCTTCTGTTCTATTATGAAAAGAAGCGATAGTTCTGAGGTAACGAACTATAGGCCTATCACTCTATTATGCAACTTTCGTTTTCGAGATGTCGATGCTGGTAACAACCCGTTAAAAATATTATATCTCTTGACCAACAAGGTATTATGGGCTGTGACGCCAACGCACACCATGTGACCTTGGGCAGTGAAGACGACAATGCAAGAGGTAAGTCACTTTATGATTATATTACCGGTAAGAACCTTTGCGTAATAGGGGCTGTACACCAACATTTATTAACTCTAGAAGTCAGACTATAATTTTAGATATAACACTAACAACGTGGCGTATATACAACCTAATCCAGAAATGACATGTGTCTGACTGTGTAACACTATCAGATCACCAATGGATAAACTTTGAAATTAATGTCACCAATGCACCCAAAAAACCATTCCGAGATCCCCGGAGAACTGATAGAGATAAATATCGATGTCAACTCAGCGAGAACTTGGAAGGAGTTAATAAGAAGGTCCCCAGAACGAGTAGCAAAATAGAGCAATATGTCAAAATTTTGCAAACATCCTGCTCCTTGAGGTCCTCGCAACAGCCCAATGAGACCACCATGTGGTGGTGTCAAGAGTTGACTGACCTCAAGAAGAAGGCTAGGACTTCGTTCAACAAAGCAAAACTGACAAGACAGGAATCATACAAAACCAATCTGAAACAGTTTAAGAAACTAGTCAGAGAGAGACAAAGAGATACGTGGAAAACCTACTAAGTAGGAAATCGAAGATTACTCAGACTGCTAGATTATGCAAAATGCTCTCCAAAGATAAAGACCATGACCTCTGCCTATTAAAAAGGACTGATAGTACAAGATCCACCGACTTTCGTGAAAGCCTAGTGTTACTCATGGAGACTCACTTCCCGGGATCTGTGATAACAGAACTGTGGCCAAACGAAGTCGATATCCATACAGCATAAGGGATGTTGTAGTGAAAGACAACCCTCTACATCCTAACCAGTAAGCATACACCCTGGGAAGATCTACCGGTACTGCCCTCCAAGCAGTCGCGAGTCGGATTGAGAGATCCTTGGACAATAGAGAGTCCATCCTAGGCGTCTTCATAGACATAGAAGGTGCGTTTGACAGGACCACCTTTCCAAAAATCACAGCGGCCCTAGTGGAGAAGAATGTCCTTACGATCATGGGAAGCTGGATAATCAACATGATCTCGAAGAGAGCTGTACAAATCAATGTGGGAGATGCTTCTGTACGTGGAATGGTCGCGAGAAGCTGTCCGCGGGGAGGTATAATATCACCACTGCTATGGAACCTCGGTCTTGATAGCCTCTTATGCCGCCTCAATTCAGAAGGATTCCACACAATTGCCTGAGCAGATTTAACAATAATGCTTAGCGAAGTCTTCTGAGAAAGAATGCAGGGGGGCCTAAGAATAATCGAAAAGTGGTGCAGAGAGCACTCCCTGTCTGTCAATCCCAAGAAGGCGGAGATGGTTCTCTTCACAAGGCAGAGGGAACTAGGAGCACTGAAGGCACCTGCCCTCCTGGATACAACATTAAGTTTCGCATCAGAAGTGAAATACCTTGGGGTAACCTTCGATACCAAACTAACATGGAATCTTCTCATATATAGAAGACTAAAGAACGCTTACATTTCTTATGAGCAGTGTTGCAGGACCGTGGGGAAAACCTGAGGACTGAAATCCAAAGTAGTCATGTGGATATACACTGCCGCCATAAGACCAATGATAACCTATGGAGCTGTGGTTTGGTAGCCTAAGAGCAAACTGACTACAGCTAAGGTCAAGCTCAGCCAAGTATCTGCATTTGGCTGAACTTGACAGTCGCCTGCCTAAGCATAACCGGAGCTATGCGAACAACGCCAACGAGAGCTATGGAAGGTAATGCCGTGTCTGCGACCACTAGATATATATCTAGGAGAAGTGGCTCTGACAACAATGGTACTCCTCAAATTCGTTGGCATACAACCAAATGTAGGCTGTGGAGAGACCAGAAGTCGCCTGTGGAATGAGGCTGTCAGGAAGACGCCTTTTTTACAGGCCGCGCACAGATGGCATTTCTCCCCGGTTTACATGATACAGACGAATAATGAGAACGAGACTGCTAGCGAAGGTGTGATGAACATCTTCACAGACGGATCAAAAAGAAGGATGGGGCAAGTTATAGAATATACCCCAGAAGTCTGCAAATTCAAAATATAAATGGGCTATGGATGGGCGAGCCAGCATAGTACAGACGGAACTGGCAGGCATACCCATAGCCGCAAAAGAGATTGTACGTAGACAAACTACGGACAAAACAATTAGAATCTACACAGATTGTAGTCAATCATTATTAGCCCTGAGAGTCCCAAAATTACCACAGGAGCAGCATGGGAATATCACCAAGCACTTGTGGGTGCCTCCAGCATGAATAACATACTGGTATGTTGGGTGAAAGGACATGCATAGTGTAGTGGCAACAAAGTAGCCGACAGGCTGTCCGAGAAGGCAGCACGCCTAAGTATCGTTGGACCGGGCCCTGTTAGTGTGTTACCGATCACGGCGATATCATAAATAAAAATAATTAAATAAAATAATTAAAGAGAACACCCACAATGAATTCAAGAAGCTGTGGGATGAAGCAAACCTGTCAGCTTGCTAGAGAATTACTAAAATACCCCAACAAGAGTACAGCAATGGACTACCTGAATGTCCACAAAGAACCTACGTTTGATAACGGGAATTCAGACCGGACACTGTCCGCTAAGAAAGCATCTACATAATATGAGATTAAGCGAAATACCTCTCTGTAGAGGTTGTGAACAAGATTAAGTTGGTTGGAGGCCTAGGCGAGGGTATGCCTACAGGGAGGATGTACAAGGGGTCCAATGGCACCTAAGTGCTGTGGCTCAATAATTCTTATTGACCACTCTCCCAACCAATTCCTGATCAACACGGCTGTATGGAGAAACGTTGTACTAACACTAATTCAATATTCTTATGTTTCACGCAATTTATCTCTAAAGTTGTCTATCAATATGTCCAGGTAGATGTAATGTATACGGACTTCTCCTTGAAGTTTCCTTATTGGCTATAATATTTACTCCACTACTTATAAAATAAATAAAATAAGAATAAAGAATTCAACATCTCATAATTATAGCAATTTCTAAAATAACTTCAAAACTCCTCTCATTTAAACACGCAAAGTTACTAAATATGTCATATTCTCTAACTGATCTTACACGAAAATATTCCTACCTTTGACAGGACACTAATATTAAGATAGTTTACGTGAACAACAAAACACTGAGCATCATACTGGATGCATATCTCACCAACCAATATGACACCATCATATACAAGTATAGACTATACTGGAATAAAGAAATGATAAGGGTATATTTAAGAAAATTGAAGTATTCTTACTATCATATAATATATCTTTTACCTCCCATATCCTCATAAGGGGGTAAATTAACTGAATGATGAAGTTGGTTATTAAGTTTTCTAACTATGTACTTAGTACTAATTATATATTAAATGTATTATATATATACAAATGTCTTCAGGAATAAAATGAACTAGTTCGTTGTATTTAAAATCAAATAATCAATATATAACCACATGCAAGAAAATAATAAAATAATTGCCAACCAATAAATAATCCCCATAGTTGTAGCTGCCATTTTAAATCCACATCATAAGTTCATGAATAACTAAAAATATAGTAGTAGAAAATTATAGGTATAGAGTAGTATTTCCTTGTACAGAAAGAATTGCAATCAAGGCAAAATAAAATGGTTGTTCCGCGATTCGATTCCAATTAATAATTACAAAGTAACTCCTCCATCTCAGCTATTTTCAACCTATGATTTTTGAGCTGCTTAAACAACATTATCAGTCTGTAACGTCTTCTATGTTGTCTAATATACTTAATAATTGAAGTCCTAATATGATTCAGTATAATTATACAACATACAGTAATAGACACTAATTATTATAGACAAAGAGCTATAGAGTTTGAAGAATCTCCTTCAACTTTTATGGTCATAGTGTTGTTTAATCTGATATCCATACGCTGGTTGCGGGTCCTGGCTGTGAAATTCGTTTTCGTATGAGTGCTATTTTTTTTACAAATCAATATAGTATCTATAAACCACTATTACAAAACGCCGAAAAAATTGGACACTACACTCGAATATACTAGTCGATGCACATTTTGCTAACCATGTTAGCATCATCAGGAGGTGATTAAAACTAAAAGTCAGACTTATTCGGATCCCGATGATATTGACATGGTTAGTGAAACGCGCGTTGAGTAGTGTATTCGACAATGCTCAAAAGTGGGTTTTAGACACATTGGATCTACGAAAACACCCCCACGCCAAGCCCCAGAACCTTAAACAAGATTACACAATATAAAAGTTGAAGGAGGTTCTCAGACTCTTAGTGAAAATTTCAGGACTTCTTCGTCTATAACATCAATGGTTTTGATTGTTCTGTGGAAAAAGATGATTTTACTTTAGTCGATGAAGATGTAGAGCATCCAAGATAACTAGTTTATCTATATTAATCTCAACCTTGTAACCCGTAAAGAACGTTAACAATGCATGTGATGTATTTTATCACAAGTATTACACAACACTTAACGTATGCGTATCATAAAATGCACCTAGAACTTTTATTCATCCACCTTGGTATAGACGGTATAGAGATGTTATATAAAAGTAGGTATCCTCCATGCAGAGAGCTAGGCAGATTCTCTTTGTTCAAGGTAGATGAGAGCTGAAAAAGAAGAACAGGTGCCGGTAGAGTACTGAGTCCTGTAAACTTGCTTCCATGGGATAGTAGGTAGATAGTTGGTAGATCCAATGCAAGTAGGATCCTGTTAGCTTGGCAATTCCCATGGGATATCCCATTTCTATCATCCTCGTTAGTAAACCAGCCTTCCAGAACTGATCGAGACCCTTGGCGAATATCGCTTAATTGAACCCCTTGGTTACATACTCCATGAGTTGAGTACGTGAAGTTCGGTGGAGTGTCCTATCAGGTAAGCATGGTGCTCATCCGGATAATTTATAGTCCTTTTGTGTGGCGGAATAGTCTTTTTAGGATGATTCTCTCGGCTGTCGTATTCATTGCTGGTAGAAAACTAATAGACCTGTAACTCGAAGAAAACGTTACGTTCTTACTTTGCTTGGGTGTCACGACGACATTCGCTTTCTTCCGCCTGACAGAGAAATATCGAATTCTCAATTATGCCCTTTGATGATGTTTACCAGCATGGCCACACCTTACATGGTAGATTTTCGTGGGCAATGTTCGTAAGAGCTTTTCAAGGGATATTCCATTCCTATCGTCCTCGTTAGCAAACCAGCATTTCAGAGGTGATCGAGGGCCTTGGCAACATCCGAGAATATCGCTTCGATTGAACCCCTCGGGTACGTACTCGATGAGTTGAGTACGTGAAATTCGATGGAGTGTACTATCAGGCAAATTGCTCGTCAGGATAATTTGCAGCTCTTCTGTGTGGTGGGAAGTCTTTTTAGAATGATTCTCTAGGCTGTCTTACTCATCGCTGGTAGAAGACTAATAGACTTACTCGAAGGAAACGTTATGTTCTTACCTGGCTTGGGTGTCATGATGACATCCGCTTTCTGTCGCTTGGCAGGGATGTATTGAATCCTCAATTATGTCCCTTGATGAACTTTACGTGGTAGATTTTTGTGGGTGATATTACCAGGAGCTGTTTGCGATTTGGCGACCCTTACGACCTCTAAGACTTCCTCTGAGGTCATCATCATTGGAATAAAATCGCAGGAAATAATATTTACAATTGAAATATGAAAATGTGTTTTCTCCAGGTTTAATAACTCAAATTCTATAGTCCTAAGACAATGTGAAAAACTTAAAATTTCCCATTCATTTTTCTTTATTCAGTATTAATACACATTCTCAGTTCAAGATTTAGCAATTATAAAATTTTACTATATGTGAATCATCGTGCTGTTATATCATCATGCAAATTGAATGAAGTAGTTTCTTCCGGGTCTTGCCGTGGTCGTCGAACTTGACTTGACGTTTCGCTGATCATCCTGTCAGCTTCTTCAGAATGATTCTAAAGACTGAATTTGTTGTTACACTCCTCGTTATATACCTAGGCTCCGCTTCGCTTCGCTGGTCATTGGTCGCGCTTGGTTCGCTTCGTTTCTCATTCGTCGTGTTTGGTTGACCGTGACTTACTACGGTGCTGGTACTTGGCAATACCAGTCTCCACGTGTTACTAGGTCGATACCCATCCTCTCTGTTAAAGTTGTTCACGTTTTTCATAATTTCCAGTGATTTCCTAATGATTCGCGAATAATAGCGCGTATTTCTGTCTAATATATTGACGTCCTCGTAGTCGAAAAACCCTTTTACGAATCTACGTTGTGCAACACTGCAACTCATGAGTTGTGTTAAATATAAGGACAAGTTATCCAGTCTCTAGTCAAATTAAAACGCTAAAACTCTCTATTTTCGAGAGTTTTAGCGAAAATAGACCTTAGCGTCGAGGGTGACCTTTCACTTTGTAACCATCGATTTTGACGGAAAAATCATGAGTTTTAAGCGTATTTGCCCTAAACCGGTTCCTCAGTGATTCGGTGGGAGAAAAGTATAGTTACCATGTACTCAGAACGTGCATGGGATCGCCTTGCATGAACGTATGAATTTATAATTACTAGAATATACTTCAAAGTCGTTGCGATTCAAGCATTTTTAAGCTCCGAGGAGCGAACTAAATTAATATTGAACTGATATTACGTAAATAGACAGGCAAGCAAGAGCCCATAAAAAATTATAAACATTGAATTTTTCTTGAATCTTTTTGTGTAATCGTTAGCTATAAACCGCACATTGGATGGTAGTTGGTACATTATGAGTCGTTCCGTTCCACAATATGTGTTGTACACGGGCCAGAATATAGTTTGTTAATACATTTTTCTTGAACGTTTTTGTAAAACATAATTTTATAAAAAAGATTATTTACTTTATATTGTCTTTTTCTTGTGTTTTCAAAATTCGCTTTCAGGTTTAATTTTAAGAAAGTAGTACTTACTATGTTAGATTTATATTATTACGACGTCCAATTGGTACCATCAGTGAAGCAGTTAAGCATAAACGAACAGTAAGTATAAATTTTATATTATTCTCCATCTGAAACAGTCGTTTTGAACCCTTATTTGTGAACATTAATATTCATTTTTCGGAAAATATAGTAGAAGTCCGTCAGACGCAAAAAGATGGATCATTCACATCCATTTATTTTAATTGCCTGTCACCTTGTTTTGCTGAGGTTAAGGGACGTTAGGTTACCCACCTTAAATGGACCGTAACGCTTCTGATTAGTCAGAAATCCTAGTACAATTGGTTTTAGTTTGTGGTAGTTTTTTTGGTTGTCGTGTGAACGACCCATTTTTCACGACTGAAGGACTTTTATTATCCTTCCTAAAGTGGATATTATAATGTTCATCTGGAGGGTTCGTAATGATTGTTCAAACGAAAAATACAAAAATTCTATACTTACTGTTTCGTTACCAACTACCATTCAATATGCGATTTATAGCTAATGATTGCACAAAAAGATTCAAGAAGTGTTCAATGTTTAAAAATTTTTGGTGGGCTTTGCTTGCCTGTCTATTGACTTATTTCAGTTCAATATCAATTTTGATCGCTCCTCGGAGCTTAAAAATGCTTGAATCGCACCGACTTTGAATTATATTTTGCAATTACAATTTTATACGTTCAGGCAAGGCGGTCCCATGCACATATGAGTACATGGTAACTATACTTTTCTGACACCGAATCACTGAGGAACCGGTTTAGGGCAAATCCCGTTAAAACCCATCATTTTCCCGTCAAAATCGACTGCTAGGAAATGATAGGGGACCCTTGTCGCTAAAGGCTATTTTCGCTAAAACTCTCGATATAGTTTGACTAGAGACTAGATTTACTTGTCCTCATATTTAACACAACGCATAAGTTGCAGTGCTTAACAACGTGGATTCGTAAAAGGATTTTTAATTTTCGATTTTTGTTACACTTTCTAAGTTTTGGTGGTCGGGGCGACATTACGTCCTCGTGCAGCGACATTTACTACACTTTCCAAAATTACACTCCTTGATGAGTTTCTGAAATTTTGCATAAAAAACGCTCCATAGAGCGAAAATATGATTTAAAATATAAAATCCTCTTCCAACGGCATTTTTACGTGAAGCACGCTTTTCATGCGAAATGGTTTTCGTCGGATTTTGTTACAGTTTCGAAAAGTTTATCGAGGGTTTTAGCGTATTCTTTAACATGGATACTATTTGTGTATATGCGCCATTATTTCCTTCCTTCTGCGTTAGCGGTAACGGAATTAACTGGCACTTATTATTTATTTAACATGAAGCCGACATTTAATCGTCTTTAACTATTTACAGAATATTTGCCAACCATATACTTTCACGTGTGTAAAATTGAACAACATTTATCTTAACAAACGTGAAATTAATTTAGTGCCTCAGTAAGTCGCTGACACTCTTTAACGATATTCTAATATTACGTTTTATAAGTGAATATATTTTCATCTTGTTTAATGCGACATAAACCTGTTTAAATCCAATAATTATTTTGGTACATACACAATTTATAGTGAGATAATTGAATAACCGTATATATCAATTATATTACGTGCTTTCTTATTTACAGATGAAAAACAATTTGATTTAATTGAACTGGGGCCTATCTTTAAACTATTGCCACATTTGCGTTTTTGCCTACGAAACATTCTAAACGTAATTTATTTTGCGTAATTTTAAGAAATATTGAGAGCAGTGTGCATATGGTGGCAATCAAGTTAGCCTCCACCTCGCAATTATAATTTCGACGCAGTGCTACTCAAATAGATTCCTCACTTCTAACAGTTTGCAGCTGGCGTATATTCGCTAAAAAGGTACCAATTCGAATATAAACCTGAGTAATGGCACTAGCATAAGTCCGGTGTGTTTTATGTCCGTGGGTTGGTTTCAGAACTGAAACCTATCGTATACAAATAAAATTTTCACATAGGCGTCTCATCGCCTCATCGAATTTTAATAACATCCCGGCCGAGCTGCTCAATGCTCAAGCTTTAGTCTTGTAGTTGCAGGGTCCCGGGTTTAAATCCTGGTCAGGTATCGATGTTTAGTGGTGTTTTTCATGTGTCGCCGAGATGGTAGTAGAAGGCTAGACCGCGGCTAGTCGTTGTTACTTCTTATGAGTTCGAGTCTCAGTTGTAGTAAATGGCAATGTCACAGGGAATGGGTGTTGTGTCATTGTCTATGGCCAAACTCCGATGTTAATATAAGTAAGGCCATAAAATAAAAAAAATGCAGAAATACGAAAGGACCCAGCAGTTTTCTTAAAATTGTGTTTAATTTAATTTCACGTAATTTTCATATCATGGTGGTGTTCGGAAATGCATATCTCTGCTTGGAACCGCGTCTGAGATTGTTGATGTCTCGATGTTTCGCCTCCCGTTTTTGAGCCATTTTCAAGACAAAAAAAGTAGTCAAGAAAAATGGTTAATGGAAATAATGTCAGGATAAGTTAGTTCGAATCCGGGGTCTCAATCTGCCTAGTCGCCAGATCTCATCGTGGTCAGGAGAAAAATGGTGAAGAAAATGGGTAAGAGAAAAATATTTCGGAAGGAAAAACTGTCAGGATAGGTTTGAGTTCGTCGAATTGGTTCGATTCCGGGACCAATCTGCCTTCTCCTCAGATCTCACCGCTGTCCGTCTCTATCTGAATACTCCTTAGGAAGAACTCTTCTTGTGAAACACCATGTAACGTGTCCACGGTTTGCACTTTTTCCTTTGCGGGCTTGCCCATGAGTTTTTTTGCTGATAATTCGCCTCCTGCGTTAACATCTTTTTATCTTGTGATTAGGCTATGGAATTCCACTCAGGGTTTATAGTTTGCCTCCGTGGCAATGCTGTATTGTGCTCTAAGATGCAGGGTCTTCCAGCGGCGCCACAAATGAGCAGCTTTTATTATAGTTTTAGTTTTTCGTATAAGTTTTGTGAAGAAGAATAAGATGGCGGGGCGCTTACCAGACGGTATATAAAATTGTTCCTGTTTGGTTTTGTGATCCATATATACTCTCGAACATGCATAAGAGAAAGAAGAAACATGTATTTCCGAGCACCACTATGATGTGGAGATTGCGTAAAATTTGGACATTCCGGGCTCTATATATCAAAATCTTATCGTTAAAATTCTGTATGCCCATGGAAACTTTAGCATGACATAAACTACCTGTGCATACATTTCCACAAGAAAACTGCAGAGTCCTATATTTCCCCATATTTTTTGAGCGATGGCGATAGCAGAGGTGGTCAAATCATAATACTATAATATTCTGGCTATGGGTTCGACTGCCAGCTGCAGTAGAAATATCCTGTTTCTGGTGTATGTAAATATTTGCGAATGTAAAGTGGCAGACTAGTTTTGTAGGTGAAAAGATCCTGCAAGGATTTTATTACCACTATGATACGTATTCTTCAAGACATACCTCAAATAAAAAAAAAATCTATGAGACTGTTGGAATTTTTAAATAATTCAATACACACGGTGTACGGTGGGTACAACGATCGATCAATCAATCAATCAGTTAGCTAATCAACTGTAATTGAATTAATTAAGATTAGAGTGGATTTCTAAGATCAACGACAACCGTGTGTGTACCTAACGAAGATCATTGAAGAAAGTTTTTATTTTAACCACCAAAAAGTCGGTACATATTGCAACTTCTCTAAAGATGTTGATAGTGTTAATTGGGATATTATTCTTATAAAATTGGGTATCATGAAGTAAGTTGCAGCAAATGATTTTTCTCATTCAAAGTGGGGTACCTCAAGGATCTCTTATGTGCCTTCTCCTGCTTCTACACTATATAAATAATATACCGCCAAATATGGCTGACTTAACAGCACCACTTTTTCTTGACAACTCAATGCAATTCAATATTTTGTAGAGTAAATGCAAATGAAATTTAAATTAATTCCCAAAAATTTATTGCATTAATTTTAATCAGAGACCAAGTATAAATATTAATTTGATCAATTTCGATGTGATTCTCACAGAAGAAATTGATAGTCATAATAATAATAATTTATTGATCACGATAAATACATATTGTACATGTAACAAGTCAGGAAAAGAACATAGAGATATAGATAATTAAATAAATAATTAAGCGAATAAAAAAACTAACAATATTAACATAACAAACGTGTGACAAAAACACGTAAGTACATACATATAATATGACCCAATAAATATTATAATAGCCCTTATTAGATAGATATTTTTTGTTTTATTTTAAATTTTAAGTTGTTTGGAATATCACGAATACTTTTAGGGAGAGCATTGTATAGGGTGATACAGTTATACGTGAATGATCGTTTAAATGAGCTCGTATGGTGACTCGGTACACTTAAGAGATTGTTAAAGAACACGGTAAAACCTTCGGTAGACTTTTCGACGTTGTAACAAAATCCGACTTAGGAAATATTTCGTATGAAAAGCGTGCTTCACGTAAAAATATCGTAGAAGAGGTTTTTAATATTCTTAATCATATTTTCGCTCTAAGAATTGTGGTCTTTAAATTTTTAAATATCCAAGAGTGTATCATAAAACGTGTCTGTTCACAGTTCACCTTGTATCTAATTAAAGATTGTAAAGTAGGACATTTTAAAAAGTACTCAAACTTGTTGACAGTTTTAGTACACATAGGAACATTTAAGTTTATAATATATAAGCACATTATCAGAACTTTCTCAAAGTTTGTTTATCCAAGATTAGTTACTATTAGAACTAATATTCGCTTCGTTTTGTTTTACTTCATTTACTTTAAAATTATTCTTAATTTGCTATGTAGTTTCTCAAAATATTCATTTATTTTGTTTTGAAATTGATAATTCTTTAATACTTATTTTTAATACAGAATTTTTGTTTATTCCCATTAAAAGAAAAAAAAATAGTTTTTGTTCTAATGAATTTCTAAATTTATATTTATTTTTGATATTACATGAAATATTGTATTTTACTAATATACTTTCCCCTACTAATATTACCACCCTCTCCTTTCCTGGCAAGAAGTATCCATACCGTCCCGCAATTCTTACTGGAATGTAATAATAATTTTAAAATAATATTACTTTTCAATTATTACTATTTTTCTAAAATTAACATCGCTGTTGACTGAATTGGCAGTTCATTTTTTTGTTATCAGCTTCATTTGTGCCAATTTGTTATCAGAATTATATTGAACATGTTAATAAATTAATACTTCTTAACATTTTATGACAGCAAATTTAATATTTTTACAATTATTTAGCGACTGCATCATAATTATCATTCATGACTTGTTTGAGAACCACTATTACCGATGCGCTTCAATTGACATTGGAAATACTATAAGTTATTTCTAAGTATTCGACTCTCCTAGAAATATAATTTCTTAATAATAAATGAATTTTTTCATTTGTTAATATTAATGTTAACGCCTATTTTACAATATGTAATAGACAAACGAGAAATATTTGTCGCAAAAAAATAAACGAGAAAGCAATATAAATCATTTGTTTTCGTGCAGAGTTGAAAAAAATAATTTTATAATACATTTATTGTCGTCCATAAATGTGATATAATGCCGTTAAACGGCAATATGTAAAATAATGTAAATAAACACATGGATTTCTATCTATTCAGTTTTATTTCACCTTCAAAGCAGGAAATTGAATTTTAAATGTGTAACTTGTGATCAGAGCATTATGTAGAATTAGCACAAATCGTGATTGCACTATATTTTATTAAATAGAATTTAAATAAAAATATATTTTGATAAAAAGAGAACATAAAAAACAATGTGTACGGACAAGGAAAGTAGCGAAACTGAAATTCGTCCTTCTCTTGGACGGAATTTTTGAAAAGTTCTGATACATTAAAATGTTTAAGACGTTATTAAAGTTTTGACTCTACTTAAGAATTATGCAAAATTACAATTTTTTTTATCTAATGAAAAACTTGATTACGAAGTGGCAATCCGATGCCTCTTTTCCCCGAAGGCTCTAGGAAAGTCTTGTTCTGGAGGTTCCTACACATTCAAAGACTGGAGTTGCGGATTGTTTCCATTCTGACATATTACCTTGCTCCAGACAGAATATGTTTGGCTTTAGAATTATGTCCTCGTCTTGAGCTGTATTAGTCCTCTTGAAAGTAGTCTACCAGCTGATTTCAAAATCATATACATGCTAGACCAAGAGTTACTACTGAGTTTTTCAATGAGCGTCTGAGAATTTCCTTCAAGATATTGAATGGTCCTCATATGGAAATGTCCCCACCCAGACTCAGAGTTGGGTTATTTTCTTATACAGGACTACACACCATAAAATTTGAAGAAAGTTCGCAGACGCATATTGAGAATTTCAGTAGGTCTTTGATTATGCAATTTTTTAGGCCATCAAGCTACATTTCCCTCTGGTGTACTAAAACTCAAACTTAAAATGACTGCATTGTCAGTTTTTAAAATAAAACGTAATCCATAGAGGAGGCACGGATAAAAATGGTCAATGGCTTTCACAGTACTCAATAATTCTGTCCTGGGCAGTAATTCCGCCCTGGCCTATTCATATTGCTGTTGTAGTACAATTTAACCTTTTATTTTCCAAGTTGTTCTTGTGAGATCAACGCTTCAATAGCGAGTTCAAATAAAACAATCCTTTTTTCTTTCGATAAACAAGAATTAGCGTGCTTGTTAATACTATCTTTAAACTTTCAAATGCTTTTTGATATTCCGCAAATCATTGAAATTCATGTTTTATTTCCATGGGGCGTTGGAGAGGTTTGATGATTTTAGAGAAACGTTTCGCGAACCTTCGATAATAAGGCACAATCCTCAGCTCGTGCTTGTTTTTTTGGACCTTCCAGCACCCTACTGCCCGTGTTTCTCATTGTCAGTTTGTAGTCCTTCTCGTGATACAATTTAACTAAGCTATTTAACGGTTCCTTTCTTGGAGACTGCTCGATTGCTAAACAATCTTGCATATTAATCTTATGTTACACAATGCACGTTTTTACAAAATCACCAGGATTGTTGGAAAATATGTCCTTATATGCATTTTTCTTAAAGTTGTCGTATTCTTTTTTATTCTAGCGTTGATAAATTTTCTGATATTGTGATGCAACAGGTTCCGGTAGTCCTTCTCGGTAGTCTATCGACTGTCCTTTCATTTAACTGTATTTCCTCTTTTCATAACTCTTGTCACTGAATTGCAATGAAGTGCACTTCTTTATTCAAATGAATTTTTACTCTTTCTACAATAATTTGTCGAGTCCAGCTTAAATTATTTTCTGGTTCCATTATATATGCTGATTCAGCAAATAAGTTTAAATAAGTCTACTGTACGGAAATTTTGACGAAGAAACTCTATACCTAGCATGCATCGGCTATGGCTCCGATAAGGGATTGATGCCTCTTTACACTTCAAGGTATTGAAATCCTAATATTGGAATTCGCTCAGGACTTGGCTTCTTCAGAAGAACTTTATTCGGCATTCCCAGGAGCTTCGATACTTCTGATACTCTGCTCATAATTGCAAGGTGCACTATTGTTGTATTTGCATCGGTATGTAAGCATGCGACGTGGAATTTGGTTGATGAAACCCTTCACTATAGAACACGTCTCAAAATTTAATAAATTTCTTATTTATATAATACTGCGGCGTTTTGCAAGAGCTTGACTGAGATCTTTGTCTTTAAAACCGACCAGTTTAAATTTTCCCGTCAGATATCTCATACACGACTTGTGCCTTAGTTTCCTAGGAGACACTCTACAGGAGATTTGACAGTGATCTTCTTTTCCACAGCATCAACAGATGATTTCTTTTCAAGGCTTCGATGATGCCTCGGTAAATCTTACAGTCGAAGTCTTATCTTCCATCACTACCTCTCTGATTTTCTTGTTGATAGGCTTTCTTACCTGTTTCTATTTTTAAAGTCTTTGCCAATGCTTCTTTTAGATTACAAGTGCTTGTAAGGGATACCATTTTCTACATATCCTCATTGAAAATTCCATTTCACAGATTGTTCAGCTGCGACTAGATGTTGAATATCAATAATGCTATTTGTAAATACCAGTCTAACCAATTATTACAGGACATTAGCATATGTGGTAAGATCTTTTTCTAACAGATGTACGCGACTTCTTAGCCTACTGGTAGAAACGTTTTAAATGCCCATCTCTACAGCGCGACTTAAGGGCTGCTACAAGAAATTCATAATTTAACCACTGTTCTTCTGGCATGCTTTGCAGAACATCCAGCATCAATCCACCCATTTAATTTATTGATAATTTCAAATTGTGGGCGATGTTCTTGCCTGGAATATTTTCTATCGTACGGGTTATGCTTCAGGTTCAATTTATTTTCATACGTCATATAGGGTTCAGGTCTAGATACTAAATTAGGTATATCTAGGTTTCTAAGTTTTTGCTCGATAATAACTACCTTATCGTTTACTTGATTATCATCATGTAATTCATCCGCTATTGTTTTGGTCTCGTCCATAATCCTGCCCTTAATTCCTTCAATTAAATCAATTATCCTGGAATCTGGAATTGGTTGGGAAGATGGTCAATAAAAATTATTAAAACACAGCACATCAATTATCCTAGATGGCTGTTTCTCTATCTTCTTTTCCTATTTCTCCTGGCAGTGTTCCTGTTCTCAAACATTTTCCTTTGCCATGCAACATTTTCATATAGTACTTATCCCTGAAGTTGCGATTTTTCTTGTTTTCGACATCTGATACTAATCGTCGTGAGCCTTGTGTTTGTAATTAGGGATTTATTTGAAAAGCATAAAAACACACGTCACAAAAAAATCATTTATCAAATATTAACAATTATCATTACTTTATGATCTTCTCTTTTAAATACTTCATACTAGTCACAATGGAAATAACTAATCATTATTATACGATCATTATTGTCACAATATTAATATTTCATTCAATATAAGGACGCATCCAAAATTGTCTTTGTTGTCTTCGTCTGCGATAACGAATAAAATGGTTAAAAAGTGCGTCCTCCTCATCGCTAAACCTCTTTTAAACTGAAGAATCTGACTGCATGTCGAATTTTATATGCGTTATGTACGATCCATGTATAGATATATATAGTACGTAAATCGTCGCTGCAAATTTTAAATTGTACTGGTCTATGAGGAGACGTCTCGTGGAGAGGACCTAATGCCCTTCAATTCACTTCAATCGTTTTTAATAATTGGCCACAACTTTTCCACCTCTTAGCAAGTTTACTCTTAAAGTCTCTCTCAATATTAACGACCTGATTGAAGTGATCAACTAATTTCACCAGCATGTCTCTGGCTATTGCATTTACTCTTTTGCCGGAAATTTTGAGGTTAGTTTCTTTGCAAACAGGAAAACTAAAGCCCTCTCAAATTATTTACCTAATTACAGGAAACTTAAAACATCAACATACAGCAACACTAAAATTTATAAAAAAGAAATGAAAGGTCAATAAAGATATTACGTCCACTGCTCGCTACTGAATTGACAGAGAACTGACAATAAGTATTATTTGCGGACGCTGTGACGCGTTTTTCTCCACCTCGCACGTTGACGTGGAGAAAAGGCGCGGCCACTCTTTGACACACGAGCTTCGGAAACAAGTTTTCGAATTACTCGGGCGCCAGTCCTAGTTTAAGTGATAGGACACACTACCCTCAAGCCGAGTACGCGAGGCTGAGCAGCTCCAGTGGAGAAAGTTTATTCCAGTGGGTCAATATATGGGAAATTAGACGTTCACACACAGACAGTAAAGATCAGAGTTTTCAATAAAATCAGTATATTACGATAGACCTATATGTACAAAGCTAAATATTTATTATGAAAAATCTATAATTTATCAAATACCAGGAGGAGCACGCGTAGCAACGCAAAACCCCAATAGTACCAGATGACTCAGGTGATCAGATTAGCAGGCTGCAACACACAGAATATACGGTTAGCAAGAATAAACAGGGTGCAGAATAGTTACGGTCACCAGACGAGTAAAGCAAGACACAAATATATAAAAACCACAGTGAAACAGTTATTCAGTACTTGCTAGTACATCAGTTTACCTACTCCTCTTGTGGACTTACTTACTCCCTGTGCGTACGGTTGGGCATGTCTGCTTCGGTGGAGTGATCGTAGTGGAATCCCTCTCTGCAGAGCTCCTCAGATCCTTTTCTGAAAATGAAACAACTTACGATAGGAGTGGAAGTAGACGCCTGATGGATGCGCTGCTGGTCGACTGGACTTTGCCAAAATCCTACACCTCGAATATGACAGATGGCACCTAGGTTCGCTTCTCGGAGTGGACACGTCTGATCCCAATGAGTCGCCTGGGTTGACTGACTTCTTGGCTGCACAGGTCCTCTTCTAGCAGCGAAACCTCTTACCATGGGAGTGGGAGTAGGCGCTAGACGGATGCGCTACTGGTCTCTTATGGACTTAGAAAAATAAGGCCACTAAGGATTTGTGGACTTTGAAAAATTCCGCGGCTGGGAATTAACATATGACAAGTATTGTGCCTGGTGTTTCAGACTGGGAGGAAACACGTCTAGTTGCTTTGAGTCGATCGGAGCGACTGCCTACACGGTATGAATTTAATTTCTTCCTTCAGATATGAAGGAGTGGGAGAAACAGCAGAAAACAGATGCGTGATGGATCAAGGTGACGTCAGACGGACTTAGAAAAATAATTCAGAATCAGATTTGGACTTTGAAGAATAATTCCACGAAGGTTTTGTGGACTTAGAAAATACAGATTTTGTGGACTTAGAAAAATTGATGTTACCTGGCGGCTTCAAATATTTAGTGTGAACACGTCTGCTGGCTCTGAGTCGATCGGGAAGACTAACTGGTCGGTGTGAATTAAATTACTGCCTTCAGAGATGAAGGAGTGGGAGAAA
The DNA here is from genome assembly GCA_963675555.1 of Leptura quadrifasciata. Taxonomy (NCBI): domain Eukaryota; kingdom Metazoa; phylum Arthropoda; class Insecta; order Coleoptera; family Cerambycidae; genus Leptura; species Leptura quadrifasciata. The sequence continues at coordinate 144,413,307 of OY776674.1, read as the reverse complement.
CAGCGGAAAATATGTGCGCGGTGGATCACTGTGACGTCAGCTGGACTTGTAAAAATATTTGAAATGTCTTTTCGGACTTAGAAAAATAATGATACAGAATTTATGGACTTAGAAAAGTTATTGTTACCTGATTTGTAGACTTGTAATATTTTCAGGACAGTACCAGGGCCAACAGCAGGCACGTGTAACTCGTGGGACGGCAGCCGGAAGACTAAATGCGGAATAATTAAATTATTCCCGTGTACTGAAGGAGTGACGTCATATGAGTGACGTCGAACGGACTTGTAAAATATTTTAAAATAATTTCGGACTTAGAAAAATAACGCCACGATGAATTTGTGGACTTAGCAAATTTACCTTACTCTGGTACTACAGGACGGAGAGCTCTGCACGTCTAACGTGGTCGGTCGCTGGGAAGGCACTGCCTCGTGCGTGGTTTGGCGTGTCTGAAATGTAGAAACTCTTCTCGTCGCTTCCCCACCTGAGTTCATCTGTACCTTTACAAGTGAAATATTTTTACGCGGTATTGACAATCACAAATATTAATTATTTCTAACTAATTCGCTGTTAGCGGTACAATTTATACGGAATAATCGAAATTAAATATAACACGGCAATTTCTATAACATATTTAAGAGAATAAATAAAATAAAACTTGGGCATATCTGGATAACGAAAAACACTTCGTTACAACGCAAAAAAGTAAAATGTAAATATGGTTCTCACCAGTGACGCAAGAAATACATTTCGGGCCCGAAAACCAGTTTTTAAAAAACAATAATTTTCACAAATAAATTTAATGTTTAATAATTTTTGGTGCAAGTGACTTGTTACAGAGTTATGTCAAGACTGAATATAATACATATGTAATAAAATAAAGAAAGCGTATATAGGTTACAATATCTTACAATTATCGGAATTCTCCGTAAGGCTATATAACATACATAATATAATACAATAGTTTATTATAGTCTTATAATGTGGCACGAATATAACTCGCATCAATCTTAATACATTTTATATTTTTGTCTGCTCCCACTATGGTAAGTAGACTATTGTCACATTACCTCCTGTGTAGTGTAATATACTATTTATTATTAATGTCAGTGTCATTGTGATACCCACCTATCTTGTCAAAATAACTTAATTGACATAACTGACATGAAAATCCCTATTTACAACAGACGTCTCTTGAAAAAAAAAAAACATACTACTTGATATAAAATCGATTACTTTAATTCGGCTGCAATAGTACATAAACTGATGACGGTAACGACAACATGCATGATTTGAACTATATCAGCTTATCGGCAAAATGAATTAATCAAAGTGTAAATATACCTGCAGAAAAAATTAACAACAAACATGTTAATCACAGCGATTTTATCAGATATGCTCATAAACACTCACTGGTGGCCAAATCAAAAGGAACAATAAGTTCTCAGTTCTTAGCCACTTTCCACATTGGTGTATCAAGGGCACTCCCACCCCACCCAATGCAATTTATTGCAGCTCGGGAACTGAATTATACGAAAATTTGAAGAATTTGAGTATATCAAATTTTCTATGTATTATTACTTAGATTGTACAAAAAACAGTGTACGACTGTGTGAATTTTTAGTTCATAGTTTTTGACTTTTTTGGAAACGGTTCAATTTTTTACAAAAAAAATATATCGCAGATTTATATATTAGTATTATTATTCACTTAGACACTCGAACATTTCATTTCTTAAAATTATAATAGAGGATGTAGCGCACTTATTTTTAATATTTCGTTTGAAAGGAACTACTTATTTGCAATAATTTGACCATGAAAACATCGTATTGGATTTTTCTATCACAGTAATTTTTCATACAAATAAGATACTTTAATAAAATAATAACCGACTTACCGCAGATATAGTAATATGTTTTTCAGGAGACCGCTAACCGCAAATGCTTCTTCGGGAAACAAATGTGCGGCCTCATGACTTTCATTCAGGGAACGCTTTATAATGAGGTAATAAAATATTCATGACATGACAGACCTTTTTCATACATTCGTGGTTTGACAGAAAAATATTAAATTTATTACTTTCGTAAGACAAGTACTAGTAGCAATTAAGTAAAATTTTAACACATAAGGTAAAAAATATCGCGGCATGATTTAAACTGATTATAAGAAAAAAATGATTTTTAATAAAAATTAAGGTTCTTGTCTTCTGCACCAGTCACGTAAATTTATTCGGACGTTAACTCGATACACCGAAAATGTTGGTTGATTATTTTTTACTTAACGTATTATATCAGTTACCTCAATTACTTTACAATAAAAATCACCTCATAAAATGAAAGAAAACAGTATTTATACTCTACATTGTAGCGTTATTATATGTACTTGATTCATGAAATATTGTAGGGAAAGAAATTATACAGAAATATGTTTTAACACGTTAAATTCAAATATCAAATAAAAACTGTATAGCATGTGTGTGTATATATGACCTAATAGCAAAGTAAATTTATAATTTAAGAATAAAAGAGCATATTGTTGCGAAGGTTATGTTAAAGCACCTAGGCTAGTTTTTCGCACAATATTGTCATAAGAAGTAAAATAGTTTTATTGGTTACCTGTAAGAATATTTTTAGAACATTATTAAACGGCTTTTTAATTAGCCTATTTGCTTTTAGAACGTTCATACAAGTGAACCTAAAAAGGCAATTTGCATTCGGAACACATTCAACCTATATGTACTTTATTATTATTATTATTATTAGCCGTTACTCGAGTCCGAGTATGAAAATGTTACAGTCGATAAATTGTGTACAATAAAAAACAAGTAACAGGTGTAGTTTATTGTAATTCCCATTCATCTACGGTGCACACGACTATGGCTATAGAGGCCAATTCGGGAGAGCACATGTCGACCGCAGTCAGGACAAACATAGACCTGGTTAGGTCTTGGATTCGGCCTTCTTGCAGCAACATTTCCTTGATAGCTGGCCACAACCCCTCGCCATTCGGTTCTGTCCGCTGCAAGTTGTTCCCATTGCTCGTCTGCAATACCGCAGGATTTTAGATTTTCATGGAGAGCGTCTTTGAACCTCTTTCGTTGACCGCCACGCCTTCTTCTACCGCTTAGCAATTCACCATAAAGTGTGCATTTAGGAAGGCGGTTATCATGCATACGATGAACGTGACCTGCCCATCTTAGGCGTGCTCTTGAAATAAGCACCTCAATTGCAAGGCTGTTTGCTCTCCTGAGTACTTCCACGTTTGATATGTGATGGAACCAACGGATTTTCATCATACTTCTGAGATGTCTTTGCTGAAAACGTTCTAATTCTTTCACATGACGACGGTAAATGACCCAGCTTTCACATCCATATAGCAGTGTTGGAATGACAACTGCTCTGTAGACAGCCATTTTCGTTGACAAAGCAAGGTCGTGGTTGTCAAATACTCTCTCTCTAAGTCCCCAGAGTGCTCTAGATGCAGCGTTAATTCTATTGCGAATCTCGCTGTCCATGTTTGCTTTGTCATTAACAACGTTGCCTAAGTAATTGAACTGATCCACCACTTCAAGAGAATTTCCGTTAAGTGTAATGTCTATTTGGTTCACTTGATGAGGAGTTGACATAATCTTAGTCTTTCCAATGTTGATTTTAAGTCCCAAGGAATCATAGCTCTGGGCATACACATCTAAAAGTTCTTGAAGCTCTTCCGGCGTAGAGGCTAAAAGTGCACAGTCATCCGCATACTGGAGATCACAAATGAATCGTGTGCGTGTCTTCGTGAAAGCTCTAAAGCGCCCTATGTTAAAGAGACCGCCATCAAAACGGTATCTGAGACCTATTCCTCTGACTGTCAGTTTGTTGTCAACAATAATTGTTAGAGCAGTGGTAAACAAATTAAAGAGTAGGGGTGCCAGGACACATCCCTGCCTAACTCCAGTGAGGGTTTGGAAAGGTTCGGTTGCCTCATTATTATACATAACCTGGGCGTTGTTGTTTGTATGTAGACTGCGACATACTTCCACAAATTTTCTAGGGATACCTAAGCGGAACATAATTTTCCAGAGCACTTCCCTGTCCACCGAGTCAAACGCCTTGGTTAAATCAATGAAGGCCATGTGAATTTCTCCTTGATGTTCGAGTGCTTTTTCTTGAAGCTGTTTAAGTGTGAAGATTAAATCCGATGTGCCTCGGTTTGGTCTAAAGCCACTCTGTGTTTCAGGAAGTAACTTTTCCATAACAGGTGTTAGCCTATTTGCCATCGCTTTAGTGAGTATCTTCCCTCCAACAGCCAGGAGAGCTATACCCCTGTAATTTCCACAGTCCGCAGCGCTCCCTTTGTTTTTGAAGAGGTTAATTAAAAGTGTATCACGAAACTCCTGCGGAGCTTGACCACTTTCCCACACGACATCAAACAGTTTTTTGAGGTAGGGTATGAGCTCTGACGACACAGCTTTAAAGATCTCAGCTGGGAGTGAGTCGGCGCCGGGAGATTTGTTATTTTTTAGCTGCCCAATGGCGGTTAAGATCTCTTCCGTTGTTAGTGGCTTATCTAAGTCTTCGAAGGTGTCGTATTGAGGGATAAGATTTATAATATCGTGATCGGCTTGACTTTGCTGGTTAAGAATGTTAGAGTAGTGTTCTTTCCATCGGGCTCTTATTTCCTGGTCTTCTTTGAGGAGATTTCCATTTAAATCTTTAATAGGGCACATATTTTTCCGACTGGGGCCGTACACTGCTTTTACTCCTTGAAAGAAATTCCTGTAGTCGTGTGAATCGGCGTACCTTTGAATTTCTCTGGCCTTGCTTGCCCACCACTCGTTCTTTATTCTTCTGATTTCGCGTTGCGTTTCATACTTAGATTGGGTAAAAGCTTCTGCTTTTGATGAGTCGTTGGGGTGGTTGATAGCGTTTTGGAAGGCAATATGTTTGCGGTCAAGAAGTTCTTGTATAAAAACTTCATTATCATTGAACCAGTCCTCCTGTTTTTTACTTGCTACAGTGCCAAGAATTTCCTCACTCGCACTTTTTAAGCTGTCTTTAATTTGTGTCCAGGTAGCAGCGACATCTACAGAATTGGTTTCTTCTAGTGCACTCAAATTCTCTTGAACTTTTTGCTTTAGCTGTTCGACGGTTTGTTGGTCACGCAATTTACTAATACAGAGACGGGGTCTACGTTTTACTTGAGCTCTTCGGTGTTTGGGTCTCATAACAATTTTCATTTTAGAGACAACAGGACGATGATCGGTCCAACATTCGCTATCAATGCGCGCCTTTGTAATTTGGACGTCCTTGAGATGCTTCCTACGTACGATAACATAGTCCAGTAGATGCCAGTGACCTGATCTGGGGTGACGCCAGGTGCCTTTAAATTTATCCTTTTGTCGGAAAATGGTGTTTGTTATAACTAGATCATGTTCGGCGCATTTAGTTAGGAGTAGTTGACCATTAGCGTTCATGTTGCCCAAACCGTTCTTGCCTATGATGCCTGGCCAGGTGTCTGCATCTCTCCCTACTCTAGCGTTAAAATCGCCAAGAATAACGAGTCGTTCCGTTTTAGGTATTCTGCAGAGGGTTTCTTCCAGCTGTTGATAGAAGCTTTCCTTGGTTTCGTGACTTGCATCCAGAGTGGGAGCGTAGGCGCTTATTAGATTTACCGCGTTGCCATCTGATAGCTCATAGCGTAGCAGCATTAGACGCTCGGATAGGCCTTGTGGTACTTGTGTTAAGTTGGATACAAGTTGATTCCGAACGGCAAATCCTACTCCATGTTGTCTTCTTGAATTGGTGGGAAGACCTTTCCAATAGAAGGTGTAGTACTTTTCTGTGAGAGAGCCTTCCTCCAAAAATCGAGTTTCGCTGAGAGCTGCAACGTCAACGTTGAGTCGGTGAAGTTCTCTATCTATTAGAGCAGTTCTTCTTTCAGGCCGATCGGTGCGAGTGCTGTCGTTCAAAGTACGAACATTCCAAGCGCCGTAGATGAAAGAATTCGTTTTGTTGGATTTAACTTGTCGGCGTTTTTTCGACATTCGATGAGGTGTCCCTGTGGGCACCCTCCCCCGGAGATCCGATCGGGAGGGTATTTTACCTCCGGATGATTTTGTCCCACTTGAACGCTCCATCATTTTTTAAAGCCTTAATCGACTGAAAACGAAGCTGCATTTGAAGTTTTAGCTGGAGCAGGTATGCAACTGACCAGCTCGGTTGCGGAAGGCGAGTGGTGTGGTCCCATGGCACAGAAGGAGACTGCGACGATGGAGTAACCAAACGATTCCAAAAGCAACCTTTGTGTGCGGTGGGTTATTTTTACCGCACTCTTCGTGAGAAGGTGGATGTGCTCACGGCAAAAGGTAAGGGTTATTCCGCCCTTACTCGGTCGTTAGAGCCTCGTTAGTGAAAACAGGGTGCACCAAGTTCAAATTGAACTCATCGCGAAGGTGAGGTTAACAATTGAGTAGGAGAGGCTATAACTTGCGCTTCACTACCCCATTACACCCCCATGTACTTTATAATAGCAGCTGAGAGCTTTTAAGCCGTTGTTATAAAACTATTTATATTAGTTTTATAAGTGTTTCAAATTAGGTTTATACACAGCTTTAAGTAAACAACTTAACAAATTTCGATATATTACATCTGTTTGTAGTTTTAAGAAGCAGTTATACAGCTAAGTAGCTTCGAATAATACCAAAAAGCACAAAACTTTATAAAACAGTTATAGTGCTTGTATTACTTGCCTTATAAAGTGCAGTCCATAATTATCGTGTGTGTATAAAAACTGTAAAAATAAATTCTCGGTTATTTTAGAATGATTTTCTTAGCTAGCTATAAAATTTGTTAAACAACTGAGCAGTTTTTAGACATGTACCTATGTTGCAGTTATTAGAATTATGTGAAGGTTTAAAGAATGTTCTAATGATAAATTCTGGAATCAAACAGTTTTATACAATTTGTTGTGTACCACCTTTATAAGTCTTAATATAATATAAAACTACTTGGGTGTAAGTGTGTAGACACTTTATTGTAAATTCAATAATTTTAAGTAATAAAATTTATTATTTATTTGGTCTGCATGCAATACTGCATCGTAGAGTGCTACTATGCTCCAGTAAAATATATGTTTTTGGGCTTAAAAGAAGATTTTTTGGAACGTTTACAAAAAATACATGGGGGGTAGAACAGGCCTTAATTGAAAAATTGACAAAATGATTTGCATCTTTCTTGGCACCCGACCATTGTACGTCGCTCGTATCGAAATTTTTACATAAATTTGAACGTAATACTGAAAATTATTTGGATTATTAAAAAATAAAAATACAGACATTTATATTTTATAGTAACTCAGGAATTCCTATAAAGTATGAATGTTTGTACTATACGTATTTTATAAATTCTATAATATGTACATTGACACAAAGTTAAATACTTGTAGATAACCTTTGAATATTAACTAACAAAGTGTCACTTTATCAGGTACTTTATCAATAATTTTAAATAAAATGTTTTTATTAAATGCTTCAGAGCATACTAAATATGTAAATTTTTATGTGCCGTGGTTTAATGAAAGTAATAATATATAATAAAGTGGTCCGTAATTGAACTTTATTTCTACTTATCTTATAACTAATATTTCTTATTATTTACTTTGTTTCCTGCAGGTGACGTTATTGATACTTTCATATTTAATTGTGAAATATTTATTATAATAGGAATATTTACGTAAATCGCTTAGCTATTAATTAGTGTTCAACTATTCGTATGTGTATATACAGGGTGGCTACTTTTTTTATTGAATAGCATTGATATCTCGCAAACCATAGTTACAAAGTATGTTAGATGAGAAGTGCTTAATTTTGTTAATAGATTAATTAAATTAGAAAGGCGGGCATACCTACAGTTTAAATACAAATCGCATCCTAAAATGCTCTGGCGTACTTTGAAAATGAAATCATTTAATATTAATAAAAACAACATTTCGTGTGACTATACCGATCCTAATATAATAAAAAATTTTGTTATTAACAACTCACCGCAAGTACTGGGTAATAATGATTTAATCGCTAAAAAATATAATAATAATAATAATAATAATAATAATAATAATAACGTTTATTTAATATATCAATTTTGAGTATAAAGTTGTAAATACATGAATAATAAACGTAGAAAACTCACGAAGCATTACATAATATACAATATATTATGCTGCTTGTTTGTGATTTGTGTATATAATATAATTATAAGTACAGAGCAATAATAACTCTCTACCATAGTGAACTTACGAAGTACTATGGGGTACTTGTTTGTAAGCTCACTATGTTATATAAGAGGATATTACAACATACAATTAATAAGTACGATACAAAAGATAATTAATATAATTCGTGTTTACCATTTAACGGTTAATGTTAGCATAAATTTATGTACAATTATTTATTTATTATCAATAGTGTTAGTTTAAACTATCCTTAATCTATATTTAATACAAAAAGTAGTTCAATTATTTCAATTTCACTATTTGTTTGTTTTGCATCCTTAATAATATTGATTAGCAACAATATTTTGATACACTTAATTGCAATTTTTTTCTAATATAGCATGGATATCATTTCTAGGCTTTTCAAGTATCCATTTTTTCAGATGTATTTTAAAGGAGTGGAAGGAATTAATCTGTTTAATATTGGAAGGTAAACTTGTATACATTTTTGTCCGCAGGTAGGTGTGGCATCTTTAGCCAATAGTTTTACAACATTTTATATTTTTAGGTAGGCGAGATGTTATTGACCGGGTATTATATTCATGTGTGTTAAAATGACGGAGGCTTTTGTTTTTGTAAATTTGAAGACACATAGCAAGTCCGAATAATTGACGAACATCTAAAACACCTGCTTCTCTAAAAAGCATTTCGGTCGGGTAGGTATAATTTTTATTTAATATAATTTTTAGAGACCATTTTTGTATTACATTAATAGCATGTAAATAATTATTATTGACCCCTCCCCAAGCGAGAATGCCGTAGTTAATATGACTCTGTATTAGCGAATGATAAATTATTTTCAGGTCGGACAAGTCCAAATACTCTTTGAGATATTTTAATTTTGGTATTATACCTCTGATTTTTTTAACAATTAAAGATGTGTGTTGATCCCATCTCATATGTCTATCAATCATGACCCCCAGATATTTTATATTGTCATGTTCCGATAGTTTAATTTTGTTTTTATTTACTGTAATCTCGATTGAAGTGTAATGTGGAATATTTACCTTGTAGGAGCTGAAAGCGATATATTTAGTCTTTTTAGAATTGAGTGTTAAAACATTAGATTGGAACCACTGAAATATGTTAGATAGATCACTTTGCACCAATGACCTTAATGCGTTCCAAGAATGACTTTTATAAAGAACCACAGTGTCATCTGCGAAGCTAATGATTTTTCCCGCGCTATTTATGTTTAGTAAGTCATTTATGTAGACAGAAAACAATAGAGGTCCCAGAACTGTTCCCTGGGGTACACCATACCATACTTTTTCAGGATTACTGCTTATGTTTTCAATTGAGACATAATTTACTCTATTTTCTAAATAGCTTTTTAGTAGTTTATGAGCTTTCCCTCTGATTCCAGCCGCATTTAATTTGTCTAGTAATTTATTGTGACAGACTGTATCGAAAGCTTTGGCGAGGTCTACGAAGATAGCCAATGTTGGTTCATTTTTATCTAGAGAATCATAAATTCTAGATGTTAGATCACAAATGGCATCTTGCGTAGACCTGCCTTCCCTAAAACCATATTGCATATCAGATAAGATGTTGTATTTATCGAGAAAACAAGTTAACCTTTTTTTAAATATTTTTTCGAAGATTTTAGCGAAATTTGAGATGAGTGTAATAGGTGTATAATTGCTGACCAACTCTTTGTCTCCTTCTTTAAACAGAGGTTTGATAATGCCTATTTTGAAGATTTCTGGACAAATTCCTTCATTGATTATTCGATTAATATAAGAAAAGGGTTTTAGAATTAATGGGGCTATTTTTTTTATTATTTCAGATTTTATGCCATCAATTCCAGGAAGTTTATTTTCTTTAGTTCTCTAATCGCATCTAATATTTCAAGATCTGTGACTTCGCTAATATATATGGAGTTTGCATTGTGAATACCACTATCAGCATTGTTTTCCTGCGGGCAGTCAATCTTATCTGCAAGAGATTTACCTACATTTGAGAAGTACTTATTAAAAGTATTTGCTATTAGTATTGGATCTGTTAATACATGGTCACCATCCTTAATGCAAGATATTATTTCATGACTTTTTCCTTCTTGACAAATACCCTCAATAGTTTTCCACAACTGAGATGTGTTGCCCTTATTTTGCTGTATTTGTTCTTTGAAATATTTTATTTTAGATTTTTTTAGTAACATTTGCAATTTATTTTTATAATTTTTATATTGTTCATTTAGGAAGGCATTATTTCTATTATTTTTTTAAAGATTTTTGTACATTGTATTTTTTATGTCGATGGAATTTAATAAACCTTTAGTTATCCATTATCGTTTTATTTTGCTATGTATAATGTATACAGGGTGTTGCATCATGAGAGGGACATAGCTTAATAGGAGGTAGAGAACATCAGTGGTAACCGGAACCTCCCATAGAAATGTCTCATTGGGCCTTCATTACGAAGTTACAGGGTGTTAAATAATTTTTGGCCAAACCTGTTTTTTGTCATAACTTTGACAGGGAATGAAATAACGGATTCATATTTGGTACGGCTAATGTACTAACGAGCCCCAAGAGGTACATGTATAAAAAAAATATATCCAGGTCCGAACTCACTATAATTTATGTTTCTTCTTTGCATCAATAAAACATCACTCTGTATATATTTTTTTGAAATTTCGATACGATATTCGAAAAGAGCAAGAAAAAACAAACAAAATGGCCTATTTCATTTTTTTGTTACACCTTCGTGGTTATTTAAATACGTTGTTAAATGTGCAAGAAAATGGATTACAGAACCCTATTAAATGAGAGGCACGTGAAATAAATAGTTTTATAACTAAAATTTGCAAAAATTCTATTGAGCCTAGGTGGTCTGGGTGAATCCTAATTCCGGCACGTTTTAAAGGTCCATTTTGGTAAAAAACTGTGGTCCTAATAAGTAATCGGGTATGAAATAACAAAATTTTTAATCAATCACAGTAGGCTTGTTCAAAGAATAAAAGTGACAGATAATTTAAACCATTTAGGCCTAAGCAACCAGTTACTTTGATCAAGAAAATCATCAACATTTTATACTTAATAAAAATTGGAAAAGAGAACAAACTAAAATCTAAATAAATAAAATATTTTCCATTCAATTAACAATAAATAACAAAACAATAACTAAATATGTTTAAAAATAAAACGTAATTGACACTAAAGTAAATTTTCAAAATGTCCTCACCCACATTCTGTGCATTTTCTTGCGCGTTTAGAAAGGTCACCAATTGCTCGACGTATCATTTCTGGATTATTCCGTATTTCGTCGCAGGTTGTAACGATGCGCTGGATTAAATGTCTACTTTTAATTTCAATGCTATAAACCTCGTTTTTTAAGTGGCCCCATAAAAAGTAATCACAAGGGTTACAATCAGGAGATCTTGGTGGCCATTCATGTGGACCCCCGCGTCCAATCCATCTATTAGGATACACATTGTTTAAGTGTTCTCTTACTTGAAGGTTAAAATGTGGTGGGGCCCCATCATGCTGAAACAACATGCCTCTTATACCGATATTTTCTAACATATTCGGTAAAATGTTTTGAAGAAAATCAAAGTAAATTTCACCATTCAATCTTTCTTCAAAAAAATGTGGCCCTATCAAATGTCTATTCACAAGTCCGACCCAAACATTTACATAAAACCTGTGTTGCGAACGGCGTTGGTGTACCGCATGTGGGTTTTCCTGTGCCCATTTATGATTATTTCGTGAATTGTTTACTCCATCCCTTGTAAATTGTGCCTCATCCGTAAATAAGGTTCTGTAAATGACTGGGCGATGGTTAGACAACCAATGACAAAATGCCAGGCGGGGGATATCGTCGCCTTGTTGAAGATGCTGTACCTGCTGGATATGATATGGATGGTAACGTTCTCTTTTTAGGGTTCTCCATACTCGCCAATGAGGAATACCAGTTGCCAAACTGATTCGTCTAGTGCTCATATTTGGGTTTTCTTGAACTACGTTTATAATATTGTTTTGTTCCTGCACACGCTCCACAACTGCAGAATTAGGAAACTTTCCGTGTTGTCTTGCATACTGGAACACCGTACTAAAGGTTTTATGATTAGGGCATCGACGACCAGGAAAACGCAGCCGATATTCTCTTTCCGCCGACCTACCATTTCCATTACAGAAACCATAGATGAATATTATGTCAGCATATTCCACGTATGTAAATTTTACTGCCATAGTTAAAATATTTTCACAAGTTTTCACTAACTAAATGCGGATTATTGACACATTAAATTACTAACAAACAATTATTCAACTGATTAGGAGATTTCTTTTTATTATCTGTCACTTTGAACAAGCCTACTGTGATTGATTAAAAATTTTGTTATTTCATACCCGATTACTTATTAGGACCACAATTTTTTACCAAAATGGACCTTTAAAACGTGCCGGAATTAGGATTCACCCAGACCACCTAGGTTCAATAGAATTTTTGCAAATTTTAGTTATAAAACTATTTATTTCACGTGCCTCTCATTTAATAGGGTTCTGTAATCCATTTTCTTGCACATTTAACAACGTATTTAAATAACCACGAAGGTGTAACAAAAAAATGAAATAGGCCATTTTGTTTGTTTTTTCTTGCTCTTTTCGAATATCGTATCGAAATTTCAAAAAAATATATACAGAGTGATGTTTTATTGATGCAAAGAAGAAACATAAATTATAGTGAGTTCGGACCTGGATATATTTTTTTATACATGTACCTCTTGGGGCTCGTTAGTACATTAGCCGTACCAAATATGAATCCGTTATTTCATTCCCTGTCAAAGTTATGACAAAAAACAGGTTTGGCCAAAAATTATAAAACGCCCTGTAACTTCGTAGTGAAGGCCCAATGAGACATTTCTATGGGAGGTTCCGGTTACCACTGATGTTCTCTACCTCCTATTAAGCTATGTCCCTCTCATGATGCAACACCCTGTATAATAACTTGAAATCCCCAAATTTGGTTAGCGGTTTTTTTTTCATCTGTCACAGTGTTAGTATGGTCTATTTCAAGCCATGGGTTCTGATGGTATCAATATTAAAATGTTATGTTTAGTTTTCCCTCAACGTAGCGAATATTTTGCATTTATCATTCATTTCTTTTATCAAAAGATGTCCTTTCTAACGCTTATAAAGATGCACATGTTATTCCTGTCCCCAAAAGTGCCAACTCCATAGATATCTCGAATTTTTGTCCTGTTAGTAAACTACCGGCCTAAAGTCTTGAAAAAATCGTAGCTGAGCAATTAAATACAATATTTAATATTATTTATTATTAATAAATAGTATACTGCCAACAGAATAGAGTGGATGTTCGTGCTCATCATAGTACTAGTACGGCCCTTCTCCATGTTACCGGCGATATGTATAGGGCTAATGATTGTAGTAACAATATGTGCTTAATATTACTTGATTTTAGTAAAGCTTTTGATACGTTAAACCATTCTATTTTACACAAGAAACTAAAATACTTTGGGTTGGGTAACATTGCGTTAACGTTTTCTCTTAATTATTTAAGTAACCATCATCAAAGGGTTTGTATTAATAATAATTTTTTTAAAATTTTAGTCCATTACTAAATCCTTGAGCCTCTTTTATTTTCTATATATGTTTTAGATTTTCACACATTTCTAGAGTTTTGATCAATTCATCAATATGCAGACGACATCCAATTATATTTTTCTTTCGGTTTTAATGGTTATTTACTAGCAAAGGATAAAATTTACTCTGACATGGCAACAATTGCTGAAGTCTCTAATTCCCATGGACTAGCTCTAAATGAGTCAAAAACTGAGTTATCAGCTTTTGGAAAGGATAGGTGCAAAGTGGTTAGTGATCCTAATTTTAATATTACACTTAGACAGGAAGACTTGACCTCCATTGATGAAGCAAAAAATTTAGGATTATATCTCAATGTTAAGTTAAGATTTTCCACTCGCGTTGCTAAATTGGTACAAAAATCATATGGTAAGTTGAAACTACTATACATGAATAGGGATGATATAAAGATGATGTTATGCGTTTCTTTAAGTCTCTCCCATCTTGCTTATTGCGATGACGTGTATTGAGTTACTCTATTAGGTAGCGACAAAAGCACTCTAAAAAATATATAAAATGTTGTATAAAATTTAGTTTCAACTTGCGCAAGTTTCACCGTATTACTGAACGCTTTTCGGAAAAAAAAATGGTTAAATTTAGATGAAAGATTTAAACTCCATTTAATATTAATAAATAAGTAAATAAACATCACAGAAATTAGACAGCCCCCAAATCCAGAAACCAGAGGCTTTTGCGGAAGGGGTTTGAAAAAACGCGAACATACAACCATTTCCTCCGACAGTGCCAGTGCCGGAATCGGGATTCGAACCCATGTGATTAATCGCGATCGCCACCTGGCGCGTCAGCCAACGCGGCTATTGGCATTTAGCCTGTCTTGTTTACAAAATTGATAAATATCAAACACCTGAATACTTCTATTCAAAACTTTTAAAATGTAGAGATACACATGAAAGTTCTACTCGTTTTAAGTACCTGTATAATGTCCCCTAGCATAATACCGTGCAATTTCAGAGAAGTTTCACATATAACGCCGTCAAAATTTTTAACAAATTGCCCTTGAACTTTAAACTTCTTTCCAATATTACTTCATTTAGCAAACAAGTCATAGTCTGGTTGCTGTCAATTAGATAATTTGTATATTGTATTAGTCTTATATATTTTTTTGTAAATAGTTTTATATTATTTCTCTATGTACTTTTGTTTATTTTACTGTAAGTTATAAATAAAGGAGATTTATTATTATGATTATTATTATTATTATTATTATTAAAAATATGTTATGTTCTGTTGGCCAATGAAGTGGGTTATAATAATTCAAAATATTCCGATTGGTTCCGGAGTCATACGATAAAACCATAAACTTATTTCCTTTTTTTATCTAGGCGCTGTTACTATAAAACGGGAGCTTGGTCGTTCGCATCCGTTGTGCTGTGAAATCACTATTCTCAAACAAATGCGATGTATCCCGTTAAGGGACAGATGATGTAATGTAGTCAGATGACATTTGACAATTTTTTGAACGTAATTTCGGCTTTTAGCTTGCCTGTCTTTATACGTATTTATAAAATATCATAATTTTGGGCACTCTGTCTTCGAGTTTAAAGATGCTTCAATCGCAACAGATTAGATTATTATTTTATATTCATGTGTCCAGGCATGGCGGTCCCATGCACTATGTGCACCGTAATAGAGTGATACGGGTTCCGAACCACTGAAGAACCACATTTAGGCAAATATGGCCTGCTAACTTTGAAAAAAGGTGTAAAAAAAATTTGTCGCCCGCGAAAAATCTCCCTTCAGGGACTTTATGGCGGAACTATAACTCGTCCTCATAGTTCATACCATGCATGAGGAGCAGTGCTACACAACATCAGCTCGTGAGAAAGAGTTTTGTTTGGAAGTGCGTTTTCGAAATAGTTGCTAAAATTGTTGCTTTGTGCAAATTTTGTTGCAATTACATAATTTACGCCTCATACGAAGTCTTTCGTTATAGTTACAAAAATTACATCCCGTGGGATGTATTTTATTACAGTTGCAAAAATCAAGCCCCATGAGACGTCATTCCTTATAGTTGCAAGAATTACGACCCGTGGAGCGTTTTTTATGATTATTTCGAAAAATTAAATTTCCGTTGTAGTTTCCAAAATTTCATTTTGGACTTATGTCTCAAAAACTTTCATAGTAGGTAAATATCTTCCGACGACATTTCTACGTATCGCACGCGGTTCATGCAAGTCGGATTTCGTCACAGTTCCACAAAATTCCTTCGAAGAAGATTATTACTGGTTTCAAGTAAGATGGTTTTTGATACATTTATGTAGGTTCTTTGACAATACCCTCTGTTCTGCTTATTACTTTCAGCGTCGACTGTTGGGCCACAGTGAATTCAATAAAATATTTTTTGGTTCCATAGAAAAATGTTTAACATATAATGGCATTTGATAAGCTAATTAAAATGAAAATAGAGTAATAGGCTCATATTAAAAAATATGTGGTGTAACTACATTCACTTCAAATTTCAATCATTGTACTCTTCATTTTTACAGTATTGTTGTGCCTTTGTAATTGTGTGCCATCAATGTCTCTTTGGCCTATTACATTTTATGTTTTTAATTATTACAATTATTACACATCCATATTTTTCTTCTGAGTACCGCACTATTTACAAACATTTTTGATAAATTACGCGCGGTATGCCTTAACTCAATAATGATCATTTAAATTTTTTTTAAAAAGCAAGTGAAAGATAAATACCTCTAATTTTCTGCAAATAAGTAAATTTTTGGGTATAACTGCTATACTTGCAAACATAATCATCTCCTGATGATACCAGCTTGATCGGCAATAGCCTTTGTACCGTATTTTTTTTATAGAAGCAACACTCTTTATGTATATTTCATTCTTAAACTGTTTTTTGTTACAGGTAAGTTCTGAATTCCAGTCACCAAGTGGTAAGAATGTACATATTTATAGATTGATGTAGAACAAATTGTTATGTTTGTACCGATAGTTAGTTAAAAATTAATGTTTTTTAGTTTTTCTTTACTATAATAACTACAAACAAATTATTTCACGAACATGCACTTCTTAGAAACTCCTGGCCATACCTTTTCTAATATCTGTCGAAACATATGATATGACAGGTCTAAAATTAAGGGTAATTAAATAAGCTTTCGGCTTAATGTCGAATGTTTTCAACGTAGTCTAGTAAATTGAATAAATAAGCATTATGGGAGACGGTTTCAAGGGAGACCGTGTTCTCGCATCTTCTAATGGCTTCAGAGGAAACAGTGTTTTTTTATAAACATAGCAATCTCTTTTAATGTCCTTGCTTCAATTTCATCTATACCCGGTGCTTTGTTACTTTTTAAACTCAAAATTATTTTTTTTACTTCACCTTCTGTTACAAATGCACAATACATGGAGTTTTTTATTAACTTTTTCTTTTCTTTATAGTTTTTTGGGTACGTTATTACTTGCGCTAGATTTTTGCCTACACCTGTGAAATAATTTTAAAAAACGTGCAATTTATATATTACCAACAATTTTCTTACTTTCATGTTGTATTTCGTTTATAACTGTGCTAGATTTATTACTTTTTGCACGGTTCTCATTAATAACTTTCCAAACGTGCCTTGTGTCACCTTTGGATTTATATAGCCATTACTCCATTTGCACAGGTTTTTTCGTATTGTGGTAGAGATCAAAGTACTGTTAATCTTAGTGAGTAAAAAGTAATTAATCCTACAAATATATAATCGTCAATAATTTTAATGACGATTTCATTTGTTAACATATGAGCAAATAGTTAAAGTAAGTTTTAAACGACATTTCAAACACTAAAAATGACAAATTATGAGCCCGACCCTACTTTG
The DNA here is from genome assembly GCA_963675555.1 of Leptura quadrifasciata. NCBI lineage: Eukaryota > Metazoa > Arthropoda > Insecta > Coleoptera > Cerambycidae > Leptura > Leptura quadrifasciata. Next base: position 144,395,618 of record OY776674.1, on the reverse strand, counting down.
CGGCACGCGAAGCAATGTCACCGCTATGTTGCTGACATATAGTAGCAAAACGCTCGACTATTTTACACGAAATTTAACATATTCGTATGCGACACAATACTTTAATAGGAGCAAATATGCAGACTTTTCACTTTTTTTAATTTTATTTTATTTTGTACTACATCGTATTATATTTTATTAGAATATTTAAGCTCTTTTGTGAAATATAAAACAATTTATGACGAATTTGGTATGAATGAGAGGTACGTTCGCGTGGAAACTTAATTTTACCTAGGATTACAATATAAAATATAATAGGTCCTTGTCTTAAGTTTGCTAGTTTACATAATGAAATCAATGTTGAATTCTGTTGGCTCGTTTTTAAGAATTGTGTAAAATAAGAATGGGGATATTTAGCACACTATTTGACCTTTGACCTAAATCGTTCAAAATGTAAAAAAGCATCAACGTTAAACAATTCTACTTTTTGATAGCCTATTATGTATTACGAAATACGGCTTATACTTAAATTGAATAGGCGCTTATTTTTTTACTTGAAAATATATTGTTCTTTTCAAGAATCATCTTGATATAAACTTTGAGGTGGTATTTGCTCATCTACTTCCCTTTTAACCGTGTCACACAATGGACAGCCCTTAAATACATAAATTGCGAATTTCAACATTTTATACACCCCTAGACCGTCCAGACCGAGACAAGCTTACGGCAGTTTTATGATCGTTCTCACCCTACTAGGCACTAAAATGACGTCACTCTACGAAACTCTCAAAAAAAATGTCATAAAAGTTGTCGCATATGAATTGAAAATTACTAGTCGAAAATATGAATTATGACCATTAATGTCGTTCATGATGTAGCTAAAGAAACTTAAAACTTCCCCTAGTTTAAGTCGTAAAACTAGAAAATAAAATATAACACAAGCATCATGGCCATTGTCTTAATATGTCGTGTCATGTATTACAAGTTGGAACTGATGTCAGCTCGTTTTAAGACCGGAAAGGGAGAAGTCGTCTACGTCCAGGGAATTGCATGGTCAAAAAGTTAACATTTCAATTTAGTGCTGGGTTTTACTACCGCCGAACTGCTTTGGTGAAAATATAGAAAAAATCCTTAGCGCTAAGTAAAATGCATGTAAATAAAGTGAATATTCATGGGCACAAATTATTAAGGGTGCGTTACCAAGGTTAAATTCTTAAATACGAGCCAACCTAATTCAGAATTGATTTTATTATTAAACTAGCAAACTTCTCCTCCTTGATTATTCAACGCGAACGTACCATTCATTCTTCCCAAATTCACCATAAATTGTTTTATATTCTACAAATCGACTTCAGTATTCAAATAAAATATAATACCATGCAGTACAAAATAAAATAATATGAAAAAAACTGAAAACATTGTGTTCAATACGAATATGTTAAATTTCGTGTAAAATAGTTTGACGTCTTTCTACTACATGGCAGCAGCATAGCGGTGACATTGCCTTGTTAGGCCGGGTCCGGAAGCGGAAAGTCAGTCCAGTTCTTATACAGTAACAACATATGTTCCCCTACGTAATTTTTCGCACTGAATCGTTTGAGCGGGGTAACAACTCCTCCAACCCTCTAGTGAAATTAGATAAAAATTGGGAAAAAAACGTCCCCGGAACGCGTTTTCCGCTATTTGCAGTGCGTGACTGATTTTTTTTTTCGTTTTTTTCCAGAAATATTCTGAAAAATTATCACACAGCATCGATAATATACAACTTTTTGTCGAAGGGGTGGTTTCATCCCCTCCTCGGCTTCTCACCCGGACTTCTGGACTGGTATGCATCATTTTCATAATATTTCTAAAAAAAAACGAAAAAGAGATCAGTCCCGCACCGCAAATATTTTATTGCTTGTCGAATAACGAAGACAGCAAAGAAATATACAAAAAACATTACAGTAAAGGATCGGTTAAATATTATTTACTCATTGCAGTGGATTGGAATAAATGGTCACACTAAATGGCCTAAATTCAAAATTGCGTAAAGACGTGTGTCAATCGAAATGGGCAACACGTCGAACACCTATTATAAATTCTTCCAATGAATTATTTGAGGGAACCTCTTTTTTAAAATTTATTCTTGAATTTGACACTTATTTATTTATGAAACGGAAATGGTTGCAATTGGCCATAGGGAAGTACTTATAAAAAATGTTCGTTTTTCATTTCTACATCACATCGTCGAAAAATCTACAGGGTGTTCCATTTGAAAGGATTGAGAAAATTCAATTTAAATAGTTCTTAATTGAAAAATGAACACATATTTATTTATAAAACGAAAATTGTTGCAATAATTACCCATAGAGGGAAGTACTTACAAAGAATGTTCATTTTTCATTTTTACATCACATCGTCGAAAAATATACAGGGTGTGCTATTTGAAAAAAATTGAGAAAATTCAATTTAAAATGTTCTTAACTGAAAAACAATTTTTGGCCACCCTGTACATTTTCGTTTCTTTTTCGTTTTTTTCCAGAAATATTCTGAAAAATTATCACACAGCATCGATAATATACAATTTTTTGTCGGAAGGGGTGGTTTCATCCCCTCCTCGGCTTCTCACCTGGGCTACTGGACTGGTATCCATCATTTTCATAATATTTCTGGAAAAAAACGAAAAAGAGATCAGTCCCGCACCGCAAATAGCGGAAAACGCGTTCCGGGTTGGTATGAAATTTTTGTTAAAATAATGCAATTGTGGCAGATACTTTTCTAAAAAATGAAGATAAATAGCTCCAGTCAATGCACCATCAAAGAAATGTGGCCCTATTACATGTTCTCTAATAATTCCTCCCCAAACGTTATGGATCATCTGTGTTGGTTATCAACTTGCATAAAAAAGTGAGGATTTTCCGAAGCATAACAATGGAAATTGTGCCTATTAACAAATTCATTTTAATGAAAAGTTGCCTCATCACTGAATAAAACAATATTGAAGAAGTTAACATCATGTTGCATTTCACCTCTCGCCCAATTGCAAAATTGTAGGCGCTTTTGAAAATCGTCTTCAGATAATTCCTGGTGCATTTGAATATGATATGCAACTTATTTGTTTTTAAGATTCGACCCACAGATCGTTTACTTATTCCTACTAATGGGCTCACTTCTCTTTGACTAACATGGGGATTCTCAACCGTTGCCAGCACCACAGAAAACTCATTTTCTTCGTTCACAACACGTTTTATTCTTTCACTTTTTTTATGTTCGACATTTCCAGTTTCGAGAAATCTATCGAGAAGGTTTTGGAAGCTGCTAACATCAGGAATCCTTCTTTCAGGATAACGTTGGTGATAAATTCAATTGGCAAGTAAACAATTTCTGTCTGACACGTCCAAAACAAAAGTCATGTCTACAAGTTCGGCTTTATTAAAATTCATATTGTAAAATTCCAAATATTTTAAAATCAGTACAAATTGTAACGACCAATAAGTGTGATAAATGTTCTTTTGTACTCGAAAATTTATACAAAACAGGTTTTATTGCTTATCGAATAACGAAGACAGCAAAAAAATGTACAAAAAACATTACAGTAAAGGATAAAGGTTAAATATTATTTACTCATTGCAGTGGATTGGAAGAAATGGTCACACTAAATGGCCTAAATTCAAAATTGCATAAAGACGTGTGTCAATCGAAATGGGCAACACGTCGAACACCTATTATAAATTCTTCCAATGAATTATTTGAGGGAACCTCTTTTTTAAATCTATTCTTGAATTTGACACTTATTTATTTATGAAACGAAAATGGTTGCAATTGGCCATATGAAAGTACTTACCAAAAATGTTCGTTTTTCATCTCTACATCACATCGTCGAAAAATCTACAGGGTGTTCCATTTGAAAGGATTGAGAAAATTCAATTTAAATAGTTCCTAATTGAAAAATGAACACATATTTATTTATAAAACGAAAATTGTTGCAATTACCCATAAAGGGAAGTACTTACAAAGAATATTCATTTTTCATTTTTACATCACATCATCGAAAAATATACAGGGTGTTCCATTTGAAAAAATTGAGAAAATTCAATTTAAAATGTTCTTAACTGAAAAATAATTTTTGGCCACCCTGTACATTTTTAGGAAATGAAAATGATTCAAAAACATTAACTAGACTGGTATTCACATAAGTTTTTCTTAAAACCCATAATTGTGATTCTTTTAATATCCATCTACAGATTGCATTATTTCAACAAAAAAATTCATTACATCCAAGTGGTTGGGAGATATTCAATGCTAATATAGCAATGAATAGAGCCTAGAAAGTAGCTTCAAAAAATGTACTGATATTCATAGCATTCCACTTAATAAAAAGCACTTGGTCTTGTAATTTGGTCTTGGCTCGCCCTGTATGTTCGAAAATAATTTCCAGTTATAGATTTTTTTTTTATTTGCAATTTTTTTAAAATTTTTTAGCTATCGTAGAACTCGAAATATCGAGGCTCGACGCACTATTGCCCCACCCTGCAAAAACATAAAATCGCGTTGCGAATAAAGTTCGTACGGTCCTGTATGCGGAATCTGGTTCCTAGACTGGTGTGGCTTCTGTGTCATCGACAAGATGATATAATTCGATTACTTACAAATTTAGTCGCGATTGACTGGTGCATGTAAACGCAGTCTTAATTGGTTTTATTATGTATTTATTTGTTAGTTACTACCTGTTTGGTTAATAAACTGATAGTAAAATGATTAACAAATTCTACATTCTCAGAAATGTGATATCTTATTTATATTGCTTGTAATATTTTATCACTTCGAAAATAATAATCTTTAAAATAGATTACATTCTAATTTCTCGCGTTTATGGTAAAAATAGAAAAACTTTGCTTTACCAAAAATATGTATAATATGTGTTTCATTATCAAACACCCAAACACCTAGCGTGATTTGAAGTACATGTACTTCTAGAATCTTGAAGAAGTTTACTACACATTTGGCAGATTTAAAAATTAACAATACAGCTTGAAAGGAAGTTTTAAGTTTTCTAAAATAACAGATCATAAGATTATTAAAGTTAATGTAAGAATTAATAATAAAGATAGTATGCATCGTAAAAATAAAATAAAGAAATATCGACAACTGGATGAGACAAATATTAATTTTTTTTTTTATACATTTATTTAACGTCGGCCTATTTCCGCTACTGAGGCCTAACACCGACGCCTGTAGACGAGCTACCCCCAACCAGAAATTTTTCCGAACATCTTCCCTTAAGAAGAGTAGGGATCTTTTACTTGCCTAACATTTAATAGACAAGGGACCGACGGCTTTACATCCCCTCCGAAGGATGGTATATCTCCTATACAACCCTCGCCTAAGGTTGTATAGCTTCCGCGCATACACTGATATACAAGCCGCTGGAAGATGTGTGAGGCGAGAACGCGGTTTCCGTTGGAATGGTCACCATCCAAGTACTAATTGCGCCTGTCGTTGCTTTACATCGCATACCGAAGTATGTACAGACAAATATTAATGAAATTTAGTTAAAACTTATGGACTACAGTGGGGTTTAAACAATACCAACATAAATATATTTATTATATAATGAATGTATTGATACTACAACAAAAATTATACAAGAAGTTGCCCCAATAAAATATGCACAAAAAGTGGTGATATGTAATTAAAATAAAATATAAAAACATGAGATCAGTTATATAAAATATATAAACAGGGGAGAAAAGAAGACTGCATAGCATGTAAACAAAAAAGGAATAAAGCTGCAACATTAATAAGAAAAAACAATATTATTCAAATAAAACTGATAAACAAAAGGGGGATAATAGTAAAATGTAGGGTACTTTAAAATCATTGGTAAGTTCCAAAACGCAGTCAAAAATTCCTGATGAGATAATTTTTCTACCTGGAATAAAAAATGGAGAAAGATAGTAGATTGTAGATAGTATAAAAAATTGTCCAAAGTATTCCTGGTGCAGATTTTATTATAGAAAATAATGAAATAAACTACACTGAAATAAAAGATTTCAAAATGACATCATTGGCAGAATTAAGAAAAATAACAAAATTTCATCTCATGCAATTTTAAACGTAAAGCTGCTTAAAAGATATTCTTATGGTTTCAGTACTTGTCATGCTAAATACTATTATCATTGAATGAAGGTGTCGTTCCTAAACAATTCAATTAAAAGTGACAACAGCAAGTCCAATCCCTAAAATAAAAAATACCTTAATAGCCTGTGAGTGCAGACCATTAAATGTGCCTCTTATAATGGTCAATGGATAAAATATCGGAATGTGCTGTATATAAACAAATACATAATCGTTTTGAATTAAATAAAATCTTTTATGAAAACCAGTCAGGGTTTCGATAAAATTTTCATGTGAAACAGCTAGGGAAACTGCAATAACTAATTTTAGGGTAGTTATTGATATGGATAAGACGATACTTGTTGCTTTTTTGGGTTTGAAACACTTTCAAGTGTTAGTAGGGATATACTGCTAATTAATTTGAAGTCATATTGGTCACGCATCTCTTAGTTGGAAATTTGTTTTCCCCGATCAAAATGGGTGTTATGGTTTTATTCTCTGTGACACGACGTGTGAAGACTATCGCCTCGGACTTTTCAGCGTTTACACGAATCTTCCAATGGTCATAATAAGCCATGGCACGAGCCATATGCACCTTCAGCAACATATTGGCTTGCTTGAGCGTTGTGTGAATACGCGTACATGGCTGTGTCATCGGCGTATTTATCCAGATTCGTATTGGGAAACTCTGGAAATTCGGAGACGTACAGGTTGTACAACTATGGTGACAGGTACGATTCTTTAGTCCCGCGTGAATGTTCTGTCGTGTTGACAGTTTCACTTGAACCTGCAGTGATCTGCCCGTCAAGAACGAGTGAATGAGCTTAATGAAGTACGTAAGAAAATTGTAGTGATGTAGTTTGTAGAGTAATGTCGGGATCCAGACGGTGTCGAACGCCTTCTCACTATCAAGGAGCACCATAGTGGTACTATTCCTGAAGTTGTCTTGCTTTAACGTCGTTGATAAGCTGTTGCACTATGCTAATGCCTTTTCTGAAGCCAAATTGAGACTCATCGTCAATGTGGAGGTCGTGCTGAACAGCATCCAGTCTGGTTAGGACGAGCTTCTCCACCAACTTGGAGATCGCCGACAGCAACGAGAAATCCATCCAAGGCACGTCAAATAAACAAGCTGCAGAGTGGCCCAATAAAGAAGTACATTTTTAAAATAAGTGTCTTAAAAACTCAAAAAGATTAGCATGTTAGTAATACCTGCATATTATCAAAACCACCGTGGATATATTTATTTTTATTGGCTGCCGAGAAACCCTAAACTTTCCTATTCAAAGTTTTTGAAATGCTATCGTAATAAAAAGCTATTTTAAAAGGTATTTCAAGACTTTTAGTTTCTATTATATTATTTTTTAAAGTCACGACTTATTGTCTTTGCATTTATAAAGTTAGAACTATTCGTCGTACAAGAATGAAAAAAATAAATAAAATTAATTGGATGGAATCTGCGGTAGGTTCTTGATGAAACATATTCAATAGAATAATTATAAATATTCAAAAGAATAGTTACAATACGCACTTGGTATATTGTTTCATTATTGTTTTATTAGTAAACTAATGAAACAATAACCCAAGTGCGTATTTTAACTATTCTTTTGAATATTTATAATTATTCTAATAAATAAAATGTTTGTCAATTTAGAAGCCTTTCTTTGTAGGGTACAATTTTTATGGCACCAAGAATTTATGCTCAAATTACAGTATTCAAATAATTTGAAAAATATCAATTTTCAAGAAACAATTTATGGCATTTTTTTCTTAAAATTTGATCCTCCATCAGACACTGTTACCATCTACAAATTAAAAACGGTTTTTTCAAGTGTTCAACTTTGTTTTGCATGTACTGTATCAGACACACATTGCAAATAGTTTCGTATTGATTAATCGATAAAGGTTACGTTTGAGATAAAATACTGGCCTGCACTCTGCGACTAAAATTATTCGAATTGTGAGTTGAACATTTTTATAAACTGATAGAATTACAGCAAATAAAATAATTTTATGTTAAAGTGTCATGTATTTTATTTTAAATTTATGGCAACTTGTATTAAGGAATGTGTTTCTCTATGCAATGCATCATTTATTTTACATACAAAGTGGTAAATGAAAAGGCGTTACTGTAAATAAAATGCCTCATTAACAGAATTATATAAATGAAAAGGTAATAAGAGTTAAATTTCATATTAACATGTACACCACGCATAAATTCATTAGATTTGTCACGCTTAATTAACATTCGTCCTCAATTTCAAGCAGAATATTCTCATTTTGTAACTTGTTATTTCCAACAATAACCAATGTATTAAATTGTTTATATAAATTATCACTTTGGGTCGGTAAGTAACAGTGTTAAATGTAACCACAAATAACTATTATATATTGTACAGTTTGTATTGTGATCGGTTTAAATATCGTAAACAGGATATCGAGGCTATTTTAACAATTCTAATATCAAAGGACGATTGTAATACAGGATGTGGAGAGTCGTCAATACCCCAGCGCGTTGCTACGTGTGACACCGAACACTGATGGCCTGATTATGCAAGCAGGCGCCACATCACATCTATATCTCTTGTTTCACATTGGACTATTGTACTCTTGGCTAGTTCAAAGGAAACTGAAGAAAATGTACCAAATTTACATGGATATCGTTTATAGAATACGAATATTTTATAAACTATTTCATTTAAATTAATTATTATGTCTTAGTAGTAAACTCTTGAGCATAATTAATAGGAAGCTGTCGCATTAGTTCAGTAAAAATAAGGATCGATGCACAGGAACGATGCAGCGTCGTTGCGATTTCGCAAGTGATGTTGCTCTAATGAAACAGCAGTGCGTATTGTTACCTCCTTTCCCTTGTTATTTATTTTTGAGAAAGAATTGAGGCAACATATGCGGACGACTAGCTGGTTTAAGTCGGAGCAGAGAGCCGTGGGTCCAGAGTATTCGTAAGAGTGGAGAAACTTACCCTTTTCGATATGTACAGCATAAGCGACAGATTTCTGTTTAGTTCGAGAAAAGGAGACAAAGCAAAATTGATGTTAAATTGGGCACCATCTATAGTAAAATAAGTAAAATTGTCTCTTTTTCTCCAATAACCAGTCTACTATAGATCAGACTGAAATTGTTGGTAAGAGATATAAAAAGATTGTTTAAAATGAATGACAAAATATATTATAATAAATAAATATAAATAAATAAACACCACAGAAATTAGACAACCCCCAATTCCAGAAGCCAGGGCTTGTGCGGAAGGGGGTTACACATTGAAAAAACGCGGACATACAACCATTTCCTCCAACAGTGCCAGTGCCGGAGCCAGGATTCGAACCAGGTGGTGCGATGTCCGTGTGATTAATCGCGATTGCCACCTCGCGCCTTAACCCACTCGGCTATCGACCAGATTATTATATTACATGAATAATGGACAAATCAGTTTGAAAGACAAATTGAAATTTAAATATATATATATATATATATATTATTATTAGCCGTTACTCGAGTCCGAGTATAAAAATGTTACAGTCGATAAATTGTGTACAATAAAAAACAAGTAAAAGGTGTAGTCTATTGTAATTCCCATTCATCTACGGTGCACACGACTATGGCTATAGAGGCCAATTCGGGAGAGCACATGTCGACCGCAGTCAGGACAAACATAGACCTGGTTAGGTCTTGGATTCGGCCTTCTTGCAGCAACATTTCCTTGATAGCTGGCCACAACCCCTCGCCATTCGGTTCTGTCCGCTGCAAGTTGTTCCCATTGCTCGTCTGCAATACCGCAGGATTTTAGATTTTCATGGAGAGCGTCCTTGAACCTCTTTCGTTGACCACCACGCCTTCTTCTACCGCTTAGCAATTCACCATAAAGTGTACATTTAGGAAGGCGGTTATCATGCATACGATGAACGTGACCTGCCCATCTTAGGCATGCTCTTGAAATAAGCACCTCAATTGGAAGGCTGTTTGCTCTCCTGAGTACTTCCACGTTTGATATGTGATGGAACCAACGGATTTTCATCATACTTCTGAGGTGTCTTTGCTGAAAACGTTCTAATTCTTTCACATGACGACGGTAAGTGACCCAGCTTTCACATCCATATAGCAGTGTTGGAATGACAACTGCTCTGTAGACAGCCATTTTCGTTGATAAAGCAAGGTCGTGGTTGTCAAATACTCTCTCTCTAAGTCCCCAGAGTGCTCTAGATGCAGCGTTAATTCTATTGCGAATCTCGCTGTCCATGTTTGCTTTGTCATTAACAACGTTGCCTAAGTAATTGAACTGATCCACCACTTCAAGAGAATTTCCGTTAAGTGTAATGTCTATTTGGTTCACTTGATGAGGAGTTGACATAATCTTAGTCTTTCCAATGTTGATTTTAAGTCCCAAGGAATCATAGCTCTGGGCATACACATCTAAAAGTTCTTGAAGCTCTTCCGGCGTAGAGGCTAAAAGTGCACAGTCATCCGCATACTGGAGATCACAAATGAATCGTGTGCGTGTCTTCGTGAAAGCTCTAAAGCGCCCTATGTTAAAGAGACCGCCATCAAAACGGTATCTGAGACCTATTCCTCTGACTGTCAGTTTGTTGTCAACAATAATTGTTAGAGCAGTGGTAAACAAATTAAAGAGTAAGGGTGCCAGGACACATCCCTGCCTAACTCCAGTGAGGGTTTGGAAAGGTTCGGTTGCCTCATTATTATACATAACCTGGGCGTTGTTGTTTGTATGTAGACTGCGACATACTTCCACAAATTTTCTAGGGATACCTAAGCGGAACATAATTTTCCAGAGCACTTCCCTGTCCACCGAGTCAAACGTCTTGGTTAAATCAATGAAGGCCATGTGAATTTCTCCTTGATGTTCGAGTGCTTTTTCTTGAAGCTGTTTAAGTGTGAAGATTAAATCCGATGTGCCTCGGTTTGGTCTAAAGCCACTCTGTGTTTCAGGAAGTAACTTTTCCATAACAGGTGTTAGCCTATTTGCCATCGCTTTAGTGAGTATCTTCCCTCCAACAGCCAGGAGAGCTATACCCCTGTAATTTCCACAGTCCGCAGCGCTCCCTTTGTTTTTGAAGAGGTTGATTAAAAGTGTATCACGAAACTCCTGCGGAGCTTGACCACTTTCCCACACGATATCAAACAGTTTTTTGAGGTAGGGTATGAGCTCTGACGACACAGCTTTAAAGATCTCAGCTGGGAGTGAGTCGGCGCCGGGAGATTTGTTATTTTTTAGCTGCCCAATGGCGGTTAAGATCTCTTCCGTTGTTAGTGGTTTATCTAAGTCTTCGAAGGTGTCATATTGAGGGATAAGATTTATAATATCGTGATCGGCTTGACTTTGCCGGTTAAGAATGTTAGAGTAGTGTTCTTTCCATCGGGCTCTTATTTCCTGGTCTTCTTTGAGGAGATTTCCATTCAAATCTTTAATAGGGCACATATTTTTCCGACTGGGGCCGTACACTGCTTTTACTCCTTGAAACAAATTTATACCTAGATTGATAATTGTTGAGGTGACTGGTTCTGGGACAGCAATCCAGGCCCACAATTGTCTCTTGTTGCAAGAATGAATTCTAAAGTTTCCTTGGCAATTTACGTCTCTCAATGAAATGGGGTGAACGTTGTAGGAAAATTAACCAACTATGTGGTTTAATGAAAAGATAACGAAATTTTATCTATGAAAGATAAACTGTGCAGAAACTATGCAGGAATGTAGAAGAAGTATCTCAGAATTTAAATATCTAAGAATATAAGCATCTAAATATCTGTAAGCATGTAAATATCTGAGCATGAATGCATGTACAAAATTTAAGCAAGTTAGCTGTACAAATATAAGCAAGTTAGCTGTACAAAAGCTGATTTCATAAAAACTACAAATTGCCAAAAAAATGAAAAGGAAAGAGAAAAATATTTTTAAAACCATGTGGTACATATAGTATTTTAACTACTTATTAAATTAAAAAGAATTGACCTTGAATTTAAATTTATTTAAAAAATAATTGAAATTATATCAAAAGCAAAATTTGAAGATTAATTACATTTTAAATGAGTAATAAATGAAATTACTTGTATATTAAACACTTGTTAACTGGGATATAAAAATTGCAATATCAATTACTGAAGTCCACAGTTAAAAATTATATACGTTTGAATCAGTACAAAGGCTGCAAGCAAATGATTTCCTGGTGAGTTTTACTGATAAGGTAAACTTTTTGTCCTATTTACTGGGAAATAACGCTACCAAAAAATAAACTTGAGAAATTTAAATCCCTAATTAAATTGAAAGCTATAAAATATAAAAATACTACAAGTATGGCCATCTGTCAATGGTTGCGTTAAGCGCACCAACTCGCCTTGTAGATTCCCGTACTCACAACTAAAATAGTGGCATATAATCGATAAATGGAATCTATAATAAAAGTTTTTGTTCCATACCAATGCCTTTGCCTCAGTTTGTAATTTCTATTTTATACATAACCAACAATATGAACAGCTGTAAATAAACATTAAAAACGTGTTATGGGAACTCCGTAAATATATTACATCTTATAGGATATACTATATATAGAATGAGAAAAGGTAGGGAAAATAACCATATGTACTTCATAGTAAACAAAAATATAAAAATTGAAAAATATATATCTGATGTAAATAAATGTATTGTAGACAATATTGTTAATTGTTTCCTGAGATGCTGTATAGAACGGAAATACATAATAGTGTACAAAGACTAAGTTCCTAAGATATAAAATCTGTACATAAACAGTGTGAAATGGTTTAGCAGTTATACATGTAAAATTCTGTTAGTTGAAAACAGTTTCACTTACAAAAACTGAATAGAAAAATGTTATACAGATCGTGCTAAATATAACCAAAGCACTAGTTTTTATATAAGACTGTTAAATGGACATAGGCCATGTAACAGTATGTATGTACTCGGCATCCGCAACGATGTAGTTATGTTTTAATTGCTAAATACTACGGACGTGTACAATAAGAATCGAAAATATTTTGCCTACCTTCTATACAGAATTTGTTGAAAAGGATGAAAACATATTAGGTTCGTCCCTTTGTTAACTAACTTCTGAAGGGTGCATGCACTACAGTGTTAAGAATTGATTAAAAAAATCCTAAGGAATTGGTAGGCATCTTTACAATGATTCTGAATATTCTGTTTAATTGTTGTGACGTTGATGAGCTTTCGGTATCTCAATCACATCGCACCATCATGTGTATTATATTAATATATTCAAAATATAATCTTACCAAACCACATTGTGTTACCAGAGCGATGTCGTATTGCTCGTATGCAGCCTAAGCGATGACGTTACCCCTATGTTAGTAAAATACCACAGTGGCTCAGTTATTGTGTTTTAGTTGAAACATTATTTAACAAATCAGCACCTGCGGTTGGTCTATTTTACAGTGCCCTGGACCTTGGACAAAACCCAGAAATTAAATATTTATTGTCTGTATTCTGAACTTGGTTATTGTACAGTAGATTAAGTTAAAATTCCCGCAAAAATGTGGAGCATAAGCTGAATATGCGTAGTTAGTCGATTAAGGCTAGTGGAGACCTATAAATAGCAACGCGCTACTCAATTACAGGTTAAAAGAACTCCCGAGACGGGAAACATTCCACCTTTTGCCCTTAGACACTTCCTAATAAAGCCATACTCTACTTCAACAAATTCAACGACTGCCTGAGGCTATCCCACTAGCCCTCCTCTTAAAAAATTGCAAAAACTATCCAGGTTCCAAAATCTAACAAATACAAAAAAGTGCCAACCAGCTGGTTGGTAGCTACCTCTCCATCAGACTCCTGCCAATCCTAAACAAACTCTTAGAAACGACAATCCCATCCTACGTACTGGGGGCAGTCGAGACCACACCCTCGAAGACTTTCAGTACAGTTTCCGAGCACAACACTCCACCACCGAACAGCTCTTCCTAGCCGGCAAAATCATTACCACAAATGACAATCTGTGTCTTACCATAGGGAAGTCTACCTGGATCTCTAGAAGGTATTTGATTAGCTCTAGCATGCTGGACTGCTAAGACCCTGGCTGATGTTGATCGCCGAGGTAGTATCAGATTTTTACTGACTAAAAACATCCCCCTCTTGCCTGGCCAATATGACGGAACCACCGTATAGCATTACTTCAACATACTGCCTACATATGAACACGTCCTTCATTTCTTCTTTTCACTTGTTACCTCTCCCTTTCTTCTGTCTCCTTTATTCGTATCACCCCACATATAAAAGTACCTGCTGCTATTCACTTTCCTTGTGACTCCGGCATTATTTGATTCTTCCTGTCTACCATTACTTCCTCTCCAACTGCCACATTCATAATTTCCCTTTGTCTCTGCCATCTTGTACATTAAAATAGCGTGTGTTCCAGTGTGTCTGGTGTACGGTCTTTACAGTGCTCGCAGAATTCGTTATCTGCCTTTTTTATCTTGTGCAGATATGTTCGAAAGCATCCATGCCCCGTGAGAGCCTTTGTCATGTGGTATTCGACATCCTCATCCCTCCTATTACTCCATACCTTAATCCTCAGAATTAACCTCTTTGTTCACTGAGCATTTCCCGTGTTCTAGTCTCATATCCTCTGCCACTTGCCTTCCAGCTCTCTTCTGGCAACCCCTTTTTCTTCTCTTTCTCCTTCGTATATACTTATCCGCTCTTCAGTCATTAAGTCTATAGGTGGTATTCAAATGATATCCCGTTAAGCACTTGTAGCCGCTGTTCGGTAGGTCCTACATATTTTTATTAATATTTTTATTTGCACTTTGGTCAGGATATTTCTATATTTCTTCTTTTTTATAGCCCCTCCCCATATTAGCGCTCCATATAACATAATAGAGTGCACCACTGATACCAATGTTAGTCCCAGTATTGGTCCCCCAGTGTTTGGCAACACCCACCCCAGTAACATAGCCGTCATTTCCGCCTTTTTTGCCACCTTCTTTATATGCCCTGTCATTCTCATATTTCTATTAAAAATGACCTCTTCCTGTGTTTCCACCTCTATCCCTTGTACTTAGAGTGTCATATTTTTAAGTGTCCTTCCCTCTAGTAATACTACCTCTGTTTTGTGAGGGGTCACTTTTAGCTTTCTGATTTCAATCCACTCCTGTACCTTCTGTAATATGTTATTTCCTTTTTCCTCGATCATCCATCCATTTTTCGCTTGTACAACCACCGCCAGATCGTCTGCATAATCTACCAGTGTTGTTACCCTCGGAGTTGGTATTCTCAGCACTCCGTTATAGTACTCATTCCAGAGATACGGTCCTAAAACCGAGCCTTGTGGGACTCCATACGTCACTTCCATATATTGTGCATCGAATACTTCTAGACTCCTCTCCTTTAAATACGACTGTATGATCTTTTTTAAATACGACACTACATTTCTCCTCTCCGATTTCCTTACTATCCCCTCCCACGGAGCCGTGTTAAACGCATTCTCTACATCTAGCGTGATCATTATCGCTAGCTCTTTCTTATTCACCGGGACTCTGGCTTTAAGCGCTGCCCCTTCATGGCATCGATGGTCGATCTCTCAGGCCTGAAACCATACCGGTGCTCTGCAAGTGCTCCCCTAGCTTCAATATCTCCTTTAAGCCTTTCTAGGATGAGGCATTCCAAGAATTTCCCTAAGGAGTTAAGTAGGCACAATGGCCTACATTTTATGCCTGTTTGCCCATCCTATTTTGGTTTCTCTATGAGTACTCGTCGCGCCATTTTCCCACTCGGTTGGGAAGTCCCCTTTCTTTAAGACTTGACTTTATTCATCATTCGGAGACACTCCTCAGTATGTTGCTTTACAAAGCCATTACAATTTCTGGAGCAATGCGATTCTGTCCTGGAGTTTTCCCCATTTTAAATTTTCTCCACTGCTGTAAGAACCTCCTCTTCTATAAATACTGGTATTTTATCCATTTTTACGTTTATTTCCTCCCATCTAGTTAGCGGTTTTACCGGAAGTAGTTTTCTTACCAACTGCATTGCAACACCGGGACTCGTTGCTGGTGGATACAACTTTATTTTTTTCATGACTATTTTGTACCCCTGCCCCAAACATCTTCGCACACTTTTTTCCAAGCCGTTTTAATAGCTTTTTCAAGGCAGCCCTCTGCTGTGCGTAGTCCTCATGGAGCCTTCTTGCTCTTATAAATGCCCTCTTTTTTAAATACAGTATATACTGGAGTTATAGTTCTTGTTCAATCCACAATACACCTCGTGACATCTTCTAGTGAGTGACATTAATGTTAAAGGATATCGTTGTGGACAATATGTTGTTTCAAAAAGTGATGATTTTTTCTGACCGCATGAACAACATATGACTTAATAATTTTCCACTTAGATGATTCATCAAACTGATTTTTCTCGAAAGCCTCTCACACAAGGAATAAATCTTACAGATATTCACTTTTATTTTTTCCTTCAGCCATCGACATAAGTTACTTTCGTAACGTCACTTTCTAAAATCAGTTTACAATATTGACAGTCTTTTCAACTATCAATTTAATTTAAATCATAAGATAGCAACTTATAACTCGAGTGTAAAACTTTTTTTGAATTTTTATTTTAGATATTTTTTCCTTCAAAATGTTGTGAATTCTATTATATAACCCAATTTCTTTTAGTATTAGCTAGGATTAGGTAGTTGTTTTGATATACATTACAATGGTTCGTTTTTGAAAGTATTTGATGATTTATTACGTTTTTGCTTTTTTGTAGGATCTATCTAACTTTGTTTCCGGAAACACTGCAGGCTTTTGGGCTTATTATGCTAACTTCTCAATTTCTTTATGACACCCATTCTAATATTCTAGCCCCTTGTACCAATTTTTACACACCCAAAATTGGTTGAGTGTCATATTCTTCTGAACATAATCTTGGTTGTCCATATGGAACCTGTCTCTTGTGATCCATAACCTTACATTCAATCAGGATGTGATAAGCTGTCTCTGTTGACTCATTGCATTGTCTGCATTTTAAATCTCCATTGTACTCCATTCTATACAAATGTCCTTTCAGTGCAAGTGCATAATGCTCTGTCAGGAAACTTGTGATTATATGTAATTGATTCCTGCTCAGTAACAGCTGTTCTTCAGTTTTCTTTCGAGATGGTCCTTTGATAATAGTTTACAGATGTTGGTGTCCGGTTATTTTTTCCCAGTATTATTTGCATTGGCTTTTGACCCATTCCCTTATTTTTTCTCATATCATGGTTTTAGGTACACCCAGGGCCGGTTCTGGGCCAATATATGGAGCTGATGATCATTTTCTCGCTAGGGCTCTTAGTTCTTCTCTGTATTCCCATACTAGTTTAGATGTCATTTTCGGGTTTGATAGTGCCCATAGAGACACTTGACTATCTGATAATATGATGATCCGCCTGTTTCTATAGGCCCTCAGATAATTTTCTCTTGCACAATGCAATATCGCATATATCTCTGCATGAAAAACAGAAGTATATCCAAGTGATATGCTGAACTGTCAGTTTCTCATATCACTGTATATGTCAGCTCCAGTGCCTTGTTCAGTCTTTGATCCGCCTGTAAACCAGGTAAGTTCCTCAGGTCTCTTGCTGCAGTCGCCCGCTTTACATTCACTTTGATTCTCGCATTTTTGTATAAATGTGTGACATTCAGAATAAAGAATAGTCATATAAAGATGGTTAATTTCTTATCACTCTGGAAGTTTTGTCTCAATAATTTCTAAAGAACATATTTCTTTAATAAATATACTAAACGTTATCTAGGTTTATTATGGTATACCGCACTAAATTTAATATAACAATTAACCAATAACTGATGGACGCATTTGACATTCCTGTTTAAGTTGCATCCGGTAGTAATATATCGTTAACTCTTTTATGAAACATATTAATTGCACTTGAAGTAAATGGGATTTTTTTAAATGGAAACTTCCCACACTTCTTGTTAAATTAGCTATTAAAAGACTAATCAGCATATTTATGACACAGTTTATTGCTACTGCTTTTAGAAGTGTTAAAATATCAGTATAGATTATAGTTAGTTACCTAGCGTATAAACAGCAATATGTAATATTTTTAAAATTAAAACACTGGTTTGTATTGCCAAAGAAAAATTAATACATTAACTATTATTATGTAAACCAATTGTTCTTACCAAATATGTTTTTTGTTTTAGAAGAATATTATTGAAGATGATTAATGGTAATTATGGGGCAATAGAACACAAATGAAGTATAGCTTTTATATAATAGTCCTATAACTCCTTATAAGGGTGAATTTGGGTACAAAATATATTGATAACTCTTATATTCAAAAATAACATCATTTCTGATGTAGCAATAATTATTGAAATTTTTTTTTTGTTTCTAGCAGATAACGATCATTCATTCAAAGTCTAATTTGAAAAACTTTTTACATATACTGTTGATCTAATTCTGATCAGTTAGTACATTAAAAAAGTTAAATCAATTGTTTAATACCATCCCCCTTACGAGGAGTTAACAACAATCTCTGAAAATATAGTGAAACCTTCACATTGTATATTAACGAAAAAATTATGTTAGTCAATCTCCCCTACGAGAAATCAATAATAATATAGAACTTTCATACACTCAATATCTGATGTTTAATAAGAATAGGAAAATCATCTATTGTTATATTTACATTCTGTTGACGTATTTCTGATCAATTAGCACGCTTTATTGTCTCAAAGTACATTTTATAAATTAAAAGTTAGAAAAATCGAAAATAATAAAATATACCGGGTAACACACTGAGAATATGAAAACCATGTATGTAACTGGTGCCCAGCTAGTATAATTAAGTAACCAGTTGTTGATCTTCTAGGTTAAATGTCATTGGCAAAATTAGCATCAGAATGTGCCACAATATTTAAATCATGTCCACCAAACTTCATCCATAGTTCTGTTATTAGTTCCTTTTAAACATTTGAATATTCTTTTTAGTGCTGTTCAGTCTTCTAAAGCATGATTTCAAAGAAAGTTGCTCAATTGATTGACAGCAAAGCTAATGTCCGGGCGAGTTACAACAGCTAGAAACACTAAACCACATACAGCTTCTCTATATGGTAAACCAAGCATTCTATCTTCTCTTGTTGAAGCTTGATTTGCATGGAGCATGACATTAGGATCAGCAAGGACCGCTTTGGTATTACAATTTACCATGTTGAACATCCCTAAGATTTTAGCAACATAATCTTGCTGGCTCAAAATTAGATTTATTTGTTCTAGATTACGGTTAGTTTCCATTCCAGCGTAACATTCTGCAGCACCAACAGTTGTTTCGAATGTATTTCCAAGTTCTACCAAAAAAGTCCTGATTTATACACAACTAGGCCACTATGTACAATGCCAATTATAATTCATAATTTTCAGTGTCTAGTTGCTTGAAGGTATATGTATTAAGGAACTCCACAAACTTCTTATTCCAACATCTTGTAAATTATTTTAAACCATATAGGCTCTTGTTGCTTACACACCAGAGTGCAATTTTCTGTAGTAAAGCCTTCCGGCTGCTTCATGTAGATTTCTTCTTGTAAATCCCCGTTCAGGATTTACGTCAAATTGACAAATTTCTAAATCATTGACAGCTGCAATTACCAACCTTATCTTACAACCGATTAGAACGTTTCAAAATAATGTATCGCTCAATTTTGCCATCTGGTGGCAAAACTTGTAGTGACCATGTTTCATTTTTCATCAGCGACTTAAACTCGTCTTGCATTGTACTCTTCGATTCCTTTTTTCGTTTCACTGTCCATAGCCTCTTCATGGGTTTGAGGTTCACCGAGTTTTGCTGTACACGCTTCAAAATAAATTATTTTCTTAATATCTTCGCGGACACGAGCACTCTCTCCGAAAAATTCATTCTTATAATGATTAAGCTCCACTTCTATTTCCTAAAGTTTTCTTTTTACTCCTATCTTCTGATTGTTTACATATAGATTAAACTTGTGGTTTTATTATAACGGGAAACAATAGATGTCAAAAGTAAAGTTTTCTTATTTAGTATTCTTTCCTTATAATTAAGATCCCGGAGAACGCAGACCTACGTCATTTTAGCAAAGCTAAGATTTTCACAGTAAATGTATAATTTGTAGGTAAAAACGTATTGCGTACTTGCTAGATTGAAAGCGAGGCCCTTTTACAGATAATAGGTATTAAAGGTATAAATAAAAAATCTTGATATTGGGTTCACATGACAAGAAGTACGTAGTTTTATTAACAGCCATCCGTGGTGTATTGGCTGAGTTGCTTGATACTGTTATAGGGTATTTCCCCTATAAGTCAAAAACAAAAATCAAAAAAATGCAAAATTAACAAATGATTCATATCAATTCAAGCACCATGGCAAACCATGTTAAAAAAGTCAACCAGACCTAGTTTATCTCAAAAAACTACATCCAAGGTCATAAAAATCAGGAAAAATTCACGAACAATCTATAATTCCAAAGTAACGTAAAGTCACCGAAAACAACTCCCAACATTCATTTCAGTAATTTTATAAAGGAAATTTTACAAAAAACACCCCTTAATAATACAGCTCCCCCATAGTCATCAAACAGGTCAAAGCCACTATCCGTACCTAAAACCGCAATAGTTTATTTCGTTTCATCAACTTCTTAGACCACTTTTACGTTCCGAATCTCATTACTTCTTGACGACCCCTCGTATACTTCAACTTACCTTAAAACTCACCATTCAATTTCACTTCAATCAACTCTTGCATCCGCTTCAATTTTTAATCTTATTACCTTTTGATAACCCCCTGTATACACTAAACTACGTTCCCTATCTCGAGTCTTCATATTTAATTTCGTTTCATCAAATTCCAGCGCTTTGATTAATATTTATTTCCAGCCATCTCGCACCTATCGGGAGTATTTTCATGTCATTTCAACCGTTAAACGTCTGACCTTCGTGACACGTTTACGGGGTCCTTTCATATCATTAAAATTTCTGTCAATCAAACTTCAATATTTCCGAAACCCGAATCGATTCAAATTTCGTTTTATGTCAAAAAATTCTCCTTTTCATTGCCGATTTTCCCATACGAATTTCATCTCAAAATTTCAACTTTTAGCTAACTATTGCGCAATATTATGAAATATTTCTCAATCGTGCCGATCTAGACTCGATGGTGTCATATCCAGCTCTAAAAAGGGGGTAAAAACGTTCGTGCTAGGTTCATGGGGCAGCCAACTAACAGTATAAATACCAGTATGCAGCAAGCCCAAACCAAGTTCAGTTTTGACAGTGACTCCTGTGTTAAGTACTCGCGAAGTGTTCTTGTGGAAAATATAAGTTTCAAAAAGTGAATTTTTGTGTAATAGCTAATTATGCTATTGAACGGATCCGGTCACTATTTAACTAATGTTGTAGATAACTCCATCTAGCTAGGCTTTCTTATTCCCAGTACCTGCATACTTTTCGTGACAAACTGTTCAATTTTAGCTTCCCATTCCGAAACCTGATTAAAAAGAGTTAGTTTTAAGACCTCGCCTTAAGTGACCCCCTTTTTATATTTCATTGAAATAAATACTTCGCCTTAAGTGGCCCCCTTTCTATTTTCCCTTCGCCTACGAGGCTCAATCGTCAAAGTAAATTTTTCCAATTTAATTATTTTTTAAACATTTTTCAAATATATTTTAAAAGCAACCTAAGATAGAATTTCTGTTGTCGATTAGTTTCCAATTTCAAAAAAGAAATCTGTAAAATAAAATAAATTCTTCTTCAACTCTGTTCAATACCTTTGAATAAATAATTTTGTATTATCCTTTAAATAACAGTGTTTAATTCCAAGAAAAAAGAAATATGCCGTTGACTCTGCAATAGCTATAAAAGTCAAATCAGTGATAATTAAACGAGCTTTAATCAAGTGTTAAAAAATTAGTGCAAAATCCAATATACAGGGTGTAGCGATTGACCCTAACAAGCACTTCCAGAAATCAAACCCTGAGATTCTACCAATCGAAAAATAAGTGCACGGAAGGCTCTTGGAGTCTCTACCAAGCTCAAAGACTCTAAGCCCTGCCGAGCATTTTTTATTTTCCCGAATAAGGGGCCAAATCCGTGTTCAATACCAGACGTTGCCAATCTTCCGGCAACCACTATAGCCAAACCTTCACCTACTATAACTTCAGCTTACCTTATCCGCCTTTACTGACATTTCATACCTTTCGTATCTTTAAATCTTTCCTGTCCCTCTCCCTTCCTTTTTCCTTTCAGTTTGTTCATTTTGTTTCGTGTTCTTGATCTCTTTTTGTGCGTTTTTGTCTCTGTTCTTGTTATCGTCCTCTTTTTGTGCATTTTTTCACTGAAAATTAGCTTCACTACAAAATTTCTAAGAAACTCAAAATTTCGATAAACCACAGTTTAGGCAGCCTTGCGCAATCCTGCTGTACCTCATTTCGATGAAGGTTCTCCGTCTTTGATTTGAGTACCTATGTTATCAGCAAAATTAGTTCAGTGTAGTGCGACAGCTTCGAGTTTGTGTTTAGTTTTAAGCTTTGTTAAATTTTATTTTTAAAATGTTTTTTAATTATATTTTTCCTTTTTAATTTGTAATTTGCAAAAGGAGTCAGGACTTCTCTCCCCAAAATAGATCAAAATCAGGCAACTCAACCAATATACCACGGACGGCTGTTAATAAAACTACATACTTTTTGCTATACGAACGTAATATTAAGTTTTTTATTTACCTTCAGGACCTATTATCTGTAAAAGGGTCCCGCTTTAAAGCTAGCAAGTAGGCAATAGGTTTTTACCTACATATTACACATTTACTGTGAAAATCTATGTTTGCTAAAATGACCAGGTCTGGGGGATCTGGAATCTTGGACTATTAGAAACATAAGTACAACTCTAACGTGTTACATAAAACTAGTACACTACAAAAGTACATTCAGTAATCGAAATCAAAATTTTGACAGTGACACTAAGTAAATTTTTGACATTATCCAGGTTTTGTGAATAATGTTACTAATTGTAATATTTTTGTACTATTACTATAAATACTAAGTAATAATTAATAAAATTTCAAGTTCAACATCTTTTGATTCGCATGGTTCGAAATCACTTATTTTTCCAAGGGAGGTAAGTAACTCACTTACCTCCTGTCATCAATAGCAACTAGCACTAGTCTACTTATCATAGTTGGAACAAATAAAAATCGTTTTGCATGAGTGTTACTACTAATATGAATAAAAGATTAAAAACTTTCTCCATAGGTCATATCGCTGGCGTCTCCTTTTTTTACTATTGTGAGTTTATGTTACTCTACAACCTGGTTCTTACTTAACCTTTAAACTAAACACGGCGTTGTGAGATGCGTGTGCATAGTTGGATGTTCTAAACTAAAATCAAATAGCTTTTTTTAAAAATTCTAAATTCTAACAAAAAGAAAAAATGGTCGACTAACTATGATTGATATGAAAAGAATCTTGTAGCTTTCCTATTGTTGATGTCGAATTTGTTTCCTCTTTTATAGCTGGGAAAGATTTTGAAATTCTTTCAGACATTAAAAGACCAATTGGTACTTATATAAATATCACGATATTGTAAACCGCATTACAAAAATATTAAAAACTGGATTGAAATCCATGCATTAGTTGAATTTAGACCTTGGGCTCATTTATTATCCGAGGCCATTTATTAAAAAAAATCACTAATAACTAGAATTTGGGTCAATACAAATACCATATTCTACGAAAGCCTAGAATGGACATAATTAAAATATTTTTATAATTGCAAGTTTAACGCAAGTTTGAGTAGACAAAAGCAAATAAACCTTATCAACCCATAAATTTTCTTTTATTTTGCTCGATAACTCAAAAAATGAAAAAGTCCATAAAAAACAAATTGTAGATAGTTTTATAAGCTATCAACTCTTTTTTTAAATTCGTTGTAGCTCAAACAGAAAATGAGATATATAGAAACTAAAATTGACGCCTTCTTTCAATATAGCGAACAGTCGCAGCACTCCGTCAACTTAAATTTATACTTTTCTTAACCTTACAACGCCTCAAAAAATCTGCGAATCCCTTGTAAGGTATAACTTCCTACAGGCTGGGGTATTATGATTTATGCTTCTTTGTCTTGAGAAAGTTTATAATTTTTAAAGTTCCTCCTAAAATTAGCCTATATTTGGTGATTCCTCATTTATTTTTATTACCAGGCCAGCTGAGCTATTCTTTAATTTTTCTGTGTATAATCAGCAATAATATGTCTACGAACATTTTGCTTAGATGTGTACAGTTGCTTATAATAATATTTCCTCTGCAATTTTGTATTAAAATAGATTTAATTCCACGTAGTTGCAAGAATATTTAGATGATCGTTGTATGAGAACAGTTAGGAATAATAACGTGTAAAAGATATAATGAAGTCTTGGCATGTATCGTAGATGTAACATAATTCACAATTATCTTATTGTATAAACAATGAATAATTCTACACGACGCAATTTAATGCATTATTAAGAATATTTTAAGATAGTGCAAATTCTCGAGATAGTTTAAATTTCCACTGTTAATGGATGGAATTAAATAACGAAATCCGATTGATTAATTTGTTGGTAATAGTCCGGGCGAAATCAGCCATCGACCGGGGACATTTATTCGGATGGAATATTTTTATGCCATCCTGTTCAAAATGTGCTCCTTTATAAGAAAGTATAGTTTGCCAGATGAAATGTGGTCAGGAATTGTTTAAACAAAGTTTTTTTAAACAAATTAGAAAAACTTACTTTTTCGTTTTAGAAAAAATATTTTCGTAGTTTTCACACCAAAACCGACAAAAATGTTCTTAGAGATTTTTCTATAAAGTTGATAGATTTCCAGAAAAAACTCTTGAAATCTCAAAAAACGGAAAATTTGCGATTTTCAAGTCTCAATAACCATATGAAAATGAATATTTTTCAATATAAGAAAAATTTGTAACTATTCTTTAAAGATTATACCACAATATACTGTAGATATATTTTGTTATTCTTTAGCCTAAGTGCTTGTTTTGTTATTGTTAAAACGTGCGTGCGCGCGCGCTATTCAGCATTTACAACTGTTGGAGAAAAAAGGTGAAACAGCTAATGATGTTAAAACATATTATTTCGCGTTAGGGTGGAATAAAACTTAAATTGAATAATATCCCATGCACGTCAGATGCCTTATACTCGCATATCTTGAGAGCATCTTCACAAATGTATTTGGAAATATACAATATTTTCCAAATACATTGAATTAGATCTAACGCGTTTTGTTTGCAAATATGAGGATAATATGCTTATATCTTTATTTATTATAAAAAAGCCGCAAACGTAAATATACGAAAGAGATGTACGAATATAATTTATACCTAGGGACATTATCAGTAATTTTATATAAAATATTAGTGGTTGTATTAGGGTACCTATATAAATAAGCTTTATTGTAAGTTGGTAAATTGTGATTATGTAGTGGAAAATGAAGTCAGCAAGCCTTTATTGGCACTAACAATCGTATATTTTGAAATTTTTCAAGTAATAATTGTTTCTTCTTAACATACCAGCAAAAACGCCGGCTACTAGTGGAGTAAAATTAATTAGATTTTCAGAGAAAATTTTACATGAAGCAACGCGACATAAAGAAATAAGTTTGTTTTGGTGAAACTAAGAATACCCTGAGTTTTTCGGTTCGAGTAGGTGGGGGAACCCTTTTTTATGGAGAAGGGGTAAATTGCTCATTTTTAAGGGTGGTTTTTCAGTTTTAATTTATTTTCGACCCTTTAAAATACTAGTTAAAAGACGAGCACGGGACCCTATTACGTAGATGATCAAGGAACCTTCGGTTCAAATTTCGTGAAAATCGGTTCACCGCCTCCCGCGATATCTATATAAATATACCGAAAAAACGTCAAAAATTCAATTACAAACTTGGCCAAAATTAAACCAAAATTGATGAAAATTTTAGAAAAAACTAACATATATGACCAAGAAATAGCTTGCCAAATTTTAGCATAAGACATCCAATAGTTTGGACGCAACTCCATTTTTAGTCCAAATTCCACAGAATTTTCAAAACTTCCCCAATTTGCTCAAATTGCACAAATTGTTTTTTTAATTTAATAAGTATTATAAATATTATGGAACTATGTATGAATGTAAATGTGGTCAATAAATTTTGATTTGATTTGGTTTTGATTTTAAGAAAATGTTGGCATACAGTTTTCCGCTTTAGCGGCTAAGTAATGACTACAGCAGTAATTACTTACAGAAAAAGTAATTGCAACTCTCTACTATCAATGCAAATCCTACAATTTGCTTTTGTTTCAAGAGAATATCTCAACACCGATTAATTTTTATTCACTAGTCTCATATATTATGGATGAAAGCTACTATGTGAGAAAATGAAGTTATTTTGGGCCATTGAAGTTAGTTTCTTCATAAAATCGTTCATAACTGCTGATAGTTTTCTTGAATTTTTCATGACTTACTTTATACCGAACATGTGAGATTCTATTCTACATAAACTGTCACGTGGCGCCTGAGGGACTACAATCTTGAGGAATAGCGAAATAAGACATTTTTTAACATTTGTTTTATATATAGTGAGAACTTCTAGTTGCACCTATCACTATACAAATCTATAAAACTAAATTTAATACAATACGCATAGGAATTAACAAAAAAGGAAAAGTACACTTCAACATAAATTTATCAGATAAGTATTAAGTTTTGATTATAATAAAATAAGAAGGAGAAACTAAAATGTGGAAATATGATATGATATAATGTTATAAGATGTACATTCTATAAGGTAACACGTATAAAAATGTCTAAAAGTATGTATTCTGCAACTAAAACTAAATATAGAGTTAATATGTATCGTATCGTTGTTGATACATGTACCAATAATTTTTGTCGAAAATATTCATTAAATTTAATATAAACCATCACAAGGTATCCATAAAGTAGTAAGCAAGGTACAACTACCGATATGTAGATAAAATAACCCGGCAGGCAATTTTATCGCAAATGTAAATTGGAATAAAAGAATGGGTAATAAAATGAATATATTATGCTAATATTTGTTATCTCATCATAATATAAAAAAGATATTATAATTATGCAATAAGACAATATAATAATTGTTTATATCCAGGGGCGGACTAGGGTCAGTCGGGTATCTTCATGACTAGCGACCAAATTCCACTAAGAGGAGAACACGCCACCAGGATCGGTCCTACACACTTTTAACATTTTAGCACGGGCTCATCGGGCATTTGCCCGAACTTTTTTATGATCAAACTATCCCTACATGTACCGCATAGCGGTTTTGAACATTGTAAGCAAATTGCCGTCCTACATTGTACGCACACGTAATGTTTTTCTCTTGAACACAAATAACAACCCATAACGAATCTTTTCGACGAACCGACCATATCTCATGGAAAATTTTACTCTCACAGGCGGACACCTGACGTCACAGACTATGACAAATAAATTTTATTCATTAATTCCTTTTTGAAAATAACAGCAACGTGAACTAAATGGGACGATCGATAGTCGACCAATAGTACGATGATTACATAAAGTGCCCGATCTTTGGGAGGTTCCTTCTCAGAAATATTACAATGTTTATATATAGTCTGTCAGACGCCAGCCACGTGTTTGGTATGAGTTATATATGTAAGTAGCAAGTTTTTACAGTTTATGCATATAAGAGAAAATAAATTAATACTTTTAATATTCAAATGGAATAATGCATAATTTAGAATTCAATTCATTTCAATGACACTTACTTACAACATAAAATTCATGGCGGAAACTTTATGATATAGTTCACTTTAAACATCATTAACAAACAATATTCATGAGAACCGATACATAATATTTTATTATGCATTGTGCTCCACGAAACTGCATTATCCAGTAATATTTAAAATCTGTTAATAAATATATTATAATATGTGTATATTTTCAGAGATTATAAAGAGACAAAAATCACACACAAAAATACTGCATAAATAAGTAGTAGGAACTTTTCTATTTAATTTTGTTTTTAGTAATATTTATTTTCTTTGGTGGGACTCTTGCTTTTGTATATAAATGTATATAACCAAAATTCTTGGATTTCGTTTAAAATACGCTTTTTAAATAACTAACATGAATGGTAGATCTCGGGGCACCTCAGGGATTTGTTTTTAGCCCTCTGCTTTCTAATATATAAAGCCAAGATTTTCACAGAATTATGGACAACAAAATACCTTTTGTATTTATAGCACAAATAAAAGCTATACGCAAGGAACTATAGATCTAAATTATGCAATATATATAATTCTCTAATCTTATTCTTTAATCTAGGTTTTGACAACTATCTCAACTAAATCAGCTGTTGTTATGTACACCAGACACAAATTGTCCAGGATATCCAATACAGGCATATTGCAGATATTTGGGGGTTAGCTTAGATACCAAATTGAATTGGAAGGCTCATATATCCGAGTGCTAAATCAAGGCAGAAGAAAGTCTTAATATTCTAAAAATAACTGGACATATTCTTTTCTACAGATCATATGTTAGACCTACAATAGACTATGGCAGCATATTCTATGATCCGCTCCTCATTTTCGACTTATTAAACTAGATAGGCTACAGTATAAAACATTAAAACTGATGGCATTAAGAGCGTTTAAATCTACCCTGACCTGTGACCTGTGACCTATTAGCAGAATATAATGAGTCTCCACTCCATCTTAAATAAAGATATTTAGCATATAAGTTTGTATTAAAAATTTGAAGTATAACCAACAATAATATTTGCATACAATTGGCTACACTTGCTTCCTTCCTATCCCAAATCATAACTCTATTAATGTAGATGATCCCCTGCCATAATTTCAGGCTGTCTACGATATCTTCTTCCTAAGTATTTTTCCTAAATACGATAATGCCTTAAACAACAACCAAATACTTCAAGAAATCATAGCCAATTGTTATCAATTGTTCGCTAATGGATCCAAGTCTGGTAATAGTGCTGGTTGTGCATTTTTAATTAAGAATACTGGAATATCTTTGAAATATCAGTTAAATGGAAGTTGTTCCATATTAACTGCTGAATCTTTAGCCACCAATGAAAGCCTTGATTGGTCAATAAAAAATCACAGTAGCAGTTCTCATCATGCCGGACTCCCAATCTGTTCTATGAAATATAAAATAAAATTAAATATTTTGGAAAAAGTTGAATGAATGAACTTAAGTCACTAAATATTACGTCCGGTGATAAATCACAAATACCTAGCAATTAACTAGACCCCGATACTGCCAATCATTATTTTATAGATAGTATTCCTTAAAATAACAACCGTATTACAGATGTTTTGAATTACTGTAACCAAAATAAAATCACTAATTTAGAGTTAAATTTCAGCTTACTTTCCACTAAGCTTAAGAGTTCTCTGTAGCTTAAAAAATTCTACATCCGGATCTGACTTGTTAAGCATGTATTTTATTAAATTATGTCGCCCGTACTTACTAAACTTCTTAACTCATATTATTAATAGTTTGTTTATTGAATGACATTTTCCATCTGCATGGGAAGTGGTTCTAGTAACTACCGTCCCGAAAAAAATGATCCAAAGGCATTTTCAGACTCGAGATCTGTTAGTATTCTAACAGGATTGTCATAATTGACAGAAAAAATAATTGAGATCCTGTTTAGGGAACACATAACTTGTAACATTGTGCCAGAAATCTAGTTAGGATTTAGAGCTGGTTATAGTTGCTCTACAGCTTTAACACATATAACGGATGATGTTGTTGAGGCCACCGATCAAGGTAAATGTACTATTTTGATACTACTAGATTTTAGTAAGGCGCTCGACACCATTGATCACGAACTGCTAGAAATTTTAAAGTAATGTGGTGTTAATAATACAGGTTGCAACCTGCTCAAGTCATATTTTGAGGGACGCTTACAAATGGTAAGGATATGCGATAAACTTTCCCAGTCAAGGGCGATAAACAGAAGTGTTCCACAAGATTCAATTTAAGGCCCCCTGTTGTTCACAATTTACACATCTCAATTTGTAAATTTTGTTAAATTCTGTTCGGTTCATATGTATCCAGACGATACCTAAATTTAGTATTCTTTTTATGCTAAGGATTATGAAGCTATTGTGCAACAAATCAACAATGACCTACAAAGTTTATCGGACATTCCTTTGCAGCATTCACTCATTTTAAATCCGTTAAAATCAGCTATGCTTTTATTCGGTAAGAAGCCCGACTGTGCTAATTTGATAAATCTAATTGATATTGAAATAAATGGATGTCATGGAAGAGAAGTGGTCTTTGTCTGAATGGATCAAGATTTACCACACACAAAACTATCTGTGCTGTCGCATACATAGATGCCTGCCTTCCAAACCGTCTCTTCTCGATAAGTTTCTTTATTACAAATAAATATTTGTAACATACATTTGCTGTTTATTTGGTCATGGTGTTTTTATCACTACTATATAAAGTAAAAATTGTTGAGAATTCACTATATGATTGCAACGAAACCATCGGAGATATCTATCATTGGCTATTTCAGTGCGATAATGATTTAAGTGCTATAAATTTCTTAGCCAATAAAATTTTGGAAAATGGTAATTTCGTACTTTTAGATAGAACCTTGCTGTTACATTATAGTAACTAAGGTTATGTCGTATTAAAATATAGGATAGATGACTTCCTCTGTCCTTGCCCTTTGCAATAAACCACCGCAGGTAGATTAATCCTAAAGAAAAGACTACAGTGCAGGGCTGTTGTGCATCGTCAGCCGTAGACTAGTTTCGAGATTGTTAGCTTGCAATAAGATATTATTTTGCGTTTTCCGATTGAAGACGTAGTATGTTGCAAGTTATAGGACATTATTACTCACAGACTGTTAGGTCATGCAAAATCCTCGCCAAAGACGAAGATCATGACTTCTGCCTATTAAAAAAGAGTGATGGCACAAGAACCACCGACATTCGTGAAAGCCTAGAGTTAGTCATGGAGAGTCACTTCCCGGGATTTGTGATAATAGAACGGAAGGAGTGGCTAAACGAAGTCGACACTCAATCCTCGGATTTGGATTGGCAAATGGCCAACCAAATAGTGAGCGAGGACAGAATAAGATGGGAAATACAGAGCTTCTCTTCTTTTAAGTCGCCAGGTATTGACGGTATCTATCCCGCCCTACTGCAATGGAGACTGGATACATTACTGCAGCACCTGGTTGAAGTATTTAGGGCGTGCTTAGCACACCTTTATATACCAACCCCAAAGGGTATTGAACCATTAGCTTAACCTCGTTTCTACTCAAAACGATGGAGAAGCTATCTGAATGATACATAAGTGATGTTGCAGTGAAAGACAACCCTTTTCCTCCTAACCAGCATGCATACACCCTGGGAAGATCCACCGGCACCATCCTCCATGTAGTCGCAATCGGATTGAGAGATCCTTGGATTGGAAAATAAAGAATCCACCCTAGGTGTCTTCATAGACATAGAAGGTGCGCTTGACAGGACCACCTTTACAAAAATTACAGCGGCCCTAGTGGAGAAGAATGTCCCTACGATCATGGGAAGCTGGATAACCAACGTGATCTTGAAGAAAGCTATACAAATTAGTGTGGGAGATGCTTCTTTCTGTACGAGGAATGGTCGCGAAGAGCTGTCCACGGGGAGGTGAATATCACCACTGCTATGGAACCTCGTTCTTGATAGCCTCTTGTGCCGCCTCAATTCAGAAGCATTCTACGCAATTGCCTACGCAGATGATTTAACAATAATGCTTGGCGGAAAATTCGAAGGAGTCCTCTGTGAATGCATGCGGGGAGCCCTAATAATAATCGAAAAAAGGTGCAGAGAACACTCCCTTTCTATCAATCCCAGGAAGACGGAAATGGTTCTTTTCACTAGGAAAAGGAAACTAGGAGCACTGAAGGCACTTGCCCTCCTGGATACAACATTAAGTTTCGCATCAGAAGTGAAATACCTTGGGGTAACCTTCGATGCCAAACCAACATGGAATCTTTTCATAGATAGAAGACTAAAGAAGGTTTAGATTTCTTATGAGCAGTGTCGCAGAACCGTGGGAAAACCTGGGGAATGAAACCAAAAGTAGTGATGTGGATATACACTGCCGTCATAAGACCAATGATAACCTATGGAGCTGTGGTGCGGTGGCCTAAGAGCAAACAGACTACTGCTAAGGTCAAGCTCAGCCAAGAGCTGTGGAGGTAATGCTGTATCTACCACCACTAGATATATATCTAGGAGAAGTGGCGTTGACAACAATGGTACGCCTCAAATCCGTTGGCATACAACCAAATGTAGGCTGTGGAGAGACCAGAAGTCGTCTGTAGAATGAAGCTGTTAGGAAGACGCCTCTTCTACAGGCATGCACAGATGGCATTTCTCTCAGATTTGTCCTTGACAGACCTATATTATAAAAACGAGTAGTGAGAACGATTCTGCTGGTGAAGGTGTGATCATCATTTCCACAGGCGGATCAAAAAAGAAAGATGGGGCAGGATGTGAATATACTCCAACAGTCTGCAAATTCAATATAAATGGATGGGCGAGCCAGTGTAGTACAGACGGAAATGGCGGGCATAACCATAGCCGCAAAAGAGATTGTAAGGGAATGTCATCGAGCCCTTGTGGGTGCCTCCAGCATGAATAGCGTACAGGTATGCTGGGTGAAATGATATGCACAGTGTAGTGGCAACAAAGTAGCCGACAGACTGACCAAGAAGGCAGTAGGCCTAAATATCTTGGACCATGCCCGGCCAGTCTGTTACTGACCACGGCGATAACACAAATAATTAAAGAGAACCACCCACAATGAATCCAAGAAGCTGTGGGATGAAACAGACAGCTGTCAGCTTGCTAGGGAACTTTTAAAATATCCCAACAAGAGTACAGCAATGGACTGTCTGGCAATGTCCAGAAGGAACCTACGTTTTATAGCGGGAATCCAGACTGGACACTGTTCGTTCAGGAAACATCTATGAGATTAAGCGAAACACCTCTCTGTAGAGGTTTTTTTTTTTTTTTATACATTTATTTAACGTCGGCCTATTTCCGCTACTGAGGCCTAACACCGACGCCTGTAGACTAGCTACCCCCAACCAGGAATTTTGCCGAACCTCTTCCCTTAAGAAGAGTAGGGATCTTTTACTTGCCTAACATTTAATAGACAAGGGACCGACGGCTTTACATCCCCTCCGAAGGATGGTATATCTCCTATACAACCCTCGCCTAAGGTTGTATAGCTTCCGCGCATACACTGATATACAAGCCGCTGGAAGATGGGTGAGGCGAGGACGTGGTCTTCGTTGGAACGGTCACCAATCCAACTACTAACCACGCCTAACGTTGCTTTACATCGCATATCGAAGTATGTACATAGTAAAGACGCACCTACGCTCGCCCCCTCTATAGAGGTTGTGAGCAAGAAGATGATATGGTTCAACATGTACTTTGTGACTGTTCTGCCGTCTCATCAATCAGATAATCCATTTTGGGAGAACGCTAGCCTACTTTGGCCAATGTAAGGGAGATGCCCCTAGTCAGACAGCATCACCACCTATTTCGCAAGATTAGGTTAGTTGGAGGCCTAGGTGAGGATCTGCCCACAGGGAGTAAGTACAACTAACCCAATGGAGCCTACGTGCTGTGGTTCAATAATTTTTATTGACCATCCTCCCAACCAATTTAAAATTCCAGATTCCAGGACATTATTTTCAATTGATTTGGTAACGCACACTGTGCACCTTGATTCGTGACAATGAATCAATTTCGTTTCGTAGAAAACAGTAGAATACTGTACTTTAGTAGTATGTATTTTTACTTTACCACACATTTATTATTTTTCTAAAATTTGTCCACTTTTCGTTGGCTTATATATTCTGTTAAATAAGAAAACTAATAAATAACGGAAGCTAAAGTTCTTAAAGAAACACGCTAATCTTATTGTAAACTATTTTCCGCCAAATTGGCTGAGATATGAAGTAGCTTATGATCTCCTGATAATAAATCTCAATGGACATGATCACTTTTAAGATATAATTTATCGAATCTATAGAATTTTCATCTTTTTAAATAATCAAAAATTTGTTACATTTAACTGTTTACCTTAGGGAGAAACGGCAAGAAAAAAATTCCACTAATGGCATAGGATTCATTTCATTTATAGACTTTTCAGTATCTGTAATTATATTCGCGCAAGTCAAATTTGGGAGGTTCAGTAGTTTATTAATAAACAAATCTATTATTCTTAGCTGCTTTTCAACATTTTAAAATTCTCTTCACAGAATTTCACTGTTCATTTCCAAATCCATCAACAAATTTACTAGCATAGTTGACTGCATGGACAATGCCAGTACGAATATTTATTGCTGTAAATAAAACGCTCCATTAGATTCACGCTATGATACTTTCTCTATTCGTCGGTTTCTTAGAATATAATAATAATAGTAGTAATAAATGGTCTCTATTTTCAAAATGTATTTACAATTTTCTACAAAGAATAAAGTATTAAATTGAAAAAAACCGAAGATCAAGTAGTCATGCGCAGCATGACCTCCGGTTTTTTTTTATCTTAAGCCAAGTGTCCAAAAATGAATACACATATACACATCAACAAATAATACCTAACAATTTTATTTATTTTACTTGTTTATTTTAATTACTATATCCAATAGACGTAGTGCCCCATTACAGGATAAAGAGAACGAAATTACAGTTGCAATTGAATTAGGGTACAAAAATAAAGAATATTGAATATAAATAAAATTATACATACAGTAGCTCTATAAACTTAACATGGTAAAAGAGATAAGGGACCAGCAGGTTAACAGTAGACCAACAGATTAACAATAGATTAGTATTAGATTAACAGTGAAACAGCTAACAGAGCATGGTTGCTTGAGAATAAAATTATTTTTATTTGCGATGGATTAGAGCAACTAGTAGCATAATGTATTTCAGCTATTAATTTTTAATCAAATATTTAATTATATCAGCATTTATTATGGTAGCAGATATTTCATAAAGTTCAGTTCTCTTAGCTGCAGATGTAACAAGCTTATTTGATTCTAATGACAAACCA
Organism: Leptura quadrifasciata; assembly: GCA_963675555.1. Classification (NCBI taxonomy): domain Eukaryota; kingdom Metazoa; phylum Arthropoda; class Insecta; order Coleoptera; family Cerambycidae; genus Leptura; species Leptura quadrifasciata. Next base: position 144,360,369 of record OY776674.1, on the reverse strand, counting down.
ATATATTCCGCCTACATTGTTGACTGAGCGTGACTGTCACCGTGAGGCACACGCACTGAGTAATGCATTTAACAAAGAAATACAACCGCTTCTGGATTTTTTTGCGTCAGAGTAGACTGTTTTTAACCGGTTCTGTTTCGCAGCAATACAGTTTATCTGTGTCAAGCTGATATATTTCGATGTTAGAAAGATAGAAACAGTGTTTTCGAAGTTTCCCGTATCACTTCATCATTATTTATAATTTTTTAAATATTTCAAATCAATTCAAAACCTTACATTATTATTCCAACGGATCGAGGAGACAAGCAAAGTTGAAATCTCAATACACAGTTATTTTGAATGTGACTGATGATGCTGTTTAAAATCGTTGAACAGACTATCTATATCCGGCTTAATGCAGGACATCTCGAGACGTGATTAATGCTTATGTCAGTTAACAAACAGCTCGCGTACCACTATATACAAAGTCGCGTACTTACTATCGATGGTACACGCGTACCTATCACACTTTAACAAACACTGAATTTGAATGTACACTATTTAAGTTTAATGATTCTTTGTAATGCTTCTTAGTATAAAGATAATTAGGATCAATAGATATATTCATAGAAAATGTGGAAATATATCATTGATTAACTTATAATCATGACCACATAAAAGTACGGCCTATAAGGAAATAACGCAACTTTCGTGTGTTGTTGTTCATATCTTAGTCCCCTGTGGGAATGCAAAGACCGTTAATGTACTAGGAATGCAGCAAAAGACATGGTGAGCCGCCAGTATCTACCATAGACCACACCACCCGATCCCAAGAGTTGAATCCACACTCCCTAAAAACCGAAATACCTTCAAAAAGCTTCAAATGGAACAGAAATATAATACCCTCGTCTTCGAGGGAGAGAACACGATGGTGACAATATTTTCTCACCCATCACACCCTAAACATAGAAACTTGTCACGTGTCACTGAATTTACTGAAATTGAGCAAAATATCTCGATCCGACAAGCCTTCGCACCCCCAGGCCCGAAAACGGGGGGAGGGGAGTTGCTTTTTGCTGCGTTCCCAGTTAATTTTTCACCTGACGCAGTTTGAAATCACTTTTACATGCAAGTATAACCATATATCAGAGAAAACCCGAATTCTTCAAAGGGATTGTTTTGGAAACTATTATTTACCAGCACTTTTAGAGATACTTTTAACGTAGAATGCTACAGCACTGAACAATTTGCGATATTGTGTTTCTTTTGCACATTTTTCTAAAAATATTTTTGGGTATTTGACAGAGTTAGAATTTATAAATTCATTTTTGTGTTTTTACCTTCAGATGTTTTATCGGGTTTCCCTTAACAAATTACTTAACCAATAACAAAACTGCATCATTTAATGTGCATGCTCTTTACCAAATTACCCAAATGAGTAAACCTTGTTTATCAATAGAAACCACGGTATACTCCAGGGGTCCGTCCTAGGGCTAATATTATTTTTAGCCTACATGAATGATTTTCCTCAATTTATAATCCTAAGTGTCGATCAGCCTTAGCTGAGTACATCCCACCATCGGGTTCGAATCCTGGCTCCGGCACTATCGGTCCGCGTTTTTTCAATGTGTAACTCCCTTCCGAATAAGCCCCTGACTTCTGATATTGGGGGTTGTCTAATTTCTGTGGTGTTTATTTATTAGTAAGTATATTTTTGAATTCAACACCTTAACAAAATACTTATGTCTCTATTTGTTCTTTTCCACTCTAGTCTTTTCTACTAAGTTGTTTTATGTGATAACTTTTACCAGCGCCAAAAATTCCCATAATTTATATCTCTGCAACCATTTACTACATCATATTGAGCAGCTAAACTTACTGCTAAATCCAAGAGCTTCACTAACACAAAATGAATACCATCATTTACTTTAGCTATTTGTACACCATTTGAACGTGCTTTTAGAAGCTATAAGCAGTAGTTATTTCTTGCTCTTGGTTACACCTACTTCATATAATTAAAGAAAAATTTGTAATCATCGAAAGAAAAATTATAAAAACTTTTTTACAACAATGTCGAAAAAAAAAATTATTGCATGTACATGGTGCGTGTACATCAATTTCGTTTTTAACGTGGTTTTCCCAGGAGGCATAATCCACAAATCAAAAGCAATATTCAGTTGGAGCTTCTATTCGACATCTTCAAATTCAAACTATATATCTAATTTTGTGTCTTTCAAAACGGTTTCTTAAAAATCGATTTAGAACCAATGGAAGTTGAGTTATTTTATAAAAAAATAATTCCAATGTGGCGAACTCCAAACTTCCGGTTTTTACAAACTTGGATTTATACTTATTGTATCACCCCTTATAACATGAAATGTGATTCGTCAACACTTGTATCAGATTCTCTGCTAAGACAAGAAACGACTTTCGATGTTGATTAAGGATTTTTTTTCTTTGAAAAGAACTCGCTACGTATCACGAAATATGTATTCAGTAAGTTGTTTTTGTAAAATTTATTATTAGGCACAATAATGTGTATTTTTGTTTGATAGTTATTATCCAAATGTTGTTTGTATCTACTAAGGAAGCTGTGCAAGCTTATAGATCGTAGGAAAGTGTTGAAGTTTCTGTTCAGCCTGAATTTAATGTTGCCGTTCCTCAAAGAGACTTTTTAAAAAACAACAGAAACAAGTACAATTTCAATAATGCTCTTAAAATATATTTAAAGGATCCAGGATTTATAGTCACACAGACTGAAAGAGATGATGCACATGTGTTAATCAGTTTAACTGCCGCCGAGGAGAGTCTTAAGACAATGGTTGTTCTTACATCGCAGAGAAACTACCAATATTTATGGGATACGACCAGGAAAAAGTCGAAAGGAGGTACCGTATAGTTTACTCCAAAATAGATTTGGGCATACGAAATAGTATATTATATTACTAGGAGTAGTATGGAAATGAGAGTGGGTCGGTTCGGTGCGCGATGCAGTGTTCAGTTAGGGATGGGGGGTAATGAGAGTGGTAGAGAGGTGGTGGGAGTAGTGAGAGGTAATTACAGTAACAATAAGGGTAATCAAAGTAACAATGAGGGTAATTGCAGTAACAATGAGGGTAATTGGAGTAACAATAAGGGTTGCAGTAATAATAAGGATAATTACAGTAACAATAAGGGTATTATGTCCACCCATCCATCTGTCCTCTTTCCCACCTGTTCGTGTGTCTGTCCACATGTTCGTCTGCCCGGCAGTCATTGCATTGTCCTATTGCACAATTATGGTATCTGTGTATTTTTTATAATGACATAACAAACATTCATTCTTGATTATATACCTAAAGTTACAAAATTATTTTACCTGCCTTATCTTTAGGGATACCTTGTACTGATTTATGAGGTGAACAATTGCGATCCTGCCTTTTCTTTATGATGATGAACAATTGCGCCTACCTGTCTTATCTTTATACCCATCAACAATTGCGATACAAATTATTTTACCTGCTTGTTTATTTACAGACATTTCTTGTTGTCTTTAGTTTATGAAAAGGAGCATTGGATTGTTATTTTTTAGTGAAATATTGCAGTTCATTTCAGTATCCTATTTTATTTGCCTTATGATTACAATTATCTATATTATCTATTTTATCAAATACACAAAAATAGCGTATAAACAATACAAAATAAAGTTTTAAGGCTTTTAAATTATAAAGAGACTGGTTTATATGATTTCAATATAGATAAAGATATATTAAGGGAAAGATATGATCTCAAAACACTAGAGAATCGACGAAATTACGGGCATATTGTACACTTACATAAATTGTTACATGGCAATGTAGATGATAGTAGTTTCCTGTCCATGATAAGTTTAAGTGTCCCCCACTATCCTATTAGAACTTATAGAACTTTCCACTTAGAGCTGGCAGGTACAAATTATCAAATCTATTCCCCTCTCCACAGAATATGTAGTAACTATAATACGATCCAAGCCAACTGTGATATATTTGACATCAATATAAAAAACTAAAAACCATGTTAAATTCATTGTTTTAAACCATTGCTTTTTAATATTATGTTAATATTAAGCTGGTATTAAGTTAGTTTTAAGTTAATGTAAATATAAAATGTACCATATCACTCTGTAATAGGGCTTGCCTGTTGAGTGCATTACCAAATAAATAAATAAATAAATTATATGACAGTGGAATGGAATACCAATACAATTATATCCATACATAAAGAAATTTATTTTCTTGCATAAATGCTACTTTCCTTTGCGCCCCTTACAAATCTCAATTCCCTACTACTATGTTTAATAATCTACGTACTAGGTAAATTTTCATGAGCTCGTAATTGTATCTCAAGAGAGGTCATCTTGTACTTTATTGTTATTATAAACAAAAGGTAAGATGTTAAAACGTGCCAGTCTTAAATGAGAATCTTATCTACGTTTATGTGTAAAATTATATGACTTCTATCCGTATAAGACGACACTTTGAAATTGTCTGAAACAAGACTTTTGTCTATATAATTCCTTGCCAGATCTAATATATCTCTGGAAGGATTAATTTGCAGCCTGGTACAAAGTTAAAATACAGGTATCCAAGTTTATACAGCATACTTCGCGCACGGGTTTTTCAACTTTATAATTAGGAATCGGCAGTTTAGGGACAATGCTATTGAAAAGTTCTACTTATTAATGGACGTGTCTGATGAAACGTTGTATTACAGCGTTAACTGGTTTTGGAGTAATGAAATCCAGTCTGAATCATATCCTCCAGCTTTTATGTCTACAAACAGAGTAGCCATAACATATTTTTTACTGAAAGTAACTTGTGCGTTTGTAGCTAACTGAGCCACCGCATCATTTTAGCCAGGGAGGTAGCGACATTCTTCGTGAAATCATTTCTATAAAGCTAGATTTTTTTACCCAAGAAACTTTAGTAAACATTGATGAAGGTGCAATTCTATCAATCTATAAGTGTTGCAAAAATGAGTAAAAAATTAAACATGTTGCAATAAGTTGCAAAAATGTATTATATCTACAAGATTGAAATTTTACATACTAACAGATGACATAAAAACATACCGGAAAATAATATTCTACCGCGTCGGAAGCGTTGTCATGTCAGTTCTATCACGCACGCATAGTGTGAAAAATATTAACATTTTTGACTTATATCTACAAGGCTGGAATTCTTTTCTGGAATAGTTTATCGAATAAAACATCCAAAAATACAGTCTCTAAATGTAAAATTGCAGTCTTGTAGATGTAATACATTTATGCAACTTTTTAATTTTTTACTCATTTTTGCAGCACTATAAAAGTTTGGTAAACTTGCACTTTCATCATTGATACTGTCTAAACTATCATGGAAAAAATCTGTCGCCACCTCCTTGACTATTTGTACCAATTTCTCGACGGTATCGAAATTGGGATTTTGCTTATAGGAAATTATGTTCAACAAACCATTTTAATCGAGCTTTAATCATACGTTCGAATGTTTTTGTTAGGCAAGAAATAATGAAATAGATCATTATAATTCTGATGTTTTTTTAGTAAGTGTAATCATTATTTTCCTTGGTATATCTTATAAATTTGAGAACGATGTGCTTATTACAAATAATGTACAATATATTTCCAATATACAATTTAGAATATTCATTCACATATTATAACACAATCTAATGATCTAATACTTAACAACAACCTTAATGTATAAAATACAATAAAATAATTTATTCACGAATTTATACCGATATTTTTTAAACAGAAAAATATTGTTAACTTGCTTGCTTCCCAGGAGGCCTCCGTACAATATACATGTGTTTTAATGAGCTCGCTAACCGATATAGTAGGTACCCTACACAATACAGCGATATAAAAAAGCTTGCAAAAACGTAAAGGAGACCGAACGCATATCAGTGAATTCAGGTGGCTTCTTTTAAATCATCGCAATATATGTCATACATAGTTTCTAACAAGTTAAGGACGTAAAGTCTGGCCGAAAAGAGTAAATACGCCAGAGGCGTGCGGATTTGCGCATTTCGTAAATTCCATAATTCGACGAAAATTATGCCTGCTATTAAAATTTTTCTTAAAAGAACTCCAGTTTTTCCTTTTGGCTGAGTTGAGTGTAAAAACAAATTTAATTATAATTATTTTTTGTTTTGTTTTATAAAATATGAACAATATTATTTTATATATACCTATATGAATATATATGTGGCGCCACTGGATGATGAACTACGCAAATATTTGAGCCTCGTCTATCTATAACAGTTCCGCCTATTTCACAGCAGTCAACAAATTATTAGGTATAAATGCGGCACGTTCACACTTTCAACCCATTTGGCCGACTATGGCAATTACACAGAATGCCCTATTTGTGGTTTTTATTTCTGGTAGGAGGCAAGAACGGATAAAATTTAATATATTTCTATGGTAGAACGAGGTGCCGTTTCAGTATTAAATAACAGCTAAATCCTTTGACGAGAATGCCGCCGATTTTTTGCTCTACTATGTACTCTTTTTGGCTCCTCTCGAGGTCAATCTGACTTCTATATAATTGCTAGAAATTTGTGCTACCGAATTGATGATTTATCGAATGAATTCAACATGAAATTCCAGGGGTGGACTAACTGTTTCTTTGCCAAGTTTAATGAAAAATTTTATTTATCTCTCCTTTACTTTTTATTTTATTCATCAATGACCTAGAATTTCATATTTCTAATGAATTAAATATTTTTCTAACAATATTCGCTGACGATACTACTACCATTTGTATTACTGCCAAATCTGTTAAAATGCTTGAAACTACTTCCAACAATCTACTATCTAGCTTTTATACCTCGTGCTCATCAAACAAATTTGTCATTAACACTTCTAAAACTAAATATATGATATTTCAAAGCAAAACTGCAGAGCTAAAAAATGCTACATTTCAGCTCAATAACATTAAAATTGAGAAAGTCGCTAACACTAAATTTCTGGGTCTCCACATAGACGAAAACCTATCATGGAGAACTCACATTGACCACGTAATTTCTAAATTAAATTCTGCTTACTATGTAATCCGCAATGTTAAATCTATAACGGATATTGATTATCTCTTAAACATTTATTACTCATTAGTGTACTCCCACTTAAAATATTTAATCGTGTACTAGGGTCAATCAACAGACATAAATAGGGTTTTTGTTCAACAAAAAAGAATTCTATGACTTATTACTTATATGCACCTTTAGAATCCTGCAGACCTCTATTTAAAACAAACAACATATTAAGAGTTTCTTCCATATTCATATATGAAACTAGCTTATTCATAAAAAATAATTTAGAAATATTCCATATACACATCAGTATACATAATTATGATACAAGGTCCGCCGATAACAGATATATAAATAATTTCAGATTGTCCCTCTATAAAATAGTGTACTTTATACCTGCAGTACAATCTATAATATGCTGCAAAAATTCATAAAAGATGCTAATAATCAAACTAATTTAAAAGGGAATTACGGTCATTTCTATGTTCCAATTGTTTTTATACCCTAAAAGAATTTTATGAATTTAATATGTAATTTTATCTAACTTTTTTTATTTATAACTATTTTGCGATTTATCTTAAGTGTATTTAGCTTTAATATTGTGTAATAATTCATAAGAATAAAATATTTCAATCATATGGTACATAGAAGATTCTATATATTTGCTGTACCTATGCTATATTTAAGACTGTCTATATTTTGCTATTGATGTTTCATATCCTGTAGTCTTACATGAAATAAAGTTGTTATTATAATTATTTTTATTGAATTTTTACATTATTGTTGAAATAAGTAAGAAAATCAATTCTTAAAAATCAGCCTGACACAACGCGGTCAAATTTTTCCATTTAGGAGTAAAAACAGTTTTAGTGGAAATCATTTTTGAATTCTATAAATCCTATCCCCCACAGCCTTTCTCCCTATTCTACGAGCAACTGTATCGTATACTGATATTGAGAAAGGGCTCAAGTATTACATTTAATCAAAATTGGTCTAGCAGTTACAGAAGAAAAAAAAATAAATCTTCATTTCCTACGACATTGCCATCTGCCGCATCTGAGATACGAACTCAAGAGTGGTACAGAAACTCAGTGTGCATCGAGAAGTGAAAGCGTACGGACGTACACCGAGCCATCAGAGTGCACAGTGAAGTGGAAGCCCCACAGACAGTGACGTCGATAGTGTTGAAGAGGAAGTTCACACGTCTTTTTCAAGACACCATTTTCTGTTATTAATCATAACTTTTTCCCATAATAATATAGGTATTCCCTTACAGGAAACCGACAACGACGTTACCGTGGAGGACGGTAACATGGAGTACAGTGAAGACGAAACATCCCAGAGCGGTAGCTTCCGAGGGGGCCCCCCAACCCCAAGGGACGACAAGGAGACGATAAAACGCCTCACAGAGGAGAACAATGCTCTCAAGAAGAAAATAGACGAGCTCACCGAAAGGTTGGAGCAGATGCAAAGGGAACAGAAGTCCCAGCATGAAGAGCTTCTGCGTGCGATTCGGGGAGAATCGCAAACACGGAAAAGAAAAAATCCGCCCGCTGCCAACACGGACTCAGACGAAGAGGCCCCTAAGGCGGCAAAGAAGGTGGCTGAAGAGCCCCTCAAGTGCCCCCCCGAGTCCGAGTCACCTAGACAGAGCAGATCGGGATCCAGAGCCCCCCAGCAGGAGGCTAGCGTCCCCCAACAAGAAACCCGGAAAGAGGAGACCGAGGCCCCTCAAACAAGGACAAGAAGCCAGCGTGTACCCCCGGTAGTGCTGCGAAACAGAGAGACGTGGACAACGGTGAGCCGTCGTTTAACCGAAACCGGTATAAACTTCAACAAGGCCAAAGTTACAGGGGAGGGAATCTCCATCGAGCCCGCGACGTCCGAGGACTATCGGAGGATGACAAGGATGTTCGCAAATGAAAAGAGGGAGTACCACACGTATGCCCTGCCAGAGGAACGGCAGCTACGTGTGGTCATTCGAGGGATCCCGAGCGGCGTTACCTGCAAAGAGGTGGCAGAAGACCTCCAGGACCAAGGATTCGCACCTACCGCGGTCCAGCGAATGATGTCAAGACGGACAAAACAGGAGGTGCCCCTCATGCTTGTCCTAGTCCCACAGGACCAGGACAAGATACTCCAAGTAACGAGGTGCTGTTCTCTAGTTGTAAGGACTGAGAGACAGCGAGCCAAGGTAGCGGCATCCCAATGCCACCGCTGCCAGCGTTTCGGCCACGGCCAATCCAGGTGCACCGCGCAGCCGAAATGCGTGAAGTGCGGCGAGGCACACCGGACGACGGAGTGCAAAAAGAAGGCAGACGAACCGGCCAAGTGCGCGAACTGCCAGGGGGCCCACCCGGCCAGCTATAGGGGATGTCCAAAGTACCCCAAACAATCAGCCAGCGCCACCCAAAGGCCGGTACAGAGGCCAACGATGACCTCAACACAGAAGGGCGGCGTAGCGCCAGGCACAAGCTACGCCAGAGTAGCCCAGGGCAAGGCAGGACAGAACACCGTCCCAGCCGCAAAACAACAAGCATCGCCAGAGGCCAAAAACCTCACAGCGGTGCTCGCACAGATGCAACAAATGTGCTCAGCGATGAGCGCATTTTTTGCACAAATGCCAAATTTAACTAATCTGTAATGCCTTTACAGGTTAAACCGGAAGTCCTGCAGATGGCGGCCTGGAATGTCAATGGCCTGCGAGAAAGGAGACTTGAAGTCGAAGAGCTCCTGACCAGGTACGACATAGACGTCATGGCACTGCAGGAAACCAAGATGACCCCGGCCAAGGAGATCAACTTCCCAGGATACCACACCTACAGGATGGACTGGGTAAACAACCCTCAGCGACCCGCGAGAGGAGTGGCCCTATTGGTGAAGAAAACCATAGCCCACCATCCGACAGTACTGCCTGAGCTAGAAAACATGAACGCCACCGCCGTAGTAGTGTCCACAGCACGAAATGGCGACATACAAGTGGTCTCATGCTACCAGCCACCCCGCAGCACGCTTACCGAGGGGGATCTGGACGCAATCTTGCCCGCCAGGACACAGGTCGTCGCAATTGGCGATTTCAACGCCAAATCCCAGGAATGGAACAGCGGCATAACCAACACTCGAGGACGAGAGCTGCTGAGGTTCCTGGGACAGCACGCCGGCGAACTGATGGTGGTAGGACCGGACCAGCCCACCTTCGACAACGGCAGACACAGGCCAGACGTACTGGACATCGCGATCCTAAAGGAGATGACCTTCGAGGTAGAGATCACCACCAGAACGGAGGGATCTACCGAGCACAACCCGATCTTCCTAACCCTAGGAGGACAGGTGAGTGAGGACAACGCCACCTTCACGAAGAGACGAACGGACTGGGAATCGTACCGGCAGCACCTGCAGCAGTACATCGCACAAATTCCCAGGCTAGAAACCGTGGAGGACGTTGAGAGGGCCATCATTACCCTAGAGGAGCAGATCCTGGAAGCGATAAGGGCCAGCACGACGGAAATAGAAGTAAGAAGGCACCCAGCACCGATGGCAAACCTCCCAGAGGTCACCAGACAGCTGATAAGGGACAGAAGGAGCGCCAAGAGACGGGCTCAGAGGACCAGGCTCCCCGCCGACAGAAGGGAGTACAATGTCCTCAGCCGAAGAGTGAAAGCCGCCCTCCAGGAACACCGTCAGGAGGGGTGGCAACGCCACCTTGAGTCACTGGATCCACAGGACAGAAGCATGTGGAACACACAACGTGCCCTGCGAAACCGAAGGAAGCCTATGCGCCCGATTCACGGAGAGCGAGGGATCGTCTACACTAACCAGGAAAACGCCGAGGCGTTCGCCGACAGCTTAGAACTGCAGTGCAGAGAGAACGAGCTCGATGACGAGGACGAGGACTGGGTGGACGACGTCGAACGCAGAGTACGAAGGATCCGTCGCCTACCAGATGACAACCACATCCGTCCGACTACCCTCGAGGAAGTCAAGGAAATCCTGAGGAGCCTAAAGCCGAGAAAAGCTCCGGGATGTGACAAGATAGGAAACATCGCTCTCAAAAAGCTGCCCAGGAAAGGAGTAGCGGCGCTAGTCAACATCGTAAACGCGATGTTAAGGTTACGGCACTTTCCAGCCAGGTGGAAAAAGGCCGACGTCATTATGATCCCTAAACCAGGGAAAGACCTAATTTTCCCGTCTTCTTACAGGCCCATCAGCCTCCTCCCAGCCATGAGCAAGGTTGCAGAACGGGTCATCTTGAAGAGGCTAACAGAGAAGACAGAAGAGCTGAACATCATCCCCGATGAACAGTTCGCATACCGAACAGGACATTCCACGGAACTCCAAGTGCTTCGCCTCACTGAGGAAATCACCAAGGGGTTCAACCAGCGTCAAGTCACCGCGGCGCTGTTCCTAGACGTCGCCAAAGCATTCGACACGGTCTGGCACGACGGTCTCTTAGCTAAAATGATGAGTATGGGTTACCCCATCGAACTCGTCAAACTAGTGAGATCCTACCTACACTGCAGACAGCTAAGGGTGAAAATCTCGGACCAACTCTCCACCTACAGGACCGTGGAGGCGGGAGTTCCACAGGGATCGGTGCTGTCACCGCACCTGTTCGCCATCTATACCTCGGACCTCCCCCGGACCGACCATACAGCCCTAGCCCTGTATGCAGACGATACCGCCCTGATTGCCAGATCCTGGAAGGCCAGAGACGCAACCAGAAAACTCCAGGAAGCGGCCACACTCCTGGAAGAATGGTGCACGATGTGGAAAGTCGCAGTCAACGCCGACAAGAGCCAAGCCATCCTCTTCAGACGAGTGCGGAAAGAAATTCCCACAGGACACGTCTCCATGAACGGCGAGGACATCCAATGGCACGACACCGTCAAATACCTTGGCGTGGTCATGGACAGAAGCCTAACATGGAGACAAAACACGGACGCCATCACAGCTAAGGCCCGACGTACGAGAGCCCTAATCTACCCAATGACGGGAAATGGGAGCCGACTTAACTTGAGGAACAAGCTCACGCTTATCAAGACCCTCATCAGGCCGCAGCTGACGTACGCCTCGGTAGCGTGGGGCTACCAGGCGAAGTCCTACATGAAGAGAATCCAGGCAGTGGAGAACATCGCCCTCAGGACGGTAGTTGACGCCCCATGGTACGTGAGAACCGCAGACATCGTCAGAGACCTGGAGTACACCACGGTCACTGAAGTCATCCGGGAACGAGCGAAGAAGCTGTACGCCCAAGCCGAGGAGCATGGGAACCCGCTGATCAGACAGGCCACTGATTACGACCCCGCCGACGCCCCGAGGCACAAGCGACCGAGGGTTCAGCTACTGGACAACGGGTAAGTATAACCTTTATTTCCCGCTAACAGATCTGTTTCAGATACGCCAGGACGGACCACCACTACCAGAGACATGACGTTTTCAACCCTAACCCAACCTCCTTGCAGGCGTCGGACAACATACCATCCAACGCCCGTTGTCCTACCTGCTCCGTGGAGACCGAAAGTGCTAAAAGAAGCACTTAGGTCTCCACACTCCCGAGCTACACAGCTCATCCTTACCTTTCCGACGATCCGGGGTAGGATATCAATTGATGTCCTACGTACCGGCAGTCAGTCCCAGCCAAAACTTCCTAAACCCAACTCGACCGATGACTACCCCCGGGGGTGACAAGCTGGCGAAGAAAGAAAACATCAAGACAAGAAGAGCGCCAGAAGAGACCTCAGCCAGCGAGGTTCAACAGCCAGGACCAGGGGAGGTCCGCAGAAAATACCACGACACATCTCACATTTGTGAGCTGGGTCTGGTAGAAGTACGCGGGCCCACCTATCACGAAGGCCGGTCCAGGTCTACAGAGATAATCTAGGTGCAAAGAGTAATAGTCCTACTCGGCCCTAGTTATCGAGACCGACATCCAGCCAATGGATATTGGCGCGGTACAGAAACTAGTCGTGTTGTGTCACACAACCTCATCTAGTCCACTGCAACCAACTCCGTAACACATGGAGAACACTACTAAACATCTATACCCTAGCCGGGACTCCTTGGTTTCAAGACTAACCTGTAAGCGTTGAGCTACTGAGCCGGTTTATGTTTCTTGCTCTGCTTTGATAAGAGGGTAGACTTAAGCACAATTTAATTATAAAAATTCTCGAATATATTTCATTGTTACGTTTGATGAATTTTTGTCCTGTATGTAACCATAAACAATAATGGGAAAGTACATGTTAATACAAATTGAATTCAATTTTTATTGCAATTGTATAAAAATATATATGATTAAGTATGTGTGAATGGTTCTATAGGTCACTAAATAATTTTAATGAAATTATCTATAATTTTTATTGTTAAATATCCTTCTATGTAAAATAAAATGCACCTGAGAAAACCGTATTTCCAACAGTAAAATAATAAGGAAATCAACAACACTACTAATTATTTACCTATAATAATATTCTGAAGAAACAAATTCTCACACAAAGTACAATATACATTATTCAGAAAATACTATAATTTTATAATTTAATATTTATTACTATTGTCTGCAACTAACAAGAAAATAGTATATTTTTGTTTGTTACATCATTCAGCAAATAAATTATGTTATAATAATTTCTTCAGAATAGCGAGGAATATTTTTTCCATATTTTTACTACTGTAATTAATAGTAAGTTATATATACAGGGTGTCTCACCGGGAACTGAATCGATCGATATAGGGAAAAGTACGCATCAGAAAATATTGAAAATTTAGATAATTACTAATTTTGGTGTAGCCAATCCAACTAAAATTACAAGTAGCTGGCACTTCCGCTTATACCGGAAGTCGATACCAACTTGCTTATTTCAAATGGAATACCCTATATATTTTAGGGTTTTCGGAAAGAGCATAAAATTCTGAGTCGAAAATATGTAGCATATCCTATACGTACACCTAGCCGTTTCAGAGATATTTGACATTTTATAGAAAATTTGACAGGTGCAATGGTTTGCAAGAACCGTTATAACTTTCTTGTTGTAAAAGATCCTCATTTGCTTCTTGTCACATAAAAAGAACACAAGGAGAAGTACGTTTTACAACTGAAATAAATTCAATAATATCATACCAAGTGTTTCGTTCTTCGCGTTACATTTTGTCAACTTCAAACCGCGAAAACTTGTTTAGGTCAAATGGAATACCCTGTATTTCTTTACGTCAAGTTGTGTAAAATTGAATTCCCTTTTTTCTGGTATGCATTGTGGGGGTTAAAGTTACAACTGTTTGAAATATTTGCGATTTTATTAGAAATTCATGAATTGTTGTAATCATTTCATCAAAATAGCCATGATTAGAAACAATCAGTCATTATCTTATGTCAAGAAATGCCAGCACGTTTAAATTATACCAACGAAAACTGTTTAAATTTGTTTATTATTTATGGAGAATGTGATAAAGTAATATCAAGAACTTGCAGCACATTTGCTACTCGATATCCACAAAAACGCAAAATAACACTAACACTAACACTGTAACATGCGTATTAATCGAATTGAAGATATGGTTTGAACTAAAATAGCAGAAATAAGATCAATTTAAAATATGATTTTATTTTAATTTAATAATTGCTCAAAATTCCGCCCTCGAACCTCGACACATTTGTCGTACCTTCGGATTAATTCCTCATGGGTAGCTCTTCTAATTAAATCCTGTGATATGTTTTGAAATGCATTTCTTACTCTTTGCATACAATCTTCAATGGTTGTTAATGGGCTATCATTAACTTTATTTGTAATAATTCCCCAACTGAAATAATCCAGAACTGATAAATCGGGCGAGCGAGGAGGCCATAGGAAAGGTCCATTATTGGCAATCCATTGATCATAAAAAGTTTCTTGTAATTAATTATTAATTAAATATGCGTTATCGGATAAATAATAATAATAAGTGTTCTTTATTAAGTATAATACATATGGCCTTTTGAGTGTAATATGTATTATACTTAATAAAGAATACTTATTACTATTATTTATGCGTTATGTGGGGGAGCACCGCCGTGCTGATAAAATTTTTTTCTATGTTCGGCGAGAGGTAAATTTCCTAAATAGTTATTATTCAAATTTTGTAGGATATTCAGATATCTTTCACCTAAAAAAACAAAAATTTAACTATACGTATTAGCAGAAGAGAAAATTTAATTTACTTAAATTTTCCTGACAAAATTGTATTGCCACCACTCTATCATTTCTTATGGCACAGTAAACATTGAACTGCAAACTTGCCTGAAAGTTTCGCTCTCTGAACATATGAGGATTTTAGTCACTCCAATAATGCGAATTGTGTCTATTAAAAAGTCCATTTTTAGTAAATTTTGCTTCATCTGTCCATATAGTATTTCCCAAATAAGAATCGTGACCCTCAGACCTTATTAGAATAAACTCACAAAAATTCTGTCTTCTTAGGAAATCTGTTTCTTTTAATCCTTGAACTATATGGAATGAAAACGGATGAAACTCATGTTTTAATAAGATTCTGTGAATTGAATCCTTGTATAGTCCCGATTCCAGAGCAGCTTGTCTTAATGACATACTTGAAAATGCATGAAAATAACCCAGAATGACTATTTCAATGTTTTCGTCATCAACAATAGGCTTTCTTTTTTGCATTTTTGCCTTGACAGAGCCATAATTTTTAAAATTTTCCAGTATGCGTTTTACAGTGTTTGGTGACGGTTTCCGTTTTTCTAGATATCGAGTAGCAAATGTGCTGCAAGTTCTTGATATTACTTTATCACATTCTCCATAAATGACAAATAAATTTAAAAAGTCTTCGTGGGTGTAATTTAAACGTGCCGGCATTTTTTGACATAAGATATTGACTGATTGTTTCTAATCATGGCTATTTTGATGAAATGATTACAACAATTCATGAATTTCTAATAAAATCGCAAATACTTCAAAAAGTTGTAACTTTAACCCCCACAATGCAATATCAGAAAAAAGGGAATTCAATTTTACATAACTTGACGTAAAAAAATATGTCCAAAATGTTCCATTTGACCTAAACAAGTTTTCGCGGTTTGAAGTTGACAAAATGTAACGTGAAAAACGGAACACTTGGTATGATATTATTGAATTTATTTCAGTTGTAGAAAGTAGTTCTCCTTGTGTTCCTTTTATGTGACAGGAAGCAAATGAGGATCTTTTACACGAAGAAAGTTATAACGGTGCTTGCAAACCGTTGCACCTGTCAAATTTTCTATAAAATGTCAAATATCTCTGAAACGGCTAGGTTTAGGTATAGGGTATGCTACATATTTTCGACTCAGAATTTTGTGCTCTTTTCGAAAACTCTAAAAAATATATGGTGTTTGATTTGAAGTTGGTATCGACTTCCGGTATAAGCGGAAGTGCCATCTGCTTGTAATTACTTTAGTTGAATTGGCCGCACCGACATTAGTAACTATCTAATATTTCAAAATTTTCTGATGCGTACTTTTCTCTATATCGATCGATTCAATTCCCGGTGAGACACCATGTATACATTATCATAATGGTCCATATTACATTACTGTTATTACAATTCAGGAACGTACATTTTCTAACACCAATGCCAATACAAAAAAGAAAAGTTTATTATTTGTCGAGCTTTCAAAAATGTTTATTTCATTTTTCAAGACATATATGAGCAAATACAGTCTTATATCTTAGAGACAAATGTTGAAAAATATTAAGATATTACTCTGATTTTTCACATATTAATTATTTAAAAACAAGAGTAGTTAAAAACATTTAAAAGTTACATTAAATTTCTGTCATTATTTCAGAATAATACTTTTCCATGTATTTAAACCCTGCCATAAAAATAGTAAAATTTGTATACGACTCAATACATGACTGAAACTTGTTTGCAAAGTTGTGGATATAAAATGTGTGAATGCAAGTGGTTTGCCGATCTCGTCGAATTTTCCTCCACTTGCTCTTACGATATTGTACAGCCAAGAGTATGAGCTCTACCACGAGAGTTTAATATTTCCGTGCAAGTACTTCAAACAATGGTATAATATATGCTATTTTCAATTGACCTGGAAATATATGAGTTTCAAGAATTAAACTGGTAATGTACACATTGCTTTTAGGGAGATGCCATACTTTTTCTGTGAATATGCATGGTGAGTAATCATATATATACCAAGGAGGTTATGTTGTTCAAAAAATGTTTTTCCATTTCTGTTAATGGCCTAACAATCTGAGCCTGATATATTTAAATTCAGGTTGTTAATGTACTGCCAAAAACTTCTATCTGTTTGCTGAAAACCTTTAAGAATGTTTTAAGCTTCTTCTTCTTCTTCTAGTATTGCCCCTTAACGGAGGTTAGCGATCACCATTAAAAAATGTTCTCTATTTTCAGCAGTTCAGAAATTTAGGCCAGTCCAGTTCCTTACATTTCTCAACCAAGACAGTTTCTTTCTGCCAATTGATCTCTTCCCTTCAATCTTTCCCCTTTAATAATTAATTGCAAGATGTAATATTTGTCATTCCGTAAAATATGCCCAAGGTATGATGTCTTCTTACATTTTACAGTACAAAGCAGATCTCTTTCCTTATTCACTCGTGTTAGGATTTCCTCGTCGTTATGTGAGAAGTATATGGGATATTTAATATTATAGGGTATGTCCACATTTCAAAAACTTCGAGCCTATTCATTGAGTTGACTTTTAGGGTCTACGTTTCTGCCTCATACAGTAGAGTGGACCAGATGTAACATTTCGACAGTCTGCAGCGCTGTTAGAAATCTAGATGTTGGTCAGATAGTATATTTCTCATATAGATAAAATTACATCGAACCTGTTCTATTCTGGCTTTGATTTCAGTTTCAGGGTCTAGCTTGGAATTGATTGTGCATCCAGCAACATTACTGAAAATCTTAATAAAACTATCTGCCGATCTTGTACAATCATTTTATTTATTTTTCTCCCTTCCATATGTTAGGTCTATGTTGCATACTGTTTTGGATTTGTTTGTGTAATTTAAGCATTTTGGATTTACAGCCTGATATTAACAACAACTCAAAAATAAATTCATACCTCCTGTATATATAACCCGAGTACCACTTTGTTATAGCTTTCACTGTTCGATAGATTATTCTTTCGAAATTAACATAGCTGTGCCATACTGCACTATTATAAATATACCAAGATATACACGAAATTCTGCGAAACTGCGAGGGAAACAACAATTGTCTTTCTGAGGCTGAACTAGTAAGTTATGCAATTCACAATACAAATCAGTGGTATCTGTGTTACCTAAATTATCCATTAACGTCCAGTGAAATGTATCTATATCTATTCACGCAAATGGAGCCGCCTCTAATAGTCTATAAAATCCAATCCTTCCAGCTTGAACTCAACACTGTTCAGGAGGAGCTTCACATCAGCGATGAGTCCCAATTTGGCTTCAGGAAGGGCAATAGCACGGTGCAACAAGTCAAGGTGCGTGAAGTACTTGGGGGTTAGACTGGACCAGCGGCTAACCTTTAACACACATATAAATGAGACAGTACGGACGGTCTACTCCCTGTCCAGGAGTTTGTATACACTCATGGTTAGGGGTAGCAGACTGAACAGACAAAATAAAAAATTGTTGTACTCAATGGTACGTCCAGTAAATCTCTCAAAAATTTTATTCCTTCAAACTGGGCGACATAACACAAATTAGACAGCATAATGCCCCATTTCTAATTAAACACACCCTACCATACCAGACGTTACAGATCTTCTGGCAACCTCTGTAGCCAAACTTTAACAACTTTAACTTTCGCTTACCCTATCTACTTTACTGATATTTCATAGCTTTTTTATCTTTAAATATTTCCTGCCCCCCTCTTCCTTTATGTTTGTTTCTTTTTGTTCCATGCGTTCATTTTCTTTTTGTGCATTTTTGTTTTTCTCATTTCGCAACCAAACCAAAATTTCGTGAAACCAAAATTTTAAAAATCAAAGTTAGGCCAGCCACGCGCAGCCCAGTATTGACATATCTCCTGGAAGTTACCTTGTACAAGTTGAGGTGCCTGCGCCAGAATCAAAATTTAATCAGTGCGTTAGTTTTTAAAAAAGGTGTAGTTATAAGTTTTATTAAATCTGTTTTTAGATATGCCTTAATTTTATGACCTAATTGGCCAGCCCAACCCTGCAATCCTCCACCACGAACAACGCGGTGGTTGCACGGTCGGACCCGGGGTGGATTATGTGGAGGCAGATGTAAATTCTAATTGTCAATAACGTTGTTTTGATTGATTGATAGGTAATTTTATTGTAGATGACTTGAACAGGGTGTTAAAATAGAACCAACTATTTTGAATATTTCTTTTGCTAACTTTTGTATATATTTTGGACTTTGAATTTTGGCAACTATTTTGGTATACGATTTTGTTTTAACAGAACTGCCCTGATTATTCGGTATTTCTTGATTATATGAGAATATTTCTATTGTTATATTGGCTACTGGGATTTGAAAGACTTGAGAAGAGAAGAAGTTATTTTGTAGTACTTATTTTGCTTCAAATAATTTTTGTTACTGTATAAATGTTTTTTTAAATTATTAATAATTTATTTCCTTATTCGATTTATAGCATAATGCATATCTTACATATTTTACTGTGTGTAAATCAATTATCTGAAATAAATTGTATTATTAGAATTGTATTTTTTTATTGTTTATGACTCGCTAGGATTAGGTAAGACCTCAGACCTCATATTTTTTGTGAACTTTAGAGAGTAATAACATATAGGATAAGTTAGATATTTTCATATGTTATTCATTATTCTGTTTTTCTTTTAACTGTGTCGTTATTTAACCTGTAATGGAGTTTCACCCTTTGGATAAATTATTAAAAATAAGTAAATAAATAAAACTTAAATCTCTAAAAGGCATTTCAATATTTACTTAGAAATTATCGACACGAACTCCTGGTACACCCAGTATACCTTAAGTATTTATAGTTACAGTTAATTTAAAGCAAATATCTCAGAACTTTGCACACTATTATTTATGCATCAGAATACACTACTAGTCACATTTAATTTGAATAATTTATATTACAGGCGCATCGAGCCTTCGATTATTTATACACAATGTCATTAGAAATACAGTAAGTTCTCAATCCATAGTATCAAGAATTTCATATCGTGTGCCAAGAATTAATTCCAGAACCGATATGGCACTGCATCACCAACAGCCCGTGTTAATTTTCTGACCGCGTCACCGTTGTATCAAATGATTCCGAATTATCATATTTATAAAAAAATCAAGTCTTTCTTTATATTTTTGAGCTCTACTCAGAGGATTTAGATATTGTTTGTTAGATCTATACAATAAATTAACTAGTTGAATTTTTTTTATCTTTATTGGTTTTATATTTTTTAGTCACTTTTATATAAGGTGTTAGAATAGTGTGTCTTAATTCAAAATGATGATTGTTTGCATCGAAATAAACAGCTAATTGCAACATAGATCGTATATACTTAACCGTTTTTTTTTGTAAAACTAAACCTCTGTTCTTAAAATATGAAAGGTACTGAAATTAGCAACAATTATTGTATGATTTTTTTCAAACTAATATTTTGCAACCATGTCGGATTAAACACACTCTACCGTACCAGACGTCACTGATCTTCCGGCAACCTTTGTAGCCAAACTTCAACAACTATAATTTTCGCTTGCCCTATCCACCTTACTGATATTTTACATTTACATCTTTAAATCTTTCCGGTCCCCCTCATGCTTTATGTTTGTTTCTCTGATGGTCGAGGGGTAAGCGCACTTGCCTCTCACCCCCATCTCGTTGCTGTCGGCGATCTC
Organism: Leptura quadrifasciata; assembly: GCA_963675555.1. NCBI lineage: Eukaryota > Metazoa > Arthropoda > Insecta > Coleoptera > Cerambycidae > Leptura > Leptura quadrifasciata. The sequence continues at coordinate 144,339,487 of OY776674.1, read as the reverse complement.
CAAATTGGTGGCGAATGTCGTCTTGATCAGGCCCGATACTATTCAGGAGGAGCAGGAGCACGGTGCAGCAGGTCATTAGGATAGTTAATGACGTCAAAGTGCAATACAACCTCAGGAAGAGCACCGCCACGCCACGTTGATATTGAGAAGGCGATCATGTGCATTCCGGGATTAGTTTACAAACTTCATGACTACAACCCTCCGACTCACCTCATAAAACTCATTCACTCGTTTCTGACGGGCAAAATCCTGCGAGTGCATAGCAAACTCCCAACATGGTGGGATATTAGTACGGGAGTCTCACAAAGATCGTGCCTGTCACCGAAGTTGTATAACTTGTACGTCTGCGATTTCCCAGAGTTCCCGAATACCAAGCTGACCAAGTACGCCGATGACACGGCCATGTACGCTCATTCACATAACGTACAAACAGCGAATATGCTTCTGAAGGCACACATGGCGCATTCCACGGAGTATTATAGTCGATGGAAGATTCGGGTGAACGCTGAGAAGTCGGAGGCGATAGTTTTTACGCGTCACTTCACTGAAAACAGAATATTCACTCCAATCTCGATCCGGGGAAGCCAAGTTCCAACCAAAAGACGCGTGACTTACTTGGGGGTGAGACTGGACCAACGACTGTCGTTTAATACGCACATTAATGAGACAGTACGGATGGTCTACTCCATGTCTAGGAGTCTGTATCCGCTCATAGTCAGGGGTAGTAGACTCAACAGACAAAATAATAAATTGTTGTACACATTGGTCGTCAGACCGTCTATGACATACGCAGCGCCAGTGTGGTGCAGCATACCGGCCATGACAATGAGAAAATTAAAAGTGCTAAAACACAAATTCATGCGCCTCATATCAAATTCTGGAAGGTACACCTCCCTCAGAGATCTTTATGCATGTTGCAACGACATAACCCCGATAGCGAAATACGGCCAGCATATCTTCCAAAACTTCCATTCAATCAAGTGTGACGCCTCTTCGTCGGTTTTGCAACTTGCACTTTGAAACTAGTGCAAGCGGTTTTTTGCCTCGAGCGCCAGTTTGTGATTTTAAGTGTAGAAACACCACTTTCTCTATTAGCGGTATAATAGAGGCCCCAAATAGAATCAGTGAAGACGGTTTATTACCAGGGGTCGAAACGTAGGCCGTCTTTCTCAAGGAATGGACAGCTGTAAAGATTTTTATATTTGTGACACTTTTACTTTTCAGGACAGTCTAACTTAGAGGAGTGACTCAAAATAAGACACACAAAACGTTTTAATGATATATTGCAACTATGTACATGTCAACAAGGAAAATCTTAAGATATATGATGTAGAAATATATTTACAACTTCTGGTACAGTTATCTATATAAAACTAATTTATACAGGTAGTTGACATTCGTGAAAATGAAAAGAAATTTTTAATTACCCAAGTTTTGTAACCCTAATGTTATGCAAAATTTCTATTCTTACTCTCTGATTAGATTTACTCCAAAATGAAATTAAGTAAGTATACGCGGCATATACAGGGCAAACGGAAAAGTGAAAACAAAATAACGGGTATGACTAGCAAAGCAAAACGGTGGCTCGACACGTTCAAATTGTGAGTAATTTAGGACTGATTCCACGACAGACAGACAAGTTACTAAATCTCTATGAATTTTAACACAATGAATTTAACTAGAATATTTCCGAAAAGCTAGAATTTATTACTTGACGTTGCGAACCTGGTTATCGGATTTTCTACTGAATGACACAAGTCGGTATGGCTCAGTTGGAGTGTCCCACTTAAAGGCAGCGTCCCCTAAAGAGCCTCAAAGAAAATAAACTACTAATCAAACAGGTTCGGACATCAAGTTTGTCAGGAATTAATTGGTCTTTGTTATTTGCGATCGTGAATGCAAAATGACTTATTTCTTTAACGGTGTATTTTCTCGGGTAGAGTGCGACTCAGGTGGAGTGTCCCACTTAAAGGCAGCGTCCCCGACTGAGGATTTCGCAGTCACTTAGTTAATTTGCAAAAATGAAGTTTACCAAAATTACCACAAATTGGATATGACTTTAAAATAGTAAAACCCTACCAAAAGTCGACTGGTCAGGTCGAGCGCGGAAAACCAAAGAGAACCTTCGCAGGAGGCCGATTCAGGATCTCCCCGTGGTGAGCTAGAAATCAGAACGTTTAGCGCAGAATGCGCGGGCACATCTCACCCAAGCAGTCTTCAGTCGACGGCGAGGCAGAATGTTTATAACTAGTAGCGTTAATTGATATAAATAATAATTTTCTGGTAATTTAGATGTTCGGAATCGCTTGCAAATAACTTGCTTATATTATTTCGGAAAAAGAATGAATTTAATAGACCCAGTATTAATAATTATTAATCTAAATAATTTATTATTAATTCGTTCCCTAAATGAAATTTTAAACCTGACTTTTCCTTGAAATACTTTACTTCAAACAAAATACGGATATTTTAATTATGAAAGTATACCGGGTGTGCTTAAAAAGAAATTCTGGTTTTTAAGAAAATTAAAATAAAAGTAATAGTGCTATTTTCTATTCGAAAATAGCTTCATTACACAAGTTGGGCGATAGTCCGCTAATAAGACTCATAACGCAAATCAGACAGCATAATGCCCCATTTCTGATCAAACATCCCTTACCAGAACAGACATTACCAATTTTCCGGCAACCTCTGTAGCCAAGTTTTCACCAACTAAAACATTCTGTAACCATATCCACCTTTCGCTAGTATTTCATACCTTTTGACCGCGCCAATATCCATTGGCTGGATGTCGGTCTCGATAACTAGGGCCGAGTAGGACTACTACTCTTTTCTCCTAGATTATCTCTGTAGACCTGGACCGGCCTTCGATGTGTCGCGGTATTTTCTGCGGACCTCCCCTGGAAATCTTTCTTGTCCCCCTCTTCTTTCTATTTGTATATTTTTGTCGCGTTTCCTTTTCTCAGTTTCTTTTTTTTTCATTTTTGTCTCTAAACTCACTTCCCACCATTAACATCTTTCAAAATTAAAATTTTTAAAATCAAATCCCTACGCAGCCCCTGAATTGACGTATCTCGCGGAAGGCACCTCGTTTAAGTCAGGGTGCCTGCGTCAGATACCAAAATTAAAAAGTGTTTTTTGTGTGTGAGTATTTTAAAATTTTGTGTAAGTTAAGTTTCGTTGATTTCGTTTTTTGAAAATGTTTGTCATTTTATTACCTATTTTTATTTGTTTTGTTCGATTTGTTTTTTGTCAATTTTCCGTTTTCGTTGACCTAGACCTATTTCATCCGTTCCTGCAATCCGCCGCCCCATTAGCGTGGTGGTTACACGGTCGGTCCCGGGAGCAGGCTCTGGTTAGACAACTGTTATGTATGTTTAATTTTAATGAGGACCTGTTGAATTGAATTGAATTGCCTCTCACCCAAAAGTTCCGGGTTCGATTTCCGGTTGTGGCAGTGGAAAATAGTGTGAGAGGGTTTTTCCACAATACACGGATATTGGGTGGTGTTATATTTTTGTCTCGTATGTTTGCTATTTTATTTCTGTGCATTTTTGTTTCTAAATTAATTTTCCATCAAAATAGTACAACAAAATCAAAATTTTCCCAAAACCAGCATTTTTTAAACCAAAGTTTAGGCCAGTCTATGCGCAGTCCGGCATTTGCACGTCTCGCAGATGGTTTTTCGTCCAAATTGAGGTACCCGCGTCCACAGCTAAATTAAAAACGGTGAAGTCCACGAGCTACAAATAAAATGTGTAGTTTAAGTTTTGTTAAATCTGTTTTTTTTGATTTTTGTAAATGTTATCACCTTTTTTAATTTGCATTCTGCAGAAAGAGCCGAGGTATAATTTTTTATTGTTTTGAAACCGAACCAGATCTAGTCCTCCCAGCCCTGCAATCTGCCACAGGGAACAAAGCAGTGGTTGCACGATCGGACCAGGCCTTGAAGAGGTACTTGTATAAACTAATGTCAAATAAAAAAGTTTTGAATTGAACTGAATTGAATCGGTATTATAGATACAACTGAATGATAACAAAACTTAAATACAATGAAATATAGATTCATAGCAGACTATGCCGCGAACAAATGATCATTCTGAATAATTTGTGATGCCAAAATAGTTTGCATAACATTTTTACGAAACCTGCTAAAGGGAGGTTCTTCGTATGGTGAGTCCTATTATTTGTATATATGTATATTTGTATTGTAATGTACATACAATCATTGATAAGAGCCTTATATGCTAAAAAAATGGAGACAACATTCATAACGTATCGACATTGCCGCTATAAGTGCTGGGGATCGAACCAAGAATAGAACAGGTAGTCTAACAAAGCGTATTCTCTGCAACATGCTCTAGCCGACTGCGCTATAGTGCCATAGTTTGTGACTTAATGTTATGAAACAGTTTCACTTACTTGTCTCAATTGTCATAATTCTCCCACCCTTGGGAAAGGATTACATTCGACTGGAGAATTAGGGCAAGAGGAGTTTACTGTTCATTGTAGTCACAAAAAAATTATGTTCTACTTTTTAATACATTTTTATTAAAAGCGTATTTTTTAATGACATATTTTAGCCAGTTTGTAAATACTGTAGGTATAATTATCAACAGTAGATATGTAAAATTGAAAATTAAATGAAAAATAAATGAGCACAATGGATATCTGATGTGAAGGTTACTAGGAAACATAAATTTATACAATAAACTTTTTACTTTACTAAATGAGTTTCTTTTTTATTGCACCGATATAAAAATTTAAATTTCGAAATAAAACGAAAAACAATAATAATATTAATTGTTGTCGGGCTCGTATTTTTGTTGATTTATGGATATATTAGAATAGTTAACCTTTAAATAAGACCTCGTAATTATCCTTTACATATGTGTACATGCTTACCTATATAATTTATCGTGTATATAAAAAGTACATCAAAAATAGAAATGATAATTGAAATGTTTTATGTAGAACTGTAAAAACAGCAAAAACTTTGTGATATGTTAAAGAAAAATTAACAGTACAAAATTAAATATTTTTATTGTAGCTGGATCCTTAGTTAGAAGACAGGCCTCTAAAAAATCATTTGAGAAATTGATGGAACGATTTGACAATACGGGGAAAGTGGAATATGAAAGAAAATAAGGAATAAAAATTTAGTAAACTAAACAATCATACTTTTGAGCGTGATTGAAGATCCTCACCACAGTATAAGAGAATTGGCAAGAGAAAACGATACAAGCCGATCTTCAGTCCATCGAGTCCTACAAAAAAACAAATTTCATCCCTACCACGTTCAACTAATGCAGGAACTGATTGATAGGGATTGTGACAATTTTCTCAATGGACAAAACAAAAAATGGGTTTTTTTGAATTAGTTTTGTTTTTCGAGGAAGAAACGTTTCATAAAAAATGGCAAGTTAATCGTCATAATTTTCATTATTACGACACAACCAATCCTTACCTCTCACGAACAAATAGCCAAATAAGATGGTCCTTGAATATTTGAGGAGGAATTGTTGGGGACAATGTGATAGGACCACATTTTTTTGATGAGCCTGAGAATGGTCAAATTTATTTGGAATTTTTGCAAGACAGCCTGGAAGAACTACAGGAGGATGCCCCAGAGATAATAGGGAGAGAATGCGGTCCTCCATGATGGAGTACCTGTGTACCACACTGCAGCGAGTCACGAACATTTAAACGACGCTTTTCCAAATGGTTGAATAGGAAGAGGAGGAACCCATAGTTGGCCTGCCAGAAGCCCGGATTTGACCAAAATAGGCTTCTTTTTGTAGCACTATGTTAAGGAGCAAGTGTGCAAGCTCCTATAACTACAAAAGAAAATATGAAAGAAAGAATAAGGAAAGTTTTTCAGGAAATTGCTGTAGATATTTTAAGAAATGTCGGTAGATCATTCGAAAATCGTCTACAGAAATGCAGAGACGTACTGGGGGGCCACTTTGAACAGTTCCTATAAACACTAGGTATTATTTATTTCATTAAATTAGGTTCAAAGTAACATAAAATAGTGCCAACTTTTGCATTACCTAAACCGTATTTTCTGTTCCTATTATTTATGTCAAATTTTTTGTAATATTAAACGATTATTTATAAATTCTTAAAATAGACTCAAATGTGATTTAATTAAACTGTGAAAAAGTACTGAGGCAACCAAGTCGCACCCAGAAAAAAATTTGATACTACTTTCAATTATTCTCACTTTATGTCAAAATCAAGGCTATTATAGTGCGGCAGTTTAGCTTGGATATTTCAACATATTGTGCACTTTTTGCTAAAAGCACCAAATTTCGCATAGAGATAGACAGACCGATGTAATATGAACAATTATGGATGTGGAGCCATTGGCCAACTGTCTCCTGGAAGCCGTTTTCCAAAATAGCGTCCAATGGACACCCGAAAGACAACAGAAGTTAGATCAAGTTTGCTGCTGGGAGTTTTAATGAATGTTTATTGAATGAAAGATAGTTTGTAAGTTATATGCATTTATTTAATAATTTCATATTTCAAATTATATTTAAATTATTTTAAAAACTACAATACAAAATATTAATTTAACTTTATAATGACTGAAGTATATTGTATATGAAATGTTTGAAGTAATTAAAAGATTAATGGAAAACTAAGATTTATTACATTCAAATAAACTTTTTTATTTCTGTACATTTTTCATAGTGCATTAAAAAATTAATGTCCTATAAGTCTGCTATTTTACAATGACCACCCTATTTTGAGATACATTAAATGAAAAATAACGCCCTAGGGCGTTATGAATATTTATGACGCCCTAGGGCATTATATAGAGTTTTCTCTCAGCCATTCCTCAAAGCGGCAGTATTCTTTCTCATATACCTTTTTCGTTTTATGAGGCATAAGTGCCTCGGCTGCTTTGACAGCCTTTAGCAAAACTCCTTCAGGTAAATTATCTTCTTGAAACATTTTCGCTACAAAATAACACAACCCAAAATAAGTAAATGATAACAGCGTTATTGAGAAACAATTGACAAACGGCGGCGTTTACAATTAATTTTGATTTTTACTCTCTTTTAAATCAAATCGTTCTGAACATAATAGATGTCAAATTAATAAATCGTAAATAACAAAAAAAAGGGGTAGGGGTAGGGGTAGCTCGTCTACAGGCGTCGGTGTTAGGCCTCAGTAGCGGAAATAGGCCGACGTTAAATAAATGTATAAAAAAAAAAAAAAAAAAAAAAAAAAAAAATTCGTATTAAACGTTGAAGGCACCACGAGTGTTATAGGATAATGACGCCCTCGGTCGACGTACATTCCCTCGGGCCAGAGGCTCTCGGGAAGTACACTGCCGACCTCGGTGCGTTATTATCCTTATAACACCCTTGATATCTTAATAACTATACAAAATATTAAAAATCTGTTTTACAGTACCAGTATAGAACATTCGTTTTAAGAATTCGACTTCAGTTCTCAGAGCACTCCCCGTCGCAAGTACACAGTGGTGTGCATTCCTGACAGGCCTTCTTGACAGCCTTTGCATTTGCAAGAGACGAGCTCCCTGCAGATTTGGGATGCTTGGGTAGCGTTGTCCAGAGAGGTTCATACACGCCGCTGATCTTGATCCAACCCCAATCGGTTAGTGATGGCAGTGTTGGTTCAGGAAACATGGCCTGACCCCAGACATGTCCGTCCTGGTATACTGCTCTTCGGTCGTGCTGCTCCAGGGCTGCTCTCGTCGGTGGGATCAGCTGGACGTTGCTTGTCTTTGCAAACAGTTTGCGACGTGCCTTGTCGATACGGTGTCTGTGCTTGTTCTGTCATAAAGCAGTGTGATGAACCTTTCAATGGTGTGCATGGCATCTTCATTAATACGATCTGGTGCAGTGGAGAGAAGAGTGAGTGTCTGGGTCAGTTCGGATAGCACTGTCCACACTGCCCATGCTGTCCTCTTTCTACGTCCGCTGAAGCAGGAGACCGAGCCCGAGCAATTTCATGGGCTGCCAAAAAGCGGTCTTCCCCGAGCCGAAGGGACACCCACACTTCAGTTGACTCATTGAAGGTGCGTGCCAGAGCCACTGCCAGGACAATAACATCAGTGTCAACTGTGCAGATGGGAATCTGCTTGTGGCCATTGTGAGCAGCGTGGGCGGCATGCAACACAATGCGGGTGTTGGCCTCCTCATGGTTGCAAGAAGAAAGTGCTCCAGAAGCGGTGGCTTTCTCAAGACATCAACTCCTTTAGTGATGAGCAGCTCCTTATCTGCAAGCTGGAATGAGTCGTAGATGACGTCAGAGAGGAAGATGAACAGCTCTCTTGTTTTCGTCGACTCTGAGGAAACTGGCCCAGTTCCCGGGTATAGTTGAACCACCCACCACTCGTCTTCTCACCCCTTTTCCCCGCTTGGCTCTTGCTGTACCTTTATAACTTCAATTAACATTCACTAAAACCTTCAGCAGCAAACTTTATCTAACTTCTATAATGTTTCGGGTGTCCACTGGCGACCATTTTGGAAAATGGCCACCACGGTCACTAGGGGGCAGTTGGCCGATGGCTTCACATTCAAAATTGTTCATATTACGTCGGTCTACCTCTGTGCCAAATTTAGTGCTTTTATCAAAAAGTGCACAATAGGTTAGTTAATCCCTTGTACTATTAGATCAGTTAGAAATGAAAAGTATTATACTTTCACGGTTTTTAATAGAAAATTAAAAATATTTCTGGGGCAAGCGTAGGTGCGTCTTTACTATGTACATACTTCGGTATGCGATGTAAAGCAACGACAGGTGCAGTTAGTACTTGGATTGGTGACCATTCCAACGGAAACCGCGTTCTCGCCTCACACATCTTCCAGCGGCTTGTATATCAGTGTATGCGCGGAAGCTATACAACCTTAGACGAGGGTTGTATAGAAGATATACCATCCTTCGGAGGGGATGTAAAGCCATCGGTCCCTTGTCTATTAAATGTTAGGCAAGTAAAAGATCCCTACTCTTCTTAAGGGAAGAGGTTCGGTAAAATTTCTGGTTGGGGGTAGCTCGTCTACAGGCGTCGGTGTTAGGCCTCAGTAGCGGAAATAGGCCGACGTTAAATAAATGTATAAGAAAAAAATATATTTCTGGAAATATCGATTTTAGGTATAGGATATTATTCACAAAAATCGTAGAGAATTAACATACCAATTCAAAAATACAATAATATACAGAGTGTTCTATTTGAAAGAAATGAGTAAATTCACTTTGAAATATCCTGAATTAATGCTAGTATAAAATATACCCCGTATAATTATAATCAATATTTGGTTATTGTGTGGTTGTAGTACTTGTCTACATAATTGCAAAATAAATCTTCTTAATTAATAGTAATACACACACAGCAAATTAATTTGTTGAACCTTGTTCCGACCAAGATTTTCACATTTTGTCGAATAACTCGGCAACGTCACGTCAAAACCAAAAATCTGGAGGACGCTGAATTCATAAATATAAAAAATGTATAGTGTGTTCGAAATATTTTTAAAGTGTGCGCCTTTTGGCCACTTCCATAAAAAATTATTTTCCAAAGTCTTCTAAGAAGGCCGATATTGAACTTTGACGCACTATTGCAGCACCCTGTATTATATAGAGTTGAAGTAATCAGTTCCCGGTAAATAAAAAACGCAACAAAAACTTTACATACCGGTACTCTTTGTACTGCTGTTTGTAGTGTGAAGTGTCTGCAGCTGCTTGGGGCTCTCCATCTTCTAGATGCTTACCGTGGGTTAAATTGGTAAAGTCGACGTGCTCTGGGGCTGGCGTATGTTTGTGGGGTTGGTTAATTATTATTGGGTTAAATTACAAGATTATATATTATTTGGATGGCACAATTTTTGGTTAGTTGTGTCTTAATAATTTGATGGCTCTTTTATACTATTGTTTGCTTTATTGTTGGCTCTTTTGACCAAGCGAAAGATTTTTTAATTGCAGTGGTGTTTTTTTTTGCTTTTTTGTTTGTTTTGCTTTTTTGTATTTTGTCTGTTTTAATGTTTTTTTGTTTTTTTAATGTTCTTTTTTGGTTTTTTTAAAATTTTTTGTGACAAGTTCTACAATAATTGTCTATGGAGTTTAGGGTGTGTATATATAATTGAGGGAAGGATATTTAGGAGCTTGGAGGAATTTAGAGTTGAGAGGATTGGTGAGAGATGTGTTTTCTGACTATACTAAAGAATTTGCGAAGTTAGGAAGTAGAATTTTGAATATAAACACTGAAAGTGTGGTTGTGCCTGTTATATCGTGCAGTAGTTGTGCTGATATGTAAGTTGGGAATTTGTTGACTATTTTGAGTAGTTTATTTTGCATTCTTTGGAGTGATTTTTGACGTGTTGGGGATATGGGGGGAAACCAAACCGGGGAGGCATATGTTAAGATTGGTCTTAGGTATGATTTATAGAATAAAGTGGCCAATTGAGGTGGTGAGTTTTTCAGAAGGGGATAGAGCATGGGAGTGCGCCTCCAGAATTTAATTTGTGTCTTTTTAAGATCTTGGTGAAATATAAATTTTTTGTCTAGTGTCATTATATTCGATTTCTTGGTGCCAGTTTAGGGGTTGATCGTTTACCGTGATTTTATTTTGCGATTGGGTAGGTTTTTTGGTGACTAGTATTGGCTGGGTTTTTCTGGGTTCACTTTGAGTCTCCAGTTGTAAAAGTTGATTGTTATATCTTTCTGTTGTTGTAATAGTTTTGTCGCAATAAGGAGCCGTTTTGATGTCGAGACTATCGCTGTCTCATTTGCGAAGAGGCACAGCGTTATTCTGTAGTTTATTGGATGTGGTAGATCGTTAATGTGCAAGTTGAATAGGAGTGGACCAAGGGATAACCTCTGGGGATGCCCGAGTGGATAGGGGATATAGGAGAGCTATCCTGGTTGACTGCCCCTCGGAACTGTCGGTTAGAAATGTATGACTGAATCATTTTAATGATTCTTGTCGGAAAGCCCGCTGAATGGAATTTATAAAGTAGTCCAGGATGCCAAATTTCATCGTTGGTTGTAACTATCTCGCCCACGCGATAGAGCTGCTGGGATGTGGAGTGGCTAGTTCGCAACCCGAATTGAAATTGATTTAAAAGCCCTATATTATCAATGTGTTTCTGGACACGACTAAGGATTAGGATGTCAAGGGATTTGGCAAGTGTGCATATCAGGCTAATTGGCCGATAGCTGGATGGGGGATTTTTGGGTTTGTTAGACTTGGGAATATTTATTATTTTTGCTGTCTTCCAACTAGCTGGGTAGTAGGAAGATCGCAGGCATGAATTATATAATTTAATTAGAAAAAGGTAGGATGAGGGTGGGAAGGAATGCTGTCGTGTTCAGGCTTTCTTAGGGTGCAATTGAGTGATCGCCGCTCTAATTTCGGATGGCGCAAGAATATCTACGTTGTCTATTAACAAAGTTACATCTCCAATGTACCCCTCATGACTCTTTCGCGCACTACATAAGATTAACACCTTTCTCTCGTGCCCTTTTAGTTCCAGACGAAACTTGAATGCACTTACTCACTTTGTCCACTTTTATTTTTATAAATAACTTAAATCTGCTACATAAATTTGGCCTGTTTTTGCTAAGTTCCAAACTTATTCAATTTTGGAGCACCTTTTTTACTACTAGGTTCTCCTCTTCATGTTTTATTTGTGAAATTTTATCAAAAAAGCTATTCTATTTATCTATTATGTTTTTACCCATGTTATGATTGTTTATAATAATTATTTTTTTCTACTGAATTTTGAAATGTCTATCGGCACGTTTTAAAAAAAAATTGCAAATTTTCCAAAATTTTAAGACAAGTGTTATAACTAGTATATATGAAGTATTATACTGCATTTGCGATTGATATGTTTAAATATTATAAATTATATAAGTTTTGATCAAAATTTTGGTTAAAATTTACTTGATATTTTGTAGTTCTCATCCAAAAGTTTTATAATATTCTGTACAGTTTTAAAATGGTACATATTCCTGAAATATTCTTTCCATATCAGTACATTCTAATATGTGCGAATTTTAAGTTCGGCTCTGTACTATTTCGTTTGCAAATTGACTCGCTTACATTTATAGGTTTTTAATGTGCGTCGGGTCGTTTGAAGACAGACATGGCACCATGGTTCGCGGCGATATAATTGTGCCGTAAAAGTTTTTGTTGCGTTTTTTGGGTGTAGAGAAGTCCTTACTTGGATTATACATACATAATGTGTACCAAACTGTTCTACTATTCTGTTCCATCTAAAGTGGCAGTCAATATCGCCACAGAAGAACAATTCTAGCCAAAATATTAAGTTTAACAAAATTCAACTTGTTTGGGAGATACACTCGATGAATACATACTTATAAAATATATTCTTTCTTTTCATAAACGTTTTAGTTCAGACATAATATATTTATTTCAGAATGTGCAATAAGTGTAACGACTACATAATTGGTATCAGAGTTCAAATGAAGCCTTTGGCTAAGTTTTGCCCTTTATTTAAGTCGTTATTTACTTTCCTACCTCCTTATTTAAATATAGGCTTTATTAGTTTAATTGTTCCTTTACAACTCTAAAATTGCCCATGCATTGCACCTGATATTAAATAACAATGGTAAACAGTTTATTATTATAACTATTAATTAATATACTGTCATTACATACAACTGTTGTAGTTAGTAGTAAAGTAACTGAAAATGCTAATTTAGTCATTGAGGTTTGATGGAAGCGATCCATATACTTATGTTACTTATTTTGATCCATAATTGTGTATTTTGCCTTGTACGCCAAACTAATTGTTTAATTTCCTGCAAGTTAATCGTTTTTGACATTCTAGTTATTATGAAATCAGAAGTTCTCAACATCATATTTTATTGGAATCATCATTATATGACCAGTACAACTTCTAATATAAATAAATAATGAATAAAAACTGCAGAAATTAGACAACCCCCAATTTCAGAAGCCATAGGCATGTGCGGAAAGGGGTTACACATTGAAAAATGCGGACATACAACCATATCATCCGACAGTGCTTCAGTGCCAGAGCCAGGGCTCGGACCCGGTAGCGCGATACCCGTTTGATTAATCGCGATTGTCACCTGGTGCCTTAACCAACGCGGCTCTCGTTTAGACTAAAGACTACACATAAAACATTGACGAAAAATTCTTACACTGTTTACATATTACTCATAAGTCAGTCATGAAATTTGGTACAGTTATTAATTGATACTTATCAATGACTGTATCAAAAGTCCCTATGGATCAGTTGTTACCACATTCTTGAGAAGTAGGTTTCACTTTTTAGAATTTCTACAAATGTCTTGTAAACTATTAATCGTAGCTTGATAGTGGTTATGTGCAAAATGAAGCGCTGTAATATTTTCTACAAACAGTTACGTATATTTTCTGGTCACTCCAATAGCCTACAAGATAATTGAAAGAGAATATTTTGGCAATCAACCAATCAACACAGAATCAAATTTGGTCCATGTTAGTTATTATTCAGCGTAAAGAAAAATGTTTTTATAGTAAAGTAAAATAATGCAATCCTGTACAATTTGGGTAATTAATCTCTCGATTAATCGAAGGATATTATAAATATTGGCAAGTACATTGCAGCAAAATGTCATCTATTCATAATATAACTTCTTAATAATAATAATTTATTAAATCACGTAGACCATTACAATTGGCATAGGACACGTCAATTCAAATACAAATAAAAAACAATGAAGGATATATTATAAATATAGTAATTCACGAGGATATTTAAAATTCTAAATGTATATACATAAATTCTTACAAAGAACTCGTGCACACAGTACTTAATGTGCATGTTCTTCCTACAAACCATGAGGCTAAATGTTGCATCTTATTTCTAAATATTCATCAATACTATACAAGGAGTTTTTTTTATACATTTATTTAACGTCGGGTCTGTTTCCGCTACTGAGGCCTAACACCGACGCCTGTAGACGAACTACCCCCAACCAGGAATTTTGCCGAACCTCTTCCCTTAAGAAGAGTAGGGATCTTTTACTTGCCTAACATTTAATAGACAAGGGACCGACGGCTTTACGTCCCCTCCGAAGGTTGGTATATCTTCTATACAACCCTCGCCTAAGGTTGTATAGCTTCCGCGCAATCACTGATGTGGTTCTTTAAATATATGTCTATAAATAATAATAAATAAATAACACCACAGGTAATTACGACCCCCTTCATCCCGGAAGGCTCTAGAAGAGCCTTGTATGGGAGGAGGCTACACATTTAGAGACAAGGGACACACACCCAATATCCGCGTATAGTGGAAAAATCCCTCTCACAGTATTTTCCACTGCCACGACCGGGGATTGAACCCGGAACCTTTGGGTGAGAGGCAAGTACGCTCACCTCTCGACCACCAGTCATATATTTGGATACACTAGCAATAGTTTTGACTACATTTTTCTGTAAGCGAAAAATTCGGATTGTATGATGTGAACATCCCCAAAATAAAATGCCATGTTTTATTCTCGAGTACATTCCTGCATAATAATATGATAGCATTATAATAACACCACAGAAATGAGACAACTTCAAATTCCAGAAACCAGAGGCTTGCGCGGAAGAGGATTATACATTTAAAAAACGCGGATATCATTTCCTCCGACAGTGCCGGAACCAGGATTCGAACCCGGTGGCGCGATATCCGTGTGGTTAATCGAGATTGCCACCTCGCGCCTTAACGAATGCCGCTATCGGCGGTCAAAGTACTAACTTGGCTTAATCTATAAAACGCAAAACATACGGAGGATAATTTTGCACACAAGTTGTCAATATGTACTTCCCAACTAAGGTCATTATCAACAAATAATCCCAAAAATTTTGTATCAGTTACTTGCTCAATACTTTTGCCATAATTTTAATTAAATAACTTTTATTTATTACTTTCGTTCTGGGAGTGAAATTAATAAATACTGTTTTATTTTTATTTAGGAATAACAAATTAGAATGAAACCAAGTAACAAATTTACTAAGCATAACTCGGGCTGTATTTATGACTTCTTCAATTGTATTTTCACAACACAGGTAACTATTACCGTCAGCAAACTCTCTTACTCATATTCATGCGTCCTCATGGGCAACCGAATGGATGTAATTTAAATTCATGACTGATTTTCTTAGCTCCAGAGCCATTGGAACACTTGCAGAAATGAGGATTAGAAGTACCTCAGGCGCCATAAAGTCCATCGTTGTGGTGGGCACAAGACAATTCTGTTTGCCCTCCTAACCCCAGAGTTCAGGAGATAATGCATTTCATTGAATCGTACCTTTTTATACACATTAAGCGAATGCTGTTTGACTGATCTTTCTCTTGGCAGGAATGAATAGAAGAAGATTCGATGTTGGCCACAGATTTTCTGAAAGAATTGATCATTTAAAATGGTGTTAATATTTTCATTGTACATATGTTTTTATTGTTTTATTATCAACGCTTTATGCTCTTCAATATTTTTTTATAATCACTTTTTCATTCATCCAACAATCCATAAGATATAAGCACATGCGAGTACCAAAGAACATAATTATTGTTGCAATCAACCAGAATCAAATTACTAGAATGTTTACATCCAATTAGCCTTATTGCATGAAAGAAAATTTGATGAAAAGTGTTTTAGTATTAATTAGAATCACTAAATCGTTACACGTTGACCAATTTTCAGCCTTTCTAAAAATAAAGTCTAGCATTTACTCATACGTAATATTAAATAATAGTCTACTCAGATTAAGAATTCTTGAGTTGAGGCAATCTACATTGACTGAAATCTTTCAAATCAGACAATTTACTGGACACTGCTGTCGGCTGTCAGTTTGGAAGCTGGTCACCTGCCAAGAGTGTTATCACAGTTATCAAATTCCTGGATGATAATGATACTATTATTTACCGTGATTCAGTGATACCAATCTACTTTTTGCCATAACACTTTTTTGCCAAGTCAATTATCATAAACATTGGAACCACGAAAAAATAAATAATAATTTTTTGCTGGAAATTATGAGATATTTTCGGGCTTTTGTTATAGTCATCTGTAAGTGCAATTAGCACCTGTGTTCAAATTTCAAAACTTTTGTATTTATTGTGTTTATCTTTCATTGGTTCATTGAGTTATATAGCAAATATACGTTATTCGAAGAGATCTCCGTCAAACATTAAATTGTCTTATTGAGAAATTGATTTAATCTCCTTGGCATGTGTCCAAATCTGTGAATATGAAAAATTCTGGACTAGTTCCTAGTAGTCTTTAAAACGCCCAAATGCTGAATAGTAAGAAATATTAATTCAGTTAAGATTCACCTCATACAACAGAATAATAAATTTCTTTTGTAATCTTTAATTAATTTTTGTGACCTTGAAATGAGATGCATTTTTATACTCCAAGTAAATTACTGCGGAATTATTATTATCAAAACCACATAATGTATATTCTTTCTTGCCAATTAATTTAATATGTGACCTAAACGTTGGTTATCGCTAATAAAAATATCAGTATCTGTACTAAAAAAGCCTTTGACAAATTATAATACATGAATTCACACTTAGAATTTGGCAAGATTTTCCTTCTTAACATTGTTCGACCTATTGAAAACAAACTTAAATAATATACGGCTACCGAGCCATATTTCTGGGATAATGAGACAGATATACATATAGAAGAACAACCTGCATACTGAAACATGCATTTATTTATAAACATTGAATACATAATTAATTTAGAGGCGATAGTGCCAATGAAGTTTGATAATGATACTGTGATTATAAGAAAGCACACCTAACCACAGTACGTACATGAATATATATATATAAAAATGATAACACACATGGGTGCTACTCTGATAGGCAGTGATACTGTGATCGATCCATAATTTAGGCATCTGAGGGACGTCTTGTTACATTTCCTAAATAGACTGTGGACGTTAACCTGATGGGTTCGACTCAGACTCAGACCTAGTCAGACGTAATATACAAAATTTATACTTACTTCGATTTTACTTAACGGTATTCAATTGGTATCAATTGGAACGTCGCTGTACTGTCTTATATCTAACACTTCAATTTCTAACACTTCTTAATTAACCTGAAAGGGAATGTTATTAGTATTGACTCACTAGGAGACAATGAAAGAGGATAGGATTCATGAAAAGATATCTATTGGTCATTTTTTTGTTATTTACAATTTATGTATATGCAAAGGTATAAGGTTAAAAAGAGTGTCGGTCCATACCACACATAGTGAGGATTAGGACGACTCAGACAATGCAGTCTCCAGCAAACCATCCAATGGTTTACGTTACCAAAAAGATTCAAGAGAAAATTTAATAATTTTAATAATTGTGACTTTGTGGGCTCTTAGCTTTCCTGTCTCTAAACGTATTTGTAAAATATCATAAGTAATTTCGGGTACTCTGTTACTCTGTTATCGAGTTTAAAAATTCATCTCAATCTCAATAGAAGAAGAATCTTAGAATATTATTTTATATTCATACGTTTAGTCAAGGCGGTCCCATGCACCATGTACATGGTAATAGAGCGACATGGGTTCCGAACCTAATACAGCGGAAAACATATATAAGTTACCGCCAAAAACGACTGCTAACTTTGAAAGAAAGTGTAACAAAATTTGTCGCCTGCGAAAAACCTCGCTTCAGGGACTATATGGCGGGACTATTAACTCATTCTCATAGTCCATACCATGCATGAGAAGCAGTGCTACACAACGTTTTCGAGATAGTTATTAAAATTGTTACAAAAATTACATCCCCGTGGGACGTATTTTGTTATAGTTGCAAAAATCGCGCCCCATCGAGCGTTTTTTGTAGTAGTGCCGAAAAATTAAATTTTCGTTGTAGTTTCCAAAATCTCATTTTAAACTTATATCTCGAAAACTTTCATAGTACTTCCGAAAATATCTTCTGATGACATTTCTACTTGTTGCACGCGAATAGTTTTTATACCCTATTTTTCTTTATGTAGCAGCAACACTGTTCATGTATATTTCTTTCTTAAACTGTTTTTTGTTACAGGTAAGCTCTGAGTTCCAGCCACCAAGTGGTAAGAATGTACATACTTATAAATTGATATAGAACAAATTTCTATGTTTGTGTGAACGATCCATCTTTTCACGACTGAAGGACTTTTATTATCCTTCCTAAAGTGGATATTATAATGTTCGTCTGAAGGGTTCGTAACGACTGTTCAAACGAAAAATACAAAAATCTATACTTATTGTTCCGTTTTCACTTAACTGCTTCACTGATGGTACCAATTGGACGTCGAAACACTCTAAATCTAACAGTAAATACTAACACTTTCTTAAATTTAAACCTGAAAAGGAATTTTGAAACACAAGAAAAAGACAATATAAAGTTCAAGAAAATATATATATTAAATCTTTTAAAAAATCATGTTTTTACAAAACGTTCAAGAAAATGTTGATAACTATAGTCTGGCTCGTGTACAACACATGGTGGAGAACGGAACGACTTACAATGTAACCAACTACCATCCAATGTGCGGTTTATAGCTAACGATTACTCAAAAAGATTCAGTAAAAAATTCAATGTTTATAATTTTAGTGGGCTTTTGCTTGCCTGTCTATTTACGTATATTTTAGTTCAATGATAATTTAGGACGCTCCTCAGAGCTTAAAAATGCTTGAATCGCAACGACTTTGAATTATATTGTGGCAATTATAAATTCATATGTTCAGGCAAGGCGGTCCCATGCGCATCTGAGTAATGGTAAAGATACTTTTCTGACACTGAATCACTGAGGAACTGGTCTAGGGCAAATATGCGTAAAACACATAGTTTTTCCGCCAAAATCGATGGCCGAAAAGGGAAAGGCCACCCTCGACGCTAAGGGCTACTTTCGCTAAAACTCTCGAAAAACTTTGACTAGAGACTAGAGAACGTAACTTCATATTTAACATAACGCATGAGTTGCAGTGCTGCACGACGTAGATTCGTATAAGGGTTTTTATTTTCGAAATTTCGCTTTTCAGCGTACTTTCTAAAATTTTGTGGTCGGGGCGACATTACGTTCCTATGAAGCGACATTTATTATACTTTCTAAAACTACACTCCTTGGTGAGTTTCTGATATTTTTTAATAAAAAGCGCTCCGTTTTTACGTGAAGCACGCTTTTCATGCGAATTGTCCAAGTCGGATTTTGATTTAGTTTCGAAAAGTTTATCGAGTGATTTGGCGTGTTTTTTAACATTTGTACCGATAATTCGTTAATTCTTTTTTATTTGATGCGCTATAAAAACAAAAAACTTCACGAACATGCATTTCTTAGAAAGTTCTGGCTATATCTTTTCTAATTTCTGTCGAAAAAAGTGGCATGACAGGTCTCAAATTAAAGGTAATTGTATAAGCTTTCAGTTAATTTCGAATATTTTCGAGGCTGTTTACATGAAAAGGAAAGACAAACAATTTCTTATAGTAAAATCGTCTTGCGTTTTTCTTTTTATTAATCTATGTTATTTTATTAATTTGTTTTATCTCTGCCAGACGGAATAATACATTGAAGAAACATGAGACGTATATGATAACTCGCAATATTAACTTTGTTGGGGGAGTTTAGATTCCAATGTAATATGCCACCACCATCAAATAAAATTTATATTAGCACATTTATGCCAGACAGTCTAAGGTCGTCTCGGCCCGGCCACACTGTCGAGATGTTAATAGGCTATGGTGCAAAACAGTTTTATATACTTGGTGGATAATTATTTTACAAGATAACATAATTCATACATTTTTCAGTAAAATAATTACGGCGTCTTGGCTAATGTTTAATTTACCAGATGGCGAACGCTTAGTTTAGCTGGTAGTGTTGATGGTTTTACAACTAAGCGATGGCGTATTTGCCACGGGCCAACATTTAAATCTAATTTATCTTTAGTAAGGACATACGTGCAACAATACCCAGAATAGAATCAAGTTATCGTAGGTTCCTATCTCAATGCCTGGATTTCAACTTTTTCAAGAAGAAATATACAGTTGAAAAATTTAGTAATTGCGAATAAACGGCATTATCAGTTTATATATTATACAAGGTGGGCAATTAATAATAGGCCAGGTTCTTTGGGCCAAAATATGAGGAACCTCTTGACTGATCTTCTCCAATTTTCCTAGAGGAACTTTTTTTATTCTCAGAAACAATAATTTACGTTAGATCATAGAGGGCGCCGCAGGACCTGTATCTGATTATGAATTTTTTTCATATTTTTTTTTGACGAAACGTTGTGGTACTTTTGACCAGAAAATCTATTGAGGGCGTCATTTCCACATATAAAAGGTACACCTGGTAGAACTTGATAACTCCAACCATTTTCGAGGAAAGTGCCGTTAAACATTTAAATAAATTTTTGAAAGTGTAACAAAGTGTATTTATTAAAAAAAGTACAAAACGGAAGGGAAAACAAAATCGTAATAATAGCGTAAACTCTTTCTCACTTTCTTATGAACTAATGAATTATTTTCATGTTATAGAGATAAACATATAAATCAAAAGATTGTCTAAAATAAGGATCTAATCTTATTAGAAGACCAAAAAATAACGTAAAAGTTGACTTATGACATTATAAACTTTCCCCCGTGCAAATATTCCATCGCTGCTACTTAAGAGTAAATGTTCGATATGGTCTCCACCTACTTCTATACCTTTTCTAATTCTATTCATAAAAGATTTTCTTACCTTGAAAAATACATTTTCCTGTCCTTTAATAAAATTCGTTGCATTTTGTATTTTGTCCCACAGTTCTTCTTTTGAGTTGATAGTATTTGCATAGGCTAAGGACTTCATATGTCTCCACACATAATAATCCGAAGGATTATAATCAGGACTCCTTGGTGGCCAAGCAAACTCAGTTCCTCGACCGATCCAACTGCGTAGGAAAGTCTCATCAAGATAATTCCTGACTTCAATGGAAAAATAAGGGGGAGATCCGTCTTGCATGAACCACATTCTGTTTCGTATGTCTAGCATGAAAGAGGGCGATATATCAGCAAGAGTATTTTGAAGGAAAATAGATAAGACTGTTCATTTAAATTTGGAGGAAGGACAAATGGACCCAATAATGGATCGCCGATAATACCACACCAAACGTCAATCTTATATTCTTGCTGAAAATGCCTTTCTTTAATGGCATGAGGATTTTCTACTTCCCAATAATGGACATTTCTTCAGTTAAAAACGCCTCGGCGAGTAAAAGTTGCTTCGTCGGTAAATAAAGTGTTCTTAACAAAATTTCAATCCCTGTTGTGTTTATTTAGAACAAATTGACAAAATTTTAACCTTTCTGGAAGATCCCTTCGAAGTAATTTTGTATAGAAGGGAGATGATATGGGTAGAAGCGTTCTTTATATAAGACTCTTAGGACAGATTGTTTACTCACCCCTGCTGACGCTACTTAATGACTTGAGCTGACTTGGGGCTCTTCATCCACACGAACAAAAATTTCCAGTTCTTGATCTGGAGTAATTCGTTTCGGTCGTCCTACATCGTTTTTATGGCGAAATGAACCCGTTTTTTCCAAGCGACGAAACAGATCTTTGAAAATCTTATGGTCTGGCTGTATTCTATTTGGATGTTGATTGCGAGGAAATACACATTGGTGTATTTCCTCGCTGCAGCACGTCCGCTATAATTATAAATTAAGAAGTTAAAGAAATTAGCTCGGGGAACGCAAGAACAAAATAAAATGATTAAATGACGTAAATGACAGAACTAAAAGCATACTTTTCTATAAATACACTTTGTTTGATTAAATTTGAATTTGTCTTTCAAAAAATTACGGCACTTTCCTCGAAAACGGTTGAAGTTATCAAGTTCTACCGAGTGACGCCATGGCCTACATCACTTACGTAGGCCACGGTCCAGTCCGGTAGGTGAACTGTTCATCGGCGATGATGTCCATTTCCTTGGTGCGGACGTTGGGTCGCTTCCAGATTTCTCTGCTACTTTGCTCATCACTGGCAGAAGGCTGATGCGACTGTCAGTCCAATCAATAGGGAACGACCCTATGTTAAATTTACCAGAAATCCTAATAGCAAACAAAAAATGTGGTCGTATAGAATAAAAAATTCTAAAAAACATAGCGTCGAAAACCCGTGAATCCTCGATATTCTTCATAACCTAAAAAAATGGTAAAATTGACAAAAACGGTTTTTCACGTAAAAAAAGAAAACTAAGCCAGTAGAGAAAAAAGTTAAATGAAAAAGTTGTAGATATTAAAAAGATCTATCGATTCACTTTTTGTCGATGTCTATCGGTGCATTAGATTTCGAGATAAATCGAAAAAACCCTCAAAAATCAATTTTCTTTGTTTTCCATGTATCTTTTTCAAATTAACGTTTATAAACTTATTACTCGGTGAAAATGTAGCCTGTGGCAAGACAAATAAGTGCCTTTTTCGAAATTGAATTGTTTTTTTTTTCGAAATATACCGATTTTTCGAAAAAGAGGTCTTCTCGGAAATCGGCTCCTCTTGCGCGACAGATAGACCTACAGAAACGATTTTGGGCTTGTTTTTTCTTCAAGAGTTGTACTATCACGGCAAAAAAATGATAACGATTTTTCAAAATTTTAAGCGTCCAAAAATGACGAGAAATTTTCAAATATCGTTTCGAGTTTTCATTTCTCGATGATGGCTATTACGGCAATCGATTGCAGGCATTTTTGCACGAATTAAAAAAAAACTTTATTCTATGACCAGAGGGGCTATTTACGCCCTACGCCATTTTTACGGGGATTACAGTTGAATATTATTACGGTTGAATATTAAAAAAATATAAATATAAAATAAAAAATATTTTCAATGAAAAAATAGAGCGGCTTATTTCATCGACCTTTAATATTAATTCTAATGTAGACACGCACTATTTACTTAATTGTTCCAATTATTACAATGTCAAGCAAATCAAATAAAAATTTTACTGAAAAACAATTTTGCCACAGAAAAATTAAGTGAGGTTAGAATATAGACGAGGCGTTCGAAATACAAAACGCTCTGCTTTCTTTCAACTCGACAAACTATACTGTGCGTGAGCTCAGCACTCGTGGCTCAGCAGAATCTGTGAAGCAGGTATTAGTCATCTTCTAAACCCATGTATCCCCCACTCCGAGAAGAGCCATGCAGCTGCTTGAGAAGGGAGTCCCTTCAACACATATACCTGCTACACACTAGGTCTCAGAACTTTCCGAAATCGTAAAAACTTTCTAAAGCAATTAGCCTAGACCTTCAACTTTCTGTTACAAACGAATAAAACAATTAAAAGTGAAAATGTGATAAATCAATAAGCAGTAACATTGTAATTAATAATTTTACAAAAGATTGTTCCTAAAAGTAGGGTGTTAATAATTAATTATTGTAATGTAAAAATAACTTAAGATAAAGAAAGATACTATAAGAACGGTATCACTTTTTAATACGAATAATTAAAAAAAAAACGAAAAATTTCAGGTAATAAAAAAAATTAAGAATAAATTTTGCATAGCAGAAAAATATAATTATCAAATTCGTGTTTATCTCGTCGAGCTACCCCAAATTAAGTACAAAAGGATTTTTGTACGTGGTCAGGAAGTCGAGATATTAAAGATTTTAGAAGCGCGAACGATTTTGAATGCGCGAATCCAGTTTAAAGACCGGCCGCGCGAGGTTATCCCCACTTCGTGACCCGCTCGCGCCGCGCTGGCATGCTTCACTTTGGTATTCGTTTAATAATGTTAAAGGTCGATGAAATAAGCTGCTCTATTTTTACATTGAAAATATAAGTATTCAACTGTAATCTTCGTAAGCGCCCTCTGGAATTTAAAAAAAAAATCTCGGCTCAAGAGGGTTGCACAAAAAAATTAAAAAAAAAAAAATCGTGTAAAAATACCAGCAATCGATTGCCGCAATAGCCATCACCGAAAAATGAAAACTGTAAAAATATTTGAAAAAAACGTGACCGAAAGAAATATTTGTTATTCAAAGTCATTTTTGGACACTTAAAATTTGAAAAATCGTTATAATTTTTTTTGCCGTGATAATACAACTCTTGAAGAAAAAACAAGCCCAAAATCGTTTCTGTAGGTCTATCCATCGAGCAAGAGGAGCCGATTTCCGAGAAGACCTTTTTTTCGAAAAATCGATATATCTCGAAAAATTAAAAAAAAATCAATTTTGAAAAAGGGCACTTATTTGGCTTGCCACAGGCTACATTTTCACCGGATAACAAGTTTAAAAACGTTAATTTGAAAAATATACACGAAATACAAAGAAAAGTCAATTTTTTACGGTTTTATTCGATTTATCTCGAAATCTAAGGCACCGATCGACATTGACAACACTTGAATCGATAGATCTTTTTAATATCTACAACTTTCTCATGTAACTTTTTTCTCTACAAGCTTTAGTTTTTATTTTTTAGGTGAAAAATCGTTTTTTTCAACTTTACGATTTTTTTAGGTTATGAAAGACATGGAGGATCCACGGGCTTTTGACGCTATGTTTCTTAGAATTTTTTATTCTATACGACAATATTTTTTGTTTGCTGTTAGCATTTTTGGTACCCTCTCATACCTACTGATTGGACTATGTAGCTGGAAGATACTAAATGGCGGGAAAATTTAAAATAAATTCTTTTCACCTATTTTTTACGAGTCGCCTAATAATTGTCACAAGGTATTTTTATATGTAGGTACCACTTTTCTTAGAAACATTGCTGCAAACGGAAACAACAAAATATTTTCATAATTACGCCATTATTATTTGATTAATTATTATTTTGTTGACTATCTCAATTGTCTTACCCAAAAATATAGAAATATATAAATAAATATATAATTAGAATTATGCTGACATTCTCGGAACCTTATATTCTATTTTCCGTTTAGTGAGTAATTTAAAACAATAAATTATAATAAATAATGTTACATGTGTAAGGAAATATATACAAAAAGCTATCATATCTGACAATGGAAACATATCGAAATAATTTATTGCTGGCGGAGAATATTAAAGCTTTTTCTAAATTTTGATCGTGGAAACATATAATCTTTCCGTCAACATATTTTGAGGGGGACGTATAACCATTTGATATGAAGTCATTTACATAAATATCAAAATACTTACGCGCATTGCGAACTAAATTCATCTGGCAATGAAAAGCTACTTATAGCTTTATTTTCTAATTCAAAATACTTTATTTTAGCTTTATATTTGTTGGTAACAGACATCTCGTAATATGTTACTTTAAGAAACTTCATATATACAATATCGCATACGTAATAACAAATTGAAATAGAAATTCTGGGAAATTTAGTATTTTAAAAAATATAGCTTTTATATCATTCGACTTGCTGCACCACGTAAACGATTGTTGCTAGAAAAAATTCCAAATAAAAGTTATAGATAATTTAGTGCTGAACAAGAAAGGTCAGGTATTTATGATTGAAATTTTCGGAAAAAAGTGGTTAACGTTTACTTTTAGACCATGTGTCTTGAAAGATTTATTTGAGAGAACACAATTTTCTCTATATATTTTAATATTTCAAATCGGGAAAAAATGTGATAAACTCTACTCAAAATGCTCTTCTCAACTCGACGTAGCATCTGTATAAACCCTACAATATAAGCTTATCAGAAACAAGTACATTTGATAACGAAGAAAATAGGGAGGTGTGCAGTTACCAGGTGACCCAGAAAGTACTTAACTCCCCACTTTTTCTACAGTTTTAAAAATTAAATTATGAAATCAGGGAAATCAAATATAGGTATCAATGGCCACATTTTGACCATTCGGTGGTAAAAAAATCAATTCCGGTATGGCCGAAAATTGCCATATAACTTTTTCAATTTAAATAGCACCCTGTATATTTAAGTCACTTTTCTCATAAAGCTGTAATTTCTATTTCCAACGCTTTTTTCAGATTTAAAATCGAATGAAAAATAATGTTGGAAATGGCATTTATTTGCTATTTCTAGTTGGCTTTGGAATTCAGGAGCAAATTTAAATTTTAAAGTAGACTGAATTATTATAAAAAGGTAATTATCAAGAAAATTAAATGTAAAATTGGCCTATTTTGTTCATTTGGTTAGATTTAGAAATATTTTCCCATTTTTCCATTTCATGGAAATTCAATTTTTCATTAACTCTATAACACTATAAATTGAAATAAGCATCGGTCAAGACGTTATTATTGAGTGAAATAGAGGCGTATTTATTATTTGTAAATTAGGTTAAAATTCTAGAAGAGTCGTTCTGAAATGCCGAAAATATTGAGGTGGCAGGGGACAGATTTATAACAAGCGAAGAAATTGACAAAAATTCATTGGCTTAAACACATGTGTACCCAAATGTTTCTGCAAGAGGGCTGGCAAAGGAGATGGACATTGGTCGCGAGAAAAAAAAAACTTGATTTTAAATGTTACAAATACCAATTCAAGAATTATATGGAAACGACGGAAACAGAAGATTGATCTTTTGTAATTGGTTTACTCAAGAAGTATACATAAGCAATATAATTTTATTTAGTGATGAATCTCCTTTTAGAAAATGGCATATACAATAGACATAATTTACATTATTGGTCTAAAAAAAATTACACGAAATGTTTTAAGATAACCATCAAGATAGATTTGGAGTGAATGTGTGGGCTGGAATATTGGGTACAAAAATTATTGGTCCCATACTATTTCAAGGACCACTAACCGTTTCGCGCTACTGTTTAGCTTTTTGCAAAATGAAATAGAAGACGAACTGGATGAACTTTCCTTGGAAGATTTCAGAAATATGTACTTCCAGCAAAGTGGAGCACCGCCGCATAATGCTGGTATTGTGGGAAATTACGTTAGTGCGAAGTTTGACAACCGGGTAATATAATGGAACTATTAGGTAGCCTGCTAAGTCACCAGACCTAACTCCACTTGATATCTGAAGGACAAAGTATACTCAACCTGCAACATTAGAAGAATTCAAAAATTAAATTTTAAATGCTTTTGAATCCATAACTCCAGTCATGTTACAAAGTGCTAAGAGAGAAATTATTCGAAGAGTGAACAAGTGTTCTGAAATGGGTTGGAGTCATTTTGAGCACCTGTTATAGATTTGGTATTTAGTTGTGTTGTATTGTTCTAATTATAATATTTATAAATTTATAGATTCATCAAAATTGGAAAAAAGGGATGGAAAAAAAGGAAATGTGTGCCTCCATCTTCTTTGATGTACAACAAGCATTTGATAAGATCTGGTACGAAGGTCTCTTGTACAAATTAAAATTACATATGCCTAGTCAAATATTCCTTCTCCTAAAGTCCTATATCAGTGAGCGTTTCTTCCAAGTTAAAACCAATAATTCACTATCCATCTACCATCCTATTAAATCCGGAGTTCCTCAAGGTAGTGTCCTTGAACCATTCCTCTATTTACTTTTTACTGCGGACATACCCGTTATTGCTGATATTACAATGGCTACATTTGCCGATGACACAGCAATCCTGTCATCAGATCCAAATTCTGAGATAGCTTCCAGAAAACTGCAGAACTACATGAACTTGCTGCAAAACTGGTTAGAACGTTGGAAAATCAAGGTCAACAATGAGAAATCAACTCAGGTCACATTTACCACGAGACGAAATTTATGCCCGCAAGTTTATTTGAATAATGTTCCAATCCCAGTGAAATCGGAAGTCAAATATCTAGGACTCCACTTGGACCAGAAGCTTACTTGGAAAAGCCACATCAAAGCTAAAAGAACACAGCTGAATCTAAAAGTCAAACAAATGTATTGGTTAAACATAATATTTTTAGTCGCAAACTCCTCTATAAATCCTTATTTTACTATAAGGAACCTAACCAGACTGCAACCAACAGCTACTCTCCAGGCTATGTGCTCCGCCGAGCGCTGAATTACAAGTTACAAGCTCGGCGGGGCACATAGCCCGGAGAGTAGCTGTTGGTTGCAGTCTGGTTAGGTTCCTTATAGTAAAATAAGGATTTATAGAGGAGTTTGCGACTAAAAATATTATGTTTAATATTCCGCCCTATAAAAGCACATTTGAAATGTATTGGTTGCTAGGTAAAAAGTCGCAGTTGTCATTGGAAAACAAAATACTTATTTATAAAATTATCCTAAAACCAATCTGGACTTACGGGGTCGAACTCTGGGGCTGTAGCAAACCTTCCAATACAAAAATATTACAAACCTTCCAGTCAAAAACACTCCGCATGTTAGCAGACGCTCCATGGTATGTGTCCAACGCAACTCTCCATAACGATCTTGGAATTCCCTACATAAAGGATGTTATTACCCTCCACGCTAATAAAGCAAAAGAGCGGGGTAATCCAAACATAAACCAACTGTATCAGCTACCGTTAGATAATAGAAGATTACAAAGAAAATGGACAGAAGACCTAACGAACTAGGTGAAAATGGAGAACCATCAGTGGATGGTACCCAACTCAAGTGAAGTACAAATCAAAATATTTGCTAAATACTCTGTATATAGACTAGAGTAGATTGTAAATTTGCTATGGAAAAAAAACTCTAATTACAAATAAATCATCTGTTTTGCATAGCTTACTGCCAGATATGGACACGTAATTCGAAACGCTTCTACAAAAAGCTTTAATATTTATTATGATTTATATTCAATTTTTAATCGGGAAAATCAGTCTAAAGCAAATTTACCACTTTAGATGGTAATGAAATAAAATTTACAGGGTACTCTATTTGAAAAATTGGAGTGACAAATTGAATTTCCATGAAATGGAAAAATGGGAAAAACATTTTTAAATCCAAGCAAATGAACAAATTAGGCCAATTTTATATTTAATTTATTGAGTAATACCCTTTTATTAAAATTCAAAGTCTACTTCGAAATTTTAAAAAATTTTCCTGAATTCCAAAGCCAACTAGAAATAGCAAATAAATGCCATTTCCAAGGTTATTTCTCATCCGATTTTAAATCTGAATAAAGCGTTGGAAAGAGAAATTACAGCTTTCTGAGAAAAGTGAGTTAAATATACAGGGTGCAATTTAAAATAAGAAACTTGTGGCAATTTCCGGCCATACCGGAAGTGCTTTTTTACCACCGAATGGTCCACATGTGACGATTGATACCTATACTTGATTTCCCAAATTTCAAAATTTTATTTTTAAAACTGTAGAAAAAAGTGGGGGTGTAGGTACTTTCTGGGTTACCCGGTATGCAGAAACTAGGAATTTTTTTTGCATATACTCCTATGACAGCATGACATGCGTGATTGAGCTTTTTGGGAAGGGTTCACCGAATTTTCTCATATTTAAAATTTGACATATGCGCTCAAGATTGTGCCTTCTTTATTATTCCAAAATCTATGACATTTTAAAATACGATCATAATAATAGGAATTTTTGAATTCAAGTCAATAATTTGGGCATCTCATGCAATATCACATATTATAATTAATGCCTTCTTTTAGTTTTTCAGTTTTGACCTCTACCGTTGGGCTACCCTGTATATTCATATATCAGCTATCAGAATAATCTCCAGTATGCCCAATTATCCAATTATTCATCGTTCTCGGGATATTGACTGTTTTCTATTTTTTTTTCTTTCAATAGCTTAAACAACGTCATGTTTAACGTTTTTTTTAAATTAAATATAATCGACTGATAAGTGAGTCATTACTAGAAAAATTTAGACTGTTTACTCTAGTAAGAGTTAGTTAAAATTAAAAAGAACATTAATTTGTTACTTCGCATGAATTTTTTCAAATTTCGATGGTCAATTCTTCTTTAAGGAACAGTTTACTAAGTATGACTGATATATCAAAAACTTCTACACACAATAAGCTTCCAAAAGTTCTGTATTACTATATTTTATTTCGATATCAGACATGGCATAAAGTATGGGACAATACTTTTCTTTCTTCGGGACGTGGGACCGTTTTTTAAATACAGGACTGTCCCTTGAAATACTGGACGGGCAACCCCAACCTCATAAAGGGGTTTATAGAATTAAGATGAAATTTCTTGAATTATTTATATAGTAGGGACTATATCAATTTTATTTCGAGACCCTCTATCTACAAACGGATATAGCGGGACGTAGTAATCTCATTGTGATGCAAGGCTCTAATCTACTCATGAAATGAGGCAAAGTACTATAATTCTTTACCTAATATTGCATAAAATAGCGTGCCTTGATAGCAGTATGTTGCTACCTTAAGCATCGACTTAAGCTTTCATTATTAAATTCGCTTGCTATAGGAATATTCAACTTTATCGTTGGTTAAAGTGTTAGTTGACAAGACTTGCGTTTATTTAGTTGTTATTTGGCCTCATCAGAAAGAGTAATTATTGCATTTAAATACGCCTATTAGTCTCAACCTGCCTACAAATCGTCGACTGTTCTCAATAGTTTAGGACTTAAAATGTAATTTAAGCGGCTTCACATCGTAAGCTGTGTATCATAGCTTACAATCAATCGGTCATAAAATCCCGTCGTAGAATATTAACTATAATACCAATTCCAGCTGCTCATAGTGGGAGTAACATGCGCATATAAAATTCTTGCACCTGTTCGAATTATAAGTAATGTGCCTCTATATATTAAAATAAATCACCTAATTGAAGCAGGCTATCCTGGCGGGTGTAGAGAAACATAATATTTTAGTCGCAAACTCCTCTATAAAATCCTTATTTTACTATAAGGAACGTAACCAGACTGCACCCAACAGCTACTCTCCGGGCTATGTGCCCCGCCAAGCGCTGAATTACAAGCTGGAGCGTCACGTGTAATAATTGCATATTATCATCAAAACGCTAATACTTCGATTGCAACAAACATCAGCCGAAAGACTGATCCTACTTAAAGGAGCTCTCCTGCCAGCCGTTACACACCACTTACAGACTGCAGTTTCGAGTTGTTGGCTCTCGTCAATGCAAGGTAGACGAGAGCCAACACTTAACGCGCCAGGCTTGTAACTTGTAATTCAGCGCTCGGCGGGGCACATAGCCCGGAGAGTAGCTGTTGGTTGCAGTCTGGTTGCGTTCCTTATAAGGATTTTATAGAGTGTGATGCTTGTTTTGCTGGGGTAGCTGGTTTGGAGATTATTCCAGGGTTCAATGTTAATATTAATTAAAATCCAGATCCAAAATAAGACATTTATTCTCCTAATAATTATATGTACAGTGTGGCCGTATCTTTTATGGCTTAGGTTGCGACAATCTTGTTATTACATAAGTACATCATAGTGATCGGAGAGAGAGAGAGACAGAGAGAGAGTGTAACATATTTCCTCTATGTACGTCGTCGTAACCCCAATTTTCTAATAGAAGTTCCAGGACATAACAGACGCGACAAAGAAGTCTGTTTCAGGAGAGATCCAGTTCAATACACTCGAATCAATCTGAGAGGAGGTCCAGTTCAACGCACTCAAATCCTTCCTAACAGATACTTGGCCAGCGGCTGCCACGGCGCCGGAGAAGCTTGATCTTCCGGTTATCCCAGTTCAATACACTCGAGAAAGGTGAAAGCCAAGCTCTCAATTTACTGGTTTCTGGCTAGCTATTTTATACCCAAAAATCACGGTCACGTGGTTTGCACACGGCACGCAAGTTGCAGCCTGGTGAAGTCAGAAATAAAAGTTAAAAAAAAGAACTAATCAGGTATTGAACTAATCTAAAACTGAACTACTTGATCCATGCATAATTAAAATAAGTTAAACTGGAATGAAAGTCTACATTATTCCTGTAGTATTGTATACTTCATTACAAGAGGAGTTTGCGACTAAAATATTATGCTTTAATATTCCGCCCTCTAAAAGCACATTTGAACTGGTGTAGAGTAGTTTGTACAAAAATTGACGTTACTAAAATATTCCGGATTGGTGCTGAAAACTTCTGTATTGTCTCTGTTACAACTAATATAGTAAAATTGTTAAAAATTTCTCCAATTTTGTTGTACTAAATGAAAATTTACAATAATTTTTCTTCCTAAAAAATCACTAGAAACATATAAAACTTGAAAATATAGTCGCCTATTACGTCATAACCGTTGTCTGCATGGAAGTTACTCACAAAACAACGAAAAAAAGGTTTTAAAACTAGAAAACCTTTGCTGGCAATAAAATAGTTGTCGATTGGATTTGACATTAAATATAACCTACCTTAGAATTCGCAATATTTTAACATCATTCTTCACTTATGGATCAGTTTAAGTTTAGGTAGTATTTTGTTTCGTGCTGTAAGAATAATGCCACCAATTCGCCAAAAAAAGTGTTCTAATAGATGGTGTGTTTAAACATAAATGGTTCAATCTCATGATCAAAAGGTATCAACAACAAAAACAAGGTATTTTTGTTGTGAAGACCATTTCAATATAAGTAGAACATTTACCTATATTATAATTATAATCATTTTCTATTGTAGCTTGAAGATGTGGAGAACTATCAAAAATATAAACTAATGGGTGACTCATCATGTTAAAACATCATGTATTATTACATGACATTGGCCTGCAACTAAGAAAAAATTGAATTAGTTTCACATTCATAAGAAAAATAACAAAAAGTTAATGAATTATCTATAGTCATAACTTCTATTGCCGGTGAAATGTTACCAGTCAGTCAAGACACTGATTTAAGGAATTTATTGAGACGAATTGAAAAGTTATCTTCTTAAACAGTCTCCTGGCTTCTAGTAATTTCTGTTCTTATCTTCATTTCCAATCTTTTTACACATTTTCCAAAATAATAAACCATCATAATAGGGTTTTCCCAGAAAAAAAAATTATTGCTGAAATACTTAACTCACGTAAAAATGATTTGTGGCATATTTATTATCTTATTAAATTTTCTAATAGTAACAAAAAAAAACTTGAAGTTTGAAAAATATTGGATTCATTTTAAACAGCCATAAATTGGCGCTTTGTGACGTCAACACCCTGAAATCCAATCACAGAGGTTGTCTCTGTTCAAGATTTTTTATTAATCTTGGTCTCTGTTAACATAACATAACCTCTATTTATTGACAGCACTCAGCACTTTTCTACTTTAGGTAAATTATCAGCGGCACCTTTAACATATCCTTCTTCCACTTGGTCCCATTTTGATTGTAGAATTAATAAAACATAAACCAGAAACTGATAAAATAATATTTTCACTCTAAACAATACAAACATAAAAATATAAATTTAACGTTTTAGGTTAGTCATCTGATGTGTAATGTCGGTGAAGGTTAAACCTAAACTACAGTACAAAATATTAACGTCCGACGCTTTCACGAATAACTTGTGCGGCATTTATCTGGATTCTGATTGGCCAGTATTTACACTTCCACTGCTTTAGACCAATCACAGTACAAGCATTACAAATTGAAATTCTGAGAAGTTTTAGAGGAAAGCTTTCTTTAACACACAGTTAGAATCTATTACAAACTAATTATATCCATAATCTCATTGGTTTTCCGGGTAGATACGTAATTCTGGCGCGTAAAAATGCCCGTTTTAAAAAGCAATGAAATTATCAGCAAGTTGTTTTAACGATATTTTCTTAGAAATAATTCTTATTAGAAAAGTAAATTGTTGTAAATTAATAAAATGTTTTATTATATCATTTTCACGACACAAATTGTTAAAATAAAATTAGTGGGAAAACCCTATTATGTAACATATTATAATTATTGCGGCTTCTTTGGCAATTTTTATTAAAAATCCATTTCCAGTTCCAACTGTATTGCCTCCATTATTTCCCGCTTGTGCAATAATAACCTCTTCCTTTGACTGTGAACTTCCCATTTTTGTGTGTGTGTTATAATTTAGTTTATTTCCCTTATACTGACTGCAGGATCGCCATGTGATGTTCTTGTTAGAATTATCCAGGTTCCAGTAAAGGGAGTCAAAATAATTGAATAATAATATATACTTTTCATGGAAAGGATTCCAAACTGGACTGCAATATGCCAGTTTACATCGTGCTGTGTAAAAATATTGCTGATCGCCTCGACAGAGGAAAATTCTCTGCTATTTCCAATAACACAACCTGACATTTTGATTCCTGTAGACACTATATTATGAATGTGAGGTGAAAAAGATAATTTTGTGTCAAAAGTAACACCAAAGTCTTGTGTTGTTGTGACTCGCGTGAGTGAAATGCCGTTGATATTATAATCAAATACCCTAACGGAAGTTTTGCGAGTAAAAGACATTACTTTGCATTATTTTATGTCGAGCCCCAATTGATTTTCGGTACACCAATAGTTTAGGGAGGTCAAATCACGTTGCAGTTGTTGATAATTATTAGTGGTATTTATTTCATCGTCATCAGCAAACAATAATTTGAGGGAAATTATCATTGATAAAGATAAGAACTAAGAAGGGATCCAAGTTATATTCTTGGGGAACCCCTGAACTAGCCACAACTGTAACAGATTTGACATCCTCATATTCTTCAAATAGTTGACGACCAGTTAAATACGAAGCCAATAAAAGTAAACAGAAGTATTAGAAACATCATAATCATTTAATTTTTGAAGTAACTTTACATGAGACACACGATCACTATATACAGTGTGTCTCACTTTTCGTGTCTCGGCTATTTGTTGATCGATTTAGATCAAATTTGGTATACTTCTTGTGTGTCTGATTGTGATTGAAAAGTTATTTTTTTTAAAATTAAATACGCCTACTTCGTTGCATTTATTTGTAACAAGGACGGGTAGTAATATGGAGCGTGACCAATGTTCACTTGATATTTGTCCCAATAGCCATAAATTTAACGACTGATCTATTTTTTAGTTTGTTTAAAATTTTTGTGTTAAAATGTGTCACATGTTGTTTTTTGCACTAAAGAGAACCCTGCGCCCATATATATTATTTAAATTTAACATTTTACATTGTTATGGGTATTTTTTATGCTCAAAATTAAGTTTACTTCACTACTTATAAATAGTATACGTACTTAGGTACTAAATTATCTTTATTTCTGTTTACAACCATCTCATAACTACTATACAGACTGTCCATTTTATCAGGGCACTCGAGAATATCTCACTTAATATCGGTCGTATAAAAAAAAATATTTTTACGAAAATTGTGCCGATTTATATAACCTACAAAATGGTTTAAAGACATTTGAAATCCATGGCCTACTTTAAGAGTTATGGCAGAAAATATCGAAAATGCGGAAAACGTCTAGGCCAAATATCTCCGTTATTTGAAGAGATACGACAAAAATTCTAAAGCGAAAGTTTTTTGCAAAATAGAGTGTTTCAATGAGGTTTTATCTATTTTTTTTCAAAACCGCTGTATTTTGAGATTTACTCTTCAGGCTGCAAAAAAATTATTTTGAAACGGGTGGGAAATGGCGCCACTGAATAGAGTATTTTGCTCCCTTTTCAACGATATATCACATGCCATATTTATTCATTGGTACTACGTTAGTAATTATAAAAACATTCTTTTAAAACCAATAATTTTTTTTTAACAAGCAGTATACTTACCGTGGAGAAGTATGATTAAATAAAACGATAAAATAATAACAAGTTGTTCAACTCTTTGCTATAATAAAACATTAACACAATTAAGAAGAATAAAGTAAATTCAGGTAATAAAAACAAATTAATAACAAAAAGAATATAGCACACAGAACATTAATATTTATCTAATCCTCAAAATAATTTTTAAGATATCATATCAAGTGTTCAAAGTGTCCACCGTGATTTCTTATGCACAATCGAGCGCGGTGAGGCACTGCATTTAAAACATTACTCAGCATCTCGGGGGTAACTGTCATACATGCCTGTTGAATTCGAGCTTTTAGGTCCTCTACATTTTGCGGTGTCGTCGGAAATACCTTATCTTTAATAGACCCCATAGAAAAAAATCCATTGGGGTTATATCTGGAGAACGAGGGGGGTATCGAATAAATCCATTGGTACCTATCCAATGTTGAGGCAAAATTTCGTCTAAATAATCTAGGCAAATCAGGGAATTGTGGGGAGGAGCTCCATCTTTTTGAAAATATTGAAAGTTGTGTCGATTCTCTAAAGGTAGGTCATCTAAGAATTCAGTAAATTCATTTCTTAAAAAGTTTAGGTGCCTTTGACCACTGAGGTGACCATCATAAAAATAAAGACCTATTAAATTGGTGCCTAAAATACCTATCCATACATTTTTTGAAAAACGATTTTGAAACCCAGTCGGTCTATGCCAGTGTGTATTTTCAGAACTCCAAAAATCCATTATTGGAAAAATTTGCCTCGTCAAATCAAAGTATTTTACTACATATTAATGGAACGGCACGCTTCTTTTCCAACAACCACCTACAAAAAGTCGGCCTTTTTGGTTTGTCTCGCGCTTGTAAATTGTGAACTTTTTTGGCTTTATAACACCGGTAACCATTTTTCTTTAAAATTTTTCTAGCATTTGTTTTATTTATGTGACAAGCAATTTGAATTTCTCTTAATGATGTTTTCAAATTTTCTGTATTTTTATTTCTTACATAGTTAATAACGCGGTTTAACTTATTTACATTATCAGTAACACTGTTCAACCTTATCTTCTTCTTTAAAAATGAACCATTATTTTTCAGTTTCGTAGCTAATTTTCTGAACAGAATTTTATTCGGCTGTAGTGCTTGTGGAAATCTGTTTCTATATTCTACTTGAGCTAATCCAGAGTTAAAATTGCATTAGCAATATGTAACGAACATATTATAACGATCAATGTGAGTGAAAATCATTTTTGAAAATTCTAAGTTCTTAAACGAGTGTGATTGAGTGAGAGTGTAAGTATTAACTGAGATGATCTGTCAAAAAATTAAATTGTCAAGTTTGTTCATAGCCAACTATTTTAAAATAATTGAAATAATAGTGAAACCATGAAATAAAAACAAATGGATATTATACTTAAATTAATTGGTAAAGACATTTTAACTCTCTGAGCAAGGAGTGACGCTTTTATGGAGGACCTCTTAAACATTGGCATAATTGCGAATACTCTTTCCATAATTGCTCCATGTTGCTTTCTTGATTATTATTTTGTTTTTGTTACCTGAATATACTTTATTCTTCTTAATTGTGTTAATGTTTTATTATAGCAAAGATTTGAACAACTTTATATATTATTTTATCGTTTTATTTAATCATACTTCTCCACGGCAAGTATAATGCTTGTTAAAAAAAAATTATTGGTTTTAAAAAATGTTTTTATAATTACTAACGTAGTACTAATGAATAAATATGGCATGTGATATATCGTTGAAAAGGGAAGAAAAGACTATATTTAATGGCGCCATTTCCCGCCCGTTTCAAAATAATTATTTTAACAGTTTGAAGAGTAAATCTCAAAATACAGCGGTTTTGAAAAAAATTAGATAAAACCTGGTTGAAACACTTGCAAAAAAAATTTGCCTTACAATTTTTCTCGTATCTCTTCAAATAACGGAGATATTTGGCCTAGACGTTTTCCGCATTTTAGATATTTTCCGCCATAACTCTTAAAGTACAGGACAGCCTGTATATTATTTAATTTTAACTTGTTACATTGTTATGGGTATTTTTATGCTCAAAATTAAGTTTAAAGTAGTATACGTACTTAGATGCTAAATTATCTTTATTTGCGTTTACAACCATCCCATAATAAGTCTATCTATAAGTCTACCTACTGTCATTTTTTTCAATATCATTAATTCTGTGGCGCAGGGTAGTTTACTTTAGTGCACCCCAATTTACTGAAGTCGATTTACGGTATTTTTTTATTTAGAAAAAATATTAAATATCTTATATAGTTAGTGTGGTTTGTTAAATGTGTCCATATTAAACTATTATATTTTTGCTTACTGTGACAGCGTTTTTACTTTTCATATACAAGTTTTCGGGCTTGTGTGACTTTTTAAAAAAATACATTAATTGTTTTAAAGCTAATTTTATCATAAACATATTATTGATAACTTTTTCCTAATGGAACATGGCCCTGTCGAAATTTTAATCTCGTCGCCAAAATTGGCAATTTATTATATAAAAATTTTCAGCTTTTTTCGTAATCTTTTATATAATAACCTTTCCTTCATAGATGATCCATACCATAACTGAAAATTTTCGGATTCTTGAAAGTTTGGTTCAGGGACACAAAAAAAGGTTTTTGTTTTTTGATTTTACTACGTTTAATATAATTCACTATGGTTTTATTATTAAATGAGCTTTTCAGTTCAACAACAATAAGTGTATGGTGTATATATTTATTTGTCTGAGTATTGTTGCTATTTTCATATGTTCTTCTTAATTAGTCAACTATCGTTATGTAAACCGGCATATATGCTTACACAATGAGAATGGTTGATATAATAATGAAAGGCTAATGACCTCAGATGTCGAAACCCTAAATAAATAAATTAAAAAAATCATTTTATAACTGCATGTATTTCGATCTTCTAGAGGTGTTTTTGGTACAGATGCTTTTGTGGATAAAAAATCCATAACTTCTGTATATTTTCTTTCCTTTTTATTTGGGTTTTCTACCACATGTATTATCCTCTTCAAAAACAAATCATTGAATTTACAAAATAATAGAATTATTGGAAAAAAGCCTCTGCGCCTGTGACGTTTACGTTATTTTTCGACAAATAATATTATAGGAGTAGTTAGTAGGTAAACATACTAAAAGTCCCCGCCCCTGAGAGGTGAGCTTACGGTGGGAGGGAAGGGAGAAGAGAAGGGAAGGGAACTTTTTGGGTTTTTCGATTATATCTCGGAGGGGAATGGTAGCTCAGTGTGTTAAAGCGACTGGCTAGCAAACTGAGTTGCTTAGCGAAGTGGGTTCGATTCCCACAAGGCGAAACAATTTTTCATTAAAAAAATTGCCCCAAGATTTGTTCGGAGTCCACATTAAACTGTAGGGCCTCGTCTCTCTTTGCCTAGCACAAGATCCTTGAGATCTTCCAGGGGGTTACTTCGGTAACTTGAGAGGCGATTAAGAAAACATTTTAAGAAAACATTTTTTTTTTTTAAGAAACGGTTGACTCTAGGAAAAATATGTTCTAAATAAAAATGAAAGCTAATTAAATTTCCGATAAAATTGTTTTCATACATATTTGTCGAATTTTCAACGGTATTCGAGATATACGTTATTGAATATTGACAATTTTCGAAACAATCATTTTTACCTAAATTCTTTTGTCAAACATTTGCTTCTAGTGCCTCCCACGATCGTTTCTCAGAAAAATTGACGAAGTTGTAAAGCATTAAATTTCCTTCACTTTGATATACACTTTTGCTACTTTATCTTCAACCATTTAAAAGTTATAGAATTTCTAACATGTACTCAATTTTGATGTTCCTCTAGAAATGAGTATGTTGACGCTACCATTATGATTAACAACATTTTAACAATAGAAATAAGGTAGTTGCATTTGACATACAACACTTTTTTTGTAATTATAGTTTTTATTATATTACTACTAATGATATAATGAAAGTATTTACATGGACTGATAGTAATTAAAAAATTTAACAATAAGCATTCAAGGTGACATCTTGGTTTTTTTGAGGCGGAAGGGTCGAGGCTCATTCATCTTCGTCAGCAATGTAGACGTTATCCAAAGAAATTGGTAGTGTGTCGATGTCGTCGCCTGCTTCCTGAACTAATATTTCGACTCCGTTGTTGCAACTGCCCTTGTAATTTGGGCATGTGACAGAGCAGTTTAACGATATTTTTCTACAACCACACCTGCCACTGTCACGTCCTTTCGTGTATCTGCAAAATATCACCTTCAAGATTTCGTCAGGAGCAGCATCCAACTCTGGCAGTTTCGGAACTAGTTGGTCATTCCTCCTCTCCCAACCCCAATTCGGCGCTCCACCATTATGTTCCTCCCCTAACCACAGGTGTACGTCCGGAATGCATGCTGATTAACAGCTCCTTCAGTTGGACGGAGAGTTGAGAGATCAGGCTTCATGTTTGCAGCTGCTTTGACTAATGATTTGTAGCTGGCTGTCTGTGGCTGGAGCGCCATACCATGAGAAAAGAAAAAACGGACGCAAATAACTGTGACACAAAAACACATCTACAACGCATAAAGGTCTGAAATGGACTGAAACTGAAGAGAAAGAAAGTGCGGGAGAACCTCATCCTCTCCACCCGGTCTTTTAGAAGAAGCCAGATGGCCGCCTTTGTTGTTTCTCAAGTGGACTCCCCAACCCATTCCCGGGATCGGCGACCTTGACGGGTCGTACATGTTTTTTCCACATTCAATATCTTTTATAACTCCATTTGCGAAACTTTTATTCAAATTCAACATAAAATACATTTCTTTCTGATTTATATATAAAAAAAGAAACTATTAAAGTTATATATTAAGCTAATAGGGAACAAATTTGCAAATAACTGTACAGACGTTTTATATATATTATTTAATAATAAATAACTTTACGTTTTCAAAAATTATCGATTTTCATCGACGTACTTATACCTCGAAAACCGTTGGGAATTCCAGAGATGTGTATGGAGGCAACTGTATAGGAAATTTAATTAGCTTTCATTTTTTGAAAATGAGCGTACACGTTAGAATTTCGTTGAGCGTTG
Source organism: Leptura quadrifasciata (assembly GCA_963675555.1). Lineage (NCBI taxonomy): Eukaryota > Metazoa > Arthropoda > Insecta > Coleoptera > Cerambycidae > Leptura > Leptura quadrifasciata. The sequence continues at coordinate 144,298,891 of OY776674.1, read as the reverse complement.
AAGATAAAGTAACAAAAGTGTATATCTAATTAAAGGAAATTTAATGCTCTACAACTTCATTTGACAATTTTTTTGAGAAATGATCATGGGAGGCACTAGAAGCAAATGTTTGACAAAAAGAATTAGGTAACAATGTTTTTTTCGAAAATTATCGATTTTTGATAACGTATATCCCGAAAACCGTTGGAAATTCAACAAATATGTAAGTATATAAACAATTTTATTGGAAATTTAATTAGCTTTCATTTTTATTTAGAACATATTTTTTCTACAGTCTACCGTTCCGAAATAAAATTGAAAAACCCAAAAATGGGGAAATAGATCATTTTGCCTAGGTGCACACAACATTTTTTAGGCAACTGTCTCAAAGAATAAAATATTTTTTTAAATTGTCTCGTATAAACAACAACTGAAAACGTCACTAGATAGCTTATTGACAAACCGTGTCATATTTCAAATATTAATGATGATCAATAATACATGCGGCCGTAAAGTAAAAGTGGCCAAAAAAGAAGTCGAAGCGGCCATAAAATAAGACTGACAAATGAGTACAAAGAGATGACACTTTAGCAATGCTGTCAGATCCGATAAACGTCATTTTAGGTGGCAGTTGTCTAAATACATCATTTTTTGGGTCAGTTGCCTAAAAACAAATGAGGCATGCAATTATAATTTTACGTCCGCCAAAGAAATCCGTTGAAAATGACTACACACATGCGCATCTGTCTGGCTCGCTGTCATCTTGGACCACGGACGACGAGCAAGACATATACGTCGAGCATGTCGATACACACATGCGGATCCGCTGGACATACTCGCATGTGAATAGGCCGCTTAAAACAGGTAATTATCTAAGAAGTATATAAATAGCTTAAGACCTTAATTGAAAAAGAATTTTAAAAGTATATTTTTAGTCCAATGTTAGTTAGTGACCAATGTATATTTTAGGGCATGTACCACATGTCAGCTTATAGACTTCACTCTTATTTTCTTTCTGTGGTTTACTTTTATTATAAGAGTATTATTCGTTTTTGTAAGAAATTCTTAAATTCTGTTATTCCTTTAAATGATACGCTATTTTTTCTGTATGACATGTGGTACATGCCCTAAAATATATATTGGATAGACACGAAGGACTTTTAAAACAAGATTGAAGGAACACGCACGGAGCTTGAATAAGAAAACAAAAATTCGACATACGCAAATCATTTAATTAAAAAAATTAAGATGTAAAATCGAAATTTTACATCAAGAAAATAAAGGACTAAAATTAACATTATTAGAATATTTTGAAATCAATAAATTTAAAATTACAAATGTCATATTAAATGATCAGTTAGATTTAAATCGTTCACCACTTTTCAATTTGTTCTGAATTAAAGCCTTCAACTATTATATATTTCTTAGAAGATTACCAGTTTCAGACTCTAAATATACTTTTAAAATTATTTTTAAATTAGGGTCTTAAGCTATTTACATACTTTTTAGATAATAGACTATAAATACCCTGTACTTTACTTAGTAATTTTAGTATCATACTCAACATCTGAAGAAGCCACAGTATAGCGAAATAATTGTTATGTTTTAATAATACTGACATTACTATATAGTAAAGTGACAGTTCGATGTGGTAAAATGCCACTTTTATGTTTTAAGTTAAAAATAAATTTGTGAAAATCAAAAAATTAAAGTTGTTTTTTATGTACTTTTTGTTCGGTTTCATTTATTACTAATGGAATAGGCACTGCTTTGAACTTTATGTTCAGGACAAATCTTTGTTTTATATGTATAATCAGATCCTACCTCTTCTTAACTGTATATAATTGATGGCATTATCACCATAACATTCTCGGTTTGATCTGAAATCAATATAAAATATATTTTCAATATATTTGACTATTCGTGTAATTAATTGTCTTTTCTAATTAGTGCATTCTGTAAGTCGGATAGGAATGTGAATATTTTCTAATCTGACGAGACTACCCCCCGTTTTCGAGGATGCTGAACACAATGGCGTGGTAAAATTTCTCTCCGGGGGTACTCAACCCCCCAAACGGACAAAAACCACCCCTGAAAGGGGTAAACTGCGTATCCGCCGTCTCCTACCATCCAACCTATTTTACCCCCGTTTGTGAGGGTGCTGAGCACGATGGTGATGTCGAGACCCCTCCTAGACCCCCGCCAACCACCCAAATGGCCAAAAACCACCCCCGAAAGGCATAAGCCGCGGATTGGCCGTCTTCTCTCGGCTAAACCCGTGTTACCCCCATTTTTCGAGGATGTTTCATTTAAAGGAACATATATTTATTTCGTATCACGTGACCTATACATGATATTATTTTTTTTCCATCACGTTTCAATAAAATATAGGTAAGATTCTACAAAAATTGAGATATTCAGTTTAAAAATTCTAAATTGAGAAATCATTTTTGGCTACCCTGTATATTTTTAGACAGTGAAAATTATTCAGAAATTCGACGAAAATAGAGTTGTTAAGATTGCTTTGTCAATGATTTTAGAATAAATGATTCATAAAACGAGATACGGCTGTTTGCTTCGCTTCTCCTGTTGTATAAAATATTGCAGCTATATCCATTGCGGCTATTGACTATTTTTCGTATAAGTATGGTTTGAAATGTAGGTAAACGTGTCAAAGAGCAGTGTGCGACATGAGGATCACAGAATTTCACGAGGTCAGTAAGCTACCTAGCTGCATGTGGTTCAAAGACTTAACGCAATAACAACTAAGTAATCACTGTTTTAGTTAGCTGAGGTCCGTACGACCAACTTAACGACAAAGCATTAAAATTTTGCAATCGTAACAACCCGCCGAACATAAAACTCCATTCTATTTTATTTCTCACGTTTCCCAATTTGAAGTGTGTGCATGTCTGGCGGTTGGTAATACGGCAGACTGCACTGCCGACTGTAAACTTACGTTGGTATGACTGCCGTAGCCGCCTAGTCGTAAAGATATATCGCTGTTTAATGGTTTCCATTTCCACCTGAACTCGCATCTGGGATGTGCATTTTGGATTACTGGCAGCCTTAAGATTTAACCGAAGGATCAATTCAGATATCGCGCTCAGTACATTAAAATACCAGATCGAGTAATCAGTCTGAAACTTTTAGATGTGAAATTAATTTCGTCTTAGTATGGGCTTGGAATATGGTGAACATTTATCGTGGAATTTAAAGGCATGTTAATACTATTTTACACTGAAGAAAATAGTATGTTTAACAAGAGATGAAAATACTGTTTTTTTTGTGAGATGACAATTTGCCCACGAGCGAAACAAGTAGGTAGTATTTCATCCAGAGCCGTTTTTACCACTAGGCAGACAAAGCAATTGTCTAGGGCGGCAAATTTTTGGGGCGGCAAATTTTAAGTTTATTAATTTTTAAAACTTTTTTGTTTCATGGTAATTTTTGTATGTAATATGTAAATTTTTATGACTGATTTGTAAATTACATCTGATTAAAAGGTAAACAATTCTGACATTGACATTGAATTATTAATGTGGTGAAATATCAGCTTTAATATTACTTAAATTCATTAATTCTTTAAGCAAGTGATCAACATGCGTTAACAAGAGACAACTATCTTATACTTACTTCGAACTCCATAAAATCTAGGGGATAATAAGCAACGCCCGGCGGTGCTATTGCTGTGTACTTGAGTTGGCTTATTTATCGCCTTGGGCTTCAGGAGAGACCATATGAATTATATCTTGAAAATAAAATGACACTGGGATTGCCCCAAATCCCGAATCAGCCGAATCACATTACATGGCGTCGGGAATTAGTTTATTATTTTCTACTTGGCAGTATGAATACATAATGATAATTTTCTTGAAATTTTGGAGTTGATGGCGGAATTTGACCCATTCTTAAACACTTAAAACGTTCAAAACTTATTGGATCTGGTGGCACGTCTTATCTTTAGAAAAAATTTGCGATAAATTTATAGAAGTATGGCAAAAAAAATTGAAAACAGAGATTTTGGAAACAATTAGAGTAACTAAATACTTTTCAATAAGTATCAATTCTACTCCCGACCTTACCCATATTGACCTGTTAACCTTCATGATTAGTGTAGTCATCATTAGATATGTAAACAATATAGGAATAGCCCAAGAAACATTTTAGCATTTATTCCAAATCCCGGTTATAAAAGTGAGGAACTAGAAGTTGCAGTAGTCAACTTCATAGGAAAAAAATGGTTTAAACTTGATAATTGTCACCGTCAATCATATGACATTGCATCTAATAAGTCGGAACAATATTCAGGTTTACAAGCGAGATTAAAGAAAAGAAATCCCTTCATTGATTATGTACCATGCGCTGCACATTCACTAAATTTAATCGATTCATCTGCCTCTGAGTCTTGCCAGGAAGCTACGAGTTTTTTTCTAGTTTGCAAGAACTTTACAGTTTCTTTACGGGATCAACCCATAGGTGGCAAAAATTTCTTTCTGTTAACGAAGGTAAGAAATTTCTAACGCTCAAAACACTATCAAAAACCCATTGGTCAGCGAGGCATAATGCTTGTGAAGCTTTAAGCAAGCAGTTTCCTGATGTTACTAAAGCTTTCAATTAAATTGCAAGTGATCCAAATCAAAAATCAACTGTAAAGTCCGAGGCAAAAGGTCTTGTGCAAAAGTTAAACAAATTTGAATAACCAAATTTAGCAAAATTGTGGATATCTATTCTGGGGCAATTTAATGTAATCAATAAAAAGCTACAAAACATTAATATTGATGAAAGTCATGCTGGTGAGACATTATTTGAAAACGGCAGCCATCACTTCAAAATCAACGTTTTCTATGTTATTATAGATAATTTGCAGTAAGATTTAAGTCACCGTAAAATAATGTACGAACATTTCATTTTCATTTTCTGGAAAAGATAAAAACTGCATCACCACATGAAACAAGGTAGTTAGCCAATAACATATTAAAAATGTATTCAAATGAATTAAGAGACTGCTTTGTAGGTGAATGTATCAATTTTGGAGCCTATTTAAGCACAATCACCAATGAAAAATTAATTCCACTAATGGATTTATCAAAACTGATATATGAAAGAGAGCTGCAAGAAGTTTATCCAAATGTATTAATTACACTGAGAATATTCCTTTGTAATTTTTCCTCTACACTTCGACGTGTCAAAAATTATTTACGATCCTCAATCAGTGAAGATAGACTAATCTTTTTAGGACATGTACATTGAGGGTGAAACATTTTGTTCAATGGACTTAGATTCAATAATTGACAGTTTGCCGCAATGAAGTCGTGCTTTTACGTATTATTTTTTTAAACTGAAGATTCTAGTGCGTAAAAAATCATTGTTGAATGGTAAGTCCGTTTATTCATTTTTGCTTACTTTTTATTTTCCTAAATCCGTCCATATCAGTTTTATTTTCTATAAAAGCTGACGGCACTTGCATTTTAAGTCGGTATACAATATAGGGTGGCAAATAAATGTGTGCCTGCGGGCGGAAAATGTCTAGGCCGGGCCTGATTTCGTCTCGAGTTGGAAATGCAATTTTTTTCTACGATATTACAATAAAATATTGGATTAGAATTTATAAAACTTTATTTATTTTCAACAGTTTTACAAAAGTACAGAGGTATACATAATTAAGTAGTGACAAAAATGTCTTTCATATTGAGTAGAAAAAGCTATACCTGTCTTTTATAAATGTGGAAAATACAATTATTATAATTATTGACAGTTGGATTTGTACTAACTTCGTGGTACTTGTTGAAGGTAAGTAAGTTCTCGGTTGTCGGTTTCGTTACTATAGGCCGATTTATTGGTATGTTGTCAAAGTCATCAACATCAAAGTTAAATATAGTTTCAGGCATGTTTGCAGTTTTAGAAGTATTTTGAATTGAATGGAATATTGTCTGTCCTCGTTTAATTTTATTATTCATTGAGTTTTCACTGTATTGTTCTGCCACTGCGCTTGATTTCCAATAGCCATGTTGTTTTATTTCTGTTAGATTAGCTCCACTATCTGCAAGAATAGTGGTAGAAAACCTTCTTAATGAATGGCCCGCATATAATTGAACATCCGGCAAATTAAGAAATGCTGAAATTTGTTTCTTCTTCGGAACATTTCCATATTTATTCATTCCAGTCACTTGTTTCGCACACTTGCCATTTTAGTAATTCAGGAAGAATCGGGAGGTTGTATTTCTTGTTGCTAATGGAAGAAGATTTATGTACTTCATACAAATGTTATAGTGTTATATTGGTATTTTGTAATAAAGTAGCTACTTAGTTATTAATAACTTTATTTAATTGCTACATGTATACACTCATTATTTATTTAATTCTAATTCTTTCAAACGGTATTACCTATCCTACCTATCATTATCCCTACCACTATACATAGTTTTATATACTATGTTTAAATATTTATATTAATTATGTCTACAGTCTCCCAGACACACTTAGCCTACTTCTACATCTCCCTGAAAAACTGAATAGGATTTACCTTTATGACTATAAATCATTTTATATTATAATAAATTTAATAAAACGGACGTTATATTATACTACTACAATACTAAATTTACAGAGTCGATTGGCCCATCGAATTATCTAAGAAAAATGTGGTTTATTCTGTTTTTCTGGATAACTACTTCTTTTACATTCTTACTTACTCGAACATTTGGACTTATTTCATCTATAACTACATAAGGTTCATTGTATTGTGGATCTAATTTATTGCCTATTTCACTTCTACCTATTATTAAATTACCTTTCTTATACGTTACTGAGTTAGTATATTTGTCATAAGTATTTTTTCTTTTTAAATTACTACTAGTCAAATTATTATGCACCTCCTGATGTGCTTTTTTGCAATCTAAATTTTAATTCTAACGGGTAGCTATCGAAATTGTACAGCGGTTCAACTCTGTTTTCTAAATTACTTGGGATATTATATAGTTTTCTAAATACTAACTCAAAAGGACTATATTTAGTTTCTGTATGTACAGTTGTATCGTATGTAAAACACCAATATGGTAGCCATGTACTCCATGAAGTACTCTGACTTTTTGTTTGTGTTCTTAGTTATGCACCTACAATTTTACATGAATTTTCCAATACCTTCGTGATGATAAGCAGTCACCTGTGTGTGTTTGATTTGTAGTTTTGATTTGTAGCGCGGTGATTGTACTGTCGGACCCGGTGTGTGTTCTGGGGAGGTACATTTTTACATTAAAATAAGAAATAAAGTCTTATTGACTGATTGATTGATTAATTTGTAGTAATTTACACACTTCGTTCATTGTCGAAGATATAAATTCTGAACCTCGATCAGTAGCAATTTCCCTTGGAATTCTATACCTTAATATGAAATTGTTCACAACATATTTTGCAACCGTATTTTGATTTAAGACTTCTACTTTTGTAAGTTCGCATTGATGTGTTAATATGTAGCAAAAATCTAGTGCCTCTTTTTCTAAATAACCTACTATCTAAATATACTTTTTGAAAAGAACTAAGTGTGTTTACAATAGTAATTGGTTGTAATTCATATAAAAAAACGCGACGTGTGAGTATTTTTATTAAGTATAGTTACAAGTAACCCTTATTTCAGATTTTGGACATTAGGTACTTCTAAATTTTATAACTCATGTGAACGACAAGCTTCAGCAATGCCAAAAATTACTACCTATATAAAATGACCAAAATTTATTTCACATTAATAACATTAAATAATAATGTAATAATTACAGGAATAACATAATAAACAGAAATCTATCGTTAAGTGTATTATTGATAAATAACTGAATTTGTTGTGTTGTTAAAAGTTTAGCTTTCTTGCTTTTGAACCCCGTCGATCTTCGCTTTAGAAATAATTTAGATTTAACGTTTTTTGAAATATCCACGTTATGCTTGATGTTAATTGTATTGCGTAATATGGAAACAAAAGGGAAAGAGTTTATTTGGTTCTCATTTATCCTATCTATATTCTTATTTTAAACAAATTCAAACCTTTGTCGGGATTTATCTGGCAAAATGTCGTCGGAAGCAAATAGCTTCAGCTATATTTGGGAGTATGCATGATTCACTGTATTCACTTTCTGAGTCCATAATAATTATATAAAATGCGATTAAATTATGGACGAACTGTCACAAAGTCAATTTTTTGCTTAGTCATTGTAATGGTAGGTAAAATAGATACGCTCCCCATTCGCTCTATCCATTATTAAACACATTATTAGCATAAGAGCCCATCTTGGAAGAGCATTATGCGAGGAAGTATTATTGTAGAATATGACCATGGATTCAGGGATATTGATATTTTCGAAAGGGGATATATATTTGACGACGAAAGCTGAGGACGTGGCTATATTCTGGATTTGTTGCTCCTATTTCTTATAAATGTAGTTCGGGATATTAACTTTAGACCCAGTTTTTCAATTGTTCTTCCGAGATTTCATGGTGAATTGTGGCACATACAATTGGCAAGATTAGTTGTTCAAGCGGGGTAATTAATCTACGAGCTTGAATGATTTCTCCATTAATTCTGATGCTACTGTGGTCATTTACGAATTTATCAACAATTTCTTTACTAGATAAGTAAATACATATTCTGTTTTTGGATATTCTGGATGAAAATGTGATATTTTTAGAATTATTTTATAGCTCCTAGGGTCTTTAAATATACTTGTAGTGTGGTACCTTCTATTGAACTAAATAATATTGCCTGGCCTGCTGTTTTCTGGAAAATTTTGGAAGTTGATTCGGGCATAGAGCATTAGAATACGATTTGCTTATTTTATTTTTCAAGCTGTTTATTCGTTAGTTGTATATTTATATTTTGGGGATCCTACAGTCAGAAATCTCCATGTTGTTGCTTATCAACGCCCAGCCCGATCTACCACCAAGTACGCGATGTATGTTGTTCGATAACACGAATATCCCTGTTTATAGTTTGTTTGTCTATTACTTGCTACTTACAATAGTCCATTTAAAGAGTCGCGCTTTATGACGAATTTACCGAATTTATGCGCCACGGACTAGACAATGTCCCCGCCCCACATTTCTGAGGGTGTTGAATCGATTCCGGGGATCAAACTAATTTTTTCACATCGGCAACCTCCTCAAATTGGCCAAATACCACCCCCAAAGTCCCCTTTATCCGTGAACCCGTTTATTTTCCCCAGTTTTTTTATTAATTGTTGTTCCCTCGAGTAGAACGGAAGGTCTCTCGAGGGATTTGAGTTCAACCATCCCTACCCCTAGCTTCCAACCCTTATATTGGATGGAAAATTGATATTTGTTTTTCTAAGAAAAAATTTCTATCTTATAGGAGGTGTTTCTTTGAGGAAGGTGCTAGGTGACCAGGTTTGTGTAACCACCCCCGGGGATTGTTTTCACCTTTCCAGTCCTAAAAGGGTTGGAACCTTGGTGTACGGGTGGCTGGGATCAAATCCGGCAGTTTTTTCCTCTGTATTATTATGTACTCGCAGATAATCAGGTGAAACATTATTACTTTGTTTATCTTATGTCTGTTTTAATTGAGATGGTTATATGAAAAAGTAACTATGTTGATTGCCGCGATCTATCTTATGTACACTCTTATGTTTCCTAACTTGTACAGAAAATAGAAACATATTATGTGTTATCATTATTATTAATATATGCTCTAACACTTAATTTACTAAATTGTTGACGCCCACTCGCATGACTATATCCCCTGTGATATCTTGCACTCATAGATGGTGCTCGTTGAGGCTACTCGACTCTTAAACGTTTTCAAAAATTATTTTTTTAATGTTTGATAATGTAAATCATAACATATAGTTACCTTCAAATTTATATTATTTTTACTTCATGTAATATATTATTTCAGTAACAGAAACAGAAATTAATTTTAATATTATTAATTCATGTTGCTCAGCCGCTTCGTTCCTCTTTAACCTATCAATTTTTATTGGTATATTTCCCACCAATTTAAAATTAGGGGACGTTACGCCATTGCACAAGAAAGGTGAAGTGGAACTGATAGAAAACTATAGATGTATAATATAAAATACGTATATATCGAAAATATTCGAAAAAACTGTACAGAATATTTAACAATATGTTAAGTGAAAGTCGACACGGTTTTAGGCCTAAATATTCAACCATAACAGCAGCATATAAGTTTGTACAATTCATTTACGAATCATTAGATGCTATCAAATATATCATATGCATACTATTTGATTTAAGTAGAGCTATCGACTGCCTAAATTATCAGTTTTCAATAAAAAAGATTGATTTGCTAGAGATTTTAGGAAATCTTAGTAAATGGATTGAATCTTTTACTGACAGAAAAATTGTTATAAAATTTGATAACAGTTACTCACATGAAAGCAATATTAACATCGGGTTGCCTCAAGACTCAATCCTCCCTCCTCTGCTATTTATAATTTTTAATAATGATTTGGAAACGCATTTAAGTAAAAACATCAAATTGGTTTTATACGCTGATGCTGTTATAATTGGGCTAATTCACCAGAATAATTAAATAATACCGCAAACGGCCTACTAGAATCATTCTCATCATGATGTATACGAAATCAGTTGATCCTAAACGTAAATAAAACAACTTGTGTACAGTTTCATAAAATACGACAACCGCCTGTTTCAAATCTAATAACTAATCAAGGTAAAATTTCACGATCGGCATTCATCAAATTTCTAGGTTTAACACTAGACAAAAATTTCACTTGGACAAATCATATAGAATTTATATGCAAAAAACTACATTCTGCATTTTTTGGAATTCGAAATTTTAAGCCAATATTATCGAAAGGGCAACTACTAAATGTATATTATGGGTTTGTGTATTGTTATACGAGATATTTAATCCCTTCTCTGGGGTGTAGGTGCAGAAACACAACGTGTCTTTATTTTACAGAAGAAAATTATTTGCCTCATGTTTTCGCTCATGCTACTAGATTCGTGTCGACCAGTGTTACTTTAATTTCAGTTTCTGCATTAAAGGTAGCCATGTTTGTCTACCGAAATAGGAATAAGTTTACATTAAACTCTAATAATCATACGTATAACACTCGTGTACCCAATCAAATATCAATTAATAATTATAATCCCTCACTTATTAGAAAATGCGCGTATGTTTGTTGCGCCAGCATTTTTAATACACTTCCTGTTGACGTAAAAAAACCAACAGAGTTTTTATTCCTTCCAAGAGGTTTTTAGTAATGGAGGTAACGATTAAATTGTATATTATAGATATGCTGTTAATAATTTTTGTAGGTAAAAACCCCTGAGTTACTGGACGAATATAATTTGAATTTTTTTTTTTTTTTTTTTATACATTTATTTAACGTCGGCCTATTTCCGCTACTGAGGCCTAACACCGACGCCTGTAGACGAGCTACCCCCAACCAGGAATTTTGCCGAACCTCTTCCCTTAAGAAGAGTAGGGATCTTTTACTTGCCTAACATTTAATAGACAAGGGACCGACGGCTTTACATCCCCTCCGAAGGATGGTATATCTCCTATACAACCCTCGCCCAAGGTTGTATAGCTTCCGCGCATACACTGATATACAAGCCGCTGGAAGATGTGTGAGGCGAGAACGCGGTTTCCGTTGGAATGGTCACCAATCCAAGTACTAACCGCGCCTGTCGTTGCTTTACATCGCATACCGAAGTATGTACTAATTTGAATTAATGCTGACAAAATACCTAACTATAACTTATACATCATGCATACCGTATATTTTGCTGATAATTTCTTGTTCTATATACATCCTTGTTATATTCACGATACTTTCTCTGAATTTTTTGAGAAGTAATTTACTTCATCAATCAGTAAAACTGAAACGTTTGGTAATAAAATTTATAACTTCGTTGTTTGAATTCCTTTCCGCGAGATGCATTTCAAAAGGCATTGCGATGGGAATTTTAAAATCCTAGAGTCGGACAATCTCGCAAGTCGTTTAAATTGCTAAACATTTGTGTTCGAGTTATATTCTGGGTTATAGTCTCTCCTATCATAAACTTCCATAATTAAATTTAAATGTAGTTTTATTTGACTAAGTTACAATAAGGTAGCTCTCATTTTAGAAAAACATAAACTGGTTACTAAAATAAATTACGCTGAATTGAACTCTCTAAAAAATAATGTTAGATGCCAATTTAATTTCACATAGGATACTGTAGATTTTCTTTTTCCCAACAGTTGTAATCAAGAATGTTTTATATCTATAAATGAAAGTATATGTAAACAAGCTAAATAAATTAAAGTTATCAATGAATTCTAGAATAAATTTCAAAAATCGCTTCAAGTATGAGTTGTATTCGAGCGTCGAGGATTCCATCCTAAATAATAACAATTCTAATGTCTTTATTATTCTAATTTCATTCAATATACAAAATATACTAAGTAATAATAATTATAAAAAGAAATAGGGCGAAGTTCAGATAACTATTAAGAGTTTCTGCTCTTCCACTTAACCCTAGAAATGTATCAATGCATTTGAAAATACTGGATTATAATTCATATTAGCTATTCTAAAAGCAGGTAATTCATATGTATACAATAAAACACACATACAGTATGTATTAGATACTATATAAAATTATAATTGTAAAGTACTGTAAATTATAGCATTATTTATAAGTTTAGCGCTTTTATTGGATCTGACATATTATTTAAGTATTTGAAATAGAGTAAGTGAAACAGCACTTAAAAAACTGAAATTGCTGGATGTTATCACACCTTTAAACCTAACATTTATGTTGTGAAAGTTAGTTCTAAATGAGATTGTATTATATAAATAGCTAGAGGATTTGTTGCTGACGATTTTATAGTATAAACAAGCTGCATGTAGTTTGCGTCTATCTGCCACATTTAGCCAATTTAAGTCTGCAACTTTATGGAATATTCTCCCATATTTTCTAATATCAATGATAAATCTTAGGAAACTATTTTGGACCTTTTGAATTCTTCTAATGTCAAGGTTATCTACACACGGGTCACAGTAGTTTAAACTAGACAGATTGATCGAATTACATAACATCGTTTTGACATTCTTGTTCGACATGTGCCTATGAGAAAACCTTTAACTTATAATATGCACTGGATATCAAATTTGCAACATGATGTTTAAATCCCAGAGATTGATCAAAAACTATGCCAATTTTTTTTTGCTTTTTCATATAAGTTTAATGGTTCATTTCTTAATAAGATACATGCTTTTCTACTAGGGGTATTCGTTTCCTTTTTCCAAATATGAGAGCTTTGGTTTTCCATGGATTTAATAGTAATCCGTGTCCTGTTGCACGCTTGTCAATATCTGCTTTACTTAGTTCCATATTTGTGGAATCTACATTAGCTTATTCGAAATGTTTATATATTTGAAAGTCATCGGCATAAGGTCCCAGTATACTCCACTGTGCTACGCCTATGTTTATAGTTCGATAATGAGAGATCAGACAGCTTGTGATTTGTCAGTAAGAGAGTTCGTTATTAGAGTAACGGGATCGGCATTTAAATCGATGTATTTGAATATTGAAATGAGCACAAAATGATTAATTGTGTCGAATGCTTTTAAGAAGTCTAGGACTAACAGCATCGAGAGTTTGTCGTGATCAGTTGCAGCAATAATGTCGTTGGCGATATTTAGCAACGCGGTATTACAACTATGACCGGGCCGAAAACCCGATTGAGTTGAAGGTAAAATGTTATGGAAATTTAAGTACTCACGAAGCTGGGTCTCCAATCTCCATGATCTTCTCAATAATTTTTGACAGGCATGGTAAAATGCTAATTGGTCTATGATACCTTTGGAAGTGCCATAACGTGAGCTTATTATCATTGTTTAGGAAATACCGAGTTTACCAAGCAAAAATTTATCGTATTATGGGTAATAAAAGGTAGCAGAAATGGCATATATGATTTTAAAATAAAAACTGGTTTTCGTCACAAACCCTTCCTCGATCACCATCGTGCTCAGCATCCTCTAAAACGGGGATAACACAGGTTTGGCTAGTAGGAGACGGCGGATACGCGGTTTATCCCTTTCGGGGGTAGTTTTTGGCCGTTTGGGGGTTGGGGTAACCTCGGAGAGAGATTTACCCACCACCATCGTGTTCAGCATCCTCTAAAAAGAAGAGGAAACGCAATCTCGTTAGGCTAAGAAAAATTCATATTCCTCTCCGACTCACAGAATGCACTAACTTTTATATCAGTGTATGCGCGGAAGCTATACAATCTTAGGCGAGGATTGCGTAGTGAAAATACCATCCTTCGGAGGGAATGTAAAGCTGTCGGTCTCTTGTCTAATTAAATGTCAGGCAAGTAAAAGGTCCCTACTCTTCGAAAGAGAAGAGGTTCGGCAAAATTCCTGGTTGGGGGTAGCTCGTCTACAGGCATCGGTGTTAGATCCTAGTAGCGGAAATAGGAAGACGATAAATAAATGTTTTATAAAATGTATTGAGGACCTACCTGTAGATTTGCCAAAACCGGAAAAAGTAATCCATATTTTTTGTTTCATCCCCCTAATCACTTTGGTCTTTGGTCATACCATTGCGTAAGTGTAGATGTTAGTAAATTTTTAGAATATGCTGCTAAACAGCAGCCGTGGAAAGGGTACTAAATTAAAAGTTGCAGACAGGTGCTAGTTTATGGCATTTTTGCTAGTTGAGTTCATCTAGTGTCCTCGCAGATTGAGATAAAGTTTCAAAAGAAATTGTTCCTCTTTCCACCAAATATTTCGAGGTAATTTTGGATAACCGGCGACAACTGTCATCACTTTTGCTAGTTCTTTTGAAAATAGTTTAAATTCGGCTTTTTTTATATTTTCTATAGTACCTATAGCATCAGTGTGGTGCTCGTTGTACCGTATTTTTGTTAAAGGAAATTGCAGAAGTTATTTTTACACAGTTTTCTAAATGATTTTGCGGATTTAGCACGAAAACGATTATAGCTAGGAGAGAAGTGTTCTTAATAAAATAATCTCCTTTGAACTCTGAACTCTTGGGAGGGATCCTTGAAAATTGATGGGGCAAACAGTTTATCGTCCGAAAGGTTTTAAATATAGGGTAATGAAGCGGTACTTCGTGCATTTGCAGAGGATTTTCCGTCGTCCAATAGCGAAAGTTCTGTTTGTTAACATATCTGGAAAGATGAAAATGAGCTTCATCTGACATGAGCAAGCAGTTAAGAATATTCGGGTTTTCAGCAAACGTTCGCAAGAATCAACACGTATTACAAAATCTTGAGGCAGAATTTTATAGGGATGAAATTCAAAATGTTGGAGAAAATAAGGACATTTATAGAAAATTGTGCTCAACTTTCGTTGATTATTATTTAAGTTATTAATATGTAGTATTCTATAAAAAAAAAAAATGATTTTTTGAACAATTTTAATTGTTGCTACGCACACATATCTATATACATAATGTATACCTTTTCTATGGAATTAGGTTTTACTGATTTATAAATTGAGATGGAATATCCATTAATTAGGAGAGAGCTTGTGAAGATGTCTTTCATATTTGAAAAATCCAGTAGTCTTAGAGATATCTTAAAAAAACATTTTTTTGCTAATAACTTGCAAATAATATCATTTTTTTAGGTAAAAATGCATTGGTGTTAGGTTAGCTATTTAAAATTCCCAAATTAACATTTTCATCATTCCGATGTCAGACATCGTCACGCCAAACTTTTGTTTCTGATTTGGACGCCTATCTTTTTAAAAAGGAATTGAACTGGCAGAATCTTATACTTAGTATCAAATGGTAATAATTATTCCATTTGCACATTTGTGCAGGGAATCACCACACCATAACCAAAACCTTGAAATTTGACAACGTAATATTTCTGTTAATTCATGTCGACACCTATGTTATTTAATATAGTATTATAGAAATAATTGGAATTTTCAAGAATATATGTTCTACTTCAACAATTTTTTCTAACGTTTGCACAAATTGCATGTCTCATCCTTAAGCTCACTCAATACAACTATAATTTTACGTCTGCGTTTTAATCATAGTAATAACAGTTAACAGTCATTTGCATATGGTGTGCTATTACTTGAGGTAAAGATAATAAGCTTGACAAGAACACTCATATTTGTAGCGACCGAATTAATTTCACTCATTTAGCAGAAATATATAGTATAAAGTCACACATACCCCATAGTTACTAATAGGAAAACCACATTTTTATAGGGAATATCAAGATTATATGGATATTCCTAATAAATACTTAATATATAACATTTCAGTTCCTTAGCATTGATATCTCCGCATTGTCTTGGTAGGTACACTATAGAAGAAATTACAGACGATTTTTTTTGGCATTTTCCAAAATATTCCCAGCACATTTTCGTTTATTAATGATGAAAAACAGGGTGTAGGATTGAAATTCATCAGGTATAGTCCAATAAAATTAAGTGAATTTTAAGTCCAACCTAAAACTAATTTGGGACAAGCTGATTTTAGCGTGATTGTGTTCCCTAAGGGGTACTTTTTAAGTGCCTAAAAATCCCCAATGATCCCCAAGCCAAACTACCCCAAAACCACCCCAAATGTACATTTTTTAATTTTGTTGCGATTTTCTCAAAAACCTTAAACTTTTCGACAAAACTTCAAGATACATTTATATATGTAGCATAAATTCGAGTAATTGCAAAGCCCTCTATAACCTTTTGAAAATAAATAAAATTTTAATTCTGCAAAATAATTCTCGATCAATACTTTAAAACTATAATAACACTACTTGCGTTTAATTGTATTTTTATAATATCTGTATCATTTATGTAATTCGCAATTATTTTTGTATTAACATTATTAGCTATATTTATCTTTACAAATAATTTTAAGCTTGAGAATATCTTGCCGGTTTGCACATAAATCTCTAAGTAATAAATAAGTTAAAAGTTAGAAGAGTTTAAAAAACTGAATAGTGCTCCTCATCATCCTCAACTAAGGACACATCTGATGCGACATTACTGCAATATTGTCCCAGATAAAAACTACAACTTGCAGTGCATTTTAAATGAATTCGGGTGCAATTTATTTTGAGTTCTTTTGCTGTTGTAGTGCGCCATCCTTTTTTATCCACCCCCAATCCTCTGGATTTAATTCGTTGCCCATCCATAGCTGTACTTGCAAATAAACTTTTGTAATATGAAGTTCAACAGCTTGAGATGTATAGGTGGAAATGTAGCTAGCTCAAAATTTTGAAATAAATTTTGACAGGCAGTTGTGTGACAATATTTATAATTTAATAGAAAGTTTATAGACCACTTATACCCGTGATTGTGAAAATCTTTTGGGGTTAGGTCCAAGTGTATTAAAGAAAACTACTCTATTAATTTGCCGACATTTCGATATTTTTTAATATCATCCTCAGGGCACTAAAAATATAAAATCATCCAATAGTATATAGGTATACAACCATTCAATATAACAAACAAACATAAATATATAATAAGAAAAATAAAAAAATAACGTATTGAAATTTTAAAAAATTATTACTTGTTTTAAGATCACTATCTAAAAGTAATCACAAAATATAGATATTAAATAAATAAAATATATATCTCTTCCTATTATTTGGGTTTTCTACCACATGTATTATTATCCTCTTCAAAATCAAATCACCGAATCTAGAAAATCATAGAATTATTGGAAAAAAGCCTCTGCACCCGTGACGTTTACGTCAAAGGAATAGTCAGAGGTTATGTTTTGCAAATAATATAAATCGGAATAAATATAGAAATAATGTATTTTTAATAGCTTCTTTCCAATAATTCTATTATTTTGTAGATTCGGTGATTTGTTTTTGAAGAGGATAATAATACATGTGGTAGAAAACCCAAATAATAGAAAATAATATTCGTAGAATGCCATAAATAACTTTCAGACAATAAATAAAATATATATTATAGAATTGCTTATGTAGGTATATATAAAAAAATAATTAATTAAAATTATATAAGCATACGAAATTATTCAACATAATAAACATTAAGATACTACTTACATTAATTTTAGTACATTATATAGGTATATAGGTTAGTCAAAGGTTAAGTGGTAGAGCAGGACCTCACATGTAACCGCATGTGAGCTACTGAACTTCGCCATTTAAGTTAACCGGCATTCTGTTGCAATTATAATTTATATATATATATATATATATATATAAAGAAGAAGGGTAGTCTTGACTGACTAGTTAAGAAAATCAAAATTAAACACACGTAGTGTATCTTGAGTTTGCAGTCAGAGGTGAAAAGTTTACGGCCACAAAACAGAAAAAGAAAAACTCTTTTGTTACTTTGTCAAGCTTTCGGAAATTATTTATTCCCTTTATCAAGACATTAACTTGAGGTTAAAAGTTAAGATCACATGTATTATAAAATAGTCGCATTTTTTAACTTAATGTAGACAAATTCATACACAAATTCCTTTACAGGTACACAATTTAAGGTAAACAAATACTGATTATTTAAAATTAAGGATTAAAACCATGATTAAAATAGATATAACAAAATGAACATGAATAACAACCACATGTGAGTATAGAACTCCTGAGTTGTGACCTTAACTTTTAACCTCAAGTTAATGTCTTAATAAAGGGAATAAATAATTTCCGAAAGCTTGACAAAGTAACAAAAGAGTTTTATAAAGTCAATTATTATTATTATTATTATTTATCTATTTTTATACTACACACGGAAAACTAAATATTAATGTAAAT
Source organism: Leptura quadrifasciata (assembly GCA_963675555.1). Classification (NCBI taxonomy): domain Eukaryota; kingdom Metazoa; phylum Arthropoda; class Insecta; order Coleoptera; family Cerambycidae; genus Leptura; species Leptura quadrifasciata. The sequence goes on along the minus strand of OY776674.1, from coordinate 144,280,140 downwards.
AGTAATGTTTATTATGTTGAATAATTTCGTATGCTTATATAATTTTAATTAATTATTTTATAATATATATTTTATTTATTTAATAACTATATTTTGTGATTATTTTTAGATAGTGAACTTAAAACAAGTAATAATTTTTTAAAATTTCAATACATGTTAAACCCAAAAGATTTTCACAATATTTATAATATCTTAATTCATTTAAGTTTTCGCTTTTGTGACTGCCATACCATTTTAAAATAAAATTTTGGCCTGCTCTTATTAAATCAGATATAGTTCGGAAAATCTTTTTTATATATGGAAAGATGGTTAAAAAGGGCATTATTATTATTTTTAAATTGTTAATGCTCTTTTCTTGCCATTTTTAAAAATTGCTGACGTTGTATCACAACCAGCCATAGTATGAAGAAATAATATATTTTGAAAAATTCATTTATCTAATATATTTTGTGATACGTCCCTATTTGTTAGCTTATTTAGCTTACCAGATATACCGGGTCTTAGCATATAAATATTTGGAGTTGCACAATGCTCTAGAAGCAATACCATAAGTTTGTGTATCTTGTGCCAGAAGAATTACGGGATTGTTAGTTTCTATAGCACAATCCAGAGCTGTTAGCAATCATATAATCTGCATCAGTCTTTGCTACTTTCACTGAATTATCGACATTAACAAAATGGGCCTCTAAAAATTAATGAGCTTCTCTTTATTTGAAGAAATTGCTAAAAAATATCTTGGTTTACACACTGAGAGAATGATTTAATTGAGATAAATAAATTTTATTACCCCCAACTAAATGATTTATTCGTATTTGGCCGATTAAACATTTAGTTGAGGACACTAAAGCATTTATTTAAAAATGAAAACTAAATATTTAATATTGTCAAATAAATTCAAATACTCACGAGTAAAAAATATATAGTTCTGTAAAATAAAGATAAACAAAGCTTCTTACAAAAGTTTCATTAATTTATTCGTAATTAACAAAGCTTCTTACAAAAGTTTCATTGATTTATTCGTAATTAACAAAGTTTGTTTCATGTAAATGAATTTGCCTTTCAATTTATCCGTAATAAAAAAATATTTCTTTCTTAACAAAAATCATTTTTACTGAGTACTCTCTAAATTTGTTGCTAGTAAATATGCTTACTTGTGGTTAATAAATGTTTAATTTTCGATATAGTTGCAATATAGAAATATTTATTGTATGTTAATATACAGTATGTCCCTGGATTATTTGTCGGAGAGGAAAAATTGCGTTAATTTCAACAATTGAATAATAATATACAATAAGTACCGAATAAATTTTTTGATTTAATAATACTAAAATAAAGTATTAAACAAACAAATAAAACAATATACTATATTACAATGTTTTATTGCAAAATATTTGCATTTAAAAAATTACAGAACAAGAAAATTTATAATCACATAAGTAGATTGAGGTTATCTAAAATGTACACGGACACATAGTACTTATTAACTTTTAACTTTTTTAGTATACTCCATTGTGTCCCAAAACTGCGATAGAATTTACCAAAGTAGACCGATTTTCGTAAACGTACTTATCACCATAAATAAAATTATGCATATTCGCATTCTAGGACAATCAGATATGATATAATGCACATATAATATAGAAAATTTAATAATGCACGTAGATGATAACTTTACTTTTGCTAATAGTAGAATGAATACAATGGCGACCTCACAAATAGCCGAGCTAGACTAGTTCATACCTTTAAAGATTTGCTGGATGCATCCAAGGCCTCAAGATTACATTAAATTGACTCAATTCAATCACTATTATCTATTCACACTCAGTCCATTTTAAGTGTTGATCAACCATTATCCCTAAATATTTTATAACATTGGTTCTTTCTATGGATGGGCAGTTGCATTGTGCATTTTTGCTTAAATGTTATAACCAAAAATGCACAATGCAACTGCCCATCCATAGAAAGAACCAATGTTATAAAATATTTAGGGATAATGGTTGATCAACACTTAAAATGGACTGAGCAGGCAGATAACAATACAACAAAAATTAGAAAACTGTATTATATAAGTTCTACCAGCTAAGAGACATTTTAAGTAATAAAATTATAAGAACATTATACAATACCTTAGTTGAACCTATTTTATGTTACTGCATTGTCGTTTGGGGTGGTTTATATGATAATTCTTTAAAAAATGTATTAGTCGCTCAAAATACCATTCTAAAAATTATTTTCAAAATGGATCGTTTGTATAATACGGAGATGTTATATAAACAAACTAAAACTTTAAACATTAGAGGCCTATATATTTGCTCTTGCCTAAACTATCTCCCGAAAATACGCAGTCTATATCCAACACCTATCCACACGTACCAAACTAAATCAAAATCGGATGAATCATTAACACTACCATTTTACAAGAAATCTCATAATCAACGATATGTTACCTACTTTGCTCCAAAATTTTATAACTTACTACCTATCCAGATATAGTCTCAACCTCGTAAGATATATAGAAAAGAATTTAAAAAATATGTTCAACAAAATTTAAATGTTTTCTTAAATTATTTTTAAAACTAAGTACACAGTTTATCTATTTTAATATTCTTTTAAAAAAATTATAAAAATAAATACATGAACTTGAATATTCTGTGAAGGGATAAGTACATTTTTATACTTGCCATTTGCCATTTTACGATTGTTGAGGAGGGATATTCGCACACAGATTGCATTCTGCAATTTAGACGAAATTCCTTCTTAATTATAAATTAGTAGGGAAATATTTTACAATATGTATTATAATAAAATAAATATAAATGATACTATTCGTTACTTAGAAAAATGTATATTTTTAAAATATGAATAAAGGCAATTCAATTCATTTATTCTCAGAAATAAACACCGTAAACTGGCTAAAAACACCACGAATCGCGAAGAAAACCGGGATCACTTAATGGCGTCTATAACGAAAACGATAAAGCTAATAAATCATCAATCATCTCTTGAATAACTCCTCATAAAGTACGAGAACAGTTAGAACTGGATTATCTTACAAAAACACGAAATGTAACGAAAATTTCATGCCTTGTAGGAATCAATAAAATATTAAATACTCTTATACTCTTCAAAGCTTATAAATCCCTCACAAATCTAGAGATTGTCTTGAGAGTCCAGAGACTGGTGAACAACTGATAGGAAATGATATAAGTTGAAGAAGAATTGCAGTTTCTCCTAAAAACTCATAAATTCTTAACTATTTTTTGCTGAGCAATTACTCATAGAGAACTATCAGAATTTGATCTGCGTTGTCTTAATAAAACTCATATATCCATCACAATTCCCTGTCTAACGCAAATAAAATACGATAAAAATTCAAACTGTATTATCTTATTATAGCTGGTAAACTATCAAACATTTCTCGTCTTGTGTTGTAAAAACTTATAGAAAACAAAAAAAAATAGAACTGTATTGCTTCATTAAAACTCGTATATTTTCAATCAACCTTATAAACCTATGGGAGATCATGAAACTTTGTAGAAAGTGTATACGACAATATCATATACTTATACATTATAGATTAAAATTATAAATCCTTAAAGAGACATCAATTGTTTATATTTTCTTGTGTCTTAATCTGGCAGGGATATTAAATTTGAGTTATACTAAAAAAACGCATAAATTTCCATTAAACTAAAAGTATCATACTAAAAACTCACAATACTACGTTTCAAACGGTTGCCTAATAATCCCTGGTTTTCAATTTGGGGTAATTTTCAAAATATTTGTGAGGTGACAAACATTTCAGCATGAGGTCCTAAGTAGTATTAGAGGTGAGAATAGAGAAACAAGAGACGGTATAGTCTATCGTAAACCGCTAATTGGTAGCGTTTTCCTATTAAACAGTAAATAGTTTACTCTCACCATTTCATTAATTATAGCTAATTGTCTGTGCATGTTTACTAATTTTCTTAGCTTGTGCTGTAGCGTTAAGTTAGTTGTTCTAGAGTAAACTATATACCTAATAATGGGTATTTTGTGGGACTAAACGGAAGCTTTACCATTTTTCTTAGTCTATAGGCCTCCCGCATTTCTGAAATAGCTTATTATATACAACGTTAGAGACTGGAGACCAATTAATCACATCCTTCTATCTAGCGACATGTGCTTCATAACACCGGCTATGGCCAATAGAATTTTAGATGGCAGTAAAAGGTGGAGCCTACGCAGACCTCGCTATTACTATTGGATAAACATAATATAGAAACTTGATCCCCAAGAATAAAAAACGTTCCCCTTCCCATTTGTCTTGGCACTTATAATGACCCTATTGTATAATAGAGATGCTATATAAAAGACAAGGACGAAAAGCGCGTTAACGGATTATACCGTTGGAGTTCTCATTTAGTTAAATTTACTATTCTCTCTTCACTGAATGTTATTCCCAGCATGCCTGTAGTTGTTTTGTTGAAATAGACGTAGTTTAATGGCTCATAAGTCATAACGCGATACGTTAACAAACGTAAATAATTTCATTTAAAAGTCTGTGGTATCTAACTTACAAAGACTTAAAGGCATAATTAAAATGAAAATTGAAAATTTTCCTGTAAATCCTGCAATAAAATGTCATCGATAACTACGGCGAATAATATTGTAAATATAAGTACCATTTAATAGTTACATCTATTTACGCGATAGGTAACCTGGTAATGTTTAATAGAATAGAATAAAATAAGTATTTATTCAGTAATACAAAATGTATGGAACACGTAATTTGGTTTTAAAGTAGATTAATTTAAAAAATATTAAATTTGTTAGTTAAAAATAATAATAATATAAAATAAAATTTAATATAAAAGATTTGGTAGTAAAATACGCTTTTGTAAAATATAATTTAATAATAAAATTTTAATTAAAAATGATAGTAAAAAAATCTTCAATTTTATGCTACTCATACGTTTTTATACAAAATGTCCTTTAGACATTTTTTATACTGCTTACATGGCAACTGTTTCACATGGTTTGGCAATGTGTTGTAGATGCGAATTAATTGACATACAGCACTTTTTTGCATTTTAGTCCGTGTTATAAGTTTTAAATATGAATTTGTCAATTTGTCAATTTGTCATCCCTCTTGTATATGCACTAGTTCTTGTTTGCTCAACAGTTCCATAAATGGACTTTACAAAACATGCACTCTCATAAAAATGGTGGGTATATTTTTGTCTTTGAATATGTCTTTGCATGTTTCACGGCATTTAGGTCAAATATTTTATTTTATTTTAGTGTACACCATCCAACACTACCTAAACCAGTTATGGGATGGGCAAATACAACAAATAATAATACAATACAAATACAAAAATTAGCAAAACCAGATATGATCCGTTACAGAATACAACATATCTATACAGGGTGTCTCACCGGGAACTGAATCGATCGATATAGAGAAAAGTGCGCATCAGAAAATTTTGAAAATTTAGATAATTACTAATGTCGGTGTGGCCAATCCAACTAAAATAATTACAAGCAGCTGGCACTTGCTACTCGATATCCACAAAAACGCAAAATAATACTAACACTGTAACATGCGCATTAATCTAATTGAAGATATGGCATGAACTAAAATAGCAGAGATAAGATCAATTTAAGATATGATTTCATTTTAATTTAATAATTGCTCAAAATTCCGCCCTCGAACCTCGACACATTTTTCACACCTTCGGATTAGTTCCTCATGGATAGCTCTTCTAATTGAATCCTGTGATATGTTTTGAAATGCATTTCTTACACTTTGCATACAATCTTCAATGGTTGTTAACGTGCTCTCATAAACTTTATTTTTAATAGTTCCCCAAATGAAATAATCCAGAACTGATAAATCGGGCGAGCGAGGAGGCCATAAGAAAGGTCCATTATTGGCAATCCACTGACCATAAAAAGCTTCTTGTAAATAATTATTAATTAAATATGCGTTATGTGGGGGAGCACCGTCGTGCTGACAAAAAATGTTTCTATGTTCGGCGAGAGGTAAATTTTCTAAATAGTTATTATTCAAATTTTGTAAGATATTTGAACTGCCAACTTTCCTGATAGTCTCTCTGAACATATGAGGATTTGAGTCACTCCAATAATGCGAATTGTGTCTATTAAAAAGTCAATTTTTAGTAAATTTTGCTTCATCTGTCCATATAATATTTCCCAAATATGAATCGTGACCCTCAGACCTTATTAGAATAAACTCACAAAAATTCTGTCTTCTTAGGAAATCTGTTTCTTTTAATCCTTGAACTATATGGAATGAAAATGGGTGCTTATGTTTTAATAAGATTCTGTGAATCGAATCCTTGCATAGTCCCGATTCCAGAGCAGCTTGTCTTAATGACATCTTTGGAAATACATGAAAATATCCCAGAATAGCTATTTCAATGTTTTCGTCATCAACAATATGCTTCCTTCTTTGCATTTTTGCCTTGGCAGAGCCATAATTTTCAAAATTTTCCAGTATGCGTTTTACAGTGTTTGGTGACGGTTTCCGTTTTTCTCAATATCGAGTAGCAAATGTGCTGCAAGTTCTTGATATTACTTTATCACATTCTCCATAAATAATAAACAAATTTAAAAAGTCTTCGTGGATGTAATTTAAACGTGCTGGCATTTTTTGACATAAGATAATGACTGATTGTTCCTAATCATGGCTATTTTGATGAAATGATTACAACAGTTCATGAATTTCTAATAAAATCGCAAATATTTGAAAAAGTTGTAACTTTAACCCCCACAATGCTAATATCAGAAAAGAGGGAATTCAATTTTACACAACTTGACGTAAAAAAATATAGGGTGTTCAGTTTTCGCGGTTTGAAGTTGACAAAATGTAACGCGAAAAACGGAACACTTGTTATGATATTATGGAATTTATTTCAGTTGTAGAACGTAGTTTTATTTGTGTCCTTTTTACGTGACAAGAAGCAAATGAGGATCTTTTACCGATGAAAGTTATAGTGGTTCTTGCAAACCGTTGCACCTGTCAGATTTTCTATAAAATGTCAAATATCTCTGAAACAGCTAGGTCTAGGTATAGGATATGCTACATATTTTCGACTCAGAATTTTATGCTCTTTTCGAAAACCCCAAAATATATAGGGCATTCTATTTGAAATAAGCAAGTTGGTATCGACTTCCGGTATAAGCGGAAGTGCCAGCTGCTTGTAATTATTTTAGTTGGATTGTCAAAATTTTCTGATGCGTATTTTTCTATATATGGATCGATTCAGTTCCCGGTGAGACACCCTGTATATAAATATACACATATGCATAACATACATACAGATAAAAAATATACACACATATATGTGTCTATATTTTTTATCTGATTTGTATATACAAATCAAAAATGTCAAACTGTCTTGAGGGTTGTTGCAATTATCACACATAAAATGTAAAGGTTTTAACTTTGTTCTAGGTGTGGTGAGATAACAAGTATTTGAGAATCTGTGTTCTGTTTTTGGTATATCAAATGTAAGTCGTTCCAGAAGTTGTGGACAATTTTGTTGTTAATTAACTTACTAAGAAATATCAACGAGTGTACCTTTCTTCGAGCAAGCAAAGTGGGTACAGGAAACCTCCTTAGTAATGATTGTGTATGAGGTATTCCGACTGTAGGGTATTTGCCACCCAGCTTGTACGACAGAAATTTTAAAAAGAGCCTCTGGATATTCTCTAAACTATCGGTATATATGATATAGCCAGATTGCCATACTATAGTAGCATATTCTAACTTAGATTCTACTAGTGCATTAAACAGCAGCATGATTCCCTGTATATCAGTAAAATCCCTAGTATTTCTTATGGTGAAACTTAAATTCCTATACGATATTTTTACTGTTCCGTTAATGTGGTGATTAAAAAGATAATTATTTGCTATCGAATATGACACCTAGATCCTTTATTGAGTCTGGCCGGTCAAGGCTGACATTATCCAATTTATAATTATACCATGCGGGGTATATTTTTTTAAGTAAATGCCATTACATTTCATTTTGTGGCATTTAAAGGGAGATTATTTAAGTAACACCGGTTATTGATTTTTGACATGTTATTCTGCAGTTTTAAGCAATCCGAGATATTATTTACGACAATTTTTTTTCTATATCATCTACATATAACAAATAGTATACACCGAGATGATTGGTAATATCATTTACGAATAATATAAAAAAGAGTGGTCCAAGAATGGACCCTTGTGGTACCCCAGAACTCGCAGAGATTTCATTAGAGACAAACCCACGACACTCAACGTACTGCTTCCTATCTGAAAGATATGATCTAAATAGATTCAGCAAAGGCAAGGACAATCTAGCTCCTTCTAGTCCTAAAAGTACGATGGTATGAATCAGCTTATCAAAAGCCTTTGAAAAATCAGTATAAATATGCTTCTAATGCATGTATGTATTTTTAGAGTTTAAATATTCGATGTGCCTCTACGGAGTTGCCCCAAAAAATAATGCCATATTTTAAGTGAGAATGAATGTACGCGTAGTACGCACTCAAACTGGCTACTTCATTTACCGATGATGATATCATTTTTAGTGCGTAGTTAAAATGCTTAATTTGCCTGACATGTATAGTTAATGTGGGCTTTCCAGTTTAATTTGGTATCTATATGTATGCCTAGAAACATTGTATTATTGGTCGTCATTAGAACTTGATTTTCAAAGTTGATTTGTAAGTTTCTGTTTTTATTAAATTCTAATAAGGTCGTTTTCGATACATTTAGCTTAAGTTTGTTTTGTAGGTAACAATCATGTAACTTTTCCAATACTTGTGCTATTTCTTCCTCAGTGTCTTCGATCGCTCTTGTTACAATCATCGGCAAATAATGATGTTAGGCGATTGGATGAATTATCAAATATTGCACATTTGGTAATTCATTTACGTACAAGAGGAATAATATTGGTCCAATAATGGAACCTTGTGGTACACCTCGTTTACAGTATACCTTTCTGATATCAATTGTTTTCCTGTGTGTTCGTCTTCTGTCACTATGTATTGTTTTCTGTTTTCGAAATAAGATTTGAGTAACCATCCAATTGGTCTACGAAATCTGAGAAATCCCAATTTTTCATTTAATGTTTCTTCAGTTCCCTAATAGTATATTTTCCGGTAATTCAAATCAAAGTATTTAGTCCAAAGAGGTGAGTACAAAGGATAGTGTTTAACAATGTTAAACATAATTTTACTTTTTTCTGGGAATTTCATGCAAACTACATATTGTTTTATTTTGCTTCAATTACCGTGGCCGACTTTCATGTTATTATAAACAAGCATTAGCAACGTCAAGGTGTTGAAATGTGCAGCACTGCACATTTTTATAAACATAACGTATGAATGAATATTAGTATAAGTCAAGGTTTTGTTATTTATTTACTACCTACATTTTTACTATATATGTATATTATATGTTTTCGTAATAAAACAGTTACACACACTGCCTCTCACTACAGCTACATATATTCAAGTACCCTGTATATACCCCATATATAAATTTAGTTTTTTCTTATTTATTTTCCAAATTCAAGTAATTATTGCAGTTAATTCATTTCATTTTTACATTTATTAACTCATTTAATATTGGATACAATAAAGTTACCAGAATGCATTTTAAAATTACATTATTTTAAAGCAACGTTAAACGCTACATTTGTACGAAAGAATTTACATTTACTTAAAAATCGAGTCTAGTCACAGCATTTGTTTACAATGGACACGATAAGCGTCAAGTACTCTGTTACTTCTCACAGGTTGAAATCATCTGTCGTTTTCTATCTTAAGTCATGCAAAGGACAGACTGCAAACTACGACGCATGTAGACATTGAAATTTATAATGTAATCATTTTCCAATCGTGAGACCACAAACCCAAAGCTTTCATGTAATTATGACGTCATTTTTACCATATAAAAGGAAGACGGAGTGGTATAAAAAGAGGAGAAGATTGACAGCATCTGAAGGCAGCACCTTTTAAGTTACATCGCGATATTTTCGCCGAACTTTTATATTTGCCTTTGAAATCCATTCTAAGCTACGTCGCGAGTTTCGCCGAGCTTAATAAATTATTTTCTGGATATTTTTCACTAAGTCTGCCGTCTAAACTACTAACCAAACAATATTATAACTTACATCTTATTTTAACGAATTCTTCTCAACTACCGACACCGACATGCATATATAGAACCTGGGGGAGAGCATTCACGGGCGATATAACGCTATACAGAGCGCACAGAAATTCAGCAGGCATAATTTTTTAAAGGTGACCGCTTGCTTATTTCGAAACTCTATTTTATTATTTGCAATTGCATTGATATTCTGGTTTCGACGGGGTGTAATAGGGGAAATTGACACATTTGTGGTACTAAAAGAATATTAAATTTTTTTTTAAATATTAGCTTTGATTTTCAAAAAGAAAATATAATATTATATTACCAGTCATTCAGTTATGATTTCATTCATGATTTTAATTCATAAAATTTCACTTTCTAAATATCTTATTAGGGAAATTTGCATTTGCAAAGTAACAAGTTTGTATTCAAGAACTATATATTTAGAGCTATGAAATAACAAGGTACTTTATCACAGACTAGCCAAACTTCATGTCTATCATTATTCTGCAGTTTTTATAGAACAAATAGTGGACTTTCGTTTCCACCACATCTCATGTAAGGTTTTTCAAGAATGCTTTATATTTAAGGTACACTAGGAATATTTTCCTACTGTAACCACAAGGTTTTCTGATTATTGGACATTTACCTACAATAAAATATTATAGTTATATGAATTCGGCGTACTTTGCGTTCACAAACGTTTGAAACATTGACTACGGTCAATTGGCTGGTTCTGTTCTCCAATTGGGTTCAGTTACAACGAGGGATGTCAATATTTCAGGCAGTTGCCTGGTCACTTGTTTCGATTGAAGGGTGATGCAAGCGCACTTTCTTACCTTCGCGGATTCGCGGCTTCGTATGTTTGACAATCGTGCCTGCTGACTATTTTACATGTCGCTATCCCGAAAATACCGAAATGTACTAAATAGTCAAATGATCCTCGTGTCGGTCGTCACATGCCTACCTTGCACTGACGAAAGCCAACAGCTCGAAACTGCAGTCTGCAAGTTGTTGTGACGACTGGCACGAGAGCTGCTTTAAGTAGGATCAGTCTTTCGGTTGGTGTTTGTTGCAATCGAAGCATTAGCATTTTGATGGTAATATGCAATTATTACACTTAAGGTGAAAAAGCTTGTAACTTGTAATTCAGCGCTCGGCGAGGCACATAGCCCGGAGAATAGCTGTTGGTTGCAATCTGGTTACGTTCCTTATAGTAAAATAAGGATTTTATATATTATATTTTAATATTCCGCCCTCTAAAAACACATTTGAACTATCAAAGTAAACTAATTTGGAATTTTCGGGGAAGGTTATGTTTTCCAATTTGGTCACAAGTTCTAAAGAATTTTTATGCTATAAGGGATTAAAACTTGATCAACTGTGGTAAAGCCGAATTGAGTTTATTACATAGTCTATAAGCCGACGCATTAATATAAGAAACTACCGATCTCATGGGAAAACCCTCCTTATGAATTTTTGATAAACCATAAAGTATGGGGGCTGTAGCATTCATTAGTATAAGGTTGTTTCATTTTTTTTATATTGGGTGTATTTTTCTTTAGTAGTACTTGAATTTTTGAATGAAATTCAGGTTTGAGTTCTTTAAAATCATCCGTATTTAATACTTTATTCATTTTATTATTGTAATCAGATCTAGATAAAACCGTCACAGTATTATCTTTATCTGCTTTATATAAAATTAACTCGTTAGAAGAGAATTTACTACGAATATATTTTATTGTTTTTTATTCTAATTTATTAGAGGTTATATCCTTTTGTGAATTTTTTATAACATTTGACACAAAGTATTTTTCACCATTGTGATCTAACGAGTTAAGTGCTGATTCAGTATTTACAGCTAATAAGTCTAAATCTTTTTTGTTGGTTATATTTTAATCCTTTTTGAGAAACTCGGTTACATTTGTGTTAAATTGTACAAGATCGAAACATATGTCAGATAAAACTGAACAAAACTCATGAAACAGTAAATCAAGTGTGTATTATAATTATTGTGTTGCATATGTTTCATCGAGAACCTACCGCAGATTCAATTCAACTAACTAATTGAGAGTACTTTTTACGTCAAATAAGACCTAGTCTGAATTTTATTTAAAATAACTCTGAAAACTATGGAAAATTCAGGGAACTTGTTGTTACCCTGGTATAATAGAATACACCCTTACTTTTGATAATTTTATTTTACTCTGTAATATGTATACTATTTTGTTATCTGAAATTAATTTAATTAAACATTATGAATAGAAGAAGCGCTTTTAATCAATGTTCAAAAACCGGACGTATGTCAATGGACATAATGGAAGACGTAATAGGTATTAGAATTTGGGGAAGGCCCAACTAATCATTTCAACGCTAGGAGCTCCTAATGACTTAATCCGCCGCTGCAACTAGCTAAAATTACAAATACCACAGCCAGGCATATTCCTAAATTTTAAATGATGTATTCTTGTACTGCTTTTTACAAGAAATTCTAATAAAAGTAATTGTAAACTATATTAATACAAGTGTATATTAAATTTTTGCCATTTTCTCCTGGTGAATGGATTCTACATTCACTAATTGCCAGACATGCTCACATTGCTCACATTCGAATCTAAAAGAGGTCGCTCTACGCTGCAGCTTACCAGCATCAATAGTGCCTTGTACATACATTCATAAGGGCGTAGTTTTATGTGCCTGCCTACTATATCGCTCTTCCCAATGCAGGCGTTACTGCTATTCAATTAATGTATCTAGAGCATTTCTATCTCCACTTGGAACCTATTACAAAAAAATAGTTTTAAAATTTTATGTATGTTTGTGGAGAGAGAAATAAAATTAAATCTTAGTACTTCTTGTTTTAATACGCATAAAAATTTAGTACTTAATTTTTCATGAATAAAAATAATGTATTGACATTTTTTTATAATTTTGTACCATACCCAATAAACTTTTTCACCAAATATTAACTATTAACTTATGTTACTTATGCAGCAATTAAATTAAAGTACAAAACACAGGAACAAGTTATTTTCTATTAAATGATTTTATATTAATAATCCAGACAATGGGGAGTTCTACCACGCAAAGGTCGTAAGAAGATGATATTTGGTAGCATCGTAGAATTAACCATCCTGATCATAACCCTGAGTTTGCGACATTGGGAGAAGACCGCTCGCGCCGCCATCTTGGAAATATGAAAAAAAAAAAATTATTGACGAGCATAAAATTCTACATAAAATACGTTATTGGCATTTTTTTTACATCAAACCAACAGTTTTCAAGATATAGCTCACCAAACGCAAGCAAGTAATGATAATGTAACGGTCGAGCGGTTTTGCACATATGTCTCCTGTTTGAAAAAAATGCATAGAACATATTTTATGCAGAATATTTTTCTATGACCAATAGCAACGGAGAAATTTGCAAAAACTAATTTTGTGCGCCATCTTTCCCAGATGTAGAGTATTCCGGCTCAGATAACATCCACCTTCGTAGATGGCAGTTATTTGCACTGCCAGACAATTGAGAACCAACCAGCAACAATGAATGATTGCAGATCATTTATTGTCACATCAATATTTGTGTTTAGGATTGGCTTGGGTTAAGCTTTGCGAATTAATAATACAACTTTATATTCATTCAAATAGGGACAAATTTTGTTTAACGATAAATGAGTGGAAAAATCGAGGGGCCAACCGCGGCCAAAATTTTGTACACCAGACTTCCTTTTTGTAGGAGACTTCCATGACTTCCCCTCGAATTTTCCCAGACTTCTTCAAGACTTCCCTGGCAAACTTCTTTGAAATTCTCCTAATTTTTCATAGTAATATGAGTTAGTAACATTCCAGAAGTTTTGTCTGAAAGTTATTTGTGGTATTCTACGAATATTTTTTCCTATTATTTGGGTTTTCTATCACATGTATTATTATCCTCTTTAAAAACAAATCACCGAATCTACAAAATAATAGAATTATTGGAAAAAATCCTCTGCGCCCGTGACGTTTACGCCAAAGGAGTAGTCAGAGGTTATGTTTTGCAAATAATATAAATCGGAATAAACACAGAAATAATCTATTTTGCTGACTTTTCGGAAAGTAATCTCTTTTCGTTTTCAAAGCTTTTTTTGGAAGAACTCTTATTTTGCTGTGTATGTCAAATACACAGCTTTAAGATTCTGTTTATGTTATTTCCATAGATACTTACTACTTACACAGAACATAGAGCTGATGATATTTTCTTTTAGATAATGTTGAGTTTGTTAAGTTCTTCTTTTAACATTGGTAGCCAGAAAAAAATTCATAAATTCAAAATATTTATGTTTTAAAGTGTAAGATTGACGATAGTGTTTTCCCAGAAAAAAAAAATATTGCTGAAATACTTAACTTACGTAAAAAAATGATTTATGGCATATTTATTATCTTATTAATTTTACTAATAGTAACAAAAAAAAAACTTGAAGTTTGAAAAATATTGGGTTCATTTTAAAGAGCCATAAATTGGCGCGTTGTGACGTCAACACCCTGAAATCCAATCACAGAGGTTGTCTCTGTTCAAGATTGTTTATTAATCTTGGTCTCTGTTAACATAACATAACCTCTATTTATTGACAGCACTCAGCACTTTTCTACTTTAGGTAAATTATCAGCGGCACCTTTAACATATCCCTCTTCCACTTGATTCCATTTTGATTGTAGAATTAATAAAACATAAACCAGAAACTGATAAAATAATATTTTCAATTCAAACAATACAAACATAAAAATATAAATTTAATGTTTTAGGTTAGTCATTGTAATGTCGATGAAGGTTAAACCTAAACTACAGTACAAAATATTAACGTCCGACGCTTTCACGAATAACTTGTGCGGCATTTATCTGGATTCTGATTGGCCAATATTTATACGTCCACTGCTTTAGACCAAATCACAGTACAAGCATTACACATTGAAATTCTGAGAAGTTTTAGAGGAAAGCTTTCTTTAACACACAGTTTACGTCCAGCACATCTCTCAAAACTTCTACTCGTTCAAGCTGGGCGATAGTCCGCTATTACAAACTAATTATATCCATTATCTCATTGGTTTTCCGGATAGATACGTAATTCTGGCGTGTAAAAATGCCCGTTTTAAAAAGCAGTGAAATTATCAGCAAGTTGTTTTAACGATATTTTCTTACAAATAATTCTTATTAGAAAAGTAAATTGTTGTAAATTAATAAAATGTTTTATTATACCGTTTTCACGCCACAAATTGTTAAAATAAAATTAGTGGGAAAACCCTATTGTACGATAATGAAATTCACAAATATATATACTTTAAAAGTATACTTGTTTTTAAAACAAATTCACAGTCAGTATGAAGGTCTGGAGACAAGTTAAAACACAGCTTCCAGGAGATCACAACTCACTTTCCACGTGGTAAAACACAATCTGTGATTTTTTCTTTTTTAATTTATTTAAAAGAAATTTTTTTGTAAAATTGAAAAAGTTCGTCATTCCTTGACCTATTGAATGTATAATTTTTTAAATCTTAATTCGTCGATATTCGTTTAAAAATGCAGTTTACAATTTCACAAATGCATACCTTGCTTAGTTGAGGGAGGAGAAAGAAAAATTTAATATGTAATTATTTTTATTGGAAAACAGAAGACCAGTAGAGGTATTAAATAAAAATTTGGTAATAACTGTACAAATGATTTCATTTATTAACAATAACTTAGAAATACATGAACAAAACTACATATACAAAATACACTATATACTGTTTTGTCGTTATAATATAATACAAATATACAGAGTGTTCGTTTTCAACCTACCCCCTAGACGTAGACGCAGATATTGCATCACTCATTGCACATCTGATCGATAAATTTCAACTGATAATTCTATTTAGAGTTTAGATATATCATTCATTATTCCTCTCTCTGATTGAACCATGAATGCTCTGGATAATTTGGGATTAACTCAATACCAATATTTTATATAAATATTGAAACATTACCTATATTTAAGAAGCATATATATAGAAGTATTTAGTCGATAAATAAATATTGTTACACATTGCAAGATTTTTTACGAATTTAATTAATTATGTATATGTATGTCTGTATAAATGTATATATGTCTGCATACTTATGTATTATATTATGTAATTATATACTTGTTTTTGACTTGTCCTATGGTTTGTAATTTACTCACTGAACCAATTCAATAAAGATTGATAATCAAAGTTGACCTATTACGTAACTTGGGAATAATGTCTGTCATGTGCAGTGGATTTACAGCAGGTAATTCTCATGCACAGTTTATTTCTCACTTAAAGATTTCCTCGATCATCCCCGGACTTCCTCAAGACTTCCTCTAACTTCCTTCCACTTTCCCGAAGTTCCCCGAGACATTCTCTGACGTGTACACCCAACCTTCTTCGTGGTTTACCCCTCGGGAAAACAAAGAAAGCTGCAAGTGTAGTCTAATCAAATAGATATTCTATATATAGCTTGCTACCCTTGGTCAGGGGTAGCAGATTGAACAAAAATAACAAAAAGCTGTTGTACACGATGGTGATCAGGCCGGCCATTATATACGCGGCGCCGGTGTGGTGCAGCATACCGCGCACGACAATGAGAAAACTTCAAGTGCTTGAACACAAATTTATGTGCCTCGTGTCGAACTCCCGCAGGTACATCTCCTTCAGAGACCTATACGCACGCTGCAATTACATAACCCCACTAGTAAACTAAGTCCAATAGATTTCACAAAAATTCTACGAATTTAAGCTGGGCGATAGTCCTCTAACAAGAGACGTAACACGAATCAGACAGCATAATGCCCCATTTCAGATCAAAATTTCAGATTAAAATTACCACACCAGGCGTTGCCTCTTTAGCCAAACTTCATTCTACCCTAATCTTTCTGTATCCCACTGTCTCCATTTTTCCCTAAATTCTTTTACTTGACATGTGCAAGTCTTTCCTGTCCTCTCCTTCTTTTTGTCTGCCTTTGTGCTTGTTCCGTTTTGTTTTTGAATCTTGCTTCGAAATCTCCTTAAAAACCACAATATTTTAAATGCTATCTTTACTTTTGCTCTATTTCCGGACGGCCGGGAGACCGCCGAGCCAGTGGTTGCCTCGAACGGGCTTGATCACTGAAACTGCCAAAATTTATTAATGTGTGTTGTGCTCCAATTTTTATAAATCATTTCATAGTGTTTTACTGATTTTAATTTGCGCTTCCGCACTAGAAGCTTCAGTTTGTTGTCGCCTTTTTATTATGCCGATCCGGATCAGCCTCGTCCAACCATGCAATCCCCGCGATGCTGCGCGCCACAGAGGCATAGATGGCTCCGAGCAGATGCTGGAGAAGCAAATTTTATGTATATATTAACTGTTAATAAATTTGTTTTGATTGATCGATTGATTGAGCTCTTTCAGTTTAAGTCTACATATCAGAATTCCCACTGCCATCTCAGATATAACTGAGAAAACAATGCTCATCTAAATCTATCCTTTTGCAACAACAGTCTATGCGTATTATTGCCGACTTTACTTCCGAATAACTATAATGTACTTTAAAAATTTAAAGTTTAACAATAGCACTGACTACTATACATGCAACACTGGCTCCTCCGGCAGATTTTGGAAGAGAAAAATTAGAGTTCTTTGATGAGATGTGAAGGTAAAAGTATATCATTTGTGGGGATTTAATATTTTCGATTTGATACAATCGTAGAGATACGTATTTGCGAAATATTTCACTTGGCTCTATGGTGATAACAGAGACGTTATCTACACTGAAAAACTTTCCAACCTATATGAACAAATAAAAAATCTGCCAACGGGCAAATAACTAATAAACGATTGTTTAGTTTTCCATTTTAAGCGGGGTTATTGTACATACTGTACTATATATTTCTTTATTATGCCAAACTAAATAAGAAGTGAATAAATGAATTGAATTTTTTTTTGCAATTATAACCTATAGAAAACTAAGTAGGTGATGTTGGTAACCCTTACACCCTTAATGCATTTGCAATAAACCATGTCGTTAATAATTTATCAAGCGCTTTTTTTATCGGATAAATTTCTCTTTGTAACGAAATAATTTTGCCAATCAGTGATTTTATAAGAAAACCTGACATGAAAAAATCGCGAGACCGGAGTCGAGCAATTTTGTCAAATGTCAGTTTTTCGAACAAAATTACTGATTAGCAAAATTTTGAGTTAAAAAAAATGTATCCATAAAAGAAAAGATCGAGTGTTTTTTGGCAAGATAAATTAACGACAGAATATGTGAACAAACAACAACAGTGCAAATTTTAAAGTGACGTGCGACTACTAGATGTAATCTGCTTTTGAGGAACAGGCATTTTTATCAGTGATAAAAAAAGATGCACCTTTTTTATCGCTGTCAAAGTAACAAAAATCTGACTGCCAAATAGACTTTTTTATATAGGAGTCAATCTATCTCCTAAATAATTATAAGAAATTAGAAGAAAGTCTCTTGGTAACCGCCTTAACATTAACCAAAAATATAAACCAAACATCATAATAATCAAAAAAGATGACATAACAATTGAGCGAGAAAAGACTTCTTTGATGAAAAAGTTGCAAAAAAGGCTTAAAACAAAAGTTCTGTTACAGGGACGAAACATGCCCCTCCCCCGTTTTTGAGGGCGCTAAAGACGATGGTGATATTTTTAAGGTTCCCGCCCCTCAGCATCTACCCTTAAACTCGAAAAAACACTCAAAATTTTGCGTTTTTTTCCATCGTAGGCATGTGGATCATCATTGGGCAGGATTCGGGTAGGCCGTATGAAATTTAATCGTACAACATCTTATCCATTTCCAAAGGTTGAAACTACCACCACCCCTAATATTAAAATGTCCCTAAAAAAATCAAAATCCATGAAAATTTGTTTATCCCCGTTTTCCAGGGTGCTCAAAACGATGGTAATATTCATTTCTCCCCCACCCTCCACTAACCACCCCCTTTTCCTATTTCTTGATACTGGGCATGTGGGGACTCGTTGGTTCGAGGTTTTTAAGGGGATTTCGACATTGTAAAGGTAATTGACTGACGAGATGTGCCATAAACCCCGGAGTTGAAACTACCACCACCCCTAACATTGAAATCCACCGAAAAATACAAAATAGTGGAAAATGTTTTCTCTCCGTTTTCGAGGACGCTAAACACGATATCAATACTATTTCATCCCTCACTATCCATCAACCACCCCTAAATCCTCAAAAGCACCCCGGCCCTTTTCACATTTAGAGGTACAAGGCACGCGAGCACTTGTCGGATCGGATTTTATATTCTACTGGCATAAGTCTTGGAAGTTCATATATATGAAATATTTGTGTACATAGAAGCTTTTATTTTTAAAATAGCTCATTCACATACATGATTCACATTTGTAAAGTATTGCAGATACATTCTTTATGTCGTTTTAAATGTTATGTGTATGATATTTGTAATTTACGTGTATTTGCTTAATGGAAAATAAAGACCTATTATTATTATTATTATTGTAAATATTTATTACTAATCTTATATACGACCTCAGTGGCTCAACACTTTCGTGTTAGGCTTGTAGCCAAGGAGTCCCGGGTTCGAATCCTGGCTAAGGTATGGATGTTTAATTACCGAGTTGGTAGCTGTGGACTAGATGAGGTTGTGTGAGAGACAACACGGCTAGTTGCTGTACCACTCCTGAATTTGAGTCTCAGCTGCGGCAGATGGCAATGCATATACACATATATATCATATAATATATTCAATTCCCCTTAACATCTCCGATCGAACGAGTCTCCACATGCCCAATATCAAGAAATATGAAAAGGGGGTGGTTTTAGCGGTGGTTGGTAGAGGGTGGGGGAAATTTTCATGCATTTTAATTTTTTTTGTGATATTTTAATATTAGGGGTGGTGGTAGTTTCAACCCTGGGGATGGATAAGATGTTGTATGGTTAAATTTCATACGGTCTACCCGAATCCTGCCCAAAATACTGATCCGGATGCCTACGATGGAAAAAAATGCAAAATTGGGGTGTTTTTTCGAGTTTAGTGGTAGCTGCTGAGGGGTAGGAACCTTAAAAATATCACCATCGTGTTCAGCGCCCTTGAAAACGGGGGGCGACCCATGTTTCATCCCTGTAACAGAACTTTTGGATTTTTTCAACTTTTTCATGGACTATTATGTATGAGGCTTATAGTTTTGTAGGAAATCAATGAGGATCATTTAAATGAGAATTTAAAATTGTAAGTCTATCAGAGACAACGCGTTTTGAAAATTATTTGATTATATTACATCGGAATGGTTACATTTTTAATAGTACATGATGCCGGTTATCCACGCCTGTCAATAATGCAAATAATTTAAAGAGTTTCTTTGCACATGACTATTTTTGAATAAATTAAATTAGAGCTATTTATGACATTAGTTCTTGAATTTGCAATATAGCTTTTAGTATTTTGGGACCCAGGCGAGCACTCCACTATAAGCCAGCAACGGCAATTTTAATTATATACTATTGTTGTTTTCTACAACCTAACTGATGTATATACGTTCTGTACATATTCAATGCCAAGGTCGCAATTTGCATGATATATGCAATTAAAGCAACACAAAATTTAAAATGTAAATGTCTTATTAAACAATAGGTAGATAATGAATAGTAATATAATAAACTGTTATCATATTATGGTTTAATAACTAGTATCTATAAAGTTAGTTTACAGTAAAAGCAAAAAATGCGGCCATGGTGGTTATTTCCTTGAATTTTCCTGATGGTGAGAATTGAGGAATGAGTAGTTCATGCAAATTCAGCGTTCTTAGCCCAGTTATATGAGAGCAGGTAGCAGCAACTTATTTAAAACAAAAAATTAATGATTCAAATAAATTAGATTTTATTAATAACAACATTTCAAACTTGACTGAATACGAAGACGCTAGGTTCGGAGTAAAAGAAACACACAAACAGTGTCGAACACCAACGATAGCCATTGCCAAGGCTACTGTCATTCTGAAACTAGACACTGCCGAAGATAATGACGATAACGCCAACGCGAAGGTGTCCCAATTTTCTTGATTTTAATACACACCAGTTGGTTCCAACGGGCTAGACTTCTAGATGAAATCATTTAAAATTACACACCAACAGTGTTATATAGAGTATGGTGTATAAACTGGGATAGAATACAAACTAAAAAACATAAAAAAAGGAACACATATTATTGTACAGACAATTAATTTTCCGAGCATTAATGTAAGCTTTTCGCAAAAAGTGAGTATTTATCAAATGAATTATACACAAAAACCTTAACAGACACACACGTATTTAGCAATACTTCGATATATCCTCTCCATCGAGCGTACCTTGTAAGCGGGATCTATTATGCTTTATACAACAGAAATAAAAGCCTAACTCTTTTCATTGATCTAAAAGGAGCTTTTGACAGGATATACAATATTGAAGTTCTAATTATATTAAATAAATTGGGTTTTAGAAATAAAATTTCACCTTAAAAATTAGTAAATATACAAAAGGAAATTTAGTAAAAAGTAGCTCTGCTACTGTCGAGTAAGGTGTACCGAAGTGAAGAATGCTGGGGCCTATAATCTTCACTGTATATATTAAACTTTTATTTGAGTTAAAGGCCTACTGCTCAATAATAGGTCTAAGGTCTAAAAATTAAAGTTGAAAAAGACCTAATATATTAAGAAATATTTCAGTAACAAGTTATTAACTTTAAATATATCCGAAAAAATTCATTCAGCTTTTTATCTATATGGTATATTTCGACACCCCCAACGAACAAGGCAGTAACTGTAGATACGTCCTTTTTGTGATATTCACATACGCGTAATCAGCAAAAAAAGACGATTTTTTCTGTATTATTGACGTATCTCTGAGACCCATGAATCCATAAATATTCCAGAAGAACAAAGACGTATCTAAAGCAACTTTCATCAATTTTACCTAAATAAAGTGGTATCTCAGTTTACGTCTATTTTATTATTAGCAATTCTCAATATAAGGAGAAGAAAAAGGCAGTTACTCAATATGTCACCATGTTCCCCGGAAAATTTTTGATAATTTCTGATTTGTTCAACTGTAACATCAGAGTAATTCAAGTTACTTCTTTTTTACACAAATGAAAATTGTATATCTTCTGTTACAAATCAAGTTACTTCCTTGTTCCCCCCAAGAAAATTTTCAATTTTATTTTAATCGAAGGTAACATAGTGGTAATTTAAGTTACGTCTTTATATTTAATCCAAAATCACTATGATGAAATTACGCACATAAAGTTGCTGCATTGTTTCAGACAGTATTATTGTTTTCTCTGCTGCCAAGATATTAGATTTTAACATTTTTAAGGGATAAATACTTTAAACAAAGTGTGGAAAATGAGTAGAGGAAGAATATTATACAAGCTATATACTGAGTGGATGGAAAGCAACCACCCTAATATGCACAAAGCTACAGAGAGGCAATATTGAGATATTTTTTTATACAGAGTATAATATAGATTTTTTTTTAAGCCTAACAAGGACCAATGTCCTACATGCGCCATATATATTCAGGTTTCCGAAGAAGAAAAAGAGAACTTGAGTGTAGACTATGCTTTACATCTTGGTAATAAATTCACTTCTCGAGAATTAAAGACAATTGACATAAACATAGCTACGACTCAGAAATCTAAAAATATGATTGTAGCGTGTTATGACTTAACAGAAAATCTTATCGACTTTTTGACATTGTGGCAAAGGAAGGATTTTGCTACATGTGGAATGAAACCATTGCGAAAAAGGGATCCAATGAAATAAGTAGTTCGTTGTATTATTTTATTGAAACAATAGTCAAACAAGGTTTTAAGGACTTCCGTTTACAAAATACAAAATAGAAATCGTATAGTGTTTTATATGTATTACTATGCAGCATCTACTTTTAAAATCGATATTACCCACGTTTTTTTCGAAGTTGGACATACCCAAAATGATGCAAGGCGAAAGAAAAATCAAGTTATTTATGTTCCTGATCAATGGATTATGCTAGTACGCTGTGCTAAAACTACTGGAAAACCATACAATGTTACGGAATTAAACCAAGAATCTATATTAAACTTCAAACATTATATGGAATAAAAAAAAAATAAAGTGAAATGTGTGAAAATTACAAAAGATAATCCAAACATGATAAGATTACATTACGATTTAATATCAGAATCCTACTGTGAAATTAACATAGAGACGAAACCCAATAGTAACACAAAAAGGAAAACTCGTAACACGAAATTTGTGAATCCAAACAATTCGAATTTTATAGGTATACCCCTTGCATACAGTGGCCCCCTACCCATATTAAAAAAGAAATACGTAGGCTTAAACAACCTCTGTACATCAAAAGTCATTCCGGAAATTTACCATGACTACTACAAAAATCTCAGATACGGCGAGGCCCAAGAAAATCATTCGGATTCAGAATAATTACGATTATTAATTATTAAGCAATTGTTACTGTAGTTTCTATTTAGCATAACCATTTTAATTTTTAAGCAAAACTTACTTTTACCAAGTTTTACCACATTATTGTAGTTCCAATTTAACATAACCGTTTCATTTTTATAAATAAAACATACTTTTACTACATTTACTGTATTATTTAATCATGCTACTATAGAATTTTCTTTGACCTTTTATTTAAGAATCAACACTTTACACACATTTTAAGGTACTCAAGTTGCGTCGTTATTATGGGTTAATAACAGGTAAGTATAATTGTTTGAGCTGTAAAAATGTATTATATATAATTACCACCTTGTTCTTTGAAAAATTGTTTATTTTACTTGGTCGTAAGTCAACCTAAATGTGATTTCGAGCAACTTTTGAGTTATCGTGATTAGAATAAACAATAGACAACATATTTTTTTATATTATCTTTTGAAATTAGTGGCTTATTAACTTTCAAACTTTTCAAAAAAAATAAATGAAATTTAAAATTTGGCTTAATTGCATCTCCTGTAAAATTGCTTAAAATGAGATACTGCCTTGTTCGTTGGGGGTGTCGATTTGATATAATTTCCAGGAACTTGTCATTAATGAACATTAAACAATAGTACTAGTAATAGAAGCCAAATACTCATTATGGATTCTAAAATGAAATTGGACCTGTTTATTAATTATGTATCAGAGAAAATACGAAAATTAATGCAGGATTATATGCTTAAAAGATTTTCCTGACTATTATAAAACTAAAATAATATACCTGTTGAATCCTACTTAATTCTTATCTTCGACTGAAGAGGAGCTCTAGATTCACATTTAAAATATATAAACGCATTACAAAAAAGGTTATCAAAAATTATATTAATACATTATGTGTCAAGTTGCCTGTTGAAAGTGGCCTATGTAGTGGACATAAGGTACTTTTGTTTTTTCAATGCGTTGTGCGTCAGTGGCATTTAAATGTACAAGAAAATAGTAATTTTCAAAGAACCAGAGGAAATTATAAATCGAATTTAACATGTGGACAAAGATGTTTCACATACCTCAGTCCACGAGTTTACAACGTGACACCAAATAATATTATGAATATAATTATCTTCTTCATGCATAGCAAAAGTCAACAGTAAGTAACACATTCCAGAAACACCTAGGTATATAATCGATGAAGTCATTAACCCCAAGCAATATCTTAACAGATTATTTTAAGTTTCAAATATTTAATAATTAAGAAAATCAGTAATTCGGTTTCAATTTCATATTTATCTTTCTGCTATATTTAAATATTTAAATTAGTTATAATCTCACGATAGTCACAATTTCAATAATAATTATTATAATTAGAATATTAAGTTTATACGAATTACAGACGAATCAGTATTTTGTGTGCATTTTCCAAGTTATTTGAGACGGTTATCTACGAAATTATCTATAATCTCCGTTTGTCAACATGGCTTCCTGCCTGCAAAATCTACCAATACTAATCTATTAAATATTGTTGAGGATGCTAAAATCGCTGTTGAAGATAATATACAGCTGGAAGTTATATACAGAGACTTAGCTAAAGCCTTTGACAGGCTGGATTATCAGACTCTCATTACTGAATTAAAAAACTATTAAATAAACTCTGATATAATTTGCCTGATATGTTCTTATCTCTATAAGAGACAAGTTCATATAAATTTAAATGGCTACCAATCATCCAACATTGTAATGGGTTCTGGTGTACCGCAAGGAAGCAATTTGGGTCCCTTGCTATTTCTCATTTTATCAATCATTTGCCTGATGTTTTGAGTCACTCAACTTGCCTTCTTTTTGCAGATGACTGCAAGATATACCGAAAAATCGAGAATACCAATGACTGTAACTTACTGCAACAAGATTTAGGTAATATTTCTATGTGGTGCAATGATTACAAAGTTGATCTTAACATTAAAAAGTGTGTAACTATGACGTTTTCTAACAAAAATCAAACCATAAATTTCCCCTATACTATTGGTAATACTGAACTTTGCCGTGTTAATGAATTTAAAGATCTGGGTGTCCTTTTTGACAAATCCCTATCTTTTAATAGTCATATAAGGCAGATAAGCAATGCTAGTCTAAAAAAACTGGATCATTACTCATTAGAAATACTAAAGACTTTTCTAATATAGTGTATATCAAGGTATTATATAACAGCCTTGTGAGATCTAACCTTGATTATTTTCAAATTATTTGGTCACCGTTCTATCGTAATTCTATTCATCTTGTAGAAAGTACACAAAAAAAATTTCATAAATATATGTTATTTAAAGAAACTCGTTTGTATGATCACTACGCTCATTACAATGAACTGTTGCTCAGATATAACTGTGAATCTCTTGAGCTGAGGCGTGTACAATTGTACATGTCTCGTTAATTTATATCTACAAACTCCTAAATCACTACTCTGTTAACTCAGAGTTTCTTTCAAGATTGCCATTTAATGTACCATACCGAATAGGTAGAAATTATGACCATTTTTATATTCCTCAGTTTAAAACTAATATGCACCTGTCTAGTCCTCTAGCGAGATTATGTATATTAGGTAACATTGCCCACTCGAAATTTGAGCTCTCAGCCCTTCCAATTATATGAAAAATATTAAATCGATCACTCTTAATGATATTTAAGCTGTATAAGTTTGTTACTTATTTCTGTCTTTAGACATATTATCCTCTTACTCTGTATACACACCTAATTACTGTAACTTTTAAACGATGCTTGCTATATTTTCGTGATATGACTGTATGTTATTTAGGGTTTTATATTTGTTTATAGTGGATATCTTGTATATTTCTTATAATTCTGTTTTATTGTTAGTTCTCCTATGCTGATTGTGTTGTTTAGTGTCTCATGTAAATGTTCTTATTATTTAAACTTTGTAATTGGGCTTCGCCCGTAAAGTTGTTGAATAAATATTAGGCTAGAGGCAACCAATTTGTTTAAGAGGGGAGAATATAGATGTGCACATTTTATAAATAGTTAAAATATATGCTTTTTGATGTATCTTCTTCGTGCCCTACTGCTCGTATGTGAAGTAGTTTATTTATGTCTACATATGTATTTGTACCCATTGTAGTCTTCCTGTCGTACATCTTCTACAAGACTCTTGTCAGCATTTATTGGATATCCCATTATCTGGAATGTTAACATTATTTCAAATATGTATTATCTGCCTTCGTTTTAGTCCAAACGTTTCAAATTATCTAGGTTCCCTTTATTTGGAGTTAATAAACAAGCGGTATTAATAAAATGACATAAAATTCCATATAAATATTTGAAAATTTCCTCAACAGTTTCTCCTCGAGTGCATCAGTCCTTGGACTAAAACCAATTTAATTTCAATCTTAGGTTAGTACGTTATTACAAATTTAAATAACAATATCTCAATTATTAGAATTAGAAGACTGATATTCAGTAAAGATGTTCTTATCAAACTCCATCTAATGAAAATAAAATGACATTATTACCAAGGAATAACCCCATTTAACTTCTCTTAGTGAAAATGTGTACAAGGTGGTCACGTTAAAAAGAAAATAAAAGAAAAACGTTCCAGGAAAATAATATTTAGTCTGTAACTGAAACTATAGCCTTATAAATTGCCAGCAAAAAATATACGTATATTTTTTCGCTGAAAGTTTTCAGATTTTACACTGGAAAAATGATCAATAAAAATATATGAGTGAGTTAGGCGGATTCATAATGGACCCAAGAGGTATCTTACGCAAGATATAAAATTGACCTCTGATACGTCCTTAGAGATTAATAAAAATTATGTAACAGTACTAAAACTGTAATGTATATAAGGCTTACTATTCCCTGTATTATGCATCAAATTAAATGTAATTAATTATTGTAAACAGATACTTCAAATACATTTTTTTAACAGAAATGCAAATCGATTTAAAGCTATAATATTTTGACTGAATTATTTTTTTTAACTTTAAAGTACTTTACAATGTCTCTTTATATGTCACCTCTGTATACTGTTTTAAATGAATTCGATGTTAAATATATATTATTTATTTCAGTAAACCAAAGTTCAGACATGCTAGAAGATTGCCAAAAATTACTGGACAGATTTAACTACCCATGGGAAATGATGCCACTTATGTACGCCATCCTGAAGGACGCTCAAGGGAATTTGGAGGCCGCAGCTAAAAGGATTGGCGAAGGTCAGTTATAACCTACTATGCCTGTAATTGTACATTTAATTATATTACCAACTGACCTACTTGATGTTAAACATTCGATGTAAAGACTCAGTTATAATGTATGTTTCTTGTACAAACTCTTATTTTGTTAGGTAATTAGAATTATTTGTTAGATTTATTTTTATATTGAATATTGTTATAATTTCTATATGTCGATTAGTTTTATGTGATTACTGTATATATTAGTATTAGAAGACTGTTTAA
Source organism: Leptura quadrifasciata (assembly GCA_963675555.1). Classification (NCBI taxonomy): domain Eukaryota; kingdom Metazoa; phylum Arthropoda; class Insecta; order Coleoptera; family Cerambycidae; genus Leptura; species Leptura quadrifasciata. The sequence continues at coordinate 144,252,034 of OY776674.1, read as the reverse complement.
TCAAATGCAGATTATAAGACGATTTGAATGTGTCTATTTTGAAAATGTTGAAATAAATGCAAAAAGTTCAAATTAGATAAAGATTTTTAAGGCCATAGTATTTACTCATTTTATAAAAAAAGTATTCGTATGGTATATCTAATTGAACTCAACTGTGGGCAGTTTTTAAGTCAGAAACGTGTAACAATCTGAAATCTGACGGTTGGTTTCGTTGTTAAATGACTTTTTTAACACAGGTTCTTGCACATTTTATCACGATACCCATATTTTTCTAATCAGCTGCTATATTTATTTGTTTGTCTTACGTTGAAGTTGGAAAACTTGCACTGAGATAAAATTCAAGTGAGTTTTTGCACAAAAAATTCGTCTATTTTAAAACTATTTACGTCTGAACACTAAAATATATGTAATACTCAGAAATTAATATACCATCGTGTTTTATCTCAGATATTAAGCAAAATGGGGTAAACGCAAAGAATCTCTTTATTTTTGGACCACTCATCGACTTCAATGAAACCTAGACAAAGTGACAGATTGCAATGAGTCTTAAAGCTTTCCAAGAGGACAGGTTATATTAACAGCAATAATTACCATGTTTGGTATCAAATAAAAGCTGTAGACTATTTGTTCATTTCACATTATAATGTTCTTAACCTTCGAACATTAATGTAAACAAAAATGATGCTTAGGAAAAATGACTCAGAATTGAAGAAAATGGTGCACGCAGTCCACTCTCATTAGTTAATCATTGAGCTTCAATCAAAGCTGTCATAATAGCTTTTGTAGCTGATTGAACAGAGCTGTTTCATTAACTCGCGAGTTTTGTAATGAAACTTAGATTTCAATATTATGCAAAATTCGTAGTTTATATGTGAACATTTCTAAAAAGCAATGGCCTGATCAAGAACTTTCAAAGGCATAACTGTTTTAAGACAATATTTCTCTAGTAATACAGATTTCTTGGGAGTAGTTAAAGTTTGCACAAGTACACTAAAATGTATGTATGTGTTTCATATTATCACACATAGAAAGATATGGTATGGTCTCAGTCATCGAGACGGTCTTGGTTGACCTTTGGGATTGAATCAATAATCAAAGTAACGGGGTTGTTGTTGATACACGCCAATTTTATGAGAATCAGAGTTGTTCGTTATAGTTTGCCCGAGTTCTAAACAACCATCAGAAACTGGAGCTACTGTTATATCTTTAATAATTTGGAATACTGCAGATCTTTCCCATTAAAGATATTTTTTTATGTGAACAACATACCCCATAATCATATAGACGTGCAAGCATTGTTTTATTGTTTAGAGCAACCCCTATTGATACTTGTAAAGATGCAATCATAATGTAAGGACCGGTATTTCTTCTGAAATCAGTACGAAGATGTTAAGGTGTTATACTGATCTCTGGTATTGATGTATCTATGTCCAGATGAGTTTTATACTCCTTTCTGTTTACTTGTAAATCTTTTGTTTCACTCTAGCGTTTTATACAGTGCGCATCTTCGTTAGACTCTTGAAAGTTCAGTCCTGCATAGCGATTTTACGAAATATAAACAGATTGACGGACTGCTATAGCAAAATGTGGGGGTGTCCCATCCCGTTGAAAAAACAGTTCGCCCTCTAAAAGTTTATCGTCTTCTTTGAGGATTTGGATAATCATTGGGTTGATGTCATTTTTTAATAGCTCGACGTACCTTTCGCCATTTAAATTGTCAGGAATAAAAAACGGCCCAACAATGTGATCCCCTAAGATGCCAGCTCAAACATTTAACTTCCGAGGCCTTTGGGTATGAGTTTCCATGAACAAATGTAGATTGGTATAATTTTACCTCCCCATTTAAGTAAAATGTCGATTCATCAGAAAAGCAACACGTATTGTACAGTAGATTGGCATTACCGTTTAATTGTTTACTAAATATCTTACAGAATTCAAGCAGAGAATCGGGATCATCTTCTTTGTACCAATTTAAATTTATATGGATGAAGTTTGTGGGCCTTCAGAATTCGATGAACACTGCTTCGTGATACACCGGAAGCCTCAGCTACTTTCCTGATCGATTGAGTATTATCTATCTGCAAATGACCCAGAACTGCCACTTCGACTGCTTCACTTCTAATCGGTCGCTGAGTTTCATCCTTTTTGTCTCCTACAGAACATGTTTCCATAATTTTTTTCAATAATTGTAAAACATAGTGAGAAGCAACCTTTCCATCTACATGATTTCTGTTGAATATGCACTCCGTAGCTCTAGCACAATTATCGTTTTTAAATAATAATGCTGACAATTTCTATTCTCTCCTGTACGGTATAAACCATTTTGGGAACTCACTCTGGTGAAACGTATCACGATTTAAAATTTGTTGTAAACAAATTAATGTTCAAGGACTATCAAACGACTTATGAGTCTTTTATTATTCCAAAATTAAACGGACAAGGAAAGTGTCTTTTATCGAAAAAACTCGTGTTGATTTGAGAGCACTAAAACATGTAGTTTTTTTCATAAATTCCAATACCCAGTGGCCTGTATTTTAGATTTTTTAAACGATTTCGATTGTGTGTAATCATCAAAAATAAAATTCATTTTCCTTAAGAACGAATCGATAAAAGTTTTAAAAAAATACAGTTACGTAGTGAATTGAAAGACCTTTCAAAAGATGTATCACTCGACCCCCCTTGCCACTTGAATTTTTTGAGGGGTGTATGGTAGAGGGATGATGATAGGTATAGAAGTATTACATTAAAATATGTCCTCCTTGGAAACAAGGTCGAGGTATATCACCAATTTTTCAAAATTTTTTCAGGGTACCTACTTTTGGTTGGGACACCCTATATTACAACAAACATTAATAAAAAAAATCATCAACATCGGAGCTTTAAGGATTTTGACGCTTCATTGTCTCGGCTGTAAGAAAAATAGTCGATATCTTTGTGAATTCTCGACCTTCCTAACAAGGCACTCTTTTCTACAGTTTAAACAATATTTTCTGAAATTAAATAAATTTTCCTACACTGATCTGATCTTTCAATGCCGTTTAACAGAAGTTTCTTCACATGATCTAGCTGTGTGATATAACTTCTTCTTCTTGAGACTCTCAGTGTTACTTTCGGATATATGAAAAGACACACACTTATCGTAACATATCTCAATTTATTTTTTTCCTCTAATTCTATATGTAGATCATCACCTTGTCACCAGAATTAATCAAATTCGTGTTTTTAATATCACACTTCAACCAACACTTCACATCTTCTGCCGTAATGTTGTACGAATCAGTTGATATATTGGAAATGATCCTCAGTTCTACTCCAGAAAGAAATTAGTATGGCCTGACACTTCCATGTCTGAGAAGAGCTTTCTTCTGTTGATGGTGTTGTATACTGCTTTAAATCCAACGAATATGTGGTATGTTTGTATGTTGTTCATAAGATTTTTTCAGAATTTGCCTAAGGTTTGAGATTTGATTGATGGTAGATTTACCAGCTCGGTCTGGTTCCTTTCAATCACTCTATCCTCATAGATTCACAGGCGAGAGCATACTCCTTTCCCTTATTATATATTTTTGAGACAAAATTGAGGCAATATACTGGTTTAAGCCGGAGCAAAGAGCCGTGGATCCGGATTATTCGTAAGTGTGGAGAAACTTAACATTTTCGAATGTACAGCGTAAATGACAGATTCTTGTTTAGTTCGAGAAAAGGAGACAAAGAGAAATTGATTTTAATTGGGCACCATCTATAGTGAAAATATGTAAAGTTGTCTCTTTTTCTTGAATAACCAGTCTCCTATAGATTAGACTGAAATTATTGGTAAGAGAAATAAAAAGGTGTTGTAAAATGAATGATAAACTATATTACATGAATAAATAAATCAATTTGTATAATGTGAAATTTTCTTGTGCGGCTAATTAAAATTTAAAAAAATTAATAACAAATTTATACCAGGATCCTAGATTCCGGGACTGAGTATTGTTGAGTTGAATGGTTCTAGAACCCCAATTCAGGCCCACAATTGTCTCTTGCAAAAAAAATTGAATCTAAGAGTTTTCTTGGCAATTTAGTTTACGTCTCTCAATGAAGTGAAATTTGGAGATTGTAGAAGAATATAAATTTATAATTAATAAAAATTCGTGAGAGGCTCAAATTATAATTTGAAGAAGCTCAAATTTACAATATACAATATAAAGCTTAAATATAAAGCATAAGCATAAAACATATATGGCTGAATTTCAAGTTTGAAATATATAGTTGAATTTCAATTTTGAAGAAATTCAAATTATCAATATGCATAATATGCAGAAGCTTGAAATTATCAATATGCAGATCAAATTTCAAAATGAAGAAAATATAGCTGATTCGTATATTATAAATTGCCAAAAAATGAAAAAGAAAGAAAAAAATATTTTATAATCATATAATTGAATTTGAATATAAATTTATTTTAAAAAAAATTGAAATTACATCAAGGACAAAAATTGAATATTACTGAAATTTTAAATTACTAATAAATGAAATTTACCTGGTTGCTAAACAGTTGTTAACGCGGATATAAAAATGTAATATTAATTACTGGTGCCGCACGGCTAAGTTTGTTTGTTAAGGTGGGCATATCCAAGAGAGAGAGAGAGAGAGAGAGAGAGATCCGATAAGGAAATATTTATTATTTTTGGCTATAACTTTTTTTATTACATGTATTGATAAAATAAAGTATAAGCCTACATAAGTGGAACTATGGCAGGTGTAGTAATATGAATTTTCACTCAATAATTTCAGTTGTTTTCAAAATCAGTAAATTTAAATTAAAAGTTAGTGCCAATCTTCATAATTTGCAGTTTTAAATTAACTAATTTTGCAAATGACTGAAATAATTGAGTGGAGATTCATATCACTACAACTGTCATAGTTCTATTTAGGTAGGCTTATACTTTTTTTTAACAATATATGTATTAAAAAAAGTTATGGCCAAAAATAAAAAATATTTCCTTGTCGGACCTCCCTCTCTTGGATATCCTCACCTTAAAGTATGAATCAGTACAAAAGGGTTGTTTGTTTCCAGATTTATTGGATAAGTGCGTGTATATGTTTTGAAGTATAATTTTATATAATTGTGCTAAAATGTCACACTGATTTTTCTCGGCGTATGAATTGCCCATAGGTAATTATACATTGAAATAATTTAAATAATAAGAAATGAAAAAATGAACTTTTCGTGAAATCTATTTCAACATTATAATATCTCGTCAATAATCTGCATTTGGTAATAAAATAACTTTTAAATAATTTGTCAGCATATTTCTAGTATAACACGTTTAATTTTATTATAATTTAGGAAAGAAGGCAGTTAACGAATACTCAAGGATCCACAATTTAAATATGTACGACGGAGGAGAACTTCGAAATACAACTCGTCAGTATGGATGATTAAAAAATTAATACCCACCCAAAATTATAATTAATTTTTGCTTCTAATACTTTAATAGCTTTTTATCTTCTTTTAATAATTGTTGATAAAAATTTTGGGTGTTTTATTTTTTCACTTTTTACAGATTATTTTAGTAATGCATGTTAATTTTTTTGCTGATAGATAACAAGAAATTTCAAGAGCGAAGAACATCTTTCAACGACCCATCGATCAAGTCGGTAAATCTTCAGTTTAAGTGCAACGTTGTATGTAATCGATATCAGTAACCAAGAACATTATCATCACTTTTTTACAAATTACACTACCAAATATTTATTTTAATTACTAATGTTATGTATTATTTATAACGCATCCTTTAATAACAAGTAACAGTTAAGGTACTACTTAGAAGATATTAGGCCGTCAAGCAATACTCACATACTACATACATCAAACTCATTAGAAGAAGAAAGAAGACTTCTACACTGACAATGGCTCCGTTGTATTTCCATAGACAGTACGAATTATTGTAGCTAAAGTAAAATAAGTGTTTTGAAAACCTCATTATTTTGGAGTAATATTTGCATATATAAGCTTAAAATATATTTTTGATGTAACATTTTATGACAAGTGTATGAAATATTCGTGGAAGTTTTAGAAGAGAACATGTAAATATTGCCACAGCAACTTATTCAACTTCCCACTAGGTAAGTTTGGGTTAAAGAGTCATCGGTCATATATGCAGATGTGCGTTCATAAAACTTTGAATAATTTAAATATGTTATCTACTTCTTATTTCCTTCACCTATAAGTTTCTTACTATAGAAATCGACGAAATAAAACATCAAAATATTCAACAATATTCGTTTTTTAAAACATTTAAGCGTCACGTAAATTAATATATTTGTATTCTTTCTCAAACAGCGCATGTGGATATAATGGGTGGCCACGAGTCAATGTACGCCCCCAATATTTTGGTTGTTTTTGTATTTAAAAATTTGGTTTTTGTTACACATAAATTAGACAATAATAGGCTACTTTTAGACTAACAGGAATGAAAATATCACTTCCGGTTGAACCGGAAGTGACATCAACTTTTTCTATTATTAAATGGAATGACTATATTTCATTGATGGTTTCTCATTAAGCTTAAATTTCTAAGTGCAACAATTTTTTCAGATGTAAAAAATTCCAAAAACTAAGTGAGATACGAACAATTTTTTAATTTTTTCAAAACGGCCGCGTCAGATAAATGCGATGTAAGAAAATTACTATGTAGGCTATGGAAATTATTAGTAAGGATGTAGACTTGTCTGTAAAGAAGAAAATAGTTGTTTGAATTACTGATGGGTACCAGTATTTTTAAGTTTTTTTCAAAAAACAGAATTTAATTTTAATTTTCATTTCCGTAGGGGTCCTATGGAAATTTTTTTAATGGATCTGTGCTATTTTTTTTATTAATCATAAATTATTATTAGCCTTTACTCGAGTCCGAGTATAGAAAAATGTTACAATCGATAGATTGTGTGTAATAAAAAACAAGTAAAAGGTGTAGTCTATTGTAATTCCCATTCATCTACGGTGCACACGACTATGGCTATAGAGGCCAATTCGGGAGAGCACATGTCGACCGCAGTCAGGACAAACATAGACCTGGTTAGGTATTGGATTCGGCCTTCTTGCAGCAACATTTCCTTGATAGCTGGCCACAACCCCTCGCCATTCGGTTCTGTCCGCTGCAAGTTGTTCCCATTGCTCGTCTGGAATACCGCAGGAGTTTAGATTTTCATGGAGAACGTCTTTGAACCTCTTTCGTTGACCGCCACGTCTTCTTCTACCCCTTAGCAATTCACCATAAAGTGTACATTTAGGAAGGCGGTTATCATGCTTACGATGAACGTGACCTGCCCATCTTAGGCGTGCTCTTGAAATAAACACCTCGATTGGAAGGCTGTTTGCTCTCCTGAGTACTTCCACGTTTGATATGTGATGGAACCAACGAATTTTCATCATACTTCTGAGGTGTCTTTGCTGAAAACGTTCTAATTCTTTCACATGACGACGGTAAGTGACCCAGCTTTCACATCCATATAGCAGTGTTGGAATGACAACTGCTCTGTAGACAGCCATTTTCGTTGACAAAGCAAGGTCGTGGTTGTCAACTCTCTCTCTAAGTCCCCAGAGTGCTCTAGATGCAGCGTTAATTCTATTGCGAATCTCGCTGTCTATGTTTGCTTTGTCATTAACAACGTTGCCTAAGTAATTGAACTGATCCACCACTTCAAGAGAATTTCCGTTAAGTGTAATGTCTATTTGGTTCACTTGATGAGGAGTTGACATAATCTTAGTCTTTCCAATGTTGATTTTAAGTCCCAAGGAATCATAGCTCTGGGCATACACATCTAAAAGTTCTTGAAGCTCTTCCGGCGTAGAGGCTAAAAGTGCACAGTCATCCGCATACTGGAGATCACAAATGAATCGTGTGCGTGTCTTCGTGAAAGCTCTAAAGCGCCCTATGTTAAAGCGACCGCCATCAGAACGGTATCTGAGACCTATTCCTCTGACTGTCAGTTTGTTGTCAACAATAATTGTTAGAGCAGTGGTAAACAAATTTAAAAGTAGGGGTGCCAGGACACATCCCTGCCTAACTCCAGTGAGGGTTTGGAAAGGTTCGGTTGCCTCATTATTATACATAACCTGGGCGTTGTTGTTTGTATGTAGACTGCGACATACTTCCACAAATTTTCTAGAGATACCTAAGCGGAGCATAATTTTCCAGAGCACTTCCCTGTCCACCGAGTCAAACGCCTTGGTTAAATCAATGAAGGCCATGTGAATTTCTCCTTGATGTTCGGGTGCTTTTTTTGAAGCTGTTTAAGTGTGAAGATTAGATCCGATGTGCCTCGGTTTGGTCTAAAGCCACTCTGTGTTTCAGGAAGTAACTTTTCCATAACAGATGTTAGCCTATTTGCCATCGCTTTAGTGAGTATCTTCCCACCTTATTAAAATGATTTGTTGGAGCCTACTTCTTAAAAATACTTCTATTATTATGAAAGATATCGTTAAGAAATGATTAATGGCGAAAAATTTTATAGTTTATGAATCATTATTTCTGATTAATAAAAAAAAAATTGTTCCTTTAAAAAAATTCCATAGGACCCCTACGGAAATGAAAAGTAAATTCATTTTTTTGAAAAAAAATCTAAAAATACTGGTACCTATCAGTAATTTAAACAACTATTTTCTTCTTTACAGACAAGTCTACAACCTTACTAATAATTTCCATAGCAATCGTAGATTGATATCTTAACGTTTTGTACTGCCACAGATACCATGAAGCTACAGACTTTAAAACAATCTAAGATTATTAGGAAACAACTTAGAATCAGTTTAGTTGTTATTTATTAACATTATATCTAATAATCTGTGTAAACTAAAAATATGAGAGAAAAAAGCGTATGAAGAATAAAGTAGGAAGTAAAGGAATGTGTAAGTTACTGACTCGAGTTATACTCCATTTTCATATTGAATAACGTCGTAACGTTTCGTCGTCGCGGTTTTGTCCTGGTTTTGTAAAACCAGCTAGTATAACTTTAAATTTTCTGTTACCTAGAAAACTTCTGATAGAACCAGACAGTCTTAAAAATTCCCAATCTTAATACCATGTTAAAAGTTTTCTCCAGGGCGAAAAATCCCACTACTGTGTGGTTCCTCTGTGTAAGTTCGTTTTGAGTACGGTTTTTAAATGAAATAAATTATCTAGAGTCAACTTGTTGTACAAAATTGCTGGACATAATTTTATTTCGGAGACTCTAAAAGTGATCTGTTGTTTTCTGTACCACTTACTGAGACAAGATGAGAGTTCACGTTTGTTTACAATGAATAACCTTAATAACATCTCAAATATTACGCTATTAGAAAAATAATTTTGGCCATAATCCTTCATCTGTAGGGCCAGCAATCAGAGGGAAAAACGTCTCATATGTGACATACGTGACACACAGTGTGATTTTCTTTAACGTATATTTGCAGAAATAATTGGTAGTGGGAATATGAACGCGAACCTCTAATATTGAAATCAGAAGAAAATCTCATTCAAAACCTAAGAACTAGAAAGCAAATGCTTACCTCCAACCAACATTAGTAAGTTATCGATCCCTTTTAGTCAGTTATCAACCTTTAGTCAACGTTGATAAATGGACTAAAAATACACCAAACCTAACCAAGTTGTTTTATAATGTCAAATTAACGTTGGTTAATATTCCATTCTAAGTAGCAGTAGGATTGTGATTTCCATATAATTTTGGTATGGTGTGATTCATAACTTCAAAATTCCTATTAATATTTGCTTCTTCGAAGGGGAAACTCATCATGAACACCTGAGCTTAGTGTCTAGCGCTACAGGTAGAACCGGACTAAAACCCCTCTCCCTCTTTAGTGTTTCCGACTAGTTTGGAACTGCTTTCGCTTATCTTCAAACCAGTTGGTCATTTTAGTCCACTGTTATGAATTCCTCCATGGTGCCAGCGTCATCTCTCTTTCATCCTCTTCCTTCTTTTTGGTAATGCGAGTTATCGCCTCCTCCGCGTTTCTCCAGTTCTCCTCTGTCTCCAGAATTCTCTCCTACCATGTCGTCCTGGGACAGTAACGACACCCCCCACCGTGTCGCCTCTCTTCCCTCCACCCGGTGCATACGAACACGGTGTGCTCCGCGTTGTCCGCGTCCTCACAATATATACACTCTCGGCTATCAATCTTACCGATATCATAGATCTGGTCGATAGCCGAGTGGGTTAAGGTGCGAGGTGGCAATCGCGATTAATCACACGAACATCGCACCAGCGGGTTCGAATCCTGGCTCCGGTACTGACGCTGTCGGAGGAACTGGTTGTATCTCCGCATTTTTCCAATGTGTAACTCCCTTCCGCACAAGCCCTGGCTTCTGGAATTGGAGGTTGTCTAATTTCTGTGGTGTTTATTTATTTATTTATTTATTCCATGAAATATCCATGTCCAATCAGGGCTTGGGTAAGATAATACCCCACTTCCTCATGCCTCCGTTCCATCCACGTCCTTAAATTTGTGATAAGGCACCTGGTCTACCTTCCCTTGTGTGCGACCTCCCATCGCCCCTGCCACCTTTCAAACGGCCTGTCCCTGTCTTCTGCTTTCGCAACTCCCTCATAGACTTCCAGCCGCTCTTTGGCCATCAAATCCAGACGGGGAATCTCCGCCACTAAAAACACCACCTCGTACGATATAGTTCTATATGCGCTGCACGCCCTTATCGCAGCGCAACGCTGGATCCTAGTCATCCTGCTCCTCGTCCTGTCCACTTTCATTATACTTTCCCAGACCGGAGCCGCATATAAGAGGGTCCACGATGCTGCACATCAATCTGCTAGCTTTCAGTCCGTGAGTGTTGGCCATAAGTCTTCCGATGGCTGTGGCTGCCTTTCCTGCTTTTTTGGCCGTTTTTGTGGCTTGGACGCCAAAGTTCAACTTAGAGTCCAGCCAAACCCCTAGGTAGTTCAGGTGGTAACCTGGGCGTATCTCCACTCGTCCAACCCTAACTTTCATGGGTGGTAGGTTTCTCTTCTTGACAATAACTAGGAACTCCGTATTCTCAGCAGCTGCATCCTTGCTAGCCATCCCTCGATCTTTCTGATGGCCTCATTGGCCGCCTCCATTATGCGGACTGCCCACCTTCCAGTCACTGTTATGACCAGATCATCCGCATACCGATGACCTTCACACCATCTTGCCATCGCAATCGGAAGACATTATCAAATGTAATGTTCAACAAGGTCGGCCCAAGCACCGAGCCCTGGGGAACCCCACACGTGATATCTTTTCAAATAATCTCTCCCTCTGTCACATACCCGATCATCCTATCTAGCTCATAGTAATCCTTACGGGGTACGGGGCTATCCCCATAATCTGCATCTTCTTGACAATCATCGCTCATCCCGCCGAATTAAAAGTATTTTTGACATCCAGGGTCACGATGGCGCATATGCTCTTCGCGGCTGGGGCGATCGTCTTTTCCGGAAACCGAATTAGCTTTTAGATAAGTTCCCCTTCTCAGCTATCTCCTTTTCTAATCTCTCAAGTATCAAGTAGTCGAGAAGTTTGCCCATTGAATTTAATAAACATAGCGGTCGGTAGGATGACGATTCCTCCGGCGGCTTACCTCCTTTCTGGATCAAGACGACCCTAGTCTCTCTCCATCTGCTCGGGAAATCCCCCTTCTCTAGAGCGCGGTTCATTACCCTTAAGATCTCTCCTGGATACTCTTAGCTTAACTATTTCAGGCGGGATCGCATCTAAGCCTGTCGCCTTCCCATTTTTGAGCCTGGCACGTGCTGCCTCGAGTTCTCCTCCTCCGTAAACGGGAAGACCGCAGTCATCTCTATCGCCCTCCACCTAACTATGTCCCTTTCTGGGAATAGAGCGCTTACCACTTCAGCCACCTTTTCGGCTGGCAAGGCCGGAGGGGGATTTCTCATTTGTCGGGTAGCCAGACATCCGTGTCCACACTCTCATGTAATTCTCTCCAGCTCTCTCTCTTTGATCTTTTAATAGCCTCACTCAAGTTTCTTCTGGCATTTCGATACTCCTCGAGATACGGGTTCTCCCCAGGCGCTTCTGCTTTCCTATTCTGCCTTATACCCTGCCGATGGATTGCGATGCATTCTCTTCTGAGAGCTGCGATCTCAGTCCCCCAATAGACCTCCTTCCTCAATCTCCTAATTCCCCTCCTGGGCATTGCTGCATCGCAGGCTCTAGTAACCGCATTCATGAGGGTTTCCTCCCTTTCATTCACGGTTTTTCGGAAGGATTCCGCCGCCAGACTCCTTTCAAATGCTTCTTTGTTTAACCTGCCCAGCTTCCATCCTCTGCCTTTCACCATCTGAGTGACTTGATGCTGCCTATATCGTAAGTAATATAGAAATGATCACTTAATGTTTCTTCCGCTGTTAAAACTCTCCATCCAGTAATTCTCCTGGCAGCCCCTTCTGAGCCTAAAGTAAGGTCTATAGTTGGTGAAATATGGTTTGAATTTCTATTAAACAAATAATCTTTCTTATTGCTTACACTGACATACACATTTTGTAAGGCACTAGGTATTATTATACTCAAAATATTTTGCGACTGATATCATACGTTGATAGTTTATTGCTTTGCATATATTCTTTGCATTTTCATCATACATTCACGCTAATTAAAAAATTAAAAATTGATATTGTCGTGGGTAAAAATATGCCGTAAAACATATCTACTGTTATAACAAATTACATTTTATAACCATTCATACGTTATATTTTATGATGCTCTTTGTTTCTAGTCGTTGTATTTTACATACATTAAACATAATAACCCTGCGTCTAATAGTTAGTACTTGTAGATTACCCATTATATTCATTTCATTTCGAACGGAAATTTATAAGTACTAATTTTATTACCGTGGATAAATTATTATTCGTGTTAAAAAAAAAGAAAAATTGGCAGTGCATAAACCTTAAAATTTATTGAATAATGCTCACGTAGCAAATGACAACCCCAGTGTATAATTATAAATTTATTATAAATATATAGAGCATTATTATCCAACCTGTCTTATTATAAAATCTTATTACAGTGAAGTTAGCATGGATATTTGCAAAAATCAGGAATTAATCGCAACAAAAAAATTTTTTTCACAGAAATGTTACTGGCGTCCGAGATTGATATAACAAAAACCCCATTAACAGATCTTCTGCCACGACCACGCTTTGTAAAAAATGGGCGTCGCCTTCTGGCGGTAAGAGATTTTTTTTGTAGCTCATGAAATTCCGTATAAAATGAGCAGTTACTTATTAGAATCAAGGTGTTGATTACATGGACAAAATATTTGCAAAGAAAAAAACGTTGCCCCAACAGAACGATTAATGCAATTTTAGCTCGCATATTGTAACGTTGAATTAGAATTCACTCATATATGTTTGTATATAAGAGTTTAAATTTAAAAGTGAGTAAGGCTTAAGGCTACCTACATTTTGTTTTTTGAATGATTGTAGTGAGGTACGTCAGAGAGAAAAACATATTTCTGTTACTCCTCTAATTTTATTGATATCATTACGATATAGTAGGTGATTTTATGTTTACATATTGACTGTTTAAATAAAAGTAATCTGGAAACATTCTTATTTACGATAAATTTTATTCATACAGCAACATAATTATATTTCATTCTGTTGATGTGCCAGAGGTTGTTATAGCCTTGTTCTACTTAAGGCTCTTTTGGTACAGGACAATCTCTCCGTTGTCTAACCTAAAGAACGTAAATACATAAAGTAGTAATTTTCACCTAGGAGTATTGAAATTGAATATTCCAAATACTCTTCTATTTTCTCCACTTTAGAGTGAATTTTGTAATTTCTTTTTGATAAATTTGGAATGGGCTCGTCGAGCTAGTGCGAATCAAAAAATATCATCGAAATCGGATGATTAGAAGCCGAGATATCGATGATTCATACAGCGAGAAGCAGTTGGAGCAAATATTGAGTGAGTGCGAGCTTAGGAGTGCGTCTCCTGCCCTCTCTCCAGTGACGCGCGTCAACACTATATTTTCTCTTGCATTATTAGTAATATATTTAGTCGAAGTTGAAAATACTGTCCAAGTATAATTCAATTAAACCTCTACATACGCGTCAAATTTCATAGCTACATATAAACAAACATGGAAGCTATGATTTTTTGAAAAAAAAAAGTATCTTTGCTCCAAATCGATTTGAAAAACTCTAGTTCAGCGCAACATAAAGTTCAAGACGTTAGTTTTAATTTGACTCGTTTGCCAATACGTTGTGTTTACAATTCAGCGAGTAATTCAATTTTTTATGCGGACATTTTTTTCATTCAAATTTAAAATCTCGACGTTTCATGACATTTCAAGCCTATTTCAACAAAAAAAATTTTTTTTCATTACTATACTTTCCGACAGAAGCTATTTAATCTGTTATTATTTTGAAAAATTTCTGAAGTTACTAGAGATACTAGTTAATTGTCACATGAGTTACGAGGATGGTACTACCAGTTATGGAACAAATGATTGGCAGCAACTTGCATAATATTAAATTCAAATTGAAAAATATATAATAATAATAACAAACGTATTTATTATTTCCTATGATCATTACAAAAAGAAATATATATTTATTTTGTGGCATATAAAAGGCGAAGTTTAATACTGTTTAACAAGAATTATTACCATCACTCTTACACTTATAGTCGAGGTCAGGAGTCGGGATTTTTTCGGGTTTTTGCTTCTTCTGGCAGAGCGCCAATCTAGAGGACCACCCCCCGTTTTCGAGGTCGCTGATTAGGATGGTGGGATCCCATAGTTTTTTTTTCCTCGGTAACCCCTTCAAATTGGCCAAAAATCACCGCCAAAGTGACCTTTTCCGTGAACCCGTTTATTTTCCCCAGTTTTTCGACTAACTGTCATTCCCTCGAGTAGAACGGAAGGTTCCTTCGGTTTTTAGTTGGTCATAATTTCACCGCCTTGCACTCACTTGATTCATTTAGCACATTGTTCTGACACTTTATAAACTTCAGCAGCTGTTACTCCGAGTGTTTATCAGACATGCCAACAATTTTCAGTCGAGGATTGGCTCTTTTAACTTCTTTTATTGCGTACTTTCAAGCATGTTTTGATCAGTCATTTCTTTTAATTTATAATACCGACATACTGTGTGAACCATTGGAGTGTGTACACGTATATATTCTCTTAAAATCTGTAAAGTCAGATATATAGCCTACCTTAAAACTTTATTTAATAAAGCCAATGTAAAAAATATGGCACCAAAGAAAACTGAAAAAGATACAGCAGAGGACATATCATCTAATTTAGTGAACAGTGAAAAAATCAAACTTTTTATAAAAACCATAGTGGAAGAAGAAAATTCGACTTTACTTGATGAATTAAAAACACTCAGAGAAGAAGTAATCATCCTACGTGAGTCAAATATTCAGCTTATTAACTTATTAACAAATAATACTAGCGTAACAAATCCAAAAAAAAATGAGAAAACAAGCAATACAATTATTCCTACATCAGTTTCACACCCTAATTATACGTACGCCCATGCCGCAAAAACTTTAACAAATACCATTCAATCGAAAAAAGTTAATGATAAAGACCAATGTTCTAACAAAAACAATGTATAAAACAATGATTTAAAAAAGGACGAGCAGACCAAACCCAATATCAACAAAAAGAAGAATACGAAAGTTATTACCGGTACTCTAGCTACTGACCGTTCTGGCGGAAAACTCATTGGCGTAGAGAAGAAAACTTATTTACATATATGTAAATTCAAACACGAAGATGCAGATGTAAATGACATTACAGAATACATAAAGGATGATGTAGATGTGAGCAAAGTTGAGTGCGAGAAGCTTAAGACTTACTTCGGAGACCACACCTATTTTAAACTTGGAATTCCCCATGATTCTCTTGACATATTATTTAGAGCTGATTACTGGCCACGTGGAGTTGAAATTAGCAAGTTTCTTTTTCGCTCCAAACGAGACACAAAATCAGACGAACGATCCGCTATTACTTCAGCAAATAAATAAACATGAGCATATTAATAAATTTAATTTCGAGGCTCTCTCATCCAAGAAAATTAAAAATCTAACACCGACTCTAAATGCCCAGATTAATGGTGAAATTATTGTAAGCGGTTTTCACTTAAACACTCAAGGTATCTCAAATAAAATTGAAAAACTCGAAATTCTATTAAAGGAGGGAAATACTTTATTTCTACTAATCACCGAGCATTGGATGACTCAACAGCAAGCAGAGGTTACTAGTCTACCTGGATATACTCTATTATCTTGTTACTCCAGAACTGCAGCGATCCACGGAGGGGCAGCTATTTTTGGACGAAATGACATTGGTAAATATTGCAAGCCCATTGAAAACATAAAGCAATATACAAGTGAGTTCATGTGTGAGTGTGCGGGAGTTAGTCTCTATATAAATAATGTGAAAATTGCTATTTTAGTAATCTATCGTTCTCCAAATTCAGATGTAGGTATTTTTTTAAACTCTCTTAACTCAATTCTATGCTCAATATCAATATCCCACAAGCACTTAATAATTTGTGGAGACCTTAACATCGATTGTCTAACTAATTCAAGCAGTAAACGTCTACTTTTTGATCTATTAGAAAATTTTGAATTGATATCAACTTTACCAGATAATGAACCAACAAGAGATTTCAATAATTCCAAATCTGCACTAGACTATGTCATTACCAATATTCAGGATATAATAAGTGAAAATCTCGATCTTGATATCTCGGATCATAAAGGTCAGAAGTTTATTGCTAAAATTCCAGAAGCATCTGTAACCATTCAAAACCCAAAATATATATATAAAAGAAATTTTTCAATGCAAAATCTTTCTAATTTAAGTCTTTTACTTTCTTCTACAGATCTAAGCGCGTTATATAAAATTTCAAACCCGAATGACGCATGGAATTTTTTCTGGCAAAATCTTTTATATTGTTTGGACAAAACTTGTCCGTTAGTTAAAAGAAAAATGTTTGACAATCAGCTGAAAAGCAGTTGGGTCGATTCAAATATTGTAGAGGAGAGTAAAACTCTTAAAAATTTATATTGGCTTAGCAAAAACCTCAATACACCTGAAATTAAGGAACAGTATTATATTAGTAAAAAAATGTACTCGGATAAAATTCGTTTACATAAACAAAATTATTATCAGAATAAGATAGACAACACACCAAATCCTACAAAAGAGATATGGGATATTGTTAACATTAACTTAGGTAGAAATAAAAAACATGTTGATATTACTCAAATATATCACAGTGATAGGTTTTTATATGATAAATCTTCAATTTGTGAGACATTTTGTAATTACTTTTCCGACTTACCAGAACAATTACTAAACTCTGTCTTTAATAACTCAGAAGGTGAAGAATGCACTGTAGGAATGAACTGTTGCTCATCACTATTTTTTGAATATATAACTCCAGAGGAAATTGAAATGACGTTAAATACCATGCCAAATAAACCTAGCAGTGGATATGATGAAGTGTCCATTAAAGTAATAAAGTATATCTCCAAATATTTAATTTACCCTCTAAGTTACATTTTTAATTTATGTATTAAAATGGGAGTTTTTCCTGAACAGCTTAAGTTGGCTATAATTATTCCACTGCATAAAAAAGGAAACAGAGAGTTAATTGAAAATTACAGACCAATCGCCATTTTGTCTTGCTTTTCAAAGCTGTTTGAAAAAATTGTTCATAATAGAATTTACAAATTTATTAATAATCGCAATCTCTTATCTGTACATCAACATGGTTTTAGACCAGGCCATTCTACAAGTTCCGCAGCTTTCGATTTAACAAACTATATTTACGAAGCACTTGATAATAATAAATTAACTCTAACACTCTTCTTTGATCTAACGAGAGCGTTTGACTGCGTCAATAGAAGTTTCCTTATAAAAAAACTAAACTCACTAGGAATTAGAGAACCTCTAAATAAATTTGTTGACTCCTTTTTATATAATCGAAAAATAACTGTCAAGTTGGACGAACAGCTATCAAACACTTCCACTTTAAAATTTGGAGTTCCCCAGGGAAGCGTACTTTCCCCGCTTCTTTTTATCCTATTCATCAACGACCTTGATCATTATATAACAAAAGAGTTGAATGTACTTTTAATTATGTTTGCAGACGATACAACAATTTGTATTAATGCAGATTCTCCGGAAGATCTCCAAAATAAATCAAATGCATTATTATCAATATTTTATCAGTGGTGTTACTCAAATAAACTAATAATAAACATTGAAAAAACAAAATATATTATGTTTCATAAAAGAAAAAAAGTAGAAGACATTACCCTCTTTCTTAACAATGTTAGGCTAGAAAGAGTTTCGGGTACCAAATTTTTAGGACTGCACATTGATGAAACTTTGACATGGACTGATCATATAGATTACGTGATAAATAAGTTAAAATCTGCTTATTATGCAATAAGAAATCTCCGACATGTTATGGATCGAAAATATTTATTAAATATTTATTACTCTCTGGCATACTCCCATATAAAATATTTAATCATATACTGGGGACAATCAACCGAAATAAACAGAGTTTTTATTCAACAAAAAAATTTACTTAGATTAATATTTTCTCTTAATCCCTTAGACACATGTAGACCAATATTTAAAGACAACAACATTTTAACCACTGCTGGGTTATTCATATATGAATCGGCATTATTTGTCAAAAATAATCCAGACAAGTTTCCATTAAACAATGACGTCCATACCTATAATACTCGTTCTTTAAATCATATCCACTTAAAAAACATAAAACTTTCAAATTCTAGAAAAAGCGCATTTCATTCCTGTAGTGATATATATAACCATCTCCCTAGGAATATAAAGCAAATAAATAACTTTAATGGTTATAAAAAAGCTTTATTTTCATTTCTCTGCAAAAATTGTTTTTACAGCCTAAAAGAGTTTTATGACTACGAAAACCTCTCTGCTGACTTATGATCAAGAGCGTATGTTATTAATTAATTATTCTTCTTTAATTATGTTTTGTTTATGTATTTTTGTGTACATCATTCATACGATTTGATGTTTTAATCATATGTAAATCGATTGTGTATTTTTTTATATTTATTTACTGTTCACACCATGTTATTTTTAATTATTACTTTTACATTTGATTACATGTTATTTATTTAAGTTTAAGCATTTACCTTTTGTTGACTTTCACATCCTGTAAGGCATACGTGAATAAATATTATTATTATTATTATTATTATTCAGTATAACATTATTTGGTCAATACACTACATCTTTTAGGAAGGTCACTAAAAGCCAAATACACATTCGGATCACCTGATTGCTTTAACTTCTTGTATGTTTTCTGTTTTTCACAGATTAAACAACTAATTCGGAACTAAACCAGACAGAATATTTCTGATCACCTTTGCTTCCTAAGGGAACAAATTGTTCAATGCAATTATACAGAGTGCTATAAAAAATATCAACAATTTCGTCAACATTATTGGTGTTTGAAAATAAATAGTGCCAATCAACAGATTACAAATGATAATATCGAATTGTGCCAAATTGAAATTAAAATATGTTTTAACATTAGCCTTAAGGTTTCAACTTAAATCATTTGTTATCGTGATCAAAAAGGCAGGATGATAAAAATCATAATTTGTAAGGGAAACACATGTCGAGACTGACTCGACATCACTATTCGTAAAACACAGATAAAGCACAACCCTTTTCATTTAAAATATTATTAAACTGATTCAGGCCGAAAAAATCAAAATTGTCACAAATAGTCACTTCAGCTTCACTTCCGACATTATCAGGAAGTAAACCAGTATAGTCTTCAGACTTTAGCCATTTGATGTTTGGCAGATTAGAATCTCTGAGCGCTATTACATTTTTCGCTCCGAATTGATCAATAGCAGATTCAACTGAACTCACGTGATTTTCGTAAACCGGTACGTGGGATGAAGGTGGCAGATATACTCCGCACATTACGAAAGACACATTACCAATTTGGAATTTTGCCCACACTTCCTCTATAAAATTATTTCCAGGTGAGATTGAATATCCTTACGAATGGCAATTAATACACCACCCCTTCTTATTTTATTACTCGTCAGAGGAGAACGATCAGTTCTATAGATAATCCATCTGCCGTCTATAAATTCTCTATCAGCAATGTTATTATCTAGCCAAGTCTCGACAAGAACTATGATTGGAAAATTTTCACTCAGTACCGCGAAATAAAAGCCTTTAAGTTTTGTACGTAGGCCTCTTATATTTTAAAAGTGTATCGAAAACTCATTGCTTAGTTCTCTTGATCTCGCTCTCAATGGACCGCAATATCCCGCCGAAAATTTATCCGTCCAGATTGTCGAGGTTTCCGCGGAAGAGATTCCTTAGTAAGGGTCTTTTTAAACCATAAGTTAGGTTGTGGAAGTCCTTCTATCAATGATTCCTTTACACCAATTTTGAATGAACATATATCATCATTTTTAGTTAGTGGAAAGCATTTAATATAAGAAATATGTAAAACATTAGCAACATAGTCGTTTATATCATTTGTCATGGTATTGGCGAACAACCGCCTATACATATCCAGTCACGCTGTTCAGCAGTAGAGAAACCTCGTTATCAGAAGTTCCAACAATCAATTTACGTGGTTGAAGAGTAAGAGCACTCCGCTCAACATTTCTCTTACTTGGTGTGCGCCTAGTCTTCTGTGCATGGTCTAGACTCTAGATATTCTGAAGATGCTTTGTTATTAGTAATACATGCTTTCGAGTTGACATTGTTCAGCATCTAGTGTATCTGGCAATCAGGGAGTGCTTCCGACCCCGCTGCAGTTGGAATGGTATCAGTTTTCGGCGTTTTCGTTTTCCTTAAAAATATTTTTGGCCATGTTTTGTTCTTGAGTAAAATTGTGAAAGGAATGACTTATATACTGATTAGTTTTATTTTTTGCCATTCTTTCCGCCTTACCCCATTCTTCGTCAGTTCCTTCAGGGAAGTTCTCGCCAACAACTCTCAAGTTCTAACAAAGCACGGATACGTTGTTTCCAAATAATACTTTAACGCTCTTCATCGAAAGGCATACTGTTCTTTTTATGTCTCACATTCTTCATGTAAATTATATATTTATCTACAAGCTGTCCATAATACTAAAATTTAAGTCATTTCAATGTAAATATAATTCACAGTTTACAAGACGAACAGAAGGACTTCTGTTTTAAACGGGTTGGGTCCATAACCTATTGGAATGGGTAACCACGAATCCAATTTTGGTAAAATAAGGTCGATTCATTAAATCGTTAAGTGAAACTGATCTTGTTCCAAACCTACCTCGTAATATTTTATATTTTTTAAATCGCTGCAGACTCCTGCTATATTTCATAAATAGGTATTTAAATCACCATTTTATACCTCATAGGAAAGTTATGTAAACAACACACAAAGATATAAAAATCAAGGCTACTGCCTAACAACATTATGTATATAAAATATCTTTTCATTTATATTTAATTCATTACATTAATCAAATCAACATAATATTCAAGCGTAGTGATCAGGTGTTTTCGTGTTTTGTTAAAGTGGTTTTAGTACACCAAAAACATTAATTTGGGTAAAATAATTCTCATGCGAAGATAATCTCGAGATCCTAAGACCCAGACGCAGCATAGAGTTATCAAACAGGACTATGGACCATACAAGTTGAAGAAGGTTTTCAGATAACTTTTCAAAACGTCAATTCAGTAGCTCTTGGTTTATTGTGAGCATGATACTATGCCAATATGCATCATGCCTTATGAATTTAATGGCATTGCAACCTGGTGGGCGATTCCAGCATATATTTACAAAGTTATTTTGACACTGCAGCATCCCTTGGTGGTTCATTAGAATTAATACACAAGAAAATGATATAAAGTAATTAGTTAACGATTACAGAAAACAAAATTGGTGCATTCGTTTTAAAGCTATGAGAGAGTAGATAAACAAATAATCAAACGATAAATAACTAAAGTCGAGGCAAGAATTCAAGCGATGCACGTCACGAGTGATCTCATTAAAGAAATTTTAATAGTAACATAATTTTTAATCATTAATTACGTTAAAAAGAGTAATTCTTGACACTCAGTTATTAAGCTTTTTTCAGAAATAGATACAGTTTAATGGATTTTCATGATTCTTAGCAATATTGTCTTATTTATAGAATCGATCTGTGACGTGCATCGCTTGAATTCTTGCCTCGACTATAGCATAAAATTATTCAATAAATTCTGATCGTATTCAAATACCTGTTGAAAAAAACATTTACATAACTCAGTTCTGTATAATATTGCGTTAAACTTATTGAACGGCACTGAGTACACTTTTAATTACTTCGCTGATAAGATAATTTAAATTCATTGAGTCAGTGGAAGCAAAAGGGTAGCCAAGCTAGTTATTAGTGAGTGAAGGATTATTCGGCATACTGTTGAAATAAAAATATATTTTTATTATTCGGAAATTTCCACTTCATTCCGAAGCAATGAAAAATGATGCACACAACTTAACATTGCACTAAATGAATAGGTACATTTTAATTTTAATTATCTAGTAGAAGATATAATTACATTTATATAAATGTAGAATAATGTGTTATTTTATAGATATTATATTCATATGTAACAAGAATCAATTATAAATCGTGTCAAAGTCTTGCAGAGAAATAATCACAGTTTTGATACCTACTATATTTAAAGAGACTAATATAACTACAGCTGATATTCAACATAGTAACTAATTCAGCACGTGTATGCACTATTCTAGACTCAAGTGCAAGGTCACGTTTAACAATTTATATAAACTATGCCAACAGAAAGTAATATTGATATCGATATATATGTGCACTCTGAGCAAAACTCATTATTGTGCTCAACTGCACTTTAGGAAAATGATCAATTAACCTTCAATTTTACACACACACACAGTCATTTAAAAAAAAGATTATTAGCTTGCAATTTTTGAGTTCCATAACATATATGTTTCTAATTTCTTTCCGTAATGAAATTACACATTGTTGCTATGCTACTGACCTTAAAGTTGAAACGGTGATTAAAATAATTTAAATTAGATAGTAACGTGGTGACATCATATAATACTTACTGTCTAAATCCACGGAAAATTTATTATGCAAATGCAATGAATGCATCAACAATTTTTAACATTAAGTGATTGTTACATACTTGTAACTATCATGAGTACTTAAAATAAAAACTGATTTTGTGTACGAAGAAGCCAGGTATTTTAATTATTATAAAAATCAGAATAAATAATCCTTTATGAGCAAATAAAATAGGTCGTGATATAGTTGGGTGTATATTTACTGGACAGTCAGAAAAGGCAACAAAAACTAATTATTAACTTCGATGAACCTGTAAGGTCTTATCAAACAAACCGACGTGCATTAAACCTTGTGACGGCGGATATCCGTAAACTGGAGTACTGGAGTGCAACTAGACATATACGTTTCCCGCAGCGTGAGGATATGGGTATTGGTTATTATTATGGAATGGTGTCAAATAATCGTCAAAGTTTATTTTGTTGTCAATCCTGGTGTTGTTATACTTTGTAGTTAGCTTTAATCCAATTTTCAACCATTTCTATTGATTAATTGGATTGAAGTTGGTTACAAATTATACCAGAATCATTACCGATGAGTAAAAATCGGCTAATGTTTTTAAAAGAATCGAGACGATTCATTTGATACCTTACATCGTATGTTTCGGACGACCGGAACTTGAAACCGGAAGTTCTTATTTTATAGCAGATTCTGACGTGTTTCGAACCCGGGGACATGATTTTATACTTGAGATTCAAATTATTAAACTCAAAGCACATTCTTGCGCTTAGAACAAAAATACAATAAAACTCCTATTCTAGACGTCGAGACGATTTATTTGATAGCCCATATTGCATATTTTGGGCGACCGGAAGTTGAACCCGGAAGTTGTTATTTTATAGTAGATTCTGACGTGTTTCGAATCCGGGGACATGATTTTATATTTGAGATTCAAATTATTAAACTCAAAGCACCATTCTTGCGCTTAGAACGAAAATACAATAAAATTCCTGTTCTAGACGTCGAGACGATTCATTTGATACCCCACATTGCATGTTTTGGACGACCGGAAGTTGAAACCGGAAGTTGTTCTTTTTTATGTATCAATAAGGCCGATTATTATGATTATTATTACTATTACATCTCCAATCGCTCTGGAATTATACCATTTTGTTTCTGTGAGGTTAGGATCGCCTAGGATATCTCTACTACAAAACATTTCTATTTGTTTGACGCAGTTGATGACCGAATAGCGAAACATACAATACCGTCAATAGAAATGGTGGCACGATTTCTCAGAACATATATATACGGCGGCAGCAGTCAAAGGGTTAAAAACCTATAAAGATAAGTGATTCAATTAGTACATAAACGAGTAACGGTATTTTAATAAGGTAGTAAAGTTTTTGTTGCGTTTATTGACTGCCCAGTAAATATACACCCGACTGTACCATTTCAATTCTCTTGTACTTTTAATTATTACATCTGTAACTTCCCTTTTCTTGTGTACTTACAATGTATTTTTTAAATATGAGAAATGTAGACAACAAATAATTTCATATCGACTAAAGATAATTTTTGAAAGTTTTAGTGCAACGGTTTCACAAGTTCAATGAAATGTTAATAACTCACGTGGATCAATGTTAGACTTCTTATGGTATTGGAATATTGTTAATATAGGAGTATTTAGCGATGTGTACCATCTGCTTTTAAGTGTCACCTTATACTTTGCAAAGTATGGTACTCTAGACCTAAATACTAATTATTATTATAACTTTTAATATGCCGATTGTATCTGGATGAACGGGTGCCTTGGTCAAATATATTGGAATTTTATTAATAGTTATAAAACATTGAGGGCGCAGCGCACTCAATGCTTTTATAATATAATATCCTTATTTTTAAAATATCGGAATGAAACTTGGTAAATGTATTATGTGACTAAGAAGATATTTTGTGACATTACTGTAATTTTTTCTCCCTTCTGATTTCATCGGAAATGACCCCAACTTTTGATTTTTAAATAGAACACCCTGTACATTATTATACTTTTGGAATCCTTGAAAAACTCTTGAGTACGATGATACCCCATAAATGACATTTCAACTCCATGAAAAACAATTGACTTGAAAATTGTTGGTACATCTAGAATGGCATGACTAGAAACAAATGCTTTTGGGCACATCCACGGATTTCTTAGAACATCCGCTATTTTATAGTGGTACTCTACCATTATCGTTGCGTTGCATTTGAAAAAATAAAGTTTTGCTATATTTGATTTTTCTTATATCATGTGAACGATCCATCTTTTCGCGTCTGAAGGACTTCTTTATATTTTACAAAAATATTAAACGTTCACAAAAAGGGTTCAAAACGACTGTTTCAGACGGAGAATAATACAAAATTTATACTTACTGTTCGTTTATGCTTAACTGCTTCATTGATGGTACCAATTGGACGTCGTAACACTATAAATCTAACACAGCAAGTACTAACACTTTCTTAAAATTAAACCTGAAAGGGAATTTTGAAAACACAAGAAAAAGACAATATAAAATTTAAAAAATATATATTAAATTTCTTTAAAAAATCATGTTTTACAAAAACGTTCAAGAAAAATGTATTGACAAACTATAGTCTGGCCCGTGTACAACACATAGTGAGGAACGGAACGACTCATAATGTATCAACTACCATCCAATGTGCGGTTTATAGCTAACGATTACACAAAAAGATTCAAGAAAAGTTATATATTATAATTTGGTTCGCTCCTCAGAGCTTAAAAATGATTGAATCGCAACGACTTTGAATTATATTGCAGCAATTATAAATTCACACGTTCAGGCAAGGCGGTCCCATGCACATATGAGTACATGGTAATGATACTTTTCTGACACCGAATCACTGAGGAACCGGTTTAGGGCAAATCCCGTTAAAATCCATCATTTTCCGGTCAAAATCGACTGCTAGAAAATGATAGGGGACCCTTGTCGCTAAAGGCTATTTTCGCTAAAACTCTCGATATACTTTGAATAGAGACTGAATTAACTTGTCCTCATATTTAACACAACGCATGAGTTGCAGTGCTGCACAACGTGGATTTTAGTTACACTTTCTAAATTTTGGTGGTCGGGGCGACATTTAGTCTCCGCGCAGCGACATTTACTACACTTTCTAAAAATACACTCCTTGATGAGTTTCTGAAATTTTTGCATAAAAAACGCTTCCCAAAAAAACTGATTTGGGTACGTGTTACAAACAACATTTTTTAGTAAAAATCCCTAAAACATGTTCAAATTTTTGATCAGTGCAAATATTTCCTAAAAATAGTAATTGCATGGGATTTTTGAGGAATTATTTTTGGGCTTCCCTATATCTTATACAGAATGAACGTTCATTATCTGAAATGTAATTTTAGAGTTTATTTATATCCTAATATTTTGCCTGGATTATAACAAAATAAATAAAGTTTTAACAGCGATTTGCACTTAACACATTGTGTTTATTTTAATTAAAAATGTATATGTTTTTAAATAAACAAGTATTAATCGTGTTTATATTTGATAAATATGTGAAAATTTAATTCTCATTGTGTAGTATGTTTTAAAACACTTCTTAGTTTCAAGTCTTTTAATAGCCCAGGCGGTATCTGCTTAATATCACCAATGTTTGGGTGAATCGGGTGGTATGGCAGATTTTTTGCTT
Source organism: Leptura quadrifasciata (assembly GCA_963675555.1). Classification (NCBI taxonomy): domain Eukaryota; kingdom Metazoa; phylum Arthropoda; class Insecta; order Coleoptera; family Cerambycidae; genus Leptura; species Leptura quadrifasciata. The sequence continues at coordinate 144,225,217 of OY776674.1, read as the reverse complement.
AATCGCTCCTAAAAATCATAAGAAATGATATTTTCACTATGCGCTAGTTTGAAAACGTGGGCGTAATTTTTTATTAAACAAAATGTGAAAAATTCCTAAAAATTCCGTTTTTTCTTCCTATTTTTTCTCTCAGTAACCGCCGCTTTTAGAGAAAAGTTATAAAGATGAAAAAGTTTTGTAATTAAATTTTCAATAAGATGCAGCTAGTTGCAAATCCAAAAATTCATTTTTACTATTGCAAAAATAGTAAAAATCGCAAAAAAAATTTTGAAATAGCAAGTCATTTGTGGATTTTTAAAAAATACTTATATTGTACGTAGAACCTCCATACTTGGTTAAAGAAAACTTTTTAATATAATAAATCCTGTCACCAAATTTCGTTAAGATCTAAACTTCGTTGTGAAAATTGGCAAATGTCTAAACTAAAGCATTTAGAAAGTTGAAAATGTTTGTACACATAAAAGAGCACTCAAATTTTCAAATTCATTTTGAGATATTGAACTTTCTTCATCCAACCATATAGCATCGTCATCGTTTAGTAAAAAACAAAGAACTTCCCTGGCACGTTTACCTGCAATTCTTTGAGGATGAATCTTCGTGATGAACAAAAGCTCTTGTTGCCTCTTATATGATTTCTTGTGTTGGTTAGTGGCTTTGTATGATGAAAAAATATAGACCAGAGATAGCCATCGTATGGAACTTGCTTCAAATGTGATGATGGTCGGAGATCCAAAGAGCAAATTTACCTTCGGAGTAATCATTTCCTATGGGTACATATCCGTCTGACATCTGTTTAATCAAAACATGTGGTGGTAAATACTCTCCTCATAATAATGACCACAGGCTAGATCGTCGCATACCGCAACACGTGACAATCTCGCATTTTACTATTTTTTGTAAAAGATATTGTGATTCACATACATGATTTGCATACCAAGTAGCATCATTTTTCTATGTCCTAGCCTGTATGATATCCAGTCCGGTATCTGTTGGCACGATGTATTCGGCAATCACAGGAAAATCGTCAATGACCACTTGACTCCAAATATTAGGCAACATGATGCCTGCACTCTGAAAGTTCCGTTTTCTAACTCCAAGTCAGTAGTTTGATTACTGGAATCAAGATGTGAACCGAAATTGTCATATTTTATGATTCGTGCCCCCCTTGTCATACGATATCACACTCTGTTGACCCCCTCCCTCCTTAACGTGTGACGTAATTTATGGATGGCCCCTTAGGTTCAAGATAAAAATATGCATTTATTTTATAATCTATATAATACCAAACATCAAATTGTTATATTTAATTTTTGAAAACTTCTTCTTTGACCTTTCGACCACGATGATCGGCGCGTAAAAACTGTCTCTAAAGAGATTTATAACGTTTACAAAAAGCCGATTCTAAATGGGTGGTTCGTTTTACAGTTATGGTGGAACAATTAAAATCGTTTCATATTTATTAGGTTATGTTGGCTCTCAATGTCAGCTGATGGTACGGTTTCAGTTGAAAGTCTCCAGGCCATTGTCTCGAGAAATAATGGAGATACCTATTTGATTTCTGTAAATGGAGAACCAAGAAGGTACCAAGAAACTATTTGAAATAACTGTAGTTAGAATTTTCCTTTGCAGCGCACAGAGACGGCGCTGCAATGCATAATTATTTTTCGATGGCTGGAATTTTGAAATATGATTCAAATGATTAAGGACTAGTTTATAAATATTTTTGGCCCTATAGAAAATGTTGTAAAATCCAGCCACTATATGAATTTTTTTCTGCATCCTTTCACCCTGGAGGGTTGAACCTACCCCCGCCCGTAATAGCAATATCCCCAAAAAATAAAAAAATATGGACTCGACAAAGTTTTTTGGGTTTTCGAAAGCGGAAATCACGATAGTGGTGTTTTTTAACACGCTATTATTAGCTTCACCTGCATGTTTGTTTGTTTGTTGTTTGTTGTTTGTTAGTTTGTTAGTTTGTTAGTTTGTTAGTTTGTTAGTTTGTTAGTTTGTTAGTTTGTTAGTTTGTTAGTTTGTTAGTTTGTTAGTTTGTTGGTTTGTTGGTTTGTTGGTTTGTTGGTTTGTTGGTTTGTTAGTTTGTTAGTGTGTTTGCTTGTAATGGAAACTTTGAACGTGATTCTCACCCACTTTAAAACATCAGACTAAACTGAAATTTTGCTCACTTATCAACCGATGATAATACAATAATTTGACAAATTTGTCCTAATGTCCTTACCAGGATCATCAGGATAAAATAAAATAAAATAAAAAAGTGAACTAAAAAGTGAAAAAATATTTTAAATATTGTTGACAAAAAACTCATTTTATTGTAAAAAACGTGGGGTACCTTTTACTATATTTTATAATTCTGATTTTATCAATAGCTACCAATAAAATATTTATAACAATTGATATCAAGCACCTCATGCTTTTTACAATAAAATGAATTTTTTGTCAATAATATTTAAACATTTTTTTTTAATTTTAGTTTGATTTGCTATTAAAGCGTGTTTATTTTTAGTTTTTTAAACTATAATTTATTTTCACCATACCCTCTCGTACTTCCTTCGACGTATAAAAACCATCCCCTCTTCCATGCTGTCTGTCCAAGGCAGGCGCGATTTTGTTCGATCGGGTTTTTAATGAGAATATCAATAAAATCATTTACCTGAGATGGAATGAGATACCAATGGCTGCATCAATGCCCGGCGGTTTTTATAGGGTTTGTGAATTGATTTATTGGGAAAAAATAATTTTTGATTACAGCTACATTGGAAACGAAATTTACAATCAACATTAAAAATACCGTCTTTCTCGTTACGTTCACAACCATCACTTACATCATATTTTGTACTGATACATATAAACACACATACAGTTTATAGGAAAAGGGGTAATTTTATACGTTGGTGGTAGTTACACCACCATCGTGATTCCCGCCCTCGGAAACCCGTAAGAAATCCGTTCCGAGCCTATTTTCCTATTTCCAGTGGTTTCGGCATTACGAGCAGGGTAGTTTCAACCCCCGGGGGTTGCTTAGGTCAACTGTGGTTTAGTAATGGTTAGTTTCCCTGATGTTACCATGAAAACCCCGATCCGACGAATCCCCGCATGCCCAGGACCTACAGCGTGAAAGAGTTGATTTTTACGCGTTGGGGGTAACTGTGGGAGGGTAGGGTGAAAAAACACCATCACGCCTGCCTTCGAAAGCCTATAAAAAACTTCGTCGAGGCCGTATTTTTTTATTTCTTAAGGATATTGCTATTACGGACGGGGGTAGGTTCAACCGCCGGGGGTCGGTCCGGGGTATTATAATGTAAATTAACTGATATTACTCCCCCACAAAACCCGATTCGACGAGCACTCGCAAACATAAGGCCGAGAACTCTGAAATTGGGGCGGTTTTTCCTTGATGTGGGTAGTAAGAAAGGGTTTCAGCAGAGCTCGAAGCCCCATAAACATCGTTTTTCTCGCCTTCAAAAACGGCGCGAGGGGGTTGGGTATTGCAAAAGATCCTACAAACCTTTAATGTTTTGGCCTTTTTGGAACCTCGTTAAATGGATTATTTCTTGTATTTTTCAATAATTCTTGAAATAAAACTTGAAATTAGTAATAAAGGGAATATTTAGTAGTCAAAATTTACATGTGGTCACAGAAAATCATGTAGCTCCAAAATGGCAAATTTTTACAAAATCTTCTATGTAATCAAAATTATTTATAAAATAATCCTTAATCACATGAATCTAGTTTCAAGATTCCAGCCATCGGAAAATAATATAAAAATAGGAATTATTATATTCTAACCTATCTGCAAGTACCTTATCGGGTGGCCATGAGTCAATGTACGCCCCCAATATTTTGGTTTTTTTTGTGTTTAAAAATTTGGTTTTTGGTACACATAAATTAGATAATAATGGGCTACTTTTAGACTAAAGGAATGAAAATATCACATCAACTTTTTTTTCTTAAATGGAATAAATATATATTTTTTATGGTTTTTCGTTAAGCACAAATTTCTAAGTGCAACAGTTTTTTCAAATGTAAAAAATTACAAAAAATAAGTGAGATACGAACAATTTTTTAATTTTTTCAAAATTTCCGCGTCAGATGAATGCGATGTAAGAAAATTACTAAGTAGGCTATGGAAATTATTAGTAAGGTTGTAAAGAAGAAAATCGTTGTTTGAATTACTGATAGGTACCAGTATTTTTAGGCTTTTTAAAAAAACGGAATTTAATATTCGTTTTCATTTCCGTAGGGTTCCAATGGAAATTTTGTTAATGGAACTGTGCTATTTTTTTTATTAATCAGAAATATTGATTCATAAACTATAATTTTTTCGCCACTAATCAATTCTTAACGATATCCTTCGTAATAATAGAAGTAAACACCAACGAATCATTTTAATAAGGTACCTATCTATATTTAAATCCAAAATTGCAGATAGCCATGAAAATGACAGATATTCGCAACAATTGAATTATTCTTGACTTACTCACTCATTTTCTGAAGCAAGTGCATTAAAGTTGTTATAAACAAGAAAATTAATATAAAATGGCTGAAAAATATTCAAGAGAAGAAAAAGTTGACATGTTCATTATTTACGAAGAGACTCGACGTAATTCAACTAGAGTACAAACTCTGTATGGACAGAGATATCCAGAAAGAAGGCAACCTCCGAGAAACTATTACGCCCGGTTGGAGCATCAATTTAGAACTGAACCTAATACGGGAATTGAAGAGAGATTTATTGTGTATGAAGAAACGGAAATTAATGTATTAGCTTTAGTGCATGTTGACCCAACCATTTCGGTAAGACAAATTGAACATGAATTACTAGTTTCCAAAGAATCAGCCAGGAAAATTTTAAAGAAACACGGGTATCATTCTTAGAAATATCAGTTGCATCAAATTTTGTATGAGAATGATTGTCAACGAAGAATAATCTTTTGTAATTGGTTACAGTTACGTCAATTAAGAAATGATAATTTTATCATAAACATTTTGTTCACGGATGAATCGAGACTTACAAACCTTGGGTTATTTAATCGAAACAACACTCAATATTGGGCAATTGAAAATCCTCACATTATGAGACAGGTGCAGTTTCAGGAGCGGTTTGGCTTCAATGTTTGGTTAGGCGTACTGAGCGACCATATCATAGATCCAATAATTTTTGACGGAACTCTAACTGGACCAAGATATCTAGAATTTCTCCAAAATATAATAGTTCCACAAATAACACCTCAACAATTACAGAATGTTAGACGTGCAACGATAAGTCGCGCTACTCTGTATATTAATCATAACGGTGAACACTTTCAACAATTTTTATAATGGTTTATTATAATTTAGGTTTTAAATAGTTTTGTTATTCAATTTATTCATGGTTGTAGCGTTTTATTAAAATTATTTCGTGTTTAATTTGTGTTTACTTTTTAAAAATACTTCTATTATTACGAGGGATATCGTTAACAAATGATTAATTGCGAAAAAATTATAGTTTATGAATAATTATTTCTGATTAATAAAAAAAATAGCACAGTTCTATTAAAAAAATTTCCATAGGACCCCTACGGAAATGAAAATGAAAATTAAATCTATCAGTAATTCAAACAACTATTTTCTTCTTTACAGACAAGTCTATAACCTTGCTAATAATTTCCATAGCCTACTTAGTAATTTTCTTACATCGCATTCATCTGACGCTACCATTTTGGAAAAAATTAAAAAATTGTTCGTAACTCACTTATTTTTTGGAATTTTTTACATCTGAGAAAACTGTTGCACTTAAAAATTTATGCTTAGAATCCATAAAAATATATAGTCGTTCTATTTAAGAAAAAAAATTGATGTCACTTCCGGTTTAACCGGAAGTGATATTTTCATTCCTGTTAGTCGAAAAGTAGCCCATTATTATCTAATTTATGTGTACCAAAAACCAAATTTTTAAATACAAAAACAACCAAAATATTGGGGGCGTACATTGACTCATGGCCACCCAGTATATAATAAGGACTAAACAAATTAAACCTAAACAGCTGCTTATTCAGTGATGATTATCAGTTTTATTTTCGCTTTGGATTGTTTCGACACTATTGAGAGATGGCGCTAGTTAAGCTCTATTGCTGTGGAACTTAACAGTGTCTATGAGATGCGACCCAGGTTTATCGAAGGTATACTCACTTGCACTGCACTGACGAGCCCCAAAAATAGATCGAAGCCGGTCTGCGCTTAGTGACATCCTGAGATGAAGGAGGCTTCGCAGCTTCCTCGTAGCATTCGAGCAATCCAAGTTATTGTATTTTAATGCTGTGTTAAACAAAATACGGCAAATCTCACCATTTAATTCGCTGGTTTGGTTTAATTTGCTTAGTCCTTATTATTTATATAAGGCACTTGCAGATAGGTTGGAATATTATAATCCCTATTTTTATATTATTATAAAATGCTGTAAAATTTCTTATTCAGTGAAAAACAATATTTCATTGCAGCGCCATCTCTGTACATTGCAAAGGAAAAATTCTAACCACAGTTACTTAAAGTCTTTTTTGGTATCGTTCATCCTCCATTTACGAAATTCAAATCTGTTCATTATTTTTCGAGATAATAGCCTGGGGACATTTAACTGAAATATCCTGCATCTCTGAGAACCTAGATTACGCTGAACAATGAAGCAAACATCGTAGTTTGAATAAAAATAGACAAATATTACAATTATTTTATATTCATAGATGTATAGTTTATAGCCCTGGAGTATTTAAATATTACAAATTGAAGCAACGGAAAAGTTTTAATAGCAATAATGAATAACTAGCAGAAATAACCTGTGGTTCTTTTCATTGGCTACTTGTATATCGAGAAATATTTGACACTATATATTTTTTCAGCAGGTCAAGCGGCAGACATACTACTAGATTTATGCCACAGGTTAAAGGATAAATTCCAGCTGCCATGGAGGATGATATCATTAGTCGATGTTATCCTCAAATATCCCAAAAAAAATCAAGATGAAGCTTGGAGGCAGATTGAGGAAGGTAAGAAGAATATTTATGAAAGTTTGAGTTTGTATTTTGAGAAGGTACCGCCGTAAATAGGTATTCGAAAATAAGAGATGTTATTAATTTTGGAAATTTCAAATGAAGGAAATTTTGTGAAAAATACTATTTTACTAAATTTTAATAGATTCCATCATTTTGTATTGTAATTTAACACGTAGGCACGCTTGTCGATTGTCAGTCAAATTACTAGTAAGTAGTTAATTTATCTCTCACTTTGGCAAACAGTTTTATCTCTCTGTATATTATATTAATATATTTTTCTAACTCAATATTGGTAAAACGTCATTTAGATGGATAGGAATACTGTTTTTATTCAATATTTGGATGACTGTGAATAAAATTCATCGAAGGGGACTAGCATAATATAGTTGTAGATACCCTAATCGAAGATTACCAAATAAAAGAATCATTCCCTACTTTGATCAATGTTAGGCTAATTGTAGGGCTGCTGGAAGACTACTAATCGTAAAGGGTACTTCATATATTGTTGGAACGTTCCGATATTAGTATTAGACGTTTAGCTTTAGAAGTCAATGCATCTCGAAGTATTGGAAAGGAACAATCATCACATTCATATCATTTGCAAAAAGAGTAATAATTTTTCTCATTACTACCAAATAAATAGAATGTACCCTATTCAACCACTGCTAGCAAAATATGAATGTCAATACATATGAACATTATTTGGGGATGAGGTTCGTTTTACCAGAAATTGAGTTTTTAGCATGTACACCTGAGAGCAGATAAAAATGTCTAAGCTACCGGAATAAATCAATACCAGTATTCTTTTATATTTATCGCCCCACATTGTGTACATGTAAACCTTATTACAAGTTTATATCATATTATGTTTGTGCCTGTTATATTTCTAGTACATTTTGGTTTGCAGCCAGTGACTCTAAAAAGCAGGTGGTTTGAGGCGCAAATGCCCCCAATTAACTGAAAATTAGAATTCTCTGTTTGAGATTATTTTAAAGATAAACTTTATCACATTGCTGATAACTTCACCAGTAGCCTGAAATAGTGTTCAAATTGAGACATAGCAGACCTACTCCCCATTTATTGTGATGAAAATCCTCATCATTAGTCAACCAGAGAAATTGTTTAGATTTAGACCTAGTGGCCTATACAGTAGAAGTGTTCAAAAATGTTTAGATGGTTTGGAATTTGGCAACAATATTGACGTAAAATATATTCTTATTTTTTTACATTAGGTCTTCATTCCCTAGATACGGTTAATAAAAATATATAAATGATTCGTCATGAGAAAAATTAAGGCATAGTTACTTGCCAACTTCTAAAATTGAATTTAGTATTTAATTTATCATTAGGTGTTCATAGTTAGATATATATATATATATATATATATATATATATAAAAGCTGTTTCATTGACGAGTACTACATTTATAATTGTTCTAACACTACGCCCATTACAATATTAGGACAATCTACCTAAGCATATTGGTTGGTTCCAAGTATTATGATAATTCATAGAAGAATAATCCTTAATAATCATCTCTTTAACAACTTTATTCTAATAAATTGACTGAATATGATTGAATATTACTAATAGAAATTAAAAAATAGTAGCCATGAACTATTGACAGATAATTCCGACAAAACATAGTTTTTGCCATTTAGATTAAGGTAGTTTTTAGAAGAGACTAATAATTAAAATTTTGTATGGTTAAAAGATTTAAATGAGTAGCAAACTATAAGAGATCATTAGAATAAGATAGGTGCTGATTTACAAATGCACAAATGTGAAAATTATCTTGATAATTGATTCTCCACTGGGATAAAGAAGGGGTGTCGGAAGATGACTATCTGTCAAATGCGTATCATAATCTGCGTATTTGGACTCAACAATTTGTCCTTTGTAGTTTCAGTATCTTATAATGACAATTATCTTCGTCAACTTCTTTTTCTTCGACGGGATTAACAATATGTGGCAGAAGACACAATGAAAATATATGTTTATGTTATTTCATTATTATACATTGTGAAAAATTTATAACATGCCAACGCAGAAAATGTGAGTAAATTGTTTCTTTCATATTAATTTCATCTCTAAGAGAGGTAACTTTAGGATAAAAAAATGTAGGTTTCTCATTGGTTTGTAAAGAGAAGACTATAGTGCTTTCATATAGCAATTATATTCGCTTATTTTCTTTATTATCGTCGGCTGCCGCCCTGACGGAGCAATAGAGATGTAATTTCTAAAATGGTAGTTTCCAAAAACAAAACAGTAAATGAAAAAATGAGAATCTGCTATGTTATTCTGTCTGAAATCAAGTCGTATAACTTTATCTGCATTCAAGGTATCTGATATTTAAAATAGATATACATATACGAGTAAAACGGAGGTGACATTAGTGGCATTATCTACACAGGCACGTAATATTTTTTCATGTCCACATGAATGATTAGAATGCAATCTTTCCATCTGAAATATTTTTTATCACACTTATACAAAAATTACATGTATATGTTTTTAATTTTTTCCTCAGTCCAAAAAAGTAACTACCTAATATAGATAATATATTATCAAAGTAACAAATAGCAATTATTAAATGCTATACATTCTACTAAACAGTATTTTGGGTAATCGGCTCGTAAATTTTACATTCAATAGGAAACTATATAGTTATTTTTGCTATAGTCAATATTTTTGTGTCACTGTAATGATTATCCCAAACTACGCACATTCAAATTCAATTAAAAACTTCTTTAATATCTATTATGAGTACATGTGCCGCCCCAGAATTTATTCCGGGGATCAACCATGCAACCACCTCGTGGTCTGCGGTGGTGGGTTGCAAGGTCGGGCGAAATAGGATTGGTTTAGGTAAAAAAAAATATTTAAAAAATTTGTTATATTTAACAAAAACTTGTAACTAAGCTTAGTTTTAGACACTCTCATTACACTTTTTTTTAAATGTTGATGCTGACGCAAGTACCTCAATTTGGACGAGGAATCTTCTGTGAAACGTGTAAATGCCGGGCTGGGCATAGGCTGGCCTAAACTTTGGCTTTATTAATTTTGATTTTCCGAGAATTTTTATTTTTGTTGAAAAATTATGATGGGAAATTAATTTAGAGACAAAAATGAACAAAAGGAAAACAAGAAGCAAACGGGACAAACATGAATAAATGTAACGGAAGAAAGGGACAGAAAAGATTTAAAGATTCAAAGGTATGAAATATCAGTAAAGGTGGATAGGGTAAGCTACAGAGTTTGCCGGAAAATCGGTAACGTCGGGTATGGTAGGGTGTGTTGTCTCTAAAGGAGATGTACCTTCCAGAATTAGAAATAAGGCGCAAAGCTTGTGCTCGAGCACTTTTAATTTTCTCATTGTCGTGGACGACGTGCGGCATGACACCGGCGCCAAGTATGTGATGGAAAATCTGACCACCATCGTATACAACAATTTTTTATTTTGTTGGTTAAGTCCGCTACCCCTGACCATGTAAACTGTATACATAATGTAGTTGGCGTGTCAATGTAGATATGGATAATATTGCCATTACAGTACGTTTATACATATTATGAAATTTCAAAGATATCAATCAAATCAACAAGGAAAATATATCTATCTTGCCTTAATAGACCAAAGCTACTGATTTTTTTATAAACGGCTGAGAACCTCCGTCAAGTTCAAGCGCAGTCCTATTTAAGGTGACAACCCCACGACGGGTCCGTGTCCTGGTGTGGGGGCGTTTTTGTATGAGGGCTTCACAAATGAACATGTTTGTTAGTTGTTTAAAAACTATTTTTACAAAACTCCAAAACATTTGAACACTACACTACTGGATGTGCATTATGCTAACCATGTTAGTTTTATTCGCCTCCCGATAATGTTGACGTGGTTATTGGTCCGGTGTTCGACGCCCCTTTTTTAAAGTAATTACTAACCGGTTGAACTTTTGTTAGTGACTTCATTTTGACGAGTCTTCCAACTTTTCTCTCTGTGAAAATTCTCGGTAGAGATATGCAAAGTTCTACGCAGACGCCAAATATGTAGATCGTGGAACTGACACTTTCATGGCCTAAGACTGGAAAACCTGTCAGAAAAATAAATATTGTCTAGATTTTGGTGGAGGCGCCGCTGTTAATAATATATATATTCTAATAATAAAAGCGTGTTAATTAAATGATTTTTAGTAAGTTTTAAAAAATTATAGTTTAAAAAACTAAAATAGCAAGCTTTAAAAACTGAACTAAAAAGTAAAAAATAATGTTTAAATATTAAGATTTTGTTCAACAGCGATAGATTGTAAAAAACGTGGGGTGCTTGATCTCAATTGTTATAAATATTTTATTGGTAGCTATTGATAAAAGTAGAATTATAAAAAACTTATTTTAAAAATATTGTAAAAAGCACCCCATGCTTTTTACAATCTATCGCTGTTGAACAAAATCTTAATATTTAAACATTATTATTTTTTAATTTTTAGTTCGGTTCTTAAAGCGTGTTTTTTTTAAGTTTTTTAAACTATATTTTTTTCCTGTTCCCAACGAAGATTCTATAATTGACATTGTTTCAATTTTTTTTGGATAGGATGAAAAATCACCTTAATTGTTGAATATACTTTGTATATTTTCTTCTATAAATATTATTCTTCTATATAGTTCTTACATCCCATACAAATATAACCAAAAATATAAGATTTTCTATGCTGAATATCTTCCCAGTTAAAAGAAATTGCAAAAGAATGGAGTTTTATTATCACCGACGTAATAATTCAATATACAAAAATTTAATTGTCCTGATAAAAAGGTAGAAAATTAAACATGTCTCCAAGGAAATGCTATAAACCGAACAAAGTAAACATAAAATAAATCATGCACCACTTTATTGTTAATGCTTTCATGATTTATTTTATGAAGCTCTCTTACAGCGTACTTGCATACCAAAAATATTATAGATTTTATATATTAAAGTGAAATATTATAACTATAAAATCTATTCATTACTTTATTTCGAAATATTTTTAAACAGAATAATGGATGTCTCTGCTATTCTTACGTGCTCTAATTGCGCTTATTGTTTTCTAATTTATTTCAGTTCAAGACACATAATTTTGATATCTGCTAATTATTTGTAAAATTATTTCTGTTTTACTACACTGTTATGTATGCAAAGTACAAAATAATCTCTATAGTAGGGAGGCCAAATGAATGTAAAACTATTTTTGTGGGATTGAGTAGTCTTATACCGACCACTGATATTATTGAAATCAGCATAATCTAAGCAGGAAAAAGCCTATTGTTACTTTCTCAACTTGTGAAGCGAGTAGACATGACGTCATAAATATGGCGGTTGTTTCTATTAGGTTTTGTCGACTATCTCAATATCTACTTAAACAATTTGTACGAGTAAGTTCATATGACAGGTATTTTAAATGCTTAACTTTAAATGGCTCACAATCTGTCATTTAGGTTTTATATTCAAATAGATATCTTCAGAAGCTAATAAAGTAAAAAACAAAAGATCTTATCTCACTAAGTTCCGGTGACCGGTTTCGTGAACTACAATTTTCTTTACATCATCAGGCCGCAAGAATTTAAACAAAGCAATATCATGAAACCGGTCGCCTTAACAAAAATAAAAATAATTTAGTGAGATAAGACCTTTTGTTTTTACTCAGTATGAACAACTCACTTGGGGTCTACTCTATGGAAAAACTAATTATTCACAAGGTTTTATTTAACTATATTTTTAAATAACACAATAAATAACAATTATCTGAAAAGTACTGAATATTTTGTTGCGTTTCTCAACTATATTACAAGATAAACAACTTAGAGTGATTTTTAAATACCGACCAACTAGATTTTTTTTATCGTCAGATAAGGCACTTCATCTGGCTATAAAATAACAGGCAAGTGAAACATTCATCACATCAAGATCCATTCTTAGATGTTCTAGATTTTATTAACACAGTAGATGGTAGCTTTTCATAAAAGTGGATCATCAACAACAGCACGTCCGTATCACGACTGTGTATTATGAGTATCTCGATTTCAATTAAGTTGCGAGATATCCCACGGACGATAAAACGAGCATCAGCTTCCTCGTGAATGGACTGCAAGTGGTCAACGTTTCGGAGGATATTAGTGCTTATTCCTTCAGATTTAGCAAACCACCAGAGGTCAAAAACTTGTGATTGGTATCCAGCTTTGATACTTGTTCAACAATTGGATAAAAATTGAATCCAGTTTCCCTTATTTTTAGTTGAATATATGAAGCGATCCCATTGTCTGGGAAGATATTTTTGATATTTGATAGTCGTGCTCTAGACTTGATCGATGCCTTATTGTAACGATCGAATGGGATATGAATACTTTGGCTCATGTAACTCATAATAATGAATCACTGAGATCGCCAAAAGCCTTCGCACCTTTAAGTTTGTTATGGTCTAAATCGATGCTTGACCATCGATTAAAGTAGCAGATTTGACTTATATATCTTCAATTATAGTGGGGCTACTCGATGCAGAGTGAGACCGGGTAATGGAAGAGAACTTCAAAAATTATAACTCTTTTAAAGTTCACATTGCTTTTTATTTACTAAGAAGGTAAGGGGTAAAATTTTTCAAATTAGAACAAAACATATACTCTTAGTAAGGTACGAGGCATATGTTATCAAAATTCGAAAAGTTTAATTAGGACTCAAATCTTTCGAATTTCATTCGTTATTGTATTTGTATTTTTAAAGCTTCTTCTACAGAACATCATTTCTATTACATAAAGCTTATCATTTATTTGTTCTGATAATGTACTTACTTCCGCACCATATGTTACTGTACTTTCAATAAAAGTACCGTAAAACGGGATGAATCACTACACTTTTCAACCTTACCAATGAAATATCTTGAAAACGGTTTGACGTACAAAATCTCAAAATCATGCAAAAGTCTTATCTAACCTACACCATCATCCCTGAGAATTATGAATTATTTGTTGTAGTTGAACCCATTTTTTTTATATATAAATGTTGAGTGTTGTGATTCACCCGCCAGTCGGGGTCAATCACATCAAGCATTTAATTTACCTCTTAGTCGCCATTTAGCGCAGCGAAAGTTGAATGACAACGAGTTTACTTAAAATATATATATATATATATATATATATATATATATATATATGTAGTAAAACTTTCCGTTAAAACAAACAACAGAAATCAAAAAAACTAGCTTTTTTTCACCGATTTATTACAAAACTAAAATATAAATTTGACTTAAAATTAAAAAAACATTTTTAAAAGAGATATTGCTACAAAACAACTTTAGAGTTTAACAAAAATCTCATGACACCTCTTCTTTCTAATTTTGGGACCTCCACTGCACCAATAACTGACGTAAATGAGAATGTATATACATACATCTTCAACATCGGGAAAAACGTATAAAAAGCCATCATCAACAGCAGTTTTAGTTGACTTTGTGCTTGTAAATTTTGCTTCAATTATGTTTTCAGATGTAAAAAATACTTGGCATATGAAGTACTTACCTTCTAACTTTACAAATAACCAATAAGATGCTTTAATTTCTTCCATAGAAATTGGTAATACATTTTTGTAAATTTTTCCGTTTTTGAGAACACTAGATGACCGTGAACATCCTGGTACTGCGTCAAGGTGGCCGGAATTTCCCAGGATTTCTTCCGATTCATTATACTGCTGAATCACTTCATTTTGTTGCTCATGCTTTTCATTTTCGCGTTCAAACATATCATTCTCCTGCTCATACTCTTCATTTTCTTGATCAAACTCTTCATTTTCCTGTTCAAGCTCTTCGTTCTGCTCAAGTTCTTCACGTCATATGGAATTTCATTTTCTTCTTCATTACTGCTGCTTTCGCTATCGTTTTGTGTGAGTCTTCGGGGTATCATCATAGCGCATAGACTTTAAAAGTTCTACGACGGAATCATTCATTGTATTTTCATTATTATTGTCATCATTATTGCATTGCTGAATATCTTGGGGTAGTATTGTTAAAATTCGTTCTCTTTTAATAGGTATAATGCCGCATTTATCAAATCCCGCTTTTATATTCTTTGTCGCGTTTTCTTCGAGTGCATTAAAGATCTGTTTCAGTAGACTCGGTAAAACTGTTTTTGGTATTGACGGCGCTTTCCTGCCATCCGACTTCTTCCACTTGGTCAATATATCCCTCCAAGCTATTTTTAGTGGACGGAAGAAAGCCACATCTAGTGGCTGTGTAAGGTGCGTGGAATTAGATGGCAGGAACACAAATGAAATATTTTTTTCTTGGCAAAGTTTTATGCAGTAATTTGATAAGTAAGCTCAAATTGCCGCCTATGAGAACTACTGGCTCCATTAGTTTTTTTACAAAAAGACAATATGATTGTGGTTATCCAATCCTCGAAACACCTTGAGTCAAACCAACCTGACGGTGTAGAATTCTACCGTGCCCCTTTGGGGCCACCGACGGTCCAGGACTCGTACTTATGTAAAGCCTTATAGACGACATAAATTGGCAATAACTTTCCTTCTCCAGAACACACGAACATAAGGTAGGTGGCAGATTTACTATGATTTATTACTCGCTCCGGATATTTTGTGCCTCTCTTGACGATAACTTTTTTTCGACCCGGATCGTCGGTAACATTAGTTTCATCATAGTTGATTATATTAGATGGGGGTACGTCCTTAAGAGATTCAGTGAGGTTATCAAAATAAGCGTTTATGGTAGCTGGTGACACTCCAGCACGTGCTGGCTTAATGTTTTGACACATGCGTTCCGATATTCGTCCTTTGTGGCGCCGAGTAAAACTTGCAGCAAATTCCTTTCCCGGCAAGTTATTTTTAAAACGCTTCTCGATAATGCCCATTTTATCCAGATATGTTTTGACCAACGTTCTTAAGTCATATGTATCCAGAGGGTGTCCCTAGTTACCACAAGTTATAATATTTTTTTACTAATGTCTCTTCAACAGCTGTGCTCTGTCCTCGCTTCGGTTCTATATTGGCTTCCTTTTTGTAATATAGATATAGAACCGTATGATCTATAATATACTTTAGTTCCGCTTTTCTGAAGCTCATTCCCACCCTGATTTCCCGTACGGCCGCTTGAATCCTATCCATGTCATATTTCTTATGTTTTTTACCATGTGGATCGGGCTTATATATGCGTGGCATGGTGTTGTGATTCACCCCGCCTGTCTCCATATTTTTACAATCCTAAAAAATATTAACCATACTGGATTAATAAACCAAATGAACTTGATCCAACTATGGCACGGCTTACCTCTATTATAACCACTTCCAACACTATTGTTGTTTTCGCTAAATAACTGGTTTTCTTTAAGTACTACACAAAGTTTATGCACTGAAAATTTCCCCCTAGTTTCGCGCTTACCGAATAAAAACTGAAATGCATTGCTTATTACTGCTGGCGCCATCTTTTTGAACTTGAAAGAAGCCTATAGTTTAAGCCACCGATACCTGCAAAATATTGGGCATATGCGGGACTTTCCCAGGTAGCCAACTTATTTTTCTTTTTACCGAATTTCGTTGTGATTTGCCAGGCAGTTTGTGATTCACCCGGTTTTACGGTACCATATCATCTCTTTTTGTATATTTGCAGATTGTGTTATTCCATAATACTGGATGCAATTGGTGAATAATAGTTTTCCCTCGTTTCACTTTGTTTGTCTTCATATCTACCATCCGCTGTGATCGCAACCACTACATATTCATAGTGAAATGTATTTCTGATAATACTCCTTTCTGCTATTGTTCCTGTTCTTCATGGCCTACAACCGTGTACCGGGTTTTTTAACTATTTATCGCCAAGCCTAATTTTTCATATTCTGCCCTGATCATCTGCAAATAATAGACTATATACCGTATCATCTCCCACATTAATGTCCATATTTGGACATTCTTTCCTCCAATGTTTAAGAGCCTTATCTACATTTTAAATAAATTAGGTGATATGCAGCACCCTTGTCTTAAACAGTTATTGACTGGAAATTCTTTGGATAACTTTTTCTCTACGTTTATTTTGTTTTCGTTTTCAGCATAAAATAATTTGATTTCGTTAGTATAAGTATACGTTTTCCTTTCATTGCTTTCCCCTCTTTTTTGACTGGCACACTACCATAAGTATTTTTGAAATGGATAAATACTAAATACAGTTTTCTGTCGTATGCTATCTCATTTGTCACTAATTGTTAAAACAGGAAACGTTGTTTATGTAGGATATTTCTGGTCTGAAACCACTCTCTGTTTTGAATCCATAAAATAGTCTTCAAATATTCCTTTAAGTATGTACTCGTACAGTAATTTTTAACACTTATACCTCTACAATCTTTACTCTTAGATTCCTTTTTTTATATATTGAGCTTATTCGAGCACGATTCCTTTCATCACATACATCTTCACTAATGAAGCCGTTAAATATACAATATGTAAGTAATGTTAGTGCTATTGTTGGGGAATGCTTGACAATTTCAAAGATTGTACCTCCAGGAATTGCTTCTTTATGGTTCTCATGTTCTTAAGTGACTCCATAAACTCTTCTGTTGTGATATCTGTCTAGTGTTCAACAACGTGTTCTGGTTCTTAATCTATTTCTTGAAGTTTCTATTAAAAATCTTCTTTCCCAGGCAACAAATGATGGTTTAATAAACGTTTATTACATGAAATTACGGTTTAAATTTCGTTATCGTATATTTAATCAACGTCTATGAAAAACGTATACGTATATTATAAATGTATTTCTTCAAAAAATTTTTGGAGTAACGCAGAATATTTGAGAAATAATTAATTGAGACTTGAGACTACACTTCCGTCAAATGTTTAAATTGTAAATTGGTGAAATTACTATTACTACTTACATTTATTGAGCCATATAGAGTTTTTAATATACGATTTTTAAATGTATATGATAAATATGTATTTGCGCTACATTTTTTATAGGCATGTCATCAACAATTGCAACTAAAAGTTCGAAGATTATAATAATATCTGGAAATATGAATAAAATATTTACATTAATCAAAATTTGTTATAGATAGATGTTGAAAATGAAATGAAATAATGTTTGTTCAGTAATATGGCAGTTTATAATATACGGTTTTTAAACGTATATCAGTCTGCATCGATTGCGCAGTCGTCAGCAACCGGGTTAGTATTGTTGTCCTTGTTGCAGAATGCATAAATATTTCTCATAAATATATGCATCTCTCTCATTATCTCAACAGTACAGCTGGTGAGCAACCGCGGATCGTCGTGTTAATTGCTATTTCGTGTGGTGGTAGTCAACCTTAGTAGTGTGGCCTTGTGATTGAAACAAAGAATATTTATTTGTTTGTTTTTGCGTATATGTTATTTGATTGAAATTCAACAAGTGTTATGTTGATGTGCCGCCTTTATCCTTGAGTTATCACGTTGTAGTGCGTTAAAGTTACAAGAATGAACCAACTTGTGATTGGTAAGAATTATTGTTTATCTGAGCGATTTCATAGTAACTGCATTTTTTTTATCTCAGAAGGTGTAAAACTCTGCATGGAAGGTGTGGATGAGACCAGTGACAATAAAATTAGAGGGACGATTCAAGATTAGTTGAAGCTTGCCAAAAGAAACTATAGTTACAATAATAATAATAAATAGACTTTTTGGATTTTAGTAAAGAATAATAAACAATGTTGTGTTTTGTTATTGTTGTCAAACATCCTAGGTCCCCAAGGGTGAAATAGTAAATGATAAAATAGTTTTACGTATTTAGCCAATCCCGCAGAATAGGTAAAGCTTAATATAATATAAAAAAGCTAGTACTAAATAATAAATATTTTTTAAAAATTACTATCTGCATACATATATACAATTGAATTATTTTTCCATGATATCAGTAGTTATATATAGGTAGGAGGTTTAGAATATGTACTTTTAAAAATTGGACATCATTATAACACTAACTTTCGAATCTATCTTTTTTATAGTGTTGTAGACCGATCAATTCTAAATAATTTTGCAAAGGGAAATGTATCGCAAGTCAAAAAAAAACTTTAATTTTAATTTCCCTGTTATAATTAAAGAAAAATTAATATATTTTACAAAATAAGGCACTTAGAAATTAATTTGTTTGAATGTCATCTTATTATTGTTATGCAGCAATATATATTAACAATTTTATCATAAGTAGCAAATGATTTCTGATTTATGACATGATTTGACTTGCAAAGTTATTTGAAATCGATTAGTCTATAATACTGTATAGTAGAATTTCCCATTCAAATTTTGAAAGTTGAGGTAATTTTGGTAAAAATAAAGTGATGGAAACTATTTAATCATTTATTAAATAAGCTCTTAAATAAGTTTATAAAACAATATAAAAACGGTCTAAAGAACTTATAGCGTGTATTCATTAACAAAGATGCAAGGGTGGATTCACTTTAAAAAATCTCTCGATATTTTCTATCTTTTTATTGTAAATTTCTTGAGAAAAACTAAATTCTTCAGAAAAAATTCAGATTTTCAAAAAAAAATATAAATAAAAACAATTATAATTTACTATTACATCTAATTTACTTTTAACTATTATAGTTCACTAGCTTCTTTGAAACTTCTATATTTTTAATTTGAAATATGTTCACCTTACGCGAAGTCAGATATTTATATTCTCTGAATATATTACCTAAATTTTGGCATTGCCAAAAAAGAAAGCAACACTATAAAAAATTACTTTCTCAAAAAATTTAAAATAAAAAAGTTTGTAAGTTTAGATATTCCATACAGGGATACCCTATATATGTAGGAATTACAGTGGATAATAAAGGTTTATTACACGTATACCAGCATCTGGAGAAAAGGGTTTTCATAACCGTGAGAAATACCTTTACATCATACGTATTATCGACGTATATGGAATACGTTTGAGGTTCCACATAAAAGTATATATCTCGTATATGATGTGACAACAATATAACGTTTTCTTAAGACGTATATATTAGAATATGATGTACCATATATATACGTTTTTTAAAACGTCTATATTTAATATATGATAAGACAAATATATATGTTTGTAGCGCAGACATTCGAACGTTGAATATAGGTTGCAATAAACATTATATATACCAGTCGTATAAACCAAATCAAAACGTTTATTAAACCATTTGGTGTTGCTTGGGTTTATAAAATCAACAATAAATCAAACATTTTAGAAATTTTACAAAACATAACAGATCAAATGAACGATAAAAAATTTGATCATCTTCTTTGAATCCATTCCTAATGTGATACAAACAGATTTAAACCTTATAGCAATATTGATAGAGTTGGTAAATATTTTAAAGTTTTTCGTTAGAGCTGAAGTTTACTTTAGATTTATACATATGACGGACGTCACGAAGCTTATGACTCGCCCCCTCCCTCTCTTGTTACACGATGTCACACTTTGATGACCACCTCCCTCCCCTTCAACATGTGACGTAATTTATGGATGTCCGCAATAGAAATACGTTCTCTGTGGTCTCGTGTTGTCGCAATATTTTATTGGCCATATTACGTAAGCCAACCTGTATAATAATTGCGATGAGACTGTTAAGTAAATTAAAGTTACCCAAAATGCAAACAAAATTTACGAAATTACCCTCGCCGGTAATGAGCACAGTAAAGCAAGTGGTGTGCAAAATGCATCCACAGCCAAACAGGCCATACTGTCGGATGTTGTATAATACATCAATATAGTAAAAGCACGCATATGCACATACTAAAAATATTATAACCTTTGCATTTATGGTAGCTATAAATTACAGTTTAACGATTCTATGCAGTTGTTTCAAAACATTTCGCAGCACTGGCTCTCCCTGCCACATTTCATAAAAATTTATTCACACTATACACTTATATTGGTTTATTTGTAAACTAAACCTCATAAATAGGTCTCTTTGTTTGAACTTTTCAACCGAACAATATACATAATTGCCACCGTTAAGATTTGTTTTTGCTTTGTTAACGGAATGACTTCTCGATGTTGGAATACCGGTGTAATATTCGCAATAACAATCCCAAGGTTTAAAATTCAATAACTAAAGATGCAATGAAAAGAATTAATACATTGCAGTAAACTGAATGAGTTCCGTGAAATCTGAAATATTTACATTTTTGATTTACAACTTGTCCATGAAAGAATGTCACAATATAAGGTCATTTAGCGGCATGGTAATATTTAAATCAATGTAAGCACTGCGAACCAGGAAAGTATTCAAATGAAAAACGTAGAATTAGGCTTAATGGTACAGCATCAAAGTGTTTCTGTAGCGAAATAGGCTTTATCAAAGTATAATTTCTTTAGATTGTATAAACACTTAAATTAGAAGTTGACGCTTACGTCTCATTTTTGCACGAATTCTAGCTAGGGTATGGATGTTTAGTGGTGTTTTTCATGTGTTACCGAGCTGGTGGCACTGGACTAAACGAGGTGTGAGGGACAACAAGGCTAGTTGCTATACTACTCCTGGGTTCGAGTCACAGCTGCGGCAGATGGCAATGTCATAGGGAATAGTCGTTGTATGTTCTATGTGTATGTGTCCTGGCTGAGTGGTGGAATCGTTTAATCGACGTTAATCGAAACAAGGCGATGAAATAAAACAAAAATAAATATAATTTGTACTGAGTTGAAATCAATTGGTAACACTCCTTAATATCTACTAAATCCCTCGATATCTGTCGTACTTTTGTTTGGAAAAAAGATTATGTTAACTGTAAATTCGTTTAAATGTAGATACGGCAGACATGTATCGAGTTGATTTGTTTTTGATCATTTACTTTTTTTTTTCTTGTAATTTAATGTATTGCTGTTTGAATATATGTCTTTTGTTGTTGAGCATAATGGGTATATTTCCCCTGCTCTTATTTCTTTATAATAAATAATAAATAAATAAATACACTTTTGGCAAGGTTCTCAACATGTAAGAAATCGGATTGGTTTAGTTCTGGATAGGTCCCTCAGATTTAGAGTGCATGCTACAAAAAATATTCAGAAAGCGTATAGTGCGCATAGGCTATTGTATCATCCTCATAGCATCCTCATAGGTCCTAATTAGACAGATAAACAAAATAAATACTATGTGGAAAACTAGTTCTGTCCCTGTGTATCTACAACACCGCAATATAAACACCTTGCTTAACCAAGTGAAATAGAATTCAGCGTATTAGAACTCCTGTGTATGTTTTGTACAGAGCTAGGCAATTTGGGACCTAAACTATACAATTGTATTCCTTCTGATGTGAAAAAGACAAATTCGTCAAACTCCCAGACTGTAAATCCATCAACTCGTTGACCATAAAAATACTTACATAATTTCCAAGAATAAATAAAATATGAATTCAAGTATTACAATCACTTCGGAATGCTTATAATTGCTATGGTATATATTCTGTTATATATATTGCTTTAATCTTAGCTCGATATAAATATTGTGTTTATATATATCGGCAATGTCCAGAGTCATCTGCAGACCGGTTTCGAGCTTTTGGCTCTCATTTTGGTCTGCAGATGACTCTAGACATTGCTGATGCTGCGGAACTCCTCTGTTTTAATAATGGGTACTTTCACCGGTATCTGCTATAAACACTTTATTGCGCTTCTAGTAATTAGTAACTAAAAGACCATTCAGAGCGCACATCCTAATAAAAATATTAGGTTTCAAGAGGAATACGACGAAACGTGCCTTTGTTCATTTTAACATCTATCATTCCGCTAGTTGACTTTATTTGTCATATTTGCCTTAGTCGAGGCTTCTTAAAATGTTTGTGGCAGGTGCCGTTGGAGGGACCTATTTGTACTATTTGTAAGTCGCCGACATAGTGTTACCTGCAATGCATATAACATCAGGAGACCGCAGCTTGGTCAGTATCTGGGTCTGCTCTGCACTGATGAGAGCCAAAAGCTCGAAACCAGTCTGCAGATAACTCTGGACATTGCCGATGCTGCGGAACTCCTCTGTTTTAATAATGGGTACCTTCACCGGTATCTACTATAAACACTTTATTGTGTTTCTAGTAAATAAAGTAAACTAAGTAAAAACACAAATTACTACTTTATGTGTACAATTTACAACAATTTATTACAGAAAAAACTACAAAACTAAGGTCTACCGAGAGACAGTTTTCAAAATTCATTTAAAACAATTTAATAAAGAACAAAAAATGGGTACAGAACTGAAGGGATTTAAAGGACAGCTTATATGGGTGAATTTTATTAAGTCATGAACTAAAAACAAGCGGAGTCCGAGAATGAAAAAGAAGGGGCCACAAATGAACAGATTTGACATTTCCTAAAAACCACTGCAATTTTTGTAGTAAATTTAAGTAAGTGACAAAACAAAAAGTGGACAAAGCAAGTTTAGACATTCATGATAAACCTGAAACTGAAAACAGGTAGTGAAAACGGTAAAATGGACTATAAAAGAGACGCCAGAATTTACATCTGGAGCCGTGAAATTTGTTGATAAGTTACCCCTAGTGACCGGGAAAACAAAATATAACCTAAAAACTTGTGTATTTGTCAAACCTGACAGTAAAGTGACATATAGTATCCAAGTAGTGAATAAAAATCAATTAAAACTTAAAATTTAAGTAAACATACCATAATGATCCAAAGCATGATGATATTCATGCATAATAATAAATAAACATACGTTATTTGCGAGTATTAATATCACGTGTAGTGAGAAATCTACCAGTCCAGCCGAATTCAGCCATTTTCGCAGCACAACAGACACATCGAGGGATTAATTAGGACCACACACAACAAGAAACTAAGGTTTTTTACAAGACTTTTTCAATAATAAAATATGTATTTTCTTCATTATTGTACTATTTGTGTATCTTAAAACTGTCTAGACACATATTGAGTCACCACTTTAAACTAGTCATAACAACAACACAAAAATAAAAGTAACCAAGCATTTAAAATCAGATATACGAAAATAAATGTATCTGTGCAGTTTTATGATATAATTATTTAGAAAACAAGTTAGCTAGCGTATGAAAATAGGTTAAATATAAGAAATTGCAGATGTTATGCAATATTGTACCGTTATAAAATATATTTTGTGTAAATAAAAAGATTAATTATGTTCCTTCGAGAAATACAGTCATTTCATAAATAAAACAAAAGTAGGCAACCAAAGTTGCATGTCCATAAAGAGCCAAATTCATTCATCTAAGCAGTTCCTGACAAGGTATGCAAAACAACATACTTCATTATAAAAGCAGTGTTTAAAATTCAAAGCTCAATTATGCAGATCGCCCAACGTAATCCACAACCTGAGAGTTAAAAGCAATAAAAAGTAAATATCAACAACATTTAATATAATTTCTAATTTAATCGACAATAATAAATATCTTTTATTTACATTTCAATAAGTTTTCAACAAAAACATTTTAATAACTTTGCACAATTTTTAAACAAATAAATATCTTATTAATATATTTATTAGCCCGTTTTGTTGAATTGTTGAAAAGTTCTCCCGCTCTTAAGGTTTACCTTTTGTGGGATCCACTGTTCACTTATTCACTTTCTACAAACTTTTGTAAAACTAATTATTTAGTAGTGAATAAATTATTGTTATTATTATTGTGGGCTTCAATTCGAACATTAATTTAATTTAATTTGGAAGAACAAAAAAATAATTGATTTTAATTTTTTTTTCTTTCAAAATATTTATTATAAAATCAATACAAAATTTCATATGGCTAATAAGAGAATAAAGAAACTGCACCAGAAAGTGGAAAAAAATGGTTGCCATTTAGGAAAAAATTCAGTGACGTCATATTTAAAAAACTGATGATGCAGAAAAATGTGGGATCCCAAATGTGAGCAACAATAATAATTCATATACTATAGTGTGGTTTTAGGTGACCGCTAAGACTTAAAAAATTATTTTTTTTGTTTGCCTTATCGTATATTTTGTAACAATCTCCAATTTCGACCCTTAATCAATATTTTACGCTCTCTACACACACGATATTCTACGAAATATTTAAAGTGGAGCCAAAAATAGTACATAGTAAAGCAATATATAAACGGCATTCTCGTCAGAGGATTTAGCTGTTATTTAATACTGAAGCGGCAAACGTAGGACATTCTATGTAATTGCCATAATCGATCAAATGGGTTGAATATGTGAACGTGCCGCATTTATACCTAATAATTTGTTTACTGCTGTGAAATAGGCGGAGCTTTTATAGACGAAGATCAACTATTCGAGTGGCTCGTCATCCAGTGGTGTCACACATATATTTATATAGGTGTATATAAAACAATAATATTCATATTTTTTAAAATAAAACAAAAAAATCCATCAATAATATTTTATTTTATGACATGGTAGCTCACGCATAATTAACACAATCTGAAGGCTTTAATTTTTCGAAAAATTATGGAATTTCTGAAGTTCATAAATCTGCACGCCCCTGGTTCTACTATTGACTCTTTTCGGTCAGGCCATATATATTTATTAACCGCTATCAATAAATTAGCGAAAAATCAGTTGGAATTCTGTTTTTATTTACAATACAATATAATGTTTAGTAGCTTCCTTTATTTTTAGTGTTGACAGACACTGTTTTTATATCACATATTAACAGCATTTTAAGGACTTCAAATGCATTCTACCAAACACCACAACCTTAAGATTTACGAGCCTTCGTCTACTTTACAATGGTTTATAGTTAGAAAATACTATAATATCTTTTTACTGACCCGAGCGGAAGTGTTACAGGAAATGAACAGACGCAGGTGTCAATATTGCATACTATTTTAGCTTGGCACAAAAGAAAGCACAAATGAATATAAGATTATTAAACCAGTTTAAATATTTTTCCCAAAATAATAACTGATAGAGATGAACGTATATAATGAATAATAATAATAAACACCACATAAATTAGACAACCCCAATTTCAGAAGCCAGAGGCTTGTGCGGAAGGGGTTATACATTGAAAAAACGCGGACATGCAACCATTTCCTCCGACAGTGCCGGAGCCGGGATTCGAACCCGGTGGCTCGATACCCGTGTAATTAATCGCGATTGCCACCTCACGCCTTAACCAATGCGGCCTATCGGCCAGATATTGCAAAATTACATACAGTGTTTAATTTATGGGTGTAATAACAGGAAACTGTGTAGACAAAAAGAAGTCAGAATATTTCTCCTCAATGCCTCAATGTTTGGCTTTGAATACTCGGTAGTACAATCTCTGGTCCAATAATATTTGAGGAGCCCTTGACTGGTGCCAGTTTTAGGGGTGAATCGGTCCTACTGGTCCTGGCAATTTTAGAGAAACGGCCCAATTCAATTCTTATTCTTTTTACACCTTCTTTATATTAACGTCCTAGCGGAGTTTAGCCATAATTATTCCACCACTCAACCAGAACACACGCGCACGGAACAGATAATAACCTATACATCATCCGTTCTCTGCGGTATCGGCATGTCATCTATCTGCCGCAGCTGAGACTCGAACTCAGGACTCAAGACAGCTAGTAACAGCGTTGTCTGACTCAACCAGCAACCACAGTCTAGAGCAGACCACTACCGTCTCGGTACGGTAATATTTTCAAAATACCACTAAATATCCATATTCTTTATTAAATCTTACTGATATTGAGAAACACAGAACGAATAAAAAATTAAAACATTGTAACAGCAAATAATAATCAACAATTTTTATGACTAATATTGAAAAAGCAAAATATTAATATTTCTTTAGTTTCAGAGATTAAAAGAAACAGAAAGGAGGATCCTTAATACATTAGAGCTTTCTTAAACTAACTGCTCCAAGCACCTAAAGTGTTGATTATATCTGTGTCATCAACAAACATTTTTCTACATTCATCATCATGAGAGACCCAAGTTTGTTGTCGCATACCCTATTTCATAAACTATTTTTTATAAATCTTAAAATTGAAAATGACCTTTCAAATTTGACTTGAGTTATTGGTAGCGTCAAAAGATACCGTCTACAGTGGCCAAAGTAAGACGAATAATAGAAAATCGGTGGTATCTAGAAACATTATATTATTATTAACATTGATCTATTTTTCAGAATTTGGGATTAGCATGTAAAAGTAGTTTTAAGATAACAGCGTGCAAATTACATCTGTGATTTCTTTCGTTCTATGTAAAGACCATGAAGTTAAAAGAGAGGCCGTTTAAATTTTTTAGCCGTCGGGTTTTTATCAGCTGGAATAAATGTCTATTTACCTCATTACCTAGGTCAGATGGCCCGGCCTCAGAGCCACTGGCCCGACGGGAATTTGCCCATTTGCCCCCCTCACCCATCCACCCCCTGGTGCTAGATATTTGGGATTCCTCTAAAATGAGATTGAGAATATTTTAGATTAATTACTTTTGGATTTAGAACAACAAATGTATTTCCAACAGGCTGGCGCTCCTGCCCATAATTAAAAACTGATTCCTTCAACAGAAATTAGGAGAAAACGTCATTTCGACGAATCACCCTGTCAGGTGGCCTCCAAGATCGCCTGATTTAACCCTTCTAGATTTTTTGTCTTTGTCATTTAAAAAATATTGTCTTCACATTCACCATTTCAGCCCGTGAAAACCTGGAGCTAGGAGTGAGACGCGCAATTAATACCGTAACGGCTCAACAAGTGGGGAATGTTCTTCAAAATACAACTATGTGGATTCACATAGCTATCCATTAACGTTAATTCATTTACATTGACGTTGATGAACAACATTTTAAAGAAATGATGCAGTGTTTAGTGTTCCTTTCTACTTCCACGTCCAGTGGAAGTATAGTAACGCAAAAAAAATATTATTTTTTTTGTTGAAACAGACTTAAAATGTCATGAAACGTCGAGATTTCAAATTTGAGCGAAAAAACTTTTCTGTCTGTCAGTTGGTCTGTAACTTTTTTGTGCGCACGTTTATTCTGAAACCGTTTATGATATTTACTTGAAATTTTGCAGACTTATGTATTATAACGAGATTTGGAATTAGATTATATTTGGATCAAATTCCGTTGAAGGATTCGGGGGTAAATGGGGTATATTAGGGTAAATAGACAAAGCAAGCAGGCAAGAGTCCACAAAATTGCAACTTAGGGAATGTACGAAAAATCAAAGTCTTAAAATTTTGTTGGCATCAGCCACCCCCCCACTATCACCCCCACACTATTGTGAAAGGGAGTAAGAAAAAATAAAATGTGACTTAGTGTGTATACAAGAATGAAACGTCTCAAAAATTTTTTGGCGTTAGAACCAACAACAATTTTGATGAACTTTATTTGCTCATAAATTACATAATTTAGTATTTTCAACGGGATTTTGATTTTTCTAGCTCTACAGGAGTTAAATAGAATAAATCGGAAAATTCATGATGTGGAAAACTAAAAATTAAAATAAATGTTGATGTTTACAATGTCATTTCATTTATGTGGTATCACTGAATTCAGATAATTATGCTGAATTCAAAAATGCAATAATATGCAGGATGTTCCATTTGTAAATAAGAAGTTAATGTCACTTCCGGTAACCGGAAGTGTAAGAAAATCATTTATATGTCAAAAACTGACATATAGTAAGTATATAAGATGTTCTGAATTTCAATCTTGTAACTTTAAAAACTAAGGGAAAAAGGGGGGATGTACCATAATCCTCCTATATGTGATAGATATCGACTGAAGAAGTGCGTGGATGTACAGTTTACCATGGAAACTGAAATCACTGTAAAACAGAAAATCTTCCTCTCGAACTCCAACAACAAGAGCCTTCTCATCAAGCTGTTAATGAAAAAACTGGAGGAAAATAATATCAGTACCCTCCAAACAGAGGATGATGCAGATGTGGCAATATATCCACAGCCGTAGAAAAGTCAGTTTCCTCTTCAGTAGCTGTGATAAGCGAAAATGTGGACTTGACAGTCCTGTTGTTGCCGAAAACCCCTTCCTAACGTGACATATTCCTCGTGAAACCTGGTAGAGGAAAAGTATGCACAGAAACATACCCTTCACAAGAGCTGCAACAGCTGGGGCTGGAGCACATTATGTTTTTACACAGGCTGTGATACCACCTCCGCGCCTTCAAGTCAGGTTTTCCAAATAATACGAAAAAGACAAATTGTTAAAAGAAGCAGCTGAGATGTTTACCAGCCTTTCGTCGACACCATCTGAGGTCGAAAGAGCAGAACAATTGCATCCTTGTATGTTTTGGTGCTCCATCAAAGGAGATATCCCCAGATGACTTTAGATGTCGTTAATTTATAAAAGGAAGTCTGGGGTCCGCAAATTGTCTATCTTTGTCCTGTTCACTGGGAGTTCGCAAATGTAAAATATACTGGCAGTTTGCGGATCTCTAATCTGTAGGTTACAATTCCGCTTGCTTTCCCGTATTTCCATTTCTTCAGGGTCCTCAAATAGCGGACAACTATCTTATTTTTTTAGGGATCCGAAAATCATAACCCTACTTTTTACCGCTTCATGTGTGTTTTAGACTTGTTGTGTTGTGGGTAAAAAACTTATGAACCACTAAATAACGAGGTAAATAGTTCAGTTTAGTGACTTCTGGGAAAATGGTCAAAATTTAATATGGTTTTTTGCAAAAATTGTTGGTTTTGCCGTAAAAGGCGATTTTAAGTCGGGGGTGCAAGGTTTTTGTTGCTAACAGTGCAAGAAGATGCGAAATATTTGATTGAAAATATTCACCAAAGAACCTAACCTAACATTTGGTTGAAAATGTTCACTAATAGACCTGACCTAACCGTTGATTGGAAGAACCCAAACTAACCTTTGAATGGAAATATTTGGAATGGAAATAAGTTAGTTTAGGTTAGGGTCTTGTGTTTTTATATTCATGTAAACAATTCAGATTTTTACTTTGTGAATTAGTATGTAATTCGTTAACAAATTTTGTATTTGTAATTTAACTTTTACATTTTTAGGGTTCCGTGTCTTAAAAGGAAAAACGGAACCCTTATAAGTTCACTCTGGTGTCCGTCTGTCACAGAGGTTTTTTTCGAAATCTATGTAACGCAGGAATTTGAAATTTGATATAATGTTAGATTTTGATGACGCAATTTACGGAACTTTATTATATATATAGTACAATAGCTAATCAGCTATTAGCCAATTATATGCAAATAAAAGTAGTTGCCAAATGAACGCAATAAAATGTACGTATTGATTTTAAGCAATAACCCTATCACATTACAGCAAAAATCAGCCATTAATTATGTAGAATACATAATTTTTAAGCAAATTCAATCCACTTCACTTGGTTTGGTTGCATTTTATTTTATAAATAAGATTTGAGATGTTAAGGGCAGAGTATGACGAAAAATGTGATCCGAAACAGCGTTTTCCGGAAGTCGGCTAAAATGTCGGAAATTTTGTCAGCTTTCAAGAAGGTAAGATGATTACCTCCTAACTATCCCAAACCCATCTCTAGAGTCAAAAATTCTGCCGCCCTCCATGTAGTCTATAATAATTCGTTGGCAGGATTATGAATCGTCATTATTTTTTGTAATGTTGATAGTAATATTATCGATAATAATTTTATTTTTATTTTTATCGTATCCTTTACCTTACTGTGCTAAGCTGATTGTATTCATATTTATAATGATGAATCCAACGGTAGTTTAAGCTTTCTATATTATTATAACTTTTGCTCAAATATTTTCCAATATATTTAATGCATTCAACACCTATAAAACATGTAAAATGATACCTCACATGCCTTTAGATTACAATTTCAATAAGCACTGTTTTTCTAGATAAATCACATGTGGCGTCATTTCTTAAAATAGCCAACGCCCAATGGGCTACTTCCAATCCCTTGCAATGACTAGACCACCACTGGCAAGTTCCAAATATTAAATTTTTTTTGGTAAACTAATGACTACCTAATAATTGTTATTATTAATAGGCAGAATATTTTTAATAGTTAATATTACAGCGTAACGAAACTGTATCAATTAATTTTAGTATTTGCTGTTTTCGTATTCTTTTAAGTCGAGTTGTAAAATTTATTTACAATCAATAATTATAGTAAGTAAACCTTGTTAATTAACGAAGGTATAAAATAAATGCGTTACTAATATATTCAGAAACCATAAAATGCTTTTTAACAATGCAATCACATTCTGAATATGCTACATAACTATTTTATAATTTAGCTATAAACATTAAAGTAGCCACGCAATACGGGTGCATAAGTAGTCAATTGCACGTTCACATACCGGGTGCAATGAAACAGTCCACCCTTGAATTTCCCCTTATCTGATAAATATATATTTTTAAAAGCTAGTGAGAAATATTTTTGCTACTGTCCAACGTTTGCCTCTCTTCCCTCTTCTTCTTCTTCTCCTCCTTCTACTCTTCTTCTCCTTCTTCTACTCTTTCATCGATACAGTCAGAACAGCAAACCAACAATAAAAAACACATTTTTTTACTGATTTCCAGCGATATTCAAAATTAAATTATATAGTAGGGTTTTATGGATTTATGCGTAAAAACAAATATTAGAGTCATTTTGATTCCTGTCAGTTTAACCTCGTCTATTTTAATAATAATAATAATAATAAATCGGCTTTATTGTGCAAAATATTTATAAAAATATAAATGGAAAGAAATTACTTTATTATAACGAACAAAAAAAGAAAAAAGAGAACTAATAGAAAAAAGTAATTATACCACAAAATGGCAAAGTCTAGCTGAAAGCTACTCTCATACTCAACCATAATGAGGCACATTAACAATTCGTTAAATCAAATATGGGAAAAAAGTTACAGAGAGCCTGACGAACATTAAATAAAATATATATATATAAAAAAAAATAAACAACGCGCTTGAATAATAATAGCTAAAAATATTTACTCGGACAAGGACCAAAAAAAGAACAAAAATATCACTGTTGCTTGCTTAATAGATAACTTTTCTATTTATATTTGAATTTATTAATATTAAAAACTTTAAAATCTTCAGGAATCATATTATAAGTTGATATAGCATTAAAAATAAAGCTTCTTCTAAATATGGCCATCTGGTGATGAGGCATTGTAAACCTGTTTTTAAACCTTACATTTTTTGTATGCACGGAGGATCGTGTATTAAATTTATTTTTTAGAAAAGAGGAGGAGTTGGGAGATATCAATGTTCTATGTACAAAATTACTTCAGTGATGAATTCTCCGATTATTCATATTAAGTCATTTACATTCATTAATCTTATGAGAGATATGATCAGATTTTCTTAATCCAAATATAGTGCGACAACATGAATTTTGAACTTTTTGAGTGCGATTCTTGTCAGATTGGTCAAGACATAAGCCAAATACAAAATCACAATAGTTAAAATGAAACAACACGAGTGACTCACATAACATTTTTTTAAGATTTAAATTTAAAATGTGACGATTTGAAAATATTAGCTTCAGAGAGGAATATGCCTTTTGCATCAATTTTTTTATATGGCCCTTGAATCGCAGGTTAGAATCAAAGACAACTCCAAGACATTTCGCTTCGTCAACAATCGGTAAAGTCGTACCATCAATTTTAATATCAAGACTGGTACGTAGAACATTGATTTTATTCTTACTACCAAATAACATTAATTTAGATTTAGAGTAGTTTAACTTTAAATCATGCTCGATTGATAAACTCATAACTTTATTGAGCTCATGATTTATGATATCACACGCATCTGCCATATTTTCGATACAAAAATGTGAGTAAAGCACAGTGTCATCTGCATAGGCTTGTATCCGACAATTTGAAACAGAGGAAATAATATCAGACGTGTAAATGATGAACAACAGAGGACCCAAAATTGACCCTTGAGGTACACCTGATAATATATCTAAGCTTGGAGAAGAAGCATTATTAATTGAAATTTTTTGTGAGCGTCCATTTAAATAAGTCAATCAGTTTTTGCCATCCAAATTAATAACTTCACACATATGAAATAATCCTATTGTTGAGTATGGAGATATTTATAGAAATAATCTTTTGTAAATTTCTCATCTGTGGATCAGAGAAGACTTTAGGAAAGACTTAAAACTAATTATTCGTCGAATCAAAAATTTATGTTGAGAAAGTACTACAGAGGTGTAGTTGTAGATGACACTGCCAACTGTCTTAGACAGATCGAACCCAGTAGGCAATTGATTATGTCGTATAGAAAGGAACTAAGACGTCCAAGGGTTTTTTTTGCATAAATCGTTCAATTGGTCATTTAAGATGAGAAAACCATGGAGTGCTATTAAATTAAAACAAATCCAATTTTTCGTGTCTTTTTACTTCCTTGCCTATAATTTTTTTTGAGCAGAGATAGATATAGGCATTACATGTAGAAAAAAAGTTCATGAAATTTCCTTTATAATGGTTGTCTCACAAAGTTTTTTCGAGGAAAATTGACAGAGATATAGTCACTCAAACTTAGCCATTTTTTTCGATTTTTATTGCGTTTACTTTAATATTATTTTAAATTTTATTTTTTATAACAAAATTAATTTTTAGTCGATAAAACAATGCATTTCAAGTTAAAAAATTATATAATTTTAGTAAATTTGAGGATTTTATTCAATAAAGCTTATTCAGGTAAGAATATTTTATTATACTATTTGCAAATTATAAACATTTCATTCCATCTCTTCAATAACATTCTCAAATTTAATATAAATATCTTCATCCAGGTCTTCAAGGACATCCTATTCTGTAGTATCTGCTTCTTTTATATTATCGCAGTTGACACCCATACATTCTTTGCAAAACATAGAACAAGTTAGTCCTAATTTCCTGCAACGACAGCTTCCGTGACAATCTGTGGTACATCCGCAAGCCTTTCTTTGAGCAAAATCTCTGGTGCAA
Source organism: Leptura quadrifasciata (assembly GCA_963675555.1). Lineage (NCBI taxonomy): Eukaryota > Metazoa > Arthropoda > Insecta > Coleoptera > Cerambycidae > Leptura > Leptura quadrifasciata. The sequence continues at coordinate 144,191,282 of OY776674.1, read as the reverse complement.
GAGGTTCATTCGTGGAATTAGCTATCAATCCATATTTTGATTTTTCCACCCCAGTGAAGAGGATTTAAATGCTTACTATTCCACTGATGTATTTGTAAATATGTCCTTAAGCTGTGCTGAATCACGCGTTCGCGGTAATTGGTCCAGAGAAAATTTTGCTCTTTTTGATAACTTGCAAAGAAGTTGAAAGCGTCAACGGTCTTATTCAACTTTGTCCTATACAAAGAAACTACAATAAATTCTGATGCAGAGCCTATGTCTTCTTCAGTTGCATTTTCCGTAAAAACGTGTTCATATATGATTTTAATTGTACAACATTTTTATTTATAATTTTTTTTTAACAATGTTGAAAAATGCAGACGTAGCATCGCAGCCGCCAAACGCATGTACAAACCTAAGATATTGTTGTTACGGAAAATTAAAACTATTGTGATCATACAGTTTTGCTGTTACTTTTCCTACACTCGGTTTTAAACGATACACATTTTGGTATTGCTCTGGTAATAATGATAAAATGGCAAGAAGATCTATATTTTGCCCAACTACCACCACATTACTTGTCTGGGATGCCTTTCCTTTTACACATTGTAAAATAAGTACATCTGCATTTTCATCGGCTTGTTTTGTGTCTATATTAGCAAAGAAGAGTTTTTGTATCAAGTATGTAATAAAGTTCTTTATTTATTTCATTTGATAAAAATTTCTCGGGTTTTGAAAGAGGTTTGACATCATCTTTAATTTGAACTCCTGGACCAACCTGTTTGGTTCGGCGCAGCCTTTCTGCACTTTTCATACCAATATTTAATTTAAACCACTGGGATAACCGTCAAAACTATTGTTCAATTGGTATAAACTTTTGCAAATGATTTATGGATTTCGCAGTTATTTCTGAAAATGTGTCACTAGCGTTTCACACGATTCTGTGCAATAAGTATCCGCCATCAATAATAATATGATGAATATTATTCATAGAATTATCTTCAATGGGTTTGAAAAACTCATATAAATAACTTGAAATACATTGTTTTATTGAGTAAAAATCAATTTTATTATTAAAAATAAGACTTAAAGCAATATCAAGGTAACCGCGATAAAAATCGAAAAAAATGGCTAAGTTTGAGCGAGTATATATTAGTCAATTTTCATCAAAAAAACTTTATGAGACCACCGTTTTAAAGGAAATTTCATCAACTCCTTTTCCATAAAGCTATGCCTATACCTATCTCTGCTGAAAAATAAGTTATAAGCAAAAAAGTAAAAAAACCAAAAAATTTTATTTTTTGTTTTTTTTTAAATTGTTTTTTGGATACTTTTCGCACAAAAAATTGTCTTTATTTTTCTAAATAAGCCATTTCTATGGAAAATTTGATTCTCTACGAAAAGTTTCCTATTAGCTATATCTGAATTTTGCTTCGTTTTCGAGTTATATTTAAAAACTGAAAGGGTTGCATTTTCACCCCTATCTAAGTTAATAGCTCTCCGCGATTTCCTCATCTTAAATGATCAATTGAACGATTTATGCAATAAAAACACTTGAACGTCTTAGTTCCTTATTTCCCTGTTTTATGACTTAATCAATAACTTACAGGGCAAGATGCATCGTGGTTAGACATGCCTGTCACTGAGCTACCGGTGCATTTGTGGCTTATGTTATGTAGCGTACCCACCTACACAGGCTACTTTCAGTCATCTTTGTTTTTATGTATGTATATGCATACGATGCATACTAATGCATTTTACAAAACGTGTTGCGACAGCGCTCCCGTAAAATAGTTATGAAAAGTGGTAAAAGTTGCGTCAATAATTACGAAATTTGGCTAATGTGTAGACAAAAGTGTTACATAATTTTATACGTATAGCAATTAGGGTCAGGCTCTGTTAACTTTAATAACATGACCACTGGTGGTTCATGCACTCAACCGTTCGTATCTACGCACATAAATAGAGGCAAAAACGGTTCTTTTTGTATTTACTATCAGAATGTTCGGGGATTAAATACAAAAACGCATGATATTTTAAACTCAAGTTATACCTGTGACTATGATGCTATCGCGTTAACTGAAACCTGGTTAGATGCTCGGACAAACAATGCTCAAATATTATCCAATAAATTTAATGTTTTCCGGTGTGATAGAAATTTTGAAGCGACTAATACTAAACGCGGAGGTGGTGTACTAATAGCTTTAAATAAAAAATATCAATGTATCGAACTTAATTTAGATAATATTCATAACCGCACTCCATTAATAGATATAGTTGGTATAAAGATTGAATTGAATCATAGCCTAATCTTTGTTTTTGTTATATATATACCGAACTCAATAAATGCCCAATATTATACTAGTTTTTTCGAATGTTTTGAATCACTCGATTACCTTAACGGTAATAAAGTGTACTTCATCGGCGATTTTAATATACCTGAGTACAAACTGAGCATTGATAATAATAACAACAGTACGACTCGTACTTTGGCACTTCAGGCTTTTCTCAGCTTTTTTGACTTAGCACAATTAAATAATGTAAATAATTGTTATAACAGATTTCTCGATTTGGTTATAACAAATCATTCAAGTAAAGTTAACAAAGCTGATGATGTTTTATTAAGTGAGGATGCTTACCACCCTGCCCTTTGCATATGTTTTTTTATCACAAACAATTCAAATCATAATGCTCAAACCAACGCAGTGCAAACTTATAATTTTCGTAAAGCCAATTATGTTCTATTGTATGAAATGATATTAAATTGTGATTGGTCATTTTTAAAAGACTTTGATAACGTGAATATCGCCTGTGATCAATTTTATAATACGTTTAGAGATATACTAGACATATGTGTTCCTAAATACATTCCTCGTAATGCTAGTAAAAAGTATCCCCCGTGGTTTAACGGTCTAATTATAAAAAATATTAAAACCAAATTTTTGCTTTGGAAGCGCTACAAAAAAACAAACGATCCTGATGTTTATAATCAATTTAAACTTATTAGAAATCAAGAAATCAAATAAATATTGATATCGACATTGCACATAAGATGTTTTTAAGAAATATAGAACTTAATGTAAAGAATGACGTAAAGTCATTTTGGGGTTACATCAATTCTAAAACGAATGCATCAAACATTCCAAATAATTTAATATACAACAATAATCATTTAACCTCCATGCAAGATATTGTTGATGGTTTCGTCAGCTCTGCTTTTTCAGCGGTGCATTTACCAAACCAGTAAACGTCAATAATGCAAACGATTCTTATCACAGTGATCATCATCTACACTTTGATCAGTTTAATACCAACGACATTTTAATGGCTTTATTAAAATTGATACCGAAGTTTACCAAAGGTCCTGATGACATTCCAGCATTTATTGTTCGTGACTGTGCCTAAACTACAGGGCTATAACAATAATATGTAATTTTGCCAAAGTTTTAGAAATTGCGTTACATGACATATTGTCCCAAGCAGCACAATTAGTTAGTTTTACCAGTTTAAAGGCACGATAACCTGAGATGGTCGATATAACGTAATTAAAACCATTATTTTCAACTTTGAATACATATGGACTTACCAGTAATGTACTAAGTAATATTTAAGTAATATTTTCTTTAAAAATGCCTGATAAGTCACATTCAATTTGTTGTAGTTTAGAAGAAATATTTACGTTATTCTTTCTTAAAATTTTACCTTAAAGTTAAAGGGCACGTTAAGGTTTATCTATAAGGAAATACTATGTAATTTTAGACTAAATTATTAACTCTAAAGTCGCTGTCTATTGTCTGAATAAAAACAGGGAAATTATACCAATTTTTAACGTAAGTAGAACCTGAGCTTTGCCTTGTCTTTGCAGTTAGATTTAAATTAAAACTTTAATCTCATGGTCAGAACTAGTTCAGGATTTAGGTATAATTTACCTGAATTTAACTGCCCTACTTTCTAAGCATATGTGTTTGACCTAAAAGTAAGTATTACTCCATAATAAGTCCTGAAAGTTAGTTTTACTTAAAAATAGAATTAGGGCTTCTCCTTGGAAGGCATAATTACGTTTTATTTGTCTAAAGTGCTTTAAGGTTCTAATGACTATTTTATATGTTGATGTCAGTCCATTATCTCGTTAATCTCTTGCTTTAATGGTGAAGTGTGTAACAGTCAATAATGGAAAGTAAAAAAACAAAAGTAGCTAAAGTAATTAAACGCTACCGATATACAACTGATTATTATCGAAAAATAAAGTGTATTCAAAACAATTTGAACAAGCAGACCTTAATTCCTAATTATGTGCCAATGACAATTGTCAATTGAGAACCAATCACAATTTTGAATTTGAAACTTCCAGGGTTCCAAGCCTTTAAAAAAAATATGTACAATGAGCTGTCCTTGTCTTACTGGGCCGTTTTCTTTTCTTTTTTCTGAACAGGCAGGTAACGAAAAGAAAGCTATTTCTCCCAAACACAACCTACAGGAATGGACCTGTCAAACTCCATTAGAGCAATATCACAGTAGAGAATAGACTCTCTACTGTGACAATATCAAACATAATCAGTTTAGTTCTAATTTAATTTTAACTCCAGAAAGACGAACATTTCTGAGACTACAAAATTATTTTAACCTAAATAGGTCTTATTTAACTTTAAAGTCAATAATATAAGTTTTAATAACTTCGACTGAAGGAAAAACGTTGGCAAGGTCAAAAATATTGGTAAATAATACTTTGAAGTCGTGCAGTGCTATGTTCGCCATATTGTTTTTCCAGCTGTAAGAGGCCATTTTATGATGATGTTATAAAAACTGATTAATTAAAAAAATTATTAATATAGGGTTATTTTCTGACACAAATACAATATTATTGTATTTAGGCTTCAAAACAAAGTCGTATAAGAAAATTTTTAGAGGTTTTTGCAAATATTTAAAAAACACATTCAAGCTAAAAAAAAATTTTTTTCGTATAAAAACTTAAAATACTTGAGGCGCGTTGAAATTTCCGAGGTAAAATGGGCATCTTTACAGCGAAAATTGCTAGGCAGTAAAAATCCAGGAAGAGGGTGGAACATAATTTCACAGGAATTGTGATTATACGAATTATATCTGCCTACACCATTATAGTAATAAATGTTTGGTTTTCTATTTATTATATCTTACAACTTATAAGTAAATCGTCGCCGTAGATAGATAGACCATTTAGTGAACTTATTAGTTAATTTTGAGAAAGAAAAACTGCAGTTGAGAGAGGATAACTGGTTTGGTAGATATTAAGTATTAGCGACCACAATTAAACGCAATGTTTACGTTTAAATTACCTATTCAGGGAAATGTGTTCTATAACTAATAGGTCATTCTAACTGACAGGTGTTATTTAAGACGTATTATTGACGTCGTCTCATTCCCCATTTACTTATATTTTACGTAAATTTATGGTTAATTTGGTTAGGTTAAACGGGCAAACGAGACCTAAATGAGGTCAGCATTACGTAATTCTGACATAAGGTGCTGCTTGGGGTACCCGCGCGTTCAGGGTTAGATTTCTATTCATCAACATGGCTTCATGCGTAATCCATCAACGACAACAAATTTATTTTGCATCACTCAATTTATTGCTCAGAATCTTGATGTGAACGTTCAAGTGGATGTAATTTATACAGATTTTTTCCAAAGCTTTTGATCGGTTAGATCATGGTATCTTACTTCAAAAGCTTGAAAAAGTTGGATTGTCTCTACCACTGATTGACCTATTTAAATCATATTTATCTAATAGAACTCAGTTCGTTGGATGTCGCGGATTTATGTCAAAGGAGTTTTCTGTATCTTCAGGAGTGCCTCAAGGCTCCATTCTTGGTCCACTTCTCTTCGTAATATTCAACAGTGATATTGTGGAGAATCTTGATGTACACTTTTTATTGTACGCTGATGACATAAAAATATTCTGCTCAATAAATAATATTTCTGATTGCCTAAAATTGCAAAATAATCTTAGTAAATTAGATGAATGGTGTGTATCAAATAATCTCCCCCTGAATGCTGCAAAGTGGAATATTGTAACTTTCTCTCGAAAAATTTCACCTATTTGTTTCAATTATATCTTGGACAATGTCACCTTAAATCGGTTGGACTCGATTAAAGATCTAGGGGTTACATTTGATAACAAATTATCATTCACCCTGCATGTAAATGAAATTACTAAGATTGGCTACAGAAATCTACGTTTTGTTATAAGGAACTCTCAAGGTTTCACCGACATACAGGTATTAATGCTACTTTTTAATGCATTTGTGAAATCTAAACTTGAGTATGCTGCTATAATATGGCAACCAGGTTATAACGTTCACGCTGAAAGCTTGGAGAATATTCAACGGCGTTTTTTAAAGTTTTTATCTTTTAAAATGGATGGCCAGTACCCTCATGTTGGAATACCTCAGCAGAACTTATTAAACAGATTTTCTGTATTGAGTTTGCAAGACCGTAGAAAAACGCAGTCCTTGATTTTTCTAAATAAATTAATAAATAACAAAATTGATTGTCCTCAACTTTTAGAGCAACTTAACTTCCATATTCCTAGAGTCGAGACTCGTCGCTGGTGTACATTTTATCTGAGTACTCCGCGGTCAAACATGTTAAAATTCTCCCCCCTTTTCTTTTTGTGTGAAAACTGCAATAACCTGCAGGACAGTCTGGATATATTCAATTGTAATTACAGGTCTTTAGAAAAAGTGTATTTATCGAATTAATCGTATTGTGAATTGTGTTTATTTTTATTTACTTGTTGCCAATGCTGTTTGGACATTTCGTGATTATTTATTCTCTATCTGTATATTTATAATAATTATTGTTGTATGTTCCCATCCGTTAATTGGTTTAAGTACTGTTGGATGGTGTAAAAATAAAAAAAAATTAAAAAAAATATCACGGTGACGGCGAAGAAAAAACAAAATAATAAATCAGTAAAAGAATTATCAGACAGAAACGTTATTTTTAACCTTTACCACAAATGTCGATACAATTGATGCCCTGAATAAAAATCTTCAACAATAAACCTTTTTACAATAGCTATACAATAATTTGGGGCTACCATAAGTATGTGTGATAGACCCGTTGGCTGCGGTTAGGATAAGATTTGGATTCTTTTTCAAATCCGTTAAATCATTTTTAGGAATTGAGAAATCCGTTCCAGAGTCAACAAGAAAACGTAAGTTATTGCAATAATCATAAATGAAAAGGCCATATTTGTTGTCTAGTACACTAATGTCTGATGGAAGGATTTGCGCCTGTCAAATTAGTTTGTGAATGGTTTTTATTAAAGGTACGCCACGAACTGCCGCATTTGAAAGCTCGATCTTTATATAATTGATGGTAGTTACAAATGGTGTTGTTAGTTGGATCAGAACGATTGCAGCTAGGAGAGCGGGTGTTCGAGCAAGATCGATTTTGGTAATGACAACAATAATTATTATTAGGAAAAGGAGTTGATTGAGTTGGGAAAGTATTAGTATGCAATATAGACATCTGCAACTTAAGTGATTGCTGTTTGAGTACAATCTGATTCAGCGTCGACTGGAAGTTTGTAGACAAGGTATTGAATTGACTAAATAAGTCCGATATAGTCGGTGATGAATTGGAATAATTTTGCAATTGAATAGAAGGAGGAAACCTCACTGATGCCGCGTAATTTTGTTGCTCGGTGCGGTTTGCGACATGATTGGCTACCTGATCAACCATGATGCTGTAGCTCTACCAGTCAAATCGAGCGTTAAGAAATTGATGCCTTGGAATGAAATGAGTGCAGGGAATAATAATATGAGAGTACTCATCTACACGCAAAAATGAACAAACTGTATAAAAATCCTTCAATAAAAAAGGCCTGTGGCCAAGATTACTAAAGACTAGGTTGAACGGGAACTTAGGTGCGACAGATGAAAGCGATTCATGTACGCCATCTAAATGTCATGTTTGCTGTGTTTTATTTTCGTCTTTCTTGAACTGTTGCAGATGCTGTTTCTTAGACTAATACTTTATTATTTTTAGTGTTTTATATATGTACTGTAGTGTTAGCTTTTAAAGACTACTATAATATGCGCATTTGACACAGTTTTTATTTGTTTACATTTTATACATTCCTGTTTGGTGTGTTTCAAAGACTGCTACAATATTAATTATTATAGTATAAGCCTAAATCAGTATTAACATTTTTTATCAAGAAACATAAAACATATTTATTAACATTAAACAACGGGAAAATCTTTAACGTCGTAATTAAATACAGTTATGCCCAAAATTAAACTACATTTTTACTTATAATTGTTTGCAAAATATGGATTTTTTAATGCCTACATTTTTTTAAGGCAAAGCAATAAAGCTTTTTCATCCGTCAAATAAGATACATTCGTTTTTAAAATTTTTAAGTCTGTCAATTCAAACTTTATGTTTATTCAGGAATATATTATTTTATGCCGATTAAATAATGTAAAAAAAGAAGTTTTTTATTTTATAACATTTACTCGTCATAAGTGGTTTATTTAATCATGGTAAGTTCCCTGGACAGTTTTCCCGTGGAGTAAACTGTCAGAAAATATTTTTCCTGTCATGAGGGGGGGGGGGTCAACTAGACGCCCTTCAGTCATTTTCTGATAAATGGCAGGATGTTTTTAACCGCTCGAAAAAATCCGGGAAAAGCGGCGCAGCGGATTACCCCGTGGCGTTGGACCCCTACTCGGCAAGACGGATTTGTAGAGGAGCACTGAACCTATAGAGAAACCACGTCTTTTTTCTCCATCTCTCTAACTATAAGGAGTGTCGGGGTCACCAGTTATGGTATGGGTAATAATACCCATGAAATAAATAGAATATGATAGAAAATAATGTTCTATTTGTCAGAAATGTCAGAAAACCGACCTCATATTCGTAATAACCTATAATAATAACCTATAGGAACCCATTTTTGGGACAAAATATTTATTTTCTTATGATATAGAAATAAAAATCCGCTTCCACATCCAGATTTTATAGCCAAGTCTTAAACACACTAAATTCCAATGTAATATTTTATTTCCTTTCATAATAGAGTGGGGGTGGTAGAGAGGGTGACTAATTAAAAAAAAAGTTAGAAACCCTTTGTTCTCGTATGCCCACATTGCCCACTAAATTCCAATTTAATTTTTTATTCCCTTAAACAATAGGGTGGGGGTAGCAATGGGAGTGGTAGAGGGGTTGGCTAATGCCAAATATTTTACATATATTTTACTTTTTTACTCCCTTTTATAATACTGTGGTGGTGGTATTGGGGGTGATAATGGAAGTGGGGTGGTGGTTCCCATTGCCACCCTCCACCCTATTATTAAAGGGGGTTAAAAATTAAAATGTGACTTAGTGTGTATACAAGAACGAAACGTAAAAAAAATTTTTTTGGCGTTAGCTACCCCCTTTACGATCCCATTGCCACCTCCACCCTATTATTAAAGGAGGTAAAAAAAATTAAATGTGATTTAGTGTGTATATAAGAACGAAACGTCTAAAAAAATTTTTTGGCATTACCTACCCCCTCTACCACCTCCATTGCCAACCTCACCCTATTATTAAAGGGGATAAAAAAAAATAAAATGTGATTTAGTGTGTATACAAAAACGAAACGTCTAAAAAAATTTCTTGGCGTTAGCTACCCCCTCTAACCACCCCCATTGCCACCCCTACTATTAAAGGGAATAAAAAATTAAATTGGGATTTGAACCATTTTGCCATTAGTTACCCCTCTACCACCCCCATTTCCACCCCCAACCTATTGTTTAAGGGAATAAATAATTAAATTGGGATTTAGTGTGTAAACGAGAACCAAAAATTTGTAAATTTTTTTTTTACATTAGCCATCCCTCTTCCACCCCCACTCTATTATTAAAAGGAATAAAATATTACATTGGGATTTAGTGTGCATAAGACTTGGGTACAAGAACTGGATGTGGAAGTAGTGATTCGTTGGGAAGCGGTTTTTTTTTATTCAGGCCTTTCCCCCCCTTCATTGACTCTTCTATAATCACAGTCCATCATGCCCTGGGTTCGATCTGTCTAAGACAGTTGGCAGTGTCATCAGAGAATATTTATAAATCTACGATATATTCAAACATCTTCCGTTTCAGATAAATTCTGCTTCTTGTGTTCGATAGCTGTCTAATTTATGTTGTTGCGTTTTATATGTTTTGTATTTTTTTGTAAGTTCAGTCGAACAATTGTATTAACTAAATTCGTGTTATATAATAATATTAGTGGCATTATTTGAATACAGATATTTCATTTATTGCCCAATAAATTACCTCTTTCGTACAATAAATCCAAACCTATTTACGGTAAATCAATACATGATAAAATCATTATAGATAAGAGCGCCATTCTAAAGGCCCGGTTCCAAGTGACCTTTATTAGATCCAGTTGCAATCTTATAGTGCAGCTATAAATTTTATGCGCTTTGACTCAGCATAGTTGCATGCTTTTTAAATTAGGAGTCATAAAATAACCACAATTTTAACTCGGGTCAAAGATTACCTTTGGTCCTCTTAAACTCATAAAATAATGATAAAATGGCATTTTGTATTGAACATGGAGCATTCATGAGAATCCTAAAATGATATTATATTAATGACAAATATAAGTTTCATTAAAATGAAAAACGAATATAAATGTATGAGTGACCCAGAAATTCAATATATGAGTAGAATATTTTCAACTTAACTGCGGATATGAAATTCCAAATGAGAGATATAAGGAAGGCAACAAAGACGCCAAAACGGCACACTGAAATAATTTAATAAAAAATTGCTGCGAATAAAACTGAGATAGTATGAAAAGTAATACGGGACAATGTAAATTGCTCTGACGGAAATGCTGTTGCTATTAGTGGAAGAGAAGTCAATAAACACTATAGCTCCCAAAAAATATGTGATATTTTCCTTCAAATTAGTGTTTAAAGCAACCTGAAGATGATATAATAATAATAATAATAATAATAATAATAATAATAAGCAGGAGGGGCTGACTTCCATCTATCAAGCCTTTGGTGAGTAGCGCCACCACTTACTCCAGCTGGGGTGCAAAACCGAACCGGCAGCCCTAGTGCACCCGGGAGGGGAAAGCGTCTTCCCCTCTGGTGTCGGTCGTGGGTCTGCTGGGCTAACCACCCACAGACCCTAAACTTTGGTTCCGGCAGGCCGAAGACAGGGCCCCCACGATCGACCCCGTGCGGATAGGGGTCAAGGGCAAGGTGGTGGGGCCCAACCGGACGGACCGCCCGTTGACGAAATTGGCAATGTCCAAGGACGCTTTGAGTGGACAGATGAACTGAGGGATGAACTTCTGCATTGCTATGAAAGCAGTGAGCCCGCGCGGAGGGGATACATGGCGCGGATGCATGCTCTGTGGTGTGAGAGGCTACCAGAGCATAGCGCCTTCACGCCACAAAATCTGCGTGACTATGTATCCCACCTTCGTAGTAGGGGCTACGTGAGGGCTGCTCCTGGACCGGTGAATGAGGTGGCCGAAGAGCCGCCACAATCACCGGTTGAGGACGTAGCACTCCTCGTTCCGCCAATACCAGAGGGCCTCAGTACCAGAAGGGGGTTACACCATCTGAAAACCCCCGGGCCACAAGACCTGGCCAGAGTGGACGCTGAACTTCGTACAGCGCTACCAGAAGAGGCTGACATCTGGCACATAAATTGTGCCGTGTATGCCGCTGCTCAACGCTCTTCTCAGGTGGAGAGGCGAAATACCTCTTCCCCACAGGAGAGAGCGCAGCAGCGCATACAAAAGATGGAAGCCAAGATCCGGTCGGCGAGGCAACACGCATCCCGTATCCAATGTGTGATGGACTATATGGCGGCCAACAGGCCGTTCACGCCTAAAGTGCGTCGATTAGCCGCCAACCTAAGACGCGTCCATCACACACTCAATGAGGCAGTGCTGCAAACCATCAAACAGCACTGTCTCGACAGGATACGGATGCTAGTGACTTGTAAAAAATCACTAGTGAGGCGGGCGAGAGGGCTTGCGGAAAATAAACTGTTCCGCGAGAAGCCCTCGCGCCTTTTCCAACCGCCTCCGCGTGTTGTAGACAATCCGCCGACTGCAGATCAGGTGGAGAACTTCTGGAAAACGCTATACGAGGAGAGGCTTCCACTCAACCGAGATTCTCCTGCCCTTGCACACTTTGAAGCCTTTTGTCAAAGGCTTCAGCAACCACAGGAAGTGTGCGAACCAATAACCCCAGAAGAGGTTCGTAGGGCTCTTGAGGGCTCTAAGAACTTTGCTGCTCCAGGTCCCGATGGGATAAATAACTTTTGGTGGAAAAAGTTATCGAGCACCCACCACCATTTGGCCAGAATTTTTAATTCCTGGCTAAATGGGGAGCAGCAAATCCCTTCTTGGGTTGTTGAGGGGCGGACAGTGCTGATCCCCAAGAACGGAGATTTGTCCAACCCAAAGAACTACAGACCGATAACCTGTCTAAACGCATGTTACAAGGTGTTTACACGCATTTTGTACATGCGGGTGCTCCGCGCAGTCGAACCGGTTTACGAACGGATATATGAGCAACGAGGGTCGAAGAGAGGTGTCGCTGGCTGCAAGGAGAACCTGCTGATCGATAGATGTATCACGCAGGACTCCATGCAGTATAAGCGGAACCTCTCTATGGCCTGGATCGACTACCGCAAGGCATTTGACATGACATCACATGAGCTCATTGTTCACTTGCTCCGATGTCTTCTGGTACCCGGTCCCGTAGTGAGATGTATTGAAGAACTGATGCCGCTCTGGAGGACTCGCTTTACCATAACATCGGGTAACGATAGAGTCCAAACAGAGTCGGTGACATTCAGAAGAGGAGTATTTCAGGGAGATTCCCTCAGCCCCCTTCTGTTTTGCATCTCACTACTGCCATTATCCGTCTCGCTCCGGAAAAACCGTGGCTACAACTGCGGTACCCCCGGCGACAGGAGGCATAAGGTCACCCATCTATTTTATATGGATGACCTTAAACTTTATGCCTCTGGAGAGAGGGATCTCCAACAGTCCCTTAGGGTGGTACAGGAGTACACGCAGGCTGTCGGTATGCAGTTCGGGTTGGACAAATGCGCACTGATCCATCTCAAGAGAGGACGATGCGGTGACTATGGAGAGGACGAGCAGCTCGTGGACGGAAGCATCTTACACCATCTAGATGCCGGAGAGTCGTACACTTACTTGGGTGTCGAGCAACGCTCCACCCAAGAAGTGAATGTAGTGAAAAACGCTCTCCGCGGCAAGTATCAGCACCTACTCCGACAGATCTGGTCTTCAGAACTGTCGGGGAAGAACAAGGTGTCTGCTACAAATATGCTTGCCGTTCCGATCCTTCTCTACTCTTTCGGAGTAGTGAAGTGGACTAGAGAAGAGCTGCGTCAACTCGATGTAGTAACCCGCAAGAAGATGCATCTCAATAGGAGCTTGCATCCTAAATCGTCCGTTCCACGGTTATATCTCCCACGACATCGGGGAGGCCGTGGACTTTTGAGCTTGGAGAGTCTCCATAGCCGGATGGTTCTGGATGGAGCATGTAAGGTCATCAGGAGTTCGGATCCCCTCCTCTGCATGGTCCGAGACCATGAAAATGCAGAGGTAGGAGCTTTTCTCTTTAAGGCAGCACGGAGAGCAGCCGATGAACTTGGTCTCATCTTCGACGTCGAGCGGGTAAACCCCGACTCTGTCACCGAGTTGGAACCCGTTCGACTAAAAGCCCACATTAGAGCTGCAGAACACAACATCCTTCTGCAGCTCCATAAGGATAAGCCATTGCACGGGGTCTTCTATAAAAATATAGAAGACCTCGGCTTATCCGAAAGGCTGACCTTCGCCTTCTTAAGGTCAGCTGGGCTGAAGTCTGAGACCGAGGGATTCATAATGGCTTGCCAGGATGGTGTATTTAACACTCTCGTCTATCGACGTCGTGTCATGGGTATGGAGGTCCCTGATATCAGCTGCAGGGCCTGCCGCAGGGCGCCGGAGACTGTAATGCACTTACTGTCGGCTTGCCCGACATACGCAGTCTCGGCCTATATTCATAGACACAACGCAGCATTACGAGTGCTTTACTATCATCTAAGGCACTCGTATGGGATAGACGAAACACCAGTGCTGCCTTACGTTCCGGGGGATATTGAGTCCGTTGTGGGGAATGAGAAGTGCCTAATTTATTGGAACTACTCGTTTCCCACCGTCAGGCAAATACAAGCCAACAAGCCTGACATAGTACTCCTCGACCACCAACTCAAGACAATGTATGTCGTGGAATTCTCAGCTCCCGCTGAGAGCAACATTGTCTTGAAAGAGGAGGAAAAACGGACAAAATATCGAGATTTGCTCTTCGAACTCCGCAGGCTTTATCCAGGCCATTCTGTTAAAATAGTGGTACTGATTATAGGAGCCCTCGGTGGAATGAGGCAGACGCTGCTTTCAGAATTAAAGATCATACCGGCATGCCGAGATTCGGCAGAGATCTTAGCCGGCAGAATGCAGAAGGCTGTCATCCTCGGTTCATTACGTCTACTCAGGGCACATGATTCACGGACCCGGTAGTCACTCACCCCACGGGCGTGGGGAGTGGCTACTGGTATTACCAGCTCCCCTCTGTGAGGGTCGGAGCCACAGAGTAAGGTGACTGGTTTTTTGTAAAAAAAAAAAAAAAAAAAAAAAAAAAATAATAATAATAAATCAGGAGGGGCTAACTTCCATCTATTAAGCCTTTGGTGAGTAGCGCCACCACTTACTCCAGCTAGGGGTGCAAAACCGAACCGGCAGCCCTAGTGCACCCGGGAGGGGAAAGCATCTTCCCCTCTGGTGTCGGTCGTGGGCCTGCAGGGCTAACCACCCACAGGCTCTAACCTTTGGTTCCGGCAGGCCGAAGACTGGGCCCCCACGATCGACCCCGTTCGGATAGGGGTCAAGGGCAAGGTGGTGGGGCCCAACCGGATAGACCGCCCGTTGACGACGTTCGCAATGAACAAGGACGCTTTGAGTGGACAGATGAACTGAGGGATGTGCTTCTGCATTGTTATGAAAGCAGTGAGCCCGCGCGGAGGGGGCACATGGCGCGGATGCATGCTCTGTGGTGTGAGAGGCTACCAGAGCATAGCGCCTTCACGCCACAAAATCTGCGTGACTATGTATCCCACCTTCGTAGTAGGGGCTACGTGAGGGCTGCTCCTGGGCCGGTGAATGAGGTGGCCGAAGAGCCGCCACATTCACCGGTTGAGGACGTGGCTCTCCTCGTTCCGCCAATACCAGAGGGCCTCAGTACCAGAAGGGGGTTACACCGTCTGAAAACCCCCGGGCCACAAGACCTGGCCAGAGTGGACGCTGAACTTCGTACAGCGCTACCAGAAGAGGCTGACATCTGGCACATAAATTGTGCCGTGTATGCCGCTGCTCAACGCTCGTCTCAGGTGGAGAGGCGAAATACCTCTTCCCCACAGGAGAGAGCGCAGCGGCGCATACAAAAGATGGAAGCCAAGATCCAGTCGGCGAGGCAACACGCATCCCGTATCCAATGTGTGATGGACTATATGGCGGCCAACAGGCCGTTCACGCCTAAAGTGCGTCGATTAGCCGCCAACTTAAGACGCGTCCATCACACACTCAATGAGGCAGTGCTGCGAACCACCAAACAGCACTGTCTCGACAGGATACGGATGCTAGTGACTTGCAAAAAGTCATTAGTGAGGCGGGCGAGGGGGCTTGCGGAAAATAAACTGTTCCGCGAGAAGCCCTCGCGCCTTTTCCAACCGCCTCCGCGTGTTGTAGACAATCCGCCGACTGCAGATCAGGTGGAGAATTTCTGGAAAACGCTGTACGAGGAGAGGCTTCCACTCAACCGAGATTCTCCGGCCCTTGCACACTTTGAAGCCTTTTGTCAAAGGCTTCAGCAACCACAGGAAGTGTGCGAACCAATAACCCCAGAAGAGGTTCGTAGGGCTCTTGATGGCTCTAAGAACTTTGCTGCTCCAGGTCCCGATGGGATAAATAACTTTTGGTGGAAAAAGTTATCGAGCACCCACCACCATTTGGCCAGAATTTTTAATTCCTGGTTAAATGGGGAGCAGCAAATCCCTTCTTGGGTTGTTGAGGGGCGGACAGTGCTGATCCCCAAGAACGGAGATTTGTCCAACCCAAAGAATTACAGACCGATAACCTGTCTAAACGCATGTTACAAGGTGTTTACACGCATTTTGTACATGCGGGTGCTCCACGCAGTTGAACCGGTTTACGAACGGATATATGAGCAACGAGGGTCGAAGAGAGGTGTCGCTGGCTGCAAGGAGAACCTGTTGATTGACAGATGTGCCACGCAGGACTCCATGCAGTATAAGCGGAACCTCTCTATGGCCTGGATCGACTACCGCAAGGCATTCGACATGACATCGCATGAGCTCATTGTTCACTTGCTCCGATGTCTTGTGGTACCCGGTCCCGTAGTGAGATGTATTGAAGAACTGATGCCGCTCTGGAGGACTCGCTTTACCATAACATCGGGTAACGATAGAGTCCAAACAGAGTCGGTAACATTCAGAAGAGGAGTATTTCAGGGAGATTCCCTCAGCCCCCTTCTGTTTTGCATCTCACTACTGCCATTATCCGTCTCGCTCCGGAAAACCCGTGGCTACAACTGCGGTACCCCCGGCGACAGGAGGCATAAGGTCACCCATCTATTTTATATGGATGACCTTAAACTTTATGCCTCTGGAGAGAGGGATCTCCAACAGTCCCTTAGGGTGGTACAGGAGTATACGCAGGCTGTCGGTATGCAGTTCGGGTTGGACAAATGCGCACTGATCCATCTCAAGAGAGGACGATGCGGTGACTATGGAGAGGACGCGCAGCTCGTGGACGGAAGCATCTTACACCATCTAGATGCCGGAGAGTCGTACACTTACTTGGGGGTCGAGCAACGCTCCACCCAAGAAGTGAGTGTAGTGAAAAACGCTCTCCGCGGCAAGTATCAGCACCTACTCCGACAGATCTGGTCTTCAGAACTGTCGGGGAAGAACAAGGTGTCTGCTACAAATATGCTTGCCGTTCCGATCCTTCTCTACTCTTTCGGAGTAGTGAAGTGGACTAGAGAAGAGCTGCGTCAACTCGATGTAGTAACCCGCAAGAAGATGCATCTCAATAGGAGCTTGCATCCTAAATCGTCCGTTCCACGGTTATATCTCCCACGACATCGGGGAGGCCGTGGACTCTTGAGCTTGGAGAGTCTCCATAGCAGGATGGTTCTGGAGGGAGCATGTAAGGTCATCAGGAGTTCGGATCCCCTCCTCTGCATGGTCCGAGACCATGAAAATGCAGAGGTAGGAGCTTTTCTCTTTAAGGCAGCACGCAGAGCAGCCGATGAACTTGGTCTCATCTTCGACGTCGAGCGGGTAAACCCCGACTCTGTCACCGAGTTGGAACCCGTTCGACTAAAAGCCCACATTAGAGCTGCAGAACACAACATCCTTCTGCAGCTCCATAAGGATAAGCCATTGCACGGGATCTTCTATAAAAATATAGAAGACCTCGGCTTATCCGAAAGGCTGACCTTCGCCTTCTTAAGGTCAGCTGGGCTGAAGTCTGAGACCGAGGGATTCATAATGGCTTGCCAGGATGGTGTATTTAACACTCTCGTCTATCGACGTCGTGTCATGGGTATGGAGGTCCCTGATGTCAGCTGCAGGGCCTGCCGCAGGGCGCCGGAGACTGTAATGCACTTACTGTCGGCTTGCCCGACTTACGCAGTCTCGGCCTATATTCATAGACACAACGCAGCATTACGAGTGCTTTACTATCATCTAAGGCACTCGTATGGGATAGACGAAACACCAGTGCTGCCTTACGTTCCGGGGGATATTGAGTCCGTTGTGGGGAATGAGAAGTGCCTAATTTATTGGAACTACTCGTTTCCCACCGTCAGGCAAATACAAGCCAACAAGCCTGACATAGTACTCCTCGACCACCAACTCAAGACAATGTATGTCGTGGAATTCTCAGCTCCCGCTGAGAGCAACATTGTCTTGAAAGAGGAGGAAAAACGGACAAAATATCGAGATTTGCTCTTCGAACTCCGCAGGCTTTATCCAGGCCATTCTGTTAAAATAGTGGTACTGATTATAGGAGCCCTCGGTGGAATGAGACAGACGCTGCTTTCAGAACTAAAGATCATACCGGCATGCCGAGATTCGGCAGAGATCTTAGCCGGCAGAATGCAGAAGGCTGTCATCCTCGGTTCATTACGTCTACTCAGGGCACACGATTCGCGGACCCGGTAGTCACTCACCCCACGGGCGTGGGGAGTGGCTATTGGTATTACCAGCTCCCCTCTGTGAGGGTCGGAGCCACAGAGTAGGGTGACTGGTTTTTTGAAAAAAAAAAAAAAAAAAAAAAAAAAAAAAAAAAAAAAAAAATAATAATAATAATAATAGTGTTTATTTAGTATAATAAGCATAATTACATAGAACATAGTAATAGCAATATTTTACATAAATAAACAAAATACTCCACAAAATATCATAGATATTTGAGCGTGGGAAATTAAATAATATATATTACGTTACACAAGTAAGCAACGTTACATCAACAATATTAACAAACTAGTGTATAAGAAAGATTAATATTTACATCATACAAACACATAGATAAAAAAATATATACACACATACAATATACATAGGTTTAAACAAACTAAACAATGTAACAACAAAAAATTTTATTTAGTTGACATAATATTTATTCGTATTGTGTATAATAATAAAAAGCAAATGTAAATAATATAAATGTAAAATGACAGAATACGTTAAAATTTTAAATATTTTAATAATTTGGAAATATGTAATAAATATTTTTTCTCTCAAGTTCACAGAATTCCATTGATTTAGTTATTTTTTAAATCTATTAGAGAATAGATACTTTCTCGATTTTCTAGCAGTATGTAATTTTTGCATTCCTTTTTGAATTTGTTTAATGTGCTAATAGTTGTTATTCCATAAGGTAACGAGCTAAATATTTTTGGTCCTAGATAACTTAAACTTCTCTGACCTATTGTTTTTTGCATAAATTTTACAACAAAATTTTGGGATTTTTGTCTCGTGTTATATTCGTGAGCTGGTAGCTGTAGTAGATGTTTATTTCTATAGATATAAATGCAAACTGTATAAAAATAATATTGTCTCAGGTCAAGAATTTTTATTTCGTCTAATAATTTTTCTGACGGATACATGGTACTTTTGTTTAAAATTATTTTAAAGAATCTTTTTTGCAGAGTTTCAACAGATTTCAAATGAATACTCAATACACCTCCCCATCCCAATATTGCATAGGTTAAGTGTGGATTAACCAATGAATGGTATAATATTTTTAGATCTTTTGTGTCCAAAATATGTTTTATTTTGTGAAATAGATAAATAATGGACCTAATTTTTTTGTTATGTATTCAATATGGGTATCCCATTTTAGATGGGAGTCTATAAATATACCTAAATATTTAACACTGTTAGTAGAGGTAATATATGTTACTTGACCATCTTCATTGATTTCCAGAGTATTATATGGTGGTAATTTGTTTTTATATGATGAAAAGGGAAGAAAAAAAGTTTAATCAAAATTTATGGTAAGTATTTTACTATTAAACCATTTTTTAATATGAGTGAAATCTGTCTCTACCTTTTGTTTTAATTTAACCCAATCTGAATCTTTGTAATATACAACCGTGTCATCCGCAAAAGTAATTATTTCACCACTGGTTTCGATAAGAAATAGATTATTAATATATATAATAAACAGTAGTGGTCCCAAAACAGTTCCTTGAGGAACGCCATATTTAATAGTTTTTGTGTCACTGTATACTCCATTAACGCTGACATACTGAATCCGATCTGTCAAGTAACTCTTAAATAATTTTAGATTGACTCCTCGTATACCAAGATCTTCTAAAGATTCAGCAAGTAGTGGGATACTTACAGTGTCAAATGCCTTCGCTAAATCTAAAAAGACAGCTAATGAAGGCATTTGTTGGTCTAATGAATTATAAATTTTCTCCGTAAGAGATACAATAGCATCTTGCGTTGATATTCCTGCTTGGAATCCATACTGCTTTGTAGATATGATCTTATATTTTTGTAAGTAAGCTGTAAGTCTTTTTTTGATAATCTTTTCGAAAATTTTGGTGAAATTGGTTATTAAGGATATGGGCCTGTAATTACTTGGATCTAGTTTATTTCCTTTTTTATATATTGGTCTAACTATGGACGTTTTAAAGGCCATTGGGACAATTCCGGTATCAATTATGGTGTTTATAATATAAGTCAACGGATCACAGATGTATTGTGCTATAATTTTCAGCGTTTCTCCCTGTATATTATCGAATCCAGGAGATTTTTTATTTTTAAGCGTGTTAATAATATCGATTACTTCCTGCTTATCTGTATGCCCTATATATATTGAATTTTGTAGAATTTTTCGCTTTGGAGAATAATTATGATCTGGTATAATTTTTCCAGTTAATTTCTCTCCCATTTCTATGAAGCTCTTATTAAATGTATTTGACATATCTTTATTATTTGTAATTATTTTATTTTGCTCATTGCTAATTAGTCCTATTTTGTTGTTAGGTTTTGCTTCAGTATACAATTGTTTAACAGATTTCCATATATTTAATTTGTTATCTTTATTCATTTCTATTAGATTTTTATAATAATCAACCTTTCTTTTTTCAATTAAATTTTTAAGATTTTGTTTGTAATTTTTATATTCCACCTTCAATTCTAGATTTTCAGGATCTCGTTTACTTGCTATAAATAGTGAATTTTTATGGTTTACAGAATTTACTAGAGCAGTTGTTATCCATGCATTTCTTTTAATATTCCTGTGAGGAATTTTTTTGTAATATGTACAGTCTTTTATTGTATTTAATATAATTTCTGTAAATTTACTTGTTGCAAACTCTACATTTGTAGGGTTATATATGCAGTCCCAGTTTAACAAACTTAGTTCATTCTTTAATTTATCATAATTAATGTATTTTACAAATTTATTGTTATTTTCTATATAATTATTAATTTTTTCTGAGACGACAATCTGTAAAGCAATAGTGTAGTGATCTGTAATATCTGAAAGTATTATTAAAGGAAGACTTAGATCATAATCAGTTAGAGTTTTTAAGAAAATATGGTCAATACAAGATGCTGAATTTCCTTGAACTCTCGTATATTTATTTATTAATGACACATAACCAAATACATAAAGGGTGCTGAGGTATTCTGTAGAATGATCACATTTCTTTAGTATGTCAATGTTTAAATCGCCAACAATTATCTGATAATCGTATATTTTTGTTTCGTTTGTTAAAAATGCTTGTAAATCTAAATTAAATTGGCCTGGGTCTAATGATGGTGATCTGTATATAGCTATTATTGACATTGTTTTATTATTAAAATATATTTCCAATTTTATTATGGATATTTCACGTAATCTAATTACGTCAGAATTATAAGACAATGTATCTTTTAAAAATATAACAATACCATCATTTTTATTAAATTTCGCTTCATTGTAAATTAAATTATATCCTTTCATATTACATAAGGCTAAGTTTGCAATCTGATGTGTTTCGGTTAATACGATACAAAATTATCTTAATAACATTTCATAAATTTATGAATATGTACCTAGTTTTAATACTAAATAATATTTATCTTATTCTCATTAATCCGTGTTTAAAAATTTGTAATTTTTTGGTACAATAGACCACTGACTATTTCTTCAGTGGGAATCATTTTGGTATATTTGGTAATGTCTGTGTTATTTAAAACATTACCCAAAGTGTAGAATAAATAGAACATATTGTTGAAGATTTCAACGACTCCATTATCTCGTCAAAATTTGCCAGTAGGACATTTTCTGAATATGATGATTTAACTTTATTTGCTGTGTAAATATTTTCTTTCATACTGTTTCTCTGGGTAAGGTCAAATATAGAAAAGCAAACAAATGTACAGAATACCTTGTTAGCGTATATATCACAGCCCAAAATGACAACAACGACGACGAAATTGAAAACTACTTAAGTGGGCCATATCAGTTCAGCTCCAATGAAACCCTTCTCAACAAAGGAATCCGCACAGAAATAGGGCTACTTAACCGACACAAAGCACATGGATACGACTTTTTAGTTGGAGAAGTATAAAATAGAAGAGACTATCCATAAATAATTTAATTCGTGAGCACCAGTTTGGATTCAGACATAAACTTTCTACTATACAACAATGTCAAAGAATCGTAAATAGGATCAAATATTATCTTGAGGAAAAAAGAATGTGTTCCTCAGTATTTCTTGGCATACAAGCCTTTAATAAAATTTGGCACGAAGGACTACTATACAAATTGAAAATGCACCGCGGTCTTATCTTAACCGTTATTTTTTATATTTATTTATTTTTTAATGCCTTGTTTATATTTAAATCCTGGCGGAGTTTAGCTACAGCTACTCATCCAGTCAACCAGGATGGCAGCCAGGACGTGGTTGTAAAAATAACAATAATTGGGGCTGGAGGGCTTGAGTTGAGACCCTGAGGCTGTGCGTGCACTTAATTTTTTTATTTTTTGAAGTTGGGGTGGTTAGTTTTAAAAAGTTTTTTTTTTTTTTTTTTTTATACATTTATTTAACGTCGGCCTATTTCCGCTACTGAGGCCTAACACCGACGCCTGTAGACGAGCTACCCCCAACCAGGAATTTTGCCGAACCTCTTCCCTTAAGAAGAGTAGGGATCTTTTACTTGCCTAACATTTAATAGACAAGGGACCGACGGCTTTACATCCCCTCCGAAGGATGGTATATCTCCTATACAACCCTCGCCTAAGGTTGTATAGCTTCCGCGCATACACTGATATACAAGCCGCTGGAAGATGGGTGAGGCGAGAACGTGGTCTTCGTTGGAACGGTCACCAATCCAACTACTAACCACGCCTAACGTTGCTTTACATCGCATATCGAAGTATGTACATAGTAAAGACGCACCTACGCTCGCCCCGTTTTAAAAAGTTGGAACAGGCCAAATGCTTCGCCCTGGTTATGTTTCAGAGCTGTAGTACACTTATATTTATTTATTTGAGTCTGACTAGCACTTTAATTATTTTTATTGGCAGGGTCAGTGGCAACACACTATATATACTTTTCTTGAAATTAAAACACTTTGTTTAAACGGAAATTAAAAATTATTTAGCGTAGAATAACAGAGTTGATTATTTATTTCACTTAAATTAAAATTGGTTTACAAGATAAAATTATTAACTTATCGAAATTTTGCATTTAAGACGAATTTGTTTTATTTGGTTTTATTTAAATTATTTATGACTGAGAAAATTCACTTTTTATTTTATGCGCGGCGGCAGTTTAATTAAATTGATATTTTTTACGTGGGTTTCCAAGGAAGTAGAATGGCCACTCGATTTGTTGAATTTAAGAAACCGGGAAAGAATTAAACACTGTTGGTTGTAGAGACTTTGCTCGCAGAACGCAGAAACTAACGTGATGTACACCGAAACTGACTTGCTTTGGGCTTGGCATGCTCCTTTATTTATGCGGATGATGGGGACTTGGCTCGCCGAAGACTAGATAAAGCTGGATTTATCCCCGACAGTCTATGGGGCTCGAAGTTGGGAAATATTGCGCAATCTTTTTGAAAAATTAAAATTCAGTACTGAAAAATACGTCAATGAAACGGCAATGAAAAATAGCATTTTTCGATATATGAATGAAAGTTGAATCTAAATTTGTTTTTGAATTATGGGTGATAACTGCCTGAATGAAGTGTTAAATTTGGGCCGATCCCGTAAAGTAATGTTGGAAGTCGTAATTTTAATCAATATTGATGCCATATTAAAGTCATATTGAGGATGTTCTGTTGCGAGTGTTGAAATGAATGGGAATAATATTTTGACTTGAGTTTTGGAGAGTGGTTTTGAAGTGGATCGAGATATTTAAGGGACGGTATTGTTTAAAGCAGTCGTTTGTAATGTTTTGGCTGTAATTTGAGCTATTTTGATGTTTGAATGATTTGAATGATTTTGTAGATAAATTTATATTGTTTATGAATTATCGGGGTTGCATAAATTTTCTCAGAATTATTTTTGAAAATTTGTGGTTTTTTGACTATTGTGAGTGACTGAATGACTTTTTTATTATATTTTGATTTAGTGACCTAGAAGATAGATTTATTTTGAAAATTTTAGTAATTTTGACCGTGACTATATCGTTAATATGTGGAACTTACTATAACAAGATGCCGTTCACCCATTCAAGTGACGGACTCGACCAATGCTGCTTAACTTCGCTGATGATATGCAATAAATACATTTTAAAAAATATATATCTGTTTCTATATTTTGCGGGAAGTAAACCTAATACTATCCCTAATATGTTAGGGAGTACAATTACTATAATTATCATTTCTTATTTTTATTGTTGCAACAAACCAAAATTATTCATGTACCTGTCAGGAGATGAGTTTGTTTAAATTAATATTAAGCGTTGTCAAGGAAACATTGTGACATTGCTAACTATTTCGTTTACATGGCTCGATAAGCGCATAGCATTAAAAATGATATTTCAATGAAACTATCAAAATGTTGTCCAGTGACACTTAGTAAAGTCTAATTTTGATGTTAATAATCGGTCTCTAGACAAGTTTGGCGAATCAGTCAATGAACGCGCATTTAACGGAATATATTAAAACCCGCCAAACAAATTTTCAAGTAGGTAATGGATTATATAAAAAAAATCGGCCACTTCGTTCGTTAACCTTGACGCCACTGACCAATTAATGGCATGTCTAGGAACTCGATATTTGAAAATTTGTTCAGCTAGTTTTCAAGTATTAACTATTCAAGGTTGTCGATTTTGAAGACACTTACATACTATGACGTCACTGTCTGAACAGCTCAGGAGGGGGGGCAGCGTCGCCATATACTATCTACTTATAGTCGAGTACAGTTTTGCTGGGAAACAAAAACTTTACGACCTCATTAAAATACCGTTACTCTACAAACTGTACCATCGGCAAATTGAATCGCTTATCTTGTCGCTTATTTGACGACACCGTACGGACTGGTTCGCTGACGTTAATAATTATTCTGTTGCATTTTTGACTGCCCAGCAAAACTGTACCCGACTATTACATCAGCAATACTTAAAAGTTCACCGTTTAAGATCTGGGCAGGGGAAGGCGTTGGCAATTTTTGGTTTACTGTATATTGACGGAATTTTCAATGGATAAACTGCAGTATTGTTAGTTGAAATTATCCTATTGCACGTACAACTTAATTTGCTTAAAGATAATGGCTGCACAATAGTTTCCTACAAGAACTGATTTACCGAAATAAAGTTAGGACTGAATGTTGATAACTACTATATATCGGCTACTGTACTAAAAGTAATTTACTTGAAAAAGAATATAAATTACAAAATAATAGCAGTAATAACAATTTTAATGAAAGTGGTGGACAGTTAATAATACCCAACACAGTAGAACCGTGCCTACAGATATACCAAAAGTAGGATTACAAAATAATGCAAATTGCCTAATAGTATTGTTAATACAAGCAGGGGGTAAATAAACAAAAGACCCACAAAAATAATTTTACTCGAAGGTAGACCAAAATTGCATAATTTTTGCATATACAAAATGCAAAATTTTACTAGATTATATTTGGTTCTTAACCTTCACATAATTATCTCTAGAGTATACGGCTGAAGTAGGTCATATTATTTATGAAACACCCTGCATATCATTTAAATCATTAAATTATTATTCCAAACAAGCAATTTTTCAATGAGTATGATTTGCATTTTAGTACATATAACATATCTGTAAAACGTAGAAGCTAATAATTGTCCTGTTTCTATTATAACAATTTTGATCATTGAAATTTCTGCATATTATGTTGTAAGTAATTTAACGCGATCAACATGAAATTTTGTTATCGTGCTCAATTTGCAAATGCGCTACCGCTCAATCAATATATTTTGCATGATTAAAGTGTATAATAGCATAGTTACGGAAGCTATTTATTTTTATAAATTATTTTTATGCCTTTTATAGAAATTTAGTACAAAATCAGATCTTACCTAAAATATATGATGCATCACTAATGTATAATTTTATATGACTTGAGAATCCTTCGGAAAAAATAAAAGTAATATTCAAATGACAGCGTAGTTAAATATTTAATAACGAAAAATGTGTAAAGATTTGCTTATAGCCAAACAAATTTTAATACTGAAATGTAATTTTTGGAAAAATACCAGGTTTCACTGGTTTTGCTTATAGTATCGCAATCTCTTAGTAATAAAATATCTGGTAAGACATTGAATGGGCATATTCATTAGCTAGTAAACTAAATGTAGCGCAATGTTTTACCAAAGACAAATGTCATCTACTTTATATAATAATAGTATTCGTAGGGAAAATAGTGGTTTGGAAGGTTTAAGGGTCATCGTAATATAAGAATTATACATCTAATAGTGGAATTGGTTGGGAGGATGGTTAATGAAAATCATTGAACTACAGCATTTAGGCCCCATTGGGCCTCTTGTACATCCTCCTTGTAGGCAGAGCCTCGCCTAGACCTCCAACAAACCTAATCTTTTGAAATAGGTGGTGATGCTGCCTAAGGGCATCTCCCTTACATCGGCCAACGTAGGCCAACGTTCTCCCAAAATGGATTCTCTGATTGATGAGACGATACAACAGTCACAGAGGACATGTTGAACCGTCTCATCTTCTTGTTCTTGTTTTCATTTAATCTCATATTATGTAGATGTTTCCTTAACGGATAGTGTCCAGTTTGGATTCCCGCTATAAAGCGTAGGTTCCTTCTGGACATTACCAGGTAACTCATTGCTGTATTCTTGTTTTGATATTTTAATAGTTCCCTAGAAGCTGACAGCTGTTTGTTTCATCCCGTAGCTTCTTGAATTCATACTGGGTGTTCTGTCTAATTATCTGTGTTATCGCAGCAATAGGTAACAGACTGGCCGAGCTTGGCTCAAAGTTACTTAGGCTTGCTCCCTTCTTGGCAAGTCTGTCGGCTACTTTGTTGCCACTACACTGTATATGTCCTTTCACCCAGCATACCAGTATGTTATTCATGCTGGAGGCACTCACAAGTGCTTGGTAACATTCCAATACTGCTCTTGTGGTAATTTAGTAACTTTTTAGGGCTGGTAATGATTGTCTACAATTTGTGTAGATCCTGATTGTTTTGCCCGTAATTTGTCTACGGACCATCTCAATATCTATTGCGGCTATGGTTATTCCCGCTAGTTCCGTCTGTACTACGCTGGCTCGCCCATCCATGGCCCATTTATATTGGATTTGCAGACTTCTGGACTCTTGTCCCATTCTTCCTTTTTGATCCATCTCCCTTTGATCCGTTTTGATCACACCTTCGCCAGCAGCCTCGTTCTCACTATTCGTTTGTATTATGTAGGGTCTGTCCAAGACAAACCGGGGAGAAATGCCATCTGTGCACACCTGTAGAAGAGGCGTCTTCCTGACAGCCTCACTCCACAGGCTACTTCTAGCCTCTCTACAACCTACATTTGGTGGTATGCCAACGAATTTGAAGCATACCATTGTTGTCAGAGCCACTTCTAAAAATACATCAAGTGGTGGCAGACACAGAATTACCTCCATAGCTCTCATTGGCGTTGTTCTCATAGCTCCAGTTATGCTTAGGCACAGCTCCATAGGTTATCATTGGTCTTATGTCTGCAGTGTATATCCACATGACCACTTTGGGTTTCATTTCCCAGATTTTTACCACGGTCCTGCGACACTGCTCATAAGAAATGTAAGCCATCCTTAGTCCTCTATCTATGTGAAGATTCCATGTTATTCTGGCATCGAAGGTTGCCCCAAAATATTTTACTTCTGATGCGAAACTTGGCGTTTTATTCAGGAGGGCAAGTGCCTTCAGTGATCCTAGTTTCCTTTTTCTTGTGAACAGAACCTCCGTTTTCCTGGGATTGGCAGATCAATCCTTCTGAATTGAGGTGGTACAAAAGACAATCAAGAACGAGGTTCGATAGCAGTGGTGACATTACACCTCACTACGGACAGCCTCTAGCGACCCTTCCTCGTACAGAAGCATCTCCCACACTGATTTTTACAGCTCTCTTCGAGATCATGTTGGATATCCAGCTTCACATGATCATGGGGACATTCTTCTCCACTAGGGCCGCTGTAATTTTTGGAAAGGTGGTCCTGTACGCACCTTCTATATCTATGAAGACACCTAGGGTGGACTTTTTTGTCCAAGGATCTCAGTGTCGGTGAATCTTCCGAGGGTGTACGCGTGCTGGTTAGGATGTAAAGGATTGTCTTTCACTACAACATCCCTTATGTATCGTTCTAACTTCTCCATCGCCTTGAGCAGGAATGAGGTTAAGCTAATAGGTCTATACCCTTTGGGGGTGGTATAGTCCATCCGCTCTGCCATTGGGATGAACACAACTTTCACTTCTCTTCATATTCAGATGTGCTAAGCACATCGTAAATGCTCCAACCAAGTGCGGCAGTAATTCATCCAGTCCTGATTGCAGTAGGGAGATACCGTCAATGCCTGGCGACTTAAAAGGGGAGAAGCTCTGTATTGTTGATCTTATTCTTTCCTCACTCACTATTTGGTTGGCCAATCCAAATCCGAGTGTAGAGTGTCGATTTCGTTTGGTCACTTCTTCCGTTCTGTTATCACAGATCCCGGGAAGTGAGTCTCCATGAGTAACTCTAGGCTTTCACGAAAGTCAGTAGTTCCTGTACCATACCTCCTTTTTACTAGGCAGAGGTCATGGTCTTTGTCTTTGACGAGGATTTAGCATAACCTAGCAATCTGTGAATAATCTTCGATTTTCTCACAATAGTTTATCCACGCATCTCTTTGTCTCTGTCTGATTAGTTTCTTAAACTCTTTTAGATTGGTTTTGTATGATTCCCAATCGATTCCTGTCTTGTCAGTTTTGCTTTGTCGAATGAAGTTCTAGCCTTCTTCTTGAGGTCAGTCAGTCCTTGACATAACCACATGGGCGGGATGTTTCAAAGCTTATCTCGTGGTTGTTTACAAGATTTTGATATATTGCTCTATTTCGCCACTCTTTTTGGGCACTCTTATTAACTCCTTCCAAGTTCTCCCTAAGTTGACATCAATATTTATCTCTATCAGTTCTCTGGGGATCTCGGAATGGATTTTGGGTGCCTTGATAAGATTAATTTCAAACTTTATTCATTGGTGGTCAGATAGTGTTACACAGTCAGACACATGCCAATTCTGGAATAGGCTGGATATACGCCACGTTGTTAGAGTGTACAGCTGATGTTATGATGCCAAGCTATATTCTTCTTTAAATGCTTCTTTCCCTAGAACCGATTTGGTTTCCCATTGTTGACTATTCCTCCCAAATAAATGACATGACTTCTTTGCTGAGCCGTCCTTTTAGCCATTTAATAAACTACTGGTATAAAAATGACTTGTGTTTTGGTGAAGCCAAATAATCATCAATATTGAAAGGGAGTGATGTTCATTTGTTTGATTCACCACATTGTATAGCGAAATCTGATGGTCTAACCTCTTTCAAAGCCTTATACTTATTTCCTTTAAAGTGTCAAATATATTGATCAATTGAAAACTTTCAAAGTCGCATGCTGAAGACTCGCCTTCTGAATTTGGTAAAGCATATTTAAATGATGAAATGGAAACAGCAATAGAAACGCTTTGAAGTAGATCACTCCAGCTCCAGTTTGTGCACAATCAGCTCCCTCCAGAAGTATCAATGCTATCATAAATCTAGAAATTTCCAAAGCTTGTTTCCTTCAAATAAAAATAAGTAACTTTTAATACAATTATTTTGGCACATAACATAGATGAGCATGAGGAACACAATCAAGTGTAAAAGAGAAAGAATGTGTACCCTTTATATAAAAAAGTAATTTCAGTTGAAATACGATGGAAATTTGAAGAAATGGTGTGCTGCCTCATTAGCTTTAAAATAGTAGTCAAATGGTCAGGATCTAGACCAAATGACCAGTCCATTTTCTCCCTCCTATAATAGGAGTGTAACAAATCGCAACAATTAGATTGAAAGTACATAAAAGTGCACGCCTGACATGAGCTTAGGTTCTCAATAATATAATTATAAGTTGAAATTTTGTTTAAAGTCTGTGATTTATTATCCAATATGCTAAATATATTTTTAATTTTTTTTAGCTTACCTGGAATTCCGAGCCTTACATGCAGTACAAGCAGCCAGATACTACCATCGCTTTCCACATTTGGGACTGTATTCAAATCCAGCGCTGTATTCGCCCCAGTACTTGCCAACATTTTACCATCACCCTCCTACAACGTTGTTGTCTGTACCCATATGCTCATCGCCGTCATCACATTCACCACCAACTGTTTCTACTTCTCCGATGCCAGGTAGTCGAACGTGATAAGGTAAATAAAATTATCAGTAAAATATTTAATGATAGAGAACGAACTACAATTGCGGGGATACTTATATGAAAATTTGCTTACTGATTAATTTCTTTATCTTAGCGATGCGTTGACTGAACTAAGATGATTTTTATATAATTTTAATAATAAATAGCTAGCTTCTTTTGGAATTTTAGCATATATTTAATTATTTGTTTTACAAGTAAGGTTGTTTTATCCGTTAATCTAAATTAATCCTATTATATAGACCAATCAAACAAGACAGTTAAAGTTCAGATGAATAAAGTTCGTACAATTAAATGGAAGTGAACAAGCAGACTAAGATTAAATCGATAATTGAAAATAAATGCACTATATTCTTCATCAGAGTCTAATAGTCCACGCAAATTAGATATTTAAGAAGAAACAATTTATAAAGAAATAATATTTGAGATGCGTACTCTCGTTAGGGTTAGGAATAGGTACCCGAAAAGTTCCCACCCTATTCACGAACGGAACGTCCCTTTTTTTGCAAAAAACCACCCCTAACTGAGATTTAACGCTGGTTTTTCATTTTTATCTTGTAAACCGTTCATTGGAAGAGAAAAGAGTACAGGAAATAAAAATTTCCTCATTAAATTCTGCATAAATAATGTCCTATTGATCTTGATCTTATCCCCACGTATTTCGCAGTAACAGCATCCAAAATGAGGGGTAGTTTGGAGCGCACAGGCTAAAATAGATCTTACACGAAGTTTTACAGCGAATATCTCCTTAACGAGAAAAATGCCCAAAAATTAAGTTATTGAGATGAATTTTCTATATAAGATGCATGTCTAGCGGGTGTTGATGCAAGTCGTTTTTATTTGTTTTCTCCTTTATTCCAGAAAGATGCATTTCTTTATTTGAACTACTTTCCACACCACGAAGTAGAGCTCGCGGTGCGTTTTTTTAAGTAATTTACCCTGTAGACCTTTACCTAACCTAACCTTTTTGAAAATATGTGCAATAGTAACTCTTATTATTTTTTAAAATTTTCATCAGTCTTCTGGTCGTTAATAAATTTCTACTCAGTACTTTCCAAGCTTTGATATAAGATAAGATCCTCCTCAGTATATTTTCTGTATTTGTTGGTCTCCTTACTTTGAATTTGCTAAGTGAATTCACCGAGATTACAACTGGTTTGACAAACAATGATAAAGTACCACCGTTTACAGATTATCATAAAAGTTAACTAACACGTTATCAATACAATTACTATGACGGGTACATAAAAAAATTGAATCTGAAAGAATAGGAATTTATTACATCTCTAAATGATAGGTAATTAATTAGGGTCATGTTCATTATTAAATTTGATATTAAAATTGCCATTTATAATCATTTTTTGCTAAAATTTTTTTAACTTGTGTAAGAGTTCATCAAAATTAGATAAAGGAACATCAAAGTTTCTTATAGAAGGTCTGTAGACAGTAATAATTATAATATTTAGTAATTGGGATTTAGCAAAAGTTAGTTCACAATCTTCCTTTTTTGGAAGAGTCTCGGGGTCCTCATATTGCGTATCTCTATCCTGGGGCCCGATTATCGAAACTAGACGAATCGGATTCGTGCACGAATGACGTTTAAATTCGTACACGAACGTACTTTTTCTATCTAACTGTCGACTAACACATCAACGAATAGATTCGTGCACGGAAAGTACTCGATCGGTGTTTTGGGTGGCGAAAAGAGTATTCGCATGTCAACATAACCTTTAAGTTAACGTTAACCTTCAGTCAAACAGCTTTATTTTGGTTGAAAATTGTATTAGTGTTCTAATGTCCGCTTTGGATGAGCTGAATCTTTTAATAGCAATTAATAACTTGGAAGAAATGGAGTCAGCAGCAGAAGTCGGGGAAGGGAATTTAATAAGACATATTTATTTTCTTGCTCGGCGGCATTGGTGCACAATCTCCTATTTACAAAGGATATTTTTGGTCAGCAATTCCTTCAAAACACAAAAATAAAATTCCAAAACCAATCCAATCATCCTTGTGCAAACCGCAAAACAACAACAAACGATAACACCACGATGACACATTTTAAACTTCGAGTAATTTGACTTTGACACTTCTCCACTGTTGCACCACGAACGCAACGAAAAGTTCCCAGACTTACACGGTCTGGTATTGGTCGACATATATCTATATATGAACCAAGATACGGTATACGTTATACGGTCGACGAATGTGTTCGCCTCGTGTACCGCTTTTCAACGATCACTGGAAAATTTGATTTTTATAAAAACTGCGTTCGCATGCGAACCAGACTGCACTAGTTGATTCGTGCACGATCAATTCGTTCGGTGTTCCAGAATTGGGCCCCAGTTCACTTGGAGTCCGTAAATGTAAAATATACGGGCAGTTTGCGGACCTCTATTCTGTAGGTTACAATTCCGCAACTTGCGTTCCCGTATTTCCATTTGTTCAAGGTCCTCAAATAGCGGACTACTATCTTATTTTTGTAGGGATCCGAAAATCATAACCCTACTTTTTACCGCTTGATGTGTGTTGTAGACTCATATTGTTGTAGGTAAAAGACTTATGGACCATTAAATAAGGAGGTAATAGTTCAGTTTAGTGACTTCTGTGAAAATGGCCATTAATAGGGTTTTTTGCTAAAATTTTTGGTTTTGCCATAAAAGAAGATTTTAAGTCGTAACAAGGTTTTTGTTGCTAAAAATGCAAAAGGTGCGAAATATTTGATTGGAAATATTCACCAAAGAACCTAACCTAACCCTTGATTGAAAATGTTTACTAAAGGATCTGACCTAACCGTTAATTGGAAATATTTACTAAAGAACCCAAACTAACCTTTGAATGGAAATATTAGGAATGGAAATAAGTTAGTTTAGGTTAGGCTCTTGTGTTTTTATGTTCAGATAAACAATTCAGACTTTTACTTTGTGAATTTGTATGTAATTCATTAACAAATAAACAATTTGTATTTTAACTTTTACATTTTTAGGCTTCCGTACCTTAAAAGGAAAAAAGGAAAAGATTCTCGTGTCCGTCTGCTACAGAGGTTTTTCTTGAAAACTATGTAACGTAGGAACTTGAAATTTGATATAATGTTAGGTTTTGATGACGCAATTTGCGGAACTCTATTATACATAATTCAGGTATGCAATTTGCGGACCCCGAGACTCTTCCCCCTTTTTTTTGGATATTTTGTGTATGACATTCGTAGGTGTCAAGTTAAGTCAAGCTCGCGTCTACTTAGAATTTACATACAGCATCCACATTAAGGTCATTCGATTTGGTCATAGATGTTCTTTATTATCACCATTTATGATTTTGAATTTATCGACCATTTTTTGTGTTTTTTTATTTTTTTTTAAGATGGCGGATTGACCTAAGAATATCAGACAGGTCTAGATTTTCTCAGAATTTTATTGCAAACAAGCAGTATTTTATTGTTCGGATTCGATTACTAGAATGCAATATTTAATGCGGATGAGAGGAACATTCGCGATAGCGCATTAGAAAAGTGCATATACCTTTTTGGAGAAAACATTTTCTTCTTAATCAGGAAGTCAAAATACTACAATCATCAATAAAATCTACCCTGGAAAGTTGTCGCGAAAAATAATCAATTTGGTTGCACTGATAAGTTTTCAATAATATTTTTTTCATTAGATTTAATGACGCTGAACTTTAAAATAATTGAAAAGCGAAAAAATACTTCATTTGATTGGCCTAATAATGGGATTTAGTGAAAAAGCATTTTATATCAATAGAATTATAGTAATTGCGTTTTGTTGTTCAACACGTTTTTAACAAAACATTAGAACTAGTTCAGTAAAATTTCTTTTTCATCTCTTGAGAAGCTATGTAAAGATACCTAAGGTTACGATCGTTCAATTCGATGAACAGTTAAAATGTGTGGCAATATCGTAATTTAAAGTATGACTAAAATTAATAGAAATGCTTAGGTTAGTGACAAATTAACGAAACGAAAATCGGTTTTGGTTTAATTAGTCAGAGCCGGATGGAGAAATAATAAATTTTAACTGACCGAAAGGAAATAACTTCGTATAGCCATTCTACGTACCGCAACATTAACCGTGATCGTAAAACGCACTTTATATCCATTTTATAGCGTTTGTAAAATATTGCATTTCAAGTATAATATATGCAGTCTGCTGCAACTGGGTACACTGACGCTCAAATCTGATGCCGTCTTATTATCGCACCCTTAAATTAAAGTTTATATTCTTAAAGAGAATGTTAATAGCGCCGAAATGGAAGGCATTCAGGCTTAGGCTCATTTAATTACATTTTGATGTAATTTAAATAGCATATTTTTTAAACTTAATTTATGTGCTTCTAGTGAAGGCATATAAGAAATTCTTGTATCTGGCGCTACTTCTTGGAGGTAAGTACTATAGTATGTCGGAAGCGACATGAATTTTGAAATGATTTTGGTTGTAGATGATGTGAATTTGGTGATCTGTAACATGAAAGCATCCACCCATTGTTAAACATTTTGCAATTACAGATAGTGCAGTGAGAGGAGCATTTTAATTTGCAAAGTCTGGTAACAATTAAATTTTTTTTACCGCGTTTTTCGAGTTTAAGATGTGAAAACTCTGGTTCTATAAGTCGGAACGGGCAAACTAAAAACCAGTCTCTTCGTAATAAATTTTTCAATAAATCTCCGTTAGTTTCAAGTCTTTGAAGTACGTACATAACCTACAAAACTGAAAAAACAAGAAAAAACAGTATTTTTTTCATTTTAGTGCCCAAGGCCGTCAACTAGACCAATTTGCATCAAAATTTCAGAAAACATACCTCTTGATATAGTAAAAAAGACCCTGAAAAGTTGGTGTCAAAATATTCAACCCATTGGCCAAAATTGCATTTGTTATCTAAAATTTGAAATGTCCGCCATTTTATGCCGTTAAGTCCAAAATGAAAAATGATTTTTTCAAAATGTAGATCTCGACGCCAGTTTTCGATTCTAATTAAAAAGAAATTTTTTTAATGTAATTTTGGTTACTTTTTTACATTTTTTTATAACTCAAATAACAACAATTGCATTTTTTCGACCATTTTGAAAAATTAAATTAAATTTTTTTATAAGATCTGGTAGAGAATTTAAGGGCCTTTAATATAAAAAAAAGAAAGTTCATTTTTGTTAATGTGAACTCGTGATATTTAACTTCTTGCATTTTGGTCGATTGTTAATTAACAAATGCATATTTTGAGCTAAAATTTGAACGGTATCATTTTGAAACCTATTCATTTTATGTGATAAATTCAAAAAAATTTAAGTTTTATAGAAACTTATTTAAGTGAGCTAAAAAGTGATTTAGTTGCAAAATTGAATAGTTGCAAAATTGAATAAATTCCTTGGTTTTTATTTCCAAATGCATATGAATACATGTACCAACGACTGCTAACGTATAGACCTGTATAATTTTTTTTTACTCTTTTTATATATAAATATGAATACTTAGATTAAATTTATATTGTTTTAAGTTTTATTTAAAAAAGGAAATAGTAAATATTTGTTACAAAAAGTTTTAAAGGCGAGGATTAATAATATGGAAAAAACATTTTATTACTTAAAAATAAACATTTTTGTTCTTATAAAGGTACAAAATCGTAATGGAATGGAATGAAACTGGTGGGAATAAGAAAGAGAAAGACATGTAAAAATTTATCCTCATTTATAAGCAACTATTCGCTCCGCAGGTACAGTGTATACAAGCATAATTGAAACCACATAAAAACTAAAAGCCGGCAAAAACATTCGGCATCTCTTTATTATAAATGGGCGGAGGTAAATAAAAATGCTTGTCAAGAAAATGTAAAACTTTTTTGAAAATTGTATTCATTTTTATTATTTTTTGTTTATTAGATACCTATATTTGTTCATTTCGCCAATAACATATTTTTAAGATATTATATCAGTTTTAGATATAAAGCCTAAATATTTAAATTTATTATATATTATAATAAATATTTATGCACTGCACTGGAAAACCATTAAAACACACTGACAGCACATCTCACAAGTCCACGTTGACTGTTAGTCAGCATCTCTTTATCTCTTAATAAGTATGTCCTCTGTATGTTAAAAAACAAGGACGTTATTGCATTTTGCAACTAAATTCTATGAAAAAATTTAAAAAATAATAACAAATTTTAAATTATAAAAAAAACCATAAAACTAAGTTTCTCATCGTATTGCTAGGGAAAAATAAGATATTAAAAAAAAAGTCCTCTGAGTTTTAAGAAACAAGGAAGTTATTGCATTTTGCAACTAAGTCACTTTTTAGCTCAATTAACAATACTTACATTATAATGCTTGTAAATAAGTTTCTATAAAACTTAATTTTTTTTTTAATTTATCACATGAAATTAATAGGTTTCAAAATAATACAGTAAAAATTTTCAAAATGTGCATTTGTTAATTAACAATAGACCAAAATGTAAAAAGTTAAATATTTCGAGTTCACGTTAACAAAAATGAACTTTCTTTTTTATGTTAAAGGTCCCAAAATTCTCTACCAGATAAAAAAAATTATTTTCTTTTTACAAAATGGCCGAAAAATGCAATTATTATTATTTGAATCATCAAATGTAAAAAAGTAACCAAAATTACATTAAAAAAATTCTCTTTAATTGCATTCGGAAGCTGACGTCGAGATCTATATTTTGAAAAAAAAAATTTCATTTTGGACTTAATGGCATAAAATGGCGGGCATTTCAAATTTTAGATAACAAATGCAATTTTCGCCAATGGGTTCAATATTTTAACAATAACGTTTTAGGGTATTTTTATTACATCAAAAAAGTATATTTTCTGAAAGTTTGATGCAAATTGGCTAGTTGACGGTCTAGGGCACTAAACTGAAGAAAATACTGTTTTTTCTCGTTTTTTCAGTTTTGTAGGTTATGTACGTACTTCAGGGACTTGAAACCAACGAGGACTTATTGGCAATTTTATTACGAAGAGGCTGGTTTACAGATTGCCCCAATCAGATTTATGGAACCGGAGTTATTCACATTTTAAGCTAGAAAAACGCGGTAAAAAAACTTTAATTGTTTATAAAAAAAGTAGCACAGGTTCTCGAGGTACAAAACTTAGGAATATACTCTGGGTGATACCCAAAACAGGATAAAATCATAATCTTACTGTATCCAGACTATACCTATCTCTTCATTTTTGGTCTTTTTTATTGCACTAAGATTGTCAATATGTTTCAAATTTAAGCGTA
Source organism: Leptura quadrifasciata (assembly GCA_963675555.1). Lineage (NCBI taxonomy): Eukaryota > Metazoa > Arthropoda > Insecta > Coleoptera > Cerambycidae > Leptura > Leptura quadrifasciata. The sequence continues at coordinate 144,153,511 of OY776674.1, read as the reverse complement.
CATAAACAAATTAAATTATCAAAATAAAATGTATCATCATAGATCCTGATTTGAAACGAAAATCTTTTCTACCATTTTTCAATTACTTATCGAAAATAAACCAATACGAATACATACAAAATTAATATGGTGCCAAGCAGAACTATTGAAAGCACCCAATGAAAGTACTTGATGTACCATCTATCAAGTACCTGACAAAGTACTTGCTGCTCCAATTCCCAAGTACTATGACCTGAAGCAAAGTAATTCAAATAACAAATACTTGTCGAAAGTACTTCAAGTAAATCGCAAGTACTGTATTGCAAATATTTCAGATTATTTGAAGAGCTTTAAACTAGGTACTTCAAGTCTCAAAGTAGTTCAATTACTCTAAAGTATTTCAAGTATTCAATTATTTCAAGTACTCTAACATATTTCAAATGGTCCACAGTTTTTCTAATACCCATAAAGTTTTATATTTATTAAGTTTTTCTCTTATAATTTGTTATTATTATTTACCTTCAACTCGGCACCATTCAAAAGCAATAAAAAAACATTTATTATTACATAAATATAAAAACTGAAGAATCTATGCAGTAAAAATTTCTTAGTGAAATTTGTAAATCATATATCTGTTTTTTTAAATATCTAAAACATGGAACTACAAGGACTTCAAATATTTTTAAGTAATTGAAATATCAAAAAATATATTTCAAATACTATAAATTGTTAACCAAACCAAGTACTTTGGCAGAGTAATTGAAGTACCAAATACCAAGTACCTGGTTTCTAATGTACTTCAAATACTGTATTTGAATTACCATAAGTAATTCAAGTACTATTTTTCAAGTATTTTTATTTGAAACAATACAGCTCTGGTGCCAAGTACATATGAGGGACCAACTGTAAACAAATATAAGGATACAGTTCCTCCAACTAGGCGTGAAGAACTTGTTCAAACAGTACCGATTAAAGTAACTGCCAAATGACCCCCACATACTATTATCCATATGTTATCCATGGCCAATTGCAAGATCGTGTGAGGAATCTGGAAACAAAATTACTACTACTGAAAACTACTTCTGGCTCCACTCCGATCTGGCTCCAATACAATCACGGTGCAAGTAACATCTAAAGAAGACCGATCGGTAGTGAATACATGCTTCACAAATAGTGAAGTGGCGTACCGCACATATACGCCAAGAGAGGATAAAACACACGCATTCATCCTCAGAGGCCTACACCAAGATATTGAAATATAAATGTGGTATCAAAAATATAACGTACATGATAATTAGGGATAACCAAACGACACGGCGAATACAATGAAAAATGAGATTTTTGGACCAAGCAAAAAAATCTCATGGGAAACGCACATTAATACTAAAGTATTATCCAGTGTCATAGGTGTCAGGAGTGCCATGCAGCTCCGAACTGTACAACAGCAATGGGGAACATTCTCTTTTATCTTATCCACCAGGGTGCACCAGCTGTACTCGGTTGTTTGTCCGTCAATGCCAATACGAAAAAATATGTCTTTGAATAAACAAAGTTAATTAGAATGAAAACTTCTTGCTGTGTACCAAAGTGCTCTAACACAGTAGGGCATTTATTTCCTAAAAATGACCGTTTCCGACAACTATATGATAAATCTAGTGTTTCAAAATTGTAATCTATATATCTTCATCTTCAAGTGTACTAACTAAAATATTGTTATAATTGATTTATCTAGAATAAAAGAGGACTTATAAACAAAAAAATCAGCAAGTTCATAAATGTAATTATATACCTTTCAACCAAATCAGCTTTTTTTCCATGAACTCTATAGCACCTCTTTTTCTCAGCTCCGCTTTTAAAGTTCTAAACGATTTAATGACCAACTACCGTAATTCTTTTTATCAATTTGGCTCATTTCTACGAATAAGAGATTGGTAAACTCGAAGAAATCGGGAAATTTTAACTAGTTAAAGGTTATATATGATACAAGTTAAGAAATACATTAAACCCATTAAACTGAGTACGCATGCCGTCATCTATTGGATATATTAGGAACTGGCTTGGATTATTCCTCATTCTTTTTATCAATTTGACTCACTTCTACGAATAAGAGATTGGGAAACTCTCGGAAATCGGGAAATTTAAACAATTTAAAAGTTATAATATAACTTTTAAATTGTTGTTTAATGTCATTCTCAATTTGTATCATATATTATATGATACAAATTGAGAATGACATTAAACCGAGTACGCATGGTATCATCTGTTGGATATATTAGGAACTGGCTTGGATTGTTCCCCATTAACTGTTTGAAATACTCTTCAATCATATGACTAAAGAATGTATAATAGCGAGAGACAACTCCACTAAATATGATAATTGTGAGGACCACACCTGCCAAACAATGTTGGGTGCATGGTATATAAGAAGATGGAAGTGCTAGAAAGGAAGATCATACGTGTTCCGCCAGCACCCGCTATGAGGTATGTAGCTACCTCGCCCTGACCAAAAATGGCTGGACAGGGAGGGCAAAACAGAGACAACAACAGCAAGAAGTTACACAACAGCAACAACACCAACAACAACCCGTTATCTGCAGAGCGACCACTCACTGCCGGATCCTCCTCTCTAGATGGCTCTGCCGAAAGGAGAGTTAAGCAGGTTGGAGCTTCTACGTAAACAACAAAGAAAAAGACGTCTCTAGTGGATCTTAATAGACTGCTGAGATGAATGAAAAATTCGAATATCTAACTCGAAGGATGTGTTATAACAGGTGAAAAAAGTAGTATATAGCATCCTAAAATGCATCCCCTGATGCCTTGCCAATTTAATATATCTTCCTGTAACGTAAACTAGACCAACGACTGATGCTCAACGCGCACATAAATGGGACTTCACGGATAGTCTACTCCCTGTTCAGGAGTTTGTATCATGGTCGAGTGTAGCAGTCTTAACCGACAAAATGAAAAATTAATATATACGATGGTGATCAAGTCGGCCATTGCATATTATGCTGCGCCGGTGTATTGTACGTCGGAAACGAAAGTGAAAATACTCATATTCTAGCAGATACGCCTCTTTCAGAGAATTCTATGCACGTTGTTATGACATAACCCCAATAGCAAATTACATCCAATAAATCTCACAAAAATTCGCTTGGATGATAGCTTGCTAACAAGAAACATTACATAAATCAGACAGCATAATGTACCATTAAAATAAAACACACCCTACATTACTAGATGCTGCCCGTTTTCCAGCAACTTCTGTAGTCAAACTTTTACCAACTCTATCCTTAAACTAACACCATTACTTCTTTTTTCTTCTTTCTACTTCATTTTTCGTTCATGTCTGTAATTTTATTCTTCTAAATTCATCTTTTTAATCAATTAATTTTTAAAAATCAATTTCGCTTAGATCACAATTATTCAAGTCAGTAGAGAGTTTTGCCCTGCAAAAGGTGGGGTAGTAATACCGCCATATTGAATAAAAAGTACGGAAAATTTGGTTTTTGAAAATATCTCCTCAACGGTTGATCTAACGACGAGAATGTCTTCAACAAAGTTAAAGAAGACACAATTACTCACATTTTTTGTATTTTTTTTTGCAAGTCTAATATGTAACGCTTTACAGCGGCGGGAAGATGGTAATTTTTCCCAAAAAATTGTACATCCCCATTTTTGTGATTTTTTCCAATACTTTTTCCCTATTTATTACATAGTTGGTGGTGCCTATACCCTATCGGCGTGTGCGTCTATTAGTATAATTAATTATGAATTAAATAATTCAATAAGTGGACTGTATAAATAATTATGGGTAAATATGAGTTTTAATAAAAGAGCCGAAAACTTACCTCTGACTGGTCACTGGCTGGAACCGGTGATTTCTTTCCTACACAAGGGAGAGGGAGGGTTCGTAGGAGTTTTTCGACACTTTAAACACTATTACGCTAGCAACCCAGTTTAACAAAATCTGTCTATGCACCCGATATCGTGATTTCTGCTTCCCGGCAATTAAAACAATAAAAAAGTGAGCACTAAACAAATAACAAAATGCGCGTGTGTGAGACGGCCACCGTTTTATTCTTCCCAATATTGCGAACCTAATGCTAATGCGTGCCTTCTATCCACATGTTTCTCTGGCCCTATAACCTTGACCACGCTTAGCAAGAAAACGCAAAAAAACTGTTTACTTGTAACTACCATATGATAGCGCGTAACCATTAGTTATATTAATGGTGTGTTTTTTTAATGGTGATATCCCGATAGGCCTAACCCATAGCATCGCTATCTTAGATGTAAATGATGCTTGAGCCACGCAATTATATTATTAGTATTCTCCCTTTTTTGATGGTCCTGATCGTTCATGCCGTTGGTGCTTCTGAAAATCCATTGTTCTTCCATTGATAAATCTTCGTCACCTTCGTCCACTGTCGATACGAACCTCCGGTATATTTTCGCCTGACTGACCTTTCTGTAGAAGCCACACACAACAGAGCAGTTCAACCTCGCTTTCCTGCAACCACATGTTCCGCTGCATTCTTTCGACAAGTGCATGCAATTAATTTCAATAAGTTCTCGGATGCTGGTTGCTCTATCATTATGAGTGGAGCGGACCATTCTGCCACGTTTCCAGTCCCAGTCTTCTGGATTATTTTGGATCCCATACTTTTTGGACTTGGTGGTAGGTCCTGAACGCATGATACCGCGCAGCTTCCTTTGTTGGTGGCAAAGAAGCAAGATTGAATTTGCTTTTTGTTGTACTTCTGCGATGTGCTCTGGTCTTGCATCCTGATATTTAAAGATGCTGATGGTGGCACTGATTCCTGCTGTTTTCTGAACAAGTGAACAAAATTTTGTTTTTCCTTGGTTGAATGTGGACGATGTCGTGTCGCAACGACTAAACGCATGGAGAAACACAATGTTCTCACCTACTTCTTCACATTTCAAACCATTCGTGAAATATAATCTTTCAGCAATTCTGCCTCTTCCTGGTTTGAGAAGGTAGATTTTTGGGATGGAGCTAATTCTGTCAGCAGAACAAGCAGATCGACGTCTTCGCCAATGACGAAAACGGCACCAAATGTAGAGCAAAAGGAAATCGCTGTGCTAACAATCAACACATCAGCATGTTCTTCCACCTGATTAACAGTAATATCAGCAAAACTTTTATCTCAAATGAAATACAAATTTACTTCGGGATTTGCCATAGCAAAACGGGGCTTAGCAACAGGCGGACTGTACTCCTCGCTCTTTGGAATGGAGAAAGGGCTACCCTTTTCAAAAGAAACAAAAACACGCACGAGGAAAGGTCTTTACCTGCTACACCTGCTCTAGGAATCTTCTGTTCCATAAACTAGAAATAAATTTCAAATGGATAAATATTCTCTACTAACTTATATTACGCCACTGCGGCTTAAGAAAATTTATGTAACAAGAAAAATCACTGTAATTTGAAATATATGTATATCTTCTAGCGTGGAAAACACATTAAAAATAAGTAAAATTTGTTCTCACTAAATTTACCGTCAAAAATAAGATTTTACTATTTTTTGGGAAACATGTACATCTTCCCGCCTCAGTATCTCGTTACATACTAAACTTACAAAGAAAAAAATTATGTTAGTAGTTTTCTCTTCTTTAACTTTGTTCAATACATGTTCGTCGTTGGATCAACCGCTGTGGAGTTATTTTCCAAAAAGTAATTTTTTGTACCTTTTATTCAAGATGGCGATACGAGCGGTCCCCCTCAAAGTCGAAAACTTGGACTTTTTGACCTGAACAACATATTTAAAAATTATTACTACCCCACCTGGCCTTTTTTGACCCCTACTGACTGGATTAAATTCTGCAAATGATAAACTAGGCATTTGGGACGCAGCACGCCGTAGATATCTCGAACGAGTTATATTATTCATATTTTTCCCATATCAGCTACCAAAATTTATTAGTGGGTCTTTCACCCTGTTAATTCTAGCATTTACACTGTTTTTACTCTTTTAGATAATTCCTCATGCCATTTCCGGTTTCTATTTGGTTTGTGTTCAAAATGAGGTCATGTTGTGTTATTATTTGTTAAATTTTTTCCACCGATCCAGCTGCTTCACCCGACCTGCAATCATCGCCACGCCTCTCGTGGTGGTTGCATAGTCGTCCCTGGGGGTGGTTTCTGAGTAGGAGGATATCTGTATACTGCATTTAAAATAAAGTTGTTTTCACGTCAATTCATATTTCGATATATGTAAAGTAAAACAACATTAGATGTTGTTAGTACTTGGATTGATTCGTCGATTCAACGAAATACGGTGTCTTCGCTCCATCTTCTAACGGCTTGAATATCAGTGTATATGCAAGAACTACGTAATCATAGGCGAGGATTGCTTAGTATATATACCATCCTCAGATGGGACGTAAAGCAGTCGAGTCGGTCCATTGTATATTAAGTGTTAGGCAAATTAAAGATCCCTACTCTTTAAAAGAGAAAAGGTTCTGGAAAATTTTGGTTGGGTGTAGCTCGTCTACATGCGTCGGAGATAGGCCTCAGTCGCGTAAATAGGCCGACGTTAAATAAATGAATGAAAAATGGAATAAACTTAGTTTGTACAAAATCATTAATCATTATTTTAATTTTAACTTTCAAATCTACCAGTTGATATTTATAACTTATCTATTTATTCAGCAGAGAGTAATGGTCCTAGAGTGCATTTTGAAGTATTCCATATTCAACTATTATTTTAGTTTCAGCATACATTCCTGATTTTATGTAAATAATTACACCGTTATTCTGATCATGTATGCCTATAGATAATAATTATAGATGGCACTATGATTTTCAATTAATAAATGTGGTGTTATCGGTGGTGTTTCCGTGTCTCAGTGATATAAGACATCCAAACTCAGTGTTTAATTGAGATAAATTAACTTTCATTTCGTCGAAGTTTTTGATTAGACTTCTGATGTTCATATGATGTAATATCGAGATAGTTTATTCATCATTATTATTGCTGAAAAGCTGGTCAAATTCTGATGAATCGAATAGTAATATCTGATTCATGCTATTGTCCATAAAACTGATAATGTGTACTTGCTAATACAACTATATTTATTCTAATTTAAAATTTTCGAAAATTAAATATATACAATTTTAAGGAGTTATAAAATTGTAAATAAATATATCTGATATCAATTGTTGTACCTCAAGTAATATCGAATAGCAGAAATTGATTGAAATACATTTTTAAATTTTATTTCAGCATAAAATATAAATTTTATCTGTCTTTATCCAATGTTATTTAAACGCGAAAGCAACTGAATTGTAAATATCCCTTTGATTTGAAACGGAGTCAATTTTTATGATGTCGCCATAAAATCAGACAAGAATAGTTTCTTGCATTTTCTTTATGAATATTGAGCAGTTTTTAACTGAAAATTTGATTTACGAGAAACTTTATTACCGTTATTTATATTTACTGAGAGAGTACTTCTAGACAGCTTTTGGACGATAAAAATTTAATTAACTTTACTTCTTATAGTTTCATTTGCAGTTATCTAACAATTACTTGCTATTTATTACCAAATACATGTTAGTAGTAATAAATAATACATAGTATTAGTATTTATAATGTGATCAAGTTGATAGGCTCAGTACCAACTTTTTGAAGATTCCGCACTATCTTTATGGAGAATGACGGATTTGGCTCAAACTATAACAATTTGTTCTTCTATTCAAAAGTTGACATTGCTACAACTGTGCAGGAAAGGCAATATTAGAATATTGCGTTATACGTAGATATTTAATAGATTCCTCTCCCTTGTTTTTTTTTATACATTTATTTAACGTCGGCCTATTTCCGCTACTGAGGCCTATCACCGACGCCTGTAGACGAGCTACCCCCAACCAAGAATTTTGCCGAACCTCTTCCCTTAAGAAGAGTAGGGATCTTTTGCTTGCCTAAGTTAAGGATGGTATATCCCCTATACAATCCTCGCCTAAGGTTGGATAGCTTCCGCGCATACACTGATATACAAGCCGCTGGAAGATGTGTGAAGCGAGGACGCGGTCTTCGTTGGAACGGTCACCCATCCAACTACTAACTGTACTTGACGTTGCTTTACATCGCATATCAAAGTATGTACATAGTAAAGACGCACCTACGCTTGCCCCCCTGTCCCTTGTGTTACCCAGGATCAGCGTGTATATTTATTTCTTTCTTGTAATAAGAAGAATTAAGTTCTTTATTATATTTATTTAAGGCAAGATTTGGATTACAGACAACTTAAAATTTATGATGAAAATACGGGATAAGGCCTTAAGTAAATACAAAAAACGCCAAAGTATAAGTCATTGAAATTACTACAAAAAACTTAGAAATTGTACTAAATTTGATATAAAAAACGAAAAAAAAAATGGTATATGGAACATAAATTACTAAACTTAAACAATAAACAGTTATGGAACTTAGATAAACAATTCGATATTAATAACAATAATAATTTTTAAAAAAATCACATTTAACGAAATTGAAGAATATTTTTCAAATGTATGTTACGCGAGAGAAGAACCAAATAAAAATTTAATACATTTTTACAGCAATAACCTAAAATCAAATAATCTGGAACTGTTTAAACTAACCTTGGTTACAGAAATTTAAGTTTTAAAGGTCATTAGTACTATTAAATCTAAAGCCTATGGGTGGATGGTATAAATATAGTGATGATTGAAATTTTTTATTCATTTTTGTCGCCTTGCATAACGCATATAATAAACTTTTGTTTTGAGCACTCAGTGTTTCCGATACAATGGAAAGAGGGCAGAGTCACCCATATTCCCAAGATAGATTTCCCTAAGGAGAGAAATGACCTCCGCCCAATCACTGTTTTACTAGCGTTATTTAGGATGGTAGAAAGGATAATTTAAGGGCAACTAGGTAGCCATTTAATTAAATTTGACACCTTACCACAAAAGTAATCAGGTTTTCGTTAGGGACACAGTTGTGGAACTGCACTTTTTAATAAAACCGATAATTTGTTAAAGAACTGGGCAAACAAATTTTCCATACAGCCAGATACACACTTATTGACGGTGTTCCCAGCTTCGTAGTTAGAGACTGTGCTGCGGTGCTTGTTACTCCGCTGCGTATTATTTTTAACATGATACTTACAGCGCCGAAGTTTCCAGTTATCTGGAAAATTACCAAAATATGTCCTATTTTAAAAGCTGGTGATCCATCGTCCATAATACAGACCCATTACCGTTTTATGCAATTTTGCAAAAGCACTGGAAATAATTTTGTATAACCATATTTACAGCACAATAAAATCGTCCATATCACCCATGCAACATGGATTCATGGCACAAAGATCCACAGTAACAAATCTAGCTTGTATTTCCCAATTCATATGTGACAGCCTGGATTCAGGGGGGCAAGTGGATGTCATATACACGGACATCCAAAAAGCCTTCGATCAGATAGATCATTATTTGTTATTGTCCAAGTTAAGAGTGTTTGGATTTTCGGATACATTAACCTTGCTTTTCACATCTTACTTGTTTTCAAGGAAGCAATTTGTGGAACACGGCGGTCACAGATCTCTTAACTATACAGCAACGTCAGGCGTCCCTCAGGGTTTCAACTTGGGGCCCCTGCTGTTTTTGATTTTCATAAATGACATAACATCAGTAATTAATTGTGAGCATGTACTTTTTGCAGATGATCTCAAAATTTTTACAAATATAAATAGTCTCAGTGACTGTATTTACTTACAAACAGAAATAGACAAAGTTTCTACATGGTGTTCCAACAACTTTCTTAAATTAAATGTCTCCAAATGCAAAATCGTTGCTTTTACTCGTAGGCACAATTCTATACAATTTGGCTACAACTTAAACAATTTTCCACTCGAGCGCTGTTTGGAATTCAAAGATCTCGGTGTGATTTTCTACTGCAAACTTAGTTTTTCAAGCCATATTAATCAGATGACAAAATCAGCTTCTAAGTTGCTCGGGTTCTTTGTCAGAAACTGGAGCTGTTTCTCTAGCGTTGAAAGTTTGAAAATATTATATTTCACATACATTAGATCCAAGCTGGAATATGCCGCTCTCATATGGTCTCCCATATACCAAAATTTGATTTTATTAACTGAATCTGTCCAGAGAAAATTTGTAAAGTTCATGTTTTTTAAAACTAATGGTTTTTTTTCCACAGCGAGGCACTGATAATAACCTCCTGTTAGATATGTCTAATATGATTTCACTTAGTGCAAGAAGGAACTGCGCTACTCTTTCATTTTTGTACAATCTAGTTAACAACAATATCGATTGTTCATGCCTTATTAATAAGCATTGCTTTTTGGTCCCTCGATTGCATTCTCGTGATAGTGATTATTTCTATACCCCCTTTAGTCGTACCAACCTTATGTGTAAATCACCAATGTTTAAAATGTGTAAGGTATTCAATTCAATCTCCTGTCTTTGTGATATAATAATCACAACAATTTAAATAGTATAATTGACTTATATCTAAGAAGCAACTCATAATATATGTACACCTACCCTGATCCTATATTTTTTATCTTATTTATTTATATACCCTTTCTGCCTCATGTACGGCTTACTGCATTTTAAAAGCCACCTATTTAAATTTTTGTTATATCCAATGCATAGAATGTACAATATTAGTTCGTCATATTATTTGGAAATTCTATTTTTATTATTTCACAATGTTCTGATCACTTGTATATTTTAATGTTTTTCTCATATTTTTTTTACGCATACTTACTATTCCATAATTTTAGGCTTACTCTGTATTTGAATATTTTCTCATATCTTTGTAATTTATATTCTAATGTTCTCTGTAATAATTCTATGTTTCCTGTAATTGGGTATTTACCTATTGGAAATAAATGCATTATTTATTTATTTATTTATTTAAATTTATCAGCGGCTAAAGAGCTAACCCTAATTCTAACGTGAATAATAATTAGATGTACACGATAAGGAATAACAAGGACACGCACTTCTCGCCTAGGGGCCTGTCAAGGCATTTAAAAAAAAAAAAAAACATCACATGTAAGACCACGCATCGATTACATGAGGCTAATCAAAGGATTAACAATTCTAAACCTAAATTTTTATGCCACTTTTGATTAAGGAGAGTATTTCATTAAAGAAATCGGTCCAGGGCAACTCAGTCAATCTTTCCCATTTGGAAATAAGTTAATTTTAATGGCAAAAATTTTATTTCAAGTTATTGTAAATCTGCCGAATCTGCATGTTATGCGCTGTTTCTGTAATACATCTTTATTTCGTTCCGTTATTTTTCAATCATGCACCGAGATGAATTTCAGCACTCACCATAGTATTTTTTACTAATATTTTAACCCCTTTTCACATAGACTCTCCATGCATTTCTAGGAGGAACTAGGAGCAATTAGTCATGCCATCTCATAGAGGTACTAAAAGGGTACATACGTATTAAATTTAACGAAAGTTGTTGTTGTTGTTTTGGAGAAAATAATTATCTAACGCTTTAAACTCTGCCCCTCACAGCTTCCTAAAAATCATTTAACTTCTTTAAACCGCACTCCCTGCGACACCCCTCTCCAATTTTCTAGAAGCAACTGTCCAGGTCATCTTATTCTGGTACTAAGGAAATATATCTGTGTGTCAAATTTGATCAAAATTGTTGAAGTTGTTGTTGAAAAAAACCAACTATTTTTTGTCGGTTTTTAGGGGTTAACTACCCCCATTTCTGAGCTAGGATCGATTTTGCGATTTCGCTTCGACTTGTGACCATCCTGAATATGGATACAAAATTTGAGATAAATCGACTGAATAGTTTGGGCTCTAGATGCAGACATATAGCAAACAACAGACTACAGACGGCATAGAGACATTATTAAAAACCACTTTTTTGTATTCAGGGGATCTGAAATCTCCTATATACTTTGTATATATGAAAGCTTACATACAGGTAAGAAATGTGTAGGTATCTTTCTTGATCTGAGTAAGGGTTTTGATCTTGTGTGTCATTCCCGTCTTATAAATAAACTGGAGAAGTATGGTGTAAGAGGTCAACCATTAAAATGGTTTAAAAGCTACTAATGTGGCAGAGCGTATTTTGTACAAATTAATAATACTAAGTCTGATGTCCTTGGAACCTCAATCGGAGTACCGCAAGGGTTTGTTCTAGGTCCCTTACTGTATGTAATTTTCGTAAATGACTTTTCCCTTGATGGTTCTTTATTATTTGGTGATGACTCATCTTTCTTAACATCAAATTCAAAAATAGAGCACACGATAAACGAAGCAAATCTAAAGATCTCACAAGCTCACGAATGGTTCACTGAGAATAACCTGGTTTTGAATAATAATAAATCTACATTTCTAAAATTCAGTAATTTAAAAGAAAATTATCAGGAAAATCTTTTAATAAAAACAAAAAAAATGGTACTATTAGACAAGAACAAACTTTAAAGTTTTTAGGCTTATATATATCTGATAACTGTTCCTGGTCTATGCATATTGATAATATTTGGAAAAGAGCTGGCGCGGTATGTTATTGCATTAATCAGTTACGTGATATTGTTGACCGGTCTATATTGGTTATGCGCATTTTCACTCCGTAATTTCTTATGCGATAATTGCTTGAGGAGCTGCAAGCGGTAGTGTTAGAGTTTTTAAATGCAAAAAAGAGCTTTAAGATTTATTTTTGGATTAAATAAACGAGAGAATTGCCAAAATTTGTTTAACCAATTAGGAATATTAACATTACCTTGCATTTTGTTACTTAATCTCTTAGTGTATGCTAAAACAGAACTAAGCATAAATTCGCTTAATAGTCACCATATGTACAACACTCGCAATGGCACAACCCTTGAAATTCTTCTACACAGATTAGCTGAATATAAATAAACAAAGCCCTAAGTACCTGGCTATAAAAGCTTATAATCATTTACCTGATCGGTATAAGAATCTACAACTAAAACATGTTAAATTAGAATTCAAAAAGATGTTAATAAATAAATATTCTCTGAATGAATATCACGCTGATAATAGTTTGTGACCAATCCACTTAAATTGTTTTTTATTTCCTTGTTATTTCTCCATATATATTAGGTATGTCATTTTTATTTATATGTGTATATTTTATATCAGTGTTCCTGTATATATGTAAAATGTATGTGCATACTGCATGTACGAGTATATACTTGTATATATGTACCTTATTTTATTACTATTTCTTTTCTTTTTTAAGTTTGTTATTTGACGTAGTTCACTGTTTCCTTTATTGTATTTTAACTCATGATTTTTTACTTTTTGCAATCAACTTATCGTATATCATGTTTTAGTGATCAAAAGGATTAATAAATTATTATTATTATTATTATATGGGAAAGTTAACATGATAGTGAATCCAAATTTTAAAATAGGACAGCAATTACTAAATTGGCAGTCCAGTTTCTGACCTGCTTATTTATTTAGGTGTATTGGTATGAAGACAAGCGAAGGTACTATGCTCAAACTTAATACTGCAATTGAGAGTTTTTTTGTGTCTTATCAAATTTTTGTAAAGAATGCCTGGATTAAATATTTTGTCGACTTATGTCATTTACCAGCAAAATGTCAATCAATCAGTAACGTATTTGAAGTTGGCTACGCCCGACTGAAACTTGTACTCGCTTAAGTTTAGTTATATTCAGAATTTATACTTTTGTTTAGTATTATTACACTCCATGTAGAAGTCGTTAGTGTTAATTGAAATAACGATGATTTATTTAAATTGTACTCCTTCTCAAATTTTAAAAAATAGTATTTAATCAAACGCATCATTTTAGTGTCTCATCTCTTATATTGGATTTTTATTTCTTTACTCAATTAAATTGTATTTTAACGTCTACGAAAACTATTTTAGTTAAAAATGGAGTTTATTTTATTACAGAGTTTTATGGTTTTACTGCAGGATCTGCAGGATAATTAAATTTTTTCTCTGGGAGTAATTAATTTAAAAAGTAGTATATTAGCGATTTATTTAAGCTTGTCTGTTTCCTGGATTATGTTTTTCCGACGCTTGTCATTTGACGTTTGGATTGGACATGATAATTTTAAAAACTACTCACACAATTGCAACTTTATGAAAACTTTCAAATATAACATACATACGTGGATTTGAATATTAGGAGATCTAAAAATTCTGTAATATTTTGAATTCTGGAAGTATTGCTATTAAATATTTAATTGTACGACATAACTCAAAGAGAAGGACGTCTTCACAAATCTTTCATTTATATTAAATTTATTCAAAACTTTTAAAATTACCAATACATACAAATAACCACTTATTGAAACGTTAAACCCATTATGAATTTTTATATGGAATATGTTATACCTTGAAATCAATAATGACAGTTACGTTATGGCCCTAAATTTTCTCCTAATCAATATTGTTATTTTATATAATCCTCATCTGACAGTTAATTTGTTAGTACTTGTACAGGTAAATATACTTACCCATCAGTAAGTTTCTTAAGCAAAGCAGTTAAATAATAAATGAAATTACGAATTTTTGATGAATAACTACAGATGAGACTGATTATTTTTGTGTATCATTCTAAAAAGGCATAAAACATAATAAAGGTACTCTGGAATATGTTCATGCTAATGAGATTATGCTTCTGATAGGCCAAATAATGCACAAGCACTAATTAAAAACCAAGCTCTCTTTATTGTATGACTGGTGGTGGAGAGGTGAGCGCACTTGCCTCTCACCCAAAAGTTCCGGGTTCGATCCCCGGTCGTGGTAGTGGAAAATACTGTGAGAGGGATTTTTCCACTATACACGGATATTAGGTGTGTGTCCTTTGTCTCTAAATGTGTAGCCCCCTCCCACACAAGGCTCTTCTAGAGCCTTCCGGGATAAAGGGGGTCGTAATTACCTGTGGTGTTATTTATTTATTTATTTATTTTTCTCTCTTTCTTTTATAATTAGTCTGCCCATCGGACAGCATGTACAAGTGCCACATAAAAACTAAAGTTTTACATGCCAAAGAAGTCCTAAGTGAAGTACTAAATGAGATTTGTATCAAATAAGAGTTTAACTGTAATTTTTAAATTGCACATGTCACATACAAGAATTCCAAAATAAATATAAAATGCCTATACAAAACTATAATAACAGTCAGTATGTCTTTAATTGACCCATATTGACATAATATGAAAAAAAATAATTTTCCAAAAAATGGTCTATGCATTAAAACAGCACGGCGATTGATATCCTAGAAAACAATGCAGAAAAAAAGATATTGTGTGATATACTAGTCATATGAAGTGGAATCTTTAATCCGGCAACCCACTCGCATTGCACTTCTTGAAGAAAATACTAGTGCGACAGCTATATATCACCTAATAACCAATTTGAAATATGAAGTAAATTATAGTGGTATTGACTCAGGATTCCCAGACCATATTGCACAAATAATAAAATTTCATGATTTGAACACATAGTAACATCACTGATGCAAGGAACGGCCGGAAATTCGCGCGGGAGTCCCGCAAGGATCGTGCCTGTCACCAAAGTTTTACAACCTGTACGTCTCCGACTTCCCAGAGTTCCCGAATACGAAGCTGGCCAAGTACGCCGACGACACGGCCATGTACGCGCATTCGCATAACGCCCAAGCAGCGAACATGCTGCTGAAGGCCTACGGCGTATTACGACCAGTGGAAGATTCGGGTAAATGCTGAAAAGTCGGAGGCAATGTCTTCACACGCCGTTTCACTGAAAACAACATCCTAACACCAATCTCGATCCGGAGAAACAAAATTCCAACTAAAAGGTGCGTGAAGTACTTGGGAGTCAGATTGGGCCAGAGACTGACGTTTAACAGGCATATAAATGACACAATACGGACGGTTTACTCCCTGCGCAGGAGTCTGTATCCACTCATGGCCAGGGGTAGCAACTTAACCGACAAAATAAAAAATTGTTGTACACAATGGTGGTCAGGCCGTCCATCACATACACGGCGCCGGTGTGGTGCAGCATACTGGCCACGACAATGAGAAAACTAAAAGTGTTTGAGTACAAATTTACGCGCCTCACCTCTAATTCTGGAAGGTACACCTCCCTCAGAGACTTATACGCACTTTGCCACGACATAACCCCAATAGCGGACTACGTCCAGATCATCTCACAAAAATTCTATTCTTTCAAACTGGGTGACAGTCCGCTAACAAGAATGCCCCATTTCGGATAAAACACACCCTACCATACCAGACGTTACCGATCGTACGGCAACCTTTGTAGCCAAACTTCACCAACTATAACTTCCGCTTATCCTATCCACCTTTACTGATATTTCATACCTTTTGAATCTTTAAATCTTTCCTGTCCCCCTCTTCTTTTCTGTTTGTTTCCTTTAATCCCGTTTATTTCTTGTATTCTTTTTGTACATTTTTGTTTAAATTCATTTCCATTCAAAAATTTTCAACAAAAAATCCAAAATTCTCGAAAAATCAAAAATTTAAAAACCACAGTTTAGGCCAGCCTATGCGCAGCCCGGCGATTTCACATCCCGCGGAAAGCTCCCGTTTATGTTGAGGTGTGAGTGTCAAAATTACTTGGTGAAAAGTGAACGTTTTTAAAAAATGTGTAGTTCTTAAGTTTTATAAAATCTGTTTTTTAGATATATGTAATTTCAATACCATTTTTAATCTGTTTGTTAGCAAAAAGACTATAGGTTTTAAGTTTTAACTGTTTTTAGCCAAGCCAGACCCAATCTGCCTGGCCCCGCAATCAGCCACCGCGAATCGCGCGGTGGTTACACGACCGGACCCGGAGTGAGTTCTGGGGACACAACTGTAATTAAAATTGAAAATAAAGTTATATTGAATTGATGCAAGGAACAATATATTTACTAGGAAATTTTCTGCCAGTAGCATAAATGAGTTCAAGGGCCATTTTAAAAAGTTTGCCTTTGTTTTGACTCAAAATGGCAATATTGATGATTATTTTCAATTGTTTTGAGATCATTCTTCATGGGCTTAGGAAGCATCGTTTCTAAAAGCATGGCAGACAGGTAAAACAAAAAATTACAATAATCATAATAATTGGTAAACTCACGAATTTAAAATGGAGTCAAATAATCTAACAAAATCATATGTTTCGAAAAATAAATTCAAATCAAAAGGAGTTAAACGAAGAATATAAAAAGCTTAAAGCTCGTTACAGCCAAAGTATAATAAATGCAAAACAAAATTTTTACTTAAACATGATAAATCGATAAGAAAACTAAATTCGAACTTTTGCAATAAAATAACAAACTCAGTAGAAACAGAAATATTTAAGAGAAATTGGATTTAAAACTTCTAACAATCTCATGCCTCTATTATATTGTTCAACCTTTCCGTGGGCCCCTCCTGTTTGTCTAAACCGCCGTGACACCCTCCTCGGCAGCTCCTTTTCCTTCTTTTGTCACATATTCTGTGTGTTATGTAGGAGTTTAAAAGGAAACTCGAAGTGCTATTGAATGTGTATAAATATATTAAATTAGTCTGGTTGATTGGAACACCACCAAAGCCATCCAATAAAAATCAACCAACCAACCAACCAGTAGAAACAGAAAATGCCTATAATATGAAATAAATCACAATAAAGAACTTATTTCTGACGTTACAGATATTTCAAATATTTTTTGAGAATATTTTGAGTCGATAACGCATAATATTCCAAACTCTTTACAGCATCATTAAATGATATGAACGATCCATTGTTGTTAGAGCGCTGTACTGTGGATGAGATTAGTCAAATAATATCTAATTTGAAAACAAAAATGCATCAATTAATTGTCCGAAATTATAGCTAGCGTCAATGTTAAATATCTTAATTTACTGAACTTGAGAAATTTTCTAAACATCTAAAAATTTAAGTTATTATCCCTCTATATAAAAACGATGATCCTGTGTTGATTAAAAACTACAGACCTATCGCTCTTTTAAGAGTTATTTCAGAAAATATTTAAAAAGGTGTCCAAATAAGAGAAATTAAAATTCAACCGTATTTTCAATCGTCAGTTCCTTGTCGCTACTTATTGAAAATCGTACACGAAAAAGTGTTTTTTGCAGGAAATTTTGTAAGCTTTCATTTAGGTCTTATGAAATTTTGTCGTAAAGTCAAAGGAAACGATAATGTATACAAAAAAGGAAATTAAAAAATAATATTGGCTCATTTTTTCTGAACAAAAGCAGTTTTCAAGAACTTTTTTTAAAAGAAAATATACCTTATGAACGACTTATGCTTATGTCTATAAAGTAATAAAAATAGGTCAAAACTAATTTTTCAAAAAATGTTATGCGCAGTTCTTGCAGGAAAATCTTAATTTATAATATAAAAGAAATTTTTGCTCATAGCTTTAAACAGCTGTAACTCAGTATGAAGGTCACTTGAAGCACATTTTACAGACAATTTAATTCTCTTCAAAAACCTTTAGTGTCATTATTACCTAAAGCCAATCAAAAAATAGCTATTTGTCAAAATGCACTTGAAAATTACAATTTTTCATGTTTCTTCCCTTGTGTATTTCTGGTTCTGCCAATTATGTTACCTCCTTTCCCTTATCATTTATTTTTGGGAAAGAATTGAGGCAACATATGCAGACGACTAGCTGGTTTAAGTCGGGGCAAAGAGCCGTGGATCTGGAGTATTCGTAAGAGTGGAGAAACTTATCATTTTTGAAATGTACAGCATAAATAACAGATTTCTGATTATTTCGAGAAAAGGAGACAAAGAAAAATTGATGTTAAATTGCGCACCATCTATAGTGAAAATAAGTAGAATTGTCTCTTTTTCTCGAATAACCAGTCTAGTATAGATTAGGCTGAAATTGTTGGTAAGAGAATTAAAAAGATAGGTTAAAATGAATGATAAAATATATTACATGAATAGATAAATCGGTTTGTATAAAGTGAAATTTTGAAGTTACTTAGTAATATCGGCTAACATAGACTAACTAAAATTTAAAAGAAAATATATAACAAATTTATACTAGGATCCTAGATTCCGGGATTGAGTATTGTTGAGGTAACTGGTTTTGGAACAGCAATCCAGGCCCATAATTATCTCTTGCAAAAATGGAGTTTAAAGGTTTCCTTGGCAATTTAATTTACGTCTCTTAATGAAATGAAGTATGAAAATTGTGGGAAAATTGTCCAATTATGTGGTATTTGAAAAGTTAATGAATGCAATTGTGGATGCTCAAGTTTTCAATAAATAAAATATAAAGCTTAAATATAAAGCTTAAAGCATAAGCATAAAATAAGAAGAAAGTCAAATTTTCAATACGAAGAAAATTTTTAAAGTATCAATATGCAGAAAGATATACATAAGCTATGCATAAGCTGTGCAAAAATGTAGAAGCTATGTAGAAATGTAGAAGTGTAGAAATGTATAAATGTAGAAGCTGATTTCGTAAACTGGATGTTAAACACTTGTTAACGCGGATTTAAAAATGTAATATTAATTACTGAAGTCCACAGTTAAGTTTATATACGTTCGAATCAGTACAAAAGCTGCAAGCAAATCGATTCGTTCGTTATCAAAACGATTTTGTACACACACCAACATGTTCAAAATTTAATTCTCTTTAACTTTCATTAGATACATTATATGCATACGATCTATCGTTTTCCAGTTTTTATCGATTTCATCATGATATCTGATAGCGCACTATAAAGATGTTTAAAAATTCATATCTCTGCCAATATTAATCGATTGGAAATGACAAAATAAAAGGAAATTATTTGTAATTGAATTCTCTACATCTTTCATTTGAAACATTTTCGAGATTCTGGCGAAAAACGCGCACATTTCCATTGCGTCGCAAAACTGTCAAAATTTCAAAAAAATCTATGCCGGCTCCGATTTTTTTTACCTATTTTCTCCCCACCTACCCCTCAGCCGGCGTCTACGGGCGATGACTGTTGATATATTAAAAAGTATCACAAAATAAGGCTTCTTCCTAAATTTCAGCCCGCTCTGAATTATTTTATCCAAATCGACAAATTTCGTCCCATTTTATTGGGCTAATACTAGTTTTCCATTTTGTAGCAGGAAAATGATCAAAACTTGGCATACAGGGTTCGTTACAACAATAGATATATTCATTTTTAAGTAATCGCAAAATATTAGTTAGAATACAATGCAAAACATCGGCAGAATTTGAGGTCAACTCAGACATCCTTCATGGGAGTGTCCTTGGACCTGTACACAAAAGTAAGCAGTGAAATTTTACTTTCTAAACAACTTTTGTCGTATCTCCTACAAAAAAAGTTATAGTTTAAAAAAACTAAAAAAACACGCTTTAGTAGCAAACCGAACTAAAAAGTAAAAAATAAGTTTAAAATACGAATGAAGTGATTGAGAAAAAAAATTCATTTTATTGTAAAAAGCGTGGGGTGCTTGATATCAATTGTTATAAATATTTTATTGGTAGCTATTGATAAAAGTAGAATTATAAATATAGTAAAAAGCAGCATCCCGCGCTTTTTACAATAAAATTTTTTTTGTCAATCACTTTATTCTTATCGTTTAGTATTTCTATTAATTTTCCTTCGTATTATTCAACGTTTAAGTTAGTTTCTCATCATCTCATTCTCATTATCTGATTATATTTTGTTTTCTATGCGAAAATCGCATCCTTGCCCAGTGAATTGTAACACCGCTACGTCAGTTCTGCAACTTGCACTTTATGACGAATGCAAGCGGTTGTTGTCTCAAGCACCAGTTTCTGATTTAAAGTGTAGAAACACCACTTTCTTCTCTATTAATAGAGGCCCCAGATAGAATCAGTGAAGACGGTTTATTACCAGGGGTCGAAATTTAGGCTGCTTCTCTCAAGGAATGGACAGCTATAATGATTTTATTTTAGTTTTTTGACTTTTACGTTTTCAGGGCAGTACAGATTAGAGTAGAAACTCAAAATAAGGCACACAAAACGCTTTAATAATTTATTCACAATATTTACAGTTCAGAGCAAAAACTTACGATATAGTAGGTATTTCAAGATATTTGCACACATATATTTACAAGAAAACAACGAAATAATATAGGTAGTTTGATTTCTCAAATATATTACAGTTTTTAATTACCCAAGATTCTGGAAGTGATCAAATTTCTAGTTTATTATTACTTTTCCCTTTTTTGTTTCTCTAATTAAAATTTCTACTATAATTGTTGACTAGGTTTTGTACAAAGTGAATGCAAGCAAGTAAATGATATTGTGTAAGTGCAAAATGAATAATGAAAGCAAGTGACATATATGACAAGCAAAGCAAAGCTAACTAACCTAACTAACTTTGTGACAAGGGGCGAGCGTAGGTGCGTCTTTACTATGTACATACTTCGGTATGCGATGTAAAGTAATGACAGGCGCAGTTAGTACTTGGATGGGTAACCATTCCAACGGATACCGCGTTCTCGCCTCACACATCTTCCAGCGGCTTGTATATCAGTGTATGCGCGGAAGCTATACAACGTTAGGCGAGGGTTGTATAGGAGATATATCATCCTTCGGAGGGGATGTAAAGCCGTCGGTCCCTTGTCTATTAAATGTTAGGCAAGTAAAAGATCCCTACTCTTCTTAAGGGAAGAGGTTCGGCAAAATTCCTGGTTGGGGGTAGCTCGTCTACAGGCGTCGGTGTTAGGCCTCAGTAGCGGAAATAGGCCGACGTTAAATAAATGTATAAAAAAAAAACTTTGTGACAAGCAAACTATTATTCAAATTTTGAAATTTCTAACATGAATAAAGAAATTTTTGATATTATGAAACAGCTAGATTTGCGAACTTGACATGTTGAACCCGGTGATAGAATATTTAATTATTAAATAGGGCGGTACGTCTCAGTTGGATTGTCCCACTTAAAGGCAGCGTCTCCAACTGAGAATTTCGCGGATAATAACCCGGTGTAACTACTATTGCACAGAAAATTTATGGTAAGTGTATGGTATTAATTTATTATAGTTGGACTCAGGTGGAGTGTTCCACTGAAAGGCAGCCTCCCCGACTGAGAATTTCACAGGAAAATAGTCGCTTGGCAAAATTTAAATAAAAATTGCAATTTACTGGAGTGGACCTCTGGAGTGTCCCACTTAAAAGCAGCGTCCTCTGAGGGTATTATTCGCGGGAAAATGTCGTCCGGGATTTACTGGAGACGATCGGTTAATTTAAAATTACTACAAGTTGCTTAGGGCACAATTTTACAAAATATAACAAAGACAAATTTAAAATTATTTCCAGAAAAATACCGAAAATATTCTAAGTCCTAAATTACCACAAAATAGATATGAATTCAGATTAGGGAACTCTTACCAAATAGTCAACTAATCAGGTCGGGCGTGAGAAACTAAAGAGAGCTTTAGCAGCGGGCCGTTGCAGGATATCCCCATGCTGGGCTAGAATTCATCCTATCTAGCGCACATTGCGCGGTAACCTGTGAACCAGACAGTCATCAATCGACAGTGTAGCAAAATGTATCCAACTGGTAGCGTCAATTGATATAAATAATAATTTCTTGACAATGACTGGGATCGATTACAAATAAATTACTTATATTATTTCGGAAAAAGAATGAATTTAATAGCCCCAGTATTAATAATTATAATTCTAAATCAAATTATTACTTTTGAAGTCGGTTTATTTTGATAATTTCGAGCGTTAACTAATTTAAACTATTAACTCTCATGGTTTAAACTACTTGCAATCAGTTTGAAATTAAAACTTTACCTGGTTACTAAAAAAACCGAATTTAATCGTCCCCGGTTTGATAAAAATTAAAATATGTGGGAATGGTAGCTCAGTGTGTTAAAGCGACTGTCTAGCAAACTGAGTTGCCTAGCGAAGTGGTTTCGATTCCCGCAAGACGAAACAATTTTTCATTAAAAAAATTGCCCCAAGCGTGGTTCGGAGTCTACATTAAACTGTAGGGCCTCGTCTCTCTTTGCCTAGCACAAGATCCTTGAGATCTTCCAGGGGGTTACTTCGGTAACTTGAGAGGCGGTTAAGAAAACATTTTAAGAAAACATTTAAGAAAGCATTTCAAGACACAAAGTTAAACTGAAAACGTATACCAAATTTTCCATTTAAAATTAGCTTCATTATTTTTGCCTTTTTTTAATCTAAACGAATTTAAATTTCATAGTCACTTGAAGACTCAATCTTTTGGTATCATAATGTGACAACGGGATATCAGCCTATTTTATGAATTATCTCGTAATCTGACCATTTCATCTAATGCATCACCATTACATGGCACTCTCTGATGTTATTAATAACAGAGGCACCTCCGGCAAAATGTCGACAACAGAATAGTCATTTTTTATTTTATCTTGATCCTGGTGAGGACATTAGGACAAAGTTGTCAAATTATTATATTGTCATCAGTCCTTGATAATTGTGCAAAGTTTCAGTTTAATCTGACGTTATGAAGTGGGTAATAATTACGTTCAAAGATTCCGTTACAAACAAACATACAGGTGAAGCTAATAAAAGCGTTTTAAAAAGTGTTTTGGTAGCAGGAGAAGTAGCTTTTTGCAAATTTATAAGGCGTACTTGATTTAACTTAATTTAACTTTAATTATGGCACAAATTAATTCCTATCGAAGCAGGCCCAAACCTCAGGGGATGAAATTTCAACTAAAAAATATTCAAACTTTCGCCTATTCATGCGGAAACCCGGAGACACTGTATATTATATTTTACAAATACGAATTTCGAAATATTTTTAAATTACTAGTAGTAAGTAGCTTAGTAGCTAATATGGATACTACTACTAAAAGTAAATTTGTTGTATAACTTCATGGTTCCAATTAAAATAGTCAATGTAAGTGACAAACAAGCACAATTATCTCATCACATAACTAGTAATTGAAGTACCTCTACAAAGCAATAATTTACAATCTCATAAGTACAATTACATTTCATTGCTTTCGGGCAAAGCGAATATTTTAATGACAGTATAAATCCATAGAGAAGTACCGTAAATTATTGTTTTTATAGTGCAATTGCCAACTTGATATTAAACAAATACACCTCTCGTATAACACAATATACCAGCCAGCGTAGGCGACTATTTATCGCTAGCAAATAGTATAAATTGTCAATTTTATACTAAGTTTATGGATCATAAATTATCTTCAAATTGTTTTCTTTAGGCTTCATTAAATAATGATTGCAATATGTTCTTATCATCAAAATTATGGAACGTATTTTAAGTTTTATGAGCATAAGCAATACCACGTGTGTTCTCGAGAAATGTTTAATGAAACTTCGTCGATCAAGACTGAGCTTTTAAGTTTATAAACGCATATTAATACTATACTACTACCAGTATTCCTTTCGCAGCTGCATGAAACTTGTAGGATTATTGGACAAACTCTTTAATTTGTTAGCAAAATATACAAATCTAATCGGCGCGTATTTTAGCATTTGCTAAAATGGCTTTCATCAGAAACGTTAAATAGAAAATCTCCCACATTTGTGCTGCCTATATAGCGAAGCTCAACGAAAAGCTGTTGGTATTGCCCAGCTTTGGCTTTAGATAATTTCATTTGATTTGCATTTGATAGAATATGACACGAAAGTGTCGCAAAAAAGACATTTATCTACCTTACAGAAAGTACTCGTTATTTTACACTTGTAAAATTCGTTAGTGTACAACTTCCTAAAGTTTATCGACGAAATAATATTTGATAATTTAAACAGTTTTTGCTTGTCAGAGTGCCAAGACTGAAAATAAAAAAAAGTACCTTACCTATACTTTGTATATTTTGCATAAAACCTCAACAAGACTTGATAGTTAATATACAGGGTTACTGGTAATTCGATACATTCCTTTGAAGATGTGATGGGGCATGAGCTAAGAAGTAAATCTAGCCCTAACATACATTATGCAAAACTCAATAGTTTTTGAGATATTTCAATTTTTTTGTTTTTCTCAAAAAAGTAGATCTTAATGTCTTAAAAGTTAATTTCCGAAAAATCTACTTGACATTTTTAATTTTTTTTTACTGGATTACTTGTCCAATATTATAGATATCCGTTTGGAATGAAAAATATCCGGAAACATTTCGATCATGTGAACATTTAAAATAAAAACTTGTAAAAAAAATTTTTTTTAAATCAGTTATGAAATTTACCTATTAGGTTTTTTCAAAAAAATATTAATGTAGCACGCGTACAAATTATTAGAAAAACTTCCTTATTTCAATAGCTAGGTAGAAATGTTTAATGTACCCTTGATAGTTCTAATAAAAAATTAGTAAAGATAATGCTGGTGGCGGAATTTATTAAACGACTAATCGTTCATTTTCATTTAAGTCAGTCGGTCCTTGACTCTAAGTGACGCTGGTGCTCCTCCCGTTTATGAACCAGATGATGAGGAAGAAATATTGAGGTATTTTGAAGAAGACCCAACTAACATTTCAACTAATAAAGTCGCAAGACTAACCGGAGCGTCACAATGGAAAGTTTGGTCTACGATACGTAGAGTTGGATGTCATCCTTACCACTGTACCCCTGTCCAAGGCTTGGAGGAAGGTGATCCTGGAAGGAGAGTGGAATTCTGCCGCTTTATGTTGAATTCAGATGCAGAAAGTGCAAATTTTTTAACGTATTTTATGGACGGACGAGTCGAAATTTAATCGCGAGGGTATAACAAATTTCCACAACCTACATTATTGGGCAGAGGAAAAGTTAACACGTGAAACTAGTTTCCAAATGGAGTTTTCTATTAATGTGTGGATGGGAGTCATTGGCCACTATTTAATAGGGCCACACTTTCTTCCTCAAAATTTAAACGGGGAAATCTATGAAATTTTTTTAAGAAATGATCTGGCGGTGATTTTAGAAGATGTTCCTCTCGCCGTCAGACAGCGAATGATGTTTCAGAACGATGGTTATCCAGCACATTATCGGCTGACAGTGCGACAGTTACTTGATCAACGTTTCTCTAACAGTTGGATTGAAAGAACGGGCGCAATACCTTGGCCAGCGCGAAGCCCTGACTTAACACCCCTTGATTATTACGTATGGGGTCATATGAAGGAGATGGTTTATGCCACATCAGTCAATACTATAGAAAACCTTAGACAAAGGATAGTCGATGCTGCCCAACACATAAGGCATAATCTGTCAACCAGAGTAATAAGGACGGAAATAAGAAGACGCTGCTGTGTCTGTATACGGAACAGGAGCTCCCATTTTGAGCAAGACATATAAAAAATAAAGTACAACTTTGAAATTAATGAAGAATTAAACTCTACTCTTAAAATGTTTTTTACTGTTTATCTAAAAATAAAATTCGTACTACTTGTGTTATTTTTACTAGTATTTTCTTAGAACTATTAAGGGTACATTGAACATTTGTACCTTATTAGATATCTATTGAAATAAGGCAGTTTTTATAATAATTTATACGCGTGTTACGTTAATATTTTTTTGAAAAAATCTAATAGGTAAATTTCATAGCTGATTTAAAAAAAAATTTTAAAGTTTTTATTTCAGATGTTCACATCATCGAAATGTTTCCAGATATTTTTCATTCCAAACGGATATCAATAATATTGGACAAGTAATCCAGTATAAAAAAATTTAAAAATATCAAATAGATTTTTCGAAAATTAACTTTTAGGACTTTAAGATCTACTTTTTTATAAAAACAAAAAAAATTAAATATATCAAAAACTATTGAGTTTTGCATAATATATGTTAGGGCTAAATTTACTTCTTAGATCATGCCCCATCACATCTCCAAAGGAATGTATCGAATTATCAGTAACCCTGTATAATAATCCCTCCCTCCCCTTCGCAACACTTCCAATGTATAATACTGCTAATTTTCTATGTGGCTTCCCCGCACCCCCTGTCCGTCCATCATGTTTATCTTTTTAACTATATACTTCATGATGAGCAACATAACTTTTGCTTAAACCAAACTAGAAGGCAATAACAAAAAGCGCTTTACCGTTATCGTAGTCCCTTGCACCTTTACTTTCTGATAGACATTAAAAATTCATGATATCGTGAAAGCTCATTTTTATCCTTATTTATTTTGTTTTAGCAGGCTAAAATGTCTCCTATTAATGTACATTGATGGTAGAGAATAATAAAATATAGCAGAAATCACTTTACTGTTACTACAACAAAATACAGATTAGAAATTTATGAAATCGTGTAGAGCAGATTTCTTCCCTTATTCATTTTAACAGACTTAGTTTTTTTCTATTTTTCCTATTAATATAAACTGATAGATGGTAAGAAATAAAATATTACTGATCAGAAAGTTTTAGAATCTTGTAGAGCTTATTTTATTAATACATAATCATAGCCAAAAGCAAAATATTGCAGGTTATAAGTTGTTGAAATCATGTTTCAACATTGTCTTTATAACAATACAATAAAAAATCTGAAGCTGAATTTCACACTTGGAATCTAATACGGGACTTGTTGGAGAAGAACTTTATTTTCCAAACTTAGGTAAATAATTGATTACTTTACTTGAATTTCTATTTTGTCTTTACTTCAGTACTACCGCAGTAGGGATACCTTTTTCGTTGGCTAGGATACCCATTGAATTATGCGAGAAAGTCAGCAGCACAAAACACATTCCATATGTAATAGAAAAAATTTGCGCTACTAATTTCCGATCCGAGTTGCCTTTAACTCATTTTTCCAGAGTCAGTAAGTATTCCGGTAAAAATTTGGGCGGTCGGTCAAAAGTGGTGCAAAAGGTGTATCGAGGTCCTAGTTGTCCTCCAGTAACGTTTTACTTATTTCTGACCTTCAGTTTGGCCACAGCACACTTTTTCCCGGAATAGTTTGCCAGATCGATTTGACAATCGGAATCGATTCCTCGTGGTCGACTTAGTCGATAACGATACTTCCCGCGCCTTCGTGTGTCTTCGAGAAACTTCGGAAGTGTTCGGGCGAAGTTCGGATTTTTGCTTAAAATTCTGGCTTCCACATGTCTGAATTCCCCTGAAACTTGTTTTGGTTTTTCAATTCCCCAAATCGTCGATAAGATGGTGAATAACGCCCTCGGGACTGATCGGATCGATTCGATAACCATCGTAATCGATTCCGCGTGGTCGGTATAGTCGAAAATGCTACCCCACCCGACCTTGCACGCCTTCGAGTCTCCGTAGATAATGTCCCAGCCTGTACTAGGAGGACGCCGACTGTCTATCTCTAAAAATTGTTCAATACCTCTTTGAGGTTATGTACCTTCGACCGGTTTCGATCGAGGGGGATGCTTGCAAAAAATCCTACTTAAATGTTCGATTTTTAGGTTAGAGAAACCACTCGCGCCTAACTTCCACTGTCTTTAAAAAAATTTAGGTTATTATTTATTTGAAAGATGAAACGATAAACAACTCATTTCGTATGTAATTACCAATGTTAAATGATTATGTATTTTTATAAAAGAAAAGAAATATCCAGATGGCGTAGAAAGTAACACCTTGCTGTATACGAATCCTTCGCTTTCGCATGGCAGAGAGAGAAAATTAGCTGCGAAACCCGACCAGGTTTCTTGATAATAAAATATATTTCTTTTCAGTGTTGTAAATATGAACACAAGAACAACTACTGGAAGGGCCGAAGTTTTGTTAAAGATACTTAACCCTATAAATTATCATACATTGAAAAATATGAATCGGAGAAAAAATATGTTACAAAAATGTAGATAACAGGAACACGAGGAATGACATTTCAATTTTAGTTTATATAATCATTGCAGGTCCAGTAAAATCCAACTTGTGCAAGACGAGCAATAGAAAAAAAGACATGAAATATGACTTGTGAGATATTTTAATGGTTGTCTCTACACATTTTTTTTCTAAAAACCTTAATAAATCTGGTATTAGTCTAATTGAGTTAAGGTCATTATAATTGGCTGGATTGTTGATTTTAGAAAGAGCTTGTACCGTAGTACTTCAGTCTTGTAGAAAGCAACTTATTTCTAATAACAATTAAATATGTACGTTACATAGTTGTTTAACTTAGGAGAAAATAGTTGTAACATTTAATAATTGACAACATATACCATATGCAAAATTTTAAAAAGAATAACATTTTATGAACGACTCATAGTTACCAGTTTAAAAGAAAAATAAAATAAGAGGGTTATAATGCCTGTACGCGTAAAAACAATTCACGGGCCCATAAGGAACTCCTCACTGATATGACATCCGTTTTGCCCCTACACGTCAGGATTTTTTGCCATATCCAAGAACTTGTATAGCCCAGTATATCGTAAATCTCACAATTTAAAATCAAACTCCGTAGCTTATTCAACGCCAAATAGTGATACTAAGAATCCAATGACCTTCCATAATCCTGTAACCCTATAACCGTATACCTTCATGCCCCATAACCGCATGACCCAACAACGCCATAACCCTGGGACAAAACGACGAATATGCGATCTAATTGGAAAATTCATAAGTTACAAAATTTGAACCAGAAAATATTATATTTCTATAATCCCATTATCCATGAACATCAAAGTTCATAAATACATACCCATCATAACTTCAGAGTCCCATAAACCCAGAAATTTAGAAGACACCCAATAACCACATGACCCTGGGAGTTATGTGGACAGGAGAAAGGGTATACGATAACATACATAATCCAGTTACAACATGGATCTTTGACTCCGCACTTGGAAATTAATTTAGGACAAACGTTCTTACCAGTTCATTTATCCATATGCTCTGAATACTGTAGCAATATAAGTCTTGAAGAGTTCTGTACTGTTCTTATGAATTGATGAAGCGAACAAAATGATGAGTTCCAGCCATTCGGATCCGACGTCGTACCATCGAGTTCATACATATTTGATTATCCTATAGTTACATTGTTCCTGAAAGTATATAAAATAGCAGCAATTGGAACGAATTACAAGCTACACTTCCTCCATTCACATTTTTCCCTGTGAAGAACAAGAAGAACGATTTCGTTAAGATTTCAAAGAAATTTTAACTAATGCTGTCAATATTTAATGTTTTACGAAAATCACAATTCATTGAATCATTGAATCGTAAAAATCAGCTATGATATAAAAATAAAAATTCATTGTATAATAATTATAATTCAGTAATTATTTATTACAATTTAATAAAAAAAAAACAAATATCTCGTAAATAAAAATACAAGTACAAAATAAACATTCAAAAAAAAAAACGAAAAACTATGTGTAACAGTACTACCTACTATCATACTGAAAAGAAAATGTGTGTATTTATTTTTCTAACTACAAATGCTCAAATTGTGCACATGTGTACCATGCACTCTAATACACAAACGTGCTCTACGAGACACCTCACGCATTACATTTTGGAACATTTCAGGAGTAATTGCCTCACATGCGTTCTAATTCTGGTTTTGATGTCCTCAATATTTTCAGGGGCAGTTTGAAATATCTTATCTTTAATATAAACCCAGATGAAAAATCCAAGGATGAATACCTCGTGATTGGCTGGCCATAGAATGAGTCCATAGATGCCTATCCAGCTATCTGGCTTAACTTGATTTGAATATAATATAATACACCACAGGTAATGACAACCCCCTTTATCTCGGAAGGCTCTAGAAGAGCCTTGTGTGGGAGGGGACTACACATTTAGAGACAAGGGACACACACCCAATATCCGTGTATAGTGGAAAAATCCCTCTCACAGTATTTTCCACTGCCACGACCGGGGATCGAACCCGGAACTTTTGGGTGAGAGGCAAGTGCGCTCACCTCTCGACCATCAGTCATACAATAATTTGTACATATTACAATAGTGCGAGAATTAGTTTTTCAGGAAAATAAGGTATCTACGAACGGTTAATTTGTCATCATAAAAATAAAGTCTAATTACTTTAGACCCACCTAAACATTCGTAGAAAATCTTTCTTGATAAGCAGTCCCTCTGCACCAATGTGTACTTTCTCGTGTCCACTTATAATGTATATTTCTATTGAAAAATCCATTATTAGAAAAATTTGATTGGTCTGACCAAAGAATTTTGTTACATATCAGCGGGTCATTCCTTTTTTTACTTAACAACCATCTACAAAATCTTACTCTCCTCGGTTCATCTCCCACATTTAAATGTTGAACATTCCTCATTTTGTAGCATCGAAATCCGTTTTTGGGGTAGCGTGGGTGCGTCTTTACTATGTACATACTTCAATATGCGGTGTAAAGCAACGTAAGGCGCGGTTAGTAGTTGGATGGGTGACCGTTCCAACTGTTACCGTACATTCTCCATATTACCAAGATGGCCGACGAAAAAATGACTAAAATTTGACAAATAATTAACTCATTATGGTCAACTTGGCAGAACATATAAAAAAAGTCACTGAGGCACCTGGGAAACCCAAAAAACCCCAATTTATAAGTAATATTTCTGAGAAAATTCACGTTACATCCATAATTCCCAAATAATCTAAATATAACGTCAAAAACTCCCCAACATCAAAATTCATTAAAATACAGCTAGAAACTTACCAAGGATCGTCCTACAGAATACAGCCAGCCATCATCTTAATTTACTTTCAAATTACTCCCCAAATCTCAATTTAGAATAATTTATTTCACTTCCCTAAAAATTCTACACGTCCCTTTCGCTTCAATTAAAAGTCCAATTTCGATCTCCAAAAATATATCAAAACGTCTTCCATTTACCTCCCCAGTCAGCCCATAAAACGCTCATTTCAAAAATAAGTCCAATTTACGTGTTCCCACTCATTGCTAGCAACTCGTCCCTATCTTCACTCATATTACTCTAAATCTGGATCCCGCTCTGCTTGACGCAGACAATCGCTTACCCTCAATATGGCTAAATATAACATAAAATATGGATTAAAGTTAAGACTAGCAACGCTACTTCACGGGACCAATTCAGTTTTTAACCAATTATTCAGACAGTTATAGCTCATATTTCTTAAATCGAATTAGATTCCGCTGACATTTTCATATCATATTATCACATTTTTCACAGCCTATTTAATGATATGTTTCGATCCCATTTTCCAAAATTTGAACAACTATTGCACAATATTTCATAATTCGAGCGCCATATGATGGTCTGGCTCTCTTTCCGGCTTTCCCAGCTCTCAGCGAGAGTCGTGCCCCATCACTAGTATAAATACGGGAGCGTGCCAAGCCCCCGGCAAGTTGTGTTTCCGGTGCATCTACGAAATAAAGCTTACTACCCGCGTTACCGTTTGTTCTCCACAGAGTCTAAACCCAAAGTTGTGTTCCCGGTGTATCTAACAAAATTTAAAGTAGTGCCCGCGCCCTCTTCCTAGGCAATCCCTAGTAAATAATAGTTTTTTAATATTATTATTCAGCCCCAGTGCTATATTTTAAATCGCCTTCGCGGCCCTAGTTTTTAGTGAAATAAAATCGTCTTCGCGACCCTAGTTTTTAAGTGAATTTTCTCATTAATAAAAAATAAATCTTAATTATATAAAATACAACAAACCCGACTCAGGCAAATTTCAAGTGTCGATACGTTAAACAAAAATTTTGTGATTAAAAATCTAATTTTACTATTCAAATATTTAAATCTGTGTGTTAACCAAAATAAATCGTTTGTTAGTTCGTTCTAAAACCGAAGTGTTTAATTGAAGTCAAGCTACTATACTATACAGGGTGATCTTTCGACCCTGCCAACTGAAAAAATATTCAGTAAAGTGTGAATTAAATTAAAATAGATTAAATTCGAGTGCGAATCCAGCTCTGACAATATACAGGGCGAAGCTTTTGGCCCTTTCCAGCCTTTTCAAGTTTATCCACCCCGAACCCAAATCAAAAAAAAAATAAGTGCACGGAAGGCCGCAAGAGTCTCATATAAAGCTCTCTAGCTGAAACAATTTTATTTTTCCCAAACCTGAGGTACCGTTTGTGTTCACAACGAGGACCGCGTCCTCGCCTCACACATCTTCCAGCGGCTTGTATATCAGTGTATGCGCGGAAGCTATACAACCTTAGGCGAGGGTTGTATAGGGGATATACCATCCTTCGGAGGGGATGTAAAGCCGTCGGTCCCTTGTCTATTAAATGTTAGGCAAGTAAAAGATCCCTACTCTTCTCGTCTACAGGCGTCGGTGTTAGGCGTAACGGAAATAGGCCGACGTTAAATAAATATATATAAAAAAATCCGTTTTTTTTTAAATATTTCTTGCACTGCCTTCCCTTATGCCACAGTTTCTCTGAATTTGTCTCAAAGATGTTTCTTCAATTCGGTTAACATAATTCAAAACTCTATTCACTTTTCTTACACTATCCGCAACATGCACTCGCCTTTCTACTTTTTTTGAAAATGAACCATGCTTTTTTAGATTTTGAACCAACTTCCTAAACAAAGTTCGATTTGGTTGCGGACCATCAGGAAATCTATCGTAAATCGTGACTGCCATCTCAGCGTCAAAGTTGCACTAATAGATGCTAATCGTTTGTTATTATTGATGTACACCATAATTACTGATATAAAACTTGTTTTAAAACTCGACAACGCAACATACAATAATGTGTCAAGTTTGTTAATAACTTTATACATTATTATACATGATTTGCAGGAAACAACTATTCACCGGGCAAATACCCCGACCTGCATTGAATTACACCTTACAAATCATGAAAGAATGGTAACCAATATCATTTATCAATTCCTTGACCAGACATAGACCGGTTTCGAACTTATTAGTTCTCATCAGTATGCCATAGATCATGGAACAGGCAAATGATAGTGGTCAACCTGCTAGTTGTATACAAACTATAGTAAATTGAGTAGTGGTGAGAGGTAAGTGAAACCTCTCAAATGGTCAATTGCTACTATACACCATAGATGTCTCCATGGGCGCATAGCGACTTGCGATTCTGCAAGTATCTGAGAGCGGCGACCTTTCAGTCCTAGGTGGACTTAACCTACTGTTATAATATATGATTTGCAGAAAACTAATCCTTGTATAGCTGATTTTTACTATTCAATATTATGAATGATGATTTTCGTAAAATATTAAATATTGACACTATCAGTTAAAATTTTTGTGGAATGTTTTATATCGTTGGAAAGAGGAAAAGTAAACGGAATTAATGGTGTTATGGCCTACTTTGAAATTTATTCTTTTCATTTTCACCTAAGAGCACATGTCAAAGACAGCTACGTTTGTGAAAATAATTATTAATCATTGACAAATTAACTTGAAATTCATTGTTTTATTGAGTAAAAATCAATTTTGTTATAAAAAGTAGGATTTAAAACAATATCAAGGTAAACGCGATAAAAATCGAAAAAAGGGCTAAGTTTGTGCGATTATATCTTAGTCAAATTTCATGGAAAAACACTTTTTTTGAACAAAGTAATGCCTATACCTATATCTGGTCAAAAAATGTTATAGGCAAAAAAGTTAAAAAAAAAACAAAAAACATGATTTTTCGTTTTTATTTTTAAATTGTTTTTTTGGATATTTTTCGCACAAAAAATTGTTTTTTTATTTTTTAAGTAAGCCACTTTGATGGGAAATTTCTCTACAAAAAGTTTCCTATTAACTATACCCGAATTTTGGTTCATTTTCGATTTATATTTAAAAAATTGTAAGGGTTGCATTTTCATCCCTATCTCAATTTGCACCCTCTAATTTAATAGCACTCCACGGTTTTCTCATTTTCAATGACCAATTGAATGATTTATACAATAAAAACCCTTGAACGACTTAGTTTTTTTCTATATGACATAATCAATAGCCTAATAATGCAGTAGATAAAAGTGAGTTTATTCTGGGTGCAAGTTGCAAGAATATATCGGATACCGTGTTCTTATATCCTTTTCGTTTTGGAAATATTCTACTGCAAAATGTCTCTTGAAATTTCCGATTTCAAATGGCCACCACTTGATATTATTTCTACCATACTTGTTATAAACTTATTATATGATACCTGTTTAACTAAATAAATAACGACTATGTATAATAAAACAACTTTTATAGAACCAGTTCGTTGTTACTTATATTTTCTTATGAGGGTATTGTTATAATAGACCCTTTTCACACGAGAATCTGATGCAAGCAATGGTCAATTCGTGTCTTGTAACAGGCTGCGGTTCTTCGCAATTTTTCTGCTCGACCACATCCAACACCTTATACTTCATGAACATTTTCACATGAGATAATTCCATATTGACACTTTGTATCGGTACAATACAATAACGCCTGTTTCGACACGAGACAGTCCACAATATGTATTAAATATCAAATGAAGATTCGAAGATCCGACACAGGCAGTAGCCAACGCGTGTACAATGACATGCTGCCGCTCATCACGGTGTTGGTCACAGAAATTTGAATTTATAAACTAGTCCGTCATTATTTCGCTTGCAGTAGAGGTTCTTGCACTTGTGGTGGCTGTAATTTATTGTGGTTAAACTCGCGGTGTGGCTACTTCTGGTCAAACATAATGGAATGGATATTATTTTATGTGGTGTTAATTATTATAGCAATAAACTCACGTGATTTTTTATGTAAAGCAATGCATTCCATTTTTATGTATAAGAAAGATATACCGGGTGTAACAGGATCATGGTATACCCCCTCTTTTCTCCTCTAGTTTTGAAGATAATTGATTTAAATTTAGGATATACTACATACATAATAAGCGGCACCCTGTATATTATTGCATTTTTGAATTCTGCATAATTTTCTCAATCCAACGATGCCAAATAAGTGACATTTCAGACATCATTTTTTTTTAAATATAATTTTTAATTTTCCATTTAAGTGTGCCATGACGGGGTTCCGATTTATTCTAAATAGCCCGTGTAATGCTACAAAAATCGAAATCCCGTTAAAAACACCAAATTACGTGATTATGAGCAAATAAAATTCACCAAAATTGTTCTCAGGGCAAAACTCAATTTTTTCAAATGGAACCATATCGGTACCGTGGTATCATTTATTAGTACTATTAATAAGGAATTTATTCATAATATGTCGTATTAAAACGTATGATAAATACAAATAAAATTACAGCTAAAAGAAAATAAGAAACTACAATTTTATTCTAATTACCTTGTTACACATAAGGTGGTTTAGGAATACAAAAATTAACACAAAGCATTACGACAGTTGTTCAAAATAATGTCCATTAAGGTCAATGCACTTTTGAACTCGTATAGCTGTTTCTCGAATAATGTTCGGCAATTGCTGGGCTGTTATGCTATTAATTGCTCGTCTTACTCGTAGCTCCAGGTCTTCACGGGTTGTAACGGCGGTTGCATAGATAATATTTTTTAAATGGCTCCAAACAAAGAAATCAAGGGGCGTTAAATCAGGTGACCTTGGAGGCCACCTCACAGGATCATTCGTCTAAATTACGTTTTCCAGAATATCCGTTGAAGGTAATCTATTACTATCCTTGAATTATGGAGAGGAACGCCATCTTGTTGGAAATACATTTCCTGTCCAAAATCTAAAGACAACTCATCTAAAATGTCCTCAATCTCATTTTCCAGGAATATTAAGTATCTGGCACCAGTCAGAGGTCCTTTAAATATTATTGAACCAATTATTCTACTACCGAGTATTCCAAGCCAAACATTGAAACCTAACCGCACTTGTAAGTTACCCTCCCGTAATAAATTTTGATTTTCTTGTAACCAATATTTTGTATTTTGTCGGTTAAATAATCCCAAATTTGTAAAGCTAGACTCGTCCAAAATTAAAATCAGTCCCAAAAAATCATTGTTTCGCTGCACGTTATTATACAAAAGCCAATTGCAATATTCCATCCTACGTTCGTACTCACTTTCACACAAATGCTGGTGCAATTGGTATTTAAAGGATTTATAGTGGTATTGCACAAAATTCGGCTTACTGTTTGGTGACTGATGTCCAATTCAAACCCAACTTGCCTTAAAGAAACAGTCTTATCAACTTCCATTCGAGCCAAAACATTAATTTCCGTTCCTTCGTCAATAATGAAGTTTTCATCAGGATCATTGTCTATTAGGATATCATTGGGCATAAAGGTTGGTAGCCACAACTGCATTTCTTTTACATTCACCATAAATAATTAACTTATCCACTTTTTCATCTCTTGTATCAATTTGCGGTTAACAAGAATCTTGGATTGTGTATAGGATATACCAACCTTCGGAGGGGATGTAAAGCCGTTGGTCCCTTGATTGTTAAATGTTTGGCAAATAAAAGATCCTTACTCTTTCAAAGAGAAGAGTAGCTCGTCTACAGGCATCGGTGTTAGGCCTCAGTTGCAGAAATTAACCGAAAATAAATAAAGCATAATTAAGCCTTTTTCCAGTATATTAGTTTATCTATTTCCGTTCAATTATATCTTCATTTCCATTGATTACTAACAGGACTCTTCCATAATTTAAGAAGTCCCTCTGGAGTAGAATTAGAGTACAATTTCTGAACGATTTCGGTAGTCAAGGATATCTTCTCGAATACCGATTACTTGGTAAGCTTATATACTGTACTTAAATGAATCTAATGCACAACGATCTCTTACATGAAGTGTTTTGCTGTTTCTATCATATGACGGTCATTAAAAAGCTAATATTTTATTGGACAACAATATACTTTTAAAGATATCTAAATTTGATAGTTTTAACAAGGGTTAAAGCAAAAGTGATATAATGTCTTTGAAATTCTCATAATTAAAATCACAATCTGTCTTCCCCTTCTTTTCTCCCTCATAATTTTTAAGACATCAGGTGCGATGTCGAATGTGTAAGTTAATGTTTGTCCAATGTATTTCATATTGACGTGAATGTATTTATTATCTTAGTTTATTTCTGTTCTGTATGAAATAAAAGTAAACAATGTTCATGACATTAATATTACATGCTGTTTTAGCACGTTAAAGCGTTTTAAAGTAAAAAAATTAAGATCGTAAAAGCTTAATATGATACATCCATGAAAAATGTTTCATTACATATTTAAACACACAGAGGTGGTACAGTTTTGATAACAAACGTATGCAGGAGTAAAATTAATATGTAGGGAACATTTCGCAGTTTTATACTTCCATACATCTCTGTATAGAGGCCATAAAACATAAACTAGCCATAAAACGCTCGCAGCGCCCAGAGCGGTGGTATTCGCTACCATACCACGACTATCCAGTTATCCTCTATCGACCGACGAGGGCTTTACTTAGGCAAACTTTCAATTCAGGGCAGTGGATTTATAGGGTTTTTAGATTAATTGAAAAATTAGATTGATTGACACTATAAACTTAAACTGCTCTAAAATGTCTATTGTTTCTACGAGTCTGTTTTACGTCTCACAATTTCTGTAAAATATTTAATTTAAAAACAGACTAGTGAATTGTTCTTCATTTCTATTAATTCTATCTTTTTGTACTTCGTTTACAATGAACCGTTTATTAGGGTGGAGGAGATTTTTTTAAATTTTGCATGATACGTTGGTAAATAGTGACAATGTGATGACACTAATAAGGATCTTAATTTCCAAAAGAATAATATGAAATTCAAATTATAATACGAAAAAATATACAGGGTGTCTCAGATTTAAAATGGTATAGACTAATGAGAGATAGAGCACATTTTGCTGAGTTCAAAACACCTCCACACTAACCCTTGAATCCTCACTGTTTTTAAGATGCATGTTGTTTTATGAATTTTGACTGAATCTAAAAGTCACCATACTTTTGGGATAAGTGGACGTATTTGGATAAAGTTGGTACACATTAAGTGCACTCCTAGCCCAATCAATGGCATAATTTAATTCGGAAATTTCCAGGACAGGACTAAATTTTTATTATTTAACATTTAGGGCCAATTACATCACCCTGTATATAAGTTTTTCGTAAATGTCGGCTAATTATTGAAACGTCTATTTATTGTTGTGCAAAGTACCGTCATAATATTTGATGGTACGTTTCTGGTTACTTCCTAGCAAATTTTCGAAAATAATGGTGAATGCACATTATTTAACCATTTTAATAAATAATAGCTTACTTAAAACAGCTAAAGTTGTGCCTGTGTTTAAAAAGACGACTGTCTTGAAATTTCAAATTATAGTGCCATTTCAATTTTAAGCAATTTCTCAAAGTTAATCGAGAGGGCTGTTTGCAATAGAATGTATTATTTTCTAAATGTAAATAAATTATTAACAACTTACCAGAATGATTTTAGAGTTGGTCGCTCAACTGAAAAAGCCACGATTGACTTTGTGCAGTACGTTCTTGATAAGATAGACTCCAGCGAGTATGTGTTTAAACCCGATTTGTTTGTCAAATAAATTAGCAGCAATAGGCATCGTAGGATCGATTAATGATTGGATAAAGTCTTATTTGACTGACAAGTCTCTGGTTGTTAGAGTAGGAGAGGTGGACACCCAATTAATAATACAGACCTTGGAATGCCACAAGGTAGTATGTTGGGCCCCTTACTATTTCTCTCGCTTGTAAACGATTTACCAGACTACATATTAAAACGCGGAGGTTTATTTATGTACGCTGATGATACCACAATTGTAGTATCAGCGGTTAACGTCTTAGGTGCTACCGACAGAGTCAATATCATATTAGAGGAATTTAAGATTTGGTGCAACAGAAAGAAATTAATTATAAATTTAAATAAGACTGAATGTGTAAAATTTTCTTATGGGAACCGCGCTGTATCAGACATAAACTTCTCTCTAGATAATACTCAAATTAAAATTACAAATGTAACAAAATTTTTAGGTATTCAGGTAGATGAAAATCTTAATTTTTCTGAACATGTGCACCAGGTATGCTCTAAGTTGAACAAGTCTTTCTTTGCGCTGTCTTCTTTAAAAAATGTCTTAAATGGGACTGCCCTATTGTCATTATATTATGCCCTAGTATACTCAGCAATAAGCTATAATATTACGGTCTGGGGTCAATCTACTCGCGTTTTTATAATACAAAAGCGTATATTGAAACTAGTGTTTAACTAAAATTATCGGGAGTCATGCCGTGAATCTTTTAAGTGTAGATGCATATTATCTTTTACATAAACAATAAATACACCACAGGTAATGACGACCCCCTTTATCCCGGAAGGCTCTAGAAGAGCCTTGTGTGGGAGGGGGCTACAGATTTAGAGACAAGAGACACACACCCAATATTCATGTATAATGAAAAAATCCCTCTCACAGTATTTTCCACTGCCACGACCGGGGATCGAACCCGGAACTTTTGGGTCTATATACTATTGGGAATCTAAATATATACTGAAAATATTATGTTTTGTATACCTAAATCAAACCAAATTTAAAAAATATATAGACTTTCATGATTACCCAACAAGAAATAAAGAAATGTTCTGTCTTGGTAAATGCTTGCACGAGAAATATAAAAAGTCTCCAGTCTACGCAGGATATAGTCTCTTTAACATTTTACCTAATGCAATTAAATTGTCACGTTGTTTTGCTGAGTTTAAAAGAAATTTAAAATCATGTTTAATCGAAGGTTATTTTTATACTTTGGAAGAGTTTATCACTGAGTGTTACAACATGGCATAGATTGTATAAACGTATTATCTCCCAGGTATCTTCATTTTTGCATGAAAATCGGTGTATATGTGTACACTTTATGCGTACAGGTGTTTTTATCAAATGTTTTTATTATCTGTAAATCGAATTGGTTTGTTTTTACTATGTCCAATTTTTAGGATTTTATATTTATGTATTTTAGATCATTAACACTGACTTACATTATTCATATTTTGTATGGCAAAAAGGTTAATAAATATATTCTATTCTATTTTATTCTATTCCGTTCCATTCCGTTTCATTTCATTCCATTCCATTCTATTCTATTCTACTTACTTGTGGCATATTACTTCCACGTCGTGGAAGTATAGTAACACAAAAAAATATATATTTTTTCTATTGAAATAGACTTACTCTGGAACCGTTTATGATATTGACTTGAAATTTGGTACACTTATGTTTTTTTGGATATGTAATTGATTTGTTGATTTAAATATCAGCTGGCGTTTGAGATTCCGGTTAAGAATTAGGGAAAGAAAGAGCGAGGGAAGGGAAGAGGGAGTTGGTGGAGGTGAGACGAGAGAGGGGAAACTGATTTGCCACCGTCTTTAGTAAAAGAGGGGTAGACACTGATGTATGAATCTGTTAGTGTGAGTAGGGTTGTCGTAAATTCGTATGTCAAGCATCTGTCTTGTCAATTCCGAAGGGTACAATAAGTCCAGTTGTACCTGTTTAGAATCTCCTGCATTATGTTGGCAGACTCCGCTACGAGAGCACAATCAATCGCATATTGTAAATGTGTGTGAAACGTACGTGAGTTTTGGCACGTAGACGACTGAGATTGAAGAGGCCGCCATCCATTCTAAATCGAATGCTCAGACCGCGTTCCAGTAATTGCCTGTCCCTGATGAGAGCTACGGTTGTTATGAAGATGTTGAACAGTGTTGGCGCCATTACGCACCCCTGCTTGACGCCGGCTCGAGTACAGAATGGTTCTGAAAGTTTCTCTTGTGCAGGACTTTAGTACAGTTATCCTGGCGTAAACTAGTTCAAAGCGCATCTCGATTTACGAAGTCGAGCGCTTTAGTCAAGTCTACGAATGCAATGTACTTTTTGCTTGTTGATCTTAAGTTTCCTCCTGGAGTTGACATAAGATGAAGATGGAGCCACTAGTTCCTCTGTTTGGACGAAAACCGCTTTGAGATTCGGGCAGTATCTTCCCCATGAACGGCATTAGACGGTTGTTCATAATTCTAGCGAGGATCTTTCCTCCGATTGAGAGTAATGATATTCATCGATAGTTGTTACAATCCGAGGCACTGCCTTTGTTTTTGAAGATGTTGACTATGGATAAATCTCTGAAGTCTTGAGGAACTCGCTCTTGCTCTCAACAGGAGTTATGGCAGATATGAAGGTAGTTAATCACATCTTCAGCTATAGCTTTGTACACCTCGACTGGTATTCCATCAGAGCCAGCAGCTTTATTGTTCCTTACCTGGTCGATAAGAAATTAGGGGATTAGCTTGAACACTGCTTGGTCAACATCGTTTTCCTGGTTAAGGATGGAAAAGTAGTGCTCCTTCCGTCTCGATCTAATTTTTTCTTCGTCATACAGATTACCATTACGGGACATATTTTTCTATGCACTGGGCCATAGACTGATTTTATAGTTTAAAAGAAGTTCTATAGTCATGCGTATCAGCAAAATTCTCTATTTCGTTAGCCTTGTTTGTCCACCACTCATTTTTCAGTCTTCTTAACTCCCTACGTTACATAGTCCTATTTTAATCTCTTTGAGTCCTGTCTGGGTATTCGCTGTGGGGCTCTTAAAACCATTTGTTGAGCTTTGTACTTTCCTTCAAGCATAGGCTATCCATAGTTGTCTATGTAGCAGTCTTCTTGTTTTTTTCATCTTCTTTTGCCTAGGACTAATTTGCTGACATCTAAAATAGTATCCCTGATTTGTTCCCAGCATCTTTCCGTTATGTGTTATATGCTCCTATTTTACAACAAAGGTGAACTACTTTAATTAGTTGATAAACTGTAAAACAAAATATCATTTTAACACTCTCAACGAGTAAAGAGTTTACTGGTAATTATACATATAGATATTGTACATGAAAAGTATATTAAGAAATCGTTTTGATACATATTTGGGAACAAACCAGATAAATAAAATTTAGCAAGTGTTAATTAAGTAGTAACTTATTTGGCCACGTAATTTACCATGGTAGACTACCCTTTCACAGGATCATGCACATACATTTAGAAGCTTTATTATGAGCAGCTGCTATTATTTTTATGGCTATCTTATCTTAATATTTATTATTTATCTTGAGTCTTAAGTATTCTGAGAGAAGTAATAAAGCATTGTATATTAGAGTAGTAAAATAATAAATTTACCAACGCTTCTTCGTTAAGAAGCATTTTTAATTTTATGCAGATATTAAATTCAATATCACATTATAAAAACATAAAACAGGAAATATTTAAATATACTTTAGTACATGAGCGAGCTGGTATTGAATCTCCGACATTAAAAATTTCAATACTTAGTGATAATCTGAGAAATTAGAGAGCATATCTATCGTATTGGCTACTTGTAGGCGAATCCTAATCATCTCCAGATGGCGTCAGAAAGATTTGCGAAGCGCTTGTGGCGTAGAGTATTGAATGTATTGTTGCAATATTCTAAAACATCCTTTATTTATGCTTTAACAGTTACTGAAAAAAGTTTTTTTCATTATTTAGCAAATAACTATCGTACATTCAAAATCTAATATGAGGATTCTTTACATATACTGTTGATCTAACTCTGACCATGCTAGTATGCTAATAAAACAAAATCAATTAAGTGGTTCAAGGCCTACGGATTAGGCTTGCAACTAAGGAGTACTGTGTTCGAATTCTGGCTAGAGTATGGATGTTTAGTGGTTTATTTCATGTCTTACGAGTTGGTAGCAGTGAATTAGACGTGGTTGTCCGAGAGACAACACGACTAGTTGCTGAGTTGCCTAAGTTCGAGTCTCAGCTGCGACAGATGGTAAAATCATAACGAATGGTCACTGTATAATTGTCTATGTGTATGTTAACCAGATATTCTTGACCACCTTTTTCCTCTTGAAAATGGCTCCAAATCAGGAGCCGAAAAGTCGAGACATCAATAATCTCAGAGGCGCTTCAACCCGAAAACCAAGTATTTTTCACACTAAGACACCAACGCCCGTGGAAGCTTCTCCAAGGGTCGTTTTAGATTCCGACGTTTCTTCCACAACTGCGGTGGATATTGTCAAAGGTGTAGGCGGAGTGTTCTTTGTGGTTGTGTAATTGTGTGTGAGCACATTTCGGTTTTATTAACCATCCTCAGCAAATTAAT
Source organism: Leptura quadrifasciata (assembly GCA_963675555.1). Classification (NCBI taxonomy): domain Eukaryota; kingdom Metazoa; phylum Arthropoda; class Insecta; order Coleoptera; family Cerambycidae; genus Leptura; species Leptura quadrifasciata. Next base: position 144,109,614 of record OY776674.1, on the reverse strand, counting down.
ATTAAATAAATGAACAGTGCAGAAAAAATTATTTTATTATTTTATATTAACCAATTTTTTGTAATCATGTGAAATGATATATATTGTTGGATACAGATTTCACAGCTAAAACTTTCTTATTTGTATTTCTTGAGATATGAGGATTTTTAGTAATTCTTATAATTGTTATGTCATAACAAGGATAATTTGCTAAATAAGTTCTAATATTCATTTCAATATTTAAATAGAACTGATGTATGTCTTAAGTTCAATAATAAGTTATATTTAAAGCGTCAGGTTATGTTCACCCAAGAAGTATTATAATCTTCCACAGAAGCCATACTAGTACTTAGGCAAAAACACGTGTAGACTAAAGACATTTTAATATAGTACGTCTGTAAAGTAATATATAAATTCCATGAAATATTTACAACGTATGACAACATTGGGTTGGACAGGTCAATTTTCAAACGACCTTCTCTATGTTCTCATGTAATTTTGATTTAAATATTATTATTATGATGTTATGAGCAAAATTTTCTATAATCTGAAAAAAAATGTAACATTATTTTAATTAAATATAACGATGGTAATCAATATACCATTTATAATTCACTTGCTCAAATAAAATTTAAAGGTTTAAAAAGTCACACTCGAAGGGTATTCATTATGTCAAATTCGAGCCATATTGATTTGTACCGAAAATATTATGCTTTACGTTCAGCCTACACCGCCAGTCGAAGATTTTTCATTAAGTATGTCAACGGAAAATGTGTATATCAGGTTATTGACATTAATTAAATATTTTTTTATATATTTATTTAACGTCGGCCTATTTCCGCTACTGAGGCCTAACACCGACGCCTGTAGACGAGCTACCCCCAACCAAAATTTTGCTGAACCTCTTCCCTTAAGAAGAGTAGGGATCTCTTACTTACCTAACATTTAATAGACAAGGGACCGACGGCTTTACATCCCCTCCGAAGGATGGTATATCCCCTATACAACCCTCGCCTTGTATAGCTCCCGCACATACATCGATATACAAGCCGCTAGAAGATGTGTGAGGGGAGGACGCGGTCTTCGTTGGGTCGGTCACCCATCCAACTACTAACCATGCCTAACGTTGCTTTACATTGCATATCGAAATATGTACATGTAAAGATGCACCTACGCTCGCCCCCTGAAGATGTATATGTTTCCCAAAAAAATAGTAAAATCTCATTTTTGACGGTAAAGTAACAGTAATTAATAAAATCTTAAGTATATCAAAAGAGTAAGTAACGTATTTGAAATTACCAGAAACAGAGTGTTACAATGATCATAGCTTACAACGATCTCCTGCTAGACTGCAGGACAATTCTGGAGCTGATTTTATATGCAGAAGACACATAGGGATTGGTTGTCTTTGACGATTGCAGAGGGATACGTTGAGGAATTCATTGAAAAAAAGTTGAAACTTTTTAAGTATATCTTAGCTGTTCTCAAATATAAAACTTCGTCAATGGTTTTCATCAAGAAACTCTGTATGTTAGCCTCGTCAAGTGAGATCAATTTATATAACTGCACAATTGGTGTGTCTGTGTGTGCCTCGGGTTAGTTAATGTCTACGGTTACAAAGACCATTCGCCAAACGTCCTTTTTTTATTATTATATTAAATTATTCCTTGGGTACTATTGTATTGAATTTTATTGCAGTGTTATTATGTATATCAATTATACAAGTGACAGACATGTATATACAATTAACCACACATACCTAGACATATAGACCTGTTTTTTGTATTATTATTATTTTCCACATTTTTTAAAAATATTTTCCCTTTCTTTCAATATATTTTTTTTTCGATATAAATGGGAATTGGCAATGATACAGGTACATCTATGGGTCCGTATAGGCGATTTTTATTCATAAACTGAATGGACTTCGGATGGGATGGTATAATACAAAGGAAAGCCAGTAGGAAACTTATTTCTAATTACATATTTTCTATATATTTAACACCACAGGTAATTACTACCTCCTTTATCCCGGAAGGCTCTAGAAGAACCTTGTGTGGGAGGGAGCTAAACATTTAGAGACCAGGTACAGACACCCAATATCCGTGTATAAGAAAAAATCCCTCTCACAGTATTTTCCACTGCCATGACCTGAAATCGAACCCGGAACTTTTGAGTGAGAGGCAAGTGCGCTTACCTCTCGACCATCAGTCATATTGTTATTTAATTGTATTCTTTCTAAATGATTAAGTATATGGTTATATACAGAGATATTTTTTATGATAATAGTTGTACCAAATTAAAAGGACAAGGTACTAACTTTAATTTCTAAATTTCGTTTAATTTTTTTTTATTATTATCTGAATTTAATTTACAATCTAATATCATGTGTTCTTCTCCACAATCACATAATGCATTTTCTCTTTTATTAATATTATTAATATATGATGGTACCGTGCACGATTGAATAGTAATCTACATATTTTACTAACTAATTTTTTTGAGCTGCAACTTTTATACCATTGATCTCTTGATGGCAATAACTCAATACCCTTATAGTATATACCCTTTTCACTAAACTGATATAATTTTTTCATTCTTGTATATAATTTTTTTTTATATGGAAATAATAACTTCATAAGGGCAAAGGTATTCAGTCATTTCCCCCGAATATACGGCCTGCTTCGCGATGTTATCAACTTCTTCGTTACCTATAATGCCACAATGAACTTTGACCCATACTAAATGGACTATCTTGTTTCGTTGTTGCATTTCAATTATTATATTTGATGTTAAATAGTTGCAGCTACCAAATTTCTGTATATTTTTAATTTTCTCTAACGAAGTTTTGCTATAAGAAAAAATTAAAAATTTTTGTTCTTCTCGATTTTTAATATACTTTAAAGCTTCCCATATAGCGATCAGTTCAGCAAAGTAATAATTAGATAATCTGGTATTTAATGAATACATTTGTTGACTATTAGTAGAAGAGCAAAAGAAATCCCACGCCGTATTATTTTTATTTTGGAGCCATCCGTGATAAATTCATGTTCGGGAAAAAGTTCATTTATGTGGCATATAAACATTTTATTTCCAATTTTTGCAGGGAATAGTGAATAATCTCTTAAAAGATATATTGATCTAAATCGGTGAAATTAATGTTATATACTGGCTTGAACTTATTGTTCCCTTTAACATTCTACTAGTGTTAGGGATTTCTTTTTTGTCCAATATTTGTTGTTAGATTTTCATTAAAAATGTTGTGAATTTTTTCTATAACTGGACTATTTTTTGACTGAAGATAGATATATTTAATCCTAAATTATTAACGTTGTTGTTTAATTGACTATATGCTAAGTTTATATTTTTATACCTAATTCAATTTCACAATTATATTCATATATATCATCAGCAAATTCCAACATATGTAATTCACTAATGTTAAGATCAAACGTATATACTAGATATAAGATTGGACTCAATATTCCTCCTTGAGGAAGGCATTTATTCGTAACACTAGGACCAATAGTATTATTATTAATTCGTAAATATATATTTCTGTCCTGATAGAGTTTTATAATTTTTCTAGAAAATTCATCTGGTAGTCATATGTCCTTCATTTTGTTAAACAAAATATTTAAACATAGATTATCAGATGCCCCTTCTATATCTATGAAGGAGGCAATAATTGATTTATTGTTGAAAATGAAATATTAATATCAGATATTAGGTTAGCAATATTTTCAGTAGTTAAAAAAGAGGTTTGTTTCTTCAAATAACTCAGTAGAAAAAAATATAATAAATGTTCCACATGTTGATCATTTTGATTGACGCACAGCTCTATGTGCTTTTGAAATGAGTTTCCCACTGGTCCTAAAACTGCCGGTGTGATAGATGTAAAGGCAGTTATTATTCTTTCCTTCATATTTTGTACTGTTGTTGGTGTGTCTTTATAAACAATTTCCTTCACGTATCCCCATAAAAAGAAATCAATTTTTATAAGAGCTGAGGATCTAGCAGGTCATTTAGTGGGTCCATTTCTTCCAATCCATTGATTAGGGTAGGTATTATTAAAGTGGTCTCTAACTGCATTTAAATAATGTGGTGGAGCACCATCTTGCTGAAACCACTTCCTATTTCGAATTCTTTCAGGGAGATTTTCCACCAACTGTGGCAGACAGTTTTCTAAAAAATGAAGATAAATAGCTCTAGTCAATATACCATCAAAGAAATGTGGCCCTATTACATGTTTTCCAATAATTCCTCCCCAAACGTTTATAGACCATCTGTGTTGATTATCAACTTGCATAAAAAAGTGAGGATTTTCCGAAGCATAATAATGGAAATTGTGCTTATTAACAAATCTATTTTTATGAAAAGTTGCCTCATCACTGAATAAAACAGTATTGAAGAAGTTGACATCATGTTGCGTTTCACCTCTGGCCCAATTACAAAATTGTAGGCGCTTTTGAAAATCGTCATCAGATAATTCCTGATGCATTGGAATATGATATGCATGCAACTTATTTGTTTATCAGATTCGACCCACAGGCCGTCTACTTATTCCTACTAATGAGTTCACTTCTCTTTGACTAACATGGGGATTCTCAACCGTTGTCAGCACCACACGTTGTCAGCACCACAGAAAACTCATTTTCTTCGTTCACAACACGTTCTACTCTTTCACTTTTTTTATATTCGATATTTCCAGTTTCCAGAAATCTATCGAGAAGGTTTTGCAAGCTGTTAACATCAGGAATTCGTCTTCCAGGATAACGTTGGTGATAAATTCTATTGGCAAGTAAACAATTTCTGTCTGACTCGCCCAAAACAAAAGTCATGTCTACAAGTTCCGCTGTATTAAAATTCACATTGTAAACTTCCAAATATTTTAAATTCAATACAAATTGTAACGACCGATAAGTGTGATAAATGCTCCTTTGTCTCCGATAATTTATACCAAACTGAGGTTGTATTGCTTGTCGAATAACGAAAACAGCATATTGTCTGAAAGTTATGCAAAAAAATTTACAAAAAAACATTATAGTAAAGGACCGGTTAAATACTATTTACTCATTTCAATGGATTGGAAGAAATGGTCTCACTAAATGGCCTCATCTCAAAATTGCATAAAGACGTGTGTCAATCAAAATGGGCAACACGTCGAACACCTATTATAAATTTTTCTAATGAATTATTTGAGGGAACCTCTCTTTTTAAGTTTATTCTTGAATTTGACTCTTATTTTATTTATAAAACGAAAATGGTTGCAATTAGCCATAGGAAAGTACTTACAAAAAATGTTCGTTTTTCATTTCTACATCACATCGTCGAAAAATATACAGGGTGTTCAATTTGAAAAAATTCAATTTAAAATGTTCTCAGTTGAAAAATAATATTTGGTCACCCTGTACATTTTTAGGAAATGAAAATATTTCAAAAACATTAATTAGATGTTTCGTAACTGGTGTTCACATAAGTTTTTCTTAAAACCTATAATTGTGACTGTGGTGATTTTTTTAATGTTCATCTCCAGATTGCATTATTTCAACAAAAAAATTCATTAGTGGTTGGGACATATTCAATGCTAATATAGGAATGAATAGAGCCTAGAAAGAGGCTTCAAAAAATGTACTGATATGTATTTTAAAAAATGCACTTGGTCCTGTAATTTCGTTTTGGCTCGCCCTGTATGTTCGAAGATAATTTCCAGTTATAGACTTTTTATCTAGTTTACTTGCAATTTTTTTAAAAATTTCTAGCTATCGTAGAACTCGAGATATCGAGTTTCGACGCACTATTGCCTCACCCTCTTTATTATTAATTTTTTTTATTATAATTCCAAACTTCTTATATTAGCGTATTTTTATTTCATTTGTCACAAAATTTTTCCATGTTCTTCGTTTACTGGCAAGTATTATTTTTTTGTACATCATGCAACTGCTCTTTGATAAAGTATATAATTATTTAAATTTGACACATTTTTATATTTTTTCAGTCCTTCTTTGCGATTAGCAATAGCTCTTGCAGATTTCTGGTTCCACTATATTTTACTAAATTTATGTTTGTACATTTTTTTCTTTACTGGAACAGATTTGTCATTACTATTATTTGGTTCTTTTAGGAATTCTGTATATGTAACATTTTTTTTTTATTTTTATCACATGAATATTTTGCTAAATGGTTTAGGTATAAGAGTTTCTTCTCCTCCATTATTTAAGAATATCAATTGAGTCTTCTATAACTGTCAACAAATTTGCCCCATTTATATCTGTTCAGCTGCAACCCCATGTCAAATTATGCATATTAAAATCCTCCCCTAAGATAAATGATCTCTGTAAACCATTGAAAAACTTTAACCATTCATTTGATGAAATTCTTAAATTAGGTTTAACATGTATAAAATATAAATATTAACATTATATTTAATCATGATTAGGGTTAATTTACTGTTCAAATTGCCGAAAATTGAATTCTAATAAATTGTGGCCATTTTTATGACCAAAAATTGCAATATGTAAAACAATTTTACGTCCTGGTTGTAAAAATGTGTTACGTTCAGTGGACAAAACAAGAACAGACATCTTGAGTTTTAACAGATGTCATGTAAAAATATTTTTATGACGAAGGTTTGAAAGAAAGTATTGTCGCTTGGATTTACTTTACATTATTATATTTATATTAAATAATATATTCAGAGCAATATATGGCATTATTATTCCATGTCACACAAACATATTTTAAATTCCTGAATATTTTATTTTGCATCACGTTCATCTTAGAAACACGATATATCGTTTCCTATCACTGTTTTACTCCCTGTACCGCTCTTTAAAAACCACATAAAAGTTGCTATTCTGTTTTCTCGCGGGTGCACATTTGATAGCTTTTCGTAGCACCACCTTGCAGTTTAAAACGACTTTTTAAACAACACAGACTGACTGCACCAAATGTGCTGTCAATATATTGTTATTCGAAGGATATACTAGTAAAATGTTTTGTCGAAAGATTTTATGTCATCTTCCTGAGTCATAACGCACTCATGTTTCAAGTTATATAGTTCTTGTATAAAGTAAATTTACTTTGATGTATTCCCGACGTATAAAACTCGGTTAATATTGTGAATTTCTACCTCTCAAAGAATATTATTTTGTTATGTCTGTAGAACTGAAGATTATTTTTTGCATTTCATTCATGTTATTTTCAGGTATTTCAGTGTAGTTTCTGGATAAGCTTCAGATAATTGCCCAGAACATTGCACATAAGTATTTGTATTTTTAACTCAACACTTTACGTGCAAATATTCTTTTGTTGTAATATACACCACGTCCTAGGATTATTGATAGACGTCAACATCGCACGAGTGTGTAAATAAGGTTAAAACTGCCAGTTTCAAAGTATTATATTAAATATTTCCTCCGCCATTGCTGAGTTACGAATCTTCAAAGTTATGAACTAAAATATTTTTTTATTACAAGTACAAAATATAGTACCTATAAGCAGTAAAAGAATATGGCTGCCCATTGCCCGGACAAATAAGTATCTAATTTTAGTGCAAGAAATGTGTATAAAAGACACCATACTAACATAATAATACCTTAGTAATTTTTAATGTGAATTAGTAATCCATAACCATAAGACGAAAAAGAAAGGAAAATATATTTTTCTACTCCCTTATGTAAATTTGCTGTTTTCCGTACAGTCTGTAGAATGGATAAGTGGGCCATTCCAGTTAACTGGACGGATATATTTCATATACGTTCTAGGATGGATATGAAATCGACCAATCACAGTTCGTGTATTAAGCACATAGGCAACTATTCGTTTTAAAAAATTCAAGTTGGTGCGTAAGCTGTCAAAGTAATTGTCAGTAGTTGTCAGTGTGTATATTCGTGCAGTTTGGGCTAGAAAATAATTTAAAATGAGTGATTCCAGTAAAGAATCGATAAACGGTATACCACCTAAAATTTTATTGAAATTATTATATACAGACAAAATTTTAGAGATATATTATGACAAAAAAAAAAGTAGCTATATGTGGGGATTGAACCAAATTCAAATTCAAAATTTTTTTATTCAAGGTAAAAATGGTATAAACACTGCCTCCCCAGTACCCATCCCAGGACCGACCCTGCGACCACCGCGTTAATGCGGTGGTGCATCGCAAGGCCGGGCCGAGACGAGACTGGTTTGGCGAAAGTAAAAATTGAACAATACAAAAAATAAAACAACCTGGAACTCCTTTTGCAAAAGGGAAAATTAAAACAAGTAATGTGATAAAAGGTGCATAAAAAAGAAAGTTTAACATAAAAACTGGGCACTTAAACATGGTATTACCGCTGGAGCACTGAACTTTTTAAGTTTTTGCACTGACGCCGACACCATAACTCGTACGAAGTGCCGTCCGCGAGTTGCTTCAACTACGGGTTGCGCAAGACAGGCCTAAACTGTGATTCTAAATTTTGATTGTTCTGGTATAAAAAATTTGGATACTGTTACAATATTAGTAACGGAAGAAAGAATTTACAGACAAAAATGTACAAACAGAAACGAAGGAACAACAAACGCGACACAAAAATACACAAAAACAAAAGAAAAGGGGGGCAGGAAAGATTTAAAGCGGGTGAAAGGTATGAAATATCAATGAAAGGTGGATAGTATCAGGGAAGGTATAGTTGGCGAAAGTTTGGCTAGAGTGGCTTCCGGAAGATTGGCAACGTCTGGTAAGGTAAGGGGTGTTTAATGGGGCATTATGCTGTCTAATTTGTATAACGTGTCTTGTTAGCGGACTATCGCCCAGCTTGAACGAATAGAAGTTTTGGGAGATATGCTGGACGTAGTCGGCTATCGGGGTTACGTCGTTGCAGCGTTCGTAGAGGTCTCTGAGGGAGGTGTATCTTCCAGAATTTGATATGAGGCGCATATATTTGTGTTCTAGCACTTTTAGTTTTTTCATTGTCTTGGCCGATATGCTGCACCACACCGGCGCCGCGTATGTGATGGACGGCCTGACCACCATCGTGTACAACAATTTCTTATTTTGTTTGTTTAGTCTGCTACCCTTGACCATGAGCGGATACAGACTCCTGGACAAGGAGTAGACCGTCTGTATGGTTTCGTTTATGTGGGTGTTGAACGCCAGTCTTCTGTCCAGTCGAACCCCCAGATACTTCACGCATCCCCTGATAGGAATTTGGTTGCCCCTGATCGAGATTGGTGTAATTATGCGGTTCTCTGTGAACCGACGCGTGAAGCATATCGCCTCGGACTTCTCAGCGTTGACCCGAATCTTCCACTGCTCGTAATAAGCCGTGGCACGAGCCATGTGCGCCTTCAGCAGCATGTTTGCCGCCTGTGCGTTGTGTGAATGCATGTACATGGCCGTGTCATCGGCGTACTTGGATTGAACCTATGATCTCTTGCTTTTCGAAGCGTAGATATAACCACTAGGCTATTGCCGCTTTTGTAAAATGTTTTCACCGAGCAGTAGCTAAGTTTGTATATTAAAATTTGATTAAAACTATTATTTATAGTTTTTTTCTTAATCCGGTCGTAGAAAATGTATACTGTACAACTCGAGTGGATTATCCATATCGCACGAGAAAGAAAATTGAGCACGACGCCGTAGGTGGAGTGCCTCAATCTTTCGAGCTATCATATCCACTCTTGTTGCACAAACTACTATTTCCTTGCTATATAGACATAATATATAATTATACAGGGTGGCCTGTAATAACGTGCAAAACATTTAACTGTAGATTACCTGTTGAAAATTAAGACGGGGTCTTCGTATAAAATTTTTCAAAATAACCCTTTCCTGTTCAACTATGTCCCTTTAAAGGGGCGTACCAAATTTGATATATCTCGGTTACTTATCAAAAGGCATCTAACGAAATTATTTCATCCACCTAGCGTGTACACAAAGGGGTGAAATTAACTACCCTTCTTGAAATTCTGTAAATATATTTCTGCTTGCTATTTTTTGCAATAAAAAAAGCAATAACCAAATATTATGATTCATTTAGAAACTTTTTTGTCTCTTGAAAACATTTCGTAAAATCGACAATTTTGGAGAAAAAAATTAAATTACATCTGCCTAAGTGATCAATCAAAAGCGATGAGCACAATTATATTAGTGTAAAATACCATAAGTAGGCTGGTGTCAAATTATAATTTGACTAATGTTACGTTGTTTCTTGACTTTGAAATTATAATATAATCATTCCTTACCACTTAATACTAGTAGTTTTTTAACCAGATTTTAAAATGCATAGTTTTCGTAATGAGGAATATGCAGACAATATAAATAAATAAAAATAATAATGAAATGAATTGAATGAATGAATGAATGAATGAATGAATGAATGAATGAATGAATGAATGAATGAATGAATGAATGAATGAATGAATGAATGAATGAATGAATGAATGAATGAATGAATGAATGAATGAATGAATGAATGAATGAATGAATGAATGAATGAATGAATGAATGAATGAATGAATGAATGAATGAATGAATGAATGAATGAATGAATGAATGAATGAATGAATGAATGAATGAATGAATGAATGAATGAATGAATGAATGAATGAATGAATGAATGAATGAATGAATGAATGAATGAATGAATGAATGAATGAATGAATGAATGAATGAATGAATGAATGAATGAATGAATGAATGAATGAATGAATGAATGAATGAATGAATGAAAGTATGAATTAATGAATGAATGAATGGATGAATGAATGAATGAAAGAAGGAACGAAGGAATGAACGAACAAGCAAACAAACAAACAAATACTTACGCGTCATAAATTCATTTTCGAGAGATAATGTAGACGACGAGAGACAGGCTTTTTCGGAGATAATAGTTCCAAGCAATGTAACATATCTGCTTATAGAAAACCATTGTATTCCTCGCAAGTAGTATTAATAAATATAATAAATAGAAGTACTCCGTGAATTACCGGAGTTTCTAATACATCAATAAATGAAAATCCCTGATACTTCATATTTTAATGTTCTTTTACCAAGATAGGATTGAACAAAGTATAGTAAACTTAACTAAACCTCAATTCTGACAATTTTTGCAATATAAGCTCATGGTTTAGTCTTTACTTTTGATAAGTCGATTAGAACGCGTTATCTACCAAAATTAAATCAGTGTGCGCCTACTTTTAATAATTGTAAAAGTTTTAATCATTTTTATTCTCTTTTAGAAACTTATTTTATTCAATTCGTTGAAAGGTGACAAATTTTTATTTATACTTTTGAATTGTTGTTCCGTGAAACCAGCCCTGCCTCATCTAGCGCCTCACCCTCTACGGCAGGCACCGTGGTGATTGGCTGGCTCCGGATTAAGTCCTAGGGAAAATAATTAATGTGATTAACGTTGCGTGCAGTTCAATTCTGTGTTGTGTAGCGAATTATTTTGGTCAGACTCTGCTGTGTTTTGGGTTCGATCCCCTACACCGATACTAACAATATCAATTCAATTCAACATGACTTTATTAACATTTATAATATAATACGTACCTCCCCAGAACCCATCCCGGGACCGACCGTGCAACCACCGCGCTGCGCGATGGCGGATTGCAGAGTCGGGCGGAACCGGTCTGGTTCTGTTAAAACACAATTAAAAACTTAAACTTAAACTCCTTCTGAGACAAACAGATTAAAAAAGTATTAAAATTACTTACATCTAACATAAAATATTTGACAACACTTAAAACTACACATTTTTGGAAAACTTGTTCACTTAACACTTTTTAAAAATTTCATATCTGACGCAGGCACCTCAATCCAAACGAGGAGCCTTCCGCGAGGTGTATTAATGCCGGGCTGGGCAAAGGCAACTTTTATTTTAAAAATTTTGATTTCACAAGGTTTTTATTTTGTAAAAATGTGCGATGAGAAATGAATTTAGAGACAAGAATGTATAAAAAGAAAGCAACAAAAACAAACGCGACAAGAAGATTACAAACAGAAAGAAAGAGGGGACAGGAAAGATTTAAAAATATGAAAGGTATGAAATATTAGTAAAAGTGGATAGGGTAAGTTGAATACTGACAATATCAGTGGATACTGAATGTTGACAGGTTTGGATTTGAAGGTTGTCAACTATATGTAGTGTATTTCTGTTTGACCACCAACTTTGCAACGGATAACACTTACATCAAATAGGTAATTGCAGATTAAACCGCTAATGACCCATGCAGAGAATGGGAAATTTGATATTTGAAATGAAAAGATACAATTATTTCCAAGAGTTCACCAAAATTTACGGAATATAACTGAGTTTGTAATTTTCAATAGCACATTTATTGCATTTTTTTTTAAATAACCCAAATTATTTATAGGATTCAAATTTTAGCAAATATAGTAGTTTGAAGAGCTAAATTAAAAATAATAGAAAGAGAGTAGGACATCGAGACCTGTTCTTTAAAAAGAGAAAAATGAATGAAAATACAGTTTTTGAAAATATTTCAGAACACTTCGTTTTCTTTTTCCGTGATTAGTGATAGATTTGAAGTTATAATATGTACTTATTTTATTCAATGTCAATCAATTTTCGCGAACATCTATTCAATGTATCAAAGCGTGATGTATTGGCAGCTGCTTATTTATATATAACTTCAAGGTGTTCTATTTGTTAATTTATTATAAGGGCAAAGCTAGCTCCAGAATTAATTTTAAATCCGCCATATAAACTGGTCGTTATAAAATTCGATTCAACAAGATGTGGTGGCGCGGTTTTATAACTCTATACCTTATTCATACCGGGGTTATATCGTACTTGACGAAATTGTAAAATATATTTATGGGCACTTTTATGTATTATGTAATACCTAGTCTTGCTTGAGAAACGATATAACCGTACGAAGATCAGTACGAAACCAACTATATCTATACTTTTACTATAGCGCAAAACCATCATATAATATTTATTCACTTTTAGAGCGCAATAGAATTTATTATTAAAAATTCATTATATGAATAAAAATTTATATAAAACATACAATGTTCATAGGGGATTCAGGTCGTTGACGACTTTTGTTATTTGTAAATGACAATTCCAGTAAAGAACCATTGACAATATATTTCTGGCATCTCTCGAGTTGAGCTTCTTAGTAATACTAAAGTAGAATTTAGTGTATAAATTATAGAACGGAAATTAAATGATTACAATCTTTAAAAATATGTTAAATATATTTTACGCAAAATATAATTTTCATAAGTATATTTATTATGGGATTGTAAAAAGATAAACATAAAGCAGCAACATGATTTTTCTCATATGTACCATCTAAGCTATTCATAATAATTTTATTCCTAATTCCTTGAATTACAAGGGTCAAGTTGATTATGCTATACTGACTTATCTAAAGCATTTGTCGGAGTTAATGCATATTGCAAAATTAGGTAGGTTAGGTATCAATGGCATAGATTAAAGTGGATTGCAGTTATCTTACTGACCATTTATAGGTCTCTATCATCAGCAGAGTAACATCAGGTGTTCCTCAAGGATCTCATATTGGCCCTATTTCGTTTAGTCTCTTTCTTAAATATTTAGTTTCAGTAATAGAAAGTATTAATTTACTAATGTTTGCAGATTATTAAGTGTTCAAACAACTGAGAATCTTTCAGTCGATGAATTGTTGCCGTGTGTGGCGATTTAGTTCCGTACAATATTCATAATATTGTTATAATTAAATGATTTTTTAGAAAATTCTGAAACACGTCAATCTTATTTTTTAAAGAGCACTGGCTGACGTATTTTTTTCTAGTTTTTGAGTTGTGACGTCAACATTATTTTTTTAATTGCAACCCCCTCTTTATTTAACAGAAATGAATTCCTCACTATTTCTGGGTACAATGATATGCAATTGTAGGGGTTCCATGTTTGCCATATAAAAGTTACAGGGTGTTCTTCGAGAAACAAAGAAAGCTTACTACTTGGTACATTTTATTCTTAACAGAATTGAAAAAAATCATTAAAATTTAACGAAATTGTTCAATATATCCCTCATTATCTATTTGGCATTGACCCCCAAGTGCGTAAATGCCTTTGATTGAACGTTGAATAATTTCGGGATGTATATTTCCCATTTCGGCGTGAGCTCGAAGCTTAATATTATTTAATCTATTAATATAGACATGCATCTTTAAATGATCCCAGAAGAAGAAATCCAGTGGGGTAAAATCAGGTAAACGTGGTGATAATTCAATGTGCCCTTGTAGGCCTATCCATCTGCCAGGGATAGGGCAGCACCAAATCGGAAGGAACTTCATCATGTTGAAAGTATTTTCGTTGTTTGGAAAAATGTTTGTTAAAACTGGAACTCGACTCGTAAAAACTCAAATTTCGTACAAAGAAGTAGGGCTTTAATAGACGATTTCCTATCATTCCTGGCCATATATTTAATTCACCTTTATGCTGGTTAGGTCATTCTTGAGTTCAATGAGGATTTTCTTGTGGAGGCAATTGTGATGATTTATTATTTTGTTCAAGCAAAAATTCTTCATTAGAGAGATAACAAACTTTAATTGTTTCTCGTTCGAGCTACCATCGTAACATAAAAGTTGTCACCTATACGGCGTAGTTTATCCGATAATCCGCATGCATAAAGAATTAATATTGTGTAACGACATGCATGTCTCTATCTTTCCAATATATTGGTTAATTTGGCTACTTTTTGTAGATTTTATGATTATTTTATTAAGATAGGGCAAACCGCACAGCTATTGGCGCTCTTAAGAGAAATTACATCTTTTTTGTTTTATATAAATCTAATTTCATAGATAGCCAACAATCCTCGACTGTGACTCTTTCAGCATTTTACATTAAGATACATATCATTTGCTAGAAATAACCCATGTAAACATTTTTAAAGATATATTTATTTTACACATTTAATTATTGACATGCCTCGCTACATTTATTGATACTGGTGTTAACAATTATTAGGGCATCTATTTAATAATATAGAATAAAATATTTGTGGCAATATATTTCGCTTTGTACCAGTAAAACAATAAAATAATTGTTCAACAACCTCTAATTTGGGAATATAAGTCGAATGATATGTTCTTGCATAAGAATGACTTTTTATGCCTTCCCTTATAATGGTTATATTATTGACACACGCGAAACACATCCTTTTGAAAATTATTGGGTTTTGAAATGGGTTATTTAGTTTTACATCAATTTCAATTTCATGTGGCAGATCTGTGCTCCCAAGTACGTCCTAGATATGCGAGTCATCCTTGTTTTGACAGATGTTCGTTATCTTGTTTAAAGTTATGTTGGAAATAAGATAAATTTTTTTTGCTGTATTTAGCTCTTCTTGTATTTGTTTAGCTCTTTTTTGGTGTTTTTGTTTTCTCGCATTTCTTATTTGTTCCTTGCGTCTTCGGCTATTCTCTGTTGCAATTTTGCTTCCTTTTATTTTTTGTTTTCGATCGTAATACTCCTCTTCCTTCTGTTATTTCTTCTCCTCTTTCTTGTGTTCTATTTTCTGCTTTCCCATTTTTTTTTAAGTAAAAGAAGTTAATGCAAAGGATGGTCTCTCCTGTTTCTTCTTTTTACCTTTTCTCTCTGAGATAAACAATAAAATCCGAGGTAAGTTACAATAAATTATTGATAAAGATTTTCGGGATCCTATGTAGTGTTATTGTCGTTTAGGGTATTTGGGATCTGATGCGCAATGTCTATAATGGATTAGTTATAATGCACTTTGGTGATTGATGGGATTTTAGCTTTGGTTTGCAATATTAACAGAAACATGAGGAGCTGGATACATTTTATTTCCTTTTACTCGACTTCCTCATTAATAAAATCATTGACAATTGAATAGTTTTTGACTTTTTCTTAAATATTTGGTAAAGGTACATGATTGACTTTATTTTTGCCATGTGAATAGATAATAATGTTTCCAAGTTCTTGTTCCTCAAATTCAAAATTCCAGGATCAACATTTATTAGTAGTTCAAATTCTGAATTCGATTGCCAATTATTGAATACAGTAGAAAATATACCGTTCTCACCATTCCCATTTATTTCTAAATTTGCTCATTTCAGAACATCATATGCTTCATTATCGGGTTTCAAGTATTGAACTGAACTACTTAACTTGCTATTTCCATATTTTCGATGTAAAAATTGTTGAAGTTCTCAATTTTAGCTATACTACATATTGTTTGGTCTTCACGCTTATTTTAACGTGCCTTTTTGTAGGATTCTTTGTTATTTTCATGTGCATGTTCATCAGGATTTTTAGTTAGCAGCCACATTTTATAATAAATAAGCCGTTCTTTATTACTTTTGGTATCAGTTCATATATTTTGAAAGTCACGTATTTTCTCTTCAACAATTTGTGAAAATCGTTCATAGTACAGTGTTAAACCAACTGGATCGACTTGGTTCATAACTGTTTCGCCCTTTTAATTTTTCCCAAACATTCACTGTAGTTCCAAGAAGACAGCCCACAAGCTTTAAATCCGTTTTGAACAATTTTCGAATTCACAGATGTTTCTAGAAACTATTCTATTCGGTGATTTGTTTTGAAGAGGATAATAATACATGTGGTAGAAAACCCAAATAATAGGAAAGAATATTCGTAGAATGCCACAAATAACTTTCAGACAATAACTATTCTAATATAGAGAAAAGTATCAGTATTGATTACTTTATCGGCATTTTATTTTTCAATATTCTTTCTATAAGCCCTCTTTTGCAACCAGCCTTTATTAGTTTAAAAGCCTAAACGGCAGCTGGTTGTTGGATTCCAGTTGAATTAGGATAAAGTGAATGTGACTCAGTTTTCAGTACACAAATCACTTAGTTTGATGTCCAGATGCGTTATATGGCTGCCACAAATAAAATGTTGATGTGTCAGCACTCACCAACGACATGGAGACGTGACTAATGCAAAAAAAATTTGTAGGCCCTTGGTTCTCTTATACACACCAAATCCCAATTTATTTTTTTGAATCCCTTTAATAATAGGGCGGGGGTGGCAATAGGGGTGGCAATAGGGGTGGCAATAGGGGTGGCAATAGGGGTGGCTAGTGCCAACAAATTTTAGAGTCCCTTGGTTCTCATATATACACTAAATTCCAATTAAATTTTTTAGACCCTTTAATAAAAGGGTCGGAGTGGTAATGGGGGTTGGTAGAGGGGATAGCTAACGCCAAAACAAATGTATGAGACGTTTCATTCTTGTATACACACTAAATCACATTTTAATTTTTTTTTACTGCCTTTCATAACAGTGTGGCGGTGGTAATGGGGTTGATAGTGGTTGGTGGCTAATGCCAAAAAAAAATTTTGAGGCCTTGACTTTTCGTACATGCCCTAAATTGCTATTTTATGGACTCTTGTTTGCTTTGCTTGTTTAACCTTATTACCCCATTTACCCCCGAACCATTCATCGGAATTAGATCAACATATAATCTAGTTCCAGATTTCATTATAATACATAAGTGTACCAAATTTCAAGTCAATATCGCAAACGGTTCCAGAGTAAACGTGCGCACAAAAAAGTTACAGACCAACAGACAGGATTTTTTCGCTCAAATTTAAAATATCGACGGTTCATGACATTTAAGCCTATTTCAACCAAGAAAAATATTTTTTTGCGTTATACTTCCACTAGACGTTGAAGTAAAATGGATGCAAATAACTGTTGATGTGGTAGAAATAACCACAAAAGAACATGAACAAAACACCACCATAACTAACGTTTAGACAATATTTATTTCTCTGTTTTGCATAGTAGATTAATAGTTCAATATCCAACAGCTATATTCAGTTCAGCATTTACAACATATTTATAAAAATGTAAATATAGGTATGTTTGGGCCGCATATAATTCAAATTAAATGGAAATAGCAGTTGCCTTCCTTCTAAATAGTGACTGGATACTTCCTTAATAGAGGGCATCACAAGTATCAGATTTAATTCATTTATATTTAATTTTTTGTATAATTTTTTGGGATAGACAGTGAGTTTCTGTGACACTCGGATAGATAGATAGATAGTTAGTTTCCTAAAATAGAGTTGATTTTCTCAAAATTCGTAAAAATACACGATAGTATAAATTACAACGTGATTTGTTTGTGAATATAATAGCTAATCTGCTTATTAAGTTTAGTGTGGTGTTAAAGCGATATCCTTTAAATTTTCTTTTAACACTGTCCCTTTCTCTATCGCGACACAAGGGCAGTAAACAGCCAGCTGGATTTGGTAAGTGTCTATGTTTGTGTTATATTTGTATAAGAAATTAATTTTGTTTAATTGCATACAGTCCACTCAAAAAAAACCTTTTTTTGGTCCTTCGAGCCGGAGAATTTTTTGTTTTCTTATTAATTTCAATCTTAGTTTTTATGAGTAGGTACTACGTTAGAGTATTTCAAAGTGCTTACATTTATCTCTTAGTTTTTTCTTATAGTTGTTTTTCTAGTAGTTGGTAAATATTTAATATTTAGTGGATATTATTTGGAAGGAATTAAACTGCCTTAAAATAAGAAGCTATTTGCTACATTTATTTTACTTTCAATAATTGGTTCTCTTCGAATAATTTTTGTGTTCAAATTTATTGGTGGTTTTAGTTTATTATCTTAGTTATTAAATTGGTATTTAATAGAAGTATTTAAAAATTCCTGATAGGAAAGAAAACCAGTTAAAAATTTTAACTGCAAAAAAGGAATCTCTTTTTACTAAAGTGCAAAAATTATACGATGATAGTCAAAAAGTTCAGAATGAAAAAAATTTAGATAATTTTCTAATTAGATATGAAACTTTAGAGCAAACTAGACGAGATTTTGAAAAAGTGTTGGATCAGATTAATCAACTTAGTATAGAAATTGATTCAGAATTTGTACCAAAATTTACTGCATTAGAAAGTTTCGATGAATTACAGTGTCATATTCAATCAGTGGCTAAAAAAGTTCTAAATACAGGTAGATTTGATAAAGCAGGAACATCAACAGATGTGAGTGCCCCAATTAAATCTATACCTAGACTCCCAAAATTAGAATTGCCTACATTTTCAGGTGATCTGAAAGACTGGCCAATTTTTTACGAATGTTTCCAAAGCTTAATCCATGATAACCCAGATTTGAATACTGTTGATAAAGTACATTTTTTAGTTGGTCAATTATCGGATAGAGCTTTATCTGTCTGTGCGGGTATTCCTCCAATAGGTGATAACTATGAAATAATTTGGAATGCTTTAGTAGAAAAATATCAAGATAAAAGGAAGCTAGCTACTTCTTATTTAGAAACTATTTTAGAATTTAAACCACTGCAATCAGGCTCTGCCAAAGGCTTAAATGGATTTATTGAAACATTTGACACTGCAACAGCAGCACTTAAGAAGCTTGATATCAAGGATTTATTTGATTTTACATTATCTTATGTAGCTTTATCCAAATTGGATAACGAAACTAGACATTCTTTTGAAATGCTTAGAAAAAAATCAGATATACCCTCGTATGAAGAGATAGTAACTTTCATAAAATCACAGGCAAAAATATTGAGTAGTTCTAGTAAAACGCAATTAATTTCAAATAAAAGCGGCAATAGTAGTATTACTACACATGAATAAATCAGAATCTAATCGCGAAATAATTACCAAATTTGTTCGACCTTGAACTTGACTTGCAGACGATCCTATCCCATTCACAGACCTATGGAAATTTTGTACAAAGAGTTTCAAACGTTTAGCACATTTATAAGTTAATAAATTGGCTTGACTAGCCGAATAAAGTAAAAACCTAACTTTATGCAGGTTACCCATTTTATCTATTACATTTATCCCCTGGCGTCGGTGATTGGCCTTGGTAGCGGAAATAGGCCGACGTTAAATAAATGATTAAAAAAAAAAAAAAAAATTACATTTACAATTACAGTAGACAACCCAACGGTGGTACCATATTTAGAAAAGTTAGAATTATCCATAGAGCAAAAACTATGCGTTGAAGTGCTAGGCACAGGACTATTACTATTTGATACATCAGTATTATTATTCGGCAAAGCATTATTAGCGGGCAAATATGTGTTCACTACAGCATTTTCAAAATGTAACAAAGAATGATGGCGTCGATGGCAAGTTGAGCAATTAATTTTTGATTTGCAGTCAATGAATCGTGAGTTGATAAACAATTTAAACATAATCTATTATTTTTGACAAATTCATAACGCTCCTTGACGGTAAATTTCAGAAAACTGGGGCATCTATTAACTAAATGATAATATTGGTTACACAATATGCACTTTTTCTTCGATTCTGAGCCCGATACTACTGTCACAGAAAACTGTGAATGCGGGCACTGCGGGCGGATGAGTTTGTCCTTGCCGAGGTCCTTGCTAAGAATGCCTCGAATGTACCTTACGGCCACAGGTTCTTGAAGTGGCAGAAGTTTCAATATAAATGAATACTTGCACCCTTCAATTATATTTTATATTTTTGAACGTGCTTTTAGATCAATGAAACAATATTATTTTACTTTAAAAGTTTTTGATACTTCTACTGGCATCTAATTTTCTTTTTAATTGCAAAAATGTACACAGACCATAGAACACAATATAGCGTCTGTATTTATTTTGTAGTTAGTGATTTCCTTCTCACTAGCAAAGTGTACAATACTGTTTAATCTTCGCGTATACCTTATTTACGCATCTAATTAACGTCGTCATTAAAGTAAAAAATTTTACGACTTTAGATATAACCTGTTAATAAAGCAAATAATTGAACGCCGCTAAAATGTGGTTTTTTTATTTAAAACAGTAGCTATTAACAGAGTAATTTAAATAATCCAGTGTATTATTGCAGTGTTTATTAGTAGATAAAGACATTCCAAAGAAAGTCATTAAATGCATAAAAATTGTAAAAGCCGACGCAGTTAAATTAAGAAGCACGTAAACATTTGGTCGGTCAACGAGAAAGCTACTTAACCATCTGTGCCTTTTACTTTATTTTGACTGAAGTATTTCACCAGTATTTCACTAAATCGTCGGTCCTAGTTTATAGTTCTCAACTCATAACTTGAACAGTCGCTTTACGATTGGCTTTTTGGCCGAGACTTTTTATGTGCAGTTAAAATTTTTCACCTTTGTTTTGTTTGGGATCATTTTATTGTCGGTTCTTTACAGACTAAGTCTAACCCATATAAACTTTGTAATATATGTGTTTCCTGACTTTTATATCCTCCTTTTTTCTTCTAATTTTTATTGTAATCTTTGATGCTCCCTACTAAATAGCGCTGTTATATGGAGTTACGTGAATTAAGAGTTTCATTAGATTATTTATTGTTTTTATTATTAACTGCTGTGGTGGCATATAACGAGTATTTCATTTTACGATTTTTTTATATCTTGTTATGTCTGACTCCTCTTCTAGTGCAATTATTGACACTAAGATTCCACTATAATAATATAATGATTACTTAATATGTAATGAAGTCCAAAACACTTTTAGATGAACATTACAAAAATATCCGCTGTTTACTGCCGAATGGTAAGTTCATTTTTCACTTGTAATGAAACATATTAATTTAATTTATATACTCGAATACTCGAAATACATCAAAATCTCTGTTAGACAATATATTCACAAATCTACCTTTGAATGAAATTGAAATAAAATGTGATGACCCCGGCCTTTCTGACCACTGTTCACAAATAGTAAGCTATAATATCAATAAAAAAAAAACTTAATTTAGAATTTAGTGTAGGAGGCGAAATTTTAATGCAGAACATATTGAATATTTTAAAAGTTTGCTAACAAATGAAACATGGTCAAATGTGTATGAAACGTCTTGTGTAAATAAGAAATTTGAGTTTTTTCTTACTGGTTCTATGAGAATGTTTGACAATGCTTTTCCACTGAAAACAATTAAACAAAAACATAAATCTAGATCTAGTCCTTGGATTACTCCAGAGCTTATTGAAGAAGGTCGTCTTCTAAAGCAAATTCATTTTTTGTGTAAAAGTAGCAATGATTCAAACTTAAGTATTAGATATAATATTTTAAAAAAGAAACACGAATCAAATATTAATGCCTGTAAAAAAAAGTACAATGATAATTTCATAAGAGAAGCTGACAATAAAGCTAGGGCAGTTTGGAAAATTATTGAAAAAAATTCGAATGTTAATATTAAGCAATCTCTATCTACAGTCCTGAAGCAAGACAAAAAAGTAATTAACAGGGATGAGGCTGCTGATTCATTAAATGATTATTTCATTGAGTCTGTCAGATCTCTCATCAAATCTAGTAAGAATAATACAAAACGAACCCCTCCTAACATTCAGAACAATTTGCGTTCTATTTTCTTAACTCCTGTTACCACTAGCGAAGTATATAACTTAATAACATCATGTGGAAATAAGAATTCTAGTGGTCCAGACGAAATTTCCTACTTTATCTTAAAGGCAGTTGCTGATTATATTGTAAATCCTTTAACGCATTTAATTAATGCATATTTTGTACACGGCTATTTTTGGGGCCCTTCTTATTCAACATTTTCATTAATGATATAGCCTCTTCGATGGAATCATGTTTCCTTACACTATTTGCCGATGATACATCCGCTCTCATAGCTCTCAAGACTAAGCACAATTGCCAACTCCTGTGTTCAGAGTATGTATCTTATATTAAATAGTTCCAAAACAAACTTCTTGTTATTTAGACCAGTGGGTACTAACATCGATTACAGTGTTTTAGTAAAATCGGAAAATGGAAGTATAAAACAATAGGGAAGTTTAGGTTAATTATCTCTCAAAGACACTGGCTAGTAAAAACTATTTAATTAGGCAACTTAGATCGAGTGTAAGTACCTCCACATTAAAAACATTCTATTTTGGGGCAGTTCAGTCAATTCTGTCATATGGTCTTGTATGCTGGGGTAATTGCTCTGGTATTTCTAAAATATTTGTCTTACGAAAAAGAATTATCCGCTCTATGTTTAATATACCCTCCTTGAGCTCATGCCGTTCTATTTTTAAAAGCAACAGAATACTAACCATACATTATATATATATATATATATATATATATATATATATATATATATATATGTTATATTAGAAATATACCATGATATATAATATCACCGAGACAGGCTTAACCTTCTCAGACATATCACATTACAAATTGCGTAACAGCTCTTCTCTAATAACTGCTCACGCTAGCTGAGCTTAACATTTCTTTCTCAGTAATCTGTTATCATGCTGAATTGCAAATCCAATGTTCTTTGTTCTCCAGATATTATAAATATTACCCACTGCCATTGTAAACCTCAGTCTTATACTCACATTTGGTCGAATACATTCTAAATTTATTATTGTTTATTATTATACAAAGAGTAAAGCTTGACTCCAATAAGTGAATAAAGTTTTTAAAAAGCTATTTCAAGAATCCACTATCTAACATATATATATATATATATATATATATATATATATATATATACTAGTGTTTATGCTATCTAAAAAAAATGTAAATCAATTCAGACTGTCATAGGTGGGTAATGGACCACTAATTACCGCTGGTAGGATTTATAATCACCTTCCAAATAAATTCAAGGCGTTAACTAGCTTCAATCAATTTAAGATGCTAGTTAGAAATTTTCTAATAGAACAGACTTTTTATTCTCTGGAAGAATATTTTAAATATAAATAACGTAAGATAAATTTATTTATCTGTGATGTTTGTTGTTTGTTATTATGTTATGTTTATACAGGGTGTTGCATCATGAGAGGGACATAGCTTAATAGGAGGTAGAGAACATCAGTGGTAACCGGAACCTCCCATAGAAATGTCTCATTGGGCCTTCATTACGAAGTTACAGGGTGTTAAATAATTTTTGGCCAAACCTGTTTTTTGTCATAACTTTGACAGGGAATGAAATAACGGATTCATATTTGGTACGGCTAATGTACTAACGAGCCCCAAGAGGTACATGTATAAAAAAAATATATCCAGGTCCGGACTCACTATAATTTATGTTTCTTCTTTGCATCAATAAAACATCACCCTGTATATATTTTTTTGAAATTTCGATACGATATTCGAAAAGAGCAAGAAAAAACAAACAAAATAGCCTATTTCATTTTTTTGTTACACCTTCGTGGTTATTTAAATACGTTGTTAAATGTGCAAGAAAATGGATTACAGAACCCTATTAAATGAGAGGCACGTGAAATAAATAGTTTTATAACTAAAATTTGCAAAAATTCTATTGAGCCTAGGTGGTCTGGGTGAATCCTAATTCCGGCACGTTTTAAAGGTCCATTTTGGTAAAAAACTGTGGTCCTAATAAGTAATCGGGTATGAAATAACAAAATTTTTAATCAATCACAGTAGGCTTGTTCAAAGTGACAGATAATAAAAAGAAATCTCCTAAACAGTTGAATAATTGTTTGTTAGTAATTTAATGTGTCAATAATCCGCATTTAGTTAGTGAAAACTTGTGAAAATATTTTAACTATGCCAGTAAAATTTACAAACGTGGAATATGCTGACATAATATTCATCTATGGTTTCTGTAATGGAAATGGTAGGTCGGCGGAAAGAGAATATCGGCTGCGTTTTCCTGGTCGTCGATGCCCTAATCATAAAACCTTTAGTACGGTGTTCCAGTATGCAAGACAACACGGAAAGTTTCCTACTTCTGCAGTTGTGGAGCGTGTTTTACAACAAGGTGTGCAGGAACAAAACAATATTATAAACGTAGTTCAAGAAAACCCAAATATGAGCACTAGACGAATCAGTTTGGCAACTGGTATTCCTCATTGGCGAGTATGGAGAACCCTAAAAAGAGAACGTTACCATCCATATCATATCCAGCAGGTACAGCGTCTTCAACAAGGCGACGATATCCCCCGCCTGGCATTTTGTCATTGGTTGTCTAACCATCGCCCAGTCATTTACAGAACCTTATTTACGGATGAGGCACAATTTACAAGGGATGGAGTAAACAATTCACGAAATAATCATAAATGGGCACAGGAAAACCCACATGCGGTACGCCAACGCCGTTCGCAACACAGGTTTTCTGTAAATGTTTGGGTCGGACTTGTGAATAGACATTTGATAGGGTCACATTTTTTTGAAGAAAGATTGAATGGTGAAATTTACTTTGATTTTCTTCAAAACATTTTACCGAATATGTTAGAAAATATCGGTATAAGAGGCATGTTGTTTCAGCATGATGGGGCCCCACCACATTTTAACCTTCAAGTAAGAGAACACTTAAACAATGTGTATCCTAATAGATGGATTGGACGCGGGGGTCCACATGAATGGCCACCAAGATCTCCTGATTGTAACCCTTGTGATTACTTTTTATGGGGCCACTTAAAAAACGAGGTTTATAGCATTGAAATTGAAAGTAGACAACATTTAATCCAGCGCATCGTTACAACCTGCGACGAAATACGGAATAATCCAGAAATGATACGTCGAGCAATTGGTGACCTTTCTAAACGCGCAAGAAAATGCACAGAATGTGGGGGAGGACATTTTGAAAATTTACTTTAGTGTCAATTACGTTTTATTTTTAAACGCATTTAGTTATTGTTTTGTTATTTATTGTTAATTGAATGGAAAATATTTTATTTATTTAGATTTTAGTTTGTTCTCTTTTCCAATTTTTGTTAAGTATAAAATGTTGATGATTTTCTTGATCAAAGTAACTGGTTGCTTAGGCCTAAATGGTTTAAATTATCTGTCACTTTTATTCTTTGAACAAGCCTACTGTGATTGATTAAAAATTTTGTTATTTCATACCCGATTACTTATTAGGACCACAGTTTTTTACCAAAATGGACCTTTAAAACGTGCCGGAATTAGGATTCACCCAGACCACCTAGGCTCAATAGAATTTTTGCAAATTTTAGTTATAAAACTATTTATTTCACGTGCCTCTCATTTAATAGGGTTCTGTAATCCATTTTCTTGCACATTTAACAACGTATTTAAATAACCACGAAGGTGTAACAAAAAAATGAAATAGGCCATTTTGTTTGTTTTTTCTTGCTCTTTTCGAATATCGTATCGAAATTTCAAAAAAATATATACGGGGTGATGTTTTATTGATGCAAAGAAGAAACATAAATTATAGTGAGTCCGGACCTGGATATATTTTTTTTTATACATGTACCTCTTGGGGCTCGTTAGTACATTAGCCGTACCAAATATAAATCCGTTATTTCATTCCCTGTCAAAGTTATGACAAAAAACAGGTTTGGCCAAAAATTATTTAACACCCTGTAACTTCGTAATGAAGGCCCAATGAGACATTTCTATGGGAGGTTCCGGTTACCACTGACGTTCTCTACCTCCTATTAAGCCATGTCCCTCTCATGATGCAACACCCTGTATACTCTTATATGTTTTATTTTGTATCCACTTGTATATTTATCTATGTACCCATTTGTCTGACGAAACTTTTAAATATTGTATTATAAAGCTAATTGTTTTTTTCTAAATATTTTTGACATTATCCAAACACTTGTATGAGTCTATATGGAAATAAATTATTATTGTTATTAATTTCTTCACACAACCATTCCAATCATGAAAATTTTGTGTATTGCAGGGTGGATAGTTTATTGTTCATTTGAAGTAAAATAATAATTTAAATCAAACTCTTTTTTCACAATATTTTTCTTTATCTACTTTTTTTTCGTTTTTTGCTGATAATCTCCGGTTAATTTGTTATATTGAGCTTTCCATTTGATACAATGCATACAAGCAATTTGTCGTATAATACAACACGGATTCAATGTGCTCCGTACCGCTCGTTTGGATCTAATTCAAACAATCTGATGGTACGGGATTTTTCCCGTGTCGCCCAGTTTACTGACTTCTTTGGAATTAGTTGTAGGAGCCAAATGATGGGGTCAGTCTTGTTATTTTTTTGCCTCGAGCGCCATTCTCTGATTTAAAGTATAGAAACACCACTCTCTCTATCAGCAGGATGATAGAGCTCCAGATAGAATCAGTGAAGATGGTTTATTACCAAAGGTCGAAATTTGGCTGTCATTCTCGTGGAATGGACAGCAGTTAATAATTTTGTTTGCAATACTTTTACTATTTCAGGAAAATACAAATTAGAGAAGAGACTCGATATGAGGAGCACAATACGTTTTAACAATATATTGAAAATATTTACATGTCAAAGAATCTACTTAATTGTGTGATTTTTAAGATATTTGCATAATATTTATAATAAATCAAATAAATAACACAGGTAGTTTGACATTCAAGCAAATTACAATTTTAATTACCCAAGGAATGGGACGAGACCACATTTTCTAGTTTTTAAGCAAAATCTCTACGACGGTTATTGAATAGGTTTTGTGCAAAATGGTGGAAAGCAAGTAAGCGGTGATATGTAATGAAAGCAAATAGCAGGTATGACAAGTAAAGCAAAACGGTGGCTCGACACATACAAATTGAAATTTTGGACCTACTTTGTGATATACAGACAATTATCCCAATTTTAGAACTTCTAACAAAAGTACATTAACTTTGAATTACGGAAAAGACAGATTTTAGAATTTAACGTTGAAAATCAGATTACTGAATATTTAGCTATTAAACAAGGCGGTACGTCTCGACTGGAGTGTCCCATTTAAAGACATTGTTCCCAACTGAAAATTTCGCTGAAAATACCCCGGAATCTAATTTACAAGTTTAAAATACGGTACGTTTCAATTGGATTGTTCTACATAAAGACAGTGTCTCCAAATTAAAAATTACACTGAAAATAACCCGGAATCAAATTACAATACGGAACGTCTCAATTTCGCGGAAAATATCCCGATGTAAATACTAATATTATATAGAAAATCTATCGTGCAAACAAGTTTGGACGTCAAGATTTAATCGGACAAAATTAAAGAAAGGAAAACAACAGTTACTTTAAATATTTTAACAAATATTAATTTGTCTTTTTATATAACAATCGTGGGCGCAAATACTTTATTCCTTTAATAGTTTACCTCATCAAACACAATTCGACTCAATTGGAGTGTCCCTCTTAAAGGCAGCGTCCCCAGAGGGTATTATTCTCGACAATAATCACAATATGTCTTCTCAGATTGTACTTAACCCAAACCAGTTATTTGAACGTTACAACAATTTGTTGAAGGTGGAATTTATCAAAACATAACAAAGATAAACTAAATTAATCAAATAAACACAGTCCAAAATTACCACAAAGATAAATGTAAATTTGAAATAGCGAGCTTTTACCGAATCGACTGTTCAATTCGGGTGCTAAAACCAAAGAGACCGTTAGCAGCGGGCCGATTCAGGATATCACCTGCTGGGCTAGAATTCAACCTTAAACTGAAAATGTATACCAAACTTCCCATTTAAAATTAGCTTCATTACATCATCTAGGAGTGAAGTGATTGTATGTGTAGTATTGTTAGTGTGTCAAACACGGGTGAAAAATTTGTAGATTTGGTATTAGCTGAATTTGAAGATGAAGATTCGAATAATTTGGACTTTGATTCTAGTGACTTCATAGCAGATGAAGACTATGTTTTATGTAGTGATAGCAGCGATTATTCTGAAACAGAAAATGATTTCAAGATGAGATTGATCAGAATAGTGAGAAAGAAGAAATTGGGACAGAAATGCTACCCGTATATAATGAGGATTGATTGGCAGTAACAGCTTCGAATGAGTTATTATTTGCAAAAATTACTGTACAGGATGAGCATAATATACCTGCACAAGCAACAACACCTTTAATTGTTTATAACTGGGGATGTAATTGAGATTATGGTGAACAAAACAAACCGTTATGCCGAATAAATGAACGGAGCAGGAAACTTAGCTAGAAATGCGCTGATAAAATCGTGAAAAGCCACTACAAATGTTGAAATGATGTTATTTTTTTCTACAATATTGCCTACGGGACTAGTTAATGTTCCAGAAATTAATTTGTACTAGATTAACGACAATTTATATCACAAAGATTTTATTTGTACAATAATACCACGAGGCAGATTTCATCTACTACATCGATATTGGCACTACTGATAATGCATAAGACATAGGAAAAGTTCGACTGATTAAAATCCCAGTACACTTACGCCTATACGCTATAAAATATTACGGCAAACAATGAGCAGTAGAGAACCTGATAATAAAGTCAACCGGTAACCACATATTGCGAAAAGTGTGATTAAAAACTTGCATATTGTTTAGTCTGCTTCAATACAAGTTACGAAAATAAACAAAAATAATATATATATATATATATATATATATATATATATATATATATATATATATATAAAACGTTATTTTCATATATGTTCTGCTCAAAAACTACTCTTGCTTTATTTTTCGTAATAAATATTATTCGTTGTCATAATACTAATAGATATTTTACAAATATATCTGCGTGTTAATAATTTATCTTTTTATGCATTCCAAACAATTGTTTGCGTATAGATTTCTAGAACTAGTAGAGCTCTAATAGGGGCTACTTTCTAATTAAACGGACATGGAACATATCAAATCCGTATCGTTAGATGGCAGCAACGACTACATTATCAAATTTTCAGCAAATCTCAATAATTGTGGGAGATGTCACAAAAACAGTTTTACACCTTTTCTACTCTCTTTGATTTTATTTTTTGCAAATGATTGCAATTTTAACAATATTAACTTTGCAAAGAGTAGGAAAAATGAGTTATATTGTTTTATAACTTACTCAATCATTTCTTAAAATTTAAAAACTTTCGTAATAATTACAGGTTAAATGTTGTCACTGACTGGATTACAAGGCTTTTAAACAATAATTTTCACTTCAAATTAGGCGGAATATTTTGGTTTAATAAGGGGCATATTTTTTTACTAAATATGATGCATGAATTTTGACTTGGAATAATTTAAAATATAACAGGTTTAAAGAATCAGCAATTTCTTTAGTTTGTATTTTCTTTCAACATAGAAAATTAACAGAAATAGCTTTGACTGTCCTAACTTTATCAGAAATTTAACCACGAATAAACTTGTTCTTGTATTTTCTTGATATAACAAGTACAACCGGAGTATTCAACAGAAAGCTAGAGAGAACATGTCAAAAAATATAAAATAAATGGTCAAAGAAAGATGTCCCATAGGGTCAATAATGGATGAAATATTTTTTCACAACTTCTATCTAGGCCAACTATTTATAGCACTAATCAAATAACTTTTCCAGACAATCCTATTTATTTATTTTCTATTATTTATTATACATAAAAAGAGCAGGGGAAATACATAATATGTAAATGAACAAAAACGTTATCAATTCAATACAAGTCTGTTTTTCTTATACATTTATTTAACGTCGGCCTATTTCCGCTACTGAGGCCTAACACCGACGCCTGTATACGAGCTACCCCCAACCAGGAATTTTGCCGAACCTCTTCCCTTAAGAAGAGTAGGGATCTTTTACTTGCCTAACATTTAATAGACAAGGGACTGGCGGCTTTACATCCCCTCTGAAGGATGGTATATCTCCTATACAAACCTCGCCTAAGGTTGTATAGCTTCCGCGCATAAATTGATATACAAGCCGCTGGAAGATGTGTGAGGTGAGGACGCGGTCTTCGTTGGAATGGTCACCAATCCAATTACTAACCGCGCCTGATGTTGCTTTACATCGCATATCGAAGTATGTACATAGTAAAGACGCACCTACGCTCGCCCCTATACAAGTCTGTCGTATCCGTATTTTAACAAATTTATACTGGGTGCGAACACAACACAAGATGAAAGAGTGTTCCACGCGTCGAATACGCGCATTAAAAGGAAGCATTCGCGACCAGAGGTTCTGAAGGGGTTCCTAGTTGGATGTCCACGTAATCTGCTGTCATTAGCGAGAGTAAATAAATTATGAATTGGAGATAGTTCATTTCGTATCCCTTTGTACGTAGTGATAAAGTCTCCCCGACGACCTCTGGCAGCCAGTGAGGTGAGTTTGAACTGTGCAAGCCGATCTTCGTAACATGGACGGATACGTCCAATTGGTATCCGGGTTAGGCGGCGCTGAACGTTCTCTAAAAGGTTTGAATCAAGTATTAAGATAGGAAGCCATACACTGTTTGCGAATTCGATTATTGGACGAACATGTGTTTTATATATTTTGGATAAGGAGGTGGGATTCAAGTGGATGGTTTTATTCAGAAGATATATTTTGGTGTTGGCTTTTTTAACTTGTCGGGCAATATGGTTGGACAAGGAAAGATCGTGTGTAATGATGACTCCCAGATCGTCGTGAGAGTCGAATGAACCCAGTTGTTTGCCGTTAATATGGTACTCCAAGCTTGGGTTGTGTTTTCTTAAATGCAATACTGCACACTTATCCATGTTTAACGAAAGTAACCATGTTTCATTTCACTTCTAAATGAGATCTAGATTTCCTTGCAAGTGTACGTGATCCGCTAGTGGGTTGCAAAAAATTTTTGTGTCGTCTGCATAGAAAGAACACCGGGATTTGATGCAATTCCGCAGATCGGATGTGTATGCCATAAACAGCAGGGATCCTGGGGGACCCCACTCAGCATGTTTCTACTGTCACTCACTGCAGTACCAACTTTAACAAAACATTCGATTGATAAGAAAATCCACATGTGCAAAGTCCCACATATGTCAAACTGCTCTAGTTTCTGTACATGCGGTTGTTAGGCACTTTATCAAAGACTTTGCGAAAATCTAAATATACGACGTCAACGTATTCACCACGGTCTAACCTGAGAGACCAGTCTGATATACAACAAGTTAGTGTCAACTGAGCGACCTGGGATGAATCCGTCTTCTTCGGCAGGAATAATGTAATGTACAAGGAGAAAAGGTCGCATACTGTCCAGAATGATTGATGTCATCATCTTGACGACAACGGAAGTAAGACAAATTGGGCGAAAATTATCAGAGCTGAACTTATCCCCTTTCTTAAAAATGGCATTAATACATGCTTGTTTCCACTCGGGAGATAATATCCCAAAAGCGAAGGACAGTTTCATTATTATACTGAGTGATTTGCAGATGAAATTAATGCAAGCTCGAATTTTATCAATAATTTGCTCTTCTTGAAAATCAATATTTCATCAGCAGGCACTCGAGGAAGATGATGAATGTTAGACAAAGCATCAGAAGATTCCACTGTATAGGTCTGAGAGAAAGTGTTGGCAAACAAATTAGCTACTTCGCTGTGATTACTATAAATTAATCCATCCGCCCGTCTGAGTTGAGGCAAAGCAACTATTGAGTCTAGTTGACAGCGAACATACTTGTATAACCTCTTGGGATCATTGCTAATTACCAATCCTTGTTCAAATTCATTTCTGGCACGTGATATGCGCAGCGACAGATGATTTGAGAACAGTAGGTGAGCGTGGAAGTCCTCATAACTTCTGCTGCGCCTAAATCTTTGCCATAGTGCTCTTTTATGCTTAATGATTGTCATGATATCCTGATTAATTCAGCGTTTTGATGGAACTGCTACAACAGTTTTATAATGGGAATTATTTTTGGCCGCCTTAAAGAAGTTCTATTTAAAAATATTCCAACAAAGTTCGATATCACCCACATTTAAAAGAACTAGATTAATTCCACTAATAGAACTATTTCAATGTACCCAAATTTACTCTTATGATTGATAATTTTCCATTAATATTCTTCATTTCATGTGTATTTTGTTACTTCATTAATTCTGTCGAACGATTTTCATTAATTATCATTAAGTAATTAAATCAATAATAAATAGGAAATATACTAAATTACATTTGTAGTTTTCTGTTTTTAACAAATTAGTAGGAGGTCCTAGAGCATTTCGCTGGCACCAAAATGCCGATGGTTGGCAACCCATATGGTGTTAATAAGGATGACTTCCTGTTCACAAAAATCCATCTTGCCACCTCCACCTCCACGTCGTTCTCTCCCCAACCTTCCTTAAATGATTAAAATTTTGATCATCTATATCTCAGGAACTTATGATCAAATTTATCAAACCGTTACATAGATAATATCACAGAGAATTAAACACCTTTTAACAGTTTCTGTAATATCTCAAAAACTAAACAAGATATCTGTACCCGAAGATAATATTAGGTTTTTTTTAATATCGTGACATTATACTTCAAAAAGTTAAGGTATTATCGTTTTCTGTCAATGGAAAACGGTTATATTCAAGTTTCTTCTTTCAGTCAATTGCACATGGCATCAGGCAATTCAATTCTGGTGAAATTTCCTTTAATCTTTTATCACGAGAAGCGTTACTTAAAAGATCTATCAGTTTTCTTTTGTCAGAACGTTCAATGGCTTGATAAATAACCATACTGGTCGTATGAAGTATATCTGTTTCGAAGACCTCATTTCGTATATAAGAATTTGAGATATTCTCAGTGAGGCACTAGATTGTTCAGGTTGAGAATTTTCTCTTTACACCATGAAAATTTATGGAACAATATTGGTGTTTTCTAATTGTAAGGAGCCAGTAAAGTTCCAAATATCTACTTGCAGGGCCGTTTTCCTCAATATTTTAGCTGCCTCGCTCAGAACTGTTATGTCTTTATCTTTTTCAGCAGATTTATCACAAATACTAGTAGCACATGTAGCATCCCGAACTTTTGATAAACAAATTTTTTGAGCTTTTCTCGGTTTAGCTGAATTGAATAAACTTCACCAAACAATTCTAAAATATATTTCTTTAAAATTCTTCGCGAATCAATATGGCTCTCAGGTATATTCTCATTTATGCAAATTTCTAGGTATCAGTCATAATCAATACCGATATAGGTTTTATAATTTTTAATGAATATTTTATTCATGCAGATTGTACAGATTATATAAACATCCATAATAGTTTATTATTCCTTTTGAAATATTTCTTGATCATATCGTTTCAACTAAACTTTCACAAATCGTCTTCACTCTCACTACATTCATATGGTTCATAAAAAATTACGTCTTCTGCAGTTTTCTCAGGCTCATGCATATTTTCACATTTAGTCAGCTTACACGCGCTGGTAAATTTTAACTAATTCATGATACAAGTGCACGATGGTAATTGGCATGACCTCGCACAAGAACAACTCAAAAATTCCAAAACTGCTTCAGGTGCGGGTGCTCCCGTCATCCAGATGATGCAGATTGTTCCATCATTGTTTATCGTCCATCCATGATCTTCTACTTCTGGATCTTGAGGATAATATTCTAGACATCGCTTCCAAATTGCTGCTTAGAATGTTGACAAAGACATGTCTTCACATGGAGGAAGTTGAGTTGATTCAACATAACCGTGTCTACTTCGGAAAATTTGGTACCTTAGGTCATCTGTGCTCTCTATTTTAGTATTCCTTGAATGCAACTGACATGTAAACTTTTTGATCAAACAGTGGTCATTGTTAGATAATGCAATCTGGCTTTCCAGCAATGAAAACAGTGAAATACATTCTTCACGTTTTTGTAAAAGTCAAATTCCCTTGTTCCGAAAACACACCGACCCCCGAACACAATGCTGTATCAAAAAAAATCTAGAGTTCATAGCCCAAACGATTTAAAATGGAAATCATCTGAATATTTCCAGTCAGACTCTTCACTGTCATTGCTAGACGGACGTGTTTTGGAGTCAAAACTATACCTTTACAAACACCATATATTTCATCTTGGGCAATGGACCATATTAGTCAGGACTGACAAATCTCCAATAAGGTTCTGCAAAAAAGAATAATAATGAATTAGGTGTGACGACGTAATTTATGTGAAGCTCGTGAAGTGGTGGAGGCCAAGTCTTGTGGTTTTTCTATATTTTTCATCAGTTTCTTTTATGTATCAGCTTGAGGTATAGATCCGTCCCATCCTTTACAGAGGTATACTCTTCTAATGCGATTTTAGTCCTTATGTGATGCGCAAGTAGTAAATCATAAGTCAGATGATCCGGTAAGATATATACCCGACCGTCTACAGTGAAAAAAATTAAGGAAGAACCAAATTCTTTGTTTAAGTTATAACGGATTTTTTTTGTGGATTCTTTTATTTCATCAACATTATCTTTCAAATATTGAATTAGTTTTGATAGTAAGTACTTTTGAGATTCAAATCGTGGGTTCAAAAATATATCTTTCCGAATAAAATCATATAAGTTTTTATATGCCATTTTTTCTGCTTCACTATATTCGACTCTATTTTTAGGTTTATCTGGTCTCGGTATGATATAGGCAAGGTAACAAGATTTATGATAGCATGCTTCTGCAGCAACGATATTCCTTGTGCAATTATTTTTGTATCGACCCTCTCAATTGCAACCTCCCGCAGTTTTTTTTATCAGTTCTCAGTGCAACAACTTGAATAAGTGGTTCCCTTGTTCTATTTCCTTTTTTATATTTGCTTTCTTTGTCACAAAAAACACAAGTCTTCACGTGTACAGCTTCTTTATCAGGTGTGTCCATTTTAAACGCTTCTCAGCCTGCCTTAAAGAACTAGGACTTTCGGATGACGCATGGGATGATGAATCTTCTGCTTCTAATTTTCTTAAAGCTCTGTTGTTGATAAAATTGGCTCGACAATGGCGATGAGATTTTACGGTTGCTAACAATTCATCAGATATATCTTACAGTTTTTTGATTGGTTCAAAATTTCTTGCTACTGCAGCATTGTACAAAACGGCCCAAGAGTGTCTTTCTATGGATGCACGTCATTAGGTAATGCCAATTCCCCACATATAATGCACGTTTCGGATATCTTTTCTGTGTTTACTACAAATTTTTCCTCCTTCACTGCAGCCATTTCAAGTTTAATAACTATTACAAGATACGATTAGGTTCCAATGGTCTTCAATTGATATCTGTAAGAAGAAAACAAAATTTAATAGTAAATCATAATAGTCATTTTCACTACTAGTAGTTAGAAACAACTTACAACATATTATTCAATAGTTCATACTTAATACGAGGAATTTAACATCAGCACATGAAAATTCCTCTACATATTCTACAGAATTAACTCTTTGTGCAGACATTTTAAATAAGTGTAGTACATAAAATTAAAGCTAATCGTTTGTGCTATATTTGTTGGAAACATTTTTTTTCTAAAACGTCTACATTTTAAGAAAATTGATGAGAAACAAGCAAATTATCTGTAAAAATTAATGTATTGTTCACTAATTGGCGATTTACTAATTAACGGTTGCTAATTCGAAAAAATTAATGGGAACTTACAAAATGTTCATAATTTAAGTTGTCATTTAAAAAAGAACACTGAAATGGGATAATGCCTTACAGAGATACGGTCGTTTTTTTAAATGTCTACATTCGCCGTCTTAGATTGGCCACCATTTTTGTTAGTTACCACTTTCATATGGCAGTCACAGTTTTTTGCCATCTCTGTACACTCATATAGCTGTGGCTTAAAGGAAAATTAGTACCCCCAAATACCAAATACTTTAATTTGGCTAGTTGGCCCATATACTATTAAAGCGGTGATCGATTTCTTGTAGTTAAACGGAAAATATCCGAAGCGAGATGACTGCTATAGTGCGAATGGTATTCTAAAAGACCACTCCATATAAAATAAAAATGAACAAAACCTTCATTGTTCCATTCGTACCGTCACGGATAAGAAATTTAATTTACATTTTTAAAAGTTATTACACTTCATTGTCTGAGAGAAACTTAACAAAATAATACATAATAGCTTGTCCTAACATAAAAATTGTGGAAGCTACTGACATAATTAGGTAATAAAGTTAAATATATTCATAGTTTCTTTACGAGCTTCATGGCTTGGACAAATGAAACCTGGGATCTCGTGTAGCCGCCTTTAATGATTCCTTTCCATGGTCGTCATTTCAAGTCAACCAATTTGTTATGTAGCGTTAATAATAACCGAATAAAGAAGTTGCTGGGTACACACGTGTTTATTTTTATTACTTTCTTTCAAAATTAAATCAAATGGTTTCTTTATGTCCCTCTATAAAGCTTTGAGAGGGTAATGAGTCGACCTACTTTTAACTATATGCCGACTCGAAGTGTTATAATAGTATATTTAAATGATACTATACATTTTTGGAAATATATTGGAAACCAAAGGGAAACATTTATTGTGTTGGATTGTGTCTCTCGCCAAATTCTAATAGATAAACTAAAATTTTACAAATTCGTCACGAACAGCTGCAACATAATAAAATCATTTTTACATAACAGACAGCAGTATATAAGTGTGAATAATACAAACAACATCTCAATACATAAGGAGCGGAGTGCCACAGGGATCAGTACTTGGACCAACCCTATTTTTAATCTATGTAAATGACCTAAGTAAGTCCATGCCTGATATTGAACTGATATTATTTGCAGACGATACCACACTCCTGGTATCGGACAATAAATCGGATGTCGTACAAAGACGATTAAGTGAAGTTAAATCAAATGCTCTTGAATGGTTCTCATGAAATAAGTTGTCACTTAATGAAAATAAAACCATAAATATGATTTTCAGTCACAGACCACTTGGAAATTTTGAAAATCTGGAAAAAGCCAAATTTTTAGGTGTATCTTGACCCAAATTTAAATTGGTTCCATCATGTTGATTATGTAGCAAAAAAATATCAAAAAATATATTCTTGTTAAGAAATCTAAAAAATGTCGTAACTTTTAAAATATTAGTAACGGCTTATTACTCACTAATAGTATCTCTAGTGTGATAAATTGGGGTCACGCTTCGCAAGCTAACCGAATTTTTGGGGTACAACGAAAAACGATCAGAATAATTACGAATCGTGGATATAGAGAGGATGTAAGAGATAAATTTGTGGAATTGGGTATTTTACCGTTTCCATCGCTTTATATCTTCCATTGCTTGATGTATATCTATAAAAATTTAATTTTTACAAAAAACAAGAGGACATTCATAAATATTGCACGAGGACTCAACAGAATATATAGATAAGCTTTAATAGGCTTAAGTCAAGTAACTGCGGCTTTAATAATTATGGTCCAAATTTTTTTAACAAAATCCCAAATTCAATGAAAGCCTTCCCAGAGGTGAAATATAAACAGGTAATAAAGCTATTTTTAATGAAAGAATCCTTCTATAGTTTACAGGAATTTTTAAATTTTAATGGGATAGAATTCAAGATAGTGGATAAGTATTTTATGTAATACTCTTTTTTGTACGTATGTATGTATGTATGTATGTATTTATTATATATTTGTGTATAAATGTTTATATATTTATATATGTTATATTTGCAGATTTTAATACCTATGTTTTATATATGTTTATTTATATAAATATTTTAATATGTTACCCGTTGCTCGTATTACAATATTATAGCATTTGTATGTATATTATCATTATTTGACTTGTGTAAAACATATTTTTTGTTAAATGCACCAAAAAATTGATTGATTGATTGATTAAGAATTGAAATTCATGTAAAAAAATAAAAATGTTATGCATGTAATTTCGGAGTAGCAACCTTTGCTGCTTGATTATTTGGGAATTTTATTGCATGATGCGAAAATGTATTAACACTTTTGTAATATCATGTACACAGCAAAGAAGTTTATTTACGTTCTTCAATAACAATAAACATCAAAGATTATGTGGGGGGGAGAGCGTACGTGCATTTTTGCTATGTATAATCGGGTTCATCAGTTCCCGGCACTCAAAAACCGCAACAGAAACTTTACGACATAATTATTATCGCCGTTGGGTCAATCGGCACGCTGTCATCAAACAAGCCGGCGCACATTAAAAACCTATAAAGATAAGCTAGTCAATTTGCGAACAGCAGAACAGAGAGTATCGGTATTTTAATGAGGTCGTAAAGTTTTTCTTGC
Source organism: Leptura quadrifasciata (assembly GCA_963675555.1). Lineage (NCBI taxonomy): Eukaryota > Metazoa > Arthropoda > Insecta > Coleoptera > Cerambycidae > Leptura > Leptura quadrifasciata. Next base: position 144,070,772 of record OY776674.1, on the reverse strand, counting down.
GTTCTTTGAGTGCCGGGAACTTGTGAACTCGACTATACATATTTCGGTACGCGATGTAAAGCAACGTCAGGTGCAGTTAGTACTTAGATGGGTGACCCTTTCAAGTGTTGTAGGGTATGTCCCCTACAAGTCAAAATTGAAAAACAAAAAAATTCCAAAAAACACCAAAAAATCAAATAATCTCATGCCACCTGGCAAACTACATAAAAAAAGTCAATGAGACACCATTTACATAAAAAAACCGCAGTTAAACTCAATAAAATCTGAGAAAGTTAGCCAATCATCGATAATTCATAAATAACTCAAATTCACCAAATTCTAACTTCAAACATCCATTTACACTCATCCGTAACCAATTCATCACGAAAAACGTCACTTAAAAATACAGCCCCCGTATATTCATCAACTTAGTCGAATTCTCCATCCAAATCCAAATTTTCATCATCTCAATTCAATACGTCCCTTTCTTATAAGCAATTCCCTTTTTCTATTAACCCCTTTTTCTATTAACCCCTGTATACTTCAAATCACGTTCCGTGCCTCGAGTCTCAAAAGTCCAAATATCATCTCACCAAATTTCCCCAATCCAATTGCTATTATAGATTTCCCCCATTTTCGATCGATAATAGCATACAAGCATACTATATCTGCGCTCAACTCGATTCGCAACCGTTATGAACCTTTTTAATATCTTATCTTAATGCAGTACGCACCTATCGGAAACCTTTTAACGGCGTTATAACTTTTAACATCGGACCTCCGTTGATACCTTACGGGGTCGAGCCAGATTTTACACATAAAACTTCGAATAACTTCTAAACAAAAATAGATTCGACTTTCGTTCAAATTTTAATAAATTCCCCTTTGCATCGCCGATTTTTCTATATAAATTTTATTTTCAAATTCAAAATATTTCAAGTATTGCGCAACATGTCGCAATCTATGACTCATCCTTGCCCGCACGGAGCGATTTCAAGCCTTTCCAGCGCTCCGCGAGACTCGGCGGGGCGAGAAAAACGAAACTTCCTTGAATTAGCATAAATACCGGTGCATCGCGAGCCGAAGTTAAGTTCGGCAGTGACTCCTAAGTTTAGTTTTCGCGACGTGATAAAGTGGAACAAGTTTCTTAAAAATAATTTTAGTGTAATAAGTTTGTGTACTAGTGCTTCGGTCCGGTTACTATTTAACTAAAGTTGTAGATACCCACCGTCTAGTCAGGCTTTCTTAACCACCTATCCTAGCAACTTCTCGTGACTAGCTGTCCCGATCTAGCTTCCCAGGCCGAAACCTGATTAAAAAGAGTTAGTTTTAAGTAATCGCCTTTAGTGCCACCATTTTATTTTTTAATATTTATATTTCGTCCCAAGTGACAATTTTATTCCAGCCGATACGGCCAAGTTGAATCCAACGTCAAGTGAATTTTTTCAGATTTACTAACACATTAAATATTTCCAAAAATAATTTCAATAAATTCTACTGACAGATAGTTTCAAGCAATAAAAAAGAGACTTTGTAAAAATAAATAGTCTACAATATACTTTTCCAAACTCTGTTCACGAAAAGTTTAAATAAATAATTGTTCGTTCGTTTTAAAATAAAGTGTTATTTTTTCGAGAACTTTATATACAGGGTGCAGTCGTTGACCCTTGCAAAAAACTTTTAAACCATACAGTGTTCAACAACAATAAGGTTGACACTACAGTGCTTCAGCTGATCCAGAGTACCACTATACAGGGTAGAGCGTTGACCCTAACCTTCACCACAGAAAACTAACCAGAAGACTTCTCACAATAAAATAAAGTGCACGAACGCCCTCCAGAGTCTCAGCTCTCAACCCCCCTTGCTCCAATTTTTTATTTCCACAACTCGAGGGCCTTGTTCGTATTCACAAGTGTTATAGTACATTTCAGATATAAGAGACATGAAGAACTTTAAAAAAAATTAAAAAATTTGCCAAAAAATCAACTCTTTCATTTTATACAGTCAGACTATAATAAAAAAAGTAATACACACACGTAAATTCACAAAAAACTACAATTTTTTTACAAACAAACCTGAAAAATTTCACGAATCAATGGTAATTCCAAAACAACCCAAATTGATCAATAGAAACACTCAATCACTCAAATTAATCATTTCACCGCTCAAACGTTACAAACTAACATCCTAAAAAATACAATTTTTTTATAAATTATCTTTTCTTTTGTTGCAGTAGTGCCAGATTTTTTTAAATATTCTTAAATAAGTCGGACCTCAATTAATTTATAGATTTTAAGGCTCCATATATTACTAGAAAAATATTTTCACCAATGTCTTTAATATGCGAAAGTGATATCGATGGAAAATTTAAATTTGTTCAATATTAAATAAATTAACAATTTTAACTTTTACCATTCGGAAGATACTTGACGTGGTGTCGCAACCACAGAACGCATGAACGACGTGAGCAGTGTTTTTGGAAACTGACTAAAAATGTCATATCTTATCACCAAACTAATTTTTGTATAAACCGTATTATCTATGAACTACATTAAAAAATGTGACATAGTCAAAACACTAAAAATGTATGAAAATTGACCGATTTTGAACATCAATTTCTCCAAACTCAGGGCCGATAAAGAACTTTTTCCATTCTGATGCGGTAGCATATCAAATGCAGTTTATGAACACACTTCTTTTATTTTTACTTTATTTTTTTTTCAAAATTTATGGGAATTCTAAAAAAAAGTAGATCGTTTGGTGCAGTATGAATATAAGTGTTAATAAAATGTTTTACAATCAAGATAAATTAACATTATTAGGTTTATAATATAATATAATATCTGTTCCACGACCTAGGGCATACTGATGAGAACTAATAAGTTCGAAACCGGTCTATGTCTGATCAGGGAATTGACAAATGATATTGGCTACCATTCTTTCATGATTTGTAAGGTGTAATTCAATGCAGGTCGGGGTATTTTCCCGCTGAGTAGTTGTTTCCTACAAATCATATATTATAACAGTAGGTTAAGTCCACCTTGGACTGAAAGGTCGCCGCTCTCAGGTACTTGCAGAATCGCAAGTCGCTATACGCCCATGGAGACATATATGGTGTATAGTAGCAATTGAATGAGAGGATTCACTTACCTCTCACGCTACTATTATTAGGCTTGCTTGAAAGGTTTGTAATTAATGTGTCTAATAGCGCAGAATTATTTTTTTCTTACTAATTTTGTCAATAAAGAATATTAAAAATTAAAAAATTAAACTTCTTTTCTGTAAAAGTCATACTAAAAAGTAAAAAATAAAAAAATAAAAATGAACGACTGCAAGAAAAGCAAGGCGTGCGCACTTTGTACGATTGTAATTGTAGGCATGATTGTATGAAAGAGTTAGAATTGTTGTACACATATTGCCTTCAATCATGCGTATATAAAAATGACATATATTGTACTTATATACAGTGCACATGCACTGCAGTCGTACATTATAACTTTTTTATATTTTACTTTTTAGTGCTACTGTTACAGAAAAGGAAGTTCCTTTTTTAGTTATATCTTTATTTTCTACTTTTTAGTCATACTTTTTGGAGGTTTATCCCCTCCCTCCTCCAGAGAGTCGTCTCTTAACAATTCGTTTTGATTTCTTGCTCCTCAACTTTTTCGCTCCTTCGTTTTGCGCCCCATTCGTGTGTATAATGGCAAAAGTAACTGTGGAATACTGTAATCTTAGTAACTGTGCAAAATTTTACCAATTGATTATGTCAGGAAGCGTGTTAAATAAAGGATGTAATATTTGAACACAAACATTAATAAAAAAAAACATTGTGAGTTAAAACATTTTCCGCTTCTTTGACTATTACTTAATCAATTTTTGTCCTACGGAGATAAGAAGAAAAACGCAAATAATTGTATCTTCTATCGAAAACATAAACTGCAATTTTTTCAAAGAAAGCATAGTTTCTAAATGAATTGCAAAAAATCCGCTAAAAAAGTAGTAAAAAAAGAGGTGAAAAATGGCAAAATTTGGTTTTTCTATATCTAGGTTATTTCCTAACCGAATTTATTGTGTAAGATCTCAAAATGTTGGTCTTCAAAAATAGTGAACCCCCTAAAAAATATATTTTTACAAAAATTTTTTGAAAATATATTCTTTTTCTAGGCTAAAAATAAGCAAATTGTTCATTGAAATCAACAAAATCTACAACTCTAACTTAAAACCTATATTAGTGCTTGCCCGGGAGCTGAAGAAATTAGGAAAATGAAGTAAGAGATACTGAAATCACTGTAAAGTCAGGAGGTCGTTTTCCCTGTTTTGTATGGCTGGTGGTCGAGAGGTGAGCGCACTTGCCTCTCATCCAAAAGTTCCGGGTTCGATCCCCGGCCGTGGCAGTGGAAAATACTGTGAGAGGGACTTTTTCACTATATATGGATATTGGGTGTGTGTCCCTTGTCTCTAAATGGGTAGCCCCCTCCCACACAAGGCTCTTTTAGAGCCTTCCGGGATAAAGGGGGTCGTAATTACCTGTGGCGTTATTTATTTATATTTATTTATAGGAGAGACGAGGTTATTGATACACAAACTTCTTAAATGCGAAACTTTTGGGGGCCACAGGTGTTTTCATGACACGCCATAAAAATGACGGACAGTCCCGCATAAAGCAGGATGTATAATCTTAATTTTATGTCCTCTGTTATTTACGTATTGTAGTATTTTTTGTAATGGACGCTTACTAGCAACTTTTTAAATGATGCAATTGAGTGCAGACAAATTTTATATCTTCAACGCAATTCACCTACTGCATTACATTTTACATATTATATCGTATTTCTATATAAAGAGAGCTGTGGGAGTACCGTAAGATATATTATAATACAGTGTACTATGTATTATATCCATAAAGATCAAGTAATTCTAATCGCATTTAGCTATTGTTAATGATTTTACAGTTTTATGTTTATGAATGCATTATCGTAAAATTACATTTTATTGTGAAATGCATGGTTAATATTTTAAATTTGCTGCTTTTATAATGTTATAAAATATAATATATTATTATTATGTGTATAATAAAATTTGATTTGCTTCTCTCTACCACCAGCTGAGGCTACCACAGATGAAGAGCTAACAGTGGATTTATTTACGATATTTCAACACCCATTAAAATGAATAAACCGATTTCTATTAACCCACTGAACAATGAGTAAAAGGTCTGGCATGCTAAATGGTTGGGTACAGCAAACCCTGACTCTTAAAGGGAGTAAAAAATTATGGTATGAATATTGTTACATGTTTACCCCCTGTAGGAAACACTTCCAAGTGTAAGTTCAAATAATTGCAACAAGAATGTTCACAAACCACTGATTTATTAATCACTCAAATTACAATACATAAGTACTTATAATTACGCACTAATTATAAGTTGCATCTACTATAGTCTCAATATTATAGTTCACAACTTATTACTGTTCTTTATTACATCTAATCACTTGCTCATCTAATACATAACTGAATTCAGTACGTTGAATCCGCTTCTTATATATCCATGGCGCTATTCCAGAATAATCCAGTCTATCCTTCCAGATGATTCTACCGCCTTCTAATTCTATCCGTGGCAATGGTAGCCGTTAGTTGGCCCAGAGATGGCGTCGTTTTACCGGTGGCTAACTATGCAGGTCTCCCTTAGCTCTGCCACCAGGGATTACACCTCTCTCCGAAAGAGGGCGAGAGGGCGGCACATAAGAATATATAAATGATCTACTATGTTAAGATTATGCTTTCGTTAACTTATGGAAAATACCAAAAAAATTGTTTTCAGAGAATATCGATTAAGAAGAAATGCAACGTTTTATTTTGAGTATTCGAATTTTAACAACGCTAGAACCAATGGTAGAAATAGGTCTTCGATAAATGTCTTTTAAATTTGTTGGAATGCTTTGGGCATTATTAGCACCACAATAATTTATCACATCGAAGTCATGGGGCCGTTCATAGTCACGCTAATTTTGCTCATTTTTGACCCGCTTCCTTTTCCTTGTCACGCATTTGCCGACCCCTCCTCCCCAAACAAAAACTAGAAAAATAACCAATGAACACATTTTAATATCATTGGTTAATCCACTTTACCTATTAAAGCGAGCCCTAGACGAAACCGGCGTGTTCGGACATATCTGAGAATTATCAGAACATGGAGCAGTTCGTGGAAGGGCTAAGAACAATTTTTCGTCGAATCAAAAAATATTTCAACTAAACCCTACTAAGTATAGAAAATTGTAACGGAAAAGTTTTCTTTAAAATTTCTCGTCGGAGTACCAGTGGCAGCCGTAGAGAAACCCAGAAACAAATTGACTCGAAAAAATATTTTCTGCAAATTTCTCAGAACCAAAGAGAGATCAGGAACAAATTTTCGTCATGTCAATTTTTTTTTAATAATTACTTTAAGCGGAATACTTTAGGAAGTGTTTCCGTCCAAGTAGGGCTAGAAAATACCGTTTCATCAAATGAAGAACAGTTTCAATTAAAATTATTGTTATTCAAATTTTCCATTAGAGTGCCAGGGACAGCTCTAGGGAGAGCTTAAAGTATTCTCTCATCGAGAAATGTGGATGTTGTTCTAGTACATTCCATTCCCTATAAGTAAATACAAAACAAAAAATGTCAAAATTAGCCAAAAAATCAATTTTTGGTCCAAGAGGACAAAGTCCGATAAAAAAAGTAACCTACATTTTCATTTTAAGCAAGAATCACAAATACATCACGAAAAATCTGAAAAAATTCATAAAACATCGGTAATTCCACAATATTCTAAAACAATAAAAAAAACCCGTTACAATATTCCATTCATCAATTTTACAACAAAATCTTTCCAAATCACTCACTTAAAAAATACAGCCTCCATATAAGAGCATTTGACACCCAACTTTCGTACCTCCGGTGTAAATTTTAAATTCATGTCTATAAATTTTTTACAATTCATTTTCTGTTCAATTTTAACCTTCACTCGAATGGCACCAGAACTATTTTATCAATTTTATATCAGTCCACATTTCTAAATTAATGTCACAACTTATCTTCGTTCCAGCGCACCAGCACACTTTAATTTCTTTTGAACTCTGAACTTTTACCCCCTTCAAACATCATCACACGAGACCTCCCAAAATATATATTACGTACGTGCGTAAAGTATGACTATACGAGGACCGTTCAATATATTCAACTTTTTTTCATGCAATATCTTTTAAACCAAAACAGATTCGAGTTTCATTCAATTATCAATTATTTTCTATTGCCCAACCAATCATATAATTTTCATTTCTAAATTTTAACTTTTTGCAAAGATGATGTAATATTGCGCAATACTGCGCAACCCTCGCCAGCACGGAATGTCGGGATCCAACTTTCTAGAATAAAATGGGTGTAAAGACGTTCGTGCACGACTCACGGGGCAAGCGAAATGATAGCAAACAATATAAATGACCGAGCTCAACACGCTTTAGACAAGTCAGCGTCGATACCCGAAGTTAGTAAATCTGCATCTCGCCAGTGTAACTTGAGCTCGTGCTACTTCCTATACCGGAACATAGCAAAAAAGACTTTTCTAATTAATTTAATATGCCACAGCACATCTAATCTTAAGTGAATTTTTTCAGATATTCTAAATAATTTAATCTGCCATCGCGCACCTAATCTTAAGTGGATTTTTGATATTTTTAAAACAAAACTCAATCGAATCGAATCTCCCAAGCCGTAATTTATTCATTGTCGAAAAGTTACAAGCTAGTAATTGTAAAAGAATAATAATTTAATTTTAATTAAACTTGAGAACTTTCTAATAATATATGTATTATAATTCGTTCTAAAACAAAGTGTTTTAATTCACAACAACATTCATACAGGATGCTCCAAAATACCTAGACATCTTAATTAAAATTTTCCATAATTAAACAAAAGTGCTTCAACTTAAATCTTGTATAAAGAAGTATTATACTCTGAGTAGTATATACAGGGTGTTGAAAAATCAGTTCCAATTCAGTTTTAAGTAAACATAACTTTAGAATTCAACAGAGTACATTCAAAGCAATCAGCAAGGGTTTATTTATACAGGGTGACCCGTTTATCCTGTTCCAACCTTTTGATCAAATTTAACACTTGAATACTGCCAGTCAGAGTGACATAGCATAATTAGTTGCTTCTGGAAAATATAAGGGGTGGTTGGATATAGGACTTGAAAGAATTAAATAATTATTTTCTCTAAAATCGGATCATCAACTTTCATTAAATGTACAGGGATACTTCCATTGGTACCAGTATGAGATAGCATGACTAATTGTTTCTGGCCTCCTCTAGAAAATGCATAGAGAGAAGTTGTGCGGGTTTAAAAATCAGTAAAACTAAAACTTATAAACAATGCTATAATGGTAAAAGTAGAAATAAATTTAGCTATATATTAAGATCAATTGGTTGAAAAATAACGAAGATTTGATCATGTAAATACTGTTTGCAGTGAACAAGGCATATTAGTTCGATAGATTTAAAATAATTTGAAATAAAAATTATAACAGCAATATTTAGTTATCACTACTTTTGAAAACCAGGACCAGGATACATTAGTCCGATATCTCAATTAGAAAAGTTTATCCTAATTTCTTGATCTTTTTACTACATTCTGTGTCATTTCATGAAAATTAGTACAATACACGCTAAAAAACATATTTTAAATTATTGTAGTAAAAGTCTTGCAAATAAATGTTTGTTTAAGTAAAATATTAATTACTTCAATTAGCCACAGTTAATTCCATACTTAACGTCGTTAAACTGCTCATTCTTTCTGACCATATCCTACCATAAAAATACTATAAAGCGTTGTTTATGATCTTATTATTTATTTTTACTATAACGTGAACATATATAAAATAGTGTATTTACGAAAATGTTATTACACATTAACACAATCAACAAGCGTGTAGAAGTATACGATGCTGAAACAAATGTTTTTTACTTAAATAATTAAAAGTAATTGTGTTAATATCCTTTGTATATAGTTAATGCTAGTAATGAATGAATTTCCCAACGTATTGGATACGTGCATCAGTCTATTTAAATAAACACTTAAAATAACACATTATACAAGGTTGAGAGGCTTGAGGGGGCTTGAGAGCTCTCAAGCCCTCAATTCTGCCTTAAAATGTAACGATATGATTTTTTGAATCATTTTATGAGTAGAAGTTGTTACGAGATTTAGTTTCGAAGATACATAGTTTCAGATTTTTTTTTATCTTGCTGTTTTGTTTGATATATATTAATGATTTGGTAATAATAATAATAATTTATTTCCCAGTCAGATTCTTTACAGAAAATTGGTATGTCAAAGATAAAAAAATAATTGTCTATAAATATAAATTACAAAAATGTCAATATATTCCTTATGATACAATGAATTAGGCAAAATATTCAGCTATGCTGTATTAAGAAAATAGCGTTTTATTTCATTTTAAAAAATCCTTCTTACTTTAATAACTCTGTAGTTCTGTGGTAGCTGATTATACAACTTAATGCCCATGTAGTATGGACCTTTCTCTTACAGTGTGGATATATGTTTTGGAGTACTTAATAAGTGTGCTAGTCTAGTGTGGATGTTTGAGACGTGTATGGTGCCATTTGTTACATATTTCTTTAAATTATCATAGAGAAATAATATTGTATTGTAAATATATAGTGAATATATTGTCATAATACCTGATTTTAGGAAAAGTAGAGAGTAAGGATAATTATAATCAGCATGATTCATAATTCTGATAATGTTTTTTTTTGTAAAATATATATTCTGCTAGCTTCACAATCAGTGCCCCAAATTATTATCTCATATGACAGGTGGCTCTGGACATATGGAAGATAAAATGCTTTGCGTGATGAAAAACTCACCAAGTCTCTAATATTACTCTTCCCATTTACAATACTCATCGATGTGTACATCGAGAAATTTTGTGCTTAATTCTTGTTTAACGGAGGTACCACTATGTCTGAAGAAGATTAGAACTGTTTGTATTAATCTGATTTTTTAAATAAATTAGATTAGTTTTGACGATATTAATCAATTGAGCATTTACGTTACACCAATTAGATATATTTTGTACATCAGAATTTAATAATAGTATAACTGTTTGTTCGATATTTGATCCCGAATGTTTATTGAACATCATCGGCGTATCGGCAAAGGTTAATATTAGGAGAAAGGCTAAAAGCTTCTTTTAGATAATTGCAGTAAATCAAAAAAAGTAATGGAGCTAATATTGCACCTTGAGGGGTGCCCCTATTTATGGTTTTACTCTCAGAACAGTAGGGAAAGTTTAAAATATTGAAATAGATCCATTTGAATCTCTAATTTCAACAACCTGTGACCTACCAATTACTAATATAGGCAGACGTGCACCAGACGAGCCTAAGTCGTACCGCCCCATTAGCTTAACCTCATTTCTCCTAAAAACAATGGAGAAATTTTTATATTTCTGTATATTTACATCATCAGTAATTCGTTTTAGCCAATGTAGTTTTTTCAGTTCTTCGAAATTCTTTTTAATTTCTTCAGTAAATCATTTGTTTGATGTTTTTTTGTTTTTCATGCAAACTGACATTTTTTGCAATGGGAATGGTCCGGGGTCCGACGTCTTTTTTTAAAGTGATTACTGACACACTGAATTTTCATAAGTGGCTTCATTTTGACGAGTCTTCCAACTTTTCTCTCTGCCAAAATTTTCGGTATGCAAAGTTCTACGTAGCCACTAAACGTGTTGATCGTGGAACTGACATTTTTATGGCGTAGGACCGGAAAATCCGCCAGAAAATTTGTAGGACAATTTGATCATTCGATTTCAAAAATATTAATTAAACAATTTCTTTCATGATAATATTTGGTAAATTCTAATATTTCAACTAACTCGATTTTTGAAATATACAACCTTTCCCAAACTCAAGTAAATGTATTTGTGTTGTGAAGAAGTTTTTACCAATTTACTTCACTAACTGATATTGAGATTTATTTAATTTCTGCACAGATCGTTCTAAATGTATGAATTAAAGACAATGGGACTTCAATCTGAAGACGGAACTCCTCTTCTTTTATTTATTCTCCTACCTCACAAACTCTCACGTGCCTGCTATCTCTAGATCTGTATATATTAATATATTTTCCTAATCCATGCAGCTGCATATACGATCAGCGGATAATTAATTTAAACAACGGTTCATTTATACATAAAAGGAAGAGGAGGCAGGCTACAGCCATTATTTGATTTATAGTAGAACAAAAGTTTTATGGACTATCATTTGCGAGGTTTTAATACATCCGCGTTTAACAGCTCTGCAATGTTCATAAATGCAGCTAATGTTAGTAGTTGTTGGTATACTACACGTATCTGGAAACTGGAAACATTTGTTATTAGTTAGCAGACTCGTTAGCTCCGTATTTTTGTAGTAATGGTCATAAGTTTTAGCAAATCGCTCAAAAGTAATTGTAAATAAACTATCGCCAGAAATATTAGAGAGTGTAGAATTCTTCTTTGTAAATAAATAATAAAAAAATTTATTTGTGCGGACATTAATTCAAATTGTGGAGGTAATTTGAAATTTGAAAAAAGTAAAAATGTATTGGAACAGAAAAATATTAATATACACTATAATATAAAAAACGCAATACATGAATTATACAGGGTGGAGCAATAGCGCATCCAACATGGATAGCTCGAGTTCTTCAATAGCTAGAAATAAAAAAAATACAGGTAAGCTATAGTTGGAATCACGAAGGTTGTCGTTCACGTCAACAATTTATGTACTTAACAACGACATACGATTTTTCTATATTTGTAAATACCAAGAGCATAGGATGTAAATAACAGAAAGTCATGTCTGCTGTGGCGCATCCGGCAAAATGTTGACAATAGATTAGTCTTCTTTTTTAATTTTATTTTATCCTGATGATCCTGGTGAGAACACTAGGACAAAGTTATCAAATTTGTATTGTCATCGGTTCTTGATAAGTGTGCAAAGTTTCAGTTTAATCTGTCGCTTTGAAGTGGGTGAAAATCACGCTCAAAGATTCCAATACATATAAACAAAAAACACATACAGGTGAAGCTAATAAAAGCGTGTTAAAAACTAAAGCAAGCTTTGTCCCCCTTCTTCATCTCTATCTGATAGGGGAAGCGTAGTATCATTGTAGATTTTTGATGTAATTTTAACACCGACTAAATGACTCCTAGTCATGTTAGAAGTTGAATCTATGGAAATAGTATAATCGTTATAAAATTAACCAAATGTTTTTAGTCCAGTCAATAGAGGGTTTTGACTTGTAAAAGGTTAGACAGAAATGAAATTTGGTAGGATGGTTGACATAGGCCTCCTAATAGTACACCTAACTTTGCGACCTCGGGGGGTACCGCTCGAGGGGTGGGGGTGGAAAACTATGCATCGCCGCACTTTTATATATGATACCCATCGTGTTGCAAGAAACTTTTTTAACGAACACTCCAACAAAACGCACCTCATTGCATTGCTGAAGTTAAAGTTGGAAGAACATATTACATGGTTAAGCAGGCAGTCGAAGATGTGAATTCTTTAATTATTCAGACTGCCATCGAAATGTCTTCTTAGTTTTCTTCAGTGTTTGTTGTTGGAGAAAACGTGGGTTTGCTTGTGTTGTTGACCGGTGGGGCCAGAGATCTCCCAAATGTTTGTTTGCAAAAACCGGCTAGGGGGGAACAAGAATGAAGTGTTTTATTCGCCTCATAGTTTCCGACATAGCAATGTTGTTGGGAAGAACATTTTGTTTGTGCATGGCTTCAGTGGCTGCAACAGTACATCGGCTCTGTTTAATCAGAGTAAAATCCTGTTTCTCAATACACTAGAGAAGATAGAGAAGAACCATAGCTTAAATAATGCAGTTCAGGTATTTGAAGACCCCAATGCAGATTTAATGGAAGTAGTTGCTGCTGGACAATTGTTTTTGTTGATCCAGTATGGTGCAGGGAGTGGACTTTGTGTGGGCTGTCTCGAAAAATTCATTTAACCTCGCTGCGTTGCCACTAACATCAGACATTTGCCAACAACAATTACTGCATACTTATTGTCAAGTACAGAGATTAAGCCTCGATTTCGGCTATCGAGTAGACCTATTGCTCATAAAAAAACGCACCGATCAACTATACCTCAAGGGTGGTGTGGAAACGAGTTGAAAGTAATATATTTTATATCATGTATGCAAAAATATAATATATTTGGCGATTGTACAAAAATATAATTCTGTACCCCAGAGGCAAACTATGTTAAATCCAATATGGTGGAATCGAGTTAAGAATGTTAAGTCCATGTATATCAAATGATCTTTCATTTGCTAATTTTTGTCCATTTTTATCCTACTTCGTTAAAAGGTTAGACACTTTTGAACTATTTTAAGTCACAACAGAACCTAGAGCAAAACTCTGTTAAGTCCCCATAACTTTGTTTGCTTCAGGACATATTGCAACACCACACTATTTAAAGTCATCTAGTCATCAATCCTATCCTAATACCAATGTCTGCAAGTGATAACTTACAGGGAAGCATTATTTTGATTATAATAAATGTGGTGTCCGTTTTTTGTAGTGTTTTAATAACAAAAGATGTATTCAGGGGCTGCTAAAATATTAAGACTTGTCTCAACAAAAAAAAGCAAATGTAATTCTGAAAGTGCTCATGATATTGAAATTGAAGAATCAGAAATTCAACCAGAAAAGTGACAAATCTCAGGTGCAACTTCAAGACGTGTATACTCAGGAGGACCGCATTATTTTGCAACAATGGTATGATAAACATCTAGAAGACGCCAATAACCAATACAAGTTAAAATCAGAAGACAAAGACCATTCAAAGAAAAACAATTTTGAAAAAGTAGTGATGCTTAAAAAAATGTTTGTCAACGCCAGACCTTTCAAATTCGCGGAGTTTTTATTCCCTAAAACTTTGGACATACAATTTAATTATTTATGACTCAATGTTACAAAATCCTATCGCCTAATGTGGGATGTTAGCGTAGCTGGACGTGGAGGAAATGAGTTAGCATCGCATAATAAAATTTATTGAAATATGCGATATTTCAGACACCATTATGGATCTCTGTATTTGGTCAGATAACTGTCCTTCACAAAATCAAAAGGCAGAACTAGTGATGTGTTACCTCTGAATGTTATAGATAAAACTTAATATAAACTTAATAAATCATAAGTTCCTTACTGTAGGACACAAGCACTTGGAGGCTGATGTAGTTCATTCGCTTATAGAGAGATAAGAGAAAGTTCCACAGTTTCAAATCGCTGCTCCTTGGGATTGGAAACAACTGGCTAGATTATGTTCTCTTTTTGGTATGGAAACCGTTGTTTTCTTAAATTTTAAAATAATGTGTGAAAGAATTTTATCGCTTTTTATTAAAAAAAAAAATGAGTCTGGGGAGAATTTTCTTATTTTACAACTGGTACATTTTCAAATAAGTAGGGAGAGTCCAGAAATTATTTTTTATAGAATGGTTTCTGCAGAACATTTTAAATGATTAGATGTCAACAGAAAAACGAAGTGGACTGGACCTATGCCTAATCTATGCTATGCTATGAATAAATTTAACCATATATAAAAACTATTAAAATATGTTCCAAAAGCCTTTCAAGCCAATTTTTATAGTAATCTTGCACATGGTGACAACAATGCGAACGATAATGATTAAACAAGAATAAAATTTCCTTTTTTTAGATAAAAATTTTTATAAACTTAGTTAACAGCTTATAAATCTGATTTTGAAAAATGTGTGATTTGAATAAAAGTTGATATAGTAAACTTAACGTTGTTTGCCAGTGGTGTTATTTTTCTTTATCGGACTTTACATTTAAGTCCAAATAACAATATTTTTCCCTTAACGAAATAAAGTTAAGTCACTTAAAACATATACACTTTAATTTTTTTTAAATATAACTCTGTAGTATGAAGGACTCTTTCCTTAACTTCATAATATTAAGATATCGAAAGGAATATCTCAATTACTTATAGAGGGACTTAATATAATTCGTTAACAAAAACTTTAAATGCTTCTTCTGTAAATTGCTAATTTTGGAGTTTGCTTCTGAGGTACACATATAAACATAACTCTGGCCGATAGCCGTGTTGGTTAATGCGCGAGGTGGCAATAGCGATTAATCACACGGGTACCGCGCCACCGGGTTCGAATCCCGGCTCCGGCACTGGTACTGTCGGAGAAAATGTTTGTATGCCTGTGTAATTAAAATATCCACATATTTCAGTACGTCGCGGCGCTCTTCAAAATATCACTCCAAATAACGCCGCCAATCCTCAAAAAGTGCAGCGATGCAGAGTTTTCCCTCCCCCTAGAGCGACACCCCTCGAGATCGCAAACGTAAGTGTACCATTAGGAGGTCTCTATTTACCATCCTACCGAATTTCATTTCTGTCTGACCTTTTTCAAGTCAACCCCATTTTCTTTGTACCCATTACCTGGATTATTTGGAGGCATTGTTAATATGAAGTCATGCGTCAACCAAACACATGATCATAGTATTTCATTCCGTGGTACAATTTGATATATATTAGTAGCATGCCATATTAACTTTTCTCATTCCAAGACCTATTCATGTCACTTAGGAAACTTAAGGACGTGACGATATATCGCCAAATAGTTGAAACATATTTCTGAAGGCATATAAAATACATTCAAATTCATTAATTAAGGTTTTATTGTAGTCTACAACTGGGTGGCAAAATTTTAATTACATTTTGAGATGAGTTTTACGACATTCTTGGTGAAAATAACGCTTCATAAATATGAGTTTCGCTCGCTCAACCTTTTAACTCGTGCCTCGAAATCGTCGTCATTTTATTTCAACGTCGCAAACTTTGAAATCCATAAAACTCAGTCTGCGATTCTATACAAAATTATTATAATAAGTAGTTATATGTGTGTATAATTTACGACATTTTTTGACTGCCGCCTCGCAAATCATATAGGAAATTCTTAAAAATCATAAAACTATGTCTGGATATAATTGGTTAGCAGCAGCGCACTATCATAAAATTTAACGGGGACAAACAATAGATTATGGCGATTCTACGGCGTATTCTATTTAAAATGCTATAAATTTTAATTTTATTTTAGTGTCACATCCTCGTATAAAATTTTTGCAGCCTTACAATTATTTTTATATGTGCATATCGAACATATAAAATGAGTCTATCTCTTCCCAGGAAATATTTGTAGGTAAAGAATAATGTACAATTTATAGTACTGTGATGATTATCGTTATTTCAGACAATAACTAACTATTAATTTCCCATTTTTTAAAAATTATTGATTTGCGTAGGCTCGTGATTTGACGTACATTAACTGCACCTTAACGCAATTCACATTTCATAATTTCGAAACAAATATAAGACTCAGCTATTAACATTAAGTAACTGCCTAAACAAAAAACGCGGAATAAAGTCGATAATATAGATATGATATTAAAGTTAAAGTAAGGAGTCCAGATAAAAATGACAATAATAATATTTTATTATTAGTATAAATACCGTACAAACTACTTAGATAAATGTTTACAAAAATGCAAAATACACATTTATATGTACAGTATGGTGGAAATGTATGGATTAAATTCATTATTTCATAGGCATATGGTTTTAGAAATAAACCCAAACAAGTCGATTTTTATTTTTAAATTCGCATCTCTTGACATATACAGTGTGACCCATTTCAAACCGTAACGCCCTCATAAAAGTTGTAATTATTAATCAATTTCGACCGGTCTTTTTTTTAAAGATACAACACCAAAAATTGCACTTTTGGACAAAACGTCATATTTGATTTTTTCAATTTTTCATCAATTTAAGGAATTGTATTAGCGATTTTTTTACGTAAAATCTGAATACAGCTCCCTCTTTAATGGGCATGTACCAAATTTCATAAAAAAGTACAGATTAATAAAATATTTGCAGATAAATTTAATATTAGTACGCATTTATTATTGCAGACATAGTAAGTCATGGAATAAACATCAAAAATGGACAACAAAGTTAAATCTAATAAGCAATGAAAACATAATGACGCTAATCATGTGAACGATTCACCTTTTGGCGTCTGAAGAACTTTTAATATATTTCAAAAGTGAATGTTAACGTTCACTAAAATTAGGGTTCAAGATGACTGTTTCAGACGGAGAATAATATAAAAATTTATACTTACTGTTCGTTTTTGCTTAACTGCTGCTCTAATGGTATCTATTGGACGTCGTCGAACACTATAAACCTAACACTGGATGTACTACACTTTCTTAAAATTATACCTGAAAGGGAATTTTGTTAGAAAACACAATTAAAAGACAATATAAAGTTCAAAAATATATATTGAATCTTAAAAAAATTTATGTTTTTACAACAACTTTTAAGAAATATGTTTAACAAACACTAGTCTGGCCCGTGTGCAACACATGGTGAGGAACGGAACGATTCATAATGTACCAACTACCATCCAAAATGCAATTTTGTGAGCTTTACACAACGATTACACAAGAAGATTCAAGAAAAGTTCAATGTTTCTGAAATTTGGTGGGCTTTTGCTTGCCTGTCTTATTCACGTATTTGTATTTCAATATCAATTTTGGTCGCTCCTCAGAGCTTCAAAATGCTTGAAGCGCTACTACTTCGAATTGTATTCTGCAATTACAATTTTATACGTTCAGGCAAGGCGGTCCCATGCACATATGAGTACATGGTAAAGATACTTTTCTGACACCGAATCACTGAGGAACCGGTTTAGGGCAAATCCCGTTAAAACTCATCATTTCCCCATCAAAATCGACTGCTAGGAAATGATGGGGGTCCCATGTCGCTAAGGGCTATTTTCGCTAAAACTCACGATATACTTTGGATAGAAGTTGGATTAACTTGTCCTCATATTTAAGACCTCGTATGAGTTGCAGTGCTTAACAACGTGGATTCGTAAAAGGGTTCTTAATTCTGAAATTTTGTTATAGTTTCTAAATTTAGGTGGTCAGGGCGACATTACGTCCCTGTGCAGCGACATTTACTACATTTTCTAAAATGACGCTCCTTGAGGAGTTATGGAAATGTTTGCATAAAAGTCGCTCCGTAGAGCGAAACTATGATTAAGAATATTAAAAACCTCTTCCACGATATTTTTACGTGAAGCACGCTTTTCATACGAAATATTTCATAAGTCGGATTTTGTTACAGCGTCGAAAATTATACCGAGGGTTTTACCGTGTTTTTTAACAATCACACCGCAAAATTAACATGGAACTAATAACAACGACATGAAATAATTGCAACAAGGAAACACTAAAAATTTTTTATTAACAACAATAAATGTATGATGCTAAATGAAGATTTTAAAGAAACAACTAAATTTTTGAAGCTTCTACCGAACCACCGTTCAATGTTCATATCTTCTTTAACATTATTTGACACTTGCGTTCCTTACTCTAGCTTATTATAGTCTTCAATTGTCTAGGGTCTCGATTTATATACATTTTTCTTAATATACCCCAAAGAAAAAAGTCAACATTGGTGTTAGATCCGGTGACCTAGGTGGAAATTCGATTAGAGGGCTGTTGGGATGAGATCATGAGAGATGAGATGAGAGAGATCATTTCGAAAATGATTTCGAAAATGATTATTTAACCACTGTCTCACTATCACTGCATTATGTACAGGACACTCATCTAACTGAAATTTTAAATTAACTCGGTTAGGAATTGGTAAACTGTCTAGTGCTTCCGAAAATTTATTCCTCAAAAAGTCCAAAAATTGGAATCTATTTGAATTTCCTTCAAAGAAGAACGGACCAATAATTTTATTATGGAGTATCCCGCAGCAAACATTTATTTACTTTAGTGAATATTGTCTTCTACAATTGATAACCCAGTTTGGATTTTCTATTGATAATTTTGGGATGAAACCTTACCATTGGTGGTGAAAGTGGCTTCGTCGGTATATAATTTAACGATCAAATGTACTTACCTGAAGTTCGATCGAAATTATATGAGGCATTCAGTCCAAAGATGTTAATATGGTTTGTATGGCTTCAAATGGTTCTTTACAAGACATCTTCTAATAGTTTATCTTGGAATATTTAAATTTAGACTGGCACTTCTTTAGCTGGAATTAGGAATATTACGAAAATATTCAAAAATTTTATCGTTACTTCTACCTACAAAATGGTCGTGATTTCTGCCTCTGAAAATAAGTTTTGATACGGCACCTGTGTCATTGAAAATTTATTTATATTGTATACAATGGTACTACTGACGTTTGGTCCATTGGGATGTTTAACATTAAATTCATCAGCTGCTTCTCTTATCGAACGAGCATCATCACCAACCAGACGAACTATTTCAATTTTGTGCCTCGGATTTATTTATTCTATAACAAATATCACTTGTTTTTGCAAATATTTAGCACGTATAACTTATTCACACCTTAAATAACAGTTAACAGTATTTTTTATTGTTTCTACTAGTGCATTTTCATGGTCAACTTAAGGCATAACAAAGAAAATTATAACTTCGCTTGCAAGTATAGAACAACAAATCAGCAGAACTTTCTTTTTTAAAAAAAGGATTGTGTGATACTCAGTATCTACCGGTTTCATGATATAGCTCAAAAAAATTATTTTCTGAAATCGCTGAAGTAGTTATAAAGGGTAAAAGATTGTTCTTTATTCACGAAAATTAAACCTCAAATTAAATATAATGAGGGATTACCGTACGTCACTGTTATCAATCTTATTAATTTTAATTAATCAGTAATATTAGGTTTAACTTTGTTGTCTGTTTTTGATGTTTATTCCATGACTTACTGTCTGTAATAATATATGCGTACTAATATTTTCATTTTTAAATTTATTTGCAAAAAATTTATTAATCCTTATTTTTTTATGAAATTTGGTACATACCCATTTAGGAGGGAGCTGAATACAGGGATGTATTCAGATTTACATAAAAAAATTGCTAATACGATTTAAAATTGTAGCTCCTAGAAAAATCGCGGTAGGCCATGATTTTTAAAAATAAAATATGACGTTTTGTCCAAAAGTGGAATTTTTTATGTTCTATCTTAAAAAAAACTGGTCAAAATCAATTAACAAATATAACTTTTATGAGGGTGTTGAGATTTGCAATGGATCACAGTGGTTGATATACTAGCTGACCTGACAGACATTGTTCTGTCACAAAAGAACACTTATTGGTCATATTTTAACAAAATTGTTCCTCTGGGTTCCCGTAAATAAACTTTCTCGCTTCTCACTGCCGATTCTGACTTTTCTTTTATATTTCCCCCCCCCCCCCCCCCCATATATTTCCATATTAGTGTCAAAATTTATTTATTTCTATTTATGCCTATTCATTGTAGCTGCTTGCCTTCTTATCAACATTTTTGTTCAGTAAATTTTCCTCTTTCTTTTGCCCTCACTATTTTGTCCCTTCGTCCCTAATTAAATGTTCTAACCTCCACTTGTACCACACTAGACTCTTTCACTTCTTACGCTAAATTAAAACCTTTTACTTGTCTGTGTTCCAGGTAAAACTTGAATATCTATATTAACTTTGTCCACTATCACTTTTACTTACAAACTTCAAGATTGCCCGATTTTCTGGCCCTCATTTTACCCTTTTTATGCTACCCTTCATATATAGTTAGTTGAATTTAATTTAGAGAAGCCATTCTAAAGTTATACTGTGATTTTCATGCAGAATTTGTTCATTTATAGCTATTTCTATTGACTCTTGGAAACGTGTCCCATCGTCCACTTTTAAAATGTAATTTACCTAAGCTTTAAGTGTTTTATCTTGTGAATATTATGTTATATTATTGTGCATTTATTGCTAGTTTATTCTTAAATTATAATTTAAATAGATTTCCAATAAATTTTAAATTCAAATTTGTTTATTTATATAACTAAGTTGGTGATATTTCTAGTTACACCGGAAGTACAAAAAAAAATAGAAAATTAAATTAAAGCTTGTAAATAATATTTATCCACTGTTTCTAGCCAACTATGGGTATAGTGTTACATCTCAAATACCAAATTGCCTGTAATATTTTGTGTTGCATAGAAATTTTATATATTGTCGCTTATTTCTGTAGTAAAAGAGCTTCAAATTATTCTAACATCTCTATTTTGAGACTTACAATATTTTTCGTGGTGAACGGAATAGACAGTGGGAAGGCACGTCTAACGCTTGAAACGGCAGCGAGCGAACTGAAGTGTTGTGTAGCCTCAACGGTTGCCCAACTATTGCAAGGGTGAGAGGATGACGCTAAACTGGTGCTCCACGGATTGTAATGAGGTCCATAGAATATTTTCGTTCAAATCGGAACAGGCAGCGGGAAGGCACGTCTAATGTTTAAAACGGCAGCTACCGAACTATCCCTTCCTATCTCAGTCGCGTATAGATGATATCATCGCCTGCGGTCGCCCCTTGTAATTTGAGTACATCTGCACTAAAGCAGATTTACTTATTTGATTCTTATAATTATATACATAACAATAATTATGCGTATTAATATGGTTCGGTTTAAGGCAATAAAATAAATAATTTAACACTTGTTCTAGGAGCAATACGGTAGAAAGTACAGTAGCGAGTATAAAAATAAAGATACCACCTCCTAGGCAGATTTCCGTGACGAAAATTGCTTCGTTACATACTTTTATAGAAGATATTATCTTCCAGGAGAATCTCTATGTTGTTACTCGCATTGTGTAAAAAATGTTTAATTCCTTTCAGCTTGTTCTATCTCTCTCTACTTCCTTTCAGACCCTCGTAAAAGGACAAAATAAATATTTTCTTATGTAACGTGTATTAATCGAAAATAAATAAATCTTTATAATTACTATTACAAAATACTTCGACAGAAAAGCGTTTTAAGGACATAGGCGTACCAACGCTTCTTCTTGGATTAAATGTCATTATTTCGAACAGATCCTTTAATATAGTTCATTGCAAACTTAAATTGGAATCTACCTAGGAGTCTACATCGTTGTAAAAGGCATTTAAAGTTATTGTAAAAATATAATGGCCTCCTCGAACACATTTCATTAAAACGTCACGAGCCGTTAATGTACGTTTTTAAACAGAACATGCTAAAAGTAATAATAGAATGAATTTCCGTCACCTTGAAGTGTAATAATATCCTACAACAACCTGTAATTAATAAAAACCTATTAAACTTTTATTATTACAACGTTGGCTATAGTTAATTTGTATAATTGCCCACAAACTAAAAATGTTTATGGGCCATAAACTATCGTGGAATAAATAATATGTTGGTATACCTGTAACTGTTTCATTTTTATAGCAATATGGCCGCTACATTTGTCATTTATGCATAATTTTGCTTATATCAGTTTTATTTACGATCTTTTAATGACCATTGTTAACTGAATACGTGCTAAGAATGTGTGTTTTTTCTATATATAAAAGCATTAAAATGTGTGGATTTTAATTTTATTATTACAGTTAATTAGCCGGTTGGTTTAATTATAAAGGTAATCGATAAAAATATGTACTTACCGGTGCAAAGTATGTTTGAATTATTGCACTATTGAAACGGTGCATCAATTTTATTGCTCTCAAAATAATATTGGAATATATAAATACCTTAACAGGAAATTAAATTTTATACTATTATATGAATGGTAATTAGGAACTATAAAATAGAGCCATCATATTTATTTTTAAATAGAAACGTCAATTACCATAAAAAATCAGAAAATTATTATGAAATTAATAACTTTATTATTATAACAAATAAATGACTTCATCTCCATTACTATTAACATGCTGGGCCGTGAACACCTACCAGCCTCTGACTCTGATAATATTTTTTTGTTTGGTCATTGAAAGCTGAGACTGCTGAGGCCGTAGATGCACTTATTTGTTTCGAATCTGAAGTTCGCGGGGGTTGCCTTAAAACTGCTGGACAGGGTCAAAAGCTACACCCTGTATATAACCAGAACGGTTGGATCACTTTTTGTTTAATAGAATTGTTTATTTTGATTTTTTTTGTTTTGTAAATTTGAAAGTCACTGGCAGGGTCGAGAGTAATGTTAAAATAACGACACTTTGTTTAAAATGAATTTACAAAATTTATTTATGCACTTGGACAGAGTTTAAAATTTTAACGGAATTTATTTATAATTTACACTGTATATTTTTTGTTAAGGTAATTTTTCTATAATTGAATTGCGACTTGGAAAGTTTTTGTTCAATTAATTAATTTTATTTAAGCGTTTATGCTTCTGAAAAATTTTACTTTGTCTTTAATGCGCGAGGGCAAATTTGATTTCTTAAAACTACTCTTTTTAACCAGGTTTCGGCTTGGGAAGTGCTTTCGGGTCCCGTTATAAAAATTCCCTACGTGAAAGACGATAAGTGGTAACTAGACAATCGGTAACAACTCTCAAAATTTCGTTAAACCGAAAGACTACTAGTATACTTCCTACCGCGAACAGTACACAAACTTTTATAAGTATTGTCTGAAAGTTATTTGTGGCATTCTACGAATATTCTTTCCTATTATATGGGTTTTCTACCACATGTATTATTATCCTCTTCAAAACAAATCACCGAATCTACAAAATAATAGAATTACTGGAAAAAAGCCTCTGCGCCCGTGACGTTTACGCCAAAGGAAAAGTCAGAGGTTATGTTTTGCAAATAATATAAATCGGAATAAACACAGAAATAATGAATTTTGCTGACGTTTCGGAAAATAATCTTTTTCCGTTTTCAAAGCTATTTTTTGGAAGAACTCGTATTTTGCTGTGTACGTCAAATACACAGCAAAATAATGCAAAATCTGTTTATAGAAGAGTAACGAATTGAGATGATGATTTGATGATTTTAAGATTATTGGGTCTGATATTTTTAAGATGGATTTTTGAATGGATTCAAATCCTGAAATGGTGAATTTGAATGTTTGGTGGTATTTGACGGTGAATGCATGTTATTTGAGAATTATCGGTTGTACGTGAATTTTTTAATAATTATTTTTGAAAAACTGTATGTTTTGGTTAATTTCAGTAATGTAATGACTTTTTTATTACTTTTGACATGGTGCACATTAAGTTTGATTTATTTTCGAAATATTAGAATTTTTTATATTTTTTATAGTGCTGATAGAAGAGAAGTACTATAACAGCCGAAGCCAGTGGGGGCGCAGGGCCGCAGCTAGCGGTAGGAGGAGGGAGTCTCCCCTCATTAAGATTTGAAGGGACACCGCCACTCGCAAAAATGTAAATAGCGATATTCGTATTTATTCACAGTCACACGTTTACAACATTATCGTTTGTTCTTATTAATTTCGATTAAAACAAGTAACTAACTTTGAGCATTAACTAATCACTGAGAGCGCCAACGCAATCAATAACCCTCGGGTTCACCCACAATTCAAAATAATGAGCCCGGGCCCGACATAAGGCTGGTAGCGCCCTTCCACCATGCAGCATGGGCGCTAAGTCGGTCTAGATGCAAAGGTGTTAAATGAAGTGTTGTTGTACTTCCGAGTGCTCTCCCGCGTCGATGTCGACTCCTCCAGGAGTCACGGTTGTCTAAACCATGTTTCGGCAGAATCTCATCTGCCATCTTCAGGTTCTCACTGAAAGCTGCCTACTGCTGCTCCTCGTTGCTCGAACTCATTCAGTTCGAGCAACGAGGAGCAACTGATGGTTGCAGTCTGGTTACATTCCTTATAGTAAAATAAGGATTTTGTAGAGGAGCTTGTGACTGAAATATTATAAATTAATATTTCTCTAGATATTTCTCAAGAAGCACACTTGAACTATACTAAGCCCAGTCAGGTTATTTATTTTTCGACTGCAACAGACACTGGACCGCTAGATGGCGCCTGCCGACTACTTTACATGTCGCTATCCCAAAGATACCGAGATGTACCAAACAGTCAAGTGATCCTCGTGTCGTTCGTCACATACCTACCTTACACTGACGAGAGCCAACAGCTCGATACTGCAGTCTGCAAGTGGTATGGGACGACTGGCACGAGAGCTCCTTTAAGTGATCAGTCTTTCGGCTGGTGTTTGTTGCAATCGAAGCATTAGCGTTTTTTTGGTAATATGCGATTATTACACTTAACGCGCCAAGCTTGTGTGCTAGAGCACACTTGAGCTATACAGGATGTAACGGAACTTACCCGAAAAATTTTAACTATAGATGCACCTTTAAATAAGAAGTCGACTTCTAAAAAATTTTTTTATAAAAGTCCAACACAAAAAAAGATACAAATTGTTAAAATTACAAATTAATGGAAATGTTAAAATAACGTATTATTTCTATAAAAACTGTTGAAAGTTCTGTCCATTGACATTCAAGTAGCACACCTGAACCCGTCTAATCCAATTTTGTCACACTAGCTGAAGTGTTTTCCTTTCCTGCTGTTCCCGAAGACGCAGATTATAGACAGCTGTTGTGATGCGTTCATATAATACATCGATATTGTCAATTTCGGTTTGGTAGACTTCATTTTTTAAATATCCCCACAAAAGGAAGTCAAGAAGATTTAGTCCGGGGACCGCGGGGGCCAAGCTACAGGTCTACCCCGTCCGATCCAACGTATTCCGTTTAATTGGGTCAGGTAACCTCGGACTACTAAACGATAATTTGGGGGCGCACCATCATGTAAAAACCACATCCTACTTCGGACCTCCAAGGGCACATCTTTAAGAAGACCAGGAAGACCATTACGGTGAAACTGCAGATATTGTTGACCATCCATATGATTTGGCAATATGAACAAGCTAATTAGGCGTTCACCGATGTTCAAAGTGATTCCAAACTACTTGATGAGGATTCTTAATGGTCTAAACGTGCATATTATGTAGATTGGTTATACCATTATGCGTAAAAACAGCTTCATCAGTGACCAAGACAACGACAAATTTTCATTAATTTGTAACTTTAACAAGTTGTATCTTTTTCTCTGTTGGACTTTTATTACATTTTTTTCAGAAACCGACTTCTTATTTAAAGGTGCATCTATGTTTAAAAATTTTCTGATAAGTTGCGTTACATTCTGTATATATGTATATTATATCTCTGTAAATTGTTTTTCTTCTTAATAAAAAAATTGTGGCTTATGTATTTGTGTAATGCTGTGTAAGTATGTTAATCTATATTATTTTAATTTTTATCTGTATGTGTAATTTATTTAGATCCAATTTTTGTTAGATCATAATATGTAAGTTATTGAAGCGAAGCTTCATAACGCAGGCCTCGGGATGAGGAGTCAGCATAGAATGATTCTACCATTATATATTCATATAGAAAAGCGTAAGTGTTGAAATATAGTACATTTATATTTAACTATTTCATGTAGCGTCGCACACCGTATGAAATAATGTTTGGGTGAAACCTTGTAGTAAATATTTATATTTATATGGAAGTAGAGTTTTCGTACGTACGCCAAAATAACTGAGAAAGTCTAAATGGAATAAAAAGGCTGACTTAGGAATTTTGTTAGGCTATAGTAAAGTTGGTTATAGAGTATTGATAAATAATAAAGGAATTGTAGCCAGACATGTTGATATTGTGGAGGAAGACGTTGACTGTATTGATCAATTTTATTGTTAAATCATTAGTAGAAGGTGCTGACGTTCATGACATAAAGCATTTGATAAGGTAAATCACTCTCTTCTTATAAAGAGACTTCATAGCATTGGACTTGGTTGTCCTTTATTATCATGGATTCAGTCGTATCTCTCTGAGAGAACTCAACAAGTTCTCGTTGATGGTTATATATCTGAGTCATTTTCCATTATAGTTTAACTTGTTCATTAACGACATTAGTAAGTGTATCGAATGTAAGTTTTTACTGTTTGCGGATGACCTGAAAATATATAATATCTGTTCTCAGGTTGATTGTGCACAGATTCAAAAAAATCTACAAACAGTTTATGCTTGGTGTGTCGATAATGATATGCTTCTTAATGTAGACAAATGCTACTCTGTCTTTTAGTCGTAGGCTGTCACCCATTAATTTTGACTACAGTATTAAAACGTGAGATTACGTAATGTAACCACTCTGAAAGACTTAGGAGTTATATTTGATTTTAAACTTTCTTTCTCGGAGCATTTTGAAAAAATTATTGCGAAAGCAAATAAAATGCCAGATTTTCTTAAAAGAATGGCTCAAGACTTTTCAGATCTTCGTGCGCTAACTACATTGTATATTTCTCTGATTAGATCTGTTATGGAATACTCCAACGTTGTTTGGTCACCGTACTACAACGTGTATATCAATAGGCTCGAATCTGTTCAAAATAAATTAATTCGATTCATGTGCTATAAACTTGGCACAAGGGAATTTTTTTAAACTGCGAGGAAACGAAATCATATTTGGGTATCAATTACTTACATAGCAGGCGTCAATATGATGTTATTTCACATTCAAAATTATCAACAATTACATCAGTTCTCCTGATTGCTTGGAGTCTATGTTTTAGGGTACCATCTTTCAACACTAGAAATGTGTCCATTTTATTGTAGAACAACTTTATGCAATGTTCAGTCCTGTAAATAGATAGATAAATAATTTATTGGTGCTTGCAGCAAGAATGTTTTACACACGTCAGGTATACAATGTAAATAATAATATACATTCTATCGGAATAATGTATAATTAAACTAAATATAAATATGAAACATAAGACATACAATAAATAAAAACACATTAAAATATTACAGTTAAATGGTATCAGATACATTATAGTCTAAAAATTCATTAATAGTGTAGAAAGCTTGTGATAATAAGAATTTTTTAATATATTTCTTAAAAACATGAACTTTTAGAGATCTAATTGATAGGTAATATATTGAAAAACTTGGGGCCATAATAATTAGGACCATACCTACTAGATTTTAACCTTAAATAGCTCGTTCTAATATCATTTCCGTTATGATTATTATAGTCATGTAGCGATTTTTAGTAATATATTGTTCATGGACTTTTTTGACATGCATGAGACAGGTGTATATATACAAACAAGGAAAAGTAAGTAATTGTAGGTCGACAAATGTCTGTCTAACATCTGCTTGATAATCCATATTGATTATAATACGGATGACCCTTCGTTGGAGACCAAAAATTCTACAGGTACAAGGGGCATGACCCCAACTTATCAGACCATAAGATATCTGAGACACTATCAAACTATGATATACCCTAGTATACTTTAACTTGGCGTGTGTATGTATGAGTTAATATTTCCGTACGATTTCATTTTCTCTAGTACACAAAGATCCAGAAATATTGTCCGCGTAGACAATGTTTATAGACTATTGCTTTAACTTTGTGTACAATATGGGAGAAAATGAAATCGTACGGAAATATTAACTCATACATACACACGCCAAGTTAAAGTATACTAGACTATATGCAGTTAGTAGTATTTGTCTGGGAACTAATTTCTAGAGGCTCCTTATTACAAATATATTCTTTGACAACTTTTTGGATAAAAATTCAATATGATGTCCTCAATTCAACTTCGAATCTAACATAACACCTAAAAACTTTACAGTAATCGAATTACTAATCTCATAAATGGATCTATGTGAGAAAAATACATAAAAAGTGTAACTATCATTTAAATTTAGCCTGTTAGCAACAAATCAGTCCTGGGCAGCAGATTGTGTAACAGACATGAGCTCTCTAACCTTGTTCAACTCCCTGTGCCCTCTTAATACTGTGGTGTCGTCGGCAAACGTTATAAGCTCTGGGAACACTCTTTCTAAGATCATTTATGTAGACCAAGAAAAGGATAGGTCCCAGGACTGACCCTTGAGGGACACCGTGTTTAACATTGCGTAAGTTAGAACAGATTCCTTCCTTAAATGTATATTGTTGTCTGCTGGAAAGATATGAAGATATTAGTTGACAGCTGGTATTATTAAATTTGTAATACTTAAATTTATCCAGTAGAATATAATGCGACACACAGTCAAACGCCTTTTGTAAATGACAAAAAGTTACTCCGGTATACTCTCCATTTTCTTGTTTATCAATTATATTATTGATAAGGTGCATAATGGCGTGATTTGTGGATTTATGTGATCTGAACCCAAACTGATAGCAATAGAATAAATTATTATTTTCAAAATGTTTGGTAATTTGAATTTTTAATACCATCTCAAATATCTTCGATATAGTAGGTGTTAGTGATATGGGTCTGAAATTATTTGATATTATGTGTCCACCTTTATGAATAGGTATAACTTTAGAAATTTTCAAAACAAGTTCAACTGTGAACAAATTCTTCAACGAACTTGATTTATTTAATAAATCTCTTGATGGTTTTAAAAATCAGGAAAAAGGTGCTATACTGCAGTAATCTTTATAAATAATCATATTTTTATTTATATAGGTACTATATATTATACTTGTTATTAGTCTTACTGCTATGCTGTTTTTTGGCTATAAATCGCTATTAATAATAAATAAAAATGTCCATAATTTCAAGAGGAGTACACAAACCTGCATCGTAATTATGTTAGTTACACATTTTAGTTTTTAATGCTTAATACACATGCATATAAACGAGCACCCGTATAACTCAATGACGTGTCCGATATTTTGTAACAATATGAACTTAGTTTGTTTGTTATAGCTATTTTAAGAGTTAATGTATTTAATTAGTTGCTGGGGCAAATTATTGCAACTATCTGTATTTGGCGGACGATGGTAAATAGTACTACATAAAATCTTATAAAACTACTATTTTTCGGTTATATGTATGCGACCGTAGGAAGAATGTTGTAAGCAACGCGTGCAAAATGTGTTGATATGTTGCACTTGACAATTTTGACGTCTCGTGCAATGAACAGTGAACACCAACGAGTCTCTAATTTTATAATTTAGGCCCCACGTTGGGCGCCATGAACACCAACGAAGCTCTCTTGGTTTAAAAAATAAAAGGATCGGTGCGTAGACTGCTTGGCTGAGACTCCTGAGGCCGTTGATGCACTTAATTTGTAGATTTGAGAAGGTGGGTGTTGCACTTGAAGATGTTGGACAGGGCCAAAAGCTACGCCCTGTATCTTGTCCTGGTGTCCGGAGTTGCACTGACTCTAAATTTGAAACTTTTGACTGCTCACTGTATCTTAAAAGGTGTCCGGGTGGAAACCAACACCCTATGTATTAAACGTTTCGTGCTTTAGAATCGTTAACGTTCAATTAGAAAGTCTAAATCACGTTAATTTAATTTTGGAATATTTATAAAGTGAAATTAGAACACCCTGTATATAAAATTATGACGTAGCACTGTTTTTGAATGTCTAAATTAGTCTCTGAATCACTGAATTTAAATTATTTGAAAATTTGTATTTTTTGAAGATACTTCTGAGTATGTATGTGGTGACTTGATGAAAAGCACTTGGTTTTAACGGTAATGACTATTTTGATTTATAGCAATGAAAAATGTTCGATGGTTTAAGTTTAACAAATATATTTCGGTTTTTGTTACAGTCTCCAAAATCATAACCCTTCGACAATAATAATTCTGGCTAGAAGAAATTTCTCTCGGGGTCGTAGTTTGGTTTAAAAATCACTTTTTTATTAATGCGCGGAGGCAGGGTAGATTGTTTGTAGAATTTTCTTAAAATTAGGGCACTTGGATTTGATTTGATGCGCGAAGGCAGAATAGATGAAAATATATTTAAAAAAAAATTAGGGGCACTAGGTGCTAGAAAGAGAGACTTTTTTACTTGGTGACGCCAAGGAGGTTTAGGGTACTAGAAAGTAAGACGTTTTTGACTTGGTGACGACAAGAAAGTTGTAGCGGAGAGTTTTTAAATAAAAAGTAAAGCTTGAAAAATATAAAGCTAACTCGCAGTAGAAACCGAAAAAATTAATTTCAGCAATGTCCCCGAGGTCACTAATTACAATTTTTAAACATTATTTTGTTCAAAGAGAAACTACTTCACTTGCGATACTTTTTAAAACACTTATCACTTCCAGAATAGAACTTGCATTCGCTTGTTACGAGGGGGCTTTTATATGCTTCAGAATGGTTGCTTTTTTCGCACCCCGCGAACCTCGCATTCCGTGTTAAAGATCTGGAAAAGACTGGAAATCGCTCTGTGCGGGCGAAAATGAGTCACCATTGCGTAATATTGCGCAACATTCGTAATATTGGAAAAAGTTGAAATTTCTCAATAAAACCTATATGACTATACCTATATGAAAGGTCGCGGGTACTGTATACGGGGGACGAAGAGAAAGTAAGAATAACAAGAATTGACTATGATTGCCGTATACAGGGGCGATGAGAAAGTTAAAGACAATAAAGATTAACTAGAAATTGCGAATGGCTGCGAAATTCGTATACGGAGGGCGGTGAGAAGTCAATTAAGAATTGAAAGGGTTGTGAATATTCTATATAGGGGACGATGAGAAAGTTCTGAAAAGAAATGTTGTCTAAGAATTAAGAAGAGTGGTAAATATCATATACGGGGGACGACGAGAAAGTAAAATATTTATGAAGGTAACTAAAAATATTCTTACCGATGGTTTGAAGAGTATATTAAATGTGATCTAGAACATATGTGGGTGGTATTTTTAAGGTGGTGAAATTTTAATGTCGGGGATGTAAAATTAATGTTTGGAACTTTTTGGTGACTTTGCTGATGGAATATAATTATTTGAGAATTATTGAGTGTCTATAAATTTTTTCAGAATTTATGTTTAAGAAATGTGGTTTTTTGATAAAACCAAAATTATCATTACTTTTTTTTCATAGCTTGGCGTTGCGAGGTGACAGATTAGATCGGAAAGTGATTTTTAAGATTATTTTCTAATTCGTTTTCTTGTAGTACAGGGAATGTACTATAACAACAGTCACTTTTTAAACTTGTTGCATAAATAACTATTGAATAGGTACTATAACCAGTACTGTATATTTCTTGTATACTTATATTTTTCTGTTAATTCTATAGTTATAAAAGTTTAATTTACAATTTTTGTTTCAGGATTCTTGATGTACCTAATCAGCCGAATTATTAGTTTAGAAGAGCTGTTGTGATTGAAAATCATTTTATCTGCAGGTACTATGAATGTTCCAATTTAATCCGTCTCTTACTTGTATATTCGTCCCAGTAATAACAATAACACTATTAGAATACAATTTGTAGCAATAAAATTAAATACGGTGCATTTATAAAAGAAATGAGTTACTCTACAAATAACACCTATTTTATTGAAAATTTGCTACAAAAATTTGCAATGGAAATTTTTTGGTATTTCGTAAGAGTACGTAGATTTATATTTTCTTCTGGTAGCTAAAAATCAAATAATCGAATAGTACTGTCTTAAAAAAATTTGGGGTTTTTTCAAATATTATTTTACTGTTGAATATACATATGCTATAAATAACTAAATATATTTTCCTTGTACAAATATTAGATATAAGTTTAAAAAATTGTCAAAGAAAACCGATGCCATGTTATTATTATAGGGATGTGGTCTTATTTAGGGCCTTGTGATAATAATAAACTTAATAAACACAAGTGATTTCATTGTAAAAGTTGAAACGAATTACTAGATATTAGAATAAACATGGTGTGTTAAAACTACTTGGTACTTATGAACTAAATACTACGAAACTTTGTAGGAGGATTCTAAAAAGGTTTACTAGAAAATACTATTAGTGGTACATAGATAATAATTTACATTCGCGTAGATCATGAAACTTTTCAACAATTTTTCAAAATATGCTCAATTTTTACACCATTATTAATTTTTACAAATATTTATATTTAATTTATATGGTATATAAGGGCGATAGTTGCAATAGTCAATTTCCTCATTAAATATATCTCTTCGATAATTTGTTTGTGCATGTGAAACCAATTTCCTTTTATTTTTCTTTCTACGTGTGTTATTTTCAAAGTTTAACAGAAGTGCTAGTATGCTACCGAAGATAATAAGATTAACCAGCAATTCATTTCAAATAGTTTTCTGATAGTACGGCAGCCTGTAACCAAAATTTTCGACTTATCCCCTAATGGAAAATACTCGCGCCAATACACATTTCTTTGAACAAGAATAAAAAAGTTCAGGGCAACGGAAATTTTTATCGTCGCAAAAGGGTTGTACTTTCAGCATGTAAAAAATAACAGGTCATCTGAGTAATCACCCAATGTCCGTTTACTATTTATTGCTGTTGATAAATATGCATAGTTTGAGGAAAAAATGAAAATGGAAATTTTTAGTGCTGCGTCAAGATGTAAAGGGTAAAATACTGAAAACTGGGTACAGGTGGAAATTCCTGTCGTCGCCTAATGTCCATTCCGACAATTCTCGTCTATTTGTAAAGTTTTTCTACGACAAAAAAATAAAAACGGTTTTAATCGTTGCATGTCCCAGCACTTGCATTTCAATTGTGCGTATTTTTTAGGCTAATTATGTTAGTCCCTAATGTCCGTCCTCTAATGGAAATGATATTTTATATAAAAAAACATGTATGAAAAATATGAACGGACAATTCTCAAGTTGATATGTAAAAAAATCATTTTCCGTCGCAATTCAGTAATAAGAGCGCAAAATTTCATATGGCAATACAGCTGAGTAAAACTTCTCTTCCTATATTTTTTGGGGCGCATAATTGAATGCGAGCAGTCTCAGTACCCCCCACCAACCGGACGCACACCTATGGGCAAAAAAGCAGTCCTGAAACAAGAGTTTCATTAATGTCGAAGTACAAACTAATTTTTCGAAGTTAGTATAGAACGCGGATTTATTTTTCAACTAAAAAGAAACCGATTCGCGGTTTGATATTCATAAAAATCCCGATTTGGGAGACTTTTTGCCAATAGGGGTGTCATCGGTTGGTGAAGGGAACTTTTGATCGGGAAATTTTTTGTCATTTTTTGGGGTTCTACTCGTGTTAGAAAACTGAACAACACCGTCAGAAACGGTAATGGTATATACTACGTTTAACCTCTCCTAGGCTGTGATTGTCGATTGTATATGCAAAAACGGCTATTTGTATTTACTCCTGCTTTAACTGCAATAAGAAATTACAGGTTAAGGGTATACATGAGGAATAAATGAGAGCTTTTTCGTACAAACAAAATATAAAAATTATCAGTTTTATTGGTATAATCGAATTCATTTTAATCGTCCTCCTCTGACGAGTTTTCTTCAATATCGACTTCAATATCTGCCTCGTCTCCATAATTCGCTTCTTCTTCATCTTCTTCTCCTTCTTCAAGGTCTGAAATTGATGAGAAATAGATGAGTAGGCGTAAATAAATCGAAAATATTTTTCCGTAACTCTTACCTGTGGGCAGATCTGTTGTAGAACTAGCTATTATAAGATCAGCGCATACAGGAAAAGGACCGCTGGTGCAAGCCGCTAGCAGACCGGGACCGTTGTTGACGTCACAACTGGTTAATCACATATGACCTTGGGAGAAGAAATCGGTGTAGATAAGCTATCTTTTGCAGTTAACAATCCTTGGCATAACATATACACTATACAGCATCTGTATGAAATATGCGCGCCATCGCTTCAAGATGCGAGCGCACTGCATTCCGTGCAGCTGTACAGCATGGAAAAGTCCGTTCACTTTTTGTTTTCGATTATTTAAACCATATTTTATAATTTAAAACAGGTTTCAGCCATTAGGGAAAAACGTTTTTACACACTGCTTTATTACAATTTTGATTTTTACTATTGAACTTATGCAACATATAAAATTTCCATTCTCTATTGATTCTTGTTTTATTCGGCATCTAACAAGAATTCGTCGAGAACGGTCATTAAGGAATAAAAAAGTAACGTAAGTTTTTTAACGGATGGAAAACTGTTTTACAGGCTACTGCAGCATTATGGAAATTTTTGTCAGAGGAAAATCGGTTTTGTATTTTAATAAATTATAGCCTGGTGATTGAAATTAGCATTAGGTGATAACAGTTGATTTTGGTTACGGGCTGCCGTAGTATGATGAAAGCAGTTTTAAAATTTACATGTGATCGTAAATAATCACAATTTTTATTTTAATTTAACTGTGGAATAACAACATTGTTACCTTCTTATTTTATTCTGGATCAGATGCACTTGATTTGGGAGTGAAATTGTATACCACATTAATAGAATATTTATACAAATTCTTTTATAATTTTGGAAAACTGACGTACATTTTATTTAAAAAATTCCCACATTAAAATAATTTACTTGAGAGGAAAATTGTGTTCACATACCAAGTTAATATTCCTTAGTTTATATCATTTAAAAGTTGCAAAATTCGAATATATCCCTCTAGAAAGATAGTTATCGAGGAATGCTCTATTCATCTAACTGACATACGTTTAAGACAATTAATAATTTGAAATTTATCCCACAACTGAACATAGGAAAAACTCTTTAGAGCAAAATTAATGACAACGTACAAATTTGAAACCAGCATTTTAACGAGCTTTAAAATACATAATTTTCGTCTGACCTAACTGACCTTGTGTCCTTTACCTACTATGTAGATATTGTCCATACAGGCCTTAATTAAAATTGCCTAATAGTTGGAAATATATGACAATTTTTAGAATCATATATAGATCATTGCGCATTGGGGCAACTATTCAATTAGTTATTGAACGGCGGAAAGCGGTACGACACGGCACTTTCAATTTAGCAATTATTGTTACTGGTGGTGAACGAAGTCTATCTTGCTGCTACTGCTATTATGAAAAAGAAATAAAATTTAAATCCTGATCATTTCAGGATTAGGATCCTCAGGTATCCCGGGGATCTCAAGATCCTGAAATTGAATCTTGAAAGGAATTGAAAAAATCATGACAACTATCGGATTTATCAATTGTATACATGTTGAGTTGACCTTGTTGGGGTTAGAATAAACTCATGTACGTTATACACATTTTTCTTATAGTTTTTGCTATAATAAATAATGAGTTTTAAATGATGTGTTCTTCAGAGCACTTAATCCTCAA
This sequence comes from Leptura quadrifasciata, assembly GCA_963675555.1. Lineage (NCBI taxonomy): Eukaryota > Metazoa > Arthropoda > Insecta > Coleoptera > Cerambycidae > Leptura > Leptura quadrifasciata. The sequence continues at coordinate 144,034,727 of OY776674.1, read as the reverse complement.
GGGGCACATACATTTTTCAATTTTTAAAGACTGCAACTCCAAATGCGATCAGCTAATCCATTTATGTCAATTTGGACATCTAGGGACTTTAACACTTAACACTTTGCTTACTGTCTCCTTCCCCTCAAGAGAGAGGGAAGCGCATGCACATTCTTAAGAGGTTGTAGTCACGATGGGATCGACAGCTATTGAAAACGCTCGTTTATGTCGAACGATAGAGTTACGGCTTGAAGACTTGAACTCTTATTGAGTTCATACCACTTCCAAGGCTTCGTTCAATTTTCGTTCCTGAGATTTTTGAGGTCTTTGACTGATTGTGGTGACCAACATCGAAATTGAAATCAGATCTTCCATATCTTGCGATTTGTTTTTTATGTAATCTATTAATTATCATTTCTAGTTCTTGCCTTAAATCTTTTTCTTGAAATTTTTAATAATCAAAAAATTTTTTCTCTTTTAGGTTATTAAAGAAATGCAGAATTGCTTAATATACAGTTCGGCGTTGCCTGATTCGTGCTATTTGCAAATCCACACTACTAGTAACATCCTGTAAAGAAGGTTACTACCGTCAAATGTGTCCCATGGTCGAGACATAACTGTTGAATTATTGGAGTGTTATATTTTCCAACTTTGGTCATTATGCTTGTCCCATCAGAAGTGCTACATAATTTACCTGAAAAAGAAAGCAATTAACAGCAATTTTGGGGTCATGTCTGGCTCCCAGGTCCATGAGAAACTTTCTTGCCGAAAATAGAAGTTCCTTGTTCCCTCTTTTAAGTAGTTGTATTTGTCAAATAACTTCTATACAAATATTTTTGCTGACAATAAAATTGTAGATCTTACTATGTTTGCAAAATCTGGTAGTTTGAACCTTCTAATCTGTAGCGATTCTCATAAATCCTTAGATATTGCAAACATTCGAAAAGGCATATCATCTAGAGCTGTCCTGCGAGCTGGCACCGCCTCAAAAAAATTTTAAGATTTGGAAAGTGGGAAATATGTAATCTTTTCTGTTTTTTATTGAGAAAACCTCTAGTTACATGGAGATTTTCCTCTGATGTATTACAATCTCTAAATTTTTTTATGCATCTTCATCTTCCTCATCTCTTTCGGATGCAGGTCGTTCGGACTTTATATGAATCTTATGGTTTTTTAATAAATAAGTCAGCAAATCTTTGTAGATCCACCCTTAATTAGCAATGTAGTAGGGCATTGTTTACATTTTACCGTGCCTTTATTATTGCTATTTTCAATTAAAAATAAAACCAAAGTATTGCCAGCTTTATCGAAGAACTGGGTTACGTTGGTACAGTGTGTCCGCAGAAATAACAGTGCACTGACTGATACCTATCTACCCAATTAGTTTCAGAATAGTATTAATGAGATTTAGAAAATTTCTTATTCAAGGAGTTCATCAAATTGTTCTTAAGTGATTTTGGAATAGTACCAAACAACTAATATGTAAGATCCAATTTCTGCACCGACAAAACTCGCACTAACCCTGATATTTTGGCTACGGGAGATTCACCCAGAAACAAAAGTTTAATATATCAGTTTAGTTTATCGCGCTTCAGTGGTCATAGAAAGAGTTGCAGGCACATGAGAAAATGAAATAGAAACAGAAATTGCCAATTATTTTTGAAACCCAGTGAATATACAGCAACTCAGCGATGTAAAGAACATGTGATAATGTGTGGCAGTATGGTACATTGTCGAAATAATTGCTGCGAATCGTACGACGTTCTTAATATTATTTCATTAATTGCGGAACTAGGTCCAAGCAAATAATTTCTTTAAAATTACCCGTGTATTTTAACAGTTTGTGGGCTCTGATTTAAAAAATTCTATATGCAACTGGAAAAGCGAGATTAAATAGAAACTGAAAGTCACGTTTCCCTCTGTCACTAGCCCAACGGTAGGTATACAGAGATAATACTTGGCAGAAATTGTGTATTTATAAACTGCTAACAAACTATACATGTCTTCCTCCAATTTGGTTTAGTACTTTTCACCGTCTGATCACAGTATCCATCGTATACTGAACTTGACCATCAGCTTTAACTCTAACGACGTTGTTTTTTCAAAAGTGCAGCCCCCTTTCGGATAGCCTTAGATTTGCAAGGTCGTCTAATATGCGAGCGTGTTACGATATTCTTTTCATAGCTCACTATCGATTAACTACTACCAGCAGATAATTCTTTTAAGAGGATTTGCTTTAGTTTAAAATAATTTTACTAGTTTGCTTAATTTTATGGTTTAGATTCTTGTTACTGTTAAAACGACATATTGTAAACAATGACAAAGTTAATTCACATAGGATTTTTATAAGTAGCAGTAGTAGTTGAGCTAGACTGATGCTTCTTTTTTACCTTCACTTATTCTCGATTTAAACCTTTTGATCTTCTACTCCTGAAATCTAGAGCAGGCAAGAACATTATCAACTTCTGTTAACAGTTTGCAGTGGATTGTAAGAAGTCTAAGTAGACCGACCCACCCTCAGTTATTCGTTGACGATGTACCGAAATTCTCTAATTGTCTCTAATGTCTTCAGTAACTTGTCGAGGTTAGTTATGAGCTGTCCACTTATAAGGACCAATATAGACTCGATTCCAAGTCTAGCCAATATGTGATCCACTAGGGTTCCAAGGAACCAAAAAGCAGTCTCGTTCCCTAGAACCAATCACAGCATGACATGCTATAGAGAGTTTACTATTATTGAGTGCTCTTGCACTCCTGATTTATCCTAGGCGAATAGAGAGCTCTAGAGCCACCTAGCTGAGAGAACTTAATATGTTTCCGCTCACATTTTTATTATGAGCCATGATAGAAGGCCGATTATAAACTTCTGCAGGACAGAAATGTTACAAGAGAAATTTATTTTTTCTCCCTCGCACTCTTTTATACCCATCTTCTCAAAGCTTAGATGGTCTGCCAGTTTCATTATATTGAAGGCATAAATAGAAATTTTCCTTTCTGTTAAGCCGGTAGATGCAGATTGATCTTCAATACTTCTTCTTCTGAAGTCCCGCATTCTTAGGTTGACTAGACTGAAATAATCAATTAGCGTATGACGTCTACATCCAGGAATAATTTCGTATTTTTTAAATTCTTTCCTTACCTCACTGATAATTAGAATTTCTAACTCTGGAATAACACATTAGTGGAGTGTGTAAGTCGAACGAACTTGTAAATATTTTGCTATGCAACGAGAGCACCTGCTGAGCACGGTGGTGATGTTTAACATTTCTTTCAACCTCCTCCAACGCCTCTAACTGCTAACGAACACCCCCGAATAGAGTGAAAATCATTTTTTTTATATCACCGACAAAATGTATATATCATACTTCTCTTCGTGATTAGAATTGTCTTTCTTTACTTTTTTGCTGAAAAAGATAATCGAGTACTTACAAAAAGAGATCTATTGAATCATTTACACGAACGAATTTATTTTATTATAAAAAATGATAGAAAAATTTATATTCAAGCATAAATATAAGATTAACTAAACTGTTACATTTCTTTTACCTTAACTACACTAATTGGCAAGATAAAACATTCAGCATCGCCACCGTGTTCAGCATCATCTAAAACGGGAGTTACATGCACTTTGCTGGGAATATAAATAGATTTTCATCCTTTTTGGGGGTGTCTATTAGCCAGTAGAGGGATTGGAGTGGGCCGGAAAAAACATTCAGAATCATCACCATGTTCAGCATCCTCGAAAATGGGGTGTGTGCTAAGTTTCACTGTTGGAAAAAATGTGATAAGCGTTTAACCACTTTTGGGGGTGATTTTTGACCATTTGGGGTTGCGCAACTCCAAAGAGAAATTCCACCAGCACGATCGTACTCAGAATCCTAGAAAACAGGATGGGGGTGGTATCATCCTTATTGCATAGCAAAATACTTTTTCGACTTTTTTTCCGACTCATTCCACTACATTCTTAATATTAGTTTTCGTATCGATTCGCAGCCACATTTTCTTGCGTTATAAAAATTTTTATTTGTGAATAAATTTTTAGGAAAAGCATGGTTATAATCTTTTTTCACCAATAATTCCCCACGGCTCGTTTCTCTAATTTATTACATTCATTTACCATAATTTGTTATTCTTGGTACATACCCATCGTATTCTCCTTACCTTACATAATTTGTATATTTTAGCTGTAGTCGTTTCTGAAGTATGTCGTGTATTTCCAAATATCTCCTATGGAGATAATTCGAAATACGAAATCTTTTAATATTCAAACTAGTATGGAAAATCGATTTATAAAATTATGTACATTGATATTAATCCTCTAGATGCATTGTTTACAACGTGATATCATACTGGGACAGAACATCTCGGATGTTTTTATAATTATGTCATTAATTTAAAGCTTTGAAAATAAATGTGTACATTGTTACAATATAAGTAGTATTACGTCTAATTATTTACAGTATATGAGGTTAAATTATGATGTATTTTAAGTGTGCCAAAGAACATCATCAGGTCAAATCACCCTTCTGCGAATGTACCACTCAAGACTAGGAGAATATTAATACACTAATGTTGTTATCCTATTAAGAGTGAGGAAGGCTAATCTCGATGCCAAATTATAATAAGGTTCAAATAAAGCAAACTAAACTGGTAATCAGTGTGTGAGGCCAAGATCTTCAGGCAAAGGTTAATTCTACTATATTTGCTCTGTATCTGTAAAAATGCAGAGTAACCAGGAGCCATTTACAATTGATTTTATGATTATTTTTTTTCATTCTTGCCAACATTTTTTGTATGCTAGTCTTATCTGGCGTTTTAAACGTTGTTGGAAGACAGCGTTTTCGGCATTATCGTTACAGTTTAGTAAATCAGTCATTGTCGTTTCTTTAGTGTTAGCTTTAAAATACATTACATATATTCTACCTAAATAAATAATAACTCCATTTTCTGCGGGGGCTAAGTGTAGTATATTCAATTTTTTTTGTTCTCTTTGTAGTATGCAATTCATTTGAGGCGCCCTAAACTCCGCTATTATTTAGCTGTCTCTTTTACGAATAAACAATATTGGTCATTAACATAATCGCTTGGTTTTCAGAAATTTGAACTCATAAGTTGTAATAATAAATATATTATTGTTTGATATGACTTTTCCAGTGTTCTGATTTGATTGGTCTGTAATTTAGAAATTCACTTCCATCACTTTAACTTTATAAAAATTTAGCAAAATTTCTACTAGTCTGTATTTTATGCTATTTGACATTTCCTTTACTTACTTGTTGATGTTGTGCTTAAAATTCATTTTTTAAAGTTCTTTTGGCTAAAACTACTCCATTTTTAGATATTAGTTCTTTTCTAAAAAGTAAAAGATTAAAAAAAACAGTAAACATGCCCGTATGTTTATTTTAATGGTGGGACAAATGATGGATAAATGGAAGCGGCGTAAATATTGTTCAAACGTTATTGTGGCGTTCTGTACATATTATTTTTTTCTTTTTATGGGATTTTCTACCACATCTTCTCAAAATTATCAAAAAATCTGCGAAAAATAACAAAATTAACCAGCATATTTGAAAAATATCTCTACCTCTGTGACTTTTATGTCAAAGGAAAAGCCAGAGGCTATTTTTTCCAATCAACAAATTATAATAAAAATAATGATACAGAATTTCGCAAGCGGGTCTTAGAAACAAAATCTGCTTCCCCCTTTCAAAGTTATAAAACCAATTCTCATTGCTGTCAATGTTTCTGTATTTTGAAACCCCCCTTACATTAAATGAGTACTGTCTTCGTTAAATCAAATAAATTGGAGGAATTTGCCTAGTGATTGTTAAACGACCAAATTTCCCTAAATCTCTCCTCTGGTTTCTGTGAATATATTCTCACGGCTTTCTACCACATTTCCTGTAAATCGGAGACTAACGGGATTCCATAATAGTGAAGTCGTGGGATGGCTTTAGTTGAATTTATATAACTGACGATGAAAAAGGTTCACTATCAATTCTGGGACGGTCGGGTAAATCTGTCCTCCTTATTACCTTATGTAAATGTGGTGTCGGAAAGGCTCCATTGCAAATTATTGAACTTAGAGACCTTTACTAACGATGCTTCAATGATATCAATATCTCATCATGCATTAAAGGATTTAACTTTTCAGTTTATTTTAAAGTCAGACCCTTTGTTTATTTGTGACACTTGCACAGATGTATCTTCCAAAGCGTGAGGCTGCTCTCTTTTAGAATGTTAAAAGAGATGCAGTACTGTATGAAATACCTATACTTACCAAACTTACACATTTTATTTAAATACGTATTTTAAAACTGAGAATTATTTTGGAATCTGAAATTGGTTGGGAGGGTGGCCAATAAAAAATATTGAACCACAGCAGTTAGGCCCCATTGGGTTCCTTGTACTTCCTCCTTGTAGGCTGACCCAGAAATTATTTTAAAACGGAATCAGTTGTTATCCTATAATAATTACTTTGGAATGTTGCTGTTATAATCCAGGAAATAAGTAATTGCAGTAATAGAATAAGAAGCTATTTTGAAAATAAATGATCTGGGTGCGAGTCTTTCACTTTACCTTAAATTTTCTCTTCAATCGACATTTAAACTCTTCACATAGAAAATACCTCCAACGAATGCACTCAGCAATTTCGATTTATAATCGCTAGTAAAGCTCAACTGAAACAGACTAAACCGATTGCTCAGTACAAAAAATAATATATCATCATTCGTGGCTATTTTTTCAGCACATTTAATTTTTTGTCGCAACTCAACACGATTGACGCCGAAGTTTGTTCTCAGGTAGACAGGATGCGGCGGTATCTCGAATCACGCCCACTTTAAGCCACAATCGCATTATAACAGGTCGCACTTTGAATATAATTATTTACTTTGTGAGTGGAGTACGTGTTGATTTGTTTTAAATTACATAATACAATAAATAGTATGATGGTGATAAAAAATTAAATATTCCCCACAAAGTGGATCTTGTGATTTTGATTTGATAGTATGCACAAAATTTGTTATAAATATTATGAGAGAAAACCATTTCTTCAGAACACAGTGCTGTAACTTCGTACAGGTTCCAAATTTCAAATTATTCTTTAACTAATAGAAATTACAACGAAACGGGATAACTTAATAAAGTCTTTAGTAACTTTTCATGTGAACCTTTTCGTATAGTTATGTTATATTCAAGTATTGTTCATTTATTTCATTGTAAATTTAGATTCAGTCACGAAATAAGATCATAATAAATAAATAATAACTTTTCCTAAAATATTTTACTTTTACAAGTACAAGTAGTCCAACAATTCAGTTGGGCTTGTCATGTAACTAAATTTTTATTTTGATAAATATGTTCGTTATTTCTATAAATGTATACAGTGTTTTTCAGTTAATTATGAATTAGGGCGGAGCAATACTATATGGGCCAAAATTTAAATTTGGATATTTAGTTGGCCTGGATGTGGCATAGTTGCAGTTTGATTAACCGAACACAATTGTAAAAAGAACTGGAAAAATATGAATGTTTTCCGGTTACTTTTTTCTCTTAAAAATATAAAAAGATAAGATTAAAATCGTTAATTTTCCGATGCAGCCCTTAGTTTGTTTGTTGTTTTTTTTAAATTAAGAAATAAACGACCCAGAATCCACCACGAGGAGGTGACTTATTCCACCCCCCCACTCCCATATGTCTAAAAACTTACTTAATATAATCTTTTTTGTCTTCATTTTTAGTATTTCTTTTCTGGATCTTTCGCCTGAATCAATCAGTCCCTGGAGATGTTATCACATACTGATGAAGATGCCAAGACGAATGCCAACTCCCGAATATGTCTTCTGTTATCACCAAGCATTCTGATTAAAACATTTTTCGTATAAACGAAATAAGCATTTTTGGGGGAAATTGATCATTAGCTCTTAGGTTTTGAAATGACACAACAAGCATTTTCTCACATTTATTAAGTTGCGTTCCTATAGGGCCGGTAAGGCCCCTTGGATCATTGATTTTTCCATCTACCTATTGTATTAAATTACGAGGAAGTAGTTCATTGGTATGAACAGGCATACGATCCAATGAACTGGTTTTCCCAAGGACCTTTCTGTTTTGTAACGCCATTCTTGACACCTGTGTTATCTACAGTACCGTCACAGCTCACAGCAGCAATTTTCTTTACATTTCACCCAGAGAATTTTGAGCAAAGTTAAGAAGACTGATCTTAATGTCATTGGCACTTCCAGACATAGGTGTCACATGCCCTAGGTAAATAGAGCCTGGTTCTGCAACAATAACTATGTGTTCTTCAGTGATTGATTTGTTTAATATGATAACTGGGTCCTATTTTTTCAACGGCGAGTGTTCTATCTTTCCTTTCGTCAATATAAATTCTAGAAACAGCATCCTGTTTTTGTCACATTTCTATATCAATTAGATTGTCCCTCCATCTTTTTCTTTCTCTTCTATTTTACTTCTATCAATAATTAATGACGGATCCTCGATGGTCATATATCAAAATCTTTGAGCACAGCATTAACAAGGAGAGACGCATTTCCACTGTCCACTTCTGTCACATACTTCAGCCACATTGGATAAAGCCAGTCATCTCTTATGAGGCACTTTTGAAGTCTGATGTTGAAGGTTGAAAGATAATAATATCAACCTCGATATAATCGGCAGCATCGTTGTTGTCAATTTCGTCACAGTTGCCTTCTTCTTCCCTTCTATTTTGAACTGTAGTATAAGTTGAAGATACATCTTTCATTTTATTTTAAAACCCCTTTTTCACTAATTCCTTTGTTTCTAATGACTTCACGATTTTATTCGTAGTTTCAACATCAATATTGCCTCTCATCATCTTTTCTTGACCTTACTGGTGTTGCAGAAATTTTCGTTCCATTGTCGGTACCGTCATTTAATGTTACATGAATCAAAAATGACACATTTACACTAGTAAATGTCGAATAGTTTTCGACTATTTGTTTTAAATATTTAAATTTTTTGAACAGACTTGTTTTTCTTCATAACCTTTTATTTCTCATTATAATCTTTTATCTTCTGACTTACTTTTGGTCAGAAATGGTTGGAAGGGAAGCTTTCTGTCAAATATATTTAATATCAACAATAACTTGTTTGGAGATATCGATCACACTAGAGTCTTTGTTTCTTTCAACCTTGGAAAATTCGCGATACCACAAAAACAATTTCATAATATTGGAATATGTTGGAAGGACATTGCCACAAAGTTCATTTGGTGTTCCAAATAATTCACATTTTATCCGGGTTTGAGGCATTATTTAAACATATTCTAAGTCTAAAACAACCACGTCCGAACACTAATCGAAAACATACCCAACACATCAAAGTACATTAGTGTGAATAACATCACAGACCGCAGTTGCAGTAAACAGAAGCACGTGTTCCACTTCCGCTTACCCCACCGCACCTCGCTAACGTGTTGTGACCTGTCCTGACATGTCACCACAAGCCCAAAGTTGGATTCTGAATAATTATTGACACTGTTATTTTAGTTATTTTTGATGATAACAAAATAACAATCAGGCAAATATGTAAAAAAGAACATTTAAAAATCAATAAATAACAGTTTTATAGAAACCTGAAGAGAACTGTTTTTTTTTTGTATTAATATTGAGGCAAGAAGGTAACTATTTCTGACTCAGGCACAACAACACATCAAAGTACATTAGTGTCAATAACATCACAGACCGCAGTTGCTGTAAACAGAAGCATGTGTTCCACTTCCGCTTACCCCACCGCACCTCGCTAACGTGTTGTGACCTGTCCTGACATGTCACCACAAGCCCAAAGTTGGATTCTGAATAATTATTGACACTGTTATTTTAGTTATTTTTAATGATAACAAAATAAGAATCAGGCAAATATGTAAAAAAGAACATTTAAAAATCAATAAATAACAGTTTTATAGAAACCTGAAGAGAACTGTTTTTTTTTGTATTAATATTGAGGCAAGAAGATAACTATTTCTGACTCAGGCACTTTTACAATGTTGCCTTAAATGGTTTTAAAAAAGTTAAAAGTTAATTATATTATGGCAGCCTTCGTTGCGATGATGAACAATCAGTATTTTAAATTATGTTAGGTGACACCTGATAATCTGATAAATGTGGAATACTTCTACAATATGTTGTGACAAACAATGTATTTGTCTATAGATTTTACGTGCTAAGGAAATATTTGAATGCAAGGTGGAAGAAAACATTGCGTATATATTAGTTCAATAGGTCACTAGGGATTTCATGACCGAAAGACCATACTGCTGAATCGTACATCGTATAGAGGGTCTAATATCGAATGATAATGGTCTGCCAGATGAAGCTGCTGTGTTTAGAGACCAGAAATTTGTAACGTTGGTGGTTGGGATATAAATTGTATTGAGAGTATGATCCATTTAGTCAGGAAATCGTCATTTTGCACAAGATATTATAGGGATATCATTGTTTAAACAGCAGTAACATTCTGAAAGAATTATTTTTTTAAACTAATCAGGAATAGCTGTACATTTTCGCTTGCTAAGGTTCCTCAAATTCCCCATGATTTCTGTTTAACTTACGCTACTGTTCCCTCCGCAGTACGTCAGAAAAATATGAATATCTCCGTAACAAATTCAAAATTTTGAGAACATTTGCAAGCCATCGTCAGTTCGCCTTGCTTGAAAACAGTTACTTATTAGAAGATATCTAACTTAATATTTGGTATTGACGATCTGTGAAAATTTTTAGGTTTTCGGAATTTTCGTTTGTCAGAAATTACGCTTTCGTGAGGGTGGTTGTCAGGATTATGATGTGAATCCACTAAAATTATGCACGAATAGTCAGGGTACATATACGACAGAAAAGTAAAAATTACCTGTTTTTAAAATTATAATTAAAAATGTATTTTAATGAATAGGGTGCATATTGTTGAATTGTAATATCAGCGCAGGATTACACGATGGGAAATATAGGTGCATCGCGTTTTCCCATTGTATCGTGTATTTATCTTTTATCTTCTAGAGTTGCTCTTCTTCTGAATCTTCGGTTTTCTTCGTTTCTAATTCCGGTAGCACGTATATTAATTCGAGATTTTTTAGTATTCCCTTTCTCTTTTCTTATACTTTTTTAGTTTGCTCATGATCCTCTCAAATTCGGTTATAGTTATTTCGCCAAAGACAGTTTATAAAAGTTTATCGAAATTCTACTGTAATCATAGTTAAACTATTTATATGAGTCAATTTAATCAAAACTCAGAATCATTTATCTCGTATCATCTCTGCTAGGTACACTACTGATGAAATAAATAATCAACTTGTTATTTTAAACAAATGAATTCTATAGCTTTTAGTACATACTTACGTTGTATAGCTATATTGGCTCAGAATCTCACGTCTTGGCAATTCAGAGTATGATAATGTTTCATAAAAAATAAATAATATGTATGAATCTACATGCTGAACTTTATAAGTAGTATCATGATAACATAGTGCCTATTCCGAGCGGAACTAAGTTTTATCACAAGAGAAATCTTAATCTCAGTATGGATCCCTGTGAAATTTCCATACCTATACCTATATACTTGATATAAGTACCTGTTATTAGAAGTCACCTGTTACAGGTATGTCACATCTCGACCTAAACCTTTGGTCCAATTGGATTTTTTTTTAAATATTTTATGTTTAGTAACATTAGTTTAGATTTTTAAAACTTTGTATTTTACTGGACTTTTAAGTTTTTGTTGTTTTTGGGTAGGCAAACATCACTTCTTAAAGGTATTTGTTAAACATAACAATTATTTAAGTGGGATTTAGTAGGAAACTGTATATTTCATACTTCGTACAATGTAGTTTTAACTCATCATGCCAATATTACCTAGTGCGGTCAAAATGTTGATACGCACAACTTCTTGTTGTAGGTGTGTAATTTTAGAAGTTATTTATATGTATTTAATCATGACTATATGTATGGTAGTAAATTTTAAGTACATTATAAATATAGCTGTAAGCATGATATGTTTTAAGTGTATAGTTCAATATAGTTATGTTTACTATTTACTGTGTTTTATTTTCATTTTTGTTCGTTATACTTGTGGTTTTCTTCCGTGTTTGAATTGGCCTTGTTTATGTCTCATTAGTCAGCTGCGCAGGTTAGCGTTATTTAAAAATAATAGAGAAAAAACAGGCCCAACTATGCACATACGTTAAGGATATACCAATGTTCAGATTTATGTTTCTGTGGTACTGAAAATCCACTGTCTTGAAACTTAAAGGTTAAATGTGCCCAATAGCCTCATTTTTCAATAGCCTCCTGTTTTTCTCAGAAGGAACAGCTTGCGGTCGATGAAAGCCTTGACTATCTTTTCTGCTATCACAAATAGTCTCCTGAAATGTGGAAGTCTGCTAGCCAATAGGATTGAACGTTGGCCTTCTACTTTATCACATATCCTGAATCCCATGTTTGTTTACTGGATAGTGTCCATTGAAAATACCTATTGCGAATCTCAGCTATTTTCTACTTAGCTTCAGAATTTGTATGGTTTGCCAGTGAACGTACAAGCCACTCTTATTCCTTGTATCCTCTATCAGTACAAGTAAAGTATCCAATTTAGTAGTTTCTTTAGCGATCGCCTTTCGATTTTCTAAGATATCCCATAGGTTAGTTCGTGTTCCATCAGGGCTGGTCTTGTACTTTCCCGAAACATTTTGTCTGCTTCTTCATTGCCCTGGTGTTCTACGTCCACTTCAATTACATGTGTTATGTCCAGTTTCTCCAAGAACTCCAAGCAATCGCTTACAGTTTTAGACCGTACTTTCTCTCCCTTAGACCAGCCATTTCCTTGACAACCTGAACATTATTGATTAACTAATTTCCTTTCTTGTTGAAATATTTGGATTCGGCTCCTTGCAACGAACGGCCCCTTACGCATTTATAATTCATTTAGTTTTTTCATTGCTTCCTCTTTTTATATTTCACTTCACTAAATTAATGGAGCGGTACCTCAACCTTTCTGTATAGTTAGTACACTATTTTAGTCATCGGATCTTGTCCACCATGTTCCTGTAGACTTATAGGGCCTGCACGGCTTTGCTACTTACTTTGTCTAGATGAGTTTTAAGGTTCAGTTTGGCATTTAAATTTAATCCCAAATATTTGACTTCATTGCTCGCCTGTAGTTATTTTCCCGAAGACACAATATTTTCCGCTTTCTGAGGATTTTTTACATAATATGAGAGTGGTTTACTGCATTCACAGACAGATCTTTCTTTAGAAATATAGAAGGTTCTTTACTATCACAGCAATGTCGTCTGCATATATATGCTACTAAACTCTGAGGAGCGTTTCTTGTATTATTGCGAATCAAATTTCCAACATAAAAGATTGGTATTTATGTTGGTGCAGCTTTTCACGAACACTAGTCAGTGAAATATTATTTTTCCATTTTTTATTTTTATCATAACAGTTCCTTTTAGAGGAAATTAATCTGCTAAAATGCTTTAAAGTAACATAAATTTAAAAATAGAGCATCACAATAACCGCAGACAATCACTGTGTTTAGTTTTATTATCCTTATCATTCCATTCTAAAGTTATCAGGGAATATACTGGGAACAATTAAGTATATCTTCTACAACTGTAGCAGAGCCTAAAGCAGTGGAGTACTTTAACCAAAGTTAAACAAGGTAAGGTAGAACATTTAGAGTCTCAAAAATAAACATTCGTTCTAAAGAGATATATTTTCATTGCCAATATTTCATTTAGAGCGATTTATTATCATTAATGGAGTGCCGTTAGAACATAAACCCAGTTTCGATGAATGAATTTTTATAAACAAACCCAATAAAATAAGTTTACCACTTAAAAATAACCACTATTGGTATGGTTCCCAGTCCTTCTAGAAGGTGAACAAAAACGTAAAAAAATTGACTACTGAATTTGACACAGAATTAAATTTTATGGCAAAAAGTGATACACAATTTTCCAGGAAAATTGATATTTTAAAATTTACAACGATTTGAAATTTACTATTTAATAATGGCGTTCGAACATCGGCCCTGTAGCTGGTTACCTGCTGGGTGGTTGTATCTAAATAAATAAATCGAGATAACATATTCAAATCTCATTCTCAAAAATAATAAACCTGACTTTAAAAATGAATGCGATGAAAATTAAAACTAATAAAATTCCCTTTAAAATGAATTTTTTCACTACCCTATAGTGTTAAAAAGAACGAAGTTATGAGTAAAGAAAACTTTTCAATTTTTTTTTAGAAAAATTGGAAAAAGTTTTGTAGAAAAGAAAGTTTTCCTGCCGTCATTATTCGCAGAATGAAAATGTCCGTATTGGATTTTGATAACATATCGTATCACTAACATGCTCAATTTTTTTAGGACTCTTAGTGCTCTTATTTTCTTTGAATCGAAGCAGTGTCGCGGTTTTGCTAAAAAGTATCCCTTTTTTGCAAATAACTCAAAATCCATTGTATTAAACGAAAATAACAAAACTTAGGAAACGATAAATAATTTGCGTATCACCGTTTTTCAATTGTTTTTGAACTATTTGGAAAAAAATAATGTTCTCAACAAAATGACGAAACTTTCTTTTGATTCAAAAAATAATTATTTATAAAATAAGTGCTCTATAAATCTAATGGCATTCCACTAGCTGATGATAGGTATATTTGTGAAATATTTGTTTCAATTTGCTGAGAAATCAAGAAATAATTTGGCGAACATAATCTCAAAAAATGCATTTTGTTCTGTACAGAAATGCATTTCCCATTTGTATGATAAAAAGTGGTAACATTTAACAGGTAGGACCGGCGCAGGTGAAGCAGCAAACATGACGAGTTTGATAGCTGTGATATGTATTTAATAAACTAAAATTAGTTAAATTCTTTTTTACCAACTTCAAAATTTCAAAAATGTATAAACGTAGAGTAAATATTTGTTGTTGTTTAAATGTCATTTTGCACGATTCTCTAAATTTTAAGCCGAACATACAGCGTATGGCTCTTTTTTGTAACACAGACACTCTATTTGCCCATGTAGAGTTACCCCACATAGTAATTCCATATCGGAGACGTGATTCAATATTAGAGAAATAAAAAATTTTGGTCGTTCTCAAGCTTGTGATATTTCGTAATCTTTTCAGCGCAAAACAGCTACTTGTACACTTACCACATAAATAAGTTACATGCGCTTTCCAATCTAAAGACAAATATATTGATACCTAGTAATTTAAACGATATGATCTGTTGAACTGATCTTCCGTCATTTTTGACATATACTTACACTCGATATGTAACGTGCACTAACAGGATGAAATTCCAAAACATAAGTTTTATTTTGATTCAGCACGTTTTTTATTTTCAAGATATTCCAAAATCGAGAGTAAATTGGTGTTTAACAAGTTTATTGCGTCATTTAAAGATTTTCCACATGCAATGATTATGATATCATCTGCAAAAGCACAAAATAACGTAGACAGGTAATTACCCAGGTCGTTTGTGTATAAAATAAACAATAGAGGGCCCAGCACACTCCCTTGAGGATTTCCAATGTTGACCTCCAGTTCTTTAGATCTGGCACCAAAACAGTCAACGTATTGCTTTCGGTTACTTAAGTATGATTTTAAAAGTTCATTGCAGGACCCTTTTAGATCATAACGTTCTATGTTTTTCAGTATAATACTATGATTGACACAGTCGAAAGCTTTTGAAAGATCAACAAATAAAGCTATAACTTGATGTCCTCGGTCTAAGTTTTTATACACAAAATCTAACATTTTTTCTTTCCAGAAATGAAACTATACGTTTAGCAAGTAATTTTCCAAATATTTTTGAGAAAACTAATAGCAGTGAAATAGGACGCTAGTTGGAAAATTGCTTGCTGTCTACACTTTTTAACAGAGGTATGACCTATGATAATTTTAAGAGGTTTGAAAAAGAACTGCTCTTAAAACATTCATTGATAATATGCATATACGGTTTTGCAAGTTCGCTTGCACATCGTTTAATTGTTTTTGTGGAATAGTCATCTGGACCGAGAGAATTTGTTAGTTTTAGGATATTTATCACGTCGATTGTCTCGGAAAGAGTGACAGGTTCTAAATAAATTAAGTCATCAGAACTGGCTACGGAAATGTTTGATTGTATATTACTGTTGATCTGTTTTTATTCAAAATAAAAATGTTTGGAAGATTGATAATAAGTATTATTATTATTATTATTTCTTTATCTGTGATGATTTCCGTTTCAATTTCCATTCCAGTGTACAGTGTTTGTTTATGTATTTTTTTAACGAAAACAACTTTCAGCTTAATAAAGACATTCATGATGTCAACACACAATCCTTACGCCTTTTGTAAAATACCAAATTGCCATAAATTCTTCTTCTCCTCACATGGGTATTCGAATGTTTAACCATTTACCGGACTATGTAAAGTCTAGTAAAAAGATAAATTTATTTAAAAGAAAGTTGAAACCGGTTTTGTTAGAACTATATTTTTACACCTTAACCGAATTTTATGCGATTAAAATTAATTCCATTTAATAGAACTTTATTACAAGCATTTTATTTGTATTTTTTTTACTATTCCTATACAATTGTTTATTCTCTATTAAAGAAAATAAAATTTATTATTATTACTATTATTGTTGCTAGCCAATTTGCCCAATTAATATACTATTTACCAGGGCCCTGTAATATCTTAGTATTTTTGTTGTTTATTTCAAAGAATTACCTATTAAAGCCAGCATTTCTGATAGTAAACCATGTGAAAGCTATGAAAATTACTACAAACAACATTTATTACATGATTTATGTGAAAAATTTGCTCTCTCGTTTGATTTTTGTATACTTATTTATGTTCTCCAAGTAAAACTTCCATTTACGACTAAAAGCTTTGGGTGGCAGCTATAACATAAGTTCTGACTGGTCTAAGTATAAGTTAAATTTTCTCTAGTTAGATTTTTCAATTTTAACTTTTGATATTTTGTACTATAAAAGATGCATAAAAACGATCGTTAAAATTAATATAACTGAGTTTTATTTTAACGGAATTCCAAAGTTAGCCAGTAAAACTTAATGGAAGAATTTATCATTTATAACTTGATCAGAATAGAGTAATATTTTTATGTGGCTAAAAAGAAAATATTTTATTACATAATAAGAAAAACAGTGCTTTCAATTGCTGACATGAAAATACAAGAACTTAAATAATAAAACTTAGCCAATAAAATTGGTTTATAGGCTATAAATTTTCTGTCGTAAAACCTTTAAATGTAGGTAGGTTCTGTAAGTTGATAGCATATCTTGGGTATCAAGGTAAGTATCTTTGCTTGTTTTAATTTAAAGTAGCAGCTTTTATGGATTTTATATAAAACTATCGGCAACGACTATTCTTTCCTTACAAAGCAAATTTATTTCTTTGCTAATACCGTTCCAAACTGCGACAACTGCAGAATAAAGTCATTAAATTAATGACCTAACCACCATATTGGCTTTGAACGTTAATTTAACGTAATATAAATTGTTATATTCCTGTGGATGGAGGGATGTTCCGTAGTTAGAAATTTATTAGATTTTCTGTATAGGGTGTTTCAAAAATGTATGTGACAAATTCAGGGCGATAAACATAAACGTTTTAACCAACATTGCAATGAAGTACATTTATATATTTTGTGAAAATTTAATGATGGTAAATGTAGCGTATTTACGTCTACATCTTGGAAACAATTGTGAAAGATTTTAGAAAAAAAAAACAAAATAATAAAAAATTACAGAACTTTGAAATAGCATGACAATTGCATAAAATTGTTCTACCATTTACATTATTTTTATATTATGAATAAACCGTTATTAATCTATGAAGATAATTTTAATTATGTGGTTAGTCCCCATATAAATTGATGGACCCGACGTGATCGATCCCGACGTTCCTGACCTTCCCGACGTGATCGACCGCAACGTTCCTGACCTTCCCAACGTTCCCTGTGCTCGCTGTGTACCACGTAATGGTTTTTACGACATCCCGACAGCCCATGTATCCCCATCGGCATTTTGGAGTTACTTAGTAGTTTCTCTTCGGACGTCGGTCAAGCGTTTTATTTAATTTCAACCATGGTTGATTCACCTTTTGTCAATAACGAGGTAGACCAACCTCATTCTATTGTCCAACATTTCGCGACAGCTATCAAATTACCCTATTTTTGGATGTCACTTTATTCTGGTTCACGCAACTTGAGGCACAATTTAAAAAATTAGAGGATTTACTAACCGGTTTCGAAATTGGAGCCAGGAAACCTTCAAATTTTTATCGTATCATACTAGAGATAGTAGGAGGTTTCCACATGGTGAATCAAAATTTGCTAATAAAATTGTGGAAACAACGTTTGCCGAAGTCTACATTGTATTGACTGCCTCGGGAAAATCAGATTTACAAGAGCTTCCTGACATTGCTGACAAGGTTTGGGAATCTTGCCAGAGTAGAATTTTATCACCAATACAATCCAGTTTCTCTAATTTACCTGTTTCAATCCCTGACACAGTTCCGTTCACAATGTTATCTGACATTTTAACTACCTATAATAATCTTTATGCGAATTTCCAGATGACTTTAAACCAAGTTTTGCAAAGACAACAGGCACTAGAATCACCATTGTCTTCTTTGCAATCCACGAGTAACGTCAATCGCTTGCCCTCACCTCTACCTAATAATGCACATTGTCCTAATTGCCACAACAGGCGTCGATCAAATTCAAGACCTTCCAATAGTCGAAACAATTTTAATCCTACCTGCAACACGATCTTGCTATTAAATAATAATAAAAAATAACTGATTATTTAATAAATAACAAACAGTAATTTACGAAATTATTGGTAGGTGGTTAAAATATTGAACATAAATATAATATAATAGTGTCATCTACTGATCGTATATTTCGCTTGCGATCATTGTGTAGGGAAATTTTAAATAATAATTAAGGTTTTACAATATAATTAAGTTGTAGCTGGTACACACACAGAATGTTTATACGATCTAGGTGTATAACAATAACGATTAATATATATTAAAATAGACATTAAATATTGTCGGACCTCGATATCTCGAGTTTTACGACAACTAGAATTTTTTTTTAAAATTGCAAGTAAACTAGATAAAAAAGTCTATAACTGGAAATTATTTTCGAATATACAGGGCGAGCCAAGACGAAATTACAGAACCAAGTGCCTTTTTTTTAAATGGAATGCTATATATATCAGTAGATTTTTTGAAGCCTCTTTCTAGGCTCTATTCATTCCTATATTAACATTGAATATCTCCCAACCACTTGGATGAAATGAATTTTTTTGTTGAAATAATGCAATCTGCAGATGGATATTAAAAAAATCACCACAGTCACAATTTTGGGTTTTAAGAAAAACTCATGAGAATACTAGTTACAAGACAGCTAATTAATGTTTTTGAATCATTTTCATTTCCTAAAAATGTACAGGGTGGCCAAAAATTATTTTTAAATTAAGAACATTTTAAATTGAATTTTCTCAATTTCTTCAAATGGAACACCGTGTATATTTTTAGACGATGTGATATAGAAATGAAAAACGAACATTTTTTTGTAAGTACTTCCCTATGGCTAATTGCAACCATTTTCGTTTTATAAATAAATAAGTGTCAAATTCAAGAATAAACTTTAAAAAAGAGGTTCCCTCAAATAATTCATTAGAAAAATGTATAACAGGTGTTCGACGTATTGCTCATTTTGATTGACACACATCGTTATGCAATTTTGAAATGAGGCCATTTAGTGGGACCATTTCTTCCAATCCATTGAAATGAGTAAATAGTATTTAACCGGTCCTTTACTGTAATGTTTTTTTGTGCAATTTTTTGTTGTTTTCGTTATTCGACAAGCACCAAAACCTCAGTTCGGTATCAATTGTCGTGTACAAAGGAGCATTTATCGGTCTTTACAATTTGTATTGAATTTAAAATATTTGGAATTTTACAATACGAATTTTATTAAAGCGGAACTTGTAGACATGACTTTTGTTTTGGGCGAGTCAGACAGAAATTGTTTACTTGCCAATAAAATTTATCACCAACGTTATCCTGAAAGAAGGATTCCTGATGTTAGCGGCTTTCAAAACCTTCTCGATAGATTTCTGGAAACTGGAAATGTCGAATATAAAAAAAGTGAAAGAATAAAACGAGAAGAAACGAAGAAAATGAGTTTTCTGTGGTGCTGGTGACGGTTGAGGATCCCCATGTTAGTCAAAGAGAAATGAGTTCATTATTAGGAATAAGTAGACGGTCTGTGGATCGAATCTTAAAAACAAATAAGTTGCATGCATATCATATTCAAATGCACCAGGAATTATCTGATGACGATTTTCAAAAGCGCCCACAATTTTATAATTGGGCCAGAGGTGAAATGCAACATGATGTCAACTTCTTCAATACTGTTAAGTGATGAGGCAACTTTTCATAAAAATGGATTTGTTAGTAGGCACAATTTCCATTATTACGCTTCGGAAAATCCTCACTTTTTTTTTTTCAAGTTGATAACCAACACAGATGGTCTATAAACGTTTTGGGGAGGAATTATTGGACATCATGTTATTACATGTTCCACATTTCTTTGATGGTACATTGACTGGAGCTATTTATTTTCATTTTTTGGAAAATTCTCAGCCACAATTATTGGTAAATCCTCCTTAAAGAATTCGAAATAGGATGTGGTTTCAGAAATATGGCGCTCCATCACCATATTTTAATTCAATTAGAGACCATTTAAATAATACCTACCCTAATCAATAGATTGGAAGAAATGGACCCACTAGATGGCCTGCTAAATTCCCAGATCTTACAAAAATGGATTTCTTTTTATGGGGATACGTGAAGGAAATTGTTTATAGAGACACGCCAACAACAGTACAAAATCTGAAGGATAGAATAATAACTGCATTTACATCTATCACACCGGCAGTTTTAGGAACAATGGGAACCTAATTTCAAAAGCACATAGAATGTGTGTCAATCAAAATGGGTAACATGTGGAACATTTATTATAATTTTTTCTACTGAGTTCTTTGAAGAAACTTTTTATTTACGTTTATTTTTGAATTTTGTAATTATTGCTCAATAAAACGAAATTGGTTGCAATTAGCCCTAGGGGAGTACTTACAAAAAACAGGGTGTTCCATTTGAAAAAAATAAGAACATTCAATTTAAAATGTTCTTAATTGAAAAATAATTTTTGGCTACCCTGTACATTTTTAGGAAATGCATAGTACTCCATTTTAAAAAAGGCACTTGGTCCTGTAATTTCGTCTTGGCTCGCCCTGTATGTTCGAAAATAATTTCCAGTTATAGACTTTTTTATCTAGTTTACTTACAATTTTTTAAAAAATTTCTAGCTATAGTAGAACTTGAGATATCAAGGTCCGACGCACTATTTCCGCACCCTATATATTGCTATTCTATCTTAAGTACGTTGTAATTATCCAATTGTAATTGGGGAAATGCAATAAATTTGATTGAATTGATTGATTGACTATCTGTGGGCATATAATTATGGCCAGATTGCTGAAGAAGTTTTAGAAGTTGATTTAACGTACGATGTGATGGTACATTAGATGACAATGCCCACATCTTTAGGTTTTCTATAAAGGGACAAGACATTTCTAATTCCTGATCAATATCATCATCGATAAAACTATTATTACCATCTGATACATCTACATTATTAAAAAGTATGTTTGAATGTTCATCTTGCCTTACATCATAAGAATTTCTTGCATCAGCTTCATTGATGATGTAACCGCAAATCGGCATTTTCTACATTGCTATAACTAGTGGGGCCGCCTAGGTTAGAGAAAATAGCCGATTTCTTGTTAGATGATGGTACTTTTAATAATAATAAAAACCGAAAGGGCCCTTGCTTCACGTTTTTCATATAAGTTAACAATTTCGATAAATGTTCTTCTACACATTTCTTTACATTTCTATAGTATGTCCTATTATAAGTTTTTGTTAACTATCTCTGGCGTTTTTACAAAATACTGTATGCTGCTGTCAAAAATGACCTGCAAGCAGGTGGTACTGTGCGCACATTCAATTTAGGCACACAACGGAAAAACGTGTCTAAAATTCAACGTTTTGGAAACATGTGTTGGTGTAGACGCATTTAAGGCATGAAACGAAACATGTGTGTCTAAAATATGAACATGTGGAGATATAAGTGTCCTTCTGGCCAAATTTCAGCAACATGGTGGGTACACAATTTTTAGACGCATTTTAAATACATTTTGACCAAGGGGTGTCGACACGACGTATCAAAATTGTGTCTAATGTTTCCAAACAGGCTCTACATAGAAACATTTTGGGCACAAGAAACATGTTTCAATTTGGACGAAGTGCCTATTTTGACACAATATTTCATTAACATGTCGATACATGACACATAAAATATCACCATTTGGACTCAGTGTCCATCCTGAGTCAAATTTTGAGCTTTATGGCGACACAGTGCAGACACACAATATATTGTGCTCTGATCCAGGCACATTTTGCTTCTTGTGGGGTACCCAAAATTGGGAAGGGGTGACTTATTTCTCCTTCGTAGAACTAACCGGTTTCGATAAATTTGAAGGAATTTTTCCAATCTTCTTGCGCAACAGATTTTTTTCAACGAATTCATTATTTTTTCACATTTTCGCAAGTGCCATGGATAGAAGGTCATCGTTCGATATCACTTGCAAAAATTCACACCGTTTTTTTATTTGTAAAAACTCATTACCACTGATCAACTTTCTTGGCTTTTTATTACTTAATTGGTCGTTATGGTTTCCAATACTTAATTGTCGTTAATTACATAAAAGTTAAGATTCACATTACATAGTCTTTAATAAGAGAGTTTCAATTTTTATTTAATAATGATAATGCGTCTTTATTTATCATTGTAATAAAATAATAAAAGGGCGAAGTTCAGTAGAGTGAGACACTCTCTGATCTTCCACTTAACGGGTATATGAGTTACATTTTCGAAGAACAAACCCATATTCATTTATTCTGCGATTTAGACTGGGGTAGTTGCTGCTGAAGCGAGAATATTGCACGAAGAAGCTTTCCCAAATAGAAGAGTATCTTACGAAAGATTTTTTATAAGTGTAGATCGTTCGCTACGATAAAGGGGTATGTTCTGTTCAGACAAGAAGAGTTCTGGGCCAGATCTCATTATGTTAGGACCACAGAAACAGAAGGAGCAATATTAAATGCAGTAAATGCGAATCCCCAAAATAGTACGGGAAAGCTAGCGTTACAGGAAGGTGTGTCAGCATCGTCTGTTTGGAGGGTGTTACGTGAACAATTACTACATCCCTACCACATGCAAAAGATGCAAGCACTCAAACCAGAAGATCTATCAGAAGGGAAGCCTTCTGCCTATGGCTTGTGCGAAAATGTGAGAGAAATGCGAAATTTATTCAAAAAATTTAATTTACGGACGAAGCGGGGTTTACCCGACCATTTGTTTTGCCTAATAGATTAGATGGGTTAAATTATCTTGATTTTTTAAGAAACAATTTAACAGATCTCTTGGAGGATGTGCCGTATGAGATCAGAAGGATAATGTGGTTTATGCATGATAGTGCACCTACCCATTTTAGAATAGTTGTACGAAATTATTTAAATGCAGCTTATCACCATAGAAGGATTGGCAGAAACGGACCAATAGCTTGCCCCCCGATAACCCGACATCCTCTTGACTATTTTGCCTGGGGTTATTTGAAAAGCCTTGTCTATTCAATTCCCGTGACAAATCCACAGCTTGTGTGGAAATGAATGGCACCCACCCATTTTGAACATTTAATTTAATTTGTTAATCTTTAAAACATGTTGAGTCCTTTAATTTAGTAATAATTTATTATTGTTCCTTACTTTATTCAAGAGAATAATAAATAATGTAACTTAACTAATTTGTTCTTTTTTATTGATACGTTGACAGCCAACCCTGTTGGTAGTTCTCTGTGTCACGTAATGCAGCTTTGTTATTTTAGAGAATCGACTGCCTACGGTTATATTCTTGTTAAATTATGCAGAAGAGCGAGAAATCATTATCCTTATTTTTGAAATCCTAGGCCATGCATGAGTTTCTTTAGGTTCAAATTTCTTGAAACCGGTTGGTTCTACGACGTTATAACAAGATAACCTTTTTTGTGCATTTATAGCTATGCAATTATATTCAGATGAGACACTCACAGAAAATTCACATTAAAAAATTTGTGGGAGAAGTCAGTTTGCCCCTTTCCAATTTTGTGCACCCCTGATTAAATTAACCTTTCGTGGAGAAAATCAGATAATGATATATATTGTATCGAATCACATACAAAAACTGGTCCCTGTAGCTCAAAGGGTTCCAGAGATATTAAATATAATATCAATTTTGGGTGCCTCTTCAGAGTCCCGCAGCGCCCTTAGCAGGAATTTCTGGATCCATGTTTATATGAACTTTTTTCATATTTTTAACCTCTCCACAATAAAATTGTGAGAGGTTACTAAAATTGGTTCAAAAACGAAAATTGAGATAACATCAAATCTTTACGTTTTGAGGTCCTAGGAACCCAAAAAAGTAGTTTTTGAAAAATGTCTGTGTGTGTGTATGTGTGTTAGCACGATAACGCCGAAACTACTGAACGGATTTGAATGAAACTTTGCGTGTGCTTTTCTTTAGTGTCCCAGAAGATCTGAAAAGGTTTTGGTTGAGATCGGATTACGTTTAGTGCCATTTTGACACAACAAGTTGTTTATTTTATATTTACTTTCAATTTGCAATAGAACCATTGAAAAGCAGTTAAAATTCTGATTTCAACGATATACCATACTTCCACCCTTTCGATTTGATTTCCGTGAAAAAAATTAAAAACAAAGCAACTATGGCATAGATCACATTTCGCATGACATGATCGATGCGCGTAGCCATTACATCGTGAAACTAGTCACATCACGCGTCAATTCACGTGTGAGGGTTTCTTCTCTGCTCTAGAAGTAGAGCGGATTACGTTTAGTGCCATTTTTAAATATATATACAGACAAATCGAAGAATTAAACTACAAATATTCCTCTAAAATCTAGTAAAATTACTGATATGCTAATGTTTGATTTAACAAAGACAGCCGCGAGCGATCGGATTGCAATGAGCAAATTTTGATGATTGTCATTGTCATCGTTTGTCATCCGATAACGTTGGTGTCATGTCATGTTAATAAGATTTCGGTACATTTGTAACTTTTAGTAGATTGTCACAAACTTTAAAGGTAGATGTAACAATATCAATATCATATGCTTTCTGTACCTTCGTTGGTGAATTTATTATAGATTATCACTTTACCAATTTTCAGTTTGTTGCTTTACAAATCTGTAGTATTTAGGATAACTAGACTTTCTTAGTCGTTCAAGTGATGTTAAAGTTGTTAATATCCTAATAGTATATTATTCAACGAGCGATAATGTAGGTAATAACTCGCACAGATGATTGTAAATTCATTAAGTTGAGGGTTTTTTAGTGCCCCAGAAGATCTGAAAAGGTTTTGGATGAGATCGGATTACGTTTAGTGCCGTTTTGTTACACAATTTAATGCTCTTTTCGGCTTCAAAGATCCACCGAGTGGGGAGGTTCCAGCCGCTTCCAGTAGCTGCCGATTTTTTAAATGTAGAATCACCCTATAAATTAATGACCACATACATGAAACACCCTGTATATTTAATTAAAATAATGTCAGATTTTAACATGACAGCATGACGTGAATAGAATAATCTGTCCATTTGAACCAAAAGTAGATTAAAACATAATGTTTCTAGTCGCAAACTCCTCTATAACATCCTTATTTTACTATAAGGAACGTAACCAATGCAACCAACAGCTATTCTCCGGGTTACAAGCCTGGCGCTTTAAGTGTAATAATTGCATATTACCCATCTGGCATGAGAGCTCCTTTAAGTTGGATCAGTTTTTCGGCTGGTGTTTGTTGCAGTCGTAGCGTTAGCGTTTTGATGGTAATACTTCTAGGTTCTGCCGTTTATAGACAGTGCTCTAACATAGCCATAGGAACTTGGAAGTATTACGAGTTTACAGATTGGTCACTAGACGGCGCTATGCGGAGGGCGCGCCAATCAAAACACGTGAGGACATCTGTGGGAGCTTAGAAATATTAAGTGTTTACGAATTGGCCACTAGATGGCGCTATGTGGAATGTGCGACTATTGACTTTGAATGACCTTGCCATCTTCAGCCGACAAGATTAACCTTGAAAAAACAATGCGAACCTAAGTAAGAAATAATATGAAATGTTGGCCTGGAACGCCCATAGCTTACCTACTTAAGTTATAGCACAATACTCTAGTCATAAATGTTTTCGTACATATAAGTATATAATAGTTAGGAACGTAAGGAAAGGGGTGCATTGAAGACACTAGTGTTTAAAAATGGTATATAATTATACGAATGTTGTAACTAAAACAATACAGAAACTGTAGCTGGATTCAACCAGTTAAATCCAAAACAACTTCAATTAAGTTAAAATTTACATCTGCTTCCCCGGGATTGAACCATTGACCTTTGATATGCCAAGCGAACTCTCCGCCGCGCCGGTGGGGATACTTAGTGATATTTTTTGAGTCATATTGGTAACCTATCCACAATACAAATTCCCACTAGACAGAGATATCTCGGTTTTTGTCTGTGAATGTAAATATTTTTAACGGTCTAAAACCTTCCTACAATAACACGCCCATCAACGTCATCACTATCCTCTTCTAACGGTTTTAGTATAGAGTAGTCGACGCTCAGAAAGTTGCTTGAACATTGATTCCATGGGCCTCAAAATGCTAAAAGCTGGCCTATATGGCAAAATTGAAAGCTTATGTCCTATGTCTTAATGCTTGGTTTTTGAGAAAATCGATGAAGAACGAAAGAAAGTAGTAAAATGAATCAATTTTAGCATCACCTCGAACGGAGACACTAGAATTTAGGAAATCTACATAACCGAAAATGCTTTTTGAAAATAATTTACTAACACTAGACCTAAACCGCCACTGATATTGTTTACAAAATTTCATACGATATAGAACATCCATAATTCACTTATTTAGGTAGCTTTCGATTTTGTCATATGTCAGATTATAACATTTTGAGGCATACGGAGTGAGAACTTAAAGTGTAGTTATTAGAGTGGATCAAAAAAATCATTTCCCAGATATGATGTTTGGTTGGTATGCAAAACATGACCCATCGCATAAGAAAAGATGTATAAAAAGTTAGAGCTTAAGACATGATTTTTTATACTGCTCCAAGGGTCAAATAGTTTCGAAAAAATTTTTTGGAACTACGACATTTGGTTGGTGTGCAAAACATTATTGATAATATAAGAAAAGCTGTGTTGAAAATTGAACGCTATGAAATATTTTTTTGTACTGCCCCAAGAGCCAGAAATTAAAAAAAAAATCCATCACCAAATATTTGACTAAGTTTGACTAAATTAAAATCCATTGAAATAATAACTCTGTTATATTTTTGGGATGTAGCTGTAGAGATAAAAATATTACAAATAAACATAAAAATGAAAAATCCAATATAAATTTTTATATAACGAACAGATATTAAAAAAAATATATCATGCGGTATTCTTTTTTAGTATTAAATGATTTATATATTTGTCTTGATTTAATCCGAATTCTGATAAATACCTCTAGTTGTGTAGGACCACAGACACTCAGACTCCTCTGTGACAAGCTTAACACATCTCTCCACTGCGTGGGTGTGGCAAGGAATTTTAGTTAAATCAGAGAGTTTTAAGTTCAAGTTAAATGTGCTTATTTTCACGCAGTTCTCAATATCATGTGTTTTGATTAATTTTGACAGAAGTGGTTCTGAAATAGTACAATTTTGCTAGTCAATTAAATCGACATAGTCTGTCGCAGATAAATTGAGAGGCGGTATTTGGAAATTTCTCACTTTTTCCGAACTAGTTTCTAATGATAATTCTTGCTTTTAATATTCTTCTTGTCTCCAATTCCCTCAAATCAATCAATCAATCAAACAGATTTATTAAAAATTCGAATGCAATAATGCCGCCCCAGAACCCGTCCAGGGACCGGCCGTGCAACCATCGCACTGATCGCAGTGGTCGATTGCAAAGCCGGGCGGACCGGATCTGGCTTGGTTAAAAACAAATTTTAAGACTTAACCTAAACACCTTTTAGCAAAGTAAATAAAAATAGGTAATACCATTAAAAACATCAAATATAAAAGATTTTAAAAAACTTAAAATTACACATAATTTAAACAACTTGTTCACTGTAACACTTTTTTAAAAAATTTTGCAATTGACGCAGATACCTCAATTTAAACGAGATACCTTCTGCGAAACGCATGAACGCCGGGCTGCGCAAGGCTGGCCTAAACTTTTAGCTTTAAGAATTTTGATTTCATAATGTTTTAATTTGCTAGAGATTCGTGACAAAAAGTGAATTTAGAGACAAAAATGCACAAAAAGAAACAAGAATAATAAATGCGACAAAATGGATACAAACAGAAAGGAAGAGGGGGACAGAAAAGATTTAAAGATAGGCAAAGATATGAAATATTAGTAAAGGTGGATAGGGTAAGCGGAAGTTATAGTTGTTGAAGCTTGGCTACAGAGGGTGCCGGAAAATCGGTAACGTCTGGTATGGTAAGGGGTGTTTAATCCGAAATGGGGCATTATGCTGTCTAATTTGTGTTATGTGTCTTGTTAGCGGACTATCGCCCAACTTGAACGAATAGAAGTTTTGAGAGATATGTTGAACGTAGTCCGGTATCGAAGTTATGTCGTTACAACGTGCGTATAAGTCTTTGAGGGAGGTGTACCGTCCAGAATTCGATATGAGGCGCATAAATTTGTGCTCAAAGACTTGAAGTTTTTTCATTGTTGTGACCGGTATGCTGCACCACACCGGTGCCGCGTATGTGATGGATGGCCTGACCACCATTGTGTACAACAATTTTTTATTTTGTCGGTTAAGTCTGCTACCCCTGACCATAAGCGGATACAGACTTCTGGACAGGGAGTAGACCGTCCGTATTGTCTCGTTTATATGGGTATTGAACGTCAGTCTTTGGTCAAGTCTTACCCCCAAGTACTTCACGCATCTCTTGGTTGGGATTTTGTTTCCCCTGATCGAAATGGGTGTTATGATTTTGTTCTCAGTGAACCGACGCGTGAAGACTATCGCTTCGAACTTCTCAGCGTTCACTCGGATCTTCCACTGGTCGTAATAAGCCGTGGCATGAGCCATGTGCGCCTTCAGTAGCATATTCGCTGCTTGTGCGTAATGAGAATGCGCGTACATGGCTGTGTCATCGGCGTACTTGGCCAGCTTCGTATTCGGGAACTCTGGGAAGTCCGAGACGTACAAGTTGTACAACTTCGGTGACAGGCATGATTCCTGCGGGACTCCCGCGCGAATGTCCCGCTGTGTTGGCAGTTTATTATTCACCCGAACCTGCAGGGATCTGCCCGTCAGGAACGAATGAATGAGCTTAGTGAAGTAAGTCGGAAAGTTGTAGTGGTGTAGTTTGTAATGTAACCCCGGGATCCAGACGGTATCCCCAATTCCCTGATGTGTTCTCGTTCATCAAATATCATTGATAATAAAATATTCTCAGGATGCCCAAAAAAAAAAAAACCGTTTCTTTGAATAACCGAATCAATAATCTCTCTCAACGAGCCAATGCAATAGTTTTTTGTAAATTCCTTGCGCCGTTGACACATGATGAACCCAATCTAATGTAAAACCACATTGGCGCATAAACTTGCATCACAAACGTAGCTAAGTCAATAAGATTATTCGTAGGGTTTTCAGGTAAAACATAAAGCCATAAAATTCTATTGGCTGTTGTAATCCATCTTGAATGCACTAATTTTCCGGAGCTACGTTGAGCTACGTTTTGAAAGCATAAACCAGAAGTTACTGCACGGCAGATATCAAATAAACACCTTTGGTCTGAACTAAGATCCTTAGTCGTTACTAAGGGCAATTTGCTTTAGATTTTCTCAAATTTTACAACACATTTTTACAATTAGGTAGTGCCTTTCCGAGTGATCCTGTAAATGACCGAGGTCCGCTTGTTGAACCATCAAAATATTCGAATAAGTGTCGAAGTGGCAACTCATTAGCATGGAGTTGACAAATGAGCTACTGAACTAGTCGCCTCAATTCAAGTTCAATCAGCCTAATATCTCCCCCTTTCGGACCCGTATTTACAACGGTACCATCACTGCCCACTGGCATTAACATATTAGTGTTGAGACACTTTTCAGCAAAATATTTGAATATTGAATTTTTAATGCATAATGCAGTTGAATTTAAAGGTGTCAAATATCCCAGGTATTCACTCCCCGACTCTTTAATCATAGATATATGTTCTTCCTTTATTACTTTTCTTCGTTTATTCACCATAGTATAAGTTTTATTCTTTCTACCATCAAAAAATAAACCAAAGACAGTGGAATCGTTGACTTGGGAATTCGTTAGCGCTTTTCTTTCTTTGAAAGGACAACGGCGAATGAGGTTTCTATCGACAACATTGGAGCAGTCATTTTCAGTAATTTCCCCAATATCTTGCAATGTAGCCGATGCAATTGCTGCTCCTGCGTATCTGAAACGCCATATCTATCCGAAGTTCTTGCCACGACGTCGAATTTTCTTGGTAATGTCTTGGACCCTTGTTTCATAGTGTTTAGTACAGGGCGTGCTGGTGATATATACTAGGATCAGTTGTATCAGAATTCATTGAGGATGAACTGTCTAAAGTGAAAAACGAAATAATCAAATTTCACCCTCTATTCGCAGAATGACTTACAAATCGATAAAGAGCTATAAATCTACTTAGATGTATTTATCACCTTGTGAAGTACTGACACTACATGAAAGCTGAGACTTTATGCTTCTACACTTTTCTTGATACTACTGAACTCCCAATTTTCTCTATGATAAAGATGTCTGCTTCTTGGTTGTAATTATGTCAACATTGCCAATAAACATCTTTCGACTAGAATGTTGGTCTGCCAAGAATTCGCTCCTTCTGTGGGATTTTTCGCGATTTTTCACAGCGGCAGTTATTGAAACTTGGACACTTACACGTGCAAATGTCAAAAAGTATTTTACTATTGTTTGAAAATTCTCGAAGCTTAAGATATTTAGCACTATCCCTACGATTTTTGTAAAGCTTCAGCAAATTTCTGTATTTATTATGATACTCCTTAATTATCTTCACTATAGCTCGATGATCAATGGTTGGTATGGATGCAGCTTCCCAAATGCGTTCAACTTCTAAAGCAACTTCTTTAGCTACGGTGGTAACATGACACTTCAATTTCTTAGTTTAACTAAGATGCTATTTACTTTTCCATAGACAATGTTTCATCGTATCCTCATATGTTGGCAAAACATTGATTGTTAGCTCACAAACATTTCCAAACACAGGACACAAAAATATGCTTCTAAAAGCCATTGTTCTTACAAACCTATGCAAATGAAATTCACTTTAAATAAGACCGACTAACGCGCCGTCACCTGTTAACGGCGTATGGGCAGATGAAATTACATTTCAAATGCGCTCATTTATATCAAGATAATATACGAATACAAATATTCCTTTATTTGTGCGATTTATTGTGTCGAGATTGAGCTTCTTTATTATATTGAGGACACTTGGGGCAATATTTATTAAAGGGCAAGATATTAAAATATATAGAATTTTAACATGATAGAAGAATTGTCATGATTTTGGTTGCTTCGTCCGATCACAACCCTATTTATCTCGAGTTAGACGGTATGTCAAGGGAGAACATTACACGTAAAGTCACATCATATAGAGGCGCCAATTGGCGCCTCTATAAAGAACTTATTAACACAAATTTAACACTAAACAACACAATCAGTACGCCCGCCGAGTTAGAGAATGCGGTGGAGGAGTTTACGAGAGTGCTGCAGGATGCCAAGCAGACTGTTGCCACCACTATCACTGTGAACGAGAGCAGAGACCGACTCGACGAAGCGGTCATACGAAACATGCGGGAGAAAAATAGACTGAGACGGCTTTGGCAGCGAAATCAATGCTAAGGTTGAGATGATCAGGCTGCAGGGGCAGATTAGAACCTCTATAAACACTGCAAGGAACCAGAAATGGGGGGACAATGGAAGTTGACGAGGACCTTAAAAAGTACACGGGAGGCTATACCCACGTTGACGGGCGCGAACGGACGGACGTCGATGACAGACGCTCAAAAAGTGAGCGACTTAGCTACTCATTTCAAAAATATTCACAATAACAACATACCAAATAATTTAGAGCACGACCGCATCGAGAACAGCATTAACGAAACCATTGGTCATGACGTACAAATGACACGACGTGAATTTCTGAAGGTAATGACCAAGCCCTCGGAGATAACACAATTTATCAAGGACCTACCAAACAATAAAGCCCCTGGAAAAGACGACGTATAAGCTGCTCAAATATCTCCCGAGGAAAGATATTGTGCAGTTGACGTATATCGTTAATGCGATTCTGCGGCTACAGCACTGGCCCAGTCAGTGGAAGTGTGCCGTGGTCATTCCCATCCTGAAGCCAAACAAGACCGCGAAGTTCGTCGGCAGCTACAGACCCATCTCGTTGTTGTCGGCGATCTCCAAGTTGGTGGAGATGCTCGTCCTGATCAGACTAAATACTGTTCAGGAGGAGCTCCACATCGACGACGAGTCTCAATTTGGCTTCAGAAAGGGCAGGAACACGGTGCAACAGGTCGTTAGGATAGTTAACGACGTCAAAGTACAATACAACCTCGGGAAGAACACCACCTTGGTGCTCCTCGATATTGAGAAGGCGTTCGACACCGTCTTAATCCCGGGGTTACTCTACAAACTACACCACTACAACTTTCCGAGTTACTTCACTAAACTCATTCATTCATTCCTGACGGGCAGATCCCTGCAGGTTCGAGTGAATAATACACTGTCAACACGGCGGGACATTCGCGCGGGAGTCCCGCAAGGATCGTGCCTCTCTCCAAAGTTGTACAACTTGTACGTCTCCGACTTCCCAGAGTTCCCGAATACGAAGCTGGCCAAGTACGCCGATGACACAGCCATGTACGCGCATTCTCACAACGCGCAAGCGGTGAACATGCTGCTGAAGGCGCACATGGCTCGTGCCACGGCTTATTACGACCAGTGGAAGATTCGGGTGAACGCTGAGAAGTCGGAGGCGATAGTCTTCACGCGTCGTTTTACTGGGAACAAAACTTTAACACCAATTTCGATCAGGGGAAACAAAATTTCAACCAGGAGATGCGTGAAGTACCTAGGGGTAAGACTCGACGAAAGACTGACGTTCAATAATCATATAAATGAGACAATACGGACGGTCTACTCCCTGTCCAGGAATCTGTATCCACTCATGATCAGGGGTAGCAGACTTAACCGACAAAATAAAAAATTGTTGTACACGATGGTGATTAGGCCGTCCATCACATACGCGGCGCCGGTGTGGTGCAGCATACCTGCCACGACAATGAAAAAACTTCAGGTGTTTGAACACAAATTTATGCGCCTCATTTCAAATTCTGGAAGGTACACCTCCCTCAGAGATCTCTATGCGCGTTGCAACAACATAACCCCGATAGCGGACTACGTCCAACGCATCTCTCAAAACTTCTATTCATTCAAGCTGGGCGATAGCCCGCTAACAAGACACATAACACAAATTAGACAGCATAATGCCCCATTTCGGATTAAACACCCCTTGCCATACCAGACGTTACCGATTTTCCGGCAACCTCTGTAGCCAAGCTTCAGTAACTATCACTTCCGCTTACCCTATCCACCTTTACTAATATTTCATAACTTTTGACTATCTTTAAATCTTTCCTGTCTCCCTCTTCCTTTCTGTTTGTGTCCCTTTTGTTTGTTGTTTTTCTTGTTTTCTGTTTGTACATTTTTGTTTTTCTAAATTCACTTCTCATCACGAATATCAAATAAATTAAACATTCTGAAAATCAAAATTATTAAAGCCAAAAGTTTAGGCCAGCTATGTGCAGCTCGTCGTTCATGAATTTCGCAGAAGGTGCCTCGTTTAGATTAAGGTATCTGCGTCAACTACAAAATTTTAAAAAAAGTGTTACAGTGAGTCAGTTATTAAACATATGTGTAGCTTTAAGTTGTTTTTAAAAATCTTTATTGTTTTATGTTGAAATAGTATTACCTAATTTTATTTGCTTGTTGCAAAAGGTGCTTAGGTTAGTTATTCATTTTTGTTTTCGCCGACCCAGATCTGTTCCGGCCGGCCTGCAATTCGCGACCGCGTGACCGCGGTGGTTGCATGGTCGGTCCCGGGGCAGGCTCTGGTTAGGCAACTGTTTGTATGCTTTAATTTTAATAAATCTTTGTTGAATTGAATTGAATTGGTTGCTTCTTATGAATTCATTTTGTTGACAAAATAAGTTCTGCCACCTAACCCAGTACCCACCCAGTAAGTCCGATTTTGGACATTTTTTCAATTTTCGATGCGCTTGGAGCAGTACTAAATAATTTTTTTGAAAAATGAAATACCATTAGAATTGTTATTATTGACATCATCTTTTGTGATATGACCAAACCAATTCTGGCAAAATATAATATTTTATATATAAAACGATCCACCCTAGTAGTTATCACTTGATTATATATGTTCTGAATAAAACAGCTGGATTTTCCAAAAAATATATATTTTTAAATGGGTACCTACCAAAAATTTAATTTCTTTCAATTCACATTAAATTGTGTCTCATCTATTATTACCAAATAAATATAATCATATGATTTAGTAAACTCTATATGCCCAATACAATGTAAAATGGGCAACTATAATATATTGTACACGCCATGTTTAAAATTTAACGATTACTCTTAAACATAAAATTCAAAGCAATTTAAAAGTTATGAGTTATTAAAAATATATTCATACAGTAAGCTAGTAAGCTTCTACCTACATCTGTGTTTTGTACGTTCAATGAATCTTATAAATATAAAAATATCGACTGATGCATATTTATTTCCTATACTAAAAT
Organism: Leptura quadrifasciata; assembly: GCA_963675555.1. Taxonomy (NCBI): domain Eukaryota; kingdom Metazoa; phylum Arthropoda; class Insecta; order Coleoptera; family Cerambycidae; genus Leptura; species Leptura quadrifasciata. Next base: position 143,999,585 of record OY776674.1, on the reverse strand, counting down.
AGTTTTATTAAATATGTATGAAAAACATTTCATTTAAATTTATGTTTAATTTGCTTCACTTAAAAAGAGCATCACCTATTTCAGCTATGTGATCCAAAATAAAATCGACATCCTTCTTGGTTAAGGAAGAATTCTGCGAGACGAATCTAAAGAAGTTAGGCAGTTGTTTCAGCGGCTGATATCCCAACATTACAGATCCGTGTTTAATCATTACAGCTCTTATTTGAGGCGCCACCTAGAAGAGAGACTATCAATTAGTTATGTAGTTCAACTTATTCCAGTTAAATTCTTGAAAGAAATTACAGAAAACTTATTTAACGTACATGCAACTTGATCAATTTTCCAAGAGATGGCGAGGTGTGTACTAAATCACTGACAAATATGTAACTCAAATTTTTAAATCTGAATCGGACAAAAAGTAATACTAAATATATTTTTTTTCCTTTGCGTCTTATACAGTTATATTGTATTACTATCGGACCTATAGAATACAAGAAAAAACAGCGTTTGATAATATTTTCTATTGGCAAATAAGAAATGTGTGGCAAAAAATCAAAAGTGTATTATGTTGTCATTAAAATTGCAAAGAATGTATTATTTAGTTCCTATTATTGGATTATTTTTTGTTTAGTTCTGCTTTGTATTATATACATTTATTCGTCAAATTGTAGGAAAATGTGTAGAAACAATTATGTTATCATTAATATAGCGTGAGTTCTATTGATTATGTCATAAAAACAGGGAAATAAGGAATTAAGACGTTCAAGGGTGTTACTGCATAAATCGTTCAATTGGTCATTTAAGATGAGAAGACCGCGGAGTGCTATTAAATTAGAGGGTGCAAATTAGCAATAGGAGTGAAAATGCAACCCTTTCAGATTTTCAAATATAGCTCGAAAACGAAGTAAAATTCAGATAAAGTTAATAGGAATCTTTTTGTAGAGAATTTTCCATCGAAATGGCTTATTTAAAGAAATAAAAAGCATTTTTTGTGAGAAAGAAATAAAAAACCAATTAAAATACGCAAGAAATCCAATTTTTTGCTTTTTTTTTACTTTTTTGCCTATAACTTTTTTTTGAGCAGAGATAGGTATATACATGTTTAAAATGATGGTCTCAAAAAATTCTTTCGATGAAAATTGACTGAGATATAGTCGCTTAAACTCATTTTTTCGATTTTTATCGTGTTTACCTTGATATTGTTTTAAATCTTATTTTTTATAACAAAATTGATTTTTACTCAATGAAACAATATATTTCAAATTAATTTATTAATAATGAATAATTTTCACAAATGTATAAAACTGCAATGGTTGTTTAAACAAAGCCACAATAAATTATTCTTAAATATTTCTTTTTCATCTATCCTAAATATGAAGATTTATAAAAATATATTTCAAATGAATTTAATTTAAAATATATTAATTAATTGGACTACTACTAATTATTAAATATTGCTGTAAAATATGTCCATTCGTAAAATATATTATTTGAAATAAAGTTAATTAAAAATTTATTTCATTACTTTTTCGATAGTTCTTGAGTCTACAAGGTCGCCTTGCACCGTTGCCTCGCCCGTCGTCTCTACCGAACATCTGCTTCGTAATATTGAATTGAAAATGGGGAAAAGTCTTTTCATGTACAGAAGAGTGGGGACACAACATCAGCGGTGTCGAACATTCTGGAGTTATATAGTACACATGTCAGTAACGTTTTGTTTTTGGTAGAGTTCAAGTTAATTTTACTGATACATTAAATGTATCAATGTGTTTTTTATGTGAGAAAAATATATTGGCTGAAGCAAATAGAATACTAAGAACACCCTTGCGATTATCATCATTTCTTTTTACACTAACAGCAATACTTTTATTGCTGTTAGTGTAAAAAGAAATGATGATAAACATATAATTTAAGTGGTGTTGAAAGTATTAAAATGCACGTTTCGTGTTATAAATTATACATTTTTAAGCCATATATTGCTGCAGCAAGGAAAAACAATAGTCTAAGTTGTTGCTGACAGCTTCTGTATCATGAATGTCTCATAATTTTCATTTTCGACCGACCGTGGGAATTAAAATATTGATCACTCTGTATAGAATATGTGCCATATTATTAACCATACTTATTAATATTTTACATTACCTTTTGCAGTTGGGCGCTGTGCTCCAAAATATTTGCTTTCCCTCTTAAATATCTAGGCAAATACCAAAAGCAAACATTCATATACTGCCTCTTTGAGACCATCATGAAATCGGAACGATTATTTACTTGCTGCTCAAAGTATTCTGCCAAATCCATTAAAGTATCAATATGACTTGCAAAACCTGAGGATCCCTGAAATTGAAAAAAGCTTTTAAACCGTATTTTTTACGATAACATCATTGTAAGGTAATATTTAAAGTTAGGGTTGCTTTCTAGATATAAAGCAAATATTACCTTTTGTCTCTTCAGATTTTTTATTAATTTTTTTCTGAGATGAGACGAATATAGTAAAATACTAAGATATAATAATGGATTGTAGTCGTAACAACATAGCTGAATTTTTTAAATGAGTAACGAGAAAAGTAAAAAATTCAGTGAGGAAAAATATCCTTTTATTAATATATAATTAAAATCAAACAAAAATTAAATTAATTATTAACCAACAAACTTTAACAAAAATTTAAAAGGTGGATGTACGATTTTAATTTTAAGACATTTGTTTCATTTAATAATTACTGTATACCCCACCACATAGATTTAGTTGATGTAAAAAATGTAGCAAAAATCTTTCAATGATACCGCGCTCGTCTTGAAATGTGTGCTCCATCTACATGAGGGGCAAGTCGAGGGCAAGTGGAGTCATACGCATATGTAACTTGCGACATAAAAAATGTGATAAGGCGCTTAATTTCGTTGGTAAATATTACAAAATAGCCATTGTTAAGCTTAATTTCGTTGGTACAAAATAGCCATTGTTAATAAATTAATAATTACAATGTACGTTGTCTTTATAAAGCCATATACGCCACGAATTCTTTGATATAATGATAATGATAACGATAATGATAAGCCTTATTATCCAATAGACCACACTACAAAGTAAAAACAAAGAAATGTTCTAGGACAGTTCAAGACAAAAAACGGCAGTTAAATACATCACAGAGAAAAGAAAAAAATTAAAAACTTATACAAATATTGTTACGTGTACTTGGCAAGATTTTGTGTGCTAAAAATTCCGACAAGATGTAAAAGTTCTTGAGTGATAGAAATGTTTGCACTTCCATCATAAATTACTTCCGCGTCCAGTGGAAGTATAGTAACGCGAAAAAAATGTTTTTTTTTTTTGTTGAAATAGGCTTAAAATGCCATGAAACGTCGAGATTTTAAATTAGCACGAAAAAAAATTCCTGTCTGTCGGTCTGTCTGTAACTTTTTTTTTTGTGCGCACGTTTACTCTGGAACCGTTTATGATACTGACTTGAAATTTGGTACACTTACGTATTGTAACGATGTACATACATCAAGGGTAAATAGGCAAAGGAAGCAGGTAAGAGTCCATAAAATTGCAATTTAGGGCATGTACGAAAAGTCAAAGTCTTAAAAATTTTTTAGCAACTTCCACCCCCATTGCCACCCCCACCCTATTATTAAAGGGAGTAAAAAATTTAATTGGGATTTATAGTGTGTATCAGAACCAAGGGCCTTTAAAATTTATTTTGGCATTAGCCACCCCTCTACCACCCCCACTCTATTATTAAGGGAATAAAATATTACCATTGGGATTTAGTGTGTATAAGACTTAGCTACAAAATTTGGATGTGGAAGTAGTGATTCCTTGTGCAGCGGTTTTTTCTTACGTTATTAATATTTTTAATTGTGGAAGGTAGCTTATTGTATCATTTAATACCTATATAGTTAGGATTTTTTTCAAAAAGAGTACTATTATGAGCGGGTATTGTTTTTCAGTATTATATCCAGTATTGTAGGTATGGAAATCATGATTTCTGAAAAGCTTGTTTTCGTTAGACTTCACTTATACTACTAGTTTCAATAAATAAATACAAGCAAGAGGTAAAAGTTGCAACTTAGCAAAAATAGGACACATGACTGGTAATTTTTGGCTTCCACAATGTTTCTTATAATTTTATTTTGTAATACAAAAATTTTGCTAAAATGCCTCGAAGAACCCCAAAAAATTATTCCATATCTTGCCCTTGACATAAATTCGGAAAACAGAACATAATTTTTCCGACAAATTATTAATATGATCCTCCCAACTAAGTTTGTTATCAATATAAACGCCTAAAAATTTTGCAACTCTCATCTGTGCAATTGATCTATGATCTACTTTTAAAAGATAGCTTGCTTTCATTCATTATACTGCGTTTGGATGCGAAATTAATGAACACAGATTTAGAGGCATTTAAATATAGTTTATTTGTTTTGAACCATACCATAAAATTATTAATAATAATTTGCATTTCTTATACAACATCCTTCTTTGTTAGACCAGTGCAGAGCAGCGTGCTGTCATCAGCAAACATTGTCAAATTCCGGCAGATAATTAACAAAAGTCATAAACAGCAACGGCCCCAATATGGCCCCTGTGGTACATCTATTTTAATATTTAATTTATCAGATGTAGCTCCATTTATCTCCACTACTTGCTTTCGTTTAGATAAATATGAAAACAACCATTCGTTTATTTTACCTCTGAAGCCGTACGCCATAAGCTTCTCTCTAAGCAAATCATGTCGAAAGCTTGGCTCAGATCAATAAAAAGGCCCATTGATGAACGACCAATATCGAAGTTTGCATATAAAATGCTAAGAAAATCTAGTATTACTGAATGACTATGTTGTTCTTTTATAAAATATATTTCTATATATACAGGGTGATTCACATAAAACTCCCCAGGCAGTTTCTGTGGTAACGAAAAGAGATATTCAAATTCTGTAAAAGCCACTCGTTAGATATTCTTGTTGAATTTATTTCGTTTTCAAATGTTGCTAATGACAGTGGCGTCTGAAGAAATTTTTCGATGACACAAATTTTGCAAATATAATACTATCAGAGTATCCTTAATATTAAGTACTTTTTGCAATACACATTCCATTAATACCAGTGGTTTTCCAGATATGGCAAAAAAAATCCCCAGTCGAATATTTGGTAATTCATTAAATTTAAAGGAGATTATTGACATAAAGTAGACCAGAAACGCATAAGAACAAGCGGAGGAATTAAATAGACAAGGAAACAGAGAACAGAACGGCATGAGCAATTAGAGAGTGCTTATCGACTGAATATAAACTAGGTCAGTCTGACACTAATTTTTATAACTGTCATTAGGAACAAAGATAAGATTTGGGAACGACGGAACCTATTTATCAAAATCGAGACTTCCAACGCCAATTTAGAATTGCAGTTTATAGAACCGATAGTAAAATATGAAGGGTATTGTAGTATTTCTTCGGGCAGGAGTGAAATGAAGCGGCGCCGGCTGTGGTGGGCCGAAAACTAAGCAGATACTTGTTTAAAGTTATCTTAATATTTAACTCCATTTTTGTATCTCCGTCTTTGTATCAAATTTGTGATTTGTAACAATACAATAAATAAAGTATTTAATGTACTCTATGCCTTCCGCTTAGTTCAACTTATTTAGACTCTCAGTAGCGCACCTTACTGGCTGCTGAAATGATTGCTCTTATTGGTCATTATCATGTTTGAAAATAAACAATTTATTGTGAAAGTTACATGTATTGCAGTAATTCTTAAACTTAAATAAACAATGATTGTGTACGCGTCGTAGTCTCGAGTATTCTGGATTTAAAACACTGTGGAGCTAACAGTAGGTTGCAATCTTGCTTGTTCTAAACAATTTATATATAATTGATGCGTTTTTTGCATCACAAATTAGATTATGATAGAAGAACGGCAATTACGCAACTGAATTCATGTTGGTACTTGATTGAAAACTAGTTTAGTGTCGTTTTGAATTTAAATTTTTATATCTTCATTATGTTCATATTTTGTTTGTATTCGTAGGAGACTTAGCTGAGGATCAAATTATAATTTATGATAATGTTATGTGTAAGCAAAGGCTTTCGATACCATATCACATCAAATCTAACAAAATCGACTTCAAAATATTGGTATTGGACTAATTTTGTTCCTTTTAGTATCTTACGCTAATGACACTGCTATTGTGTTTGTAGAAGATTCACGGAACTTGGTGTATAGAAATACAGAATAAGTTTAGTATTCATTTTCAAGTAGTTAAATTTTATTTCATTAAGCTTAAACATACAATAAAATAAATTTTTGACATTTACATAATTATCTAATAATCTGCCTTCAAAAAGACACGATAGCTTCCGCGGTCGTTGGTATGAAAAATACTAGGTTCTCGGCTTGAACCGCGTCTGAGATTATTAATGTCTCGACGTTTCGGCTCCTGTTTTGGACCCATTAGCCATTTTCAAGAGAAAAAAGGGGGTCAAGAAAAAATGCTATTAGTTCGTGGAACTGGTTCGATTCCGGGGTCCCAATGTGCCTACTCCCCAGATCTCACCACGATCCGTCTCTAAGGGCTCAATCTGCCTACTCCTTAGAGCGAACTCGCTGGAAGCATCTGACGAAACCTTAGTTATACGAAAGCTGTCTGTGGGTGGGAGAGTGGTGGGGGGTTGATGGAGGCATCAGAGCAGAACGGCTACTATCAGGATTATGAGGTGTGGATGAAGATTGTGGGGCTAGCCTAGAGACCAATGATTTCCAAGCGACTGGAATACGATGACCGTCATCCCTTTTGTTTAGACAATTGGGACGTTTTTCAATCTCAATTGCTTCGCGGATGATTCGCGGTTTCTGGAAAAATGAGGGTGCTATGGTTTTGGTGTTATCGAAGTCTATATTATGGCCTGTTAGGAGGCGGTGTGGGCAAGTGATGATGTGGGGTCTGATTTTCTAACTGCAAGACTATGTTCATATGTTCTATTGTTAATCCGTCTATTGGTTTGTCCAATGTAGTTTTGGGGACAGTTTAAGCAAGGTATTTCGTATACACCGTTGGAATCATTAGGTATTTAGTCTTTTGGGGTCCTGAATAAATTGGAAATTGTTTGGTGTGTTGTGAATATGGTTTTTATGTTATTGGATTTCAGGGCTTTTGAAATGTTGTCTGTGAAACCTTTGATATAGGGTAGGAAGGCTTTTTGCTGAGGAGGAGTTTCTGTCTGTTGAATTTGGGAAGGATTTTGTGCTTTGTGTATGGATCGCGTTATATGTCCTTTGTCGTAACCGTTTTGTAGAAGTGCTTCTTCTAATGTTTGTAGTTCGGATTGTCTGTTGTGATTGTTTGTTAGTCTGAGGGATCTGGTTATAAAAGTGTTGATAACGGAATTTATTTGTGATGGATGGTGGTGTGATTTTGAATTAAGGAAACGGTTGGTGTGGGTTGGTTTTCTATACACAGAGTAGGAGAATTGATTGTTGTTTTGTTTTGTAATAAGGACGTCTAGGAAGGAGAGGGAACAATTGTTTTCGATTTCAATAGTGAATTGGATCTGAGAGTGTATGTGATTAATGTGAGGCAGGAAGTTGTTTAGAGAATATCTACCATGTGGCCAGATAACGAAGATGTCATCTACGTATCTTAGCCAGCAGGTAGGCTTCAGTTCGGATGAATTCAGGGCTTAGATTTCGAAGTTGTTCATGTAGATGTTGGCTATGATGGGGGATAGAGGTGATCCCATTGGAGATCCTCTTACTTGTTTGTAGTAGTTGCCTTGAAAGAGAAAATATGTGTTGGACAGACAATGTTCTAGAAGGGTCAGAGTGTTGGGAGAAATATTGTGTTTAGTTTTGAGAACGTTTAGGGCTTCAGTGAGTGGGATATTGGTGAATAATGACACAATATCGAAACTGACTAGAATGTCGTTCTGGGAAATAGAGTAATTTTGAAGAAGATCAATGCAATGGGTTGAATTTTTGACGAAGGGGCTTGTCCAGCAATGGTTTGTAGAGTATGGGCTAGATGTCTCGCTAATTTGTGAGTTGGGGAACGAAAAACACTAACCATTGGTCGTAGAGGAATGTTGGTTTTGTGAATTTTAGAAATACCGTATACTCTAGGAGTTCTAGACGATTTCTCTCGAGGAATGAGGGATTTTCGAATATCTCGGTCGTCACATGTCTACCTTGCACTAACGAGAGCCAACAGCTCGAAACTGCAGCCTGCAAGTGGTGTGGGACGATTGGCACGAGAGCTTCTTTAAGTAGGATCAGTCTTTCGGCTGGTGTTTGTTGCAATCGCAGCATTAGCTTTCTGTTGGTAATATACAATTATTGACTTAACGTGCTAGGCTTGTAACTTGTAATTAAGCCCTCGGCGGGGCATACAGCCCGGAGAGTAGCTGTTGGTTGCAGTCTGGTTACGTTCCTTATAGTAAAATAAAGATTTCAAAAAACAGTTTGCGACTAAATAATGTTTTAATATTCTGCCCTCTAGAAGCACATTTGAACTATCGTATAAGGAGGTTTTATATTCAAATATATTTTCTACCTATAGCTCAAATAATGTTCGCCAATATTGTTTAGTTGTTCATTGTTTATCCCAAATTGTGCCGTATTTATCATTACTGTATAAGTTTATGTTTAATTACTACCTTTTAAGTTTTTCAAGGAAAGCCATAGTTAAATGTGAGTATCTCTGTTACGTTGGATAATGTCTGATAAATCATAAGCTTTAAGTAATTCAGCTTAACATGTTTTTAGATGTATATGGTTGTTGTATCTGTCTATAAAATTATTAATATTTATTTACATTTTATTGTACATAATGTAATTTATGTTGTCTTCAGAATTCTGAGGATGTGTTCAAATAAACACGAAACGTCGACTAATTAAGGAAATTGTTTTCTTCAAATTTAACTTTTTTAAATACTCCCCCCCCCCATTACTGAAAATAATTATCAAAATTTAAAACTTCTGAGTTTTGACTCGTTCAAGTATGTAAACCATTTTGGGAACTTCTGTAAAAATCAAAATTATTGGCATAACCAAAAAACGTTAAAAGTTGAGGTTAGAAATGGAAAATATGAAACCGACATTAACAATGCTGTTATAAAATAAAGTCAATCAATCTGTTATACTATCTAATTGATATAAAATGTGTTATAATATGTATTAAACGATATTATTGTGAATTGAAACATCTACTTGTTTAAAATTTGTCATAATAAAATAGATTTGATTCATTCAAAGCAACATATTATAATTGAATTTTTCCGGCAAATTAATTTATCAATTATCTTCAATGTTGTCTGTCCTCACAATTAAGTTAATTTAAAACATTTTTAATCAACGTCAAATTAAATGAAATAAAATGCATGTGCAATACCAGATATCAAATAGAATAAATATTCATAAAGTTCGTAGCTACTGTTAATTCGAATACATTAATTATTTTATTCTAATGAAACAAACATTCAAGTGATATATCATTTCAACGTCATCATGTTAATAATACATAAATATGAATACGTATATTCCGGATATAATTAACTAAATATTACCCGGTCATCATAAATAATTGTCAATACCAAAACACAAAACTTGCAGTGATCATGATCACCAAATTTGTTTAATCTCATGCATAAGTAACGTGTTATGTTAAATCAATGGATATACAATACCCAGAGTAGGATTTAACTTGATACAGCGATTTATCTCAAGACCAATTTTGATCTAAAATGTGGTCTTGAGACAAATCGCCGTCTCAAGTCATTTTTGTATGTTGTGTTATTTTCATAAAGTTGACAGTTTATGATAAAAAAAATTGTTTATTTGTTCAATACAAGTTTGACTAATAAGTTGAATTCTGGATTCTCAGACTTTATAACAATATAAACATTTATATTCAGTTGTACTCGTTTCTAAAGTTAGTGGTTTTGGCTAACTAAAAGTAACTAAGAATATTATTTAGCAAAAAGAAAATTTCAGATAAAAGTTACTTCTTTTTCTGAAAAATAAAATGCTGCAATGGAAAATATAGGTTTCCATTTAAAAAACAAAGTTGACCTCAAATTGAAAACACAACCAAGATCAAAAACTAATGCCATAACTTTGCTCCATTCTCAACACCGAGCAAGTTTTATCTGAAATTTTTTTTTTAAATTCATTGGTCTTGAGATAAACCTCTGTCTCAAGTTAAATACCGCATCCGGTATGCACATACCAAAAATAATGTTTCATCTAACTCTACCATTGCGATAATTGCTTTAATAAGCTAGAGCATTGAAATTCTACGTATCTAAATATTTATTTGTCATGTGATATGTCTACAGACTTCCATTCTAGTATTATAGCATTTTCCTTTATAGTCGCATTTTATTGGTTTGAATATCGATATATTTATCATATCGTTCAATTAGATGAGGTCAAATTTTTACAGCCCTCCCTATTATCCGTATGACATCTCTTCTGGATCTCATTCAGTTTTTGCTGTACTCGTTGTATATTGCCTGGCTGCTATAACTTTAACGTAGAATATAGAACATATTACTCTTTAGTAAGATATGGTTTTGAAATGTTGTGAAAATTGGCTTAAGACTTCTAAGTATAACTTAACACGCAATGCTTGATATAGGAATATTGTTCCCTAAAATTAATCTAGGTAACGTGATAACAGATATCATCAAATAATTTAACTGATTGTTTTGTTCTTGTGTTGAAAAATCGTTTTAAAAAAACCCTCACCAGGAACTGCATGTACTTTATATACAACTTACGGTGATCTGTTCTCAAGTTCAAATCCTCAGTTTGATCACAGTGACTAGTACGTGACAAAGACGCAATTGTCCAATGTGATGCCACGCATCCTTTTCAAGGTATGTAACGGATCCCTTAAACTGATAGCTCTATATATTGCTACGCACAGATTAACACAGGATATATTTATAATTATCTACAAATTGTTAAACGAACATTACCTTACGCATAAATAATTTTTCATGTTTAAAGAAAAAGGCTTAGTAACAGGGACTTCGACATTTGGAACTTGAGATAACGATTTTAAATACATATATTTACACATTATAGGTTATTATTAATCTAAAAATAATTTATAAAATTTTTATGCAGGGAAAATTGCTGCTTTGTAATTGTGGTAAGTTTTACTCAATTTTATAGTGTATTATATTTTGAACTTAGACTACCAGAAATGTATGAAAGGCAGCTCGCCAAATAAACATATGTATGCCACCAGAAAAATTATGATAGATATCGAGAAGGTATTTGAATCACGAGGACGTAGTCAACACCTTATATAGTAAGGGAGCACCGTACTACCTAAACAGGACACTGAAACTCTGCCTTTATGAAAGCACTGCAATTCAATGATTCAGATAAACGACAGAAGCCAAAGAAAAAATATAGGAATGAAGCAAGGGTGCCCTTCGTGCCTGACATTCTATCTTCCACCATATAAGCCTGACCAAGAAAACATACGCAGCCCTCTTATATCAATGATAATATGTACAGTGAATAACGCTACAACGGACAAAACCAACAGAAGTTTGGGAAGGTCCAAAAGAAACACCGTTCATTTGCTGACAAAAACAATGACTAAGAATGAGAAGAATAACAATAATAGGAAGGGAAATAATAGAAATATTTGCAATAAAGTATTGAGGACATGATTAAAGAAGGAACCCAGAACATCTACCGAATGAACCATTAATGCTGGACAGCAACAAATTAAAAATAGGGAGACAATGCTACAGGCTGTTAAAGAAAAGAAAATTGAGAGTATCATAAACAAAGTAGAAGTGGACCAAGTGTATAAACTATACAGGGTTACTGGTAATTCGATACATTCCTTTGGAGATGTGATGGGGCATGAGCTTGTAGCATTGCATATGCTACATTTTTCATAGTAATTAATTTAAAAAGTAAACTGGTGCATAGTGAGTTAGGCCACCCAGTATGTGGATAAATGTATTACTGGTTGCAGTGAAAAATCTCCTGAAAAGGAATTTATTAGACAAATATAAATATTTTTTTTATTCTTTCTTTCCTGCAAAAACATGCTCCACATGCAGTTAAATATATAAGTAAATAATAATGAAAATAATGCGGCACCGTTTCAGACAATTAACACTGCAATTATAACTTGTTCAGGTTGAAAAGCACTTGACACCTCATTTTGAGTTAACACCAAAATATAGTAAACACACGACGTCTTCTCTTCCTGGCTGGTTTAACAGCATGTTTCTTATGAACTTGTTTTATTTATTTCTTCAGAAGCACATAGTAGCACACTCTCTATTTTAAGGTTAAATTTTGGATATTTTAAATTCATCTTCTTCTTCTTATAGTTCGATTTTGCCAAGAGCACAATTCTGTGATTTGAGTAGGTAATTAAGGCCTGCGTGTAGGGATCGTTAGTTTTTTTAAATTCGCAAGACCGCGTTAGAGAGCTAAGCCATCTTAGCAGCCTTTTAAGCGTGATCCATTGAAGGAGCCGGTAGTGCTTAGGCTTGGGGCAGTAGCCTAACTAGTAAATTTGGTCAAGCCATAATTTTTATTCACGCCATAAGCTTAGGCTTATACTCGATACTGAGCCCCCACAGGTCACTTGGGGTAAGTCTTGCGAATTCGTTTGAATTTCATTTTGTAAGGTGTATTTTTTTTATATCTTAGGGTTGCCAGTATCCCTCATATGAGGCAATTTTCTTTGGTGTGATATCATTATTGGTATATCATCTTTCCGATGTAGCGGCCACACACAGATGGTATTATTTTAAGAAGCAAGAGGTCAATAAGCGAAAGAATCCGAGTCGTCGATTTTTTTTCTTGGACCACGTAGACAGTGGAGACAATTTGAGAGTGGAGGCAGCGTGTTGTAGAGGGGTCCCTGCAGTCATACCTGATTCTGGAACAAAGTTACACCAGGGCCTTCTGTTTTGTGGTATTATTTATAACATTTTGTCTGATTTAAATTATTACTTTTCATATATTTTTTTTTACTTGTAAGAAATGGTACCATTTTAATTAAATTTTAACATTTTTTCAAATATTCATACATTTTCACATAAATATTTTTACATAAAATTTTCTTAAATAATACTTGTTAAACCTTGTCATAATTTAATATTTTTTTTTATCAATCATTCAAATTTCAACTTAACTAAATTTTTTTGCTATTGCTAAATAAATTATTCAACTGTCCCATTGTCAAATATTAAAGTCAACTTATTATTAACATGTGTGTTTCCTTTCTTCTACTCATTTAGCTGGATATATATTATTGGTGAGCTTATTACATAACCTAGGTACTCAGTATTGTTTTCCTTAGCTTTCACAATACTCATGGTTCATATAGTAAGTTAAGGTGGCGCCCTGAACATCTATTTTTTTGTTTATATATATATTCACTATTTTATATATTTTTTTTTTTTGCAAGTTAACAAACGAGTAAATATCGAACCACGACCTCGCTTTCCCATAACCCAGAGCTGCCGTTCGCATAATTGAAACACTTCCTGGTTTTAAGCCAAGGGGTGTTACAAGAAAGTGGCGCATCCAACGTAGCGGGCCCGATTTGTTTAACTTTGCATTTTATAAATATCCTAGCCACCAATAATCTATTAAGCTGTTGAGTGTGAGAAAGAAATACCATAGTTAATCAACATTCTAAATTTCTTATTGACCTATCATTCTGAACTTATTTATTGACCAGTTACATTTTTTATATTTTTATCTGCTCCTTTTTTACGTTGTTGGTATTCACGTTTTTTTGTTGTTTTCTACCTATTTGTGAGTTATTTCCGATTTTACATTTTTATTGGTTTGTCGATATTTGTTGTGTGTTGATGCTTTTTTAATCTGAACAATTTTTGTAAATTTTTTTATACCTTTCATTTCATACGTTACATACATAAACATGGAACCACATAATATGAAACCAATTTATCTTCTTAGTGATGAGTTAAATTAGGAATTACGCATAAGAGGTGTTAATGCTGGTAGAAAAGATGCAGCAGCAAAACGCAAGATTTTGCACCGGTTATTAGATACTGACCGCACTCGTAAAGTAGATTATGTAGATCCAAATTTTGACTATGATTCCGAAAAGGAAATTATAGAAAATACATTAGAGTCTATTAAAAGTTTGATAGTTGATTTCGACGGTCCTGCTTCGGATTCTATGTATAAGCGAATTGAGACTCGTCTTTGTCATATTCATAATCGTGTGTTAAGAATGCCTATTTTAGAAAATATGGATGGTGAGGCAATAGATTTTAAAGACGATGCTCATGCAACTTGCATAGAATTTGATGCAGATTTACGAGAAAAAGTAACTGTATCTGAAAATTCACAACTAGTTAGTTCTCCTGGTCCTAGTACTAGCATTAACAATCCTGTTGCGAGAAGGTCTATTTCACCTGTTGAAAATTATAGAAAGTCAGTACCTGTATACAAATGGAACTTAAAGTTTGATACAAAAAATATGAGTGTCCATACATTTTTAGAACAAGTAAATGAATTATCAGTATCTCGTAATGTTGATAAAAAAGAGTTATTTTCTACAGTGACCGAATTATTTGAGGGTCCTGGCAAATTGTGGGTAAAAAATATTATAAGCAAAAAATTAGCTACTGATTGGGACGGTTTAGTCAAACTATTAATGCGTGATTTCTTGTCAGAGAGCTATGACGATGATCTCTGGGATGAAATTAAGCAAAGAACTCAAGGTGAAAAAGAACCTACTCACATTTATGTTGCTACTATGGAATCATACTTTAGTAGATTATCTCGTCCTCCAGCAGAAACAACTAAGCTTAAAATAATTAAGGAGAGAATTTTACCTCGTTATACATCTAGAATGGCTTTGGTAGATATAAAAGATACTGATGATTTGTGTACTATTTGTCGTAAGCTAGATGAAGTAGATCGCATAAGACATAATTATGTACCTCCACCTAAAAGTTCTAATGTGTTTCAAACTGATTTGGCATATATTGGAGAGTCTAGTAGCTCATTTGCTAGTACCTCATCCGCTAGTACCTCCACGAATAGTAAGAGGAATTACAATTTTAGGGGTAAAACCAGAAATGTTTCTGCTATCACGTGCTGGGATTGTCAGAAACCTAACCATACATTTCAAACGTGCAGGGACAAACCTAAAATATTTTGTTTTAAATGTGGCAATCCAAATGTAACATCCAGAAATTGTTCAAAGTGTCAAAAAAACTAGTATCGCAGGCAAACGTTGTTGGTCGTCGTTTGTCACAGTTTAAAAAGACCATACCTGTAATATATTCAAGAACGATTACGAATTCCAAACTAAAGTCTCCTACGTATAATAGAAATTTTTCTCTTTCAATACCTACCTCTCAAAGAACGTCTTATAAATTTAATAAAAATATTTCTTATATGCAACCTAATTTAAATAAATGTCGAAAATTTACTTCAAAATCAGAATGGCAATCTTGGCTAGATTATGTCAAAAAATTTTATTTAGAAACTAGTAAGGTAAACAGTACCTTAGAAGTATCACCAGTCTTTGTTGAAAAACCACTAGATAATCGTCCTTATATTACTGTTAACTTATATGATCAACAATTAACAGCACTTATAGATACAGGTGCAAATCAGTCTGTCATAGGAAGTGAAGGTTTGTTTATTTTAGATCAATATAAAATTAAAATTCGTTCTATTAAATCAGAATTTGTAACAACAGCTGAGGGTCGAAAACAGACAGTTTCCGGTTCAGTTTTATTACCTATTTGTTTAGAAACTAAATGTAAATTAGTAGAATTTTTAATAGTCCCTTCTATTTGTCATGGTTTTATATTAGGCAGTGAATCTTTAAAAATCTTTGGCCTTTCTCTAAATTTTCACACAAATACTTGGGAAATGGATAACCAATCAATGCAGGTCCATATTAGTGTAGTAAATAAAACATTAAATACTAATGATAGTGGCATTCAATCAACATCTGTATTATGTCCTAAGGATCAAGTTCTTGTGAATAAAACCTTGGAAAAATTTAAGACGCTGTCACCAGTTGGAAAACTAGGTAGAACCAGTAAATTTATTCAACACATAGACACCGGTGATGCTAGACCAATCAAGCAAAGGCAATATCAGTTATCACCTTATTTATTAAAAGAATTAAATAGTCAACTGGACGAAATGTTACGTTTAGGTGTAGTAGAACCCTCATTTAGTAGTTGGTGCTCACCTGTTTTATTAGTTAAAAAATCTGATAACACCTATAGATTTTGTTTTGATGGACGTAAATTAAATTCAGTCACTAAATCTGATTCTTATCCACTTCCTAGAGTAGATTATATTCTAAATATGTTAAAAGGTGCAAAATTTATCTCGAGCATTGATTTAAAAAGTGCCTTCTGGCAGATACCTCTGTCAGAGGAAAGTAAAGAAAAAACAGCCTTTAGTGTACCCGGTAGGGGTTTATTTCATTTTTGTGTAGTTCCTTTTGGCTTGACAAACAGTGCTCAAGCACAACAAAGACTGATGGATTCTATCCTAGGCCCAGAATTAGAGCCATTTGGTTTTGTTTATCTAGACGATGTAATTTTAATAAGTGGTTCGTTTGACGAACATATTA
Source organism: Leptura quadrifasciata (assembly GCA_963675555.1). Taxonomy (NCBI): domain Eukaryota; kingdom Metazoa; phylum Arthropoda; class Insecta; order Coleoptera; family Cerambycidae; genus Leptura; species Leptura quadrifasciata. Next base: position 143,982,964 of record OY776674.1, on the reverse strand, counting down.
AACTTTTAGATGACGTTTTTAATCGCTTAAAATCTGCTAATCTCACTATTAACTATGACAAATGTCAATTTTTTCGGGATTCATTGAACTATCTTGGCTTCGTTGTGGATGAAAATGGTTTAAGAACTAACCCAGATAAAGTTGAGGCAATGGTAAATTATCCTAGACCTAAGAACAGTACAGAAGTTAAACGTTTTCTTGGTTTAGCTTCCTGGTATAGGAGGTTTGTTCCTCATTTTTCCACCGTAGTATCTCCTTTAAATGAATTGTTAAGAGGTGCAAAAGGAAAGAAACTTCCTATACAGTGGAACGATTCTGCTGAAAAGGCGTTCCAGGATATCAAGCAAGCATTAGTTTCGGCTCCGATATTATCTTCACCAGATTTTTCTTTAAAATTCACCATTCAGTGCGACGCTAGTCTAACTGGTCTTGGGTCAGTACTGACACAAGTCCAGGATGGAGTTGAAAAAGTTATCGCTTTCGCTAGTCGTAGTCTTTCTAGGGCTGAGCGAAACTGGTCAACTTACCAGCGTGAATTAGCTGCTGTATTATTTGGTATCACAAAATTTAGACCATTTATAGAGGGTACTCGCTTTACGGTTGTAACTGATCACTATAGTCTTTTATGGTTTCACAAATTACGTGAACCGACAGGAGTTTTAGCTAGATGGGCAACACAGTTGCAACAATTTGATTTTGAGATAGTTCACCGTAAAGGTAAACTAAATGTGGTACCAGATGCATTGTCCAGGTCACCCCTTCCGGTTGAAATAGATTTATTAGGAATCTTGCTTGATAACCTAGAGCCCTGGTATTTAGAAATGAGGGATAAAATCGATAAACATCCAGAACGTTACCCACACTGGTTAGTAAAAGACGGTTATATTTACAAATATTTACCAAAAAATATTCCTTTAATAACGAACACTTCAGATTGGAAATTAGTTGTCCCTCTATCACAACGAGAGCGAATTCTTAACCAATGCCACGATATTCCTACGTCAGGGCATTTCGGATTTTACAAAACTTTAAAAAAAATAACCGAGAATTATTACTGGCCCAAGTTAAGAAAAGATGTATTTAAGTATATAAGAAATTGTAATATTTGTCATAGTCAAAAAATGCCTAACTCGACACCAATGGGTCTTATGGGTAGAGAAAGAAAAATTTCTATGCCGTTTCAATGTATTTTTATTGATTTCCTAGGTCCATATCCACGTTCACCACGAGGTAACACTCATGCAATTATAGTTACCGATTACTTTACTAAATATGTTTTGGTAAAACCAGTACGTGCTGCTAATGCCAAAAATTTAATTTCGTTTATAGAAAATGATGTATTTTTAGTTTACGGAGTAAGTCAATTTATAGTATGTGATAATGGTTCACAAATGACTGGGAAAGAATTTGAAAAATTCACTAAAAAGTACCAGGTACAAGTTTTATATAACGCACGGTATCATCCCCAGACTAATGCAGCTGAGCGAAATATTAGAACCTTATTAACATCAATTCGTTGTTTTGTAAATAGACACAAAGACTGGGACAAAGAAATTTACAAGATTGCTCATGCCATGAGAGTTTCAACACATCACACAGTAGGGTATAGTCCCGCTTTTCTAACTTTTGGCAGAAATATACCTATATCTGGTGATTTTTATAGCGAAAAAATCCGCGATATTAATTTTGACTTAGAACCTGGATATGCAGACCAATACGCAGAAAATCTTAAAAATTTTCCTGAATTATATAGAAAAGTGCAAGAGAAATTAAATGTTATGTATCAGAGAAATTCTAGACAATACAATTTACGTAGGAGAGACTTTCAGTTTAGAGTAGGCGATAAAGTTTGGAGACGCAATCATGTTCTTTCGGATGCTGAAAAACAGTTTTCGGCTAAGTTGGCACCTAGGTATGTGTTGTGCAAGGTGCGTACAGTTAAATCACGCATAGTGTATGAGTTAAATAATATGGACGGTACAGATGCTGGCACCTGGCACATAAGTCAGTTAAAGCCTTATCTAGGATCGAATTCTGATTTGTCAGAGTAAAATTTTTCTGTCACCTAGATACTTCAACTAAAATTAATTTTCAACACCTCTGGTATACCGACAGTAACCTTTGCTATTTAATTCACATTCACTAGGCCAATAAGTAATTTTTTTGTTCGTGAGATAGTCACATTTTTCTTGGAGTTGTTAAATTTGAAATTTATGTAGATTTATGGCACAAGGTCATTTTTTGTCACAACTTCCGATGTTGAATTTAGGTCTACATTGATCTATGCTGTAACGTAAGAAGTTTCGAAATCTTTTTATACAACAAAAGCTATAAATGTAATCTTACATTTTTTTAAGTACCGTTGTGAAACTTCTTACATAGCTAGAGTTTATTTCATTTCCTAGTAAGAAATTAAAACACTTCACTGTTTTATTTTGTTTCTTGCTTGAGATGGCTTAATCATACGCTATATTTCCCTATATTGACGTCAAATATTCTTGTCCCAAAAAAATAAGCCTTCGCTTATTCCCCTTTATCAATTGATCAATTGTCCCTCCGTGAATTCGATAAGAATTACCCCCTATTGTACATATTCCCTATTGTATATATTCTACTGATAGAAATGCAAAAGATTGCATTTACTTTTCTGCACGTACTAGTAGATTTTAGTTAGTATTTAGGATCTTGTAAATAAGACTAGTTGATAGGCAGATTTGACAACTCCTGAGAAATAGATGCGTTAAAATTAGCTATATTCGGGTAGAATTATTACTAACTTAGTACTTAAGCAAAATTTGGGAACTGTAGGATTTAAGTAAAAAAAAAATTATAAAAACTGATAATAAGTAAACACTCATGATTTTGTAAAAATATACCCTTCTTCAAAGGATATATTTTTAATGGTGGAGAGGGGCAGTGTAGCATTGCATATGCTACATTTTTCATAGTAATTAATTTAAAAAGTAAACTGGTGCATAGTGAGTTAGGCCACCCAGTATGTGGATAAATGTATTACTGGTTGCAGTGAAAAATCTCCTGAAAAGGAATTTATTAGACAAATATAAATATTTTTTTTATTCTTTCTTTCCTGCAAAAACATGCTCCACATGCAGTTAAATATATAAGTAAATAATAATGAAAATAATGCGGCACCGTTTCAGACAATTAACACTGCAATTATAACTTGTTCAGGTTGAAAAGCACTTGACACCTCATTTTGAGTTAACACCAAAATATAGTAAACACACGACGTCTTCTCTTCCTGGCTGGTTTAACAGCATGTTTCTTATGAACTTGTTTTATTTATTTCTTCAGAAGCACATAGTAGCACACTCTCTATTTTAAGGTTAAATTTTGGATATTTTAAATTCATCTTCTTCTTCTTATAGTTCGATTTTGCCAAGAGCACAATTCTGTGATTTGAGTAGGTAATTAAGGCCTGCGTGTAGGGATCGTTAGTTTTTTTAAATTCGCAAGACCGCGTTAGAGAGCTAAGCCATCTTAGCAGCCTTTTAAGCGTGATCCATTGAAGGAGCCGGTAGTGCTTAGGCTTGGGGCAGTAGCCTAACTAGTAAATTTGGTCAAGCCATAATTTTTATTCACGCCATAAGCTTAGGCTTATACTCGATACTGAGCCCCCACAGGTCACTTGGGGTAAGTCTTGCGAATTCGTTTGAATTTCATTTTGTAAGGTGTATTTTTTTTATATCTTAGGGTTGCCAGTATCCCTCATATGAGGCAATTTTCTTTGGTGTGATATCATTATTGGTATATCATCTTTCCGATGTAGCGGCCACACACAGATGGTATTATTTTAAGAAGCAAGAGGTCAATAAGCGAAAGAATCCGAGTCGTCGATTTTTTTTTTTGGACCACGTAGACAGTGGAGACAATTTGAGAGTGGAGGCAGCGTGTTGTAGAGGGGTCCCTGCAGTCATACCTGATTCTGGAACAAAGTTACACCAGGGCCTTCTGTTTTGTGGTATTATTTATAACATTTTGTCTGATTTAAATTATTACTTTTCATATATTTTTTTTTACTTTAAGAAATGGTACCATTTTAATTAAATTTTAACATTTTTTCAAATATTCATACATTTTCACATAAATATTTTTACATAAAATTTTCTTAAATAATACTTGTTAAACCTTGTCATAATTTAATATTTTTTTTTATCAATCATTCAAATTTCAACTTAACTAAATTTTTTTGCTATTGCTAAATAAATTATTCAACTGTCCCATTGTCAAATATTAAAGTCAACTTATTATTAACATGTGTGTTTCCTTTCTTCTACTCATTTAGCTGGATATATATTATTGGTGAGCTTATTACATAACCTAGGTACTCAGTATTGTTTTCCTTAGCTTTCACAATACTCATGGTTCATATAGTAAGTTAAGGTGGCGCCCTGAACATCTATTTTTTTGTTTATATATATATTCACTATTTTATATATTTTTTTTTTTTGCAAGTTAACAAACGAGTAAATATCGAACCACGACCTCGCTTTCCCATAACCCAGAGCTGCCGTTCGCATAATTGAAACACTTCCTGGTTTTAAGCCAAGGGGTGTTACAAGCTAAGGAGTAAATCTAGCCCTAACATACATTATGCAAAACTCAATAGTTTTTGAGATATTTAAATTTTTTTGTTTTTCTCAAAAATGTAGATCTTAATGTCTTAAAAATTAATTTCCGAAAAATCTACTTGACATTTTTAAATTTTTTTTTACTGGATTACTTGTCCAATATTATAGATATCCGTTTGGAATGAAAAATATCCGGAAACATTTCGATCATGTGAACATTTAAAAAAAAAACTTGTAAAACTTTTTTTTTTTAAATCAGTTATGAAATTTACCTATTAGGTTTTTTTCAAAAAAATATTAATGTAGCACGCGTACAAATTATTATAAAAACTTCCTTATTTCAATAGCTATCTAACTAGGTAGAAATGTTTAATGTACCCTTGATAGTTCTAATAAAAAATTAGTAAAGATAATGCTGGTGGCGGAATTTATTAAACGACTAATCGTTCATTTTAATTTAAGTCAATCAGTCCTTGACTTTGACGTTTGTGCATATATGTCATTAACTGACAATCTTATCTCCGTGTCCCTTAAGTTTGTTGGTCTTGTTAAATTAGTTTTCGAAGATTTTGATTTTGCTCGTAGTTGTTGTTATTAGTTGTTATTATTGTATTTTCTGTGCCATGGCCGCGTATGCCAGAGCAGAATACGCTGATATCTTGTTTGTCTATGGATACTGTGGCGGCAACGCTGCTGTAGCTCGCCGAGAATATGGTCTTTGGTACCCTAACCGCCGCTTACCAAATGCACGTGTATTCAGTACGGCATATCGAAATATCGCTGAAACTGGCTCCGTGAAATGTAGAAGAAGTGACGCTGGTGCTCCTCCCGTTTATGAACCAGATGATGAGGAAGAAATATTGAGGTATTTTGAGGAAGACCCAACTATTTCAACTAATAAAGTCGCAAGACTAACCGGAGCGTCACAATGGAAAGTTTGGTCTACGATACGTAGAGTTGGATGTCATCCTTACCACTATACCCCTGTCCAAGGCTTGGAGGAAGGTGATCCTGGAAGGAGAGTGGAATTCTGCCGCTTTATGTTAAATTCAGATGCAGAAAGTGCAAATTTTTTAACAAGTATTTTATGGACGGACGAGTCGAAATTTAATCGCGAGAGTATAACAAATTTCCACAACCTACATTATTGGGCAGAGGAAAATCCCAAGTTAACACGTGAAACTAGTTTCCAAATGAAGTTTTCTATTAATGTGTGGATGGGAGTCATTGGCCACTATTTAATAGGGCCACACTTTCTTCCTCAAAATTTAAACGGGAAAATCTATGAAATTTTTTTAAAAAATGATCTGGCGGTGATTTTAGAAGATATTCCTCTCGCCATTAGACAGCGAATGATGTTTCAGAACGACGGTTGTCCAGCACATTATCGGCTGATAGTACGACAGTTACTTGATCAACGTTTCCCTAACCGTTGGATTGGAAGAGCGGGCCCAATACCTTGGCCAGCGCGAAGCCCTGACTTAACATTCCTTGATTATTACGTATGGTGTCATATGAAGGAGATGGTCTATGCCACACCAGTCAATACTATAGAAAACCTTAGACAAAGGATAGTCGATGCTGCCCAACACATAAGGCATAATCTGACAACCAGAGTAACAAGGACGGAAATAAGAAGACGCTGCCGTGCCTGTATACGGAATAGGGGCTCCCATTTTGAGCAAGACATATAAAAAATAAAGTACAACTTTGAAATTAATGAAAAATTAAACTCTACTTTTAAAATGTTTTTTACTGTTTATCTAAAAATAAAATTCGTACTACTTGTGTTATTTTTACTAGTATTTTCTTAGAACAATTAAGGGTACATTGAACATTTGTACCTTGTTAGATAGCTATTGAAATAAGGCAGTTTTTATAATAATTTATACGCGTGTTACGTTAATACTTTTTTTAAAAAACCTAATAGATAAATTTCATAGCTGATTTAAAAAAAAAAAATTTAAAGTTTTTATTTCAGATGTTCACATGATCGAAATGTTTCCAGATATTTTTCATTCCAAACGGATATCTATAATATTGGACAAGTAATCCAGTAAAAAAAAAATTTAAAAATGTCAAATAGATTTTTCGAAAATTAACTTTTAGGACATTCAGATCTACTTTTTGAGAAAAACAAAAAGAATTGAATATCTCAAAAACTATTGAGTTTTGCATAATATATGTTAGGGCTAAATTTACTTCTTAGATCATGCCCCATCACATCTCCAAAGGAATGTATCGAATTACCAGTAACCCTGTATATTGTGGTTGTAAAACAGGCGGCAAAACAAAACCTTGTTCTTGCAAAAGTAGGTTAGAAATGCACTAGTTTTTGTAAATCGTGTAAGGGAATAAAAAAGAAAAAGGAAAAAATCGAATGGAGAAGATTATAATGAAGCTGTCGTTAAAATCATGTTGAATGTACAGCAAACATTCTTCGAGTAACATGTTTCTAAATATATAATGAAAGTTTTAACCCATTTATCGATTTAGAATTTAAAAAAGCGAGAAATGCAAAAATTCCAATCACTTCAGGCTATTCCAGAAAACAAAACAAAGATCAGTTGCCATTGAAAAAGACCATTTAAATGAAATGATGCAGGTTTGGGATGAAGAAACGCCTGAAAGGTTACAGAGAAAATTTTGTCATGTGGCGGCGTTTCAACTTGCATGGAGAGAAGGAGAGACTGTTAAATGTAAAATCGATCACTTCAGATTTGAAGAAAAAACTAACAGATGTTTAACTAATAGAACATAATAAATACAATTTTGCAAACACACGGCAAGATAATGAAAACAAGCTGAGCGGTAATAAGTGGCTTACAATTAATTTTGAAAAACCTTCCATCTCTTTGGTACGTTTATTCAAAAAATTCGATAGAATTCAATTAAAACAGTTTATTTTTGACACCTAACTGTGTCTGGAATCAAGAAAACTCAAGTGGATGGTACAAAAATATGTCCATGGGAGAGAATACTCTTAGAAAATGAACTAAAGAAGCAGCCATGAAAATTGGGCTCGATGTTGAATACAATAAAATAACAAACCATTCTAACAGGAGCAGGAACAGTTTCAAATATTGCTAAATCTGGTGTTTCCAGCGAACGTTTAATCAAAATAACTCTTCATGCAACTACTAAATCAATAAACCGATATCTCCAGCTATATAAGGACCATAAATCAAAATTAATTTCGAATTTAAGAAATCCTACAAGCGAAATTACAAATAATTCTGTTAAAAATTTAAAACTGATAAACCATGAAGGACAATCTAAAAGTAATAGCATTGTTTATAACAATAATTGTGTATTTCATATAGATACAATGAATATGTTTAATAATAGAAAACATTAAAAACAGTTTCTATTTCTTATTATAAATTGTTATTTTTTAAACTTTAAATAAACAGTTTTGTTCTCATTAGTATTTTAAATACTATTTTTTAATCATATATTAATGTTTTGTAATTCATACGAGGTTGATTATTTACTCGTGTACATTTTTTTAGTATGAAATTTAACGTTTTTGCAAGCAACATTTTTGTAAAAAATGTACTGTAAAAATATGTATGACTTGAAATTCATCAATATCATCATCAGTGAAAAAAAAAATTAAAAATCTAGAAAATATCAAAAATCTCCATCAAGAAATCTAAAAAACCCAAAATATTGACTTAATTGAGGTTATATTTATAAAAAGCAATGTTAAGCACCAAGAAGGGAATAAAAACTCTACAATTGAATTTTTTAAGAATTATAGGTTAGATCTCGTCTTGAAATTTGGCATATTTTTTATAACCGTAAATGAATTTACTTTCCAAAATTTCAATTTAATTTGTTCATCCCTGACGAGATTTTAATATAAATCAAGGAATTTTGGGTAGCTTCTTTTTTCTGGTAATTTTAAGGTTATGTTGTCCGATTTTATATTTGACACCTACCCAGAGTGGTTATAGGCGCGCGAAACATTCGGGAACTGCAAAACGCATTGTTTTGGTTATCTTCAGTGTTTATAACAAGTTTAAAAAAATCAGCCTGCTCCCAAACTTTTCTTTAATGACTGTAATAATCTGATATACCCCACTATTTTTACTTTTTTTTTATACATTTATTTAACGTCGGCCTATTTCCGCTACTGAGGCCTAACACCGACGCCTGTAGACGAGCTACCCCCAACCAGGAATTTTGCCGAACCCCTGCCCATAAGAAGAGTAGGGACTTTTTACTTGCCTAACATTTAATAGACAAGGGACCGACGGCTTTACATCCCCTCCGAAGGATGGTATATCTCCTATACAACCCTCGCCTAAGGTTGTATAGCTTCCGCGCATACACTGGTATACAAGCCGCTGGAAGATGTGTGAGGCGAGGACTATTTTTACTTGATTAATTTGTTTTGAAGATAATTTATTAGCAGGTAGAAAATTATTTCAGTTCTATTTAAGTTTAGCATATTAGTCTAAGAATCAGTGGAAGGCAGACTTACGGTTATTTATTAAGCTTTATATTTTCTTCACTCATTCGCCCATACTTGCTATACGTGAGGTGGAGACTCTTTAGTCTGGCCGGTGGTTCCTTTGTAGTCACTCAGGTGTTAAGTTGTAAAAAATCGCTCTGACACAACTCAGACAAACTTTCTCATAAGTGTTACTATGGTGCACGATGTTATAGTGGTAAAGGTTAATACTGTCGTCGTAGGATCGACTCCCGATAGAGGTAAACATTTTTTTTTACATTATAACATTAAAAAAATTAAATATTAAATAAAGTAAGGAAGTAGCCATGAATTAAATTTGATCAAAGTCGTTAAAGCCGTTTTAGTTAAAAAAAATGTTAGATTAAAGCCATTATTAGTTGTATTATTTTTAATAATTAATTATTGTAATTTAAGTGATTAATAAAAAAGTGGTTTGTGAAAATTGTTGTTGCAATTTATCGAACCTACAGGGTGTTTACTGGAGGGTGTAAACACGTAACAATACCATCATTAACAACATATATAAATTTCAGCTTTAATACAATAACGTAAATTACACATTTTTTTGCACTTTCAAAATTATCTGCCATTACCGTGGAACCGCTATGATTGTCTATCAGTGTTATTTTTCAATACACAATTGAATATTCTAAGATATCGTAATGGCAGACTTAACACTGTAACGTTATACTCGGTCACTTTTACTTTATATAAATATGGTGAGCGTGCAAAAATTCGAGCTTGAGTTTTTGATGGATTTACACGTTTTCAAGTCCCCTGAATCCAAAAAAGTTGTTTTTAAAAAATGTCCGTCTGCCGTCTGTGGTCGCATCTAGAGCCCAAACTACTGGATCGATTTTGTTCAAATTTTACATGTATATTCGAGACGGCCACACCTCGAGGTGAAATCGCAAAATCGACTCTAGTTCAAACCCCTAAAAACAAGAGAAAAAATAGAAAATAATTTTTTCTCTGAAACGGCTCTAACGATTTTGATTAAATTTGACAAATAAATAAATAACACCACAGGTAAATATGACCCCCTTTATCCCGGAAGGCTCTAGAAGAGCCTTGTGTGGGAGGGAGCTATACATTTAGAGACAAGGGACACACATCCAATATCTGTGTATAGTGGAAAAAACTCTCTTACAGTATTTTCCACTGCCACGATCGGGAATCGAACCAGGAACTTTTGGGTGAGAGGCAAGTTCGGTCGTACGAAATACTCCCTTAGCACCAGCATAACGTGGCATAGCCAGTTGCTATGCGAAAATGCAGGGAGAGGTGCTGCAGGGGGGTGAGATTTAAAGGATAAACAAAAATATCTAAAACGGCTGTAACGACTTTGATCAAAATTAATACATAGCTACTTTCTTACTTTGTTTAATATTTAATAATTTCTTTAATGTTATAATGAAATATTTAACTGCGCCAGGAGTCGATACTGCGATCTCAGTATTACGAGGCAAGCAAGCATTAGTTTTATTAAATATTACAAAATACATATGTCCTCCCCAAACCTCACCGCGGGATGGACCTTGCATCCAATACGCGATACGTGATAATAGCTGCAGGACCGGGCGGGGCGTAGCTAGTTCGGCAAAAAAATAATAAACCTTAACCTACGCTCTATCGCTCGAAATATTAAGTTCTCTTCATCGCGGCATTTACAGAAAACATGTAGAATATTATTACCAACATTTATTGCTCAATAACTGGTCGCACGGAAAAGTTAATTCTATTAAACACGAGTTAAAATGATCCAAAAATGTTTCAAGATGGCGACTGATGCAAAAGAGGGGGGAGGTTACCTTTTTGGTTTTAGACCTTCTAAGTAGTTTTGATAACATTGAGCATCACAAATTCGAGTGTGCAATTTTTTCCAGGTACCTATAAGAATTCGAAATGAGGCGCATAAATTTGTGTTCTAACACTTTCAGTTTGTTCATTGTCGTGGCGACGTGCTGCACCACACCAACGCAGTATGTGATAGCCGACCTGATCACCATGGTTACTATATTTTTTATTTTGTCTGTTAAGTCTGCTACCCCTGACCATGAGCGGCTATAGACTCTTGGGGAAGGAGTAGACCGTCCGTACTGTTTCATTTATGTGCGAATTATATGTCAGTATCTGGTCCAGTCTAACCCCCAAGTACTTCAGGCAGCTTTTGATTGGAATTTGGTTTCTCCGGACCGTGATTCGTGTTAGAATCATGTTCTTAGTGAACTGGCGCGTGAAGACTATCGCTTCCGACTTCTCAGCATTTGCCTGAATCTTCCACCTGTCGTAATACTTTGCGGCACGGTCCATGTGTGCTTTCAGCTAATACGCATACATCGCTGTATCGTCGGCGTACTTGGCTAGCTTGGTATTCGGGACGTATATGACGTATATGTTGTTGTACCGCTTAGAAGACAGACACGACCCCTGAGGGACTCCCGCGCGAATGTTCTGCCGTGTTACGAGGCAAAACCTTTAAAACTATATCATCATGGCTCGCAATAATACTTATGGCAAATTTTATCTGAGTTGTGTCAGAGCGATTTTTTACCAATTTTAACACCTAAGTGACTCCAAAGAAACCACCGGCCAGACTAAAAAGTGTCCATCTCATGTATAGCAAGTATGGGAGAATGAGTGACGAAAATAATTAACTTAATAAATAACCGTAAGTCTTCCGGCCACTGGCTCTTAAACTATACATTAGCATGTAGCATATATTTAGTACGGCCCCAGTCGGAAAAATATGTGCCCTATTAAAGATTTAAATGGAAATCTCCTCAAAAAAGACAAGGAAATAAGAGCCCGATGGAAAGAACACTACTCTAACATTCTTAACCAGCAAAGTCAAGCCGATCACGATATTATAAATCTTATCCCCCAATATGACACCTTCGAAGACTTAGATAAACCACTAACAACGGAAGAGTTCTTAGCCGCCATTGGGCAGCTAAAAAATAACAAATCTCCAGGCGTCGACTCACTCCCAGCTGAGATCTTTAAAGCTGTGTCGTCAGAGCTCATACCCCACCTCAAAAAACTGTTTGATGTCGTGTGGGAAAGTGGTCAAGCTCCGCAGGAGTTTCGTGACACACTTTTAATCAACCTCTTCAAAAACAAAGGGAGCGCTGCGGACTGTGGAAATTACAGGGGTATAGCTCTCCTGGCTGTTGGAGGGAAGATACTCACTAAAGCGATGGCAAATAGGCTAAAACCTGTTATGGAAAAGTTACTTCCAGAAACACAGAGTGTCTTTAGACCAAACCGAGGCACATCGGATTTAATCTTCACACTTAAACAGCTTCAAGAAAAAGCACTCGAACATCAAGGAGAAATTCACATGGCCTTCATTGATTTAACCAAGGCGTTTGACTCGGTGGACAGGGAAGTGCTCTGGAAAATTATGTTCCGCTTAGGTATCCCTTGAAAATTTGTGGAAGTATGTCGCAGTCTACATACAAACAACAACGCCCAGGTTATGTATAATAATGAGGCAACCGAACCTTTCCAAACCCTCACTGGAGTTAGGCAGGGATGTGTCTTGGCACCCCTACTCTTTAATTTGTTTACCACTGCTCTAACAATTATTGTTTACAACAAACTGACAGTCAGAGGAATAGGTCTCAGATACCGCTTTGATGGCGGTCTCTTTAACATAGGGCGCTTTAGAGCTTTCACGAAGACACGCACACGATTCATTTGTGATCTCCAGCATGCGGATGACTGTGCACTTTTAGCCTCTACGCCGGAAGAGCTTCAAGAACTTTTAGATGTGTATGCCCAAAGCTATGATTCCTTGGGACTTAAAATCAACATTGGAAAGACTAAGATTATGTCAACTCCTCATCAAGTGAACCAAATAGACATTACACTTAACGGAAATTCTCTTGAAGTGGTGGATCAGTTCAATTACTTAGGCAACGTTGTTAATGACAAAGCAAACATGGACAGCGAGATTCGCAATAGAATTAACGCTGCATCTAGAGCACTCTGGGGACTTAGAGAGAGAGTATTTGACAACCACGACCTTGCTCTGTCAACGAAAATGGCTGTTTACAGAGCAGTTGTCATTCCAGCACTGCTATATGGATGTGAAAGTTGAGTCACTTACCGTCGTCATGTGAAAGAATTAGAACGTTTTCAGCAAAGACACCTCAGAAGTATGATGAAAATCCGTTGGTTCCATCACATATCAAACGTGGAAGTACTCAGGAGAGCAAACAGCCTTCCAATTGAGGTGCTTATTTCAAGAGCACGCCTAAGATGGGCAGGTCACGTTCATCGTATGCATGATAACCGCCGTCCTAAATGTACACTTTATGGTGAATTGCTAAGCGGTAGAAGAAGGCGTGGCGGTCAACGAAAGAGGTTCAAAGACGCTCTCCATGAAAATCTAAAATCCTGCGGTATTGCAGACGAGCAATGGGAACAACTTGCAGCGGACAGAACCGAATGGCGAGGGGTTGTGGACAGCTATCAAGGAAATGTTGCTGCAAGAAGGCCGAATCTAAGACCTAACCAGGTCTATGTTTGTCCTGACTGCGGTCGACATGTGCTCTCCCGAATTGGCCTCTATAGCCATAGTCGTGTGCACCGTAGATGAATGGGAATTACAATAGACTACACCTTTTACTTGTTTTTTATTGTACACAATTTATCGACTGTAACATTTTTATACTCGGACTCGAGTAACGGCTAATAATAATAATAATATTTAGTACTAAGCAAGACTCTAATATGAATTATAAAAATTTATTAGCTCTCATTACCTTCGCTTTCCACATCAACCAAAATTTAAAGACGTCGCACTTTCTGCCACATTGAAGGTATTTATCCCCAATATCATACGACCTATCGTAATGTTTATCTTTCTGAAATAGATACTCGGCTCCTCTGGAAAAGCATTTGTATAAAATTTCAGTATCTCTGACCAACAGCAATGAACATTGCTGTGGTACAGCCAGTAGTTTATGTGGGTTAATGACTATGGAGTTTGCTCTTTCTATTCCATTAAGCTTCGCCCTATGTTTTTGCGAGAAAATTAATCCGCCACCCCACGCAGCGTCGATATGTAGCCATATGTTGTGTTTTTTGCAAATGTCGGCTATTTCATTTATTGGGTCAAACGCACCCCTCACTGTTGTTCCTGAAAAAGAATTTAAATCGATTAGAAAAGTAATTAGTGATGCTTGACAATTTCTGTTTTATGCTCTGCCTCGTTTCGAGGATATTTTTATTAGAAAGTGGAAAAGTTCAAATATGTTTCAGTATAAACTTTACATAGGGTGGCTCATTGTTAATGGAACTTAGTTTAACAATCCAATTTTCAGATGTGGCAGATACAATTTACTTCCTGACAGTATACTATCAAATAAGGTAACATTAGACTACAATCCCGAAAATAACATGTTCTAAAATCTTCTAACAATTCGAATAGGTATGTAAGTAAGTAAACATTTATTTCTCACCATTATTACAATATGTACAACCAATTATGGAATAAACTTAATTTATAGTGTAATAATAAATAAACCTACCTAAAGGTGTAGGGAAAGACATAGTTTTTGTAACAGTCAATAATTAAATATATTTAAGAGCGCTCCGGATATAAGCTAGAAAGACGGTTCAATTTACTCTCATATAAATCATTATTTTTAAAAAACGGCTTTCACTAAAGGACATTAAAAATACGTTACAATGGGGGATGACGAGGAAAAAAAAAGTATATATAAAAAAAAAATTTTTTTGTAGAACTAAAATAAAATTAGCCATAATGTCCTCAAATGTACCGAGAAATTTAAAGATTAGGTATAATAAATTTGTCCAATATCATATTCTATTACACTCTATCTCTCTATTTCCAAGCACACCGTACATTAGGCTGCGTCATATTATTGACGTGAAGTCATTTACAATTAAAATTGGAAGCATGGATGACTAATACACTCCGAACAACTCTTAACACGAGAATAATCCTAGCAATACAGGGTGGGGCAATAGTGCGTCGGGCCTCGATACCTCGAGTTCGACGATAGCTAGAAATTTTTAAAAAAATTGCAAGTAAACTAGATAAAAAAGTCTATAACTGGAAATTATCTTCGACCATACAGGGTGAGCCAAGACGAAATTACAGGACCAAGTGCATTTTTAAAATGGAATGCTATGTATATC
This sequence comes from Leptura quadrifasciata, assembly GCA_963675555.1. Lineage (NCBI taxonomy): Eukaryota > Metazoa > Arthropoda > Insecta > Coleoptera > Cerambycidae > Leptura > Leptura quadrifasciata. Next base: position 143,967,718 of record OY776674.1, on the reverse strand, counting down.
AGTACATTTTTTGAAGCCTCTTTCTAGGCTATATTCATTCCTGTATTAGCATTAAACACCTCCGAACCACTTGGATGTAATGAATTTTTTTGTTGAAATAATGCAATTTGCAGATGGATATTAAAAAAATCACCACAGTCACAAATATGGGTTTTAATAAAAACTTACTTATACAGGGTGGCCAAAAATTATTTTTCAATTAAGGACATTTCAAATTGAATTTCCTCAATTTTTTCAAATGGAACACCCTGTATATTTTTCGATGATGTGATGTAGAAATGAAAAACGAACATTTTTTGTAAGTAATTTCTAATTGCAACCAATTTCGTTTTATTGAGCAATAATTACAAAATTCAAAAATAAACTTTAAAAAAAAGTTTCTCCAAATAACTCAGTAGAAAAAATTATAATAAATGTTCCACATGTTGCCTATTTTGATTGACCGTAGCTGCATTGTTGATTCTCTTTGAGGTATAAGGCAAAAACTTATTTATTTGTTTAATTATTTAGCCTCAAAAACCCGCATCATCTTTTACTTAATGTTTGCCAGATGGAAATAGAGTAGTACACATAGAGCTCCTCATACTGATTGCTCTCATTTGAGGCCCTAAATGTGGCACATGTAGTATGAAAGTACAAATGGAGTACTGTGCACTGCAATTTCCTACCTTTGTTGGTTTTGCTCGATTATAAGATAACCACTAAGCTACGCTACGCTGATGAGGAGCAATAACTCCAAAACACGTGTCCATAGCTGCATTGTTGTTTTTCTTTGAAGTGTAAGGCAAAAACTTATTTCTCTGTTTAATTATTTAGCCTCATAAACCCCCATCATCTTTTACTTAATGTTTTCCAGATGGAAATAGAGTAGTTCACATAGAGCTCCTCGTACTGATTGCTCTCATTTGAGGCCCTAAATGTGGCACAGTATTAAAGTACAAAGGCAGTACTGTGTACTGTACTTTCCTACCTTTGTTGGTTTTGCTCTAAGATAATCACTAAGCTATGCTACGCTGATGAGGAGCAATAACTTCGAAACACGTGTCCGTAGCTGCATTGTTGTTTCTCTTTGAGGTATAAGGCAAAACTTATTTCTTTGTCTTATGATTTATTTTACCCTTATTTTGTAATTTGTGCCTTCTTAATTGGATTATAGTTATTTAAAATTATTTCATCACTATCTTTCGCCGTTTTAAAAAAAAACTGCATGAATATTCCGTGATATTTTGCACACGTACATCGTCTATATCAATTATTAAAATTCTTCAACGAATCTAAAATATTGTATCCTTGGCAAGAAATTGCAAATATATTTGAGGAATATATTATAAAAATATTAAATTGAGGATTAAAAGCTTGACTGAAATAAATATTCCACTTGATTAAACATACCAACAACAGAATTTATAAATATCTGTGCATATACATTGATATAAATCGACATAATATTCGAGTAATTAAAAGTAAAATGTACATATAAAATAATAAAGTTGTTAAAATTTTGATCTTGTATTGTAAATTACTACAATTCCAATTGTAACAAAGTGTACATTACCTAATGTAGCGACCACAGCTAATGGAACCGCACCTTCTTCAATTTGTTCACTAATCCTTTTCTCTAGTTCCTTTGGTATAATTCGTCCTACATCATCTGTTTCTACATTAATGATATTGTCCTCTCCTATGCCAAGGAATGCCGCGAATTTATGAATTGAATAATGGGATTCTTCTGATGTAAAAACTGTTAATCTTGGAATGTTGTGCATTCCTTTTTTCTAAAATGATATCAGATTATAAAAAAATGTTAAAATGCTCGTAATAATTGTCATTATATTTCCACCGCGTGTACAATGTATATTGTACATGGGTGTACCGGATTTAGTTGGTGCATAGAGCACCTTTTTCTTATTATTAAAGATAAAGTTTTGAAAATTTTCAGGCATACTAAAGACATTTTTTGCGTCTAATGCATTTTGTTTTTATTTTTCTGCTGTTCTCCGTCGAACCGGTAGTGATGCTAACTTTCTATTTTCAAATGAAACACTATAGTTTTTCTTTTGGATTTCAAAACTAGATTTTTTTTTTGTTAAAATGCGTAAAAAAAGTATTAGGTTAGAGAGGAAAGTTTTGATATAATGCGATTTTAAGATTTCAGGTGTTAAGGTGAGATACACAAAGCACTAAATATCGAGCTACCCATGGAGTGGTTTTTTGGCAGATTAGAAATGCAGTCAAGATGCATAGTAGGCGCATGTCAAGTCAATACAAGTTTACGTTGTTGTATTTGAATTTAGTATTTCAAAGTTTTCTGGCATCAGTTCACAAAAAATTGGTGAAGAAAATTGGAAAAAAAAACATAAATATTTTTGTTTCAAACAGTGACAAAAATTTAAACATGAAGCTGCAATAACAAGGAAATTATCACAAATAATTCTCAAGTAGGCAAACTAATAATAAAATAAGAAATCTGAATGTCAGATGTTTGTTTGTTTGTTGTTTGTTGTTTGTTGTTTGTTGTTTGTTGTTTGTTGTTTGTTGTTTGTTGTTTGTTGTTTGTTGTTTGTTGTTTGTTGTTTGTTGTTTGTTGTTTGTTTGTTGTGTTTACTGGTTTTGACGAGTTAAATACTATAGTTTCGCAAAATTTCTTTTAAGTTTTAGGGGTACTGAAACATTTCTTACTAAGAACATTTCCTCTGATGTGGTGAAAATTCCAAATTATAATTTCTTTCGTTCTGATAGACCAAGCAGAGCAGGCGGTGTGGGCGTTTATGTAAGCAATAACATTCCTTGTACCTTAATATAGGTATGGGTTAAATTAAGAATATCAAAAAAATATCGCAGTCGGTGTAATCTATAGGCAACCCAAGGCAAATATAACTGAGTCAATAAATTTAATCCAGAATACCATTTCAGATATTTTACCCACCGTAGCTGAAATGATATGCACGGGTGATTTTAATCTTAACTTTTTTAATGAACATGATAATAATGTCGATAAAATGTGTAGGGTAATGGAGTCGTTTGGTTTTACTCAAACAATTAATGACGCTACAAGAATAAGTAAAACTGCACTGTCACTTATTGATCAAATCTTTGTCTCATCTGAAAACCTGGTTAAATCTTCAGGTACATTAAATGCAGATATCATTTCAGACCATAAACTAACTTTTACGGAACTGAACTTTGAATGTTTTGATAAGGTGCCAAAATTTTATACATTCCGTGATTTCAAATATTTCCCTCGTGACACATTCTGCAGTGATCTAATTTCTATCAACTGGAATAGGCTCTATCAAATGGATTCTATTGAAAACAAAATAACATTTTTAACTGATAATTTAATTAATCTATTTGATAAGCATTCTCCAATAAAAACTGTACGAGTTACAGAACCTAAAGCTCCGTGGCTAACAGATGTGATTAAAATCTTGATGAAGGATAGAGACGAAGCCAAAAATAAATATAAAATTAGCAAGTCACCTGAAGACTTTGATAACTACAAGCAGTTACGTAACTTCACATTAGGGGTTTTGCGTAGAGAGAAAACGGCATATTTAAACTTCTTTTGTAATAATAAAGGTAACTCAAAAGACACGTGGAGAATACTTCGTGATCTCCATGTTACCGCTAATAAACCTTCTGAAATACCCTCGTACATTGCACGTGATATTGATGGTATTAATGACTATTTTTTGGCTGCAGCCGCTAACTTAAAACGAGAATTGCTCAAAAATGATTGAGAAATATGACTCCAGCCATTTTAATACTGATATACAGTTTAATTTTCATTTATATAACCCTGAGGACGTGGGAAAAATTCTTGGTCAATTAAAATCAAATGCCCTTGGGAACGACGGTATTTCGCTAAATATGGTAAAATACTGCATGCCTACTCTTATATTGCTCACCACGCATATAGTAAATTTATGTTTGGAATCTGGTTACTTCCCTCAAGCTTGGAAAACGGCGGTAGTGTGACCTCTTCCTAAAAGCTCACAGCCGAAATGTTTTTCTGATTTCCGTCCAATAAGTATCTTACCATTATTTTCGAAAATACTCGAAAAAACTGTATATAAATAAATTTTTAATTACCTGAAAAACAACTCGGTAATACCGCAACACCAGTCAGGATTTAGGGGAGGCTATAGTATGACCACCGCTTTGACAAGTATGCGATGATATTCTGGCAGAATGGGATAAGAGGAAACTAACCGCTTTAGTTCTACTGGATTTCTCAAAGGCATTCGATACAATAAATCACCAACTCTTATTTTCAAAATTAAAATTTTATGGTGTTGGTGAAACAGCTAACTTTTTTCCAACAGTTCTTAACTGGTCGCAGCCAAACGGTTGTCCTTGAGAATCGCCAGTCGGCTTCCATTAATGTTACGAGTGGTGTACCTCAGGGTTCAATACTGGACCCTTTACTCTTCATACTGTACACTGTAGATCTGTGTAAATGTTTAAGTTACTGTAATAGCCATTATTATGCCGATGATAGCCAGGTTTACTACAGCTTTTATCCAGTGGATGCAGATCATACCAGCAGTCTTATCAATACTGATTTAAATAAACTTGTTCGCATGTCGAAACAACACAATTTACACATCAATCCTGTTAAGTCATGCCTTCTAGTTTTTGGTAATGAGTGCTTTAAATCCAGAGTTGAAAATAATATTAACATCAAAATATTAGACGTAACACTTTCAGTAACTCCCTCGGCGAAAAATCTTGGCTTAGAGGTTGACTTTAAATTAAAATTTTCCGAACACATTAGCAAGCGCTTACAAAAGGCATATTGCTCGCTCAAGCTATTATATGCAAATCAGTTTATACTTAACTAAAACAGACATTGTGCGAGCAACTTGTGCTCACGCACTTTAATTATTGTGATGTATATGGGCCTTGTATTGATTCCTTTAATACTAACAGAGTGCAGAGGATGCAAAACAATTGTTGTCGTCTTATCTTAAATTTAAGGAAATATGATCATGAGTCGAGAGAAATTACTAGTTTGAATTGGTTAAACATGAAAAATTGTCGTTTATTGCACACAGCTACTCTACTGCACAAAGTTGTCACAAATAAATCTCCCCTGTAATTGTTCAATAAAATAAAGTACCGTTCTGAGGTACACGATGCCAATATTCGTAACCCATATGCATTACATATTCCCCAGCACTCAACAAAAAAGTTTCAACAAACGTTCTCCTACCAAACACCGCATATTTACAATAACATCGATGATCACCTAAAACTGTTATCCATAAACTCCTTTAAACGAAAGTTTAAAAAAATTTATTGATTAAACAAAGTGGGAGTAGTGTACGAGGGACAACTATGAACATCATGAAGTTTCTTTTAACAAACAAACTGGCAATGAGATTTAATTGAGCTGGCTCGTAATCTAACAGAGAAGAAAACGCCAGGGAAAAGTACATATTTAAAGTTACAAGAATGACCCATTAGAGTACACGTGAATATCAGTTTTACAGCCAAAAGTGTTATTATCAGATAGTTTATGTTTGAAAATGTCTAAGTATATCATAATATAAATTGTTTAGACATCCAATAATTAATAAGTAATAATTGAAATTCAAATTATTTGAATCTTTACGAGCAACTGCCGAGTTTTGACGAGCTCTCCCGACCCGCGCGTGACGTATGATCCCTTGTTTATTTCATTTTGGCTGTCTATATTTACTAGTTGTTTTAAGCAAATGTGACCTATTGTGATTATTATGATGTGTTTCAACAAATATATACACATTTATTCATCTTAAAAATCAAAAGTTACACAAATTTACGACCGAATGAACACTGAAAACGCTTTACTTTATCACGATATTCACGGCTCCGTCAAAAGTAAACAAATGATATGACGTCACTGCGGTATATGTCAACCGTCCAAATTCAATAGTGACGTCAAACCCGTTTTTCCCCGTGGACTCTTTCAAATTCATTTTTATGCCAAATTCAACATATTTCAATGAAATCAATAATCAAAATTGTTGTTTTAATAAAAATAGAATCTAATTTTATTAATATTAAAATGTATGCGTATTCCTTATTTACGATTGATAATATTGTTTATCTGAGAGTTTTTATAGTAACTGAATTTTTTTTATCACAGAAGGTGTAAAACTCTGGCATGGCTAGCGTTGAAGGCGTGGTTAAAGCTAGTGACAATAAAATTAGAGGGGCGATTTAAGATCGGCTGAAGCTTGCCAAAAACTGTTATAAATAAATAAATAACACCACAGGTAATTACGACCCTCTTTATCCCGGAAGGCTCTACAAGAGCCTTGTATGGGAGGGGGGCTACACAGGAAGGAACAAGGAGCACACCCAGTATCCGTGTATAGTAGAAAAATCCCTCTCACAGTATTTTCCACTGCCACGACCGCGGATCGAACCCGAAACTTTTGGGTGAGAGGCAAATGCGCTCACCTCTCGACCACCAGTCATACATACGATAATAATAAGTAGACTGTATTTTTGGATTTTAGTAAAGAATAACGCACAATGTTTTGTTTTGTTATCGTTGTCAAACCCTGTGTATGTATGAATACAGTGAATAATAAAGGTTTATTACACTATACCAGCAACTGGAAAAAAGGTTTTTCATAACCGTGATAAAAACCTTTACATCATATATATTATCGACGTATATGAAATATGTTTACTTGAGGTTGCAGATAAACCTATATATCTTGTATATATGACGACAATATAACGTTTTCTTAAGACGTATATATTTAGAATTTGATGTACCACACATATACGTTTTTTTAAAACGTCTATATTTAATATATGATAAGCCAAATATATGCTTTTTTTGCGCGGACATTCGAACGTTGAATAAAGGTTGCGACAAACGTTATATATACCTGTCGTGTAAACGAAATCAAAACGTTTATTAAACCATTTGATGTTGCTTAACACATGGGAAATATTTATGGAGTTCTTTTTTTTTAATTTTCTCTCCGAATACCCCTCTGACATTGACAAATGCCTCATAATTTTATGACAAATTTCTCAAGCAACTTGCTTTCGTTTGTCATAAAATTATCTCGTATATTATCAATGTCCTAGGGATATTATAGCTGATAATTTTCTTCCAAGAAAAGCAATATATTTTGGGAATGAAACGCTGCATTTAAATTTTGATCATAAACACTAGGTGCAATCAGTTGGTTTTTAATAAGCCCAACCAAAACATTGAACTTCCAAACTATCTGAAAGTTGCTGGGCTTAGTCAAGTGTACGTTAGTCGTGGACCAGTAGTGTACGTTATGTCGATTTAAAATGCGTTATTGGTAAAACTGTCCTCGTCACTCCAACTCCGGACCTTCTTGATTTTTTAACATGAATCATTCGTAGAATCCAGTTTGTGTAGGAAAATTTCCAGGAAGTAACTTTTGATGTATCGAGTATTTGTAAGGATGTATCGTTTCAATAGTTTTTGGATGGAGGAATATGATATGTCAAAGTTGACGAATTGAAATATCTGGCTTTTCCGTAACGGCCAAAGAATATTACATTCATTATCCTCTTGCCTCGTCACATAGCAAGTTCTATTTCAAATTCAATTCAATTCGACAAAGATTTATTAAAATTAAAAGCATACAAACAGTTGCCTAACCAGAGCCTGCCCCGGGACCAACCATGCAACCACCGCACTCACGCGGTCGCGAATTGTATGCCGGCCGGAGCAGATCTGGGTCGGCGAAAACAAAAATGAATAACTAACCTAAGCACCTTTTGCAACAAGCAAATAAAATTAGATAATACTATTTCAACATAAAACAATAAAGATTTTTAAAAACAACTTAAAGCTACACATATTTTTAATAGCTGACTCACTGTAACACTTTTTTAAAAATTTTGTAGTTGACGCAGATACCTTAATCTAAATGAGGCACCTTCTGCGAAATTCATAAACGCCGAGCTGCACATGGCTGGCCTAAACTTTTGGCTTTAATAATTTTGATTTTCAGAATGTTTAATTTATTTGATATTCGTGATGAGAAGTGAATTTAGAAAAACAAAAATGTACAAACAGAAAACAAGAAAAACAACAAACAAAAGGGACACAAACAGAAAGGAAGAGGGGGACAGGAAAGATTTAAAGATAGTCAAAAGGTACGAAATGTTAGTAAAGGTGGATAGGGTAAGCGGAAGTTATAGTTGGTGAAGCTTGGCTAGAGAGGTTGCCGGAAAATCAGTAATGTCTGGTATGGTAAGGGGTGTTTAATCCGAAATGGGGCATTATGCTGTCTAATTTGTGTTATGTGTCTTGTTAGCAAGTTCTGTTTCGTTTCACTTTAAATTGTCCCGAATTTCTTAAATTTGTAATTATTTTTTCAAAAAGTCGACGATCATGTCTTCGTTTATCGGGATATTGAAACTAGGATAAGTTGGTAAATATCTTTGACCATTTTGGTTAAAAATTATAGGGATGTTAAAGAAGTCGTCGTATGTATAATCATTTTCCATTTTCTTCACTGTTTTTTTGTGAACTGACACCAGAAACTTTGAAAATGCTAATTACAAATACGGAAACAAAAATTCAGTTGACTTGACATGCGCCTACTACGCGTTTTGGAGGTAATTTTAATCTGCCACAAAATCATTCCATGGGTAACTCGATTTTTAGTGCTTCGTATATCTCACCTCAACATCTGAAACCTTAAAATCGCCTTATCTCAAAAACTTTCCTCTCTAACCTAATACTTTTTTTACACATTCTAACTCAGAAAAAATCTAGTTTTGAAATTCACAAGAAAAACTATAGTGTTTCATTTGAAAACCGAAAGTTAGCATCACTACCGGTTCAACGGGAAACAGCAGAAAAATAAAAACAAAGTGCGTTAGATGCAAAAAATGTCTCTAAGTATGAATGCAAAATTTCCAAATTCTATCTTTAATAGTAAGCCAGGAAAAGGTGCTGTGTTGTTCAATTTCATATTACTGTTTAGTACAATAATGTCAGAATAATTGGTTTTCTTCTACTCAGTTGAATTGGTCATGTTTAAGTTTTAACACCTAGCTTACTTTACTAAAGTACGTTGTTTAACGTAGAATTATTTAAATAGAAATTAACATGTAAAACAGCTACTGTATGCTACTAAAAACTTTCTACGCTGTTCATATATAATTTTGTGTAAATTTGTATATGTGCCATACACAGAGAATAAATTTTAACTCAGGTCAAACTTTACAGCTTGCAAAACATCTTTCGTAAACATGGAAACATTATTTGAAAACACTGTTTCACAGTTTCTTTTTGTACCTTAATATCTGGATAACGGTTGAATCTTGCTAAGTTAATAGCAGTTCCATTTCCAAAGGAACCTCCTGGACAAAACAAGCCATCTCCCCATTGTGGACCGATCATTCTGCAAACCTCTCTCATAATATGTGTCTCCATTAGGGTAAAAACTGGAGCAACGTCGTAAGTGTAAACGCTAGCGTTTAGAGAATCTGTTAGCCATTGTCCTGCCAGTCCGTAGGGATCCAGCCTGAAGAAAGGAAGTTGACATTTGATATTAATTAAACACAAATATTTGAGCAACTTTATATGTGGTTTTTCTAAGAAATAAAGTAAATGGTGCTCTTTTTTTTCGTTGTCTCATAATTTTATTTCTAACATAGCATTTCATACGAGATATTTTTATCAGAAGTGTAAAATATTAGTCGAGGTGAGCATTGATTGTCTTTTGCTTCTCTTATAAAAGTAAATTCTGAAAAGAACAGTCATCAAGTAAAATACATGTATTATAAATTATAAAATTTCAAATTATTTTAGTGTTAAAATAAAATCTCGTTGGTCTTCATGTTATCTAAAATTAAATGAAAGGCGATAGCCGAACAAAGAGATTATTTTTATATTCCAGAAATAATTATAATTTCTTTATTAGCTACATCTGTGCAAACTTATGATTCTAGTTATTTATCGCTGGTTGGTCATTATTTTAGGGTCATTTCAAAATTTGTCTTCTCCACTTTGCTAAAATATTGGTAACTCAAGAAAAACGTGTGTCAGTTTACTTTACTTTGTATTCTTTATGGTTGCTGCTTATTTCGATAGAGGTCACTCGTTTGGTTTGTGTGCGGGCAAAACGTACACGGCAAACAGCAATTTTGGGTAACGCAAGTTTTGGAATGATCTATTAGAAAAGACACGTTTTGAAATAAATTGAAGTAGAACAAAGAAGTATTTAACGAAAATATTTTATTGAGTACAAAATAAATTAAACTATTTTGGAGGTTACTGGGTAACAATATATATTTTCTATATTCTCAGATTCCATATTGGCTTCACAAAACTCCTCAATCTCATCATCATGGTCCTCAAAATTTTCCACATAATGTTCTTCATAACTTTCCACGAAGTTTTTGAAGAATGTACAAACATTATTCTTTTTCCAATCCTAACCAAAATGTGCGGCTAGAAGTGTTTTTATGTTTGCAAATTTGAGTGGCTTTATTGCCACCCCTTTTGCTACATCTACCACATTTTTCCTCATTTGAATGGTGATTTCTTTTCTCCCCCATCATTTCTATAATATTACTCAAATATTACTGTTACAATATTACTTGCCCCCCTCTCAGTAACAATTCTTGTTGTTTGTGATATTTTGAAATGCCAGGACTGAGAGAGTTTGAAACAATACTTCACGGTACCTTTCCAATCTCTAACTGCACAATCCTCAAGTTTTGTAACTATAGAATGTCTGCTAAACAACTTTATGTACACAGCAGGATCAGTAGTAAGTGGCATTTTCCTCAGAGACATTTCTATTCTACTGAATACTCTGTCAGGTGGCAGGAAAGAGTGTCATCTAACAGGAGCAATTTTTGATAAAAAATAGACAATCATTGCCACCATGGTCGAATTTCGATTCTGCCCACCACATTGCAATTGCTCAATGAAGTGCTTGGCTGGCTGTTTTTTCTCAATATAAATTGGAAGAATTCTTGCATCTTATCCTTTTCTATTGGAAGTTGTCCTGTCTCGAAGTGCAATTCTTTGAATCCTGCTTTTAGAAATATTCAAAATATTCAAAAAAGATTTCTGGCAAACCTGCATTTGAAATTTTTCAGTATCTCTGATTTTTACAAAATACTCTATTGATATAGTCTTCCGAGTAGAATTCTCCTCTGTCACGCCTAGGCTTCCTAACGTTCATATATTTTAAAATAATAGCATCTTGCTTCCCTTTAGCAGTAGATGAATAAAATACGAGTGGAACTCTCGAATGTCCAACATTTTCAACATTTTACAACGATAGGTTTTTCCCTGATGATTGCAAATTGGATAATGTGGGGGGGGGGGTTCTTTTGGAGAATATCTGCAAAAATATTTAAGCACTATTAGTCATATCATAGGCCTGATTAGCTTTGTTTTAAAAAAAAATGACAAAAATATTTCATTAGAGTGAGCAAGAAAATTAATTATTCTTACCTCTAGCAATGGGTTTTTCCACATAGATTTGCCATTTTCTTTCTGCCGTCTCCAGGAGCCGAAGAAGTTATAGTTTTTTCCATGCCGGTTTATCTAATATTAAAACCTTTACTCTCCACAATATTAACTGATTTATTATAATATTTAAGCACAAAACAGAAAACTACATTGGCCTAATATAGAGTTTGTGAGATAAGATCGTAAGGGACCTAATTTTTCTAATTTCTAACTTATTAGATACTCGCAAGAGTATCGCTTCCCCAATTCAAGTCTCTTTAATCTGAAATGTTTTTACGATGCTATTTTTATTAAACTTCAATCCAAATGATCCTTTATTGTTCCATAGTAAATAAAATAGGGCTATTTATAAAATATTAAAACTTAACTAAGTTTAGTTCTATTATTCTTAACTCGTTAATTTATCAAAATAGTTTAGAGATAAGTAAGTGCCATAGATGTGTTCCTGTTTATCAGCTAATTTAAACCAAGTTTGTAATTAAACAATATTAGTTTAAGCGGCATAAATATGATTTTAACAGAAATTATATTAATACGTCTTGTCGAGTCTAAAAAATTATAAATTTTTGTTATTCTATCAGCAACCACAACCTGTTTTAATAAAATAAATAACGTATTGATTGCCGTTAGAGTTGAAATATTTAAAGAACATATTTATTTAAATATGTAGGTTAATTATTTCAATGAAATGCAATAAAGTAAACTACTACTCCCCAAAATCCCAAATGGAATATATTAAATTACATCAGTTAAAGAATTATTACTGTAAATAAAATAATAATAAATTATTTAATAACATAAACCAATAATTATTATAATTAAATTTACCAACGGAAGTAGAGCAATTTTAATTAATGATGGAGTACGACATATATTATTTTGTTATAAATGCAAACGCACTGATTATAAATAACTATAGTTAATTATCATAATACTCAGTAAATACTAGAACAGCGCAGCATAGAATGACTAGCTATCTAAAAGATAAATTAGAATGTTTTTAATCATAAAAATCGCCTACACGAACTGTTTGTTTTTAGATATATACTTATCACTGTTCAGAACCTGTAATAGATTCAGAAGAATATAGCGATTTTTTTACAATATACCAAAGGATAAAATTAACTGAAAATTATATTTTTACAGCTTAGGCTGGGATTTATCACTAATTTACAGTTTAGGCTTCTAAAAAGAATATGAGAAAACCGCAGAAAACCATCAGCTCCATAAGAAAATATTATCCAAACGTTTTCTTATAGTTTGGCTTAATAACTAGTTAGCGTTTTGCAAAGTTTCATCCTTTAACCTTATTAAATAACAGTAATATTGCACCCTTTTAATATGCTACACAGAAAATTTCTTTAGTTTTCTTGTCAATCTGATCCATCCCGTATAATTTGTCTTTTATGAGACATTGGCGCCAAGTCATGGGGAGAATGTATGCAACACCCGAACTTACGGCTGCATATAGCGTTGTTTTTATAGGAATATTACAATTATTATTAATTAGTGGTTAGTCATTTTAACTTCGATTTATTTATTCGTTCTGTGTTGACTAAAAGTTTTTATTATGTTCGATTTATTGTAAATGGTAAATATTCTCTTTCACGACTTCAATAGCAGAGAATTTTCTGACTACTGTGTTCATATAGACAGCACAGAAGACGAAACGTTAATTTTCAGGAAAATAATTTTCTCTTTGGGGTGCACGTGATTGAATCGGTATTGAAAATTCTGGTGGAACATGTCTCAGGACCATCATGACGCCTTGGGCATTCCCTGTTGGTTCTTTCTGAAGTTTGAGTAGCATGCCGTGTACAAAGATATTCACTTGAGGTCAAAGAATGGTCTTATTCTTTTGGCGTTTCATGTGGGAAATCATTATTGTACTTTCTATATAGGGGTAAGTTTCACATTCTATTTCACTTTGGGTAAACTCATTTTATGTTGCGTCTTGCAGAGTTTTTGGTGAACGAATCTACAGTCATAGTTCAATATTTTGGATATGCTGGGGTGTAATATGTCGCGTAATAATCTAGACAGTACTTGATGCCGATGTGTAATTAAGAGCTCTAAATAGTGATGCCTGAGATCGCTGTGGTGATCATGCTTATGTGATGTCGCATAGTCAGTCATGCTGTGAAGTAGCACAGCCATTCTATGGAGAAATATTCTCTCTTTTTTAAATTTAATTAATTTAATTCAAATCTGTAGTGAAGTCTTTAACTTCACATATTTTATTATAGATTTTTTTCCTCCAGCGTTATATATTTCTAGCACAAAAGCAGAAAGCACCTTATTTATAAAAATGTGTTAAATTACTGAATTTGGCTCATAAATTTAAAGGTATCATGGATTGCTTGTGACCAACCTCGCCTTTATAAATAGACTTCACTATTTTTGACAGCCAGACTATTGAATACTAATCTTTGTTATCCAATGATGCACAATTTGAAAGTTTGTCTTTACTTTATGGTGTATTTCAGGGATGACACCCCTCTCGCAGCAGCGTACTCCATGACGTTCAGTTCTGCACGTAGTGGAAACGCTGTTATTTCTAATGACTATTACCTAAGATGTCCACAATTGTTAAAAGAGAAAATCGAGGTAGCTATCAAATCAACTTGCAACAACATTGAAGTGGCTTCCTAGTTTTACTAAAATAAAAAATAGGATAGTCGCTTCTACCATCATTTGCCACCCTAATGTCCCGAAAATTTTAACTCCATCGCACTGGAACTATGACATCCCTAACATCCAAAAATCTGCCTTAAGTTAATATAAATGTAAAGTAAAAACGACGTGGCAACTATCTGGCAACAACTATATGTTTGTCAAATAAATGAAGTTGTTTATACACCAAAGTTGTAGATTTATTGGCGGTTACGTAATAGTTACGCATTCGAGGTGCCCTCCTCAGTTACAGTTTCTTTGTCGTAAGTTGGATTTGTAGCATTGTAAAGTGATACTTATTAAATTATGTGGAGAAGATGAGTATGCACCCAGGCATAATCAAGTTGTACCTATTGTTGCGATGAAACGAAAATTGCCAACTAATGTATGTCTCTTGACAATTAATTTAATTTCAGATTGTTTATTTGTTTAATATTCATTAATTTTTTTTTCAGTAGGGGCTGTTTTCTCTTTTAGTGAAAATGTATTTCCTTGTGACCTCATTGGTTGGCAACGGGAAATCTTCTGAGACGAAGTTTAAGTTGGCAGCACTGAGAAAGACGCCAAATTTTCGGAAGAAAAATAGCGATTTTTTATTCTTTGCCGGGAGCGCGTGTGCGATAGACGTTTCTTTTTTGGATGGGTTTAACGCAGTTTAATTTTGGGCAGCATTTTGTTAATATAAATTTCATATTAGGTAGATTTCTAATCCGTCCATTGCAGAGTGCAGCATGTCACAACTTCGGGAAAATTTCACTATAGTTTCTTCGGTTATGGTCCCTAGACCCAAATATGCTCCTGGTTCAAAAGTTTATATATGCTATATAACGAAATTTGTAAACACTCTAGAGGGCGCATCAACGGATCAAGACGAAATTTGGGAGGCATATACTTTGGTCCATATCTCGATTAATTCGAAGATGGGCCAAATCGCCTTCTTCGTTTGAAAATGGCGGCGGTATAAAGTTTTAAAAAAGTCTCAACATTTCATTTCGAATCAAATCTGTACATGTGATACATCATTGGACAGTGCTCATTTAGCCCTACAACTTTTTTCTAAAACATTTTTGGTCTTCAAAAAATCCTCAAAATATACGACGAAATCTACCTTTCCGCCTGGCTAGTGCCATCGGGTATTTTTATTTTGTGTGGAAGCTTGGTTAACTATCCCTTGAAAAATTATTATTGATTTGGTCAAAGAGAATCCTCGCTATTTATAGGGGTGACTTTTACTTTTAATCTTATTAGATTGTGCTCATATTTGTAAAATTTACAGAGTGGGACTAGCTATTTTTGGATTAAGCCACGATCAAAAGTCAAATTTTGTGATCTGTCGACGTACCATCTAACAATTAGATATTTGGATCCATATGCAACTAGTGGGGCACCAGCCATAACTGTCAGGGACCATCATAATAGCCTTCTTCATTGGGTGTCATAAAGATGACTAGGCCATGTCGAAGCACCGTAAGGACATTAAAGCCATGTCGCAGATGAGCTACCAGATCAATACTGGAGCAGGTTTTTTTCTTTCTTTCGTTTTGTTAGCGAGTCTTAACTACTTAATTAACTTAATTTTGTGTCATTAATTCTTAGTAAAAACTCTCACGTCAACTTTAACTTATAATATTCTTGGATTTCATTTCAAACTGAGCTATGGGATCCATAATCTGATAAAAGTGTTATAAATTTTCTTTTAAATATAGGCTTTGTAAGGCGTGTATGGCCATTGTTATAGTACCTTTCGTATATCGGTAATATAAAAAAGTAAAAAAAAATTCAAAAATCGACAAATAAATCAATCATTCTATTCACCAAGTCAAAACCAGGAAAAAGTAGTCAATGCTTAAATTAATCAAAATATGTAGTTTTTCAAAAATAACTGAAAAATTTCATGCACTTTCGATAATTCTCAAATATTCCAAATTCACAGTCAATTCTTATTAAACATTCAAATTCGCTATTTTAGGACTCGAACCTGATCAAAAAACAACTTTAAAAATACCAGCCCCAATTAATTCTACAACACGTTTTCCTATTTAAAATTTCACTTCTTATTCATTTCCTCTTGTAATGTTACTTATAATGTCGGGATTCCCTTTGCAACCGATATCAAAACTTATTTCCGTTTCATTCAGCTCGCACCTATCGAAAATATTCTCATGTCTTGGCGATCGTAAAACGCCGGACCATCGTAACGACTTTACGGGGCCATTTCAAAAACATTAAATTTCCAGACAATGAAACTTTAATAAGTTTCAAACCTGAAATGATTCAAACTTCGTTTCCATATTGAAAATGTTTCCTCTTTATTGCCAATTTTCCATAGACTAGACAGGGACGTATCCAACTTTAAAAAGGGTGTAAAAACGTTTCGGCGAGGCACGGCCCCAGAAATACGAAAACTGAACGTATAAAAGCTGCGCTCGACGAGCTTCCGGCAAGTAGTTTTCTAGCGGTATCCGGCAAGTAGTTTAAAATAGTTCCATGTTGTTCTTTGTGTCTAAGTGAAATCAACTTGTGTTAAATATTCTAAATTAAAATTCTAGAAGTTCGTCTATTGTTTGCAGTAAGAAGTATCTTAGTATTCTTTCGGTTTAACGAAATTAATAGAGTAGTTACCAACTGTCTAGTTCCACTAATTGTCTTTCACGTCGGGAATTTCTATAATCGGGACCCTGAAAGTGCTTTCTAGGCCGAAACCTAGTAAAGCAGGGTTTTTATAAATAATTATATTCTGCCCTCGCACATTAAACCCTAAAGTGATGTTTTTCAGTAAGCTAAAACGCTTAATTAAAGTTGAACTATTAAACTAAAACTTCTCAAGCCGAAACCTTTTTTTTTTTATACATTTATTTAACGTCGGCCTATTTCCGCTACTGAGGCCTAACACAGAGGCCTGTAGACGAACTATCCCCAACCAGAAATTTTGCCGAACCTCTTCCCTTAAGAAGAGTAGGGATCTTTTACGTGCCTAACATTTAATAGACAAGGGACCGACGGCTTTACATACCCTCCGAAGGATAGTATATCTCCTATAAAACCCTCGCCTAAGGCTGTATAGCTTCCGAGCATACACTGATATACAAGCCGCTGGAAGATGTGTGAGGCGAGAACGCGTTCTTCGTTGGAACGGTCACCCATCCAACTACTAACCGCGCCTTACGTTACTTTACATCACATATCGAAGTATGTATATAGTAAAGACGCACCCACACTCGCCCCAAAGCCGAAATCTAATTGTGGGAAAGTTACCTAAAAATAATAAAGTGTAAAGAATAAATAAATTAAGTTAAATAAATATCTAAAATCTGTCAAAAATACTTAAATAAACATTGTAAATTCGTTTCGTCAAAGTGTCATTATCAAATTTGCTATACAGAGTGTTAATTTCTGCACCGCCAGTGACTTTAAAAAATACTAAATAATTAAAATAAGTAATTCTATTAAGGAAAAGTGAACCAGCCAGTCTGGACATATACGGGGTGTAGCAGTTGACCCTGACCAACAGTTTTAGGGCAACCCCCCCCCCCCGAACTTCTCTCAAACTAAAAAATAAAGAGCATATACTTCCTCAGGAGTCTGAAGCTAAATTCTCAAAACAAGAATCTATTATTTTTACAATCCAAAGAGACGTGTAGGTGGTCACCATACAACGCTACTAATTAAAACTTTAATAATTTAGCATCGTAATTATACGATACCTTTGGATAAACGTTTCTACCCTCATGTGCATTGTTTTTATTGATGTGTTTATCATATAACTTAATAATTAAATAAAAACATCCCTAAAACACCCTGTGTGTACCTACTGTAAATAATAATTGCCCTTTTTGTTAAAAATTTTATTTTTGAAACCTGCATCGCGCCTGATAATAATTGTCCGAAGTAATTTGATGATAATAAACCCATCGTTTCTTTTCAAATAATCATCATCCATTTTTGACTATAACTTTCAAATTTTTAGTGAACATAGTCAGCAGAATTTCGCCTTCTAGGTATATTAGGTATAAAACTCGTTACAACTTAAATGATATAGCTTAGCTACTACAATCTCGAGCCATCTTCAGCATGCTTGTATACCCTTGTATTATATTTGGCGGTCGAATAACTTGGTGTATAATATTTGTTCAATGATATACTCAAATCATAAAGTTCTCATACTAATTATATCATTGATATGCTACTAATCGCCAGCTTACATAAAAATCAATAAAATACTGTGAGATAAAGAGATATAACAGTTAATCTTTATTTAATTTATCTTATCTTTGTTAGGTGTATCAGACCCCGACAGAGAATGTCTTAAGTAGATAATTATTACTTATCAATGAAGACACTATAAATATGTAAAATTGGCAAAACGAATTACATTCTATTAGATAAATGAATTTGAAGATAATCGAAAGTCTTTCATATTTTACATAAACCTTTATTTTTGTTTTGTTTTTAATTTAACGCTAAGACGACAATACGTCACGCGTTATATGGCATTGTCCCTTTTTTTATGAGATGTTACGCAAACACAAACGTCCTGCGAATGTTCCACATTTAAGAATTTTATCCCTCAAAAACTTCGTCGTTCGAATCAAATGGACAAAGAAACAAGATGCCATAATTTCACAATGACTTAGGTATTTCCTATTTCATGTCCTCATGTCTCCCTCCCTTAGATAAAGACCTTAGTCCCTAACTCTCCCTAATAAGAGCCAAAAAGGTAATTCCAGTATAACCTCAAGTTTAGAGTACCTACTTTTTAAATACCCATAGGATTTAACCAAAAGGTATTTTTAAACACTTTCTCTCAAAACAACCGACTGATTTGACAACCTAATTAATTTATGGCGTTTAAAGTTTTATGTTGAAACCGCAGTTCATAGTTCATTTTAAAATTGTCTTACTTCAAAATTTTGCTTTGAGGGATCTAGTATCTAAATTATCCGAAAGTGATTTTTTTAATAATACATTGTTCTAGTAGACGTACGAACTAATTATGTAACAAATATATTCTTTCCAACCATATTTCTTGTTACAAGTTTATTTCGTGCAGAGTAGTTTCGGGGTTACCTTACCAACACTCCGAGTGAAACTCTGTGGTGTCTGTGGCTATCCAGGGACGTGCCTGCATTTCTGTGTAATTGTTAATAATTATTTCAGCAGTCATCCTTTCAAGTTTGTTTATTTATATCTGTAACTATTTTATTGACACCGGAGATATTGTTAAATACCTTTTGGATTGTCCAGCAATGATTTAGTTATTATTTCAAATTGCAAGAAAATCAATCCTGCACGGCTATGAGAACATGCGTTTCTGTGCTGTGTTCTGTCAGATTCGGCTTCTGATGTGATTATGGCCGCGGCGGAAGCCATTTGTTTTTTTTTGGAGAGCTTTTTTTTTTTTTGGGTGCAGCTCCTATCTTTCTTTTTTCGGCTGACTACCGGTAAGAATGCCTGGAATCATTTTGGCTGTACTTTAAGCTTCAATCTTTTTGATTATCCGCAAGGGATTTATGTGCATAGCCTTTCAGAAGTTATTCTTCACTATTGTGTGTTGCTCTTGGTGAATTTTAATGTTTACACATGGAGAAAAACTTACCTTCGTGTTATTTTATGGTCTAGGTAAGGGGCATGCCCACCACTACGCCTTCATTAATCAGTCCTAATGCCGCGATTATTTTCTTTTAGTGTAGTAGTGTTAGGCATTATTTACAACATGTATTTTTACTCTTTATTAGGGTTCTTCTTTCGGGCTAAGAACTGGAGATCCAACTCTGGATTTCTTCTTTTGGGTTAAGAACGGGAGATCTAGTTTTGGATTTCTTCTTTCCGCCAAGAACTGAAGATCCGGTTCCGGATGGAATTTATGATAACCTTTGTTTCATTTATTATTAATCTTTCGCCCCACTTGGTGATTTAACTTAACTTACTAAACTTCAAATTTAACAAATTTTACTTTATAAAATAAATGGCTTTTTAACATGTAACCCACCTGTAGCTACACCTGAGAAAGTTGTAAGTAAACATCACCTTTTATTATCACTAAGTGGTACATTTAATACCGTTACGTATTATTTAATTTTGCCTAAATTTCAATAATAATAATAATAATAATAATAATAACCTGCACTCATGTATCAGCTCCCCTGTGTGGAGGGAAACGTGTAAGCACCAAAATAAAAATATATGTCTCTTGTAATACCTGCTCTGTATCTAATAAACTGTAATATATTGGACATTCTTTTGTATTTGCTCTAGGCAGTAACGCTGGTCGTTCCTAGACCCTGAGGTCCCTCAGAGCTAGCCGCACGCTCTACTTTGGAGCTTATATGTGTGGTAATATTTTCCCCCTTTTTTGCTGCCTACCCTAAGTCAGTGCCCCTCAGGCATACATCAGCCTAATATATTTTTTACTACCAAGTGCTGGTGGCATTCTTTCTTAGTACTTAAATCATTTGAGAGTTTAAATATTGTTATTTAATCAGATTTTTATTTAATACTGATAAGGAAATGTTTATATATTAATGCTAATAAAAATATATTAATAGTCGGTGTTTGTACAAATGACTGGGAACTTTAAATAATCCAATAAAAAGCTTCAGGGATTTCCAATTTCTTAGTCCTAGAGTTCTGTTTAGATTTGGAAGTTTTGATGTGATGCAGCTCTGATGTAATTTCTACAAACATCAAAGGCTCGAATGCAGTAGATTCACAAAATAAAATTATAACTGTAAGGCTATAGAAACTTGCGTTGATATAAATTCATAATGAGGGAATAATTTTTAATAAATGTTGAAATATGCACTAGTTGCTTTGTTAGGCGTTTAACGTAGAAAACATGGTAGCCACTGAACTCTAGTTTCTGTACATCTATCTGTCTATAATTTTACTTCCACGTCCAGTGGAAGTACAGTAACGCAAAAAAAAAATATTATTTTTTTTGTTGAAATAGGCTTAGAATGTCATGAAACGTCGAGATTTTAAATTTGAGCGAAAAAAACTTTTTCCTGTTTGTAGGTCTGTTTGTCTGCCTGTAACTTTTTTTTGCGCACGTTTACTCTAGAACCGTTTGTGATATTGACTTGAAATTTGGTACACTTATGTATTGTAACGAGGTCTGGAACTAGATTATATTTTGATCTAATTCCGTTGAAAGGTTCGGGGGTAAATGGGATAAATAAGGGTAAATGGGTAAAAGTAAGAGTCCATAAAATTGCAATTTAGGGCATGTACGAAAGGTTAAGGTCTCAAAAATTTTGTTGGCATCAGCCCCCCCCCTCACTATCGCCCCCAATACCCCCCACACTATTATGAAAGGGAGCAAAAAAATTAAAATATGATTTAGTGTATATACAAAAACGAAACGTCCAAAAAAGTCTTTTTAGCGTTATCTACCCCGTTCTACTAACCCCATTGCCACCCCCACCCTATTATTAAAGATGGTAAGATTAAAATGTGATTTAGTGTGTATACAAGTATGAAACATCTAAAAAAATTTTTGAGGTTAGCTATCCCCTCTGCCACCCTCGCCCTATTATTAAAGGGGGTAAAAAAATTAAAGTGTGATTTAGTGTGCATACAAAAACGAAACGTCTAAAAAATTTTTTTGGCGTTAGCTACCCCTCTACCACCCCATTATCAGCCCCACCCTATTCTTAAAGGGAGTAAAAAAAAATAAAATGTAATTTAGTGTGTATACAGGAACGAAACGTCTCAAAAATTTTTTTTTGACATTAGATACCCTCTCTACCACTCCCATTGCCGCCCTCACCCTATTCTTATAGGGGGTAAAAAAAATTAAAATGTGATTTAGTGTGTGTATGAGAACCAAGGGCCTCTAAATTTTTTTTTTACATTAGCCACCCCCTCTACCACCCCCACTCTATTATTAAAGGGAATAAAATATTACATTTGGATTTAGTGTGCATAAGAGTTGGATACAAAATCTGGATGTGGAAGTAGTGATTCCTTGGACAGCGGTTTTTGATTTGCCATAAGCGCAACGTAAAAATTGTCTTGCTGACTGTTGTCGCGCCAAATTTTCCAGGAAACTCGGGCGTCATACTATCGTTTCGTATATTTCTGCACACGCGGTGGGCAGGAGTAACAACGAGTTTTAAAATGTTAATTGGATACAATTTTTAATACGAAAAGCAGCTGAAAATAAAGAGAAGTTTGTATGCTGGTTTATATTGTATATGGTTTTAGTTTATTTCTTGTGCAATTACTATATTTGAAATTTATGCGAATTTTACGATTTGGTAACAGTAGTGATACCTGTTAATTAGTGGTTGGAACGAAAATTATAAAATGAGTATTGCGATAAAATTATTAATTTGGTGGCAGAAAAATAAAAAATTTGGAAAATGGAACTGTGCATAAATAATTTATATAAAGTTATGACAGCAATACAAACTGCTGGAAAAGTTGCAATGTTTGAGGATAATACATTATATAAAGTATCGTTCAAAGCTTCCCTGCAAATAAAAAACGCAACATAAGCTTTATTGCTTCATTAATAGTACATTATGTAACAAGTTTTATAAACGTCATTTTAGTCACGAGTTTTATTAATCGCGAGCGACGCGTAGCGGAGCGAGTGTTTAATAAAATGAGTGACTAACAAGTTTATAAAACGTGTTGCATACTATACTTTTTCTACGACAGCAAATATCTAAATAAAATACAAAATTACTTGCCTCTTGTCACAACGCGTCGATTTATTTTGACAGATTGATGACAAAAATTACGGAAAACTAACTTGATTTTTACCATTAAAATAACTAGAATTAACCTCAGCCGTGACTAATATCTCGTTGCTAAGTTCAGCCCGTGACTAAAATGCACGAAGTCACGGTTTGTCGAAAGCGTGTTTAAAGGATTATTTAGCGTCATGGAAACGTATACGATAAACGCCATTTTAAAGATGGAAGTAGAAAAAATATCATTATTCTCTGTACTATTCCGTCAGCAAATTGCATCACTTACTGTTATAGATTCTTAATGCGCGTCGGCTTGTTTGGTGACACCATACCGATTGGTTCGCTATCATTAATAATGAGCTCACAAAGTTTTTGTTGCATTTTTTATTTGAAGGGAAGCTTTGAAGGATAGATTACATTTATCAGCATATGAGCAACTATCCTTACAAAATGAGGCAAAAATTATTCTAACGGAATTTGAGTAATGGATAAACAAAAATCGATTATTGTTAAATTCAGAAAAACAAGCTCATTGACTAACGGGTCTGGTATAATGAAGTATCCATTTCCAAAGTTAATTCATGTCATATAATGAAATATAAGTTCAAATCAAGTCGCCATGATTTAGCGGTAAATGGAAATTTAAGACAGTTGTCAAAGCGGTTGCGAGAAATGTCAGTTTAGCTGTGAAAGTGGAAAGTTGGTCAAATATTCATAGTGCTTTTGCAGTTGAAGCTTAATTAAAAAATAACTATTCTGTTGTAATCACCAGCGTTTATTTGTCGTCTCATTGATTTAAGTCCACGAGATCCAGTACATAGTCGAACAGCAATTAAAAAGTGGGTACAAGATTTGGAAGGCGCATTGATTTTTGCGAACGTTACGAACGATTATTTGTTGAAAACCTAAATATCGTTAATTGATTGCTGAAGCCAGATGAAGCTCATTTTCATCTTCACGTATATGTTAACAAACAGAACTTTCGTGTATGGTGTGCAGTATGCGCCTTTGGAATTTTTGGGCCGTTTTTCTTTGAGGAAAATTGCTTGACGGTCACTGTTACATCACAACGGTATCAAGATATTGTGTAACTTTGAACAAGTCTGTAATGTTGATGTGGATATTTGAGGAATATGATTTCGGCACGATGGAGCTACTTCCTACACTGTTAGGGATTCTACGACAATTTTGCGGGAAATATTTCCTGCTCACGTCATTTCGAAATTTGGGGACATCGACTGGCCGGCATGGTCACCAGATCTTTCAGCTTGTGATTTCTTTCTATGGGGCTACCTAAAGTCTAATCTACTGCGAACTTTGAAACAACTAAAATATAATATTAACAGAGATTAACGCAATCCAATTGAAATGTTCGAGCAGGTGAAGAAGCTGGGTTTCAAGAGTTCTTCAAGAGTGGCAACAGCGAGGATAAGTTAATTTAACTCATGTAATTTTAAAAAATTAAATTTACTTCATTCTGCCGAACCTGCTACTACAACAGAAATAATATCGACATCACTATCACCATTGGTCAAACAAACTTTACAACGTCAGATGGTACCAAATACCTTGGTACACACCTATCTTGGTAAAAAATGAACAATATTCACCACATATTAAAAAAAATGAATTCTTGCTACTTTACTGGAACTCAAGAGGTGCCTCGATACTAATGCTCTGATAAATATTTATTATGCTCTGGGTATAGTCACATAAGTTATAATATGACTTCACGTCAATGTAGATTAATAAGTATCTGCCTCCTTGTAATACAAAAAACATCTATATTTATCAATAGATATTTTTGAAAAATACATATTGTTTGAATTTATAAGGGAAATAAATGCATTTTAAAGTAATGATGAACAACTAATTAAATATATCAATTTGAACAAAGTCTGCTTTCCGGACTATTATTTATTAGAGATAAATATTTTTTGCACGATCGAGCTTTTTTGTTTATTTACAAAATCTGTTTCCAGGGCGGTAGGTTATATTTACTGGTTGCTAGGCCTAACACGTTGGTAAGTGATTTATTTACCGACGCCTGAACGATGAGTAAAATTAATATAATACATACAGACGTTACTCCAGTCACATTAGGGGTTTCACCTCGGAATGAGAGGTAACAAGCTGTAAACTTGTATAAACCTTTATTTTGTCATTCTAAAAGTTGTATAAAAAGTCTCAAAAAATATCGTGTCCGCGTCTTAAGATACGCAAGGTCAAAGATCACAAAAATCGGTTTTTCGCAAATATCTCGCTACATATGGTTCTAATGATATTTGCATTTCTTATGAAAATTATAGAACATAAAATTATCTGCAAATTTTGTTTCAAACATTTTTTTATACGCTTAACCGTTTTGCAGATAAAGCGCTGAATATATTCGTTTAATAATACTTACCTACTTCGTGTAATTAAAAAAATTGTCCAGTGAAATACTTTAATAGAATAATTATAAATATTCAAAAGAATAGTTACAATACGCACTTGGTTTATTGTTTCATTAGTTTTGTTCAGATTTCTCTGACATATGTTTCGGCTTTGGGGGGAGGATTTACGTATACTTTAATAATTAGAAGGATATGAGTCTCAACTTTCTTCTTCATCATCGTCTTCCGGTCTCTCGAAAATTTCTAATTCATTATCATCATCTTCATTGTCAAGGATACTTGTCTCTAAACCGTCAAGGATTTCTGGGTCAAATGCACTTTCTTCATCGAGATCGCTTTGATACGATGAAGCATTGAGGCAAGCTTGCCCATTACACTGGCCACAAGCTAAAGAACATTGCAACCCCGATTTCCTACATCCGCAGCGTGAACTACCACAACCATTCTTGCAGTTGCAAAATATTGTGTTCAATAGTTCTTCTGGAGCTGGTAGTAATATTGTCGTTATCGGTTCCAAGAGTTCATTTTGTAGCGCCCAACCCCATTCCCGGGATTCCAAATCATTCCCTAACCAAGTTTGAATTTGATAGTGTACACGGTTGATATGCTGATGAACCGCTGCACTTGTTGGTGGAAGATTGGATAGCTCCACAGGTTTAAAGCTTTGTTGACTTGACGAATTGCGTGTAGCGAAGATGATCGATATTGTCCTTAGATTTTGGAGTATTATATATTGCCAACAAGATGCGTACTCCAATGTTTGTACGGGGCAGTTTTCTTGTTGAAATACTTAAGCCAGTTGATCGAAATTGGGAAGTTTCTCTAATGTTGTAATAAAAGTTTTTTCCCTTTTTTAAACAGCGCAGATGTCGTGCCACATCCACTAAATGCATGCAAAAATAAAATATGTTTTTATAACGGGGATATTTATCGAAACTTTTGGATGAGTATATTTTTGTTCTGACATGGCCCTTGCCTACTTTTTTAAAGAACATTTCTTGTTGATGTGTTTGAGTACGTTCAATTAAAATGACGAGCAAATCTATATCTTCTCCTGTGATGACAGAAGTCCTTTGATGGTTTGGTTCTTCAATAGCCGTTTCGATGATAAGAACATCAGTATCATCTCTGGCTTGTTTTGTAATGATATTAACAGTTTATAATTTCTCAATAAACAAATCAATAAATTTCTTTTTATTACATCGAATTGACAAAAATTTCTCTTGGCTGATTGGTACAATCATTGTTTCGTTTTTAATTACATGAAGTAGATAAGTATTATTAAACGAATATATTTGACAAATGAAAAATATTATTAAATATAATGTATTGATTAATAAATAATGCAAATTATTCATAATTATGTATTTTTTAGTGAACTTTATAAAGTACGTATTATTTACCGGGACTCGCGGTTGACCTTGTATTATGCTATATATGGATAAGCACTACGCGCTCTCCGCGCACTATCTCAAAAACTGTTAAGCATATAAAAAAATGTTTGCAACAAAATTTGTAGATAATTTTATTGTCTACAATTTTTATACTAGATGCAAATATCATTAAAACCATAGGAAGCGAGATATTGGCGAAAACCAGATTTTTATGACCTTTGACCTTGAATAACTTAAGACGTGGACACGAGATTTTATGAGACCCTTGAGTCAACTTTTAGAATTTAAGCTTATTACCTCTCATTCCGAGGTTGACCACCCTCTTTTTTTGGCTTAAATGATTGGATTACGTCTAATTTTATAACAAAATAAAAATATCACATTTGACAAATTGGAGGCTTCGCTCAGCATCCAAACATTACCGTCGACCGGTAAACGTCCCTTACCGTTCTTGATACTCAACATACCATAACATATTCATTAGTATACAATTTTCTAAAATTTACTTACCCGGAAAATAACTGATTTATAAAATAAGGATGTCCAGTTTTCACACTAAATTTTATAGTATTTTTCAGCAAACTGATCAACTTGTCTTGAGATTCACCATGTTGGTTCAGAGCAAAATCAAATTGCTCCTCGAGTTGTTCCGGGGTTTGCCACAATAACACTTTATCCTGTCTTGTAGTAAATACAACATTTTTAAATAACAGATCAACAACTTTTTGCAAAAATTCGCCGTGTTTCTCTACTTCAGGTACAGGACAAAAATCAGTCATATTGAATCCAATGTAAAAATTGCACTGAACTAAACAATCACATAAAGTTCTTATATTTAAACACCAATTAAATGATTATTAAGAATTTCCTAATTAAATAAATTACTTTAATAACCCATAGCAGTCAATGATAATAACTTTCATATTAACTCTGAAACTAAAGTGCACCTATATACAAATCTAATTGATATTGTTCCGTTATATTTAACCGCACTTCGAATTGTACACTACATAATCTTAAATTTGTATGAAATATTGTTTAAGGTATTAAATAGACCAGACAGATTAAATCAGATAATAGCTTGTTAATAAATATAAGTAGCGCGAGCAAATCAGATAAAATTTTAAGGTTGTTTATTTTTACAGGTTTTGGTAAATGAGAATGAAAATCTCCTTATAGTTCAGTCGCCAGAGGAATAAACGCCCAAAATAATAGCCGAAATTTCGCATGGTGTTGGGAAACCATTGACATCAATAAATAGTTGTCATAGTTGTCAATAAATGGTCAGTCAGTGTGTTGCGTATTATTTGGGTTTTGCCAACTGCAATTTCTAAACATGGTTTATTTAAAGGAAGTGCATAAAATAATAATTATACAAATGGTTGGTTACAAATCTCTACAGCTATCGGTAAATTTTAAGTGAAACATTACCCTTAAAATTTTCTTTTCCCATATAAAACCTCTCGACAAACCCGAACTGCCACCCCATACTAAAATAGCATATTTAATGTGTGAATACACTAAACCATAATAAGCCATTTTAAGGGAAATATAGTTAAGAGATTTAGCTAATACTTTTATGGCATAACATGATTTACTAAGAATTGAGCACAAAGAATCAATATGTGCATTGTAATTTAAATTTTCGTCTAGGTGCATTCCCAATATCTTTGCGCTCTCAGTAAATAGAAGTTCTTTATTATTCATTACGATGTCATTTTAGGGAAAGATAGAGTAGATGAATTAAACAATATACAACTAGATTTCTTGAAATTGAACACTAATTCGTTTTTTGTAATGTATAGATGAATATGATCATTTGTCTTCCACGCTTTCACTTTTATTAATGGGGATGAGAATTGAACAATCATCTGCATAATTTACTAATACATTTGGTTTCGGAATAGTTAATGATATGTCGTTGATATAAATATAAACAGTATTGGACCTAATATGCTACCTTGAGGAATACCTGTACGGATATTTAAACATGTTGAAACACGTTCAACCTCACTTTGTTTAATTATAACTTTTTGTTGGCAATTTCAGAGGTATGACGTGAACCGATCCAAAGTTACTCCTCTTGCCGCATAAGTCTCCAATTTGTATAGGAGAATTCCGTAGTTTAAGGTCTCGAATGCCTTGGAAAGGTCCAGAAACATATCGTATGCAAGGTTTCATCTATACCTTACAAAGGTATCTTTACGTATATATATATATATATATATATATATATATATATATATATATATATATATATATATATATATTGCGATGTATTTGCATATTGGGCGATTACGAAGATTGCATGTTTGTGTTATTTGCTGAATCAGGGTTTGAATTTGTTTATTTCCTTTAGATGGTTTTCAAAATTTATTTAAATTAGCTAAAGATCCGAAAGGTATGTGTTTTAGAATGTTAATATTTGTTTAGAGTTGTTTTAATAGTTTTAAAGTTGTTATTTGATGTCAACAGTAAGTTTGATACTGACATCTATGTTAGTAGTTATTAAGTTATTGTTGAAATAATTTCTGACATTTAAGTCATTATGAAATTTCTTTTAAGTAGTAAATTTTATTTTTATAGTTGGCAAATGTTTTCCTGAGTTATTAAGTTGTTGTTGAAATAATTTCTGACATTTAAGTCATTATGACATTTCTTTTAAGTAGGAAATTTTATTTTATAGTTGGTAAATCTTTTCCTGGAGAAAGACAAGTAGGTTTAAGTTAGGTTATGTTTGGAATGAAATTAATCAAAATTCATATGGTGTTTTGTTTTGTTTATTTTGGATACTTTGATATTTAGTGAGATAGAACAATAAACAACAGATAAAAGAGAGGTTGTAAAATTGGAAAAACAAATTTAAGAGAAAAAAAGAACAAGTGAAAATTAGGGAGTGAAGAAGAAAAATAATAAACAAGAATAAGAATTTTGAAATTGAATTGAAAGTCAGAAATTGCGGAGATCAGCGAAGAAGAGAAAAGTAGACTGTAAATAAGAAGGTAGAGGTGTTATTGTGGTTTGGAGTTGCAGAGGAGATAAGGACGAGATAAGGTGAAGAATTAATGAAAGGAGAATTGTTGGATTTGGAAAGAGAAGTGTGTAGCTACGAAGAAGGAAGGTTTTTGCGTGTTTAATTTTGGACAAGGTCGTATATTAAAATTTAAATAGTGTACTTATTAGACTTTCGAACCTGTTATAAAGCTAAATTATCTAAATATCAAAGAAAATAAATTATTTATATCAGATTAAAAATTTTACTTTAATAAAAATTTCATTTTAAATAGGAACTGAATTTGAACCTGCTCCTGAAGGGAAAGATAAGCTAGCCGGCCCATTAAATATTTTGACATACTTTCGGATCAAAAGTTAAGAGATTTTGATTTGATCTTTTGGTTTTAAAGTTTTTTTTTTATCTATTGGAAATAAGCAAGTTAAGGTTTGATTAGTACTGCAAATTATTAAGTACAATAAAAAGTAGAACAGCACAATATATATATATATATATATATATATATATATATATATATATATATATATATGGGGTTGAACCGCGTCTGAGATTGTTAATGTCTCGACGTTTCGGCTCCCGTTTTGGAGCCATTTTCAAGAGAAAAAAGAGGACCAAGAAAAATTGTTAAAGAAAATAATGCTAGGAGTTCGTAGAACTGGTTCGATTTCGGAGACTCAATTTGCCTACTCCCCAGATCTCACCACGATCGGTTTCTAAGGCCTCAATCTGCCTACTCCTTAGAGCGAACTCGCTGGTAGTATCTGACGAAGCGTTATTGAGGGTGCTATGGTTTTGTTGTTATCAAAGTCTATATTATGGCCTGTTAGGAGACGGTATTGGGCAAGTGATGTTGTGGGATAGGATTTTCTAACTGCAAGACGATGTTCTATTGTTAATTCGTCTATCGGTTTGTCCAATGTAAGTTTGGGGGAAAAGGTCACGCGGCCATCTTGAAAAAATGGCGCTCAAAATCAGGTGTTTTTTTTAACAAAAAAATAATAAATTAAAGAGCATAACATTTTACATAAAATATGTTCTACGCATTTTGTCCGTCAGACCAATAGTTTTCAAGATGCAGCGCTTCAAATGCAAGCATATGATGGTAATGTAGTGATGGAGCATTTTTACCTCCTTAAATGTGGTCTAAGTGATATGTGCAAATTAATTTCAATATAAATATCGCATGTACACAGGCATTATGGTTCCAATGAAACTGTTATATTTCATGGGTACCCAGATGATGTGGCTAGCAAATGCACAAAAAGTGCTAAATGATATCGACATGTCAAGTAACATTCTGTAGCTGACGTTATTTTCGACGAAGCGATGGATCCCTACCACATGCCTCAAGAAAAGTTTTTATCTCTAAACTCGAATAAACGACGTTTTATATCCATGCTAGCGAGAAAGTTAGACTATAATTTTACAGTGATGGATGCACCAGAAGATACGGACTCTCATAATTCAAACAGCTATTGATATGTCTTCGTCCACAGCAGTGTATATTGTATTCCGAAGGCTGCACTGGTGAGCGAGCATGACAATATCTTCTTACGAAAATCTGCTCGGAGTAAAGTGGGGGAAAAGATATATTCATCGTACAGTCTATAATTTGTAAATTCTGAAGGTAAGAATAATTTTGTCCCTACATGCATTTAGCGGTTGTGATGCAACGTCTGCTTTCTTTAATCGGGGAAACATTAAATTTTTTGATATTATTGCGAAAAATACAAGTTGCTTGAAATGACTGAAATTTTCTAAGATCCACATGTAGATTTCGATGTGCTAGTCACTGCGGTAGAAGCATTTTTGGTAACGCTGTATGGTGGATATTACAAAACCGATACCTTGGATTCCCTGCGATATAGAAATTTCGGACGATCGGTGGAGAAATGTAAGGTCAACTTGGCTTACAGCCATCAACAAGAGACGCTACGCGGCAACATTACCTACGGACTTACCACCAAGTCCAGTTATGGCGTGTGGTTAAAAAAATGCAGCGGAGTATGGTTGACTGAAAACCCAGACAAGAGTCGATGCTGTGCGAAACACTAAACAACCTCCGGATTCCTTGCTTAAAAGTATTTCGTGCAAGTGCAAAACGGCTGTAAAAGAGCAAGTGGTTGCCGAAAAGTGGGCCTAAAATGTTCCACCATTTGCTATTATTGTAATGGATCCTCCTACGAAAACAATCCCGAAGTGCTTGGAAAAGGCGAGGTGAATATATAGAAGATACGAATCTCATAGAAATATCAGGTGGAAATGCTATGGAAAGTGACTATAACGGTGAAGAAGATTCAGACGACGGATCACCAGTCCTTCGACAACCAAAACGTCCAAAACCTACTTAAAAGTAATGATTTTGTGGATTAGGCCTACGGGGATACCACGTTAAAAAAAGTACCGTCGGGTAGTGTGGAAGAGTTACAAAATGAAATGATAAATATCGTACCCATTAAGGAAGTAGGCGTCCATACAAAATATAATGCAGAAAACTATGCCAATAGATATTTATATTGAAATTGCTTGGCAATATCACTTAGCCTACATTTAAGGAGACAGGTGCAAAAACGCTACGCCGCTATATTACCATTACTTGCTTGCATTTAGCGCGCTTTATCTTGAAATTTGTTAAAAACGTAGATCATGTTTTATGTAGAATTTTATGCCCTTCAATTTACTTATTAATTTTTTTTTCATAGGACCAATGGGAACGAAGATATTTGCAAAGCACTGATTTTGAGCGCCATCTTTCCAAGACGGCAGCCCGAGGGGTCTTCTCCAATGTCGAAAACTCAGGGTTATGATTATGATCAGGACGATAAATTTTTACTATCTCACCAAATTTCATCTCCTTACGACATTTTGCTTGGTAGACTCCTTTCTTTCTCCCCATTGCCTGGATTACTATAAATATTCATGTAAAAAAAGATATTGGTTTTACATTCTGAGAAGTCTGAGATTGGAGACAAAATATACCAATAAAAGTTTGTTATTTCAATTGAAAATTCCCATTTACTCGTGCACCTATTTACGAAATTATAATGCCGCAAAAATAATTTTACCTATAAAAAGATTAAAACAACAAATAAAATGAAATGAAATTAAAGTAGAAACTGACTTTTATACAAAATTTAAAACAAAAAGGGATAAAATTGTTGTTAATTGAATAATGCAGCAACATTTTTCTCTCAAAAATCAGCGTCGCTAACATTTCCTATGGGCAAGTAAATAGCAATATTTATGTTGTTAACAAGTAGAATGACTGACTAAATAAACCTCCAATAACACGTATATTTGCATTCTAAAGTATATTTACATTCGCTTTAGGAAATGAAATTCAGATAATCTTTCAAAGAATAAATAATCTAAATAGTTTATCAAATGATGAGTAAGTAAGAAAATATGTACTTTCAGTATAGTAATTACTAATTTGCGTTTACCTCGTTTTAGGTTATAGACAACCGATTAGCCCTTAGATACCAGATAACTGTTAACAGTCTGACATATCAGGATTGATGTTGATTTCTATGAATAAATTCCAAAGTAAACAAGAACGTTTCAAGATTATTCGTACGTAGACCTCAAACAAAATATACTCTCTGTATTTTTATAAGCTATCAACAAAATTAACGTAGAGCCTGAAATATTCTTTTTCCAGGTACGTCACTGCAATCTTCAAAAAAACAAATAAACGTAACCAATTTTATCTTGGAAACTGTATGCATATGGAACCTAATATGCTACAGTCTTGGTTCGATGACTAGCGAATTGAAGTCTTTGTGCAACTACATACAAATGGTAATAGGAGACGTCTGGGATTACTACAGATTAGTATTACACTAGCATTAATATTACACGCTGCTGGTAAAATAATGCTGAATGTTTTGCAACCTAGATATCATAATTATCTGTTTTATCATTATCTTTTTAACAAGAGGGTCCTATAGAAGACGTGGTACTAGAAAACAACTGAAAATATCTATATATCTATATATTTTTGTTTCGTACGCTGCTGTAAGATTTTGGAATAGATATACTGTATGAGAGGAGAACATCTAGACAACTGGTATTTATTATTCAACCACTATATGAAATAAATCCTACGTATTTGAAAATCAACAATAGTAAAATGTAATGACAAGCGTTGTAGTCTGTCACCAGCCCTCTTTAGTATATCTATTGTAAACATATAATTCGGCCTTTTCCGTTGTTGCGCAATGTCGCATACGAGTTGTGTGTGTTTGAAGCATGCGTTTAAACCAATTCTATTGAGACAGCATTATATTAGTAGTTAGAGCTTTATAATTGGAAACGATCACGGCGGTTACATATTAGGTAATACTTTTAAATAACGCTAATGTGGTAGGGAAGGAAATTACATGTAGATGGAGAAGAATCTCGGAATTACTTTTGGTTGTTATTGATGAACTGTATTTTAAAAGTTTTACGCGGATGAACCGAGAAGATTTTCAATATTTGCCAAGAAACGTATCACCAATTATAAAAAAATCAGACACTAGATTGTTATTGTCTTTATAAATAGCGATTATATTGTTCCACAATTCAGAAAACCATGATAATTATCAATGAACAAAGAGGTTTTTTTCCATATTCCAAGATACAAGCTGCATAGATCCGTGGACTATCGGATATTAACCAACGATGTTTGACAAGCCAATTCTAGTCGAATGATGTAAGATGCGGCAAAGACGTATGCCTCATGTCGCCAGATACTTCTGTTGAAAGACCCTGTGTTTCATGCGTCATTGCTGCACGCCTTGTGTTACCTCAGTAGAATTGCACCTTAAGATTTCGCACTTGAGATTTGAGATGATATAGTTGGAAGGCCCGTTATATGTTATTGTTATATACATATTATTATATACATACCCACGTCCTCTTACGAAAAGTGGTCTAATCCCTAGTAGAAGAGCAAAAGGAGATCTGTCTAACCAACGATCTACCATTACCACAGATGGGATAGAAAACGCTAAAATGGATCGAAAATTTGTCCGGAACGATCAGAAGGGAAATGGACGATTCGAGAAATAAGCGTCACGGATATACAAGAGATATTAGATGAGCAAGTGACATTTAAGAATGGTACAAAGTGATCAGATAAAATAAAATTAGTATCATGATACTAAGTAATGAAATTTATAGTAGTTAAGAGTTAAAATTAGTGTGTAATTATAAGGATTAATTATTACATTGTAATTTAGTGATTAATAAATCAGTGGTTAGTGAAAATTCTTGTTGCAATAATTGAACCTTCGTTTGGGGGCGTTTACTGAAAGATGTAAATATGTAGCAATATTTTATTTCTTTAAGGGCGTTAATCGCAGTTTTGAAGACAGAGATGCGGAGTTTGCACTTTCATACATCGCCCCTAGCACAGCATGTAAAATCCACAGGACAAGAAATAGACTTCGAAAACACCAGAACAGTAGCTAATATCGAGTATTATAGGTCAAGGATTACCAGAGAGAGAGATCTTAATAAACGAGATGATACGCAGGGGTTGCCCAGTTCTTGGAAGCCCGCCCTTGTGGGAAGATACGCAACCGAAAATACACGACGATCCACCGTGGAAGAACCAATCACGAGGAGGTACGTTCAAGTATTGACAAATAGTGAGGAAACGCAGCAACCTGCCCAAAATGGACCTATCACGAGGAGTCAGAGCCGAGCGCTGACCGATCAAGGAGAACCATGGCATTCTGCGGCAAAGATTGGGCATGAGGATGCCCGACCACCAGCGAGATGTCACGTGGAGCATGACGTTTCAGCGAGGCCACTTGTCGGGTTGGTTCAGGCGCCCGCTACGCCTACCACAGGTGGTGGGGGACCGGTAACACGTAACCAAATGTGCAGGCGCGCTCTAGACGGCAGCATATATAAGAAGCCGCACAACGCGGGGAACGTCAGTTCAGTTCTAGCAACAAAGGGCAGCGGTAGGCCGCTTTCAGTGAGAACCTGAAGATGGCATATGAGATTCTGCCGAAACGTCGTTTAGACAATCGTGAGTCCTGGATGAGTCGACCATCGACGCGGGAGAGCACCCGGAAGTACAATAACACTTCATATGTATATTACTGAATTGTCATTTATCCATATGCAAGTTTTTAAACTTAATACGGACGTAAATCTATATTCATTTACTTTTTGTAATATTATAGGTATTATTTTTTGTAAGTAAGTAAATGAATATTATTATTATTTTTCCTCTTCACAGCTTTCCCCTGGTAGTTTACACCTCGGTCTGTCGACAAGGCGATGGGCTTCGCGTTAACGTTATAAACGTTTTTATTCCTCATCTCCTAGTACCAGTATCACTATACTGCAGGTGTCCAATATGACGAATTTTTGCATCGGTACGTACAACTCCCTTTCCAGTTTCAACATTTTAAGACCTTCGTGTAGTTTCTTTGGGATTTCTCCCGTGACACCAATGATGATGGGGACTATCACTATTGATTCCATTTTCCACATTTTCTTTATTTCATTTGCCAGTGGTACATATTTATTAATTTTTTTCTACGTGTTTCTTGCTCAGGTTTCCAGGAAGTGGGACAGCGATATCTATTATGTATGTTCTCTTTTTGTCCTTCAAGGTGGGTACTATATCAGGGGTATTCTTTGGGATTGGACGGTCAGCGATTATTTGTCTTCCCCAGTATAGCCTCTTTTGTTGGCCTTCGCATATTGGTGGAGGGTCATACTGATAGCACGGTGCGGTCTCTTTTAGATCCATAAATTTGACTCGAATGGCTTAATGAATTATATTAGTCACTCTGTTCTGTCGATCCAAGTAAGTTGCCGGTGCCAGTACAGAACAGCCCGCCAGGACGTGGTCCAAGTATTCCTCCTTTTTACCACACATTCGGCATCTGATGTTTTCGACGTCTACTTTTAGAATTCTCTTTTTGTAAATTCTGGTGGATGCTACTTGGTTCTGTATAGCGCTTATAAACCCCTCCGTTTTCACAAAGAGATTTCCGGTTCGCAAATACGCTGTGGATCCTGCGGTATCTACTTCAACGCTCTCGATTGTACTGAGATATCGACCATGTAAGGCTTTACTTCTCCACTTTAGTTTAAGTTCTTGCGGCGTTTGTATTTCTATGGATACTTCGTAGTTATTATCAGCCAATCTTAGCGGTGTTAGGTTGTTGTCTATCATCACTATAGCTTGATGCAGTCTGCTTACTCTGGCCTTCTCGAGGAAACATTTGCCAAGATTTGTTATTTGTCCTGTGTGCCGTGCGCGAATATTTGGGATTCCTCTGCCTCCTTGATTTCTTGGTAAGTGAAACCTTTCCACAGATAACTTTGGATGGTGTGCTCGATGTGCGCGGAATTCCTTTCTTGTTTTTGTATTTAGGTCTTCGAGTTCTGTTTCAGTCCACTTTATAACCCCAATGGTATAGATGAGTATGCGTCTCAACCTGTGAATATATGTATTCTTTGCAGTTTCTTTAGCACTTTTGTGGTCAATTGCTCTTGTTTAGAGGTAGCCTAAATATTTATATTTTTCATTCTCATCCATCCCTTCTATTGTCCCTTAGTTTCCGCTTACTGTGTAGCCCGTATGTTCTGATTGTTCTGCCAATATACCTTTCTCCATGCAGCTTATTTTACATTTGTACAGCCCGAATTTCATTTGTATGTCTCTACTCTATCGGCCCATATACAATGGCAGGTCATGCAGGTGGTTTTTCTTTTTTACAAAAAATTTGTAATTTTGTACTTATTTGTTGGTTGTTTTGTAGTAGAGTATATCTCTTCTTCAAGTTGTTAAGCCTTGTTGTTAGTGGTCGTAGTGCCAAACAAAACCACACAGGGCTAAGTGCATCTCCTTGGAATATACCTCGTTGAATACTAATTTTGCCAGCATTTACAATGGTGTTATCTGCATTTAGGAGTAAACTTGTTTTCCACAATGTCATCGCATGTTTCAGAAAGTTGGTGATATGCCTTCGATTTTGTATAGCTCAAGTACTTCTGCTAACCATGTGTGGAGTGCGCTGTCAAAAACCTTTTGGTAATCTATGTACGTGGTGAACAATTATGAGCTGTTCCTTGCATCCCTTCTGCTCCTCGTCTAGTAGCTTGTTGACCTCTAGGTGCCTGTAGATATTTCTTGAAAGTATGTATGTCAGTATTTTATATAATGTAGGTAGGCAGGTGATCGGCCT
The DNA here is from genome assembly GCA_963675555.1 of Leptura quadrifasciata. Classification (NCBI taxonomy): domain Eukaryota; kingdom Metazoa; phylum Arthropoda; class Insecta; order Coleoptera; family Cerambycidae; genus Leptura; species Leptura quadrifasciata. The sequence goes on along the minus strand of OY776674.1, from coordinate 143,929,854 downwards.
ATATCGAGAGGGGTCCGCGATTGTATATTTGGCCTTTGAGATCAAGTACGTGATTCCCTCAACCATAAATGCAGGCGTGTGCGATGGGTCTTCTAGCAGGTGAGTGTAACAGTGTGCCAATTGATCGTCGATGGCTGGGAACTTCTTGAGCCAGAAATTGTGTATCTTGTCCCCCCCTGGTGATTTCCAGCTCAATTTATTATTATTATATTATTATTATTACTATTATGGATTGAATGTAGAGTTCAGTGTAAATGAAAACTATTTTAGAGTTAGTGTCACATCTAAGTTTTCAACCATCTTTCAGAACATTATGTCTGCGTATATTTTAAAATAATAACGTATTTACATTTATTTCCCCATATCAGGTCCCATTGTTTAGTAGATATTGATAGGATTAGAGTTGAAATTAAGGATATACGCATCATTGAAGTCATAAATAATTCAAATGTAGCTATATTAATCTCTTTGTGATTTTCCTAATATTCTGAATCAACGCAATATTCGATTTATTGAATAAATTCGTTTTTAGAATTGTATTGGTACACGTTTGATATCAGGCTAATATAATAAAATAACTGCTGCTGTTGTAGGCAACCCAGCGATCCTCATTTCAGCTAACTTTGTCACGACTGAACTGCTTAATACCTCATTAAATAATAATTTACCTTTTATTTTACCAGTTTTATTTTTGTTCAAGGGGCGAGCGTAGGTGCGTCTTTACTATGTACATACTTCGGTATGCGATGTAAAGCAACGACAGGCGCGGTTAGTACTTGGATTGGTGACCATTCCAACGGAAACCGCGTTCTCGCCTCACACATCTTCCAGCGGCTTGTATATCAGTGTATGCGCGGAAGCTATACAACCTTAGGCGAGGGTTGTATAGGAGATATACCATCCTTCGGAGGGGATGTAAAGCCGTCGGTCCCTTGTCTATTAAATGTTAGGCAAGTAAAAGATCCCTACTCTTCTTAAGGGAAGAGGTTCGGCAAAATTCCTGGTTGGGGGTAGCTCGTCTACAGGCGTCGGTGTTAGGCCTCAGTAGCGGAAATAGGCCGACGTTAAATAAATGTATAAAAAAAAAAAAAAAAAAAAATTTTTGTTCAGACAGGGTAACTATTTAAAGTGCCTTACTTGAAATATTTCCATTGTTCCAATACGCAGGAAAAATTTTATCATAATATAATTTGTATTTAAAAAAAAAATATTCAAAATGCCGATACTTAATTTTTATATGACGTAGTAAAATTCATTCATGTTCAAAGCATAGCAGAGCACCATCATTTGTTTATGAATATTTCCTTTGGTCGGTGAATTGTTCTGTGAAAGCCATGATAGAGTGTTTTTCGCAGTTAAAGTGGCATACCGTTTTGACGGATACGATTAATGCATAGTAAGATGTCTTTTTATACAGTAATTCCATTAAAAATTAACAGGAATAAAATAAGTTAATTGTTCATTGTTATAAAACACTTATAAAAGTAAAAAAATAATAAAAAATATAACTGCCTGAAGCTTAGAAATAAAATAAAGACAGATATTAACATGAATCTTGGTTAAATCGTAGCTGAAACAAGTCAAAATTAAGTGTTCTAGTTTTTATACAAATTTTATGTTAAGGTTTCTTTTTGAAGAAATGTTATTATACCACCTAATTTAAGTTTATTTTTTATACAATTTTTGCTTTAGCCAAACCAGTCCCATCTAGGCTCGGCTTTGCGATCCGCCACCGCGTCAACGCGGTGGTCGCGGGGTCGGTCCCAAGATGGGTGCTGGGGAGGCAGCTCATACACTGTACGATTATTTTTAATAAATATATTTTGAATTGAATTGAAGTCAAAATTGAATACAAAATATTACCTTTTCACAATTTTCTAACCCAGTTCCATAAATAAATAAATAAATGATTAAGGTATGTGTATTTCTTACTATTATAATATAATAGCGCTGATATATCAGCGTTGCTCCTGTTCTCCTATTTCCTGCAACACAATTTTTTATTTTATAATTTTCTGAATACAATTTTCTCATATTTATAGCGCCGTTAACTTAAGTTTCCGACCGGCTTCCAATTTCCTGCCATAATACAAATGTCTTCTTTATTATTTAAAATAGCCTGACAATTGAAATTAATAATTATATTTGTTTGGCCTTTGGTTTTTATGTTTATTAAAATTCATACAACTGATTTTATTATGTTTCAATATGTTGTCTATTCCTATAAAAAATATGTTTTTCATTAGAGACTATGAAAATTTAAGTAAGAAACTTAATAAATTGACTATGTAATTAGTAATTTGTCTAGAATTATACAGGGTGGGGCAATAGTGCATCGGACCTCGATATCTCGAGTTTTATGAGAGCTAGAAATTTTTTTAAAACATTCTAGTAAACTACATAAAAAAGTCTATAACTGGAAATTATTTTCGAACATACAGGCCGAGCCAAGACGAAATTACAGGACCAACTGCATTATTTTTAAAATGGAATGCTATGTATATCAGTACATTTTTTGAAGCCTCTTTCTAGGCTCTATTAATTCATATATTAGCATTGAATATCTCCAAATCACTTGGATGTAATGAATTTTTTTGCTGAAATAATGCAATCTGGAGATGGATATTACAAAAATCACCACGTCACAATTATGGGTTTTAAGAAAAACTTATGTGAATACCAGTTACGAGACATCTAATTAATGTTTTTGAATCATTTTTATTTTCTAAAATGTACAGGGTGGCCAAACATTATTTTTCAATTAACGGCATTTTAAATTGAATTTTCTCAATTTTTTCAAATAGAACACCCTGTATATTGTTCGACGATGTGATGTAAAAATGAAAAACGAACATTTTCTATAAGTACTTATAAATATTCAAGAATTCATTTTAAATACTGAGAAAACCGTATGTATGGAGTTTATAGGCAAAAGGAAAATTTCCATATAAATGAAATATTTGAATGGCTACATTTGCCACCGTAACCAACTTTTTAGTTGTCTTTAGCATCTTGAATTTAAACTGGAACACACACACTGAATTCATATAGTGGGCGAGCGCAGGTGCGCCTTTACTATGTACATATTTCGATACATATTTCGGCGATTATAACATTTATAACATTCAAAATATTCATAAGGTTCATAACGTTCTTAACGTTCGTAACATTCTTAACATTCATAACATTCATAACATTCATAACATTCATAACATTTATAACATTTATTTCGATATCGATGTTTTGTCTTTAAATTCATTTCTCCTCGCAAATTTTTAACAAAACCAAAAGCTCGTGGAATAAAAATGTTTAAAAGGATAGTTTAAGCCAGCTTTTGCGTAGCCCGGCATTTATACACCTCGCGGAATGCTCCTCGTTTGGATTGAGGTGCCTGCCAGACCCATTCCGCCCGACCTTGCAATCCACCAATGCGAACAATGCGGTGGTTGCATGATCGTTTCCGGGATGGGCTCTGGGGAGGAAGGGATTGAATTGAATTGATATTCGATATAAAGCAACTTCAGGCGCGGTTAGTCTTTGGACAAGAGGCCGTTTGGAGGGAGACCTGTCCTTGTCTCATATCTTCTAGCCGCTTATATATCAGCGTATGCGCAGAATCTATGCAATCTTAGGCGAGGATTGCGTAGTGGATATACCATCCTTCGGAGGAGATGTAAAACTGTCGGTTCCCATGTGTATTAAATGTTAGGCAAGTAAAATATCCCTACTCTTCGAAAGAGAAGAGGTTCGGCAAAATTCCTGGTTGGGGGTAGCTCGTCTACAGGCGTCGACTTTAGGCCTCAGTGGCGGAAATAGGCCGACTTTAAATAAATGCAAAAAACTAAATTGTGCTTATTGCAGCCAAAAAATACTCTTTATCAGCAGTGCATTTTAAATGTCTATTAAATGCTACTTATTGTCATACAATGTCGTATTTTGGAATAACTTAACACCAAGAGAACATTAACTGCACAAAATAATTATTAATTATGACATAACACCCAGAGAGTCATATAAGCCACCCTTCGCAAAACATAACATCTTAACTTTCCCGTCAATTGATATACAGTAAGCACAAGCGTCAAGTAAGTGCGCACGTCGGGCTGCGTCTACATGTGAAATAAATGGGCAACAGACTTGCAGCGCACGCCAGCGATAAGTCGCAGCAGTCTCGATCAAGTCCCCACCATTTTATTCCTTTATATCATTGTGCATGAATTCTGCTTAGCACCTGTGAATATCAAATGTCTAGATACCCATAAATTCTTCAGTGTACGTATTTGACTACCGCATCTGTTGCCGCTGCTCATTACATGTCAAATCTAATTTCCACTTTTACCAGCAAAATAGTGACATATAATTCTAATACACGTCACGGTAACGTGATCAGGCTTAAACAGCATAAATCAAGTGCATTTGAAAAGTCTTGTTCATGGAACTAAATTTTTTAATCATCTACCAGAAAATCTTAAGCTTACACCATGTATCATTAAATTTGAAAGGAAAATTTGAGTATATTTTCATGAATGTTGCTATACCGTAAATGACTTTCTTGTATAGCTGAAGTGACTGTTTTTTACAACTATTTGCATATATATTTTAAACTTTATACCATTGTACGTGTATACACATTTTTTAAAGATTTTATAAAGTATTTATGACTAATCCTATACTGCGTAAAGAGTCTTATTGAAAAATAAATATTTTTATTCTTATTTATATTTATTGCAACATTTTGGTAAAAAGTTAAATCTTTCCAGTTTAAAATCTATTCCAAGTTTTAAACTATTTTTAACCGGCCCATAAACAAATTGAATGTCAGCTATACATGTAGATTTCACGAAATTGGCGTACATTTACTGAACGAATCTGAACGCCAGCTGTTTATTGTCGCAAGTCAGAAAATTCGGCATGTAGAAAAGGCCAAATAAAAACAGATAAGCGGTCCTCTATTGGTGTATCTGCCTATTCACGTTTTCAACATCACGCCACTTTATTTTCTGAGATGCTGTTCGATAACTTCTTATGCCCACTGACGATGGAAGAAAATCACATGCTTCTGTAGAACAACAGGATATTCTAAAACATCTCATACATGCATACTTGAAATATTAACTATACATTCAGCTTTCCTGAACGGGCTTTATAGGAAAAGTTTCTACGAGGAAGCAAATTATGTATATGCCTTCTTATTTGTAAATATACGTATATATGCAAACAAGAATGTATGCACATTTTTCAGGAAACTTTACTTAGAGAAAGGATATTTCTTCGAATAACATATCTGGTTTTAATATCCGTCAAGCATTTAACTGATATTTTAGAATATATGATTATATTTATTGAATATGAGGAAAATATTTAATGGAGAATAAATCCCAGGAGCCATACAAATGATATTGAATGTAAAAAAAATTGAATATAAAAATTCATCACCCAATCACCCAAAAAGGAAACATAAGATATGTTTCCTTTTTGGGTTAATTGTTAATTTTTTATGTTCCTACATAGATGCAAAGATTAATATTCACTTCTGACTGATGGATGGCAAATTTCGTCGATCAAGTAACCATCACTAGAGGCACACTTCTATTAAATGTAATACAATAAAATAGCCTATGTACATTTTAATATTGCCACGTTTTGACAACCTGATCTCCTAACAATAAAGATTATTTATAATTTCTGAGTTTTGTCGTCATTTTAAAAACATCCAGTGATATATTATTTATTATTAGCAAATTAGCGCTAAGCTATTAAGAGGATAGTCTGCAAAGGATATATCAACTACTCTGTTTACTAGTGCTACTATCGCCATTACAGCTACTGCCAGTGCAGGTAATAGACTAGACGTAGCAGTTACTTCCCCAAATGAAGATTGTAGCATTTTTATTTGCTACCTTTTTTTTAAACTAAGGAGATGGTATTACAATTAATTATGGTATGATACCACACACACGGCATTGATATGTATTAGTGGTTGCTTAGAAATAAAACATGTGATGGGATTTGTTGATGATGTATATTTATTTTTTTTTGCTACTCTTATAAACATTAATGCCTAAATCTTAATTAACATACATAAAAATCTACTTCACCTTATTTAGGGAACATTAGAATAGTTTAGTTTATTAACGTGTAGTTAAGCAGAATATAATTGAGATTTGTTTCTACTTCTACATCCTACAAAGTCTAATTCCTCGAAGACCCCAAACATTAGTTATTATTACAGCTTAGCACCATTAGTGTGATTTAATTTACACCCTGAGTTGTAATTTATTTCAATCTTCTTTCTCTCATGTGTATCATCCGCCAAAAGGTTATCTAGAAAATAACATGGGTTAAGGTATAAACTAGTGTCAATAGAACACTTACCTTATAATCGTCTGTCTCCTTACTCGTCCTGTTATATGTTTTCTTCCTTCCTCTTGTCTATGATCTTCTTCTCATATGTTTGGGTATTTTTCCTGTACTATTTTTAGTTATTCCTTGAATTCCTTAGTATTGTTTCGCTGACATATTTTTGACAACATAAGTTGTCCAGGATACCGACCGAGAATTCTTATCAGGGACTTGGGTTTTTTCTTCTTTTTCTTTGAATTTTGAGAACATTCCGAACCAGACTTTAGGAGTGATAAGGTCATTTGTGGATTTGTGGTTTTGCACAGTTTTACCCTTTCTACGGGGATTTAAATATAAAATTTCGCAAAATAAGGACCTACACCCCACGCCGTGGTTAGGAGTGGTTTTCCCAAGAAAGAATTTCGTCCGATTTAGTGAAACCCCAGGTAGATTCGACATTCTTTCTGATTGAGTACACTTTTCTTTCGCTCAATTGCTCAACCATACCAAGGTTTTCTCTCCCTTTTCATTTTTAGTGTCGTGCCGAGTGATAAGGAACTTCACTCAGTTCCACTATTACCTTAAATAGAAAACCCTTCTAAGGAAGGTGAGTTGCCTTTTTTATGCATATTTCTGCCTTCTAATTTTTTTGGGCGTATGCCGATAGTTAGTGTTTTTTATTTTATTTCATGGTTCTTTCTTGGAATAGGAGGATTTTTTCTGTAAGTGATTATCCATAATTTTTTTTGTTGATTTGGGAACGCGGTCAGTCGTGCTGCAGGCTTTGGAGAGTCTGGAAAAGAGCCCCATTCATCCATCAACCCGACGTCACCCAATCGCCGTCATTTTAGTTGCCACTGGGCCCCATTAGCAACACCATTCCATCAGATAAGCATAACCAACAGGCCAGATATAAATATATTTTTTTATTATTCATCATTTTTTTTATATTCATATATATTCTTATTATTAAATTATTTCTGTACATATTATTATCAAATTTGATCTACACACTATCAAACTACCAATTTTTTTTGTTTTTGTAAAGCCATGGCCTAGTATACTAGCGGGAGGCACTTTATCCAAGCCTTAAAAATCAAGAGCATTGATGCTAAAACAATGTGAGATTTCATACGTAAATTATTTCTTTTCCATTTTGTACAATAATATATTCATTATTTTTATTAAATATTCTATTGTCAAACATATGTAATTACTATATTTTGTTCATCATCTCTCTCTCTCTCTCTCTCTCTCTCTCTCTCTTTCTCTATCTCTATATAGCAACCAGAGCTGAGTATTGTGTTTTGTCTTCCGTGACTTTGCAAAACCTAAAAATAATTCTTCTTAAGTCACGTGGCGCCCAGGTATCTTCTTTTATTTTAGCATAAAATACTTCCTTACTCACGACGCTCTACCGACGAAGGGCTGACGCCCGCAAGTGAGGGTTACCATCCCTCCCAAAAGAAATTTTTGTATATAGATTGACACCTATACATAAATTAGCATGGGGGGACCCTGCAAGATATCGGGAATATCAAAAGGGAAGAAAGATGCGTTTGTATGAAGATTGAGGATTATAATATTTACGACGGATACAGCTCGTCAAACATTCCTTTGGACAACTTCAAACAATGTATAGAACGATTGAAGGAAGACGTAATGAGATATCCCAACCTATAAGAGTGGGAACTGTACACGTTCATTTATGTTACATTTTCTATTCATGAGATTGCGAAGAATATAATCTATTGGAAAGGTCTAATGGAGGAACCAATGAGCCCATATATTAAGTGAAATAATAATTGTAACAGTGAAATGGACCCAAAAAATCATCTTTAAATGTCGCGTGGTAGAAATAAAGTTTCTTTATCACTGAATAAGTGTTATCATATCAATATTAAATGCAGCCTGCTTAACTAGCTGTTCACATTTTTCATCCTAGATTGCAATTCTTTTGTAATGGCCTTATAAAATTCGATTCTGTTTCGGCTTTCTACGGAAGAAAGTAGTAGTCAAATAGAATAAGACATATTTTTAGAGACAAAATTAGACTTTGTTAAATTCTCTTTTTAAAATAATTATAAAATATAACTGCAACTATCCAACTAACTACATGACTTAATTGTGTTTACATGATATAATATTTTAATTGGATTTAAGTTTGAAACTAAATTTTAGTATGTAGTTTCTGTTAATTTAGGAAATTGTTTACTAAACAAACTTTAATTGAGTACGAAGCCGAGCGATAAAGTATTACATTCCGTAATGTTTTTGCGAGGACTCAACTTCTCTTTGTCACCAGGAAATTAGAACCGTTCAGTAGGCAGGGGTGGATTGAAAGGGATACTAAAATAAACATTGATTTTTGCTCAAAATTTTAATTGCTATTCAAACAAGAAAGTTTTATTAGTATCAATACTTAATTCTCACCAAATTATTATCTGGAAGGATAGAACAATGTGGTAAAAACAAAACATTTTCTTCAGCAATATTATAAAAATATTTAATGTTTGGAACGTCATGATATTTTGCCAGCCACTTCATCAGGCATTTACAGAATAATATGGAAGATTTTTCATTATAATTTGGTAAATATGCCAAAATAACAGTATGGAGTATATTTATATTGTACCTTGTAAATTGTATAGTTTGCAAATTTTAAGGGTGCCTTGAGAGTAAATTCAAATGTTCGACCACCCTTTTTTAAAAATATCTCGCTTTCTGTGAAAATTTCCTAAAAAATATTTACTATAATTTGTGTAGACCATAAAATTTTGATTCCTTTTCTTTTTCTCGTAGATTCAATATTTTATTTTTACTATGGGTAAGGTGAATATGAAGGGAGTGAAGAAAGTTTTCTTCATTATTCTTGTTTTTGATAAGCCGCGTGGCAAAAATGAAAACTAAGAAATCAATATCGGACAATATTCCACGTCTTCAGCGGGTGTGACAAATCCTCTTTTTTAACATGAGTAAACGAAAGTTCGTCGCTACTCGTCAAAAGCATAAAATGTATTGGAAATTATTTAAACGTAAATATGTACACCTCGACGATTGTTTATAAGGCAGAGGAGGTCGTTTTATCATTTTCTTGGACGGCTATGGTAAAACTGAGTAATCAATAAATTTATTACGCTACAAGCGCTTTACAAAATCAGTTGCAAAAAACCATTTTGATTTTTCGATACTAGCACCAACATAAACAACAGCACAACACACTTACAGAACATATCATCAAGAGCAGACATGACTTGGACTTCACAAAGGTCCTGAGCACAGAACCGACGCTATGAGACCCAATGAATGAATGAAATAAGGCCAATGTGATTGGCCTTTCATCAACTCTTTATTCGAGTCTTGGGTCCAATGTTTATAGCTGCTGGGTTACTTCTAGTGAGGTGGCCTATTGAAATTACCGTTACCTGGCGGATAAAAACACCAAATTTGGTATACCTTAGATACCTTAGGATATCCTAATAAATATTAGCCAAGGAGCCCTTTGGAATTTTAAAAAATTTTCATGTACAGCACTAGAATCCAAAATGGTCGACAATTACGATAAAATATCATCATCATCATCAGTTCATCACAGAAGAACTTTCAACAACAGGTTGTTAATCTATGTATAACCAACAATGAAATGGACAATCTATTATTGGATGGCTTCCCTAATCTGGTAAGTTTTCACAGATGCAATTACACAAGTGAGTCGGCGATTGTAGCCTTAAGCACCTTGGTGGACATAGGCAAACAGCAGTATCGGGACATTGTCAAGTATGTGCTTGATGAGCGCACCCTCTATATATATGACCCAATGAAGAGACATTCTCATGCACTCTTCAAGGGAACAAAGCATAAAGCTACATCTCGGCAGGGGAGGAAGCTGAAAGTGCTTCAGAACAATGTGTAACTTTAATTAATTGGATTGAATCTGTAGTAGGTTCTTGATGGAACATATTCACTAGAATAATTGTAAATATTCAAAAAATAGTTACAATATGCACTTGTTTTATTGTTTTATGGGTTTTCTTCAGTTTTGTCTGACATATATTTCGGCCATTACCAAATGGTCGCAAGGCCGAAATATTTGATAATGGTCGCAAAGCCGAAACATATGTCAGACAAAACTGAACAAAACTCATGAAATGTGGAACTATTTAGCAACTATATGCAGAACCGGGAAGTTGATTTGGATGACTTTCTTGTGCATGAGATACAGCCATTCCCTCCTTCTATTTCAAACTTTAGTAAGCTTCATTTGCCAACCAACAAGGCTGGAGTACTGCAATGTCTTGATTAGTCAGGTCTGTCAGATCCCCTTTCAACCTATGACTCAGTTTTGTCTGACATATGTTCCGGCTTTGCGACCATTATCAAATGGTCGCAAGGCCGAAATATTTGATAATGGTAGCAAAGCCGAAACATATGTCAGACAAAACTCAACAAAACTCATGAAATGTGGAACTATTTAGCAACTATATGCAGAACCGGGAAGTTGATTTGGATGAGTTTTTTGTGCATGAGATACAGTCATTCCCTCCTTCTATTTCAGACTTTAGTAAGTTTCATTTGCCAACCAACAAGGCTGGAGTACTGCAATGTCTTGATCAGTCAGGTCTGTCAGATCCCCTTTCAACCTATTACTCCAAATTTCTGGATGATGCCGTCATCGTCCACTGCCTCCTGCCCACAACTAGTATCGACACATTCAATCAGTATGCTGATAAAGTATTTCTACCTGGTAGCTGGAGAATGTCCAAAAGTTAAATCTTGTTTGGGACGGGTTAAAGGAGTCTACTCGGGGGAAGAAAGGTGAGGGGATTCGAAGGAAAGTACCTAGCAACACCAACCTGCCACGTAATTGGATGGATTTTCTCCGTGACTCAACGAACAACAAAGAATTGTTCAACTTTTTGACTTCCAACGTTGTGGTGTTTAACTGGCCACCAGCCAAAGTTGTATATGTTACAACAGGGAAACCTGTTTCACAAAACTGCAATCATAAAGAGGCAGACACGAGGCTTGTGTTTGATGTACTTCATTCACTACAGCAAGTGGCAAAGTGTATCTTTGTGCGTACTATAGACACAGATGTGATTGTTATCCTTGCTGTCGTATTCTGTGATATAATAGTGGCTCAACCTTTGGCCTTAATAAGTTTATTGAAGTCAAAACAGGAAACTGTACCTCTTTTACTTGACTACCAAAGTTCAAAGCAACAATATGTGGAGATAAGTTTTATATATCTTCTTACTTCAAAAGTATATAATAAATTTCTCAACAATATTAAATATATGTTAGTAAGGCGAAATTGACCATAAAATGGCACATACTAGAAACCCAAAAGAAGTTGTAACACCCCTTGGCTTAAAACCAGGAAGTGTTTCAATTATGCGAACCGCAGCTCTGGGTTATGGAAAAGCGAGGTTGTGGTTCGATATTTACTCAATTTGTTAACTTGTTGTATATATAAAAAAATATAAAATAGTGAATATAAATATACAAAAAAAAATAGATGTTCAGGGCGCCACCTTAACTTATTATATGAACCAAGAGTATTGTGAAAGCTAAGGAAAACAATACTAAGTACCTAAGTTATGTAATAAGCTCACCAATAATATATATCCAGCTAAATGAGTAAAAGAAAGGAAACACACGTTAATAATAAGTTGACTTTAATATTTGATAATGGGATAGTTGAATAAATTTAATAAGCAATAGTAAAAAAATTGATTTAAGTTAAAATTTGAATGATTGATAATAAAAAAAATATTAAATTATGACAAGGTTTAACAAGTATTATTTAAGAAAATTATATGTAAAAATATTTATGTGAACATGTTTGAATAATTGAAAATGTTAAATTTAATTAAAATGGTACCATTTCTTACAAGTCTAAAAAAATATATGAAAAGAGAAATTTTAAATCAAACAAAATGTTATAAATAATACCACCAAACAGAAGGCCCTGGTGTAGCTTTGTTTCAAAATCAGGTAGTATTGCAAGGACCCCTCTGCAACACGCTGCCTCCACTCTCAAATTCGTCTCCACTGTCTACGTGGTCCAAAAAAATCGACGACTCAAATTCCTTCACTTATTGACCTCTCTCTTCTTAAAATATGACCATACATATGTGGCCGTTACATCGGAAAGATGATATAGGTACCAATAATTATATCACACCAAAAAAATTGCCTCATATGAGGGATACTGGCAACCCCCAAGTGACCTGTGGGGGCTCAGTTTCGATTATAAGCCTAAGCTTATGGCGTGAATAAAAATTACGGCTTGACAAAATTTAATAACTAGGCTACTGCCCCAAGCCTAAGCACAACCTGCTCCTTTAATGGATCACGCCTGAAAAGGGCGCTAAGATGGCTTGGCTTCCTAACGCGGTCTTGCGAATTTAAAAAACTAACGATCCGACACGCAGGTCTTAATTACAAACCCAAGTCATAGACTTGTGCACTTGGCAAAATCAAAATAATACAAATGCATAAAACACAGGCTGTTAAACCAGCCAGGAAGAGAAGACGTCGTGTGTTTACTATAGTTCGGTGTTAACTCAAAATAAGGTGTCAAGTGTTTTAGAAATCCGACGATTATTCTTTTTTCTGCGGTTTTGCCTCAATCCTCTTTTTATCGGCAGTCTTCTCTGTCTTTTCTTTCAATTTCAAAAGACGTTCTTTCAATTTTTCAAGGGGAGAATATTTATCATCCTCTGAAATTTTCTTGGGCTTCTTCTTCAGAGTTCTTTCCTTGGATTCTTTTTTTTTGGTAACCGGTGACATTTAAGCAGTTGATGGTCTTGATGCTATTTTACCGAAATTTTTATTTAATTCACTTGCTAATGAAAATTTGATGTGTGTCAAGTGCTTTTCAACCTGAACAAGTTATAATTGCAGTGTTAATTGTCTGAAACGGTGCCGCATTATTTTCATTATTATTTATTTAGATATTTAACTGTATGTGGAGCATGTTTTTGCAGGAAAGAAAGAATAAAAAAATATTTATATTTGTCTAATAAATTCCTTTTCAGGAGATTTTTCACGGCAACCCGTAATACCTTTATCCACATACTGGGTGGCCTAACTTACTATGCACCAATTTACTTTTAAATTTTTTACAAATCAAAAATTTAGCATATGCAATGCTACAAAGTATATAATGACATTAACCTTATTTGGTATTATAATACATTAGAAATGAATTCAGTACATTATTCAATCAATAATATTATTAAATGTTTTCATATCCACCTCTCAAGTTACCGAAGGAAGATCTCAAGGATCTTGTGCTAGGTAAAGAGAGACGAGGCCCTACAGTTTAATGTGGACTCCGAACCACTTTTGGGGCAATTTTTTTAATGAAAAATTGTTTCGTCTTACGGGAATCGAACCCACTTCGTTAGGCAACTCAGGTTGCTAGCCAGACGTTTTAACACACTGAGCTACCGTCCCCAAATTATTGGTAATGATAAGCTTCCAATCAAGCAATAAACAATAACTGGACAAACAAGTTGCGATGTTCTGGTCTAAATCACACACCTTGACTCTCACATTAATAAAGAAACATAGATAAGTAATCCCATTTAAAATACATTGAAAGAAAAGTGGCTCATTGATCATGCTCATTGATGATGGATAAGAGGAAGAGTGGGGAGGAAGGGGAATGTTTTGATAACCACTGCAATCAGAGATATAGATATATGAAATGGTTATAAATTCTTAGTATTTGTAGGTAGGTACTTAAGGGAACCAAACAACTTTTGATCATTTTTTTCTGATAATCAAACCGCACAACAAGCATAAAATAGTTTATAACATACTTAATATAGCAATACACAGTATTAACAAATATGACGGCAGAAGAAAATAAACCTTCGAGCATATAAGGGAAATATGCTCGAGAAACAAATTGCAAAATCACGCAGGTTATGAGGTGTTGTTTATAACTACGGAAACCAATGAAATCGACACAAATAAAAACAATAAACAAGTTGTGTATCCCTGAATGTTTATTTATCTTTATCTCTTTCTTAATCTGAGCTCTGAGTATATTAGTCGAGTGTATTGTATTTACTTCAATAAGTTCCCAAAGTGGGGGCTCTGATTAAAAGTTTTGAAATGTGAGAAAAAATGCGTCAAGAAGGCTGAGAGAACACATTTATTATTATTCAAAATCATATGCAAGCGTACCAGCACCTAAAATTTAAGTTTTCACAACTAACGCTAGTGTTTGTTCAATAATGACGTACACAGTCATCATCTAGCCCCAGTTCATATAGTACAATATAAGTGTTATTTGGCAGGTATGGGTTTGTCATGATCTAAATAATTATAATGGGGCTCTCGCTAACGCTGAATGCAAATGTGTGATGATCCCGAAACTAGTCATATAATGACTCTACACGAAGAGGCACATTTTCTATATAAAATTCCTACCCCACAAATATTTCAATTCAAATACAAGGTGAATCAGTTAAAAGTCCCCAGACCAATTTCTGGGAAACTAAAAGCGACATTCATTTCCTATAAACAACAGTGAATATATTACTCCAAAAAGGTTACGTTTTGAAGTTTAAATGACGTTATTAACGACATGTGCTTCGCAAACGCCTAGAAAAAATCTTAGATGACAGTGCGTTTGGTACTGAATTATTTCAGTACTACGTTAAATATTAAGACTTTAGTATTTTCTTAATTTTCATTTATATACAAGGTGGATCATTAATAATGAGTCATAGATCGAGGGTACATTCTTTGGAACCAGATATGAGGATACAACCAAATATTGAAAAAGATACAGGGTATGAAAGTTGCATGGAAGAAGAAGAAGAAAATTTACTGTAAGTTGCAGCAAATAGTTCATAAGAAAGTTACTGAGTTTGGGTAGTTGTCACTTTTTAGTTTTACTCACGTACTGTAATTTTTTCAATAAATATAATTTGTTCTTTTCGAATTGAGTTTGTTTTCAAAGAATTATTGAAATCGTTTACGGTTCACGGTTTTACGGTTTTCTTGAAAACGGTTGGAATTATCAAGTTCTATCAAGCGTACCCTTTTTTACGCAGAAATGACTCCTGCATGAGATTTTCTATTAAAAGTATCACAACGTTTCTTAAAAAATAAAGAAAAAATATTCGCCTTCAGGTATAGCTTTGACACCCTATTATCTTTCTCAAAAGCAATAATTTACTGAAGTATGTTTGGTTATATCCTCATATTTTAGTCCAAAGTATATACTCTTGAAGTATGGCCGATTATTATCACAGACGGATTATATGGGTGCATAAGCGACAGAATCGAATAGCATAGGAACTCATCCAATCAGTTTGAAGAATTAAATGCACGCTGGTACAGCACAACTATTTATGCTGTCGCGCTGGTTTGACTTGACACTTGACGTTTGACAGTAATCATAACCTACTTTTGGTGAATTGCTTTTTATTTTTAACTATGGAACATGAAACCATTATTATTTACCTACAATTGATAATTTTCTTTATTGTGGAGGTGTTATAAGAAGAGAAATGATCGAAAAGATGGCGCAGAAGGAGGTGGTGGATTAAAATCTCTCGAACTTCTATCATATATATTCGAGAATAACTTCTTACTACATCTATAAGCACTTCATCTGTACTATGCTCTATTTTGACATCATTATAATAATAATCCTTTATTGGTCCAAGAGATCATACAAATGATATAGGACAAGTCATATACGAAAAATATTAACAGATATAAGTAAGAAACAGAAGAAATATACATACATACACCCATGAATGAATCCGTACATGCATTCATGCATGTATGTACATAGATAGAAAATACATAGAACTACAAACATACATTTAAAAAAATGAGAAAAAAAATAGGTTAATTATTACAAGATACATTAATTTAAGACAAAAGAAATTCATTAACAGAGTAGTAAGCTGTCTTTAGTAGCATTTGTTGAACAGCAGATGTGAACTTCTTGATACAGGGTATGGTTTTTATACTACTATCTAGTTTATTATACAAAGTGATACCTATGTAATAGGGATTGGCTTCATATAATTGCATTCGATGTATATTATATTGCAAATCAAAACCATGATGCGTAGGGTAATTATGGAAAGCATTTTGAAAATTGAAATGAGCAAGATTCTTGTTAACAAAAGTTAATATTTCAAGAATATACAGTGATGATAAGGTTAATATATTATTCTCAATAAATATGGACTTGCACGACTCTCGGTATTTGAGTCCAAACATACAGCGTATGGCCTTTTTTGCAACATAAATACACGATTTGACATTGATGAGTTCCCCCAAAAGATAATACCGTATCTCAAACGAGAGGCAAATTTAGAATAATAAAAAAAATTTACCACGTAAGAGCTGGAAATTTGGCATAAACTTTGCAACGCAAACAGGTACTGGCACACTTATTACAAAGAAAATTTACATGAAATTTCCAATCGAGGGATAGATCAATGAAAATTCCTAATAATTGTCATCAATGACGGATGGTTCATATTCAACCTCCTCAAAATTAACCTCTTCATCTCTATTTTGACAATATGCATTCTCTAAGTCGAAATATACCGAATACTGATGGTCACTTACTGTTTGTGCAAGATTGCAATTTAAAATCGTTTTAATTTTCGTTAACCTCAAAAGCCAGTCAATAAAGTCAACGAACAAAGCACGCTTCAAAATAAAGGATAGAAGTGGGTAAATGGAAGTTCTCCTATAACAAATGATAACGCTTGCAAATGCTAACGCACGTATGTAAAAATGTCATTAAAATATTTTCTATGCACTATGCGGAAGCTGTATGTAACAAAATGACCGCCTTATGTCTGCACCCTGATTGGCTAAATTACTCTATGCACATGCTTATGCACCTATGCAATCGGTACATGATAGCCTTTAGCTGTGTTAAATAAACACATATTAGTTTACTTTTGACATCTAGGTTATGTAAAACTGCGACTATTATATTTGCTCTATAAAATCTTTACGTTGAGAATAAATGTTGCTACCGCTGGCATTTTTGTGATATTGTTTGAGAAAACAGCACTAATAGTGAACACAGACGAGGATCTCTCTTTTGAAAAATAAAAGAGCATTCACAGCTTGAGATTGTTTGAGCCCCGCCAGTGCCCTAACTGGGTTTATTTTTTATTTTTTGCAGATGTTCCGAATTTAGAGGATCACCCTGTATAATGAATTTTTATTCTGACAATATATATGTTAAAAAATAAATATGTCAGTAGCGGAAATAGGCCGACGTTAAATATATGTTAAAACATATATATTTAACGTCGGCCTATTTCCGCTACTGACGCTATAGACGTCTTTCGACGAAATGCCCCCAATCAAAAATTTTTCCGAACGTTTTCTCTTTCGAAGAGTAGGAATCTTTACTTGCCTAACATTTAATAGACAAGGGACCGACAGCTTTACATCCCCTCCGAAGGATGGTTTATCCACTACGTAATCCTCGCCTAAGATTGCATAGCTCCTCCGCATAAATGATACAAGTGGCTGGAAGATATGACGTGAGGACACGGTGGCCCTTGAAAAGGTCTACCATCCAAATACTAACCGCGCCTGATGTTGCTTTACATCGCATATAGAAATAATGGAATACAATACAATACAATGCAATGCAATGCAAGGCAAGACAAGACAAGACAAGACAAGACAAGACAACACAACACAACACAGCACAACACAGCTCAGCACAACACAACACAACACAACACAACACAACACAGCACAGCACAGCACAACACAACACAACACAACAGAATACAATACAATAACTTTATTTGCGTTCAAATTTACATCTGCTTCCCCAGAACCGACCCCTGGACCGACCGTGCAACTATCGCCTTTTTCGCGGTGGCGAATTGCAGGGCGGAATGGGGCTCGTTCGGCTAAAAGATAATTAAATCAATTAAAAATTTAAGTACCTAAAAGATATCTAAAATAAAGGTTTAACAAAACTTATAAACTACACATTTTTATAAACGTTCACTATAACACTTTTTTAAAATTTTGATACTGACGCATATATCTCAACCTAAACGAGGAGACTTCTGCGAGGTGTAAAAACGCCGGCCTGCGCATAGGTCGACCTAAATTTTGATTTTAATAATTGTGGTTTTCCTAAATTTCGAGTTTGTTGAAGATTTTTACTGGGAATGAATTTAGAGACAAAAATTTACAAAAAGGAAACGAGAGACAAACACAACAAAAATAAACAAACGTAAAGGAAGAGGGGGACAAGAAAGATTTAAAGATTCAAAGGTATGAAATATTAGTAAAGGTGGCTAGAATAATGAAAGTTACAGTTGGTGAAGTTTGGATACAGAGGTTACCGGAAGATCGGTAACGTCTGGTATGGTAGGGTGTATTTTATCCGAAATGGGGAATTATACTGTCTAATTTGTGCTATGTTTGTTGTTGGCAGACTGTCGCCCAGCTTGAAAAAATAGAGAGGTGTCCTGGGCATAGTCCGCTATGGTCTTCATGGCAAAAAGGAACAAACATAAAGAAAGAGGGGAACAAGAAAGATTTAAAGATCCAGAGGTGTGAAATATTAGTAAAGGTGACTAGAATAAACTACATCGAAACTCACTAGAATATCTTCAGGTTGGACAGTCTCGTTGTTTAGTAACTCGATAAAATGTGCGTTTTTCACATAAGACTTTGCTTTTTCCACTAGTCTAGCCAGATATCTCGCTAACTCCGGTAACGGTGACCCTACAGAGCTAACAATAGGTCTTAATGGGGCTCCTTCCTTATGGATCTTGGGTAGGCCATATAATTTGGGACATCTTGAAGGTTTCTCTTTCGGTATAATCTGGTTTTTCACTTGATCGTCGATAGGGCTGGCTTTAATTTTGGATTTGGTGGGTCGTAATCGCTTGGTATGCGGCGTCTTCCAGTAGTTTTTCTATTTTACTGTGGTAGTCCTTGCTATTCATTACTACAGTGGCGTTGCCTTTATCTGCTGCCAAGATTACGATGTCCTGGTTTTCAATGCCCTTAATTCGTCACGTGATAGATTTCTCTTTGGTGCCCTTGCTGCTCTCAGTATACGTGATGCATATTGGCGTATAGTTTCAGCAATGTTGTTATCCATATTATAAATTGCTGATTCTACTCCACAAATTATATCTTCTACCTGAACACGAGCTGGAGCGATTGCGAAATTAAACCCTTTGGCTAGGACATTTAAAGCGGCCTCATCAAGAGGATAGTTGGACAAGTACATTATACTGCTCAAATATTGGTGCGCATCTAGTATCTGTTTATTAATCTTATCCAAAGTGCGTCTCGTATCATGAATGGATTCCCTAAGTAATGCGAAGCTGGTTCTTCTGAGAATCCTTTTAGTATGATGGTCATTTCTATGGAACGTCAGCTGCATATATTTTGGAACGATATTTACATCTCTGCAGCGTTGTAGGAATATAAGGTTGCAAAGAAGTTTCCCTCTTTTTGATCTCAATTTCTCAAAGGATCTAGTCTGGTGGAATGTCTTCTCCCCGTAGAGACATATTATGTTGTTTTTTAGGTTTTCGCGGGTGTTAAATGAAGTGTTATTATACTTCCGGGTGCTCTTCCGCGTCGATGGTCGACTCCTCCAGGAGTCACGGTTGTCTGAACGACGTTTCGGCAGAATCTCATCTGCCATCTTCAGATTCTCACTGAAAGCTGCCTACTGCTGCTCCTCGTTACAGTTGGTGAAGTTTGGCTATATAGGTTGCCGGAAGATCGGTAACGTCTGGTATGGTAGGGTGTGTTTTATCCGAAATGGGGCATTATACTGTCTAATTTATGCTATGTTTGTTGTTAGCGGACTGTCGCCCAGCTTGAAAGAATAGAATTTTTGAGAGGTGTCCTGGACATAGTCCGCTATGGGCTTCATGGCAAAGTGCGTATAGGCCTCTGAGGGAGGTGTACCCTCCAGAATTAGAGATGAGGCACATCAGTTTGTGTTCAAGCACCTTTAGTTTTCTCATTGTCGTGGCGGACGTGCTGCACTACGCCGGCGCCGCGTATGTGATGGACTACCTGATCACCATCGTGTGCAATAAATTTTTATTTTGTCGGTTAAGTATCCTACCCCAGGCCATGAGCGGATACCAGAGTCCTGGACAGGGAGTAGACCGTCCTTATTGTCTCATTTATGTGCGTATTGAACGTCAGTCGCTGATCCAGTCTATTTACCTAGTACTTTAAGCACCTCTTGGTTGGAATTTGGTTCGAAATATGGAATAAAATTGAACACAGCTTCATTTACATGAAATTAGAATTATCCTCCCTAGGACTTGATCCGAAGCCAGCCAGTCAACCACGGTGATAAGCGCCGTGGTGGATGAGGGCTGGACGGCTCGTTCTACAAAACAAGAATACAACATTATGAATGACCGTTTCACCGTTGCGTGCAATGGATCCGGGAGGCTCGCCGAAACGATTTTCATAATTTCGCTTGTCGTGCCTCTGCCGCTCATGCCGGCTCGAAAGATCAAGGTCTGTGTTATAATCTGTAATTCCATAGTGGGATCATGAAATTCAATTGAAATATATCTGGATTGAAGGAGAGTTAAAAGAAGCGTGTTTGAATTAATTTTGTTTACTAATACTTCTTTGTTTACCAGATATTCATTAATTTGTGTAGTATATTCAATTCACGTCGGATGGACTAGTAGCCCACAGAGCTTGGCCTTCAGATAAGTATCTGTAAGGAATGAAGTAATGTGAACTTTTTGGTACGGTACCTTTTTAGACCTACCTTACCTTAACGGAAACATGTCTGCTTTATTTGATGAAACTCTAATAGACTATTAACGTGAATGACTGAAAATGATAAATTAAATAGTTTTGTAAAGCTTTGAGTTTGAATTATTATAATTTTAAAAGGCTCGACATCGGCGAGCCAGTATTCAGTAATGATATTAAATGCAAGTATTTTTCTTCCGCAATGTTGAAGGTAACGATGTTATAAATGTAATTCAAATGTTAAAAAACACTAATTCTATCGGTATTTACTGCATATTAACAAAAACCATTAAGAACATGTCTACTCAAATTGTTCTGCCAATGTCTTATATTATAAATCTAGCTGGTGAAAACGGCACTCTTCCTGATAATATGAAAATTGGAGTTGTAACTCCAATATTTAAGAAGAACGACCCACTGGCCATTGACAATTATAGAGGAATTACAGTTCCAACTGTTTTAGGTAATGCAGCCGAGCGTATAATATATAAGAAAATGCCTATCATATCTTAATAAATATAATACAATTTCCAATTGCCAAAATAGATTTTGTCCAAGTAAATCAACAGAAAGCGCCACCTATGATTTTATTGAGTGCCTATATACGTGTTTTCTTTCTTCCTTTCTGTGGCGTCTATTTATTTATTATTATTACAAAGGTCTAGGTAAGGGTAATTGTGTAGGAGCACTCTTTTGACCTATCTAAGGACTTTGATTGCTTAGAGTTTGATTTTATTAGAGATAAATTGTATGCTGTCGATTTTCGAGCCAACTTCTTATTGTTGTTAATATCATATCTTCAGCATAGAAAAATTAATGTAAAATTAAATAATAATATGTGAAACGTTCAATATGTAGACCTGGGAGTTCCTTAGGGCTCAATACTTGGTCCGCTTATGACCGAACTTCCATCTTATGTTAGCACTGATTGTACAATATTATAATATATGACAACAATTGCAAATAGTTCTGTCGAACTTCAAGCTCGTCTAAACACTTTATCTGCTGACTTTACTAACTGGTGTTATAATAATCCATTAACAGTAAATGCTGAGAAAACTGTGGTCATGCAATTTGGTTCTCGTAAAAGCAATAATAATCCTTTTCGTGTTATCTGGTTTTCCAAAAGAAGATCATTCTTTATTATTCAGTATTGCACAAACTGACTCTTGCAAGCAGCACTTATTAACATTTCATTCATTCATTAACATATATATATATATATATATATATATATATATATATAAACATAAAATTTATTGAGGTTGCAGTCAGTGATAAGATATTTTGGCCAATACAAAAAGAAAACTCTTTGTTATTGTCAAACTTTCGCTAATGTTTATTAGCTTTCTCAAGACATCTACAAAATACAAAAGTTGTCAGTAAACAGATAACTGCATACCTTTCTTAGATATGTTAGTTATCAGGGACGGTAACACATTACGTACCAAATGGTATCGTAAACCTATAAGCAGTGGTAGATACATTAACTACTTCTCTTACCATCATCCACGGATGAAAATGAATCTTATATTTGCACTGAAGAATAGAGTTATTAAAGTCACACACCCCCAATTTAAAATGGAATCGTTACAGGAATTGAAGGGTCTATTAGTTGAGAATTCTTATCCAAGAAATTTAGTGAACAAACTCTTATTTAACACCGAACAAAATCGTAATAACTTTACCCGTGGCCTTAATGTTGTCAATCATACTGGTTCAATTAACAATGGCATTGTTCAAGTGTCAAGAAATGTTGGTGAAGAGAACATAAACGAGGCTGATGGCAACATAAATGGTGGTAACGTCACAGAAAATAGAATAATTTATAAATCTTTACCTTACGTAGAAAATTTGACCTCTAGGTTAACAAACCTTTTTAAAAACTCTAATATTAAAATAGCTAAAAAACATCTAAAAACTGTTTCCCAATTACATAGTATCATCAAGGCTCCCTTAAGGAATAAAGAAAAATCTAATATCGTTTATCGTATCGAATGTTTCAATTGTAGTCAAGCGTACATTGGGCAGTCCTCAAGAGCACTTCAGGGTAGAATAACGTCTCACAAAAGTGATTGTAATAGAATGGTAAAATCTTGCGCCCTAGCAGAACATGTCATTACAACGGGCCACAAAATGGATTATGAAAATGTAAAAGTTTTGGCAGTAGAGAACAATTATCAAAAAAGGATTTTCCTTGAAATGGTTCATATTAACAATGAAGTTAACAGCTTAAACAAAAAATCAGACATCAACAATTTAAGTAAAATTTACACCTACATTTTAAAATTAGAACATGACAACTATAGAACTTTTCAAAATAACCGCGAAAATTAAGTTGGCAACACAGTTGGTAATCATCAATATCACTAAGTATTCCCATTTCTATGAAATTTAAAATGAGTTTTTACTTGTAATAAAAAACATTTCCTCTTATCTCTGGGCTTCAGCATAGTTTCAGCTGAGTCCATTTTGTTAATTATTTTAAATGAAATTTTAATCAGATTTTATTAATATGTGTAACTAAACTTAAGTTAAATGTTTTATTTATAGTGTAGCTATGTGTGTGGGATCGACCACTAGTTACGTTTTAAGAAATTTTCCTGCCATGTGTTTCGACGTAGGTTTATCAAATTAACCTCAAGTTAGTAAGTAGTAAAAATAAATTGTTTTAACTGATTTTGTTTACTGACAACTTTTGCATTTTGTAGATGTCTTGAGAAAGCTAATAAACATTAGCGAAAGCTTGACAATAACAAAGAGTTTTCTTTTTGTATTGGCCAAAATACCTTATCACTGACTGCAACCTCAATAAATTTTATGTTTGTACCTTAACTAGTCAGTCAAGACTACCTTTCTAAAATATATATATATATATATATATATATATATATATATAAGTCAAGAAAAAAATTCGTGGGCAAGCCCGCAGGAATTATAGTGCAACCGTGTACACGTGTTTCGGACTTTGTGGTCCTCATCCGCACGGTGTAGCTAAGTTGAAAGGATAGGCACAACTTAGGAAAAAACGACACAAATGGAAACCACTGACTGAATTTGTGTCGTTTTTTCCTAAGTTGTGCCTATCCTTTCAACTTAGCTACATCGTGCTGATGAGGACCAAAAAGTCAGAAACACGTGTACACGGTTGCACTATAATTCCTGCGGGCTTGCCCACGAATTTTTTTCTTGACTTATTGTCCTGTTCCCGCGATAACACCTTTCCTTTTATATATATATATATATATATACATATATTAGTTATTTTTGCAAGAAATTCGGATGCACACAACTAGACATGGTAATCTTAGAATACCCAACATAAGACTGGTTTATATGAAAAGTCACCTTCATATATGGGTATGAGATTTATGAACAGCTTGTCTCTTGACGTTAAGGAAGAAAGAAATTTTTATGTATTTAAAATAAATGTTAATAAATGTTTCTATAATATATCTGAATATAATAATTTAAGAAATTAATGAATCATTTTTAGCAATTGCATATATATTTTGTTTTATATTTGTGTAATTTTGATTTAACGCTTATAGATTTAATTGGTTAGTTAATTTTTATGTATGTTTGTTATATTATTTGATTTATCCATATCATTTTACTAATCTCTGTGGATGAAATGAATTATTATTATTATTGGTTACCATACTATAAGAATTTCACGATTCGACTATTTATGAAACTTCTAATGACTTGAATTCATTGAAAGTTTAGACCATGATATTATTTATTGTATTTAATTTTGATTATAAAATTATTATAAATCGACTGGTATTAAAATTTTGGAACTGAAGCGAATATTGAGAAGCAAAGGAGTTACCTTCTTGGTATCGTTAATGAAGTTTTCAGGTGAATTGCTATATTATATCGATGAATTTTTGGTAGTTTGACATTTTAATTATGTCTTGAACAAGGTAAGTTATAAAGTGCGTTTTCGTGTTAAATATTGTATTTTTACGTTAATTTTTTCAGCTTAATTGGAAAGGTATTTCAACAATAGCACTGATTTTACAGGGAAATTAATTTAATTTTCATGTAATAAATTATTAATAAATTTGGCATTTTAATTTCCCAACATTATACAGTCATAAACTGTTTTCAATGCAACATTAAATTTGTGTTAATCTTGCAGTATTTTAGATGCAGCATCAATTTCTAATTACAATTTTATTAGTAGTTAAATCGAAAGCCCTTACACGTTAACTAGTTTAATGAATATTCAACATAAGAGGGTTAATTTATTAATAAGGTGCCGCAAATAGCAGTGAACTTGCGAATTAAGTAATGAACACAGTGTATTTCAGTGTGGCAGGAAGTAAGTGAAGTTTCCTCCAAAATAACGTCGGTATAGTGCACTTAACTTGGTTTATACCTATCCGTCGCCCGCTTAATGTTCTTCTCCGGAAGGAATTTACGACAACTCAAATAAAACTGATGACAATGACTTAAATAATACCTACCTCAAAGAAGACTTAAATCCAACTAAACGGGGTTTTTGGTAAGATTTATTTTTCGCCGAAAAGGGATTGCACAAATTCATTCTTATCTTTGTTATTAAACGTTCGTGTCTTTATAGCAACACAATTTTTAAGTCAAAGTGTTTACGCTCAGAATTCAATAATATATAAAACGACAGAAATTATTTCTTACTTGAGTGAAAATCAATACAATATATTCTCTATATATATAAAGCAGAGCTTTTGTAGTTCTAAATTCGATTATTATAGAGAAACCTTCAAGAGGAGCGTATGTCTAATCAAATAATAATAATAATAATAATAATAATAATTATTATTATTATTCTCTAGTAACCAGAAAATCTTCTATCGCAATCTGCAAAGCAACAACCAAGGCAATACAGAACCCGAAAAAATTGACCACAATCGCTTCGGTCAATTCTGGCAGGGGATATGGTCAAACCCTGCGAGTTTCAATCAAGCAGCTGCATGGCTCCAAACAGCAGAGCGCAATGCAAATGATCTTCCAGATATGCCAGATACTAATATTACTCCTTCAGATGTCGAAGAGTGCATAAAAAACACTTCAAGCTGGAAAGCACCTGGACCAGACAACATACAGAACTTCTGGTTGAAATCATTCCTAGCACTAATCCCACAGTTTGCCCGAGCATTCAACAAAATCCTTGAATATCCAACAAGATTTCCTGAATTTTTAGGTCGAGGAGTAACGTATCTTCTGCCCAAAAAAGGAGATCTGAAAGACCCAAAAAACTACAGGCCAATCACCTGCTTGTCTACGATTTAAAAACTTTTCACCTCATTTATACATAGGCAAATCAATGAACACTGTGAGATGAACAATATAATTGGCCCAGAACAGCGGGGATGCGTAAAGGGATCACTTGGATGCAAGGAGCAGCTAACAATAGATGCAGTAATCATCAAACAAGCTGAAGTAAAGCGCCGAAACATCAGTATGGCCTACATAGACTATAAAAAGGCATTCGACTCTGTACCTCATGACTGGCTAATAAAAGTGCTAGAAGTATACAAAATTAGCCCCATCATCGTTCGGCTACTAACATATGCAATAGCGACTTGGGAAACCCAGAAAAGAATTGGAGGAAGCACTATCTCGAACATCAAGATTAGAAGAGGTATATACCAGGGGGATTCGCTGAGTCCACTATGGTTTTGCCTCGCTCTCAATCCCCTCTCAGCAATATTGAATGACACCACTTATGGTTTCCGAATAGATCCGAAGCAACCAAGTTCGAGGCTCAGCCATTTAATTTTTATGGATGATATCAAGCTCTACACTGAGAATCCAAGACAATTGAAGGCGCTAGTAGCCAATGTCAGAACCTTTAGCGATGATATCAGAATGGAGTTTGGTCTGGAGAAGTGTGCCGAAGTACATGTCACAAAGGGAAAATTAACGCAGCAGCCGGAGAATATCCGTGACTTTGAGCAAATGCTGCCAGAAGAAACTTACAAGTACCTTGGAATTCTGCAGAATAGAAGGATAGACCACACCCAGCTAAAAAAGGAGTTCAGGGAAAAATACAAACAACGTCTAACTAAGCTCATGAATACTAAACTCAACGCTAGGAATATGATTACAGCGATCAATGCATATGCTGTCCCTAGTCTGGCATACTCATTCGGAATACTAAAGTACTCGGATACAGACCTGGAAGACCTAGACAGAATGACGAGAACTACACTTACAAAGTTTCGAATGCATCACCCAAAGAGCGCAGTTGAAAGACTATACATGCCAAGAACACAAGGAGGCAGGGGATTAAGCAGCGTTAAGAAGATGTGCCGAACGCAAGAGAAGAACATGCGCCTCTATTTCTACAATTCAGACAGCGTCCTCATTCGGAAAATAGTGGAAAGTGACAACAGATATACACCGTTAAACCTCAAAGATCGACAACACGAGATAATGATCCGAACGAACGAGGATATTCAAACAGCATGGCAGGACAAGGTACTCCACGGAAAGTATCCAAATGGTTTAAACAATCCAGAGATCGACAAGGAGACCTCGCTCCTATGGCTTAAGGAAGGAATGTTACAGCCAGAAATTGAGGGATTCATAACAGCCATTCAGAATAGCATTATCCGTACTAGAAATTATGAAAAGTACATTCTTAAAGTCCCCGGCGTGAACGATGTGTGTAGAAAGCGTAAGGCAGCGGGTGAAACTATCGAACATGTCACTGGAGGCTGCCCCGCTTTGGCTACGGGAATGTATTTGGGAAGGTACAACGAGGTGGCGAAAATCATCCATAGAGAATTGGCACTTAACTTAGGACTCATTACTAATCCACCGCCCTTCTATAAATACACACCTCAAGCTGTTTTATAAAACGAGGAAACATTGCTGTACTGGGATAGACCAATACAGTCTGATAGAACCTTGGATCACAATCGCCCTGACATCCTGGTGATCAAAAAGAAAAACAAGAAGGCCACTATTATTGATATTGGATGCCCCCTAACCAGCAACCTGCAAAAAACGGAGATGGAAAACAGAAGCAATTATCAGAATTTGACTATGGAACTTAAACACGTGTGGAGATTAGAGGAGGTTCGAATTATCCCGATCATAATTTCGGCTACAGGCGTGGTGACGAAGAAGTTCTTGAATTACTTGGAGCAACTTAATCTACCTAGAGGCCTCGCGAAGATCATCCAGAGGACGGTAATTCTCCAGACATGCCATATTACCAGAAAGTTTTTGAACGATGAAGGATAGAAAATTGAAATATCCACCGGATTAATGGGACGTGATGAATTTCATCCCCGTTAACCGAGCCGAACCCCAACGGCGCGCGCGAG
Source organism: Leptura quadrifasciata (assembly GCA_963675555.1). Classification (NCBI taxonomy): domain Eukaryota; kingdom Metazoa; phylum Arthropoda; class Insecta; order Coleoptera; family Cerambycidae; genus Leptura; species Leptura quadrifasciata. Next base: position 143,901,397 of record OY776674.1, on the reverse strand, counting down.
GGGTCGGTGAATTTTTTCCGGCTTCGGCCGAGAAAGTGCACGGCTTAAGTCCATAATAATAATAATAATGTTACATTAGTGTGATAAAAAGAGAAAAAATTTATAAAAAGGAGAACGCTCAGTTACTGGTAAAGCAGCTTCTGTTCTTTCGCGAATCCTAAATAAAATAGATGATTTCGTGCAGTAATACTGTGTAAATATGCGAGAAAAACATGAGAGGGAAAAAAATTAAAAGAGAAAAAAATGTGATAACTAAATATTTAGCAGCCTAGACTTAACGGAAATCTTAAAATTACCAATGGACATTGGCTTCAAAGAAGTACTTAGCTCGTTGTGATCGCTCGAAAATGTAGTTTAGTGCATAGGCATAAAAAGCAGACCTTTACTGCATGTATTAATGTTGTGTACGTCAGTCCTAAACCTTATTTTATTACATAGATGAAGGAGTCTTGCTGATAATCAGTTAGCGATAAAAACAAAGTGTATGATAATATCATCTACTTTTCATTGGCACCATTATTTTTAAATTCTTCTTCTTTGGATTCTGTTGGTGTCAACACTGTCAATACAAGAATTATAAAGAATATCGCAGTAATTAAATTGTGACAAAACTAGAGTTTCACATAACATAATTTTAAGTCCTTTGGATAACATAATATGTCTACTACTATATAAAAGTTTCAAGTTACAATATGACTTCTTTAACATACAATTTACAAATGTTTTATACCTTAAATGCGTGTCCAAGTTTACACTCAGATTCTTGACCTCTCCAACAACTGCAAGCTTATCATTATTAATTTCTATTTGAATTTAGTGAACTACATCATCAAGGAAGTGTTTTCGGCCAATTATCAAGACTGATGACTTAGCACTATTAAGTTTTAAGGAGTGGTCAGCAGCTATATTGGCTAGAGCTGATAAATCTTCGTTAATTATACGACAAGCAGCAATAACATCAGATAATGGAAACGAAAGATATAATTGGGTGTCATCCGCATAATCATATTATTTACAATGTGAGATAAAGGTTTCAAAATGTATTGTGTAAATACTATATAGAAGTGGACCTAAAATTGAGCCCTGTGAAACTCCAGAAGTCACTACTGTTTTCAGTAAATATATTTCACTGCTAACATGAACTCGAATTACATAATTAATTTTTAAATAATACTATAGAGTGATTTGTAAGACCTAAATCTAGAGAACAAGTGCTGTTACTTTCCCTTTATTCACTTCCTCAATAATATCAGCTGTTATATTTAGTAGAGCAGATACGCAAATATAATTTTGTCTAAATCCCGATTGATGTAATAATAATAAATACACCACAGGTAGTGACGACCCCCTGTATCCCGGAAGGCTCTAGAATAGCCTTGTGTGGGAGGGGGCTACACATTTAGAGACAAGGGACACACACCCAATATCCGTGTATAGTGGAAAAATCCCTCTGACAGTATTTTCCACTACCACGACCGGGGATCGAACCCGGAACTTTTGGGTAAGAGGCAAGTACGCTCACTTCTCGACCATCAGTCATATGTTGGCAATAATTAGTTACTGTTAAGCTGGTTTTCAATTACTCTTTCTAGCGTTTTAGATAATACTGGCAGTATTGCAATTGGTCTAAGGTCTTTAAAACTTAATGGGTTAGACGTCTTAGGCATTGATTTTATTAAAGTCTCTTTCCAACAAGACAGATATACACTATTATCTAAACAGAAATTTGTAATGTGTGTAATTAGTGGAATTATGTAAGGGCAACACAGTTTTACAAAGGTAATATTAAAGCGATCGGATCCCGTCGCTTTGCTAAAATTTTTATTAATTATCTTACTTATGTCATCGTCATTGACTCTTGAAAATGTAAAATTGTTAGATATAGAATTCTTTGTATGTGTATTATGAAATTTTATTAAATCTTGCTTATTATTGATACCGACTTGTTGAACCGAGTTAGCAAAGTAATTGTTGATATCATCAGGGTCTTGTAATGCTTTAGGGATCGTAACAGTATTTTTGTTAACAATATTCATTCGTTTTATCTTTCGAGATGTCTTTTAATTTTAATATTCGGAATTTATAATTAAGATAAGCCCTTTTTTCCATTTTTTTATAATGTTCCCAATTAGTGGCAGTCCTAATAGATTTGAATTTTTTAAGTTTATTATCCCTGATTGTCATCAACAACTTTACATTCTCGGTTAATCAAGGCGTGTATGGTTTACGTATAGCACAAGTTTTGATAGGCATATGTGTATTATATAAGCAACTCAAACTTTCGTTTAAGTAGTCCAATTCGTCATCAATATTTTCTAATTCAACTATACGAAACAATGGAAGTGAAGTCGGATCCAACATTAATAAATTGTAATCTAAGTTTTTATAATCTCTGTCAGTTACAACTCTTGGAACAGCTTTTACATTTGCATTTAATTTAACATAAATTAAATCATGATCGGGTATGTGATTCATACTAATGACACGTTTTTCTAAAATGAGATATTCCTGAGATGTTAGTATAAAGTCAATTAAAGATTCTGAAATACCAGCAGTTCTAGTGGGGGAGTTAATAATCTAAGGGAGATCTACAATGTAATATATAAATGAATGGAACTTTTAACAATTGTCCAGTACCAGTACGTAACAATAATGATTAGACATCATGAAAGTCATTACCATATTAATGCGGTAATAATATATTACCGTACTAGTGCTGTATTAAAATTGAAATAAATACGAAACAAGAAAATTTTATTTATTATGAACATTTATGATGCAGTCTTAATAATAATAATAATAAAGTTTATTACTCGAATACAATACAATAATATGCCATCATGGTTAGTATATCTGCACCAAAATCAGCTAACGTAATGTAGAAGATGGTCTAAATCAACAACCAGTAAATTTTTTGGATCAGGTAACTCCAAAAATTGGGCAATTAATGTTGGTATATTTCCAATGGTATATATATATATATATATATATGGTATAGTGGTGAGAGGTAATTGAATCCTCTCATGTGGTCTAATGCTACTATACACCAGACATCATAGATGTCTCCGTGGTGCATAGCGACTTGCCATTTTGCAAGTACCGAGAGCGACGACCTTCAGCCCTTAGTGGACTTAACCTATATACTGTTATTATACATGATTTGCAGGAAACAACTACTCAGCGGGCAAATACCCCGACCTGCATTGAATTACACCTTACAAATCAGGAAAATTTGGTAGCCAATGTCATTTGTCAACTCCCTGACCAGACATAGACCGGTTTCGAACTTATTAGTTCTCCTCAGTATGCCATAGGTCATGGAGCAGACAAATGACAGTGGCCAACCTGCTAGTCTTATACAGACTAATGTAAATGGTATAGTGGTGAGAGGTAATTGAATCCTCTCATGTGGTCTAATGCTACTATACACCAGACATCATAGATGTCTCCGAGGTGCATAGCGAAACATAGACCGGTTTCGAACTTATTAGTTCTCCTCAGTATGCCATAGGTCATGGTCTGGTCAGGGAGTTGACAAATGACATTGGCTACCAATTTTTCATGATTTGTAAGGTGTAATTCAATGCAGGTCGGGGTATTTGCCCGCTGAGTAGTTGTTTCCTGCAAATCATGTATAATAACAGTATATAGGTTAAGTCCACCAAGGGCTGAAGGTCGTCGCTCTCGGTACTTGCAAAATGGCAAGTCGCTATGCACCACGGAGACATCTATGATGTCTGGTGTATAGTAGCATTAGACCACATGAGAGGATTCAATTACCTCTCACCACTATACCATTTATATTAGTCTGTATAAGACTAGCAGGTTGGCCACTGTCATTTGTCTGCTCCATGACCTATGGCATACTGAGGAGAACTAATAAGTTCGAAACCGGTCTATGTCTGGTCAGGGAGTTGACAAATGACATTGGCTACCAATTTTTCATGATTTGTAAGGTGTAATTCAATGCAGGTCAGGGTATTTGCCCGCTGAGTAGTTGTTTCCTGCAAATCGTGTATAATAACAGTATATAGGTTAAGTCCACCAAGGGCTGAAGGTCGTCGCTCTCGGTACTTGCAAAATGGCAAGTCGCTATGCACCACGGAGACATTTATTTTATTTATTTATTTATTTATTTAGAAACACTGTTCTACAGGTAATTAAACCCAACTACAGAACAGGAGGGTAAGCAAAGAAATAGAACTATAAATATAAATATAAGTAGAAATAGAAATAAATAAGTGAATAACAAAGTAAAATGAATAATCATATATAGCAAAAGTAAATTCAAAATTAATACAAGTGAAAGAGAAAAGAATGTGTATTATATTCTTGCATGTAAAAACAGTAACAAAGGTACGAAACTATAAATATCTAAACAAAACAAATAGCTATAAAAAAGTGAATGTGCAAAAGAAGAGCAAAAAATAAAATTAAAGAAAAACAAATCATTTACTTAAAATAAAGCGATTTTAGGTCATTAAGACTGCAACTAAAGATATCTAGGTCATTTCCAGAATTATTGCAATTATTACAAGCTGTATATAGGGGCGAATGCATAAGTGTATTCGTACGAGGTGTCGGGAGATGGAAAGTTAAGTTATTCCTAGAGGTTGCTCTGGGAACAATGAAATTTAATTTAGATGTTAATTCTTGACAATCAGTTTTATTATGTATAAGTTTAAAGAGGAATGCTAAAGAAAAATATTTACGCCTATTTTCAAGGCTAATCACAGAGTGTTTAGCAAGCAAATCTGGTTGTGGAAAACCGATAGGTGGGTACACACCGTTCGACTTCCAGCTCAGATATTTTAGGAATCGACGTTGAACCGATTCTAAATTATTGATGTGTGTACTGTAATGAGGTGCCCATACAAGGGAAGCATACTCGAGTTTAGATCGTACGAAGGTAAAGTAGAGTAATTTAATAGTATCCGGATTTGTGAAATCACGAGAATTTCGCACTATAAATCCGTAAGTCTTATTAGCTTCGAGGACAATGGCATCCAAATGTGCGGCAAAACTAAGTTTTCTATCAAAGATAACGCCAAGATCTCGAAAGGTTGCTGGACGTTTCAAACTGAGATTGTCAAGATTATAATCGAAAATTATCTGTGTGGTTTTCGTCGTAAAAGTCATGACGTTACATTTTTCAGCGTTTAAGGGCAACTTATTTTGCGCACACCAGGCATTTACCTTATCTAAGCTATTTTGAAGACGAAGACAGTCATTGAAAGTATCGACAGTAGTAAATATCTTTAGGTCATCGGCATAAATAAGGCAGTTTACATCAATGACATCTACAATATCATTGATAAAGATATTAAACAGCAATGGTCCGAGTATGGACCCTTGAGGAACTCCTGATGTCGCCAAGTATTCAACAGACTTAAACCCACCCGATACAACATATTGAGTCCTGTTTTGTAAATATGATTTAAAAAGAGTAATTAAAGAATCGGACAAACCAAAAGAACAAAGCTTATGAAGTATCAAGTTATGGTCAAGTCGGTCAAATGCCTTTGAGAAGTCCGTGTAAATTATATCTGTTTGTGATTGCAAATTAATGCTTTCCGCAATAAACTGTGTAACACAAATAAGGTTCGTCGCTGTAGAACGGCCTTTCATGAAACCATGCTGAAAAACCGATAGTTTCTTGGAGACATAATGGTATATGAATTCATGCAGTAAAATTTCTAAGGCTTTGCAAAAGTTACAAATAATTGAGATTGGCCGAAAGTTACTTATATCGAGTTTATCACCTTTCTTATATATAGGACAAACTTTTGATCGTTTCCACAATTTTGGTATCTCACAGTTCCTTAAACACAAGTTAAAGAGAATTTTTAATGGGTACGCTAACGCATATGCGCAATCCTTCAATAAAAATGCGGGTATTCCGTCGGGGCCAGTCGTCATTTTAGGTTTGATTTTCTTTAAGGCAGCTGTTACTTCATTTTCATCAAATTCCCGTAAATGAATAGTTGAATTAAATCCTTTTTCGTCTAACAACGTATCAGTGAGATCAGATTTAGGCGCGTAAGATTTGCAGAAGAAATCAGCGAATGCATTAATAATGTCTATCGGATCATCAAGTTGCCGCCCGTTATATAACATTTTGCTGGAGATATTAGACGATCCTTTCTTATTGTTTATAAACGACCAAAATTTAGTTGGATCATTTTTTATATTGGCTTCGGCCGTTTGAACGAACTCCTTATAGGCTATAGAAATGTCAGCTTTGGTTCTAGATCTCAATGATTTAAATTCATCGAATGCCCGTACATCACCATGTTTTTTATAAACCTGCCAATATTTAGCCTTTAACTTGATATTATTTATTATCCGAGAATTATACCATGGTGGATACTTTTTTTTATTCACAGCAGGAAATTTCGGTACGCATAGATCAAATATAAAATATAGCTTATCGTAAACATAACTAGTCGCTTTTTCCAAATTAGAGAAAGTTTCAAGGGGTTCCCAATCGATGCCGGTAATTAAATTATATAGAACAGGAAAATTAGCTTTGCGAAAGTTATAACAACGATTATTCTTATTAGTGGGAAAGTTGTTCTTGAAACTGGTACCAGCCTTCCACTGAAGAGAAATATGCAAAGCTGGATGATGACTATCCTCATTTACAAACGGATCGACAGACCGCTCTACCGTACAATTATTTTTATAAAGAACTAAATCGAGTAACTTACCATTATCATTAAACACAAAATTGTGCTGAGAGATATTGAAAACATTTAATAAGTTAATTAATGAAAAAATTGGACGATCACACTGAGAATCTTCAAGATAAGTCGCGTATTTAGAGATATTAAAATCACCAATGATAAGTATGTTGGACTCATACAGATAATCTAGAGATTCAAGTGAATCAAATAGTATTTCGTAATCCGAGACTGCAGAATTTGGAGGAATATATAAGACTATGACATACAGCGAGGACCAGTTGATACAATTTTGGCGCATATGATATCAATAGAAGGTGAGATACTAAGGCCGTCAGAGCGAAGATCTATTATTCTTGAAGTCAGATTATCTCGTATAGCAAGTAAGACGCCTCCACCTCTGGTACGATTGGTAAATGTGAAATTCCTATCAGTACGATAAATGTTATAATTAGAGCTGAATATTTCACCATTGTATACCGACCCATCTAACCACGTTTCTGTAAGTGCAATTATCGAATAACTGGACGTGAATGAGGCGTTGTAAATGTCATTTGTTTTAGTTCTGAGACCACGAGTATTTTGGTAATAAACGGCGAACTTTGACAATTGGTTGCACACATTTGAGGTAACAGGCAACAGTGACATCCCCTCCATGGTCGCATTGTTGGTGGAAGACGTTATCGTAAAGGTGTCATATATCTGTGATTGCTACTGAATAGATAGTAAGTCATGTTGAAGTTTGTCGCGAGCGCGAATATAAGCAGTACACTTCTCTTTCGCCCAAACTGCATGGTCAGTAGACACATCAATATTATGAATATTTTTTAAGTTAGCACAGTTAGTACAATGAAATTGTTTAGATTTGCATTGCTTGACGTCATGATCTTTACCGCATAGTGGGCAAGAAATAGGTTTCTTACAAAATTTTGAAGAATGATGAAATTCGTTACATCTAAAGCACCGATAAACTTCTACCGCGTCAAAAACAGCACAACTGTCAAACCCTACAAATAAGTTACCTGCCTTAATGACCCTATCGTACGAATGTCTGTCTAATTGAAGAATGCATTGAAAAATATCTTTGTTTTTCCTTAATGGAAATAGTTTTATTAATTTGCATTCGGAATTAGATAATAAGTCGGAGTTACATTTCTTTATATAATCCGCTAGCTGATCTTCGGCGAGTTTTTCAGACATTCCTACGATACGAACCCTGGGAAGAACGCCATGTAATTCTCTGACTTCATATGACTGAGACAACTTTTCCTGCACCATTTTCTTAAATTTCACATTATCTTCACTATTTTTGCAGCCAATTAGAACACCACCATTTTTTAGGTTTTTGACCTTTGCCAGCTGAATGTTGGATTGCGAGGGATTTATATTTTGCGAAATATCTGACTTAGTTTGGCTAATGGGTTGCTCCAGATTTTTTGGCTGAATGATAATAGCAGGCTGAGTCTTATTTTTAAGAATATCAGAATATCTGGGTTGTTCGACCGTGACCGGCAAACTAACTTTCGTAGTCATAGCAATATCGGATTGAATAGATGCTATTTTATCATTTACAATTGATAGTACGCTCTCAACTTTTTCATCCAACAGCTTGCTGATATCTGCATGATTCATAGAAATGCAGTTTTCCGAGCAATCATTACATTTCCAAGACAGACCTTTTATACTGCTTAGCAGTTGAACTAAGTCGACGGTTTCAGTTACACATGTAGGATGGGCTTGCTTTTTACATATGGCACAAGAAATGCTGGGTTTCCTTTTTATCGCAGCGGAGCAAAAAACACACACAGACATGATTAGCTGGTTGCGATCTATGATGTCTGGTGTATAGTAGCATTAGACCACATGAGAGGATTCAATTACCTCTCACCCCTATACCATTTACATTAGTCTGTATAAGACTAGCAGGTTGGCCACTGTCATTTGTCTGCTCCATGACCTATGGCATACTGAGGAGAACTAATAAGTTCGAAACCGGTCTATGTCTGGTCAGGGAGTTGACAAATGACATTGGCTACCAATTTTTCATGATTTGTAAGGTGTAATTCAATGCAGGTCGGGGTATTTGCCCGCTGAGTAGTTGTTTCCTGCAAATCATGTATAATAACAGTATATAGGTTAAGTCCACCAAGGGCTGAAGGTCGTCGCTCTCGGTACTTGCAAAATGGCAAGTCGCTATGCACCACGGAGACATCTATGATGTCTGGTGTATAGTAGCATTAGACCACATGAGAGGATTCAATTACCTCTCACCACTATACCATTTACATTAGTCTGTATAAGACTAGCAGGTTGGCCACTGTCATTTGTCTGCTCCATGACCTATGGCATACTGAGGAGTACTAATAAGTTCGAAACCGGTCTATGTCTGGTCAGGGAGTTGACAAATGACATTGGCTACCAATTTTTCATGATTTGTAAGGTGTAATTCAATGCAGGTCGGGGTATTTGCCCGCTGAGTAGTTGTTTCCTGCAAATCATGTATAATAACCATATATATATATATATATATATATATATATATATATATATATATATACACCAACCGACTGTTTCATACATCTATCATAGCCAACAAAAAAGCTATTGTGACAACGGTGTTCCGGTCGAAATTTAACAAACTTCCTAATGATCTCAACCATATTTACTCCTTCAAGATCATCGGGTAGTATAAATAACTCTCGTGAAATTTTGGTTTTGATATCTTAAACCTGACTTTGAATATGTTTTCCTTCATTTGCTACATCTTCTTTTACAGAATTTGATAATTCTTCTCTTCTACATGGTTCGACGGGACCAAAAATTATCATAATATTAATGCAGTTTCTAGTGGTCTACCAATGGTGGAATAATGCAAAATTTGCTATTCTTCTAGCAGTTTAACATGACCTCGTCGTTTCAGAGTTCCTTATCCAATGAAACTAGTATAATGTACAAATTTCAAATGTTATAGAAATACTGCATTACTGTACTGTTGTATTAAGCGTGATATAGTGGTGAGAGGTAAGTGAATCAGTATACCATAGGTTATGGACCAGACAAACGACAGTGGCCAACTTACTAGATTTATACAAACTATAGTAAATTAAGTAGTGGTGAGAGGTAAGTGAATACTCTCATATGATCAATTGCTACTATACACCATAGATGCCTCCATGGGCGCATAGCGACTTCAAGTACCTGAGAGCGGCGACATTTCAGTCCTAGGTGGACTTAACCTACTGTTATAATATATGATTTGTAGGAAACAACTACTCGGCGGGCAAATACCCCGACCTGCATTGAATTATACCTTACAAATCATGAAAGAATGGTAGACAATATCATTTGTCAATTCCCTGACCAGACATAGACCGGTTTTGAACTTATTAGTTCTCATCAGTATGTATGCCATAGGTCATGGAACAGGTCGGGATAATTGCCCGCTGAGTAGTTGTTTCCTGCAAATCATATATTATAAGCGTGATATATTCGATTTATGTCTTTTTAAGACACACACAAAGCATAGTTTTAAAATCAGCATTTAAGTATTAAAAACAGTATTAAGTGAAATTTTGTTAAAACTAAAACGTTTTGTATACTTTAAGAGCACTTACCGTTTTATTGTAATTTTCTACAACAAAAAACATATATGTAGCATACTTGATACAGAGTCACTGGTTCCTAATATGTGGGTTTGTGGTAAAGGTTATAATAAACGAAAAATGTTAAATAATAGAATTTTATGTACGATATACAACAAAGAATTTCATCCTCACTGCAAGTTTATTGGAAAAATATATAACGTCTTATGCTTCTGGTGAGATTATGTAGATTTATGAATTGTATTAGAAAAAAAACCAGTCGAAAATATATTTCCAGTAGAAAAGTATAGTGATATATATATATATATATATATATTGTGTAGTGGTGAGAGGTAAGTGAATCCTCTCATGTGGTCTAATGCTACTATACATCAGACATCATAGATGTCTCCATGATGTATAGCGACTTGCCATTTTGCAAGTACCGAGAGCGGTGGCCTTCAGCCCTTGGTGGACTTAACCTATATACTATATATAGTATATAGGTACTTGCAAAATGGCAAGTCGCTATACATCATGGAGACATCTATGATGTCTGATGTATAGTAGCATTAGACCACATGAGAGGATTCACTTACCTCTCACCACTACACAATTTATATTAGTCTGTATAAGACTAGCAGGTTGGCCACTGTCATTTGTCTATTCCACGACCTATGGCATACTGATGAGAACTAATAAGTTCGAAACCGGTCTATGTCTGGTCGGGGAATTGACAAATGACATTGGCTACCAAATGATTTGTAAGGTATAATTCAATGCAGGTCGGGGTATTTGCCCGCTGCAAATCATTTATAATAACAATATATATATATATATATATATATATATATATATATATATATATATTCTATAGCACAGCCTGCTGTAATATCTGATGTCGATAGAATTGTTAAACAGATCCCCAAAAAAGTCCAATCTTGTGTTATTCAGAAGTGCCAAAAATAGTGTTTTCTACATACATACATTTAATCGATTGGCTTAGGTTCTAAAAAATGGTTAATTTTGAGATATTCACAAGAAAGCGTCAAAAATAATATTTATTCACATTTTCCTTTGAGGTATATATAAACAGTAATGTAATATAATAAGTGTAATATAAACAGTAATGTGTATTCTGATACGCCGGATCTATTGGTTGGTGTTTATACCAGATCCTACAAATGGTTCAATTTCAAGTCATTTACGGGGAAAAATTGTGTTCTTTTTGTTTAGAGAAATAGCATTATGTTACTGGTATCTTTCACGTATTTTAATACACTGGATCGATTGGTGTTAGTCCAAGATCTCAAAAATTGTCAAGTTTTTAGTTATTATCGAGAAGTAGGTTTCTTTCGCAATTTCATTTGAGGTATCCACAGACATTTATGCGTTAGTGATGTTTACAAAGTATTTAGATATGATTGGCCTAGATCTTGAAATCCAAAATGATACAATTTTAAGAGACCTCTAGCACGTTGTCACGACATTTTCCCAGTAGCGGACGACACCCAGGAAATTGCACAACAGTTTTATATATCCAAACTGACTGATAGCCTGCTAATATTATACAAATTAAACTGCATTATGCGCCTTTAAGAATCAAGCACACTCTGTCGTACCAGGCGTTGCCCATTTTCCGGCAACTGTTCTAGCCAACCTTTTACTTATTATAATTCCTTATTGCTCTACAATCTGTTTCTAACAGTCTCACATAAACAAAATACTCATCCACTCTTTGTTTCTGTTTGCTTCTTTTTGTTGTTTTTCTAAATTATTATTCGTAACTAAACATCTTCGTTAAAATAATAAATTCTTTGAACCCTTATATCAAAAAATCATAATCGACGGCTGGGGTGTCCCACTGACGTAGTGGTCTCGGATGGGTTTCTTCGTTTAGTGTTTTCCCGATTACTGTTTTTAATCCGCCGCTCCGGCAGAAGGTGTTTATATACCTCGTGCACAGGGCAGTATTGTCCTATTCTTTAAATTATTAATAAAGTTGTTTTGATTGATTGATTGATTGGCATGTCAAGGAAAGGTGGTTCAGTCCCGATGCGCTACTGTTTATTTTTGTTTTGTTATAATTATAATATTTGTGTTATGTAATTATATTTCATTTTTAAATACTAGTGACATCATTACACTCCTTTTCTTGCGTTCTCTGAGTATTTTATACATACTTGTATGTAAACACCTATGAACGGGGTGTTGTGTTATAACTTGTCAATAAAATGTCAAAATTTATACTGTTAAACAGAATGAATTATTAAGAAAGAAATTATGTAATAAATTACCTGTTGTTACTGAGTTCCACTAAGCAAATCATGTTTTTATCTCGATTAGTTTTAAACCTCATTCATTATCCTTAATTGCTTCTCTTCGATAGAAAGGGGAATTATTTACGTGTTTCTTCGGCGGAGACTGAACTCTGAACTAAATAGAGGTCAATTTTGGATTGTTCTTGCTCCATATGTAAAAAAATTGTAATTTTTTCGAAGAATAAGTAGAAAAAATAGCAATTATTATTAATAAATCCATGTCGATACAAATCCGAGTACTCTAACCTATAAAATCACCATTATCTGGCGCGGCACATATTATAGAGCGGTTTTAATCTTGTAAATCTTACTTTAAATTATACCCTCTTCCAAATTCAAACGCCAATAAGCTTTGTTGTACGCGCTGATCACGTACAACTATTATTTTATCCTCCTATAATAGTGAAGCAGATCTGGAGGAAAACCAAGATTGAATAATGAAACGTCCGATGGCGATTTTGTTTGTTGCTAATAAATAGAGTTAGATCCCCCCAACATTCCGACACATTTATGCAGGGGATGTCAAAGGGGGGGGGCTAAAAACGACATGTTAAATGTATGGGAAAGTGGTTTTTCGAAGATAACACGGCGGCTTTTGATCTGACGAAAAAAATCTTCAGATCAAAAATGAAGAGCTGACTAAAATAAACAAATTTTGTTCCCTTCCTCATCGATGCCAGACCATTGATTCGCGAGATATCGCGAATCCAAGGTGCAAAAATTTAATAAATTGAATTTATCTTTTATCATGAAGGAGTGGGGTTGAGGACTCAATTTATTTTTATTAGAAGGATATTGGCAAATATTTTGTTAGGCCGGAGGCTGGGAGCGGGGGGATAATTAGGAGGGGAGGGAGAGGGGGAAAACGAAAATATTTCACATGCTGATAACTCCCCGTGTAATTGAATCGAACGCCGAATTATCATCGAAAAACTATTTTCCCATAAATTTAACATGTCATTTCCCCCTCCCCTCTTTGACATCCCATGCACAAATGTGTCGGAATGTTGGGCGGACCCAACTCTATTTATTGGTGAAGAGGTTTAAGCCCCAGTGTATTAATTAATAATAAATCCTGGTAATCATGTCACCAGAAATTTTAATTACTATTTATTTATCTGAAGGATAAACAAATAAGATTGGCCATTTGCGTGATCGTCTAGTAGGACCCAAATTTCGTTGTGTGTGTGTGGTAACCCTTTTTAATTTACCCAGGCTCTTTTATATAAAGTTTAATATTACTTGTTTCTGTCTGATACTATATACCTTACAAAATTAATCACTCTGTTAATTGAAATACCTGGTAAACTTGAACACACTGTCTATTAATTGAGAGACCTAGTTAATTATATATGTTATTTATGTAGTATTTTATTACTCAAGATTGCACTGTACATTTATAGTTGAAGTTTGTTTTCTATTTTGCTTTGAAACAAAATCATTTATTTAGTTTATTACTTATATGACGAAGAAGGTAAAGGTGAAAGAAAATACAATAATTGATGGGAAAAAATAGTAAAAAAAACATTTTTTTTATATAAATTGATGTAGCAAATAGCTCTACATGAAATCGAAAATAATCTAAATATTTGAGACAATTGCCTAAATATTATAAATGGGGAAACTTGCGTCGCTATAATAATGGCCACACTATAAATATGCTGAGTGGTTCGATGCAATAACAAGAACTTTGTTATACAAAAGTATGCTATGTTATTTTAATAGTAATGAGAGTTGTGGCAATGGCCTGATAATGATAATCTATAATAGATCTGTTAGCAATCGCTAGGTAATAATGGTTTATAATTAAATAAAGTTGTAAGCAATCGCTAGATAATAATAATCTATAATTAAAATTGTTAGCAATAGCCAAATAATGAATCGAATGCAATATTGAGGACAAGAATCACATCATGTTTATACATTATCAAAATTAAGTTGAGAAATGAGCATTAAATACTCATGTAAAAGATCATAGAATGTTGAGGAAAAATCCTTTGATTATAATTAAAACAAGCAGTCTACCAAATTTTGTATAACTGTCCAACAACGTAAAACAAGGTGGGTAGATGTAAATCAAACAGACGAGACTTCCTGGTTCAGTACGCGACGAAAAGTAAACCCTTCTAAATACGAACAAGTTTACGGGCTAATTAACCCAGTACTGACCGATGGCCTGTACAGTTTGTGAGCGCAAGGTAATCAAGTGTATGGAACGTTATTAAGCAATCATAGAAAACCAAATAGATCGCTGGTGAGAAATCTCAGATAATCATTTGAAAGGTAAACATTACTAGGACATTTTACATGTCCAAAATTAAGCACACAGTAGCCTTAATAAGTACATCAAATGAAAAATAATGGAAGTGAAAGTTTCTTGTCATTGCATAAACGCAGAAAATATATAGTTCTTGAATATAAACTCGTTATTTTGCAAACGCAAATTTCCCTAGTAAAATATTCAGAAAGTGAAATTTTATGAATTAAATTTGTTAATGAAATCATAACTGAATAACTGGTAATATAATATTCTTTATAGTTAAAAATCAAAGCTAGTATTTCATAAAAATCTAATATTCTTTTAGTACCACAAATTCGTCATTTAAACCTTGTTTTAAACACCCCGTAACCAGAATATAAATGCAATTGCAAATAATAAAGTAGAGTTTCTAAATAAGAAAGTAATCACCTTTATAAATTTATGCCAGCTGAATTTCTGTGCGCTCTGTATAGCGTTATATCGCCCGTGAATGCTCTCCCCCAGGTTCTACATGGCTAATGTCCTCGTCGGGCATCGTAGAGACGTTGAAACGGCACATCATAAAAAGTACGTTAAACAGTGATTGTCTTCGATGAAAGTACAACGAACACGAAGTACTGCGATGCAATTCAGGTGTATTTAGCACTTTGTTTCCTAAGTACACTGGACATGAAGTAATTAGGGTGTGTTTAAATTTTATTTCCTAAGCACAGCGGACACAAAGTCTGCAAAGTCACTCGGTTATGTTTAACTTTTATTTCCTAAGCACAGCAGAGGTGAAATCTGCAAAGTAACTCGGTTTGGATTACAAATGCATCTCCCTTTTTCTGAACAGTCTGATCTTCTTTTATATTTTCATGAAAGCTTTGGATTTGTGGTCTCATGATTGGAAAATGTTTACATTATAAATTTCAATGTCTACATGCGTCGTAGTTTGCAAAGTCCGTCCTTTGCATGACTTAAAATAGAAAACGGCAGGCGATTTCACCCTGTGAGAAGTAACAGAAGTGCTTGACGCTTGTCGTGTCCATTGTAGACAAATGCTGCGACTAGACTCGATTTTTAAGTAAATTCTTTCATACAAAAGTAGGGTTTAACGTTGCTTTAAAAGAATGTAATTTTAAAATGCATTCTGGTAACTTTATTGTGTCCAATATTAAATGAGTAAATAAATGTAAAAATGAATTGAATTAACTGCAAGAATTACTGGAATTTGGAAATAAATAAGAAAAACTAAATTTACATATGGGGTATATACTGGGTGCTTCATTGGCAATAAAAAAAATAGCAATCGGACGCTTCCAATATCCCAAATCCAGACCTGCTCCACTATAACGGATTGAGTGTAGTATAATATTTCAATTTGTACTATGTATATTGAGACTTTACCATTTGCACTTCTTTTCCTTGTTGTTGTATCTTTGGTTTTCTTTTTATTTCTTTAAGGAAAGGACTAGATACTGTCGTTAGCTTAAAAAATGTCTCATTCTCAAAGAAAACAATGTACAGTAGAAAGTTAAATCACGAAATCTTGTTGACATTTGCATGCATATTTATTTTGATATTTAGAAAAGAATGAAAAATGAAAACAGCTGTATCTTCCTAAATTTTATGATTTTGACAGTCATTTCACTCCACTAATACAAAGAATCATCATCGGGAGAGTATAAAATTTGTAAACGTGTCAACATTACAGATTATAAAAATTGTAAATATATCAACATAACAATCATAAAATTAATCTGTTTTCAGAAATTACGGAGAGTGTAATGTTTATAGTAATTAAAACAGAATTTAATGTTTTGTATCCGCGCTATATGGAGATACTTATATTTCTGTCAATTAGTGTTTATTTTTTATTAAATATTACTTCCAGGAGATTTTAAATGCTTTCTTCCTGTAAAACTAGACCCGAATCTTACTGAGTTTGACAAGTGTATCAAGTAACTGAAAAATGGTTCAATTTCATAGCGATAAACAAGCTATTTATGATGTATAGTAGAGCGTAGCACGTCTGAAACATCAGAGTTGACAAATTCATTGATTCTGAAATCCTAGCTTTCAGCATAGACGCACAACACCCCAGAGATGGGAAATGTGTTTGTCGAACAAAGTCCGAACCAGTTTATGATATATCTACTACACAATGTTCCAGTCGATAATCGCTTTCGGCAGCCCTGGTGTTTCGCTGTACCAGCAAGTTGTATTGAAATTCTTCTCTTTGTCGTAAAAATTGATCGTGTGACACTACTTGAGCGATGAAATCAAAGGACTCTCGTTTACGCTCTTCCTTTAGATGCGCTACTCTCAAGACTGTATACCATTTAACGGCAAACTAACAACTATGTAAAATTATTTATAAAATGTAAATCACCTGGATTTTTATCATTTACATTAAATACATGAGCAGAAATTAGAAAAAATATAATCAACTTAGATAACAGATGTGAATTAATGTATTAATTACTACTGATTAATTAATTGCCTTTAATTTTATAAGTTAATTTGCAAACTTTTAGATATAATATGATTAGCACTATTATTGATTTTTTAAATTAATTATAATGATATACCGTGGCAATAAAGAATATTGTTTGCTTCATGCTGTAGTTTAAGAGTTATTTAAGAACACGTTTTTTATGAAAAGGTCAAGTTTGCGATAGGTTTATATTTTATATTCCAAAGAAAGGACACTTCCATATAAAACAAGTAGTCGGTAATTGTATAATAAGGTACAATTCTACATCTTATGCACGTTACCAATTTTCAGAGATTTACAGCAAAATAAAGACATTTCATAGGATCTGCCATATTAAAATAAAATAACTGACCACATATATAAAAATGTGTTGAATCAAGTAAATATTTGTGTCATATATTCACAAATAAATATTTATTTGCGCAGATACAGGCTGTCCATTTTATCAGGACCCTCGAGAATATCTCACTTAATATCGGTATATATTTTTATGAAAATTGTGCCGATTTATATAACCTACAAAATGATTTAACGACATTTGAAATCCATGGCCTACTTTAAGAGTTATGGCGGAAAATATCGAAAATGTGGAAAACGTCTAGGCCAAATATCTCCGTTATTCGAAGGAAGGCGAAAATTTTTTGCAGAACAGAGTGTTTCAACGAGGTTTTATCTAATTTTTTTCAAAACCGCTGTATTTTGAGGTTTACTCTTCAGGCTGTTAAAAAAATTATTTTGAAACGGGCGAGAAGTGGCGCCATTAAATAGAGTATTTTCCTCCCTTTTCAACGATATATCACATGCCACATCTATTCATTGGTACTACGTTCGTAATTATAAAAACATTTTTTTAAAACCAATAATTTTTTTTAACAAGCATTATACTTGCCGTGGAGAAGTACGATTAAGTAAAATAATAAAATAATTCAATAAGTTGTTCAAATCTTTGCTATAATAAAACATTAACACAATTAAGAAGAATAAAGTAAATTCAGGTAAGAAAAACAAATTAATAATAAAAAGAATATAGCACACAGAACATTAATATTTATCTAATCCTCAAAATAATTTCTAAGATATCATATCAAGTGTTCAAAGTGTCCACCCCGATTTCTTATGCACAATCGAGCGCGGCGAGCACTGCATTTAAAATATTACTTAGCAATTCGGGGGTAACTGTAATACATGCCTGTTGAATTCGAGCTTTTAGGTCCTCTATATTTTGCGGTGTCGTCAAAAACACCTTATCTTTAATATACCCCCATAGAAAGAAATCCATTGGGGTCATATCTGGAGAACGAGGGGGGCATCAAATAAATCCACTGGTACCTATCCAATGTTGAGGCAAAATTTCATCTCAATAATCTAGGCAAATCTGGGAATTGTGGGGAGGAGCTTCATTTTGTTGAAAATATTGAAAGTTGTGTCGATTCACTAAAGGTAGGTCATCTAAGAATTCATTTCTCAAAAAGTTTAGGTACCTTTGACCACTCAGGTGACTATCATAAAAATAAGGACCTATTAAATTGGTGCCTAAAATACCTATCCACACATTTATTGAAAAACGATTTTGAAACCCAGTCGGTCTATGCCAGTGTGTATTTTCAGAAGTCCATTTGTAATGAATATTGCGATAAAAAAATTCATTATTGGAAAAATTTGCCTCGTCGGACCAAAGTATTTTACTACATATTAATGGATCGGCACGCTTCTTTTCCAACAGCCACCTCCTCCTTGGTTTGTCCCCCGCTTGTAAATTGTGAACTTTTTTTGGCTTTATAACACCGGTAACTATTTTTCTTCAAAATTTTTCTAACACTTGTTTTATTTATATGACAAGCAATTTGAATTTCTCTTAATGATGTTTCCAAATTTTCTGTATTTTTAATTCTTACATAATTAATAACTCGGTTTACCTTATTTACATTATCAGTAACACTGTTCAACCTTGCCTTCTTCTTTAAAAATGAACCATTATTTTTCAGTTTCGTAGCTAATTTTCTGAGCAGAGTTTTATTCGGCTGTAATGCTTGTGGAAATCTGTTTCTATATTCTACTTGAGCTAATCCAGAGTTAAAATTGCATTGACAATATGTAACGAACATATTATAACGATCAATGTGAGTGAAAATCATTTTTGAAAATTCTAAATTCTTAAACGAGTGTGATTGAGTGAGAGTTTAAGTACTGAGATAATCAGTCAACAAATTAAATTGTCAAGTTTGTTCATAGCCAACTATATTAAAATAATTGAAATAATAGTGAAATCATGAAATACAAACAAATGGATATTATATTTAAATTAATTGGTAAAGACATTCTAACTTTCTGAGCAAGGAGTGACGTTTTTATGGAGGACCTCTATACATTGGCATAACTGCGAATACTCTTTCCATAATTGCATGTTGCTTTCTTGATTATTATTTTGTTTTTGTTACCTGAGCTACTGTAGCGTAGCAGATATCGCAGGCACAACTTAACCCGGATAAGTGATGTAACGTACCTACGATAAAATTTCACTAGCCCAGACTATCTCAGGGAGTTAAGCCCAAGTTTACATAAACTATGACAAATTATTAGTTTACTCACTTACACAAATCACTAAGGGTTCCATACGCAGTGGTCGCAGACGAAATAATGACACTTTCTTTAAACATGAAATGCACTATATTACACAATTTTCAGATATTGGTTCTCTAGCATGTAACCTGGCGATGTTCAAAAGGTGTGGTAAATTTCTTGATTAATAAGTTATAACATTAATAAAATGCCTCGTGTAGCTACACATCGGTTTACAACGTAAGGATAAATGGTAATAAATTCTGCCACAATGGGTCTGATTTAGAGAACCTCCTTAAATAAATATAAATGCATAAAATATTTAAATATGTATAAGTTAAAATACAAAAGTAATTATGAGGGGATATAACCGCGCAGAACCACTGAAAGTGGTCCCCGGTAAATAAAAACAACACACTTATCTAGGGTGGTACGACACCGACTTCGACGTTGAAGAAACTGTAGCCCTACGGTGGTGTCTTCGGGACGAAAAGCCGAGATGGGGGTTGATTATAGTCTCTCCAGCCCTGGAACTTTCTACTGTGTGTGGATGCCCCGTCCGTGGAACTTCACTGATGTGTGTAGAAGCCCCGTCCGTGGAACCCTAAAGATATCACGATTTAATTTGCAAAGTCGGAAATGTACGTGAAGCGTGCCTAATGTGAGCAATTCAAATCTGACATAACCTACAAAAGAAATATAATTTACCTCATTGATGAGGGAACAATCCACCAATGTTCCTAGAAAGTCACAGTTGGATGAATGGGGTCGAGTCCGCCTTTCAAGTTGACATGATACTTCCAAAGGGAAGCCTGCAAATTTGTGAACACGTGGGTAGAGAACGGGTAAGATGGCGTGAAGAGGTTAGCTTACCTTGCATACTTAAGTATACTGCTTCCGCAGTTAAAATTTACTCACAACAACAAAATATTCCGCTAAACGGAACAACAACAGATGGAGAAAATTTTCCTGTGTTGATAATCCCAAAATCCACCAGATTGCTTTGGATAAACCGAGTTTGTAGGATTATCAACTATATACCGCCATTAACAATGGTTGCCTTCCTCACCAACTGGAAGTATATCGCGCTCCCGTGGACAGTAGCGAAACTGTGTTACGGATGTAGCGGTTGTTATTATGCGGCCCACAAAACGCTAAGGCGTATGGTGGGTCGCATACGCTAGAGGTCCGCAACAAATGTTTTATTATAGCAAAGATTTGAACAACTTACTGAATTATTTTATAGTTTTATTTAATCATACTTCTCCACGGCATGTATAATGCTTGTTAAAAAAAAATTATTGGTTTTAAAAAAATGTTTTTATAATTACTAACGTAGTACCAATGAATAGATATGGCATGTGATACATCGTTGAAAAGGGAGGAAAGTACTCTATTTAATGGCGCCATTTTCCGCTCGTTTCAAAATAATTTTTTTAGCAGCCTGAAGAGTAAATCTCAAAATACAGCAGTTTTGAAAAAAATTAGATAAAACCTCGTTGAAACACTCTGTTTTGAAAAAAACTTCGCCTTAGAATTTTTCTCATATCTCTTCAAATAACGGAGATATTTGGCCTAGACGTTTTCTGCATTTTCGATATTTTCCGCCATAACTCTTAAAGTAGGCCATGTATTTCAAATGTCTTTAAACCATTTTGTAGGCTATATAAATCGGCACATTTTTCGTAATAATAATTTTTTTGTACGACCGATATTAAGTGAGATATTTTCGAGTGCCCTGATAAAATTGACAGCCTATGCAGTGTGTGCTATTTAATACCGCAACACCATGTTATAATGGAATGCGTTGGCCGATTTAATTTTTCTTTTTTTTGGTACATGGTACTCTATTTGACCATTTTTTTAAATTTCATTTTCATATTTTCAAGGCTAAATAAGTCGAAATTTCAAGATCGACTACTAGGCATTTTTTTATTGGAAAGGTGGATAGTGTATTCGATTGGCAATTATTTCAAATAGTCTTATGCAAAATTATAGCTCGATACCTCATATAGGGTGTTTGTTACTCGATCGCCAAATTTGGAAATTTTTCAATTTTTGACTGGACTTATATAAACCTCTGTTATGATCTAATAAAACAAAAGTTGCAAAATTTGTGTTTTTAATAACATAAACAACATTATATAATAAAATAACAGTCAATACTAATTTGGAAATAAATAAATAACATAAACAAATAATTGGAGAAAATCAGAATTCGAACAACAAACGGATGGAATAACACGAAACCTAACAAAGAGTATTTAAAATTTTTGTTTTCTCTATAACCTCTTTCACACCTTATGCATTTTTCATAACACCGTTTCAAATTTTGACGGGTTTTCATTAATTGTTGTGGTTTCATTTCCCTGCACTCTCGTTCAATTCTTGTTTTTAATTCGTCAACATTCCCCACAAAAAAATCTGAAGGTATTAGATCTGGCGAACGTGACGGCTAAAGAATAAGAGGACTACTTCATCCTATCCATCTGTTTGGAAAATTTTCATTAAGCCATCTACAAATAACCGCCGAATAATGCATGGAAGCGCCATCTAGTTGAAAAACAACTTGTCTGTTTCCTTCCTCATTTAGTACTTCCATAAAATCCCAAAAATCTGTGTTCAAGAAATTAAGAAATCTTTCACTGTTTAATATACCTTGGAAAAACACTGGACCCACTGCACGATTATATAAGGCCCCAATCCAGACATTAACTTCTTGAGAATATTGACTCTTTGAATTTATCATTCAGTGTGGGTTCCCTGTTGCCCAGTACCTAGAATTCTGAGTAGAAACCACACCATCAGTAGCAAATGTCGCCTAAACTGTGAAGATAATATTTCTTAAAAATACGGAACGGAACAGAACAGAATAGAATAAGTTTATTAATTTCAGAAAACAAAGGACAAAATACATTTGTTTAAAAAATTGCGTCAAGAAAATTATAATACAAAAATATTCACATAAAAAATTATCGAAATTGGATACGTACAGAAAACATAGAATAATAAAAATCAAGAGGCGAGAAAGTAAAAAGGAGTATAAAAGTAAATATATTATAAAAGCCAATGTAATACAGTCAGCTCTCATTAAGATCCATATATATGTCACCTATATACACAAACTTTAAAAGACTGACATAAATTTTTCCACTATATAACAACTATTATCAACAAATAGCGCCTTCATAGTACTTTTAAACTTAAAGATATTTGACATATTTTTAATAATGTGGAAATACATTAAATAGTTTAGAACCATTAAACAGAAGACTCTTTTGAAGTAGCGAAGTGTCATGTTTAGGAGGTGGTATATAATCTTTATTTCTTGTATTATAATAATGGTTAATTTTATTATCACCAAATTTATGTTTATTTTTATATACAAAACAAACTACTTCATAAATATACAAAGAAGCTAAAATAAGAATATTTTGAGATTTAAATGCTTCTCTACATGATTCATCATTTTTACTTCCACGACGTCCAGCGGAAGTATAGTAACGCAAAAAAAAATAATTTTTTTTTGTTGAAATGTCATGAAACGTCGAGATTTTAAATTTGAGCGAAAAAAAATTTCTTGTCCATCTGTCTGTAACTTTTTGTGCGCACGTTTACTCTGGAACCGTTTATGATATTGACTCCAAATTTGGTACACTTATGTATTGTAACGCGATCTTGAACTAGATTATATTTTGATCCAATTCCTTTGAAGGGTTCGGGGGTTAATGGAGTAAGTACGGGTAAATCAAGCAGGTAAGAGTCCATAAAATTGCAATTCAGGGCATGTACGAAAAGTCAAGATCAAACATTTTTGAACGAAACGTCTCAAAAAATTTTTTTTGTGTTAGCTACCCCCTCTACCACCCCCATTGCCACCCCTCACCCTATTAATAAAAGGAGTAGACAATTGAATTGGGATTTAGTGTGTGTACGAGAACCAAGGGCCTCTATAATTTTTGTTGGTATTGGCCACCCCCTCTACTCGTCCCATTGGCACCTCCGCCCTATTATTAAAGGGAGTAAAAAATTTAATTAGATTTAGTGTGTGTACGAGAACCAAGGGCCTCTTAAATTTATTTTAGTATTAGTTACCCCCTCTACCACCCCCCTCTATTATTAAAGGCAATAAAATGTTACATTGGTATTTAGTGTGTATAAGACTTGGATACAAAATCTGGATATGGAAGTAGTGATTCATTCGGCAGCGGTTTTAAATTGGCAATGATACGCACAGCTCATTTTTGCAGTACAAATATTGTGGTTCAGATGAAAGTCCCCGGTGTGCAATACCATCGAGCATTATCATCAATTATACGAATAATCTGTATTCTCTCAGTGGTCGTATCATATCTGGATTTGGGTATATCTATTAGTTGACATAATTTTTATTTTAGCTTTTCTTGTATATATTTCTTTCTTCGGTCTTCTAGTTTTTTTTTGTAGCAATATTTATTATGAGAAAGCATTTTTTATCAAATTACGTTACTTTTCTAAATTAAATGAATCTTCAAAGTAAAGACATTTAAATTTATTTCAAAATGAAAATTATACATCAGTAATCTGTTGCTGCTTAATATTTGATTGTAGAAAGTCATCTTTGGTTGCTATGACGTCAGGTTTAACTCATTTGTCAAATCTAGCAAAGTTCCTGCGAGACCTCTTTTCCGTTTCCTGATAAGATGTAATCCTGAGCCTGTTGGCAACCTCATATTAATTATGAACGTTAATTTCGCCACTTACACACTTTACTTTATAATAAGAAGTAACGGAGTTGAAATATTTACCCACTTAACCATCAAGTTACGGTTTAAATTATACTGTACTGATGTGCGCTGAATGCCTTGTATTGACATTTTTCTTCCTATAGACATTCGCTACTTATCCCTCTTTTAACATATTCTAATGATATACGGGGTATTCCAAAAAGGCACCGATAAATTTAGAATGGTTATGGAGGACGCCAAAGCAAGCATTTTTTAATAAAACCATGCTTGTAAAGTAACCGTTATTGAGCAAATTAAATTATTAATTCCTTTCATTCATTCACCTTTCCAACTACATGGACATGAATAATTAATATGGGACAGACTATATTAATTGTCTAATCACAGTTCATAATTTGCCTGCCTTATTATCAGTTCTTTTATCTGAAAAGCATAATGCTGTTCACAGTTTCTAGTTTCATTATTCGCGTAAAGTATATATGATGAGATGCCAGGGTATCTGTTCTCGAGTGTGATCAATGTTCTAATTAAATGACCAGAGTTCATCTGAAAATTTACTATAGAGCAAATTAGCTATTTTCATTCGGGGAAACGGTCGCATTAACCAGATGAGGACTGCTTTTCACACTATTTCTACATGATGCGAACGGTGGCACAAAAGTACTCTTGTTTTGTTAATGTCAGAGAGAAAATTCAATTTTGATGTCAGCAGTAACTTTGACAGCAACTAGTATAGGCAAACAGATCGAGAAATTATGTGAAGAGGATACCTTTTCTTAATCCCATAAGAAATTGACTGGCTGCTCTACAAATTGATTCATATTCTTGTAAGTAATGAGTAATAATGATCGAAAATGTTAATTTCTGTTGGAAAAAATTTCTAAAAAATCTTTAAAAACTTGTATATTGTAATAAAATAATGAATCAAATGATGTATGTCTCGATATAATTGACGTACTTTTTACAGTCCCAAATTTATAATAAGAATAACGAAGAATTGTGTAGTTTTTTTCTTTTCCTATTTTCTATTTACCATGTAACTCAACGGTGAATTTTCAGACCGAAGTAAGTTTGGTTAAATCAATTTATTTAAGTTGCAAGAATGTATGGTACACATATAAAATTCATCACACAACCCAACTAGCAAGTTGATGTTTTGTAGAAGCTGAAAGAATGTTTATGGAACATTTTTTTTAAAACAAGATTGTTGATATAAATATTTCTAAAATGTTTATATACAACGCTTATAGACGCGAAATATGCACAGATAATGGCTCTCACAGGTGTTATAAAATAATTGTATAAACGTTTACATAGAATTTAAAAAAATGGTAGACCATAATTATAAAATAGTTTTATAGCAAACAGTTATAAAACTTAAACCTCTTTTTGTAATATATTAATTATAAAATTTTATAGGCACTGTGTTATTATCTTCATTGCTATTTTTTTGTTATGTGCAGCAGCAACAACAGATGTTATTTATTTTGTTTAATGTTTTTGCAGACAATAATAATTCTCACAATAGTTTTAAAAGATTTTTTGATAGCCCTAAAAATAACGAATATTTATCAAAATTTAAAAAAATAAAGTGAAAATATTTTTTTTTTATTTTATCTTTTTGTGGTGTTGCACCAATTGTGTTTCGCAGATAACATATTTCACAATAATAGATTATTGCTAAAATGCTTATATCACAATAATTTTTATTTTTGAACTATTTTTAAAGTCCAGAAATGGCCGCTTTAAGATGTTTTCCGAAGAACTGTTATTTGCCAATAAATTAACAGTCTCTGACGCAGTGCTTATGGAAGTTAAAAAAAATATATTTGCTCCGAAAGAGCATCTTATAAAACATATATACATATATACAGCAACATGTTTTAATGTTTTACAAAAACTCTATTTGCAACACTTATGGAAGCGCTTCTTAGTCGAACTAAATAGACGGCAAATTTGTATCTCAGGGATCTTTCATTCACTTGTTTCTTAACGGTGGAAAAAATTATAATAATTGTGTGTTTGTCTTTAATCCAGGTTTGTAATATTGTGTAACTACATTAGTTTTAAGTTTAGATGTGAGACATCTTGTCTTATATAAATGGTAACGAACATATTATAGCCCTTAAAAACAATGTTTAGTTTATCAATTATTTTGTAAGTGTTTTATGACAGCAATGCGTACTTCCGTTATATAACAATTGTTTAGCAGTTAACAACAGAATGCAATATGTTCCTTGAAATAATATGTGTTATGCAGAATCCTAATAAAATTGTTTTATTATTGCTTAGCTAAACTTTTACAGAATAGTTTTATAGGCATTCGTCAATTGGCCAGTAAGTGCTGGGCCCCATTATTATAAATCAATTTTGTTCCATGAGCTAAAACATCTTATAATAATTACTGCATAGACGTTTATAAAACAGCGAAAAACAAATTCTACAGAAGGTTTTATGATTTAACTGTAAGAACATTCTTAGCACTTATTTAATATGATAATTTAGGTGTGGAGACTAAATAATCACCTTGGCGGTTTTAATAAAACAAAATAGCTTTTGCAGAACAGTAATGCAATAGTAATAAAATAAAATTATTCTATTATTTTAAACGTATAGAATAACTTTGTTTTTTGGGAATGACACCAACAAAATTCTTGATGCCAACTTATCATAGTCGTAGCCAATTTCACACAATTTTTGAACATTCTCTAACTGTCCATTGCAGATTTTTGAAAATAATCTGATTTGATGATTAACGCAGTGATATGAAACTTTTTCTCTACTGTTAAAGAATAGCGTCTAACAAATGCAACATGTTCTTTATTTCTCTGAAGAGTTGAATAATTGATATCAGCAAATACGAAATACTGATATTGTAGCAGAGGTTACCGTGGGGATGAAGAATTTATTACTACATGGTGATTTATGGACACTCCCGCAGTAGAGTATACAAATACTAGGTGTTTATGCATAAAACTCAACATTGTTAAATGTTACCTATTTTCATAAGCGTCCAAAAGGGTTTTGCTTTTCCATATTGTCCACACCCTGTATATTAAAAGGTATTAATATATAATATTTGCTCCTTAAATCCCCAAGCTGGAGCATTACAAGGTAATGTGGCAATCAGTTGCTCCTGGGCCAGGGAAGGAAAAAGAAGTACATCTCGCCAGCAAGAATATACTGAAAGTAAAATTATTGTTTGTTTATTTCTTTGTACTTTGCTCAGATTATTATTGTTTTGTTTGAATTTAGTGATGGAAAAAACTATTATTTATTAAATGAGAACGTCTCGCAAGCCAATGTTTTATTATTAATCAATATCCCACAGGAACCCCAGTTGTGACAATATTAGAAAAGTAAAGAGAAATCTTTATAAACACACTAATAATTAGCCTAAAACAAAAATATCGTGGAAACGCACAATTCAATGGTTTTCATATTTTTGATGCTGCTTATGACACAGGGAAACGTGTCCACAACATATTTTTATACACCACAACATTTTGTGGTGATGTAATGTAAATTTTAATTACAATCAATATGAATGTTGTCCTGGTTATACATACCTATTTAAGTGAATGTATTTCATCATGCAACATAATGTGTTAATTTAGGCTTATCAAAAGCACTTAATCTTGTAACCATGTCATATATCACAAAATACATGTAATGCTGTTTATTGTATTATTGCTTGTTTGCATACACATACCATGAAAATTGACAAAATTATGATGAAATCTAATTGAGCACTGCAAATCGTAATGAAATCAAGCTTTTAAATTACATTTTAGAGCTTAGATTAAAATTATCCACTCATTCAAATTGACGAGAAAAATATGACAACTAAAAAAATTTACTGTTGGAGCTTCCTTCAATGAGATGAGATATGGAAAGTAAAGGAATACTAAACATCATTATTTTTTTTCTAAATTGAATACTAATGAGTTTTTTTAAATGATCTAAATAAAACCTTAGACATATATTTGCTTGTAGGTATAGGTTAAAAATTATGGAAAATCAGAAATATGAAGAATCTAATGGTGAGGCTGAGCGTATCGTATCCTTTCCACGCCAGTATATAGTGGCCACTTCAGCTTACAATGTTGTTGCATATTTTTCAGATACCTTAGTTTGGCCTTGTTTTGTATATTCCATCTCCAACCCCCTGTTCTGTTTTGAAGCTATCCGTGTACCAGATTGATTGTGCGTGTGATTTAGAAACTATTTTTCCGATTTTTTTCTGTTTGTTATTACAACTTAAAAGTTGAGTAGTGGTGAGAGGTAAGTGAAACCTCTCATAGGGTCAACTGCTACTATACACCATAAATGTCTCCATGGGCGTATAGCGATTCTGCAAGTACCTGAGAGCGGCGACCTTTCAGTCCTAGATGGACTTAACCTACTGTTATAATATATGATTTGCAGGAAACAACTACTCAACGGGCAAATATTCCGACCTGCATTGAATGATACCTTACCAATCATGAGTTTTATACAACTATAGTAAATTGAGTAGTGAGTAGTGGTGAGAGGTAAGTTAGGCTAGTCAGCTAGTAGCTAGTAGCTAGTAGCTAAGTAAGCTATACGCCCATGGAGACATCTATTTTGTATAGTAGCAATTGACCATATGAGAGGTTTCACTTACCATAGTTTGTATAAAACTAGCAGGTTGGCCACTATCGTTTGTCTGTTCCATGATCTATGGCATACTGATGAGAACTAATAAGTTCGAAACCGGTTTATGTCTGGTCAGGGAATTGACAAATGATATTGGCTACCATTCTTTCATGATTTGTAAGGTATCATTCAATGCAGGTCCGGGTATTTGCCCGCTGAGTAGTTGTTTTCCTGCAAATCATATATTATAATTTAAAAGTTATTATTAAAGTTATACCTTGGGAAAATTATATCCGGGAGCTATCCTAGAATAGGATCTGCCTGAGTGTGATTTTTTTTAATTTTCTTTATACATTTATTTAACGTCGGCCTATTTCCGCTACTGAGGCCTAACACCGACGCCTGTAGACGAGCTACCCTCAACCAGGAATTTTGCCGAACCTCTTCCCTTAAGAAGAGTAGGGATCTATTACTTGCCTAACATTTAATAGGCAAGGGACCGACGGCTTTACATCCCCTCCGATGGATGATATATCTCCTATACAACCCTCGCCTAAGGTTGTATAGCTTCCGCGCATATACTGATATACAAGCCGCTGGAAGATGTGTGAGGCGAGAACACGGTTTCCGTTGGAATGGTCACCCATACAAGTACTAACTGTGCCTGTCGTTGCTTTACATCGCATACCGAAGTATGTACATAGTAAAGACGCACTTACGTTCGCCCCCTGAGTGTGATTTCTGGTTCTCTGTTCCGTGTTGCTAATTAATCGACGTTGGGCATTGCATTAGCTGATTTTCTTTGTATAAATTTTAAGAGAACCTCCTGTGGCGCATAGGCAAGCAAGCCTTGCACACCAGTTGATAGCCTTATCACTGTGACGTCACCCGAATCACTTACCACAACACTCACCCTATCGCTATAGTAGAGGCAGCGGCTTGCTAGCTGCAGTGGAGAGGTCCCGGGCAAAAAAAAATATGCTAAATTGGGTCGCCACTTGATTGACACCACCCCTACTCAAATCTAACCAGGAAAATCCAGGAAAGTTTATTTTCAATAAATTGTAAGGTACGTACTTGTTACGATTAAAAAATAAATAACTTCAAGGCCAATTTCTGCTGCTTAAAAGTACAATTTTTTTTATATTACGAATAGAAGTTTGTAAATTACAGGATATTATTCAACGTTCAATATGGACTTTTTACCGAACGTATTTAGTGTATACACGCGCAGTGTATATCAGGAGGTAGTGACAAAATCTAAAAAGCTTATTCCATATGAAGTAGCAAAAAAAGGCGTAGTGGGTCGATCTGGCATTAAAAATGGCTTGAAATTAACTCGTTTTCTTTCGAATTTTTTTTGTGATGTTATGAAGCCGAACCCCCTCCCCTCTATGATCCGAAAAATTTTTCGGTCGAACTTCTTACGAGGAAGGAGGGGAAACTTACATGTAAGGATAGGGAAAATCAGCTTTTGGGACATAACTCGTTTAGTTTGATTCGGATCGAAAAAGTGTGAGAGGAATAAAATTAAGGGCTCACGAGTGCTTGTAAACTGAATTTTGACTTGTCGAAATCGGTCTAGCGGTTCCCGAGATATTGCTATTTGAAAGTACGGATTAGTATACGGATCTTTCGCTGCAGCGAGAGCCGATTCCGCAATTTTTTCGGGGAAGAAAATGACTTGGCGACTTTTTGTTTCTTCCCCCGATAGGCTGTCAAGACCTAAGTACTGTTCCAAATTTCAAGTGAAATTGAGCTAGATTTATTAGAGGGGAGGGGAAGGGTAAACATAAGTGAAATTAAAACTGCTGTAACTTCCGCAATTTCCTCCGCAAATCGCGCAGCAAACGTGGCATTATGTACTTATGTGCCTACTTTGAGTTCAGTCCATATATTTTAAATTTTCGCTATAAATAAACAAACGGTTGCGAAATAACCAATTTATTGTTGTCATTATTTTTAGAAAAAGTCATTTCTCACCAGGAAGGAAAGGGGTGGGGGAGATTTATCTTTTCGCTATCGAATGTGAAATTTTTTTCTCTTTGATTTAAATCCGACCAGATCGCGATCGGATGATTAGGAGGGGATAGGGGCCCACAAAGTTTTTACCCCGTAGAAGGGCAAGGGAAAGGGTTATGGACTTCAGGCTGGTCTCAAAGTTCTAACTTCATTAGGGCCTTCACGCGCGCGTGATACATTTACAAAAACAGACGAGCGGAGTGGGACGTGTATTTGTGAGAGAGAAGTGGGAGCGCTAAGCTCCTCCCCCGGCATCTTGCTGCACGGCTGCTGAATTGCCGCGCTCGTTTCGCTTTGATGTTATATTTGATATTATAATGTTCTTTTCTAGGCTGGCTCCAATCCACATGCAGAGCACTGTTTGGACTCTCATATTTGGCAATGAATTCGTTAGGTAGTACGTTGTCGCGTTGTTAAATGTCCCTTCTATATCCAGAAATGTCGCTGCTGCTACTTCTTTGTCATCCAATGACTTTGTCAGTTTAACTCAGCCAACGTAAGATCTATCGACCTTTTCAGCTAGCATGCATATTGACGCTCACTAAGAGAATGTTCTCTTAGTACGCCGTCTATAATGTACAAATATGGGACGTGTAAATGACCGCTATATATCAACATTCAACAATAATATGACTTTATCCTTTTACACACGAAAGGATAAAGTCATATTGTTACAGAATTATACCATGGTCATTTAAAATTTTCGTAACTATCTATCTAACAGCCTTTTCAACGCTCTGAGTGGAAAAGAGGATAAGCTTATAGGTGTATGCGATACGGACGTTTGATCTGATATTCTACTTATTTCAAGCAGGCTCTGAATATTTACATTGATAGAGTAATAGTACTTCCAGCAACTTTTGAAGAAAAATTAAATATATTTCATTCATCTCAGGAGATTTCAGTGGTTGGAACACGCTACTTGCATATTTATTTCGTCGGATCTTACTACCTTAGTCATTATCAGTGAGCCCGGATAGTGCGTCCCCAAGAGCAATTTAATACCTTTGTTAATGTCTATGTATAGGTTTCTTCCCCTCTTGTGATAAAACCTACTTCATTTTAGTTCTGCTAGCATTAGTTAGAACACTACGACCCCTATGTATTCTAGAGACTTCTCCGCGAGTCTCTCTTTGCCTTACGCACTTCTCTGTTACGCTGCACTTGACCCAATTAAATTACCCTCTAACAGCAGCCCTAGGGCGTTCTAGATGTTTGTTCCCGCAGATTGTTTTTGCTGTAGTTTTTCTTGATTGCTCCGTACAGTTTGCCTGCTAGGCAACTATTATCTCCTCAAGGCTTTCGGATGCTATTCCTTCTTTGAGATGCCCTCCGAGGGACTCAATATACGGTTAGGTTAATTTTTTCTCGGTACAATCAAATTAAAGGGAAGAGATAAGTTATTCTAAAATTCTAGCCAAGTGATTAGTATAGAATAGATAAGTACACACAACCATGCCCTTTCCTGCATTTATTTTCTTTCCTTTCCTTTCCTCATCTGTATTTTTGTGCTTTCCGTTTCTTATATATTTCCCATTTCTGGATCCACCTACCTTCCTTTCTCCTATTCAGCCCTTATTTCTTCTAGCTAGTTTCTTTTTTAACCTTCTTTATGTATATTCCATTGCTTCGTCCGCTTTCTCTCGATTTTATCGTTTTATTTGCCATTATTGCTGCTATTCCAAAACTAGTGATCTCCTCTGGTTACATGTGAGAGGATCTGAAATGCAGCTAAAATTTTCATGATAACTCTGAGAAAATGTCACTTCATACACCTTACCTGTCCTATATATAATATTAAGTGTTTTAGTGCCTTTGATATATCATATAATTCTTTTATCTTTTTGCTGCAACCCATTGTTCTTCCTGCATTTTTAAATAATTTAGCCAGTAATTTTTTGTCTTATTTGATGCTCCCGTACTAGATGTATTTCTTCCTTCTTTGCACTCTTTATCGTACCAGAATCGGAAATGAATATAACCTCGCTTCTCTTTGTGTATTTCAGTGATACTCTTTTTTCTTGCTCCCAATATTTTTCGCATATCTGCTCCCATGTTCTTTCTACTTTCATGAATTACTCTAATTACTTCCACGTCCAGTGGAAGTATAGTAACGCAAACAAAATGATTATTTTTTGTTGAAATAGGCTTAAAATCTCATGAAACGTCGAGATTTTAAACATGAGCGAAAAAAATTCCTGCCTGTCTGTCTGTAACTTTTTTG
The DNA here is from genome assembly GCA_963675555.1 of Leptura quadrifasciata. Lineage (NCBI taxonomy): Eukaryota > Metazoa > Arthropoda > Insecta > Coleoptera > Cerambycidae > Leptura > Leptura quadrifasciata. The sequence continues at coordinate 143,867,921 of OY776674.1, read as the reverse complement.
TGAGCACGTTTACTCTGGAACGGTTTATGATATTGACTTGAAATTTGGTACACTTATTTACTGTAACGAGATCTGGAACTAGATTATATTTTGATTTAATTCCGTTGAAGGGTTCGGGTGTAAATGGGGTAAATAAGCAAAACAAGCAAGAGTCCATAAAATTGTAATTTAGGGCATGCACGAAAAGTTAAGGCCTCAAAATTTTTTTGGCATCAGCCACTCTCCCCCACCATCACCCCCAATACCACCACACTATTATGAAAAGTAGTAAAAAAATTAAAATGTGATTTAGTGTATATACAAAAACGAAACGTCTAAAAAATTTTTTAGCATTAGCTACCCCATCTACCACCCCCACCTTATCATTAAAGGGGGTTAAAAAAAAAAATTAAAATGTGTTTTAGTGTATGTATACAAAATCGAAACGTCTAAAAAAAATTTTTTGGCGTTAGCTACACCCTCTACCACCCCCGTTGCCACCTTCACCCTATTATTTAAGGGGATAAAAATATTAAATGTGATTTGCACCAAGGGCCTCTAAAATTTATTTTGGCATTAGTTGCTCCCTTTACCACCCCCATTTCCACCCCCACTTCCACCCCCACTTCCACCCCCACCCTATTGTTTAAGGGAATAAAAAATTAAATTGGAATTTAGTGTGTATACGAGAACCAAGGAGTTCTATTTTTTTTTACAAGCCACGCCCTCTACCATCGCCACTCCATTATTAAAGGGAATAAAATATTACATTGGGATTTAGTGTGCATAAGACTTAGATACAAAATCTGGATGTGGAAGTAGTGATTTCTTGGGCAGCGGTTTTTATTATCACTTAGCCATCCACATAAGTCTGAATGTGATACTCTGATCTTTTATCTTTCTAAAAACTCGAGTATAAGATTTTCACTGTAAAAATGTATTCTTTCAGCTAGATGAAATTACAAAAAAATATACTTATTGTCGATAGTAGCTTAAATGCAACCATCGAAGGCGGTCGGTGTTAGCTGAAACTTTTCACATCATTCCTTAAAGTTACATCAGCTTATGAGAAAATTTTATTTCCAAAAGTCTTAAGTCAGATGTTCTCATAGTTCTTAAGCATACCTCTTGATGAAGATTTTCGTGACATTCGAACGGATGATTTTTAATTGAACCATGGCTTTTTTGACAAGAACACTCTAATTATTATTTTTATTAATAACAACTGAACTTTTTTTGCATAGTAGTCGTATAATATACTTCAGCGATAAAAACCTTCATCTGACGTACTATTTGAGATGATTCCACAAAAAACTAACTGTGAATAAGGAATTTTAGAAATCTGCGCATGAACATCATTGATGCTCCTGTATATTAAATTATGATATTATTTTCAGTCCCCAAAAATGTATCCAACAATTTTATAGGCTCCCTTTTGTACAGATAAAAATTATGTCACACATGTGACATGAAAACTAAACCGAATTTTCGTATAAAAGATGATAATTTTGAGTAGACTTACGAGCGGCCATGCCCTAAGTGAACGTGACCAGGCAGTCCAGGGTGAGCACAAAGATTGTGCTTATTACATTACATTGGCACACTTGAGGTCATATGTGGGAGTTTAATTAAATAACTAAATGTTGAAGTACACTTCCACTACACCCTATCAAGCTTCATTAGTAGAATGAAGCAGAAAGTGTAGCTGACCGGACTGTGGGTTTCCATTTCTATGGATTATGCAGCAAAGTGCAAACTTGATTAAGCTCGATAACGACCAAAACTTCAATTTATTAAATAATTTATGCAATATCTGAACATTCACATTTTCATAAATGTAAATTCGTAATTACTACTTCGAATCAGATTTGAGATACCTAAATTCCAGTGGAGTATGCGGTACAATATACCTACTCAACTAGAAACTGAATGTCTACAAATAGCACTGCCATGACAAGTTATAAGTGTATATTGATATGATTTCACCCAATGTTCAGATAATGCAAATGTGCAACAGCAATTTAAATAAAAATATTATATCATTTAATTAACGTTACAAAATTTTTACTTACTTACTTTACCTGGGGCATCTGTCTAGGAATTTCACATCTAAGGCATGTGTGCCTAGTTAGTAACAGTATATAACTTGGCAATAACAGTTAACTTTAAGAAAAACTTTATAATTGTAAGGAATTTTATATTAGTCCTTAGAAATGCGCATAAATATCTTGATAAAACATGTCATATTGAATATCACAAGATTTATAGAACACTTATAGTGATGAAAAGTGCTTTATTCAACTTCTATATTGGTCGGAGATACATGCTACACTCACATTTGGCTGCAGGAGGTCGTAAGTCCAATTTGAGGTTTCGGAGTAGCGGGAAACTTATAAAATACAAGAAACTTTATATTTTATTTATCTGTAGCTTGCATAACAACACATATTAGTAAAGAACAGTAATTTATAGTCTTAATGAAGTGAATTCAACTCTTAAATACATTTTTATACAATAAAATATGTTTAAAAATAGTGGCAGTACAGACATCGAATTAAACTTTCGTTCATAACTTTATTAAACAATATCATATTATTAGCCGTTACTCGAGTCCGAGTATAAAAATGTTACAGTCGATAGATTGTGTACAATAAAAAACAAGTAAAAGGTGTAGTCTATTGTAATTCCCATTCATCTACGGTGCACACGACTATGGCTATAGAGGCCAATTCGGGAGTGCACATGTCGACCGCAGTCAGGACAAACATAGACCTGATTAGGTCTTGGATTCGGCCTTCTTGCAGCAACATTTCCTTGATAGCTGGCCACAACTCCTCGCCATGCGGTTCTGTCCGCTGCAAGTTGTTCCCATTGCTCGTTTGCAATACCGCAGGATTTTAGATTTTCATGGAGAGCGTCTTTGAACCTCTTTCGTTGACCGCCACGCCTTCTTCTACCGCTTAGCAATTCACCATAAAGTGTACATTTAGGAAGGCGGTTATCATGCATACGATGAACGTGACCTGCCCATCTTAGGCGTGCTCTTGAAATAAGCACCTCAATTGGAAGGCTGTTTGCTCTCCTGAGTACTTCCACGTTTGATATGTGATGGAACCAACGGATTTTCATCATACTTCTGAGGTGTCTTTGCTGAAAACGTTCTAATTCTTTCACATGGCGACGGTAAGTGGTGCAGCTTTCACATCCATATAGCAGTGTTGGAATGACAACTGCTCTGTAGACAGCCATTTTCGTTGACAAAGCAAGGTCGTGGTTGTCAAATACTCTCTATCTAAGTCCCCAGAGTGCTCTAGATGCAGCGTTAATTCTATTGCGAATCTCGTTGTCCATGTTTGCTTTGTCATTAACAACGTTGCGTAAGTAATTGAACTGATCCACCACTTCAAGAGAATTTCCGTTAAGTGTAATGTCTATTTGGTTCACTTGATGAGGAGTTGACATAATCTTAGTCTTTCCAATGTTGATTTTAAGTCCCAAGGAATCATAGCTCTGGGCATACACATCTAAAAGTTCTTGAAGCTCTTCCGGCGTAGAGGCTAAAAGTGCACAGTCATCCGCAAACTGGAGATCACAAATGAATCGTGTGCGTGTCTTCGTGAAAGCTCTAAAGCGCCCTATGTTAAAGAGACCGCCATCAAAACGGTATCTGACACCTATTCCTCTGACTGTCAGTTTGTTGTCAACAATAATTGTTAGAGCAGTGGTAAACAAATTAAAGAGTAGGGGTGCCAGGACACATCCCTGCCTAACTCCAGTGAGGGTTTGGAATGGTTCGGTTGCCTCATTATTATACATAACCTGGGCGTTGTTGTTTGTATGTAGACTGCGACATACTTCCACAAATTTTCTAGGGATACCTAAACGGAACATAATTTTCCAGAGCACTTCCCTGTCCACACAATATCATAATAAAACTTTTTGCATGCAGGTATTTGGGTACCTACCTAGTAATGCTTCTACATACTGTAGCTCTGAAACTACAGCATCATGTGGGGCTCCAATGACTCTTTTAAGGGTAGTTCCTCACAGAGACAGACAGACAAACAGAGGTTACTGAACTGTATTTGTGTTAAATGTCAATAGCCACAATGCTAGACAAACTTTATATACAATTTTCAAACAGCATTCTTGTGCGTGGATGCTTTTAAGTGCGAATTTCGATGATGGAATACCCTGAAAATTTTAGAAAAAGTTTCAAAATTTATAAAATTGTTAATATCCACCCTAGAGTCGTGATTGGGGTATCAAAATGACCGGAGTTAAACCTATATGAAGAATATGAAAAAACATTTTCGATCATTTATAAGAAAATGCATAAAAATTCCATATTTAGATTTTGACATTAGAAATTTCATAAATCCGGTAGGCCAAAATCACAAATTTTGAGCATTTCCATGATAACAACGTCAAAGGAGAGTAGAATTTCTAATTGATTAGTACGCACGTTACTAATTTTTCTCCATAGTTAACCTAACTTTTTGGAAATTAATATTTGCTATTTTGGTCGATAGCCGCGTGGGTTAAGGTGCGAGGTGGCAAACGCGATTAATGACACATGCATAGCACTGCCAGATTCGAATCCTGGCTCCGGCACTGGTACTGTCAGAGGAAATGTCCGCGTTTTTTCAATGTGTAGCCCCCTTTCGCACAAGCCCCTGGCTTCTGGAATTGGGGATTGTCTAATTTCTGTGGTGTTTATTTATTTTATTTATTTTTTATTTTTTATAAAACGTCAGAGTGACGGAAAGTACAGAAAAATATTTTAAATTTTAAATATAATACGCATGATATTTATATTACTGTAAGATTATTACCCTTAAGTTTCTTATTTGCATTGTACTTATTATATTTTATATTAATTGTATTTTTTGCTTGTTTTTTTATGACTAATGCTCTCACTACAAGCATTTGTAATATCTGGGATCACGTTTCTTTTACATGACTTTAGATCGTAATATGACGTATATCTTGGTCAATCAAAATTGGAACGTCTCCTGAAAAGCGCGACATATATGTAACTTTGAAAAAGACTTAGACTCACATTCTCTAATTAACAAACATACAGATTCGAGTAATGAATTATATAATTATATAACCCGATAGAATTAAAGATGCAAATGCCTCTCAACGTAATATTTCTGTTATGTCTATAAAAGCAACATACCTCATAATATGCTATCATTTTTACGTTTGCATTTGTGTGTCATTAGTGAATAACATCTATATAATTAGAATACACTGGGGTAAAGCGGCACCTCGGTTCTCAAGTACTTAATGATTCTGGCGGTACAAGCACTGTGGATACCAGGTAGCTGGAAATGCCACGGCGCGAGCACAACAGCGTAAACACCGCGACACCATCTGTTTTGAATAACAGCCTGACCCACTTGACTTGTTGCTTCTATTGCATACAAATGTAAAGGTGAAAACATACCTCAGAGATCTTTACAAATGTACAAAATAGTGAAAAAATATATTTACTTTGGATCGAAATACATTGTGTTGTCTAAAAGTTATTTGTGGCATTCTACGAATATTCTTTCCTTTTTATTTGGGTTTTCTACCACATGTATTATCCTCTTCAAAAACAAATCACCGAGTCTACAAAATAATAGAATTATTGGAAAAAAGCCTCTGCGCCTGTGACGTTTACGTCAAAGGAACAGTTAGATGTTATTTTTTAATAAATAATATAAATCGGAATAAACACAGAATTAATGTATTTTGCTGACGTTTCGGAAACTAGTCTCTTTTCGTTTTCAAAGCTTTTTTCGAAGAACTCTTATTTATTGTGTATGTCAAATACACAACTTTAAGATTATGTTTATGTTATTTCCATAGATACTTACTACTTACACAGAACTGATGATATTTTTTTTTAGATAATGTTGAGTTTGTTAAGTTCTTCTTTTAACATTGGTAGCCAGGTTGTACAAATATCTACAGAATAATTCGATACGCATTTATCTTCATCTAATAAAATTATTGCCGATTCTTTCATTTCTTGTTTTTTTGTTATCTGCCTCTTTTGTCAACATTTTTGCCGAGTCCCAGTTTATTCTATGTCCGTTTTCCCAAGCATATCCACAAATCTTTGATTTAAAAATAGGTTTCTGAATGATGATAATTTGGAAACTAGAATTAAATTAAATGTAAATAGCACAATAACAATAACAATGTGTATAGAAACAACCTACTTTCAATTGGAAAATGGGTTCCATCAGCAGGATTTTGGTATGGCAATGGGGTCTTGTGGGGTTATACGCCTACCTAACGTATACTAGCCACTAGATGGCCAACTATAAATTATATTTTGCACTGATAGTTTTCTCAAAGCTAAACAGGCTATAGTGATCGCGACAGTTTTGTCTCATCCAAACTACAATGATAACGTCACACTTACGTTATCTATAGACTACTCAAATGTCTTCATGGGTGCAGTCTTTGAACAGAAGTCTGCTTATTTACCTACCTCTTTAGCTTTCTTTTCCCGCAAATTAAATGATACCTAAAAACGGTATTCCACTTTTGACAATGAACTGCTGTGACTTTATACTTCAATCAAGCATTTTAGGCATTTATTAGAAGGCCGCACTTTTACCTGTTTTACTGATCACAAGCCATTTGTTAGGGCTCTTTTTTACATGCTGAAAAGACCCCACGTTAGACTCGTCATTTAGAGTACATCGCCCAGTACACCAGTGATATATGTCACATTAGTGGTAAAGAAATTATCATTGTGGATACATTATCTCAAGCTTTTAAAAGATGCTCAACCGAATAATTGCAAACTTTCACTTTTTATTACAGAACAATACAACCCAAACACTAAAGTCGAGTACAGCAAATTTCCGGTTCCACTGGTAAGATTTGGTGCGACGTATCTAACTCTAACTATCGACATTTCCTATGAAAATTTTTACGTCGTGCAATATTTGACGTTTTTCATAATTTGACTCTTCCAGGCATTCGCGCTACTAAAAAGTTTATTCTCTGCTCTAACTATTTTTGGCCCAAAATGAATTCGGACTGTACCTTATGGACAAAAACATGTTTAAATTGCCAAACTTCTAAAGTTAGTAGGCACATCAAGACTTCGTTTTAAGATTTCAATATTCCCAAGGGGCGTTTCGAGCACTTCCACATAGACCTCGTTGGATGGTTGCCACTTCCAACATTCTCACTGTGGTCGAACGATTCACGCGCTGGCTGGAAGCGTACCCTTTACAAGACATCTCTTCTGAAAGCGTTGCCAAAGCCTTATTTCAAAATTTTATCTGTCGTTTTGACGTGACAATCAACTGTCACTAAAGATCAAGGTATCCAGTTCGAATCAAATTTATTTCGCGAATATTCAAAATTTTTAGGGTCTCATCGGATTCACACGACAGCATGTCATCCTCAAGCGAATGGTATGGTCGAGAGATTCCGTAGAACCCTGAAGTCTGCATTGTTAGCCAGAGCTAATACTATTCACTGGTATGACGAAATGAGATTATTTTATTAGGTTTACGCGCCATGCCCAAAGAAGACTTGAGTTGTTCATTTTCAGAGCTTATTTGCGGTCAAACCTTGCGTCTCTCAGGCGATTATTTTATCAAGTCGCATAACTGATACTCAGGTCTCACTCTTTATTACAAAATTATAAACCTTTTTCGACAATTTGCATTTTAGATCCTCTAAGCCGAATTTAAAATTTTCCCAAAATTTTCGTCAGTCCTGACATCACTTCTTGTAAGTACGTTTTCATTCGTCAGTATTATAGAATGAAGCCATCTTTCTCCCTCTAGTACGAAGAACCTTTTCCAGTTATTTCTCGTACAAGCAAAATTATCACGGCCTTTAAACGCGCAAAGCAATTAACTGTCAGTATTGACACAAAGTCAAGCCAGCGTACTTGTTGGATGATGTTTCTGATTCTGCTGTCAAGCCCGTCTTGAAAAAAGTACGTTTCGCCATTGATTCTTTGGCCAATTGATTTTCTTCTATTACAGGGGGAATATCTGTGGCGTACACGCCCACCTAACATGTACTAGCCACTAGATGGCCAACTATAAATTATATTTTTGGTAACCAAGAAGAAAAAATAACAAATTAATCACAATAATATTTTGACTTAAAGATTATATTATTACTGAATATACCGATAGATTAAATAAAAGAAACTTATTGTCTATATCATCTTTTATATTGTAGTTCAACAACTACAGGTCTCCATTATCACCAATTTCAAGGAACATATTTATGGAGAACTTTGAGAACGCACATGTTCAAAATTGTATAAACAAAGCTTTTGTGTGGTGGAGATATGTTGGCGACATCTTTGCAATTTGGCCTCATGGTGTTCATTTACTAGATAGTTTTATAGAAAATATAAATAGTAAGGAATCGTGTACTAAATTCACATTAGAAGTAGAAAGTAGGAATGAACTACCGTTTTTAGATGTTTTAATTAAAAGGGTATATAATACAATTAAAACAAGCGTTTATAGAAAACCAACACATACTAATAAATAACTAAATTTTAACTCAAATTAATCAATAAATGTTAAAAGGGGTGTTGTAAAATGTTTTTATAAACGTTGAAAATAGGGTCAATCAGATACGACGAAAACCTGAACGTCATTATACAGCAACAATTCCTTATGTGTGCGGACTGTCGGAGAAGCAACGCCGTATAGGTGATAAATTTAATGTTAGGACGGTATTTCAAACGGGAAACACTTTGAGATCTATTTTAACAAAAACAAAATCGATAAACCAGGAGCAGAATTGAAAAAACTGTATTTACAATATCCCGTGCAGCATCAATACTTTTAATTACAACTTGGATAGATTCAGGGACTATATTCATATTTATACAGATGCTTCTAAAACACAGTCGGGTGTAGGCAGTGCCTTCTTGTCACCAACTCTTAAAAAAGAAGCCAAATACAGTTTACACAAAGAAACATCAATTTTTACTGCTGAAACTTTTGCCATACTGCAATCTCTAGAATATGTAAAATACAATAATCTCAACCGTGTGTTAATTTTAAGTGACTCTCTATCGGTTTTATTAGCTTTGAAAAAGTTGGATGATCCAAACAATTTAAAAAAAATTCATCCCCATGTCTTAATAATAAAACAACTATTATGTCATTTGAAATCAAATGATAGGGAAGTTCAGATTATGTGGGTCAAAGCACATATTGGCATAATATATAATGAACAAGTAGACAAAATGGCTAAAGAAAGTATCCACACAGGAGAAATTGTGGAAGGGTTATGTGTCTCCGATTGCGTAAACGCTAGAAAATTAATGATAAGGAAAAAATGGACATACCTCTGGAATGAATACTGCCACACGAACCCTACTAGATATACGCACATACAACCGATTATACAAGAAAAGCCCTGGTTTTCTGATTATAATATCCCAAGAAGATATAGTACAATTATTTCTAGAATTAGGTTTGGTCATGGATGTTACCCGGCTCACCTTTACAGAATAGGAATAGTACAGAGTGATGCCTGCGAACATTGCAACGTTTTAGGAGATCTAGAACATATATATTTTGGATGCAGTAAATTTTCTAATGAAAATAATGAGTTTTACAATAATTTAACAAAGTTGGAAATTGAAACTCCTTTTAATATAATATACTTATTATACCTGCAAAATAAAAATATCATCGATTGTATGATACAATTTTTGAGGAAAACCAAAATAAAACTTTAGAATAGATTAGGATAGTTTTGTTACCTTTGTTTTTAACCTCTATATGTTAAAAAACTAAACCGTGGTCCACCTGTGTGTTTACTTTTTAAAAGGCCCTGACCGACCCCTGGGCGAGAAGAGAGTGTCCCTGTTTCTCCCTATAGTTTGGTTCTATAACTGTATAAGATTGTTTAGGTGGCGTAGGTAGTAAAATAGGATCTGGCTGTGTGGACGCTGTCCTAATGCCAAAAAAAAAAATCCCGTGCGAATGTGATAAATGTTATGTGGGTGAGTCATCCAGACCTTTCAGTGTGGGGTTGGATGAGCACAAGAATTACATTAGAAAGAATGAAACTCAGAAATCAAAAATTTGTCAGCATGCTTGAGAAGACGGATATAGAATAAACTGGGACTCGTCAAAAATTTTAACAAAAGAGGCAGATGAAAAGAAAAATTAAAGAATCAACAATAATCTTATTAAATAAGATAAATGCGTATCGAACTGTTCTGTAGATATTTGTACAACCTGGGTACCAATATTAAAGGAAGAACTTAACAAACTCAACATTATCTAAAAGAAAATATTCAAAAAAAGCTTTGAAAATGGAAAGAGACTAGATATTACAAAATAATCAGGAATGTGATATCATGTATTATTTAATTTTCTTTAAAATTAATTTTAACTATCGTATGCTTCAAAAGCTTTAATGCAAAAATATGCTTGTTGTACTTATAAAATTCTAATATAATATAAAATTTTGTTAAATATGTTTCATAAACATGTTTCGTTAATATGCGTTTTTTAAACAAACTCATTTGAAGTTAATTATTGAATTCTAATATAATATAAAATTTTGTTAAATATGTTTCATAAACATATTTCGTTAATATGTGTTTTTTAAACAAACTCATTGAACCACTCCACACAATATTAAAAAAAATATTTATTGAATAGGAACAAATGCTATTAAAAGTGGTTTAAACAAAAATGACTTTAAAAATGTGATTTCAATATATTTTGTTCACGGTACATACATTCATTGGTTTCGTTTAAATTTGCGCAAAACATTTACGATATTTTCCGCTTGTTTTAACTATTTACATATGATGTTTAAAAAAGCTTTGTTCATAGAAATTTTTGGCAGAATCCACTACTCAAAATACAATAGTTATGTGCATGGAAATGTATGGTATCCACGGTAAAAGATGAAAATGTATGAAAGAATACAAGTTTCTATAAATTATAATAAGAGTACTTATTGCTGTAACTTTGATGCACGGGACATTTTTTATGGGTCGATAGTAGACAGAAAATTGTAATTAAGGGCTTACAGGGAAATGTTCATTCTAAAATTAATGTAATATTGGTGCCGAGTTCTTTCTTTCCGTAATTTTATGTGATAAATGATTAAGCCGTTAAATATTATACAAATAGAGTATAGGCCTTTATTTTCATAATAATTCATTGTTTAGTAGACGTACAGAAATTATTTTCTAGTATTAAGCACCCACGCATCCATTCTTTTAACCAGTGCGTGTCATGGTCAAATTCAGTTAGTCGCCAGTATCCCTGATATGTACAGAGATCATTAAGTAGGCAAGTCATCCTGCGATCTCATCTACGAGCACTTATTAGTGAACGTGTGTGTTCAGTCCGTTGCCAGCACTTTGACTTTCAAGACGTGCCACTATTATTCAACCTACTATTCTTAGTTGTCAATATGCACAGGCTTTGCGCGACTCCCCACTTTTATTACCGATAAATTTATTCAAGTGGCATCCAAAGTTTCTATAGGAGATTCGGTCGAGAATCGCTTATATCGATCAGACGTGCAAGTTGGAGATTTAGGAAGCAATCTAGTTAGCAGAAAGAAGATTATTATTAGGTACTAGTGCTAATTATATTAACCTTTTCAGATTTGGTTTCACGCTATTTTACCATTATTATTTTGTTAATTAATGTGGCAGGGAATTGCAGTTTGTCCTTTCTATGGTGAACCTGTGAAGTACATATTTGCTTTATCTTAAGGAATACAGCAAAGACTGTGTCTAATCATACTTTGCTTTGTTCAGATTCGACCGTCTATATTTTGCACATGTTTGTTGCATTGTTTATGTGTATGTGTCCTGGTTGAGTGGTGGAATAGCTAATGCAAAACTCCGCCAGAATGTTAGCCTGGATTAGTCGTTAAAATAAAATTAAAAAAATTGTAGATAAAGATGGTTCCACACTCTGCTGACGTACCTGTACCTATCCCACCTAACATATTGGAATCTATTTCCGATTCAAAATCTTCAACAGATGAAGACACCAATATCTTTGAACTATCTACCTGGACCTCAACCAGAATTATACAACTTGGTCAGGAATTTGGAACTTCCAAAAGATTTTTCAGAGGTTTTAGGATCTTGGCTAAAGGATGAAAATTTACTTAGCGACTTTTTCCGGGTATTAAACTATGAGCTCTAATATATCAATTATTTTGCTGAATCCGGTTCACTTGTATATTGCAGAAATGCTTGTGACTTAATTATTCGTCTTCAATCAAAAAAAGTTTATTCATATTGATACATAACAAATATCTAACCAAATATCCACCTCGCATTTAACCCTGTGACCAACGTATATTGTTTGTCACGTTGGTGGTAACAGGGCAAAGTAGAGCAGTGCTGGTACGATTCATAATCTTGTGGGTTGTATCTTGAATATATCTAGTGATGCTTTCAAAGCACAATCAACACACTCATTCTCCTATTTAAAAATGATATTAAAAATGAATAATTCAGTTGTACATTTAGACCAGGGAAATTAGAACTATTTTGCACCAAATTACAGAATTTTGACAAACAGCTCGTACCCAGATGCGGTTTTCGGCATCATGTTCGGAGAAATACCAGGAAAAAGTCTACATATAGTGCACGCACCATTTTTAGAAAATCGCATATGGAGTGCAAAGAGTGCATTTAATATCGCATAATTATTTACAAAATTATATTTTTTTTTTGTTGAAATAGGCTTCAAATGTCATGAAACGTCGAGATTTTAAATTTGAACGAAAAAAAATCCCTGGTTGTCGATCTGTAACTTTTTTTGTGCGAACGTTTACTCTGGAACCCTTTACGATATTGACTTAAAATTTGGTACACTTATGTATTATAACGAGATATGAAACTAGATTATATTTTGATCTACTTCCATTGAAGGGTTCTGGGTAAATGGGGTAAATAAGGGTAAATAGACAAAGCAAGTAGGTAAGAGTCTATAAAATTGCGATTTAGGGCATGTATGAAAAGTCAAGGTCTCAAAATTTTTTCGGCATCAGCCACCCCCACTATCACCCCCACACTATTATGAAAGGGAGTAACAAATTAAATTAGGACGTAGTGTGTGTACGAGAGCCAAGGGCCTTTAAAATTTATTTTGACATTAGCTACCCCTTCTATGGCCTCCATTGCCACCCCCCTATTATTAAAGGGAGTAAATTATTACATTGAGATTTAGTGCGATACAAAATCTGGATGTGGAAGTAGTGATTGCTTGGGCAGCGGTTTTTACTCAAAATTCACGGGTTCCTGGCCGACTTTGAGGGCAGATCTGGACACGGCGCCCTCGAAAACGCCCGAGTGACGATTTTCGAGCGATTTTTCCGGTTTTTTATAAATTATTATAGTTTTGTAAATAATTAGGAAATATTAAATGCACTTTTTGCACCCCATGTGCAATCTTCTAAAAATGGCGCGTGCACTATATGTAGGCTTTTTTCCTGGTATTTTTCCAAACATGATCCCGAAAACCGCGTCTCGATACGAACTGTTTGCCAAAATTCTAGAATGTTTTTCTTATTTCCCTGGTTTAATTACTAAATAGCTGAAAATAGTTAATAATAAATTTTGATGGTATATCGTTTATATAATTTTTTGTGCTACTGGTGCGGGTGGGTACCCGCATAATGACGGATCCCGTTACAAGATTTCCAGCGGCGAACAGACGATGTTACTGCTGGATCTACGTACTCTATAATTTGTGGTCTAAATATAATTTTGATTTTGCGATGTACTAGAAATAAATTTATGCAACAAGCAAAATAAACAAGAACAAATAAAACAATCCAATGTACAAGCTTTTACGTTCGAAACTCAAAAATAAAGTTTTTAAAATACAACTGATTTTTTTATTTCAAGCATTTTACAAGGCGTGGGTTTTTACACTTGAATTATGGTTACGTTTAAGAACTAGTTATGGGAACGTTTCTTGTGAGTAATTATATCTAATGTCATAATATAATAGTTTTTTTCTAATGTTCTAATTATTATGGTAGCTCGATAGAATTCTACTTATATTTATGCTTTTTTACAACAATAAGGCTTCTGTAGTGTCAAGATCACTTGCATTTGTACTCATATTGCAGTTTAAGCATCTTTGATAAGGATTATAATGAACAATGAGGACCTTATTACTAATTACATCTTACAAGGTCAAGGTCAATTATGTGGATGTAACACAAACATAAACGAAGAGTGATAGGAAAGATTTAAAGATTTAATAGTTATGAAATATCAGTACATGTAGGTAGGGGAAGAGGAAGTTATAGTTGGTGAAGGTTAGGCTATAGGTTTTGCCACACGATGGGCAGTGTCTGGTAAGGTAAGGTGTGTTTTATTCGAAAGCTTGCATTATGCTGGTCTAATTTGTGTTATATTTTGGGTTAGCAGACTATCACCCAGATTGAAGGTGTAGAATGTTTAAGAGATATTGTGGCTATTGGCGTTATATCGTGGCAGCGTACCTAGAGATCTCTAACGGAGGTGTACTTGTCAGAATTCGAAATGGGATTCATAAATTTGTGTCCTAACACTTTCAGTTTGTTCATTGTCGTGGCCGACGTGCTGCACAACACTGGCGCCGTGTATGTGATTGCCGGCCTGATCACCATTGTGTGCAATATTTTTTATTTTATCTGTGTTAGTGCTCTTGGAACCAAACCTATGTATTAGAGGTTTGTTATCGACTTCTCAAAGAGAAACCTTAAAGCTGTCCTACCACATGAGGGGAATGTATATGCTTCTGTTCCTGTTAGTTATTTAGTACAACTAAAGGGCACTAAAAAAATCTCAAAGAACTTCTACTAAGAATAAACTATCACAACTGAGTACTACGTGGTGATCTCAAAATTTTAGTTAGTCAACAACCCGGTTACACAAAATATCCATGTTTTTATACGAGCAGGATAACAGAACTCAAGATGATCACTGGACCAGAAAGCACTGGCCACCGAACAGAATTTAACACCAGGATCCAAGAATATTATTTCGGAAAGTCTAAGTGACCCCTAAGTACCATTACCCTCGCTTCACATAGAACTGGTGCTAATGAAAGAGTTTGTCAAAATTTTGTAAATACTTTGTGAAACATTTCCGGGTCTTTCAGAAGTACGGTTGAAGGAAAGTATTTTTATTGAACAGCAAATTAGAAAGTTGATAATAAACAATGAAATTGATATTGTGATGAAGGATAATGAAAAAATGGCGTGGATGGTTTTAAAAAAGATTATAAATAAGATTTTAGGAAACTACAAGAACCCACAATATAAAAATATTGTTGAAAATATGTTAGCTAAATTTAAGAAGCTAGGTTGTAACATGAGCCTAAAAGTTCATATATTGCACGACTATTTCCCGAATAACCTTGGCGATGTTAGTGAAGAACAGGGTGGATGATTTCACCATCATATTAAAGAAATGGAAAGATGTTATCAAGGACGCTTCAATATCAAAATGTTGACTGACTACTGTTGGGCGCTCAAGGTCCCACTTTAACGCCCAACGAATCAACGAAACGAAGCTTTTCCAGCAAGAGAAAATGGTTTTCCAAAAAGAAAAAAGAGTAATGCGTCTAGTTTTCTATTTGTTCTAACATATTACTAATGATTTTGTTGCCTTTTTTACCCCCCTTCTTATATTAAATGCACATAAATGTACCTACTTATTTTCTCTATTATTTAATTGTTTTGCCCAAAATTCTTAGTTAACAAAAAAAACTAAAAACAAATTTGATGTACGTGATACTGAAATACCTAAATCCAGCTATGCATCTTAATTCACATGTTATGTCATATTCAACTACAGGCCCGTGAGATGGGAAAGTCAACTTAGTAAATAATAAAATACGCATAATGCTGCGAAATTACTATTATTAAAGAGCTTCTGATCATCAGATTGAGTATCAGATATTTGCTTAAATTTAAAGGGCTTCCTGGAGAGCTTGCAGTGTGCATAACAAACCAAAACCGGTATATTGTTATGTACAGAAGGCTGTGCTATAATTATTTTCAGACGTAATAACAGCTCCTTTGTAGAGTCGACTAAAAATAGTATTACACAGCCTAAAATGATTGAATTTGTGTTGAAACGTGTTCAGTCTGGATTTTGCCGTTACTAAGGATAACCATAAAATATTCATTGCGGCCATGTACAGGATTGATATGCAAAACACAGTGGTTATAACTCACTTTATGCTATTCACTGTCGACCCTTTAACACTTGTACTATGTAAAGGTTTATATTATCTGTCTTATCTAATTCTGAATTCCGGTGAATAGTTTTAAAAATTATTAGGGGCTGCGATTTGAAAAATATGTTAGTGATTACTTTATAAAAAGTATAAAAATACACCTAAAAATACCTTGGATTTGTTTAATTCTTCTATACTTTAACTTCTCATAGACTAGTCAACAACAGGCTACTATATTTAAGTAGGCATCTATGAGAAAAAACGTTAATCTCTACGGGGAGAATAGTCATTATCTTTTTGGAACGTGTAAGGGGGGTCGGTTTTTGGAAGAGATTAACCATCCTAACGCCTTAAGCGCTTTTGTGAGAAACATACCCTGTCATGCGCATATAGCTCTGGTGTCTACTTGAGACAAAGGGCGCACATTTTTTGTCCATTTGATGTTGGAATTATTAATATAATCTCTGTGTGCAAGAGTGAGTTTTACTTTCTTATTTAACTCATGCTTATGCTCACTTTATGTTGAAACTTGCAGTGTTTGGGATTTACTACACAGAAACTTCTTCTGCAGGCATGATTTGAAGTTTTGGGGCTTGGCATGTATTTGACAACAATCTGGACGCTTGGTCTACCTTGTACCTTTTGGAGCACTAAATGGTAATGTCAGGGGTCACTATATAACGGAGAGAATCATATGTTTAAGATTTCGATCTAATATTAAAAATATTAGCATTATACAAAGTACGGAGCCCAATGAGAAAGAAAATTTCTATGACCTCTTGAGATATATCCTACGGTAGGTCCATAAGGGATTCATCAGAATAGTGATGGGATAACGAGAATTTGGAACATGTTATGTTAGCTGAGCTATGTATACAGTACCACCTTGTAATAGGGGAACACCTTTCCCACATAAAAATATATACAAAGTAATGTGAATTTAACAGAGAACCAGATCGACCATATCATGATTTGTAGAAAATGGAGAGGCTCTCCACTAGATGTATGCACAGAGCGTGGCGCAGATGTAGCAAGCGATCATCATCTACTATAAAGGAGCTATAAAACTAAGACTGCTAGTAACCATGAAAAGCTAACTACAGCAAAGTATGAGGAATAATTTTTACCTGGAATAAATAATGGAAAAAATAGGGGACTTCCCAAAAACCTTGAAAGAAAAGGCGAATAACTCTGAAAACTCAAATTCGTAGCAAAAATAGGAAGACCTTAAGGGTTGCCTACTAGAAATATCGGAAACAGCACTTGGGAAAAAAAAGAACTAAAAATTTAATGGATCGGTAACAACACCTGGAATTACTTGTCAGACGAAAAGAGGAAAGGATAAAATAAATAGAGCAAACTCCCCCAACGAGAAGCAGCTCCTAATGAGAGAATACATACAGCTAAATAAAGAAGCTAGAAAGAGTGCTAGAAAACAGAAAAGAAACTGCGCCGCAGAAGTGGCCAATATATCACAAGCAGCAGCAGTGAAACACAACGTGAAGGAACTGTACTAAATCACCCGAAAACTCAACTCACGAGCACCACCGTTCAAGAACAATGTTGGATCACCACTTGCATCGAATCAGGAACAATAACCCACTGGCATGAACACGTCAATGAAATGAATGGAGGAGAAGAAGGTCAAGAATAGATTGCCGAAATTGATCCAGGAGAAAACGTAACAGACGATATAAATATCAATCCCCCAGTAAAGCAGAAATCACATAAGCAATAAATATGTTAAAAATAGTAAGTCTCTAGGACTAGATGGTACGCCGGCTGAAGTTATGAAAGTAGATGCAGCCTTATTAATTGATATGTTACATCCAAGATTAAGAGATGTCTGGAACACGGAATAGTTCATAAATGGATTAAGTGATGGGATGATAGTAAAGGTATCAAATAAATGAGATCTAAGTCAGTGCCATAACTGGAGGAGAGTAGCACTGCTAAACACTATTCAAAAGATTTTGGCTCACATAATATTTGCAAGACTGACCCCTACATTTGAATCCCTATTGAGACATGAGCAAGTAGGCTTCAGGCACCAAAGGTCATTTATCGATCAAGTAAACACAGTTGAACAGTAAGTGGAGTGGAGATCTTTGATATATCTAGTACTTGTAGACTTCGAACGTACATTCGGTATTATACCGCATAAAGAACTCTGGAATGCACTACACAGAAACCCAGTAAAGATAGTACATCTCATAAAAGAACTATACAGAAATGCACAAAGTACAGTGTCCCACCGAGGACTACAAAACGAACCAATTGTTACAAGTTTATTCCGTGCAGAGTACCAACACTCTGAGTGAAATTCTGTAGTATCTGTGGCTATCCAGGGACGCGCCTGAATTTCTGTGTAATTGTTAATAATTATTTCATCAGTCATCCTTTCAAGTTTGTTTATTTATATTTGTAATTATTTCATTGACACCATTGACATTGTTAAATAACTTTTGAATTGTTGAGCAATGGTCTAGTTATTATTTCAAGCTGCAAGAAAATCAATCCTGCACGGCTATGAGAACATGTGTTTCTGTACTGTGTTCTGTCATATTCGGCTTCTGATGTAATCATGGCGTCGGCGGAAGCTATTTATTTTTTTTTGGAGACCGTTTTTTCTCTTGGGTGCGGCTCCTATCTTTCTTTTTTCGGCTGTCCACCGGTAAAGGTGCCTGGTATCATTTTGGCTGTATTTTAAGCTCCAATCTTTTTGATTATCCGCAAGGGATTTATTTACATAGCCTTTCAGAAGTTATTCTCCACCATTGAGTGTTGCTTTTGGTGAATTTTGATGTTTATACATGGAGAGAAACTTACCCTCGTGGGATTTTATGGTCTAGGCACTTAAAATTGTTCATTGCAGGCACTGCTGTTCTTCTATGTAAATTGATTTTAAATCTGGGTTTTAACACGTGTGTCCTGGTGTCCACGATCCGTTCTGTGAGTCGGTGTCCCTGGTTATTTGTATATGAAAGTCGCAACAGAATTATAAGGACCCTTAGGAAAAAGGTAACGAACCCAGTTGCTCCCTGTAGCATAAACAATGTTAGACATTATTTACAACATTATTTTCCTCCTCATTAGGGTTCTTGTCTTGGGCTCTGGATTCTTGTATTGGGCTCGAGATTCTAGTTTTGGGCTTTGGATTCTCCTTTTGGGCCAAGAATTCGGGATTTCTTATGGACTAAGTACCGGAGATCTCGCTCGGAATTTCTCCTTTTGGGCCTAGCACTCTGGATTGGGCCAAAACAGAAGATTCGGTTCCGGATGCACTTTTTTACATGGCACCACCTCGACTGGGAAACCTGTGGAGCGTAACCACTGGAACGCAAGCAGTTGGGCCTTCAGCCATTTATAACCTTTGTTCCATTTATTATTAATCCTTTGCCTCCTTTAACATTTTTTTTTACTTCATAAAATAAACACCTTTTTTTAACATGTAAACCACTTGTAGCTACACATGGGAAATTAGTAAGTATATGACAAATTTAATACCGTTAATTAGTAGTTAATATGGCCTAAGTTTTAATAATCATAAGATTTGCACTGCTGTATCGGCTCCTGTGTGAGGAGGGAACGGTCTAAGCACCCCAAAAAATATATATGTATATCTCATGTAATATCGACTCTGCATTTAATAAACTATAATATATTTGAACATTCGTTTGTATTTGCTCTAGGCAGTACGCTGGTCGTACCTAGACCCTGGGGTCCCGCAGAGCTAACCGCACGCTTTACTTTGGGGCTCATACGTGTGGTAGTGTCAAGTTTTTTTTTCCCTTTTTGCTGCCTACCCCAAGTCAATGCCCCTCAGGCAGACATCAGCCTAACATCTTTTCTATACTACCAAGTGCTGGTAGCACAATGACAATAAAAAAGGAAATACGACAAGGGTACGAATTGTCTCCCTTCCTTTTCATATGGTGGACTCCATTTACAAGACTGAAAGACCTGGATTGTGCTGGTGCTATCTACCTGCTTGCACGTAGCCACGTCGATATGACTATCAAATTAGAGAATCTAGTAAAAGAAACTGAAACTGTTGGCGTTAAAATTAACATCTGGAAAACGAAGTCATGAGAATGTGCACATAAAATCGAATATCTCTTACTGTAATCAATCAACCAATTAAAGAAGCTGAAACGTTTACTATCTGGGTAGCATAGTAACAAAAACAGGAGGTACCGAAGATGATATAAAACTTGAAGAAAGCCAGACAAGCCTTTAGAATGATAAATAGTACGGAAATCCAGAGAGTACTCCATTGTAACAAAAATAAAAATCTTCAAGTCAAATATTAAATTCATACTTCTATACAGTGTAGAAACATGGAAGATGAGTCAACCAACTATCTCCAGGTTGTATGTCTTCATAAACCGTAGCTTACGCAAAATCATGCGTATCTGCTAGCCAGCCCAAGAACGTAATGAAGGCCTCTGGAACCTAATAAACCAACAAACAATTCAAAAGAAATTAAAGTAAGAAAGTGGAAATAGATAGGTCAAACACTGTTCAGGGTAAGAGCCCAATCTTAGAACAGTTAGGGGAGAACTAGAACAGCCCAATAAAACCTGGTAACAAGCAAAACAGAATAGAACCAGATGGAAGACAGTTGTTGAAACCCTATGCTTCTGAGGGGAGTTAAGGAAATATATATACTATAAAATTTATGATTGTGGGATATCGTCAGTCAAGCCATATGCTAGAACAGCCAACCACGTCGAAGTATCTCGTAAGATGTCAGTGCCGGAGCAGGTTCCTTTAGTTTAATTAACTATTTTATCAATGAAATTTAAATCTTTAAAGATTATTCACTTAGTTTCAGTTAGTTCAGTTTAATTTAAACACCGTTAGTATTCTATCCTCACATTCCCTTGATTGCAATCACAGCATTTCGTAAGCCAAATTTCACTACTTAGCTTCCATCATTACCCAATTCAGTTGCATGTTTACTTCCGACTTCACACATTTTGTTCAACGAATACCTAAAATATCCACAGCCAGCAAGAATCATACATTCAATTATAAATTTTATTATCATAAATGTTTTCGTTGGAAGCTTTATTTTTTGTTAATTTGCGCACATTCCCAATAATAGTTTGAACATTTCAATATAACATCTCATAAACGAAAAAATAATAGCTTTTTTTGATTTCACAATTTCTAGATTATAGCAAAAAAACATACATTAAGCCAAAATAACTTTGCCTTCTTGGCCGGGCAGAACTGAACCAGACTTAAATAAACCAAATTGCGTTCTTTTGTTCATCCACACTACTTATCCATGACCCTTTCACAAAAAACAGTAGCTACCATACACAAAAGGTGATTGCTCCATATGAAGTATAATAGTGGTCACAAGTTGAATGGTACTGTTTTTTTTATAAAGGGCAACTTATTTCAAATAAGCAAAAACTTGAACACTTTAAATAAATTGAGAAATATAACATAAATTCGTTACCAAGTTTTTTTATCGACATTATGCCGGGAAATAAAGTGTACGTTAAGTCATTTAGTAATTTAACTCGGTATTAATCTAACTATCTAGGAAAATGTCTTTGCTTCAGTGATAAAGCTATGTTTTTTCAACGTTACTTCCTTAAACGATTTATACGCCAGCCGGAATTGCTGCATACTTAATTTAATTAGACATCTTTTAAAAACATTTCCACTGATTATTTTTCCGCATCTAATACACACAGGAATCGTAATTGTGTTTAGTCACGTCAGGCTTAATTGTTGGGAATAATAGGCCTCAGTTAAATCATTAAATTTTTATACTCCTAACAGGTACGCCTTTTATCGTCACGAAATATTTCGATGTATTATAATATTTCAAACAATACAGACATGCTAACTAAAAGTATCGTTAGGGAAATGCTGCCTAATTTCAAATTGATGTTGAATATCTCAGGCAAGGTAAACATAATATTATTGAACACGATCTTCTTCTGAACAAAGGTAGATCCTGCAAAATAGTTTGCCTAATACAATTCTATTTTTAGAAATTATATTATACCTAGTATAAAATGAATATAAGCGGTGAATTACAACTTTAAAGAAATATATCCACAAGCTGGTCTATATATAAACATATTGATATGATATTCCCCTGGCACTTGCAATATCACACGATATAATTTCTATTTTAATTCTTAAAGTCGTAAATTCAGAATCATTAAAAGAAACGCAATTCTAGAAACACAAATAAGCGATTTTTTTTTTATACATTTATTTAACGTCGGCCTATTTCGACGCCTGTAGACGAGCTACCCCCAACCAGGAATTTTCCGAACCTCTTCCGTTAAGAAGAGTAGGGATCTTTTACTTGCCTAACATTTAATAGACAAGGGGCCGACGGCTTTACATCCCCTCCGAAGGATGGTATATCTCCTATACAACCCTCGCCTAAGGTTGTATAGCTTCCGCGCATACACTGATATACAAGCCGCTGGAAGATGTGTGAGGCGAGAACGCGGTTTCCGTTGGAATGGACACCATCCAAGTACTAACTGCGCCTGTCGTTGCTTTACATCGCATACTGAAGTATGTACTACGCTCGCCCCACAAATAAACAATAAAATGAATTAAAATCAAACTGAACAATGTATTCAATACGAATAATAGATAAAATTCCCTATCTAGCTAAATAAAATAAATACGATACTGGAATAAAATAATTTGGAAATAGAATAGAATAGAATAGAATATTTTATTGATCCAGTAGGAGCATTACATATATGCTATTGGACAAGTCAAAACACACAAAATATAAACAAATATTAAAATATATAAATATATACTTAGAATTACGTATAAAGTCAAAACATATATATGTACACACACACACACATACATATAAAAATGAGAAAAATGTATACATATATCTATATAACTAGAATTCACAGAGATGTATAGAATGCAATATGCGAATACGATATACTAAACGTTAATATCACTATCAAGGTATTCTTGAACAGAATATGCACATATTTTTAAAAGATATTTTTTGACAAATTTTTTAAAAACTAAGGTGTTTTTTAAATTTTTATATGACAAAGGTAAATGGTTATATAATTTTAGTCCTAAGATATTGTGGGCATTTGAGGATATATTCAGATGTTTAAATGGAACGTGGAAATTGCACTTATCGCGCGTAAAATGATTAAGTTAAAATCAAATTTGTTAATAAAACTGAAATAAATTGTCAAAATTTGTAATTTAAAATTCTCAATTATTTCCAAAATATGAAATGGTGAATATAATATTTAGATAAAGTTTATTACAATCTTTTAGTCCGCGTGGCTCAATATAACCTCCAGCCGCACAGTATCACTTAATTGCTATCTCCAAACTCCTTCACCATACAAATGGCATATCGTTTCCACTAGGAATCGTTTTCTGAACCTTAAAATAAATTAATATTATGCTTCTTTCTCCTACTTGTCAAAATCTTGAAAAATTCGATTTTTTATTTCTTTAAACCAACAACAGTCTATTTTTCTATTTTACTCCAATCTTCTCCTTTCTCCAAAATTTTTCACCCCCTCAATTTTCACAATTTTTTTGTTATTCCGTACATCACCTAGAAACCTCCAATTTTCAATTTTTGCACAATCTCCTTTATATTTTTCTCAAAACGTAAAATCGCAGATAACCAACCTGAAACTTTGGTGACATCAACTTAACAAAAAGATTGGCTCTCATCACGTGACTCTCGTTTCAATTTTATCACTTTCCCGCACAAATTAAATTAAAATCTTATGTCTACTTGAGCATATTAAGTGCATTTAAATAAAATAACTGATTCCATTTACTATTAAATTATATTATAGACATTTATATCTGTTTTTAACAGCTGAAATAGAAAAATTGTATGTATTTATAGAAAATATCTGTCTTCTGTAAAAACTTTGGTATTATAAAAAAAACAGAAAACATGCATGCAACTCTCTACTCAGAATAAAATAAGATGCATTTTATTCACAATACACAACTCAAATTGACGTGATGTGTCCTTTGGCTTAAGCACAAGTAAAATCATAGCCATATATTTTAGTTTAGACAATAAAAATAATGTGGTGCTTTCAAATGCTATGAATATTGGAAAAATTTAATAGTTTGCAAATGTGTTGTATTTGATGAGACCTATCTATTATTACTATAACTTAGCAGAGTTAAATATGTACCCATTTATTATCACCAGACTCAAAAATTTATCGATACCAAACTGAAGAAATGAAGAATAAGTTAAATTCCTTACTTTAATTATTAATAATTGAAGGAGCGAGCATACGAAGAAAATAAAGGAGGTAAAAGTTTACTATTATATTCTTCATAAGAATTATTAGGTCCGATTCCAATGCATTTAAGTGTTAAGATTTATTCTCAAAACACCACATTTTAAATTGTTTAAACAATAATAAAGAATCCGCTTCACTTACAAACACCAAACCTCATCATTAATATATATGGGGTATCTTTATAAGATAAAATTAAATTATTGGATGCCAATCTCTAGTTTACGAGATTTTCTCACGTGACTCACCTATCTTCGCTCAGGTTCTGTAATTAGCAAGGAACATGAATTTCACACCTTCTATACCGCTCGATTACCTAAAAAAGTGAACATTGGAATTTATGTAAAATGTCTTGTTGCATCTGAATTTTTAGGTCACAAATTAATTTGGAATTGCGGAATTTGATGAATCGGAGAGTTTTCAAATTTTTAATAAGCTTTACAATTTGATAATTTCATTTAAGAAAAGTACAAGAAAGGTATAACAAAAAATATACACATATAAACATTTCATCACAAAAATATCTCGGTAGATAATTGAGCGTTGGAAAAAGTATCCTAATGAAGAGTATAAATTGGGTATAAAATAAACATAGCATAGCCTATACTAACTAACTAATAAAGAAAAAGTGTCTACTCACTGCCATGTGAGATACATCTGTTTAATGTAGATTCTAATTTAATATACAATCTCCCGAAAGATAGAGTAAAAATGTATTATTTGAAACTTAGTTTTGAGATATAGTTAGAACATGCTCTCTTCCCAGGGTATTTTGTAGATTCTGCGCCAGCCAGCTCTAAATAAGAATACTCACAAGTAGAATTAACAAAATGAATATATAAGGAATTTGAATGGTTGTTGCATACAATGAATTGAACAATATTTATAATTACACACATGGTACGATGGCAATAAAACATCCTTAAAACTTCGCTGGAGGTTTTTATTTAGGTTGTGTGGATAGAATGCCAGGTGTTACACATCCAGCAGCTTCTCAAACTAATTTTGTCACTTTTATACTCTTGATCTTCGGATTAAATTAGATGTAGGTCTATATTTTGTAACTATATACACTATTATACGCTAATTTTACCCTTACGTTACCATTGTCTTTGTTTGTAATTTACTAATTTACTGTTTTTGAGTAACGACGGCCGTTGTCAATTTTCACAAATTTCGCTATCTTTTCATTTTACAGTTTATTTGCACTCAGATTGTTTTTAAGGTACAACTAGTGTCTTTTGTGATTTTAAATTCATTTTTACATTATTTAGGCTTATTATTTATTGATTTATGTACATTTTTAGGTCCTGTTTTGGAGTTACAACCTTATTGGATAGTGTTTCCTTCTGTTTATTTGAATTTCACTAGTCTTTTAGTGGACCACTATTGTGCCACTATGTAGGGGATAATTCTAGTTCCATATTTGAGAAATTTGAACACTTTATGGAATGATAAATAGCAAATCGTAAGTAAAATGTCCATTTTCTTATATCTAAACTTAATTTATTCAAAAATATTCAACAATGATTACTTAACCTACTTCATTTTGTTACTTTGACTGCTATTCCTGCATTTTAACATCATATTGCGTCTTGCATATTCGAATGTGGGCTTATTTTGTCCAATAATTTATGTATCTTTTTAAAATATCATCCTTGCATTGAGCTTTTTGGTATATTCCATTAATGTTTAAATGCTGATTATTTGAGAGAATCAAAATTCATATCAATATATATATACATACAATTTATGAATATGTACTTAATTAATTATCCTTAAGATCAATTGGTATATTTCTAATCTTAGTAGTTCCATTATATGTTTTTTACAGTGCTTTTTAAAAAGGGGTAAAGATTTTGCAATTTTTAAATTCTCTGAGAATTGAATACATTTTTGAGGCTAGATACACATAATTTCTCTGACCTACTGATTTTTTCATAAATTGAACAGTAAATTGTTCTCGATTTTTTCTTGTTAAATATCTATGAGGTATAAGCAATAGAGTATCTTTATTTTTATATTGGTATACGGAAATTGTGTAGTGTATAACAGTTGCCTGGTGTCAAATAAGCGACTCTCTGTAAATAAATCATTCATTGGGCAATTTATATCTTTACTAAACATTATTTTTAAAATATTTTTCTGTAAAACCTCTAAACTGTTCAAAATAGTTTTGTTAACCCCTCCCCAGCCAAGTATACCATAATTTAAATGCGATTGAACTATTGCATGGTATATTACTACTAAGTTGGTTTGTGGCACAATACCGTATAAATATTTTTTACAAGTTATAATACATCTTAGTATTTTACCAAATACTCTATATGAGCATCCCATTTTAGATACTAATCGATGTATTAGCTCTAGTTATTTAAGTAGTGTTATTGCTATCGGAGATTAATAAACTATTATAATATGGTAAAGGTGGTTTGTATAAAGCAAAAGGTAGGAAAATGTTTTTTGTATATTTAAAGTGAGTATCTTGCTATTGAAGTCAAATTTTACTTTATCTTTTAGCGATTTGTGTTCATAGTAAACTGCAGTGGCGTCAGAAAACGTGATTATTTCACCCAAAGTGCTTTGTAAGAATAAATCATTTGTGTATATTCTAAATAGCAGTGGCCCCAGGACTGCACCTTGAGGTACTCCGTATTCCGGCACATTAAAATGGCTTCTCATTTCTTTTATCTTAACACACTGCCCTTCTATCGAACACATAACTATTTAATAGTTTTAATTGTTCCATTAATAGAGCAAAATTGACCGTGTCGAAGATCTAAGAAAATGGCCAGCGATGGTAAGGACTTATCGATAATGGTATATATTTTATTAGTTAAATGACTAATAGCATTTTGAGTGAAAACATTGATGTGGAACCGAAATTGATTAGTAGCTATAATTTGGTATTATACATTAACATGTCCACTTTTTCATCTCTTGTACAAATTTGCGGCATTTTGAACACAATTAACAAGAATTTTAAACAATTTTTAAAGTCACAATAAAAACACCGTTAAACCAACAAATGTTTGACAAGCTAAATATTTCATTGTTTTCAAAGCTACCTTAGTTACTTCTTAATATTTAATTAGAACAAAATTGCATTTTCTTATTTTCATTTAGCTGTAATTTTGTTTGTATTTATCGCATATTTTAATACGACATATGAATAAATTCCTTATTAATAGTACTAATAAATGGTACCACGGTACCGATATGGTTCTATTTGAAAAAAAATTAGTTTTGTTCCAAAAACAATTTTGGTGAATTTTATTTGCTCATGAATCACAAAATTTAGTGTATTTAACGGGAGATTTTTGTAGCATTACACGGGTCATTTAGAATAAATCGGAACCGTCATGGCACACTTAAATGGAAAACTAAAAATTATATTATAAAAAAATTGATGTTTGGAATGTCACTTATTTGGCATCGTTGGATTTAGAAAATTATGCAGAATTCAAAAATGCAATAATATACAGGGTGTTCTGTTTAAAAATCGAAAGTTAGTGTCACTTCCAGCGAAACCGGAAGTGAAAAAAAAAATCAGTTGTATGTCAAAAAGTGCCGCTTATTATGTATGTAGTAAATCCTAAATTTCAGTCCATTATCTTCAAAACTAAAGGAGAAAAGGTGGTATACCATGATCCTGTTACACCCGGTATACTTCTGTTGTATCAGTATGTAATAGATAAAACGAGTTCAACAAACATTTTTTTATAGGATCATATTCGACATCAGGAAATATATTGTTTGCTAGCTAGATTTACAAAGGTATTATTAAATTCATTTGTTATTTCTAAATTCGATATTAGAATTTAATTCTGATTTTCGGAATTTTTTATAGAACATATTTTATTATTGTTACTATATTTATTTATAGAATTCACAGTTTTCCACGGATATATTTTATTATGTTTATTATTTCCAATTTTTGGTTTATAACATTCTTTTTTTGTTTTTAGATTTAAAATTTGATTGTATCATTTTCTTAACTTGCCGTATCTTTCATTATTAGTAATTGTATTATTCTTAAATTTTAAACAAGTAATACCCAAATATTTTCGATTATATTAAATTAAGCATAGTTAAAAAAGTCTTAGAAAATTAGTGGCTCTATTAATAAGATCTAGGGTCTATTTAAAGTAGTATGATTAAGGGGGTTATTGTATTCTTTCATAATTTACGTATCAGTAGTTTTTCTGTAGTATTTTCCCATGTTTTAATTATTATTATTATTATATTTTAACTTGTAATAGTGTTATCCGACGTCGACAAGGGAAGTTCTAAGATAGAGCAGGGAAAGTGAAGAGCGCGCTAAATATTTTTGAGCTCAACTCGTTATAACTATTTTTACATAGAAGTTAGAGACACAATTTATCCACTAAAAACAATGATGTCATTTTCTGCAAGGCTTTATCGTAGACTGTTTTTAAAATTTCAAAAACAACAGTCATTGGTCGACAAGAGAAGAAAATATGACAGATTTCATCATAGGAAACGATTTAACAGCACTAGTGTTGTAACCAGGTATTAACAATCATTTAGCAAAAAGTAATAGATTGACAACTTTTTTAATAACAAAGATATGACTTGAGGAATATTGACAAACGTATATTTCTTCTGATTTCTGAATTTTGGACCACAATTGACTCTTAAGGGGTGTTTGCAAATCCGGACTTCAAAATCGAGTCCAGCTGATGATTTTCTATGAGAAACACTTTCAGTTTTTTTAAGTCCTTCAAGTAGTATAGACCTATTTCTACAAGCATCTCTCAGACGCATCGGTTCCCAATTAACTTGGCATATAATATTCGTCTATGCAAGCTATAACGCGAATCCAATTATCCCATCTGCATACTAAAATAGCTAATTAAATCGAAATTAATTAAGTTACCTACGTTTTAATATTGCAAAAGACAATTAAATGCAAATGTGCAGGAGCTGACGTTAAATAAAGGCTATACATTGCTTCTTGTGTAAATTTGATTTCCTTATAATAGCATTGTTCTTTTATTGCTTCAAATCTCATCAAAAACTTTCAACGCAAGCTCACAAAGTAAGTCCTGCACTCACTTTCCTGGTAAATAAAAAGGTTTGCTGCCCACAGTTTATTTCTCCGCCAAATCCTCACTCACTGAAAAATGTTATGGTCGAATAAACTAATGCGTTGGAAACAGACCAAAATACTTCCCGTATAAAATTGTTTGCTTAGAGATTAAATTGAATATCACTAAAAACCGCGAGGTTTTCCGTCTACATAGAAAATTATGTTAATTTGCAACAAAGTTCTTTGAAATTTTCGAATTTCGAATGGAATAATTTTTTATGAAGTCATTCCTTCTTGAGACCTATTAAGAATATTTTAGTTTTTCAAATACCATAGATCAAAGAATATCAGTTGCATACTACAATGGAAAGGTGTGCAACATTTTTGTACACTTGTTCAAAAACCAACCAACATTTTTTTTAAAATAAAGAGGCACATTCCAATTTTGCGAACAGAATTTAAATGGTATTAGTGGCAGTCATTGAAGTACACAAATTTGATATCACGTAAGAAATTCTTCCGGTTTTTTAATCAACTTTTCATGCGATCATTTCTTTATAAACATATTAATTGATATGATATATCCCGGCGTTGTCTACATTTTCTTGACCCCTGTTAATAAAAATAAATTTCAGCCGTTATACGCTAATATGTAACTACTATCACATTTAAGTATCCAATGACATTATGAATATTTGAAAGTACTAAATCATGTGAACTTATAATAAATACAGAAACAATAATGGCCGAGGCAAAAGACGAACAGATATTGCATTAACTTGGCAAATAACAAAGGTAAAGAGTATGCTTCTTAATGCCTCGTAGTTTTCTTATTCTGATGAAAAGTTTTTGAAGGTGAATGATTACATGGAATCATATTTATTTAGATACATCATCCAACAATTGTAAGACCAATTATAGGATGAGAACAATACATACTTACAATAGAATGAAGAAAAAAAGAAAGAAATGTAAGATAATAACAACGATAATACAATACAATAGTACAACCAGGTAAAAATTACAATACACATACAAACTAATAATAATAATAATAATAATACAATGAAATAGCACAGCATAGGTAAAAGTACAGAGGGTATATGAAACTAATTAGAAATTCAAGCGTTTAATGGACGAAACAGAACTGTGGAAAATATCGAGCTCATCTAGCAGGTGGTTGTAGGTGTTACATATTATGTCTTATATTGGCACGTGGAACATGGAATAACAGTTTACTGGTTCAGGGTAATTGATTTTATTATTTATCAACTTATGTAAAAATATGACTGGCCCCTTTTTCCTCCGTGTGTTCAGACTCTTGGTTGATAATCTACCTAAAAGTGTATCATGGGGATATCCATAGGGGGATATACACCATCCACTTTGTAGGACAGAAATTTTAAGAAGCGTCTCTGGATACTTCCGAGCATACTGCTATATGTGACATCTGGGATGCATATTCTAATTTAGACTTAACAAATGATTTAAATAATAGGGTTAACAAATGAGTGTTCGTAAAACCTGCCGAGTTTCTGATAACAAAATCGACACTTTGAAGACAAAACCGTGTCTATTAAATGTAAGTTTGTTGTCAAACAGGACATTTAAGGTCTTTGAAGACTTCAACTCTTTCAAGTCAAGTTTATAGTCATAGAGAACGTTCTTTTTTCCTAGAAAAAGATATCACGTTGTATTTGTCTACGTTGAGAGGCAGATCATCATGGTGTTTTACACTCAGCTGGAGTATAGCACTAGAACATACCAAAGACGTCTTAGGGACGTCTGCATGGGACATTCGAGACGTCTTAAAGACGTCCACTTTAAGACGTAAGTCGTACAGAAGACATCTTGGGGACGTCCATTGATATTAATCAAAACGTCTTTAAGACGTCTTATTTTAGTCCATTTTAGGCCTAAAAATGATATTGATGTCATTATGGAGACGTTGTTAAGACATTCTATTCTGGTCCATTCTAGTCCCAGAAAATACCTTCACGGGATATTATTGAGATATTCTCAAGTAGGTGAAAAAAATTTCGTCTTTATTATCAGCGATATAGTCAGGTAAAGTCTAATTTGGCATGTGAATGAGTTGATAATATATGCATGCGATTACATATGTGTGGCACACTCTGTAATAGAATAGCTAAAACTTATTGTCGCATATGTCTACTGATGAGTTTTTCTGCTATTGCGATAACTTTTTGTATAACACATACGCAATCGTACGTCTCGAGGACGTCCATTTTAGGTCCTTAAGACGTTCAGGCCAAATTAGGACCAAAATTGGACATCTCTGGGACGTTGTGTGCTATCTGGGTTATAACAGAAAAAAGTTTGACATCATCAACACCTTCAGGTCCACCACAATGTTACTAATCAATAGTATGAACAACAGTCCCAAGATGCGGCACTCCTGAGGTGCCATTAATTTCAACTGACCTCTGACCGCAGTATTCCACATATTGTGTTCTACTATCAAGGCATGATTTAAAGAAATTAATAAGTAACTGAGAGAAGCGCATAGTTTGAAGTTTAGTTATTTATAAACCATGACCAAGCCTGCCAAAAGCCTTTGAGAAATCTGTATATAGCACGTCAACTTTAGTGCGAGTGCCGAGATACTGTGAGATATACTGTGTCATGCACATTAAATCAGTAACGGTGGATTTATTTTTTATAAAGCCATGTTGACTGGATATGATTTGGTGTATATGACTTCATATATATTGTCTAAAAGTTATTTGTGGCATTCTACGAATATTATTTCCTATTATTTGGGTTTTCTACCACATATATTATTATCCTCTTCAAAACAAATCACCGAATCTACAAAATAATAGAATTATTGGAAAAAACCTCTGCGCCCGTGACGTTTACGCCAAAGGAAAAGTCAGAGGTTAAGTTTTGCAAATAATATAAATCGGAATAAACACAGAAATAATGTATTTTGCTGGTGTTTCGGAAAGTAATCTCTTTCCGTTTTCAAAGCTATTTTTTGGCAGAACTCTTATTTTGCTGTGTATGCCAAATACACAGCTTTAAGATTCTGTTTATGTTATTTCCATAGATACTTACTACTTACACAGAACATAGAACTGATGATATTTTCTTTTAGATAATGTTGAGTTTGTTAAGTTCTTCTTTTAACATTGGTAGCCAGGTTGTACAAATATCTACAGAACAATTCGATACGCACTTATCTTCATTTAATAAGATTATTGCTGATTCTTTAATTTTTCTTTTTTTGGTATCTGTTTCTTTTGTTAAAATTTTTGCCGAGGCCCAGTTTATTCTACGTCCGTTTTCCCAAGCATGTTCACAAATCTTTGATTTCTGAATTTCATTCTTTCTAATGGTAATGAATATCGCATACGGGCAAAAATTGCTTTAGAGAAGCAATATAAAATTAAAGATAATTTAACTCCAGAAGAAAAGTTATCGATAAATTCTTTAAAACGCGATGAAAGTATAAAAATATTGCCAGCAGACAAAGGTAATGCCACAGTCATTATAGGTAAAGATATATATAACACAAAAATCGTGACTCTTGTAAATGAAGGACCCTACTCAAAACTAAACAAAGATCCAACAAAATCAATAGAGAGAAAAATTTACAGAACTCTGTTTAAATACAAACATGAATTTAATGATTTTGAACGAAGTAAACTTACACCACATCATAGTAAACCTCCTCATTTTTATGGCTTACCAAAGACACATAAACAAAATATTCCTTTAAGACCAATTGTTAGTTCTATTAATTCACCATGTCATAATTTGGCAAAATTTTTACTTAAAATTATTGATCCATTATCTGGAAATACCGATTCATATATTAAAAATAGTAAACATTTCATAGAAAAAATTTATGAAAACGATATTCATGAATCACACCTGATGGTTAGTTTTGATGTAGTTAGTCTTTTTACCAATGTTCCGGTACATAAAACCTTAAAAATAGTTAAAGACAGGTTGCTAAATGATAATAATTTGGAAACTAGAACTAAATTAAGTGTAAATAGCATAATCGAACTCTTAACACTGTGTATAAAAACAACCTATTTTCAATTGGACAATGAGTTCTATCAGCAGGATTTTGGTATGGCTATGGGGTCTGCATTATCACCAATTTTAAGCAACATATTTATGGAGAACTTTGAGAACACACATGTTCAAAATTGTATAAACAAACCGGTTGACTGGTGGAGATATGTTGACGACATCTTTGCAATTTGGCCTCATGGTGTCGATTTATTAGATAGTTTTTTAGAAAATATAAATAGTAAGGAACCTTCTATTAAATTCACATTAGAAGTAGAAAGTAGGAATGAACTACCGTTTTTAGATGTTTTAATTAGAAGGGTAAATAATACAATTGAAACAAGCGTTTATAGAAAACCAGCACGTACTAATAGATATCTAAATTTTAACTCCAATCAGTCAATAAATGTTAAAAGAGGTGTTGTAAAATGTTTATACGATAGGGCCAAAATAATTTCATCTAATAATGAAATATTAAATAACGAGAAAAAATTTATCAAAGAGATTCTAGTACAAAATCAATATCCTGAAGTCTTTGTTGATAGAGTTTTCATAAATGTTTAAAATAGGGACAATCAGGTACGACAAAAACCTGAACGTCATTATACAGCAATAATTCCTTATGTATACGGACTATCGGAAAAGCTACGCCGTATAGGTGACAAATTTGATGTTAGGACGATATTTCAAACGGGGAACACTTTAAGATCTATTTTAACAAAAACAAAACCGATAAATAGGGAGCAGAATTCAAAAAACTGTATTTACAATATCCCGTGCGAATGTGATAAATGTTATGTGGGTGAGTCATCCAGACCTTTCAGTGTGAGGTTGGATGAGCACAAGAATTACATTAGAAAGAATGAAATTCAGAAATCAAAGATTTGTGAACATGCTTGGGAAAACGGACATAGAATAAACTGGGACTCGGCAAAAATTTTAACAAAAGAAACAGATACCAAAAAAAGAAAAATTAAAGAATCAGCAATAATCTTATTAAATGAAGATAAGTGCGTATCGAATTGTTCTGTAGATATTTGTACAACCTGGCTACCAATGTTAAAAGAAGAACTTAACAAACTCAACATTATCTAAAAGAAAATATCATCAGTTCTATGTTCTGTGTAAGTAGTAAGTATCTATGGAAATAACATAAACAGAATCTTAAAGCTGTGTATTTGACATACACAGCAAAATAAGAGTTCTTCCAAAAAATAGCTTTGAAAACGGAAAGAGATTACTTTCCGAAACGTCAGCAAAATACATTATTTCTGTGTTTATTCCGATTTATATTATTTGCAAAACTTAACCTGTGACTTTTCCTTTGGCGTAAACGTCACGGGCGCAGAGATTTTTTCCAATAATTCTATTATTTTGTAGATTCGGTGATTTGTTTTGAAGAGGATAATAATATATGTGGTAGAAAACCCAAATAATAGGAGAGAATACTTCATATATAGCAAACTCCAGGACTTTAGCGAAATTAACTGAAATCGGAAGATGATTTTCAATTACCCGTCTATCACCTTTTTTGTGAATGGGACACATTCGGGATCTCATCCAGATGTTAGGAAATGTACTCGTTTTAATACGTAAATTATATATTATTTTAAGAGTTTTAAGAACTCTCTGATAATGAAAGCCGGTATCTCGTCTGGACCTTTTGTGTATTTCGGTTTAAGTTGTCGTAGGGCAGTAAGAATATCGTTAGAGGAGAGTTCGTTGAAGTTGAGATAAGGGGTGTTTGTACAAAAATTGTTGCTAATGTTTTGGGAAGGTGGTTTATAAGAGGATTTTAAAAATTTAGCAAAGCCATTTGAAATATCTCTTGGGTCATCGAAGTGTCGATCATGACAGATTAGCGCACCAGCTATTGCTGTTGTCCCTTTTTTAGAATTGATATATGACCAGAAGGATTTTTCATATTATTTTGATGTTCTTTCATGGAACTGTCTGTATTCCATTTTATATACAATTTAAGATTTTCAAATTCGCAGAGAGCATCAGTATCCCCGGTTTGCTTATATTTGTTTAACAGTCTAGATTTATTTTTAATATCATGAGCTATCGTGTTGTTGTACCAGTGAGGGTATTTACTGGGACGAAGCATAGTTTTCGGTATACACGAATCCAAAATGCCATACAATATCTCGTAAAATTTTTCACATGCAGCATTGGCATTGTTGGCGTTCATAATAGGTGACCAATCTACAGTAACAATTTTTACGAACAAAGTGTGAAAGTCGGCTTTGAGAAATTTATACCTTGGTACACTATTAGTCAAAGCTTTTTTGCTAACGTTATTGCTAGTTATAATAGAGTATCTCTAGGCTGGATTTTGAGCGTCTTCTTTGAGCAAGATATCAAGGGCTCTTTCAACCCAACAAGACGTGCTTGAGATTACGAGATCTAGTAATCTCTTATAGATTACTACGGTGTTATTTTATTTAAAGTCGAAGTAACCCAAGAATGACATAAGCGTAGCAGTATATTCGTCAACGTTATTGTATTGCAGAAACTCTTTATAGTGAGGTATATTGAAATCACCAATAAAACATGCAGCATACATATTTAACTAATTATGGGTTTCGAAAGCTCCAAAGAATTGATTATAATAGTTTATACCTAGTGCGGAGGGGGGGGGGGCATAGGTGACAAACAAAAGAATACTACGATAATTTTTTTTTGATTTTTACACCTACTATTATTAAGGGAACTATATTTCTTATGTCTACTAAACTCAGTTCAATGACAATATATTTTTTGTTAAATGCCCACGAAGCCGCCTCCACCCCTGGCTGCATCTGTTACAGTTACATATATTACTGAACGTACTATAATATCCTTCATAGAAGGAATTTTGGCAAGTTTAAAACCTGCAATTGTTGTTACTGGGGTCGGTAGCCGGAGAAGTGTTTTCAGTTGACCGACGCGCGACGTGAGCCCTCCCAAATACAAACTCATTTATTGCGAGATGATATCAGAAGCTTGTCTGATACTGCTTTATGATTTTAAACAATTATTTATTACTGTCACAAAAATGTCGAGCTAAAACAGCACCCTCGTCATGTCCTACCCGGAATTATTCACGAAACCCTTAGTCGCCCGCATTTTATTAATTGCCGTTTCAACATCAACACAAAGATCATCCATTCTAATATATAATTTTTGGACTATTTCCGTGTCACAATTTTTCTCATTCGGGATATTTCATGAGTAATGTAATAGTTTTATACATTATATTAACGACGGAGGAGCATGGGTAAGATTTCCTCTGTCCTATTATTCCAGATTATGATGAAGTCAAAAAGC
Organism: Leptura quadrifasciata; assembly: GCA_963675555.1. Taxonomy (NCBI): domain Eukaryota; kingdom Metazoa; phylum Arthropoda; class Insecta; order Coleoptera; family Cerambycidae; genus Leptura; species Leptura quadrifasciata. Next base: position 143,830,986 of record OY776674.1, on the reverse strand, counting down.
AGCAAATATATCAAAATCGTTCGTCACGCCATCCGTGTGTCCCTTTTATATCAGTATGTCTATAGCCGACACGTTTTCCTCTAACATCGGTTAATATAGGACGCAGAAATTTTGCACGTAAGATTTTGGTGGGCCAAGGGCTATAGGATATTCGAAAAGTCGATACACTAGGGACGGCACCAAGGAGTGTTGAAATAGTTATTTATGTACCGAGGGCGATATAGAGATGTTTATGCCCGCGAGACGAATTTCTATCCGAGGGCCTTGGCTCGAGGGTAGACAGTCACACAAGTGCTTAAACATCCTATATCGCCAACCGTCTTATATTTCACTCTACTTTAGATAACTACCTAATTTAAATTTAATAGATAAATTTAATAATTTATGAAATAGATATGGCTTTGCGGTTGCCGGTCCTTGTGTTTGTTTTTGTATCCAAAAAAATTCCACAAATTCTCTTCCATAGGGCCACAAAAGCAAATGAGGCACTCCTACCAAAAAATTCCGATCACTCTATGAGAAAGAATATGAAAAATTTCAACAATAGGCTAAAAGAAATTCTATAACTGTCAGTGAGATGGTTCTAATAGCTTATTTTCATAACCTGGTACGTACCTATTATTGCAATTTTCAACTTTTTGTGTTTTTGATAAATTATTGTCCTTCATACTTTTTATTTTTTTATAGGCAGAAACATTCTGCCTGAGCACATTGTGGTCAAATGATGAAGGCAACATTATTGGTGAATACAAAAATAGATATAGGAAATTATAATCGGCTGGAGTGCTTTTAATTTTATATATTCCAAATAATAGGTTCCCATAATGTAATAAATTTTGTACATATGTTAGCTAATAGCATTACAGAACTTTAAACGAAACGTCTTCATTAAAATTGCTTTTTAAATGTTTTTTCAATGTTTCTCTATAATGATTATTGGAGGGCATAATAAGCGGGCGTAGTCATTACGCCCGCTCTCTTTGGCCCTAGGTTATAATGGCCTTGTTTATATATCTTGTATCCAAGTAATAAACAACAAATTATAAGCAAGTGAAATATAAAAACTTTTCCGTCAAATAAGAAATTGTTTCAGATGAAAATTGCGTGAAAAATGGTACCGAAAAGTTCTTTATAAATTTCCTCTCGGTGAAGCAGGGAAGGCTTCAGGGAGAACGAAAAGACAGTTTCTTGTCGAATCAAAAATTGTTTCAGTTATGTAGTGCCCATCATGAAGTTGACTATATACGAGAAAAATCAGTTTTATGAAAATTTATAAAAAACTCTCTTGAGGGTTCGTTTCTGCATGCAGACAACCAAAAAATACATTTTGATACCTGTCATATGATCACAGGTTTGTGGGTAGTGTACAAAATAGTTGCTTTTGCAACACAGTCCTTCCTCCATTTTCGAGGGTTAGAAAGACGATGGAGATGGTTTCGAGTTCTAAAACCCTTGCGTACTACCCCTATCTAGGAAAAACCATCCAATTTTCGGCTTCTCGGCCTTGGGCTTACAGTTATGATAAAATCTCATTTTGACACTCATGATATGGGATGATGAGATAGTATTGTCGCTTTATTTTACTTAAATAATAATTTATTTTTCCTTATAATTCGGTTCTAATTTTTAACTTCTAATATCCATATATTCATTTTGATGAATTTTTACGAGTTCTAGATCTAATTATTTCGTACCCATGCAGGTTTGTATGTAACACTTATCTTTAACTTTGTTCTTCTGCATTTTATGTGGTCTGTATCTGCGACTAATATGTTTACTCGATCAAATATCTCTTTGGGTACCCTACTGTAATACAGTTGGGTTCATGTAACTGTAGAACAGATATAAAAAAATATAAATAATTAATAAATGATTTCGCAATTCGGGCATTGATTTTGATGCGTTCTATGTCTGTTTAAGAGAGGAAGGTTTCTTAGAGTCTCACGTAACTACTACAAAATTGAAACATAGTATTTGTATATTCTAATATTTGGCGAATGCGCCAGGACTAAGCAAATTTATTTATCTAGGTTAGTATAGTAGTTAATACCATAATGTTTTCTTTTGACGAAATTAAATTTTTGTAGGAAATTTAACCGCCTTCAAGAGAGCTACTAAAATATTTAATATATTTTTTGCAAATTTATTTGTATTAGCGGAGAATTATTTTCTATTTCTTACCTCTGACTGTATATAGTGACCTCTATACTTAGAATGAGACATTCTAGTTGCTGCAAAAGCCCTACTAATAAAGAGTGAGGCATCTTGTGTACTATTTTTATCTTGATTTAGATACTGAAAACCACTGAATTTTTATTTATCTAGCAAGCCGCTTCGCTTTATGCGTGGTCATATCTGGGCTCTTTGTGGCAGGTCTAAAGAAATTTTTACATTCCTAAGAGTTACATATCTTCCATTCAACATTCTGATATATTTCCTAAACTTTTGACAGTTCTTCAAATTTCTCTTAAATCGAACAAAATTTCTTGGACTTCCTGGAGATCAAAATTTATTGTGATTATACTTTTTTTTTTATTTTAACAAAATAAACATCATCAGTTACATCTTAGATAACAAAACTAAAAATAATAATAACATATAGTAAGCAAAAAAAAGTCTCCAACCAAAATAAACAAAGTTAATCAGAATCGTCATCATTTTCTGTTCTTTTTATATTTTCATAACACGGCAGATGAACTTGAGGAACATATTTGTATACTAGATGCATTATACTGTCATATTTTTTCCGTTTTAATGGAAGCTCTTCAGCTCTGAGGAGAACTGTTTATATCCACCAGAGTTCCTCCTTTGTACAGATGATAACCTTTTAACGTATTAATATTGTGGCTTTCTGTAACGAAAACCTTTTCAAGATTTTCCGAATCATAACTAAAAATTCGATACCTTGAAATACTAAAAGGTTTTTTCTTCACGACATAGGTTTTATTAAAATATGGCTCGAAATGTGACTTAAAGTCACGACTCATGTCTTGAGTGACTCTTTCTATCACGTATTTTTTCCTACAGCTTTCCACTAAACAATATCATTCTTCGGAGAGTATATTAGTTCCTTTCTTCGCTTCCTTTTTTCTATTTATCCAAAATCCCTATCATAGTGCTGAAAATTATGACCTGGCTCAGGCAAATGATGTATGATGTATGAAAATCTTCCTGTTTTTACAAGGGATAAAAAATAATTAATCAAAGCACCATCTTTGTTTTGTCCGCCACAGTTGTCAGTGAATATATACAGGGTCGTTACATTGTCGCCCACATACTTTTTAATAAAATGATTTAGAAAGGAAACTGTTTCTATACAAAATTTTTTCCTATGGTTTCGTCAAACATAGAATTAATTGACTTATTTTGAGAACAGGAATGAAATGACTGGTTGAAGACCCATATGTGACGGACATAAAATATATATATATATATATATATATATATATATATATATATATATACATATGTTGTTAACATCGGAACTGGTAGATTTTGCTGATGATCAAAACAGACAGTTTCTGCAGTAGGGTCGGTTTTTGCCAATTTTGTTTCGGTTTTAAGATCATCATAAAAAAATTGCGCCTTGCGAAGATGCAGTTCTTTATTGAATACAAGAGTTCTTTTACCCTCTTCATCAGAAGCAGCGTAAATTTGGACTTTAATCAGATCACAAGTAGAACATGTGTCAGCGCGGGAAAATCCGAATTTTATATTAAATTGTTCTGTAAAATATCTATAATAGAAATCATACGTAACTTTAGGACAAATTTTTTGCTGATCTTTTAGCAGGGTATATTGTCCAGATTCATATTTTTGCAGGTATAGCTCATGCACCCTTTTTATATTTAGATCTGGTGGAATATATATTTTTATATTATTTTCGTTTTTAGAATAGTGCGAGCCACGGGCAGGGAAACTTCTGATGTGTTCATTAACTTTAGCGACAATCTCCGGGGGGATTTTATTGGGGCGATTGCGATGTCTTCCTCGGGCACCTTTTTCAAGCAAACTTCCTGCTGCACGTGTTTGCGAAATTTTTAAAACGCGATAATTATTTATTGCATGTAGATTACAAAACGCTACCCTGCAAATGTTATCAATTTTAGTTCCTTTTAATATAGTAGTGGTATATGAACATATTTTTGCCTCATTTACGGAAGTTCTCTTTATTCGTTGTACATTTTTTACATCAATCAACATACCCAAGTAACTATCTTGGATATATTTATCCTGTAATTCATGGAATTTAGTGAATATTTGATCTTTCTCTAATTCAATAAATTTGTCAAAACACTTGTTACGGCACTAGCATCTGGGTCCCTGTGATTTAGCTGGAACCACCCTACCTAAACTATTTACATATTGGCTTCCACTATTTCTCTGAAACTTTCTCATATTTCTTTTCCATGTGGCTGGTGTACGTTTTCATTTTTTACTACACTTTTTTACTATTTCAACATTACTCTTTCCTAAATTAAAAAAATACTGCTATAATTATTTCAACCCATACAAAAACGTAGTACTTATCTTGGCCACTTTCTGAGGGACAATCCTCACCGGTTATTTGTCTATTTATTAATCGATTTTGATAATATCACTGTGTTCTTGATAGTCTGGATTGGCATCACTATTATCTGAATAATGAAAAGGGTTTTTCTGATGGCGAACTACTTGAAACATTCATTATTGCAGATAAAATGCAGCACAACAGAACACAGCACAAGTTAAATACTTTTTAGCTTAGATTTCTGTTGGTAGCAAAAGCTTACTCACTTGCTACTACCAATACGTCTACGTTAGTGAGATGATGTGTTTACATGTTCGGGGAAAGAATGGGTTAAGTGTAACTAAATCATATACCTACGTATAATACTTTAACGGTTCTAGCGTCAAAAGACGCACACGATATCTAATTTTCACTCAAGTTGTCCTTTAATCAGTTCTTGCTCCAAACCCTTCAATTGTCGTACACCTAAACGTTCTATAAAGGACCAGCTCTGAGATATTGAAGTCAACATATTAACATAGGTTTAGTGGTTCTCAGGTTTGATGCGTTCATATAGACAGACATACAGACAGAGAAGTAGAAAAACACATAGGCAGATAGTGAACATTCAGAATTTTAGGTAGTTATACTGAAGTGAAGACAAATACAAAAAAAATTTCTTATTTAAATTTTTCACTTATATAAAAGAGGAAGGGCGATTTTTTACTTAATCCACACTATAGTTTTACTTAATAAGTGGAGATCGGACCACAGCGCTTAAAAATGTCAAAACAAAAGTTGGCTTTAGGTGGCTTAGGTATTTTCAGTAAAGTCAAAGTTAGTACGAAGACGGCTTAAAGCATTAGTGAAAGTAATATACGCACATATATATTTTTAACTAGCGATAGAGAAAGTAAAATTATATTACTATTCATTGTTGTAAATGACTTGAACATTGATACCGTTAAAAATCAACTTAAACTGTGAGAAAAGCCGTTCATCATCGATAGTAGCTGGCTGGTAATTAAAATATTAATTTTTTCAAATATCACTTGTAAGGTAGACGGGTCTATTCCATACGTCGCGCTTCGTCACGTGGCAAGAGTCGCGTGAAAATTGGTTGTAATTTTTTAACATTGTTTGAATTATTAAAGTAAATATACGTTATCAAGTTCATTGATAGGGTCATCAACTCGAAGATTTAAATACACGTAAACCTTCCTGTGGAAATATCGAATCTATAGCGTAAACCATATCTGAATTGATTCATATCAGCTGCAAAAAAGATCAGAACAAAAACAAGCACGCAAACTAGCTCTCCAGCTTATATTCCGATTTGCGCCAAATCTATGAATGGTAGTAGATAATCAAGAGGGATTAGATAGATTGTGATTAAAAAACAAGAAAAAGGTATTAAAACATAATATTTTTAGTCGCAAACTCCTCTATAAAATTCTTATTTTACTATAAGGAACGTAACCAGACTGCAACCAACAGCTACTATCCGGGCTATATGCCCCGCCGAGCACTGAATTACAAGTTACAAGCCTGGCGCGTTAAGTGTAATAATTGCATATTACCATCAAAACGCTTATGCTTCGTTTGCAACAAACACCAGCCGAAAGACTAATCCTACTTAAAGGAGCTCTCGTGTCAGTCGTCACACACCACTTGCAGACTGCAGTTTCAAGCTGTTGGCTCTCGTCAGTGCAAGGCAGGCATGTGAGGACCGGCAGGAGAATCCTTTGACCATTTGGTACATCCCGGTATTTTTACAATAGCGACATGTAAAATAGTCAGCAGGCGCCATCTAGCGGTCACATGAGTACCTTGCACTGACGAGAGCCAACAGCTCGAAACTGCAGTCTGCAAGTGGTGTGTGACGGCTGGCAAGAGAGCTCCTTTAAGTAGGATCAGTCTTTCAGCTGGTGTTTGTTGCAATCGAAGCATTAGCGTTTTGATGGTAATATGCAATTATTACACTTAACGCGCCAGGCTTATATCTTGTAATTCAGCGCTCGGCGGGACACATAGCCAACAGCTCGAAACTGCAGTCTGCAAGTGGTGTGTGACGACTGGCACGAAAGCTCCTTTAAGTAGGATCAGTCTTTCGGCTGGTGTTTGTTGCAATCGAAGCATTAGCATTTTGATGGTAATATGCAGTTATTACACTTAACGCGCCAGGCTTGTAACTTGTAATTCAGCGCTCGGCGGGGCACATTACCCTTAGAGTAGATGTTGGTTGCAGTCTGGTTACGTTCCTTATAGTAAAATAGGGATTTTATAGAGGAGTTTGCGACTAAAAATATTATATTTTAATATTCCGTCCTCTAAAACACATTTGTACTAAGAGAAAGGTATGTTCACAAATCTGGCGATCAAGATTACCACAAAAATATTTAATTTTAGCAACTGTTGTCTTTTAAAATTGAACCAGTTTTTCTAGAATATATAGCAAGTATGTAAATGCTGAAATAAGTTCCTTAAAATCATTACAAAGAAAGTAACAAAAAATCGCTCAAACTCGATTTTAAAATATATTTCTCATTCTTTTTAGAAAAATCTTGTATACCATTTTTCTAAAAACTACAGTTAAAACTTTAATCAATTGTATGCATCCCATTCTTATGAGTTTTAACAAAGAAAAATATTATTATTTTATCATGAATGGAAATGTGACATAAATAAATATATATTTCGTATAGATATTAAAAAGACAAACCGCTAAAACCAAATGGATTAAAAGACTATTATTAAATAAAACCTCACACTACATACACAGATTGTGAAGCTTCCAAACTTATTATTCTCACAGTTTTCCGAGTGCGGCCAAATTAGGTTGGAGTTCGGCGCACTTAATTAAATCAAAAGTCAAAACAAATCTTTCATAATAATTTTAGCTCCATACATCAAAACATTGTTAAAGCACATAAATTTACCAAAATGAACACGAAATTAGAAATTAAGCTGAAATTTTGAAAACCCCTGTCAAAGAGGCCTGGTACCCACATCAATAAGTCGACGTAGAGTCGGATTATTCCGCGATATCTCGTAACCCTTCGCTTGCCGTTTTGGAGCGCTGCAGTCAATATACAATTTGCCGTAAAGGAGAAAACATCTTTTCCAGTGTTTTCACCATTTCCTCGAACGTTTCCCTCGTAATAAACTACCCTTGAACAAACAAATTACCCATTCGATACATTAGGTATTTGCTTTTCTCACGTATGTCCATGATATTTATAGACTTTTGAGTGGTATGCATTAATTTTTAATACTTTCGGTTTAACTTTAAATAGCCGGGAAATTTTAAAGAATTTTTGAAGCGGTTAAAGTGATTTAATGTGAAGTCAATTACATTTTCCAATGTGATTAAGTGATTAAATATTCAGTGTTGGAGGTAAATTATTAGCGCGCCACATTGGAGTTATCGTGAGGGGTATAATTTTCGAATTTCCTTCCGGTGAGTATATTATAATGCAATTTTCAGCGAGGGTGTTGATGTTATTATTTTCGCAATTTTCCGAAATACCCCTTTCTTTTAATAATCTGATATTCATAATTAAATTATAGTTGCAAATTGCGTTTCGAATTTCTACCAAAAAGGGTGCAATTTAATTGACGTTTTATAATTTAAATTGGAACAAGATAATCTTGCAATAATATGATGTAATGAATATTATGATCGACAATGTCACTCAAAAAGTTCCCAGAAATGTTCTATGTATATTCAGGAGGCGTTCCCTATTGTCTATATTGCCTAATTTATTTCTGTAATAGAAAGACATTATGGCTCAAAGAATAAAATACACTGTAGGTGAACAGCAAATCAAAACAACTCGACACTATCCTTAGGAAAAATACATTCTGACGAGTTAATATATATTTCTATACAGAAATTGACTTGTCTGAAATGAAAATAAACACGTTTTGTGTGGATTCAGCACTAGTAAATTAGAAATAACGTGTCCCTAAATATAAATATAATTATTGCTTAAAGTTCTGTACCAGTACTTTAAATAAAGCCTGATAATTGCGTTGTTAACAAAAATAAATAATTATGGTCTAGGATGACTGTGAAACTTCCTATGACTAATTTGCCAAAAGAAAATGTATTTAATAATACAATATTTTAAAGAATTACCTTTTATTCTAAAAATAATAATAGTAATTAATAATAATGAATTTAACTACTATATCAAGAAATGAACAATATGTATATCTATAGTATATAAATAAAAATAGAAATATTTATTTAACCAAGTTACATAAAATCTGTTTTTGGCAAGTCTGTACAAAAGTGTGATATTAAATATAGACAATATAAACACAAATAAAATTTGAGAGTAAAAAAACGACAAGAACAAATGAATCTTCACAACATAAAAATATAGTGTCGTCAACTATTAAGGTCATAAGTTGTATAAAAGCAACAACAATGAATAGTGGTATATATTATAATTAAATATTATATAATTACAACAAATATGGCAGCGCAAATAAATTATTAAACACACGATGCCATATACTATGAATTGCTTTACAGTGCGTCTCAAAAAGTGGTATAGAGTGTACTGACGAGTTCTCAACAAACGACAACAAAAATTTAAAATACAGTATTAAAGAATTCTTCTCCAGAATAAAAGCAATACTTCAAAAAGTGTCTTTTCATCCTATATTTGAAGCAACTGAAATTGAGAGATTTTATGTTATTGCTGGTGACATAAAATCTCTCAATTTCAGTTGCTTCAAATATAGGATGAAAAGAGACCAGGAAGACCAGGAATATCATTATATAATTGAAGATTTAAACTGTTTTTTATTGAATAATTATAAATATTCAAAAGAATAGTTACAATACTTGGTTTATTGTTTCATTAGTTTTGTTCATATTTCTCTGATATATGTTTCGGCATTGCGACCTCAACTGGCTAGAACGCGAAATTTACAGAAAGCCAACTTTTACTGACACTCTTATACATGCAAATTGTAATCAATCTTGGAAGATAAAAAATTCACCGTTTCATAGCTATGTACACAGACTATTATCTCTATATTTAAATAGTGTTGACTTTGAAAAAGAAGTTAGAATTCTTAAAACGCTAGCAAAAAACAATGGCTATGATGAGTTACTTATTGACAAATTGATAAAAAATAAACAGAGAAAATTATTACAAAAACATTTTTATAACATGCCAAATATAGAAAACAAAAAGTGGCATAGTATAAATTTTGTAAATAAGGTTAGCAACTCAGTATGTAAGAGATTAAATAAATTAGGTATTAATGCAATATCAACGAATAGAAATAATTTAGGTCGCTTGTTGGTTAGTAATAAAGAAAAGGCAGAAGATATAAAAAAATCGGGGGTATATCAAATTAAGTGTGACGACTGTGATGCCGTATATATAGGTCAGAGTGGCCGTAGCATAGATGTGAGGTTAAGAGAACACAAACAGTCTATTTTATATAATAAAAAATCAACTGGTTTCGCCGAACATTGCATTGAGCAAAATCACGTTTTGAAGCTAGCAGTGTTAATCTTTTGCATAATGCAAACAAAGGAAAAATCCTAGACATGCTTGAAATTTTAGAAATCAAGAAGGCCCTAAGAAACCATAGAAACGTTACAAATACACAAACAGAATTTATGAACAACCCTGTACTAGACACAGTAATAAAATTAAAATTAAGTTCGTAGTTCCGGCCTGTATTGTTAAATTTAAAGAAATAACAAATCAAGTTATTATCTCCCTCTAAGTAGGTAGAATATTTTGAAAATATATACTGTGAACCACCACTTTCAGGTCAGTTTTTAAGACTCCTTGATAATGATCGCAAGGCCGAAACATATGTCAGAGAAATATGAACAAAACTAATGAAACAAACCAAGTGCGTATTGTAACTATTCTTTTGAATATTTGTAATTATTCTATTGAATACGTTTCATCAAGAACCTACCGCAGATTCCATCCAATTAGTTTTTTATTGATTTCGTTAATCTAAGACGAGGCTGTCTGAGTTGCGGGCAGACCTTATATCATAATTGTGAAAATCAGAATTAGCTGCAAATGTGCTTATATTTTTATGTATTCTGACCAAGGTACTATACATATACAACCCCATAGAAGAATTGCATAAATAATATGGGAGTGGAATATGGCAAAATAGTACTTTTTTAAGGTACTAAAACAAAGAAACATTTTTAGCCTACGTAAAAGAAAAAATATACTTGATACTTTATTGGATAATTCCTCTATGTGGCTGAACCAGCTTAGAGTGTTATCAAGAATTTAAATTACTATAGATGAAATTAAAATCGAGTATGGCGGTATCATCGGCATAAGTAACATATTTTGTAGGCGACATAAAATGGAAAAATCATTCAAGTATAAAATAAATAATACGGGCCCCAGAACGAAGCCTTGAGGCACTTCGTGTTTAGTTTCAGAAAATTCAAAGAGAGTGTTGCCAATACACGTTGTTCCCTGTTCTTAAGGTAAGAACCAAATAGATCCAGTGGTAATCCCGTAATGCCACAACAATTAAGATTCTCCACAAGAACCTGGTGAGAGACACAGTCAGAGAGATCGCATATGCTAATCGCCACGAGAGCCCTAGTGGCGGAGAATTTATTTCTGAAGCCATACTGACAACAGTTTAATATTTAATTTGTATCTAAATAATTAAAGAGCCTTTTATAAGATAATTTCAAAATTTTTTGAGAAAATTCGGATGATAGAGTTAGATCTAGAGCCACCAATAATGTTGATATCTTCTTTTTTAAAAATAGGTGTAATTTAGTTACTTTCAGGATATCTGGAAAATGGCCTTCACTAGTGCATGCATTGATGAGCAGTATAAGTTAGGATAAAATTATGTCAATGGTTTCTTTTAATATCCGACTATTTAAGCCATATATATCTGTACAATTAGAACTTTCTAAATTTTTTACCTCCTCAGTAACTTCGTCAGTAGTCACCGTTTGAAGGAAAATGGAGGAATTAAAACTCGGTAAATTTTTTAAATAATCTATTGCGGCAGTATTCGCAGTAGGCAGCATATGAATGAAGTGATCAGATGTAGTGGCGAAATAATTATTAAAATTGTCGGATGAGATATTGTTTCCAAGGGCATTCAACGTTAATTTGTTGCGCTCAAAAAACGTCCAACTATCTCGAGCCTTATTATCAAAGTTGACAATAAAACGATTATGAGCACCTTTTTTTTGATTCGACTATTTTTGAATTGTAGTCCGTCTTTAAAATACTATACACCTGAAAGTTCTTCGTGCAGCTAGAAATGGTTTTTATACAAGGTAACGTATCTCTCATTTTTTTGAGTGAATCATCGAACCAATGAACAGGTGGATTGCTATTAATTTTACATGTGTTTAATGGAAAATGTTTGTTAATAAGGAATGAATAAGTATTAATAAAAAAAATTACATTATATTCTCTGCCAGGTTTGTAAGAATATTGTCAAAGCAAGTCATTGTACATGATGTCATCCTACTATCGTCTGTTATTGTAACTTCTAGACCAATCGATAAAGTCAGACAGACAAGTTCTGTTAAAGAAAGAGAAATACCTCTAAAATTAATGTTAAAATATGCAATTAGTACGATTTTGCTGTTTTTGGTGAGCAGTGTATTAACAGCTGTTCGAATAAATGAAGAAAAATATTGATATCCCCAGTTGGGATATATATATATATATATATATATATATATATATATATATATTTATTCAGTTCAGTTCGAGCAACGAGAAGCAGCAGTAGGCAGCTTTCAGTGAGAACCTGAAGATGGCAGATGAGATTCTGCCGAAACGTCGTTTAGACAACCGTGTCTCCTGGAGGAGTCGATCATCGACGCGGGAAAGCACCCGGAAGTACAAAAACACTTCATATATATATATATATATATATATATTTATATATATATATATATATGAAAAATACTAGGTTCTCGGGTTGAACCGCGTCTGAGATTGTTAATGTCTCGACGTTTCGGCTCCCGTTTTGGAGCCATTTTCAAGAGAAAAAGTGAGTCAAGTAAAAATTGTCAAAGAAAATAATGCTAGGAGTTCGTGGAACTGGTTCGATTCCGGGGTCTCAATCTGCCTACTCCCCAGATCTCACCGCGATCCGTGTCTAAGGCCTCAACTTGCCTACTCCTTAGAGCGAACTCGCTGGCAGTATCGGACGAAGTGTTATTTATACGAAAGCTGTCTGTGGGTGTGAGAGTGGTGGGGGGTTGAGGGTCTGTTGATGGAGGCACCAAAAATCTTTAATCTAAAAATGATTTTTAGATTAAAGATTTTTGGTTTTAACTTAAATTAAATATAAATGTAGTCCACAAGTGTGATTTATTTTGTATTAGTTGTGTTGGTTCTGTCTTAATGACTTGTCAATTTTATTTTTAACCTCAATTTAAATTCCTGAGGAAGAAACAATAAAGTTTCGAAAGCTTGAATTTAAAAAAGAGTTTTCTTTTTTGAGCCCGTGACTGTATCCCTGCTGGAAATTAAAAATTTATATATATATATATATATATAACTACTCAGCGGGCAAATACCCCGACCTGCATTGAATTACACCTTACAAATCATAAAAGAATGGTGACCAATATCATTTGTCAATTCTCTGACCAGATATAGACCGGTTTCGAACTTATTAGTTCTCATCAGTATGCCATAGGTCATGGAACAGACAAATGATAGTGGTTACCATTCTTTCATGATTTGTAAGGTACCTGCTAGTTTTATACAAACTATAGTAAATTGAGTAGTGGTGGGAGATAAGTGAAAGTGAAACCTCTCAAATGATCAATTGCTACTATACACCATAGATGTAACTCAGTTCAGTTCGAGCAACGAGAAGCAGCAGTAGGCAGCTTTCAGTGAGAACCTGAAGATGGCAGATGAGATTCTGCCGAAACGTCGTTTAGACAACCGTGACTCCTGGAGGAGTCGATCATCGACACGGGAGAGCACCCGGAAGTACAACAACACTTAATTTAACACCCGCGAAAACCTAAAAAACAACACACACATATATATATATATATATATATATATATATATCTGCAAAATTTCAATGGCACAAAATTCAGCATTGAATTGATTACAAAATTTTACTGTATGTTAAACAAAGACGGAGACACCTCCATGTTTATTTTTATCACTACAAAAAGAGGTAGCAAGTGTCAAATGTGGAATATTGACAGAATATATAGTGTTTTATCCAGCCAATGTTCAAAAAGCACACAATATCATAAATATTCTTGTCAGAAAACAGAGATAGCTCTTCCAACTTATTTGAAGTACACTGAATGTTTACATTAAATGTACCTATCTCATCCTGTGTACCCATAGTAATTGCCTCATGAATTCTTAAACTTCGGCTTACGTATGACTGATGGTCGAGAGTTGAGCGCACTTGCCTCTCACTCAAAAGTTCCGGGTTCAATCCCCGGTCGTGGCAGTGGAAAATACTGTGAGAGGGATTTTTCCACCATACACGGATATTGGGTATGTGTCTCTTGTCCCTAAATGTATAGCCCCCTCCCACACATAGTTCTTCTAGAGCCTTCCGGGATAAAGGGGGTCGTCATTGCCTGTGTTGGTATATTTACGTAGCTGGTGGCATGGCAGTCCTCTTCTGAAGAAATCTGCTGATGCACGCCCCATCAGGCTAGACATTCGGATTTATAGCTTTATTAATGTTTTCCCCAAAATGGTGACTTCAAAAGACGAATAAAGATTAGGATACTTGGGCTGTAATGATTCGCACTGTACTTTAGGGAAGACAATTTTTAATAAATCTTGTAAACCCATGGCAGATGTACCAATGTGCACCCGGCAGACGTGTAGATATGCGAATTTCCATACACCTCTTATTGTTGAGTCTTTATTATTCCCCACAATCATTTTTTCTCTACGGCTCGCCGCCGTTTTACTGTGGGTTATCTGAGTCCACTGACTTCCAATATTTTCCTGGGAGTTTCCTTTAGAACACGATGGCGTCTGGATGTTATTGGTAAGATTAGTCATTTCCTTACATTCTAATTTCGATTTAATGTTTAAGAGCTCAGCTGATATTTGTTTAGTATTTACTTGTGGGCTGGGTTCATTCACCTTAACCCTTTCAATACGGCACCGGTATCGAGCTATTGTACTGGGCAGACGAGAGTTTTTTGTGTACCAGGCAGACGGGTGACCTATATATCGGTCGCAATTTTTTAATTTAAATTCTATAAGAAAATTGCTAGTTGAGCTAGGGTTGCACCCCATGTGAATAGAATGACACTAAATATACTTGAAAGGTTTATTAAACTGAAAACATACTCTCAAAACAGTGGTTATAGACATATCAAATACTACTTAAAATTTAGATTTGGTATGGTAAATTCGGAAATATGAGACAACGCACAATCCCACATTACACAAATCACACATGTATCTGAAAATTTTTCTCTTTTTTTGGCCTTCCTCGGTGTGAGAACACACAATACATCTTCTAGAAGCAACTTTAGACTTTTCAGTTTCTGGGTCTAAGGGGACGGGCTCGCCGCCTTGTTGAGGGACCCGCACGTGCTTCCGAAATACTACAACTAGTGTACCCCAAGAGTCTATACTAGAACTTCTGCTATTTATTGTATACGTGCCTAGTTTTCAAAAAAAACTTGTTAGTTGCAACATACACCAACACGCTGATGATACACAGTTGTTACAGACTGCTATTGTTAAAGACATAGTGAGACATATTCATCAAATTAATACAGAAAATTACAAATCAAAAAAACTAAATAAATTCTCTGTAGTAGTTTTTGTTGCGATAGGTTTCGTGATGAAATAGTGGGCCATTAATATATAGTGTATTGAACGACAACAGATTGAATACAAAGATAGTGTAAGAAATTTTGGTTTACATGTAGAATAAATTACGTTTTAAACAACACATAAGTAAAAATATATAAATATCTTATTCAATAAAGATATTTATATTTAAATAAACATATTGTAGCAGAAAAAATTAAGTTCATGCTATGTGAGTCATTATTATTATCTCTTCTTAATTATTGTGGTGTAGTATACGGTCTTGTCTTACCTAAATGAATATAACGTATAAAGTACACGTGTATTAGGTTCATATATGCCCTAGAAGAGAGTACGTTTTACATGAAATAATGAAGCAAAACGTCCTAACATGAAAAATAGACGTAAAGTTCATCTATCTGCTTTCACATAAAATAATTACAACAGGTAATTACAATTACCTAAAGGCGTAACTTACACGACAAGCACGATATATTCGTAACCTAAGATCGGTGTACATATTCGACATGATAGGAGGTCCTTTTCTATTTTGCAACACAAAATTATAATTTAATACCAGTATTAATCAAATACAGAAAATTGAGCTCTTTGAAAAAGAAATATATGGCTCAACTGTTCAGTAGTCAACTGACCTTGGCATAATAAATCTTCTTTTGTTTTTGTTTTCTACTCTGATCAATTTCTCGTGCAACATATTCATGTACTTGTTCTACTTTATGTTCGATTATGTTATGCATATTTAAATTATATTCGTTAAGTATTAGATTAGTTGATACAATGTTACATAAAGCCATTCAACATTTTTTATTTTTGTAAAAATTCTAAAATAAATTTTGTAACTTATATCTTATGTGGTTTGGTGGAAGAGCAGCTCCGCTGAACTCAGCCATAAATAAAGGCAATTTATTACTATTATTATTATTATAAATTAAATATATTGAAAAATTATTGTATAATACAATAATGCATATTAAACATAATGGACGAAGTCTAGCCATAAATTGCTACCCAACGTAACCCTATCGTCGTAAATTACAAAATCAATCAGTTATAGGTATGTAATCGAATTATTGTTATTCTATACCATTAGCCTAATCGCAATAAACATATAAGTAATTGACGTAAAATATAAACTTGAATAATCAAGAAAAATCATGGAATTGAGGAAATATATACATGAGTTTTATTTATTTTGCATTATTTGATGCTTTAATCCACATCACCTTAATTTAATTGAGGAGACAATAAAAAAAAGGACTTAACTTTATTGGGAAAACTGGTTATGGGTAGAACTTTGAGATTACAACAAAGAATGCTGTATGTGACAGTATTATATATATATATTTTATATCACGGGTTTCATAAAAGACTTTTTAAAAAGTTTATTTAAATTATTAAGAGTCAACGTTGACTCTTGGAATAAAATAGTAAGTTAAAATATATGTGTTTAATTAGACATGAGTATCAGAACTGGTTACAGAAGTGCTTTGTGGTATATTTATAATATTCTAAAAGCATCGTTAACAAAATGTTGAACAAAGGAAAGCAAATACAATAGTCAGCATGATTGTGAGAAGCTAAAATGTAATATGAATGTAATATGATACTTTATGAGTGATAACGATAAGAGGGAATTCATTATCCGCACGTAGCTGAAATATGACACTCTGGGATAATTTGAAATGAAGCAAAAGTCACGTATCGCTTTGTATACGGTGGCTCAAATACTATATAACAACTTCCCCCTTATTAAAAAAGTTGATGGTTATGCAGCAACTTTTACAAATATGAAAAGCGAGATAATAATATTGAAATATTGAAAGTTGTAAAGTTTGTAATTACAATTATATAATTAATATAAAACAAAATATAAGACCGTATAAAATATAAGATTATGAAATATGAAATTAAAGTAATATAAGCGTGGTTAACATCTCAAAGAGGGTTTGGTAAAATGATTAATTTGGAAAACATTGATAAAAATTTAGGTAAGTTCGACTTCTTCTTCTTCTTCTTCTGTTTCTTGATGAATGTTGGGTCTTCTCCTTGGGGGTAGAATGCTAGTTAATCTTTTGAAGGTTCTAGTTGGCATCGATGGAGACGGAGGTGGTCCGTGAGATGGGCGAACCAGGGCTAACTTTCGGCTTCTTCTTCTGCACTTACAGAATAGGTAGAACAAGACTAGGGTAACAATTAGGGTTATAGTAAAATACGTGAACCATGAGATGTGTTTGGTTACGTAGGGTTCGTTGATGAGGTCGTCTAGGTCCTTGGAATATTGGTCTAATTTATGTTTTGCAATTTCGAGATCTTCGGTGTTCAAATTGTTTAACTTTAATGGTTTCAAGTTTGGTAGTTGTATTTTATCTGGGAGTTGGTTGCAGCACTCATATGAAATTTGAATTGGATGTGAGTTGTCCTTAATGTCCGATATTTCATTGGAACTTGCTTGAATTTTGGTTATGCCAACGAAGGCGTAGCAACTGGGTTGTAGTTTTATGACAGAGTTTTTTGTGATAATTTCTGTTATTGAATTTTTCTGCGGACAATTAATAGTGACATGTAACGGTTCTGCGTTGATGACTAGCCATGTGTTTTCCTGAAGTTTTTGAACGTTATAGCCTTGACTGAATATGAAGGAGGTTTGACAATTTTCGGGCAGGTGCTTAAGATTTTTGAAAAGTCTTGCTTCACAGATAGCATTATTGTCTATCGGGTAGGCGAACAAGTTGGAGCACAGTTTGGTTCCCATGTAAAGCTGTTTGCATTCGTCTAAATCCGGAATGGGTAAATACATTAAGGAATCATCGTCCCTCGCGATAAATTTTTGAGATACAGATAAAATGTGATGTAAACCAGTTCTATTATCCAGGATGGGGATAGGATATAATTGATAAGTTGTGTATGTTTGTGGGTCTACTAGAGGTATTTTTAATACGAAAATTAAACTTGAATCGGTTTGAAAAGCTTGGAGTTCAATAATATCCAAGTATTGAGCAACTTTTGATAGTTTTATTTGAAGCGGCAAATTGTTCTTCTGCAAATTCTGTGAAATTTCTTGTAAGGATGAGACTAAGTCCGATGGAGTAATGATTGATGTGTGAATAATTTTTAATCGTGCAAACGTTATTGAATTTAGAATATCATTTAGAGTGTCTTCAATATATAAGTAACTTGCCATCAATTGTTCACAAATTTCTAAGAATTTTAATTTCGTCTCGACAATTTGAAGCTCGCGTGATGCACCTAAAATAGATGTTTCGATTTCTTTAATATTTTTGTTAAACGTTTCCTCGTCGATCTGTAATTTTTGGATTGTTGAATTAAAGTTCTTTATGACGGATGTCGTAACCGAAATTTGATTTTTAATTAAATTTTCTACTTGATGTTCATCGTTGTTTAGTTTATTAATGCAATTAGAGTAGTATTCGCCATCCTCGGCATCTAAGTTCCCGGTGATTGATTTAAAAACTGTGCCGATACCGTTGAGGATTCCACGCTTGTATCTTTTGGTATCTAAGAAGACTTCTTCAAATTTAGATTGTATGGTTTTAGATATTTGAGCTAGAAGACTAAGATGGGTTTTGACTTCGCTTTTAAAGGTCACCATGTTTTGGTAGGCAGGGTCGAGGGTGTTTAGAATTGTGTTTAGAATTTGTTCGTTCTTTTCGAATGTTGCCTTTAGGGAAGATACGTTTTTGTGAATTAGTAATGTCCATTTGTCATTAGTTAATATTACGTCAGTTTTTTCGTGGTAATAGATTCCTATGGTGTTGTTTATGGGGGTAATTTTGTATTGGGAAACCACTAGTGTTGCTGATCCGAACAGCAGGAGTAACCTGAAACAAGGTTAACTTTCAAAATACGGTTTCATCCTGTCGAAATTTACTTTACTAGTTTGATTGGTTTCGGGGTTAAGTAAGACTGCTGAATTATTAAGAATTTCTGTGATTTCGAATGGGCCGTTGAATTTATTTTGAAGTTTATTCTTTATCTGTGACTCTTTTACGTAAACTTTGTCACCAACGTTATACGTGGGGCGATTTTCAGGGATGTTTTTGTCAAATCTAACTTTGGCCTTTTGTTTTTGAGTCTCAGTTCGGTTTCTAGCTATCTTATAATAATGGGATATACGGTTATTTAAATCTCTGACATATTTAGTGATTAATTCTTTTTGGTTATACAAGGTTTCTGGTGGGCGAACAGATGTATGGCCAAAAACTAATTCGTATGGGGTAAATCCATGAGTTTTATTTACAGAGTTATTATAACAGATTACCGCATATGGCAAAATGGTAAATGGGTGTTCATTCGGGTTTTCAGTTTTGTTGGCTCTTATCATTTCAGCTAGGGTCGCGTGAAATCGTTCAATTGAACCATTTGACTGGGGGTGTCCTACACTTGAAAAGGTTAGTTTTATGTCGTACAGTTTGCATAGGTCTCTTAATAAGTTATTATCAAATTCTCCTCCGTAGTCGCAGTGTATTCTTAGCGGAGTACCATAATGTTGAAAGTAAAGTAGTAAGGTGTTTACTACAGATTTAGCGGATTTATCGGGAACTGCGTAAGCTTGTGTGAATTTAGTCAATTCGTCACGAACAATTAAAGCATAGTTGCGCGTAGGGAATTCAAATAAGTCGATGTTGATTCTTTCAAACGGTGTTTTCGGTGTTTCCGTAATTACTAGTGGGCTACTTAAATTTTTTCGACAAATTTTACTTTTTTGGCATGTCTCACAATTTTTTACAAAATTTTCTACATCTTTAGATAATCCTTGCCAATTATATTTATTTTTGACTCTACGCATCGTCTCATTTATTCCGCGGTGTAAGTTGTTTTTACCGGTATGGTGTTGGTCGAGAATAATCGGTATTTCGTCTTCGTCAGGTGTCCGTACTAGATTTTGGCAAATTATTAATTTCAGATCTTTTTCTGCGAAAATGAATGAGAGAATTTCCAGTATTGGGAGGTCCAAATTGTTTTCAACATAGTAGGTCTTGGAAAGATCTAGTTTATTTTGATTTTTATATAGCGTTAAAAATAAGTGTTCTACTACGGATTCGGGGTCAAAAGGTATAGCGATGATATAATAATTTCTATGTCGGGTCGACTTACTAGAAACGATATTAATAGTATTATTGTAGAATTCAGGGTTTTCCTCAAAAATGTCCTCGATAATTTGGTGATGAAGGTCTGTTAGGTTATTTTGTTGGAAGAATGTGATTATATTTTTATTTTCCCGGTCCAATAATTGTCTGTTTGTAATTTGGATTTTCGAGTAGTCTATTAAGGACTTTGTTTTATATAATTTAGAAAATGTGTCGAATTCCTGGGCAATATGTTCGTTAGTTATTTCGCTGTCGTCGTTTAGGCTTTCGTCATCGTCTGTGTCTTCGTTAGCTGCTAAAATTTTAGAATAGAATTGGGAACAATCGTTAAAATGGTTTATTTTGATCCTGGACAAAGCGTCAGCGTTTTTGTTTATTTTGCCAGGTTTGTATATGACTTCGTAGTCATACTCCTCAAGTTTGAGGCGCCAACGGGCTAACCTGCTACCCGGGTCTTTTATAGAGAATAGCCATGTAAGTGGTCTATGATCGGTTATTAATTTGAATTTTCTGCCAAACAGATACGGTCTAAAATGCTTTACTGACCACACGATAGCTAAAAGCTCTCTTTCTATCGTGGAATACTTGGTCTCGGCATTGCATAAAACTCGGGAGGCATAAGCGATAGGTAAATCTTTGCCAATAGGTCCCTGCGAGAGTACAGAACCGATTGCGAATGCGCTTGCATCTGTGGTTAATATGAAAGGCTCGTCAAAATTTGGGTAAATTAGTATGGGTGACGTAGTAAGCGTTTGTTTCAAGTCGGAAAAAGCGTTTTGACAGTCATTATTGAAGTTAAATGGTATGTCCTTTTGAAGTAGTTTAGTCAGTGGTTTGGATACCTTTGAAAAGTTTGGGATAAATCTTCGGTAGTAACCAGCAAGTCCCAAAAATGATTTAATATCTTTTTGGTTCTTAGGTTGTGGGAAATTGAGAATGGCTTCGACTTTCGATGGATTAGGTTTAACACCATCTTTGGTAATGAGGTGTCCTAGGTAAGCAACTTCTTTCCTAAGAAACTCACATTTGTCAGGCTGTATTTTAAGGTTAGCTTTTCGAAGGCGTTTAAATACTTCTGTTAGACGAGATACATGTTCATGAATAGTGGGTGAGTAAATTATGATGTCGTCCATGTAGACAAGACATCTTTCGTTCTGAATTCCTAATAGGATGTTGTCCATAACTCTTTGGAATGTGGACGGGGCGTTCTTAAGACCGAATGGCATGCGAACAAATTCGTAGTGGCCATTCTCTACAGTAAAGGCAGTCTTTTGGACATCTTCGGGATTGATTTCTATCTGGTGAAACCCAGAAGCCAAGTCTAAGGTTGTAAAATATTGACATTTTCCTAGTTGATCAAGAAGATCAGAGATATTGGGCAAAGGATATTTGTCATCTATTGTGACTTCGTTAAGTTTCCGATAATCGACTACGACGCGCCATTTCTGTTTACCAGAAGCGTCTAGTTTCTTGGGCACAACCCAAACTGGGGAGGACCAGGGTGAAATTGAACGGCGGATAATACCTTGACTTAACATTTTGGAAACTTGGGTCTTAACTTCCTCTTTATGGACTTGGGGATAGCGATAAGATTTCGTGAAGATCGGTCGGGAATCGTTTGTGTCAATGGGGTGTTTAATTTCGTTTGTAAAAGTAAGATTGTCTCCTTCTAAATAGAATATGTCTTGAAAGTCTAAACAAAGCTGCGTTACTAATTCAGCCTCTTCTTCGTTTAGATGTTCCAAGCGTAACTGATTCATAATTTCTGATGATCTGTCGGTCTGTATGTGTGAGTCGAAATTTTGTGTATTTAAATTAAAAATTGACTTAAATTTTTGGACGGGTTCGAGTTTGATGTTTGAAAAATTTATTATTTTCGGGATCGCATTTGGGTTTATTACTGTCGTCAAGAATTCACCGTTGTTATCTATTTTGACGATAGCATTCGGTAGGCGTACCTTTTCATTTTCTTGGGCTACTAGTATAGCCTCAGTATTTTGTAGATCGCATTTTAATTTGTAGATTTTTTCCGTGCGTGGTTCAATGGAAATTAAGTTTCTATTTTTAGTGGTGCTTAAGCTTCGCGTTACGGCTGGTTGCGATGGAAAAATATCGGTAACTTTAAATATTGGTACAGTTTTAAAATTCGTGACTAACTGTTTTTTCTCAAAATCTATTTTGCATTTGTAATGTTCGAAAAAATCCGAGCCTAAAAGTCCGTCAAAGTCTATATCCAGGTTGTGAATATAAACTTTGTGAGGATCACCTGTGGTAAATGGTATGAGAACAGATTCATTGATGTTAATCTTTTCATTCGTTATTCCTTGGATAATCACGTTTTCAGGGGATCTACATCTGTAGTTTTCAGCTGTTTTAGGTTTAAAAACTGAAATACCTGCACCTGTGTCTAGCAAAATTTTAAATTTACCTGTTATATCATTCATGTAATAAAGATTTTTTGAATTTACAGTTAGCAATGCACGCGAAAGAATATTTACATGAAGTTGTGCTCTGGGAAATTCAGGCATGGGTTGAAACTGTCTTTTAGATTCATTGTCTGGATCTGGTTCGATATTTGATCTATTTCCGGGCCTAAGCAAAAATCCGGAGGATTAGCAGTATAATCCTCTTGTTGTGTCTGGGAATTAGCAGTATAATTCCCATATTGGTTTTGCCAATTATCAGAATAATCACCTTGTAAGTTTTGAGAATTATCGATGTAGTTCTCTTGTGGCAAATATTGGTCATTGTAATTAGTTTCGTAATTTTGAAAGTAATCGGATTGTTGGTTAAAATTGTCATACTCATTGCATTCGTAGTTTTGAGGATCATAGTGGTTGTCAAAATTGACGTGGTGTGTCCTCTGTGGGTTTTGACGGTTGAGATTTAAATTTTGTTGGTTGCTTGGGAATCTTTGTTGAAAATTAGGATTGGGCCTAATTACAGAGGGTCTATTTTGTTGTGAGCTACCTGGTTGTTGGAAGTTTTGTGGTCTGTAATTAATTTGATTGGGTGTGTTTTGAAAATTTTGCCTGGGAAATTGCGCTTGATTGGAGTAAGCGTTAGGTATAGAATTAGGGGACAAAAATTGTTGGTTTTGCCTTGTGCGGCATTCACTGATAGTATGTCCATTTCTCTTACAAAATGAACAGAATTTTTGTTGAATATTTGGAATTTGACATTTTTGTTGGGGCAGTGTATTTTTAATATGGTTACTTTTAGAAAATTTCTGACTTTCGAAGTATGAAAGTTGCAATTCTCGTCTAATTCGAGCGATGGCTTGTAACATATTTGATGGATTTCCAGCGCGTATGATTTGGCCTAATTTTGGTTCTAGGCCTGTTAGTAGGGTAGTCAAAGTCATTGTTTCTATCAAGTCAGTTTGTGATTTCTTTTGATCTGGCGTTAAATTTTGTTTTTGCACTGCCGCGTGCATTTTTGCATTGTGTGTTTGCAGACGCGTGACAAAGGTTAAAGCGGACTCGTTTGCTATTTGATGAATTCGCTGTAGGTCTTGGATGAGAGCCGTGAGGTCACGAGAGTCACCAAAATGGGCTTCTAATAGCGACTTAATTTCCGCAAATGTATTAGGATTACGGGAGTTAATTAACTCGGCAGCTCTGCCGCGTAGTTTATTTTTTATATGAATTGTCAATAAAATTTTTTGTTCATTAATAGCCATATTTTGTGCGTGAAAACACGAGTTCAAAAACGTTTGCAAGTTGATGGGATTGCCATCAAATTCTGCAATTATTGAAAAAATTTCACTTAATTTGTAGGGCTCAATTTCTGGTGTGACTGCGCGAGGCGTGGCTGTTTGATTATCTGTCATATTGCTCAAGTTTTGGAATGTATCGAAATTAAAGTAATAAATGTTAAATGGAATAAAATTAAAATTAAAGTATTTTTACGCAAAGTGTCGTACTAACAGAGGGAGCAGATAATGAAAGTTATATTTTGTTATACAAATGCGGCATTAACAGTATAATGCGCGAAACTTTTGTCAATCTTATGTTGCCAGTCGAGCATTAGCAGTATAATGCTCCGATTAGATTATTTGTACTTAGTATTTAATTCACTTGTAATTGTAATAAGATAAATGGGGAATGGATAATAGAAATAGTTTTAATTGTTAATAGCTGTGCATTAGCAGTATAATACACCTTATGTTAAAAATAAAATGTTCAACACAATTATAAAATGCGAGATGATTCTTTGAATGCACTTACGTGAATTTCTTCATGGAGTAGATTCTTCGTCCGTTAAGGGATTGGAATCCGCCACCACCAGTTATGAAGGTCTCCTTGTTCCAATGGTAACTTGCACTAGTTAGGCACCTCGTCTGGATGTTTGTCCTTGTTCTTGTGGGTCACTATTGGTTAGGCTTCTTGTTCTGTTGGTGGTCACGGATCCTACCGACTGCGCCAATTTTATATCACGGGTTTCATAAAAGACTTTTTAAAAAGTTTATTTAAATTATTAAGAGTCAACGTTGACTCTTGGAATAAAATAGTAAGTTAAAATATATGTGTTTAATTAGACATGAGTATCAGAACTGGTTACAGAAGTGCTTTGTGGTATATTTATAATATTCTAAAAGCATCGTTAACAAAATGTTGAACAAAGGAAAGCAAATACAATAGTCAGCATGATTGTGAGAAGCTAAAATGTAATATGAATGTAATATGATACTTTATGAGTGATAACGATAAGAGGGAATTCATTATCCGCACGTAGCTGAAATATGACACTCTGGGATAATTTGAAATGAAGCAAAAGTCACGTATCGCTTTGTATACGGTGGCTCAAATACTATATAACATATATATATATATATATATATATATATATATATATATAATCTCTTGAATATTGCACCGAAAAAGTGTTGTTTCCATACATTGCAACTATCCAATAAATGAATATATCAAAAAGAAAATTATGGGGCGACCGTAGGTATGTCTTTACTATGTGCATATTTCGATTAGTACTTAGATGACTGACCGCTTCAAGTGTTATAGTACATTTCATTCATAAGAGATAGGGAATTGTTCAAAATCTTTAAAGTTAGGCAAATAATTAATTCAATTAACTCAATCAGTCAAACTAGAAAGAAAAGCAGCCTTCACACAATTTTCAGCAAAAAATCATACACTTTCACACTAAATTCTGAAAAAATTCACACCACTTCGATAATTCACAAATATCATAAATTCACCCTCAATAGCTTCCAAACATTTAAACTAGTCGTTCTACGACTCGAACGTTCCAGACGATCGCCCTGAAAAATACCATTCTCACATCATTTCAATCGACATCAAATTTACTTTCTATTTTCTCAGTCAAAATATTTTATTTCAATTCTAGAAGTTTTTTATAGGATATTTTCTGTTTAGATTCAACCGTCCATTCGATCTAAATTCTTTAATTACAAACTCCTATCCATCTCTATTCGAATATCGAAACACATCGAAAGTGCACGCGCCGTTCCCAACTCGTTATCAAAACTTTCTTCCGAAACATAAGCTAAGTATCAAATTAAATTGAATACACGTTATCATCCATTGCAGAGGCCAAATATCACAAATTCAAGTTCTTTTCAATTATTTTGTGCAGAACCTACGGGACTGCTTAACAGGCTCAAATCAAATTTAATAAATTATTTTCGACAATTTTCTTCAATAATTCAATAACTCGAAAAATAATATTGATGCAGCTTCATTCTATTATCAAAGAAATTCCCCATTTTAATACCAAACAATTATATAATTGTCAGCTTCAAATTTTGTGTTTTTCAAAAACACAATGGAACATTATGAAATATTGCGCAATCGTGCCCGCACGGAATGTCAGGGGAAATATCTAGAACTTTTCCAGACCTCCGCACACATGTCCCCGATGAACCATATATAAGGTCGAGCTCAGTACGCTCAGGCTAACTTAGTTTCTACCGTGTGTCAAGTAAGTTTCCAGTGTACTCCAAGTCAGTTCCAAGTGTCTCACCCAGTGTTATACAAGTTGTAACCTAACCTTCACATATGGATGCAACCATGGTTAGAACTATTAATTTTTACTAGTGCCTGTCGACTGCTCAGTTTATACGGTGGGTGTGAGTAAGTATAGACTTTAAAAGTTAACAAATACAAATTTGTGTATGACTTACTATTTGCTAACAGGACACTTTTAGTGAGCAATTTGACAAAAATAAATTAAAATCTTATAATTTGATTTATTTTTACAGTTAACACAAAAAGAACGATATAAAATGAGATAATACAAGATAAGATAAAGTTGGGCGCCACGCAACCAATATAAATATTAGCTGCAAATTTCAACTGCTAAATTCAACTAAACTTTGAAATTTCAAACCCACAAACAGAGAAATAAAGCTAGAATGTCTCCAAACACAATATATTACAACAATTGAAACGTAGTACAAATATTACAGCAATTAAAATATGTACATTAAAATTTAAATGTTTGACAAGAGCAATATTTAAAAAATAACTAAATGACTACTATCTTAACTGGTTTAATGAGTGAATGCAAACTCTAATGAAAAATTATGAATAAATGAAATGTATCTTTAAAGAAAAATGAACAAATGAAAAAATTGATGAAAGTACGAAATATTTACTGTCAGTTCGGCAAGCTAAACAAGCTTAACATTTACAGAAAGTAATGATCTGGTAAATTTACTGGCTAAGACCTAGTGAGTTCGAAGACAAATTAAAGAGAGACAGACGAACATATACTTTTCCTATGCTGATAATCGAGGTGGTAGGTATAATCTTAAAAATGATGATTTTCGGGACAAAACGGTGCCACATTAGCTAAAAACTGTCCTGGAATATTCTCCAATAAGTACTGATGACCTCTAATCCTCCAGACAAGGTGATTATTGCAGATAAAAGGTGTATTGCTGTCAAATTTTATACAAAGGATATCTTCGTCTTTCTAGATTGAATCTTCTTTGTAGTCTCGTGCATAGAAAAATAAATATTACCAGTCAAATATCTTTTACAAGAAAAGAAAGAGAAAATATGTAAAGTTCGCGTTGCCAACCGGACAACAAGCAAATATTGTGAGAAAAAATAATAAAAAAATGACAAATTTACAAACAGAATGAAATCAAAAGCATTTACTTTGAACCTAGAATGATCGAGAAATATCAAGATACTATTTTAAGAATAATTTTCGATCAAAATCGATAATCATTTCCCAGTAAGAGTTGAATATTTTAACTTAAATCAAATGTTCATAGGATCTACTAAAATATAATCTAATTTATATCATTTAAACAAAAATAATAATTATATTAAATATAATAAGATAAAGAAATAACTCACCTACGTCTAATACACGCAAAAACTGTTCGCGAAGTCCTTCTCTCACGGATTTAGTTCTTCCGTCACAACCTTTTCCGGACGCATCAGCGCAGTGGCATGGTTTACATGCATATTAATCAGGAAAAAAACAACGAGGTTTGTGAACATTATCGTTACAAAGTTCAAAAGTTATTAGTACTAAAATTATACTAGTGCATCTCCGGTTTAACTAAAAGTCGTTGCCGTTGTCTAGTTTTACTTTTCTACGCAGAGAATGTCCCTGTAGCCGCGGCGCTGTGATACTTCCTTGGCCGAACCAAGTAAAAAAGTGTTTTTCTGCCACCGCGCAACTTTACGTTTGAAGTGAATTTTTTCAATAATGTTTAACCATTTGAATTATTCTATCTCTTATTCATTTGATTACTAAATATTTTCGGTTGGAATTTCGTTGTCGAGAAATTTATTTTCCACAACTTGTTAATTTATAATAAACTAAAACGTTGAACTGCTATTCTTAAATAAATTATTCTTTGGATTCGATTTAAACAAAAGTGTTTTATTTTCAAGAATTATCATATACAGGGTGAAGTTTTAAGCATTTTATACCTTAAACTTCAATCTAAGATTAATTTATGCTCTAAACTATCCAGGGTAAAAAAAACAACTTTTAAATAATTGGTATTTTTTCCATTTTTTAGGGTTAGGAAATTTTCACTTGAAAACTTGTCGAAAACGGTCAAAAAAGGCTTGTAGGTAGAAAAGAAATGTTTTTTTGTTTAGTTTAATATAAACAAGCTATATCTACAAGGATTTTTTAAATAGTATTTTATTTAATATTTATGTTTTAATATAGTGGAAAAAAATGATATAGCTTAACTTTCATGTGCAATTTATAAGAAATAAAAATTATATATATTATAAAGGTAAGTATACCATTGGAAAGCTGAATTTTTCTCTTTAAAATGCTGCCATTTTTTTCGTTTTTAATGGGTACAAATTTTGTAACGGCGGTCGAGAAATGCTTCATTTGCCTATGCGACGCGCTTGAAATATTGAGCGAACTGTAATAATTTCTCATGCTAAGGGAAAAATTTATTTAAAAAAACTTTTATACTTTTTGTAAAATTTCCCGCTCTTTTACGTGGGCTATCCATTTTTTCTTAATTATTTTTCGAGATATTAGCAAAGAACTAAGTTTTCCGGTTTCAGAGGATTGTTTATAACATTTCGTGGTGGTAAATTTTGTAAACTTTTTCAAGTCACTTTTTACTAGCAAAATACTCGCCTTTCATGCGAGGTAACAATTAATTCTAACTGTTCATCAAAATTAGTCTCTGACAACTGGGCTAAAGAAGCAAGATCTGTAAAATATTACAAAAATATCTTTCTTCTTTGTTAGTGGTTAGCACCAAATTTAAAGACTAATAAAATGTGTACAGTGTACATTGAATTTGACGTCACAGGAAATATATCAAACGTTTAGCCTAGTTCAGTCTCTGGAACAAGAACAAAAAGTCCTCACAGCTACACAATATGCGCCTTGCACAGTTACGCTCTGGATTTATACATAAAACCATCTTTTTTATTCAAATGGAAACAGAAATTAACTTGATAGTATCCAAGCGTGATGAAACTGACACACATTGCTATCCTTTTACAGATTTATTAGCGTTTTTTTATATTTGAAGAATATATATATACACCAAAGTTTATATTTTAGTTTCAGTAGTTTACAATATAAAAAAATTAAATAGTGTAATGTTAATTTAGATTTGCTCATATCAATACCTTCTATTTTTAAATGTTTGCAGTAACATATCTAGGAAAAATAA
Organism: Leptura quadrifasciata; assembly: GCA_963675555.1. Taxonomy (NCBI): domain Eukaryota; kingdom Metazoa; phylum Arthropoda; class Insecta; order Coleoptera; family Cerambycidae; genus Leptura; species Leptura quadrifasciata. The sequence continues at coordinate 143,801,391 of OY776674.1, read as the reverse complement.
TATTTCAGTAACTCTAGTTGTTAATAGGTAATGCTCTTTTACTTGTCCATAGACTTTAAATTCTATTTGTTTATTTGAGACACCTTATATTTTATTAGTCACATGAAATCATGTTATCAAAAAGTGGCTCTTAAGAGCGAAATATCATTATATCATTTGACAATTTAATTTCTTTTACTGTAAATATTATTTGTACATACTAGATGTCATTTTAATGATGATTATATTTTTTTATTATAGAAATTATTTTCTGTCATTATAATTGCGTAAATACAATATATCAGATAAAATAATTTAAGAGAGTTTTTGCAATTTTGAAATTAATTTTCACAAAAAATTAGCGCTATCTTTATTTACTTCTTGGCTTGTCTAATTCGCATAGATGTAAACTACAGTACATAGCAGTACCATCAGAGACGATAAAATCATGTACCAAAATAAAACAAAAAAAAATATTGTTGATAACATAGCTTTGTGAAAACTTTCCAAAGAAAATTCAAAAATGTCAAAAATCAAAAAACGGCATTCAATATGAACCTTTTAATATGTCCGAGCAATTCTTCCAACAAATAATAATTTGTATACATTTTAGCGAATTCATTCACTACTTAACAGATAGATTACTAAATGCAAAACTAACAAGAACAAGATTCGAAAAATATCCTAATTGGAGCATTTTTGGGAGCTTGTTCTCACCAAAGCAATGAACAAGAAGGTCGTTTGAGTAGATAAAATTTAAATTACTTGTTGCATTAACTATAATAGAATCACGTAGAGCTTTCACTAATTTACCGATATTATATTCCTCTAGGATCTTAGTATTCAGGAGGATGTATAATTTAATACAAGGTAACATTGTTGACCGTCATGTTATCCTAATCTCTATCGATTTAGGTCGTTACCATACCCGGAAGTGTGGCGGATTAAAAAGATTGTTTTAAATAAGTTTAGTTTCCATCTTGTAGAACGGGATTTATTTATTTGAAAATGTCACTTCATCCCAAATTTTAATAAATAAATATTCAAATATCCTCAATATTAACACAACCAAAGATGTTATTACAATAACGTGGTTTAATGAATGTTAATAAATTAATATTTTACACATCTAAGTTTCTCTGGGGAGACGCTTATAGGTTCGATATTTATGAACCTTGATTTTCAAATGGAACATCTTGTAAGTATATTATTACCTTTTCGAATTCTGCATAATTTTCTGAATCCAATGATACTGTGAACGATCCATCTTCACACGTTTGAAGGATTTTATTACCCTTCCTAAAGTGGGTATTAAAATGTTCAACTGAAGGATTCGAAGCGACTGATTCAGACCAAAAATACAAAAATCTATACTTACTGTTTCTTTTGCTTAACTGCTTCACTGGTGGTATCATGAGTACGTCGTAACACTGTAAATGTAACAGTAAATACTAACACTTTCTTAATTAACCTGAAAGGGAATTTTGAAATAAAAGAAAAAGACGATATAAAGTTCAAATATATATATTAATTTTTTCAAAAATACGTTCTTACAGAAAACTCAAGAAAATGTATGATAACTATAGTCTGGCCCGTGTACAACACATGGTGAGGAACGGAACGACTTACAATGTAACCAACTACCATCCAATGTTTAGTTTATAGCAAACGATTACACAAAAATATTCAATGTAAAACTCAATATTTATGAATAGATGCGCTTTTGTTTGCCTGTTTATTTACGTATTTTCATATTTCAATAATAATTTAGGACGCTCCTCAGAACTTAAAAATGCTTAAAGGGCAACGACTTTGATTTATATTGTGGCAATTCATATTCATACGTTCAGGCAAGGCGGTCCCATGCACATCTGAGTACATGGTAAAGATATTTTTCTGCCACCGAATCACTTAGGAACCGGTTTAAGGCAAATACGCTAAAAACCCATCATTTTTCTGTCAAAATCGACTGCTAAATAATGAAAGGGCACCCTCGACGCTAAGAGCTATTTTCGCTAAAACTCTCGAAAAATTTTGATTAGAGACGTTTTTAACTCGTTCTTTTATTTAACATAACGCATGAGTTACAGTGCTACACAACGTGGATTCGTAAAAGGTTTTTTCATGATACTTTCTAAAATTTTGTGGTCGAGGCGACGTTACGTCCCTGTGCAGCGACATTTACTATACTTTTTGCATAAAAAACGCTCCGTAGAGCGGAAATGTTACTTTATTTATAAAAATCTCTTCAAATGGCGTTTTTACGTGGAGCACGCTTTTTATGCGAAATATTTTTGGATTTTGTTATAGTTTCGAAAATTTTATCTTGGGTTTTGTCGTGTTTTTTAACGATACCACAGAAGTGACATTTCAAATGTCAATATTTATTTTGATCTAACTTTTAGTTTTTCATTTAGATGTATCATGACTGTTTCGATTTATTCTAATTTAATTGAACCATGCAATACTATAGAAATTGAAATCCCGTCGAAAATACTAAATTATGTGATTTATGAACAAATAAAAGTCAAATCAAAATGATTATTGAGACAAAATACATTTTTCTCAAATGGAACCATATTGGTGCCGTACCTCAAAGTCAAACTATCTCAGATAGAGTGGCATCCCTTGTACGTCCCGTATCTGGACATAAACGAATTGTTTTAATATTTTCTAGGTGCCATTTTATGGTGTTTTGACGTCGCGTGTCCAGTAAAGAAATATTCTAAAAGCTAAACAAAGCATATACTGCATAATTGTAAAAAGAAATGACTAACAGATGAACTTATAGTCCAAAGTAATTATCCAAAAAATGTATATTAGTTAAAGCGGAAAAAATTAATTTTAATTTTCCTTTCGTTATAACGTTCATATTTGATAAAATCAAATAGTTCATGTTGTTAATAAACGTAAACGTATTTATTTTAAACTAAATTTCATTCAGTTACTTCCGAGTGATCATGTATTAAACCTCGTTATAAGATTGGATTTTATTTTTAAGAAATTATAAGGTTTAATTAAAATGCAATGAAATTAATTTACGTTTCCTCCAGACGTTCATTTTAATTATTCTTCAATCTGCCTAAGCTCGTCCCTAAGATAATATCATCTTGTTATATTAAAACGAGAATTTTCGTAAAATCTCACCTAATTTTCTCACTGGGAACTTCTTTTTCACTAAATAAATATATCCCGTGCTATCGATTAATTTAAAAGAATATTATTTCGCTTTATGCAGTAATTGCTCTTTTATACATATTTCTATTAGTGTAAGATAAGAGGTGTTAAATTGTAACTTATCCCAAACACTAAAGAAAGTATGATCAATGTATAGTATGTAGTAAGAGACTGTCATGTACTACGTCAAGTATTCACAATTACAAGTTGGTAATTAAAGCACACAACTACAAAAACATGTATTTATTTCTTGCAAGTACATTTTACATATGTCAACTTGTGAACCATGACTACAAAGTATCGACTGGTTCACCATTCACAAATTTTACATCTCTTTTACCGCTAAAAAATATTTCCTATTTATTTTGCCCTAGCAGGACTCGATTTTTAACATACCTTGATTGCATTCTGGTAGTAGTTTTCAAAACTACTACGTAATTTGTGTCCAAGGATTCCAACAATAACAACTTTGTGGTGCAATGTGTCGCATTGCAAGAATCAGACAAGAATTTATTTAAAGTTTTATTTAAGTTTACTTGTGAATTTTTACCAAGGGCATTTTTAAAGCATTATTAATGGTTTTTACTGCCGCTCAATTAGATGACGGGTGATATGAAGACGAAGTGATACGCAGACTGCTATTTTGTATTGTCGAAGAAATCACTATGGAACAATGCGGTCACATTGAGACGGACAAAGTTTATATCGCGTCACCTAGTGCGTCCTTTATATGGCTTACGTGAAAGCGAGACAGATTATGGTTATGCTGTTAGCGCGCGAATGAATGTATGGTGCAGAATCGGATTCATCTACTTACAGATTTTTACGAGTTAACTTGTGGAACATATAGGTTATAGTAACTATTTATTTGTATATTTACTGGTATTCAGTTAAAAATAATAGAAAGTATAAGTTAACCTTCTTATAATTTAATAATATTATATTTAATAATATAAAAATGTTTCGATAAAACGAACGAACAATAATATTAAATCCGGATCTGCATTCGGTGGTGTAGCAAGCTTTTCGATAGCGACCACAATGTACTATACCGTTTGCATCGACTATACCAAAAAATTCTTAAACTCACTCAAAACAAGTAACGTACATTATCAGTTTTGTAAATCAAAAACCTGCAAAACAAGATATTAAAATGTCAATCATAAAACGAAAAAATTCTTAATTAAGATGTTCGCTTTTCATCGATATATTTAAACCTAGCTATTGTTTCCAATATCTTACAGATACAACTTAAATATCGTGGTAATAGGCAGCTTTAATTCTTTCCGAACTTATGGTTCAGTTGTGACTTTTAATTTTCTACTTTCCTTTTTCTTAATCATATTTTTTTCTCACCTATAAAACAGGATAATTTTTTTGCTATTAAAGTGACCTAGAATTATCTTTGACGCAACGTTATCATATTGTTTTTATTATTATTTAACAAGTTGATACAATTTATCAGTCGTCATATTCACATCGTCCAGTGTCCTGTGCTAGAACTTGCTACTAATATTTTTGCCATGTTAAAAGCAATTGAGAAAATTACTCTTTTAAAATTTATGATGTGTCACATTTTTTATATTGTAATTAATATTAGTAATAGACTTATATCAGTATCATTTATATTGCAGGATTATATGATGTATTAAAATTATATAGCAATATAAAATAATTTTCATCGAATATCAATCAAAATTTATATTATTTCAAATATTCTGCATTGATAATATAAATACATTTTAAATTAAAATAAAACTGAACACATGACGAATAAATTTTGTGGTATTATTTATAATTAGTTATTTTGCATTTACTTAATTAACATATCAACATTTCACATTTTCGCGAATATTATAATTTTTAGAAATTGTATGTGACAATATAAAGTTTGGATTAGATTAGATAAAATTGTTATAAACCAAGGTACAAAAAATCGCTTGCATACGTTGATTTTTTAAATAGATTTCTCCATCTATTACAAGCATTGTGTCTGGTGGTTTCTTGCGTGATTTTTTTATACCAACTAGACTAAACTGTACTTTAATCGGTACACATTACTTTTTGAAGTATGACACGTCAAAATAAGATTATTTCCATAATTTTAAACATTCATATATCTTTTTCTGAAACCATTAACTTTAGGGAAAAGTGCAAGACTCAAGAAATGTTTATTCAAACCCAATGATGTAAAAATGTATATTACTGTCATATACAGTGAGACTACAAATGGACACAACAAGAGGAAATATTTTTTTATTTTTTATTTTTAAAAAACAAGCGTAAGCATAAAAGATTCTGCTTTTCTCGAAGAAATTAATATTGTCAAGAGCCAAAACTGTACCAGATGTTCAAAAATTTTAAATTAACCTTAGTTTTCAGAATGAAGAGAAAAGTTATTGGAAAAAGTTATTTGAAACGTTATACTAAATTTTATACTGTATTTCTATTTCACAGAAATTAATTAATAACTGAAATTTTAAAAGAGATACAGAAACTTTCATGACATTTTCTGCGAATATCTGAATTTATTTTTCTGATTACGAACAACAATTATTAATGAAATTCTTATCTTAAAACAATATAGTGGTAGTTGAGTATTTTTAATCTTTTATTAAGTTTTTAACCACCTCGTATTTCTTTCTTCTAATATGTGACTGCGGGTGTATCATTTTTAGAATAAGCAGAACTAATTTAAAAAATAACTTGTCTTCGAAAAATCGAAAATAAAAATGTTTGCAACTACAGGGTACTCCATCCGGAATAACAATGTATATACGAGTTAGATGTTAAATTAAATTTAGCAAAAATAAATTATACATAAAAATATATTTTCTAAAGAAAAAAATCAATGAAATCAAAGGTCAAAGGTTATGTTAATAACTTAAATAACAAAATTTTGTAGTAACATTTTGCCTCAAAGTGATAAGTAAGGATACTTGTCTTTTGAACCACTTTTACATTTTCCATATGTTTGAAAACCCGGTACGTATTTTTGAACTTTTAATCATATTAAATGATTCTTAAAAGTTGCAAAATTTCTCACAAAGATTTATTTATTTTTGAAATTGGACAAAAGGAAGTTTTCCTGTTGTATTCACTTCTGGATACCCTGTTACATACAAAAGTGGATCCGAATTTTTCGTTTTCAAAATTGGTTTTTGTCCAATGCGGGAAAGATGCTACATAGAAGCTTAATTGTAACTGTGTTATTATTTTTACTAAGTTCAATTGCTTTATACTACCCCAAGTGCTTGAAAATTTTGAAAATATCTTGAAATTAGCCCAAAAATCAATATTGTTTTTAATGAACGAAAATCAACAAAACGAAACGAATATTTTTATTATTACTTGAAAGTAATTTTATAATCAATACACAAAATATGACAAAAATTTCATAATACATTGAAATATACATGAATATATTAAAAAACTGCAGAAGTTAGTCCGTCACATGGGTCAATACTCTTTTTTAACCTCACCACAATAGAATTATGAGAGGTTACTAAAATTGGTCCAAAATCGAATCGAGATAACATCAAATCTTTACGTTTTGAGGTCCCCAGGAATCCAAAAAAGTGGTTTTTGAAAAATGTTTGTGTGTGAGAGTATGTATATGTGTACGTGTGTCAGCACGATAGCGCCAAAACTACTTAACGGATTTGAATAAAACTTTGCATGAGGGTTTCTTTAGTACTCGAGAAAATCTGAGGTTTTGCTTGAGCTCTAATTACAGTAAGTGCCGTATTGGCATAACAAGTTGTTTATTTTATAATTACTTACAACTTGCAGTCGAACCATTGAAAAGTAGTTAAAATTCTGGTTTCAACGATATATCACACTTGCACCCTTTCGATTTGGTTCCGTAAATAAAAAAAGAGAAAAAAACGAACCGAACATGAAGCATAAGATCGCTTTTCGCGCGGCACGGTCGATGCACGGAGCATTTGCTCGTGCATTTTTTATGTTAAAAATTTGCATGATTTTGCGAGACTAATCATTGTCCTGGCAAATCCGTCTCTTTTTGAGGGATCACAAATAGCAGCAGAAGCCCCTGTGGCAATTTTCAGACACCTTTCTATTGCTTACGTGAGGCAAGGAAAGTTAGTAATTCTAGGCAAAACGAACTCGGTCTTTGGATTTTGAACATATTGTCAAATTTCATCATGGCTTATGATTTTCGTCAAGAGAGGCTCAGTCACAGTAACTTCATTTCAGGCTATTAACATATACGTATTTTTAGCTTCAAAGTTAAAGTTGGGGAGTTCAAAAGTGCGGATGGGGGGAAGCGAAGTTTTTGCTCGTCGACCTTTTAGTATTCTGTGCAAAGCTAGTACTCTAAAGTATCACCTTCATCGGCCAATATAGCTACTAAAATGTTTTGTTTTCTGCATACCCAAGAAAAGCTGTTTCTCTGAATGCCCAGATGATTTCCTTTAAGTTATCTGACAGGTATCGTGATAACATCAGTTTGGTGTAGGTACTTATTAGTGCCGAAAATGCAAAGTAGTAGAGTCTTTATTGCCAATCAGACATGCACATAAACCCTTCATAAATAGTTCACTAATATTAGCAAATTTTCGATCAATACAGGCCAGAAAACTTACACTCTAAGAATTCAGTTTCCCGTCGTAAGCCATCTTGAATGTATTATTTTACCCAGATTTCTTTTATTAATTTTTTTGGTGCGTAATCCAGAGTTAATGATTTCACACATACGTTGTGCTGTGCTTGTGCGTCTGTGCTCAAATCCTTTTTTTTTCTTACCTTAGACAGATTAAACTTTGATTTGAAATGGTACCAGGGAAGCTTCTCACAAGCTATTCCTAGAGGCCCTGTAAAACTTCGTCGTTCAGTCGTAGTACCATCAAGATGCTCAAATATATGGTGGAATGGAAGTTCATTTACATTAATTGGCAAATGCACCATTGTAATGGCTTTCTTAGTTCAATTTCCAGGTACCTTATGACTCTTCCTTTGATACCTGTATTGACAGTAGTTCTATCACACCCCATCAAAATAAGTTTATAGTAACCGACATTCTTCATTTTTAAAAATTCTGATGATTTTATTACTGATGGTCACGACTTTTCAGATTTCAAGGAGATTTGTGCCATGTATTCGATCCTTTAAACATGCTAATATGTTCTAAATTTGCCATAAGTGTAAAAAGCAGGTATAGTAATTATTTTTCAATTATTAAAGTTATCTTTTTAAATGAGGATTAGAGTGCTCTTTACAAATATTACACGACATGTCTATTTCCCACTCAGTCTAATAAAATCAATCCTTAACCAAAGTCTCATTTCCTTTTAATGAATTAAAGAAATATATTCATATTGCTATATATTTGGAATTCATATTCTGGTTTTAAATATAACTTAATATTACTTATTTATAAGTTTAGAAACATTTACGTTTTCAACTATAAGAAATTATTTAATGCTAAAACGAGTTACTCCCTGCTGATAATACTATATTTTCACATAGTTTTAGGTAATATAAGGAACGAAAATTCCGTTTAAAGCTTAGCTCCTAAATTATATTTCTCAAAATAATGTTATAGAATATGATACTTTTTTTATTATTCTGGAAGGAACGGTAAAAAATAATTACTTTATTTAACCAAATTTTCTTGCGTTGAAGATTTTGCATAATACTACATCGCACTGCATGATACTACATGAGAACTACACGATGCTTCACACAAGGCTGGTTGATATAGTTTATGTTACTTCGTGAAATACTCATCCGACAGTTATTATCAGATTAATATCTATTACATAGAGACATGATGAATCTGTGACAAACAGTTATTAATTGCCCTTCGAAGACATTTTTCTGTGATTTCTTAAATTTGGTCTTTATTTTCCACATTCTTATAGAGTGAGATGCATAGAAAATATAACTTATCGATAATAATATGCAATGCGCTGTCATTTGTCACAAGATCCCTAAAAAATAAAAACAATAATATAAAAAATAAAAAAAATAACAAGCATAACAAAATATTAAATAAAAATAACAAATATTTTTTCCATTTCTGTTCTTTGGATTTATGTTCATTATTGTCTGATACATGTTCAAATATAGTTAGTGTAATGTTTATAATTTATTTTAATAGACGTTGGTGTTTAGGGTTAAGTGCAAGAGAACCATAAGTAAGGTTAACTTCGCCCTTAATAGAGACATATTATTATTATTATTATTATATTCAATATCTCTATAACATAATTCATTACCATGTGTCTCGAAAAACAGTTTCTGAGAAAAATTAGTTTATTCAAATTAAAAAAAAAAGTATTTTAAGAAAACAAGAAAACTTCTATTTTATATGTCTTAGTGGCGTTTTGAGGACCCTTAAATTTTTTACAAAAAAAATTCACTTTCTAACGATTTCTTTTTAACGGCACATTATTTGACTGTTCCTGGCGTATTCGCCATATTTTAGAAAATAAGAAACTTTCAGTTCCGCTTAAATTATTGAGAAGAAATTTACAAGAAATCAGCGGGAGAGATGCCTTTTCAAACCAATATGGAAATTATGAAAGTGGTTTTTAAAAAAACTACATCATTTAATGTTTCCATTTATGTTTGTTCACCTAACGGTTAATGATGGTTCTTGTAAATGCGTCGCATGCAATTTTAAATATTTTAGTAACCTTCAAATGTTGTAATATGGAAAATTTGAAAATAAAATAAATAGGAGAAAGAATAAATTGATTTAAAAGAACAACAAAATAAAAAGTGTAATATTAAAAGAAGATCGTGACAGTTTGCCCTCAATATAATGCAACCTGTGTGTATGTAGCAGTTGTTAAATTAGTTTATACAAAAATAACAGACAGTATAATACTACTTTAAAAAAAATTAAAATGCCATTATTACTTCACGATAAAGAAGAAATAAAAGTTCTTAAATTTTCATTGACCTAATCGGCCGTTCTCTGCTGAGAGTTCTATCGACTTATTAAAATATAATTCCATATATTTATAGCCCGGGAGGAGGTCCAGTAGTGGCGCCATCCAGATGCTGAAACAGGTGCCTTAAAGGAAGTTCGTTTGCATGAAGAAAGCAAATGAAACTCTTTGGTGTATAGTATAATTGTGCCTTCTTACAGCTATTTATAGATAACGCTAGTTTGAAATGAACAGTTTTATGAATTTAATATACAGTGTGGGGTAATAGTGCGTCGAACCTCGATATCTCGAGTTCTATGATAGGTAGAAATTTTTTAAAAAATTGCAAGTAAACTAGATAAAAAGGTCTATAACTGGAAATTATTTTCGAACATGCAGGGCGAGCCAAGACGAAATTACAGGACCAAGTGCCTTTTTTTAAAATGGAATGCTATGTATATCAGTGCATTTTTGTAAGCCTCTTTCTAGGCTCTATTCATTCCTATATTAGCATTGAATATGTTATTGCTCAAATTGAAGGTCTTTTCCCTGTATACTTATAACTGATTATTATTTTCATATTTTTATGTGTCAGAAGTCATGTAAAAAAGTGTCAGACGGCCTGAAATGATTTTACGTCATTTCTTGCAAATTCATACGGCCAGCTGATATACGGTCCCCTCTCCTATGATGCAGCTGACTGGTTCTTCAACGTTATATAACGTCTATAATTTATTTAAAAAAATCAAAATAAGTTTTAAAAAATTTTTTTTGGGAACTCCCACATCCTCCTCCACCCCTACTGGAGCAACCAACTGTAGTTTTGGTTATTCGCTACATAGCATCTGCTATGTCTATTAATATAAGCCAGCATGCGAAGGTTCGGTCCAAAAGATTCCTGCCTCCTGGGGTATTATCCCTTTCTTATATATACACATAAGCATACAAATAAATCACAATTAATTGCCTGTTACTTTTAAGATTACTAGATACAATATCGATTTGGAATATTTCTTTTCTATGTTGTTTTTTGTATTTGCCTGTACGCTTTTACCACCCTTTTAACTATCTTTAATTAACAGCGTCATTTAACATTGATGTTTTCCGGACAAGTCACGATCACGTAGGAATAAAAATAGAAACATAAAAGTGCTAACAGGTGTTGTCGACTGATGTACATGGTAGTTAAGAACTGAAGTTTATTTAAACACTTTCAAAGTTACATTAAAATATAACTACATAGAAAATAAATAAAAGACAAATATCTAAAGTAGGTTCTACTTACTTCCTATATTTTATATATTCATTATAAATACCCCAACTTGTTTTTACGAACTGTGCCAGCGCTTTGAGGTAAATCTTGTTAAATTAGGTAGAGAATATTAGAGGGCTGTTAATCTTTGACAAAATTGGCATTTTATAAGTTGCTGAGTAAGGTGTAATATTGACACGCTCCATTACCAAATTTAGATTAAGAGAGAAAAGTATAATCTGGATTTCTTTACCGAATTTGGAACCTAGCGTTGTGAAAACATAAATCAATAAAGTAACTTGGGAATAAAAAGAATTAAATTAATATCGGGTATGTAAGAACGAATGCATTAGTTGTGTAATAATAAACATTTATATTTGCCAGAATACCTCTTGGTTAGAATTATTTTCTTTTATTTAGCAGCAATTTAAATATTAAGAATAAATATACTGCCATATTGTTAAAGTCGAGTTCATCTGATATTGGCACTCAAAAAACGCAACAAAAACTTTACGACTTCATCAAAATACCGTTACTTTTTGTAAATTGACTCGCTTACTTTTATAAGTTTTTAATGTGCGTCGGCTTGTTTGATGAGAGCATGCCTCTTGGCTTGACTAATAAATTAGCTATTAGATATAGCCTTAACAAAAGAAAGCTTAATTCGTTTAGTTGTGTGGGTACAACTAATTAAATGTTCTTCAGAACGAGTTATTTATTGAACAAAACTTTAACAAGAAGTGGTTACGAATCTTAAGTTTAAATATACGAAGTGAATTGTTTGAAAACAGAAATATGACTGACCTCTTTTGCCTGCATTTCAGCGGTCTCTCGTATACCTCTCGAGGGATGGATAAATGAGCGTAATTTCCAAATTACGGTTGGCTATTGTAGTTGGCCATTACTGCCTCCGGCCTATCGGCATTTTTGCCTTAAAGGTATAACCTTTGTTAGTTTTACGATTATGGTATTTCCGTGCTTAATTGTGGGAAAGTACGCTACAGTTTTAAAGTTAAGTTTTGCACGCAACCACCTGGAGCAGTTTTAGTATTCAAAATACTTGTGGATGCATTTATATGGGGACCGGATACACTAAAATGGAGCGAGATGCGACATATCTATGTGGCAGTCGGCGCTGGTGCAGCAGCGAAAGTTATGGGTTAGTATTTATTGCAGAGATTTAGATAAAAGTGATCTGGTGCTCAAATATTGTAAGGTAAATAAAGAAGAACATGAAAAATTTAAAAAATAAATAGTGAAAAAAATAGAACTACAATATATACTCAATCAATAAAACAGAAAGTACATACACATTAAAATATATATATATATATATATAAATAATGGGTATATAGGTAAAATAATCAAAACTGCAGGTACACTGAAGTCTAAATAAAATGGGCACATAATTTGGAAAATAGAAGGGACCTAATCGCACAGACACTTATTTAAGACAATCTTCAAACTCATAGCAATATTTTTGTAGTATTCTTTATTTTTATTATTTTAATTTAAGGACATGTAGATTCGAAGTTTTTAAAAAGCAGCTTTCACGAAAACTTAAACTAATAATAATTTGTATAGCATACTTTTACATTCTACGTGTGCATGTTATTCCAGTTTGATATGCCATGTCGCAAATATGAGTGGAAATTTGTATACCATAGGCTCATGAGTCATCACGACTAAAGTATAATGACAGCGCCAATTCCATTAAAAATTGACATAAATAGATTTCTGTGGAAAGTGAACAACAGTATATTAAATATATATTTTTATTATTAGTTAAGCTAATTAAGGTTAATGAACTGTCTGAATACACTAAACCAGCTGAATTTTTCATTACATTAAGTCATTGTCAATGATTAAAATTTTTATCACATGCGCATAACAGACTAAGTATATGGTATTTTATTTAAATACGTTATTCAATCAATTGCAGAAATATTGAATAGCAGACCCCTAAAACAGATACCTGAGGAACTTTATGCGTTATGTCGCATACAGAACTGATTATATCATAGTTCAATAAAAGGATATGTGTTCTATTGTTTAGCTAGGAAACAGAGGTTTAACGCAACTTCTCTGTCTCCGTACCTGTCTAACTTGCTCAACAGTATTTCATGATCAACATCAGAAACAAGAAAGCAATTAATATATAGCCTTAAGACAATACGCTTCCTAACAAGGGCATTAACAATTATTAAGTCTTGAAAATCACAAAGTGTTGATTCGGTGATCTTGTTTTTAGAGAAACCATGTTGACAAACAGATAGGCATTCATTCTGATACAAATAAGACTGCTAATCCTTGAGAGCGGGCCTAAATAGTTTAGAAGAACTGTTTAACAGAATTTCTTAGATTTCCATTGAACATCGACCAAGCTCTACCGGCCTCGGTAATCGAGAACCCCTTCGCGGTCGGCTTTTCGGTACTTTACGAAGCCACTAGATGCCGTGTCTAATGTAGGTTTATCCAGTTCATCGATTCAGGTAGTTTTTGATCGTTAATAAAATGGCGAAAGAAACCTAATAATGTAATTGTCTATGAATTTAATAAATTTTATGAATTGTACCTAATATTAGGTAAGTGCTTTTTTCTACACCTATTATGTAATATAAGCATTATGATGTCGATTTTAAATAAGAAATTACCTATATTCCAGTGGCTGATATGTAATATTTATTACATGGCTCTAGAATGTAACAAGCATAGGTGGCGCCATCCAGTAGTAGTGCAATTTGTAATATTGTTTGCGTTTCTGTTGACAGTTGACGTTTCTATTGACAGTTAACCTTTCACATTTCACCGTTGCAGTGGTAAAAAACAAATAGACATAAATAAACCTAATTTATAGGCGTAGAGAAAGTATCGCTTCGCTCGGGTGACAAACTTCCGCTCGCGCCGAATATGCTTCATTCCAAACTTATTACAGAATATACTATTCTATTACTATACAAGAATGTATGTTTTCCGTAATATTGTTAGGCATGGTATGACTGGTGGTCGAGAGGTGAGCGCACTTGCCTCTCACCCAAAAGTTCCGGGTTCGATCCCCGGTCGTGGCAGTGGAAAATACTGTGAGAGGGATTTTTCCACTATACACGGATATTGGGTATGTCCCTTGTCTCTAAATGTGTAGCACCCTCCCACACAAGGCTCTTCGAGAGCCTTCCGAGATAAAGGGGGTCGTAATTACCTGTGGTGTTATTTATTTATTATTTTATTAAGTGTTTTATTGTTTATGATTTTTGGGTCTGAGATGTTAATCTAGTTTTATAATAGTGGTGAGAGCTAAGTGAAACCTCTCAAATGGTCAATTACTACTATACACCATAGATGTCTCCATGGGCGTATAGCAACTTGCGATTCTGCAAGTATCTGAGAGCGGCGATCTTTCAGTTCTAGGTAGACTTAACCTACTGTTATAATATATGATTTGCAGGAAACAACTACTCAGCGACCTGCATTGAATTATACCTAGACGCCCATGGAGACATCTATGATGTATAGTAGCAATTGACCATTTGAGAGGTTTCACTTACCTCTCACCACTACTCAATTTACTATAGTTTGTATAAAACTATCAGGTTGACCACTATCATTTGTCTGTTCCATGATTTACAGCATACTGATGAGAACTAATATGTTCGAAACCGGTCTATGTCTGATCAGGGAATTGACAAATGATATTGGTTACCATTCTTTCATGATTTGTAAGGTGTAATTAAATGCAGGTCGGGGTATTTGCCCGCTGAGTAGTTGTTTCCTGCAAATCATATATTATAATAGTTTTATAATGTTAGTTTTTCTATAGCCATTGAAATAACAATAAATAGATTTGTGCTATCCTGTTGTCAAACTATTTTGCATCGGAAACCCTTGCCTCTGACCAGCTAGCGGATGCACAATAGGCCACAAGGCCTGAGTGCCGTTATTTATAATTGCACCGCTAAGAAGAAGAATCCTTACCATAAAACAAACATCACAGCGTTTCGGCCGTTTGGTACAACTGATGGCTCCGTAATATCCATAAACATTGCAATCACCTCACTTTTTGTAAAAAGGAGAGACAATGGCTAACTTCAAAACATCTGGACAGATTTCGGTGCTAAAGGATAAGTTTATCAAAAAAGCCCATACTCAATTTGGAATGTTTTATTAAGTTATATTTTAGTTATTCATTAAAACAATATTCAAATGCTAAGACTGGTTTTTAAAAAGAGACCTTTCAAAAAAAGATACATTGGAGCAAAAAAAAAATAACAAAACTACAATTATTAGCTATTATGAACATAAAATATTCATTAAAATTATTGACCACTATAGCATCTGGAATTTTTTTGCCATTTTCTATTCTGTTTTCTGTTGAGATCGGACTCTACCCCCAAATATAAGGTTTAGCTCCCAACTCCGATATGGGTATCAAATGAACCGATTTGACGTCTAGAATGGTAACACAGCCTTGAAAGAAAGCTTCATCCAATTAGGTGGAATTTTAATGGAAATAGACACCTAATGATCTTAAATTTTGAACCAGTATTCACATAAGTATACAGAATTTCATTTCACTACCTTACTTTACTTACTTACTTTTTACTAGACATTTGATGTGATCGTTTGCCGTAAAAATGCCAAAAGGCTTTTAACTTTAATTTTATCCGATTTCAACTGAACAAAGATTAAAATTCACAAAAAAATTACTAAAATACTCCATTCGATTACCTCCGAAATCATGCATTTCTGTTACCCTTACACATAATGAGCTTAGTTGCACTACAATGCATCACTGAAACATTGTAGTATATTAGTACTGTATATCCTTATTTACTCTTTAACTAGAGGCCGTACAAGCAGTTTTTTTCTGTTTAACCGTTTAAAAAAAGGTTGGTCGAGCTCGACTAATAAATGTAACTTTTATCAAAATGTCCGGGTTTGAAATGGATCACATTGTACAGTAAGCTTCTTTAATATATCATGTACTACTACAAATAGTATTGATTGATATTTCAGCATCATAATATTAGCTATATGGAACTCCAACATATTTCATTCGATATTCAGGAAGTAGTGCATTTATTTGATGAAGACTTCTAACAAAGAGCATTATTACATTTTTTTGTTCGTTATATTTCCATTTCATATGATATATTCGTATATTCGTAGTGGTGAGGTATATGGTCCTGAAATACCTTATCAATCAGCATAAATTGTATTTTTATAAAAGAATTTTATCGATTTGTTTGTTATAACAGCAGCGATCTGGGCTAGAAATTTATTAATTAATTGACGGTATTAAGCTCGGTGCAGCTAAAACATTCGTGTTAACTCTTCGTTAATTATCTGCTAGTTAATTTCAATTAGCATATCGCTTGGTATAGTTTTTAACATTATGAACTTACGACTCATAATGATCGGCTGATATATCCAGGGATAACGAGGATGAATAATTATTAAGCTCACGTTATGCAATAAGCGAAGAAAGACATTATCGTTCTATATCTGCGGTAATCTCATTATTGGTTATAATTGTTCACAATGCGCTAATTGCACTTAACTTTAAACAAATGAACTAGAACGCTATAAAATTCTTGATTTGCTGCTGCGATAATTGGGTCTTGCACAGCCACTGGTTGCGGACGCCAATTGACTACTTGATTTCACTGCGACATCGGCAGGGCTTATGTCGTTGGATTGCTGTTAATACATGCTTGAGTCGTACAATTGCTAAGTTACGTTATCATATTTTAATAACATTTGGTAACCTTCGTTAAAAGGAAAAACCCTCGTTCACATTGAACAATTTTTTAATCATTGATTTTAATTGAGCAATTAGAGCATATATGTAATTCATAAAAATAAACACCACAGAAATTAGACAACCCCCAATTCCAGAAGCCAGGGCTTGTGCGGAAAAAACGCGGACATACAACCATTTCCTCCGACAGTGCCGGAGCCAGGATTCCAACCCGGTGGTGCGATGTCCGTGTGATTAGATGGAGCAAAGAGTCGTGGATTTGGAGAACTTGCAAGATATATGAAGCTTACCCTCTTTAAATATGTGACATAAAAAAAAATGTTTTATTTGGGAAAAGGAGACAATGAAAAATTGATTTTGTTTGGACACCATCTATAATTAGTGATTAGTTGGTTTGTCTCTTTTTCTCGTAAAACCAGTCTCCTATAGATGAGACCGAAACTAATGGGAAGGAAAATAAATAGAGAATAATATGAACGATAAAATATATTACATAAAAAAATAATTTTTATAATATAACTATAAATTGCCAAAAGTGAAACAGAAAAGAATATGTTATTACCATGTGGTAACATGTAGTATTTTAGTTATTGTATTTTGAACTGAAAAAAAAAATGAATTTATTTATTTAAAAAAATGAAATTGCATTAAAGACATAATTGAAAATTATTGAAATTTAAATGACAAATAAACAAAATTTACCTGGTAATGTTAAAAACAAAGAAACATGGATATGAACGTAATATAAATTACTGAGGGTCTCACAATTGAACGTTTGTAGTGTAAATCAGATCATATTCGGCAAGCAAATGATCACTTCGTTATTTTAACTAAAAAGGTGAACTTTTTATATTACAGTCTAAAATATGGTACCAAAATACAAACATGAAAAATATATTTTACTAATAAAATTGAATGCTGCAAAATTCTACGAGCGTTGGAATCTGTTGGTGGGCGACTTAAGTGCACAACCTGGTTTCTTTTCTAATTAGGTTTCCTTACTCAAGCAAATTACAGAACCGATTAATAGAATCGATTAAGGGAATTATAATATCTAAATAAAATCTTAATAGTGAATAAATGGCAGTTATTGTATAAACTGTTTTCTGAGGATCCAGTAAATATATTACATTATATAGGGTATACTGTATAACAGGTGAATGAAAAAGTTTCAGAGGAAAAGGGAATAACTACATGTATATAGTAAACAAGGTATAAAGATGAAATATAAATGAACGTCTTTAATATGTACATACTTCGGTATGCGATGTAAAGCAACGACAGGCGCAGTTAGTACTTGGATGGGTGACTATTCCAACGGAAATCGCGTTCTCGCCTCACACATCTTCCAGCGGCTTGTATATCAGTGTATGCGCGGAAGCTATACAATCTTAGGCGAGGGTTGTATAGGAGATATACCATCCTTCGGAGGGGATGTAAAGCCGTGGGTCCCTTGTCTATTAAATGTTAGGCAAGTAAAAGATCCCTACTCTTCTTAAGGGAAGAGGTTCGGCAAAATTCCTGGTTGGGGGTAGCTCGTCTACAGGCGTCGGTGTTAGGCCTCAGTAGCGGAAATAGGCCAAATAAATGTATAAAAAAATATATATATATAAATGAATGTAAATGTTTTGCAGGCTTGGCACAGACAATTGCTTCTGAAGCGATGTAACAGAGATACATAATAGTGTTAAAAAACATGACTGAGTTCCTAAGATATAAAAACAGTTACATAAAATGTTGTGAAATAATTTAGCAGTTATACAAAGAAAATTACTGATAGTTGAAACAGTCTCACAAAAACTGCATCAAATTGTTATACAGTTCGCGCTAAATATAAGTAAAATACCAGTTATTATATAAAATTGTTAAATAGGCCATAGGACATAGGCCATGTAACAAAGGCAGTTTCTAAAGATCGAAATTCGCTTTGCCATTCAATTTACTGTTTGACAATTTAATATTTAACTAACAAAAATTGGAAACTTAAACCATCTCCTTCATTGACTAAGGCATTT
Source organism: Leptura quadrifasciata (assembly GCA_963675555.1). NCBI lineage: Eukaryota > Metazoa > Arthropoda > Insecta > Coleoptera > Cerambycidae > Leptura > Leptura quadrifasciata. The sequence continues at coordinate 143,782,311 of OY776674.1, read as the reverse complement.
GTGGATACAGCAAAGTATAGAGAGATAATAATTAATCATTCATGGTCATAAATAGATATAATATATTTTTTTCATCAAATTCTGACGATTACATGACGAATAGTGTCATCAACAAAAAGTTTTTTTTTAAAAACTTGACGAATTTCGAGGAATACCTCAAATTATGCACAGATGAGTCCAAAACCCATCAGAGTAAAGGCTGTACATTCTTGGTTTCCTTATTAAACTATGAGGAAAAAATTATATTACTTGAATATGCATAATTGTTTTCTGCTTAGGCTTATCCAATAATAGAAGTCATGAAGTATGTTACAAGTAATAAGATTAACAGAGCGCTTATTCTAACAGATTTAAAATTCATAGTACAAGCTTTAAAAGATGTGGAGAACATCGACAAATCTCCTACATTGGAGAAATTTTCAGAATATACCAACAAGCATTGAACACCAACCCAATGATATGATATTAAAATTATCTGGGTAAGGGCACACTGAGGTTTGAAATATAACGAACGAGAAGATTGTTTGGCTAAAGTAACGATTATGAACAGCACAAAAGTAATTAATGAAGTTCCCGATAGCGATTTAATCCCAGTTTACAAACTTAAAGCAACAAAAGAATGAGAACAAACATATGAAAATGAATACAAAGATATGACTACAAATTATTTTATGATACATCCTAACCTTCCAAAAAGCATTGGTACAATAATTTGCCCAAGTCGTGCCAACATTATACAAACATTGCAAGGCTTAAATTTAATCTTGGCCTATTATTCGCATCACACCATTTTAAAATCAAAGTACTAGACAATAATCTTTGTTCATGCGGACAAATTGGAGGCATCAACCATGTAATTTTTAGTTGCGTATTCAACCAAGCTTATACGAACATTTTAATAAATAAAATAATAAACACCACAGAAATTAGACAACTTCCAATTCCAGAAGCTAAAGGATTGTGCGAAAGGAAGTTACACACTGAAAAACTCGGACATACAACCATATCCTAAGACAGTGCGGGATCCGGGGCTCGAACCCGGTAGCGCGATACCCGTGCGATGAACTAACGCGGCTATCAGCTAATGGACAAACTAATGGAACTCAATTTTTACCTTTCACTGAACATTAATAATATTCTGGAATCTGAACACTTCGAGGCCTTTATAGCATTATTTTTTTTTAAATCATCAAAATTAAGACTGTAAATTAAAAATTTTAGGTTAGATTTGTTATAATCTCAATATTAACTGTTCCTGTGTGATTTAAGCCTGACATATCGTGGCCCCCTACATATGTCTGTGTCCTTTAAAAGTCGTCAAGACGCACCCCTTGATGTGAAATGAGTGTTCCCGTGTTTATCCTTGGAAGCATATCTATGTTTACTATCAGGTATGTTTTTAGACAGCTTTGGCTATATAACAATGGACAGTTTTGTTTGACTAGAAGTTCGTAATCCGCGACCCCGAAAATCCCCAGATATCGATTTTGATTGATTTGAATCTAAATAACAAGAGTCGTCAGCCATATTCGCGCTGCCATATTGGCGCCGCTATTTTAAATTTCCGAATTTTGACCAAAAATTCACAATCCGCGGCCTAGAGAACCCCCAGATATCGATTTTAAGTTGATTCGGATCTTAAACTGTAAAGTCGTCCGCCATCTTGAAGTCCCCAACCTAAACTAAATTTTTGACTAGAATTTCGTAATCGGCGATCTCGAAAACCCCCAGATATCGATTTTGAGTCGAATCGGATCATAAACGGTAAAGTCGTCCACCATCTTGAAGCCGCCATCTTGTTTTTTTCTTGTTAAGGTGTATTGTCATCGGACTTATACACATGTGCAAAATTTCAAAGCTTTAGCTTAATTAGATCTAATCGAAATTTTGATTGCAAGATTTGACCTAAACAAACGAACTAACAGAAAAAACAAACATTGCAAGTTTAATAAAAACTTTTAAAAATGAACAAAACATGAAGATCATAGGCAATGAGAATTGAAAAGAAATTAGTAATTGTTAAATTTATTCGTAATGCAGTCTTGAGCCGCACATCGAATATTCAGCTTTAGCTAAGCCTCTCAACGCACGCTTAGTGTATTGCTACCGGTTTTTTCCCTCTTTACTATAAGGTGATAGGGGTTGCAAGATAATACTGAAAACACTTGAGCTGCTGTGAGTAGCAGATCGCGGACACTGCCTAGCCCGGATAAGTGCCCACGACACTAGCTCAGAAACCTCAGGGCGTTAAGCCCAAATTTACATAAACTATTAGACGTTTTTTTTGCTTATTTAATATAAAATCACTGATGGTTCCCTTCTCAGTGATCGCAGACGAAATAATGACACTTTCTTTCAACATTAAATGTACTTATATTACAGTATTTACAACTAATGGTTCTCTAATAGGAATCTGGCGATGTTCAGTTATGTGGCTATATTCAGATAAATATGTTACAATATAAAATAAAGGTAAATATTCCTCGTGTAGTTACAATTGGTTCACAAGCATGAGTATTGACTAAAAAATTATAGTTTTAAAAAAAACCAAAAAACAACACGCTTTAAAAACCGAACTAAGAAGTAAAAAATAATGTTTAAATATTAAGATTTTGTTCAACAGCGATAGATTGTAAAAAACCTGGGGTGCTTTTTATTATTTTTGTAATTCTACTTTTATCAATAGCTACCAATAAAATATTTATAATTGATATCAAGCACCCCACGCTTTTTACAATCTATCGCTGTTGAACAAAATCGTAATATTTAAACATATTTTTTTACTTTTTAGTTCGGTTTTTAAAGCGTGTATTTTTAGTTTATTAAACTATAATTTTTTAAAACTTACTAAAAATCATTTAATTAACACGCTTTTATTATTAGAATATATATTATTAATAGCGGCGCCTCCGCCAAAATCTCGACAATAGGTTAGTCATTTTTTATTTTATTTTATCCTGACGATCCTGGTGAGGACATTAGGACAAAGTTGTCAAATTATTTTATTGTCATCGCTCCTTGATAAGTGTGCACAGTATCAGTTTAATCTTAATCTTACGTTTTGAAGTGGGTGAGAATCACGTTCAAAGATTCCATTACAAGCAAACAAACAAACAAACAAACAGACATACAGGTAAAGCTAATAATAGCAAAGCGTGTTAATAAAGTACCCCGCACATTTCTTATCGGAAATGGCCCCCAGTGAAACTCTCTGGAATCGATATATGTTACTCCAATTGAGCTCCTGATCAAAAGTCTTCATGGCCACGAGGTCGGAAAATATACGGTTTTCCAGATATGGGGGGCGGGGTGTAAGTCGATTTTTCGGGATTTTTTCACTAATAGTTTGGAGCAATGGTGTTTTCAATGAGGCTTCGCTACTTTTCTACGGGTATTTTTCGGGTCTAGGATTTCAAATCTGATGTCAAAAGAAGCAGTGGACAGCTGTCAGTGGCACTCTCAACTCAGATTATTATCCGGAAAAGATTATTAATAGATACAAGGGATTTTTTAGGTCGCTGATTTCAAATCAAATGTCGAAGGTGGCATTTGACAGTTGACAGCTGTCACATTGTTTGCATCTACTTTTAGCGTGACCCGGGAACACTGTGTTAAATCTTTTCCAGATAATACAGCCAACACTGCTACTAACAGCTATCAACTGTCAAATTCCACCTTCGACATCAGATTTGAAATCAGTGACCCTAAAAACCCCTTGTATATATACTGATAAATCTTTTTTTAGAAAATAAGGCGAGTTGATACAGACGTCAACAAGTGATGAAACTGCAGCCCTATGGTTGGTGACTTCGGCCCCAGACGATGATGGTGGGTTTATAGCCTCTTTAAACCAAGGAACGTTTCAGCTTAGTCTGTGGAACTTTTTAACCTAGTCCGTGGAATGTTCTAACCTAGTCCGTGGAAGTTCTAACTCAGTCCATGGAACGTTCAAACCCAATCCGCGGACCCTCCGATTTGTTGAGGGATACAATCCACCAAAATTCTTGTACAATGCTTCAGCTCAATTGACAGGCTCGAGTCCGTCTCTTTAACAAATATACTCCTAAAGGAAGTGTTAAACCAACGTGTGCAAACATACATCTCTCACAGATGCGGATTAAACTATAGCAACTAAATATTCTGATGAACAGCAACAACTTAAAACGAAGGAAATTTTACCGTTGCCGATAATCCAAAATCCATTAAGATGGCTCAAAACAAATAAACGAGCTTTTGGGAATTATCGGCAACGTACATGAAGCTAACCACTTCTCATCTTCTACCTTTTCATTTCCATCAGCCGGCAGCACGCGACCGCTCCTAGCGGAGAATAACCAAACCTCCATTGGATCGCGACTGTCGACATGTGACCCGCGAAACACAAATGTGTGTTGCGGATCGCATATGCGTTAAGTATGTAACAATATCTCATTAAGTTTTTAAGCTAAAAAACTATAGAAACTTTTTTAATGGCGTTCGGTCGAAGACTATACTGCCAATCACAGACAGTCTAAATGGTAGTTATTACAATGGAGTTAAATTAATTTATTAAATATACCTCATACTAAGATACCAACCAGTGAGAGACAAAACCTATACCTAATTCTAACTTAAAATACGAAACAAAAAAGGAGAAAAAAGAGAAAAGAACTGGAAGAAAACAAAAAGGGATATAACAAGGACACACGCTTCTCATCCTGGGGTCTGTCAGGAAAATAGACAGTACGGGAGGGACCATGGTTGACAGGGGAAAATAACACGAAAAGCAAACGGTAACCAAACATAATCTAAAGCTCAATACCAGTCTCTTTTAAGAAATCAAAAATATACGTATAAACTTTCTGAGATCTTAAAGACAATAAGTAGAGCATATTAAATGAAGCCAATATATTGCAGTTTTTTGCAATATTAGTAATTAATGTATTTTGATATTTCGAACATCCAAATCGAGATCTGCTACGAAGTTGCAGTGATCACAATTTGGTGAGGTATATATAACAATTTTGAATAAGTGTGCAGGATAACATGCGTGGCCAAATTTAAATCTAATGAGAGAAGTTACATATTTTTTTGATACTTGGAAATCTTCATGCCAAAGTTTATTAGGTACACTGGGATGGATCATCGTGTACCTGGTAGAGTTGGCAGAATAATAATCTTTCTACTGGTAATTCCATATGACTCTCAAGTTTATTTTAAGTGCACTATGTTTATCTGCTAAGCTCATTGTATATTGTATAATGTGTATTTAGGAAGCTCCCTTTTTAGCTGATGTATCTACGTGCTCGTTTTGTTTTATTCCTATATGTGCTTTAGCCCAGACGAATGTAACTTTTTCCAGATGTGTACTTTTTATTTTGAGGATATATGGACTGACTTTGTAACTGAAGGTGTTTATATTCCTTAATGCATCGAGAACAGCCAAGGAATCGGATAAAATAATTATTGCAATGGGGAGATTGTAACGTTTGATAAATTTTAGAGCAGTTGGTGTTCAATTGGAAATAGTTTTCAATATTCAATTATGGGGTGAAGTAAACCTGCCGGTCTGAGAATCCATTTTAGTTGCATCTGTGTAAATAGGCAGTGGGTCATCAAATTGATTTAGCAAATTTTTTAGTATGTTACGACCAGCTGCCTTCATTTTTCCTCTCAACTGTCGCTTAAGTCGTTCCACTCCTCCCTCAACTACCCGGAATTTCCCTTCAATATTACTTACTTTCCCTTCAACGTCAGTAACTTTCCCTTAATGTCACTAACTTCTCCTTCGTCGTTCAGTAGCTGAAAGGATAACTCCTCCTGGCGTGTTTTTTTTCCTGTTCTTGTTCGTGAAGTCTAATTTCCAAATCGTTCATCATGTTTCTCAATTCTCGCGTCGTCGTTCTTGCATTGTTCCTCTTTCTCTTCTCGATGTCTCTTTTCTTGTTCTTATTGTCTTTTTCCTGATCTAACATCATTTTTCCTAGCTCTGTAAGCAAGTCCTGTATTTATTTTTCAACAGCCATACTTCTTGGTTCCATCAGACAGTTCTCAAAATAGCGTTAACAAGTCTTATTTAGAGTGTATGTTAGATACAATTTAAGTATTTCTAATAAGTCCAGAATAGAATGTTCTAGATTTTTTTACACTAACACAAATAAGTCATTTGTCTATTAGACTAGGAATATTTTTGAGTAAAAGCGTTTTTAAGCTTGCGAGAAACATTTCATATTAATATTAGGCAAGCGATGCTTTTAGACGTTTTTGACCCTGCTGAATCCGAAAATGCCTTTTGCCAGATCGAAAAATGGACCGGAAAAACGTTATTCAAGATGGCGTCCAAGATGGCAGCAATTTTTGGAATATTCCTAATATGAATCAGGGGGTTGTCGGCACTGCTAAAACCAAATTTAATAATTTCCTAGTTACTCTTCCAACCGGAAGTCCTTAATTAACGATGATGACTAATACGGCTGATATGTTGGTAATATGAACATGTAAATAGAATCCAGGGCCTATCGGGGGGTTTTCGGCACCGTTAAAACCAAGTTTAATAATACACTACTCATATAGCCAACCGGAAGTTCGTAATTTAAGATCGCGGCTATTCTTATAGGATTGTTATGTGTACTACTGGAATTGTTTGCGCTCAAGATAAAAAAGTCAACACATGGTGTGGGTGTGAAAAATGAATAATCTGGAAAACGAAGGAGCGAGAAAGCGAAGGAGCGAGAAATCAAAACAAGTCGTTAAGAGCCGAATTTTTATTGAGCGATCTCTGGAGAGTAAATCCCAAAAAAGTATGACTAAAAAGTAGAAAGTAAAAATTTTTAAAAAATTTAAAAACTTGCTTTTCTCTAAAAAGTCGTACAAAGAATTAAAAAAAAATGCTAATGTACGAATGCAGGAAAAGCAAGACGTGCGCACTTTATATATAAGTATGTGTATCATTTTTATGTATGCATGGCTGAAGGCATTATGTATACAACTATCCCACCCCTTTCATAGAATACGTAACATTAACATTTTTAAATTTATGCTTCTTTCTGAGTAAAAGTATTAACGTAATATAAAGTATCTCTAATTTTAAAATTAGGGTTAAACATTAATATGTCAGCGAGTAACATCAAGAAATGTTACCTGGCTCATCATATTTTAAGAATAATAATGGGTGTGTATGTATTATGTAGCACGAGTTTTGTGCAATGGCCGTTTTACAGAGACCTGGCGGAAAATGTACATTTATTATACTCGGGAGACAAATAGAGACATGTACTCTGAAAACTTGACTAATTAACATGCTTCTACTTTGGAACATACACAGGTATTATAGCAGAGCCAATTTGTCTTTGTAAGGGACTCTCAGACGATATATCCAATAAGGTTTTTTGCTGTACAAAATGTGTAGAGTCGGGTTCAAAGCATCGGGCTCTTTACAGAATACAAAAGGGAACGCTTGTCTCTGATAACTTAGGTCAGATAAATTTATAAATAACACTGTAAGCGTATAATTGTTTTTTAAATAAAAGCGTTATTTCCGGTCTTTCTCATAGTCTGACATCCGTATTCAAAAGTGTGACATTATTAAAAATATAATCATTATACAAAGTAATTTTTTTAAGTACTGCAAAAAAAATATCTATAATATGACAGGCTAGTGCATAACTTCATGAAAGACAATATACGGCTCACAAGTTTCATAATTCATTATTATCGAATAAAAGAACACAAATTGTCATTACAATAAATAAATAAAATATAATAAAACACTTTATTTCAAAAACATGATTACATGTATGGAAATATATGAGGTTTTATTGTATACAGTACATAATAATCAATGATTTTGCACACAATGAACAAAAGAAGATTCTAGATTTACATTCTAATGTATACAATTTTGATAATATTTATAGTAATATTATAGTACCTGTATATTGTATTGTATCAATTTTATTTTGTGATTTTCTTGAACCTACATATGTTTACTAGAGGGTGTAAACATGTAATAATTGGTGCCAAAATTGTGATTGCAATAGGATTTCTGAAGAATTCGTGGACGTGCTAGAGAATTTTCAATTTGGAAACCACTGGGGATAGTGAAGTTTTATGAACTGTAAAGTGATATAGATCATAAGACTAGGAACAAAAATCCAAATTCGAGCTGCGACATATAACAATTTGGCAAAATCTTAAAAACAAATAAGTTGCATGCATATCATATTCAAATACACCAGGAATTATGTGATGACGATTTTCAAAAGCGCCTACAATTTTGTAATTGGGCCAGAGGTGAAATGCAACATGATGTCAACTTCTTCAATACTGTTTTATTCAGTGATGAGGCAACTTTTCATAACAATATATTTGTTAATAGGCACAATTTCCATTATTATGCATCCGAAAATCCTCACTTTTTTATGCAAGTTGATAACCAACACAGATGGTCTATAAATAAATATTGGAGAACATGTATACGGCCACATTTCTTTGATGGTACATTGACTAAAGCTAATTTATCTTAATTTTTTGGAAAACTATCTGCCACAATTACTGGTAAATCTCCCTGAAAGAATTCGAAATAGGATGTGGTTTCAGCAAGATGGTGCTCCACCATATTATTTAAATGCAGTTAGAGACCACTTAAATAATACCTATCTTAATCAATGGATCAGAAGAAATGGACCCACTAAATGGCCTGCTAGATCCTAAGATCTTACAAAAATGGATTTCTTTTTATGGGGATATGTGAAGGAAAACGTTTATAGAGACACACCAACAACAGTACAAAATATGAAGGAAATAATAATAACTGCCTTTACATTTATCACACCGACAGTTTTAGGAACAGTCGAAACCTCTTTTCAAAAGCGCATAGAGATGTATGTCAATCAAAATGGGCAACATGTGGAACATTTATCATAATTTCTTCTAATGACTTAATTGAAGAAACCTCTTTATTAAAGTTCATTTCTGAATTTTGTTTTTATTGATCAATAAAACGAAATTTTTTGCATTTAGCCCTAGGGAAGTACTTATAAAAACTATTACTTTTTCATTTCTACATCACATCGTCGAAAAACAGACAGGGTGTTCCATTTGAAAAAATTTAATTTAAAATGTTCTTAATTGTAGAATGATTCTTGGCCACCCTGTACATTTTTAGGAAATGAAAATGATTGAGAAACATTAATTAGATGTCTCGTAACTGGTATTCACATAAGTTTTTCTTAAAACTCATAATTGTGACTGTGGTGATTTAAATACCCATCTGCAGGTTGCATTATTTCAACAAAAAAATTCATTACATCTAAGTGGTTGGGGGATATTTAATGCTAATATAGGAATGAATAGAGCCTAGAAAGAGGCTTCAAAAAAATGCCCTGATATACATAGCATTCTATTTTAAAAAAGGCACTTGGTCCTGTAATTTCGTCTTGGCTCGCCCTGTATGTTCGAAAATAAGTTCCAGTTATAGACTTTTTATCTATTTACTTGAAATTTTTCTAGAAATTTATAGCTACTGCAGAACTCGACATATCGAGGTCCGACGGACTGTTATCCCACCCTATATAAAATATACACACTTGTTACAATAACATACAGATTCCGCACATCTTCGCTAAATTATTATTTCCAATGGAACTACGACCATTACTTTTATGGTACAGAATTGTATACCTGAGCTTCCGCTTTTAGTATATTATTTATTCTCTCTTGACGCAGGGAAAAGCAGTCACTGAATTTGGCTTAGAGAAGCTTACACATTAACATATGTTACTTCATGTAAATCATATTCACATAGCAGCGTCACACCAACAAAGCATTTTTCTACTTCAACTTATGCTTTGGAGGCTAGGTAAATAGCTGGAGTAAACACTGAAAAATGGTATTAAAATTTTCTCATTTCTCGCCTAATTTGTAAAACTAGTTTTAAATTTACTTTGCTTTTTCATACGTTAATTGATGAATTATGTAGCGCTGAAATTCGCTAAATAATCAGTTTTTGCAACCATAGTCATTATCGCACTCTCTTTATATTGATTGCGGTACTTACAGATACTTGGAAAATAATTTTCCTGCGACTTTTAAGGTCTTTTTTAATAATACAATGTGATTTTGCGTAATATTTAGTAATTTTCTTGTATGTGTAAAAATATAGATTTCAAGTGGTATATTACCGCTAAGTAATGTGTAAAGTTATGTTAGTTAGTTGTAGATTTGTTTTGATGTTAAAGTCTGACGATACTACTTTCATAAGTTTCAGTTTAGAGAGAATTTTTATTTGGTTAGTGAAATACGTCATGTATTTTCGGTGTTAACTGCAAGTACGCCATATTACAAGCTTCCAATGTTAAATTCTGTTAATGTACAGTATTAGTCCGTATACTGTTCTGTATTATCAAAATGTAAACTTTAGAAACTTTCTTAGTGAAATAAAAACTTTTTGGGGCACTGTCCCTTGTCTAGTGCGTACAACCCTTAGCAAATTAGGAGTTAAATTGTAAAGTTTCGAACAATACGCCCTCCAAGTAGATATTTGGAAGATTTTCGTCAGTGCCAATTATTACCTCAAGTGACAAAGTGCAACAAACTGTAAGTATGTTCTTGTTCACTCAATGATTTTCCACTTTTTACCATAAATAAAATCCGAGTCTTGACTCCGGTTATACTCCGGATTTTGTTCTTGTTTGGAAATTAACTTTGGTTACTGTAAAAATTCCATGTATTAGTTTAGTTATTTTTGTATGGATTGATTGTGTATTAGAATGCCGTATAGTTTAAAGAACTCTTGATTTGTATTTGACTTTGATGTATTTTTATGTTTCACGGCCTCAGAATCATAAATTCTATTGTTGTAATATGGGATTAAATTTTACATTGTTTGTGTGTCATTAATCCAGTTTTCTCCCACCCCTGGTATTCAGCTAGCTAGGGCTGTTTTAGTACAAACGTTGTTAAATAAACTTATAGTTAAAATAATAGTTGTTTCAATTTTCAAAAATTTCTGGCAAGAAAGCGGAACAGTTCTTGATCCGTACCTCCAAACATATGCAAAATTCCAGGAATTCCAGGTGTAATATTATTCGCCTCACAATTTTCATTAAGTGTTTTCTATCTCAAAAAATAGAAATTCACATTTGAATCATGACGCTTTATTAGCAATTCTATTATTCTGTATATTCTATTTAAAAAGTAAAATGTATTTATCATGAAAAATAAACACGCATTAGTTTTAATTAGTTTGCTCATTTCTTGGTTAAGATGTAATAAAACGAGAATTGCTAACTAGGGAAATTAACTGGAATATATTCAGCCAACAACACTGTGAGATACTGTATATTATTGTCTTTTGTGGTAAATCTCCTTGACTACCGTAAATCATACAAGAAAATTACTAAATATTCGCATAATCACATAATACTATTAAAAAAGACCTTAAATGTCGCCGGAAAATTCGTTTCCAAGTATCTGTAAGTACCGAAATCAATATGAAGAGAGTACGATAATGACTATAGTTGCAAAAACTGATTATTGTAGGTAATTTTAACGCTACATAATTTATCAATTAACGTATTAAAAAGCAAAGTAAATTTAAAATTAGTTTTACAAATTGAAGTGAGAATATTTTAATACTATTTTCCAGTGTTTACTCCAGCTATTTACCTAGCCTAAGCATAAGTTGAAGCAGAAAAATGCTTTGTTGGTGTGACACTGCTATGTGAATATGATTTACATGAAGTAACATATGTTAATGTGTAAGCTTCTGTAAGCCAAATTCAGTGACTGCTTTTCCCTGCGTCAAGAGAGAATAAATAATATACTAAAAGCGAAAGCTCATGTATACAATTCTGTACCATAAAAGTAATGGCGTAGTACCATCGGAAATAATAATTTAGCGAAGATGTGCGGAATCTGTATGTTATTGTAACAAGTGTGTATATATTACACACTGGGTCACTGGGTCACTTACCGTCGTCATGTGAAAGAATTAGAACGTTTTCAGCAAAGACACCTCAGAAGTATGATGAAAATCCGTTAGTTCCATCACATATCAAACGTGGAAGTACTCAGGAGAGCAAACAGCCTTCCAATTGAGTTGCTTATTTCAAGAGCACGCCTAAGATGGGCAGGTCACGTTCATCGTATGCATGATAACCGCCTTCCTAAATGTACACTTTATGGTGAATTGCTAAGCGGTAGAAGAAGGCGTGGCGGTCAACGAAAGAGGTTCAAAGACGCTCTCCATGAAAATCTAAAATCCTGCGGTATTGCAGACGAGCAATGGGAACAACTTGCAGCGGACAGAACCGAATGGCGAGGGGTTGTGGCCAGCTATCAAGGAAATGTTGCTGCAAGAAGGCCGAATCCAAGACTTAACCAGGTCTATGTTTGTCCTGACTGCGGTCGACATGTGCTCTCCCGAATTGGCCTCTATAGCCATAGTCGTGTGCACCGTAGATGAATGGGAATTACAATAGACTACACCTTTTACTTGTTTTTTATTGTACACAATTTATCGACTGTAACATTTTTTATACCCGGACTCGAGTAACAGCTAATAATAATAATAATAATAATTACACAGGGTGAGGTAATAGTCTGTCGGACCTCGATATCTCGAGTTCTACAATAGCTAGAAAATTTTTAAAAAATTGCAAGTAAACTAGATAAAAAAGTCTAAACTGGAAATTATTTTCGAACATGCAGGGTGAGCCAAGACGAAATTACAGGACCAAGTGCCTTTTTTTAAATGGAATGCTATGTATATCAGGACATTTTTTAAGCCTCTTTCTAGGCTTTATTTATTCCCATATTAGCATTAAATATCTCCCAACCACAATCCACTGGACGTGGAAGTAATTAAAGTAAATAAATTAAAAACTTTCCATAGATTCATGAAAATGCATTTTAATTTTTAGAATGTTACTGTGACGCGTTTTCTCCACCTCAGCGGATGACTAGGAGAAAAAGGGTTACTCCTTGTCACTCGAGCCTCGGAAACGGGTATTCGGTAAAGTATGGTTTAGTTCGGTCACTAGTCCTAGTTTTAAGTATTAGGACAACACTATCCACAAGCCAGATACGCGAGGCTGAGTAGCTGAGGTGGAGAAACGGTACTCCAGTGAGTCAATTAGGGAAATTAGACTTTCACACAACAGCAGTAAAACTCAGAATTTGGTAAATTATGTTATTTTATTCAACTAAGCTAGTTCCTACTAATTAATTACCCCAAATAATATTTAGAGGTTACTAACTAACAGTTAATTAGGTTTCAATGAAGACAGAAGGTGAAAAGAAGGTAGTGCCAGATAGCATAATTGACAAGCGGAGACTGGCATGCGGGAGCTATGGCAGGTGCAGTTTAAAACGGTTTCAACGGAATACGGTTGTTAACGGAGATCGGTGATAAAACTAAGCATATAGTAAAACGGTAAACCAAAGCAGACGGTAAAGCGGTAAAATGGATGCAGACAAAGTACGCATACCCGGTATGAGAAGCAAGACCGCAAATAAACATATAATGCAAAGTTATGGAGAAGATATAAACTGAACTTGGCTAATACATCAGTTTACTTACGCTCTATGGATTTATTTACTTCTTGTGATTACGGTCGAGCACGTGTTCTGCGGTGGAGTGCTCGGAACGGAATGACTCTGAGCGATGTTTTGGGAGTAGTCGCTAGACGGGTGTGCTGCTAGTTGTTGACATACTACGGGCTTTGCCAAAATTCTGCTGCTCGGAAATAATATATGGCAATAACGGTACCTTGGTTCGGACCTCAGGAGCGGACCCTTCTGCTGTCGATGAGTGGGTCTGGCTGACTGAAATTCTGGATGGCTTCAGCTGCTTCCATAATTTATTACAAGAGTGAGGGAACAGCGCTAGAAAATGTTTCGGAATAATATCGGTTTGTTGAAAATAATTCACCTGTACTTTGGTACTTAGAATATTTTCTTGCAGAGTAACTAATGAACTAAAATGATGGATTGCTTCAACTGTTCCCCTTATTATTGCAAAAGTGATAGGATAACGCTAGATGGGTGTGCTACAGATTTTAATGACACCAGAATAACTTAAAAAATATTTCAGAATAATAGCGGTTTACTAAAGAAACGGCATCTAGCGTACAGAAATATTGGCCGCGTAAAGGTCTCCGCTGACCGCGGCACCCTGAAACCTGAGTACGTCTGTACTAAAGTCTATTAATTTATTTGATACGTATAACTACATGCCAAATAATAATTATTAATTTTTAATCTGGTTAGATCAAGGAGGTACAATATATGGTTTTAATGCGTGCCATAATAGCAATGGAGTAAAATGATTTTTAAACGGAGGGTATAAACATAAAAATACAAATCCTGTGCAGATTTCCGTGATAAAAATTGCTTCGTTATATTACACAACGATATAAGTATTTTAAGTTTTATTAATGATAAAATCTCAAAAATGCATATTTTAGTTTTATACTCATTCACTGGGAGTGATACAACATCTGGATTCCATAAGAAAGGAAAAAACCTTTCTTCAAGCTTTTCGAAGATATAAAATGCTGAAAAATTCAATGGAAAAATCAAGTCATTGTAGATTTCTAGAAAGTGAAAGCCATTTGTTATTATCAATCTCTGGTGCTGCAGTAAAATTCAGATAGCCAAATTTCAGATTTACTGACAATTTGGAGGTTCAGAACACTCGCTATTGTCTCGGCTGCTCTTACCGGACTCTGTTCGCTCATTCATCAAGTACATCCTCGATGCAAAAAATATCAGTTTTCCTCCATATAAAACAATACACTATTATTCACAAACATTTGTTCGACTTAGAATAAACTACTAAGTATAGAATAAAATATGTTAATATAGGGGAATTACAAAAACACTGTAAGAGTAATTAACCGACTCAAACAACAATCGGGCACACGGGTCATCCTGCAGCATAATATATGTTTTAGATTAAAGTATTTAATTATTTGTTTTCTGAGTTTTTTAGCAAGAAGTCTCCAGAGCGAACATTCCTGAGCAAAATTGTTGTTTAGAAGTAAAAATCAATATATTATCGCTGTGTTTTTAAACGAACGGTGTATAAACGCGACAAAATAAAAATAAAACAGGGTACGTAGAGAAGCATATAATAACTAGGAGACCAATGATATAGTAGTTTTACGGTGGAACGACTAAAACATAAAGGGTGCAGCGGTTCGGATAATAAGGTAATATAGAGAATGTAAACAATATAGGCTCATTTTATACCCCACGAGGATATTATAAATATAGTTTTGTTCATGGCATGTAATCTTCTGTGAATAGGGACATAATTAATTATTTGCATGAAAGCACAAAATAGTCTAAGAATATTGAGCTGAAATATTCTACATCCTTCAAAACTGAGAAAATGCTCTACCTCTTTAATAGCGAGTATATTATACAAAGTGGCCCAAAATTGACTCCCAATCTTTATGCAATTATTTATACTTATCGTATTTCACGGTGTAAATTTCTATTTAAATAGATTCTAATTTTACTCTAATGAAATACGTCCACCTGTTGGTGGAAAGTGAAACTATTTAGTTTCTGAAATTTCTGAATACTAATCTTTAATGACTAACTTGACACATGTTGGTGAACAGCGTAACTTCTAGTGTAACTATTTATTTACCACTGGTTTCTTGCCTATGTTCTGTTATCTGGTGCCACACGGCCAATAATTACTGAAATGTCACAAGTTAAAAAATATTTCGAAGCTTCTTGCATGTGTCAGGTATCAAGTTTACGACATCAAATTTGTTATATTATTGTTTTTCGTTATTATCTCGAAAACTAAGCGTTATAGCCAAAAGATCATCATATACAAAATGAAAGCAAATTAAATTGTCTACAAAAAATGTTGTATTAATTATTTCGCCAGGAGCAGTAGTTAATGGTGTACGTAAGCTTGAAAACGTGAATAGCTGGAAGAACCTGTGTATTGTGGGAGGTAATGCTTAACAAATAGAAAATTTTACAATATTACAAGTATTTACAAGGTAAATTGGCCGAGTTCATCATCAAGACATCATCGTCGTCGACATTGATGCTGACGATTGGAGGGCCGTTGGTACACGAAGCGCGGCAAGTGCTGCACATAAGCGAGCAGGGTGTGACTGCTTTGCGGCACCAACAACGGCCCCCGCAACCAGTTGTGCACCCGCAAAATATGTTATTTAGGACAGATTCTGACGCAACTGGGTCCGTGCTTGTGACAGGGGTGAGGAGGCCATATAGTCATTGCTAAATCTGCAAACAATAATCGGTCCTGTGTAGTTTAAAAGAATGTGGCAGTCTTGTCTAAGAACTCAACATAAAACATAAGTTGACGTAAACAAGCGTGTATTGGTACAAACCTGCAAATGAACTCTAAGGGAGTGTTGACGAGCAGCCCCTCTGATGGGGGAAAATTGCCTATAAGTCAGGCTTTGGCTTTGTCGAGGCTGTAACAAAAGCCTGGTGTCGTATCCGGTTCAGGTCTGCTCCTTTTGGGGCCTGGTACAATGCCAAAAAAACTGCTCTCATGCATCAGCTACCATGTCATGTGTTGCTGAGGGAACACAGAAGACTTTGTAGATGTCTGTGATCTGCTCCTCGATCTGCGGAGGTAACATCAAAACCACTGAACGTGGAGCAACAGAATGGTCTTCGCAAATGGCAGCTTTTGAAGGTTGGCCACATTACACCAACGTGACTTCACCATTCCCCTGCTTGGCTTGAAGAAAAACATCTCTTTCTTAGCGCAACAAACAACACCAACAGGTCTATATCCTCCCTTATGACTGTGACAGTTTAGTGCTGGTCAGCTGCCCGCAAACCACAGATAACGATTTTGGTGTCAGCGTCTCCTGTGGCTCATTAATCCTTGTGCTCCCATTTTTTTGTAAGTAAATTGATGAGCCTGGTTTTGATGGGCTTAGATAAAAAATTGTCCTGCTGAACAGTGCAGGATATGCTCCCATCAAAGTGGATGTTAACTGAGGTTTTTGAATGCTCCCTACGTTTTTGCTCAGCTCTTTTGGTGATGTGGGCATCATTGTAGCCATCAGATACTACAGAGCATTGTTTGCCATAATGGTTGATGATGTATGTCACGTACAGGTCGCATATTTTAGCAAATGTTGAGCCGATATTTCATTTGACACGATGGAGCAGGAAGTCACTATCAACTATGTTGTAAGTAACGCCGACTTCTCCCCTTTTCGGAGACCCCCTTCATTGAAGAGAGCCAAAGGGTACGAGAACAATTCAAATTTTAACAGTTTAGCAACATCTTCGTCACTCTTCTTTGATATTAAGGTTTTGTGGTGCTACGTTTTCCCTTTTATACTGGCCTTAAATCATTGGCGTTATAGCATAACTAGCTCTAAAATGATACTTACTGTGTGAATAACAACTTAAAGTCGTTCTTAAACTGCCCAAAATTTAATTAGCAAAAATTGCACGGCTGTTATATAATTATTTTTTGTTGTCGTGTAGAGGAGAGCTTGGGTGTGGGTTGGTAGATGGGCGCCAGACCACAGTTGGGTCAGAAAGAAGGGTAGCGAGATAAAGATAAAAGTATATTAAGTAACTAACAAGATTATAAAAAAATGACAACGGTAGATAACTCTAACGCTGTTCGATACAATTATTTTATTCATTAACCAAATTAACCTAGGTTAGTAGAAGAGAGAACAATATTGTTATATAATATTAATACTACGTAACCAAGTGGTGAAATGGCAATATTTAAAAGAGTTTAAAAACAATTCTATTCTAATCGAAATTAATGAGAATATTATACTATATACAAGGAAAATGTACTATATGCAACGAAAGTTACTATGTACAATATACGTAAGAGATAAGTGGTATAGGATTATCCACAACAAGTGGCACCCCTAATAACTTACAAAAATAGTGGATATCTGCCTCCCAGCTATGATTAAGGTACTGAGTGTATGCCACTCTTAAAATGCCTGATGGGCTTTAAAGTTCATTACGTAACTATTACGTTATACAAAACGGTAGATCTCACAGAAGGAGGTGAAAGTTACTCACGTGTTTTTTAGTACGTATTAATTGTTACTGGAGGAATTTGTATGGACAAAAGCAAAAAAATTGGTTCAGTTCACGTTACTTATCTTAGAATCTTTTCTGCGATGAAGATGATGATATCTGTTCTCTCCAAAGGGATTGTTCAGCAAAGTAATATCCAAATGATCACCACGTTTCTTGTTCTGCCCAAACCAAGTCCTGGTACTTAAAAAAAATGGCCTCGCTTCATAGGGAATCACGTCGCTCCATACCAATGAATAATTACACATCATCCATATATGTATTTAAATAACAATTAAACCTTAAGATTTTGTATCCACGAGGTATTTAGGAATTAATGGCTTTATGAATTTTAAAAAAAACTTACGGAGCTTATACGGAGATAAGATAATTAGGTAATTAGATTATAAGCTCTTAAGAAGAGAAAACCATAAGATACCATATGAATAAGAAACCATTGGAATAAGAAACCATTGGAATAAAAAACCATAAGTATAAGAAACCATAGGGTTAAGAACATTATGTGAATAAGGTTCTTATATAAAAATACTGAGAGTCCGGTTTTCAGGAGTATCAATCCATCCAAGATGTACAATTAACAGCCAAATGTTAATTTGCGCCAGTTCCTTATAACACGGACCTCTCAGTCAGCGGTAGAACATCGAAAAGTACGTTCACACTCGGATAACCGGCTTTGAAATAGATCAAATTTGAATACCTCTTCGATCGACATCGGGTCGGCATATTCACGCATTAAACATTAAGGATATTTTCCGTTAATCACCTTGGTCGGTTTGGTTAGGTTAGGTTAGGTTAGGTTAGGAAATGAAGTTGATTAACGGAACGTGGTTCCTGAAAAATTGGTAAATTATTTGCTACCAAAATGACCAATGTATTTGAGTAGGTAAATGCGGTAAATGGGTGGAAATCTGTCAAAAGTAAACTGTCAAATTAAGCATTTAGTTTGCTTACAAGATAAACAAAGGTTTTTGGACATAAAAAGAATTAAATGTTTAAATTTAGGTTATCTTCTTCCACGCTTATGGCTTTTACCTACCCGACAAGATAGTTTGGCCATAAAATTTAGGTTATGTTGTTCTATTAACTATTGGGAATTCGTCATACCCACCATTTGTTTGTTCTCCTGCGTCCCGTTAAAAAACCATAACCTGGCTCACCAAAAGAGAACCGCTGTCAAATTTCAGATACCGGTTCGGTTATTGAAGATTGTTAACGGAACATATCCTAAATGGTACAAAATACTTTGCTGCATAGGACTAATGTTACATGCTAATAACATTTGCTCGAACCGTCAAGCTCCGTGAACGTATTTATAAGCAAGTGTAAGACTTACTATGAAACCTATGAAGATGGAATTCTTAGATATGTATACTAAATAGTAGATTTCCTATGATGTAAAGAAAAGGATGGGAGATGCGATGCGAGCACGGCGATGCCATAGAAATTATTTTAGAAAAATTCGATGATTAAATTTAGAAAACATTTGTAAATATTAAATTTTAAGTTACAAAAAATCTCTTAAAAAAACTAGTAGTAGTAGAAAATAGTCAAAGGATCAATGGTCACTGATTTGCCATTGACTTTGATTCAATTGTTCATGTTGGCCAGTGAGACCACTACATTTTTCTTGGATTGTTTAATGTCACTGAATTTACATCCAACGAAGGAACTTTGAACAGCAAAACATGGTTTTTCATACTTTTCGCATTTTCAATGTATCATACACCCTTAACAACTACTCCTACCGAAAAAATTAGTACAACCTTTTTTGTAGATAATTTAATTTACTTTCACTTCGTATAGAATGACCTTTTCGCTAGGACGCTTAGTTTTCTCGATAATAACGAAAAACCTACAAACCGGCCCTTTCCACCCCCCCTCCCGAATAATGCATGAGGTCCACGGCTGGGGACTCTTGGTATGTTACTCCTAAGGATCAACTCTACAACTTAAAACAATAATCCGCTGAGCACTGTTTATTTCCAAATTGGGGGATTTTTCGGTCTTCGTTTCTTGGCCTATTTTTGTAAAGTCATTGTAACTTAAACAACACTTAAAAATATTAATTATACAAAAATATAATTTTAAGAAGTAAATATTAAATTTAATCTTTTTCTACTAATCCTCCATCAATTTTTATACATTTTTCTATTATTTTTTTATTATTTTAACAACTTTTCTTAATTCATTACATGTTTCTCTAATTCCGTCATATAGTTCCGCTCTATTTAGTGGCCTATTTTTATATATTTTATTTTTTATTTGTATTTGAATGAAATGCACTATATTACACAATTTACAAAATTGGTTCTCTAGCATATAACCTGGCGATGTTCACAAGGTGTGGCAAATATCTGGATTAATAAGTTATAACATTCATAAAATGCCTCGTGTAGCTACACATCGGTTCACAATGTCCTCATAAATTGTCATAGATTCTGCCACAAAGGTTTGATTTAAAGAACCTCCTTAAATATATGTAAATGCATAAAATCTTTAAATATGTACAAGTTAAAAATGCAAACGTATGAATTGAAACCCAGCCGAACCACTGAAAGTGGTCCCCGGTAAGTAAAAAAAATAAACACAATACAATTATTTAGGGTTATACGATACCGAGTCCGGACGTGGAAGAACTGTAGCCCCACGGAGATGTCTTCGGGACACAAGAAATGGACCCAAGGATGGGGTTGATTGTAGCCTCACCAGCCCTGGCACCTTCCACTGTGTGTGGATGCCCCGTCCGCGGGTGGCACTTTCACTGAAGTGTGTAGAAGCCCCGTCCGTAGAACCCTATAGATGTCACGATTTAATTTACAGAGTCAGAAATATATGTAAAGCGTGCCTAATGTGAGTAATTCTGACATAACCTACAAATGAAACATAATTTACCTCACTGATGAGGAAACAATCCACCAATACTCCGGGAAGCCACAGTCGGATGAATGGGGTCGAGTCGCCTTTTAAATTGGCACTAAATATCCTGCTTCCGCAGATAAAATTTACTCACAACCACAAAAACGGAAACAACAACGGATTGAGGAAATTTTCTTGAGTTAATAATTCTAAAATCCACTAGGATGCCTTAGATTAAACCGAGGTTCACAGGATTATCCACTAATTACCAAGCCAGCAAAAATGGTTGCCTATCCGTTTTTTTCAGCTCTCTGCTTTACCACATTTATAGCAGAACCTTTTCCTAGGAGCCTGACACTCCCGATGCTCATGACCAACTTGACCACAATTAAAACATTTGTTTCCAGAATGTTGGACTTCATCCACGACGAGACTCGAACAAGAGGTAATTTTATCGTAGGCACATACATCAATTTCCGGGTTAAGTTAGCCTACGATATCTGCTACGCTACAGTAGCCCAAGTGATTTCGTTACGTAATATCTTATAATCATTAATATCCAACGTATTTATTTGTTTATGTACGTGTAATTCGTAGCACCTCAAAAATAAATATCCATAGGGGTAACATCTCGTGATTTAGGTGGTCATGCAATTAAAGGACCATTTCTTCCAATCCAACGCATAGGGAAGTTGTTATTCAGCCAATTTTTAGCTATTACTGGATTATGCATGGAAGCCCCATCTGGAAATAGGTTTTGTTGTACGGCTAAAGTTAACTCTTGAACGACATCTCGAAATTCATGTTTTAAAAAATGTAGGAATCTCACACTATTTAAAGTGTCATCAAAGAAAAATGGTTCATTCAAGGTCTCATTTAAAATTTCAAACCAGACATTTACTTTTTTGGAGTATTTTCGTTTATAATATATAATCCAGTGTGAGTTTACCGTTGACTAATACCTTGAGTTTTGCGATGAGACCACGCCAATTTTGTAAAAGTAGTCTTATCATTGAAAATAATTTTTTCAAAAAATTTATATCATTTAAAAACAAATCCTGTGTCCAAAAGCAATATTCTAATCTCTTTTCCGTGTCTTCTTCTTCCATAGTATATAAAAACTTGAGCTTATATGATTTTAAATTACGAAGTTTAAGGCACCTCCAAATTTTATTTCGATCTACATTCAAGTTTAGAGATAAATCTCTGATACTAACATGTGGTTCAGCATTAACAGCATCTTATATTACTTGATCCATTGGATGATCGGCAACGTTGTCTTTTTTGGGTCTAAGTTTGGATACATCTCCAGTTCTATTAAATAAACTATTAACTGAACCAACCGTGATGTAGTGAATCTGTGGGCGTTCTCGATGTCTCAAATTGAAGATACTGGCTGCATCTCGATAAGAGTGCACACTGTTGCCAACAATTCTTATTATTTCAATTTTATCAGCAACACTTAATTGTTGTGCAGCCCTATTTAAGTTTAATTTGACATTCGATACAATTGTCAAATCCATTCTAAAGCAGTCCACGTTAACAAAGACATTGGTACGCCGAGCAAATATTTTAAAAAATAGCTACCAATTTTCAAATGTTCATTTCATAATAGTATATAGTATATATAGTTATTATCATATTTAAATGTAAAATAAATAAAAGATCATTTATAATTGTTTAGAATTTTTTTGGACAATTTTCATATAATTTAAAGCTTTTAATAATTATAAAATAAAAAAGAAACAAAAATAAAAAAAAATAATAATTACTGCATAAATTGTGTTTTATTTATTTTATTTTATTTATTGAGTTACAATATCCAACAGACCGAGGTCCATTTACAAGATAAGTTTAGAACAAAAGCAGATATACAAAAAGATAAAAGAAACAGGTAAATAAGAACTAACAAACTCAAACAAACATGAAATTATAAATTACATGACAAGTATCTATGGAACAAACAAATGAAGTATATAATGATAAACACCTAGCATTAAATAATTATAACTGTTTAATACTGTGAATGTTTGTGTTGAAAATATCTATTATAGTATTGACATTATTGTAATTAGAAAACATTTGAAAGAAGGGGATTGAATTAAGATGTTAGTTCTTGGAGTACGTATTAAGAAACTTTCACAATGTCTTGAGTTAAGACGAGGTACATCGTAAAAAATACTGTTGTGAATGTCTTCACATTTAATAAAATTATGTATAATTTTATAAAGGAAAATTATAGATTGCGTCACCCTCCTCTTTAAAAGACAAGTAAAATTAAAAGTAGATAAAAGAATATCATGTGGATATCCCCTAGGCGGATAGTTGCCAAATGATTTAAAGTGTAAATTCTTTAGGAACCGACGATGAGTATTTTCTAATGATGTTATGTGACCATGATATATTGGATTCCATATAATCGAGGCGTATTCTAATTTTGATCTTACTAAACAATTATATTATTATATTATATGGAGTGATGCTATCGAGTTTACAAGGGGTAGAGTTAAGTTTGGTATTTGAAAAAGATTGAGAAAAGAAGTCGGCAAATGCTGAAACAATTTCAGTGGGATTTTCGAGATTTGTATCGTTATATTTCATATTAGACGGTATGCCCGAAAGAGATCTTTTGGCTTTTAAAAAGTACCAGAAATTATTAGGATTCATATTTATATCATTTTCGATTTTACGTATGTACTGTCGGTATGCCAAATTATTTTCAGTTTTAAACTTGGCCCTCAATTCTTTAAACACTTCAAAATTTTCATCGTTTTTACGTTTTTTGTAAGCATCGTAAGCTTTATGTTTATTTTTCATATTTTCATTTTTTTTTTCATATTTTTTAAACAATATAAATATTTAATTACACACATTGAAATGTTTCTGATTTCAAATAATATACAGGGTGGGGCAATAGTGCGTCGGACCTCGTTATCTCGAGTTCAACGAGAGCTAGAAATTTTTTAAAAAATTGCAAACAAACTAGACAAAAAAGTCTATAACTGGAAATTATTTTCTAACATACAGGGCGAGCAGAGCAGAAATTACAGAACCAAGTGCCTTCTTTAAAACGGAATGCTATGTATATCAGTACATTTTTTGAAGCCTCTTTCTGGGTCTGGTATGGATATTAAAAAATTCACCACAGTCATAATTATTGACCTATCCCTGAGGATTAAGAAGTTTTAAGGATTTGGACGCTTCGACTAAAATTTATTTGAGAAAATATGTAGTTTTTCATTTACTTTCATATAAAATTGTATTGTCATCCTATGCGTGAATACCTTTTTTACAGACTGAAATAAACTGAATATTTAAAAAAAAAAGATCGAGGTTCTAGCTTGATTAAATTTTTAAGATATACCATGTAGGCATTTATACCTTTTTCAAAATAGTGGGGAAATAATGTGAACGATTCATCTTTTCGCGTCTGAAGGACTTCTACTATATTTTCCAAAAATGAATATTAACGTTCACAAGAAGGGTTCAAAACGACTGTTTCAGACGGAGAATAATACAAAATTTATACTTACTGTTCGTTTATGCTTAACTGTTTCACTGATGGTACCAATTGGACGTCGTAACACTATAAATCTAACACAGTAAGTACTAACACTTTGTTAAAATTAAACCCGAAAAGGAATTTTGAAAACACAAAAAATATATATTAAATCTCTTTAAAAAATCATGTTTTACAAAAACGTTCAAGAATATGTATTGACATACTATATTCTCTATATTCTGGCCCGTGTACAACACATGGTGAGGAACGGATGACTTATAATGTACCAACTACCATCCAATATGCGGTTTACAGCAAACGATTACACAAAAAGATTCAAGAAAAGTTCAATGTTTAAAAATTTTTGGTGGGCTTTTGCTTGCCTGTCTATTTACGTATTATCAGTTCAATTATAATTTCTTTCGCTCCTCAGAGCTTAAAAATGCTTGAATCGCAACGACTTTGAAGTATATTGTAGCAATTATAAATTCATACGTTCAGGCAAGGCGGTCCCATGCACATATGATAATGATACTTTTCTGACACCGAATCACTGAGGAACCAGTTTAGGGCAAATCCCGTTAAAACCCATCATTTTCCCGTCAAAATCGCCTGCTAGAAAATGATATAGAGCGGATTAACTTGTCCTCATATTTAACACAACGCATGAGTTGCAGTGCTGCCCAACGTGGATTCGTAAAAAGGGTAAAAAGGGTTGTTTATTTTGAAATTTCCGAAATTAAAGTTGATTTTAGTTACACTTACTAAATTTTGGTGCTCGGGGCGACATTACATCCCCGTGCAGCGACATTTACTACACTTTCTAAAATTAAACTCCTTGATGAGTTTCTGAAATCTTTACATAAAAAACGCTCCGTAGAGCGAAAATATGATTTAAAATATAAAAACCTCATTTTTACCTGAAGCACGCTTTTCATGCGAAATGTTTCGGATTTTGTTACAGTTTCGAAAAGTTTATCGAGGGTTTTGGCGTGTTCTTTAACAAGAACAACGAGGGAAGGAGGGTGCCAACCAACAATTTCATAGTGTCTAAAGAACTAACTGTTCTACCGAAGGGAAAAGCCTATACTGGTATCAGTCCACGCAGACGAAACTGTTATTTTTACCAATTGCTGCCTGCCTAGCTCAGCATTTATCCATAAACAAAATCTGGACATTTCGTCGAATATACAGGGTTACTTGTAATTCGATACATTCCTTTGGAGATGTGATGGGGCATGAGCTAAGGAGTAAATCTAGCCCTAACATACATTATGCAAAACTCAATAGTTTTTGAGATATTTCAATTTTTTTGTTTTTCTCAAAAAAGTAGATCTTAATGTCTTAAAAGTTAATTTCCGAAAAATCTACTTGACATTTTTAAATTTTTTTTTTTACTGGATTACTCGTCCAATATTATAGATATTCGTTTGGAATGAAAAATATCCGGAAACATTTCGATCATGTGAACATTTAAAATAAAAACTTGTAAAAATTTTTTTTTTAAATCAGATGAAATTTACCTATTAGGTTTTTTCAAAAAAACATTAATGTAGCACGCGTACAAATTATTATAAAAACTTCCTTAATTCAGTAGCTATCTAAATAGGTAGAAATGTTTAATGTACCCTTGATAGTTCTAATAAAAAATTAGTAAAGATAATGCTGGTGGCGGAATTTATTAAACGAATAATCATTCATTTTCATTTAAGTCAGTCAGTCCTTGACTTTGACGTTTGTGCATATATATCATTAACTAACATTCTTATCTCCGTGTCTCTTAAGTTTGTTGGTCTTGTTAAATTAGTTATCGAAGATTTTGATTTTGCTCGTAGTTGTTGTTATTAGTTGTTGTTATTGTATTTTCTGTGCCATGGCCGCGTATGCCAACGCAGAATACGCTGATATCTTGTTTGTCTATGGATACTGTGGCGGCAACACTGCTGAAGCTCGCCGAGAATATTGTCTTTGGTACCCTAACCGCCGCTTACCAAATGCACGTGTATTCAGTACGGCATATCGAAATATCGCTGAAACTGGCTCCGTGAAATGTAGAAGAAGTGACGCTGGTGCTCCTCCCGTTTATGAACCAGATGATGAGGAAGAAATATTGAGGTATTTTGAGGAAGACCCAACTATTTCAACTAATAAAGTCGCAAGTCTAACCGGAGCGTCACAATGGAAAGTTTGGTCTACGATACGTAGAGTTGGATGTCATCCTTACCACTATACCCCTGTCCAAGGCTTGGAGGAAGGTGATCCTGGAAGGAGAGTGGAATTCTACCGCTTTATGTTAAATTCAGATGCAGAAAGTGCAAATTTTTTAACAAGTATTTTATGGACGGACGAGTCGAAATTTAATCGCGAGGGTATAACAAATTTCCACAACCTACATTATTGGGCAGAGGAAAATCCCAAGTTAACACGTGAAACTAGTTTCCAAATGAAGTTTTCTATTAATGTGTGGATGGGTGTCATTGGCCACTATTTAATAGGGCCACACTTTCTTCCTCAAAATTTAAACGGGGAAATCTATGAAAATTTTTTAAGAAATGATCTGCCGGTGATTTTAGAAGATGTTCCTCTTGCCGTCAGACAGCGAATGATGTTTCAGAACGACGGTTGTCCAGCACATTATCGGCTGACAGTACGACAGTTACTTGATCAAAGTTTCCGTTGTATTGGAAGAGCGGGCCCAATACCTTGGCTAGCGCGAAGCCCTGACTTAACTCCCCTTGATTATTACGTATGGGGTCATATGAAGGAGATGGTCTATGCCACACCAGTCAATACTATAGAAAACCTTAGACAAAGGATAGTCGATGCTGCCCAACACATAAGGCATAATCTGTCAACCAGAGTAACAAGAACGGAAATAAGAAGACGCTGCCGTGTCTGTATACGGAATAGAGGCTCCCATTTTGAGCAAGACATATAAAAATAAAGTACAACTTTGAAATTAATGAAGAATTAAACTCTACTTTTAAAATGTTTTTTACTGTTTATCTAAAAATAAAATTCGTACTACTTGTGTTATTTTTACTAGTATTTTCTTAGAACTATTAAGGATACATCGAACATTTGTACCTTGTTAGATAGCTATTGAAATAAGGCAGTTTTTATAATAATTTATACGCGTGTTACGTTAATATTTTTTTGAAAAAACCTAATAGGTAAATTTCATAGCTGATTTAAAAAAAAATGTTAAAGTTTTTATTTCAGATGTTCACATGATCCAAATGTTTCCAGATATTTTTCATTCCAAACGGATATCTATAATATTGGACAAGTAATCCAGTAAAAAAAAAATTTTAAATGTCAAATAGATTTTTCGAAAATTAACTTTTAGGACATTAAGATCTACTTTTTGAGAAAAATAAAAAAAATTAAATATCTCAAAAACTATAGAGTTTTGCATAATATATGTTAGGGCTAAATTTACTTCTTAGATCATGCCCCATCACATCTCCAAAGGAATGTATCGAATTACCAGTAACCCTGTATATTATTTCTTTTCCTACACTACTCCAATTTTATGGCCTTCTTAATGAAAGACGTCGTAAATTTGTATTTTACGATTTTTTTTATTGTGGCTACTCACTGGTATTTTTTAACTGTATTTATTTCTATAATCGATAAAAAAGATAATTCAGTTTGAAGTATTTTTCATTTTTTCCTCGGTAAAAAAGGTTAAAATTGCAAATTATTAAGAGAGATTTAGTAAGATTATTCAAATAAATTGTCAAAGGACCTGTTTTATTTCCCTAGCAAATGGATTGTGCTCTCCTTTTGTACACCTCCACTGAAATAAATAACCAACATAAATTTAATATAATGAAATACGGTAGAATGAAAACAAAAAATAAATTGAAAACTTTTCATAAATTAAGAAAACAATATTTAATATGAAAGATTTCTTTGAAATTGTTTGTATTTCCTTTGTGAGGTATTCGTTAAATACGAAATTCATGCTCGCTCAGAAGGTGCAGATGAAACGTTACGCGTCACAAGGGAAATCATTGTATACGGCTGTTTACTTTTAATTTTATTTAAAGTGTTCGTGGTGCCAAGGCTGATGAACCTTCCTCCTTTAATTACAATAATATACAACAGCACTTTCTAAGTACTGACGTTGATATGGATTTACGAAAAAACAAACATTTAAGGAAAATGTAGCTCTAAAAGTGTATTTAATTTAGCATCCACTTAGTTCATAATAATTATATTTAGTAACCTAAGTACGGTAATTAACATTTTAAGCTACTGCGTCATCTCTTAAGGAGGGAAAATATTTTTAAATTAAAGAAATATTAAGGAATTTAATATTAGAGGAGCGGGAAGCTCCCATGGCCGTTGATATGAAAAATACTTGGTGTGGGGTTGAACCGCGTGAGATTATTGATGTCTCGACGTTTCGGCTTCCGTTTTGGAGCCATTTTTAAGAAAATAAGGGGTCAAGAAAAAATGGTTAAAGGAAATAATGTCAGGAAAAATTGGTTCAAATCCGGGGCCTCAATCTGCCTACTCCCCAGATCTCACCGCTGCCAAGAGAAAAATGGTAACTAAAATGGGTAAGAGAAAAATATATCGGAAGGAAAACTGTCCTACGATCTTAAACGTGTCTTGACTTGCATTGGATTATACCTGCAAATTCTGATGGAGCGGTAACCAACTATAGATCCGATCTTAACGCTTTCCCAGCTGGTATAAACAAAAAACAATACAGTATAATCAGCATATGAGATGATTTTTCCCGAGATCTGTAGATTTGACATGTCATTTACATATACCTGAAACAAAATTGGACCTAGGCCAGTTACCTGGGAAACATATTTAATTATTTTTCCTTATTTTTTAATTATTAATGGATACAATTTGTATTATTTTTGTAAGACAGTCCTCGATTAGATCACGGCATACCCATACTCATTAAATTTATTTATATGTATAGGATATGATACAGTGTTGTAAGCTTTGGTGAGACCATGAGATCATGCTTGGTGTGTTTGTGATCTCTTGCGTTAAACTGTACATAGCGTCAACGGTAGATGTTCCCTCTTTAAAAGCGAACTGGGATTGTGATATAATATTATTTACATGCTTAAGAATTCTAGTTTTTACACATTTTTCTGTTATTTTGGCGAAATTAGTTAAAATTGATATCGGTCGATGATTTTTTATTTTTTAGAAGAATATACATAACCCTCTAAGAAAAAACTAATCCTGCAGCATTGG
Source organism: Leptura quadrifasciata (assembly GCA_963675555.1). Classification (NCBI taxonomy): domain Eukaryota; kingdom Metazoa; phylum Arthropoda; class Insecta; order Coleoptera; family Cerambycidae; genus Leptura; species Leptura quadrifasciata. The sequence continues at coordinate 143,752,649 of OY776674.1, read as the reverse complement.
CAGAACATAGCCTGAACATTGAACAATCTTCACCAGTTGGATTTTGATAAAATAAAAATTATAGGTAGACAATAAATTTAAATAAAAAAATTGTTCAATGAAATGACTTCTATAATAAAATATAATTCCATGAATAAAAGGTCGGATGTGGAGAATCTAAACTTAAGTTATTTTAATTGACAAAATGAAAATAATCTAATGTTAATTCTTATGCTCATCCAACCTCACACTGAAAGCTCTGAATGACTCACCTGAACATTTATTACATTCGCATGGGATATTGTAAATACAGTTTTTGATTTCTGCTACTGGTTTATCGGTTTTGTTTTTGTTAAAATAGGTCTCAAAATGTTCCCCGTTTAAAATACCGTCTTAACACCAAATTTGTCACCTATATGGCGTAGCTTCTCCGATAGTCCGTATACATCAGGAATTGTTGCTGTTCAGGTTTTTGCCGTACCTGATTGTCCCTATTTTCAACATTTATGAAAACTCTATCAACAAATGCTTCAGAGTATTGATTTTGTACTAGAACCTCTTTGATAAATTTTTGCTCTTTATTTAATATTTCATTATTAGATGAAATTATTTTGGCCATATCGTATAAACATTTTACAGCACCCCTTTTAACATTTATTAACTGATTTGAGTTAAAATTTAGATATCTATTGGTATGTTGGTTTTCTATAAACGCTTGTTTAAATTGTATTATTTATCCTTTTAATTAATAGACGGTCCCTTACTATTTATATTTTCTAAAAAACTATCTAGTAAATCAACATCATGAAGCCAAATTGCAAAGATGTCGTCAACATATCTCCACCAGACAACCGATTTGTTTGTACAAAGTTTTTCATAAATATGTTGAAGGTGATAATGGAGACCCCATTGCTATACCAAAATCCTGCTGATATAACTCATTTTCCAATTGAAAATAGGTTGTTTTTATACACATTTTGTTAATAGTTCCATTATGCTATTTACACTTAATTTAGTTCTAGTTTTCAAATTATTATCATTCAGCAACCTATCTTTAACTATTTTTAAGGTTTACCGGAACATTGGTAAAAAGACCAACATCAAAACTAACTATCAGGTGTGATTCATGAATATCGTTTTCATAAATTTTTTCTATAAAATGTTTGCTATTTTTAATATATTAATCGGTATTTCCAGATAATGGATCAATAATTTTAAGTAAAAATTTGGCCAAATTATGACATTGAGAATTAATTGGTCTTAAAGGAATATTTTATTTATGTCTCTTTATAATCCTTAAAAATAAGGAGGCCTAATATGATGTGGTGTAAAGTTCCTTCCTTCAAAATCATTATTTAGGTAAATCAGTGTTTTTGTAGTTCACCGAATGTGGTTGCATATTTTATGTTCAACTCCACTTTTACTGATCATTATTTTAATCTCCCACTCCATGTCTCCTTGTCTTTGTTGACATATGACGCTTCCTTTATTATGGTTTCCGATCATGTACTATTAACATATCTCCATTTTATACATTAAAAAATTGTTGTTGAAATAATATTCATAATTCAAATTTATTTTGGAATACTGAATTATTATTTAAATGAGCTCTGAAAAACTACAAACTGTAGTCATTTGGAATCCCTATTTTTAATAAGGAAAGCGTGAGAGCACAAACAGGAATATTTTGTATACTTATGTACTATTAACAATTTTCTTCGCAATAGTATATAAATTTTTATTGTTGTTTTTTCATACTCTAGTTGAATATGGAAACGAGGATAAATTGTCCTTCAAACTAATTGTCACTTTAAACTATAATTTGTGGGAAGAAACAATCCTTTTATATCCCGTAGCCTGTCTGTACTGACAAATGTATTCATTTAATATCTGTAACGTAAATTAATAATAAATATATAAACTGATTAGTTATTAATACCCTTCCACGTTTAAGAATATTAATTTCTCAATTAATATGCCTTTGACGTACGCAGTAAATTTCCATTTATAATAATTTTTACTTAGAATTCTGAAGTTTGAACAGCCCTAGCTAAAACGATGTAGCGGATATGGTCCAATTTCAATAGGGAGAACTTTACAGTGCTCATTTCCTGAGTTAATTGAAATATTAATTTAAATTGGCAGATACTTACGAACAACAGAGGGGACGAAGTACAACTTCCAACAACTTAAATATCTCACGTTTTGCTTTGCCGCTTTTGCATAACTAATGCGAAAATTTGAAATAATATTATGCCTATTCTAGGAATTGCGAGACTACCTTTTCTTAGGAAAGATGAATCTAGTTTAGGTTAGAGATATTAAACTGTTTGTTTTCAATTTCAATTTATTAATCAGCCATCAGCCAAAGGAAACAACATAACAAATAATTCTCAGATATCCTGGATGTTTATTAACTAAGTAATCTGCATTAATATATAAGGATTCAGGAAACCCTCGTAGCTGACAGTATTCAAATTACAGAAGAATTAGCATAATCATGCAAACAGGTAGGACAAAGTAGCTCAATTGCTGTAATTAGACGATTGCTAATCATAAGTACTAATTTTAAGCAATGCTGAAGCAAATGCCATATGAACATTTACCTCCATCTTTCCCAGGAGTTATACATCCATGAACCATACAAGTTTAGCTACTTACGAATAAGGTATCCACATTCTTCATACGCGATATGTGAACGATCCATGCTATGGACGTCTGAGGGACGTTTGCCTCTCTTTTAAAAATGGATATTAATATGGCCACCTGAAGAGTTCAATGCGACTAATTCAGATGAAAAATACAAAATTTATAATTACTTATATCTTTTGCTTAACAGCTGATACTGGATGTTATCTATTGGACGTCGTGGCACTGTGTTAAATCTAACAAAAAATCAACACATTTGATATAGGAGAAGTTTAAAAAAGAATAACAATAATAAAATAGGGTTCTTAACTTAGACTTTCTTAATTAACCTGAAACGGAAATTTGAAAGAAAGTAAAATATTATATTTGTAGTTCAAAAAATATATTGATCTTTTCTAAAAATGTTACAGATACAAATTTCAGAGATATGGGTATAAGGTTAATGAATGTAGAAGTTTAACAATAACAGCGGTTGAACACCAAAAAGCTCCCTCGTTCGGTAAAAATAAAATATTTCAGCGGAGCTTGGAGCCTTAGAGCTTGAGAGAGACCCTGGTAGCCTTCGATGCACGTAATTTGTATATTTGAGAGGGGGGGGTTGCACTTGAAGATGTTGGACAGGGCCAAAAGCTACGCCCTGTATCTTGTCCTGTTATCCGAAGTTGCACTGACTCTAAATTTGAAAGTTTTGACTGCTCACTGTATCTTAAAAAGTGTCCGGGTGGAGACCAACACCATGCGTATTGAGCGTTTCGTGTCTTAGAATCGCTAAAGTTCAATTAGAAAGTCAAAAATCACTATTTTAAATTTTGAATTTTTGTAAGGTGAAATTGCAACACTCTGTATATAAATTTATGACGTAGCGCTGCTATTGAATTACTAAAATGGTTTCTGAATCACTGAATTTAAATTATTTGAAAATTTGTATTTTTTTAATTTTTTGTAGACTCTTCTGAGTCACCCTGTATGTGGTGACTGGATGAATAACACTTGCTTTTAACAGTAATGATTATTTTGATTTATAGAAATGAAAAAATGTTCGATGGTTTAATTTTCACAAATTTATTTCGGTTTTTGTTACAGTTCCCCAAGCGGTAACTCCTCGACAATAATAATTCTGGCTTTAATAATTTTTATCGGGTTCATAGCTTTGTTTAAAAATCACTTTTTTTTATTAACGCACGGAGGCAGGGTAGATTATTTGTATAATTTTTTTAAAATCAGGGCACTAGGCGCGGATTTGATTTGATGCGCGAGGGCAGAGTAGATAAAAATATAATTAAAAGATTAGGGCACTAGGTGCGAGAAAGATAGACGTTTTTAACTTGGTGACGCCAAGGAAGTTGTAACGGAGAGTTTTGGAATAAAAAAAATAAAGCTTGAAAAATAGAAAGCTAACTCTTAGTGAAGTCGAAAAAATTAATTTCAGCAATCTCCCGGAGGTCACTAATTACAACTTTTAAACCCGAGGAGGCTTTTATATGCTTCAGAATGGTTGCCCCCCGCGAGTCTCGCATCTCGTTTTAAAAGTCTGGAAAAAAGTTGGAAATCGCTCCGTGCGGGCGAGGATGATTCATCATTGCGTAATATTGCGCAACATTGTGTAATCTTGTGAAATAATTGAAATTACGAATTGAAACCTATATAACTGTGTAGGGCATAAAAAGACGAATTTTTTATATATATTTTATGCCCGAATCGATTTAGATTAAATAGTTATTGAAGGTATTTATGCGGATAAATTGGAGAACATATCGTATGACCCCGTAATGCAGCGTTAAAGCCACGCACGTAGTATTAAGTAGATACAATTCGCAGACCCGTGTAGGCAGGCGGGACGAAACTCACGGAAACAATGTATTAAGAAATATTACAGATGTTGTATAAGGGGAGCGATGAGAAGTTAACTAAGAATTGAAAAGTTGTGAATGCTGTATACCTGGGTAGAATGAGAAAGTTCTGAAAAGAAACGTTGTCTAAGAATTGGGAAGAGCGGCGAATGTCACATACGGGGGGCGACGAGAAAGTATGACTTATAAAAATGAAGTGGCGAATGTTATATACGAGGGGCGATTAGAAGTAAAATATTTATGAAGGGAATTAAAAATATTCTGACCGATGTTTTGAAGAGTATATTGAATGTGATCTTAGAATATACGGGGTTGGTATTTTTAAGGTAGTGAAACTTTAATGTTTTTGCTGTAATATTAATGTTTGGAAATTTTTGGTTGCTCTGCTGATGGAATATGATTATTTGAGAATTATCGAGTGTTTATGAATTTTTTCAGAGTTTATCTTTGTTAAATGTGGTTTTTTGATTGAACAAAAATGATCGTTACTTTGTTTTCATAGTTTAACAATGCGATGTGACGGGTTAGCTCGGAAAGTGGTTTTTATAATTTTTTCTAATTAATTTTCTTGTAGTACAGGAAATGTACAATAACACGGTCCATACCGCACATGGTGTGTTTATACGTATTTAAAATATCACAATAATAATTTCGGGCGCTCGTTGTAGAGTTTAAAAATGCTTGAATCGTAACAATTCAGAATTATTATTATTTACATATTCATATGTTCAGACAAGGCGAGCCCAGATAATTTTTTGCCACTAAATCACTGGGGAACCGCCTAAGGGCAAACACGACGGAAAACGTATAATTTTACCGCCAAAATGCAAAAAATGAAAATTTACCTCCAAAAATTTTCTCGCTCGAGCCAAATCTCCCTTTAAAATTTTTAATTTGGAACTTTTAACTTGTCCTCGTATTTAATATAATGCATGAGTTGCTGTGCCACACAACGTCGGTTCGTAAAAAGAATTTTTATTCTAAAGTAAGTCGGTTTTCAAGGTAGTTGCTAAATTTTGGTGGTCGGAGCGACATTACGCTCCGTACAGCGACATTCATTATAGTTATCAAAATTACTCTCCGTGGAGCGACATTCGTTATTTCTTTGCAAATACGAAAATCAAATATGCACGGGACCTCTTTTATTATAGTTACAATAATTACGTTCATGGAATTGATTTTCGTAATATTTTGCAAAATTGGATATTCAACACAGTTACGCAAAAATAAAACTTTGTTATAAACTAAAAATTTTATGTCCTTTTTCGTTGTATTTCCAGAAATATCTTCGGACGGTGTTTTTTATGCGTTTCATGCGAAATATTTCGGATTTCGTTACAGTTACGAAAAATTTTCCTGATGAGATTTTTGTTACTTTTAAGCGTGATGGTTTTAGATAGGGTTTGGTGTGTTCTTTCACAATAGCACAGTGTAGAATAAGTTGCGACTCAAGTCTGAGGTAAACTAAGTAAGACAAGATACCGTGTTAGTCTAAAATTATTAACGGGATTATTAAAACTGCGTTTCTAATAAAGTACAACGTACACATATCCATCTAGCAATATAAGACTATGCTTCGAAGCTTGTCACTTTTTCGATTCACTATAAAATTTGCTATATCTTGGTTATAGATTTGATGGAAAATCCAGCGCATAACAATTTTACTACATTTATTAGTACAAATATAGCTTTAATTTCTGATAATGCATGGTTTGCAGCTGTAACAATTGTTAGATATATATGCACATAAGAGAGCGATATTGGCGAAATGAAATATTTTCATATATTTGCTTTGTTTCAGATTTTGACGAATTTTTCATGACTTTTCGCTTCTTGTTGACTATACTGGCGTCTCTGTTTTTAAATTAGATATTTGGACCTCTATAAAACCCCTTGTATGTCGTTATTTATAATATACTTTTTTTTAAGAGGGGAAATCTTCAAAAAGACACCCCCGCCTGATGTCCGGCGACGGGGTAGTGTGCGATTTTTACTCACTAAAACCTCTCCTCTCTTCTTTCCGTGTCCCCACAGCCCTGGAACCGCTCTCGCATTACATCAGGACCCTGGTTCACTCATTAGTAGTAGGGGTTAGGTGGCATCCCCCTCTCTTCCTCTTCCTTCCTCTGCATTACACTAACAATAAAGCCTGTCATCTTCTCCCAATTTGTTGTACACTCCGGCATGATAGCAATCATGTTCTCCACCATGAAAGACTGCCCTATGCCTCTGTCACATCCTTCTCTTTTCTCACTCCACCTACTGCAGATGAAAACCGAGTGCTCCGCACTATCCCTACTCCTAAAATACACACACATTCACAATCCTCCACCTTCCCTATATCATATAGATATTCCCTAAAACATCCGTGCCCCGATATTACCTGTGTTACAAAATAACTTACCTCCCCATGGTCTGATACGGGGTATTAGCCTCCTCGTCCATCCTCCCTTACTGGCCGACTTCCATAATATTTGCCATCTCTTTAGCAGTCTTTCCCTGGCTTCCCTCCTATCCATCCCATCGTAGACCTCTGCCCTCTCCTTCACTAAGAGCTCTATCGGGGGGTACCTTTGCGATAACATTAGCCGCTTCTTGTGACACCGTCCTGTAGGCACTAGTTATTCTTAGTGCCATATTCCTCTGGACTCAACTCAACACCACCTTTTTTGTTTGGACGTCCATCATCTTTCCCCACACTTGCTGCATATAGCATTATAGAGTGCGCGGCACTACATTTTGCCCTCCTTCGGACCCCCCACATTAGTCATCAACCTACAAAGTGCTGACGTTAGCCTCCCTGCCTTCTCCGCTGCTCTATTAACGTGCTCCCTGAACCTCAACCTTTGGTCGATCCAAATCCCTAAGTACTTGATAGCCTTCTTAGGGGCGATTCTGGTGCATACCACCTCAATTTCTATCCTCGGAAGCTTCCTTTTTTTTTTTGAAATCACGACCATGTCGGTTTTCCTGGAGGCAAGTTCCAGCATCCTCCTCCTTAACCAACTCCCTACCTCCTCGATAGTCTCAACATTATTCTTCACCTTCCAAGGTATTCCTCCCGTTACCACAGCTAAATCGTCTGCATATCCCAACAATGATACACCCTCTGGCATAGCACCGCAAAAATGCCATCGAACATTACATTCCCCAGAGTCGGTTCCAGTACCGATCCCTGTGGAACACCACTTGCCACCTCCCTGATCTCTGTCACTCCCTCAGCCTTCATCTCGATCTCTCTGAATTCGAGATACCTCATCAGCACACTTATTAGATATGGTGCCACATGTTTTTCCTCTAGCGTCTCGATTATCTTATTCCACGCCGCAGTGTTGAACGCATTCCTCACGTCCAGCGTCACCACTGCACATATCTGGCATACTCTTAATGTTTCCTCGGCTATCTGCCTTAGCCCAACCAGGTCTCCCACGGTGATTTATAATATACTAGAATTATCTAAAATGCAGCATTGTTAAATTTAACGTACAATTTCACTCTACTAAATAAAACATTAATTAATTTTTATCAATCAATTACAGCTTACAGCTTTAGTATTATGCCTCTCTCTCTCTCCTAGGAGAAATTATATGCATTACAAAAGCTCTTCTTTACTACAATTAATAGATCCAAGTATATTCGGTGCGGTTCTTGTTGAATATGTATTAAATTTCAATTTTTTTTCTGAAAGGGCTTCATCGTTGAGCTTCAGTCATGCGTAAACTTTTAGGGCGCTAGGGAATTTCTGTCGCTATTGAATAAAGCATGAACCAAAGTTATTAAGTTACAGACAACTACTAAAATTATTTTTAACATTTAGTTGTTCTCATTATAAGTAATTAGTTCATTTAAAATGCGATTATTAATAACATTTTCGCATTTCAGATTCATACTATGTAAATAAATGCGCGCTAGTTTAGGACGGACAAGTAGCAACGCAACTTTCAGTAAATCAAGCCTTGGCATGTGTTGATATTATTTGTTGATATCGTATGCGTCTGACATGAGAATATCTTATAATTATAACATTATAAATATTCTTTTAGAAGCCTTCGTTTTAAGCCCCAGCACGGCATGTTGCTTAATCGGAAGACTTACTTGTAAGCCTTCCTAGTTACAGTTTTCACTATTCCGATTGTGTGAAAGTTTCCTTCTTTAGTCTTTTATATTAACATGCTTTTATTATAAATAATATATGAAACAATATGGTACTATTATAGGGTGATATTATATTTTAATCTTAAAAACAAAGAATGAGATTTTTAAGTTTTTTCCACTCGCATAGTTTGAAAAAATACCTGAAAATGTGTTTAACCGTCTACCAAGTTACCTTGAATGACACTCTTAAGTCTAGAAGGTCTGATTTGTCTGAGTACAGGAGACGGGCCCTACAGGTTATGGTAAGTTCCGAATCGCTACTTGGAGATCGTTTGCAGTTACATATACTCAGAGGGAAAGCTACACGCTTTAACCATTGAGCTACTATCCTCTAAAATTGTGTGACACTTACCTTTAAAGACACACATGAAAATGCAATACTACTGTGGTTTGGGGGATTATGACTGCTGATGGAGAGTTTAAATACTGCACAGTAAGTAGCCAGGTGCAACGCGTGGGTTCTTCGTTGGCTAATGAAATGATTAACAGCTCTGCTCAAAATTTAAGACCGGCACACTTAAATGGTAGATCTATGAACACTGGATTATATGAGCTTGAGAATTATATGCATGGCTATAATTTTGATTTTTTCGCCCTTTCCCAGACCTGGTTAAATTCAAACATTTCCGACTAAAATTGTTTCACGTTTTCCACCGTTAATGTAACAATAGATTAGACAAATTTTGAAAGCATTTTTATTGGATGTATTATACATAGTAAAAAAACTTTAATAAGGGCTATTTACCGTGAACCGCATTCTAATATTCTTGAATTCTTTAATCAATTTGAGAATCTTATCAGTACATCAGTCACATCATTAGATCACATAATTTTCATGGAAGATTTCAACATTGATTTGTCTAAAAATCATTAAACGGTAATAATTTTAAATTTATCTTAAATTCCTTTGATCTCAATCAAATTATTAACTTGCCAACTAGAATTAATCTAAAAGGTACGTCATCACTAATAGACCTCATCGTAATGAACAACGACATTGCAATATTAGAATCAAATTCAGTGCCCATTTCAGATGATATATCAGCTGATCATAACTTATTTTTTTCTGTAGTTAAAATACCTAAAATTATATCGGATAATAAATATATTTATTGTAGGGTATACGATAAAATTAATATAAAATCTTTTGATTTTTCCAATTTCCAATTAAAAACATTTATTATCAATTAAAATATATATACAATATACGTGTTATTTCCATGCTATCTCATTGATCTAATTTAACAATAGGTAGTCAAATAATAAACTGCGACGTGACACAAGACGCACAGTCAAGACACGTTCACAGGGGCCGGTTGGTGAGGCCTGCAGAGAAACTAACACATTTGGTAATATCTGTCGATTAATAACCGCTCGCACCTGCATTCGGTATATTAAAATTAATGATTTTGCCAGCAATAGGCTGAAAGTAATTGGGGAAACAACCATTCAAGTAAATGAGAGTACTCTTTATATTGTGCAGGAAAAATATACTATTTAAAAGTGAAATATATAGGAAAAATTTAAAATGTTATCACAGATTTTTTTTTTTTTGGACCTGAAGCGTGATGACGTAAGAAATCAGCCGGGGGATAATGGAGCAGTGGAAGGTAGGGTGGAATGTAGAGGGATGAGGGGCAAAGAGGAAGGGAGATTTGATGGAGGAAAACGTCGTCAGTCAGGTGTTGGTTCATCGTAGAGTGGTAGTTTCTCGTAAATTAATCTGTGTATATGTCTATAGTTATGATGTCATCTTATGTCTGCTATGTCACGCGTCTGCTCGGAGCTATGAATCTTAGAAGTGAAAACCTTCTGCGACGCTTGTGTTATGTAATCTCTAATGGTCAAAAGTCCCGTAATTCTGTGTAGTTTTAATCGCAATGTAGCGGCTTGAATTGGTGAGAAGTCTAAGTAATTTGTTTTGCGTCCGTTGAAGTCGTGCGCACTGTGTGTCTGAAATCATATTCCAGAGAGCACAGGCGTAAGTCAAAATGGGTCTGAATATAACTTTGTACATGGTCAGTTTGTTGTCTGTTGTCAGCAAGCTCCTCCGATTACACAACGGATAGAGCTTGCTGAGCGTCGCATACGTTTTGTTGATTGTCTGCGTTATGTGTGGTCCAAATGAAAGTCGAGTGTCAAGAGAGACACCGAGGTATTTAGCCGTGGTTTTTGCCTCGATATCTCCTTTGTTAATTTTAAGTTTTGTAATTGTCTTTGTGTTGGTAAATTTGCGGTGGAAGGTTATTGTCTGCGATTTGGTCTCGTTTATCGTTATTCTCCAGTCAGCGTAATATTTTAGTATTTTTGTCAGGTGATAATTAATTTTGTACGTCGCAGTCTGTGCATGGAATGAGTTGGCGTAAAGTAAGGTGTCGTCAGCATAAAGTAGGAGGTTAGCAGTAGAGTTAGCGGGAATGTCAGAAGTATATAAGTCATATAAAAGGGGGGACAGCATGGAGCCTTGAGGGACCCCGGCCGATATTGGTTTTTTATCCGAGTAGGAGCCATTCACACACACCATAATTTGCCGTTGAGATAAGTAATTTTTAATAAGCGAGACAATATAGTCAGGAAATCTGCGTGTTTTTTGCAATTTAAATGCAAGGCCGTTGTGCCAGACACAGTCGAACGCTCGCTGGATATCCAGCAACAACAAGACGGTGCACTGCTTCCGATTATACCCATGAATTATATCCCTGACTACATGGGCAAGGGAAAGGGTGGTTCCATGGCCTGCTCTGAATCCAAACTGCCGCGCCGGTATGAGTGATTTTTTTTTCAACAGATTTATTTAAAATTTGTAGGATGACTTTTTCAGTAATTTTTTCCATTATGTTGAGCAGTGTAATCGGTCTATAGCTGCTCGGCAGGTGCGGCGGTTTGTTTGGTTTCAAGATAGGTACCACAATACCCACCTTCCACGCATCAGGATAGTACTGCGTTCTGATGATGTCATTTATAATGTAAGTAAACTGGAGTAAGGTTTTGCGGGGGAGATTTTTTAAGAGGAGGTTGGGAATATTGTCTGGCCCTGGGGCTTTTAAATTAGGGGTGGCTTTAATTATTTTACGAAGATCGGCTGGAGAAACAAGGAGTTTGGACAGTTTACTGGATGGAATAGGTTAGACTGGGTGGATTTGGTTAGCGTTAAATGTAATGTGCTCATGGAAGGGGGAAGAATTGGGAGGGGTGGTGTTGGCATGCTGCAGAAAGCTAGCAATCCTGTCCGCTTTGTCTTTGTCCGTACTATATATTACATCATCGTCGATTAATGTCGGTATATATTCACGTTTGTTACGTAGGAGCTTGGTCATCCTCCACAGGGAATTATCTTGTCGCGTGAGCTGCGAAATCTTATTGTTCCAGCTAGCTTCCCTGTGGGATGCCAGTTTGTCACGTATAGTCTGTTCGAGGTCATTAAGTCGAAGTCTATCTATTTGGCGACGGTGTCGTTGCCACCGCGCCTTAATTTTATTTTTGAATTTTATTAATTTGATGATCTCATCTGGAATCACCAATTGCCATTGTTTCAGTTGAAATTTTTTCGTCGTCTTGTCGCGTGCGTATTGTATGTCCACAGTAAGTTTTTGTATTTGTTCGTCAATATCGTGTCTTATATTATATTATTATTTATTTTCGTACGTTCGTTTAATATTTGTTTAAATCATTGCCAATTTGTCGTCTTATAGTCATATCTGGTCAAAGTCATGTTATTTTCGTATGTCTCCTGTATAGTGCAGTGGACAGGATTGTGATCACTTCCTAGCAAAGGTAGGGATGTAAGTTCAAGGAAATGAGGGTAATTTTTATTTAGGATAATGTCGATGACTGAAGGGGTTGAGTTATTAAAGGGAAGTGGGTTGGGGAGTCGAGTGGGTTGGGGAGTCGAGAGCAAGGACAGCAATACCAAATTCCTGAGTATAATCAAAAACAGTACTACCATTCCTGTTGTTCCTGCGATTTGACCATGTCTGATGCCTGGCATTTAGATCGCCTATTAACAACATTTTGGTGTGTGCAAAAAGCTCATTTAATGCTTGGAAGGTAAGCTTGTTAGAGGGAGAGTTATATGCTCCCATAGTAACAGTCCCGTCAAGGAGTTTGATTGATATATTATCGATATTGCTCTCGATATTGGGGAGAGGGTGGTGCGGGATGCTTTTCTTGACAAGCACCGCCACACCACCACCCCTATTTCTGGCCCTATCGTATCTGTAAATCTTAAAGTTCGGTATTTTAAATTTAATGTTAGGCTTAAGTCAAGTCATGATATCTATTTTTTCCTGCAAAATATAATGGCTTAATGTGGTGGTTTTCTTAATAATTCCATTGGCATTCCAAATACTTAAGTTGAACATTGTAAATTATATGATGGTAACTTTTTACTGACAAAATCATTAAATACAGTAAAAATTTGGATTGGATCGTTTAAAATTGGTGCCAAAAGTGAATTAAGATGTTCAACAGCGCCTATTAATTGAGAGGTGTTTACCATTTTATTCAAATTTTGAAATGCTGCTGTGAGACGAGAGAAATCATTAATCTGTGAAGTGCCTTGGCCTTCATCACGATTTGGTGAAAGTGGGCGTGGATTCATGACAGGTGGAGTCGACGTCGTTGGGCGTGGTTGACTAGGCTGGACCATAGATGGAGCTGCTCTGGCGGCGGGCGTCCTTACGTCTGTCGTTCCAGACATTAGTTTCAGGTGCAGGAGCTGGAATAAAATTGTTTGTGTTAGCGTTATGCAATGATGGGTTTTGAATGTTTTTATTAATTTGCTTGTTCAATTGTTCAAGTCTGTAGACATAGACAGGACAAACAACGTTACTCGCAGTGTGATCACCGCCGCAGTTCGCGCACTTGGGATCTTCTATAATCTTTTGAGGAAGACTGCAGTAAGTTAAATTGGGATGCAATATATTATGTTAAAAGACTACTGTTTACTGACAACATTAAACTTCTTATAAAAATGAGAGATAAAGCCCATCAGCAACATATCCCAATTGGGTAATCAATTGCGGAAGTCAATATTCACAAAAAATGAACGTATAAATTTTCTGGAAATCAGTTTTGGAATGAAATTCAAAACTTACAGAGAAGACAACTAGATGGATGTACGCCATATCATGTCAAGACGTGGCTCATCCAAAAATGTTCCCGGTAGGTATATTGGACGTAGTAGTCCATTGATGATACCCTGGTCATCAAGATCGCCGGATTTAACGCCCCTTAATTCTTATTTGTGGGGTATTCTTAAAAGCAAAGTTAAATCTCGACTACAAAATAGACGGGAATTATATGACAGATTTGCACTAACTTGTCTTCGTAATATTAGTGGGAGGATAGATAAATGTATAGAAGTTGAAGGTGGCTTAGTAGTGAGAACCTACATTTAGTGCTCTATTTATTTATTTTGTACTTAATATGTTTCGGTAAAATTTTTGTGTCAATTCATTTTAATTATTTATTTGTTATTATAGTGTGAAAGAATAAAAAATGTTTGATAATTAAAAATTTCTAAATTGAGAATTACTGTTTTTTTAACAATGAATCATTCAATTGACAGTTATTTCAAATAAGGCACTCTTTCCATAAATACACAATCCCATGCAAGACTTAAATTTCTTCGGCAATTCTGAAATTATATTTCCTCAGGAAAAATCCAAAAATATGAATTTTTCAATGAAATTTGGTACAAACATATTTGGGGGATTTGCTGTATCCAAGCGCACTCAGATTTGAATGAAAAAAATCGCTAATAAGATTTCACCATTTACTGACCGAAGAAAATCATGGTAGGCACGGTATTGTTTTGTAAAATTTAATATAACACAAAGATGAGCTTTTTAAAGATCTATATTTAAAAAATATATTTATAAATCGGACATTAAATAAACTTTTTATGGGGGTGGTTCCAAGCAAAATGAGACACGCTGTATAAGATGACGAGAAAGATCTGTCGAGGTGCATTAACTTAATTCGGGAATGTTAGATAATGATTTTTTGTTACACTAGGATCAATATATTAGAAATTCTATATTAAATTTTAATAAATAAATTATTAAGTCCGAGTTACTTTTAAAACAAACCAATATGAAATAACATAATTGACAAAATATTTTCTGCTTAATGCAATATACTTCCTGAGAAATAGGTACAAAAAGTCGTGTGTTTGTCGTTAGTTCCTTAATGGCCCTTAGAAAACTTAGTTAACTATATAGATACTTTAGGAAGCATAATGGACAAAAAGCTGCTACAACAAATTCTCAAAGCAATATCTAATAATAATAAATCACTAAGTTAGTGGTTAATTAAGTTTCTGTTTTATTAGCCAGTAATATTGAACCCTAAGATAAAACTAGGGTGGCACTAAATTGGCTAGACTGACAAAAGATTTATCTAAAATGTTAAAATTACCTTATTTTTTACCATTTTTATATTGTCACGCAACCGCAAATAAAAATACATTACAATTTCCGCCTTTTTATTTCAAAAAGAAATTGACAATTCTTAGATGCATATATACATAAATACTAATTTCTATTGCAAATAATAATCCCCATCATGGGGATGCTCAGACAAGGACAAGGCATCTTGGAATTTCTCTCAGATATTTTGAATAATAAATAATATAAATAGGCAAACTTATTTTTAGGAAAACATCATTGCGCTGGAACGAGACAATGAAATGAAATCAAATCTATTCATACACAGTGTGATCGATTTGAAAGCGGGACACCCCCACAAAATTTACCATACGATTTTGACATTTTTCTTTTTAAATGTTGAGTAAGGGAAACTGCACTTTAGGATATAGAGTCACATTTTTTAAACAAAAACTAAGACCTACTGTGTAATTTTTTAAGGGTGAAAAGTCACGAAATAATATTAGCGATTTCTTTATAAAAAAAATCTGAGTACACCACTGAATTAAGCGCTCTTTGAAATGGGCCAGTAGACAATTTCATAAAGAACTATTGCATATTAATAATTGTATCGTCAAAGTAAAAATCACATTGTTCTAATCGTTTTATTTATTCTTATCAAGTGATCCATGGAATAAAAATTAGAAATGTCACTAAAATTACTTAAAGCATTGTAGTCCTGTCAGATTTGAGTTGTGTAAAAGAATAATGCAAAAATTGTACAACTTATTCATGTGATTATGGAACAAGAAAATTTGAGAGACAAGATTGAAATTGTGCGTCTTGTTGAGACCAGTGAGTAGCAGTGCTATACATCATATAAATAAAATTTTCAACGAAAATGGTGGTGCGTCAAAGCACATTCTTAAAAACAGAAATAAATCCATGCCGAAAAGTTAGAAATAATGAGCGAATATTGGAATGCTTAAATGTGTGGTGCGGAGTACTTGATTGTAGAATTATTGTTCCTTTTTTTCTGAGAGAAATTTGAATCAATGTGTATTTTTGACCTTTCTGGATAAAGAGTTTTGGGATGCACTACATGACTTACCAATTCAAGCAGGTCAGAATTTAAAATTTCAATTAGATGGATCTCCTGGGCTTAACGCAGTAGTGGTAATGGGTTGGCTAAATACAAATTGGAAATCGGTATATAGATCGAAACAGTCCTTTTATTTTTTCCTATGAGGTACACTAAAGTAAGTAGTTTACAAGTCAAGACCGCAATTTGTTGACGAACTACGCGCTAGATTAATTGAATCATGTGCAGCTATTACCCAAGAAAAACTCAGAAAGTAAGAGCAAATGAACGAAAAAGGTTTGATAAGTGTTGCGAAAAAAACGGCGGATGGAAGAAAGAAAAATATAATTACCGTTTATTATATATTCCGACATTCCAATAATTTTGATAAATGTTGTCACCAACAAAAATACTTTTTCAATTGTTTTCCAATTTTTATTCCATGGATTACTTGATAAGAATCAATAAAATTATGTGAACAATGTGACTTTCACTTTGACCACAGAATTATTAATGTACAATATTTCTTTATGAAATTGTATGGGCGCATTTCAAATGGATTCCATTGGTGTACTCAGATTTTTTATTAAAAAAAAATCGCTAATACGATTTTGTGACTTTTCACCCGGAAAAAATTATACTGTAGGCCTTGGTTATGTAAAACAAATTGACACTTTACTCTAAAGTGTAGTTCCCCACATTTAAAAAAAAATCTAAATCGGATGGTAAATAAAAATTCTATGGGGGTGTCCCACTTTCAAGTGGGTCACACTGTATAATTAACAGAATGCAGAAAAAATCTATGTTGCTGCTCACACAAAAATAAATCTCTTAATTTTTTTGTAACAAATACTACACTGTACACCTCGCTGTACACAAATTTAAATAATTCATGATATTTGTATGATATTTTTTATTGCTCATTAAGTACAAAAAAAATATTTAAAATTTTAATGTAAGAGAATAGATATATGTAATGTTTTGTGACCCTGAATGTAAAAATAATTACTAAACTGCATGCTAAAACTACATGAACTACGTACCTAAACTTAAGGCGAATTTACATGCATGTAATAACTAAAGGACGTTACTAAATCAAGTAACTAAATTTAACTACTTGCATCGTGTGGACGTTGGATTTAATATTTACTAAATACTAAATCCAACGTTCACACGATGCAAGTAGCCAAATTTAGTTACTTGATCTAGTTACTTGCTTCAGCTACTATACCCGTGTACATTCAGCATTAATAATTATGATTAATTAATATTATTTATTAATTGTTATGTATTATAAAACGTATTTGTTATTTTCTTAGTTACTTAGTAGACCAAGATATATTCAATTTTTCAATGAGCTCGTAAGAACCTTCTTCAATTTATATGATGTGTGGAACTGTTTAAGGAAACAACCCTACGCTAAGTTCTGGCGGTGCCGGTGGGAGTATTTTCGTATGAGGTACGTATAAGACTGGTTTAGTTTTAAGCATCTCCTGATAATGCTATTCAGCTGTCGTAAAAAAAAATTATTTTCGAGTTGGTCAAGCAGACGCCTCCTGAGTTTTTTGGTATTTTTTATGGAATCCATATGCTACTCTCTACTTATAGGGGTGAGTTTTATTTATGGGTTTTATTAGGCTGTTCTTATAATTGTAAAATTTATAGTGTGTGGGATTGGCTATTTTTTGGGTTAATCTACGTTCAAGAGTAAATTTCTGTGATCTACCGATGTATCAGCCAGCAACAATATATATGAAATCATGTGTAGCCAGTGGAGCACCAACTATAACCGTCAGGGACCTTCGTAGTACCACCCTCACTTGGTGTCATGAAGGCGACGAGACCATGTTATACCGCAGGGACATTCTAACCATGCTGTAGACGAACTGACCGATCAGTGCGGGAGCAGGTTTTGCTGGAGCAAGTTTTGTTGTTAGAGCAGATTTACTTTCAAGTCTTAAGTAAATGTGGTTAAACAATTTTGCGTTCTTGGCTGGGCAAAATTCTAAGTAACCTTTTAGCAACCAAGTGGCGCCCTCTCTTAATTCACACTCCAAACTCAGCCGTCTACTATCACAATTAAAAACAGCTGCCTGTTGCATTTGTTTTTATCGTATTTACAATTTTGTATATATCAGGACAAGTTACTAATATGTAATTGAATTCAGGTATATTTTCCAGAGTGTTGTTATTATAAAAACTGATTAGGTTTCTATTTACCGCGCATTGCCCTGCTATATTTATAAATTATTGATTCATATCATCCGAACTAATATCTGTCTCATTTCAGTTATACTTAGTGTTTCATGTTCTAGATACAAGTTTATTTTTATCTTTATCCTCGGAAGCATCAAATCTCAATCTCAAATATCTTCAGGTATATTACAAAAATTTATGTTCTTTTTATACTTAAGCCCATTCTCCTAATTTATTCCATAAAGCACGTAGATTATTTTTATTAACTTGTAGATGATATTTCATGTAAGCATTTTTTCTTGTTTAATAGCTTGACCGACCTAGTTTTTTAAATCCAAATAATATTGTTTGTCTACTAAACATTTGGTTTTTAGATATTTTTTTTGTATAACATAATTGACAAAATATTTTCTGCTTAATGCAATATACTTCCTGAGAAATAGGTACAAAAAGTCGTGTGTTTGTCGTTAGTTCCTTAATGGCCCTTAGAAAACTTAGTTAACTATATAGATACTTTAGGAAGCATAATGGACAAAAAGCTGCTACAACAAATTCTCAAAGCAATATCTAATAATAATAAATCACTAAGTTAGTGGTTAATTAAGTTTCTGTTTTATTAGCCAGTAATATTGAACCCTAAGATAAAACTAGGGTGGCACTAAATTGGCTAGACTGACAAAAGATTTATCTAAAATGTTAAAATTACCTTATTTTTTACCATTTTTATATTGTCACGCAACCGCAAATAAAAATACATTACAATTTCCGCCTTTTTATTTCAAAAAGAAATTGACAATTCTTAGATGCATATATGTTATATTAGAAATATACTATGATATATAATATTATCGAGACAGGCTTAACCTTCTCAAACATATCGTATTACATACTGCGTAACAGCTCTTCTCAATAACCGCTCACGCTGCATGAGCATTGTATTTCAATTCTAAGTAATCCTGATTGTGCTGAATCAGCAACACTGTTTCCTTTGTTCTCAAAACATTATAAATATTACCAACAACCTTTTTGTAATCAGTCTTATACTCACTTCAGATTAAACTACTTCAAAATTATTATTGTATCTTATTAAAACGAGTCAACGTTGACTCAAGTGTAATAAATAAAGTTTTTAAAAAGTTATTCAAACAATCCACTATCTAACATTGGCGCAGTCGTGGCGGATCTGAAAAACACACAGTTCGGGAGCCTAACCATTAGCAAACATATCCGAGGGAACAAGGAGTCCATCTGAAAAAGGTGCCTAACCGGACGAAAAGAGCTTCTGGAACAAGGAGAACTTCTTAGCTGTAGTGGTGGATCCCAATCCTTTGTTCAGAAGAACCTACATTATTCTCAAACGCACAGAAGCGAAACAATAATAATTATCAAGAAATACAAGCAAAGCAACATTTCAAATCAACACGATTCAACAATTAGCAAGTAAGAATTTCATCCCGTCCCATCGTTGGTGTCTTCGGCATCAAAGGCAACCCTGTGGAAGGAACACCCAGTGACACCCCTGGCAGAGAGAGACCTTTGGTGAAGCTAAGCTCACGAAGTCGCATTCAACTGGACCACGAGGAATGAAAAATTTAGGGTAAGTCATTTTTGAATCATCTCGCAAACATTTATTTGCAAACAACGACATAATTTTACATTTTATTTTATCAAAATACATTGCATTGCTACATACAGTTCTAATATCTAAGGTAGTAATTTTATTTAAACTTGAAACAAAATATCTTGATTATAATTTGTGTGACCTATATAAATAACCGTAATCATACACTGTTCCTATCGTAACATTATTTTTATGGTAATATCATATACTCTTTAAGTGCGAATTTATCTAATTAACTGTAATCACGTACCATTGTTATCTTTGCATTTTTATCGTAATATAATATTGCATACCACATAAAAGGTTAAGGTTAAGGCCGTAAGACAAGCTTGTGTTCTATAATACCGTGTGTGCAAAATATAAAATTATCAGAGACATACTATTTCCAAACTCAAAACGCTTTTTTAACCAAACGCGTTTTTCGAATTAATCTAGCTATTCTATAATATAAATTTTAAATATTACAGAATAAATTCTTGCACATTTCATATTAAAATTTCTTATTAAACACCAGTAGCGTACTAACTTAAATTGGAAAAAGGCGTTTTAAGTATTTAATCATCTAAATAATATAAATAAAATGGCTACAAACGTAAGCAATTCCAATGCAAACAATTCCATCACGGCGAACGAAACCATAAATATTGAACCTTATAGGTTAAGCGAAATATTTTCCATAGTGCCCGAATTTGACGGCAACCCCATATTCTTGCAAACATTTATTTCAGCTTGCATAACCGCTCAGGGTATCGCTGTTGATGATCAGCGCGTCTTATTAACGCTTCACATAAAAAATAAATTACGCGGAAAAGCCGCAGAATTAATAAATTCCCGAAACCCTGCTACATGGGCAGAAATCAAAAGCTTACTTGAAGCTCATTTTGGCGACTCTCGCGACCTGACAGCTTTGATTCAGGATCTGCAGAGGATTCGTCAGTTACCCAACGAAACCGCACTAATATTTGTATCAAGACTACAAACGCACAACGCGAAAATGCACGCAGCAGTGCAAAAGCAGACTCTAACTCTAGAGGAAAAAACTGCTCAATGTAACCTCATTGAAAATATGACATTGACTACTTTATTAACCGGATTAGAACCCAAATTAGGTCAAATCATTAGGGCTGGTAACCCTGGCGACATGTTAGACGCAATAAACCGCATTAAACGTGAATTGCAATTATCCTATTTTGAATCACAAAAATTTTCTAATAGAGTTCCAAATAAAAATCCCATTCAAAACCCACAAAGACGTCCAAACTCCCCACAATTTTGCACCTTCTGCAAAAGAAACGGACACCATTTTAACGAATGCCGCACAAGGCAAAACTATCAGTCTCCATCTCCCAACTTCACACCAAATGCTTATTCTAATCAAGCACAGCCTCCAAGGCCACATTTCCAAAGTACATATAATCATAGACCACAAAACTTCTCTAACCAGCAACAAAATTATTCTCAACAGAACAGGCCCTCAGCTATCAGGCCAAATCCAAACTTCAACCAGCAGAGACCTTCTGCCATTCAGCCAAACCCAAATTTCAACAGGTTCAATCAACAAAAAACGCATCATTTGAACCAAGAATTTTACGATAGCTCAAATCAATATGAAGACTATTCCGCAAGTTATTCTCCCAATTACCAATACCAAAATAATTTCGAAATTAATGAAAACAATTATGATTACGATTTTGGAACCCAACAATGTGAGAATTATACTGCTAATTCTCAACCCCAACAGTACGAGAATTATACTGCTAATTCTCAACCTCAACAGCATGAGGATTATACTGCTAATCCTCCGGATTTTTGCATAGGCCCGGAGTATTCCACGAGTACTCCAACACAACAAACGGACGAGCTAGACCAAATTTCTCATCAAGTCCAAGCGATAAACCTCCAAGACAGTTTCGACCCAAACCTGAACTTCCCGGAAAACCAATTCATGTAAAAACACCCCGCTACAAACTAAATGTCGTAAATTCTAAAAATCTATTTTACATAAAAGACTTCACAAATCGTTTCAAAATTCTTGTCGACTCAGGTGCAGGCATTTCTGTATTTAAAACCAAAACAGCGGAAAGGTACAAACAAAGATATCCTGAAAACGTAATTATACAGGGTATAACAGATGAAAAAATTAATATCACCGAATCTGTACTAATACCATTCAATATAAATGACCCATACAAGGTTTATGTTCACGACCTAGATATAGAATTCGATGGACTATTAGGTGCAGACTTTTTAAAATATTATAAGTGTCATGTGGACTTTGAAAATAATCAACTTATTACCAATTTTAAAACCGTACCACTATTCGAGGTGACTGAGGTAACATCAATCAGGAACCACAATAATTCTAACGAAAACAATAATCCAGGTATTAGAATTTCAAACCCAAATTTAAATGTCAAAAACCAAAATGTAATTTCTATCGAACCGCGCACAGAAAAGATTTTTAAACTTAAATGCGATTTACAAAATACCGAAGCTATACTAATAGCCCAGGAAAACGAAAAGGTACGTTTACCGAACGCCATTGTCAAAATAGACAACAATGGTGAATTTTTGACAACGATAATAAACGCTAACGCGATTCCAAAAACAATAAAATTTTCAAATCTTAAACTTGAACCCGTCCAAAAATTTAGGTCAATATTTAATGTAAATCTTCAAAATCCGGATTCCCAATACATAGACCGAAACTACGAAATAAAAAATCAATTACGCTTAGACCACTTGAACGACGAGGAGAGTGAATTAATTACTCAACTCTGTTTAGACTTTTCAGACATATTCTATTTAGAAGGTGACAACTTGACATTTACCAATGAAATCAAACATTCAATAGACACTAACGATTCCAAACCAATTTTCACTAAATCTTATCGTTACCCCCAAATTCATAAACAAGAGGTAAAATCACAAGTTTCAAAAATGCTCGACCAAGGCATTATCCAGCCTTCAATTTCTCCCTGGTCCTCCCCAGTTTGGGTAGTCCCCAAAAAACTAGACGCTTCTGGTAAACAGAAATGGCGCGTCGTAGTTGACTACCGAAAATTAAACGAAGTAACGATAGGTGATAAGTATCCTTTGCCCAACATTTCTGATCTTCTAGACCAATTAGGCAGATGTCAATATTTCACGACTCTAGACTTGGCCTCTGGCTTCCACCAAATTGAAATCGATCCTAAGGACATCCAAAAAACAGCTTTCACGGTAGAGAATGGCCACTACGAATTTGTACGTATGCCATTCGGTCTAAAAAATGCTCCATCCACTTTCCAGAGGGTCATGGACAATATTCTATTAGGCATCCAAAATGAACGCTGTCTCGTCTACATGGACGATATTATTATTTATTCCCCTACTATCCATGAACATATTTCTCGACTAACAGAAGTCTTCAAACGTTTACAAAAAGCCAATCTCAAAATTCAGCCAGACAAATGCGAATTCCTTCGCAAAGAAGTCGCCTATTTAGGACATCTTATTACAAAGGATGGTGTAAAACCGAACCCTGCCAAAGTCGAAGCAATTCTAAATTTTCCTCAACCCAAAAATCAGAAAGAAATTAAATCTTTTCTAGGTCTAGCAGGCTACTATAGACGCTTCATTCCTAATTTTTCCAAAATTTCAAAACCCTTGACTAAATTGCTACAAAAAGATACACCTTTTAATTTCGACAATGACTGTACAAACTCATTCGAAACCCTAAAACAAACTTTGACAACTACCCCGATATTAATCTACCCTAACTTTGATGAACCTTTTGTCCTAACTACAGACGCTAGTGCATTTGCAATAGGTTCTGTACTTTCACAAGGAAGTATAGGAAAAGATTTGCCGATCGCGTACGCATCTCGAACTTTATGCGGCGCGGAAACCAAGTATTCAACCATTGAGCGTGAACTTTTATCTTTGGTCTGGAGTGTAAAGCATTTTAGGCCATATCTATTCGGAAGGAAGTTCAAACTCGTCACCGACCACCGACCACTCACTTGGT
Source organism: Leptura quadrifasciata (assembly GCA_963675555.1). NCBI lineage: Eukaryota > Metazoa > Arthropoda > Insecta > Coleoptera > Cerambycidae > Leptura > Leptura quadrifasciata. Next base: position 143,728,741 of record OY776674.1, on the reverse strand, counting down.
TATTTTCCATAAAAGACCCAGGTAGTAGACTAGCGCGTTGGCGCTTAAAACTAGAAGAATACGACTACGAGATAATATACAAACCCGGAAAGATCAATAAAAACGCGGACGCGTTGTCCAGAATAAAAATTAATCACTTTTCAGAATGTTCCAAATTTTATTCAAAAATTCTAGCCGCAAACGAAGATTCAGATGAAGACGAAATTTCAGACAACGACGACGAGATCACTGACGAACAAATTGCCCGAGAATTTGACACATTCTCCCGTCTTTACAAAACCAAATCTCTAATAGACTATTCCAAAATTCAAATCACAAATAAACAACTATTAGATCGAGAAAATAAAAACATCATAACGTTTTTCCAACAAAACAACTTGACAGACCTTCACCATCAAATTATCGAGGATATTTTCGAAGAAAACCCCGAATTCTATAACAATACAATCAATATCGTTTCCAGTAAATCGACCCGACAAAGAAATTATTACATTATCGCTCTACCCTTCGACCCAGAGTCTGTGGTAGAACACTTATTTTTAACATTATATAAACACCGGAACAAATTAGACCTTTCCAAAACTTACCATGTTGAAAACAATCTAGACTTCCCAATTCTCGAAATCCTATCATTTATTTTTGTTGAAAAAGACTTGAAACTAATCATATGTCAAAATTTAATACGAACTCCCGACGAGGACCAACGTCCGATCATTCTCGACCAGCATCACACCGGAAAAAATAATTTACATCGTGGAATAAACGAAACGATACGTAGAATCAAAAATAAATATAATTGGCAAGGCTTAACAAAAGACGTCGAAAATTTTATAAAAAATTGTGAAACATGTCAAAGAACAAAAGTCTGTCGCAAGAACCTCAACAATCCCTTAGTGATTACCGAAACCCCTAAAACTCCATTTGAGAGAGTTAATATTGATCTATTCGAATTTCCCACGCGAAACTATGCATTAACTATCCGCGACGAGTTAACCAAATTTACTCAAGCCTACGCAGTCCCAGACAAGAGCGCAAAATCAGTCGTAAATACCCTGTTGCTTTATTTTCAGCATTATGGTACCCCACTAAGAATTCATTGCGATTATGGCGGTGAATTTGATAATAATTTATTAAAAGACCTTTGCACCCTTTACGACATAAAACTAACATACTCAAGCGTAGGACATCCTCAATCCAACGGATCTATCGAACGATTCCATGCCACCCTAGCAGAAATGATAAGAATACACAAAACCGAAAATCCCAACGAACATCCCTTTACTATATTACCCTATGCGGTGATATGTTACAATAACTCGGTAAACAAAACTCATGGCTTTACGCCATACGAGCTTATTTTCGGACATACAGCTAACCGACCACCTGAAACTCTTTACAACCAAAAAGACCTGATCACCAAATACGTTAGAGACCTAAATAATCGAATATCCCATTATTACAAAATTGCGCGAAGTCGAACAGAAGCACAAAAACAAAAAGCCAAAGTTCGATTCGACAAAAACATTCCCGAAAATAGACACACATATAATATTGGCGACAAAGTATACGTCAAAGAATCACAAATAAAAAATAAACTGCAAAATAAATTCAACGGTCCCTTTGAAATTACAGAAATCTTTCAAAATTCCGCTACATTACTAAATCTCGAAACAAACCAAACAACCAAAGTAAATTTTGATCGAATGAAACCATATACTGAAGATTAAATTTATTTTCAGGTTTCTCCTGCTGATCGGATCAGCACTTGCTCAATTTAAAATAACACCTATTAACAATACGATCGGAGTATATTATCACCAAGACACGGACATTGTGATTTCTCACAAGAAATGGACTTTACTGGTACACAAAAACATATCTACCTTTAAGACAGCTTTCGACAAAAACGACAAGATCTTACAGACACTATACAACACACTCGACCCAGCATATCATTACATGAACGTCTTTTCAGGAGATGTAAAAACTCACCTTAGCTTATTGACGCAAATTTCCCAATCAATACAATCAAAATTTGACGAAATTTACCTTGACACGAAACGATACAAACGAGGAATACTAAATGGCATCGGAACGATTTTCAAATCAATAACCGGAAATTTAGACGCAGAAGACGGTCAGTATTATTCTGATTGTATCAACAAATTGAATAATGACGAACACCAACTCGAAAACCTAATTAAAAACCAAATATCCGTTACAACTTCAGTAATCAAAAATTTCAACGCAACTATTCAAAAATTGCAAGTTGACGAAGAAACTTTCAATAAGGATATTAAAGAAATCGAAACCTCAATTTTAGACATGACTAAAGACATAGAAAACGTCCATGCAAAACTGAAATTTATCGAAATCTGCGAACAACTTATGGCAAGTTATTTATTTATCGAGGATAACCTAAATGACATCCTAAATTCCATCACTTTCGCGAGGCTTAAAATAATTCACACGTCAATTATAAATCCAAAAGACTTAGTAAATTCTCTACAGGAAATTTCGCAAAACCTACAAAGGAACAATTTACCGCTTCCAATCAAACTATCAAAGGTTGCACAGTACTTAGACATTATAGAACTAAAAGCTTTTCAAACAAATTCGGATCTAATATTTGTGTTAGACATACCTTTAATAGACCCTCAAACATATTCAGTATTTCAATTATACCCTATTCCTATTTTGGATAATAGAACTGGTTTATATCATGTATTATCAACTTCTCAAAAATATATCGCGAGAGATGATGATTCATTAATGTACATACCTATCTCGAACCTTGAAGAATGCAAACCACTTTATTTCAACACCAAATTATGTCCAAATTTATTTGCATATCCTATTGACAACAATGCCATATGCGAAGCCCGTCTCTTCAAGAACCTCAAAACTCTGCCAGAAAACTGCCAGACGTCATTTATCATCAGCCAAGGCTACAACGTCCAAAAAATAGACGAAAACACATGGTTAGTTATTAACGCAGAACCTCTACAAACAACCATCAACTGTCCAGAAAGAAATTCAAAAACTGAAGTCATCTACAAAAATTCAATAGTAAAATTACAACCAAATTGTTACGCCTTCATAGGCATCACAAAAATTCAAGCTAGTACCAATGAAGTAACCGATGTAAAAGACGACACTCATCCAATCCAAATTCCATTTGAATGTTGTAAACATATTCCAGACAAAATCCGAGCTCCAAATCTTAAACCACTAAAATTAAACAATCTCAATACGGAAGACCTCGAAGTTGCCAAACACAAGTTGGACCAATACTCCAGAGATTTAGATGATTTGATCAACGAACCCTTTATAACAAAACACATATCCTGGTTCACCTATTTTATCATTGTGCTAATAATTGGACTGTTATTTCTGTACCTATTTTGTAAGTGCAGAACAAAAAGACGAAGACTAGCCATCGATGTTTCTGCATCACCCCCATCTCCACCGAGGCCTAGCAAACCCTACAGGACATTTGCTAACCTATTTCCTTCACGAAGACGACCTACCTTAAGAAGAGAAGACAACGAAGCCGAAGACATAGAACTTACATAAAGACAAACTGTTTTGTGCCTTTTTACTGACTTTCAGTGCTGGACTCTTCAGTGAATTTTATTTCATTTGTTTAATCATTATATTTCATTATTTTTCTATCATTTGTTAATTTCAATTTTATTAACATTTTTACGTCATTTTCATTCAAACCCATCATGCTTATATTTTATGCTTTCACAGTAAAGCTATATTTTAACCTTAGGAATATTTTATCCTATTTTACAATTCAAACCTAGTATGTTTGTATTTTACGCTTTCTTGCCAAAGCTATATTTTAACTCTAACATTTTTATGTTATTTTATTTTATGAATCAAGCTTATTGTGCTTGCATTTCATATTTTAGACGCTAAGGTTATATTCTGTGTTTTAAACCTTACGATTTAACATTTTTGTATCTTTTATATTTTTCCAAATTGTACCATTACCTTTTATATACATTTTATATTCATTTCAAAAGTTGCTGCATAAAACACCAACTTTTTTTATAAGGGGGAAGCTGTTATATTAGAAATATACTATGATATATAATATTATCGAGACAGGCTTAACCTTCTCAAACATATCGTATTACATACTGCGTAACAGCTCTTCTCAATAACCGCTCACGCTGCATGAGCATTGTATTTCAATTCTAAGTAATCCTGATTGTGCTGAATCAGCAACACTGTTTCCTTTGTTCTCAAAACATTATAAATATTACCAACAACCTTTTTGTAATCAGTCTTATACTCACTTCAGATTAAACTACTTCAAAATTATTATTGTATCTTATTAAAACGAGTCAACGTTGACTCAAGTGTAATAAATAAAGTTTTTAAAAAGTTATTCAAACAATCCACTATCTAACATATATACATAAATACTAATTTCTATTGCAAATAATAATCCCCATCATGGGGATGCTCAGACAAGGACAAGGCATCTTGGAATTTCTCTCAGATATTTTGAATAATAAATAATATAAATAGGCAAACTTATTTTTAGGAAAACATCATTGCGCTGGAACGAGACAATGAAATGAAATCAAATCTATTCATACACAGTGTGATCGATTTGAAAGCGGGACACCCCCACAAAATTTACCATACGATTTTGACATTTTTCTTTTTAAATGTTGAGTAAGGGAAACTGCACTTTAGGATATAGAGTCACATTTTTTAAACAAAAACTAAGACCTACTGTGTAATTTTTTAAGGGTGAAAAGTCACGAAATAATATTAGCGATTTCTTTATAAAAAAAATCTGAGTACACCACTGAATTAAGCGCTCTTTGAAATGGGCCAGTAGACAATTTCATAAAGAACTATTGCATATTAATAATTGTATCGTCAAAGTAAAAATCACATTGTTCTAATCGTTTTATTTATTCTTATCAAGTGATCCATGGAATAAAAATTAGAAATGTCACTAAAATTACTTAAAGCATTGTAGTCCTGTCAGATTTGAGTTGTGTAAAAGAATAATGCAAAAATTGTACAACTTATTCATGTGATTATGGAACAAGAAAATTTGAGAGACAAGATTGAAATTGTGCGTCTTGTTGAGACCAGTGAGTGGCAGTGCTATACATCATATAAATAAAATTTTCAACGAAAATGGTGGTGCGTCAAAGCACATTCTTAAAAACAGAAATAAATCCATGCCGAAAAGTTAGAAATAATGAGCGAATATTGGAATGCTTAAATGTGTGGTGCGGAGTACTTGATTGTAGAATTATTGTTCCTTTTTTTCTGAGAGAAATTTGAATCAATGTGTATTTTTGACCTTTCTGGATAAAGAGTTTTGGGATGCACTACATGACTTACCAATTCAAGCAGGTCAGAATTTAAAATTTCAATTAGATGGATCTCCTGGGCTTAACGCAGTAGTGGTAATGGGTTGGCTAAATACAAATTGGAAATCGGTATATAGATCGAAACAGTCCTTTTATTTTTTCCTATGAGGTACACTAAAGTAAGTAGTTTACAAGTCAAGACCGCAATTTGTTGACGAACTACGCGCTAGATTAATTGAATCATGTGCAGCTATTACCCAAGAAAAACTCAGAAAGTAAGAGCAAATGAACGAAAAAGGTTTGATAAGTGTTGCGAAAAAAACGGCGGATGGAAGAAAGAAAAATATAATTACCGTTTATTATATATTCCGACATTCCAATAATTTTGATAAATGTTGTCACCAACAAAAATACTTTTTCAATTGTTTTCCAATTTTTATTCCATGGATTACTTGATAAGAATCAATAAAATAATGTGAACAATGTGACTTTCACTTTGACCACAGAATTATTAATGTACAATATTTCTTTATGAAATTGTATGGGCGCATTTCAAATGGATTCCATTGGTGTACTCAGATTTTTTATTAAAAAAAAATCGCTAATACGATTTTGTGACTTTTCACCCGGAAAAAATTATACGGTAGGCCTTGGTTATGTAAAACAAATTGACACTTTACTCTAAAGTGTAGTTCCCCACATTTAAAAAAAAATCTAAATCGGATGGTAAATAAAAATTCTATGGGGGTGTCCCACTTTCAAGTGGGTCACACTGTATAATTAACAGAATGCAGAAAAAATCTATGTTGCTGCTCACACAAAAATAAATCTCTTAATTTTTTTGTAACAAATACTACACTGTACACCTCGCTGTACACAAATTTAAATAATTCATGATATTTGTATGATATTTTTTATTGCTCATTAAGTACAAAAAAAATATTTAAAATTTTAATGTAAGAGAATAGATATATGTAATGTTTTGTGACCCTGAATGTAAAAATAATTACTAAACTGCATGCTAAAACTACATGAACTACGTACCTAAACTTAAGGCGAATTTACATGCATGTAATAACTAAAGGACGTTACTAAATCAAGTAACTAAATTTAACTACTTGCATCGTGTGGACGTTGGATTTAATATTTACTAAATACTAAATCCAACGTTCACACGATGCAAGTAGCCAAATTTAGTTACTTGATCTAGTTACTTGCTTCAGCTACTATACCCGTGTACATTCAGCATTAATAATTATGATTAATTAATATTATTTATTAATTGTTATGTATTATAAAACGTATTTGTTATTTTCTTAGTTACTTAGTAGACCAAGATATATTCAATTTTTCAATGAGCTCGTAAGAACCTTCTTCAATTTATATGATGTGTGGAACTGTTTAAGGAAACAACCCTACGCTAAGTTCTGGCGGTGCCGGTGGGAGTATTTTCGTATGAGGTACGTATAAGACTGGTTTAGTTTTAAGCATCTCCTGATAATGCTATTCAGCTGTCGTAAAAAAAAATTATTTTCGAGTTGGTCAAGCAGACGCCTCCTGAGTTTTTTGGTATTTTTTATGGAATCCATATGCTACTCTCTACTTATAGGGGTGAGTTTTATTTATGGGTTTTATTAGGCTGTTCTTATAATTGTAAAATTTATAGTGTGTGGGATTGGCTATTTTTTGGGTTAATCTACGTTCAAGAGTAAATTTCTGTGATCTACCGATGTATCAGCCAGCAACAATATATATGAAATCATGTGTAGCCAGTGGAGCACCAACTATAACCGTCAGGGACCTTCGTAGTACCACCCTCACTTGGTGTCATGAAGGCGACGAGACCATGTTATACCGCAGGGACATTCTAACCATGCTGTAGACGAACTGACCGATCAGTGCGGGAGCAGGTTTTGCTGGAGCAAGTTTTGTTGTTAGAGCAGATTTACTTTCAAGTCTTAAGTAAATGTGGTTAAACAATTTTGCGTTCTTGGCTGGGCAAAATTCTAAGTAACCTTTTAGCAACCAAGTGGCGCCCTCTCTTAATTCACACTCCAAACTCAGCCGTCTACTATCACAATTAAAAACAGCTGCCTGTTGCATTTGTTTTTATCGTATTTACAATTTTGTATATATCAGGACAAGTTACTAATATGTAATTGAATTCAGGTATATTTTCCAGAGTGTTGTTATTATAAAAACTGATTAGGTTTCTATTTACCGCGCATTGCCCTGCTATATTTATAAATTATTGATTCATATCATCCGAACTAATATCTGTCTCATTTCAGTTATACTTAGTGTTTCATGTTCTAGATACAAGTTTATTTTTATCTTTATCCTCGGAAGCATCAAATCTCAATCTCAAATATCTTCAGGTATATTACAAAAATTTATGTTCTTTTTATACTTAAGCCCATTCTCCTAATTTATTCCATAAAGCACGTAGATTATTTTTATTAACTTGTAGATGATATTTTATGTAAGCATTTTTTCTTGTTTAATAGCTTGACCGACCTAGTTTTTTAAATCCAAATAATATTGTTTGTCTACTAAACATTTGGTTTTTAGATATTTTTTTTGTATAACATAATTGACAAAATATTTTCTGCTTAATGCAATATACTTCCTGAGAAATAGGTACAAAAAGTCGTGTGTTTGTCGTTAGTTCCTTAATGGCCCTTAGAAAACTTAGTTAACTATATAGATACTTTAGGAAGCATAATGGACAAAAAGCTGCTACAACAAATTCTCAAAGCAATATCTAATAATAATAAATCACTAAGTTAGTGGTTAATTAAGTTTCTGTTTTATTAGCCAGTAATATTGAACCCTAAGATAAAACTAGGGTGGCACTAAATTGGCTAGACTGACAAAAGATTTATCTAAAATGTTAAAATTACCTTATTTTTTACCATTTTTATATTGTCACGCAACCGCAAATAAAAATACATTACAATTTCCGCCTTTTTATTTCAAAAAGAAATTGACAATTCTTAGATGCATATATACATAAATACTAATTTCTATTGCAAATAATAATCCCCATCATGGGGATGCTCAGACAAGGACAAGGCATCTTGGAATTTCTCTCAGATATTTTGAATAATAAATAATATAAATAGGCAAACTTATTTTTAGGAAAACATCATTGCGCTGGAACGAGACAATGAAATGAAATCAAATCTATTCATACACAGTGTGATCGATTTGAAAGCGGGACACCCCCACAAAATTTACCATACGATTTTGACATTTTTCTTTTTAAATGTTGAGTAAGGGAAACTGCACTTTAGGATATAGAGTCACATTTTTTAAACAAAAACTAAGACCTACTGTGTAATTTTTTAAGGGTGAAAAGTCACGAAATAATATTAGCGATTTCTTTATAAAAAAAATCTGAGTACACCACTGAATTAAGCGCTCTTTGAAATGGGCCAGTAGACAATTTCATAAAGAACTATTGCATATTAATAATTGTATCGTCAAAGTAAAAATCACATTGTTCTAATCGTTTTATTTATTCTTATCAAGTGATCCATGGAATAAAAATTAGAAATGTCACTAAAATTACTTAAAGCATTGTAGTCCTGTCAGATTTGAGTTGTGTAAAAGAATAATGCAAAAATTGTACAACTTATTCATGTGATTATGGAACAAGAAAATTTGAGAGACAAGATTGAAATTGTGCGTCTTGTTGAGACCAGTGAGTAGCAGTGCTATACATCATATAAATAAAATTTTCAACGAAAATGGTGGTGCGTCAAAGCACATTCTTAAAAACAGAAATAAATCCATGCCGAAAAGTTAGAAATAATGAGCGAATATTGGAATGCTTAAATGTGTGGTGCGGAGTACTTGATTGTAGAATTATTGTTCCTTTTTTTCTGAGAGAAATTTGAATCAATGTGTATTTTTGACCTTTCTGGATAAAGAGTTGTGGGATGCACTACATGACTTACCAATTCAAGCAGGTCAGAATTTAAAATTTCAATTAGATGGATCTCCTGGGCTTAACGCAGTAGTGGTAATGGGTTGGCTAAATACAAATTGGAAATCGGTATATAGATCGAAACAGTCCTTTTATTTTTTCCTATGAGGTACACTAAAGTAAGTAGTTTACAAGTCAAGACCGCAATTTGTTGACGAACTACGCGCTAGATTAATTGAATCATGTGCAGCTATTACCCAAGAAAAACTCAGAAAGTAAGAGCAAATGAACGAAAAAGGTTTGATAAGTGTTGCGAAAAAAACGGCGGATGGAAGAAAGAAAAATATAATTACCGTTTATTATATATTCCGACATTCCAATAATTTTGATAAATGTTGTCACCAACAAAAATACTTTTTCAATTGTTTTCCAATTTTTATTCCATGGATTACTTGATAAGAATCAATAAAATAATGTGAACAATGTGACTTTCACTTTGACCACAGAATTATTAATGTACAATATTTCTTTATGAAATTGTATGGGCGCATTTCAAATGGATTCCATTGGTGTACTCAGATTTTTTATTAAAAAAAATCGCTAATACGATTTTGTGACTTTTCACCCGGAAAAAATTATACGGTAGGCCTTGGTTATGTAAAACAAATTGACACTTTACTCTAAAGTGTAGTTCCCCACATTTAAAAAAAAATCTAAATCGGATGGTAAATAAAAATTCTATGGGGGTGTCCCACTTTCAAGTGGGTCACACTGTATAATTAACAGAATGCAGAAAAAATCTATGTTGCTGCTCACACAAAAATAAATCTCTTAATTTTTTTGTAACAAATACTACACTGTACACCTCGCTGTACACAAATTTAAATAATTCATGATATTTGTATGATATTTTTTATTGCTCATTAAGTACAAAAAAAATATTTAAAATTTTAATGTAAGAGAATAGATATATGTAATGTTTTGTGACCCTGAATGTAAAAATAATTACTAAACTGCATGCTAAAACTACATGAACTACGTACCTAAACTTAAGGCGAATTTACATGCATGTAATAACTAAAGGACGTTACTAAATCAAGTAACTAAATTTAACTACTTGCATCGTGTGGACGTTGGATTTAATATTTACTAAATACTAAATCCAACGTTCACACGATGCAAGTAGCCAAATTTAGTTACTTGATCTAGTTACTTGCTTCAGCTACTATACCCGTGTACATTCAGCATTAATAATTATGATTAATTAATATTATTTATTAATTGTTATGTATTATAAAACGTATTTGTTATTTTCTTAGTTACTTAGTAGACCAAGATATATTCAATTTTTCAATGAGCTCGTAAGAACCTTCTTCAATTTATATGATGTGTGGAACTGTTTAAGGAAACAACCCTACGCTAAGTTCTGGCGGTGCCGGTGGGAGTATTTTCGTATGAGGTACGTATAAGACTGGTTTAGTTTTAAGCATCTCCTGATAATGCTATTCAGCTGTCGTAAAAAAAAATTATTTTCGAGTTGGTCAAGCAGACGCCTCCTGAGTTTTTTGGTATTTTTTATGGAATCCATATGCTACTCTCTACTTATAGGGGTGAGTTTTATTTATGGGTTTTATTAGGCTGTTCTTATAATTGTAAAATTTATAGTGTGTGGGATTGGCTATTTTTTGGGTTAATCTACGTTCAAGAGTAAATTTCTGTGATCTACCGATGTATCAGCCAGCAACAATATATATGAAATCATGTGTAGCCAGTGGAGCACCAACTATAACCGTCAGGGACCTTCGTAGTACCACCCTCACTTGGTGTCATGAAGGCGACGAGACCATGTTATACCGCAGGGACATTCTAACCATGCTGTAGACGAACTGACCGATCAGTGCGGGAGCAGGTTTTGCTGGAGCAAGTTTTGTTGTTAGAGCAGATTTACTTTCAAGTCTTAAGTAAATGTGGTTAAACAATTTTGCGTTCTTGGCTGGGCAAAATTCTAAGTAACCTTTTAGCAACCAAGTGGCGCCCTCTCTTAATTCACACTCCAAACTCAGCCGTCTACTATCACAATTAAAAACAGCTGCCTGTTGCATTTGTTTTTATCGTATTTACAATTTTGTATATATCAGGACAAGTTACTAATATGTAATTGAATTCAGGTATATTTTCCAGAGTGTTGTTATTATAAAAACTGATTAGGTTTCTATTGCCCTGCTATATTTATAAATTATTGATTCATATCATCCGAACTAATATCTGTCTCATTTCAGTTATACTTAGTGTTTCATGTTCTAGATACAAGTTTATTTTTATCTTTATCCTCGGAAGCATCAAATCTCAATCTCAAATATCTTCAGGTATATTACAAAAATTTATGTTCTTTTTATACTTAAGCCCATTCTCCTAATTTATTCCATAAAGCACGTAGATTATTTTTATTAACTTGTAGATGATATTTCATGTAAGCATTTTTTCTTGTTTAATAGCTTGACCGACCTAGTTTTTTAAATCCAAATAATATTGTTTGTCTACTAAGCATTTGGTTTTTAGATATTTTTTTTGTGCTTTTTGTTTCAGTTGTATCATTTTTTAAATTGTATATGTAATATATCGCGGGCTTCTTTTTTTTATTCGAGCTATATTCTACAATTGAGGCATATTTATCAAATAAATAATTAATTCTGCTGTTTAATAACTCGAGCTTGGCATTAATATTCCTGACAGTATATATTTCTTTCCAATTAAGTGATATTGCCTCATTAGCAAATATTGTATAATCCAAATTCTTATAGTTTATGGGATTAATTTCTGTTCATTAAATTAAACTAATTTTATTACCTTAATTGAGAACATTAGGCTAATGAAACGTGATTTGCATAAATATCTGAATTAGTATATATTATACAAAAAAGGAAAGATCATATAAAATTCTGATTTATAAATACGAAACACATAAATAAGGTATATAATTTGAAATTCTGAATAATTATACAATTTTTATTTAATGTGTAATGAAAAAACCGGGAAAAGATAAAAGTAGAATATAAATGAAACTCAATTGCAGGCGAGGGAATTTTTAATGATTCCAACAGCCCATCACAAATTCAGAATTAATGGAAACTCATGAATAATATGAGAATGGTATAAATGTTTGATATTCCATCCTGAAATCAATGCCACAGGAGCTGGCATTTCTATTAGGCGCTTATAAAATAATAATGTATGAATTTTCACCAATACGTAGGTAAAACCTAATTTAAATGTGTAAAATTAACGTTAATTAATTTGACTCGTCTCTTTGTAACGTAAGAAAAATTTTAAAAGTGTTTATGCAATAGCAGAAAAATAATAATATATAATTATTAAACTTAATTAATTATTAAAATTTCCTGTCAATTATTATTTTAATTGTATCTAATTTTTATACTTAGATTATAGATTTCGTTAATACAAACTTAGTATGTCAGGTACTTCCATTAATACCGAGATCCCGACAAAATTTTTTCACGATGAACTTCCTACCCCAAGAAAATATATAACTACTCTGATACGCTTAAAGTTTGGCCACGCTTGCTACCCAGCACATTTCTTTAAAATTGGAATTGTTACTTCGGATAAGTGCGAACACTGTAATGTCATAGGAGACTAGATCATGTGATGTTTGGCTGTGTTAAGTATAAAGATGTAACTACGAAATTTGTCCAAAATATTATTAAAAATTGTTATATAATGGCTCTATTTAATTTACTTAGCCTGTTGGTGACATGATTAAATAAAATATAAAACTGCATTGTAGCCTTTATAAAAGAAACCAAAGTTAAGTTATAGGTTACATTCGTACACCCTATGTTTTTCCCTGTGTTGGTTGTCCCTACTTACCGAGGTCTACCCAGTCTTGTCTAAATTACAATAATGTCCTGATCGACACCTGGACGAGAAACGTGTGACCCTGTTTTTTCCTGTCGTTTTTAACTGATATCTCTGTTGGTTTGAGTTAGGTTTAGTTTCAGGTACAAAATAAATATATATATTTTTCTTTGTTCTCTGTTTTTTTATTGCATACTTAAATTGTTATTGGCTGCATGATTTACGATCCAAAGCCATTAAAAAATAAAAATAAATAAAAAACTTAGTAGAATGCAGGTTTTCACGGCCATTGTCTAATGAAGTTGTTTTTTCCGGGTCTTGCCGTGGTCGTCGAACATGACTTGACGTTTCGCTGATCATCCTGTCAGCTTCTTCAGAAGGATTCTAAATACAGTCTTCTTCTGAAGATGAAGCTGACAGGATGATCAGCGAAACGTCAAGTCAAGTTAGACGACCACGGCAAGACCCGGAAGAAACTACTTCAATAAAAAACTTAGTATGCTAGTAAAATTGTGCTCGACTGACAGACGGACGGGCCTAATAGTCTCATGAGATAAATGCGAATGTCTGTCCTCCTTCATTAAAAAATTTTCTAGGGCCCTGTCTTATCGAATATATAAGAACCTGAGTGAAGAGATGGCAAGGAGTGGTGAGCTTCCACCCTTACCCGAGCCCGAATGGGACATGGTAGCTTTGTAAAATATCTATTTGATATATTAATTTTTAAAATACAAGTGTATATATTGTGAGGAGAAGCACGATGCAGAACATATTATATTGTTCTAGTAAAACTTGTGGAGGTTCGATAGAGTAGAAGGAGGCCTTTGAAACTCTGATACCTAATTAGGTACATATTGGAATTGGAGGGAAACTGGAAGAAGGCAGCAGATGCGATAAATTTTATAATGAATAAAGAGGAAGACGATAAAAGAATAGGTTTCCCCCCGAAGCTCACATCCTTTTAACGGACGGGCGATATAATGGAAAACGTGGAAAGTTACACAAACACAATTATATGAGAAAGTAGCGAAAGCCGTTCAGGTCATGGAAAATCCAGGAGTATTAGTCGACACTACCTGTAACGGTAGTTCCCAGAGCCGGGTGTCCACGAAGGATTGACGTTACACCAAGAAAAAATAATAACAACTCATACATTGTCTGAAGCTCATTTCAAGAGAGGGGGAATACAATGTCAATATTCTGAAAGGTGGAGGGATAAAAAATTAAAGCCTTTTATTCTTCGATGGTAAAAAATGCAATCGATGACAAAACCCATTCCAAACATTTCCGGTAAAATGCCTGATGTGCGTCTATTTACATAAACCTTTCTCTTCACAGATCTCCATAATATATCTGACAACTTTCAGTCTGGGATCATGCTGGTACCAATTTTAATCTGTAATTTGTGTTTTGATTTAAATATAATGAAAATGCGGCTAATGCAAAAAATTTTTTAGGGGCCCTTGGTTCTCGTATACACACTAAACCCCAATTTAATTTTTTACTTTTTAGTAACATTGTGGAGGTGGCGATGGGGATGGTAGAGGGGGTAGATAACGCCAAAAACATTTTTTAAGACGTTTCGTTCTTGTATACACACTAAATCACATTTCAATTTTGTTTTTACCCCCTTTTATAATAGTGTGGGGGTATTATTGGGCGTGATAATGGGGGGGTGGCAGATGCCAAAAAACATTTTGAGATCCTGATTTTTCGTACATACCCTAAATTGAAATTTTATGGACTCTTACCTATTTGCTTTGCCAATTTACCTTTATTTACCACATTTACTCCTGGACCCTTCAACGGAATTAAATCAAATTGTAATCTAGTTCCAGATCTCGTTATAATATATAAGTGTACCAAATCTGAGGTCATTTCATAAACGGTTCCAGAGAAATCGTGCGCACAAAAAAGTTACAGACAGACAGAAATTTTCTCGACGTTTTATGACATTTTAAGTCTATTTCAACAAATTTTTTTTACGTTCCTATACTTCCACTGGACGTGGAAGTTCTTACAAAAATATTATTATATGTAAAATAATGTAATTATTGAAATATACTGAATTCGTTAATATTTTTCTTGTATGAGCAATTTAACATTATATTTAATTTCCAATTAGTTCAGTGAGTATAAATTCTCCAACGTATGATAGAAGCCAATGATAAATTTAAATATAGACAATGACAGACAATACGAACGTGAAACAAAACATCGTACAAGTTCTAGCTAACTTTAAAATCATATTTGACAACTGAACAATCGTCGCATGAAAGATAAATGTAACTGCATTTACCTTAATCTTACATTTAACTTGCGAATTTAACTTTACACAACAGGAAAGTATTGGCAGGGTGACAACTTAGTTATAGTACGTTCGCTGAATTTGATGTCTCGCATAGCGCACGATATTTTCTGAGTACGTCATAATACCACCATACAAATACCAATAGACACAAAACCAACAACGAATCATTAAATGATCGCATCGGTAACAGGCGATTGTGCTTAATCGTGATAATTGCGATTAATTTTCAATGTAATCGATTCATCTTTGGTCTGCCAATCATAATACGTAGTATTATGATTGGTGTAGTATACGTATTATGTAGTATTATGATTTAGCATCATAAGTCTAAAGTAGTACATAGGGTGTTCACCAAATGATGGTACTTCTTATAGTGGTGGATAGTATTCGTTTAATGGAATAAGTTTTCTATATAGCATTTGTCTCACAAAGGCATTTGAAAACGAGGAGTAAAATGTATTTATTTCAACAAAAAAAAAATAATAATATTTTTTTTGCGTTACTATACTTTCACTGAATTAAAACAAATGATTCGTTTACAAAAATAGGCAACTTGTTCGTCATTTTGAAAACTCGTGCCAATGAAATATTTACAAAATCTGTTGTCCTTATGAACCAGTTTTAAAACAGTTATTTTTTTCAAGACAAAATTTCCATCCAGAGAAGTTTGCCTATTCCATTTCGGATGACATTTTCTCAAGTGCAGTTTATGATTGACCGCTTAGAAACTGAAAACCCAAGTAATGGATGGTCTTTAACGTAGTCTGATTATAAGAAATGCAATAATGTAAAGTATTTCATATCCTCTACACCCGATGGTACCCATGTTGCATTGTATCCGTTTGAAAACTAGACCGATAAAAGTCACAAAATTGAAATATTATAGTTATTCATTGCTTGTGCTATATATGCAAGATAGGTGCTCATGGGGTGGAGGCGGAGCTTATTTTCGGTAGTTGACCTCAATCCAATTAGAAAACGTTGTGGGCTTCGCCATTATCACGGAACTTTAATTTGACAATTGCAGGCGCTGCAATTTCTTTTTCTCAATTTTTTTTGCACATATGCGTTTTGTTGACTATTAACCTTCGCATCTGCCAAGAAAAATATTTCTTTCTTTTATGACCGACCCCGCCTATTATTACATTGAGAACTTAAGTTAACTACGTACTAAATAATGATAAAAGAAAAGTTATTACTTAGAAAAAACAAAATTCTGACAAATGAGAAATAATATACATTAGTCATCATCTACATCGGAAACATCAGCTAAATCTGGATCGACGGCTGGTCTTGCGTCAGTCAACAAATTGATATAAAAATCATGGAACGTTATATCGATTAAATCTAGTTGACAAAGTTCATATAAATTTTGCTGTTTCCTTTGCATTTATTGGTACATTATTCTCGCTGCATACCTTGATGAGAGGAAAATTGAAAGTAACTTCCCTCTTCTTTCTTTTGCAATTTATTGCTTAAAATCTTCCTTTTCCGATAAACTTCCTTTATAAAATAGAATCTTTTACAACCCATATCCATTTTATATTTCTCCAGTTTCACTTTCTCATTTATTTCACTCGACTTCTGCATGATTAGACTAGTGTTGCAGTTCCAGTTTATTTAAGGCAAATTTTGTCTTTGTCCACAACATTCTACTAACCTATACCAATCATAAGTTTGGTTAACTGTAAAATTGGTCATCGTTTTCTATCTTTCAATAATTGAATGATCCTAATTACACTCCATATGAGTGTGACGAGGAACTAAACATTTATGTTTAATTTATTCTAATGATGGCTTCTTATTAACGGCATACATGAGCATTGTGACAAAATGGCTATATTTATTCTGTTCTCCACATGTATAGGAAAATAGAGAAACAGATTTTACATTATCTGGTAGTTCTAATAAATGTATATAAACACAAGAAGCCATTTGGTTACCGCCTCTACCTGATATTGCCTCATGCCACATGTAGCACTGAGCGATGCCATGGGTTTTTACAAAACCATGAATTGTTAGGTTAAATGTCCATAGATTTAATTTGTAACATGATTTATCTGCCGTTAACATTGGCGTAAGGGGACATTGTTGTAGATCAAAAATCAGAGTTTTATGATTTTCAGAACTCTTTGCTAGCTACATCTTTTCTTTTAACATTATAAGCTAAGTCTGCTTCCTCTTGGTGTTATGTCTGCAATTTTTCAATAGTCTCTCTTTCTTCACCTTCCACAACTTTAAGATGCCTAGAGAACGTTTCACGTTTGTAGCATGTGTCTGATTTATTTCATTCTATCACTTGCCATTTTAAGTTATTAAGAACAGTTTATTAATGCATTTACCCACTTGAAATATCTAAACGAAACACAAAACTAACACAAAAGCTCAGCAAAAACGCAATATGTTTAGACAACAAGAGAAATAAACTGACAGCTACTAGGTTTAAAACTAAATAAATAGACATATGTGGCTAATTCAATGCCAATTTTAGCTTTTATTATTGATATAAATAAGATATGTTTACATACTCGTTAATAAACATTAGAAAAATCATTATTGATAATAAAGTATGTGCACTTGTTGTTAGTAAACGAAATGAATTTGTTTGCTAAAAAACGAATATGTCACATATGAATAATTTCTACCAATTTTCCAACGAAAATAAACGTATATATTTACATACATGATAGTAGTTGAAACTTTCTTCCAGATATATAAACTTATGCTGTTAGTGACATAACACTTTAAACATATTTGAATATTCTCGAGAAGTTTTTTGTACTTTAAAGAGTAAATATACTTATTTGGTTTTTATCAAACGATAGATACTAATGCTTACATTGCCAACATGTGTTAACCTAGAATTAGTCAAAATTAGACATATCTGGTTTTTAACTGGCGATAGTAAAAAGTTTTCGAAATCAAAAAATGTAACATGTAAAACTGGTCCATTACTACAGCAAGTCATTTATCAGTTTTTAGGCAAAACTAACCCGTTTTTTCAATTGGTTTTAACGTAATGTAGAAATCATCCTGTATTCTATTGACACAAACATCTATTACCTTAAATTCAAATAATTTTTCTACTTAATTATATAGCAGACAAGGTAGAGAAAAGTTCCCGTTCTATGTTAAGTTTTATGTTATGATAAACCATTTTAAATGTATACGGACAACACTTCCGGGTGCCTATTTGCATGTTGCAAATTTGATCCGGACACGTTTATGCTTGTCGTGTTCATGCATAACAATTGCCTAATTAGTTCATGTGTTCCGTAGCTATTTTTTATTTATTTTGATGCTACATAATAGGATGGCTTTGTGGCAGGAAAGTGTCGACCCATGTATATACGTTTTAAATCAATGGAAGCGAGGAACTTTTAGAAAAAGTTAGAAAAAAATACGAAACATAATATTATTTCTTATCTATGGTATCTAAGCGACTACGAGTTACCTAAAAATTATTTATATTTTATTTTATGTTCAAACACATTTGTGTTTATTTCTTGCCTTGCCCTTATTCATTTTAACAGATTCAGTTTTTTATATTTCTCCTATAAATATGCACTGATAGATGGTAATAAAATAGCAATAAAATATTACCGATCAGAAATATCTAAAATTGTGTTGACCTGTGTAAATACTTTTGTATGTTTAACACCAATAAATTATCTTATCTTATCTTATTTTAAACCTGATTTATTGTGAAATATATTTTTTAATACATATTGATAGCCAAAAGCAAAATATTGCAGGTTATAAATTGTTGAAATCATGTACAGTTAATGTTTCTACATTGTTTTCATAACAATACAACCAAAAATCTTGAAGCTGGATTTCACAGTTGGAATGTAACACAGGACTTGTTGGAGAAAAACTTTATTTTCCAAACGTAGGTACATAATTGATTACTTTAGTTGAATTTCTACTTTGTCTTTACGTCTACTTGTAGTAAGGGTACCTTTTTCACTGGCTGGGATACCCATTGAATTATGCAAGAAAGGCAGCAGCACAAAACA
The DNA here is from genome assembly GCA_963675555.1 of Leptura quadrifasciata. NCBI lineage: Eukaryota > Metazoa > Arthropoda > Insecta > Coleoptera > Cerambycidae > Leptura > Leptura quadrifasciata. Next base: position 143,709,253 of record OY776674.1, on the reverse strand, counting down.
CATTCCATATGTAGTAGAAAAAACTAGCGCTACTTATTTTTTCCACATATAAACAATTCCAAAGAATTTCCTTTACATACAAGAGGAAAGAAAATATCGAAAGTACCAGGCATTACTGCACGGGAAAAAATTAACTATCGAATCGAAAATGCGTAAGTATCGACTATCGAAACCGAAGATTCGATGTGGAACACTATATCGAGGCGACAGCACTTCATTACCGACACGCAACACTAGCGCAATACAGTGTTTCAGTTCCGAAATCAACAGTAAATTACTCTTATTTGACTTTTTTTTTTTTCGGAACTTCAGCACTGTTTTGTCGGCAGTGTTTCGACTAGACAGTATTTCAGTTGCAAATGCCAACTAGATTTTCTCAGCAGGGCGGCTACATTTATGCACGTTTCACAGACATAAAAAGTTTAACTTTTTGTCTGTGCAAAAAAAACGCATCTGTTCGTTGCTAGGAATTTTAAACCTGTTCTGAGTCAAATCGTCGTCGGCCTGAAATCTGACACCTTCAGCCCGTGGATTAGGTCTACAACTAACCCTTATCAATGGACGTGTTACAAGAAATATTAATATCATATGACCCATACTCATAAATGTGAGTCAATTAAAAGTATATAAATAGAATTTATTGCGAATAAAAATAATGCTTTATACCTGTCAACAAGTACAGGAAAAAATGAGTAGCGCTAACTTTTTCTATTACATATGGAATGTGTTTTGTGCTGCTGCTTTTCTTGCATATTTCAATGGGTATCCCAGACAGCGAAGAAGGTACCCCTACTACTACTAAAAGTAAAGACAAAATAGAAATTCAAGTAATCAATTATGTACCTACGTTTGGAAAATAAAGTTTTTCTCCAACAAGTCCCGTGTTACATTCCAACTTCAACTTCAACTTCAAATCCAGCTTCAAGATTTTTTGTTGTATTTTTATGAAAACAATATTGAAACATTAACTGTACATGGTTCCAACAATTTATAACCTGCAATATTTTGTTTTTGGCTATCATTATGTATTAAAAAAATGTATTTCACAATAAATCAGGTTTAAAATAAGTTTTACACGATTTTAGATATTTCTGATCGGTAATATTTTATTCCATCTATCAGTGTATATTAATGGGAAAAATAGAATTCATTGTAATTAGGTTGATGTTTAGCCTTTTAAAATTTCCAGCTTTAGACCAAGCCCGCACGGAATGGGTGGTGTCATTTCCAGCTCACAAAACAAAGTTCTAAGTCCGACTCACTACAGCTACTTCCTTGGCCGCTCCAAGTAAAAAACGACAATTCTATTCTACCTTCACGCATCTAACAAAAATCAAATTTTTCATTTAAATCTTAACATTCTCAAGTGAAGTTAGTTCCGGTGTGTGTAACGTTCTAAACCTGACCCACTACAGTTACTTCCTTGGCCGCTCCAACTAAAAACAACAATTCTATTCTGCCCTAGCGCATCCCCGAAAAAGTTATTTTTTTCAGGCTTTCAAATCTAATTAAAATACGAGTTAATTTCTTATTCCTAAGACGGAATTTTCGTTGTTGGAAAGTTATCTTTTCAAAAACCCTGTTAAATAATAAACATTTATGTTAATTTTAATCGCATCGAACTCTGTTCTATATTTCAAATAAATATTATAATTTTCGTTCTGAAACTAAATGGGTTATTTCAAGAAACAATATACAACGTGATACCAAAATACCCTGCTACAGACTATTATAAATGTCGAACTAACTAAAACAAAGTGCTCCAACGTGTAGCATTGCATATGATACATTTTTGATTTGTAATAAATTTAAAAATTAAATTGGTTAGGCCACCCAGTATGTGGATAAATGTATTACTGGTTGCCGTGAAAAATCTCCTGAAAAGGAATTTATTAGACAAATATAAATATTTTTTTAATCTTTCTTTCCTGCAAAAACATGCTCCACATGCAGTTAAATATCTAAATAAATAATAATGAAAATAATGCGGCACCGTTTCAGACAATTAACACTGCAATTATAACTTGTTCAGGTTGAAAAGCACTTGACACCTTATTTTGAGTTAACACCGAACTATAGTAAACACACGACGTCTTCTCTTCCTGGCTGGTTTAACAGCCTGTGTTTTATGCATTTGTATTATTTATCCCTTCAGAAACACTTAGTAGCACACTCTCTATTTTAAGGTTATGTTGTAAAAATTTCAATTCCTCTTCCTCTTCTTATCTTTCGATTTTGCCAAGTGCACAAGTCCGTGACTTGGGTTTGTAATTAAGACCTGCGTGTCGGATCGTTAGTTTTTTAAATTCGCAAGACCGCGTTAGGAAGCCAAGCCATCTTAGCAGCCTTTCAGGCGTGATCCATTAAAGGAGCAGGTTGTGCTTAGGCTTGGGGCTGTAGCCTATTTATTAAATTTTGTCAAGCCGTAATTTTCATTCACGCCATAAGCTTAGGCTTATAATCGAAACTGAGCCCCCACAGGTCACTTGGGGTAAGTCTTGCGAATTCCTGTTTAAATTCATTTTGTAAGGTGTATTTTTTTATATCTTAGGGTTGCCAGTATCCCTCATATAAGGCAATTTTTTTGGTGTGATATAATTATTGGTATATCATCTTTCCGATGTAACGGCCACATATGTATGGTCATGTTTTGAGAAGAGGGAGGTCAATAATTGAAGGAATTTGAGTCGTCGATTTTTTGGACCACGTAGACAGTGGAGACGAATTTGAGAGTGGAGGCAGCGTGTTGCAGAGGGGTCCTTGCACTAATACCCGATTTTGAAAAGAAGCTACACCAGGGCCTTATTCTGTTTGGTGGTATTATTTATAACATTTTGTTTGATTTAAAATTTCACGTTTCATATATTTTTTTAGACTTGTAAGAAATGGTACCATTTTAATTAAATTTAACGTTTTCAAATATTCATACATTTTCACATAAATATTTTTACATATAATTTTCTTAAATAATACTTGTTAAACCTTGTCATAATTAATTTTTTTTTATTATCAATCATTAAAATTTTAATTCAAATCAATTTTTTTACTATTGCTTATTAAATTTATTCAACTGTCCCATAATCAAATATTAAAGTCAACTTATTATTAACATGTGTGTTTCCTTTCTTTTACTCATTTAGCTGGATATATATTATTGGTGAGCTTATTACATAACTTAGGTACTCAGTATTGTTTTCCTTAGGTTTCACAATACTCTTGGTTCATATAATAAGTTAAGGTGGCGCCCTGAACATCTATTTTTTTTAATGTATATTTATATTCACTATTTTATATTTTTTTTGTATACAACAAGTTATCAAATTGAGTAAATATCGAACCACGACCTCGCTTTCCCATAACCCAGAACGCCGTTCGCACAATTGAAACACTTCCTGGTTTTAAACCAAGGGGTGTTACAAACTATACATATACAGGGTGAAGTTATTGACCCTAGTGCGAAAAATCAAAATCTTAATAATAAATTCTAAATAAATTAATCTGATATTTCCTAATCAAAAATAAGTGCACAGACGCCTCGAGGAGTCTCATAACTCCAGTTTATTTTATTTCAACAGGCTGAGGGCACGTACGTGTTCAAAGTTTACTTCCCTCTCCGTAATATCATCATTTATGAAATCCGATATTCCCAGACTGTTTATGGGCCCATTGATTTTCACACAATTTACGAAGTATTTTGGTGTCATCGGATAACAGCTGACACGTAAGCTACAATCGCTTTGCTCTCTCCGGAAATTATTCCAACAGAAAAAATTACATAATACGTCACTAATAATTGTAAAAGTATGTTCAATAGTATCCAATAGCTGAATTGCAATAAAAATAAGCCAAATCTTATATACCTGATCTGTGCTTATATGATGAAAATATTATTAATAATTTCATAATTCATTGATTTTTGGTGAATATCAGGTACACAGATTATGTTCTCGTCTTTGTATGGTCAAATTACTTGTTACCTCCTTTCCCTTATTATATATTTTTGGGAAAGAATTGAGGCAACATATGCGAACGACTAGCTGGTTTAAGCCGGACCAAAGAGTCGTAGGTTTGGAGTATTCGTGAGAGTTGTCCTTTTCGAATGTACAGCATAAATGACAGAATTTTATTTGGTTCGAGAAAAGGAGTCAAAGGGAAATTGATGTTAAAATTGAGCACCATCTATAGTGAAAATAAGTAGAGTTGTCTCGTTTTCTCGAATAACCAGTCTCCTATCCTAATTTGTATAATATGAAATGTGAAATTTTCAAGTTAACTACTAATATCGGCTAACAAAGACTACTTAAAATGTTAAAAAATTAACAAATTTATACTGGGATCCTAGATTCCGGGATTGAGTATTGTTGAACTGAATGGTTCTGGAACAGCAATTCAGGCTCAAAATTGTCTCTTGCAAAAATGGAATCAAAGGGTTTTCTTGGCAACTTAGTTTACGTCTCTCAATTAAGTGAACTTTAAAAATTGTGGAAAAATTGTCCAATTAGGTATATGGTTTTTAAAACTTAATGAATCCAAATGTGGATGCTCAAGTTTTCAATATAAAATATAAAGCTTAAAGCATAAGCATAAAATATACATAGCTGAATTTCAATTTTGAAGAAACTCAAATTTTCAATATGAAAAATAATTTTGAAATTAGCAATATACAGAAGTTAGAATTTTCAATATACAGAGGACATACAGAAGCTGATTCATAAACTATAAATTGCAAAAAAAATGAAAGAGAAAGAAAAAATATATTTTATAACCATGTGGCACGTATAGTATTTTAATTACTTACTAAATTAAAGAGAATTGAATTTGAATTTAAATTTATTTAAAAAAATTAAAATTACATCAGACAAAAATTGAAGATTACTGAAATTTTAAATTACTAATAAATAAAATTTACCTGGTTGTTAAACACTTGTTAACGCGCATATAAAATGTAATATTAATTACTGATATCACACGTTTGCATGTATAGATCAGAATCAGTACAAAAGCTGCAGGCAAATGATTTCTTGGGAATTTTACCAATAAGGTAAACTTTATTTATCGCACTTTCTGCAAAATCATACCACTAGACAGACTTGAAAAATCTATTTTTACTAATTAAATAGAAAGCTGTAAAATGTAGGAATGGTACAGGTATCGCCACCTGTCAATTGTTGAGTTAAGCGCACAACGTGCAGGTCGTCTTATGTAGATCCTGTACTCAAGCAAAATTAACCTTGCCATTTGTAATTTCTATATACGACCAAAAATACGAATACGAACTACCGTAATAAATAGTAAAACATATTGTGAGAATTCAGAAAATATATTACATCTTATAAGATAGACTATTTAACAGGTTAATTAGAAAGTCAAGGGTAAGAAAAATAACCATATGTACTTACATAGTAACCAAAAATATACAAATTGAAATATAGGTAGGTATATGAATGTAAATAAATGTTTTGTAGACTTGAAGTCAGCAATGGTTTCCTGAGATGCTTTAATAGTACGGAGATAAGTAATAGTGTAACAAAAATATTGTCAAACCTAATTCTTCATTCACCCCATTAATATTATTATTGTAAAAATACAAGCATGTCATGGCAATATTATTAAACATTATTATTTTGGTTTGATGCTCTTCAAGTATATTTGTAATATTTATAAACAAGCATTTCTGCTGTGCAGGCAAGGTTACCAGCATAATAAACTGATATTGCTCGCATTTAAGACGTTTATGTAATCATTTATCTTAGGTATTAAAATAATGAGGTGAATGAATATCGGAAACTGTGTGTTTTTCGGGCCCTGCCGATCTGAGAGCCGTCCCCGAGAGCTTTGATTTGATTGGTTTGTATTTTCATTTATTAATGTGTGGTATTATTTTTATGTATCTTTGTTATATTTGTCTCTTTGTTTATTTATCGAATTAAATGTTGTTATTGTTTACATCTGTTTTATTAATTTAAAATAACGTTTCCCTCACAGCTCGCGCTAGGCGTGACATTTGGTGGAGGCGCCGTAGGTGAAGTTCTCTTAGCAATTCTTCCTAATTGGCTAAATGAAAATACTGTTTGATCTAATTATTTTGTTACCCCTAATATTCTTTTGTTTTTGAGACATATTGTCAGATTAAATTGATAATCATTTTTTCTTTCGTAGGTATTGATAAGAATTTTTCTTTTCTTTCTATTATTAATTTCGTTCCTGAGTTTTGAAAGTTTTATGTGTATGTATATATGTGTGTTTATATATTTCGTTTTTACCCCTTTTCTTTCAGATTAAGGTATTATTTTTTATATATATATATATATATATGTGTATCTATATATTTGTACTGTATACATTATTATTGTGGATGGAAGAAATTTCCGTATATGTATTTGATTATTAACATATTTAATTAATTAGCTAATGTCGGTGGACAAAATTAATACAAGGGCAAATGCCAAACTTAAACTGGTATTAAAGGATTCAACTCATTTCAACCCTCTTCACTGAAGTACGAAGCAGGTTTCATCCGATCCATTTAAAAAATCCAACAGCATCCTACGGTCACCACGGTTGGATTCACCCGCTGTATTTTTCAAGCGGAAAAACAAACAAAATTCGAAAATAGAAACATGGCCAATGTAACGCTGTCCCAAAGTTCGTCTGTGGAAAAAAGTCCAGCAATACCAAGCGTTCTGTGTCCTCCGACATTTAATCCAGGCTCAGGAAGTGCAACTGCCTTTATTAGGCAATACGAACGAACCGGGGCAGCTAATGGTTGGACAAATACACTAAAAATTAGCTATTTTGATTCATTTTTGGAGGGAGCAGCGAATCTATGGTTCCAACGCTATGCCGGCAAGGAAGAAAATGCACAGAAAGCGTGGCCACAGACTACACTACCAGATGGGCCGAAACGGAAGCTCTATCATCAGGCAAAGCAGGTCCTGTGGCTAAGTTCATCTTGGAAAAAATAATTACAAGGCATGGTGCCTCTAGGCACTTGTTAAGTGACCGTGGCCAAACATTTCATTCCGATATCGTTCGAGAACTACTAAAGGGAATGGGAACAGTTAGCCAATTTACAACGGCGTACCACCCATCATGTAATGGATTGACGGAACGTCTAAATAAGACACTAGCCGATATGCTGTCAATTTACACCAACACAAAGCAAACAGACTGGGATGAGTACTTGCCACATGTTACGTTTGCCTACAATGCGGCTCAACAGAAAACAACCAGATTCTCTCCATTTATGGTAGTGTATGGGAGAGATCCTACCCTTCCAATGGAAGCCAACCTTATGGAATCGTCAGAAAATTCAGATGCACAAAAAATTTGGGAGAGAGCGTTGACAGTTCGCAGCCTAGCTATTTAGAATATTCAGGCCCGGCAGAGTAAAGATAAGGCAAGGTATGATGGCAAGCACAGACATGTGGACTATAATGAAGGCGACAAGGTAAAAGTATTTACCCCAGTGAGGAAAGTAGGGCGGTCAACAAAATTGTTACTGCGATGGTTCGGTCCGTATTATATTAAGAAAAAAATTGGCGAAGTGGACTATGAAATCCAGAAAGGCCCAACGGACAAGTCGAAAAAGGAGATCGTGCATGTTAGTCGGATATTGCCATATAACGACCCATGGACTCCAGAGGTGGGACCAGGGTTGTATTAAAAATAATATTCTATGTTATAATCTTTGATTATCCTAGTAGCTAAGTATTTTTTAATAATGAATATTTTACTAATTTCTTCTCTATTTATTATGTAGGTTCCTCATTATCCAACTAGCGATGGCCAGTCTAATTAAATCCCGGATTCTAAATAACGTTTCCCTCACAGCTCGCGCTAGGCGTGACAATATGACTGAGTTCCTAAGATATAGAAATATGTACATGAAACAATGCGAAATGATTTAGCAGTTATACAAAGAAAATTCTGATCGTGCTAAATATAAATGAAATACGTTATTATATAAAACTGTTAAATGGACTTAGGTCATGTAACATACTCTCGCCATATAGAATATTTGGCATTATTGATTAGTGTCGGCAAGGCACAGAGCTTTCTAATCTTATATATCTGAACAAGAAAGGACGTTATTGACTTTTTCAGTGTTAAAATATTATGTTTGCCAAACCCTTTGCCCTTTAGAATAAGGTTAAAGCGGCAATTTTATTCTGTGGAACCGTCCCCTTCTACAATTATCACGACACAAATGGTCCAATAATTATTTTAAATTTCTATTCTGATAGCAGTTTTAAATCAAAGTCGGCAAATAAATAAATTTTGGAAGTGTTAATAGACGCAGCAGTTTGTCTTCGAGATAGAGGGATCAGTAAGGGTGTCGGGAGCCTTTAAGTATCCTTAGAGTTTGGTTTTCAACCCGTAGACATTCCTTCGCAGAGAATTTTGCTTTTCCATGCATAATGATCTGTTTCAGATGTGATTACATTTAATACCCAAGTTTCCATCCCTCCTTATTTACTTGTAGTCTTAAACATTTAGGAAGAACGGTTTGTGTTAATGCAAATAGTTTCAGAAATAATTGTAAAATAACATAAATTAACCACATATATTTTATATCACTCGTTTCCAGGCTTTTGTGTTCATTTCTAATCCTATTTAATTTGGAAGAAGAGTAGATGTTCGTAATATATTTAAAACTATATAATATAAATGCTAGAGTCACATTAGGATTTTAATTTGAATTGTCTGCTTAGGGATTTTTTTTATTTTAACGTGTTTGAGAGATCAAGTTGAGTTCACAGTTCAGTTTTGCAGTTTTGGAGAGGATAGGATATTGTTTATGGTAAATCAAATTTAGGTAATAAACTATTCAATTTTTTAGAGTGTATTTTTCATCTACATTAGTTTTTAAATAATCACAACCCTGTATAAGTTTTACCGGAACCAATAACAATGGGATATGTTATGAGTTTTACAACAAACTTATATAAATTAGAATTCGGATTGTTATTACTATTTAACAATAAAATGTTGATGATACTAAGTAAATTTGAACAAATTCTTGTTTTTTGTTAAAAATTGGCAAATTTCTGTGAAATTTGGCAGAATATAGCTCTTATAAAGTATAATCTTCACTTAAAATTTCAAATCAAAATGAGCATCGAAAAAAGTGAAAACTGTAACTCTTGCTAAAATTCTACATCTTCGGTGGGCGCCATTTGTGATACCTGTTTATTTTCCTTTTGCTAAAATGGCCAATAAACAAAGCAACAAATGCGAACGGCTAGCTACTTTAAGTCGGAGCAAAAGGTCGTACGTTCTGAAAACTTACAAGGGAGGTGAAACTATCATTTTGTGTGTGTGGTAGAAAAGAATTTTGTTTTGTTTAGGGAAAAGAGATAATGAAATATTTGATGTTAAGAGTGCATCGTCTATAGCAAGTAATGTGTAGAATTGTCTCTTTTTCCTTTAAAACCAGTTTAATATAGATGAAACTGAAATTTGTTGGTGAGGAAAAAATAATTATTAAAACGAATAATAAATAAATGAACACCACAGAAATTAGAACGATAAAATATATTTTGAATAATAAAAGTTTACAAAACAAATTTAGAAAGTAATTTTGAGAGATTGGAATTTACAAGTAAATCTTAAAAAACATAAATTATTAAAGTATAATTTTGAAGCGCATATGATTCCAAAGGATAGGCTCTTGTGGATTTGAAGAATTATAGAAAAGCTTCAGAATCTAATGTAGTATTCAAATAGATTATTGGTTATTTCGATAACCAAATATTAATTAATAATAATTTATTAAAAAAACTAAAGGCATGATAATATTCCTTCCGATACTTGCTGTCCATTGATAGTTAGAAGCTACTGACCTAGTTATTAATTTCAACTTTTTGTTATTTTGAAATGACTTATTTAGTTATTCACCACAAAAAAAATTTTTGATTTCATTTTTTAAAATTATTTTATTAATCTATTTTCAAAATATACAAATACAGTGAATCTCTATTATGGATTATCAGGATCCTTTTCTATCATGTCTTCATCTACAATGTCGTCCTTTGTAGGAAGATTTATATGAAAATCTTTAAAGACGTTGTCAATGAGAGGTAGCAATTCCAATAAATTAGCCTTCTTTTTTTGTTTATTGGTATCGATGTATTCTTTTTTCATAATGACCACCTTAAATGTTTTTTTCTTTCTGCATGATCTTACCATTTGGTACCAGTAATTTGGATGGCTAATCTTATTTCCAGTTCTATTTTTTTCTTCTCCAATTATGGCATGAGCGCTGTCACATTCCACATGCGTATGTCCAGAAATCAGAAACTTATGATTAACTCTTTTGAGGTTAGAACATTTTTTCATAGCATAGTTAAACATAAAAGCTACGTATTGATTCTTATTCTGCCTGCCACATGTATCAGAATAAAACTTAACCTTCTCAACATCAGCAGAAAGATTTACCAAAAAATGATAAATGCAGGAAGCTATCTGGTCTCCACCCCTACCCGAAACTGTCTCATCCCACATGTAACATGTAGCCTCATTTGTTGCCAAATCATGTACAGTAGGGTAAAAAGTCCATAACTGACGCAAATAAAATACCTTGTTCGCTGTTAAATAAGTCAAAAGACACTGTTGAAGATCGAAGTTTTTTGTCATCGGTTAATGCAACTTGTTTATCAAACTTCTTCGCGCTATATACATTCACTGCAAGCTTCTGGTGTTCATCTCTTTCTTTAAGCAATGTTGCCTTATCTTCTACTTGGACAAATTTCAGTTTTGTTTCAAAAAATCACACTTGATGCATGTATCTTGTTTGAACTTTTTAAACGCCAAATTTAGATCATGAAAACATTTAGAGTATAAGGTCATAGAAATAGGATTTTCTTTTATTTCTCTATACATTTTGTACATTTTTGAAATTGACAAATCTGACGAAAGATACTTCTTTGCTGATCTATTCTGCAATAATGGCTTTCATAGCTAGGAAAAGAAAGAATATGATCTTTGGCGTGTATGATTTCTCCTACTGTTCGCTTATTTCCGGATGGAGCTAATCCGCGAGTATCTGGTGCAATAATCCCCGAAGAAGACATTTTCTTTACGTTGGCAACTAATTCCACAAAAGCCTTTGTTTCTCCTAATATTATGCAAAAACAATTTTTGCATATTGGTCGTTTTACTTTATTCATAATTATTTCATATGTGTAAGAATATTTCCTGTTTTTGACCCTTCCTTGACATTCGGCTTTTTTCTGTTTTCTTAGGTTTTATATTTATAAGTGAGCCAACATAGCTCTTTGTCACGGCTACCCAAATTCCAGTATTCTTCAAAGCATTTTTTTCGTCCTTCTGGAAATCTATCGCGACATTTCATACGTCAGTTTTGTAAATCCTTTATTACGCTACTATGCACTAATTTTCCTTTTTCAGAAACATAGCTCTTACTCGTATTTCTTAATGTTTTATGCTTTTCCCTCCGCTCTTTGGTAAGACCCTTTTTACCTGTTTTTTTGTTTTTGTTCGTTATTGTCTTGAAGTTATCCAATAACAAAACTTCCAGTTGGTACTTCTTTTTCAAGATTAGGATCCTCTGCATTTTCACACTGGTCGCGTAATAAAGTATCTTTTATTTTTTCTTGTATTTCAGTGGATGAAGTTGACGCTGTTACAGTTAAGTTGCTCTTTGTTGCGCATTTTTAGTTTTCTTAATGTGACGATTTTCTAAAAATTCATAAATTGTTTGTAATTTTTATTCATTGTTTGAATTTTTTTGGGCCTACCTATTATATTTTCATCACTCGATTCACTAGAAGAATGAGTATTATTAGAGGGTTAAAATTTTGGATCCGCAATGCTATCATTTGAGTCAAAAATTTCCGGAATTGTCTCGGTTCCTACAGATAACATGTATTCTAAAAAAATTTGTTACCAGTTTCCTCAGACTCGATTGTAGTGTTATTGTTTACAAACCACCAAACCAATACGGTACTTACCATTTTCGTCAATATTTTTATGTGTTATCATTATGTTATCACTGTGTATTAAACCATTTTCATGTTCCTGACTATTTAAAGCAAGGTTTACAATTAACATCGAGACATTATAAAATCACTAAAATAGACCGAATCACAAGTACAAACTGATCACCAAGGTAAACATAACCTCTAAACTAAATTACATTTGTATGTATGTTTAATACCGTATGATTAAATTTTTTAAATTCTATTGGCGAATCACTGGGTATGTTACCTTATCTGCTTAATCGTGTTTCTTATTTTTATATAGAGGTAGGGTTTAAGTGGACAAGTGGACTTAATCAATTATTCACAATGATAATAAGTAGGACAAAATAAGATAACTTAACTTACCTGCTTTGGTGCAACAAATTATAAGATATCTAAATAAGCACATTGATATATTAACGCAAACTTAAAGAAAATAGTGTTACTTACTTACTCACGGTAAAAATATCAACCTTATGACTACGGAAAAAAATTACCTAATAAATCACGAATAACTGACTTACCTACTTATTCACGGTGGTTACAGATATTTATTATTATTATTAGGAAAGTAAGTAGCAATTTCTGGATAATTACAATATTGGTAGGTACTTATGAAAGTGCTAGATAATCACAAAATTGATAGTTACAAAATTGCCGATTGCGATCTAAATTGCCAAAAGAAATAGAAACAAAATATTTTATTACCATGTGGTCACATGTAGAATTTTGGTTACATAAAATTAAAGAAATTTAATCTCATTTTGTTAAAATAGCAAAAGCACATTAATAAAATAATTGACAAAAATTAATAAATAAAATTTACCTGTAAAAAAATGTGGATAAAAAATGTAATAAGTATTACTCGAAGATCTTACAATAGAATAGCTCGTAGATGTCAATCAGTTCAGATTTGGAAGGCAACTGAATACTTCGGATTAATAAGGTAAACTTTTTTATATTACAATTTTAATTGTGGTACTAATGTACAAACTTAAAAGTATCTAAATATTTACCGTAAAGAAAATGACAATTATAAACTTTATGAGCATCTCTCCATCTGTTGATGAGAGACTAAATCGATTTAGAAGTGCACTGTAATCGGATTCCTTCTTTAGTTTAGTTTCTATTTACAATAATTAAGTTATTGAGCCGGTATAGAATCGTTAATATTCAATAAGAAATCATTCAAATGTGCTTTTGGAGAAACATAATAATTTTAGTCGCAAACTCCTCTATAAAATCCTTATTTTACTATAAGGAACGTAACCAGACTACAGCCAACAGCTACTCTCCGGGCTATGTGCCCCGCCGAGCGCTGAATTACAAGTTACAATTCAATAAGAAACGTTTATGATATGATATCGGTAAATTGTAAACATAACCAAATAATGAACTGTTGAAATTATGTAAATAGTTAAGATAGGTTTTCAAACTGTATTGTGATGATCCAGTAAATACAATTATATAACAGGTGTGTCTGGAAGACGTTTTAGAGGTAAGAAAAATAGGTACATGTTGTACAGAGTAAACGAAGTAAAAAAATTAAATTTTAAATAATTGTAAATGTTTTCCTGGTATGGTAGAGACAACTAGTGACCTGAAGTGTTGTGACAGAAGTAGATAATTTAGTGTAGAAAAACATGACTGAGTTCCTAAGATACAAAAATAAATCTATAAAAAATGTGAAGCAATTTAGCAGTGATACAAAGAAAATCCTGTTAGATTGGAGTAGTCTCACTTACAAAAACTAAATCAAACTGCTGTACAGATATTAGCACTGAATATCTCCGAACCACTTGGATGTAATGAATTTTTTTGTTGAAATAATGCAATCTGTGATATAAAAAATCACCACAGTCACAATTATGGGTTTTGAGAAAAACTTATGTGAATACCATTTACGAGACGTCTAATTAATGTTTTTCAGTCATTCTCATTTCCTAAAAATGTACAGGGTGGCCAAAAATTATTTTTCAATTAAGAACATTTTAAATTAAATTTTCTAATTTTTTTTAAATGGAACGTCCTATATATTTTTTGACGATATGATGTAGAAATGAAAAACGAACATTTTTTGTAAGTACTTCCTTATGGCTAATTGCAACCATTTTAGTATTATAAATAAATAAGTGTCAAATTTAAGAATAAACTTTAAAAAAGAAGTTCCCTCAAATAATTCATTAGAAAAATGTATAATAGGTGTTTGACGTGTTGCCCATTTTGATTGACACACAAACCTCAGTCAGAATTTTACAATATGAATTATAATAAAGCGGAACTTGTAGACATGACTTATTTTGGGCGAGTCAGACAGAAATTATTTACTTGCCAATATCACCGTTATCCTGAAAGAAGGATTTCTGATGTTAGCAGCTTCCAAAACCTTCTCGATAGATTTCTGGAGACTGGAAATGTCGAATATAAAAAAAGTGAAAGAATAAAACGTGTTGTGAACGATGAAAATGAGTTTTCTGTGGTACTGGCAACGGTTGAGAATCCTCATGTTAGTCAAAGAGAAGTGAGCTCAATAGTAGGAATAAGTAGACTATCTGTGGGTCTAATCTTAAAAACAAATAAGTTGTATGCATATCATACTCAAATGTACCAGGAATTATCTGATGACGATTTTCAAAAGCGCCTACAATTTTGTAATTGGGCCAGAGGTAAAATGCAACATGATGTCAACTTCTTCAGTACTATTTTATTCAGTGATGAGACAACTTTTTATAAAAATGGATTTGTTAATAAGCACAATTTCTATTATTTTGCTTCGGAAAATCCTTAATACTTTTTTATGCAAGTTGATAACCAACACAGATGGTCTATAAATGTTTGGAGAGGAATTATTAGAGACCATGTAATAAGGCCACATTTCTTTGATAGTACAAGCCATTTGTCTTCATTTTTTGGAAATCCTCTGCCACAATTATTGGTAAATCTCCCTGAAAGAATTCGAAATAGGATGTGGTTTCAGCAAGATGGTGCTCCACCACATTATTTAAATGCAGTTAGAGACCACTTAAATAATGCCTACCCTCATCAATGGATTGGAAGGAATGGACCCACTAAATGGATTTCTAGATCCCCAGATCTTACAAAAATGGGTTTCTTTTTATACGTGAAGGAAATTGTTTATAGAGGCACGCCAACAACAGCACAAAATATGAAGGAAAGGATAATAACTGCCTTTACATCTATAACACGGGCAGTTGTAGGAACAGTGGGGACCTCATTTCAAAAGCGCATAGAGATGTGTGTCAAAATGGGACTTCTTAAATTGAATTCTCTCAATTTTTTCAAATGGAACACCCTGTACATTTTTATTCGACGATGTGATGTAGAAATGAAAAACAAAAATTTTTTGTAAGTACTTCCCTAGAGTGTTTGTGTGGAATTTTTTTTTATAATTTAGAGTTATTTAAAGAAACCTCTTTTTTAAGTTCATTTTTGAATTTTGTAATTATTGCTCAATAAAACGAAATTGGTTGCAATTAGCCCTGGGCAAGTACTTACAAAAAATTTTCGTTTTTCATTACTACATCACATCGCCAAAAAATGTACAGGGTGTTCCATTTGAAAAAATTGAGAAAAGTTCAATTTAAAATGTTCTTAATCGAAAAATAATTTTTGACTACCTTGTACATTTTTAGGAAATGAAAATGATTCAAAATGTCTCGTAACTGGTACTCACATAAGTTTTTCTTAAAACCCATAATTGTAACTCTGGTGCTTTTTTTTAATATCCATCTGCAGATTACATTATTTCAGCAAAAAATTCATTACATCCAAGTGGTTGGGAGATATTCAGTACTAATATAAGAATCAATAGAACCTAGAAAGAGGCTTCAATAAATTTACTGATATATAGCATTCCGCTAAAAAAAAGGCACTTGGTCCTGTAATTTCGTCTTGGCTGGCTCTGTATGTTCGAAAATAATTTCCAGTTATAAACTTTCTAATCTAGTTTACTTGCAATTTTTTAAAAATTTTCTAGCTATCATAGAACTCGAGATATCGAGATCCGACGCACTCTTGCCCCACCTTGTATATTCAGATGCACTATTCGGTGAATAGCATTTGTGTTTAGCTGTGACTCCTTAAGTCAAATTATCATTCGTCTTGTACAAAATTCTTTAAAATAAATCAAATTTGTATGGATCCCAGGCTATATTGGCGTAATGACCTAGGCCGATAGCCATTTGTGTATTATTGTGCTCAATAATTTCTCCCTCTTTTCTCGCATCTTCTTAAATGTTCTTAGGACATCCTCTCCTATTATCCAGTCGGGTAAGATTTTTTTTTTCATCGAATGGAACCAATCGATTCTTGAAAATAATGGCCATCTTTATAATGATGCGTAGTCCATTTATTTGAAATAACTATCAAACTTTTAAATTCTCAGAATTCCTAGTTTAATTTTATATTTGCTTCATAAGATTCGATACATTTGACGATTACTATTTACATATATTGCGATCATTTTGACCTTGACGTGTTGGTCGCAATTTGTCAAATACCAAACTGGTCTTCCTGCAAAGTTAACATATAAGTTTCACACGTATTAGAGAGGAGACATAAATATGTCGCAACTTCCATTGCTTCGTAATTCATTTATCATCACTTTACAACTTTCATATTGTTTCACCAGACACCTCCCATAAAAACTACTTTATGTGTTCCACATCATAAAGCAACCCCGGTTGTCTGCCAAGTTAATAATAGTAGTAGTTTTTATAGTTTTCCTAAACCTCGACGCTGATGCAAAATATTACAATTTACGCTGTTCTTATATAAACTCCGTCCAAGCAACAATCTAGGCATTAGAAACCATAAACAATAAAAAAAACGTGTACAGAGTATGAAGAATTAAGAAGTAATAATCACTGATTAACTTAATTGCATTAATATATTTATGGCTGTTTCCAGCAATTAATCAACGTACCAATAGTCTTTCCAAATTTTTTTATTAAATGACTAAATTAAAATAAATCAACAATCTCGAATCTACCTTATTAATTTAAGGTATGTTTTATTCAAAGAAAATAAGTACACAGTGCCCAAATTCGATGACCTATAGGGGTTTTCGCTGTGAGGAGTTATATAGTGCAGTAAAAAAGCATTTTAATTTGCACAGTCTGGTAACAGCAAGATTATGATTTTATCCTGTTTTGGGTGTCACCCGCAGTATATTCCTAAGTTTTGGACCTCGAAAACCTTGTGCTACTTTTTTTTATAAACAAAACAATTTTTACCGCTTTTTTCGAGCTTAAAATGTGAATCGGGGCAAACTAAAAACCAAGTTCTTCGTAATAAAATTACCAATAAATCCTCGCTAGTTTCAAGTCTCGTACGTTCAAGTACGTACATAACCTACAAAACTGAAAAAATTAGTAAAAAACAGTATTCTTTTAATTTTAGTGTTCAAGACCGTCAACTAGACAAATTTGCATCAAACTTTCAGAAAGTAAGTATACTTTTTGATGTAATAAAAAGACCCTGAAAAGTTAGTGTCAAAATATTGAACCCATTGGCCAAAATTGCATTTGTTATCTAAAATTTGAAATGCCCGCCATTTTATGCCATTAATTCCAAAATTAAAAATTACTTTTTCAAAATGTAGATCTCGACGCCAGCTTTCGAATGCAATTAAAAAGACATTTTTTAAATGTATGTTTGGTTACTTTTTTTACAACTCAAATAAGAACAATTGCATTTTTTCGGCCATTTTGAAAAAAAAATTAAATGTTTTTATCAGATCTGATAGGGAATTTTGGGACCTTTAATATAAATAAATAAAGTTCATTTTTATTAACATGAACTCGAGATATTTAATTTTCTGCATCCTGATCGATTGTTAATTAACAAATGCATATTTTGCGCCAAACTTTGGACTGTCATTTTGAAACCTATTCATTTCATGTGATAAATTCAAAAAAAATTAAGTTTTATAGAAACTTTTTTACAAGCATTATAATATAATTATTGTTAATTGAGCTAAAAAGTATATAGTTGCAAAATGCAATAACTTCCTTGTTTCTTAAAATTCGGGGGACTTTTTTTTAAATATGTTATTTTTTCCCTAGCAATACGATGAGAAACTTAGTTTTTTGTTTATATTTGTTATTTAAAATTTGTTATATTTTTTAAAAAAATTTCATAGAGCTTAGTTGCAAAATGCAATAATTTCCTTGTTTTTTAACATACAGAGGGCTTTTTTAAATATGTTACTTTTTCCCTAGCAATACGATGAGAAACTTAGTTGTTTGTTTGTTTTTTTTATTTAAAATTTGTTATATTTTTTAAAAATTTTTCATAGAGCCTAGTTGAAAAATGCAATAACTTCCTTGGTTTTTAACATACAAAGGACTTTTTAAATATGTTATTTTTTCCCTCGCAAAGCGATCGTCAACTTGGTTTTTTGTTAATAATGAAAAGACTATTTTTTATTTCCAAATTCATATGAACACATGTATCAACGATTGCTAACGTATAAAAAACCTTTAGGTATAAAAAATTTATATTGCCTTCTAAACATAATGTTTTAAGTTTTAGTTAAAAATGAAAATAGTAAATATTGTAATATAAATACTTGTTAGAAAAAGTTTTAAAGGCGAGGATTAATAATGTGGTAAAAACATTTTATTATTTAAAAATAAATATTTTTATTCTTATAAATGTACAAAATCGTAATGGAATGGAATGCAACTGGTAGGAATAAGAAAGATAAAGAAAATGTAAAAATGTATCCTCATTTATAAGCAACTATTCGCTCCGCAGGTACAGTGTATACGAGCATAATTGAAGCCACATAAAAACTAAAAACCGGCAAAAACAGTCGGCATCTCTTTATTGAAAATGGACGGAGGTAAATAGAAATGCTTGTCATAAGAGAATGTTCAACTTTTTTGAAAATTGTATTCATTTGTATCATTTTTTGTTTATTAGCTGCCTATATTTGTTCATTTCGTCAATAACATATTTTTAAGTATTATATCAGTTTTAGACATAAAGTCTAAATATTGAAATATATTATATATTATAATAGGTATTTATGCACTGCACTGCAAAACCATTTAAACATACTGTCAGCACATCTCACAAGTCCACGTTGACTATTTAACAGTCAGCATATCTTTATTTCTTAATATGTATGTCATCTGTATGTTAAAAAACAAGGAAGTCATTGCACTTTGCAACTAAGTTCTATGAAAAAATTTAAAAATAGTAACAAATTTTAAATAAAAAAAAAAGAACGAAAAACTAAGTTTCTCATCGTATTACTAGGGAAAATATAACATATTAAAAAAAAGTCCTCCGAATTTTAAGAAACAAGGAAGTTATTCCATTTTGCAACTAAATCACTTTTTAGCTCAATTAATACTTACATTATAATGCTTGTAAATAAGTTTCTATAAAACTTATTTTTTTTTAATTTATCACATAAAATGAATTGGTTTCAAAATAATATGCAAAAAGTTAAATATCTCGAGTTCACGTTAACAAAAATTAACTTTTTTTTTTAATTAAAGATACCAAAATTCTCTACCAGATTTGATACAAAAATTTAGTTTTTTTTCAAAATGGTCGAAAAAATGCAATTGTTATTATTTGAGTTATAAAAAAAATAAAAAACTAACCAAAATTATATTAAAAAAATTTCTTTTTAATTATTCGAAAGCTGATGTCGAGATCCATATTTTGAAAAAAATTATTTTTCATTTTTGAAATTTTAGATAACAAATGCACTTTTGGCCAATGGGTTCATTATTTTGACACTAACTTTTCAGGGTGTTTTTATTATATCAAAAAGTATATTTTCTGAAAGTTTGATGCAAATTGGTCTAGTTGACGGTTTTGGGCACTAAAATTAAGAAACTACTGTTCTTTACTCGTTTTTAGATTCAAATTTTATAAAGAAGTTTGGTTTATTTATTTTCGTGCTATTCTTCGTTTTTTTCTATTTCTTCTTCTTTTTCTTTCGGGTTGAAAGTTCCTTAAAATAAATTTTATTATACCTACCTACGTTCTTGAAACAAAAGGAGTGCAAAATCGGGCGCACGTTTACTATGGACCTGTTTATGATATTGAATTGAAATTTGGTACACTTATGTATTATAACGAGATCTGGAACTATTATATTTTAATCTAATTCCGTTGAAGGGTTCGGGGGTAAATATGGGGTAAATAAGGGTAAATAGGCAAAGCAAGGAGGTAAGAGTCCATAAAATTTGGGGTATGTACAAAAAGCTAAGGTCTCAAATTTTTTTTTACATCACCCCCGCAATATTATGAAATGGAATAAAAAAAATAAAATGTGATTTAGTGTGCATCCAAGAACGAAACGTTCCAAAAAAATTTTTCGGCGTTAGCCTCTACGACCACCATTGCCACCCTCACCCCATTGTTTAAGGGGTTAAAAAATTAAATTGGGATTTGGTGGGTATAAAAGAATCAAGAGAATCTAAAATTTTTTTGACATTAGCCACCTCCTCTACCACTCCCACCCTATTATTAAAGGAAGTAAAATATTACATTGGAATTTACTGTGTATAAGACTTGGATACAAACTCTGGATGTGGACGTAGTGATTACTTGGGCAGCGGTTTTTTATTTTCAAAATACAACTAAACCTGAACATTCTTATATTTAAAGCGTAATTAATGTTTACTTAATTTGTCTGATCTTTCCAAGTCCGACAAAATATAATTCGTTAACTTTATAATTAATAATAGTGTATTGTTTTATATGGAGTAAAGATGGTACTTTTTGTGTTGATGTACTTAACGGACGAGCGAAGTACTCCGTCTAGATGTACATTGAATATTACATTAATCCCCAAATGCGTTTTTCTTTCTTTGATCGTTCGAGAAGGTCATGGGAAGTCTAAATAATAATAATAAACAGACATGGGTTTGCTCTTCCACTCAACCATAAAGACACCCTAATAAGACTAGGACAAACACAGTGACGGACGATGATTGATATGTTCACATATTTCAGTCTCATTCCAGTGCGGAAAAAAAATTATAATACTACCTTAAGTAAAATCTGATTATATGTATATATGCAATATAATACAATTAAAATTACATTAATACGAAAAAAAACTAGAAAAAAAGAGAAAAGGAAACGACAAAGTGCATGACATTTAATATCAAAATACAAAGCATATACCGAAATAAAAACAAGCCAGATTTAAACCCTACTGATAAGGCTGTAAGTATATCTATATGTACAAAAATGTTCACTAAATTAAAAGCGGCATTAAGGCTTTAGAACTAAATGGGACTAAATGAGATAGTACCCTGTAATAAGTAATTTTTAAGCTTAGGTTGAATCGAAATTATTGGTAACAATTTGTAACTATCAGATAGTCCACGGTTGCTTGGATTGTAGTGTTTAGTATTATTATCATAATATACAGAAATAGCTAATTATCCACTTAATTCTTTACATATAAAGCTTGTTGCTCATGCAACCAATAAAAGCGTACTTCAGAGGAGTTATATATTTAACAAAAATTTAACAAAACAAAGTTTAGAGTTGCTTAAGTTTGCGGATGAGAAGTGAAGCCTCTGAGGTTTGAAATAAATACTGTTGTCTAATTACACAGGTACTAGCGAACTAGGAATTAGTAATGTGCGAGATTTTCATACCTTAATTGCGATCGCTTTGTGTAGACGATTATTATCCTGTTGGCTTTCTTGACCTTGGGCTTAAACATGCCGATATTACAAATTATACATTTAAATAACTAAGCATTAGAAAGTACGCTGCAAAGCTAACTTGTTGTCAGCGTCGAAGTTATGTCTGTAATTAACACCTTATTCCTTTCATTTTTTTCTCTATCTTAGTTCATAACTGACTACGCTTATGACGTCACTGCGGTTTTCGCGGTACATCCAAATCGTTGGAATTTAATTTATTTTTTTAATATGTTCCGTTTAGAATTTTTCTTCCAAATTAAATATATGATGAAATTAGTCCGTTCACTATCGTATGTTACCATTTTTGAAAATTATCCAACAGCTCAATTACAATTGCAATTAATTTAACAAAGACAAATTATTATCATATGATTTTATATGACTAAACTTTATGCAATTTCTTATTATAACATTTTTTTTATATTTAATGAGACGTTTCAGAGTTTTCAGCTAATAAGCATCTTTCAGGATGCATGTTGGAAGAGATCACATATATTAAAGCAGTTTTATCAAAACTTATTTTCATTGGTTATAATATTGGTTGAAATTGTTCTCTGGACTTTATAAATCACCCTGAAAATTATTTTTAAAAATATACAGT
The DNA here is from genome assembly GCA_963675555.1 of Leptura quadrifasciata. Classification (NCBI taxonomy): domain Eukaryota; kingdom Metazoa; phylum Arthropoda; class Insecta; order Coleoptera; family Cerambycidae; genus Leptura; species Leptura quadrifasciata. The sequence goes on along the minus strand of OY776674.1, from coordinate 143,686,958 downwards.
AGTGTTTATTAAATATCCATCCCACTATCACTAAATTATTCGCTAACCATACAACCTAATAAAGAAGCCATCATCTAAATAATGATTTCCTTAGATTTTTCAACATCTTCACCCTTTCTGTACTAAGAGATTCTCTAGCTTTCCTACACCCCTGCAATATATCTACATTATGTGCGGTTAGGCATTGTGTATCCGGCGTCGTGTATGAAGACTGATGGAATGCGTATTAAGAGCCTTATACACTCTTCACGTGCCAGCTAAATTGTGGTTTTAGTTATGATGAAGTACAAAGAGAATAATAAAGTTACTTACAGTTAGATGCAGATGATGTATTGGTGTTGAAATATTAAGATACACAAGCCCAGCCTGTCTGTCTGCTTAACGATACTTTAATACAACTAATACTTGGCAACCATTGTGAATGTGGATAACATAATAATAACACATATGTATTCTTTCTAAGGTTTTTATTTATAACTATTTTAAGAGGGATAAATCGAAAATAATTGGACCAATTGTTTATTCACATTTTTTTATTTATTAGGTGTCAACGTGGCACTCCCACCATCATGCTCAAATCTCGAATCTCGAATCCGGAATAATTATGATGTAACAAAACATATTGTTCCGATAAAAGATGTACAATAAAACTTAAAATCGATCTCTCCGAGGATTTTCTTAGTGGTGCATTTAAAGGAAAGTATTTTAGTAAGTATATTCATTTACAAGATGTTACTTCTTGAAAGTACAATTAGAAACAGAGATAATTTTTATCTCAGGATGTGTTCCTGACCTCTTTAAAATATCAGTCGTTACATACAAAAATGGCAACAGATCTGAAAAAATGAACTAGAGGCCTATTTCTGTCATCAACAATTTCGCAAAAATATTCGAAAAGGCATTAAAAACCGGGTTGAAGAATTTATTGAAAAGAATAAAATTATCTCTTGTATTCAATATGGCTTCCGGAATGCATCCTGCACAACAGATGCAATTTATAATCTAGTTAACGCCATAAATACAAATATGCAAGAAAATAAGCAATGTATTGCTGTGTTTCTTGACCTGGCGAAGGCTTTCGAAGTCTTTGCCAGCTATCTAACAAACAGAAAGCAGTTTGTAAAAATTGGGGATAAAATTAGTGAAGAAGAAATTATAACGATAGGCGTACCACAGGGCACAGTTCTGGCGCCAATTTTGTTATATAGTTTATGTAAGCTACCCCTAGCAGGACAAATAATTTCATATGCTGATGTTACGGCAATCATTTGTAATGGGGCAAGCTGGACCGATGTTAGGAGGCAAGTTTCAAAGGATATAAAAACAATTAAATGTTGGATAGGTCAGAACTTATTATCTCTCAATGTATCAAAAACTAAATACATTGCCTTTTCGATATATAATGCAAACTTGCCTAATTTTAGTGATATAACCATTCTAGATAGTTCTGAAAAAATTCACTCCACAAATACATTAAAATATTTAGGTGTAATGATGGGAGCTTGGGATGGCTAGAGCACACGACTTAGGCAAAATTAGGAAACTATGGTATAAATTCTACCAGCTTAGAGACAATTCTGAACGTCTACAGTGCACTGGTAGAATATATCTTAAGATACGGGCTAATTATTTGGGGAGATGCCTATGATAACGCTCTAAATCAGGTGAAAGTTATGCAAAAACAGATACTCAAGATAATACTAAATAAAGAACCCACATATCCAAGTAACCAACTTTTTAGAGAATGTAACTGTCTGAATTTAAAACTATTATATATACTTGAATGTTCAATATTCATTAAGAAAAAGCCAATAAAATTTAGTACATCTACTCATATACATAACACAAGGTCAGTTTCAAATAAAAGTATAATGATTCCCAAATACAACAGAACTAAGCAACAAATCTGTATAGATTACCTCGGTCCAATTTATTATAACCACATACCATGTCATATAAAAAATATAAATAAGCTAAATAAATTTAGGAAGATATTAAAGGATTATATTACAACCAATTACACAATTTCCTCCACTCCATCTCTATCAGCTTGATACCACAGCCCACTCAAAATATTTCTCTTCGTGCCGTGATCTCAACTTATTTTTCTATGTCTGTTTGTTTCATAATATTATTTGTTATTTTATCTTTATATTCTCTATTTTTTCCTTTTTATAAAATCTTGTTATTAAAATTAACAGCTTCAACTAGTTACAATACTTATCAGTAATTGGGTTACATATTTTGCATATACAATCCCTCCCAGGGATAAAGCGCATTATTATACTAAGTTTATATACAATTAACAATTATATGTATTTACTCTTAAGTTTACTCATTGTTACTTATCAAATATATTTAATCGCTGTATTAATTTACCCAATAAACAATAAACTTAAACCTAATTAATTCTACCAACATATATTTTTATTATTTACGTTACGCGAAACTTATGCAATGTTAATTATTATATTGTTGCTGAACTTTAAATTCGTAAAGAAATCTCCTCTTCCTCCTTCTTTTTATTTACTTCCTGTAAAACGGGAAGGTGTGAAAAAATTACAGTTATTGCACAAAGTGTCTTCTTGATCATGTAATACATCTACCAAGTTTCATTCTGATATTCTAAAAAATAAGGAAAAAAAATATAGTTTAAATAAACTAAAAAAATACGCTTTAATAGCAACCCGAACTAAAAAGTAAGAAATAATGTTTAAATATTAAGATTTTGTTCAACAGCGCTAGAAAATCCACTAACTAAATATAATTAAATAGTTTTTAATAATTTTAAAATAAGAATGAAGTGATTAGCAAAAAAAATTCATTTTAATGTAAAAGCGTGGGGTGCATGATATAAATTGTTATAAATATTTTATTGGTAGCTATTGATAAAAGTAGAATTATAAAAATATTGTAAAAAGCACTCCACGCTTGTTACAATAAAATCAATTTTTTTTGCCAATCATTTCAGTATTTTAAATTTTTTTAAAATCATTTAATTTATTGAGTTAGTGAAATTTCTATCGCTGCTGAACAAAATCTTAATATTTGAACAGTATTTTTTACTTTTTAGTTCGGTTTGCTATTAACGCGTGTTCTTTTTGTTTTTTTAAAGTATAATTTTTTTCTGTTAACTTTTGTCTTTTTTCGCCAATCTCCTCTTTTTTGTGTTGTAGTTTCATTTTCATTGTTGTTCCCACAAGTAATGGACAACTAAACGGTCAACCCTCCCAGAGGTCCGATAGAAAAGTAAGGCTTTTATACAACAGGGTGTGCACGGTTCCCTGAGGTTGACAGCGACGTGACATTTTTCGTCATCCTCTTGCCATTCATCTCTCGGCACATTACTCACCAATATATTGGATTGGGTGAATTTTAGAATTAGCATCATGAACACCGATACATATAGAAAGCAGCTGATACCCTGAGTATTCGCTAGTAGAACATAATGAATATTACATCATAATGTATGTATTAAAGTTGGAGCTAACGTTTAATAATAAAATATATATATTAATAACAGCGGCGCCTCCGACAATATCTCGATCTCTGTTATTTTTTTTTCTTATTTTTTTTATCCTGGTGACGACATTAGGATAAAGTTGTCAAATTATTGTATTGTCATCGGTCCTTGATAAGTGTGCAAAGTTTCAGTTTAATCTGACGTTTTGAAGTGGTTGAGAATCACATTCAAAAATTCCATTACAAACAAACATACAGGTGAAGCTAATAAAGGCGGGTTAACAAGGAGGTCTACCATGATCGTTGGCAGCAGGTATGTTCTGCCAGCTTCTTTTCTTTGTTCATTCCTCTACGATCTTCTAATCGCGTCACGGTTCACGAAACAGTTCAATGTAGTTGTGAGGATTAGCTAATGGAATGTTTCTTCAGTTTTCTTTTTATAACACCAAATACTCTATCAAAGTGTCCTTACAGGGAGAACTAATTCAATTTCACTAACATTCTGAGGAGTACAATTTTCCAGAAAGTATACACAGATACTAACCATGATGGAATCGCGATTTTGCCGCCTATATGTGAAAAATCGCAGAAGAAATCTGATATGACCCCTTCCAATATTCATGCTCCATCTAAGGATAAATAAGTACATTTTCTTTCGTTAGTCCTGTACGTAATGAACCATTTACTGTCGTAAAATTGTACGTATTAACCTGATGACTGTAATATGCAATTTGATATTGAACTTTTGTGTTAACTGGATTCTTTTGACAGTCAAATGAAACCGTGATCATTTTCTGAAGTTTTTCACACAATTTGTTTAAAAATTAAGGCCTTCGCTTTTAGCTTACGTAGCCTCTCTTCCATTTAAAATGTTGCACGTTTGTCCTTATCTTTTTCCCGTTTTATTGCCTCTGTGAAAAAACTACATCTGGAGCATGTATCCGTTGCTGGTGCATCAAAACCATTGTTACAATCTAATCAAAACATTTTTCCAGTGACTTTGTTATTACATAAATCAACAGTTTCTTGACGGATAAATTTTATGGTAAATATTGGCGTGTACTTTTGTCCCTACAGTATTGTCAGTACCTCGGAATATTGAAGCTTCTCAATGAAGTTTCTAACCGTTTTTCTTCTTTCAGTGTAAATTTTGTTCGATTTAAAAGTTCCACCACGTTTTCCTTAGAAAGCAATACTGTATGTAAAAAATTGCGTCCAATCCTATGAAGTCCGTCCCTTGAAATACCGAGAACATTAACAAATTCCTTTTGACAAACTTTCTTGGTGTTTCTTGTTCATATTGAAATTAATAACATTAACAACAAATATTATTATGCGTTTCTTGATAGCTCCTACTTTTAAGGATGTATAACCAGCAAACCGTATCTTGGCATTTTTTAAGTGTTTAAAAAATACTACACACACTTATATTAAAAAAGAATGCTAATAGATGCGTTCTAGAGCTTTTCTAGGTTTTCTTAATAATAACGATTTTATTTCATTCGATTTTGAAATATCGAAAGAAAAAACAGTATTAATAAATAAAACAAATTAAAGAGAATAACTTTTAAACATTTAGACAATTTATATAAAGCAATATTTTAATATCGGGTATTAATGCGAGATCAGCACTTTGAAATAATATTTCTTCAACACGAATGTAATCGTCATCTGCAGTATCATCAATATCTATTGCCACACAGATTTTAATCTCTGCCACATACAACTCTTAAACAAAAGATTTTGAGCTATTTTGAGCAGAATAAACATAACAGAAACATAGGTATTTTCTACTAATCCCCATGCAAATTCAAATAGTGAGATCAAATTAAGATATTGCTGATCAGCACGACTCCATTCCATAATCTGGTAATGGACTCTAAAGATGAGAGGCAACAGAGATGCTACTGTAGGAGGCGTATTTTCATTTTACGTTATTTTTTGGAAAGTTTTCACCAACAAAACTCACTATTCTTCAATCCAAGTTGCCCAAGAATATTCTATACGTCCTTTCTTATCATTCTAATTATTTACAAACAGATAGTGTTTTTGGTCATTACAATGCTAGTAGAAGTTTTGTGTCAGGTGAAAATATATGAGAGATAGTTGCTCCTTGAGGAATGTCATACAAATTGCACTAGCAACATCATTTTTGTAATCATTTCCCTCCTCATCACTAGCTTGAAGCACGCTTACCCCACTTACTGAAGAAGATTTAGCCTTAGGCGTCCTTAGCTTACTTTTCAAGTTTACGTATATGTAAGACAGGTTTCTCTGAAAAATAAAATGCTAACCTGCTAAGGGTTTTCACTTGAACGTTTGAAACTCTTGTCGATTATCTTATACTAAATGAGTGATTTATTTTAGGTATCCTTCTATTTTACATAGATTTAAATTAATTTCCCAGTACCAAATCAAACTCGTTTTATTTTGATAACATATATTCTATTATATTGTTAAACTACAATGTAGGATTATGACAAGTTGCTGGATATACATATGTTCACAATCAAATTGTTTTTATATGTGCCGATTTTTTCAACGATTAAAGATCTACCATTTCATCAAGAACCGCGAAACAATAGGATTATACATTCACCTTCTAGTATATTGGTGAGTTTACTTTTGCTTCTGGACAGCAACAACTACGCATCTCTTATGTGTACTCTTCAGTACGTACTGTCGTGAGCAGAAAAAAACAACTTTTTTTTTATATAATGAAAATCTGCCTCTATTTGAATATGTAATGAGTAGCCAAAATAAAACAGATATCACTTTTAATTTATTTTTTATTTTAATGCTGTAGTTATTGCTACAGTAAATGATGGATGGTTAATGAGACAAATTGCACTGCGTTATAACATTAACAAAACTTTGGTGTGTAACATTTTAAGAAAGTGGAGAATAAACGGTATGATTAGTAGAAATCCCGAATCAAAGGACAAAGGATATTCTACTTAACATGAATCTAATTATTAATATTTAGTTATTGCACCATTTCTATTTATAACTTCTATAAGTCTGTTTGGCATATAATTAAATAACCTTATACAATAATCATTAGTAATAATATTTTCCCATTCATTATTTACTATTTCCAGTAATTCTTCGGCATTCCGTGGTCTCACATTTAGTTTTTGGATACTTCTTACGAGTAGTCCCCATACTTCTTCCACAGGGTTAAGATCTGGACTATGACTGGGTCAGTTGAGAACATTGATGTTGTTATCTTGAAACCAGTTAGTTACGGTATGAGCAGTATGAACGGAACAATTGTCTTGTTGAAATATGAACTCATTATTAGGAAATACTTGTGACACGAAGGGAGAATAATATTGTCTAAAATCCTAATATACGTTTCACTATTAAATCGTTTCTCAATATGGCACAAAACACCAGGACCACGTGCCGATATCCAAGCCCACATATTGACGGAAAATCTACCAATTTTATCATTGTTACATATATATTTCTCATGGAAGCGATTACTCGGAGGGCGGTAAACACGAATACGATCGCTGTGTGTTGCCTGGAAAGATTTTTCGTCGGTAAAGATTACATTGTTCCAAAAATTTACATTATGCGCTAAAAGTTCAAGCGCAAATCCTACTCGAGCTTCTTTATGTTCACCTTTAAGTAAGTATTTCTGTGCTGCTGCATGACAGAGTAGCTCCGATTCTCTTACTCGCCGGCGACCGGTACTACCCGATCCAGGAAAATTCGCTTCTTCAGCAGCCTGAATAACTGAGTAACATGGATTTTTTACTAAAGCATTTACCAATTGTAAATCTTGTTGTTGAGTTGATATCCTTCGTCGCCCTGATCCAGGATTTCTACTAATCGTACCGTTTATTCTCCACTTTCTTAAAATGTTACACACCGAATTTTTGTCAGTATTATAATATTGACGCAGTTATAACGCAGTGCAATTTGTCTCATTAACCATCCATCTTCTGCTTTAGCAATAACTCCAGATTTAACTAAATCGCTTATATGAGGCATATTAGTTTTTTGCACACTGGCAATAAATTATGACAATTAACTGACAATGTCACAAAAATTAAAGTTAGATGTACATAACTAGATTTTAGCAAAATACAGTTATAAAACTTGTCCTATTTTTTATTTGCTCACGACTGTATTATGTCCATTTTTGAACCAAACTGTACGGTGTTTCTGTGTGAAAGGAAAATGTAAACTGTAAATATAGATTGCAAAACGTGTATCTGCTGGTAATGGAGATAGTTTCGGGAAAATAATAATGAAATGAATATTGATGATATTACAGATGAAGAATATTGTATTGACATAGAAGAAGTATTGTATGAAAGCCCTGGCTAAGTCCATTTAATTTTACTGTCCTATACCGAATATTTTTATTTGATTTATATGGTTTGTCTAAATGTTTGTAGTTATTCTCCCTCTCTTGTTTTGTATGTTATGTTAGTTTTAATTTTAATAGATTAGACTGTATTTCAATGCTTTTTTGAAAGTCGAATGAAATTTTATTATTATTAATAAAAATACATATAAAATCTCTAGACAATAATTATTTATGCTATTTTCCAAGTTTTAAATCTAGTATACAGAATGTTTTTGAAACCCTTAAAAAATGTCAAGATACGTTTTGGCCGGTAGAAATTCGTAATGACAACTTTTTCTTCATAATTCGTCTGTAAACGTCGCAACGTGGTTAGCGAAATGCGCGTCGAGAAGTGTACTCAAGTGTAATGTCCAAGTATTTTGTGAAAAGCCCTGATAGAAGTTATGATCGATTAACTCCGTTAATGTTAAGAGCCCTCATTGCCATGTTGTATTTATTACCTCACACAGACCACCTGCCACAAATTCAATTAAAACACCTGATAAGGCGCGGCTTTACAGTACATAAGGAACACAGTCCCAGGTACTTATTCAAAATCGTAATTCAAAATTCCACGGAGGATTATTTAATAACATACGCCTCGGAACAATAGCAACAAAACCCCGAATGAAAAAATATTGGACACAATCCAATATTTGTTTCGATTTTTGAAAAATATTCATCAGCTTCAAACATATTGTTGAATTTTTTTAGTAATTTTTACAATGATTCGAATACCACGAATACTATATTGAAAAATATATTCTCAAAATATTCAGTGAACAGACTGATTAGAGCAAAACTGATTTAAAACTAACGCGAATTCTATAAAAGTATTAAATATTCCTGAGTATTACAAAATGCGATGTGAAAAACTTATCTATTAATATAGAGGATTATTAATGATCTTACGCATTTCGGAAGATTTACATCATCCATTGAACAGTTCTTATCTCTTAACTTCCGTGCCCTTCCAAAAGATTCGGTGAAAAATAAACATTTTCGAAATATATGGCTCTAATATTTTAGCTTTTACCGAGAATAGAATAAGTTCAGTTGGGTGACGCCCTCAAATATTTCATAACATAGTATACATGAAAAATTAGAGGGAAGTAGAAAGACGGAGATTTAAAACTCTTCGGGGCAAGTAAACTCGGAAAATATTACATTCTTTGCAAAACAGACTATGAATAATAAGGTTCCGAGGGTGACACTATGTAAGTTAATCGCCCTAAAAGCTCTAGTATTTTAAATTCTTACAATTTTGTATAAGCGCATTTATCGTATTAAGAGCTCAGGATGTGTGTTTGAAAATCTTTTATGAATACAAGTCCTAGGGGTGTGCATGTAATTCATTGCTAGCTACAAGGAAATATTGTTATGTCGCAGATGAATATACGGTAATCTTTATTGTTTCATACAATTTTATACTTTAGAAGAGGCTGCAAAGCTTTTGTTAAATGCTGATATATAAAGTGTGTATTGCTGTGAATACAGACTGTTACTTGATGGAAATAAAATGTTATCTTTGAAATAGATACTTACTTGCAGTGGCATATAAAGTAGGAAACTACTCTTTCTACTATAGCAGTATTTTTGGACTACATGAATGTATTTATTATTTGATTAGTCATGGCAGTTAAGACATAAAAACTTTTCAATAGATGATGTAAATTAATAAATTGATTGACGGAAAATGTAAATAATCTCTCTTCTGCAATTCATCCAACATTACCTAGTATTGACATTATTGGAAAAAAAAAAGATAATGTTTCCACGAACGCTAAAAAATAATAACAATAGCTTTTGGTCTTACATTAACACTTGAAACCAAAATACTTTAACTTCAAATAAGTATAAGACTTATAATGGTACTAATTTGAAAAACCCAGAATGTATTATTAATATATTTTCCACACTTGTAATTTATTTACACTGACTGACATCTACAAATTTCTTTAATGTGGCAGAACGTGATATATATATTTTATGATATGAAAGCTTGTCGCGAGATTTTCCTGTGTAAAGGAGATCGCTCTCGAAAAATTTTTATATCATAAAAAAAATTATATAATGTAACAAAATGATGGGTTTGATTTACTTAAAAGTAAACTTTTACTTCTTAGAGCTTTAATAAAAATTATATAATTTTATTTTTCACTTTTTAGTCTTTTGATATGCTGTAATCCCCAGATATCGATTTTGAGACGAATCGGATAATAAACGGGAAAGTCGTCCGCCATCTTGAACTAAATTTTTTACTAGAAATTCGTAATTTTGGACCCCAAAAACTCTCAGCATCGATTTCGATCAATTTGGACCTAAATAACAAAAGTCGTCAGCGTTATTAGCACCGCCATTTTGAATTTCTGAATTTTGAATAATAATCCCCGACCTAGAAAACTCCAGATATCAATTTTGAGTTGAACCGGATCTTAAACGGTAAAAATGTACAAAAACAATTGTTTAATAAATATAGTCTTAATATTAGTTTAAAACTATTTACATTCTTTGCCTGTTTGATATCGTCAGATAAAGAATTACACAAGTTAATACTGTAAACATATACACACAATTCATAAATTAAAATACTAACAAGAGTTAAAAGTTTCTAGTCTTTAAAAGCGCCTCTGCAGGAAAAGGTACTGGAAATCCCTGCCATGTATTTTAAGATTCTTTTCTGTACAATAAAAACATCCGCTGATAAGGTGAAGTTTCCCTAAAAAGCGATGCCATTTATATCTGAGTCTGGACTCTACTGGTGCATGATGTAAATTTAGTAGTTGATCTTTTAATAGAATTTCTTCTAAACTTCTTATTAAATAAGAGATAGAATTAAGTTTTGATATTAATTTCTCACAATGTACTTCCAATTGAGGCACTCATCTAATGTTATTCCCAGGAATTTAACGTTTTTGCTATTTGAGATCCTGTTGTCATTAGTTTTAATGTCAAGATCCAAGCGAGTTTTTTGTCGGTTGTGAAATCTTATATGTTGGCTCTTATCAGCATTTAAAAACTGTTTATAAAAACAGTACCAGTTATAACATTTATTTGAAGAAACGTTGTATTTATACTCAAGAAAATTATCAGACCGGTCATCTGCATACATTATCAAGTCGGCTTCAGATGTCAAGGTATCAAGTTCATTGGTATACAGTAAAAATCGAATGGGCCCCAAAACTAAGCCCTGAGGGACTCCCAAATTCTTTATCTTGTACCCCGAGCTGACAATCCCGGTACTTCCATCGGAGGAGTACGTCACAGATACATACAGTTGTCTATTTTTCAGGAAAAAGGCTATCCAATCCCCATCCACTCCACGAATTCCATAGGCATAAAGTTTTATTAATAACTTATCATGATCGACACGGTCAAATTCCCTGCTGAGATGGCAGAATATCCCAACAGGGAACTCCCGGCCTCGTTATAATCAATGAACCTCTCAAAGAAAGCATACATAGCAGTATGTGCGGATTTATTAGAACGAAAGCCATGTTGATCTTTCGTCAAAATATTATTATTTTCACAAGAGTTCATAAGGCGATGTAAAAAAGCATATTCAAAAATTTTTGACATAGCCGACGGTATGGTAACTAGTCTATAATTTTCAACCATATTTAACTCATGCTTCTTATATATAGGTACAACTTTTCCTATTTTTAGGCCACTTGGAAATTTTCCAGATATAAATGAGCGGTTAACTAAAAAAGTAATAGGTTGTATGTTTACCCAGATTATTTTCTTTAATATAAAAGAGGGAATCTCGTCAGGTCCGGCTGAGCATTTATTCTTTAATTTTAATTTTAATAAATTGAACAGCTCTTTTTCTACAAAGGGTTCCAAAAAGATCGATTGGTGGAAGTAAGGCACATCTTTAATAGGAGCATTATTTGGCGGTATATTATTGACTATATCTAACGATGCTTTTATGAAATACTAAGTAAATATGAAGGCTATGTGATCCGGATCCTCGCATAATTCTCTGTCATTTTTCAGCGTTATATTTTTATGAAGTTTCACTTTACCGGACAATTCAGCTATCACCTTCCACGCAGCTGAAGGCGGATGGTCTGAATTATTATTTTATTTTGGTAATACTGCTTTTTAGTATTAGTCACCAACAAATCATGTGTTTTTTTCGAATTTTTATATAAAAGTGCTAAATTTGGGTACACTTTCTTTCAATATGCAGATCCCTAAGATTCCTACTTAATACCTTCACATTATCATTCACCCACCCTTTCTTATTGCTATTTATAAAATTTGCGTAAAGGAAAATGTATATTAAAATTATATAGCAATATCTTGTGAAAATGTTCAAATGCCTCACCGATATCTATGAAATTATAAAGATCCAATCAGCTCTCACTCTCCAGAGCAGAACGACAGTTTAACACAGCGTGTTCAACTTCAACTTCTTTTGAAATAGGAACATTGATGATTACAAACTAATTTTTCAACTACATTCAAATAGTACGGTCCTCTGATCCGAAATATTACTGTCATTTACATAAACTAAAGTATGATCTGTCATGTTCGTAAAAATAATAGTAGAGGTACGGTCGTCAGCAAAAAAATAGGACAAGTCTTATAACGGTATTTTACTAAAATCTAGTTGTGAACATCTAACTTTAATTTTTGTGACATTGTCAGTTAGTTGTCATAATTTATAGCAAGTGTGCAAGAAACTAAAATGCCTCATATAAGCGATTTAGTTAAATCTGGAGTTATTGCTAAATCAGAAGATGGATGATCAATGAGACAAATTGCACTGCGTTATAATATTGACAAAAATTCGGTGTGTAACATTTTAAGAAAGTGGAGAATAATCGGTACGATTAGTAGAAATCCTTTTATCAGGGCGATGAAGGATATCAACTCAATAACAAGATTTGCAATTGGTAAATGCTTTAGTAGAAAATCCATTTTACTCAGTTATTCAGGCTGCTAAAGAAACGAATTTTCCTGGATCGAGTAGTACTGGTCGCCGGCGAGTAAGAGAATCGGAGCTACTCTGTCATGCAGCAGCACAGAAATACTTACTTAAAGCTGAACATATAGAAGCTCGAGTAAGATTTGCGCTTGAATTTTTGGCGCATGATGTAAATTTTTGGAACAATGTAATCTTGACAAACGAAAAAACTTTCCAGTCAACACACAGCGGTCGTATTAGTATTTACCGCCCTCCGAATACTCGATACGATGAGAAATATATATCCAACAATGATAAAAGTGGTAGATTTTCCGTCAATATGTGGGCTTGGATATCGGCACGTGTTCCTGGTGCTTTGTGGCATATTGAGGAAAGATTTAATAGTGAAACGTATATCAGGATTTTAGACAATATTATGCTCCCTTCTGTGTCACAATTATTTCCTAACAATGAGTTCATATTTCAACAAGGCAATTGTACCGTTCATACTACTCATACCGTAACTAACTGGTTTCAAGGTAACAACATCAATGTTCTTGTCTGGCCCAGTCATAGTCCAGATTTTAACCCTGTTTAAGAAGTATGGGGACTACTCGTAAGGAGTATCCAAAAACAAAATGTGAGACTACGGAATGCCGAAGAATTACTGGAAATAGTAAATAATGCATGGGAAAATATTATTACTAATGATAATTGTATAAGGTTATTTAATTCTATGCCAAACAGACTCATAGAAGTTATAAATAGAAATGGTGCAATAACGAAATATTAATAGTTAGTTTCTTGTTAAGTAGGATATCCTTTGTCCTTTGATCCAGGATTTCTACTAATCGTACCGTTTATTCTCCACTTTCTTAAAATGTTACACACCTAATTTTTATTAATGATATAACGCAGTGCAATTTGTCTCATTAACCATCCATCATTTACTATAGCAATAACTACAGCATTAAAATAAAAAGTAAATTAAAAGTGATATCTGTTTTATTTCGGCTTCTCATTACATGTTCCAATAGAGACAGATGTATATTAGAAAAAAAAAGTTGTCCTATTTTTTTCCGCTCACGACAGTACAGCTCGTTATACGGGTCGGCCACCTTACCATCGGATGAAGGTTAAAACTAAATAAAATGTTACATAGTTTCTTAAAATCAGTGAGATTTCTGATATTTAGAGACGAATCCAAATTAAAATCACATTTTGATGAAAAACATATCTAATATATCATTTATATTAGTAAAAAATATATTAAGATCTCCAGTTGGAGCCCTATAACAGGTTAATATAATTATAACTTTATTATTATCTTTCCAAGAAATCCCGCATATTTCTATGTACTTATCTATGCAGAATTTATCTAAATCGATTTTATTTACAATCAGAGAAGTTCTTGAATATATTGCAACCCCACCCTTTTCATATACAATAAAAACTAGAAAATGAAAAGTTTCTAATAGTCAAAAAGGTTCAAATACAGATACAGATTCTACAATAATTTACATTTGTCTGTGTATTCCTACTTTGTAATTGAAGTGTAAATTCCGTTGAGTTTGTAAAGTAAAATGAATAAATTGTTTAATTTAAAACACATATATGTTGTTCTAATACAAGAAGTAAAAATTATGTTTGTAGCTTATTATCTCAATGTACTTCTATTTTAAGAGTTTTTATTTTTTTCAGGTAACAAATATTTTAGTTTTGCTGCTACATTATTCGTAAGTATAGTAGAGTAATTAATGAATCTTTCCTATCAATTATCGATATATAGTATTGTTCAACGCTTTACTACAAATAAAAAATGCAATAGAAGCTTTACGAGCTAATTATTAATACTGACGATTCAATTTGCCTGCGGTATAGTACAGAGAGTAACGGTATTTTAAAGAGGTCGTAAACCTTTTTTTGCATTTTTTATTTGCAGTGAAGCGTTGAACGATACTGTACAAGGAGCAAATAATAAATAAGTGACAGCTGACCAATTTTATTCATTCTTGTTTGCAAATATAGATGTACTTAATTTTACTTCCAAAATTAATTTTGGCAATAATTATTAAAAAATCGTGCATGCTATTGCCAAAGGTTATAAATTCAGTGTTGTGTGGAGAATTTAGAAAGGACTGTCCATAAACAGCAACACGTCATTTTTTATTATATTAGTCGTAGAAACATCTCTACTATGTACATACTTCGATAGGCGATGTAAAGCAAGGTTAGGCGCGGTTAGTACTTGGATGGATGATCGTTTCAAAGAAGACCGTGTCCTCGTCTCACATATCTTCCAGTGGCTTGTATATCAGTGTATACGTGGAAGCTATGCAAACTTAGGCGAGGGTTGTGTTACCCACCAACCTTCAACGTGCTTATGTATTTAATGGACAGGCATATTATATTAGTAGTGTTTACAGAGGATCTAGGAGCCATAAAATTCATAAACAGTTATAAAATTTCGCATTAATCTTAAAATTTTACTTAACCATTAATAGTAATAATGTAATATTTTGTGATCTGTTTTTGTCCACCTCAGCCGGTGACGAGTAGAGAGTGACACTCGAGCACCGTAAACAATTTTTCCGTTAAAGCTCGAGCGCCAGTTCTAGATTAAGTGATAGGACACACTATCCATAAGTAGCTCAAGTGGAGAAACGGTACTCCAGTGGATCAATTTTGGGAAATTAGACGTTCACATACAAACAGTAAAACTCCGAATTTGATAAATAATGTTAGTTTATTCAACTGAACCTACACAAGGCTACCTATACAAATCTACTTGTTTACTAAGTATAGTTATTAGGGCAAGCGGTGCATTGAAAATTACTAGTGCCAGATGACTCAAATGACAGGGATACAAGCGGTAAAATTATAGAGAACTTATATACAATACTTGGCTACTACCTCAGTTTACTTACTCTTTCATGGACTTACTTACTCCGGTGGTTACGGTCGGGCAAGTCTGCTGCGGTGAAGCGGTCGAATCGGAGTCATATACTGCACAGCTCCTTAGGTCGTTTTCTGAAATGAAATAACTTACTGTAGGACCGGGAGTAGATGCCAAACAGATGCGCTGCCGGTCGATGACGTAGTACGGACTTTGCCGAAATTCTGCTGCTTAGCGATGATATATGACACCAGCGGGACCTCGGTTCGGTTCTCAGAGTGGACACGTCTGCTGTCGATGAGTCGCTCTGGCTTATTAACGATACAAGTGGAACATATAAATGAAAGCATTGTGAAAAATTGCCCCATGAGTTCGTAGGCCGAGTTGGAGTAATCACATATTGCGTTAGTATCCCACGTGTATCGTACAAAGTTTTACCTATCACCGCTTTAATTGTGTTAAAATAGGTTCACTTTGATAAATAAATGAATTAATCAAGGTGACAATAGGATCACCATACCGGCCTGTCAGGCGAATGGTTGGAGATCAAATGCAGAAAGCAGTCATCCTGGGGTCCCTTAGGCTGCTTAGGGCACACGATTTGGGAATCTACGGTCACTAACCACCCGGGTTGCAGGGAGTGGCTGTAGATAATTCGCTGGCTCTTCAAGCGTCAGAATGCCGGAGACATGCAGAACTATCCAGCATGGCACTAACAAAAAAAAATGTATATATAATAAAATGTTATTCGCGTAAGCTATACAAAACAGATGTGACAAGTCATAATGTGATAATATGAACACAATTTGATAAGTAAATAGAGTAATATAATAAGTAATACATACAAATAGTGGGGTAACATAAATTAATAAACAAAAATAATAAATTATTGCATATACAAATACAGTCAACATTTTTAAATATTTTAGAATAAAGACTACAACAAAATTTTACATTACATATTTTCCTGTAGAGTGTAAAAATATCCATCACTTAAGAACTCTCTTAGTTTTTTAAATTAAAAGACTTGCAATGTTTGTTTGTTAGTTAGTTTGTTTAGGTCAAATCTTGCAATCAAAATTTCGATTAGTTCTAATTAAGCTAGAGCTTTGAAATTTTGCACATGTGTATAAGTCCGGTGACAATACACTTTAACAGTTTAATATAAGAAGAAAACAAGATGACGGCTTCAAGATGGCGGACGACTTTGTCATTTATGATCCGATTCGACTCGAAATCGACATCTGGGGGGATTTTCGAGATCGCCAATTATGAATTCTTGGTCAAAATTCAGAAATTCAAAATGGCGGCACCAATGTGGTTGACGACTTTTGTCATTTAGATCCAAACCGATCAAAATCGGTATCTGGGGATTTTCGGGGTCGCGGATTGTGAATTTCTAGTAAAAAATTTAGTTCAAGATGGCAGACGACTTTACCGTTTATGATCCGATTCGTCTCAAAATCGATACCTGGAGTTTACAGCATATCAAAAGACCAAAAAGCAAAACAGAATTATATAAAAAAATATTTAAAAAAAAGTTTTTATTTAAATGATCTCTGAAATGTAGAAAATGAACTTTGAAGTAAACCAAACTCATCGTTTTGTTACATTATATAATTTTTTATGATATAAAAGCTTGTCGCGAGCAATCTCCTTTGCTCAGAAAAATCTTGCGACAAATTTTTATATCATAAAAAAATTATATATAAACAAAATGATTGATTTGATTTACTTTTTAGAGTATTTAAATAAAAGCTTTTTTTAAAAATATTTCTTTATAAAATTTTTCTAAATATATGTCAAATTATTTTTTGATGTTTGAGGTAATTTGTTATATATATTTGCACTGGAGTAGTAAGGGCTCCTTTGAAATTTGGTTAAGTTAAAATTTTGAATGGATATATTATTTGTGTGTGTGTACTTGTGGTATAAAAAGATCGTATGTTGGTGCGTAAATAATGCTGCTTCATAAATAAATATGGACTAAACAGTTAAAATTTTATATTGTTTAAACACGAATCTGCATGACTATAAAGGCCCCAATGAGAAGATAAGCCTGATTATTCTTTATTGTATAATAAGAATTCTTCTCGTTGAAGAACTTGAGCCCCACATTAAAATGAGATATTTTATATGTGGGTAAACGATTCCATAATATACGTTTATTAGTTCCACTCTAGATATAATATTTTTTTAATTTCTTGGAGCAAAAAAAGCCGAGTTTAATTTGTGACATAAACTGGATATAATTTTCCCATGTTAGAGTCTCATCTAATTTTAGGCCCAAGAATCTGGCCTCTGTGATTTTTGTTAAAGCACAATTTTTGATTTCTAAATTAAGTTTAGGTGGATCACGACGTTTATGAAACTGTATATGACTGGTTTTATTTGGATTCAGTATTTATCTATTTTGTACACACTAGTCTGAAAAGTGATTTAGAATTTGATTAGCCATATCTTGCAGTTCATGTCCGATTGCCGCGGATACACTAATGGTAACGTCATTGGCGTACATTATTATTTTTATCTGTGATGCTAAATCATTAAAATAATTTTCGGGATCATTTAGAAATATTATATATAACTACTGTCAGCTTGCTTGCTGTGAAAAATCCACATGTTACAATTGAGTGTAGACATCAATATCACTTTAAAGTTAATATTTGATTAGGTATAATAACCTTATTGAGCCATATTCTTTCCAAAATAACTTAAATTCTGAAACGTACTTAAACATTTTGAGAAACGATATTACTAATGTAATATATATTTGAAGAAGAAAAAGAAAACTTCTGGCTTCAACAGGATTGAGCACTACTCAGTGAAAAGATTCATAGATAAATTTTTCCGAAGCCAATGGATTGGTTAAAATTTTCGCTGGCCTATTAGGTACCCAGACCTTACTCCTGTGGATTACTTTTTAACTAGATATCTTAAATATAAAGTATATGCAAGAAGAAATTTAAACAAACTTTGTTGAATTAGATACCGCTATGAGTTGCTTGAAATAACATAATTGAAGAATTCATAAGTAATGGAATCCAAGAATAATCCAGGAAGATGACACAAATACTGCATTTGAGACGTTTTACAGTTATTTCAATAGTTGTTTCAATTCTTCTTTTATAGTAAAAACATACAAAAAATGTAATAATAAAAATAACAAATGGATGACCAAATGCATACGAATCTCTTGCAGAAATAAAAGGAACTTAATTAATCAAAAAAGAAACATGAAAATTTCATAAAGTATGTACAAAATTATCTAAAAACACTTAAGAGGGCGACCAGACTGACAAGAGAAATATACTACAAAAATAAAATACTACTAAGTGATAACAAAATAAGAACTTCTTAGGACGTTATTAGAGAACCCACAAGCTCAAAAAAAACAAAGGAAGTAGAGTCGATATATTTATTCAGGATAATGTGTTGTTACTGCAAATCAACCGGAAGTGGTTATTTAATGACTATTTCTTAAATGAAACTTACGAAGCAACATAAAATGTAGTTAGTCAATTAAACTCAAATACCTATCGGCAAAAAATTAATCTCAATATTGAAAACTCTTTTCTATTGCATGAAATAACGGAACTAGAATTAATTTCCATAATTAAAAATTTAGAGGACAAAAAGCCAACTGGCCATGATGAAATGACCATTTCCATGTTAAAGAAAAATCTTAATATATTAGTTAGGCCTTTAGTATGCTTGTTTAACTTTCTATAAAAAATGGAGTATTCTCAGATGGATTTATATAAGCCATGCTGAGACCTATTTTTAAGAAAGGTTCTAAGGAAAATGTCATTAACTATTGTCCTATTTCATTATTGCCGGTATTATCTAAAATACTAGAAATACATTTAAAAAATCGAATATTCAACTATCTTGATAAATACAATATTTTATCAAAGTTACAATATGCGTTCAGGGGGAACCTGGGTACATCAGATGCTACATTTTCACTATTTAATGAAGTAAACAATAAAATTGAAAAGAAGGAGCTCACTCTGGGAATTTTCTGTGATTTATCTAAGGCCTTTGACTATAATTCCAAATTTTACAATTTGAATGAAAATTTTTCTGATGGCCATTTAAACTGTCTTCGCTTATCCATAAGTCATTGACGAATCCCTTTTCACTTATTACAATAAATCTTTATTTAAATTGTGTATATTTTATATTATAGTGGGTAATACAATATTGAGTATTTAATTTGATTGTTTTTACCACAATGTCAAGTAGGAGATTACCACCACACTTCTTATGTCCATGTTCATACCATTACTGTGAATATTAATTAGTAAATTATTTCCTTTCCCATATGCCTTGTAGAAAGATATAAATAAATACTGATTATAATATCTCGAACTGTACAATTAAATTTTAATTGCTGGGAAACAAATCTATTCTATTCTATTCTAAAATAATGTATTAAATGTATGGAGCGTGAAAAACTTTTTTTATATATTACTATATGGGTCATTCAGATATTCAGAAACCGAATTTTTGGAGTTCAAACAGTGCTAATATAATGTGTAATCGTTACCGGCAAGAATGGCAATTTATCAAAGAAATTACCTGAATTTTTGAGATCACTTCCGGCGAAACAGGAAGTGAGAAATATGGCGGATAAATCTCAAAAATTGGAAGTAAAGCTTATTTTTTCCGTGTAAAATTTCATCTCGCAACAGTCCGAAGCTACAGTTGTGGTCCACTGTTCATTTTTCTCTACACTTCCTGCCCTTTAATTGGATGCTTATCTGTTTTCCAGCTAAATTTTAAATCAACTTATAAATTTAGTTTGTATTTTATGTACAATTACAGTTACACATGTGACACACTGTATAATTCCTGAAACTTTCCTGAAACAAGAATTATTGTTATTTTAATAAATACATGAAAATCATTCATATTACTTATTCATGTTCCGCTTACCATGTTACGTCAGTTACACAACTATTTTAATTTATGGACACTGCAGTTTGCTACTTTTTAGAGCCAATTACGTGGAGTTGAAGGAATTTGCAAGAAGCGCTGAGAAAATTCATCCTTAGCTTAATACAACTTATTAATTATACAGTTTGCTTTACGTGCAATACATTACAATTTCAAACTTAAACTTGGGAAAATTTACAGTCAAGCTGCAGAAAGAGGAAATATATAAGAGGGCCTTTTGAGTCTCTGACATTTTTATCACAAAAATTTCATCCACCGTTCTTTACAACTTCATAAAACAGAATGCAATTTCCTAATTTTCGTTTTGCAGGGTATAATATTTAAGAATTTGTGAATTGTGCTTATAAAAGCAGTCATAACTGTAATAAGGGTTAGAGGCCAATGAGGCAAAAAAGAACAAAATGTGGCACATACATATAAAATAAATGCAGAGTAATATTTTTTTTCTTATCCTTCCATTCATCCATACTTTTAAAAACATCAGGGTTTCGAATAATACATTACATTAATGAGCAGCTGTCTACCACAAGCCACCCCGCCTGACCCCAAGGGTTGAAATAGCACCCAATAAACCGAAAAACCTTCAAAAAGCTTCAAATAGAACAGAAATTGGTATACCCCCGTTTTCGAAGACGTGAAATAGGATGGTGGTAATATTTTCTCACCCACCCCTTCCCAACCAACCATTAGTTTACCTAGTTAGAAATTCATCATTCGTCTCACTTCTTATAAAGTAATTTCAATTATCGCTGCTCAGCAGAAGGTGCGCTGCGTTTAAGAACAATGGGAGAATTATTCATATGAATATTTGGTACAATTTATTGTATTCAAATAAGTACCATATATATAATTATATTATATATCAGAGGTGAAAATAATAGCAAGAAATAACTAACTAGTAATACCAGATACGCCACAACAACCACAGCTTATATTCATGTAAAGCAACTCATACAACTCATTATCATACTTGTCAAATATTATTTTACAGCTATTCAGTAGAACATTAAACTTACACTTTGGTGAAAATCCTGGAAAATGTACAATTATTGTTGAATTGATAATAATATAATCAAATAATAATCAGTATTTATTTCCATTAGGTACTAATTTATTGGAAAGCATCGTCAATAATAAATTATAGCATGCATGTGATAAATTATTATGCATAATTAATTAAATAATTGCTTTTCTAGTCAGCTAATGACTTTCGTATTAAATTCGCTACCTAATAATGTTTATTATCACACTTCATATTACTGACTATTTTTTAAAGGTAAGATATGTTTTGTCTAGTCATTCCCACAAAAAATAGTTTTTTAAGGGAATAGTTGTTTATTGTATTAGTGTTTTAGATAGCGTTTTATCCATGCAAGAAAGTTTAAACTCGAGAACGAAGTTCGAGAGTTTAATTTTCTTGAGTGGATAAAACGCGACTTAGGGTCTGTTTCTGAAACGTAAAATAAAATTATCTATTAATAAATGTCATAGTAACAATTGTTGCCACAATTGTAACTATGGCAGTAAACGAATAATTAACTCTATTTAACGTTTCAGAAACTGGCCATAAAACACTTATACAATACAACGTTTTATCCACAATCACGGTCACTTAGAATCAGATTTCATCAATAAATGATTTGACATTTCGCTCTGTCAGCGGCTGTAACGTCAAAAATTATTAAAATTAATTTAAAAAAACTTGAAAGGTGTTGAAACTTCGACAAGCACTATGAGTTCTCAAACCGACAACTACAAGCTTGTTATTGATGGAAACGAATTGAAATATGATAAAACAAATAAGGAAATGTCCATTAATATAAATATTATTATTATTAAAAAAATAAAAATAAAATGCAATTTATTTAAGATTGTATTTTTCATTATTGCACTAGTGAATAAAGTGGTACTTTGTATTTCTGTCTTGGGGCCTCTTTTGTTTGTGATATTTATTAACGATATTGCTACCAAATTGGGAGTGAGATTTCTTCTATATGCAGATGATTTAAAGATGCTTTGTGAGATAAATTCGTTCCACGATTGTGTTAGGTTGCAAAGAAATTTAAATTTAATAAACTTCTGGTGTATTGATAATCATCTCCCTCTCAACATCAACAAATGCAATGTAATGTCGTACTGTCGTAAGAAAGACTTGCTTATACACGATTATGCTCTTGATGGTTCCATCCTTAGTCGGCCAGACTTAATAGTCGACCTTGGTGTTACCTTTGACTCCAAACTATCTTTTAATTACCATATTGGTACCACTGTAGCTGCTGCATATAAGAGTCTCGGTTTTATAATTCGCAATATGAAGGATTTTGAATCTATCCACATATTGCGCCTGTTGTTTGTAACATTTGTAAGGTCCAAGCTGGAATATGCATCGGTGGTATGGAGTCCAATATACTCTGTACACGTCGCCTCCATCGAGAAAGTTCAACGACGTTTTTTTAAGTCAGCCAGCCACGTTCGTCCTAGACAGTTCCTATCCTCTCAGAGGCACTCCACAAGAGATATTTTATGAGCGGTTTCAAATGAGTAGCTTAATTAGCCGGCGAGCTATACACTCGGTCATCATATTGCATAAAGTACTCCATAACAAACTGGACTGCGACTTAGTTTCACGACTTGATTTTCACGTCCCTAGAACTAATGCTAGAAGCAACCACCTGTTTTATATCCACACCCACAGAACAAACATCTACAAATGCTCTCCATTGTATCAGATGGTACGTAACTACTCAGATATTGAGCTCCAGCTTGATATACTTTGCTGTAATATAATAGTAGTTTGTGCAACAAGAGTGGATATGGATAATCCACTCGAGTTGTACAGTATACTTTTTCTACGACCGGATTAAGAAAAAACTACAAATAATAGTTTTAATCAAATTTTAATATACAAACTTAGCTACTGCTTAATCTTATGCTCTAGGTGAAGACATTTTATAAAAGCGGCAGTAGCCCAGTGGTTTTATCTATGCTTCGAAAAGCAAGAGATAATTGGTTCAATCCCCCCATATAGCTACTTTTTTTTGCCATAATATACCTCTAAAATTTTTTTCTGTATATAATAATTTCAATAAAATTTTAGGTGGTATACCGTTTATCGATTCTTCACTGGAATCACTCATTTTAAATTATTTTCTAGCCCAAACTGCACGAATATACACACTGACAATTACTTTGACAGCTTACGCACCAACTTGAACTTTTTAAAACGAATAGTTGCCTGTACTTAATACATGAACTGTGATTGGTCGATTTCATATCCATCCTAGAACGTATATGAAATATATCCGTTCAGCTAACTGGAATGGCCCACTTATCCATTCTACAGACTGTACGGAAAACAGCAAATTTACATAAGGGAGTAGAAAAAGGATATTAAACGATTATTTATATAGCCACTTTATTAATTTTTAAAATTTTATGTTATAGTTACATTTATATTTATATTTTTTTTTTCCTCTCTTTTATTTGTCATTAGATTAGATTATTCCTTTCGTGCCACTTTTTCACTTGTTTATTTGTGTCTTGTTATTCTATTTATGCTGTTTATTTAGTTTTATGTTCATCGTGTATTTTACACCTCTTTGTTTTACTTTACAGTTTGCTGTTATACTTATCCTGTAATTTGGGTTGATACCCGCTGGATATTTTATAGAAATAACACCACAGGTAATTACGACCCCCCGTTGTGTTTTATAGAAATAAATAAATAAATAAATAAGTGTGGATGAAACTCCAATTATAATGTGATTGTGGATAAAAGTATTTTAACTGGAGATCCAGAGAGTTACAACAGTACAGTTACAGTTACAAATATGTTTTAAATAGTATAACCCATTCTCGATTGAATTTAAAATTAAAATAGCTTAATTAAGAACAGCTTAAAAAATTATAACTTCATATTGCTATCTAAAACGACTTGCCGGATTCGGCTATAGGTCTCGCTTCGATATGGAACTGTCAAATCACCTCTTTCATATTTTTACAACATTTTTCAGATACACAGTGTTTTATATTTCTCATCCCATTGTTTAGCCGATAACAGTTGGTCCGGATTAAAAATTTGATAAAATATATTCTGAAATATTATGAATCTATTGCCGTGTACAAAATTGCAATGAAATTAAAATATGTGGAACAGAAAAATATTTTAATTTGGGTTGAAAATGTCTTCATAGAGAAAACTTTCTATTATTTAAGATAAAGTACTTGCATAAGCCAGGAAAGCATTAAGTTCTGACTTTTCGAGAAGTAAAATAATAATTCATGTTTATTAAATTTCGGTGATCATATAGGGGGGAAGGGGGCAACAGTGCGTCGTATCTCAATATCTCGAATTCTACAATAGCTAGAAATTTTTGAAAAAATTGCAAGTAAACTAGATAAAAAAAGTCTATAATTGGAAATTATTTTCGAGCATACAGGGTGAGCCACAACGAAATTACAGGACCAAGTGCCTTTTTTTTTAATGGAATGCTATGTTTATCAGTACATTTTTTGAAGCCTCTTTCTAGGCTCTATTTATTCCTATATTAGCATTGAATACCTCCTAAACACTTGGATGTAATGAATATTTTTGTTGAAATAATGCAATCTGCAGATGGATATTAATAAAATTACCACAGTCACAATTATGGGTTTTAAGAAAAACTTATATGAATACCAATTACGAGACATCTGATTAATGATTTTGAATCATTTTAATTTCCTAAAAATGTACAGAGTCGCCAAAAATTATTTTTCAATTAAGAACATTTTAAATTGAATTTTCTTCATTTTTTCAAATAATGGAACAACTTATATATTTTTCGATGATGTGATGTAGAAAGCGCCTACAATTTTGTAATTGGACCAGAGGTGAAATGCAACATGAGGTCAACTTCTTCAATATTGTTTTATTCATTGATGAGGCAACTTTTCATAAAAATGGATTTGTTAATAGACACAATTTCCATTACTATGCTTCGGAAAATCCTCACTTTTTTATGCAAGTTGATAACCAACACAGATGGTCTATAAATGTTTGGGGAGGAATTATTGGAGAACATGTAATAGGGCCACATTTCTTTGATGGTACATTGACTGGAGCTATTTATCTTCATTTTTCGGAAAACTATCTGTCGCAGTTATTGCTAAATATCCCTGAAAGAATTCGAAATAGTATGTGGTTTCAGCAAGATAGTGCTCCACCAAATTATTTAAGTGCAGTTAGAGACCACTTAAACAATACCTACCCTAATCAATGAATTGGAAGAAATGGCCTCCTAGATCTTACAAAAATGGATTTCTTTTTATGGGGATACGTCAAGGAAATTATTTACAGAGACGCACCAACAACAGTACAAAATATAAAGGAAAGAATAATAACCGCCTTTACATCTATCACACCAGCAGTTTTAGGAACAGTGGGAACCTCATTTCAAAAGCGCATAGAGATGTGTATCAATCAAAATGGCAATATGTGGAACATTTACTGTAATTCTTTCTACTGAGTGTTTTGAAGAAACCCCTTTTTTAAGTTTATTACTATTATGGTCGGGGGTAAGTTCAACTTACAAGGATCGCTCCGGGGTACTCTAATGCAAATTAACTGAATTTATTATTATTCCCACAAAAAAACCGGATCCGACGATCCCTTGTAAATCCAGACTGAGAAGCCGGAAATAGGGGTGGTTTGTCCTTGGAAAACAGGAGAGTAAGTGTATTGCAAAAGATCCTATAAACTTTTGATTTGCTGGCCTTTTTTGTACCTCATTAAATTGACTAATAGTAAAAGCGGAATTTTTGTGTTAAGGATGTGCTTAATGGACTAGTCAGGTAAACATGCTCTTTATTTTTTAAATACGTTTAGTTCTGCTTAGATGGTGTCAGAGAAATGACAGTTTAAATTCATCAAACTTGTCATCAAAATCATGTTTCCTTGACGTTTGTAGAAACAGTATATTATTTTATTCGGAGTAAAAGTGATTTTTTTTAGTGGAGGCTGTATTTAACGAAGGAGCGGAGAGAGTTATGAATTTAAAAGTTTAAGGAGTTTAAAAAAGAAATAATTTATATTCGTCTACTTTAGAGGCCCATAGAAAATTTATTTTGTGAAATACTGGTCCTATTTTGACTCCATCCACCTTCCTCTAAATTCTTGCCCCGAATTTTTGGAACGTCCGGTACAAAACTGTGGCAATAATAATAGTGCGGTTTTATGCATGATTTTCATCATCTCATATTTAAAATCCATAATCATTGCACTTCAATGTAAAGCGAAAATACTTATTAAAATAGCTTTTACGCCAGCAAAATGTGAGAACTTTAAGCTGCTCTCTCCATTAAAACAGGTAGAAGTATTTATTCACACTTTTCATCCCTGCTTGCCAGGCGGAATAAAATTGCCGCAATTTATTTGCAGGTACACTGGAAGAGAGCTGGAAACTCGTCTTTAAATTCCTTTATGCATTGCACAAGTATACAGGATTATTAAATTTGTTGAAGGTGAAGTATAACGTAGTTGTTTGATAATATTCTATTTTGAGTCATAATTCTTGAAATTCTCCGCTATTGTGCGAATGGGGAAGCTCCGTATTGAAAAGCTTGTATCGTAGTCGAATGACTACTGAACGTATGCATATTATGTATTTCCATGAGTTATTTCTTTATTAAGAAGCAATCAAACTTGCACCAAACAAAATAAGTATCTAAAATATTGTGTTTTCTGTCGGACGTCTGTTTATTACGCTACTGTGCATGCCAGAACATTATATTAGATAACATATAAATAACGGATTACTGGGGATTATGGTTATAATAATGATGTTCATTTCTTTAACCACAATACACAATACATGTAGAAATAATTTGAAACAATTAATGTGTGCTTAAAAAATACAATTTTCATCTGTTGCCAAGTGATAAATGATCAATTACAGACCAAAAATCATTGTTTAGGAAATTCAAACATTTCTCGGCATTTAATAGTTAATGAGAAAAAGCGCAAATTGTTTAGAATACCACACCATACCATGACATTTTCTGAGTGTTGCTCTTTGCACTTGATTACCCAATGGGGTTTGTCTGTTGCCCATCATCTATAACCATGCGATGTTATGACACAGCATCATTAACGGTGATACAAGGGAATTTCCCTGTACCCAAATGCAATATTTTAACGGTCTTCTATCATCATCTTCCATTATAGTGTGTATAAATTGTAGCATAAATGACCGCAGTTTGTGACGATGGAAGCACTGCCAGTATTTACACGCTGTCAAGTTCAACATTAACGCCATTAGGAAATTCTGTTAATTTTCCCAAGTATTTCACCATTATGCTAGGATGCTAGGTGTTGAATATCATAGCTGCTTCTCTGTTAGACCTTAAGTTTTCATATTTTATCTTTATTATTTCTTCCTTCTCAGCAACACTTAAGCGTTAGAGACTTGAACCATAATTAAAAGCGAATATAAATGTTTGACGTTTCTATCGACAATACCGATGTTACTTTTTCCATGGCACTATTGTTGAAAATAATAGTTTAATTAGAGCATCTAATTAATATCATTAAAATTTACAAATTCGAATTTTTCAACGGAACTAATCTCCTGAAGGTAATTTTTACTTCTATACACCTTTTTTAAGTAAGTTTTCGCCACATCTTTAACGCGGTTATTAATATTCAAAATTGATGTTATTATCATAACAGACAATAGTAAATATATATATTTGTTTTAAGAACATAGAAAGATGTGCCTTGTTGAGTTCTATAAAGGGAATGAATTTCAAAATAATTTAAACATGGGCAAATAAAATATCGGTATAAGATCATTTTCAATGGAACACAGTATATCAGTTATTCATATATAAATTTTAAATGATTATAATGAAATTAAATTAAAATATAAATTTACAAATTTTACAATAAAAATATAGGAATAAGTATGTCGTCATATCATTCACAGGTAACGATATGGGCAGAAAAAAGGTGCTCAATTCGTAGTCCTCGAAATGAAATTTTTTTTGCCAATCGATTAAGTCGGTTCTCGGCATTGTTTCCCCACTTACGTTCTACAGATCTAAGGGTCGAGAGGTGGGAGGATACCATTTAAAAACACGAGAAACCGGTTTTTCGTCAATAAGTCGGCGGGTGTTGATTCCACAAAAAGATATACTTCCCAAAAATGAAGAACTTGACAAAACACGTAATTTTGGTTCTCGGCCATTTCGACGTCGGACCATTATTTAGCGAGATATCGCGAATTAACGTTACAGGAAAAAAAATTCAATTAATTTTTGCTTATTGACGAAAAGCTGGTTTGCCGTATTTTTAAATGGTCCCCTGCCCTCTCTCAACCCTCAGATCTGTGGAACGTAAGTGGGGAAACAATGCCGAGATCCGTCTATTGGGAAAGAAAAATTTCAATTTGAGGACTACGAGTTGAAAATCTCAATCCAACCCATTATCATTATATAATGTAAAATAAAGACAATTAAATTACTTGTTAAAACGGAACAAGTATTTAACTTAAGTATGCATACTTACAAGATCTGGCATGATCAAACCGCACATAAAGTCATGAAATATAGAAAATTAAAATAAAAACATTGTCTTTTTAGTAGTTTGTTTAATTAATAATGTATCTAATTTAATACAATATATGAAGAAACGTTGGAGTAATAAAACATAAGCGCAACAAAGCGAAATAATTTAAATTAAAATGCTTTGAAAAGTTTTAAGACGTTTTATATATTCTTTATATTATTAACATAACGATGAAGACATCCGGAAATAATTATTTCTTTTATACGAAACATTTATGAATAATAAAAATAATATATTAAAGAATCATCAGAAACATTTCACATCGTTTCCTTTGATATAATTCTGACACTCCCTCCAGCACTTTCAAATATGTTTTTATACTATTAACATCCTTTGTAGTTGTTTTAAAATGTGTAATTCACAAAGTCTTGCCAGAAGAAATTAATTTTACATTTGACGTGCTTGATTCGTGCTCATAATTTCACCGTAATAATCTCCCGTCCATATTGTACGTTATTATGCCACAGTATCTTAAAGGTGGTTCATTGGAATTTGCAAAAATATATAAGCAGGAATATCTCAGCCGAAATGCGGTGTAGGACAAGATGCTGCATGACTAAGCGATTATTTACATGTCCTACACATGTATCAGAGTTTGCTCACCATCACAGGGGAATGCTCTGCATACGGGGTGTCCCAAAACTTCAGGGCAAGAATTCTGAGGAAGGTAAATGGGGTCAAAATAAAAGCATGACTTGATATAATTTATTTTATACAAGCCTTCGTTACTGAGTTACGGGCCGCTAAAGTGGAGAAATTAAATTATTTATTATTTATAAATTTGAAATTACTGAAATTCATAAACAGAATCACCTGACGTAGAATATTCTATGGAAGGTTCAGGTTCTGAATCTTTAATAAAATTGAACACAGGAAAGTTATTGTACCATGTTATCATATGTCCATTTAACAACTTTATGAAAATTACTGATATTTAATTATATTTCGTACGATCTGTATAGCATTTTGATTTAGTTTTTATAAGTGAAACTGCCTCAACTAACAGAATTTTCTTTGCATAACTGCTAATTTACTTCACATTGTTTTATATACTTATTTTTGTATCGTAGGAGCTAAATTTCATTTGTTTACTTTTTCTACTCTGTACCACATGTAGTTATTTTTCTTACATCTAAAACTTCTTACAGGCACACCTGTTATGTAGTGTATGTTATATAATGTAATGTATTTACTGGATCAGTACAATACAGTTTGATAACAGTTTGCTTTATTTGGACATTTCATACTTATTAGGTTATGAATGCAATTTTACTGCCAAACTTTTATATCGAGTATTATAGATTTCCTTTATCGATTCTATACCGGTTCTGTAATTTGGTTGGTACCGCAATTTAAATTGTGATAAAAAAGTTTACTTTATTAATTAATCATCCGAAATGGTCACTTGCCTTCCAAATCTGAACTGATTGGCACCTATACGAACTTTTCGATTGTGAAATCCTCGAGTAATTACTAATACATTTATAGTCCACAATTCTTTGTGTTTTGAAGACCATACAGATAAATTTTATTTATGATTTCAATTTCATTCATTTTCAATTATCTTATTAATGTGCTTACACTTTTAAAATAAATTAAGTTCAATTTCTTTAATATTATGCTACTAAAAACTACATGTGACCACTTGGTAATAAAATATTTTTTCTATTTTCTTTTGGCAATTTATTTCGAATCAGCATATTGAAAGCATATTGCAATTTCAAATATATTGAAAGCATTAGAATTTTTGCAGGCATAGTTGCAATTATCAGCAACTTTTGATAATTATTTAACAATGACATATTGGCCAGCGTTCCAGCTATTTACTTTTATAATAATATTAAATATATGATTTAATTAAACCATTAGGTTTGATGTCTTTTTTGGCTTATGCCAAGACGCTCAAGTCTTCAGTTTTCTTTATTAATAATTATTAATTAATATCTGATGGTTATTGAAATAACCAAGAATCAAAAATAATATACTAAAAGCTATTCTACAATATCTATCTATATTCGCAGTAAATGGCTGTGGCTGTTTTAGCCATTCGCACAGCACCAATGTTTCGTAATTTCTATAGGTTCGGTAAGTAATAATCCTTCTTTTAAAATTAATTTTAAAGTAAACTAAACTTAATCATTATGTTCCTAATTAAACATTAGTTATTAACTATCTCTCATATACACAAAATATATATTTTTTATTTTTTATTATTTTTTTAAATGTTTTTTTTTGTATTTTTTTATTATTTTTTTTTGTTTTTTTTTAATTTTTTTTAAATTTTTTTAATTATTTTATTTATTTTTTAAATTTTTTTTTTAATTTTTTCCCAGGATGTAAACAGGGATCACATATTTGCCATGGGGTCCCTCATGGCATCTACAACACAACACTAGACCGCGGTAAGAATGAAGGACTAACACAGGACAAAAACATAGGAAACTTATAGCTATATTATTACAAATTTATGTATTACTTATGATTTATATCATAATTTTATTTTTTTCAATATACTCGTACATATTTAAATAAATTTCTAAATTGTTTGATTTTAATATATCCACTAGATTGAACGGCTGTAATAAATGTTTATCGTTTATTTTATTTACAAATTCCTGCACCGATTCCTTTTTTAAGTTGCAATTCAAAATAATGTGTTCTGCATCGCCCTTATCACCGCATTCACAGTTTTCATTTTCCGCTAGGTTAATTTTGTATTTATGACTAGGAAATAAACCATGATTTATACGTAGCCTAGAGAGTGTAGATACAACAGGTAATTCTACAATATCTTAATTAGAATTAATCAGATGCTATCTAGCGATAGAATAAATTGCCAAAAATATTTAGATTTGCTGCCGATACAATAGGAATCTGGACTGCTATATCAGGATGTGATTATAGGACATTGGTATTATATCTTCAATTATTGCTTTCTTGTATTTTTACAAATTTACTTCTTAAATTTTTATGTTGTAAATTTCAATTATCTTAAATACATTTTATTATTTGTTAACAATTATTTCTTTTCCTTACCAATAAATTTCAGTCTTATCTATACGAGACTGGTTTTAAGGGGAAGAGAGACAAATCTACTCAGTTTTCACTATAGATGGTGTCCACTTAACACCAATATTTCAATGTCTCTTTTCTCCAAACAAAACAAAATGTATCTTACATATCACACTCACACAAGGGTCTCACCTCTCTTGAAAGTTCTCAGAACCTACGACCCTTTGCTCCGGCTTAAACCACCTAGTTGTTCGCTTTTGCTGCTTTCCTTATTTGCCATTCTAAATAAAAGAAAAATAGGCAGGTAACTAGCATTCATCGAATTTCGGAAGTATCATGAAGAAAAAAGAAAAGATCTTGTTTCTTCTTGATGTTAACTGTTAATAATTTGCTTTTCAATTTTTTGAGTTGCTTGGGTAAACCTGGTGGTCCTTCTTTTCTTTGTAAATGTAGTGACTTACATTCAAAAGAGTGCGTTAACAGGTATTAAGTATTTCATATTCCGTAGTAGTTTTAAGTATATGATACGTTGGTGGACGACTTAACCTCGTCATATGTTGATTAATAGTTTTAGAGACATTAGGGACAAATATAAAATAAGTACTTTAGCTGAATACTTAACTTTTAGACGTCACTCAATTTGTACTGATTTAAAACTTGTAAAAATTCAACTAAGAGATTTTAGCAGATTTGTAATTTTTGTGTGTTTGTGTCCCTGTTTAGTAAATTTGAGTGGGGGAGGGGCAACATCTGGATCTATTGAGGTATTGAGATTATTTGGAAAGATTTACTTGGCGTCCATTTTTTTACTCAGCTCGGCTTCACTATAGTGTGGCCGGCGAATGCCCAATTGTCAATAACTGGCTGGAAATTTGTCATAAAAGTTATGTTTCTTTGACGTTTAAAGAAAAACAAGATGATTTGCTTTTAAATTTATTTTTATGCGTTTTCCGGTTTAAATTTTGAATATTGTACAGTTTATAATTGAAATAAGTTGGAGTTATACTTGTAGAAGGAATTTCTAAGGAAATCGCGGATATTGCTGAAAAGACTAATAATTATAATAATAATATCTTTATTATTCTAATTCCATTCAATATATAATATAAGTAATTATAAAAAGAAATAGGGCGAAGTTCAGATAACTACTAAGGGTTTCTGCTATTCCTGAAAATATATCAATGCACTTGAAAATACTGGATTATAAACTATATTAGCTATCCTGAAAGCAAGTAATTCATGTTTATACACTAAGGCATACATACAGTATGTATTAGATATTATATAAAATTTTAGTTGTAAAATATTGTAAATTATAGCATCATTTGAGTGTAAGAAATTATTGTGCGTTCATTAGTTCTATTATATAAGCAGTTTTAAACTTTGATAAGATTAGGGGTTTTATTAAGTATTTGAAATACAGTAAGTGAAACAGCGCTTAAAAACTCCGAATTACGCTGGAGTGGTATACCCTTAAACCTAAGATTTATGTTGTGAACATCAATTCTAAATGAGATTTTATTATATAAGTAGCTAGGGGATTTGTTACTGATTATTTTGTGGTATAGACAAGCTGCATGTAGTTTGAGTCTATTTGCCATATTTAGCATTTTATGTCTGCAAGCTTATGGGATATTCTCTCATATTTTCTAATACCAAAGCAACTGTTTTGGACCTTTTGAATCTTTCTCATGTCAAGGTCATCTAAACACGGGCTATAAAAGGAGTCACAGTAGTTAAAACTAGACAGAATGATACAATTATATAACGTCATTGTGACGCTCTTGTTCAGCATATGCCTATTAGGAAATAGCAACCCTAACCTATAGTATGTACTGGATATCAAATTGGCAACATGAAGTTTAAATCTCAGAGATTGATCAAAAGATTTTTTTCTTTTTCATCCAACTTCAATGGTTCATTTATTAATAAGATGTTTACATGATTCTTTACTAGGGGTATTTATTTTCTTTTTCCAAATATGACAGCTTTGGTACTTCGTAGATTTAACAGTAGCTCTGTTGCACGCTTGTCAATATTTCCAAGATCTGTGGTTATTTCCATATATGCAATATCTACATTAGACGGTTTAAAATATATGTATATTTGAAAGTCATCGGCATAGGCACGTGAAGAAAAGTGTTTCACTGCTGCAGGAAACCAGAAAGAATATAAAGTGAACAAGAGAGGTCCCGCGCTACGCGTCTGTTTATAATTTGATTTTGAGAGATCGACCTACCAATGGCGACAGCTTGCAATCTGTCAGTAAGAAAATCGTTATTGGAGTGATAGCATCAGCATGTAAATCGATGTCTTTCAAAATTGAAATGAGCACAGAATAATCAGTTGTGTCGAAAGGCTTTGAGACGTCTAAGAGTACCAGCATCGAGAGTTTGTCCTGATCAGTTGCAGCAGTAATGTCGTCGGCGATATATAGCAAAGCAGTATTACAACTACCACCGGGTCGAAAACCGGATTGAGTTAAAAGTTAAATATTATGAAAATTTAAGTACTCACGAAGCTGGGTCTCCATGATCTTCTCAGTAACTTTTGACAGACATGGTAAAATGCTAATTGGTCGGATCAGAAAGTTCAGTGCGTGGGTTTACTTTTGGAAGTGCCCTGACGTGAGCTTTTTTCCATTGTTTAGGGAATACCGAGTTTAGCAAGCAAAAATTTAGTACACGGGTAATAAAAGGCAGTAGAAATGGCATACATGATTTTAAAACAAAAACTGTTACTTCGTCACAACCCGCGGCTTTAGTTTTTATACTGTTAATTATTTTTAATATATCGATTTGTGAGACCGTTTTAAAACTGAAAGAACTATTATCCCATAATGTATTTGTAAAGTAGAAATATGAGATGTTTCCAAAACTGATGTTTAGGATAGGAATGCTGTCAATAAAATAATTATTTATTCCATTACAGACTGAGAAATTTCCAAGAGAGTTGCTATCTTTGCAATTAAAATTTAGACGTTTTATATGATCCCCAATTTTGTTATTTTTTCTTAGATTGATGTTCAAAGTAAGCTTTCTTTTCAGACTTTCTTACAGAATTTGTCATATTATGTACAGTTTTATATTGGTTATAGTCATCTTCACTTTTTGTTTGTTTGTAATAAAAATAATAATATATTTACTGTCTAACAAATTTACAAAGTTAGCTAACACATATGATGGATGACATTGGACAGATCTTCCATACAAGCCTCAACATCACAAAAAATAAATATAAAAAAATGTAAATGAAATGAAATGCAGTAGAGTGGGAATTAAATTAAGAAAAAGAGAGAAGTATGAGGAAAGATGACACAAGATTAATGTTAAATGTATACACGTGTACGAATACAACTCTAATCATGTACACGCTCACACCTATGAACACGCTCAGTGCACATCCGCAGGTGCGCATATACACATATGCACACCGTACATGTCCACAGGCATTCGCATTCACATACTCAGATATACACACGCACACACCCATACAGATTAACTCAAGACAGCTTACTGACTTTCTAATAGATACTGGTTGTATTTGTGTTTAAAAGTTATGTTCGAGAGTGCTAGATTAGGTATATTAATGGAGTTGATACAATATTATAAGAGAAAGACCGTTTAAAAAATTGCTTATTGTGGCGTGGAATAGTAAGCAGATTCTTTCTGCGAATGTTCGTATTATGTACATCAGTTCGGTAAGATAATTTGTCATGGAGATAGGATGGAGTTTTATACTTAATAATTTTATATAAAAAATATGTCATGTGTAACTTACGCTCATTATACATATTAAGCCATTTAGCGTCTTTAAGTTTATGAGATATACGTTGTCTTGATCTAATACAAAAAATTATCCGCAGGCATGAATTTTGGACTTTTTGTATCCGTCCGGTGTCGATACTATCAAGGCAAGGACCATAAACACTATCACAATGATTAAAATGTGATAGTGCCAGAGAGTCGCACAACAAGGTTTTAGTTTCCTTCCCCAAATAGTGTCTATGGCAATATATCACTTTTAAAGAGGTGTAAGCTTTTTTTTAACGTGTAAGTTACATGACTCTTAAAACGCAAGTCAGAGTCCAAGACTTTTAGTGCTGTCACAGTATGGTATTAATGAATCACCACTTTTAAACTAAGCTTCAGCCCTAACGGAATTAGTAAAATTCTTATTTCTAAACAAAATGACTTACGAGGATTGATTTTTGGAAGATGATCGTTAGAAATATTATAGAGAATATTTAAATCGTTATTAATCATATTACAGATATATTCTAAATCTTCAGGCTTAAACGAACAGTATGATTTCGTATCATCCGCATATAGACGATACATTTGTTATGCTTGATCTCTTAATAACATCATGTGCTTAAGATTTTCTGTGAGCAGGGTGATGGTTTTTTGTTAAATCTAGAGGTTCTTAAAGGGGCGTAAATATCTGATAATATAATTAAATTATCTGTCAAAATTTTTACTTTATCATCTATGTCTGCCAGATCATTATATATTTTTCCATGGAATTGAGTGTGAATCATATCCAAATTATTTTAAATCTATTTGTTTTAGAGCCCTGCATATTCTGAAGGTGTGCACAGATTTAGGTTTAATGATTGACAGCTCAATGCAAACTAAACTATCGTCAGATATTATATCACTAGAGGCTATTACGTCAGAGCTAGTAATGATATGTTGATTACCCGTAATGGAGAGGTCAGTTAATGAACTAGAATTTTTTTTTAACTTAGTAGGTTTACACACATAGTCTAATGATAATGTACTTAGGTCATTAGGCGACCGTTTACCGTAGTCAATGTTAAAGTCACCTAAGCACACTATACAATTTGACTTTAACATCGAATGTATTATCAATTTTGTTTTCCGCTTTGTTATCAATATTCAATAAATGCAAATAACAAGCACATAATTCTTCCTGATTCTATCAAAATATTTTAATGAAATAAAAATGCTCTAAAACTAGAATCCTTTCAATAGTGTCCAAAACAAGTCGAATTATGAAATTTTTTTAAAAGTTTGACATATACTGACAGGTTCCACTTTACCGCACATGTGCGATAAAGCGGTAGTTACAGCACGCAAACTACTTGGGTAACTAGGTACTTACCGCACGGCTATAAGAAAATTAATTTTTACATTTTTAATAGTTTACTCCAGTCAAATTTCATTTTAATAAATAGAATAAACCGGAATATAGATACGAATCACTGTGGACATGTCAATATTGAGAAGCGTATCGATAATTTATTCGAAGTTATTCCTAGATTAGCCGAGTGTTCCATAAATTAGAGTAATTTCACTCATTATTTCCATCTACATTATAATTAAAAACCTTAATCATTAATTATCGCACTTAGCTATTGTGTAAAGGTTTATCGACTGCTACTAAAATTCCTCAGACAGAAAAATATAATTATAATTATCGAATGCCTAATTAATGCATCGGAATCGATTTTACTTCTCTAATTGCTTCTGAACCAAACTAATGCACCTCTGCTCTATAATTACCAGCGTGAACCCATAAATTAGGGATAATTCTTTCATAAAAAGTGCTGACAGATTTCAGGAAAAAGTTCTTAAATCTAAAAGGGATATCTTCCTAAAATAATACCATTTAGTTGATGAAAGAAATAAATCGAAATGTGTGGAAAGTTAATTTCCTTGTAATGATTAATAGCTTCTGGAACCCTTTAATTTTAATGATGATCCCGCGCTTCGGCTCCTCTAATCAGAATTTAGCTATAGTGGCTCATAAGATTGACGACTTATTTTCGCTAGGACTATATTTCCAATTTATTCCGTCTCTATCCAGACTTATAAAGATGAAGGTGTGAAACCTTTGAAGAAATAACTTTATTACTCTTAGTCAAATTTTCATCTCTATTTAGAACAGCTATTAACCAGATTTATGATTACTTAGGAGAAAACAAGCAGAAACGAAAATATTTATTAAAATATATTATCACTAATATATTTAGTATTAGCGAATATACAATACTTTGGGGAAAAATACAATATTTTGGAGAACCACGAGTCCACAGTTCGAGTCTTATTCTTAAATAATGAGATTTTATCGGTATCATACCGTGTTTTGCATTATACAGGGTATCCTAATAGTGCGTCAAAGTCCAATATCGGTCTAACTATTTTTTTATGAAAGTGGTATAGTGCCAAGAGGCGCACATTTTAAAAATATTTTGAAACCTAATATCAATATTTCCAGAGAAGATATTTTTATTTTTTCACTAAAAACCGTTAAATTATAATATTTTTCGAACTGATCTAGTAGCCATGATTTTGACATAAAGTGAGAATAATCAAAGTCATCTTATCGAGGTTTATTTATTAACTGATGATACTGCTCTAACATACCACGGCACAGACTGGTCTGAGGTCACCATAAAAAGCGAAAAGGGACTGTATAAAATTAAATGCTGGATGGGCAATAATTTGTTATGTCTCAATTATGCAAAAACAAAGTTCATTACTTTCAGCAATAGTTCAAGACTACAACCGAGAATTGACAATTTAAAATTCCACGAAAAATGTGACTTAATAAACTGTACGTGCGAGAATGTAATTGGGAACACTACAAACATTAAATATCTGGGACTTATAATAAATGAGACAATGAGCTGGAATGACCATACTGAATATCTCAATACAAGACTAAGAAAACTTGTCCATGTATTCTATAAGCTTCGCAACATTCTTCCAATTAATATGTTAAAAATGACATATAAATCGTTGGTAGAATCCATACTTACCTACGTCATTATAATATGGGGTGGGACATATAACAGCCAATTGAAAAATACAAAAATAACTCAAAAATTGATACTTAAAGTAATGCTGTGGAAAATCGAAGATATACTACAGAACAACTTTTTCTAGATAGTAATGTCTTCAATTTAGATGGATTATACTATATCCTTAATGTAGCAAAATTTATCTACAAGAATAGGGAACTAAGAGTACCAACAAACGACATACACAATACAAGGCAAAATGAACACAATGCGCTTTTTACACCTAGACCAAATTTTAATTTGTACAAAAAATCTCTTGGCGTCACGGGTCCAAAGATATATAATATTATTCCTGAATATATAAAAGTAATAAATAATTACAAATTATTCTGTAAAAAGTTGTCAATATTGATCATGCATAATTTACATTTATTTGAACAAATATTCTCATAACTTCTAAGTCAATTATTGCACTTGTAAAAATAACTACTGTAAAAATAATATTGTAAAGTTGGGTTAAAAATAAAATTATTATTATTATTATATATTATCATTGTTATAACTATTGTGACAAAGTATTTACACTTATATTAAATTATAAATTACATTACAATTCGCACTTTCCAATAACGAATTTTTCGAGAGGAGAAATGGTCGATATGGTTTATGTTCTGGGTCCGAGTGATAACAATTGTTTGTTATCAACTTGAATTTATAAGGAGAGATATCCGCAAAGAAGGCAGCCCTCTAAAAAATCATTTGAGAGGTTGATGGATCGATTTGGCAATACGGTGAAAGTGGAACATGAAAAAAAGGAACGAATAAAAAATGTCGTAAATGAAGAAAACAACACAGTCATACTGATAAGCATGACTGAAGATCCTCATCACACTAGAAAAGAATTGAAAACGACATAAGCCG
The DNA here is from genome assembly GCA_963675555.1 of Leptura quadrifasciata. Lineage (NCBI taxonomy): Eukaryota > Metazoa > Arthropoda > Insecta > Coleoptera > Cerambycidae > Leptura > Leptura quadrifasciata. The sequence continues at coordinate 143,647,053 of OY776674.1, read as the reverse complement.
ACCTTCAGTCCATATCCTACAAAAAAACAAAGTTCATCCCTATCACGTTCAACTAATACAGGAACTGATTGACAGGGACTATGAATATAATTTTGTCAATGGCCAAAATAAAAAATAGGACAACAAAAATTTTTTTTACTTTGTTTTCTTCGCCGTTGAAGCAACGTTTCATAAAAATGGACATGTTAATCGTCATATTTTTCACTATAACAACACAACCAATTCTTACATCTCATGAACAAATAGCCAAACAAGATGGCCGTTCAATGTTTGGGGAGGAATTGTTCGGGATTATATGATAGGACCACACTTTTTTGATGGACGTGTGAATGATAAAATTTATTTGGAATTTTTCCAAGACAACTTAGAAGACTTACTGGAGGTTGTCTCCAGGGATATTAGGGAGATACTGTGGTACCTCCATGATGGAGTGCATCACCCTGCAGCTATGCTATTCAAGAATATTTAAACGACGCTTTTCCAAATGGTTGAATGGTTTTAGGTGAGATAAATTTGTTACACGGAGCCTTTTTATTAAACATATAAAGCAGACTTTATTATCTACTAATATGTAATAGTTTTTCTTCTCAATCACATTGTATTTCTTTCATATAAATAAATAAACACCACAGAAATTAGACAACCCCCCAATTCCAGAAGCCAGTGCTTGTGCGGAAGGAGGTTACACATTAGAAAAAAACGCGGACATACAACCATTTCCTCCGACAGTGCCAGTGCCGGAACCAGGATTCGAACCCGGTGGTGCCATGTCCGTGTGATTAATCGCGATTGCCACCTCGCGCCTTAACCAACTCGGCTGTCGACCAGACATATGATATATATATTGAGTTTGTTTATCTATTGTGTATTTTTGAACTTTTGTGAACGTTACCTTTTTCTTATATGGGTCGATTGGAAAAATGGTGTAGCAGCTCACTTCCTACGTAGCAGCTCGCGTGCCCACAAAAGTTCAACGGATTAGCAGGAAACCTATGACGGTTACTATATAATAGAAGAAATAAAAGAGCAGCTATTTTCTATCTAATTTATTTATTTATTTTATGGCGTTAGGCCATAATTGGTGACCCCGAAGTGATGGTAATGGAATACGTGAAATTTTTGTCAACTTGATCATTATTGGAATGAGGAAATTTTTATCGACGTAATTATTATAGGAGTGAAGAAAATTTTTGTCGAAGGTTGTTGATTTGTTCTGTATGGGGAGCTCGGAAGGCATCTACTTCGAGGGCAAGGCAAGTGAGTTGTGTATTCATCGCCTCTAATTAAAAGATATAAAACAGTAAATCAATCCCGATGTCGTAACCCGCAAGTGAAATTTTAGTAGATGATTCAATAGTTCCGATTCATGATCAGTACGTCACAACCGCAGGCTTCCACCTTTTTGGGCCTCGAAACCCGAGGTTTGGTTTTCCTAAATTGAAGCGCAATTTGCCGTGGCTCGTATTAGCAATGACCGCAAAAAATACGACTAGGTAGTTGCGAGTCTCTCTTTAGAGGTTATTAACAATATTTATGATATTATAGCTAATCCTCCGGAAAGAGATTTATATGTTAATTTGATATAAACATTGAATTTCCGCTTAACTCTCTGGTTCTCAGATGGGAAACCTCAAGCCTTCCGATTTTTATCGGTCTATGTTGAGTGTGGTAGGAGGATCCCATGTGGTCAGCCAGGAGTTACTTATTAAGTTATGGAAAAGACGCTTACCCAAAACTATCTTTATTACGATTACCGCCTCTGGTAAGACTAACATTAAGGAAATAATAGACATTGCCGATCGTATTTGGGAATCGTCCAGAGCTCGATGGTGGCATTTGTATATTCCTAAGGTCCGAGTGGAAGTTCATCGGCCTCCCATTTTAACGCGGAACCCGCACATTATGTCGGATTTAATAACAATGTTTGGGAAATCAACTATTTTTTAGAATACTTTAGATTAGGTCTTACAGCGTAACCTTTTAATTCACAGCTACATGCTATTCAGTCTAAAGTCACTCCTGTAAGTTCTGATCTACCAGTCTCTTCTCCATTTTGTAGTAATTGTAGAAGTCGAAACAGTTCTAGGGCCTGTTCTTCATATCGTAGTAATGCCCGTAATAACTTTGACCCCAAGAATTTATCACACAATTTGTTATTGGCACTAACTCTATAAAGAAAAAGCCTTTCGCTGTAGTGGAAGCTGGTGTACTTATAACAGAAATGCACGTAGTACTTTAATTAATAATTCAGATTGATTAGAAGTCGCTAATATTTTGACACCTCACGTTCGCATATCTGATAGCGGTCGTGGACTTCTTGTCTATGACAGGTCAAATAACTTGCGTGTTCTAATAAATACTGGGACGGATTTGTCTGTTGTTCCTCGTCATCTGTTTACAGATTTTAATAAAAATCCAGGTGTGATTTTGACTACAGCTAATGGCTCTATTATTAACATATATGGTAAGGATTTACTAAAAGTTAATTTGCACCTATATAGAATTTTTCCTTTTATTTTTAACATTGCTGGCATTAAATTGTCCATCATTGGGACCGATTTTTTTCCCATTTTAGTTTAGTGGTTGATTTAAGAAATGCACGTTTAATTGATAGCACGACTAGTTTATCTATAAATTGCCTTCTACAAAAAGGACCATTAAATTCTCCTAAACTATTTCCTCTGGTGAACGAATGAAACAAATTACTTTTACAATTTCCCAGTTTAATAAATTCACCGAATTACAATTTACTGGTAAAACATTCAGTTGTGCATCACATTATTACAGAAAGTCATTTGCCATTTCCAGGCCCACGTAGGCTAGATAATATTAAGTTCAGATTAGCTCTAAATGAATTTAACAATATGTTGAAATTGGGCAGATGTAAACTTTCGTCTTCTTCCATCTCTTCACAGCTTCATATGGTAACTAAGAAAGAGCCCAATGACTGGCATCCTTGCGGAGATTATCGGCAATTGAATATGGTTACAATTCCTGAAAGGTATCCCTTACCTCACATTCATGATTTTAATTCCCAATTGTATGGTTGTACTATTTTTCCAAAATCGGTTTGATCCGTGCGTATCATCAGATACCCATCGCGGAAAGCGAAATTTTTAAGACAGCTATAACTACCCCTTTTGATTTATTCGAGTTTACACGAATCCCATTGGGGCTGCTGCATGCTGCTCAGAATTTCCAGCAGTTCATGAACGAGGTACTTTCCGGTTTGTCATTCGTTTTTATCTATTTAGATGATATTTTGGTATCCCGTAAATCTGGCCCGCAACATTTGGAGCAATTAAGGATGATATATATTTTTAATTTTTGAATAATAAAATTGAATGTATGATAGAAGTAATAAAAGCAGCTATTTTTCTATCTAACTTATTTATTTATTTTATGGAGTTAGGCCATAATGACCCAGCCAAATTCCTTCCCTTTGTGCGCTACATTTCTATTTTTGTTAGCGCAATAAACATTTATTTATTTATTTTTAATTAAATTTACAAGTTTCTAACAATATTATTTAATTAAAATTAAGTTTCCAAGTCTCTAACAATATAACTAATTCATCCAAGTTTACCTTTATATTTCATATGTTTAAATGAAAAACTTATTAAGAAATTGTCGACTCATCGTATAGCAATCGATTTTCGTGGATAGCAATTATATTTGTTTTTCATTGGAATATAATATCTCTTAATGTATAACCTACATATTGTGTCTCCATCTTAATCTTTTCGTTTTATTCATTTTTTATTTAGCTCTTATGAAATAAAAATAAATTAATCATCGACCTTATGTAAATACCATTCTACGGGCTGCAAACCCAAAAATTTTATGGCCAAGTTAGGCGTATATGAAATATAAATAGTACATTAAATAAGATATATTTGAAAACTTGTATCTGTGGATACCTCATTACGACTTTATATTTCTGAAGTTTAAAATGTTTATATCTCCCCAGATAATAATATTTGCAAAGTGTTTCCACTTGGAAACCAATTGAATTAAATTAAGCAGTATATAAAAACCACAAATAAATAATACTGGCGCAAAGTTTTATCCGAAAGCCAGAGTATCGTTTAAGGATTTCCTTATTACAAAAGGAGGATTAAACTTTGTTCGTTGTTTGGATTTAGAAACGTTACAGAGGAAGTGAAGTGAAACAAGAAACGTCTGCATATAGCGAGAAGTATTGTTTATTTTGAACAATTTTCTATAAATCTAGTATTTATTCTATAGTTCCTATAGATTTGTTGGTTGTGTATGGTAAGCATAAATATGAACTTCTATGTCTCTTATAGTACACGAAAAATATATTAAAAAACACTATTTGAGATGTGTACTCTCGATTTGGTTAGAAATAGATGTCTGAAAAGTTGCCACCGGATTCAGGGTTTTTTGCAAAAAGACAGCCATAACGGGGACTTAACGCTGGTTTTTCATTTTTATCTTGTAAACTGTTCGTTGGAAGAGAACTGAATATAGGAAATAAAAAATTTGCCGTTACATTCTGTACAAAAAATGTCCAATTGATCTTGTAGCTTATTCCCACCTGTTTCGCAGTAACAGCGTCCAAACAGAGAGGTAGTTGGGAGCGCACAGTTAAAAATCGATTTTACACATAGTTTCACAGCGAGTATCCCAAAACCGGTTACTTTAACGATAAAAATGCCCAAGGATGAATTTATAGAGCGGAATTTTCTTTATAAGATGCATGTCTAGCGGGTTTTCATGCAAATGATGTAGTTTCCCCTGTAGGCCTAATCCACTAAAATTCTGTCTAATTTTACTCGTTAGAGGGCTCTTCATCAATGAACTCTTCTTCAAATTTGTAATTTAAACATCCTTGCCCGTTAGATTAGATCAGATTACATTAGCAAAGAAGCTGGTTATTTAGCCTTTACCACCGCGACCTTTTCAGGTCTATTGTAGTGCTCCTAAAATACATTCCTTATAGTACCTCATCCACCTTTGTCCTTTGTACTAGACTCCACAGCTTTGATAAAGGCCCTTTTGTATAGTTGCCCGCCTTTGGTTTTTCTTCTCCGAGTGCTTGGAATCTCGTGAACGTGAACTGAGGTTTCCTCTTCCTCTTAACAGAACCTGCATGTTGCGTCCTCTGCCAGGCCCATTAGACTCTTGTGTCTATTGAGCCGGCAGTGCCCAGTTAGAAGGCCTACTATTACTCTGGTGGCCTTCCTATTCTGGCGTAGTAGATCTTCCGTAAATTTGGCCGAACGTTCTTTAATGAACCCTTTGGCCTGTCTCTGTCTTGGGAGATTCCTCCACCATTCCAGAGATTTATTTTGCACCCATTCTTCAATGGTTGCTCGTATGCATGGTTTTGCCACGCCACAAAAGGGCTCGGGTTCTATTGGGGCTTCAAGTGTGCCTTCCTTGGCCAGTTGATGAACCTTTTCGTTTCCCCTGTGTCCCTCGTGTCCTGGTCCCTCACCAATCTTGAGTTGATTTGCATGGAACTGATTGCTTTTATTGCCGCTTGACTATCAGAGAAAATGGCAATCGACTGGTTAACAGTGCCTTGTCCTATTATCTCCCTTGCGCAACATTGTATGGCGATCACTTCAGCCTGAAACAGCGTTGCGTATTTCCCTAGACTTATGGGGATACTGGCTTTTGACCTTGTCCCGTAAATCCCGGCTTCGAATCCTTGTTCTGTTTTTGAGCCGTCAGTGTACCAGACTGTTTGTGCCGTTATGGGTGGACCATTTTTCCAATCCTCCCTGTCTGGTATTACATCCCCATTTGCCCATGGCAATTAGAGTAAATTATTGAGCAGCACAATTCAACCTTAACACAGCTGCATCGTTTTCCGCAACCTTCTTTGCAGCTTTTTTGCAATTTTACTGCTAAGATTTTCAATTTGTTAGAGGCTTAATGCATATGTGTTCCACAACACACATTTGTGTTTCACGGGCCACATATTGCTAAGCCGCGGGCCACATATCGCCAAGCAGCGAGCCACAGATATCGCCATGCCGCGAGCCGTTGGTGGCAGAGATTTGGCTTCTATCCGCTACAAGCTGCTAGAAACGGTCACGTGACTTCCGTCTTGTCGAAAGGTAAAAGGGAGTTAAAATGTCACTATGGGGCAACACCGTACTCATAATTTTTCAACGATTCCAAAGTGGAAAAAAATGACGGTTATGCCATAAAGTGTCTTCTTGACCATATGTACCAAATTTTATTCCGATATTCTTAAAAATAGGGAAAAAATAGGGAGTCTACCATGATCCGTTGTCATCCGGTATAATATATTGCACTTAATATTTTAGCTACCATACCTCCTACACCGCAGTAATAGGTATATTGACATATCAAATAAATATTTGATTTTAATATAAATACAATACAACAAACAGTGTTTATGAAACATTTTGTTATAGTAATAACAGAAAGTGCTACTGTTATTTAATTAATTAGTTTTCCATACCTATGGGAATTAGTCATCAAATCGATTAATACGTATTGTTCGAAATAAAATTCGGTAAACCACAATACATTGATAAAATTGTGTTTTAATGAATTTATTGATTTTTCTCAGCCATTCAATTTTGCGCTTCGTATGCGTACAATTCAATTAATTAATTCTAGAGCATTAAATTATCAAGTTGAAAATACATGCTGGTCACATTTTCAACAGGACAATTCAAAAGCGTTGAAGTCCTATTAGGCACAGGTGGATTCATTTAGAATTTTAAAAAAGTCATTTTACTGCTCATAGTATACCAACTTTGATAAAAATTGCTGACGCGTGATTGGTTTAGTAAAGTAGTAGACGGATGACACTTTTGCTGAGGAACAGCTAATCACAAAATCAATACAATATTACATTATTCATATTTTCCATAAAAGGATATTTTTTATCACCATTTGGAAGCTGACTGACATGCAAGAAAAATGATACAGATGTGTTTAATAAAATAAACAGATAACATACACAGATTTTCCTATACAGGAAATGTTCAAATGAGACATTTACGTTAAAATATGGAGACATGTATTATTGACGAATTACAGAAACAAAACTTCTACACGTATAAGAAGATTCCTTATATTTATATTCACACTATACTTCTGAGTTTAAACATATTAGGTTCAAAAGTAATAAGGAACTATCCAACTTTTTAAAATTCATATTGATGTTCGTCTTCTAAATATGCCAATATAAAAATATTAGACAAAATATAAGTAACAAATACTTTAGAATACAAAATATCATAGATTTTATTAAAATATTAAAACAGCAACCTCATATTAGCTAATATTAGAAATAATTGGTTTATAAAATAGAATGCATAGCAAAAAAATAATAAAACATATTTCAAAACTTAACTTCAACTACCAGCGAATAAAAATACATCACTAGCTAGAAATTTTCATTCTTTCCTAAAATCTTCAAGAAGCAGCTGTATGATTTGAGTTGTTTAATTTATGTTTGATTAGAATGAACAATTTTCAACAAAGTGACAAAAAAACTGTGCCGTGTGTGCCGCTATTCAACGCTTTTCTCGGGTGGAGAGGCTTCTCCACACGCATCCCGTATCTAATGTGTGATGGACTCTATGGTGGCCAACAGGTTGTTCAGGCCTAAAGTGCGTCGATTAGCCGCCAACTTAAGATGCGTCCATCACACACTCAATGAGGCAGTGCTGCGAACCACCAAACAGCACTGTCTCGACAGGATACGGATGCTAGTAACTTGGAAAAAGTCACTAGTGAGTCGGGCGAGAGGACTTGAAGAAAATAAACTGTTCCGCCAAAAGCCCTCGAACCTTTTCCAACCGCCTCCGCGTGTTGCAAACAATCCGCCGACTGCATATTAGGTGGAGAACTTCTGGAAAACGCTGTACGAGGAGATTCTTCCACTCAACCGAGATTCTCCGGCCCTGGCACACTTTGAAGGCTTTTGTCAAAGGTTTCAGTAACCACAGGGAGGGCACCAACCAATAACCCCAGAAGAGGTTCGTAGGGCTCTTGAGGGCTCTAAGAACTTTGCTGTTCCAGATCCCGACGGGATAAATAACTTTTGGTGGAACAAGTTATCGAGCACCCACCACCATTTGGCCAGGATTTTTAATTCCTGGTTGAATGAGGAGCAGCAAATTCCTTATTGGGATGTTGACGGGCGATAGTGCTTATCCGCAAGAACGGAGATTTGTCCACCCCAAAGAACTACAGACCGATAACCTGTCTAAGCACATGATACAAAGTGTTTACACGCATTTTGTACATGTGGGTGCTCCACGCAGTTGAACCGGTTTACGAATGGATATATGAACAACGAGGGTCAAAGAGGGGAGTCTCTGGCTGCAAGGAGAACCTGCTGATCGACAGATGTGTTACGCAGGACTCCATGCAGTATAAGCGGAACCTCACTATGGCCTGGATCGACTACCGCAAGGCATTTGACATGACATCGCATGAGCTCATTGATCACTTGCTCCGATGTCTTGTGGTACCTGGTCCCGTAATGAGATGTATTGAAGAAATGATGCAGCTCTGGAGGACTCGCTTTACCATAACGTCGGGTAAGATAGAGTCCAAACAGAGTCGGTAACATTCAGAAGAGGAGTATTTCAAGGAGATTCCCTCGGCCCCCTTTGTTTTGGATCTTACTACTGCCATTATCCGTCTCGCTCCGGAAAACCCGTGGCTACAACTGCGGTACCCCCGGCGACAGGAGGCATAAGGTCACCCATCTATTTTATATGGATGACCTTAAACTTTATGAGAGGGATCTCCAACAGTCCCTTAGAGCGCACTGATCCATCTCAAGAGAGGATGATGCGGTGGCTACGGAGAGGACGCGCAGCTCGTGGACAGAAGCATCCTACACCATCTAAATGCCGGAGACTCGTACACTTACTTTGGTGTCGAGCAACGCTCCACCCAAGAAGTGAGTGTAGTGAAAAATGCTCTCCGCGGTAAGTATCAGCATCTACTTCGACAGATCTGGTCTTCAGAACTGTCGGGGAAGAACAAGGTGTCTGCTACAAATATGCTTATATAATATCTGGAGAAACTGAGTTGGACAATTGTCTGAGACAGTAAATATTTTTGGTTACTGATCTGCCAGATAGTCTGTATGACTGTCACTTTAGACACGAATCAAGAAAAACTCCTAAAAATTTATAGCTAGTAGGATTGGTATATTGTTTGGAACACATGTGTACTTGTGATCATTCTTACAGTTACAGAATATCAGAAATTAACATTCAAGGATGATAAGATAAAACTTGGGTCTATACTTTGACATGACTTGAAATTCCAACCGCATATTAATAACCTCATGAAAAAATCCAAATCTGCATTTAAAAAAATATATTCATTTCATCATTTTCTAAATGAAAAATTAAAAATAATTTTAACATAATCACTTGTTTTATCATTTCTTAATTATGGTGATATCGTCTCTGGTCCTTGCTTAAATTAAATTAATGCCTACAGGATGCAAAAGGTTCATATGTGTGTAAGGTTCATTTTTAACCTGAAAAAGACTGATCATATGTCCCATAAATTAAAATCCCTAAAATGGTTAAACATGGACTCTAGACGAAAGCCACATCTTGCATGCTTCGTACATAAATTAAATTGTACTGAAAATCCCCCACACTTAAAAGAGCTACTGATGCCCAGATTCCTTATTCATGATCGCAACTTAAGATATGTGGAATATCTAACGATTCCTCAACACTCGACTATATTCTTTAAAAAATCCGTACCTATTCTGCCGTAAATCTATATAACACCATCCCTGCTAGCATCAAGAAAAATCAAGCATCAAGAAAAATTAATTATAAAACATTCCTTCTTGGCCAGTGAGCAAGTAAAAATATATATTTATTTATTTTCTGTATTTTGTATTGTCAATTCTATTTATATATGGTGTACATATTATATTTATTTGTCATATAATTCCTGTGAATTTTTTGATGGTAAGTATCTGAGCAGCCCCTAGGCCGGACTCCGCCATACGTTGTTAAATAAAGACACTTTATTATTATTATTATTATTATTTTTGTGCATCTCCCTGTCTCTAGATTCTGCCGGTGCTTCCTGTATTGCTGATTAGCCTGTTAGATTACTTCCATAGGAATCTTCTGTAGCCAAGCCATAAATCTCAGGGTTATTAAGAGTGTTGTAGGCACACAAAGTGAATCTCATATTAACATTTTATTTTGTGATTTTTGTGAAGTTTTTGAATAATTAGTCGTCTAAAGTTAATTATTTCCAGAATGATAAAAGAATTGGTTCATTTACCACTTTTATTTTATTTGTTCATCGGAAAGTCCTTCTGATTGTAAGATCCTGTGCAAAGAACCAAATTCTGTGTCTCGGCTACTGGACTCATTTCACCTTTGACAGAAAAATGCCACTTTTATTCCATGTAAAATAATATACTATTTTTAACGCACCTTATTGTCGGTTGATGCATTTTTATAGTACTCCTATATGCATTGCCTGGCAAGAACCCTTCGTGTGATGATATTATATTGATATAGCTAGGTATGTTATAATAAATTATATACATAACAATAGATTTATTTAATACCAGAGTTGTAGTAGCTTTTTTACTATTTGACACATACTTTTAATGTATACATTATGGAAAAGAAGGTATAAATGCTGCACGTGCCGTCATTATGTAACAAACGTGCAGTAGTGTAGCACGTTAATGGTACAAGTGTTCATTTTAATATAACAGTGAAACTAATATGCAACGGTATTTTGGGTCGAAAATTAAACAGTGGAATAATATGGAAACATGCACCGGAAATTTATGTGTAGACATAATTCAAATAATATGTACCTATTAATGTTAATCCTGTATCTACCAAACCGCATTACACAACACTATAACGAATGATTTGCATAGAAATATAACATTTTATTTAACGATATATTGCATATATAAACCAATACTATAATACGTGCATTACTGTTTTGAACGTAATGGGTCTGTCAGAATGAAGCTGTGGCCGGCTCTCTTCTTGGTTATAATTTTTTTTATTTGGAGCACTGGTTGTTAAGTTTAGATTTGCGGCTCATTGGCACAGTTAAGGTATGTAGAAGAGATAAAGGCCTTCACAGACGGTCTTGCATAGCTGCATAGTATAGAGCATAACGTAAATGTTGGCTATTATACATTTGCAAAAGACACACTAACAAGCATAGCATAGAATATTGACCAATCAGAGTCAAGTGATTCAAGTTTATTCTAACCTAAAACCTAACGTAAAGAAACAACAGTTTATAGTTTATTTCTGCTGCCTTGGTTTTCACGTGCGTTTTCCTTCTTGTTTATTACATTTACAATGAATACTGATGATGTATTTTTATATGCTGCTGTATATTTAATTTGTGGTTTATATTTGAAACGGTGTAGAAACAAAAGGTTGTGAAATAGAAGGTGGTGGTGTAGGCCAATTATTCAAAAAAGAAATCAGCAAGGAGCTTTTAAACATATCTTTCAAGAATTGAAAGATGACGCGACTCTCTTCTTTCGCTATTGTAGGATGAATTTGGAGTCTTTTAGTAAACTTAATACTACATCCATACTTAAGGAAGCAAAATTAGAGGACTGTTCCATCAGAATTTGGATTGATTGTGACATTAAGGTAGTAGTTATAATAATAATAATAATATCTTTATTGATCTTTTCAGCTATAATAAATTATAGATAAGACATGCCAAAATACTGCCATGTTAATGGCTTACAGAAGTAATATATTATATCCATATATATGTAAAAAAGAGTAAATACAGACATATACAGGGTATAACAAAATTTACAATAAATAATGAATAGTGACATTAAAAGCCTACTATATCCGAAGATATATAGTTAAAAAGTATAACATACAATATTAATGTAATAAGTCATTTGGCTTGTAAAAAAAGTATAAACTCACTTACTGAATAAAATGAGTTTTTTATTAAAAATTTTTTTATATTGTTTGTAAAACTGACCAAAGATACGCGATCTTTTATTTCTTTTGGTAGAAGGTTATAAATGCGACAACCCGAGTTAATAGGCGACTTTTTATAAAATTCGTGTTTATGTTTACTTAAGGAAATTAATTTTCTTCCTCTTGTATCATAATTATGATAATCTCCGTTAAGTATAAATTTGTTTTTATTTACATGGATATATGTCAACAGTTTCATCAGATATATAGACGTCACAGTAAAAATTTTAAACTTTTTAAAGATTTCTCGGTACGATTCGTTATAGCCAAGACTAAACAGAAGTCTGAGTATTCTTTTCTGAAGTATAGATATTCTACAAATGTCACTAGCTTGTCTTCAGACTATAATGTTGTATGCAGTAGGGGGAATAGACGAAAGCATAGTATACGTTTAAAAGGACTTGGTTGTTTAAACATTTTTTAGAGAACTTATTACATAAAAACTTTTGTTCAATTTTGCAGATAGAATTTCAATATGGTGACTCCAATCTAAATGGCTATCTAGAGTTATTCCCAGAAAAGAAGCTAAGTTTTCTGTTTTTAAGTTCAATGCAAACTGTTTTTGAGTAATTAATTATTAGACGGTTTTTATGGCACCAGTCGCTAAATTGTTTTCAAAGTTCGTTAACTTTATTTTTAAGATTTAAAGGATACGCATCAGATACTACAATCGTAGTATCATCTGCATACATGAAAACTTTGCCACCAGTTATATAATTAGGGAGATCGTTCACAAATAATAAAAAAATTAATGGACCCAATACGCTCCCCTGCATGTCAGATTCGACATCGTTTATTTTAACAATTATTTTTCTTTCCGATAAAAAAGATTTTATCCATGTATTTACAGGCCCACGTAAGCCCATATTAAAGATTTTTTCACACACAAAAGTTTTGTCTATGGTGTCAAAAGCCCTTGTAAGATTGAAAATGATAGCTAGTACATAATGATTTTCATCCATTTTGCTGTTCACGTATTGAATTAGATCAACAGTGCCCGATTCCGTTGAAAACCCGGGACGGAAACCATGTTGGGAGTTTGTGAGTATATTATTTTCGTTTAAGAGAATAAAGATTCTATTGTAGACAAATTTTTCGAAGATTTTGGAGAAAATACTCAGCAATGATATCGGACGGTAATTTTCAATATTAGTCCGGTCGCCTTTTTTAAATATAGAAATTACAGCAGCTTTCTTTAAGGACTTTGGAAACTGCCCCATTGAGATTGACAAATTAATTATATGAGCGAGAACTCCAGCTAGTTCGCTGCTGCAGTTTTACCGGTATTTCATCAAGACCTGTGGATTTTTTATTTGGTAAATTTTTAATAATTAGTTCAATTTCTGCAAATATAACTGTTCCAAAAAAATATGTTTATATTTTACCTGTTATTGGATAATACTGCAGCTATTTGATTTTTAGGCATATTGCTACTGGTGATCAGCCATTGTCGATTGCCCTTGCCTATCGAATTGAGGAGTCGACAACTCTAGCCATTATAAAGGAAACTTGCCAAATCATTTGCTAGGTGTTAATGCCATTATATCTCTTTGTCCTCAAGAAAATTATTGGAGCATGCAAGATTTCTTAGAACATTGGAACATACCCAATTGCCTAATTGCAATAGATGGTAAACATATACGGATCCAAGCAATATTTCAATCATAAAAAAACATTTCGTATGGTGCTTTTGGCTGCCTGTGATTTTCAGTATAAGTTTACTTTGGTGGACGTTGGAGCATATGGAAGCAACAACGATGCAGGTATTTTTGTCGAATCTCAATTTGGAAAAGGCATAATAAATAAAACACTAAATATCCGAACTACTGAATTAGCTGACTCTGATATTCCGATGCCCTGCTTCTTTGTTGGTGATGATGCATTTAATTTATCCAAGAGAATGATGAAATCTTTTCCGGGTAAAAATTAGACACATGAGCAAAAAGTTTTATATTACCGTTTAAGTAGGGCACAAAGAACAATAGAGAATTAATACTATTGGGGTTACGGTTTCCCGTTGGAGAATTATTCATAAGCCTACATGTTTACATCCTGAAAGCACAGATAAAATTGTAATGGTAGCAGTGTTCACAACTTTTTAATGTATGAAAATGAAAAGACAACACCAACCGAACGGCTGTATTGTCCACCAAATTTTATTGATAGGGAAAATATAGAAGGGGCAATAGAATTGGGTGATTGGAGATTTTCAGATGTAAACAAAGGAATTAAAGATCTTTCTTCAACTAGAAACCGTCATGAGAGAAGCCCCTCATCAAACAAATGTTTTATCTAATTATTTTTTTAACAAAAGAAGGACAAGTGGAATGGCCTAGTGGAATGGAAAGAAGCCTATGTTACCAGAGGTATTAATAGTGTGTATAGGTCAGTTCAAGAGAAGAATCTTTGTGTAAAACATATATTATATAAAAAAGTAATAATTTTACGTGATCTTAAATGGCATTATTGTGCATATTTAATTTACTAAAATATTATTATATTATTTCATGTATTAAAATTCCTTTATAAACCTTATTATATGTCTTTTATGGATACTGTTATATTAATGGTTTAGTTTCGTATTAAAATATATGTTATATTTGTTTATACATTGCTTTTGTCTTTCCATTTAATAGAACCCAACAGCTTTTATATTTTGCTTTGTTTTAAATTATAACACATGTATATAATTTATGGCTTATTAAATAAAACAACAAATATATTTTTCCACGACCGGGAGTAGAAATCGATTTCTGTGGCATCAAAATTGTGACAGAAGTAAAGCATTTACTCCCCAGGGACTAAATAAGACAATAATTTCTCTAGGGGAGTTTTTATTTCATGCCCAAAAGTAAAACAAAATGTAATCCTTATTTATTAATTAATAAGACATTGCATATTTACTTATATAAGTTAATAGTTAAACAAAACAGTTTCCGTGTACGTTTGTACCTTCTTTTTCTTACACCATTCTCTGAACTGATTGTACGCTTTATCATACAAATTTCTTGATTTTGTGGGTAATAATTTTAAAACTGCCGCACCGGCAGCTTCAACGGTATCTTGCGGTTCTTCTTGGTTTTCCATACCAAAAATGCCAAACCTCAACTTTTGCACTTGAC
Organism: Leptura quadrifasciata; assembly: GCA_963675555.1. NCBI lineage: Eukaryota > Metazoa > Arthropoda > Insecta > Coleoptera > Cerambycidae > Leptura > Leptura quadrifasciata. The sequence goes on along the minus strand of OY776674.1, from coordinate 143,631,929 downwards.
AAATGTATTTATAAGCAAATATCTGTTGCCATGATACGTTGAATGGAAATATCCCAAAGGCTTCTAAATATTGTAACTTCGCTCCAATTTATTATAATTCTTTATTTATGAAATAAATGTTTCTACTATCGATCGTGGAAAAAATAGTATATACACCTCGGGAGAGACCGCCATTTTCCCTCGATGTATTTGTTGCCCTCGGGCCTCAAATTTCACCTCAGGAAAAATAAGACGTTTCTCTCCCTTAGTGTATAATGTACTATTACTTATCATTCAGACGTCGCGTCGGTAAGTAAATTACTTGCAGCCGTGTAAGGCCTAGCAACCAGTAAACATAACCTACCGTCTTGGCAACAGATATTGTATATCTTGATCGCTATTTAAATTCAATGGGTTTGAATTTACTTTACCTCACCTTTACCTATTTGAAAAATTCGTAAAAGAACAGAATAATGTTCCGTTGTCGTTTTCGACTGCCTCATCGGATATTTGCTCAATACCTTTATTATGTATTGTAACTTTCGTTGTCCTGAAGTAGATTATATAAACCCTAAAAATACATGAAAAAAGTACATGGAATTTTTTGCATAGATTGCAAATCCCATAATAAATTGTCCTAATTTCAATCGTTACTGTTTATTTTACTTATTTCTGGTGGTGCATTCCTTCACATCTGGTGGTCTTCTGGTTTGGACCAGCAAGGGAAACCAGTGGCGCCCCTAATACAAATAACCCCCCCCCCCCCAACGGCTAGAGCTAGGGTGTTTTTTGTTACGCTCGATGCTGTAATCCACTACTAGCTAAGTTTTTTTTAGAAAAGTGCGTAGCAAGTAAAGACAAAATAGAAATTCAAGTAAAGTAATCAATTATTTACCTACATAATTGTTTTTAAGTAAACACTGCTTTTATATGTATCAAATTACTTTGTTTAAAATTCTCTACAAATGTTTCGGTTTATTAGGCCTTTACCAAGAGAGTACAAAGTGTATACACTTTGCTTGTATTTTTAATGTACATACTTTAAATTGCTTTGATGTTCGCTCCACTTTTCATTGTTGTAATATATTGTGTTTTGAGACATTCTATTTTCATTTCTCTGTTTGTGAGTTTGAAGTTTCAGAGTTAAATCACCAATCAAATTATTTTAATCTTGATTTGTTGAATTTAGCAGTTTAAATTCGCAGCTAATATCAGTATTGGTTGCGTGGCGCCCAACTTTATCTTATCTTGTATTATCTCATTTTATATCGTTCTTTTATGTTAACTGTTAGAATCAATCAAATTATAGTATTATTTCAATTTTTCTTGTCAAATTGCTCACTGAAAGTGTCCTGTTAGCAAGTAGTAAAAAATAGACAAATTTGCATTCATTTGTTAAAGTGTATATGAACTTAATTGAAACCGTATAAAAACTAAAAGCCGGCAAAAACAGTCAGCATCTCTTTATTGTACATGGGCGGAGATAAATAGAAATGCTTGTCATAAGAAAATGATAAGATTTTCGAGCGTTATTATATTATCCTCTGTTTCAAATGGTCTCCAGAAAACCATGGTAAATAAGTAAATAATTAAAATATTTTACCTTTTATATAGTAGTAAATATTTATAAATATGAACAATAACTAACTAAACTCCTACGCTTGATATTATAACAGGTATTTATGCACTGCACTGGCACATTGATAGTACATCTCACAAGTCCACGTTGACTTCTGAGAAATGATTTACGAGTTTTTTTATGCTAGTAGGCCTGTCCGTTTTATTATCTTTAAACCAGTGCAGGCGTAGATGGTTCATTCAGGCTGATTACATTGCCAGTCTCGGACTCGCCAGCACAGTTTCAACTACCATTCGAATCTCGATAACATTGCTAAATATATAGGACAAAATATCAAGTTCAGTGCGCACGGCCGTGTGCTTCAACACTGACAAATTCCAATTGTGCTGTAAGCAGGTCACTTAAATGTAATCAGATTAGTAGGAAGTTTAACCTTCAGGAGGTTATATTACTTTTCGCGTTTCTCTTATACATTTATTATTTTACTTAAGTACTTGTTTCGTATTTTTCTACTAAATATGAGTATCTTGGATTTTATTTATTGGCTCAGATAAATTAAACGATTAAATAATTAGAGAAATAATAAAGTAATGAATTGATAGCAATTCCTTTTTATATTAATGACAACAAATATATCCCAGAACGTTTCTCTTACACCGCTTTATTGTCTTTCCTTTAGCATGTTCCATTCTAGATTCAACTTAGGTATTATAGTATTAAAGCAATTCATTTCTCAGATGGAGTTATTTGGAGTTATTGGAAATTCTGTATATTCAGACGTCAAGGGTAAATGACATCAAATTAAAATTTCCCAAGTTTCAAAAGTATTCTCATACTAGTCTGAATATAATGATTCATTTATATTCACATAGAAAAGGAACGTTGTTCAAAATCTTTTCGTCTCACTCCGGATGATCGTTTTTCCTTCTTTATACAGGGTTTTCATAAACGATTACAGGCCATGTAAATATGAAAGCAGGTTGATTTATAAATAAATAAATAATAATTAAACACCACAGAAATTAGACAACCCGCAATTCCAGAAGCTAGGGCTAGTGCGGAAGGGGGTTAACATTGAAAAACGCAGACATACAACCATTCCCTCCAACACCGCCATTGCCGGAGCCAGATTCGAACCCGGTGGTGCGATGTCCGTGTCATTAATCGCGATTGTTATTATTACTACACATTTGTCATTATTCGTTATAAGTATACAAAAAAACACACTTTCTATGGTTCAAAATGTTTTATTAAAGCTATATGCGTGGTTTGAGTTATTAAGCCTCTATCGAGAGTACAATTGAATATTAAGTTAAATATGTCCAATTCTATACTTGGTGGTGCACTTCAAAGAAGTATAACCTAGAGTATCTTTGGTTGTAGAAAAGAAAACAAAGAGAACCCGTGCTAACTGGGAGAAGTAGCGGTCAAGATAGCATCATACAGGGCCAAAAACAAGTTGGCAGCGTGACTTTTAGTATATTTAACAGGACATCTCGATAAACATGTGTACCAATTTTTAAAACTATATGTATTATTGTTTTCCTCACCCTCATTTTGGGCCTCCGTTGCTTGGACTATTAATCCATGAAAAATCTGCAGAAAAATGCTTAAAACGCAAAAGTTCTGTGACAGGAATGAAACATGTGTATCCCCCGTTTTCGAGGGCGCTGAACATGATGGTGATATTTTTAAGGTTCCCATCCCTCAGCAATTACCCGTAACCTCGAAAAACCACCCCTATTTCGTGTTTGTTTCTATCGTAGGCATGCGGATTGGTTTTTTGGGCAGGATTCGGGTGGGCCGTATGAAATATAACCATACAACATATTATCCTATCCGAATCCTGTCCAAAAAATGGATCCCCATGCCCACGATGGAAAAAATGCAAAATAGAGGTGGCTTTTTGAGTTTAGAGATAATTGCTGAGAGGTGAAAACCTTAAAATCGTATCCAGTACGGAGGTACACATGTTTCGTCCCTGTCACAGAACTTTTAGAGTGGCGCAACTTTTTCATGGGCTATGCAGTAATTCAACAAATTCACAAATCAAAATTTTCGGCATATTGAATGTACCGAAAATTACATGTCAGTTGCAATTCGACATCTCCTTTCTGCATGAAATAATTTTAAAATATTTGTTCATGTACTTAATCTACATTTGCAATATACACAAAACGCGTCATAGACATCAATATACAGGGTGGGGCAATAGTGCGTCGGGGCTCGATATCTGGAGTTCTACAATATCTAGAAATTCTTTAAAAAATTGCAAGTAAACTAGACAAAAAGTCTATAACTGGAAATTATTTTAGAACATACAGGGCGAGCCAAGACGAAATTACAGCACCAAGTGCCTTTTTTTAAATGGAATGCTATGTATATCAGTACATTTTTAGAAGCCTCTTTCTAGGCTCTATTCATTCCTATATTAGTATTGAATATACTCACTAAAGCGATGGCAAATAGGCTAACACCTGTTATGGAAAAGTTACTTCCTGAAACACAGAGTGGCTTTAGACCAAACCGAGGCACATCGGATCTAATCTTCCCACTTAAACAGCTTCAAGAAAAAGCACTCGAACATCAAGGAGAAATTCACATGGCCTTCATTGATTTAACCAAGGCGTTTGACTCGGTGGACAGGGAAGTGCTCTGGAAAATCATGCTCCGCTTAGGTATCCCTAGAAAATTTGTGGAAGTATGTCGCAGTCTACATACAAACAACAACGCCCAGGTTATGTATAATAATGAGGCAACCGAACCTTTCCAAACCCTCACTGGAGTTAGGCAGGGATGTGTCCTGGCACCCCTACTTTTTAATTTGTTTACCACTGCTCTAACAATTATTGTTGACAACAAACTGACAGTCAGAATAATAGGTCTCAGATACCGTTCTGATGGCGGTCTCTTTAACATAGGGCGCTTTAGAGCTTTCACGAAGACACGCACACGATTCATTTGTGATCTCCAGTATGCGGATGACTGTGCACTTTTAGCCTCTACGCCGGAAGAGCTTCAATAACTTTTAGATGTGTATTCCCAGAGCTATGATTCCTTGGGACTTAAAATCAACATTGGAAAGACTATGATTATGTCAACTCCTCATCAAGTGAACCAAATAGACATTACACTTAACGGGAATTCTCTTGAAGTGGTGGATCAGTTCAATTACTTAGGCAACGTTGTTAATGACAAAGCAAACATGGACAGTGAGATTCGCAATAGAATTAACGCTGCATCTAGAGCACTCTGGGGACTTAGAGAGAGAGTATTTGACAACCACGACCTTGCTTTGTCAACCAAAATGGCTGTCTACAGAGCAGTTGTCATTCCAACACTGCTATATGAATGTGAAAGGTGGGTCACTTACCGTCGTCATGTGAAAGGATTAGAACGTTTTCAGCAAAGACACCTCAGAAGTATGATGAAAATCCGTTGGTTCCATCACATATCAAACGTGAAAGTACTCAGGAGAGCAAACAGCCTTCCAATTGAGGTGCTTATTTCAAGAGCACGCCTAAGATGGGCAGGTCACGTTCATCGTATGCATGATAACCGCCTTCCTAAATGTACACTTTATGGTGAATTGCTAAGCGGTAGAAGAAGGCGTGGCGGTCAACGAAAGAGGTTCAAAGACGTTCTCCATAAAAATCTAAAATCCTGCGGTATTCCAGACGAGCAATGGGAACAACTTGCAGCGGACAGAACCAAATGGCGAGGGGTTGTGGCCAGCTATCAAGGAAATGTTGCTGCAAGAAGGCCGAATTCAAGACCTAACCAGGTCTATGTTTGTCCTGACTGCGGTCGACATGTTCTCTCCCGAATTGGCCTCTACAGCCATAGTCGTGTGCACCTTAGATGAATGGGAATTACAATAGACTACACCTTTTACTTGTTTCTTATTACAGACAATCTATCGACTGTAACATCTTTTTATACTCGGACTCGAGTAAAGGCTAATAAATAAGCATTGAATATCTCCCAATCACTTGGATGTAACATTTTTTTTTTTAAATCACCAGTCACAATTATGGATTTTAAGAAAAACTTATGTGAATACCAGTTACGAGACATCTAATTAATGTTTTTGAATAATTTTCATTTCCTGAAAACATACACGGTGACCAATAGATATTTTTCAATTAAAAACATTTTAAATTGAATTTTCTCAATTCTCAGAGATGTGTGTTAATCAAAATGGGCAACATGTGGAACATTTATTATAGGTGTTTCTACTGAATTATTTGAAGAAAACTCTTTTTTAAGTTTATTTTTGAATATTGTAATTATTGCTCAATAACACGAAATTGGTTACAATTAGCCCTAGGGAAATACTTACAAAAATATTCGTTTTTCATTTTTACATCACATCGTCGAAAAATATACAGGGTGTTCTATTTGAAAAAATTGAGAAAATTCAATTTAAATTTTTTTTATTGAAAAATAATTTTTGGCCACTGCACATTTTTAGGAAATAAAAATGATTGAAAAACTTAATTAGATGTCTCGTAATTGGTATTCTCATAAGTTTTTCTTAAAACCCATAATTGTGACTGTGGTGATTTTTTAATATCCATCTGCAGATTGCATTATTTGAACAAAAAAAATTTATTACCTCCAAGTGGTTGGGAGATATTCAATGCCAACATAGGAATGAATAGAGTCTAGAAAGAGGCTTCAAAAAATGTACTGATATAAATAGCATTCTATTAAAAAAAAGACACTTGGTCCTGTAATTTCGTCTTGGCTGGCCCTGTATGTTCGAAAATAATTTCCAGTTATAGACCCTTTTATCTAGTTCACTTGCAATTTTTTTAAAAATTTCTAGCTATCGTAGAACTCGAGATATCGAGGTCCAACGCACTATTGCCCTACCCTGTATATTTGACGTAATATGTGTTAGAAAATATTGAACAAGTCGGAGCATCTGTTGAATACAGTCCAAAACGTTCAGTTAGAAAACGAGTCCAGGCATTGCGCTTAGGTAAAGCTTCTTTGCTTAGAATTTCACACAAGGATCTGAATCTTCATCCGTATAAAATCCAGATCGTTCAAGAAGTAACACCAACAGATTTCTCAAGACGACTATATTTTTCTGAAATAATTTTAGCACGTGGAATTAATCACAACTCGGTGGTTTTCTGACGAGGCTAATTTTCATTTGTGTGGCTACATCAATAAACAAAATTACAGATATTGGAATTCCGAAAATCTACAAGAAGTACATCAACAACCGTTACATAGCTCGATGGTAACAGCTTGGTGTGCAATTTCTTCAATGGGATTTACTGGTCCCTATTTTTTGAAAACAATGATAGAAATGCTGTGACAGTCAATTCTGCACGCTATACCGAAATGGTCAACCAGTTTTTGACGCCATAATTAAACATGTTCCCAGGGATTCAAAATTGGTAGTCCCAGCAAGACGGAGCTACTCCACATACCTACCACAAGAAAATCAACAAAGTCTTGCAGAGATTATTTCCTGATCACATTATCTCCAGGCGTGGAAACATTGAATGGCGGGCAAGGTCGCCAGATCTTTCGCGTGCGATTACTTCTTGTGGGGCTACTTAAAATATAAGGTTTTTTTGATAAACCAAGAAATATTCAGGAGTTGAAAATAAAAATCCGTGAAGGAATTGCCAATATTCCTTTAAACATGCGCATTGTGTAATGGAAAGTATTACCAATAGGCTTCAAGAGTGCGTACAGATAAGGAAAAGACATTTACCAGGCATTATTTTTAAGAAATAAAAAATGCATATAATTACCTAGTTATCGTTATATCTTATTTTAAATAAAGTTATTTTCAAAATTATGACGTTTTCAAAACTTCCCGTTCCCATGGAATCATTGTCCTCTTTATCAGACAACATGACAGTATATTAAACATAATATTTTTAGTCGCAAACTCCTCTATAAATCCTTATTTTACTATATGGAAAGTAACCAGACTGCAACCAAAGTTACAAATCTGGCGCGTTAAGTGTAATAATTGCATATTACCATCAAAACGCTAATGCTTCGATTGCAACAGACACCAGCTGAAAGACTGATCCTACTTAAAGGAGCTCCCTTGCCAGTCGTCACACACCACTTGCAGACTGCAGTTTCGAGCTGTTGGCTCTCGTCAGTGCAAGGTAGGTATGCGACGACCGACATGAGAATCCTTTGACTATAGTACATCCCGGTATTTTCACAATAGCGACATGTAAAACAGCCAGTAGGCGCCATCTAGCGGTCCAGTGTCTATTGAAATCGAAAAATAAATAGCCTGACTTGGCTTAGCATAGTTCAAATGTGCTTTTAGAGGGCGGAATATTAAACATAATATTTTTAGTCGCAAACTCCTCTATAAATCCTTATTTTACTATAAGGAAAGTAACCAGACTGCAACCAAAGTTACAAATCTGGCGCGTTAAGTGTAATAATTGCATGTTACCATCAAAACGCTAATGCTTCGATTCCGCCCTCTAAAAGCACATTTGAACTATGCTAAGCCAAGTCAGGCTATTTATTTTTCGATTGCAACAGACACTGGACCGCTAGATGGCGCCTGCTGGCTGTTTTACATGTCGCTATTGTAAAAATACCGGGATGTACTATAGTCAAAGGATTCTCATGTCGGTCGTCACATACCTACCTTGCACTGACGAGAGCCAACAGCTCGAAACTGCAGTCTGCAAGTGGTGTGTGACGACTGGCAAGGGAGCTCCTTTAAGTAGGATCAGTCTTTCGGCTGGTGTTTGTTGCAATCGAAGCATTAGCGTTTTGATGGTAATATGCAATTATTACACTTAACGCGCCAGATTTGTAACTTTGGTTGCAGTCTGGTTACTTTCCTTATAGTAAAATAAGGATTTATAGAGGAGTTTGCGACTAAAAATATTATGTTTAATATTCCGCCCTCTAAAAGCACATTTGAACTATGACAGTATATTGTTACAACAGATACAGATTACATGATCATTGTATTTGCATAAAAGTAGTGGAGGACAATTTGGCATTTCACGATCTACTAGGCGTTATGGAGATGCTTGGGGTGGAGGTATGCGATGTACAGTTAAACAAATTATTTAAAATAATCATGAACATATCAATGAAAATTGTTCTTACGAGTACTTCAGAAGAAAAGGGGGATCTATTTGCAAGCCGCTGATCTATTGTTTTAATTTGACAGCATTTATATCACTAGTAAATGCTTCTTCAGCATTATACATATGGGTAAAGCTAAACAAAGTTTTTGTTTTCCGTGGTTTTGAATTTTGTATAAATGAAATTTTACATGCTTTATAGGTATTAAATAATAAATTGTGATAGACCACCTGTTAACGAATAATAAAAATTAATTTGAGAATGATGAAATATATTTATTAATTTAGTATTGCGATTTATTTAAACTGTTATTAACTACATGGGACAACCACATTTTTCACTTTCATAAAATGCTGTACCACGTCTCTTAGCAGATGAGGGAAAATCGGTTTTGCGAGAGGGCTCCGCAAAGAAATATGGGATTTGGGATCCCGGCGAAATTGGTTGAAATTAAGATAAGTTGTAGTTCAGACCTTCCTGACGAAAAGTTCAAATGGGCCCAATGTTCGAGAATCTCTTATTTTGGAGTTACAGCAAGGGTAAAAGTCGAAAATTCATAAATTCATGAAAAATCTTCGAAGAAAAACGTTCTCGAGCCTTGGTCAAATTGGAACTTTTGATCAGGAAGATTTGAACTGCAGCATATGTCAATTTGGATCATATTCACCGAGATGCCATATCCCATGTTTCTGTGGGGGGTCCTTTCATTTTGTAGTAACCGAAGCCGACTGTTTATTTAGTTGAAGTATAGAAGCAAGCTGTGGAGTTAATATTAAATGTCAATATTGACTCGTATTTGTTGACAAGCAGTTTGTCTTGAATGGTTTATGATATCACGCTTTTTTGGTTTTGTAGTTTTTACACTTCCATTGATAAATTATTTGTATCAAAATTCTATTTGAAAATTGATGGAAGGGTATATTATTTGAGTAGGTTAATATATGTTTTGTTTTGGGAAGTTGTTGGAAGTTGTAATTAATTGAGGTTTTGAGTAATGTTTCATTAGATATGGTATAATAAGTTTTTGTTAATTAAGTCATGCATGTTTAATACTTCGTTTATTACAGAACTAATTTTTAGTAGTATTGGATACAGGAACTTAATTTTAATTACACAGAATCCTGAACAAGGACTTATTTAACAAGGAAAACTTGGAGGAAATATTTTGAACTCACATTTCATAATAGTCTTCTCATTCCTTTACGTATCCTGAACCATCTATTCATGGTTCCTCGTCGATTATCTATTTTATCTACACTGCATCATGAATACGATCTGCAATTGATCCCTTGTATCTCTCTTGACTGCATAAACTAAATTCCTTATTGTACCCATGAGAAAATCAGAGTACGCGTTAAATATATCATGTTCGTAATATGGTTTAATTCAGTATATTATGTGCTAATTACTAGAGAATTCGCCTGGCAGATATATATGTGATAATTGTATTTTACCGTGTACATATTTTATGCATTACTTTAAGTCCATAATCCTAAATTCTCACAAGTAATACAATACCGTTAATGATAAAATTATAAATTTGTATCATATTCTCTTTCGTTATCACTGTAATATGATATTTTCCCTGTTTACAGACACGTACGAGTCTTGGGTTACTGTAATAACTGCAAACAAAAATGAAACTTAGACTAATCAACGTTATTGTTGATTTGGCATTTGATATCTTATAAATAGAACTGAATAGCATACGCCATTCAGTCTGCATATTATTTGTTCATTTGTTGAACTCAGTGTTCCTCGTGTAAGAGATTCTCAAGTATATTAAGTAAAGCTAGTTTCTTAATCTCATAAGCTATTTGCTCATATTCAACCAAAGTAATTTAAGTGGTTATTGTGAAACCTACGACAAACATTAACATCATATCTAACATAGAGGGTGTCCCAATACCCCCCAATAGTTAGTCAAAGTCCAATATCAGCCTTATTAGAAGACTTTGAAAAATTATTTTTTTATGGAAGTGTTATAGTGTAAAATGCGCACATTTTAAAAATATTTTTAAATATACAGGATGACTCGCAACAGCGGAGCATCTTCGAGTTCATTTTTTTTAAATAGAACACCAAAAAATCAAACCCCCAAAATTCCTTCCCAAACATTCAACGACCATCTTCATCTATTTGTTAGTGAGCTGTAAGGATTGGTTGTGTCGTAATAATGAAAATTCCATTTTTATGAAACATTGCTTCATCGGCAAACAAATCAAAGTCAAAAAAATTTCTTTGTTGTTCTATTTTTTGTTTTGCCCATCGGCAAAATTGTATTCGGTTTTCATAATCCCTATCAATCAATTTCTGCATTAGCTGAACGTGGTAGAGATGATTTTTTTTGTAGGATTCGATGGACTGGAAATCGGCTTATATCTTTTTCTCTTGCCAATTCTCTTATACTGCGATGAGGATCTTCAATCACGCTCAAAAGTATGACTGTTTCATTTTCTTCATTTATTACATTTTTTGTTCGTTCCTTTTTGCACGCACCTTTATTTAACCATTATAAATAACGTGTAAAAAGTTCAGTGTACGCCTCAAAAGTTATACGGGCGTTAAAGGTCAAACAATTGGTTTCTCGTTAATATCTTGCCTGCTATTTGTCAAACGATAATTATTGCAGTTACAAAAGTTATCGATAAGAAATGCTCTATAAAAAAATTTTCTTTACATATTCCACGTAGGAGCTACCGTTTTCACGTTATATGCCGCACAGAGAGTCAACATGATGAAATAGTGCTGCAATAGTGATGCATTCGTTTCCCCTCTACCTTTGTGGTAGAGTGCAAGGCGCGTTTTTTTACATGGTTTCCCCAATAGACCTAACCTTAGGTCTTAGTCAAAATAGGTGGAAAATCAACACTCCTCTTCTTCATCCTCTTCTACCGGGATCAATGATTCCTCTTCTGCGTTTGCTTTAGTGTCGCCATTATCAATTTCCTCAAAAAGGTTTTTTCCTTCGTATTCAAAATCTTGCAGGTTGATATCTTCAGACGTATCTGCCGAATCATCACTGGGAACAACGGAACAGCTTTGACGATCCCACGTACTTTCTGGCTCTTCCGATGTTCTCTTCGATGAAACAATGCATGTATAGTCCAAGTAATGACTTCCCTGCGCTCAAAAAACGCAAGAAGAACTTTACGACATAATTATATCGCCGCGGGCTATGGCGCCATGCCTCTCATCAAACGACCCGACGCACATTAAAAACCTATAAAGGTAAGCGAGTAAATTTGCGAACATCAGTACAAATAGTACCGATATTTTAATGAGGTCGTAAAGTTTTTGTTGCGTTTTTTATTTGCCGGGAACTGATTACTTCAACTATACCAATGAATCAAGAAAAATTCCTTGCCAATCGTCGCAATAAACAGAGGTTCATATTCTTTCCTTTTTATTTGTTTTTTCTACCACATGTATTGTCCTATTCAAAAACAAATCACCGAGTCTACAAAATAATAGGGTTATTGGATAAAACACTACATTTCGATGCTGTGACAAAAATTAGCTACTGCTGTTGTTGTGGGAGATGTAGATTTGCTAGTTATTTTCATTGCACGTGCTTCTTCACATCAGCGAATTTTTTTTAAAACCAGGCAAAGGAAATATTCAGACAAAAAGATATTTTTCTAATAGCAATGGTCATTATACAAATTGCAAACAAAATCTTTTACTTTTTACACGCTATAACTGGATGCGATACAACTTTTCGAGGTAAAAAGAAAACTTTACAGCTGCTTGAAAATCGCCAGAATTTGCAGCGTTCAGCGGAAGTGTTTCAGCAGGAGACTTGTTCTCCCAAAGTTATTGTTAATAATGGAGTATATTACTTATTGATGACATATGGAACTCCAACTAAAGAAGTTTCACTTGATAACTACCGATAATTCACCTTTGCTAAATCCACTAGGTTCAATAAGCCTGTAAAACTACAATCACTTCCACCGACAACTGCAGCCGCCCGACAGCATCTATTTTGGATTTATTATCAAATACAAACTTGGTTGAGTAATGAACTAAATCCTGAAAAATGAGCATGGATCATGAAAGATCATCTTTTAGAGCCTGTCATGGCGTTACTGCCACCTGCGCCCGATGAACTCGTCCTTATGATTTGCAATTGCACAAAAGGTTGTGGGACAAACTGCGGTTGCAAAAAAATTGGTTTGCCATGCTCTGCTGTTTGTGGACACTGCCATGGTCAATCCTGTCGCAATGCATCTCCCAGTGATGATTCAGCAGATACGTCTGAAGATATCAACCTGCAAGATTTTGAATACGAAGGAACAAACCTTTTAGAGGAAATTGATGATGGCGACACTAAGACAAACGCAGAAGAGGAATCATTGCTCCTGGTAGAAAAGTATGAAGAAGAGGAGTATTGATTTTCCATCTATTTTGACTAGCACTTAAGGTTAGGCCTATTGGGTAAACTATGTAAAAAACGGGTCTTGCCATTCCACCTCGAAGGTGGTGGGGAAACGATATCAGGTAGTTAAATCACAGTAGAGAATAGACCAGTAGTTTCACTCCTCGGCGGTTTCTTTGATATTTGTTGTACTCGATTTTATTTTTTTATTCCACTGCGCATCCACTATTTCAATCCCACATGCATTTGCATGTACGCTTCTCTAGTAAACAATAAACATCAACCCAATTACATCACTGCTGTCCACTGAGCATCAAATAATTTAAGCCCAGGAGCATGCTTGCGCACGGAAAATCTTATCTCACTGTTCCGTCGAGTGGGAGTGGTCTATTCTCTACTGTGGTTAAGTACTTCAGTTTAGTTGCGTTGCAATCAAACACTAGACCTAGAAAGACATAAAGTGTAGAAATTAGTACTCAATAGATGTATATAAATTAAAAATTGTAATAGTCGGAGAACGGTGAATCTCTACGATGCATTTTAAGGACCCTCTATAATACTCGCGAACAACCACCTAAAGAAAATTGATTCTTGTTTAAATCGACCTGACGGATCCGATTTTGCAGTTCGCCAGACAATCCGGAACTGCGCAACTGGTCAAAATCGGCAATTTCAGAATGATCTCCAATTTGTAGAAATTTCTTAATTTTTATTTATCACCCTATATCTCCCTTAGTTTAAGTCCGATTAAATTAGAATTTTTAGTAGATCCAATATAGACCTTTGTTATCATGACTGGCATGACAGAAATGCCAAAAAATTTACGTGTCACCAGTAATATATTTAAAAAAGTTGGTGACACGAAATTTGTTAAAAATGCAGCAACAAATACTCGATTGATAAAACTTTTTTATTTTTAAAGATAGATGTGTATAGTAAGCGACAAAATTGTGGCCGAGGAACCAAAGAAACTTTTTTATTTTGGTGATTTTTTTGATAACTGACTTGGTTGGGCTTGGTGCCGCAATATAGAAAAAAACTATGCCGGCCGCGGCTGGTCACGTACTGCACAAGCGGTAACACCATGCGTATCTTGAGAACGGCAGGATTTGCATTGTACTAATAATAACCTATTTAATAATCGTGAGTTTATTTCGAAGTTTATTCAGAGAATTTTAATTTTAAAAAAGGAGAAAAATGTAAAAAACAAAGTTTTAAATTTTGATTAACGCAATTTAAATATACTCATTTTATTTCCACATTTAACTTCTACTCGTATAATTAAGCAACAATATTTAAGAGATAGTTAACACATTTGTAAAAAGGGATGATACTTTACATTTATTAGGTACTTATTACTATTGAGCTCCATTTTTCCCTTGACATAAACAACTAATATTGCAAGGCACATTCGCTTTAAGACATTTACATTTACGTGTACAAGTAAATAACTTACACTTGCAGACGGCTGTAATTTCTAAAAAGCTGGGCTTTGCTTCATTTAGTGTCATCTTTAATATAGTCTAAGGCAACGCTTCCCGGCAAATAAAAAATGCAACAAAAACTTTACGACCTCATTGAAATACTATTACTCTTTGTGCTCTCTCGACCGCGAATTGGCTCGTTTACCTTTATAGGTATTTAATGTGCGTCGGGTTGTTTGATAACAGGCATGTCGCATGGCCCGCGGCAATAATAATTATGTCGTAAAGTTTTTGTTGCATTTTTTGAGGGTAGGGAATAAATAAACTGAACTGTACAAGAACATTGTTTTCGAAGTAGTAGCCAAAATGTGTGGGTTTTGAAACTTCAGGTTGAATTTTACTAGCCTTTTATAGATTGCGCATTGCAAAAACGTCCCTTTCACATGCAATGGAAATGCATCTTCTGTTGGATGCAAATCTCTAAAATGAAAGACCACCGAATAATACACTTCAGTGATCAAGAGGTTTCAAATTTAATATATTTAGGTACTTTTAAAAATAGAATAAGAAAAACAACCATACAAATTAATACCCACCTAATGTCAGTTTTACAATTTGGAAATATATGCGTTCGTAATTCGTCCATAGTTCCCATAAAATTTTGCCGGCCGTACAAATTTTTAAAAAATGCTTTACAACTTGTCCATAGAATTTCCGATATTTAGTATCCTTTAATACTTAAAGATCCAAAGTGAATCAGGTCTAAACAAGCTGTTAGGAAACTGCAATTTTTAGAGCTTTTCTTTTGCCCTTTCGGAATGGGAAACTCGCACCCACTTAAGCAATACACTGCTAATAAAATCCCAGCTAAGTTTCTTCTGTTAGGTATTGGCTAGTGGTTCAATTAACATATGACATGGTACAAACTTCTTATTACTTTCCATACATATTTCTATGTCAGTATAATAAGAGGAGCAGTACATTGATAATACAAAAATATTTGTATCTGTAGCATAGATTACATATGGTTTATACATCTTTTTAAAATGATCAATAATAGTAGTGTGCTTAGACCGGACCTCACTCCTCCCCCTACCACTTTTCTGTGACGTCACAGGGGGCGTGGCCGGGGGCGGGGTGCGGGGCGCGGGTAATTAGGGTGGTGGGGGGTAATTAGGGTGGTGGGGGGCAATTAGTGGAATGATGGGTAATTAGAGTAATTGCATGATGGATAATTATTGTGGTGGGAGGTAATTAGAATGTTGTGATGTAATTGTAGTGGTGGGGGGTAACTAGAGTGGCCTGATGTAATTGTAGTGGTGGGGGGCAATTAGTGGAATGATGGGTAATTAGAGTAATTGCATGATGGATAATTATTGTGGTGGGAGGTAATTAGAATGTTGTGATGTAATTGTAGTGGTGGGGGGTAACTAGAGTGGCCTGATGTAATTGTAGTGGTGGGGGGCAATTAGTGGAATGATGGGTAATTAGAGTAATTGCATGATGGATAATTATTGTGGTGGGAGGTAATTGTAGTGGTGGGGGGTAACTAGAGTGGCCTGATGTAATTGTAGTGGTGGGGGGCAATTAGTGGAATGATGGGTAATTAGAGTAATTGCATGATGGATAATTATTGTGGTGGGAGGTAACTAGAGTGGCCTGATGTAATTGTAGTGGTGGGGGGCAATTAGTGGAATGATGGGTAATTAGAGTAATTGCATGATGGATAATTATTGTGGTGGGAGGTAATTAGAATGTTGTGATGTAATTGTAGTGGTGGGGGGCAATTAGTGGAATGATGGGTAATTAGAGCAATTGCATGATGGATAATTATTGTGGTAGGAGGTAATTAGAATGTTGTGATGTAATTGTAGTGGTGGGGGGCAATTAGTGGAATGATGGGTAATTAGAGCAATTGCATGATGGATAATTATTGTGGTGGGAGATAATTAGAATGTTGTGATGTAATTGTAGTGGTGGGGGGTAACTAGAGTGGCCTGATGTAATTGTAGTGGTGGGGGGCAATTAGTGGAATGATGGGTAATTAGAGTGGTGGGAGGTAATTAGAATGGTGTGATGTAATTGTAGTGGTGGGGGGCAATTAGTGGAATGATGGGTAATTAGAGTAGTTGGATGATGGATAATTATTGTGGTGGGGATGACTCAATTAGGGTGGTGGGAGGTAATTGGAGTGGTGTGATGTAATTGTAGTGGTGGGGGGTAACTAGAGTGGCCTAATGTAATTGTAGTGGTGGGGATGACTCTACTAATATAAATAGAATGCAATGCTTCTGCATCACACAATTAAAACCTATCGCCGATAAGTCAAGAGCTAGCAAGTGAATGTTGTGCAACTATCCGAATTATTTCAAGTGAGCAATATTTTATATTACTTTCTGTAATTCTTTCACTGTATACATTCGATTTAATTATGGCAATTTCTGATTACGACTTATTTGCACTTAATGCAATGATCAATGAATCTACAGAGGTCTTAGAACAAAAGTCTATTTCATCATTAATTTTACATAAACCATATATCATTAAGAAAATTTCTGCTGTCAATACGCGATTTGGAAAATCAATAGTAGTACATTTATTTGAGGAAAGCACAATTACATCTTTCAGATCATTTCTACCAAAACGAGTTGTTGAAATTGTGAGTGAGGATCTTATGAGCAAAATCAATTTATCTGGTAAATACACACTGACATATCTAGGTCAGAGTTCTCCGGTGTATAACGGTGCAAAACCCAGTGTAATGTTACGTTTTGGTTGTTAGTTGAGATATTGTATAGTTGCGTTAGTTATTAATTTTTAATTTTATATTAGTAAAGAGCATGGTTGCGTTAGTTATTAATTTTAATTTTATATTAGTAAATGGAATACAGTTGAAAGTATGCTGGGAGTAATATTGTTGATTCACTTGCAAATATATGAAATAATTGTTATATAGTAAATAATAACAAATGGACTTCTACAATATATTTTCATCATCACATTTTGTGTAAGTTGATAAAAAAATTATCCTTTCTGAATATGTATGATTAATATGTTTGTTTTTTATTTTTTTAGTTTAGTCCAACTGGCACAATGTGGATGCAATATTCAGCTCAACGGTGGGTACGGGCAGAAGACATTAAATCGGCCATTGAAAGGTTGTCTTGTGAACTAAGTGACTTAATCAAGGATTCGCAGCATTCATTAGTTTATGATACAAATGTCTTCTACGATGTTGAAGAAACAAGACGCGTTGAAAAAGATTGCAGGATGTATGCTGCTGGTGCAAATCTATGTTACAAATATTCAAGAGGCTTTTTAAATTTGGACGAATTTTGTGAGCATATGGTTAGAATAGAACTAAGACACCTTCTATATGACATAGTAAAGTACCTGCCTAAGGAACTTATTGAAAAATATCAACTGGACCAGTCTGATGATGATACAAGCAGTTAAATAATTCTATGTGTTGTATTTATTATTAGATATAAACAATTATTGTATTATTTTATTATGCAATATACAATTATAGTATCTTAAAATTTTTCTTTGTATTTTCGTACTACGATGAGGTTAGAAATAAAACAAATATTAAAATAATACGTGTATTTTATTACCTATTCTTGATTACATAACTAAAAGATATACCTTAATAAACCTAAAGAGTTTTTATTCCAATTTTATATTTAAATCTACAATACATTTGTAAAGAAAGTGAACATTTGCGAGAGCACAATGACAATTATTATAATGATAATGTTCCAAACATTCTGGTATAGTCAATGATTTAAGATTAGGTAGAGGCGGTGAATAGTCATTAAGAACTAAAATTTTATTCCACCGCAGATATTGTAATAGGAAATTCTTCTTCGTCACACCTTTGCATAGTATTATTACATTGTTTAATTGTAAATTATGTCGATAGTTGTTAACAGCATTCTGACAAAGTCGTTCAAAGATTAGTGGCAATTTTTCCAGTTGAATATATCCATGACTCCATTTTAAACCATGGAAATTATTTTCCAACCACTGGTATTGCACCTTTTCACCACGTGCTAAATGAGAATGTATATGGTGGTTTGAAAATATAATGTGCTTGTTGTTTAGTGTTACAGCAGACAGCAGCCAATTCTTTCACTATAAACTCATTGTCATTATATTGAAAACTTTGTAAGTAAATGATCAAAGTAGGAAATGTACTACTTAAACGCACCATATTATAGTCTTTTACTTAGCACCAATAAAGCCGTTCTGGACTGAACCATCCAATGCGCTGTACGTTAAATAAGCATCGTGAAGTATAAGAGCATATACTCGAGTTTGCTCGGGGAATTTCGTTTTTCGTGTTTCAAATTCTATTTTTATGTCGACAGTGGATGATTTAATTGCGTCCGGTTGACGAGAGCAATCAATAACAAACAATGGATTTTTTCTGAATTCGCTAAGATCCATCATAGGTTCACCCATATCTTTATCATAGTAACTACGTTGAAAGTTTTCATAGGCATAGTAGGCTGCAGAGTCGAGTTTTTTAACGAAATCTAAATTCCAACGTTCATATGGAAATACTTCAGCGTTCAGATATAGTCGAATATTACTAATATCTGCAGATATAAACTTTGTGGCATCCTGGTTCCTATTATTGGAATTGTCATTGTTTTGAAATCCGATAACGATGTATCGAGGTCTCTCAAGACTGCTAGTGGTTTTAACAGCCCATATGTCAGAAGCAGTATCGCGTAAAGTAGGTAACTCATATAAATCCCACATACGATAAGCCATCTTAATTTTAGCATTATTACTGCTCTTATTGATGCGGCTTAATAGTTTAAGCCTTTGTCTATCTTCAGGAACAATATGTCTAATCTTCCACTCAATTTTGCTAATTTCCAGCTCTGCATCAACTTCACCAATATAACAATCGTTGAAGGATCGAGAAATGATTAAAATTAATTCTTGCTTTACATTTAAAATACCTTTGGTATAATCTTCTGCAAATCCCATGAGATATTTAAGAGGAAGTCTACCACTGAACACGTGACTGGTAGTATCTAAAATATCCTGCTTCTGTTAGGTGAGACCCCAACCTGTGGTTAACAGGGATCGGAGATGTGTTTGCCCATATGATACCATCGTTTTCATTGTTGTAGTGATACCAGGCTTTCTAACGACGGCCACTTGTTCTCCACCCATTTCGTATCTGATCTCCTCAAAGAGAAAAGCTAGTGCATTATTAGATAGATAACACCGTTTGGTAATGTCGCTAGGTGTAAATTTTCCTTCTATATAAATATAACTGTCTGCAATGTCAAGTATGAGATCTTGAAAATTAATAGGAATACGTATTTCATCAGAGTTCCTATAATATGGCGATCCATATGGTTTATACGTATGCTCATGTAAACTGACAAGAGACTGATCAAACACAGGTTCGTCGAACACGTCAAGTTTATCACTAGATGTAATAGTCGCCATTATTTAATCTTCTCTCAATTTTAATCCAACGGACTGGAGAAATATGCGGTCTGCAGCCGACAATCTAGGTCTTACGTGTTTAAGATGTACACGCTGAATGAATCGCTTTTCACACTCACTATTCTTTTTATCGTAGATCACATTACGCCATTGTTGGTTATATCGGAAACCCATTTTCTTGACAGTTAGATCAAAACTGCTTCAATTGTAGCTTTACAATAATCTTCTCACCCCGAAAATTAATTAAATCACCATTGTCATCCAATATGCGTAGTGTAATGTTATCGATGTACTGGCGCCCTTCGGGTGTAACAGGTAAATATATGATGTTGGCTGGCTCCCTAGTAAGTTTGTAACCAGGTTCAACATCTATGTCAAACTCGAAAAGAGTGTGGGATCTAATGGTGTTTAAATACGCTCCAGAAATAATATTGCAATCCACACGTATCATCCTTACTTTCATAATATCAACAGGGAGTGTTGATTCATGGTTCTTGTTTGGATTTAAGTACGTCGGTTCAAATCCCAACAAACTACCAATAGAGTTTTTTTGTGAAAAGTCAATCCCATATTTTGACCAAATTTCACATTTCAACGTATTGTTGTTTGCTTGTAGCCGAAATAACTTTTCCTTTTCTTCCTTGCTTTTGCCATTTGGCATAGCTTTCAGTATTGCCCGGTATATTTCATCAATTTCATAGGCCCCGTATGGTATGTGGAGAATTGTAGGGGTTACTTTTGGTCCAGTTTTATAACAGAAACTATTATTTGTCTCGTCAACATTGAATATAGAGTTGTACGAATAGAATCCAATTAATCCCAGTCCATATCGGCTACCCATACTTAATTGAATTGGAGGATAAAATTCTGCACTGAGCACGCTTGAGCGGCTCGATAGTGTAAAAGTGTGCGACATGACTGATGTTATTTAGGCATTGTTGTGTGAATTTATTGCGGTTTACAGCAATAATTATGGTATAATTTTCTTTTCTTGAGTGGTGATGGAGATATATCATTATTTGACGCTATATTCACATCACGTATTTTGCAGTAACAACAAAATATTTTTCGAGGTGATGGACCATCATTAACATCAACATCTTTATCATCGCTCGAATAATGCTCTTGGCAGTATTGATATTTTAAGATATCAATATCATTTTGAAGATGTTCGGGAAGTTTATCCCATACTAACGCAATTTCATGTGCAGCACACCCAATCATTACCTCTTTAGGCATATCTGAAAGTTGTTCTTTGCTCATCTTCAACAGGCTGCGTAGTCTAGAGAATGCAATCAATGAGTGACCCATCCGTTTAATAGTATCTCGATCCATTGATGGTGTCACAGAAGCCATTATAGTTTTATTTAAATTTTGAAGAAACAAACTTTAAGCACAAATGACCACACCACACTGTGTTGAAATTTTGTAGGCGCTCGTAATTATAGTGGATTTTATCGGTGAAATTTGGACCCTTGCGCAAGTATAAAACTAATTCTCTAGGTGGGGGTAAATCACCAAAACTATCGAAATATGTCACTATGCTACCACGTTTTTTATATGCCACCCAGTGTGTCCCAGGACCAGTTATACTATCCAAATTTATGATGACGGATTCATTATAACGTGGTCCTGATTTTGGAAGATTGTCGCGCATAAATATACCTCGAAAATAGGGCACACTCAACCTCTCAGCATAATATTTAAGGTCGTAGTTGGTGAGAGGCTTTCGAGGCAGGGTGTCTAATAGTTTTTTGAACTTTGTGGTTTTAGATAAAGACCTAATCCTTTACGATATGGTTTCAAGTATAGCCCTTTGCCAGTTTTTCCTATTGCAATGGCCTCCATTTGTTTGTTATGTCGATTTTTTTCAGCCAATTCCTCTCTGCTTGTTTTAACATCATTTACAGCTTTAGCTATACCTGCCGCAGTTCCAGCCAAACTACCTAACGCCGATAATCCAGCAAAAATAGGTATTAAAGGAAGAATTCCACCAACTTTCGGAATCGGTATGATTCTAGGTGTACGAATATTCCGTTTTCCACCAGAAGCCCTCATGTGACGTCGCGCTGCTTGAAGTGCTATTTGTGTAACTTTTCTCGTGTCCTTAGCAATAGACCGCCTGCCACCGGCTTTACGCAGGTCATCCCGCACTTTGTGCACTATTCCAGCACCGAAAGCCACCTTTCTCATCTTCTTCTCACATTTCCTTTTATTTTTAGTATTTTTTCTTTTTATTACACGGGATGTTGTTGACCCACAACCCATGCCGAGACGCTGTTTTCCTTTCATTATGGTGGTAACCAACCACGCAGCAGCCTTCTCTTTAATACTTGCGTCTTTAGATTGAACTCTTTTCCAGGCAGCGTGTTCAAGTTTATGGTCTGCTTTGTGTCTGGCAGTTAAATCACTCGAGTTTTGATCGTATGCAATATCGTGCTCCTTGCATGCAGTATCGAGCTTGTTTATACCTGGATCACCTCGAGCTAACCTTTTTTTTAATTTGGTGCCTGGACCACAATACTGATAACCTCCCGGTAAATGCAATTCAAAGGGAAGTTTATTTATTAGTGAGTTTACTATCCCTTTACCTGCCTTTAAACGATGACGTTGGCAGTTTTTAGATGTGTGTTGCTTGACTGACAACATTTAAATAACTATTGCATTACGTACATTCATTTATATATTATTCAACCGTGTTACGATGCGCATTGTGAAGCAGAGACAAAAATTTTCTATAGACAATTTGGATGAAAAAGTTGGAAGTGGGTTACAAACCGAACCGCGCCATGGTCCGTTACTTCCCTCAACTATTCGCGGTCTATTAATCGGTCCAAGTGCCTGTGGCAAAACAAATTTACTTATATCTCTGCTTACTCACCCCCTTGGATTACGCTTTGCAAATATATATTTATATTCCAAGTCTCTTTATCAACCCAAGTATGAGTATTTGCGTAAGATATTAGAACCTATTAAGGGACTAGGATTTTACACCTTTAGTAATAATGCAGAAATAGTGCAACCATCCGACGCTAAACCTGATTCTATATTTATATTTGATGACGTTATATGTGAAAAGCAAGATGTAATTCGTGCGTTTTTCTCCATGGGGCGCCATAAAAATGTAGACTGTTTTTATTTAGCGCAAACATATTCTCGCGTGCCTAAACAACTGGTAAGGGACAATAGTAATTTCATAGCAATCTTCAAACAGGACGATATGAATTTACATCACATTTTCTCTGATCATGTCTCCCCAGACGTACATTTTAAGCAATTTCAAGATATGTGTGCAGAATGTTGGAAAGAAAAATATGGATTTCTTGTAATTGATAAGGAGAGAGAAGTGAATGAGGGGCGATATAGGAAAGGTCTTGATAGTTTCATATATCCGTAATGTATTTTAATAAGGACTTCAATCGATCTGAAGACAGCATCGGGATTACTTCGCCGATGATTTATAAGAAATGAAGATTACTGGTGATATGAAGCAAAACACTCATATGGATAGAGACATAGGAATTGAAATAAATATAAAACGTCAACTAATTGAGGCTACCGATTCTGTACGTAAGAAATTCAATTCCCTCAAGAATAGAGATGTGGAGAATATATTAACGATGGAGAAGATATTTGAGCCCATAACGAAACCTTTAAAGGTCATATCATCCGCTTCAGAAGTAAAATCACAAGAGAAATCGCCAACACAGACCCAAGAGGGTGTAAGAGCTAGTACCAGTGCAGTGCCTGAAACTAGTGATGAAGTAACATATTTTATGGATACACCACCGAAATCATCGTTAATGAGCACCCCAAGTACAGCAAGTTCCACTTACCGCACAGAGAAACAACACGATGTACTCAAAAATCATTTAGAAAATCTAAAGTCTAACGATCCCAAATATGATACAGTATATGGTGTTCGTTTAGACCCTCAGACAGATAAACTACGTATAGGTAATAGTGAAGTACGCTTTGATAAGGGAAATATCATTTTGTGGCGTGGCGATAAGAGACTGGGAATTTACCCTGGCAGTCCTGAGTTGTATGATATAATATTTATGAAATATCCATCAATTCTACGTAGTGATGTAGCCACTACTGACGACGAAGAGCATAAAATATACGGGACAATATTAAAGAAAACAAATGCACCATATATAAATTATGATTCAAAAGAGGGCTTGAATAGGAAAAAATGGAAGAAATTCAATGATATTATAAAACCGTTGGTATCTTCCACAGTAACGACAAGATCTAGGGCTGGATCGGGCTTTCCACAAATGCCTACTCACAAACTATACAATAGCAAAGGTGTGGACTATGTCTACTGGAACAAACCGAAAGAATTGGTTGATCGTTTGCGTCTGCTCTATAGTTCAAAAATGGCAGGTAACAACAATGTCGACAACGAAATTGTTAGTTTAGTCCAGGAACTTCGAGAAGAGGGAATAATCTATTAGCAATATTACTTTTAATCTGACTGCTCCCATAACTAGTATATAGAACGCCGAAATGTCGAAATTATCTCAAATGCAAAGAGAAATGGCAGCTGTAAACACAATTGACAAGTTCGGGAGACGAAGAAGTGCCTTAAATAAGTCAATGATTGTACGTGGACCACCAGGCGTTGGTTTTATTGTAACCGTAGACAATCACTTTGATATTCAAAATAAACGTTTAAAAAATATTGGAGAGCCAGTGGATAGTCGTGATGGTGTAACTCGTAATTATGTAGAAAAATGCATGAAAGAGTTACATAGTGCCTTTTTCGAGAACCAACAGACTTTTGTACACAACAAAATTACCGAGATGATTAATGAAGTGCGACAGTATATCAACACAGAAATTTCAGATGTTAAGAAATTAGTTGAAGACAATACCAATGCAATAGAGAAGGTATTCAGCACTATTCAAGAATCCCGTCTGATAAGCGCACCTTCACAAACCAAATCACTTGATGTTAAGATGGTGGGTGTTGATAAACAGCAGATGATGGATGAAATTGCGGACACCGCTGCTGCATTGGGACATATTAAAAATAAAAAAGGATTAACTATAAACAAAGTCCATTAGTATATTAGAAGAATTGACTTATTAAAAATTAGTTTACTTGTGAACACCTACCAGTCAGGTACTTTATGATGGAGTCCAGTATTATAAAAAGAGCAGTCGTTGAGGAGCTACACAAACCAGTTCGTAAAAATTTCCGTAGAAGGAGAACAATAATAAAAGGGTATGGCGATTTATGGCAGATGGACTTGATTGAGATGCGACCATATGCTCATGATAATAAAGGATGTCACTATATTCTTGTCGTGATAGATTGTTACTCCAAATATGTGTGGACTAGACCTGTAAAAAATAAAACAGGTATGGAAATTACGAAGGGCATGAGAGGCATATTGGAAGAATCAAACTATTCACCTAAAAATCTTCAAAGCGACCAAGGTACAGAATTTTACAATACAAAATTTTCTGCTTTAATGAAAAAATACAATATAAATCATTACTCTACGTATAGTACGAAAAAAGCTGCTATCGCTGAGAGAGTAATTAGAACACTAAAAAATTGGCTCTATAAAGAATTCTCTGCTAGAGGTAAATACAAATGGGTTGACATTCTGCCCAACATTACAAATATGTACAATAATAAAGTACATCGTACAATTGGTATGAAACCGATTGATGTGAAACCAACTACACGTTTAAAAGCATATGATCAAATTAAGATTGCTTTAAAACCTAAATTTCATGTTGGCGACATAGTTCGAATAAGCAAATACAAAGGTGTATTTGACAAAGGATATACGCCAAACTACTCAACTGAACTGTTCAAAGTTGTTAAAGTAAACGTGAGCTATCCGAGGACTTATTTAATTCAAGATATGCATGGTCAACCAATAAAGGGATGTTTTTATGAAATGGAACTACAAAAAGCTAAGTACCCAGACGTTTATCTGGTCGAGAAGGTTTTAAAAAAGAGAGGGAATAAGGTTTTTGTCAAATGGTTGGGATTATCTGAAGAAAATAACAGCTGGATTCGAAATACTGCTTTTGTTTAAAGTTATTTACTTTCTTTAATAAAAATATATGCATAGATAGATGATGTATTTACTTATGTATAAGAAAATGAATAATAAATGTGCACTCCATTAATGTTTGTTTTTATTTATGTCCTTAATATTGCATGTACAACAATAATATAAATTAATTCAAAAAACGTAAAGAGACATTTTAGAAAATTTAATTTAGAATAACCTTTGTCTGTTATAATTTTCTCACAAAATCAATAGACAAGTCGTTATTTAAGAAAGTTCGATTTTTTTAGCATTCGCTTTAACTTTAATATTTAATGGAATTATTTATTCTAGAAGCCTAGTATCGAAGTTTCAGAAGCAGTTATCCCCTCAGGGATACGTTTATATGTAGCGAATTCGCATAAGTGTAAAAGTCATTATTCTTACATATAAGGTACTAAGATGGAATTTCTGACTTTTGCGCCCCTTGCCCGCGTAGCGGCATACATAGGTTTTATTGATAGGATGTTCACCTGAAGGGTTTAATACGGCTGATTCAGACAAAAATTACAAAATTTGTACTTACTCTTTAATTTGCTTAACTGCTTGCACGTCATGGCACTGTCTTAAAGCTAACACTCTTACTTAACTAACACTTTCTTAATCTAGAAATCATTTTTTTTGTAATTAAATCTTTGGGGTAGAGATCTTGCAATAAAATAAACATTTCAATTGTTATTTTTATTACATTATTTTGAAGTTATTACATACAAAAAAAAAAAAAATGATAGAAATATCATACATACAACTAAAAAGGAAAAAGTAAATACTTAATATTAAAAATTGTATAGGAAAAAATTATATAGAAAAAATATGTAAAAAAATAAACTTAATACTAAAAAAATGTAAAAAAATTATATAGAAAAAGATGTATAAAAATAAACTTAGTGCTAAAAAATTTAAAAAAATATATACAAAAAAAAGATGTAAAAAATTTAACTTAATACTAAAAAATACATACAAAAAATGAAAGACATACATACAAAAAAAAACAAAAAATTTCACCTTGCCTTTCACTGTTTATCGCGCCTTAATTTAATTTTTTTTATTTTCCGGACAATACCATCCACCATCGCTTGCGACTCTGCCAAATCGGCGCGACGCGTCTGTATATTGGCCAAAATTGTGCCAGCCTCTGCTACCATTGCATTAGCTCTTGCAATCATGGCCTCACCCTCTTCTATCATCGCCCTAGCTCTAACGTCTTCCTCGCGGTCGTTTTGGCAGGCCGCAACATTTGCCTCATGTAAATCGTAATATTTTTTGTATATTCCTGATAGGGACATAAGAGCCATCCGCATGAGCTCCCTGTCCTCCATGTTCTTCAAAAAATCCGCGTCAGAAGAATCATCGGAGCTCTGGCTGCACCCGGGGACCGGTATCAACCCGGACAATACATTTGAAGCATTTGCTGCTTCGGCATTGGCGTTGGCGTTTCTGGCCTTATTGGCACGACGACCATCTCCAGATGATTTTTTGTTACCTCTGGCCATCGTTTCGCGACAATATACAAGAAAATACAAATGAAAAGAACACAAGTCGAATGGAGCACAAGTCGAAAAGAATTAAAAAACCCAGTGAGGTGCAGAAATCACGGAGAGTACGGAGAACAAACTACACTCGACGACGATGAAAAGCAAAGAGAATGTTTGGCAGAGTCTTTCGGCTTTGCTAACCAGGCATACCCCCACTCGAGGAGTGGGGATGAGCGTGGGGGACGGGTGTGGTTCATCCTCATTGCTTTAAAATTACAAACTGAAACTTACAAATTATTATATACAAGTAGAAAAACATGTACAGTATAATTACAAGAAAACCGTAAAAATGACAAAAGAAATAATTAAAAAGTCGATGTGCACAAATTGACAAGTCAATGAGTTCTCCAGTTGATCATATAATTTATTTATACTGTTCTGAACCTTTGCGTTCAATGTACATATATTTTATTTCATTCTTTAGTTAGGTGGATTTAACTCCGCCATTGCTGCGAGTAATACATCTAACTTATTGTTTTCTACAGAACTACGCTCAACATCATTTATGGCTGCCATTAACCACCGCATGTTTTGTTCTGGTTCGGTTTTAAAAAATTGTATATCAGAGTGACCCCATGGTAAAGTCTTTGTTGTATTGGGAATAAGAAAACGTTTATCGTCGTGGTAAGACAAAGCTACTTTGTTCTTCATTTCTGTATAAATATCATGCAAAACGCTGCGAAACGTGTTCATTTTTCTAAATACTACACCACCTTGTTCAACAATTTGTCTGTAATCATGTGCCGATAGCTCTTTTTGAATAACTGATCTTTTCACGCCTTTGGCTTTCTTTAGTTCTTTACCTACAGATTGTACGTAATATGCTTTTGCTCCGGTGCCATAAAAACTTATTATTGGATCTGCCGGGAATTCATCTTTAAAATTTCCTAAAATTGATGGACCCTTCGGGATATTAAATATATTTCCTTCTTGATAATTTGAAGTATCGAATTTGTCCTGGTTATCTACTATAAAGTCATAAAAATTTTCTGTCATTATTTTTAGAATCAAAC
Source organism: Leptura quadrifasciata (assembly GCA_963675555.1). Lineage (NCBI taxonomy): Eukaryota > Metazoa > Arthropoda > Insecta > Coleoptera > Cerambycidae > Leptura > Leptura quadrifasciata. The sequence continues at coordinate 143,603,362 of OY776674.1, read as the reverse complement.
TATCAGTATCACAGTATAAAAGAGACGCCTTATCCCCAAACTCATTTTTGATCACGTTATACAAAAAGTTGTACAATACCGTCTTTGACAATTCCAAGATACAAAAACCTATATAAATTGGTTTGTTATAAACTACCTTTTGCTGGCCCATATGGATTGCCACAAAATCCTCGGTAAATGTTGAACAAGTTTTAAAGTTCGGTCTACATATGAATGCATTTGCCCCCATACTACGTCTAATACTCTCCCAATGAGTTACCAACTTTATATCCAATCTATTGTCGACATTTTCCATCGTTTTACCAAACACCGCATTATTCATTAATTTATAAAAATCTTTTTCAAATTTATTTGTTGCTCTATTCCTCATGTCGGTATTCAAATCGATGTATTTCTTTAACCATGCCGATTGATTGAATTTAATAACTCTATGTATTTTCGTAATTATCAGACCATTATTAATAGCTTGCTTTAGATTTACGTAGTGTACCACGTACATTCTCTTATCGTTAAGATTTGGTATCAGCTTTTTTAATTTTGATTCGGGAGGGGCAATGCTCTCAACTAAAAAGGGGAGGTCTGAATGCAAGTCGTGTAAGTGTTGTGGATAATGTATGTCAATCTCAAAAACGTACCCTTGGGGACTTTCATCTGAAATACTCATAATGTCTAAATCATCGATTTCTCTTTCGGACAACCATGTGAAGCCCCCTGTTGGCAGTACTTTCGACATACTATTTCCATATAAGTTCGTGGCATCTAGATATGTTATGAATGACGATGGTTCATTCGGATCGTAATTTGGTAGAAATTTATTATTTGCAATATGTTTCCTTTCCGAACATTGGCTTATTCCACCACGTATGCCTTTCTTAAAAAAGTGAATTATATCTATTTCAGTTAGCAATTCAAGCTCTATCCCGGTACATTTTAACATAGCGTCCCACGATAATCCAGGGGCTGTGTAATACTGTGCGGCATCTAATTGATATTTATCTAAACAAATTCTACGAAAATTCTCAAAAACATCACATAACAGAAGCACATCTGATTTTAAGTAAAGATCTGAATAATCACCCAAATTGTCACATTCGAATAGATTCCACACTTGGTTAGCGCGCCGATAGTCCTCATCTGATATATGTTCTTTATTTAAAATATCATAAAATTCCTCTCTTGTTGGTAATTCCGTTTTATTTAATTTATCTAAACTATCCATAAAACTATATGGGAATACACCCTTTTGCCTCATTAAATTAAACTTATCGTTATCGTTATAAAAACTCCGCGTTGTCTCCATTTGATCATCGCTTAAATTTGCACCTAAATTTTGTAATGATGCTGATAAGAATTTAAAACTATCGATAAATCGTAGTTGTAAATATTTCTTTTTTATTTCACCTTTATTATTGACATAGTCGTGCATATAAATATGTTTTGTAAAAGATATATATTTTTCTTTATTTTGTGCTATTACACTAATTTTATCCTTATGTTTGCACAACTCCTTGATAAACAGATGATTATCGTATCCACTCATATTGTGGAAAATTATCGGCACAAAACTCGGTAACTTGTAATTAAGATTACAGATGGAATGTGCCGCACCGAACCTTACTTTACCCGTTAAGTGACAATGGTCTCTAACTTTTACGTCCGCTCCTTCGAAAGGTTTTGCACATATACCGCATAGGGTCGCACTTTCAAAATCTTGCCTTTCTTGTGCTGTGAGTGTATCCATTGGGACTATATCTTTCATATATTGATTGTATATATTTCGTAAATCTGCCTCTATATGATTTACAAAAACTTGAGATGCATGAGTCCCTCGGTACAATTCAAATTTAGATAAAGAATTGTCAAAAGAACACTTAATATAATATGCGAAAGAGTAAGACTCATGTATAAACGTTTTATTCGTGAAAGAGCGTTTGGGGTTTGGATCGCAGGTGGCGATAGGTTTTAATATTGACTCAAAGTCGGCATATACCACGAATGGTACTTGCATTTGTTTTTCGATATTCTCAAATTTTAATATATTTCCAGGTACATCCTTTCCGAACTTATCAATACGTATAGCTGTTGTGGGTGTTGTTGTGTAAATATGGTTACAATCGTTTCTCTGGTGTTGAAATAAGTGACGTTCAGTATTAAAGTATAGTAAACAACCATCGCAAAAATGTTTTTTATGATCGCTACCGGAAACTTGACGTGAAACTAACTTGGACAAATCTCTGATCCAACAATAGTGACTATTCGCACAATCTACGTTACAACGGTGATTTTCATCAACATTACATTCACCAGAAATTAGTAGTAAATTTACATGTCTAAACAATTTCCTCCCCGAGTAACGCAAAGGCCCAACTATTTCATATATTACTTTTTTATTTTCAAATTTTTCTTCTAACCCGTATACGTTAACCGAGATATTGTTCAATTCCTCAAATTTTGAAATATCTTTTAACTTTACTGGAAAACTCATACCTGTTATGTTTAACACTGTTGAAAAATGTGGATATGATGATGTCAACGATACATGACCAGTTGGGAGGTACAGCGATGATGTTACAGCCCAAACAAAACAGCATTGATCCTGATTTTGTACATTTACCACTGCTTTCTTATTTTCGATGAACTTCGGCAATTTGATATATGATGAGCCACGAAGAGGACTATACTTATTAACGTTTATTTCTACAAAAGCAATTCGTTCGAGGGCCCACCCTAAAAATGATATAATCATTAATTTTTATCTTTATAATTTAACAAATGAAAACATACCTGAATCACGTTCTTGAAACTCTGAACTTTGCGTGACCATGGAATCCACAAAGCTATCCACAACATCGTCTAGATTCATACCTTCATCCAAAATGATGTTGCAAGTATTAAATGACTTCATATCGCTCACGTCTTGCGTAGGTAATGTATACCTAGCGAAAGTTTCCATATTTACTTTAACTGCTCTATGGACACTCAATACTTCTTCGAGGAGATTTATAATTTTCGGTCTGATTTCGTTGAAGAACAATATGAAATCTAAATAATTATTTTCGCTGTGCACTCGATACGTGACAATTCTATTCTTGAATGCACTTTGGACAATAGACACACCATCCACCCTTGGAACACATGAATTATTTCTATGCTGTAGAGTTCTTCTATGTGAATTCATCTGTGCTGTCGTTAAAGTCACATTACAGTCATTACATGTTTGCATGTTTGTAGGCGTTGAATCAACTCTAGGTTGCTTTGCAGGGGGCCCTTCATTCTGTGACCCTAGACATGACTGCAATTAATGGCGCCGCAAGTTGTCACTACGAGTAAAATTTTTACCACAAAGCGTACACAAATGCATACTGAATATAGACAACTGGTCTATTCAATGACAGCAATTTTCCTCCTCCTTCGCTTTTATCTGAATAAGCTTATCCCCACCATAACAATTACCCTATTCCAATACTTACACAGCACTACATCTAATTACCTATTACCAGCCTAGTTACCTCCCACCACTCTAATTACCCATCATTCCACTAATTGCCCCCCACCACTACAATTACATCACAACATTCTAATTACCTCCCACCACAATAATTATCCATCATGCAATTACTCTAATTACCCATCATTCCACTAATTGCCCCCCACCACTACAATTACATCAGGCCACTCTAGTTACCCCCCACCACTACAATTACATCACAACATTCTAATTACCTCCCACCACAATAATTATCCATCATACAATTACTCTAATTACCCATCATTCCACTAATTGCCCCCCACCACTACAATTACATCAGGCCACTCTAGTTACCCCCCACCACTACAATTACATCACAACATTCTAATTACCTCCCACCACAATAATTATCCATCATGCAATTACTCTAATTACCCATCATTCCACTAATTGCCCCCCACCACTACAATTACATCAGGCCACTCTAGTTACCCCCCACCACTACAATTACATCACAACATTCTAATTACCTCCCACCACAATAATTATCCACCATGCAACTACTCTAATTGCCCCCCACCACTACAATTACATCACACCATTCTAATTACCTCCCACCACTCTAATTACCCATCATTCCACTAATTGCCCCCCACCACTACAATTACATCAGGCCACTCTAGTTACCCCCCACCACTACAATTACATCACAACATTCTAATTATCTCCCACCACAATAATTATCCATCATGCAATTGCTCTAATTACCCATCATTCCACTAATTGCCCCCCACCACTACAATTACATCACAACATTCTAATTACCTCCTACCACAATAATTATCCATCATGCAATTGCTCTAATTACCCATCATTCCACTAATTGCCCCCCACCACTACAATTACATCACAACATTCTAATTACCTCCTACCACAATAATTATCCATCATGCAATTGCTCTAATTACCCATCATTCCACTAATTGCCCCCCACCACTACAATTACATCACAACATTCTAATTACCTCCCACCACAATAATTATCCATCATGCAATTACTCTAATTACCCATCATTCCACTAATTGCCCCCCACCACTACAATTACATCAGGCCACTCTAGTTACCTCCCACCACAATAATTATCCATCATGCAATTACTCTAATTATCCATCATTCCACTAATTGCCCCCCACCACTACAATTACATCAGGCCACTCTAGTTACCCCCCACCACTACAATTACCTCCCACCACAATAATTATCCATCATGCAATTACTCTAATTACCCATCATTCCACTAATTGCCCCCCACCACTACAATTACATCAGGCCACTCTAGTTACCCCCCACCACTACAATTACATCACAACATTCTAATTACCTCCCACCACAATAATTATCCATCATGCAATTACTCTAATTACCCATCATTCCACTAATTGCCCCCCACCACTACAATTACATTAGGCCACTCTAGTTACCCCCCACCACTACAATTACATCACACCATTCTAATTACCTCCCACCACAATAATTACCTCCCACCACACTAATTACCTCCCACCGCACTAATTACCTCCCACCACCCTAATTGCCCCCCACCACCCTAATTACCCCCCACCACCCTAATTACCCCCCCACCACCCTAATTACCCGCGCCCCGCACCCCGCCCCCGGCCACGCCCCCTGTGACGTCACAGAAAAGTGGTAGGGGGAGGAGTGAGGTCCGGTCTAAGCACACTACTAATAATAGAAAACATTCTAGTATCCAACTTCCTCATGTTCTGTAAATTCTAATTTCGTGGCCACATTAGTATCAGGTTTTGCCTCTTTCTTCTACCATGCCAGTTAATACTACCTTCTACAAGCCAACCCAACCTTTTATCTTGCGACGCGACGCGGCGGCCAAAGTATTATATTACAACACCATTTTCTTGAAAACTAAGTAAGTTATCAAAAAAATCACCAAAATAATAAAGTTTCTTTGGTTTTTTGGCTACAACTTTATCGTTTACACATCTATCTTTAAAAATAAAAAAGTTTTCTTAATTGAGTATTTGTTGCTGCATTTTTAATAAATTTCGTGTTACTAACTTTTTAAAAAAATATTACTGCTGACACGTAACTTGTTTTGCATTTCTGTTATACCAATCATGATAACAAAGGTCTATATTGGCTCCTCTAAAAATTTTAATTTAATCGGACTTAAACTAGGGGAGATAGATATAGGGTGATAAGTAAAAATTAAAAAATGTCCATAAAATTTGATATTTTTCAGAAATTGCCGATTTTGACCAGTTTTGCAATTCCGGGTTGTCTGGCGAACTCCAAAATCGAATCCGCCAGGTCGATTTACATAAAAATCAATTTATTTTAGGTGGTTGTTCGTGAGTGTTATAGAGGGTGCATCTTAGACATTGCTCGTTCTCTGACTATAAGTACGTAAAATGAATGGTACATAAAAAGGAAAAAAATTGTTTATTTATTTATCTAATTTGTAGAACGCTTTTATTATGTATTTTTTAGATTTTTATGGACTTCTCGTAGGGAGAAATCATTATATATATTTTTCATTGATATAACTTTATTTTGCAATTAATATGCAAGTATGATCAGATTTAGATCAGCAGTATGACTAAGGAGTATATTTTTTCTTTAATTTTACAATTTCATTTTTCAACTATAAGCCTCTTTAGAATTGTATAATGATCTATAGATCCTACAGTTTCTTTTTTATTTCCCGTAATTTCAACTAAGTCACACGACCGTCTTTCATCAAGTTCGTGAGAACGCTCCCCCATCTAGCCACACTATCGAGATCGATGCCTCATAAATTATATTAGATGGTATAGTGTTGTAGCCAGACCTGTGTATTTAAGATAAGCTGTAATTTATATCACTAAAGATCAGTCTCTCTGTCACATAAAGCATCCAGTTACGTGAACGCTCTTTTGGCAATGTGTTATAGGTCCTGTGTTAGTTCTCACATAACAAGAATAAAAAAACTCACATAAATTGTGGCTGTTTTGCACCAGTATTTTGTGGTAAAATTCACATTTAACTTAATTTACCCCTGCTTAAAAAACAGGACCAGGAAGAGGAAGGCTCTTAAAATTCCACATTAATTTTGTTAAATGAACTCAGAAATTCCAATTTCACCTCGAACAGAACGCTTCTTTTATTTGTATAACTAGTTTCTGTTTTTATCCATCTTATGATATGGAAGTGTTCTTTCGAATTGTATTTTCTAATATCTGCTACCATAAATTATCTTAGAAAGAAAAGAAAATCCATATTTCTTTTATTATGTTCAGGCGGATTACATTTATTATTTATGGAATATAATATCTTCAGTGCGATAAAAGATACGCATTGCCTCTGCCATGTCCTTTCTAGATATAAAATTGTTTTTCAATATCATTAACATCAATAATATCTTAAATTTCAGAGAATTATCGCCCAGTTCCAATATTGTCAACTATATCTAAAATTTTCGAAAGAGTAATATTTAATAGAATTGTGCAATTTATTGCAAAACACAATATATTTACTAACTGTCAACATGAGTTTCGTAAAGGCAGATCTGCTGGAACTGCAGTTTTAAATTTTCTTCGCAATATTGTCTGAAAGTTGCATTCTACGAATATTCTTTCCTTTTATTTGGGTTTTCTATCTTATGTATTATCCTCTTCAAAAACAAATCTACAAAATAATAGAATTTTTGAACAAAAGCCTCTGCGCCTGTGACATTTACGTCAAAGAAACAGTCAGAGGTTATTTTTTACAAATAATATAAATCGGAATAAACACAGAAATAATGTATTTTGCTGACATTTCGGAAATTACTCTCTTTCCGTTTTCAAAGCGTTTTCAGAAGAACTCTGATTTGCTGTGTATCTGTATTTACATGAATTTACAAACTTAATAATTGAAAAACAGATTAGGCAATTGCAAAATATCAATAATAATCCTTTAATTGACAGGACTGTCATTAATATGACAAAAAGAGTTTTGTCCATTTAAGACAATAGAAATTAATATCGCATATGGGCAAAAATTGCTTTAGAGAAGTAATACAAAATTAAAGACAATTTAACTCCAAAAGAGAAGCTGTCGATAAATTCTTTAAAACGCAACGAAAGTATAAAAATATTACCAGCAGACAAAGGTAATGCCACAGTCATCATAGATAAAGATACATATGACACAAGAATCATGACTCTTGTAACCGAAGGGCCCTACTCAAAACTAAAGAAAGATCCGACAAAATCAATATAGAACAAAATTTACAGAACTTTGTTTAAATACAAACACGAATTTAATGATTTTGAAAGGAGGAACCTTACACCACATCATAGTAAGCCTCCTCATTTTTATGGCTTACCAAAGACACATAAACAAAATATTCCTTTAAGACCAATTGTTAGTTCTATTAATTCACCATGTCATAATTTGGCAAAATTTTTACTTAAAATTATTGATCCATTATCTGGAAATACCGATTATTATATTAAAAATAGTAAACATTTTATAGCAAAAATTTATGAAAACGATATTCATGAATCACACCTGATGGTTAGTTTTGATGTAGATAGTTAGTCTTTTTACCAATGTTCCCGTAGATGAAACCTTAAAAATAGTTAAAGATAGGTTCAATCCAGTTTCAGATGACATGCAAAAAAAGTATACAATATAAAAACTAATGCTCAAGGCTATGATGGACTTAATATCAAATTAATATTGTTGTGTTGTCCAGTTATTATACCGTGTATAACACACATTATTAACTTTTGTCTCCAAGAGAGTGTTTTTCCATATTCCTGGAAAGATCCTTTAGTTCAACCGATCCCTAGAGTTTATAGCCCCGAGGAATTTAAGGACCTACGTCCAATCAGTGTTTTACCTGTACAGTCTAAGTTAATTAAACGAGAAACATACGAGCAGTTACGAGAACATTTCTCTAAATTCAATATATTACCTGAAGTCCAATCTGGTTCTCGTCGCCTGCATAGTTGTGAGGTGGCCCTGCTGAATATTACAGATGATGTTTTGAGGGGAACAGATAAGAAAAAAGCTACGGTGTTAGCGCTTGTAAATTTTTCGAAGGCATTCGATACTTGAATCACGAAGTACTACTGTCTGTATCAAAATATCTAGAAATGTCGGCACTGGTAGTTAACTTTTTCTCAAACTATATATATATATATATATATATATATATGCCACACGTATACACTTATTAATATGAACTCGAAATCGCAGAGCTGTGTCAAAAGTCAGTCCTAGATTCTTGGCAAGTTCAACTGGAGATATTTGCTGCCCATCAACTTTATGTGAATTTGTTGTGATAACGACGACTTTATATCTCGTGGGTCAAAAACAAGTACGGATATCTTATTGGCGTTAATGTTCAACGAATGCTGTTTAGATATGTCTATAATAGCCTCAACATCATTGTTAATATTATTTACGGCAACGGCGCTATTAGAGGGGTCGAACTGCAAATAGAGCTGGGTGTCGTCAGCATAGAAATGTCTATTGCAATGTCGAGGTACTTTGACAAAGTTAGACAAGTATAAAGTCTACAAAAGTGGGCCCAAGATCGAGCCCTGTGGTACATCAGAGGATATTTCAAGTGGAGCAGACATGTCATTATCAACTTTGACTCTTTGGATACATAAACTTAAAAATGATATTTCAAAATCTTTTTTTTTCTTAACCAAAAAAATAAAGCAATCCTGTGTGAGTCATTAGTGCTGTCCAAATTTAATTTTGGTGATGTGGTTTATGGCCCTGTCATATACGCCGAGGATGCACAAAGGATACAAGTCATACAAAACTCTTGCCTGCGATTAATATTTGGTATTAGGCGTAGGCAACACATCTCACATAAGTTTGCCGAAATAAGCTGGTTAAATATGTCAAGACAGCGGATACTGCATTCTGCTAACTTATTTAAAAAGATTATAGAAAATAAAATACCCGCATATTTAAATAATAAAGTTGCATTTAGAACAGCCGTCCATAATCTAAATTTGCGGCATAAAGGTACACTTACTTCCCCTTTGCATCACACGAAACTATTTAAATTCATTCACATACCAAATTACCAAGATATACAGGGTGTTGCATCATGAGAGGGACATAGCTTAATAGGAGGTAGAGAACATCAGTGGTAACCGGAACCTCCCATAGAAATGTCTCATTGGGCCTTCACTACGAAGTTACAGGGCGTTTTATAATTTTTGGCCAAACCTGTTTTTTGTCATAACTTTGACAGGGAATGAAATAACGGATTCATATTTGGTACGGCTAATGTACTAACGAGCCCCAAGAGGTACATGTATAAAAAAAAATATATCCAGGTCCGGACTCACTATAATTTATGTTTCTTCTTTGCATCAATAAAACATCACCCTGTATATATTTTTTTGAAATTTCGATACGATATTCGAAAAGAGCAAGAAAAAACAAACAAAATGGCCTATTTCATTTTTTTGTTACACCTTCGTGGTTATTTAAATACGTTGTTAAATGTGCAAGAAAATGGATTATTACCCTATTAAATGAGAGGCACGTGAAATAAATAGTTTTATAACTAAAATTTGCAAAAATTCTATTGAGCCTAGGTGGTCTGGGTGAATCCTAATTCCGGCACGTTTTAAAGGTCCATTTTGGTAAAAAACTGTGGTCCTAATAAGTAATCGGGTATGAAATAACAAAATTTTTAATCAATCACAGTAGGCTTGTTCAAAGAATAAAAGTGACAGATAATTTAAACCATTTAGGCCTAAGCAACCAGTTACTTTGATCAAGAAAATCATCAACATTTTATACTAAATAAAAATTGGAAAAGAGAACAAACTAAAATCTAAATAAATAAAATATTTTCCATTCAATTAACAATAAATAACAAAACAATAACTAAATGTGTTTAAAAATAAAACGTAATTGACACTAAAGTAAATTTTCAAAATGTCCTCCCCCACATTCTGTGCATTTTCTTGCGCGTTTAGAAAGGTCACCAATTGCTCGACGTATCATTTCTGGATTATTCCGTATTTCGTCGCAGGTTGTAACGATGCGCTGGATTAAATGTTGTCTACTTTCAATTTCAATGCTATAAACCTCGTTTTTTAAGTGGTCCCATAAAAAGTAATCACAAGGGTTACAATCAGGAGATCTTGGTGGCCATTCATGTGGACCCCCGCGTCCAATCCATCTATTAGGATACACATTGTTTAAGTGTTCTCTTACTTGAAGGTTAAAATGTGGTGGGGCCCCATCATGCTGAAACAACATGCCTCTTATACCAATATTTTCTAACATATTCGGTAAAATGTTTTGAAGAAAATCAAAGTAAATTTCACCATTCAATCTTTCTTCAAAAAAATGTGGCCCTATCAAATGTCTATTCACAAGTCCGACCCAAACATTTACAGAAAACCTGTGTTGCGAACGGCGTTGGCGTACCGCATGTGGGTTTTCCTGTACCCATTTATGATTATTTCGTGAATTGTTTACTCCATCCCTTGTAAATTGTGCCTCATCCGTAAATAAGGTTCTGTAAATGACTGGGCGATGGTTAGACAACCAATGACAAAATGCCAGGCGGGGGATATCGTCGCCTTGTTGAAGACGCTGTACCTGCTGGATATGATATGGATGGTAACGTTCTCTTTTTAGGGTTCTCCATACTCGCCAATGAGGAATACCAGTTGCCAAACTGATTCGTCTAGTGCTCATATTTGGGTTTTCTTGAACTACGTTTATAATATTGTTTTGTTCCTGCACACCTTGTTGTAAAACACGCTCCACAACTGCAGAAGTAGGAAACTTTCCGTGTTGTCTTGCATACTGGAACACCGTACTAAAGGTTTTATGATTAGGGCATCGACGACCAGGAAAACGCAGCCGATATTCTCTTTCCGCCGACCTACCATTTCCATTACAGAAACCATAGATGAATATTATGTCAGCATATTCCACGTTTGTAAATTTTACTGGCATAGTTAAAATATTTTCACAAGTTTTCACTAACTAAATGCGGATTATTGACACATTAAATTACTAACAAACAATTATTCAACTGTTTAGAAGATTTCTTTTTATTATCTGTCACTTTGAACAAGCCTACTGTGATTGATTAAAAATTTTGTTATTTCATACCCGATTACTTATTAGGACCACAGTTTTTTACCAAAATGGACCTTTAAAACATGCCGGAATTAGGATTCACCCAGACCACCTAGGCTCAATAGAATTTTTGCAAATTTTAGTTATAAAACTATTTATTTCGCGTGCCTCTCATTTAATAGGGTTCTGTAATCCATTTTCTTGCACATTTAACAACGTATTTAAATAACCACGAAGGTGTAACAAAAAAATGAAATAGGCCATTTTGTTTGTTTTTTCTTACTCTTTTCGAATATCGTATCGAAATTTCAAAAAAATATATACAGGGTAATGTTTTATTGATGCAAAGAAGAAACATAAATTATAGTGAGTCCGGACCTGGATATATTTTTTTGTACCTCTTGGGGCTCGTTAGTACATTAGCCAAAGCCAAATATGAATCCGTTATTTCATTCCCTGTCAAAGTTATGACAAAAAACAGGTTTGGCCAAAAATTATAAAACGCCCTGTAACTTCGTAGTGAAGGCCCAATGAGACATTTCTATGGGAGGTTCAGGTTACCACTGATGTTCTCTACCTCCTATTAAGCTATGTCCCTCTCATGATGCAACACCCTGTATAACTCCATACAAGCGGACATAAAAAACAAATCTTTTGTATCTTTTAAGTATGCATACAAGAAGCTGTTGTTAGTGCAGCACAATAACTCCTTTAATTAGTGCATACTAAATCCCAGTAGTTGTTCAATATAATATTTGTTTTTATTTCCACTTTTTGTCTATTTAACTATTATATTATTAGGTGTTAGTTGCTGTGTATCTATATATTCGTATATTCGTTTCTTTCATTTTATTTTTCTGTCTGTCAATTTTATAGCTTAAGATGAAAAACAGAGGTCATGCTTCATGTCCACCTGATCTTCGACTTTTCCAATGATATATGTTTTTTTTTAATCTCTGCAAGTAATTGTAAAAATATTAACTACATATTGAAGATAATGATCATTTATTATTATTATTATATCCGCGTCAATAAGATTTTAGTGCGAAGTAAGTGTGGATATTGATAATTTATTTCGACAAATTAGCCACTGAAGTTGAATATACCCTGTGTACAGTTATTATATATTTCTTTGTTCGATGTCGTAATTATTAATTTAAAATGATTTATTGGTCATTACAAGAATACATTATTACTTTTTTATGCCCTTCGATTTTGTGATAGTCTACATATTTATAAATTAAGTCCTTTCCACTAAATAAATACATACAGGGTCTCTCAATAATAAACTTTAGAAAGTAATTTTTTTATGGAAGTGGTATAGGAGCACATTTTATAAATATTTTGAAATATACAGGATGACTCGCTACAGCGGACCAACTTCGAGGTCATAATTTTAAATGGAACAACTTATATATTTTTGCATTTATGAATTCAGCATAAAATTACCTTTTCAACGGCCTCCATATTTTTTGTTTTTGACGTGGCGTTGCCAAGTTATTCGAAGCGCAACAAGGTTTAAAAAATTAATTCGTGGTTTTTATTACTATTAATTAAGAAGATTTATTTTGCAATTATATTGTAGACAAGGAATGTACTACATCGATACAACCACCAAATATTGATTATAATTATACAGGGTGTATTTTATACTAGCGCTAATTCGGGATATTTCAAAGTCAATTTTCCTAATATTTTCAAATGGAACACTCTGTATATTATTGTATTTTTGAATTGGCACTTCAATTCTCTACAATGTTTGTGAATAATATTTTATACCTAAAATCGATACTTCCAGAGATATTTTTACTTTTTCATTAAAAATCGTTAAATTATAATACTTTTAATTTCGAACTGATCTAGTAGCCATGATTGGTGGGCATATCCAAGAGAGAAAGATCCGATAAGAAAATATTTATTATTTTTGGTCATAACTTTCTATTTAATACATAATATTGATAAAAAAATATAGGATATACCTAAGTAGTACTATGACAGGTGTAGTGATATGAATTTTCACTCAATAATTTCAGTTGTTTGCAAAATAGTTAGATTTAATTTTAAAAATTATGTCAATCTTCGTATTTCCTAAATTTAAATCTAACTATTTCTCATATGTTTGAAATAATTGAGTGGAAATTTATAATACTACTCTTGTTACAGTGCTACTTAGATAGTCTTACAGTTCGTTTGCAATATGTGTTTTAAAATAAGAATGTCCCACTTCACCTTGGGTGCGCCTTTACTATGTACATACTTCGATATGCGATGTAAAGCAACGTAAGGCGCGGTTAGTAGTTGGATGGATGACCGTTCCAACTGTTATAGGGTATTCCCCCTACAAGTCAAAAGCAAAAATCAAAAAAATGCAAAATTAACAGAAAATTCACATCAATACAAGCATCATGGCAAACAATGATAAAAAAGCCAACCAGATCTAGTTTACCTGAAAAAACTACATCCAGGGTCACAAAAATTAGAAATAATTCACGGACATTCTATAATTCCAAAGTAATGTAAATCACCGAAAACACACTCCCAATATTCATTTTAGAAATTTTATAAAAGAAATTTCACAAAAAACATCCCTTAAAAATACAGCCCCCTCACAGTCAACAAATAGGTCCAAACCACCATCCGTACCTAAAGCCGCAATAGTTCATTTCGTTTCGTTAACTTTTTAAACTATTTTTACCATTAGAATCTCATTACTTCTTGACGACCCCTCGTATACTTCAACTTACCTTAAAACTTCCCATTCAACTTCACTACAATCAATTCTTGCATCCGTTTCAATTTTTAATCTTATTACTTTTTGACAACCCCCTGTATACACCAAACCACGTTCCCTACCTCGAGTGTTCATATTAGTTTAGTTTCATCAAATTCCAGCGCTTCAATTAATATTTCAAATTTCAATACTTTTCAATCACCCCTCGTAAATTACATACAATATCTAGATTCCCTTTCAACCGATATCTCCGCTCAAACTCGATTCGTACCCGTTAGGAGCATTATCATATCTTATTTTTTAGCCACCTCGCACCTATTGGGAGCATTATCATGTCATTTCAACTGTTAAACGTCTGACCTTCGTGAAGCGTTTACGGGGTCCTTTCATATCATTAAAATTTCCGTCAATCAAACTCAAATATTTCCAAAACCCGAATCGATTCGAATTTTTTTTTTATATCAAAAAATTCTCCTTTTCATCGCCGATTTTTCCATATGAGTTTCATCTCAAAATTTCCACTTTTAGTAAACTATTGCGCAATATTGTGTAATATTTTGCAATCGTGCCGATCCAGACTCAATGGTGTCATTTCCAGCTCTAAAACGGGGGTAAAAACGTCCGTGCTAGGTTCATGGGGCACGACAAACGCAGCCAACTAAACTCTATAAATACCGGTGTACAGCAAGCCCAAATCAAGTTCAGTTTTGACAGTGACTCCAGTGCTAAGTATTCCCCAAGTGTTCTTGTGGAAAATATAAGTTTCAAAAGTGAATTTTTGTGTAATAGCTGATTATGCTATTGAACGGGTCCGGTTACATTTAACTCATGTTGTAGATACCTCCGTCTAGCTAGGTTTTCTTATTCCCAGTCCCTGCAATCTTTTCGAGACAAGCTGTTCAGTTCTAGCTTCCCAGGCTGGCCTGGTTAAAAAGAGTTAGTTTTAAGGCCTCGCCTTAAGTGGCCCCTCTAGTATTAAGGAACCCTTCGCCTTAAGTGGCCCCCTTTTTATATTTCATTTTAATAAAATACTTCGCCTTAAGTGGCCCCTTTTCCAAATTTCCCTTCGCCTACGAGGCTCACTCGTCAAAGTGAATTTTTTCGATTTAATTATTTTTAAACATTTTTTCAATATATTCTCGGATCAGCCAAAGACAGAATTTCTGTTGTTGATTAGTTTCCAATTTCCAAAAGAAACTTGTAAAATAAAATAGATTATTCTTCAACTCTGTTCAATAAATATGAATAAATAATTTTGTATTACCCTTTAAACCATAGTGTTTAATTTCAAGAAAAATAACATACAAAGTGTAGCCGTTGACCCTGAAATAGTTGTAAAAGTCAAATCAGTGATAATTTAAGCCAAGTGATAAAAATAGTGCAAATTACATTATACAGGGTGTAGCGATTGACCCTAACAAGCACTTCCAGAAATCAAACTCTGAGACTCTACCAATTGAAAAATAAGTGCACGAACGCACTCTGGGGTCCCAGCTCTAGACCCCCACCGTTCCAGACTTTTTATTTTACCAACAGAGAGTCCCGTTCGTATTCACAACGGGGATCGCGTCCTCGCCTCACACATCTTCCAGCGGCTTGTATATCAATGTATGCGCGGAAGCTATACAACCTTAGGCGAGGGTTGTATAGGGGATATACCATCCTTCGGAGGGAATGTAAAGCCGTCGGTCACTTGTCTATTAAATGTTAAGCAAGTAAAAGATCCCTACTCTTCTTAAGAGAAGAGGGTCGGCAAAAATTCCTGGTTGGGGGTAGCTCGTCTACAGGCGTCGGTGTTAGACCTCAGTAGCGGAGGCCGACGTTAAATAAATGTATAAAAAAAATAAGAAGTTATGAAAAAAATATATTTCCCTATCGGATCTCTCTCTCTCTCTCTCTCTCTCTCTTGGATATGGCGACCTTAATTAATAGTAATACACACACAGCGAATTAATTTGTTAAATCTTATTCCGACCAAAATTTTCATATTTTTTCGAATAACTCGGCAACGCCACGTCAAAAACCAAAAATCTGGAGGTCGTTGGAAAAGTAATTTTACGCTGAATTCATAAGTGTAAAATATATAGGGTGTTCCATTGAAAAAAAATGACCTCGAAAATGCTCCGCTGTAGCGAGTCACCCTGTATATTTCAAAATATTTTAAAATGTGCACCGTAACATTAATATACACCTGTCAATGATTATCCCTGTCTAGAGATACTTTTATTGCTATTTTGTTAAATTGAGTCTACTTATATAAAAACAAAAACAGGATTGCCATAGAGATATTTTCAGAACCACGTTAGAAGCATATTTTCTAGAATTTCTAATATTATTCCTAGCTATTCAAGCTTTCCCGTTGGAATATCCTCTGAATATGTATGTTTTCTGTGTTTATCGATCGCCAAATATTTCAAATACAAAAATACATAAGTAATTTACTACTTTGATTATCACGCCATAAGCTTGTTCCTCCATTAGCGATATTATTCCCCTGAAGGAATTTACCAGTCATCCTCAGAATCAATATATTTCAGCAGGATGGATCACCGCCGTCATTTTGGAGTGAAAGGTCACAGTTATTTAAACGAGACTTTATACTTTCACTAACACACGAACTGACAGGTTGGAAACAGCCCTCAAAACATTACAAGAAAACGAATTCTTGCCAATAATGGACAAATATTTGACACTAACTGGCATATAAATGGTTTCGCGATGACCTGAAAATGTCAATTCATATATTTGCAACTGTCACAATATTTGCTTTAAAGAGAAAACTCAAGGACTCCTCAATTTTTTCTAACTTTGATTAAAAAGTTTGATCTAAAAAGCGTACAGATTTATGACATCGGTTCGTTTATTTTTAGTATCTCAAAAATATGCAAACAATTGTGAATCATCTACCATTTTTAAGCTGTAAAGAGTGTATAGTAATATAAATACTAGAAAATTGACATTTGAAGATGGATCACAAGAACCAGTTTTTTAGTATTTCTGGAGTTGTTAGTGTAGCAGTGCTGAAATTGGTATACGGGCTCCATGCTCTTGAAATTATAAAGCACATACATATTTATTACACATACACAAATAAAAAATAAAGCAAAACCCCTAGAGCGAACATCTTGCCTAGGTAGAGTTGCCTGTTTTACTAAGTACTCGCTCTGAGGATTTTGTAAACAATGTACATTAATTGTGCATTATTTTTCATGATGAAAAAGCAATTTCTAAAAATGTTGCAATCGAATGCTGTCGAATACTTAGGAGAATAATAATTATATTTATTGAATCTTGAAAAGGAATCTTGGATTCCTCCAAAACGAAATTCAAGATGAAATTAACAACCTTCCTCAGAATTTAAAAATGATCTCTACTTTCATTAAGATGGCCAAAGTAACAATTTAAATGCGGTTTAGTCTGGCACTCGTTTTATAAAGGCTTTATGAAGGGTGCTTGTGGATTGATTAGTTTTAAGTTAGGTTTATTTGAAACCAAATGTATTTCTAGAATACAAGAATTTATTGAAAAGTCTGTAGTATATTTCAAAACTTGACCACAAAACCTTTTGGACTTTTTGTCGCTATAGTTTTGTAAAAGTTTTATTATTAATGTTAAAAGGAATTAACAAAATCTTCGAATGCAAATTTGATCAATTCAAACAACTATAAAAGTATGAAGCTTTCAAATGGTTTTAAAATTGGTTTATAAAATATACATACCGGGTGGCCACGAGTCAATGTACGCCCCCAATATTTTGGATGTTTTTGTATTTAAAAATTTGGTTTTTGGTACACATGAATTAGATAATAATGGGCTACTTTTAGACTAACATGAATGAAAATATCACTTCCGGTTGAACTGGAAGTGATATCAATTTTTTTTCTTAAACGGAATGACTATATTTTTTGATGGTTTTTTATTAATCATAAATTTCTAAGTGCAACAGTTTTTTCAGATGTAAAAAATTACAAAAAATAAGTGATACGAATTTTTTTAAAAATTTTTCAAAATGACCGCGTCAGATGAATGCGATGTAAGAAAATTACTAAATAGGCTATGGAAGTTGTTAGTAAGGTTGTAGACTTATCTGTAAAGAAGAAATTAGTTGTTTGAATTACTAATAGGTACCAGTATTTTTAGGTTTTTTTCAAAAAACGGAATTTAGTTTTCATTTCCGTAGGGGTCCTATAGAAATTTTTTTAATGGAACTGTGCTATTTTTTTTTATCAATCAGAAATAAAGATTCATAAACTATAATTATTTCGCCATTAATCATTTCTTAACGATATCCTTCGTAATAATAACGTAAATAATTAAATCTGAACTCCAGGCAGCTTATAAATTATACCTTGAAAGTGTACAAAATAGCATAAAAACTAATTCCAAATATTTCTGGAATTACATTCATTCTAAGAAACAACAAACTAAAATACCAGGTAAAGTAATTAACGGCGATGCAGTTTTTGAAGCTCCTAAATCCGTTGTTGATGGATTTAGTGATTATTTTAGTAGTGTTTGCTCATCCTCAACTAGCCTAAATAGTGAATTTAATTGTTTTAACTACTTAGCTACACTTAATATCAGAGAATTTACTGGACAAGACTTACTGAATTCTGCCAATAAGTTGAAAAATAAAATGACATCAGGTCATGACCAAATCCCTAGTTTTCTAGTGAAGGACTATAGATATGCTCTATTATTTATCTTTAATCTTATTCTTAAAACCTCTGTGTTTCCTGATACGTGGAAAATCGCGAGAGTATGTCCAGTTCTCAAATCTGGCGATCCTACGCAAATGACCAATTACAGGCCCATTTCTATACTATGTAACTTTGCAAAGCTTCTGGAGATATAACTCTATGGATATATTTACCCTGCGATAAAAAATGTAATCTCACCACACCAACATGGTTTTATGGAGAGCCGCTCCACCATAACAAATTTAGCAGTATTCTCCCATTACGTAGCTTTTGTACTTGACAATCATGGACAGATTGACGTAATATATACCGACTTTGCCAAAGCTTTTGATCGCATCGATCACGGAATAATTTTGATTAAGCTGAACGACTTTGGATTTGATGAATCTCTAATAGCACTTTTTAGGTCGTACTTAACCAACAGAATTCAGTATGTTTCTTACAACGGGTTCGATTCTAAGCAATTATCGCTACCTCTGGAGTACCACAAGGATCCAATCTTGGTCCCTTACTATTCCTGCTTTTTATTAATGATTTGGTGCAGGTTATCGACTGTGAAAAAGTGCTATTTGCTGATGATCTCAAAATTTACCATTCTATAGAAAATGTTGAAGATTGCATATTTATTCAAAACTATCTGAAAAAAATTGAAGTCTGGTGTGAAGAAAATAACCTCCATTTAAACATTCAAAAATGTAAAAGCTTAACCTTTACATTAAAAAAACAGCATACAGAATTTACATATCAATTAAAGTTCACAGACTTAAGTCGATGTGAATCCATAAAAGATCTAGGTATAATGTTCGACTCAAAAATGTCATTCAATGAACATATTAAACAATCTACAACCTCTGCATTAAGAATGTTAGGCTTCATAATTCGAAACTGCAGTAATTTTCAGGACCCCGCTGCATTAAAAACACTTTTTGTTATGTGAGATCAAAATTAGAATACGGTTCCTTGATTTCTACTATCGATTATTCCAAGCTAAACATTGAAACCGAAGAGCACTTGAAAGTTACCCTCCCGTAATAAATTTTGATTTTCTTATGACCAATATTTTGTATTTTGTCGGTTAAATAATTCCAAATTTGTAAGCCTAGTCTCGTCCGAAAATAAAATCAGTCCCGAAAAATCATTGTTTGGCTGCACGTTATTATATAAAATCCTATTGTAATATTCCGTCCTATATTCGTAATCACTTTCATGCAAATGCTGGTGCAATTGATATTTAAAAGATTTATAGTGGTATTTGTGCAAAATTCGGTTTATTGTTTGGTGACTGATGTCCAATTCAAACCCAATTTGCTTAAAGAAACAGTCTTATCAACTTCTATTCGAGCCAAAACATTAATTTCTGTTCCTTCGTCAATAATGAAGTTTTCTTCGGGATCATTGTTGGGCTCATTATTTTTCAACGCGACATTGTCTATCATGATATCGTTGGGCATAAAGGTCGGTAGCCGTAACTGCATTTCTTTTATATTCCCCATAAATAATTAGCATGTCCACTTTTTCATCTCTTGTATAAATTTGCGACATTTTAAATACAATTAACAAGAATTATAAACAATCTTTAAAAACACAATAAAGACACCGTTAAACCAACAAATGTTTGACAAGCTAAATATTTCATTGTTTTCAAAGCCATATTAGTTACTTCTTAACATTTAATTAGAACAAAACTGTATTTTCTTATATTCTTTTAGCTGTAATTTTGTTTATATTTATCGCACATTTTAATACGGCATATGAATAAGTTCCTTATTAATAGTACTAATAAATGGTACCACGGTACCGATATGGTTTCATTTGGAAAAATTGAGTTTTGTCCCAAAAATAATTTTGGTGAATTTTATTTGTTCATAAATCACGTAATTTGGTGTTTTTAACGGGATTTCGATTTTTGTAGCATTACACGGGTCATTTAGAATAAATCGGAACCGTCATGACACACTTAAAAAATAGAAAATTAAAAATTATATGGTAACAAAAAATAATGTTTGAAACGTCACTTATTTGGCATCGTTCGATTCAGAAAATTATTCAGAATTCACAAATGTAATAATATACAGTGTTCCATTTATCGAAAGTGAGTGTCACTTCCGGCCAAACCGGAAGTCAAAAAAAATCAATTATATGTCAAAAAGTACCGCTTATTATGTATGCAGTATATCCTATATTTCAATCAATTACCTTCAAAACTAAAGGAGAAAAGGGGGGTATACCATGATCCTGTTACGCCCGGTATATGCTGTCGGTATGTATTGGGATTTTTCCCGGTACTGAATTTAAACATCGCTTAATTTTTATTTCCTCAGGGAATACAAAATATCCTTTCAAAAGTTTATTTTTGCCGTTTATCGACATTTATTTGCTGAAACATTCTATTACATATTTATACAAACTTATAATTTATATGAAAGTAAATAAGCATTAGTATTAATGAATGACGTAATTAGTTATGAGTACCAGATAAATTTAATTAAAATCTTCCCATTTATCCTAAAATATAGTGGTGCTGATAATAAAACTTCGAAGGAAACAGTCCACATGCGACATAAAACAAGATTATAGTAAAAAAGGATGTTAAAATATTTTATTTGGAGTACCAGTTTTATTATGTATACTATTATATCATTGGGTTAAGCCAGTGTTTTATCATGGCCATAACTTTTTATTTTGCTTTTAATTTTATTTGGGAAGCGCACAAATATGTTACGACCTACATTTGAATAATTCTATCCACTACTTACTGCGTTCTGCCAGCCAAGCATTTTTTATCCATTGCAAGCACGAATCGTACGACTACATAAAAAATAAATTACTTATCGATGTGCTGGTATAAGAGTAATTTAAAACATACAGCAAATTAAAATATCATTAATAATTTCTTGCTTTATAAACAGATAGCCCAAAAATGATACATCACTATATTGCAAAAGCATTTGGACGATTAATGTTACGTACGATGAAATATTATGTTGTATTCTAAATAAATTATATTAAAAACGTGCATATAAAAACATTTTTGTAACTACGGCTTGCTGTTTTTTTACCACGATTATAACATGATGTTATATAGTCTGCTCATCAATGGACACAATAAACACAATGCAAATAGTCCGGACAATTTAGACATTCGAAGGTGCATAAAGTCCCAACAAGCTGAAAATCAGTAAAATTGTTTAAAACATAATTATAAATAAAATTTAAAAGTTCTCCATCATTCCCGTGTAAGGAAAAAATTTTACTCGAGGTCCAAGGTCAATAAAATGAGTTTTTCGCGATTTTCAGCAAAACGGTAAGTTTTATCATAAAAATACTCCAGACAAAAATTGTAGATCATAAAATTATCTATAAGAAATGTACTAATACTTTTTTCCTACGAGCCACCGTTTCTGAGATATAATGACTCAAAAACTTGTAAAAGTTGTTATCGTCATAATATGCACACGTTTCCACGCCACCTATGAGGTAGTGTACTTAGCGCGTTTTTTTTAACGTGGTTTCCCCAGTAGGCCTACTCCACGGGTCAGTTATGATCCTGTTTAATTTGAAACTATTGCAAAATAACGGAAAATTTCAAAGATTGGAAAAGATAAAAGCGATGTAAATTAAAAAAAAGTGGTGAAGTTCATTCGTCTGATTCGTAACTTTCAAATTCTTCTTGTTCTTCTTCTTGTTCTTCTTCTTGTTCTTGTTCTTCTTCTTCTTCTCCGTCTTCATTTTGGATGCAAGTAAATTGCGTCAATAGCGATGTATCGTATGATACTTCGTCGGAATCAAACGAATCCACTGTTGGCGATTCAACATTAGAGCACGACCGGCCTTGACAATTTGTGCATGCCAGAGAACAAAACAATCCGACTTTTTTGCAACCACATTTAGCACTGCATCCCTTTTTGCAGTTGCAAAAAACTGTGTTCAGCAGTTTTTCCGGCGCAGGTGGGAGTAAAGTTTGAACTAGCTCTAATATATTGTTGACCAACTTCCAACCCCAGTCTGTAGGGTCTAGCTGATAACCAAGCCACACTTGAACTTGGTAATATACCCGAAAAAGATGTTGATGAGCAGCAACTGAGGTTGGAGGAAGACAAACTAATTGAACTTGTTTTTTATTTTTAGTATTTTTAGTATGCTTATCTAAACAGGTAGTTTTTTTTAGGAGCTCCGTACATAGAAAAAAGAAAGCGGATGCCGTTGGTGATAACATCTTGTTGAGTTGAATTACTCTTTTTAAAAATTTCAGCACATTGAATTAATCTTGTTTTTCAAACATTTTGAAAACTGCTGTTTTACCCCTCCTGTAAAATGCAGATGTCGTATCACAGCCAGTTATTGCGTGTAAAAATAGTACATGATTTTGACACTTTACAAAAGTAGATAAACTTTTTGATGAATATATATCCGATTGATGTTGAGCTTTTCCTGGTTTTAAGAAGAAAATAGTTTTTTCACTTGGCGTTCGAGTAGTGAGTAATACAAGTAAGTCTACATCTTCACCAACAACAATAGTTGTATTTGTCAAATTGAATTGCTCTATTGCTGTTTCAATAATCAATACATCAGCATCATTATTAGCTTGTTTTACCAATATATTTTCATCAGTAAACTATTCTTTCAACATTGAAATGAACCGAGACTTGTGAGTATTTGTAAGAAATTTCTGTTGACTGGTTGGAACTGTCATAAGTTCATCAAGTAAAATATCACAAGATGAAGATGTTGCTAAAGTTCGACGACGTTGTTCTGCAGCTTTGATATTTCTCGTGCAATCATCATAGCCATCAAATACGACAGTAACTCTAGAACCAAAATGTCGACGTACATACTGAACGTATTTATCTAAGATAACGTTGAATGTTTCTTCGCTATCCCACACAACGCGGTGTAGTAAGTATTCTCCGTCAATGATGTATGTCGCATTAGTGTTGTTAATATTGATATTTACCTTTTCAAAACAATCGTAAATGGCAGACTTCTGTGTTTTACGCATCCCGATGTCATCAAACAACGATAAAGGGTAGGGAGCTAATTCATATTCAAAATATTTTTCTATTTCATCTTGAAATGCTGCAGTAATACTCATGCGTTGGAACAATAATACAGGGTCAATAGGTACTTTTTCTTCATGAACTTTTATGGTGCTAGTCATAGCTAAAAGAGGAACAACTTTGTCAGCGCGTTTTAATTTAATATTATTGAATGTCAGTCCTGTCATTTTTGCCATAGAAGCAAGTCCAACTTCACGAGCTTTATAACAATTAATTTTATCGTCACGTCAGATGTATATACATGGCGTACTCATGCATATTATGACGATAACAACTTTTACAACTTTTTGAATCGTTTTATATCTCAGAAACGGTGACTCGTAGGAAAAAAAGTATTGGTACATTTTTTATAGATAATTTTATAGTCTACAATTTTTGTCTGAGGTACTTTTATGATAAAACTTACCGTTTTGCTGAAAATCGCGAAAAACTCATTTTTTTGACCTTTGACCTCGAGTAAAAATTTTTCCATACACGGGAATGATGGGGAACTTTTAAATTTTATTTATAATTATGTTTTGAACAATTTTACTGATTTTCAGCTTGTTGGGACTTTATGCACCTTCACTCTCATTTTTTGGTCTAAATTGACCGGATTAAAATAAAACTTTATGGTTTTGGTTTCTGAAGTTATTAATAATTACAAAATAGGACATTAAAAAAGCTTCTCTCTCAAATATAATTTAAAATAAGTTTTTAATGAATATTCAACTAAGTGGTATAGTCTGCTTTATAGTTTAATTACAAATTCAAGACTTTTTTTAATGTATTAGATTGAGAGATAGTTTCGATTGTCTAGAGATGATGACAGCTTATGAGTAGGGCTTCCAGAACTTTGGTGTGTATGGTAACTAGTTGAGAAAGCCATAATATGGAATAGAAATATATTATCGACAAAGTCACAGGATACATACAGTACTTAAACATGAAACACACCACATAGGGTAGACAACTTCTAAATACAAAGCCAAAGGCTGCCCGGAAGCGGGTTTAACGTTAGAAAAAACGCAGACAACATCCATTACCCATCGACATTGCCAATGTCGGTGCCGGGGATCGACCCCAGGGCACAGCAGGCACGCTAAAGCGTGCCACAGTTTTCCACATTCAAATTCAAAATATATTTATTTAAGTCAAAGTACAGAATAGTTGCCTCACCAGAGCTCGCTCCTGAACCGATCGTGCAACCACCGAGTTGACGTGGTGGCGGGTTGCAGGATCGGGCGGAATTGGTCTGGATTTGTGAAAGCGACAATTAAGGAATAACTCAACCTAAACTTCATTCTATAACAATATAAAATTAAAATATGTATTTACATTTAAACAGACACTATTAAACGGTATATTGGACGCAGGCACCACAATTCAAACGGGGCGCCTTCCTCGAGATACTCCAATGCGGGGCTGCGCAGAGCTGACCTAAACTTTGATTTTAAAAATTTTTATTTTTGAAAAGGTTTGCGATTTCTTGAAAAGTTGGTGATGTGAAATGAATTTAGAAACAAAAATGTACAAAAAGAAATGAAGAGAAAGAACAAGCGCGACAAAAATATACAAACAGAAAAGAAGAGGGGGGACAGGAAAGAATTAAAGATGAGAGAAAGGTATGAAATACTAGCAAAATAGTGGTTAAGGTTAGTGAATGGTATAGTTGTTGAAATTTGGCTATAGTGATTGCCGGAAAATCGGTAACGTCTGGTAGGGTAAGGGGTATTTAATCCGAAATGGGGCATTATGCTGTCTAATTTGTGTTGTGTCTTGTTAGCGGATTATCGCCCAACTTGAACGAATAGAAGTTTTGAGAGATGTGCTGGACGTGGTCCACTATCAGGGTTATGTCATTGTAGCATTCGTAGAGATCTCTGAGGGAGGTGTACCTTCCTGAATTCGATATGATGTTCAGAGTTTGCCACATAATGCGCTTTATCCGAATGAACTACCATATCGGTTGTTTCAGCACAATCATATTTTGATAAAGCAAACGTTATGGATAATTTACATGGATGGATATACGAAAGACACACAGAATGAACAGGGATTAGAATGTGTACTAGGAATTGTGCATCGAGGACAAGAAGACAACAAATGACGGTCACGGATTGCTACGGTATTTCTAACCTTTGGGCTATATTACTGATAGGGTAGCCAAAACAATTTTTTTTTTAGGGTACAATGTGTAGCATGTCGCGGCACTGTTAACTCGGAATCGCGATATAAGGGCCCACAGCTAAAAAGTTATAACCTAGCCCAGTAGCCCAGAGCTTTCCGGACCTAATACTTACAATAACTCAAATTAGACTACTACTACTGTTATTGATGTGATGAGGGAATTTAACAAACTTATTCTTTAAATTAGCGCTTCGTTCACAATATGATATTAACGAAATGTTGGTTTAAAGAATAAGTTTGTTTATTGGCCTGAACCAACAAACCCTCCATTATTTATACACGGCTTGATAGACCTTTTAGGTGGTTACCTTCGGGTTTACATAGCAATAGCGATGGTAACAGATATCTGCGGACCGTTCACCAGTGCAAATATTCAGTGAGGTTCCAGATTCCAGAGACCCAAAAGTTTGAAGGTTCTTGGAGGTGGCCTCGAACCAGATGTCCCTCATAGAGCGTCGCCTTAAAACTCGAGATGATGGTAACAAAGACTAGTGAAAGTCAAAGCGATAGTAAAAACAAAAGGCTAAACAAACGTAACAAAAAGGGAAGCCCCTCTTAGGGTGTGAAATAGTGAACCGCATGTTTAATGACGAAGAAGAAAATATTAGAGCAGCTTACAGTTTGAGTTGAACTATATTCCATTAAATAACAAAGGTTTTCCTCAATATCCATCTCCAAAGGAATAATAAACAAATAGGAAAATCCAGCATGGCTGTCTCAATTTCCAAATCACAGAACGATGGCGGCAGATGGAATATAGCAGACCTACGCTAGCTTAAGTTCTCGACGAAGCATATATACATTGTGACGCAATAGTGCGTCGGACCTCGATATCTCGAGTTCTACGATAGCTACAAATTTTTTAAAAAATTGCAAGTAAACTAGGTAAAAAAGTCTATAACTGGAAACTATTTTCGAACATACAGTAAGAGCCAAGATGAAGTTACAGGACCAGGTGCCTTTTTTTAAATAGAATGCTATGTATATCAGTACATTTTTTAAAGTCTCTTTCTAGGATCTATTCATTCCTATATTAGCAATGAATATCTCCCAACCACTTGGATGTAATGAATCATTTTGTTGAAATAATGCAATCTGCAGATGGATATTAAAAAAATCACCACAGTCACAATTATGTTTTTTAAGAAAAACTTATGTGAATACCAGCTAGGAGACATTTAATTAATGTTTTTGAATCATTTTCGTTTCTTAAAAATGTACAAGGTGGCCAAAAATCCAAAAATAATTTTTCAATTAAGAACATTTTAAATTGAATTTTCTCAATTTTTTCAAGTGGAACACCCTGTATATTTTTCGACGATGAATAATAAATTCAAGAATAAACTTAAAAAAGAGGTTCCCTCAAATAATTCATTAGAAAAATTTATAATAGGTGTTCGACATGTTGCCCATTTTGATTGACACACGTCTTTATGCAACATTAAAATGAGGCCATTTAGTGTGACCATTTCTTCCAATCCATTGAAATGAGTAAATAGTATTTAACCGGTCCTTTACTGTAATGTTTTTTTGTACATTTTTTTGCTGTTTTCGTTATTCGATAAGCAATAAAACCTCAGTTTGGTATAAATTGTCGTGTACAAATTAGCATTTACCACACACATATCGGTCATTACAATTTTTATTGAATTTAAAATATTTGGAATTTTACAAGACAGACAGACAGAAATTGTTTACTTGCCAATAGAATTTATCACTAACGTTATCCTGAAAGAAGGATTCCTGATGTTAGCAGCTTCCAAAACCTTTTCGATAGATTTCTGGAAACTGGAAATGTCGAATATAAAAAAAGTGAAAGAATAAAATGTGTTGTGAATGAAGAACATGTATTTTCTGTGGTGCTGGCAACGGTTGAGAATCCCTATGTCAGTCAAAGAAAAGTGAGTTCATTAGTAGGAATAAGTAGACGGTCTGTGGGTGGAATCTTAAAAACAAATAAGTTGCATGTATATCATAATCAAATGCATCTGATGACGATTTTCAAAAGCGCCTACAATTTGGAATTGTTCCAGAGGTGAAATGCAACATGATGTCAACTTTTCAATAATGTTTTAAACAGTGATGAGGCAACTTTTTATAAAAGCGGATTTGTTAATAGGCACAATTTCCATTATTATGCTTCGGAAAATCCTCACTTTTTATGTAAGTTGATAACCAACACAGACGGTCTATAAACGGTTGGGGAGGAATTATTGGAGAACATGTAATAGGGTCTCATTTCTTTGATGGTACATTGGGAGCAATTTATCTTCATTTTTTGGAAAACTATCTCCCACAATTATTGGTAAATCTCCCTGAAAGAATTCGAAATAGGATGTGGTGTCAGCAAGATGGTGCTCCACCACATTTTTTAAATGCAGTTAGAGACCACTTAAATAATACCTACCCTAATCAATGGATTGGAAGAAATGGACCCACTAAATGGCCTGCTAGATCCCCAGATCTTACAAAAATGGATTTCTTTTTATGGGGATACGCGAAGGAAATTGTTTATAGAGACACACCAACAACAGTACAAAATATGAAGGAAAGAATAATAACTGCCTTTACATCTATCACACCGGCAGTTTTAAGAACAGTGGGAACCTCATTTCAAAAGCGCATAGAGATGTGTGTCAATCAAAATGGGCAACATGTGGAACATAAAACTATTATACGCTAACAGGAACACACTCAATTACAAAGTAAGAAAAAAGTTGTGCGAGTCCTTGGTATTGCCGATTCTTCATTACTGTGATATTCTGTATTATCCTTGTTTAGATGCCGCTACGAAGAAACGAATTCAAATTACACAAAATACGTGTTGTCGTTTTACCAATAACCTACGCAAATATGACCATATTACTCAACATTTTCAGCAGCTAACCACTTTAGCTGCTGAAAATGTTGAATATGGAAAATACTGTTAAATATCATATAGTAACCTTTGTGCATCGTCTTCTATATCTGAGAAATAAATTGATTGCAAGGAACCAAATTCACAGTCGCAACATAAGACATCATTACACATTAACCATGACTCAACATTCTACTTCACTTTTCGAAACATCTTTTTCTTATCATGCAATTCACCACTATAATTCAATTGATGTACAATTCAAGACATGATTGCTTTTAAAAAAATTATTAAATCACGGCTTTTATTATCTCAATAATTTTACTTTCAATTGTTTAATAGGTCATTGGCCTAAAATTCCAGTTTATCAGTGAGAGTATTGTAACTTCTTTGTTTTTGTTATTATTATTGTTTGTTAACTTTTTATTTTTTTTATAATCTTAGAAAACATTTGTCTCTTTCTTCTAAGTACTGTTAAGGGTTAAGTGTAAGAGTAGCCTTAGGCTAAACATCGCCCATTTTTGTAAGATTTTTCTTATAATTTTGTAAGATTTTTCTTATAATTAATAAAGACGTTTATTATTATTATTTATTATAATTTTTCCTACTGAGTTATTTGAAGAAACCTTTTTTTTTTAATTATGTTTGAATTTTGTAATTATTGTTCAATAAAACGAAATTGGTTGCAACAAAAAAATTCATTACATCAAAGTGGTTGGGAGATATTCAATGCTAATATAATGAGTAGAGCCTACAAAGAGGCTTCAAAAATGTATTGATATACATAGCATTCTATTTTTAAAAAAGGCACTTGGTCCTGTAATTTCGTAATTGGGTCGCCCTGTATGTTCGAAAATAATTTCCAGTTATAGACTTCTTTATCTAGTTTACTTGCAATTTTTTAAATAATTTCTAGCTATCGTAGAACTCGAGATATCGAGGTCCGACGCACTATTGCCCCACCCTGTATAACACATATCTGTTTTTACCCTCTAGCAGCAACGCTCTTGCCTCGAACTGAAGGAGACAATAAACGATTAAGATGCCAATTTTAGATAATAATAAACTTAATAAAACTTTTTCGTATAGCATATTTCAATAAAATCTAAACAAATCCGCTGCCATTTGAAACGAAATTACGATCAGATGCTTTAATATTCCATAGGCATAGTGGTGAAACCAGAGGAAGTTTGCATGTTGTCGTGTGGCAAAAATACGTCAGTCTAAATTTGTAGGGAGTGAACTAATTACGTTATGGATTTAAAAAAATAGCAACTGTAATCGTTATTCTGTTAACGATGTTGCTTCTCCGACGTCATTTGGTTTAACAGAGTTTCCGCTTAAGATTCTGCACTCTTCGCCGCTTTTACAGGCTGTCACAGAAAATTGGGTTCCAAATGAATTATCAAGCAGGAAAAATAATTGCCGACCGAAAACAGTGAACTCAGAACTGATTATTTGATTATATTTTATGCCTCCAACAACTGCTCTCAATTATATAAAATTCAAAGAAAAACGTCGTGGAATATTTAATTTAGTCTTTTTATTTATTACAGAAAATTGCAAAGTGGGACGTGATGATGTTACATGAATGCTAAAATCTGAATTTGCGTTACAAACTAAAACGTATTTCAATAATTAAATTAATTTATTAGTATATTCTACTATTTTTGCAAGTATGTAGATTATACATACATTGCTATACAGTACGCACGTAAAGTATGGATAGTGTTACCGAGATTCCCGTTTAGACTACGTGTTTTGAGTTTATTTTTGGATGTCCCAGGATGCCAGTAGCCTAGTTGGGGGATTGGTACGCTGCTGTGGACGAACTGCTGCTTTCAGGGTCGAATTTGACTGTTGTACCGATGAGACTCTTACGTTGTAGGTGGGTATTGCTACGTCGTCTAAGGTGACGTAGTATTTACTAATTTCTATTGGTTTCCACGATAGCAGGAGGGCCCAGGCTGATTGTTTACAGCGCCGAGCATAGTGAGACAATGGTTTATATGGGCGCTAATGTCCAGAGTAGCAATTAGAATTTAAATAAAAGGCGATATTCTAAACGATAACTAAACTAAAAACAAACTCGTACGGTGTTCGTGATGTTAGAAAAAAAAAGTGTTAAAATTATGTAAGCCTTAACTTTACTGAGATAAAACTGACTACTGTTCCCGCACTACTCGTTGTCCACAAGCGTCGTGGCTGGGAAAATTAATGAACGAGACGACGTGAAACAACGCCTCGCTGCTCGTATCCGGTGGCCGTGTATTGAAGTCCATGTCGGACTTTGATGTATGCATTTTTCCTCAATGTTTGCAACTCGAATTTTGGTGGACGCAAGGCGCTGCTACGCCTTTATATTTCGAGCCGGTGTGAGAAATTGGGCATACTCTCCTACGTTGGACTCGCCGTAGGTGGCAGCTGTGAAGGTATAGAAATGATATACAATTCAGACATGAGCCAAAAGTGTCTGAATTTGATTTAGTAAGGCTCAGTCCGTAGGATTCAGTGGGAGGAGGCGCATGAGCGCATGCAATCTCTAGGATGGAGATTTAACTATGGCATCTGTATGAACAGACATCAATTTGGAACAAGGGACTCGAGCAGTTGGAACTTGGGACTCATGCAGGTGGATGTCAATAGGTTAGGACTCGAAGCGCTATGATCAGGAGCTGGGTAACGTCAGATCCTGCAGGTACTCAAGCAGGTAAAGCAGGCGTAGCGCTAGGTATGGTGAATGCGTCGTGCAGATGGGCAGATGGAATCAGGAAACTTGGACGTGGTTGACAAGGGCTATAGGGTTTTCGTTGAATGTAAATAATTAAGTTAGATTAGGTTAGGTTAGGTTAGGTTAGGTCAGGTCAGAGTTAACAAGTGTTTAACAACCAGGTAAATTTCATTTATTAGTAATTTAAAATTTCAGTAATCTCCAATTTTTGTCTTTGATGTAATTTCAATATTTTTAAAATAAATTTGTATTCAAATTCAATTCAATTTAATTTAATAAGTAATTAAAATACTATATCTACCACATGGTTATATTTTTTTTTCTATCTTTTTCATATTTCGGCAATTTATAATTTGCGAATCAGCGTCTTAAAAATTCTTCTGCATATTAAAAATTTTATATTCTTCAAATTTGAAATTCAGCTATATATATATTTCAAAATTGAAATTCAGCTTTATATATATGCTTATGCTTTATATTTCATATTTAAAATTTGAGCTTCTCACGAATTTACATTAATTATTACGTACATTTGGATCTACATTTGCGTTCATTAAGTTTCCAAAACAATATAGTTGGACTACATTTCTACTATCTTAAAACTTCTAGGAATCTAGGATTCTGGTATAAATTTGTTATTGATTTTTTTAGTATTAATTAGTCTTTGTTTGCCGATATCATTAAATAACTTAAAATCCCATATTGCACATTATACAAATTGATTTATTTATTCATGTAATATATTTTATTATTCATTTTACACAATCTTTTTATTTCTCTTACCAACAATTTAAGTGTAATCTATAGGAGACTGGTTATTCGAGAAAAAGGGACAACCCTACCGTTTTTCACTATAGATGGTGTTCAATTAACATCAACTTACCTTTGTCTCCTTTTCTCTAACTGCACAAGAATCTGTCATTTATGCTGTACATCCGAAAAGGGTAAGTTTCTCCACTCTTACGAGTACTCCCGATTCACGACTTTTTACTCCGGCTTAAACCAGCTAGTCGTCCGCATATGTTGCCTCAATTCTTTCCCAAAAATTATAATAAGGGAAAGGAGATAACAACCGGTTTGTTTTAAGTTTATGCCAAGCCCCAAAGCGCAAAAGCCATAACAATATTTTCTATCAAATCCAACTAATGACGTAATCATCATGAGTAGAAGGGTAATGAGAAAACCTTGCATCGATTCATGTTCAGCGTTCAGTTTAGTGGTGGGCGTAATTAGAGTGGCGGGAGGTAATTATAGTGGTGGGGAGTAAGTATAGTGGTGGGGGAGATCCAGATCAAGGTGTACAGTAGGCGGTCAAATGGTGGTGAGTGATGTAAGCAGATATCATTGTGTCAAGGTCAAAGGCCCAAGTGGTGAGGGAGGGGTAATTTGTGTGGTGGGGGGTAAATTTATCCGTATGTCTATCTGTCCGACCGTATACAGGCAGTTAAATAATTCTTTCAACGGTTATTGTATTGTCCTATTGCACAATTATAGTATCTTTGTATTTTTATATTATAATGAGGTAGAAATAAAACAAAAATTGAATACATTAATTTTGTTAATTCATGTTATTACCTACTGTAGATACATTATACCTTATCTTTATCTACTTTATGGATACCTTATGCTAATTTATATTAGTGAACATTTGTGATAGAAACTATTTTATGATGATGTTTATCACTGAATTTATGATTTTTAGTTCATTTTTTATATTATCAAAAGACAGATTTACATAATTTGTGTGGATTGTTATTTTTTAGTGTGATATTGAAGAGAGTCAATATTAAATTTCATAATGTGGTTAATCCGAATTTAATTGTATGAGTGAATAAGTGACCGGTCAACCTGATATTTAACAATTCCTTGCCTATTTGGCTAACAGTATTACAAACACGCAATTATATTTAAAAAGAGTATCGTATAAAATGTTATACAATTATAAGCAAATTTTAATAAACATGTTGGTGAGTATAACGTTCACATCTAGCGTTACTATCATCTTGTTGGAAAATGAACTACTCAGTTCATCGACAAATTCACTCATAACTTCAAATACTCAGTTTTATGACACCGCTGCTATACAATATGTTTATAACGAAGTTTTATGCGTAACTTGATTTTATCACTTTTTTCTACTTCTCCTTTTAGCAGAATATTAATTCGATTTAGGGTAATATATTATAAGCTCACCATAAAACTGACGCTTAAACTGAACTGGATGCGAACGTGAAGTTTCAGTCCATCCCTGAAATACCCACAAGAGGTGTTAATAGATATTCGTTTATAATAATCCAAATTAACATTAATTCCGTGACGAGAAAATGATCGTTACATGTATTTAGTTTTTGTCAGTTTCCAGGTTCTTCTCATTACCATTCATTCTCAATTTGCCGTTGATTCTTGGCATCTTCTCCACTACCCACTGCCAATATTCTGACATTACGATCAAGATATAATTCTGAGCAACTTATATCAACTAATTTGTATTCCCTAGAGCCTCAGCGTTTGTTATATCTCATTTAATATGGCTGGCTTAATATCACATTATGCATAGAACGTAATACAATAAGTATTATATTATATAAATTTGTTTACAGTTAAATTATCTATGTAGAATGTAACATTTTCATTAAATTTAATTAGTACACGGGACTTGCAAAATTATTAAAGCCGGGATAAATATAAAGTAAACAACCCCCGCGGAAACTTAGATCGATATTGATGTTATTAATTGTTCATAATGTGGCATAATATTATTTAATACAGTTTCAATTTAAAAAAGGGGGCCAATTGGCGGCACAAAATTTACAAAATATCATTTTCTCATATCATACTTACTAGTAGAGTGTCCGGGTCCTGAGAATGTGCCATTCTGTTGGCACCTTAATTTGAAGATATACTGACCATCATAACTCATTTCTAATATCTCATAGACAACAAAAATTGAGATTGTCAAAAAATCATTCTGTGCAGGGGGTGGATGGGGTGAAATTAATGAAAAACACCCTAAATATTTTTATTGCATAATTTGATCCTCTGAAATGAATTGAACCTCGTAAAAAAATCTGTATGTATAATTAATTTGAAATACTTAAAATAATTTATTTCCTGTTTAGATTTACAACTTGGCCCCCTGAATGAGATAAAATAAAAAACAGCCCTAACCAGACCATACAAATTTCGTATTTCTCAAATCCGAATTTGACTCCACCATTCTGCAAAGAAATAAAATTAATCAAAACCTCATGATTCTATCAACATTGAACTCGAAAGTGAAAACTCCCATCAATCACCAAAGTGCATTAAACCAGAACGATAAATCCATTACAGAAGTTGCTCTTTTTTTATACATTTATTTAAGGTCGGCCTATTTCCGCTACTGAGGTCTAACACCGACGCCTGTAGACGAGCTACCCCCAACCAGGAATTTTGCCGAACATCTTCCCTTAAGAAGAGTAGGAATCTTTTACTTGCCTAACATTTAATAGACAAGGGACCGACGGCTTTACATCCCGTCCGAAGGATGGTATATCCCCTATACAACCCTCGCCTAAGGTTGTATAGCTTCCGCGCATACACTGATATACAAGCCGCTGGAAGATGTGTGAGGCGAGGACGCGGTTCACCCATCCAACTACTAACCGCGCCTTACGTTGCTTTACATCGCATATCGAAGTATGTACATAGTAAAGACGCACCCACGCTCGCCCATAGAAGTTGCTCGATACATCCCCAATACCCTGGATATTACCTTGGAGGATCTCGAAAAAACTTTAGACATACATTACTGTAATTAAACTCTTAGGGATATTTTTTTTTGTATTAACTTCTCCTCCAAAATTATAGAGACAGAGAATATAACAGAAGAAAGAGGAGGAGAAAAAAGATGGGAAGAGGAGCATTACGATTGAGAAAGAGAAAATTAAAGGAAGAAAAATTGCAATAGAAATTAGCAGAAAAGACTCAAAGAACAAAAAAAGAAATGCGAGAAACCAAAAACACCATAGCAGAGCAAAAGAAATACCAAAAAATCTGCACAGGAGGAAAGAAACCGAATATTGCATGGAAAGAAATCAGCCTTAATTCCAACATAACTTTAAACAAAATAACGGGCATCTGTCACAAGAATGACCCGCATGTTCGAGACTTAATTGGTACCACCGATCTACCACGCGAAACTGAAATTGACGAAAAACTGAATAACAAATTTCAAATCCCAATAATTTACATCGGAATGTACCGCTATCATGATTGCGGCCAAAACATATCATTTTACTTGTATCTCAAATCGAATGTTGTTGAACCATTATTTGAAAATATTACATGTAGAAAGGGAAATATATTAACATAAAAGACTTTTTCTTCTTTATTATTAAATGGATGTGCAATAACTGCTAAACATCAGTGCCAATCTTACCAACTGATGTATGACTTAAACTGAAATGTTGAAAGACTCACAGTCTATGACTGCAGCTTATGCTAGAAATTAGATTTATATAAAACAAAGAAAAAATAATTTTACTTAAGAGTGGCAATAACTGTTTACCACCTTTTTCTCTGTTGGCTGTATAAAATAGTGACCGAATAGTGATCGAACGCCTCCAACACATTAAATGTGTAAATTCTTTGATTATACTATCAACTCATAAATAAAGGGCCATTTATTATTAATATTATAATTGTTATTATATTCAATGGGCAATAATTATTTTTGAATTGTCGATGTTTACTAAGAGAGGAAAAGACCATTATTTATATTGAAATGTAATTTTCCTGTTAATAGTACAAAAGTTTTTTCATATACTGTGAGAAAATGAATTATTTAAAAATATTTAAAGTTCATTCTTATGCTATTCCAATACACCAACATTTGTGATTAATTTCCACCGGCAGCATCTTCTATTTCAGTACCTATCTGTTTATCCTCATTCTGCTGTTCATAAAATCTTTCGCTTGATTTTAACATTAATTAATCCAAGTCGTCTTTAATTTTTTTTTAATACAATCACCTTATTTAAATTACCGTCCTGGCGGAATTTACCATTAGCTACTCCATCACTCAACCGGGACACATACAGACAGACAATTACACAACGACTATTTCCTACGACATTGCCATCTGCCGCACCTGAGATTTGAAGTCAGGAGTGGTATGGCGACTAACCGTGTTGTCTCTCTCACACTCCACTGCTACTAACTCG
This sequence comes from Leptura quadrifasciata, assembly GCA_963675555.1. Classification (NCBI taxonomy): domain Eukaryota; kingdom Metazoa; phylum Arthropoda; class Insecta; order Coleoptera; family Cerambycidae; genus Leptura; species Leptura quadrifasciata. The sequence continues at coordinate 143,566,307 of OY776674.1, read as the reverse complement.
GTAATATATTGTAAACGCCATTAATATCCTAGCCAGGATTCGAACACGGGACCCCTTCTGCGTAAACATTGAGCTATTGGACTCACTTCCATGTAAAATGAATAATGCTCTTTTTCTTCATTTTCATTTTTATAAATGCGTAGTTTGGCATTGCGCTCGTCAGTAGCAATGTTGTCTGAAAAAAGAACTACCAGTAGTTTATTCGATACAATAATTGACAGCTCTTGGAATATAACCTATATATAATCTATTTCTCAAAAAGTGCTCTCTTCCTGGATGGATTTAAAACATTGATTTATGAAACACGACACTATCAATGGATTTTTCAATAAATTGCTACCTCCTATCTGACACATCAGTCAAATTTGAATGAATTAGTTATAATAATTAACTGTTCTATAAATCAAGATAATTCTCATAGATGTATCCTTTAATTATGAAAGAGCTCTTACTAATTTAAAGTTCGCATTTTCCGATAACCATTTTATCAATATCGAGCTAAAATTATGTTCCATCTCATTGAAATTATCCACTTGTGATATGCAGTCCCTGCTTACTCAAACCGACTCCATTTAACTTGGATTTCTAATATTTGTGTTTAGTTTCAATGAATAGAGTGCATCCTCCAACTAGAAATAGAATGGTTAAACTCGAACAAAGCCGGTTAGTTATAACTCCATGTAGCTACTCTCAGGATGCCTTATATATTATTTAAGTAACTATTTAGAGTTATGTTCGTTCTATATGAACAGATCGTCTGACGACATCAAAATGGAATATGAAATACCTTGTTACAATTATAGCCGATTTTATACCCGATTGTATGAAATGGTTCCTTTTGCGTACGGCAGCTAGTTTTTTGGGTGAGAGCAAAGGGCATGAATACAGAGTGTGGATAAGAGAGGGCGCCACTTGGTTGTTGAAAGATTACTTACTATCTTGCCCAGCCAAGAAGATAAAATTGTTTAACCACATTTACTTCAGAAAGTTATAAAAATTATTAAAATTATTTAAAAAGACACGATAGATTTACTATTATTAAAATACCAGCAAACATTATTAGAGACGATGCAAGTATTAATAGCAAAATTTTTACAAAAAGATTTATTATATACAATATATACACTAGAGAGGTTTAATTATGATCAAGTGCTAATAACAAAAAGTAAACTATACGTAATAGCGTGGAGATAATGTTTATCCAAGACTATCGTCTAGGTACGATGGTAAAGTACTAGTAGCTATGCACGGCCATGCTCTGCCTTACAAGGTTTTTATTTTCAAAACAGTTACAAAAAAATTACTCATGCTATGAGTCCCACAGCTCAGATTAAAATTAAATTCAAAAATGTATTTTTAAGCGAATGACAAAGTTACGTAATTAAATGAAGTTAAAATTCATGACAAAAGAGAAATAAGAAAAGTAATATTAAACCTGCTCCAACAGAAACTTGCTCCAGCAAAACCTTGTTTCAAAAAATCCTGCTTCAGCGAAACCTTGTTCCAAAAAAATCTTGCTTCAGCGAAACCTGCTCCAGCACTGATCGAGCTCATCTACAGCATGGCTAGAATGTCCCTGCAGTACGACATAGTCTGGTAGTCTTCATGACACTAAGTAAGGAGGCTACTATGACATCCCTGATTGTTATAGTTGGTGCTCTACTGGCTGCATATGACTCTATACATCTAGTTGTTGACTGGTACATCGGTAGATCACAAACATTGACTTGAACGTCCAAAAAAATAACCATTCCCAAACAGTCTGTAAGTTTTACAAGTATAAGAACAACCTAATAAAACACAAAGTAGAACTCACCCCTACAAGTAGAGAGTAGCACATGAATTTCCCAAAAAGTACAAAAGAAATCAGTAGACTTCTAGGAAATAAAATATTCATGTGACAGCTGGCCAAGCTTTGACACAAAAGGAATACTGAATTTTGTTTCTCAAAATGCTCAAAATCAATCTGGGTTGAGCCCAACGAAAAAATAAGCTTCCTTCTTTTGCACATCTCTCCGGCAAAAGACAAGAAATTCGCCATCTTTCCCCGGGAAATCTGACGTCTTTCCAGTGCTGCCAACTTAAACTTTGTCTCAAAAGACTTTCAGCAGCCAACCAATGAGAAAATATATTTACATTAAAAGAGAAAACAACCCTTACTGCCATAAAAAATTACTAACTTGATACTAAAGAAATAGACTATGTGAAATTGAATTAATTGTTATGAAACTTTTATAGGTTGATTTTGACGTTCTATGGGTAATGCGATATTATGTACACTTGAGTGTACACCTGGTTGCATACTCGATGGCCTCATAAATTTACAGTAGTATTTTAAAATGCTACACAATGTACTGTAAAAGTAAATGAAAATAAATTTACTTTCACAATACTTTGTAAATTTTGTCCGCAATAATCACACACTATTTGCGCACATATTAAGGGCGACCATTTTTTGAACAAATTATTTTTGAATGATTATTTTTCCTTCATTATTTATTAATACAACTTATTTCACATATAATTACTAATACTAAATTTTTTTGTTTCACTTTGCATGGGAGAGAGAGAGAGAGAGAGAAAATTATCTGCGGAACCCGACCGGGTTTCTTGATATAGTTAACGCGAGAGGGCAAAGGGGAGTTCTCACTTAATTATTATGGCTGTTGATATTAGTACGCCCTTTACAAACTAACAGTCACTTTTCACAATTAATTATGATAAAAAACTATAAGGATATTCATGAATATAAAGCTCTTTAAACGCGTTAGAACATTTATTTACAATTTGTTCCTGTATTTTGGGTTTAGAAAATTATATATATCCAAAAGTAAAAAGTATTGGACTAGATAAACATTCCTCGATCGGAAAAGTAGAAAAATCTGGTCCACCATTGGTTATTGATTGTAGGGGAAAACTTCACTGAAATGTATTTTAAGGACGGCTATTTAAAAGGAAATTGTTCCGTTTGGTCTAAACATTTTAAAACACTAACAAATAATTATTTACGATCAATGATCACTTCCACCACCTTTTCCCCCACCCCTGATATATTTTTTTTGTGAACCCCACCACTTTTTTGCGTTCAAAAATTGATGATTTTTTATTGAATGTTATGAAAACTTCGATTTCCCAAATTTAACGTATCAATCGACATAAACACCGATGTCTTTAGAATTCTTGTTCTATTTTTAGCTGATAATAAATGTAATAAAGCTGTATCAACAACTTGGAAGAAAACTGGTCCTAGCTTAAAAGGAAACCGTATCAAATAATCTGAGTATTAGGAATGTCGTAAATATCCAGCTAACTTTAAACTTCGTTATTTACTGTGATAAAATTAACAAGGCAATTAATTAACGACGCGTTTAATCTAGACCAAAATTACTCGCACTAAATGTGGAAGATTACATGATATAATTACTTTTTAATATACCTCGAATTTCAATGTTTAGATGTTTGGAGTTCTGTGGAAATAAAAAACATTTATTATAACTCGAAGTATTTTAGTGTAAGCGCTGCACAAATTCTTTTTTCTTTTTTTTTTTTTAAATAAGGTATTTCCCTTTCCTATATACCAGAAACCCATCATCATCCATCAAATATAAAATAAAAATTCAAATGTTTCTCTATATTTTATCAAAAATATTTATTTTTATACAACTTTTTACACCTTCGAATATATTTCTGCATAAAACCAGAACTATATCAAATCAATAATATATTATTCTGTCTTTTACGAAATATGTTTTATCCTGTTTCCAAGAGTTGATATACTGTTTCCTGATGTATATTCCACGGCAATATATCAATATTCTTTGGTGAGTAACCCTTAAAAAACTGATTTATTATAATTTATGAATGATATAGGTTGACTTTTGTCAATTATATTGCATCTAATCCTTCTTCAAGTTGTCAATATCAATTTTTGCGTTACATAATCCACTTTTGAAATCATTTTTTCGTCCCTCCACTGCAGGTGAGAAAATATAAATGTAATTTATTTCGAGTTTCTCGGGAACAATTGATTTAATATGAATTTTACACGTTTTCAAACTCAAATTTTCACTGTTGAATAACTTAATATCTATATATTGTTCTTTTATATTGTTACACACGATTCATTTAAATCAATTTACGATGATTTTGTTTGAGAATTTCCGTACACTTTGGCAAATCTAATAGTTCGTGAATAAACTGACATCTGGTTAAAGTAACTTTGGTGCAATTTGACTAGGTTTGAAACAGTAGGGTCGTTACATTAACAGCAAGAGTTGCATAAAATCCTACAAAACGATTTCTCTTTTAAAAATCCTTAATCTATTTAGTAGCGATTTTAAAAGATATCTGTTAAATTTAATTATACAGAGTGTTTCATTTAGGTTGGACCAGCCGGTGAACGGCGACAGACGACATCAATACGTATCGATTTGCTATACTCAGATTTTGCTCACAAATTTCGTCATTTTGGTTTAAATGTTTACTTTTGTTATTTTTTTGTGAATATAGCTTTAAAGAGGGCCTATCGTTCCAAGAATTTTTTTTTTTTTTGTTGGAACCGAAACTATTTGGACAGAAAAGGTGTCTCTAAATTTTGTCAAAACAAAAATTATTCCTTACCTTTACTACACCCTGGTGGAAAATAAAAGCATTTAAAAAAATCTGCCTCGAAACTACACTACTTTACTGGCAATTCATCCTAAAAATTTGATTTAGCTGGCTTCATGATTTCACATCAAAAATTTAAAAGTACGAGGGGTGAGAATACCACTTTTTAATTCTAACCTCAACAATGTTTTGAAAGGTAAAGTTGTTGTGGGTATCATCAGCACCTACAGTGTACATAGTAAGATTAATTACTGTTGGAAAGAGGGATTACCATCCATACCACTTTAGGTATGTCCAATATTTGATGCCTACTGATAATGACAGATGGATTAAATTTTGCAAAGAACAAATATTTTTTTGACTGATTAGTTTGATTTCAGTGGAAACGGCATTTTTTATACGCGTAATTGAAAACCTGAGCGGATGAAGAACATATGTACCTAAAAGTTAGTTCATATAAAAATTAAATTAAAGTTGTCTGTTTACCAAACATAGTTTTTCTTAGTTCATCTTTGACTTTTCTACTTTGTCGTTCTTGCGCTTGTTTTTTTTCTTGGTGTATCTTTTCTTGTTCTTCTTTTTCTATCGATGTCTCTTTCTCTCACCTAACATTATTTTTCTTAGTTCGACGAATATGTCCTGCGTCTCTTGTACAAATTAAAATTACATATGCCTAGTCAAATATTCCTTCTCCTAAAGTCCTATATCAGTGAGCGTTTCTTCCAAGTTAAAACCAATAATTCACTATCCATCTACCATCCTATTAAATCCGGAGTTCCTCAAGGTAGTGTCCTTGGACCATTCCTCTATTTACTTTTTACTGCGGACATACCCGTTATTGATGATATTACAATGGCTACATTTGCAGATGACACAGCAATCCTGTCATCAGATCCAAATTCTGAGATAGCTTCCAGAAAACTGCAGAACTACCTGAACTTGCTGCAAAACTGGTTAGAACGTTGGAAAATCAAGGTCAACAATGAGAAATCAACTCAGGTCACATTTACCACGAGACGAACTTTATGCCCGCAAGTTTATTTAAATAATGTTCCAATCCCAGTGAAATCGGAAGTTAAATATCTAGGACTCCACTTGGACCAGAAGCTTACTTGGAAAAGCCACATCAAAGCTAAAAGAACACAGCTGAACCTAAAAGTCAAACAAATGTATTGGTTGCTAGGTAAAAAGTCGCAGTTGTCATTGGAAAACAAAATACTTATTTATAAAATTATTCTAAAACCAATCTGGACTTACGGGATCGAACTCTGGGGCTGTAGCAAACCTTCCAATACAAAAATATTACAAACCTTCCAGTCAAAAACACTCCGCATGTTAGCAGACGCTCCATGGTATGTGTCCAACGCAACTCTCCATAACGATCTTGGAATTCCCTACATAAAGGATGTTATTACCCTCCACGCTAATAAAGCAAAAGAGCGGGATACTGCCCACAGTAATCCAAACATAAACCAACTGTATCAGCTACCGTTAGATAATAGAAGATTACAAAGAAAGTGGCCAGAAGACCTAACGGACTAGGTGAAAATGGAGAACCATCAGTGGATGGTACCCAACTCAAATGAAGTACAAATCAAAATATTTGCTAAATACTCTGTATATAGACTAGAGTAGATTGTAAATTTGCTATGGAAAAAAAAAATTGTGTTTTACCAGCCATACTTCTTGTTTCCATGAGAAAGCACTAACTGTACTAACAGGTCTCATATAGTCTATATTAGGTACAATTGAAATATTCTTACAAAATTAATTTTGGATTGATTTTGAAATTTTCTCATATGCCACAAATAGGTCTTGTTTAATGTAATGTCTATATCACTTTCTACTTAACTAACTACACTAATTTCTAAATATATTATTCTAGAATTCTTTTCAAATTAATACAAATAACTCTTACTTAAGATATATATCACTTTTCAGTTGAAATAGCTTCATTAACCACACTAATTTCTGAATAGAATGTTCTGGAAATTTTCTTACACTAACAGAATTATGTCTTAACTAAGGTCTATAGTATCACTGTCCAGTTCAAAGGACTTTACTATTTCCAGTTGTTCCCAAATGGAACACTTTCTTCCTCGAATACTTCAGAAGTCATCTGTTGCAATTCCGCTTCTGACACCAATTGTTACGTGTTTACACTCTTTAGTAAACACTTAAAGCGTGGATTCAATAATTTCAACACAAATAACTCTAACCACTAATTTAATTAAAAATTAATTAACTTTTGATAATTAGTGCTTTTAATTACAAAACTACTTACTACTTTCAACTACTATAATTCACTACTAGTGACTGTACTTTTTGCAAGTCTGATCACTTTGTTCTCTCTCTTAATCTGATCACTTTACTATCCAAACTATAAGTTCTCTAGTGCTTTGCTTCAACTCTTATAGAACGTGGCTCTTATTCCAAACCTTTCTCCATTATTCTAGTTCGTGATTCTAGATAGGTTCCAAACTATATAGTACAAAATTACTCTTTGGGAGTAGCTCCATCTCTGGCTGGACTTACGAACTACCATTAGGGGTAAAATGACAATTTCAACCCTTTTACCTGTCACGAGATTCTTCCCTGTAAAATACAACATTTTAGCACAATTTAACTGTCATAGCTGCGGGCACAGTTTTCAATAGATTACCCTGCAATGACCTTTCAGTATAAACATTTTTAGGAAACGTGTTTCTGAGGGTGTTGCACTAAAAAATCCTAGCTTAAGGATATGTACAGTTCAAATCTTGGATGTTATCGTTTATATTATCATATTTTAATTTCCGAATCAAATCATCTCAAGATCACACAGAATGACACGCATGGGCGTATCAACGTATATAAAAGACAAGTATTTTGTAATGAAAATATCTGAACAATAATAGCATGTGATACAATGAATTTTAACATCCGTTGCCGCATTTAATTTTACAATTCATCTCATGGATTTCTTGCAAAGGTAAAAGGGAACATCCGATACGTTTTTCCTGACTAAAACACTCGTTTAATTTCACCGCCATGTCTCTGGCTACTGCATTCTCAGTCTTTTATCTGCCGCGCAGTACTAAGTTGACAGTGAACTGACAGAATGCTCAACGTTGGTTGTAGCTACGACTAACGCTTGTAATATTCATTTGTAAAACGAATCGCTACGCTCGTAACTTCTGTCGTAGCCTCAGCAGACGTGACTTTCTGTTATTCACATATTATGCGCTTTCTATTTGCAAAGACAGAAAAATCGCCTGTCGTTGATAAGTACATAAATTGATAACATGAACGACAACATTCGTGATTTTAACTATATCTAATTAAGCCTTCAAATTTGATAATTATATTAAATAAGAAATGACTAGTTAGTGGAAAAGGTATTACAGTACAAAAAATAAAGCAATGCTATTATGAATTCAGTATATATTCGCTAATACCTAGACATCTTACAGTCTCGTGGTTACGAATTGAGAGAACAATATTTTTACATCTTTTTACTCCTAAAATGCATTTCACTTAAACGCACACACATATATTCAACTCTGCTTAACGTGCACTCTGGGGTGTATTCAAAGTTGTTGCTTATAGATTCTGTAAAATTCTATACTCGTTTGATATTTATCAAAATCTTGTGATTCATGTTTACATATCCCACAGCCTGTAACGGGTTGTATTATAATGTGGCATGAATTATTGATTAAGGTGGAAGGTCTGTATTTAGCGAATTCATAGCTGTCATAGCTCATAAATGTGTAATGATGAAGGTAATGTGTAAGTTAGTAAAATATAGATGAAATTGTACTAATAGTTACCCAGACAAGGATAATTGTTAGTGCTATTTAAGTCATATTCAATGAGGTCGATTTCTAGACATGTTATATTATTTGTTCTTTTAGGATGTTTTAAAACTATTACTTACTAATTTTAATTCAAATATAATCAATATATAAAAAATCGGAAACAGGACGAGACAATGACCGAAAGTTATACTGTCATATGGTCGATGATGTTGAAGTTGTATATGTTTTGGAATCTGTTACCTGTTTATTCCCCTTTTGATTATTTTAGTAAATAAACGAGGCAACATAAGCGGCTAGCGGGTTTTAGTCGGGGCAAAGAGTCATGGGTTTTGAGAACTTCCAAGAGATGTGAAACTTACCATTTTGTGTGTGTGACATATAAGACAAATTTTGTTTTATTTGGGATAAGAAGACAATAAAAAATTCATGTTATTTGGGCACCATCTATAGTGAATAGCTAGTTGAGTTGCTTTCATTCATCGCCACCTTCAAGAAAGTAGCAATCTGAGGAATGGCGGTGTTACTGTCCATCCAAAAACAACACTTACGGTAGAATTTGAAGAAGTCTTAAACTACGTAGAGCAAGAACCTTCTACAGGTGCTCGCACAACTGCACATCAGATTAGTGGCTGCCAGGTCGATGTTACGGCATGTTGTATATGACCACCTCCTTCACTTTTACAATTAACAAAAAATACAAGCTAAAACTTCTGAAGAATATCCTCATTAAATTGCTTTATGTGAATGGATCTTGGATCTCATTTTAAACCACCTTAACTTCGGAAGTATCGTGTTGTTCTAGTATCCGGATCCGGATTTTTTCGATTTTTAACAATCCACATCTGGAGGGATGGAAATCCATACAATGTTGCCTCTATATAGCAGCAGCAGCAATGTTCCATCCACATTTGTTTTGGTATTTCTGGGAACAATTTGATCATGTACTTTGGAGTATTGTGAAATCTCTGGCATACTTTTCGAGGAAGATCTTTTGGCAAGAGTCGTGATTGCTTACGTACACGCGCAAAGTAGTCCAAGAATATTCCATAGAGTGATTCATGAAACAACAATGCAGTCTATGTGTAGAAGTAAACGGTCAAGATTTTTCACAATGATTTAAACTACTACCAAAACGGCTCACTTTCGGCTATCTTCATGTTAACAAAAATAGCTTCTATTGGTATGCCCCATAACACTTAAAAATTTATGAAAATATTTTGTATATACCCTGTATATACAAAGAATCAATTAAGTCAATTAGATAATTAAATATAATTTTACAAATATAATTTAAGTACAATAAACAAAGTAAAGTCTGAAAAGTAATAAAATACTTGCGTAGACTATACGAATACAATTTAAAAATAACAAGTGGATAAAATATTTAAATAACAAACAAAGTAGAAAAGACTAGTACTAATACAACAACAATAAAAACAATAATAAAAACTATAATAAAAACAATAATAAAAACAATAATAATAATATGGATATAGAGAAGAGAATATGCATACTCACATTTACTTTAAGTACACAACTTTAAAAGACAAATAATATATATATTTACATATGATAATAAATATAATTCATATGACCACTATTAGACATATGCATATTTCTCACATATTCAACACTTTAAAATATATATAAGTAAGTATTTAAAATTTTATATCAGATTTTATTTTAATTAAATTAATTCGTGTATTTCTATTCGTCGCACTATAAGTGTGTATATTTTAATTTGTTTTTTAAATACATATAAGTAATTAAGTAAAACCACACTTTTGTTTCCTTTTTTTGAGGAGACATAACTCATTTAGAAAGAATTTTAAGTGTTTATTTATTTGAAGAAGTAACGGCTATGCATCTGAAATTAACTTTTAGACAATTAATATATATAGAATCTGCCTTAACTTCATCATTACACCACACCTCGTAAAATAAATTTAAAAAATCATATTTCTCAAGTGGTGTTAGACAAATAAGTGTTATTAGACAAATATAATAGTAATATTCTATATTAATATAGAATACATTTCAACGATGTATGCTGATGATTCATTATCCTATTCAGCCATTCCATTCTTTGGGCTCTTTAAATTTTTTATAGCAAGTTCCTATACAACGCTATGCTAAAAATAAATTATATCGAATTCAATTACCTTTAGTTCAATAGCTTCGCCATTTATTTTCATATGGATTTGCAGCTTTAGTTGTTACTGACTTTTAGTATTTACTAGGCTATTTTTGTACTACATTAATTTTTTTTTCACTAAAATTGACTAAATTTACGAAACAAATGGCAATGATTTTGTCACGTGACGACTGGCACGAGAGCTCCTTTAAGTAGAATCAGTCTTTCGGCTTTTCTTTGTTGCAATCGAAGCATTAGCGTTTTGATGGTAATATGTAATTATTACACTTAACGCGCCAGGCTTGTAACTTGCAATTCAGCGCTCGGCGGGGCACAGAGCCGGAGAGTAGCTATTGGTTGCAGTCTGGTTACGTTCCTTATAGTAAAATAAGGATTTTATAGAGGAGTTTGCGGCTAAAAATATTATGTGTTAAATATTTCATTGTTTTCAAAGCTACCTTAGTTACTTCTTAACATTTAATTAGAACAAAATTGTATTTTCTTATTTTCTTTTAGCTGTAATTTTGTTTGTATTTATCGCACATTTTAATACGACATATGAATAAATTCCTTATTAATAGTACTAATAAATGGTACCATGGTACCGATAATTTTATTTGCTCAAAAATCTCGTAATTTAGTGTTTTTAACGGGATATCGATTTTTGTAGCATTACACGGGTCATTTAGAATATATTGGAACCGTCATGGTACACTTAAATGGAAAACTAAAAATTATATTATAAAAAAATTGATGTCACTTATTTGGCATCATTGGATTCAGAAAATTATTCGGAATTCAAAAATGCAATAATATACAGAGTGTTCCATTTAAAAATGAAAGTTGAGTGAAAAGTAAAAAAGAAATTAATTGTATGTCAAAAAGTGCCGCTTATTATGTATGTAGTATATCCTAAATTTTAATCAATTATCTTCGAAACTAAAGGAGAAAAGGGGGGTATACCATGATCCTGTTACACCCGGTATAATGGCATCCACCAATATGGTTACAAAACAGAAGCAGAAGAAAGAAGAAATAATTCTAAAATTTCCTTTTGGTCTGTTAAACCTTCATTCTCTGAAATCCTATGTTTTGCTTATTTGCTTATCCATAGTATTTCTTTACTTCTAGCTTATAATTTCATTACAAATTTAATGTATTTAGAAAATAAAATGCTTATTGACTTGTAGAAAAAATAATATATACAACTCGCATTTAATGGCTATTAGGATACTTGTATTCATTATGATACTCGTGTCTTGCTTGCTATCATTAAATATTCATTACATAATACAACATTAAAATTACATAACAATGTTACGATGTACATACATGACGACGCGCAAGTAATAAAACATTGTTGTTCAGAAGGTTTCATAATTTCTTGCTCAAATAATAAATCTCTGTAGGAGGAAGTCATTACATAGCAGGCTTCTAAAACACGTTTTAAACACTTTGGTAATATTGACATTGTATTTTAAAAAGTTTAGAATACTTTAAATGTACAAAGTTTTATATAATAACCTGACTGGCGTACGTATTTGAGCAAATTCCTCGTTGTTTTAGATCATTAAGAATTCTGGAAGGTTGGCGTATAACTGGCATGTGCCATTGTTGTACATTGAAGTTTAAAATGATGAGGTGAATTTAATTATATTTATTTAAAAAAATTCTAGCATTTTATATTGTTTATTGTGGTAATTGATTGAGTTTAGTGAAGGTCTTATCGAATAATCAGTGTAGGTGGACTTCACTATGATGAAAATAACATATATAATGGTCATAAATATAACTAAGTTATTATTATATATACACTGTGTCCCAAATTGGGGGTAGATGCATTGCTATCTCTGTTATTATTAGAGATAGATAAACGGTTAAATAGGGACTTTTTTGAAGAACTTTGTGACCGTTTCGATGCCGTTTTTAGATTCGGCCTAGCTATCTTCGTTTCCGAAATATTTTCAAAAACTGAAAAGATGCATTTTACAAAACTCCCCATATATGCCTAAATTGATGACTGGCGATATTTTAATAAGTACTTTCTTAGGGCACTTTTTTGAGGTGTTTTCGCTGACGTTATCAAAAAATTTCTACCGTCATTTATTTCTCAGTTAATGCCACTAGTTTTATTTTTATTATGGACGCCATATTGAATTTTTTGTATGTGCAATAGTGCTCTTAATTCCCCTTTCAATGATGTATCACAATGTCAGAAAAAAAATTATTTACTGGTGTAAAATATGAAAAAATTAAGTTTTCTAAGTAGGCTATGAAGAAAATTTATTTTAAAATAATACGATTTTATTAGCTTTAACTTAAAATTAAAACAAACTAATTAAAAACTGAAAGAAATTATTCAATATGTTGTCTTTGTTCATTAATGCACTTTTGACATCGCTTTAATATTGAACTACACGCTCTCCTTAAAGTATTTCTGTTAACAGCAACCAAAGTATTTCTTAAACGTTCTTCTAAAATTTGAATATTTTCTGGTGGTTCAAATGAATAAACTTCGTTTTTTGTATGACCCAAAGAAAATAGTCCAACGGAGTGAGATCATGAGACCTGGTTGGCCATAGAACGTTGTCATTATTTCCAATTATTTTATTATAAAAAGTTGCTCTTAATAATTGTATTACTATGCTGGACAACCATCGTGATGAAACCAAATCTAGTTAATATCTTCTACAGCAAGTCTAAGAGCTGGAACTATTTGTTCTTGCAACATTCGCAAATAATTTGCACCGTTCAAATTACTTTTGAATGAAATTCTGGGTTCTTGACATTTTTGTACAAACCAATCACAGTATGTTACTCTTCTCACAAAGTTATTTTCTTGTAAACCTTGAACGAGGGTTGGTTTGTATGGGTTTCTTTAAAATGTTACGCACAGTTGTTTTGGGAACATTTACCTGATTTGAAATATGTCTTACGGATGCTGTAGCATTGTCTTCTACGTATTCTAATACTACGTTATTTCGCTCTTCGTTATCTATCTCATAAGTATCATTTCTTCTTCTTCTTCTTCATAATTTAATAAATTGATAACAAGAGTCCTAAAATACCTTTGATCCGGTTGCACACGCTCTGAAAAGTTATCCTCATCAATTCTTGATGCCTCATCAGTATTTCTGTTTGATTTAAGATAAATCTCTAGCATATTATCTAACTTTTCTTCGTTTGTATATCTCAAAGCCATAATAAATTCGAAAAAGAACTTAATAAAAGAAACGCACAAAATTAGTCATGACAAAGTAATGGCAGATCACAGTGAAGCACTATTAACAAGAAAAGCGGCAATTATGACAACAAGAAGTGTCAATTAAACATTATTTTGTTTATTGCCATGGTAACAAGATCTATGGCACCTACTATTAGAAGAATTAATACCATTATTTTCTTTTATTTGAACGGTGCAAATCAATTCAACAACTCGTTTGAATGTTTTTTTTTTTGTTTTAATTTTAAGTTGAAGCTAATAAAATCGGATTATTTTAAAATAAATTTTCTTCATAGCCTACTTGGAAAATTTAATTTTTTCTTATTTTACATCAGTAAATAATTTTTTCCTGACATTGTGATGCATCATTGAAATGGAAATTAAGATCACTATTGAACATAAAAAAAAATCCAATGTGGCATCCATAAGAAAAACAAAGTTGGGGGCATTAACTGAGAAACAAATGACAGTAGAAATTTTTTGATAACGTCAACGAAAGCACTTTAGAAAAGTGTTCTAACAATGTACTTATTAAAATATCACCAGTCATCAAATTAGGCAGATACGGGGAGTTTTTTTAAAATGCACCTTTTGAGTTTATTGAAAATATTTCGGAAATGAAGATAGCTAGGCCAAATTTAAAAACGGCATCGAAACGGTCACAAAATTCTTCAAAAAGTTCCCATATAACCGTTCCTCTATCTCTAATAATAACATAGGAATGGGGGCGAGCGTAGGTGCGTCTTTACTATGTACATACTTCGGTATGCGATGTAAAGCAACGACACGCGCGGTTAGTACTTGGATGGGTGACCATTCTAACGGAAACCGCGTCCTCGCCTCACACATCTTCTAGAGGCTTGTATATCAGTGTATGCGTGGAAGCTATACAACCTTAGGCGAGGGTTGTATAGGAGATATACCATCCTGGATGTAAAGCCGTCGGTCCCTTGTCTATTAAATGTTAGGCAAGTAAAAGATCCTTACTCTTCTTAAGGGAAGAGGTTCGGCAAAATTCCTGGTTGGGGGTAGCTCGTCTACGGGCGTCGGTGTTAGGCCTCAGTAGCGGAAATAGGCCGACGTTAAATAAATGTATAAAAAAAAAACATAGGAATGCATGCACCCCCAATTTCGGACACAGTGTATTAATTATTATACACTTCACTTAACTTAACTTCACTTAATTATCATACCCTCCATGGTCTCTATACAACTGTTATATGTCCATAGGTTATTCTTCGCAGTTTTAAAAATAAGTTATTCTTTTATGAATAAATAGTCTATATAAGACGATTGAATATCACGTTCGTGTTTCTAACTATCTTCTGACAATTCTCGTCAGTATATAATGTAATGCTTTTGTCTCTGTAGACCTTTATTAATGGTTGTCACACTTCTACTTATGTACATTTTGTCATTAAAATATTTTACAATCCTGATAGTTATTGATCATTTTTTTCCAAAAACAATAAGATTCGTCCTTTATCCAACACTTAGTGTCCAAATTTCCTCAGTTTTATTTTTGGTTACCAGAAATATTCCTGGTGGATAGGCAGGGATTGAAACAAGCATTAAAAGCAATATGCAGCCATAAGTTAATTCAATACTGCGATCATAATAAAATCCAAATTTAGCGGCATTAAGTATCTTAGAAACAAATTACGATATATTTTTGTAAATGGTAAAGGAAGTACACTAAAACATTATCCTAATAAAGTACTCATTAGAATATCATACGTATGTCAAGTTAGCATTACTAAATCGAAATTTCATATGGATTAATTGTCGCTTTTTTGTCATGAAAAGAAAAAAATTGTCGCGCTCTATTTACAAAAAAACCTATGGTAATGCCAACTTCAAGTTAGCATTACCATATTCCGAAACGGGCTAAAATGGGAGAAAACAGAGCTCAAAGTATCAAAATAATTTGTCGTGAGCAAATAATATGCGAAAAACCACCCCCTGATGATTTAGTGTTGAGTACAGAGAAAAATGTATTTTTTCTCCTATTTTTGCGTAATGGAAATTCGCGACAAACTGTTTTGTGGCACGACAAATTGTTTCGAGGAACGACAAATTTCTACGTCCCTTACGGCAAATTCCTAAAAAAGAGTCAGTTGAGAAAACCATCTCTTGATGATTTATGGGGATGGTAATACTGAGTTCGGCAAAAAATGTATTAATTCTCTTATTTTTGGAAACTAAAAATTCGCGACAAATTGTTTAATTATTTAGTGGCACGACAAATTGATACATCATCACATACAATCATAAATATCATTCTTTCAAAATACATTTAACCTTAAAGAAGACTAAATTTTATTGCTGAAATGACAGTAAAACTCACATATGACCATTGTTTTTAAATAAAATATTGTGGACTGATGAAAGTCGGTTTCACAACAACTGTACCGTTAATCGGCACAATTGTCACTACTGGTCGACTAAAAATCCAAAATGGATGCGAAAAACTAATTTCTAGACACTATGAGGTGTAAATGTCTGGTGGGGTTTATTCAACGGCCGCTTAATTGTGCCGTATTTGTACGAAGGAACTTTGACCGGCGTAAGGTACTTACATTTTCTCCAGAACATATTTCCCGCTTTACTTGAATTCCCTTAAATGAGGCAGAGACGTTGTGGTGGCAGCAGTATGGTGCACCTCCTCACTCTGCCCAGCAAGTTACGACATACCTTGATACTACTTTCCGTGACAGATGGATTGGACGAAATGGTATAAAACATTGGCCGGCTCGTTCCCCAGATATGACACCTTTAGATTTCCTCCCCTGGGGATATTTAAAATGTTTGGTTTATTTTACACAGCCTACAGATTTAAACGATTTGCAAAACAAAATCAGAGCAGCGTGCCAAACTGTTACACCAGAAATGATTAGAGCGGCATGCACTAGAAATCTTTTAGCAAGATTTGAGCATTGCATTACTGAAGATGGACATCAATTTGAGTATCAACTGTAATTATTTATGTACTTATTTTGTTTTGTTTTTTAATTGTACTGGTGATCTCTAATATATTTTTTTAAATCCATCCATTCATTTAACAACTCATATTGTCACCGTCTCACACAAAAACGCTAACAAATATGGTATCGTTGAATTTGTATTAGAAAGGCCTTCACAAAAATGCAATAATATATATGGTGTTCCATTAAAAATTTTGAAGTTAATGTCACGTGATCGGAAATGCGATGTTGCAACAAAGTCATTTTATAACAAAAATGGATACCGCATTCCACTGTTTAAAATCATCAAATTTCAAAATTTTACTTCAAATAGTTTTCGAGATATCGACTAGTCAAAACTTCGTGGGCCACCCTGTATATTTTACAGTGCGGAAACATCGGCGTGCGAGTCCAGCTCCCACTTGACCTGTTTTTATTATACAGTGAGGTCAATAAGTAACGGATTAATTCATTATCTACGTAATTAACAGTTTATGAGTAAAATCATAAAACACGTCAATTTCCCCCTTCAACCCCCTTGAAGTGACAGCCACCCCTTTAAAATTTTTAAATGGAACGAGTGTGAGTGTGGTACCTCATTTGAATGGGTTTTAAATTATCTATCCAGTAATATAAAATACTTATTCTATTCTATTTCTCTAATTTCTTTATTGAAAAATATTACATTTTAAATGTTACTAAGTAAACAGAAGAACATGAAACAGTTGAAATCAAATGGTCAAACTGGGCGTCCGTAGCTTCTTGGCAATAATGGAGGCATTGGTGAAATTCTTCTGAAACGTTTTGTATTGTTTCCGGGGTGATTTGATTAATTTCTTCCCTTATTCTGTCTTTCAAATCATCAACGTTATTTGGTATGTTTGAAGTAGACTTTCGATTTTAAGTAACCCCATAAAAATACTCAAGCAGGGTCAAATCGGGAGAACGCGGCAGGCCGCTCGATTTCAGCGCATCTACCTATCTACCTGTTGGGAAAAACTTGATTGAGATAGGCTCTTACTTTCAATGCAAAATGTGGTGTAGCTCCATCCTGCTGATACCAAATATTTCTATCAATTTCATTAGGGCTATCATCATCTGGGAAAAGTATTCTTAACTCTGGAACTAAGAACTTTTGCAAGTAATTCAAGTAACGCGCGCTAGTTTATATTAGAATATATTTGATCGTATACATTTCAAAATGTTCTAATTTAATTTTCTTGATGAAGAATACACTACACAATTCAATAAAACTTATGGACCTATTGTCATAGTAATACTGGAGTGGCACACCAGAGAGCATACTTGGATTGAACCAGAAAGTATTATTGTGAAAAGTATTCTGAAGCATAACACTTAAGGAAGAAGATATGATAAATTATTTGTTGTTTAAAACATTTCACAATTACCTGACCCAAAATTCTCTCTTCTTTAAAATACATCGAAACGTCGACTATATTAGAAATTGACTTTCTATGAATTTCAGGCTTATCCCTGTCGAAAAGAACCCCTATATAATATTTAAAATTTAGCATTTTCAATACCATAAACTTAAGTTAAAACAAACTAGGTATATGTATTTTAGTCATACTCAATTTATTAACAACAGTATAATGGTAATATAAAACATAGCGATTTAGTAATCAGATACGTCATCATGAATATCATCCTTGAAGTAAATTGTAGCATCGTGTGTGTAGAAGTTGGGTACCTCATGGTAGAGCTTCTCAAAGTGTATGAACTTGTCAAAGGGATATCCTAAAGAGTAGCTGTCGTAAAACACGTGATCTTCTTCGTAAGGGTAGAAGTAACTCTCATACGAGTCATCTGAGGCGACTTCTTTGGGCACGTAAGGATAAACTACGACGTAAAACTGGTAAGGAGTACCGCCGTAGCTGCCCTTCGGCAACATATACCTGTAAAAAATATATTTTAGTTGACTTGTCTTGATTATGAGGTGGGGAATGAGGTTGCGCTAACGCCGTAGACAGTAGTAATTCCATTGAGCCCCTCATTCCTGAAGTATACCAACACTTGTCATGAACTTAAGAGAAAACCTGGCATGCTGCGACCTACAATGGGCATACCGGGCCAAAATTTTCCCAGCACGTATCTTCTTTTCGTTCAGGAAGCTAGGCAGTGACATTTGTTACGTTGATGGCAATAAAACTGTTCCATGTTTAAGGGAGGCATTGGAACTGTGATTGATTCAATAAATTTACTTTCCACACCTTTTCAGTTAAAGCATTAATGGATTCGATTTAAAGTTTGTAGAAGCATAATATCCATGTCTATAGTAAATAATGTCTAGGTCTATTTAAATATGGATGCAAAATAAAACCCTGGAATATTATAAATAGAAAACCAAACTCGAAATCCCGCTGATATGCGACTGTTTCTCTAGGTATCTCAGCCTACAATTAGCCAAATCAACCAACAATTAAATTAATATGGTCCGGCTATCTTCATAGACTTTTATATAAGAAACAACTAAACTGATTTCTTTAAATAAATATCTTATTTATATAGACCAAGCACTAGTAAAAGAGACATATCTAAAAATCAATCATAATCACAGGCCTGCAAAAATAAAGTATTTTTCTTTAAACATTAAAAACATGACAAATTTCATGAACTGCAACTGTAATCTTTCTGATACTTCATATGACGGACAGTTTTCTTCTACTTCCGTTAATGAGATGTAATGAAAGTATTTGAAGAAAAAATATCATGTCATATGTGGATTGGACGTTTTTCATTTGTAAAGTACATCTTTGACACAAGAAATGTTACTTTTATTCCGTTTAAAATAGTACACTGTTATGTGAACTGATACCAGTATTAATTTTAAATATTACTCTAATTTTTTTCAACACGTTAGGTTTTTCCACGATAAATGTATTAAAATTTTAAAAACTGTGCAAAATAATAATGAAAGTTAAAGTCTTAACGTTTTGGCAAGCGGATATTCCTTAAATCTGTTTAAATACTAGCTGACCCGAAAACCTTTCAAGTTTCACTTTCAGTTTTTCCAGAATTTCCCAATTTCCGGGCCAACTTTTTCAATTTTTCTTTTCCTGAAAACCTTCTTTGGAATATTACGAAATTTTTTTTAAAAAAATTAGCCAAATCGGTCCAGCCGTTCTCAAGTGATGCGATTACCAACGAACAGCATTTCATTTTTATTTACATGGATGATCCAAAAATCATTAAAGTTTACTAACAGGAAGTATGGTACTCGACTTTCAAATCCTTTGAACGTACTGCAGGCCGTCCTTCTTAAATATGCAGCTGTAGTCAGCAAATCATATTTACACGTCATCTCCTCTTGTATCTTCTTTCCATTTTTTTAATATCTTGATGGAATCTTTTACTTCACGCTACACAAAAATATTCCAAATGCCAGTCTAGAAAATATACTTTTAAGCTTTTTCAACATCCCAATTCCTTATGCTTGTTCCACAATATTTTGGTAATTTGGGTCTTCCTGTTTTCAAGAAAGTAATTCACTTCATCCTTGAAAGCTCTATGCCTACTTTTGTTATTGATCCATTGTAGTTTAAAATGTTTCTTCCTGCATAAGGTTTCTCATATCTGGCCTGGCAAATAGGCCTTCCTTCAATTTTGTCTCTGAAAGTCCTAATGCAATGTTTTAATAAACTACTTCATGAGGTTCAAGTTTTATATAGTGCAGAAGAAGCATTTAAATTTAAAAAAACTATCGTATATAATATTTACACTTCCTAGCCATAGCCAGACACGACATACCATTTTATTGAATAGTGCACCTTCCTTTTTACGTAATATTGCATAGTGTTACAGCTGTCCCATTAACACCGAAGCAGGGAAATTTAGCACAACCACCTTGCTTACCAAGAAGAAGAAAACTCCACAAATTACCCAACCATGGTCCTTCTATCTTATTTTAGATAGAGCTAGTTCAAGGTTTTCATAACATTCTTTCACATGCAAAGAATGACTCAGTTGCAATGAGGCATAGTTATTTTAGTTGTAAGACATAGCGATCTTGGGAGTTCTTTTTGAAGAGTAGATTAAAAAGTCCGCATGTGTTTATTTCATAGACAATGAACTTTTTCATGCGCCCAAGTACATTACTGCAATTAATTAACCATCTTGAGAAAAGCAAGGAATGAAAATGTTTTCCCTGTTTTGGAACCAAGAAAAGGAAGTCTCGGTAGCTAATAATTTTTACTCTTTAAATCCACAGCTAGAAAAGCTCTACCTAGTCCTTCAATAGGTCTGTCTCTGATCACGTCATTTAACTTTGATTGGATTTATAGCTGTGGTTCTTCACTTGACCTCTGGATCATACACGTCATCATCATCACCATTAGGAATACCAAAAACGGATTTAACTTCCTAGTCTAACTTTTCTATAGATGAAGGAAAAAGAGTTTCCAGTCCGTTAGGCACTAGACGAATTATTGATCGAGGTTTGAGTAACAAAGTCTAGTATTATAAATCAAAACCCCAGACGTTATAATATGATTTTGAGGTTCCCTCCAAATCGTGAGTACTCCAAGGGAAGAAAATTGGATTATCCCTTGAAATAATTGCCAGAGCCTTCCACACAAATTAAACTCACTTCCAAAGTAAACGTAACATACTATCCTTACAAAAATTTTGTTTCTTGACTGCAAATTATGATAAGGGTTACCCACCGAGATTTAAAAACCAATAAAACAGATAATAAATAATAGTATTATAGCGAGAAGGTGACGAGACAGGCGAAACGTGCAGGCAGCTGTACGCATGCAATACGTAACGAATTTTTTTCACTTTTCCTTGAATTGGCACCCAAGAAATAAAAAAACTCACCTATTAGACTTAAGACGATTTTACCATAGCAGGTCTGTGAATTATTATAACAGGGATTCCCTAACCTTTACTAGTTCAAAAATATACACTGTCATTAATAGAAATTGTAGTCTTACCTTTGTGGGAAATAGTAGTAGTTTTGATAACCGTAGTGGTATGATTTCGACAGATCTCCACTGTCCACCTGTTTGTACAGATCATGATGAGAAGTGGCATCTGGAGCATAATAGCAGCTCTCACTGGAGTTACGGGTGATTGTGTTTACTCCAGACTTCAGATCGTGTACGAAATAGTCAAGTACTACCATGTTGATGCGATTTTCGGCGATGTTAATGTGACGGCCGTATTCGTCATATTTTGGACCCAAGAAAATTTTAACCACAGCTTTGGTGTCGTGCTCAGATTGAACAGTGAACTTATAAGTGAATGGTTGGTGGTTCAGACGGTGTTGGCGAACGCGCACGTGGAAATTGTTCTTCTCTAATTCTTCTGGGAAATAATAAACTGCGTTGCTGATGTCGGTGTAGTAGTAGTCATAATAAGTTACCAAGGGATCTACAGCGAATTCCTTGACTTCAACGCCTGGGAATACTAAGTCAGTTTTTGTGTAAGGTGCGATATAAGTGAAATATTTTTGGAAGTACAAGATGATTTTCTTATACAACTGGTAGAATACAGGATCACGCTGGGCAGTTTCGAAATGTTCCAATGCTGACGGAACAACCATGTGCTTATCTAATGGTTGGTAGGAATACCCCAACAAGTGACTCGCATACACCCAAAGTGCTCCATAGTATTTCCAGTTAGGGGAATCATGATTAGATTCGATAAGGTTTCCAAGCACATTGAAGCCTTCTTCAGTGTATAAATCGACTGTTCCGTTATTCTGAAATAGAATGATGGTTAATAATTGATTTATATTTTCTTGGTGATGGTATATTAATTACCGAAATTATAATTAGAAGCTATACATTGTCTTGCAACATTGCGTCGGTCTTCCATGACTCCTAAACGAAATTTATCTCAGTGGTGTTGTTTGTGACACCCTGTATATTCGAAATTATTTACCTGGAACGTTCCTTCAATACTAATTAAGAGTTGTAGTTGAACGGAATTTCTAAATTGTTTGGTTAAGGTTTCAAGGAGAATCGATACATTGTTGCAGAAACTGTATAATAGTAGTACACTTACGGTAAATACATAACCACTGTCAATAGCGTCATGTATGCGCCTTTCATAATCATGAACGTAACTCCAACTGTAACCATATGTGCTTTTGAAAGACCAACTCTCTCCATAGTTGTAGAAGTACTCATACAAGTTGGCGAATGCCGGCCTGGATGGGAACTCGAGACCGTTTGGATATTCCAAGGATGGATGGTACGGTGTTTCAACAGGAACATTCCAATTAAAGTATGGAATCTCTCCAAAATCATTAGAAATACGCTCTAAGTAATAACGAGCCAACAGCTGCTGATAGTAGAAATAGTACTCCTCTCCACGATTAATATATTTAAATCCAAATTCTTCGGTGTCCATCCAGAAGGGGAAATGTATGTTGTAGTAATAATAGTAGGAGTTGATGCCAATATCTTCAAGGTAATAAGACAAGGACTGTTCAGGATGTAAGTTTAAGTAATATCCAGAGTAGTTCGAGTATATAGTGCAGCCTGGGTATTCATCACCTTCATGAACGCTATGGCCTCCATGTTGCTGTTTGTAAATGTAAGCTTGTTGAATGACCTCTGTGTTGAAGAAATAGTGTGGATATATTTCATAAATTGGTGGAAGAACTATATTTTGGGTGTCTGGACGGTGTGCTAGAGCTACAGTGTAAGAGTAGAGGAAGATACCTTCGTTCAGGTTCTGTCGTGCCCACACCGCTGTAGTAAAGAATGTTTCGTAATCCTTGGCATAATAGAACAGTTTAAACAAGGCTATTGCTTGCACAAGATGTGGCTTGTAAAATACCGAGAAGATCTCTCCTTTAGGAAGGAACCCATAGTCATGATATTGCATGAATTCCTGGTATGCTTCATTGTTCTGAAAAGGTTCAATTTGTAAAATTGTTGAAAATGGCAAGTTATTTTGGACTTACGGTGTAATAGTCTGTGTGGTCAGCAACGCTAAAGTGGTTGGCTATGTCGACATATTCTTTATTGTATATAGGAAGGTTGATGTGTTCGTATAAATATAGAACATCCTTTTGTATTTGTAAAAAGGTTTCGTCAACTAGAAATAGAACATATTGTTAAAAAAAACTTCATTACAATCATGATTTCAGAAGATTTTTTAGATGTTTTTAATTTTAATAAATAAACTCTTTACAGAAGCAAAGATCATATTATATTAATCGTATTCTTTTAAAATCATAGACATGGATTATTGGGAAAAACTTCATGTCACTGTCGGATTATGAAGAGCTTTCAACTTAAGAACAAAGTATCGAATCGTGTTGAAATTTGATTAATAAATATAAATCATTTGAAACAATTTTAAACGAATTATAAATGAACGTAATACGAAGGGAAGTCTTTCAGTTTATTGGTAACAATTCTATTATTTCAATAAGAAATACTTTTCGATAACAAATTTCATCCTTGTGAGTTTGAAACAAATTGTTTATTTACGTCTTGACAATCAACAATGCAGAGCTGATTTTCTCTTCGGTTTATCAGTACTATATGAGAAAGATAATTGACTACGAATTATTCTAATGGGCGGGGCGATGAAAATCGTTTTCATAATAATAGCGTGGTAAATATTGATCTGGTAATAATCGAAAAGGGACCAGTAACAGTAAAACTATTACTGATTTCAACATGGGGTATCAAATTTAAAATAGAAATTTAATGGTACCATATTTGTATGATATCCAATTAAATATTCAGCGATACCTAAACTTTTTGCGGTACGAGATTTAAACTTCACTAGAGAATGATTCCATCAACGTGTGATATAATATGTAGTTTCAGTGAGATGGTACGCTAAGAATTACTTCAAGTTATTTAAGTACCAAGGAACCAGTAGAAAATACGAAAATATATATCTACAAAATAAAATGTATTCCAGTTGTACAGCAATTACTCGAAACACATAATTGAGCGGTTGTAATAATGAACTTACACGTCGTTACTATACAGTGCGGCCTATATGTATGTAATAAATTCATTTTAAGCGTAATTAAGAAAAATCCTGAAACAAGTCTAATTTATGTGGTGTTTATTTATTATTTATTAAGTCGATTTTTAATTTGAAATTGCCATTTCTTAGCATGAAAATAACAACCACCACATTCACCCCCTCTGAATTATAATTGAGGAGGGTACGTACAAAAGCACACATATCCATTTTTATACCAAATCAATTTTTTCTCACATATATACTCTATGGTATGGTTTCTAGAGTTGGCCTTAATCAGATTCGTGCAAAACGAGACAGATTCTACATCATTTGCCACCGAGTTCGATGAAAACAAGACATATCCAAATGAAATCTAAAACTAAACTAAACAAAACAATCCCAATATATGATTTTTTTAAGTTTAAAGATCCATTTCAAAACAAGACATATCTCCATACAATTGTAATTGGTTTATGTTTCCTGATTAGCTAACTAGATTGCACTAATAATACGCTGTTCAGTCGGAGGATAAATTAGTCAATGAAACAGGTGCTTTTGTCTGGAACTTAGTAGATGTTTTATGTGGCATAGTACTAGTAATAATAGAAACTACAGTTGGCACTATCAACAATGCAGATATTTAATGGCAAAATCTTCCCTCATTGGATTTTTTTTAAATATTTTGGAAGAAGGTACCGAGCATTTGCAGAAGCGAGTAGAAATGGAAGAAGATGAGACACTCGTAGTACAATCAAATAGTACTTTGACCTGGAAAAAATTGCACACTTGAATTGGTCATACTCAACATTATCAGGATCACTTAGAAAGTCTAAAACCAAAAAGGTGACCTTCCTCTTTTGCTATAGCTGCCAACTTGATATTTTTTAAATAGTTTTATCTCGTATTCTGTTGGTTCCACTGAGTTATTGAATAAAAATGCTGTAAATAAAATTTTACGCGATGCCGAATTTTATTATATCTGAACAGAGTGTTGCATGCATGTCTTTTGTTTTCTGCTTTCGTTCAGTTGTTGTGTTTAATAAAATACCAAAGTATTTTATAGCAGACAGATATTTTTATTAATTACATGCAAGTTTTATATTTGAGCTTTTAAAAAACAGTTATAGATATATAAGACAATTTATTGCTAATTAGAATGTTATTTTAATACACTTAGTTATTGTTAAGCTAATTATTAAAATGTTTGTAACATTTCAAACTGTTTATGCATTTATTATGTCATTATATATAAGATTTTTAATTTAATTTGTGTGGGAATGTAATAAAACTGAAAAGAAGCTCCATACCGCGTGATAAGAACCAACTTGTTTTATCAAGTTGAAGTCAAAGAATATTCAAGTTGGTATCGCCGATTTTATTTTTGCGGAAAAATAATGGAGAGTGTGGAAAAATTGGAAAAATTACAAGTTACTAGGGGATAACAACAAGAAAATTATTGAAAATTGCAAGGGTTGAAATTTTGCAATAAAGTAAATATCCATTATAGGAGAGAAAATAGACTGTTGTTAGTGAAAGTTAAGTTTAGTAAGAAGGAGGAACACAACCTACAAATTTGAAACGAGAGAGAAGAAAATTATTTTTTCAAAGTTCTGACAAGTTGGTGAGAAAAAATAATTCTAAATTATTTAAAGGTGCTGAAAACGATTCCTAGTGGAACCGAGATATCACTTCAGTTGTGTAGGAGTTTAGCAGTTGTATAGGAGCTTAGCAGATTGCAAGTGATCATCGAATTAAGTAGGTGTTAGTAGTGCGCTTGGGGGTAAAGTCGAGGCAAGAATTCAAGCGATGCACGTCACGAGTGATCTCATTAAAGGAATTTGAATACTAACATAATTTTTAATCATTAATTACGTTAAAAAGAGTAATTCTTGACACCCAGTTATTATTTTTTTTCAGAAATAGGTACAGTTTAATGGGGTTTCATGATTCTTAGCAGTATGTCTTATTTATAGAAACGATCTGTGACGTGCATCGCTTGAATTCTTGCCTCGACATTAGTGCACATTTTTAGGAAATGAAAATGATTCAAAAACATTAATTAGATGTCTCGTAACTGGTATTCACATAAATTTTTCTTAAAACGCATAATTGTGATTGTGGCATTTTTTCTAATATTCATCTGCAGATTGCATTATTTCAACAAAAATTCATTACATCGGAGATATTCAATGCTAATATAGGAATGAATAGAGCCTAGAAAGAGGCTTAAGAAAATGTACTGATATTCCATTTAAAAAAAAGGCACTTGGTTCTGTAATTTCGCCTTGGAACGCCCTGTATGTTTGAAAATAATTTACAGTTATAGACTTTTTTATCTAGTTTACTTGCAATTTTTAAAAAAATTTCTAGCTAACATAGAACTCGAGACATCGAGATCCGACGCACTATTGCTCCGCCCTCTATAAGCACTCTTGCAAGATCAATTTTTTGTGTATAATGTCTATATTACTGCGGCTTGCAATCAATGTCGATTTTCCATTACTTGTTTTTATGTAATTTTTAAATTAAATATTATTAATTATTTGCATTTTTATGCGCTTTTTTTTGTTTGAGTTTTCCGGTTGAAGACGTAGTATGTCGCAAGTTTTATGGCATTATTTTTAATCGTTTTGGAAACGCACATTGTGCAAACTTAATGGGTGGCAATGAATTTATTTCCTTTCATAGGAAACAGTAAAATATTAGGACTTTGATAGTATTTTACTACACATTTATTATTTTTGTATATAAAAATTTATTTATTTATTTGTTACTTATTTATATGACTCAATCGTGACGAATAAAGTTTATTATCATTATACTTACATATATAATTAAAATTATTTTACAGACTTACTGAATGTAGTAAAGGCATTTCATTGTGTATATATAATTCTTAGCAAACAAATATACAAATAATTATCAAAAAATACCTTACCCACAGGCTGCTTCCAAGCACTAGCGGTCCAAAGGGCGCAAATGGCGGCGAAAAGTACAAACGTGAGCTTCATGTTTGCACCTTGCACAAACACAAAAGATTAAAATTATTCTGAAATGTGTATCCTTTTATACAAAATTATTAGTGACCGCTGCACGTTCTTATCGAATCTTATCAGGTTAGTGTTACTTTAACTAACATTTTATTTTATAAGTCATTTAAATCTCATTATGATGGTATCGGTTGAAAATAATTATAGAAGGGAAAATAATGAGGGACCGTTCGAGTTCTTTTGATTTATATTTTATTTTTGTTGACATAATAATTGTTTCGTCATTTACAATATCGTACGGGGGCGCCGGATAACCGGGCAGAATTCCGTTAGGCCCCTTGAGTAGCAAAATATGCCCCCGTGGCTCATGTATTTTTCGTGATAATTGTCTAACTTTACCTATAGTAAGATGTTACTTATTGGTTATATGGATTATGTTGTATACCTAATAGACTAAAAGCTACCAAGATTTTGAAAAACTGTGTGAGAATCTCCTGCAACTTGCATGTCCCAGTCCGGACCGTTGAGGCCCATTATACCAATTTCAATATATTTCTCTACATGTAACGGTCATTTTACTGCTAAATTGTTATTTTTTCTCATTTTCTGAACGACTGATTTGCTTAAAATTCCATGCAAAGACTGGGTGTCCCACGACGAACTGCGGCGATCGATATCTCGAAAAGTAGACATCGGAAAATTTTGAAAATTTGGTAGTAAACTAATGTCGATGGGGGCAACTCGGCTAAAGTATTTTCAAGATGGTCGCACTTCCGGTTATACCGGAAGTCGATACCAACTTGCTTATTTTAAATGGGACGCCCTATATATTATTACATTTTTGTATCATGTCCTATACCTAGGTCTCTCCGTTTTTGAGATATTTCAATTTTTATCTCAAAAATGACGTTTGCGGGCCCTAAAAGAATTATCAATTTTTCCTATAAGGAAGCCCTTATTATCTAATTTGGGTTCGATTCTTTGTTGAAAAAGACCTACTTTAATAGAGTTTTTATAATATTTTGATAAGTATTAATACAGAGTATTAAAAAAATAAGAATAAAGAGGAAATTGAGAAAACTGTCAAAAATCAATTTTTTCAAATGGAAATCCCCAATTTTTATAATCTTATCTTATTCGCCATTAAAAATAAGGGTAAGTTTGTATATGGATGTCTATTCCGAAAATTTTTAGTTTTCGAGATATTCCTAATTCAATATTTCTATATGGGGATTTTGCTATGGATTTTAAGTTCAATTACTGTTAGTTGGCTATGATGGCGTTGAGTGCTAAACAAATGTATGTAGCTGACACTTACCAATAATTGACAAGTATTAATTATCATGCTGGGGCGCTTAAATTATGCACACGAGGATTACTTAAATTTGTTTATAATCTATGGAGAATGTTACAAAATTTTATCAAAAATATGTGAAATATAAGATATAATAAGATAAGATTATAAAAATTGGGGGTTTCCATTTGAAAAAATTGATTTTTGACAGTTTTCTCAATTCCATCTTTATTCTTATTTTTTGAACACTCTGTATTAATACTTATCAAAATATTATAAGAACTCTATTAAAGTAGGTCTTTTTCAACAAAGAATCGAACCCAAATTAGATAATAAAGGCTTCCTTATAGAAAAAATTGATAATTCTTTTAGGGCCCGCAAACGTCATTTTTGACATAAAAATTGAAATATCTCAAAAACGGAGAGACCTAGGTATAGGACATGATACAAAAATGTAATAATATATAGGGTGTCCCATTTAAAATAAGCAAGTTGGTATCGACTTCCGGTATAACCGGAAGTGCGACCATCTTGAAAATACTTTAGCCGAGTTGCCCCCATCGACATTAGTTTACTACCAAATTTTCAAAATTTTCCGATGTCTACTTTTCGAGATATCGATCGCCGCAGTTCGTCGTGGGACACCCTGTATATCTAATATAATTCAAAGATCCTCTGTGTGCGCCTACGTTTTTTTAATTTATTTATATTTATTATTAATTAATAGTATAGGAAATTTACTACCTGTTGTGAACTACATGTCTCAACTTTTTTTGTGTTTGATTTTTGCGGACAATTAATTTGTTTTGTATTTATTATTCTTATTTCAAGTTTCATGAAACATATAAGTTCCGCTTTTTATAATGTAAGATCTTTAACTAATAAATTCTCTGATCTCAAGACTTTTGTTTTACAGGAAGATTATGATTTAGTAGGAGTAAGCGAGACATGGCTAAACGAACATATTGATATATGATTCATTACATATTGACGGGTATAGCTTTATTAGGAAGGATAGAGGTGCACGAGGGGGTGGAGTTGGGATCTATCTGAAATCGTCCATTGACTTTGAGCCGTTGAACGTAACCTCATTTATTTCTGGGGTGTTTTATAGATCTCCCAGTAAAAACATTTCTAGTTTTTTGGACAACCTTGAGGAAAATCTAGCAAACTTTATTCTACAAAGTAACAATATCATATGTGGAGGCGATATCAACATTGATCTCATGGATGGTGAGTGTTTTAATGCAATCAATTTTTATAAGATTATTGACTTATTTAGTATGCGACAAATTATTACTTCACCCACAAGAGTTACAAAAAATACTGTTACACTTTTGGATGTTATATTAATTTCTGATGAGATCATTTTTCTAGTGGAGTAACTGAAGCACTTAATGTATCTGATCACCATTTGACTTTTTGTAAACTCTACATAAAGGCAGGGAAAGAATCATGTAGAAATTTTGAATTTAGGAATTTAAAAAGCATCGATAAACATGTTCTTGATAATTTTCTTCTAATATCACCATTTGAAAATATAATGCGTATCGATGACTTAAATGGTAAAGTGGATTATTTTAATACAATGATTTTGAATATTTTTGATGTATTAGCTCCCATTCGTAACATTCAAACAAAAAAATATAGACCTCCATGGCTCACTGATAATATCAGATTGATGATGAAGCTTCGCGATAAAGCTTTAGCCACATTTAAAAAAAACAAAAAATCCACACCACTGGGATTACTACAAAAATTTAAAAAACATCACTACTAATGCAGTCAGAAGCGAGAAAATAGGATATTTAGAGTACTGTCTTCAACATTATGGTAGTAATGGAAAAGTTATCTGGCGAAAATTAAATGAACTTAACATTTATAGTAAACCAGCCTCTATAGCCATTCCTGACAATCTCAATAACCCAGACTTAATAAATGATCACGCCCTCTGCTAATGTTACTGCTCCGGATCCTAATTTAATTAGTTTTTATAACAATAATCTTAAAGAAAATTTTAACTCTCTTTTTTTCACTGGCCATAGATGAGACTGTCGTTTATAAATATTAGTTAGAAATAAAATCCTCCGCTGCCGGAGCAGATAAAATTAATATTCATATGTTACTTCTTTGTTGTCCTTATATATTACCTTTTATTTCACATATTATTAATACTTGTCTTATTGAAAGTGTTTTCCCTGATTCATGCAAACTTTCTAATATTTTGCCTTTACCAAAAAAAAAACTATAACTAGCTCAAGCGGACTCCGCCACATTTCAATTTTGTCGAATGTATTAGAGAAAGTTATGAAATTTCAAATTTGCTCACATATTAATGAGTACAATGTTCTTCCGGTAAGGCAATCTGGTTTTAGGTCAGGACATAGCTCTACCACAATTTTATTAGAGGTTACAGATGATTTATTCAGAGATATTGGTAACAACAAGACTGCGGCATTAATATTATTAGACTACTCGAAAGCTTTCGATACCATTAATCATGAGATATTACTATCAATCTTGCATTTCATAGGATGCTCTGAATCTTCTTTAAAACTTTTTGAAAGTTATCTTCTTAATCGTAAGCAGTGCGTGGTCACTAGGAATGGTATTTCTGCCTTAAAACCAATTAGGTGCGGGGTACCTTAGGATTCTATATTAGGTCCCGTTTTGTTCTCTCTATACACATGTGATTTTATCAAATGTATAAATCATGGCAAGACTTATTTATATGCCGATGACACTCAAATTAAATATTTTTTTGACCATCGTGACTATTTCTTAGCCAATGACATGATTAATCAGGAACTCAAGCGTCTTGTCGCCGTATCTAGTGCTCATCAACTTAAAATCAACCCGCTTAAATCTACTGTACTAATCTTTGGTAAATTTCGTCACTCTATTCAAGATCTGATGAAAATTACTATTAGTGACAATGTGTTGCCTTGTATTAAAGTAGCAAGAAATTTAGGTCTAGAGCTTGACACTGATTTGCGCTTTAAAAATCATGTTATTAAATGCTTAAAGAGGGCATATAGTAATATGAAAATGTTATTCCCGAATCGCCATATTATTCCATGTGCTTCTAAAATCTTATTATCAGACACGTTAGTCCTAAGTCATTTTAATGTTTGCGATGTTGTTTATGGTCCGTGCCTTGACTGCGAAGACATAATTAGAATTCGACGTATTCAAAAGTCTTGCTTAAGGTTTATATATGGCATGCATAAATTTGATAGAATTTCACAAAAATTAAAAGATGCCAACTGGCTAGATATGAAAACTCGACGGGAATTGCATTCGGCCACTCTCTACCATAATATCATCTGGTACAAAACCCCTCCATATCTCTTTCAGAAAGTTACTTTTAGAAGCGATATTCATAATGTTAACGTTCGTTTTCGTGGATTGATCTCACCTCCAGCTCATCGAACTGCTATATTTAAAAGGTCATACTCTTACTCCATTTTTTAACTTTATAATAATATACCCTCTAATCTAAAATTATCTTTATGTCAATTTAAAAGATCTTACAAGAAACTGTTGTATGAAAGATTTACTTGAATTCTTTACTTTCTTTTTTTCTATTTTGCGCCCCGTGTTTATTATTGTAGTGTTACTCATCTCTACCTATTTATTTACTTTGTAATACTCAGATTTTGTTGTTCTTTTCTCTTTGAAAATTTTATTACTTAGGCTATGTACTTTTATTTCGAGTGCTGGCACTTTGTATTAGTTTTACTGTCTGCCAGCCCTCTTTTGTAGTTTATAACTTATATCTCTTTTTATTGTGGTTATCCAGATATTATGTCTGTACTGTTATAAATTGCAAATAAATTCTTTATTATTATTATTATTATTATTATTATTAGTATTATTTCTTACCCCTTAAAGGGTTGTCGTCGTTTGTTGTACATTCACTATAATAAAATATATGTTTATGCCTAAGCTATATCATATTACAATTTTATTTGTTTTGCTACTAGGACAGAGTGAAATAAATAGCATAAATGATAGGTATACTGGGTGCCCACTATTTCTGTGGTACGTACTGTAATGAAGTATACAATACTACAGGAATACTGTATACTTTCATTCCAGTTTAATTTATTTTAATTATGCATGGATCAAGTAGTTCAGTTTTAGATTAGTTCAATACCTGATTAGTTCTTTTTTTAACTTTTATTTCTGACTTCACCAGGCCGCAACTTGCGTGCCGTGTGCATTGCGTCCCGTGTGCAAAACCACGTGACCGTGATTTTTGGTTATAAAATAGCTAGCCAGAAACCAGTAAATTCAGAGCTTGACTTTCACCTTTCTCGAGTGTATTGAACTGAGATAACCGGAAGATCAAGCTTCTCCGGCGCCGTGGCAGCCGCTGGCCAAGTATCTGTTAGGGAGGATTCGAGTGCGTTGAGAACTGGACCTCCTGTCAGATTGATTCGAGTGTATTGAACTGGATCTCTCCTGAAACAGATTTCTTAGTCGCGTCTGTTATGTTCTGGAACTTCGATTAGAGAATTGGGGTTACGACGACGTACATAGAGGAAATATGTTACACTCTCTCTCTCTCTCTCTCTCTCTCTCCGATTACTATGATGTACTTATGTAATAACGAGATTGTCGCAACCTAAGCCATAAAAGATATGGCCATACTGTACATATAATTATTAGGAGAATAAATGTCTTATTTTGGATCTGAATATTAACATTGAACCCTGGAATAATCTCCAAACCAGCTACCCAGCAAAACAAGCATCACAGTACTTCATTCGTAACTTCTAAATCCTTCGAGATAGAAGATCGCTTAAATTAGAGAAAAATAGTTATTGTGAACTTCAGGGTTCATTAATATACTGTTTAAACATTTAATTGTTATTAATAGTATCTGATAATTTAAATTTGAAAATCAGAATTTTTAATTTTTGTTAATAAAAAAAATAGATCAAAGTGCATGATTATTACATAATTTTTAACGCTGGCAACAGATTGAGTATAATCCGACTAAATTCAACTCAGTGGGGTCGGAGTGATTTACTATATTTTACTATAACACAAAGAATTAAGGGCGCCAAGTGGTTTAAAAAACATGCCCCGCATGATATATCGAAAATTTTAAGCAAAATAAAACAAGGATCTTTATAGTAATAAATGCTTCTCCATGATTTCCTCTTTTTTGATTTAGAAAACAAAATCACACCTAAACAACACGGTTTCATGAAGGGAAGATCTACAACTACGAACTTATTCTGTATAACGCAATTCATATATGATACATTCGACATCGGTCTGCAGGTGGACGTTATATACACTGATTTCTCTAAGGCATTCGATAGACTCAATCATGGTATTTTTCTTAACAAATTAGATCTTTGTGGCTTGTCAAAAAATCTGCTATATTTTTTCAATTCTTATCTTGAAAACAGAAAACAGTTTGTACAATGTTGCGGCCAACAATCTACTGAGATATCTGTCATCTCTGGGGTCCCTCAAGGGTCTATACTGGGACCATTATTATTTAATATATACATTAATGATGTCATAAATGAGGTGGTAGCAAATTGTTTATCATACGCGGATGATATGAAAATATACACTGCTATTAAGTGCTCTGATGGCTGTAATAAGCTACAATTAGAATTAAACATTAATACACAAATTAATAACTGATGTACATCAAACAGTCTGCCTCTAAATCCTTCCAAATGTAACGTAATGTCCTCCACTCTGAAACACAATGTCATAAAATATGACTATACCATTGATGAAGTTTCCCTGCATAGACCTAACACTATCCGTGACCTTGGCGTAATTTTTGATTCTAACCTATCTTTTACAGACCATATACATGATATAGTAACAAACTCCTTCAGATCTCTTGGCTTTGTGATACGGAATACACGCGAGTTTAATGATATTAATACCATCAAGGTATTATACTGCGCCCTTGTTAGACCTCGCGTTGAATATGCCTCCATCGTATGAGTGTCCTCACTACAATATTTATGTGCAAAATATAGAAAGAGTTCAGAGACGTTTTTTAAAATATCTCAACTTCAAGAATGATAATTTATATCCATCAATTGAATTTATGCATAAAGAATTACTGTCTAGGCACTCTTTCGACGCTCTTAAAAATCGCCGTATTATTGCCCAACTAGTTTTCTTACGCAATCTAATAACTCATGACATTGACAGTGTGGAGATTCTCAGCCAGTTGAATTTCTCAATTCCCCATGTAATATTACGGCAATCTCTTACTTTCAATCTCCAAACACCCCGTATTAATGTACTGAAATTCTCACCGCTTCATCAAATTTGCAACAATTATAACTCTGTCCAAACCAAGTTTGATTTGTTCAACTGCAATATGGCCTTGATAAAAAACCTAAAACTATAGTGTATACCGACGTTTATTATATCCGAACTTCTAATAATTTAGCGGCACTTAGTTTTTAATTCTTAGCACTTTTTGTATTCTCATTTTTAATATTTCTTTTGTTACTGATTATTGAGTATTGTTAGTTGGTATTGTTATAAATATCATAACTCTGTATTGTACCCATTCAGTAATTGGTGTTATACTGTTGATTGGTGGAACGGAACGGAACGGAACGGAACGGAACGGAACGGAACGGAACGGAACGGAACGGAACGGAACGGAACAGAACAGAACAGAACAGAACAGAACAGAACAGAACAGAACAGAACAGAACAGAACAGAACAGAACAGAACAGAACAGAACAGAACAGAACAGAATAGAATAAAATAAAATAAAATAAAATAAAATAAAATAAATTGAATATAAATTTTAATATGAAAATAGGTGTGTCTGGATGGGTGTTCAATTGGAATATGTGCAAGATAAATGTGGACAAGAATTTTCAAAACTTGACCATCTCTTTATTTAAGAGCTGTCACAATAATCATATTTATATTAATGTATAGATTGGAATGTTACTTTTTGAAAATCCATGATAATAAATAATAATAAATAACACCACAGGTAATTACGATCCCCTTTATCCCGGAAGAATGTAGAAGACCCTTGTGTGGGAGGAGGCTACACATTTAGAGACAAGGGACACACACCCAATATCTGTGTATAGTGGAAAAATCTCTCTCACAGTATTATCCACTGCCACGACAGGGGATCGAACCCGGAACTTTTGGGTGGGAGCAATTTACAATTTACAATTTAAAAATTATTTATTCATTTTATATACAATACATTCTCTATTTTATTTATTTCATTCATATCATTGTGTACAATTAAATAATTACCCGACGCGTTACAAATAATGCGAGAGCAAGTGCGCTCACCTCTCGACCACCAGTCATGATGAGAAGAAAAATTAAAACTTTCTGGTTCTATTGATTTTTACTTTATTTATGTCAATATGACAAAAGTGGCTTCTTCAGGTGAGTAATATTTTACACTGTATCCAACAGGGTTTATATAATAAAATAAAATTTTACCTAATTACTAACGGATTGCTCTAATTGCTGAGATTTCACAAATGCGTAAATTATTATACCTACTAAGGGAAGTACAGGTAGTTAAAGAGGCGTAATTTGAAATGATTTAAATAAATAAAATTAATAGAGGATATGAATTAGTTTCAATTTTATCGTTTTAAAAAAATACCTTTTTTTACGTTTATTAATTTCTAAAGATTCTAATAAATTTAGTTTTAGCCCTTTTATTTCTATATGTAAAATTCTTAAATCTTTATTAGACATGTGATCATCCTATTACGTGATTGGCAAATGCAGAATTCGTCTTTTTATAGGTGTAACTTTTCTTGTGCTCCAATAGTCTTTTTCTGTAATTTCTGCTAGTTTATTCCATATATACCTTGGGGAAAATACCGCAGGGTAGCTCATAGACGCCTTACATATTTTTTACTCTATCTTTTATATTTATAACGTAGACAGAAATACCTTGGAGCTCAAGAATCTTATCAATTCTTACTGTATGTATTCAGCTTTTGAGGAACCCACCCGAACTATAAATGAAAAAAGTACAGTAATAGACTATATACTTACAAACTTAAACAACCAAATTCTCCAAAAATACATCCTACATACAGGGTTATCGGATCACTCTGGTCAAAAGATTATTATCGATGTGAATGTCCCAGGTACACGTACAAATTCAGATCATTTTCCAAAAACAATATTTCAAAATTTATAGCGGCTCCAAATATGGAGACGTGGTATAATGTTTATAATAACCAAACAGTGGAATATAAATACTTAGCTTTCCATAATATACTGCACAGTCACTACGATCTGTTTTAAATTTGTTAGTAAAAATCTTGTCTCTAAAAATGATAATAACTTGATGACACGATGTATTAAAGTAGCATCAGTACATTTAAAAGAACTATTTGCGTTACAAAAGAATGGTTTAATTCCCACCGAATACTACAAAAATTATAAAAGAATTTACATTCAAGTCATAAGGCAAGCCGAATAAATGTATTTCGACAACATAATAAAAAAACTCTGCAAATAAACCTAAAAAAATATGGAAAATAATTAATAGCTCTATAAAAATTAACTTAAATGAAAGTTCAAACGAACCCGTCGAAATAGAAGTCAATGACCAATTAAGTACAGAAAAATCTCGAATGAATTTAATTCTTATCTGATAAATTTACCAAAGACCTATAATACGTCTCAAAGTAACACAACTCAAATTCCAGGTTTACCTAATAATGAGAATTCAATATACTTACAACCGATCACAGTTTCAGAAATGGTTGAGACTATAAATAATTTAAAAGATTCAAATTCATTAGGCCCTGATGATATTTTTACTAAAATAATAAAACTCTGTGCCCATCAGATAGCTGTACCACTAACTCATATCATCAACCAATGCTTTAAGGAGGGCACTTATCCTAGCTTATTAAAATTATCTAAAGTTATTCCCCTATATAAAAAGGGCGACGGTAAAAAAATTGTAATTATCGACCGATAGCCATATTATCATTATTCTCCAAGATATTCGAAAAGTTATTATCTAAACGCATAAAAACATTCCTAGAATCTGGCAACATTTTATCTCCAAATCAGCATGGTTTTAGAGAGCATCGGTCAACAATATCATCAATATTAAGTATTTTGGACTTCATATATTAAGAACTTAGATCAAGGACATACAGTAATCGCATTATTTATAGATCTCTCTAAGGCTTTTGACCTTGGAGACCATGACACTCTTTTGAAAAATATTGGGTGTTATGGTATACGAGGTTTGGTAATAAACTCTTGAGATCATACTTAAAAAACAGGAAACAGTATGTAGATTTTCTCGGTGCTAAATCTGAGAAGTTGCCGGTCGAAGTAGGCGTTCCACAGGGTAGTGTTTTGGGACCACTGTTGTTTATTCTTTATACAAATGACTTAGATAACTATTATATGGTGCTATTGCTGATGATATTACTATTATTGCAAGTGATAAACTATTAAATGATTCTGTCTACAAATTGAACTCAAATCTTCTTGCGCTATCCAATTATTTCAAAAACAAAAAATTAGTAATGAATCAGGATAAAACTTTTGTTATGCAGTTTCATCCTATTGGTAGAAAATATACATCGAGTGTACTAATTAAGAACAATAAAAAATCAATTCAACAAGTAACATCACATAAAGTTTTAGGAATTAATATAGATCTATCCTTAGATTCGCTCCCTGGTAAGCACAACAAACACAAATGCCCCTGAAATACAAAGAAGAATTAACATCGCTAACCGAACTCTTTATGGTCTCCAAAAACACATCGATTTGAAAAAAATAGTTGCAACAAAATTTATAGGAAATTTTATGCTCTAGGACTTCATATTTTTCACCAAAATGCATAGTTTCTCCCAAAAATAAAGAAAAAGCGACAAAACGCTAAAATTCATATATATATGTAAAACAACCTTTTTCAAAACTGCGGGGAGTGAAAACTATGTTTAGACAACCCAAATGCTTAACTTTTTACAGTTATCGTAACTGTGGGGAAATTTTCTTTAATTTCTTCCTAAATTGAAGGGACTAATACTTCTCCTTTAGAGCTACTCCATATGCCGCAACTATTTAGTGTAAAAATGTAAGCCTCTTCGTTTTCGTCCACCTCGTCAATTACAAATAATTCGTCTGCATTTAAGTATGTCTGTTTTCTCATGCTCATTGAGCATCATGTATTAAGAAATCTATGGAATATATTTTGTCATCATCTATTACATATAAATCTTCTGAAGAAGTGCCTACATTTACTGCGAGATTGAGACAAGACTGGCCATGACAGCGGCTACCAATGAACACGGTGATCAAACTTTTTGACAGCCGCTGTCAACAACCTTCCTTACAACTGCATAAGATCATATTGAGAAGTGAATCAGGAGCAGCTGGTAACAAAGCCGTTATCGGTCTCAAAATAGTAAATTGTTTTATATGGATTAAATGTGACATTTTTGAGGAGGATGTACTTGACAGGAACGGCAGGAACCACCGAGACACAAACATCATGTTACTCCTGGTAAAACATGCTATTTTTCTTCAACTACTTTTAGTGCCGTTGGCGAGCGGCAGAAAAAGGCTTTTACTGCCGCTCAGAATGATAAAATTGGAAGAAAAATATTTCTACTTCTGCTCAGATGAAGTGTCATAGACGTGACAGTTCAAGTTCACAAAGTTTATCATTAAAATCATAATCTTTTGATGATTGAAGAAAATATGTATTGTTCTATTAGGAATAAAAAGTGATACTTTTGTGACAAGTCTGTAGGTTTGCTGCGCGGCAATTACAGACGAGTCATGAATAAGACATGTTATTCTTTCTTCAAACGTCGATTAGCTATAAAAAATAAAGATAAAAAATTTAGCTGTGCGTTGCCATTAGCAGCGGAAGCAAAAGTCCACTCAAGCGGAAGAAAAAGTAATTTTACTTCCATTGCTAATGGCAACGCACAGTCGTCTGAAATGTCAAACTTTGATGTCATGGAATAAGTAAGAAATGTCATGATTTTCTGACGTTTGGAGAACAATTCATATACTTGAAGTAAGTGGTGCATATTGTTGTTCGGCATGTAATACCGCTAATTTGATTTAACTAGTCATATTTGTGGCATTGCATGCCAAACCACTAGATGCCCTGCTCCGAAATTTCATATTGATTTATTTGTCAAACGGCGACTCGTAGAAAAAATATTCATATACATATTTTGTAGAGAATTTTCTAGACTACATTTTTATAATAGCTATACTTTATCGTCTGACCAATGGAAATTGAACATGTTCAAAGGTGTTTCATTTACAAGGTTATAATTTTTCTAACAATTTCATAATATTGCTATGTGCCTAAGATTGCAAACTTGATTAAAATGAAGAATAAATAATAAAGTGTTTGTTAGAGTGGGTGAACTCTAAAATTTTGTGGAACTGTTTTATCTATCCATTAATTTGCAAATGTTAATGTTCACGTACAGCATATGCTAAGAAACCTTTTATTTCCATGTGCAGCCCACAATTTTTTTCCAACGCCTTGCTCTATATTTCTATAACGCAAAACAATTTTTTTTGTACTTATATATATTTATATGTATTTATTTTTATTTTTATTTGTTTGGTTTGTTTAATTTCAAAATTCTGCAATAAAATGTAAATTAAATAAAAATTAATTAATCCGTTATGTTTTAAAATATTAAGCAGGTCTTTCGTCGGTAATTGGATAAAAAAAGAGCAAACCTCATTTCCTCTTTAGAGTCAACGTTTCGACTATTTTTATTGTCTTCCTCAGGACTAATGAGGCGAAAAGTTATCAGTCATTAATATCAGACATAATACCATCGTTACCAATTTAACAAAAAAAATTTAAATAGATATCCAACAGCAAAACTTAGTCTATGATTTTTTCTCAATACATTATGAATTTGGTTATTAGAAATATTTTTGAAATATTAGAGAATATTTCTAATAACCAAACTGATAACATATTGAGAAAAAAATCATAGACTAAGTTTTGCTATTGGATATCTATTTATGTTATTTTTGTTTTCACCTCATTAGTCCTGAGGAAAACAATAAAGATTGTCGAAACGTCGACTCTAAAGAGGGAATAAGGTTTGCTCTTTTTTTATCCAATTAACGGCGAAAGACCTGCTTAACATTCTTTTTGTGGACACGAAACTTATGTTTTTAAAATATATTCTACTGATATACCTATGATAATATTGATGAATTAAGTAGAAAAATAAATAATGGAAAGTTATATATTTTTAATAGTTTTATTATTTGGCGTCAACGTCTAAATATTAGTATCTTTGAAATAATAATCAATCATTCATTTACGTATTACAACATATATATCAAGATGCCATTAAAATTATGTTAAATGAGTGATAACATTATTGTAGGAAAATAACAAAAATGTGTTTGGAATTAAACAGCTGCTTGAAAACTTGTTAAATTACCAGTGACCAATTAAACATAAAATATTTTAAATAGTAATAACGCAGCATCTAAAAAGTTACAAGGAAATACTACAATTAATAGTAATTAGAAACATTTTATAAATTAAACAAATGCACAGGATATATAATTTTGTTTCATTTTAAAGGCTGTCCAACATTCAGTATTATTGGCAACTCATTATAGATATATGGAGACAATGCTTCCTGTACTATAAAAAAGAAATACAAATACTAACGAACGTAACCAGACTACAACCAACAGCTACTCTCCGGATTATGTTCCCCGCCGAGCGCTGAATTACAAGTTACATGCTTGACGCGTTAAGTGTATTTGTATTACCAACAAAATGCTAATGCTTCGATTGCAACAAACACCAGACGAAAGACTGATCCTGCTTAAAGGAGCTCTCGTACCAGCCATCCCACACCACTTGCAGACTGCAGTTTCGAGCTGTTGGCTCTCGTCAGAGCAAGGTAGGCATGTGACGAACGACACGAGGATCCTTTGACCATTTGGTACATCTCGGTATCGTTAGGATAGTGACATGCAAAGTAGTCAGCAGGCTCTATCTAGCGGTCCAGTGTCTGCTGCAATCGAAAAATAAATAGCCTGACTGGGGTTAGCATAATTGAAATGTGCTTTTAGAAGGCAGAATATTAATACATAATATTTCAGTCTCAAAACATCTCTATAAAATCCTTACTTTACTATGCGGAACGTAACCAGACTGCAACCAACAGCTACCCTCCGGGCTAAGTGCTCCGCCGAGTCGAGACACTGGACCGCTAAATAGCTCCCGATTTGGCAGGCATGTACTTTGGATTCATATCTCGGTTAATTTCGAAGATGATGTTACCTCTTTTCCCTTGTTATTTATTTTCGAGAAAGAATTGAGGCAACATATGCGGACGACTAGCTGGTTTAAGTCGGAGCAGAGAGCCGTGGATCCAGAGCATTCGTAAGAGTGGAGAAACTTACCCTTTCTAACATGTACCGCATAAACGGCAGATTTCTGTTTATATCGAGAAAAGGAGACAAAGAAAAATTGATGTTAAATTGTGCACCATCTATAGTAAAGTAAGCAAAATTGTCTCTTTTTCTCGAATAACCAGTCTACTATAGATCAGACTGAAATTGTTGGTAAGAGAAATCAAAAGATAGTTTAAAATGAATGACAAAATATATTGCATGAACAATAAACAAATCGGTTTGAAAGACAAATTGAAATTTAATATATATATATATATATATATATATATATATATATAAATATAA
Organism: Leptura quadrifasciata; assembly: GCA_963675555.1. Taxonomy (NCBI): domain Eukaryota; kingdom Metazoa; phylum Arthropoda; class Insecta; order Coleoptera; family Cerambycidae; genus Leptura; species Leptura quadrifasciata. The sequence goes on along the minus strand of OY776674.1, from coordinate 143,523,586 downwards.
CAAATTTATACCAGAATCCTAGATTGATTATGGTTGAGGTGACTGGTTCTGGGACAGCAATCTAGGCCCACAATTGTCTCTTATTGCGAGAATGGATTCTAATGTTTCCTTGGCAATTTACGTCTCTTAATGAACTGGAGTGAAAGTTGTAGGAAAATTAACCAACTAGGTGATTTATGAAAAGATAACGAAATTTTATCTATATGTAAGATAAGCCGTGCAAAAGCTATGCAGGAATGAATAAGCTATGCAGAAATGTATCAGTACATAATATGTGCATAAACATATAACTACATATAATATAAATATATATCAGCATCTAAGCCTGTAAGCATCTAAGCATGTAGATATGTAAGCATGTAAGTATATACAAAAGTAAGCATGTACAAAACAATTTAAGCATGTACAAATTTAAGCAAGTTAGCTGTACAAAAGCTGATTTCATAAAAACTATAAATTGCCAAAAAAAATTAAAAAATATTTTTTTAAACCATATGTGGTACGTATAGTATTTTAACTACTTATTAAATTGAAAAGAATTGACCTTGAATTCAAATTTATTTTAAAAATAATTGAAATTATATCAAAGGCAAAATTTGAAGATTAATTACATTTTAAATGAGTAATAAATGAAATTACCTGTATGTTAAACACTTGTTAACTGGGATATAAAAATTGTAATATCAATTACTGAAGTCCACAGTTAAAAATTATATACGTTTGAATCAGTACAAAAGCTGCAAGCAAATGACTTCCTGGTGAGTTTTACTGATAGGGTAAACTTTTTGTCCTAGTTACTGGAAAATAGCGCTACCAAAAAAATGTGAGAAATCTAATTCCATATTTAAATTAAAAGCTATAAAATATAAAAATAGTACAAGTATGGCCATCTGTCAATAGTTGAGTTAAGCGCAACAACCTGCCTTGTAGATTCCCGTACTCACAACTAAAATAGTGGCATATGATCGATAAAAGGAATCTATAATAAAAGTTTTTATTACTTCCATACCACAGTTTATAATTTCTATTTTATACATAACCACAAATATGAACAGAAGTAAATAAATAGTAAAACGTATTGACTATTGTGTGAACTCAGTAGATATATTACATCTTATAGGATATACTATATATAGTAACGAGAAAAGGTAAGGAAAATCACCAAATGTACCCACATAGTAAACAAAAATATAAAAATTGAAAAATAGATATCTGATGTAAGTAAATTTTGTAGACAAATTGTTAATTGTTTCCTGGGATGCTGTGTAGAACGGAAATACATAATAGTTTAGAAAAACGTGACTAAGTTCCTAAGATATAAAACTAAGTACATAAAACAGTGTGAAATGGTTTAGCAGTTATACCAGTAAAATTTTGTTGAAAACAGTTTCACTTACAAAAACTGAATCGAAAAATGTTATACAGATCGTGCTAAATATAACCAAAATACTAGTTTTTATATAAAACTGTTAAATGGACATAGGTCATGTAACAATGGACCAAATCGCCTTCTTCGTTTCAAAATGGCGGCTGTTCAAAATTAAAAAAAAAAATCTCAAAATTTATTTCGAATCCAATATGTACATATAATACGTTGTTCGTTATAATGGAGCAAAAATAGCCCAAAATAAGGCTATAGAGAAAACTTTACATGAAGCAACGCGACATAAAAAAATAAGTTTGTTTTGGTGAAACTAAGAATACCCTGAGCTTTCCAGTTCGAGTAGGTGGGGGAACCATTTCTTTCGCGAAAACGGGTGAATTGGTCATTTTTAAGGGTGGTTTTCAGTTTTAATTTATTTTGGACTCTAAAATGCTAGTTAAAAAAGGAGCACGGGACCCTTTTATTGTAGAAGTCGCAAATATTTACTAATTTAAGATCCGGCATGGATTAGGGCTCCTGGGGAAACCATGTAAAGAAAGTGTGCCGAGTGTTCTACCTCTAATGTGGTGCGGAAATGAATGCATTTTTACCTTATTCACTGTAAATAAATGTAAATAAAATGTATAAAACATTCTAGTGGATAATGAAGATCACCGATTTCTATAACAGCAATATTTAATATTCATTCTGAGACAGAGAAAGCAAGATAATTGCGAAATATGTGGTGCAAAAGAGGTTTGGCGGAACTAAATGCATTTTTCACTTACTCCGTGTCGTATATCCCAAACGTTTAGGCGTACGAAAAAAATGTATAGAACCTTTAAGGTAGAGAATTTATAGATGTACAACTTTATAATAAGTGTTGTTCTTGTTTGGGCCATAAAAACAGAGTTAATCGTGAATCCGCGACTTCCGCGACCTTCCGAAGCGATTTTCACGAATTCCTCCAGGTGTATCGTGGCGTAATTACCAAGTGTTATTCAGGACGTCCAAATAAACACAATAAAAGAAAAATTTCGCAGAAGACGAATTTAGCACAGAGGTCAATTTTACAGCTAAAACGCCTGGAGTAATGATAATATTGTAGACAAACTGCTATTATTCCTCCCTTTAAAGCATTCCCCTATCTATCTATCTGTTTTTAGAAATAATTTTATATAAAACAGTATTTTTGGATGTACTGTCAGCCACGGATATATAGGTAGACAATTTTGGACCGCAGTATATTTTTATTTAAAAAGATATTTTATATGAAGGTAAATATTTCGAATAGTTTTGTAAAATTATATAAGTCCCATAAAAGAATTAATCATTCTCTTGCGCATATTAAATGGTGTCGGGATTCTAAACGTTTTAAATTATTTTACCCCGTCGTTTATGCAATTTTAAATTAGATCATGTTATTCTCTTTTCCTTTGCATATCGCATTTTCAATCTGCACAAAACCAAAGCGCAAAGTCAATTTTGTGCTTCATACATTCATGTAGAATGGTAATACAATCTCCTCTAAAAATGCAAATCTCTCATGACATATATGCTTTTATATGGTAACAACAAATCCTAGAAAATCATTCGCTCTTACAAAGAGTAATATGAAATTACCGTATGGCAATAAAAATCTGAATTTGCTTTTAGTTTTTACCGATTTTAATATCAGAGGTATGATGATACTTGATGAAAATTAATGCAGATTATCAGGCAATATTACTTGCATCATATATTCACTCATTCAGAGATAATGTTAATAACAGATCTGCTGTTATGTTATTTAGAAGAAATTTCCAACATGAGCAGTGTTTATATAATTTAAACTTCATTATAAATAATAAAACATGTAAAATGTGGATATTAAAAAAATCTAGAGCTACAAGTGAATCGCACTTTAAAATATAGTTCACTCATTACCAAGCGCTTAAACTTGACTTATTGCTTATTTAAATTTGAACCTATTAAATAGTTTTAAAACACTCCAGCTCTCTCTTCTGAAGTAATGTCGAACAAGAAATTAAAGCAGGAGATTTGCTCTGTCATTCCTCTGTCCAATTCCGTGACACCCTAATAATAATAATAATGATAATAATAATAATAATAATAATTTATTTCACCATTTAGAGAAGATACATTTAAGTATATATGGTAAGTCAGTAAAATAAACATAATAAAAGTAATAAAATAAATAAAAAGATAAATAACAATGAGAAAAATATAACACTAACAATGTATAAAAACGGATGACAAACAACATTTAAGCAACATGTAAATGTAAAGTCATTTGACTAGATAAAAAATAGAATATATAAAAATAACAAATTAACACTAACAGAAAGTTAAACAAACAACATTCAGTATAAATAATACAATTTTTATAATAATTCATGCGTTAGATATTCGCCAATATTGTAGTAACCATTTTTCAATAATATATTTTTAACAGTATTTTTGTATATTGGTACTGTCATATTTTGTACGTTACTTGGTAACTTGTTATATAATACAATGCAATTATACTGGAGTGAATCTTTATATGTGGAGGTACTATGTAAGGGGATGGATAATATATTTTTGTTCCGCGTATTATATAGGTGATGGTCCGATAAACCTTCAAATGTTTCTAAATTGTTCTTGACATAAAGCAAGCATTTGTATATATAAATACTCGGCACTGTAAGAATTTTTTATTTATAAATGTGGTCTTACAGCTCTCCCTGAAATTTAAGTTAAACAATAACCTTATTAACCTTTTCTGCAAGATAAATACTCTGTTAATATAGGAAGATCGACCCCAAATAAATATGTTAAGAGATAAATGTGAATACGCCAGAGCGTAATACACATTTACAAGTCCTGTTTCATTTAAATTTTCCTTAACTTATAATAAGGCAAAATAAGCCTGATTCAACTTACTACATACATAATTAATATGTTCTTCCCACTATAAGTTACTATCAACTAAAGTGCCTAAAAACTTTGAACAGTCACTTAGTGAAATTCCAGGTAAGACAACAGGACGCCTAAGGTTAAAATTCATAAATACTGTCTTATTTTCATTCAGTATTAGCTTGTTACGATCACACCAGGTACTCATTTCATTCATGACAATTTGAACTTTATTATAAAGTTCCTCCGGATTCCTAGCCGATACCGTTACCGTAGTGTCATCCGCGTACATTATGGTATATCCGTTTTTAACAGACATATGAAGTTCGTTGATATATATCAGAAATGGTAACGGACCTAATACAGATCCTTGAGGGACACCTAAAATAATATCGAATCGGTCAGATTGCACTTCATTATATTTTACATTTAGGCTCCTGTCTTGCATATAAGAAATCAAATAATTTAGTATATGACCTCTTATGCCAATTGCCTCTAACTTACTAATTAAAATATCTTTATTAACCGAATCGAAGGCTTTAGAAAGGTCAAAAAAGATAGATACAACATACCTCCCGTTATCCAATTCCCTGTAAACAAACTCAAACATTTTAGCAGATGCACTCTCAGTCGATCTACCCTTTCTAAAACCATGATGAGAGTTTGTTAATAAATTATATATTTCTAAAAATTGTATTATACGGTTACTTATTATTTGTTCTATAATTTTTGATATTACACTCAGTACAGAAATTTGTCGGTAGTTATCTATGTCAGTTTCACAACCTTTTTTAAATATTGGACTAACTGATGAAATTTTAAGTGCATCTGGAAAGTATCCATTTATGATAGCTTTATTAATACAGTATAATAAGGGGTCAATTATATTTAATATTATTTTTTTTACTACATGTGCAGTTGACCCGTCCAGACCAGATGACCTTTTATTTTTTAGCTTCCTGACAATTTCAATGAATTCTGGTTTTGTAACCTCATGAAAAAACAGCGAGTTTTCCGTATTTACAGAAACTGTATGCGGTAACGATAAATTATAAGCGAAGTGATTATATATATTTTTTGAGGCCGCAGTAACAAAATGGGCCGCAAAACAGTTGGCAATTTCAACATCATCAGAAACTAACCTGTCGCCAATATTTAATTGAATGCGTTTCCTTAAGTTGTTTGTTTTGCCAAGTCTCTGATTCACAATTTTCCATGTTTCTCTAGACTTGTTTTCCACATACTCAATTTTATTATTAAAAAATGTTTGTTTAGCAATTTTGATATTATTCTTGTGCTGCCTTTTCACATTTTTGTATATAATAACATGATACTTCTATTTCATTTTGTTTCTTGTCAAGCTGGGCATTGAAGTCCCCAAATAATATGGTCTAATAGTTAATATTATGGCCATCTATAATAATTATCGTATTGATATTTTCTTTATTTACAAAGTGTGGTTCTAACCATTCATTAAATTTTTATATAAATTTATTTGGATTACTATAAGTTGATCTGCAAATAATCAAACTGTAAGAAATATTTAAAAATTTAAATTCAATGCACAATACCCAGAATGATTTTTCAGAAAGTAAAGTTTGTGTGTTCCAAAATCTAATACAACTTTTAATGTGAATTTGTATTCCCCCCGTATATCTGCTACGTGACTTATAGCGAATGAAGTTATATCCTGCTATTTTTAATTCGTCGTCTATCTTACTATTTTATGCTTATCTTGTACATATTCTTCCTTTCACCTCGGCTTCACAGTTATTTCCAATTCTCCTATACATTTTAGGATATCGTGTTTTTGTCATAGCATAAAGTAACAGCGATGTTTTTATCGAAGCCTAGGCAGTTAACTCTAATCGAGGAAATCTTCTTGTACCAATTGCATATTAAATAGACGTTGTTAACTATTTTAAATATCTACCTTAAATAATATGGTACAAAGAAGTAGTCTAAAGACATGTATTTCAGTACCATCTGCCATTGTGGAATAGAAAAGGTAATCACTTAAGTTCCCCTAAAACTTGTATTACTTCCCACCATTTGAATCAAAGATCATTAAAATCAATTAAGGAACAAATAAGTTTAAGCAATTTAAGTGTTTCAGTTATGGGTTATTGGATACTTTATATTTTTCTCATTCACCTGATCATTCACATCTTCTGGTCTCTTTATCCATGATGATATTACGACAGCTAACATAGATATGAGATTTTCTCTATATTAAATCCGACATATTTCATAAGATGTAACCAGAATATCCATATTCAAGTTTCACAAAGTCTTCTACAATATCATACATCGTCGGGTAATATAAATCATGAGGAGCTCCATGTTTTAAAGTTTTCTACAGAGATTGACTTCACCGGTTTTTAAAACTAAATTTAACTTAATGTCCTTTTTGTTATTAAATACTACTCGTTGTATTGAAATTTAATGATAGGCGGTCATATTTTATGTTGGGAACATATATCGAAGTAAATACATATCGAAGCATAATATATTTATTGCGCTAGTTCAATTTTCGTTTTTTTTTTTTTTAATATAGTGTTTGAGTTTACAAAATTCTGGCTGTTTTTTTTAATAAAAGCAAACTAATTACATCCTATGGAGACTATAAGGCAATGGATTTACAATTCTGAAGGTCAGAATCGCACTTTATGGATTTTAGAGAGTGAGGCAGGCGTAGAATTATTAATATCAGTTCTCATTACAGAATAACGTCTTCCTAATTAGAACATCGCTGGGTAAAGTGGACACGGTTAAGTATACGACACCTTGATCCTCAAGTACTTAATAATTCTGCCTACGCAAATGTCAGGAAATGTCTCCGTGGTGCACTAGGAGGAGATGTAGACTAATATTATTTGAAGTCAAATACGTAAACCTGAATTAGGATCTGAAATGTGAATTTTCGAATAGCCATTGAACTGAACCTTCATACTCATTGTCAGTAAATTTATTTTTTTAATATTCGTCTGGTTAAGTTAGAGGACTGTGAAAGGCAGTGTTCGGTAAAGTTCAAATAAAACTAATTTTGAAGTTTATTGTAACAAATTCACATTTGAGAAACTATTAAAATATTACGTTATACAGGATGATTCACATAAAACTCCCCAGGCAGTTTCAGTATTAACGAAGAAATATTAAATTTCTGTAAAGGTCAGTCGTTATATATTTTTGGTGGCTTTATTTTCTCGTTCAAATGTTGTCAATGACAGTGGCGTCCGCGACGTCGCGACGCCGGAAGTAAAATTTTCGATGACTGGAACTTTGAAAGTGTGATATTAAAATCGGTTTAATTTTAAGTACTTTTCTCAGTATACACTTTTCTATTAAAACCAGTGGTTTTAGAGATAAACCGAAAAAAATTAGTCAGTCAAATATTTGGTAACTAGCAAAGAAATTAAAATTCACGGTAGTGACTACATACAATAGGTACTTAGTTTAAAGGTATTCGATCTTCCAAATGGTTGTACAAAGATTGCGTTGAAGTGCAAAATTATTTTTCGGTAGCTGGAACATTGAAACATAGCATACACGATAAGAAACCAAATAATATACATATAATTTTGTAATGACATATTTTATAAAAAGGCCAATGTCTTTGAAATTATCTAATAATTCCTATTTTTTAATTTTTTAAGTATAATTTTCATTAACCCCTTTATTGTTTTGTTAGTTAAATAAAATAGTGGTCGTAACTCTAATTTAATAATGTAGTAATTTATTTTGACGTTTGTTGGCATACAATTGATATTTAAGTATTTTAATGCATTTGTTATTACAATATAATTCAGAAATGGTTGTGTACACCAACGAAGACAAATTAAACATGATTTTGATCTAGGGAGAATGTAGAAAAGTTCCTATGAAGCCGAAAGGTTATCTCATTTACGTTTTCCCAATTTACCTAAGCCAGATCATAAGATCTTTATTTCTTTAACCAATAATTTAAAGAATCACGGAAGTTTTAAAAAGTTAAGCATAGTAAATAGTTATCGGCTACAAATGATGCAAATACTGTTTTAATAATTAACGATATTGTAAATAATCTAAATATATCTTTACAGAAATTATCGTCTGAAACAAATATTTCCTACTCCTCCTGTCAAAGAATTATAAAGAAGAATAAATACCATCCATATAAAGTACATTATGTTCATCATTTAAGACCTCGTGATTTTCAGCGTCGCATAAATATTATTTCCGAATTGTCAGTATTACATGAAGAATATCAGAATTATTTGAAAAATGTGTTGTGAAGCGATGAGAGCTGCTTCCATAGTAATGGGCTTGTTACTACACAGAACACTTTGTATTGGTCTCAAAATAATCCGAGAAGAACCAAAAATCAAACAGTTTTTAAAGTAAATGTATGGTGTGGAATATTGAACGGATATATAGTCGGACCTTATCTATTTTATGAAACGTTCAATGGTGCTAGATTCGGAGGTTCCTGCAAGAGGAGCTGTTAAATTTATTCAGAAACATTCCTCATGATGGGCACATAATCTGGTTTCATCAAGACGGGGCACCGGCACATAATTCGAGAATAGCAGTTAGGCAATTGCAACGAACATATCCTGGAAGATGGATAGAAACTAATGGAGTAATCAGGTTACCAGCACGATCACCTGACATAACTCCATTAGATTTCTTCTTATGGTGACATTTAAAAAATTTAGTTTACACTGAATCAATCGATGTTATGGCAGACATATACGACAAAATATATGGGAGTGTTGCCAACAGTAGTTAGAAACACCTTATTGAAAGTAACTGGAGAAGAAATAATTAAATGGTTTAACATGTGTATCCATGAAGGAGGAAACAATTTTTTTTTAATAAACACCACACCATAGAAATTAGACAACCCCCAATTCCAGAAGCCAGGGCTTGTGCAGAAGGAGGTTACACATCGAAAAAACTCGGACAGACGACCATTTCCTCCGACAGTGCCAGTCCCGGAGCCCGGATTTGAACCCGGTGGTGCGATGTCCGTGTGATTAATCGCGATTGCCACCTCGTACTTTAACCCATTCGGTTATCGACCAGATTTTGAACGTTTACTTTAAAAATAAATACATACGATGTACATATTTTATTTAAAGGTAAAAACAAATTATTAAAAACTTATTTCACTTTATATTACTTCGATTTATCTCGAAAACCTCTGGTTTCAATAGAAAAGTATATACTACAAAAAAGCACTGTAATTAAACAAACTTTAATAACATTATACTTTCAAAGTTCCAGTCATCAAAAATTTTCTTTCCGGCGTCGCGACGTCGCGGACGCCACTGTCATTGACAACATTTGAACGACAAAATAAAACCACCAAAAATATGTAACGACTGGCCTTTACAGAAATTGAATACCTCATTTCGTTATTACGGAAACTACCTGGGGAGTTTTATGTGAATCACCCTGTATATGCATTTAAAAAAGATCTTTGTCTTAGTTTTATTATAATCATTTAATTGTATAATTGATATCATAAATGCATATATATTCAATATCGGTACTATGGGTACATTTTTTATGGATACAAGTTACTTATTAATCACAGCCCAAAAAAGTCGGTTAAACTAATTGTGAGAGATATATGTAATATTAAGTATATTGGATAAACAAAAGACTATACCACAATTATATCATAAAATAGCGTTAATACATGTATTAACAAACCAACCAGAATTGAAAACTGCAAGTTCAAGTCCAAGTCAGCACTTCTCGACACTCAAAAAACGCAACAAAAACTTTACGGCATAATTATTATCATTGCCGCGGGCCATGCGGCATGCCTGTCATCAAACAACCCGACGCTCGTTAAAAACCTATAAAGGTAAGCGAGTTAGTTTGCGGTCGAGACAGCACAAAGAGTGATCTTATTTTAATGAAGTCGTAAAGTTTTGGTTGCGTTTTTTATATGCCGGGAAGCGCTGATCCCAACTATACTTCAATTGATTATATATTTATAAAATATAATAATCATTATTCTATTGGCATAATAAAACCCCAATCATTTACAAAACCACTGTAATAGATCAATTAACTATAATACTAAACTTAAACCGCTGCCCAAGGAATCACTACTTCCTAATCCGGATTTTGTATCCAAGTCTTATACACACTAAATCCCAATGTAATATTTTATTCCCTTTAATAATAGAGTGGGGGTGGTAGAGGGGGTGGCTAATGTAAAACAAAAATTAGAAGTCCTTGGTTCTCGTATACACACTAAATCACAATTTAATTTTTTATTCCCTTAAACAATAGGGAGAGGGTGGGAATGAAGGTGGTAGAGAGGGTAACTAATGCCAAAATAAATTTTAGTGGCTCTTGGTTCAAATCCCAATTTAATTTTTTACTCCCTTTAATAATAGGGTGGGGGTGGTAGTAGGGGTGGTAGAGGGGGTAGCTAACGCTAAAAAATTTTTTTAGACGTTTCGTTTTTGTACATACACTAAATCATATTTTAATTTTTTTTTACTCCCTTTCATAATAGTGTGGGGGTGGTATTGGGGGTGATAGAGGGGAGGGGGGTGGCTGATGCCAAAAAAAAATTTTGAGACCTTAACTTTTCTTACATACCCTACATTGCAATTTTATGGACTCTTACTTGCTTGTTATGCCTATTTACCCTTATTTACCCCATTTACCCCCGAACCCTTCAACGGAATTAGATCAAAATATAATCTAGTTCCAGATCTCGTTACAATACATAAGTGTACCATATTTCAATTCAATATCATAAACAGTTCCAGAATAAACGTGCGCATAAAAAAAAAGTTACAGACAGACAGACCGACAGCCAGACAGACCGGTAGATCGACAGAGAGGAAATTTTTTTCGCTAAAATTTAAAATCTCGACGTTTCATGACATTTTAAGCCTATTTCAACAATAAAAAATTTTTCTTTGCGTTACTAGACTTCCCCTGGACGTGGAAGTAATATTAGACAATAAAATAAAAATTAAAAACATACACACATATGTTATGTCGAGTACTATGTATATTTTCCTATATATACAGATTGTAGACTAAATAATTAATTACAATTAATATTGCATGAATATTGGGATGATATTTATAACCATAATAATTATGAAAAAATTGCAAAAATTCGAAATACATTGTTGTCTGAAAAATTATAAACAAAATAACCACATATAAATTGAAACCATGGAAATCTGAGGAAATAATAATTATAAATAAATATATGAAATCAATTAAAAAGACAAGTGTATAAGAGTACTTCAAAATTATTGAGCAAAGTGGGGCTAAATATGGAAAAAATGCAGTAAGAATCCTGTTAAACTAATTAATCCAATAGTAGGTGATTTTGCCTATTGCGATCATAAGTGCACCATTTGGGTTCATTTGTTTTGAAAAAATTGTAAAAAAAAATTAATAAATGTTTGAGATTCATACATTTGTTATTTTGTTGATTTTTAAAAGCCAAAAGTTCATTGTTAATAATCATTGAAGAACTTATGCTCCTTGCACGACACGAGAAGTTCAAATCGATTTTTCTCAATAACGGTGCATACTGTTATAACAAACAACAGCACCTCAACGTTAGAAAAACTCTAAAATTTTTAAATCTGACATTGAAAATACAAAAAAATTCAAGAAAATATGGTTCGAAATGTCCGTCCGTTGGCCACCCCAAATGACAAATATGATTGCAATAAAAAAAATTATATTTATAACAAACGACGTCATTTTTAGGTTAATAAATATACCAAGTTTTATCTTTTAGAATAACCATCGCATCGAAGAAATAGCAACCATGATAAATTATGAAATTTGCGAAATTCGTAAATCCAGGCGCCCCAGGCTCTACTATTTACCCTTCTTGGCCATACCATAGATTTTTTGTTTTTACTGATCCATTACTATTATCATTTTTTTAATGACATGGAACTTGCTTTTTTAGTAGACTTTTCCAAACAAAAGTAAGTCAATTTCACTTTTTTGTGCATTATTTAGTAAAAATTTAATTATGAGTACTCATAAATTATCAAAATTTAATTTCGCATTTGCTGAAAATGTAATCTTTTTTTTTCTTTACTTCAATCTCACGTTATAAATTTTAGTCTAGGAGATAATCGAACGTTCCTTTAGTATATAAGAAATTTGTTACGTCAAATTGTGTTTTAATTTTATATGTAATCTAATATTCTCCAACCATGTTGAGAGAAATTTTGTAGGTCTGTAACACAATTTTGCATATAGTACAAAGAGGTTTGGAAAGTTTTACATACACACTTTGTAATATACTTAACTTCCACAATTGAAAGTATTCAGTATGCATGTTATACTTTATATGAAATTCAAAAACTTTACACACAGACTGCTTACCAGCAGATGAACGTTCATTAGCCTCTGAAATGTGTACAGGTCTAATATAATCTGTATACATTATACAGAGTGGTAATAGGCGATGCAATTTCAGTCAAATTATCGCTGCTAAGTGGAACAGTTGATAGAGGTAAATTAAAATGTCAAGTACAGGAACTGCCGACGTGGTTGATTTCAATGAAAATGTCGATTCTACTGATTACAGTCGACTATCGATCAAAATATTTTACCTAATTGCGGATATTTGGAGGCTTTCTCTGTAGTACAGACCTGATCTGACAGTCTCAGTAGCTTTATATCCAGGAAATAGAAAAGATGCAATAATACCAAGCCGTTGTGGTGATAAAAGAATGTAAGTTCTAGAAGAGATGGACACTATGCAACACGAACATTAAAATGTAAGTCTACCGTCAACATAAAACTAGTATCAAGTTAAGTTAGTTTTTAATAAATTGTTTAATCACATGTATTTATTATTTGTTTTTATAGATGCATAATGTTAAACAAAGTGCTCAAAATCAACTCGTGAGCAAATAATATCGGTTAGTAAAATGATAAGACTTTTAAATATTAAAGTGACCACACTATTCTAAAAAGCCGAACATTAGGTCAGTACGTGTTGTAAAAAGATCACAATTTTTTTAATATAGTCAGTGACGGGATGCGGTCAAATTCGGCATTTAACCTTTAGTCGATACATCTCAAACTAGAACCCGATCGATGCATCTCTCCATTATCTGTGACATGAATATAAGTAGACAGATGATAATTTTTTTGCATGCACAATTAGAAAATCCCAACTGTTTAAATATAAAGTTTGACATTTTGACATTAGAGCAACCAACCTTCCGTCAAAATATATAATACAAAATATAACTTGATTGAGAGTTCTTGAGCTATCAAAGTAAAAACAAATGTTTCAAGAACTTTACATATGAAAGTATTGCATTTTTTTAAATTCTATTGACACGAATTTACATAATAATTATTGTCATTAATTTCGTTATAGTGCTAATGTCTTTCCATCAAATGAATGGCTAGAGCAAGAATAGCAATTAGTACAGCGATTTTCGACGTGTAGGTATATTTGACTGAGAGGTAAGTGATTAAAAATCTACATACCTAGAGTTATTAGGCCAGTCGTCAGGGAGTTGAGAAAGCGTAAATGCCGTTTTGAATCAGACAAAACATTTTACTGTTAGAACCAGTTCGTTATAGGCCTCTTTTTGACATACTAATTTTTTCCCCTCGTCACCTCCCCGGAACACCTCCAATTTTGGGGTAATATCTCTTACAAATCATTTTTTGCGAATATCTCGATTCTGAATGGTCCTACGAAAAAGCAGATGGATCTACTGAAAGTATTGCTGCAAATCTTCATCAGACTTCTTAACAAGTAAAATTCCTTGAAAGGGTAACTTTGAGTTAACTGGAATGACATCTTGTATTGTACTCATTCACACATAGGAGGTAAAAAGCGTGGAAGTTTATAGGAAAGTGTTAAATATAGTGAATGCGATACGGTGCTTTACTTCCCCCGCCTATAACTCCAAGAATATTAATACTAAGTAAAAATGTGTCTCAACCATTTCGATAGAGAAATTTGATAACCATCTTTTTTCTTCGTAGGACCATTTAGAACCGAGATATTTGCAAAAAATGATTTATAAACGATATTATCCCAAAATTGGGGTGTCCCGAGGGCGGGCGAGGGGACAAATTAGTATGTGTATGTCTAAAGGAGGCCTATAATGAACTGGTTTCAACAGTAAAATCTTTTGTCCGATTTAAAACGATGTCAATTCCTACCGACTGGCCTATATAATGTTAGCAAAGAATATTTTAACAGTCTACAAATAGCACGTGATCAAACTGCACGGATTTGGAATGTAACGAATTAAAATCAAGAGGAAAAAAATTTTGATAAATTGAGTGTTGATCATTATGACGTCATTTTTGTGGCGTCATCTTCAATCGTGACTCTATTCTTATTCAATTATAGTAGCAGTGAGTAGGCTTGAAACAATCGAGGACTACTGCAAATAACAATTTTAAAAAACAGCTACCCTTTATATTGTTTTAGGTACGTCATCTTGAACAAATTTCAGTCCTAGGTTTCCGCAGTATTTTCTAAAGTAACTAGTCTAGAATCATATGTCTTAATTTCACGAGTAACTGTCCAAGCCACTATATTTTACCATTATTTGGAGTTTTCTTGTGTGCCGTTATTATAATCACTTTTTGTAGGTGTAGAATTATTTCTTATTTTCCGTCACGACCTTTCTAAATCTATTGTGGTGATTCTAGCTACTTCTTCTTATATTACCTCATGACTGTACAGCCTTGATAGTAGCTATTTGGTGTAGCAGTTGTTATAGTACGTTCCACGCCCTATAAAATTTGCCAAACAATTCAATAATCCGGCCCAAAAGGCCAAACCCCGATAAAAAATCATCTATATTTTCATTTCAGTCAAAAACCACAAAACAATCACCAAAAATCTAAAAAAAATCACGAAACGTCGATAATACAAATAGTCCAAAATAATCAAAAAACACTTTAAAAGATTCCATTCTTCAATTTTACAACATAATATTTCTAAAACACTCACCTCAAAAATACAGCCCCCGTATAATATCATTCGTCACCCAACATACTTTCCGTACCTCCGGTATAAACCCAAAATTTGTATTCCTTAATTTTCTACGGATTGCCCAGAACTATTTCATTTACATCATTTCAATCATTGTAATGCAAATAAAAACTGAAAATGGCAATATAACAATAAATACAAAAGAAATTGCAAACACATCTGTAAATTATTATACAGAACTAGGCAAAAAGTATGCGAAAGAAATAAAAATACCCAAAAATTTTAAAGAAAACTATAACATAATAAATAATTCAATGTAAATCACACAGATCTGACGGAAGTATAAAGCGTAATAAATAGTTTAATACCAAGAAAATCCCCTGGATTAGATAATATACGGGCAGAAACGCTAAAAGATATTGAAGATGAAATTGTAGATCCATTAGTATATATAATAAACAGAAGTTTTACTATAGGTCAGTTTCCGAATATCTTAAAAATAGGTGTAATAAAATCTCCGTGATTTCTAACATTGCCAAAATTTTTGAAAAAATCTTGAAGAACAGAATAACGACATATTTAAATAAATTTAACATTATATCTGAGAGACAGTTTGATTTCCAGAAAAACAAATCCACCGAAGATGCTATAGCATACCTAACACGGTATGTTTATGAGGCTTTAGATGAAAAATCACCATGCTTGTGTATATTTGTGGACCTTGCGAAAGCATTTGACACGGTATCACATAGAAATCTCTCAAAAAAAATTTGAATATTGTGGCTTGAGAGAAAATGTATATAATTCAATAAAAAGTTATTTGTCCGAAAGAACACAATATGTAATAATAAATGAAACTTAGTGAACCAAGAGTTGTCAGCTACGGAGTTCCACAGGAAACAGTTTTAGGATCACTTCTGTTCGGTGTATACATAAACAACTTACTTTCGATGCGAGATATCACGGCTAAAATATTAAGTTTTGCTGACGATACAGCAATACCTCTTAAAGCCAATTCATGGAAAAATCTGAAAAAAATTGCAGAAAAAGAATTTAAAGATATTAAAAAATGGTTCGATTACAGTTTACTCACTGTTAACTTTAAAAAAACTAGTTACTTACCATTTACCTCATATAATAATCTACGTATCTTTGGACCACTAAATATTGAAAATCTTTTAAATATTCCAGAAGCAGATTCAGTGCAATATTTAGGTATCATCATTGACAAACACTTTAGATGGGACCTGCAAGCACAACATGTTGCACAAAATATTCGAGGACAGCTATATCGATTTAAATACCTAAAACCTTATCCTTATCTAGATATAAAAAAACTCTCTATTATTCGTTAGTATAATCACATCTATGGTATTATCGGATGGGGAGGTATTTGCGACACTTACCTAAAAAATTTACATAATCTACAAAAATGGATACTAAGAATAATTTATGGTAAAAGTCGTTATTACCCCTCAGATGATTTATACAAAATAAGTGAAATATTCGATTTGAGGCAATTATTTACCTATTCAACACCAATGTAAAACAAGAAATAAAGAAAACTGTTATCAAAATTCGAAAGCAACAAAAACTATTGGACAAAAATGCTATTCTTATTTAGGATCAAGACTATACAGCAGATTACCTAAACAAACAAAAAATACAAATAAATTGCACATATTTAAGAAAAATGTTGAAAACTGGTTAAAAGAAAATCCTAAATCCCTAGTACACAACATTATTAACCAAAATGTAATGTAAAAAAAAAACAACAAATTGGTTATTGAATTAAATATTTATATGTAATATTTAAATAATATATTATTATCCACCGATTTTGACAGAAAACCCTGATTAAGTAAAAATTTATCAAATAGCGGCATTTATAAACCAAAAGTGACAAATGTATTAATTATCTATTGTGCGGTGGTGGCTTCAATATTGATTTTTTTAAATACGGCTAGTAATAACTATAACAAAATGTCCACATTAATTGAATCGTTCGGCTTAGAGCAGGTAGTAGCAGAGCCAACGAGGGTTGGACCAACCTCCACGACCTTATTGGATTTATTTCTTTGCTCTGAAAATGTAGGTAATTGATACTACTGTCACAAATCTCCTAAATTTGTCTGATCATAGCTTGTTTACGTACAAACTTGATTTTGACCAGATTTTATGTACATATAGGAAATTAAAAAATATTAATTATGATATATTTTACCGAAATTTACAAGAAACTGATTTTAATCGAATATTATATTTGGAAAATGTAGATGAGAAAGTAGAAACATATAATAACTTATTGATATCTCTATTTGATAAACATGATCCGGTGATCACATCGAAAATCACAAAAAATATGCCCCTTGGTTAACGGAGAATTTAAAATATTTTATGGCATTAAGAGATAAAGCTCTAATAAAATTTAGAAAAACAAAGAATAGCACTGATCGGGATGACCATAAAGAATTTAAAAATTTTGTTATCAGAGAGATGAAAAATGGCAAGAAAATATATTTTCGGAATAAAATTGGTAATAATAATAATACTAAAACTACTTGGAAAACTCTTAATCACCTAAGTATATATCGGCGAAAAAATAATCATGAAATTCCAGAGCATTTGCAGGACTTAAATGCCTTAAATCAGTTATTTATCAGTATTGGTCGTACCATAAATCCACCTAACAGAGAAACATTAAGTCATTACATAAATAATATAAAACCAAATATAGGGGAATTTTATTTCCATACTGTGGCTAGTGAAACGGTTAATAAACATCTACTTAGTATAAATTCTAACGCAATGGGAGCGAGTAATATTGACGTATATATGTTGACACTTTGCTGACCTTTTATCGTTCCTTATCTTACTCATTTAATTAACTGTTGTATTGAAAAAAATATTTGCACGTTAAACCATTTCCTAAAAACAAGGAGCCGAGTGATTTTAAAGATTTACGCCCTATAAGCATATTGCCAGCATTGTCGAAACTTTTGGAGAAGGTGCTAAATGAACAAATAAGGGAGCATATTGACAAGCATAAAATTGTACCAGACAATCAATCTGGATTTGATCCACATCATGGCTGTGCAAGAGCATTATTAAAAGTAACCGATGATATTATCTCTGCATGTGATTGTAATGAGTTAACAGCATTAATATTAATAGATTACTCGAAACCGTTTGATATGGTAAATTATCAGTCACTATACTGGATCCCTTATTATTTACTATATACACATCTAAAATCTCTTCGTTCTTACATAATCGTCAATCTCACTATTATGCAGATGAAACACAAATTTATTTTTCTTTCAGTTTTGACGAGGCTGACAATGCAAATAATGAAGATCTAGATATGTTAAATAAGGTTTTTGCTGATCACTGTCTGCAGATAAATCGAAAATAATGTTTTTCGGAAGTAAGCTGCAACGAGAAGAATGTGAACGAAATTTAAATGTTGTACTAGATTCAAAGACATTAGAAAGTGTGAAAGTCACCATTAATTTAGGTCTATATGTTGATTCTGAATTAAGATTTACACAGCATACGACTAATTCTATTAGAAAATCATACTCTAACTTAAAATTGTTATATGGATGTTCCACTTTATTAGACAAAAAAATAAAAGCAATGTTGTGTGTAACTCACTAGTTCTTAGTCATTTTAATTTTGCAGATATAGTTTACCATCCTTGTTTAACAAAAAATGATGAAAAACGTATTCGGCGCGTGCAAAATTCATGTATTAGGTTTATTTTCTGGATAAAAAAATATGAATCCGTATCTAATAAGTTGTTGGAACTGAAATGGATGACAATGCATCAAAGAAGAGTATTTCATACTTGTTGCTTCTATTACAAATTACTGGAGCACAAGACCCCCCTGTATTTATTTAATAAAGTTGTACTCTGAGGTATTGTACATACAATACTAACTAGACATAGAAACTCATTAACACCACCACTGCACATGTCTTCTTTATACGAAAGATCGTTCTCGTATACTATCACTAAATTTTATATCCCTATTCCGCAAAGACTGAAGATTCTTAAATATAATAGTTTCAAGAGGGAAATGAAAATCAAAATTAAATACAACACAAGCAAGCCACATGTTTTCTGTTGTAATTTATAAATTCTCATTTTCGCAGGTGCCGTTTTTATCCCTATATTTCATTGTTAAGAAATAATTTTTCATTTAAACGTTATATTTTGGTTCAATTAATTTTGAAATATATTTTTATATCATTACAAATACATATAGTAGGTAATTTATTATTAAATATATAATTTATTGTTTGGTTAAGTGGAAGAGCACTTTATCTTGAGTGAACTTCGCCAGTTAGTTAGCTGTAATTATAATTTTCCGATATTGTCATGTATTATGCATGAATATTATGTAATTATGGTTAATAAAGACATTATTATTATATTACCCCCTCGAACCATCATCGCGCGTGACAATTCTATAACCATATTACGTGAGTGCCTAAAGTAAGACCGTACGAGGACGGCTCAATATATTCATCTTTCTTTCTCACGTTATTTCTCCTAAACCAAAATAGATTCAAATTTCGTTCAACTATCAATTAACTTCCTTTTCGATTGCCCAGACATTCGTATAATTTTCAAATTTCCATTTTCTATAATGATGATGCAATATTACGCAATATTGTGCAATCGATGAGTCATCATAGCCCGCACTAAATGCCTGGGTCCAACTTTCAATAATTTATTGGAGGTAAAAACGCTCGATTTACAAGGCACGAAAATTGAAACCCTACCAAATAATATAAAAAACGGAGCTCAACGCTCCTGCAGCAAGTACTGACTAATAGTGTTTGAAAATTGGTTTTCTACAGTGTAACTCGTGACATTAAAATCAAGTGACCGCGCTGTTTCCAAAGCCGAAACCTTGTAAAAAAGATTTTTTCTATTTAATTTAATCTGCCTTCACGCATCCATTCAAATCGCACCAAGTGCTCTAGTTTATAAGTGGACTTTTTTAGACATTAATGAATAATTTATCTGCCACCGCGCAACTAATTTCAAGTGACTTTTGACATTTTAAAAATCATCGAATCAAATCTCCCGGAATTTATTTGTTGTCGACAAGTTACGAGACTAATAACTGTAACAAAAAGAATAACATTTTAGTTTATTTAAACCAGTGTTCGTTTTTAATACGACTGTATACAGGGTGCTCTAAGAAACTGGTCATCCTCATAAAAAAAAATTTCAAATTAAACAAAAGTGGTTTCCACAAGCTTGCACACATTTCTGTGTGCAAGCTTGTGTGTACTACAAAACAAACAGCAGGGGCTTATACAGTGTGAGCCAATTATCCTGGCCCAACTCCTCTTAAGTGCAACCCTCCCGAACTTCACCTTTTCATAAATTAAGTGCGCGCAGGGCCTCAAGGGTCTCTTTTTTGCTCAAAGCTCTTATCGCTGTCCGTACTCACGACACCCAACATAAGGTTGTAAATATCAAATTTTAACAAGAGGCCGTTATTATTCTGCGTGTTCACTGTACGCCCTTCGCTTTTCCTCTCCGAGTAATTGGAACCTCAATCTCGCTAGGTCTTCGCAGTGTCATAGTATATAAGCCTGAGTTTCCTCTTCCTCTTGACAGAATCGGCACATTACGTCCTCTGCCGTGCCCATTGGACTCTATATATCTATTATGCCGATAGTGTCTAGTAAAAAGACCCACCAATATTCTAATAATTTTTCTATTCTAGCTTAGTAAATAAATTTGGCCGATTGTTCGTTAAAGAACTATTTGGCCTGTCTGTCTTGGGAAGTTCTTTCACCATTCCAGAAATTAATTAATTAATTCTTTTCCGTATGCATAGTTTTGTTGCGTCACAGAAGGGATTTGATTTTATTGGAGCTTTAGGCGCTCCATTTTTAAGCAATTCATCTGCTTTCTCTATTCCCATATAACACTTGTGTCCTGATAGTCATGCTAGAGTCATTATATTGTAACTTCTTTAGTCATTTCTTAAGTCAATGCTACCTGGCCTATAACTCGTCAAAACACATACATCACATATTGTTGTAATAGGCTTTTCCAAGCGACAACCGATGATTAATAAAGATCTTCTAGATACATATAAGTAAGTGGCGTATATATATGTCATCGTTGAATTAACTGAAGATGAATAAGTATGGTATCTTGTTAAAAATACTTAGACTTCATCTAATTACATATTTAACAGCATTTGAATATATTATGGCATTTATTATTTGTATAAACAGATAGATATCAATTTCCTCAACTGCATTCTATAATTGTATATATGATTGATAGGTACATAATGTTTATGAAAGTTATATCAGCATGTCAGTTCTATGCAATTTAAAATCATGCAACAGTGTTTGATTTATAGAATATATCTGTGGATATCATTTTGTATCAATATAAATTAATGGAACTGTCAAAGCCTTTGAAAATCAACGTGATAATAATTGACTTGCCTGAGCCTGAGTTGTAAACTAATGAATTGAAATATTATAATTGAAAAAATAGCTATAGATTGTACAAACAAATAAAGGGATGCGGATTATGTTATTTATTTTAAAAATTATATGTGTTAATCAGTTTTTAGGGATCTTAAAATTTGTTGTACTTTAATAATTAGGAGCCAATAAATCAGAAAATTTTATTTAAAAAATTGATTAGATACAGCTTATAGTTTGGTAAGAAACTGTAGATATAAGACTACGGTTTCAATTCGTATTCCGTTTGCAGATTTGTAATACAATATTGGGCGATACCTTAAAATTTTCAGAATATCCCACAGATTCCGAGAACGGATGGGCCGTCCTATAGCCACCCCTTATAAAATAATGTAAATTAGCTTAGTAAAATGTATTTGAGCATATCTTGATTTTAACGAGTAGTATTTATTAATACAAGAATTTTTTAGAACTTGTAAAGACTTCCACTAGTTCCATCCCTAGATAATTAGGTGTTGAAAACATATAATTGCGCCATATATTAAATGCGAAATCCCTAAATTGATCATTTTAAGAATAATATGTAGTACGGCCATTTGAAATAAAGAATTATAAGTGTTAATTAGTACAATAAATCTAGACCAATTTTTCACATCTTTTGGATTTTATTTCTCAGGGGCTAATTTTAGTAATAACATATTTTAATGTTTAAGACTTGGGTTTCGTAGCAATTTTCTAAATAAATAAAAACTGTCAACAAATTGACTGCTCGATTTTAACGCGGTACGGCGGCAATAAAATACTTCTGATAATTAAAAAAGAAATATCATGTTGTAGAGAAAGAAATTCTCTACAATTTTTATACAGGAAATAAGGCATCATAATGCTTAATTTTTTTTAAATAAATTTTTTAAGATTTTTTTGCCAAGTTGTTTTCGTTTGGTCAGCTGACCTTTGTCTCCACGGCGACATGGAGGAGCGGCGCGTGCTGCACTTGGCAAAACAACTTGGCAAAAAAACCTTAAAAAATTGATAAAAGAAAATTAGGCATCGTAGAGGGGTATTTCCCGCATCAAAATTGTAGAGAATTCCTTGCTCTACAACGTGATATATATTTTTTAATTATTGGATGCATTTTATGGCCGTCGTACCGTCTTAAAGTCGAGTGAGGCCAATTTGTTGACAGTTTTTATTTATTTACAAAATTGCTACAACACCCAAGTCTTATACATATTAATGTTATTTTATTTTTTGTCCCATCCATTGATCCCCTGAGAAATAAAGTCCAAACGATAGATTAGTTTTACTGTACTAAATCTTGTTCCGAATAGTAATAAAAATAAAAACATTTTTAAAAACCAACCCTCCTGGTTATATAAGTGTTGATGTTTATAGAAAGACTGATGAATGTTTATAGATGATTATTAATGTTCAGATACCAAATAAAATAGATATAGAGAAACCATGTAATAATGTTATTTAAATTATGCATTTTTGATAGTAAAAGGGAGACTCTGTTAGAATTTCATCCAACAGTCTAAAACGCATCATCCGATGCATCTTCTGTTTCCTTCACATGCGCACATCTCTGTGCACACCACATTTAAAGTGGCACATTTGCAGTGTTGGGAGTAATTATTCTCTTGGAACATGAGCATATTACTAAATTTAACACTTTGTCAGGAGTGCACGGAAGGTCACATATTATGGCTTCAAATTCACCATTAACCAATTTCCATCCATATTACGCTGCTGGTGGTAAACATGGATGGTGAAATATGTCTCTATACCATTCCTTGCACTGATATCCCAGTATTGCTGGTTTTAGAGCTGCTAAGGTGGATGGCATAGTATCACTGGAATTTTGTTTTTGGCTCATCTTAGATCTGATAACTTACTAATGCTTCTCTTGCTTGGTGAATATACACTGCAAATAAAAGATTCGATTTCTTCAAAAACCAGTTCACCTAATATTTCATTTTTCCCAAGGGTAGCTAACGCCTGAAGTGTAGATGGGAAAGCTGATAGAAATTTCTTCCAAAAGCTAATTTTTTATTTACCTTTGAATGCACCTGTAACGTCAGCTCCTGACAATGCGTGAAGTCCTGGAAGAGCTTCTACTTTTAACTGTTCCAAATAGTATCTCCTGATTACTCGATTCGACGCTTACAAAGCTCGTATCTTCTGGCAACAAAGGAACACGTCTTAGAACAAGTAAAAAAACGTTAATATCCTTATCTTATTGACACCTCCCTTTGATGCATGTACAGAATGAAGTATTAATTTTGCGTCAACTTCTTCATGCGAGCTCTGCAAATCCATCATATCGTCACAAGCGATTGCAGTCATTACGAAATTTTCCAGGGAACAGATCACTTTCCGATTAGTTTCATTTCCCAATGATATTAGACGTTTTCAGAAATATTGAGTTATTTCCCCTTTCGTTGATGTATGAGAGAGCAGCTTTTTTAGATTTGCGTTTTAAGGCTAGTTTTATCACTAACGATATATTGTATAGGGTCTGTCCCATTTTGCCTTCTGACCCTTTCCTTTGATTTTAAAGAGTCGTGCTTATACGAGTCAAACACAACATGAATTTCAGAATATGTTGAGTATTTTTTTTAAAATCTATATTAAAATACACATATTATGATAAGTTAATAATAAAATAGTTTTAAGTTGTTTACAAAGAGTTGTGAAGAGAAATTTGTAATTGTTTATTTGAGAAAAGTAAAAGATAGAACTTGATTCTATTTTGAGTTTGTTGTTTAGAATATTATTCAAAATTGAAGTGTAGGTATAGGTATTAAAAAATATAGTTTTCTTTAAAAAATAGACCTTAACCCAACATCTCCCTATCTGCAATAATAAAAATATATCATTAGACCTAATTTTATTAATATTAACGGAGGCGTGCATGGATGCGTCTTTACTATGTACATACTTCGCTATGTGATGTAAAGCAACGTAAGGTGCGGTTAATAGTTGGATGGGTGACCGTTCCAACTGTTGTAGTATATTCCCCTTACCGCCAAAATGGCCGCTCAAAAAATTACTAAAATTTGCTACATAAATCATTTGCCCAGGCCCACCTGGCAAATACCATAAAAAAAGTCCTTAAGACACCCTGCACATAAAAAAACTACAATTCATAATTCAAAAAATCTAATAAAATTAGGGCACCATCTATAATTCTCAATAATCAATATTATATCATCAACCTAGCTAAAACACCTCATTCAACCAATTTATCAACAAAAATTTACAAAAGAGTCACTTCAAAAATACAGCCCCCTCAACATCTTCAAACGTCAACCATTTACTCTCCCAATCTCTATTTATCCAAATTTAATTTCATTCGTCACACTTTTTACAAGCCCCCGTATATTAATTTTAACATCAAACTCAATTTCCCCACATTATCGTAAAACCCCCCTTTATCCTCTTCACGAACCGCCCATAAAACAAACTTTCTAATTACAGACCAGTTTACATGTTCCCGTGAGTTGCTGGTCACTCGTTCCTATCTTCGTATTATCATTCTACATTCAAACTTTCCCTTCATTCAAAACCATAAGTCCAATTTACTATTTCCCTTTTCATGCTGGCAACCCGTCGCCAACTTCACTCCGTTACCCTACATAAATTATTGTGACCGCACCCAGCTTCAAGCGTAACGCTTAAAATGTAACTATCAAAATTTGTTAAACCCGAACTCTCAACGCTACCTTACGGGGCAATTTCCAGACCGCGGTCATATTCACAGTTATTGTAAATTATTCCCAAATTAAAATAGATTTTCATAATATTTTTACATTATTATATTACATTTTTCACGGTCCATTCAATCATCTAACTTTTATTCCCAAATTCCAAAATTTCAAAAAGTATTGCACAATGTTACGCAATATTTCGCAATCCTCGCTCAAATGAATGGCCGGTTCCGTTTTATTTCCCATCCAGCTTTCATCCAGCTCTCGGCTACGTCGTGCCCCGTGTTCTGTATAAAAGGAGAAGCGTGCCGAGGCTCCGACAAGTTGTGTTTCCGGTATCTACGATTAAGTTCTTACTTCCCGCGTTGCCCTTTGGTCGCCACAGAGCCTAAACCCAAAGTAGTGTTTTCCGGCTAAGTAACGAAACCCAAAGTGTACCCGTGCCTCTTCCTAGGACTCCCCTAGTAAAAAATCGGTGTTTTAGTGTTAGTGAATAAAAGCCAAGTGCTAATTTTTTGTTTAACGCCTACGCGGCCCTAGTCTTAAGTGAATAAAATCCGTCCTCGCGACATTAGTTATAGTAAATTAAATACTTCGATCTGATTAAAAAAATATAACAACCCACGCTACGATTAAAGGCAAAATTCTACGTGTCGACAAGTTACCGAAAAGAAAATTTGTTAATTTTATAAAACCAAATCAAACGACTCTGTTTTCTCTAAATAAAATATTGTAAATTCGTTTTAAACAAAGTGTGTTCATTCAACCCACGAATATACAGGGTGCTCAAATAGGCCCTACTTCAGAATCCCAGAAAGGGAATTTTAGCTAAGAAAGCTTATACAGGGTGAAGCTTTGGACCCTCACCAAGAAATAAAAAAGCAAATTTTACGCTCTGCTCTCATACAGGGTGTACCTATCGGCCGAAACCTTCCGTTTAAGGACATACCACCCCAACCTACTTTCAAACAAAATTAAGTGCATGAGTGGATTCTAGTAGTCTCAGACCAAGCTAGCCAGCCCAATTCTTTATCTTCCTGACCTTGAGGGTCAACCAGTGACGTATCCGTGTTCACGACGCCCGTCGTGGACCCCAAATATTAAACCTAGAGTCCTGTTCGTGTTCACAACGAAGACCGCGTTCTCGCCTCACACGTCTTCCAGCGGCTTGTATATCAATGTATGCACGGAAGCTATACAACCTTATGCGAGGGTTGTATAGGAGATATATCATCCTTCGGAGGGGATGTACAGCCGTCGATCCCTTGTCTTTTAAATGTTAGGCAAGTAAAAGATCCCTACTCTTCTTAAGGGAAGAGGTTCGGCAAAATTCCTGGTTGGGGTTAGCTCGTCTACAGGCGTCGGTGTTAGACCTCAGTAGCGGAAATAGACCGACGTTATATAAATGTATATAAAAAAAGTCATTAAAGTAATTTTGAAAAAAAAAATTTTCGCACGAAAGTTATTTCTTGAACTCCTCATCACTCCCTTCCTCGTCGTTTTTTGACTGGCACCCTTAAGACAATAGCCACAACTAGACCACCTAACACCAGGTAAGTACACCAAGTTAAAACATCTGGAAACGAACCCGTGACCCAGCCACGACTAAAAGAGCTGCCGCGAGTGGCCGTCGATGTTTGATAAAATCACGTCATTATTTTGAGGGACCCTGTTTATATATAATGCATTCTTTGAAAGTTCCCTGAATTGCAATATATCAGGAAAAATATATTTTAAGTTGTTTGTTTCCTTAACATGCATATTTCGTGAATGTTTTGAAATTACAATAAATATAGCAAATGTTGACAATTCGTCTAATTATCTGCATCTAAATGAAGCAGACGCAGAGATGAGTACAGCTCTTATTATGATGATAATAATTGGATCAATACTGAATTCACATTCAATGTACAAATAACAACGAAATGGTGGATTAGACATTAATTAAATATGAAATATTCAAAGCTCGTATTACATATTAGTCAGAGTACTGTCGTATATAATTTTTAATTAATTATCGGAACTCCCTGATACTGCATTAAGATAGTTAAGATTATTGAGAGTTCTTTTGTCATAATTTGATAAGATGAATTAAAGATTTTTTTTTTAATTATTCACTACACAGTAAGGAAATACTGTATCTGAAGGCAAGTAAAATACTTTTTATATTTGGTATAGAATTACAAAACTTTAGTGTGCAGTGTGATTTTTTTACCATGAGAAATAACTTTTCGTTGTGAACTACTGAAGAAAATTGTATTCTGCACAAAGTTTTAAATTCCCACTGCCTACCACCCAAAATTAGGGTATAAAAATAGAATTAATATACGGTGGGCGTCGCGATGCTTCAAATAGTATTTTTCTAGTAACGCAACAGTTTAATAACATCATTAAAAAGGTCATTTAATTTCCTGATTTCTTTGTAAATGATATTTATGTTTTTTTTTTCTTCAAATAGGTATGATCTAATTTATGTTAAATACTACTTTTTAATATATTTTTGGGGGCGAGCGTAGATGCGTCTTTACTATGTACATACTTCGATATGCGATGTAAAGCAACGTTAGGCGCGGTTAGTACTTGGATGGGTGACCGTTTCAAAGAAGACCGTGTCCTCGCCTCACATATCTTCCAGCGGCTTGTATATCAGTGTATGCGTGGAAGTTATGCAACCTTAGGCGAGGGTTGTGTAGGTGATATACCATCCTTCGGAGGGGATGTAAAGCCGTCGGTCCCTTGGCTATTAAATGTTAGGCAAGTAAAAGATCCATACTCTTCTTAATGGAAGAGGTTCGGCAAAATTCCTGGTTGGGGGTAGCTCGTCTACAGGCATCGGTGATAGGCGTCAGTAGCGGAAATAGACCGACGTTAAGTAAATGTTAAAATAATAATAATATATTTTTATTGGTAGATGTCGTTCTCCGGATTGGATTACACTAATGAAAAATGCAGTCACATATTGCCTTGCATTTACAAGGAACAGATAGTAATGTGTTTTAGTTTGATATACTATTATGAATGCTTTTTTAAAACTGAGAATAATTTACATTGATTAATAAGTAGCCCAGAAGTAGTGCCGTAACTTCAATGAATCAGACCGTTTGGACAGTAGAACATTTATTTTTTTAGTTTCACTTTATTTATCTCAAGGATAACTGATTTTAGAAGTTATATTAATATAAATGTTATCTTAGTACTATATTGATGGACATCACGTATAAATTTTATTCGGTCTTCTAAGTAATTTGGTAGAAGATTATTAACAATTTTATTTAAAAAATAATTGTATGCATGCAAAGACAGTTTTAATTAGATATTTAGCATCAAATTAATGTTTGTATACATGTTAATTCTGAAATAATTTGCATTACTTTATTTTGATATTTTTTTTGTTTTTTCGTGCCAGGGTTTGATGTGTAGATTAATGAAGAGCACTATGTACAGTGTGGTAGGATTAAAGAATTATATATTGGTTATTTTACTTCCAACTGATAAACACTGACTGACTCTTCTAAAGAAACTCACCGTATTTGAAAAGCCATATGATTTTCATTTTAACAATAGTATTTGTCTACCAATCGTTTCGAAGGTCCTTTTAGGATCTAATACTGCACATATTTCTGTTCCCGGTTATTGTTTCCATTCAGGTATGTTTCACAGGAATATTTACCTCGAAAATCCGATTGATAAGTACACAATATATTATTTGAATATATATATATATATATATATATATATATATATATATATATATATATATATATATATAATTTTGAATATATTATTGAAATTTTCGATATCGCAAATCACGATGGTGGTGTTATTTTTTACCCTAGCCTTCCGCAACTACCCTCAATATATAAAAAACAGCCCCTTGTCTATAGACTATGTGTGTAGTTATATATATATAGGGTAGGGTGAAAAATAACATCACCAACGTAATTCGCACCTTCGAAAGCGCACAAGTGATTTAGGTGTTGCGAATAGGGTAGTTTCAACACCCAGGTGTTGCTTAGGTCAACTGTGGTTGAGTAATGGTTAGTTTCCCTGATATTCTCATAAAAACTCCGACCCGACGAATTCCCGCATGCCTAGTACCGATAGCATGGAAGAGGGAGGTGGCTTTCATGTGTAGGGGGTAGTTTCAAGAAGGTAGAGTGAACAAAAATATCATAATCGTAATTATCGCCCTCGAAAATACGTGAGAACTGCGTTTTCTGTTTTTCGAGGGATTTCGGCGTTACGAACGGGGTAGTTTCAACCCCCGGGGGTTGTTTAGGTCAACTATAGTTTAATAATGGTTGATTGTAGATTGTTTGTAGATTGTTTTACGGGGTCGTTTGGCTTCGAACAGCCTTACTTCACTTCGATCTAAAAGATCTTTTGTGATTTACCCTACATCTAGTGGTTATCCCAGGATTCCCAGACTTTTTACAAAGCTTGTGATTTTCCTGGGGGCTAATTTCCCTATGTCTTCCGGCGTTAATTCCGCCTGTTCTAGGAATTTTAGCCTAGTGCGGACTAACACCTTGCATTCACAAAGTATGTGTTCCGCAGTTTCAATTGCAGTATCGCAATATCTGCATTTATTATCTACCGCCTTGCCCATATTCTTGAAATGGTATCTCAAGGGGCAGTGGCCAGTTAGAAGGCCTGTGATTAGCCTTAATTCGGACTTTTCCAGTTCGAGAAGCCTTGTGGCATTCTTTGTCGAATAAGTTATAAACTTTTTCGCTTGTCTTTGGCCTGGAGTATGCCTCCAGTAGGACTTTTTCTGATCCTTTTCCCATTCTTGGATCTCCTCCGCTATGTGTCCCTTGGCTAGGCCACAAAACGGTTCGGGTCCAATGAACGGTGCTTCAGCTCCTTTTTTTGCAAGGCTATCAGCAAGTTCGTTTCCTTGTACTCCCTCATGCCCTGGCACCCACATCAAGGTAACCCTGTTGTTAATAGCCAGTTGCTTCAGGGATTGTCTACATTCCCAGGCAATTTTAGATTCAAAGGTATAGGACCTTAGAGCCTTTAGTGCTGCCTGGCTGTCTGATAGTATATAGATCTTTGCCCTTCTGATGCCTTTATTTAGGCATACCTGGGCACACAGGTCTATGGCATAAATTTCTGCCTGAAAGATGGTTGGGGTGTTTCCGAGGGCTTTGGATAGCCTACAATTCGGCCCTGCTACTCCCACTCCTACCCCTTCAGCCATCTTGGATCCATCTGTATACCAGATAAGTGACCCCTGCTCCAGTCGCAGTGACTCCATCTTGCTCGTCTGACGACTTTCAATTAGCACGTCAAACGGGCAATCAAAGTCTTGTTTGACTGGCATTGAGTCAGTGGGTTTGGTCATGGACTTCAGATGGACTTCCTCCAGAATCCTTAAGTGACCAACCAGATCACCTGGTTTGAACTTATGTGCTTGGTGCAGTCGTAAGGCACTGAGTGCCGCCTCCTTCCTTACATGTAGGTGCAAGGGAAGTAGGTCAAGCATAGCCTCCATAGCTGCTGTGGGACACGAGTGCATTGCTCCTGTAGTCCCTAAACAGGCAAGGCGTTGCAGTTTCTGCAACTTTCCCTGTGCTGTTTTTTCTTCTGTTTTTGGCCACCATACGCATGATGCGTAGGTTACCATAGGTCTGACAACCGAAAGATAAGACCAATGTGTTATTTTCGGTCTTAGACCCCAAGTCTTACCAAACAACCTACGGCACGTCCATATTGCCGCTGTTGCTTTAGTAAGAGTCCGTTCCAGATGAGAGTTCCAGGTAAGTTTTTGATCCAGGATTACTCCTAGATACTTAACTTCACTGGAAAAATGTATTATCGTTCCATTCAGTACAGGAGTTCTAAGATTGAGTCTTCTCCTTTTAGTGAACGGGACAATAGTTGTTTTGCTCGGATTGACATTGAGTCCCTCTGACGAGCACCATTTGGATATTATATTTAAGGCAATTTGCATGAGGTTGGAAATCATGACCTCATTTTTGCCTCTCACAGTGACGACCAGGTCATCCGCATATCCCTGGACGTTAAAGCCTGAATTACTCATTTTATGTAGGAGATCATCGACCACCATTGACCACAGCAAGGGTGATAGGACTCATCCCCCACACTTGTGGTAATAATTCTGCTTTTGAGCATGGATTGTATCCATTTAATTGTAGGTGACTGTATTCCCCTTTTTTCCGCGGCTTTTTGTATGGATTCATAGGAGGTGTTGTCAAAAGCACCCTCTGTATCTATGAAAGCACACATAGCCACTTCTTTTGCTGTAAATGTCTTTTCAATGCCTTGAACTAGGCAATGTAGAGCATTTACTGTCGATTTGCCAGGTTGATAGGCAAATTGTTTTGTGTGAAGCGATGTTCCTGTAAGGATTTCGCTTCTAATATGTTGGTCTAAAAGTTTCTCCATTGTTTTTAGGAGAAATGAGGTTAAGCTGATGGGGCGATACGACTTAGGCTCGTCTGGTGTACGTCTGCCTATTTTCGGAATAAACGCCACCTTAACTTCCCTCCAAGCTTGGGGAATATACCCCAGTGTATAGCTTGCTATACATATACTTCTCAGGCATGGGACAAGCTCCTCAATTCCGTATTGAAGTAGGGCAGGGAAGATACCATCTCTGCCCGGTGATTTAAAGGGTTTAAAGGTTGATACCGCCCATTTAATTTTGTTATGGGTGAATATTTTTCTAGCCAGGCGTCTTCCTTCTCTAGTAGAACGATGAACATCCTCATCCAAGTAGTCCTGTAGAAATTCACCCTGAATTATGCGAGAGCCTGGGAAATGAGTGTCTAAAAGCACCCTTATGTTTTCCTGCTGACTCTCGGTGTGCTTACCGTCGGGTTTTTTGAGTAGCCCTATTCCATTTGAGTGGTCTTTTGCAAGGACTTTTTGTAGGCGTACTGCTGGGGCTAGTTCATCTATCCCTTCGCAGAACCGTCTCCATGATCTTCTTTTAGACCTTCTCAATTCTGTGTTGTACTCCGTAAGGGCTTTCCTGTAGTCCTCCCAGTTTCCAGTGTTTTTAGCTCTGTTAAAAGCTTTCCTAGTCTCAGCTCTGAGACGGCTGAGATCCCTATTCCACCAGGGCACATCTCTTTGGACTGCCCGTTGTTTAATGGGACAACTTTTTTCATAACATGATGTCATGATATTTTGTAGTTGATATGAGGCTATATCTAATTCCTCTGTTGTATCGATGGAATGTATTACGCCTTCGACCTCCGCCCTCAAGTGTTCTTTATAAACACTCCAGTCCGTCAGTCTGGGTATTCTACATTCCCCGAGGCTTGTTACAGCCGCCTCCAAGTCGAATCGTATGTGTCTGTGATCCGACATGGAGGGCTCGTCTGAGACATGCCAGTTTTTTATTAAATCAGTTATGAGTGGATCCGCGAGAGTTATATCTAGAACCTCTTTCCTGACCGCATTCATAAAGGTGGGTTCATTACCTTTGTTGATGATGTCGATGTTGTTAGCGAACAAATATTCAAATAGGTACTCACCTCTAATGTTAGTATCCGTGCTACCCCACATGTGGTGATGTGCATTAGCATCACCGCCTATTATGTAGGGTTTTTTCTTTCTCTTGCACCAGCCGATAAGGCTTCTTACTTCCTCTGGGGGTGGATTTCCTTCCTCGCCGGGAAAGTAGGCCGATGCCACTACGACTTGCCTTTTTCCCCTTTCTGTAGGCACTTCCACTGCTGCTGCTATCAGATCCCTTGTTAGGAATTCTGAAAGGAGAACAAAATTAATATTTTTATCGAACAACAAGGCTGTTCTAGGATAGTCATGCAAGGTAGAATAAATTAACTTACATGATTGTGTTGGGAGTCCTTTAATCCGTCCTCTGTGAACCCAGGGCTCTTGGATTAGCCCTATGTTTAATTTCTCCCTAATAAATCTCCTGCTAAGCACACTTGAGGCTGCCTTTGCATGATGGAGATTTATTTGGAGACACTTTATGTTGCTTAGGGCAACTATGACAGCGAGGGGCCTTTTTCATGGCCCCTTTTCGCTGTCTTTTTGCCCGTAGGTTGTGTACTCGGCCTACCTTTAGCCTTTGGCAGGGCACTAACGTCGCCTGTAGCCTCAGGATTTTCAGTCGGCCGACTGGATTCCTCCCTGGGTTGGTCCTGTTTGTCAGGCCGTTTTTCCAGTGGGGTTTCCTTTGGGGCTTTAGGTTTTCTGCTCCTCGTCCTCAGCTGTAACTGGCCGAACTTGTAGCTAATCCTGTAGCCCATTGTTTTAAGTATCTCGGTAGACTGTGAGTCTGCCGAGAGGGTTAATTCAATGGAGTTGCCTTTGTTTTCTCTTCTAAGCACTCTCCATTCAGTTGAGTTAAGGCCTTCATTTTGTGCCTCAAAGAGTTTCAGTATTTTCTCATTTGAGAAATCCTGATTATCGGGTGGTAAAGTTGTCACCAGAATCTCCGTGTGAGGCATTTCATCCTCTTCAGCGACTCTTAGTGACGCGTTTTCCCAAGGCTTTAGCTCTGTCATTATGCCTTTTAGCCACTGTATTGTGGCATTATTAGCACAAGTCAGAGCCAGCCAACCCGGTTTAAATTAGGAGCTATGAAATTTGGGCTTTATACCAGCCTCTTTCTTCAGCTCCAGAATTTTATCCAGCAATGAATCCTGGATATTTTTTTGTTGCTCCGTAGTCAACAGGTCCGTAGGGTAATTGGTGGAGAGAATCCCCACCTTAATACCTCCAGCGACCTGGCTGTAGGAGGGCCTTGCAGCCGATGTTGAGGGCCCTGGTGTGGCCCTATCTTGTTGTTTTACCCGCTTTCGCGGATTATTTTCTGGGGTGTTTTCCTCTGAACGGACCCTTTTTGGCCCTTTTTCAGAGTTTTCACTCCCTGTTTTGTAAGGCTTCAATACCTGTTGCCGGGCTTCAGCTATTGGCATGCCCTTTGCCAACAGGAATTTAAACCTTTTTCTAGCGGCTTCGCTCAACTTCACCTTCTGCCCCTTGGGTTTTGGAGCACTTAAGGTTTGGTTGAGCTCGTCACCGCTACTTTGGAGGAGAGCTTCCTCCGTTAGGCCAGGACCAGTGTCCTGTTCCATAGGCTCTTCAGCCTCTGTTGGTACAATTGGGGGTGTACCGGCCCCTATGTTTTTCAATGAAGAGGTCATTTTCTGTCCCACGAGTAGCGGAGGAAATAAGGATTACCTGAGGCAGTGCCCCGCATACCCCAGGCAGACTTTATTTAAACCAGGGTGCGTCAGGTGCCCTGGAGTCCGCATAATAGCGACTAAGCTTCCCCTTAGCCACGCAGTCACAGGCTTATGCTGTTCCACCTTTGACTTGGGGGGAGTTTTTATTGTGGCTCCCATCCACTTGGTCGGCTGATTAAGGCAGACCCCCACGTGGAGCAAGCAATCCTCAACAACCACCCACTTGCTCCACACGGTTTATACTAGGCAGGTTTCCACGACAGAGCTCCAGCCCCTCGCGCGCCCGAACCATCCGACCCTAGTCAGACGATTCCGGCACCCGAGCGACTGAGTCCCCGTCTCCACGCTGTTAATCCTAGTATAGCTCCAGGACGTTGGGTATCGCTACCTCCCATACTGCATCACTGCAGCCTGTGACGGAGCTTGTTGCGACCCGTGATACCCATCCACAGCTGAGGGTAGACGTCATATCCACCCACAGAAGTACACAGACATCACGGGGCGTCAGTCCAGGTGCGTGAACCCCAAGCTCATGCCAGATTTACCTCCCTGGTCACTTGTGGCGAAGAGGAAGATAATTCTGGATTAGTACCCGGATATTCCCATAAAAACTCCGATCCGAAATTCCCGCATGCCTTGGACCGATAGCATGAAGAGGGGGTGGTTTTTACGTTGTGGTAGTTGCGGGAGAGTAGGCCTAATCATGATCCCTGCCCTCGAGAATCCATAAAAAACTTTGTTGAGTTTGTATTTCTTTATTTTTTGGGGATATTTCTGTTGCGTGCGGGGGGTGGCTTCAACCACCGGAGGTCGGCCCGGGGTACTCTATTGCAAATTAACTGAATTTAATATTATCCCCCCTCCAAAAAAAACCCGACCCGACCATCATTCTCAAGCCCAAGCCCGAGAAGCTGGAAATTGGGGTGGTTTTTCCTTAATAGGGGTAGTATGCAATGGTTTCAGAACTCCAAACTATCACCATCGTTTTTCTCACCCTCGAAAACAGGGGAAGAAATGCATTGCGAAAAACCCTGCAAAGTTTGAATGTTCGGGACCTCGTTAAATCCATCGTACGTGTAAAGATGCTTTTTCCCCAGAATTATTTGTCAGAACCCATTTAAATATATTTGGATCAGTCTCAATAATTGAATCGTTTGTTCCTTTCATTTTTAGTACAATAAAATTAGTCTATCGTTTGAATTTTATTTCTCAGGAGATAATTTTATGATCAATCGATGTGGGAAAGTGTCAGGAACAACATACTGAAATGTTTAAGACTTGGGTGTTGTAGCAATTTTGTAAATAAATAAAAACGACTTTAGTGCGGTACGACGGCCATGAAATACTTCTAATAATTAAAAAAATATATCACGTTGTAGAGAAAGAAATTCTCTACAATTTTGATACGGGAAATACTCCTCTGCGATGCTTATTTTTTTTTTAAATCAATTTTTAAAACAATTTTTGCCAAGTTGTTTTCGTTTGGTCAGCTGACCTTTGTCGGCACGCCCATTTGCGACATGGACTGTAGTTCCCGCATATACAGCGCTTCTGGATGCGCGCGTAACACATTTCAGTATGTTGTTCCTGACATTTTTCCAGATCGATTGATCATAAAATTGTCCCCCGAGAAATAAAATCCAAAAGATGTGAAAAATTGGTCTAGATTTATTGTACTATTTGTGGATCGACTTAAACAGGAATTAGCTTCCATGGGAATCTTATTTTGTTTTATGATTTTATTGATCAATTCTTCTTCACTTTCTTTTTCATAAAAAAATCCAATAATTATTATTCTTGGATAGGATTTTTTTGGTATTCTTACATTATAATTATTTCCCATCATATGCTGAATATTATCCTTGATCCTGTGCATCAGCGCAAATAAGCTGTTATTGTTATATAAATAATAAATAAATAAATACATCACAGGTAATGACGACCCCCTTTATCCCGGAATAGCCTTGTGTGGGAGGGGGCTACACATTTAGAGACAAGGGACACACACCCAATATCCGTGTATAGTGGAAAAATCCCTCTCACAGTATTTTCCACTGCCACGACCGGGGATCGAACCCGGATCTTTTGGGTGAGAGGCAAGTGCGCTCACCTCTCGACCATCAGTCATACAAATACTAATATCTCTGTTTAAATTAAGGAAGGACTATAAATTGGAATAGTTCGTTGCCAGTAATAAAATATATCCTAAGAAATTTTTATCATAGTTACTAGCAAGTTAACTAAAATCTATATAAAGAAAAGAGGGTGTGCTTTTCTACTGTATCAGACAAATGTCTTCCAGAGTAAAAAAAAAAAGTTAGAACAGTAAAAATTTTATTTGAAGATCGAAAGAAAAATATCCATTTAGCAACATTTACAAATTTACTATCCACCTCCTAATCATGATAATTGTTATTATATATTTATTATGTTTGTTGCAAACAGATCATCCATTATTAATTTGTGTCAATTAGGCGTCTTTGTTATAGAGGTGAGCAAATTTTAGTTAGGTAAATTACACTATTTAACTAGGTAATAATGAGCTTCAATTACATTCGCATCGATTATACAGGCTTTGTTGTGGCATGTTACTTAATTAAGTGGTCGTGCCACACTTTGTTGTAGGATTTCGTTATGATACTTATCAAGTTTGCGTTGTATATTATCGAATTATCTAAAATCAATTACGAGTTCAGGGTAAAGTTTGTAAAGTAAATCCCTGCGTCTAGCTGATGGAAAACTAATTGAGTTTCCAGGTTTATATAAAAATCGGAAAGAGAAATATTAAAAATATGGTCCGTTCGTGTATTGTTAGATTCTAGTACCTAATTTATTCAACAGTGGTAATATAAAGTTTCTACTTGGCTGTGTATTTCGGGATGGTTTGTATAAGATGAAAACTTATATTGAGATTATTTTAATAGCTTATATTAAAGAATATTGTTATTATTGTGCAACAAAATTAATGTTCCCTTGATAAAGATTAAAAAACTGCAGTGTTGCCCAAAATTTAAAAAAAAAATTAGGGTGACCGTCAGCTGCTCAGCCTCGTCAGTGGGGTAGGGGACAGCTTGAAATACTTGTATTGATATTAGGTCTGCCCTATATTTTTTTTGCTAAATAAATACAAATAGTATTAAAGTCTAATTCCTACTTTCTCTCTTTTGTATTTATGGACTCCAGCTTCTCTACCCGAGAAACAAGTTTTAGATATATTACAGATAGACAGAATTTTGTAAAAAAATGCAACTTAACAAATTTATTCTTACTTAATAAATAACTCTGTGAGATATATTTAGTGCAATTGATGAAAATTGGCATATACCATCATTCAATTCAACAATGTTTTATTGATATTTACTACAACAGAAACCTCCCCAAATCCCACACCGGGTCCGACCTTGCAACCACGGCGTTAACGCGGTGGCAGATTGCAGGGCCAGGCGAAGTGGAACTGGTTCGGGTAAAAGAATATTAAAATTATTAAAGCTAAGCTCCTTTCGTCGCAGACGAATTAACAGAGGTGTTAAGATTGAAGAACCTGTTTAAAAGAACAAAGGATCCTACACATTTCTTATGGGAAATGGCCCGCAGTGGAACTCGCTGGAATCGATATATGTTATTCTTCTTGAGCTCCTGATCAAAAGTCCTCATGGCCACAAAGTCGGAAAATGTACAGTTTTCCAGATATGGGGGGAAGCCGATTTTTCGGGATTTTTTCACTAATAGTATGGAGTCATGATCCTCTCAATGCGGGGGTTTTTCGTGTCGCTGATTTCAAATCCGATGCCAAGAATAGTATTTGACAGTTGACAGCTGTCAGTAGCACTGTCAACTCGCCTTATTTTCCGGAAAAGATTTATCAGAATATATACAAGGGGTTTTTTGGGTCGCTGATTTCAAATCCGATATTGAAGGTGGCATTTGATAATTGACAGCTGTCAGAAGCTGTGTTAGCTGTACTATCCCGAAAAGATTTATCACAGTGTTCACGGGTCACGCTAAGAGTAGATGCAAACAATCCAAATAATATTTTATCGGGGGAACTAGAAATTATTTAATTAAATGATTTATCGAGATGGAGAGATGTTGATTCATTAATTTATTCACAGATACCCAGAAAGAGATTCATTGATTTATTGACAGAGATGCACAGAGAGAGAGAGAGAGAGATTGATTCATTGATCGATCTCACAGAGAGATATACACAAGAGAGATTGGTTAATACAGTGATAAATCTTTTCCGGATAATACAGCTAACACACCTACTGACAGCTGTCATCTGTCAAATGCCACCTTCGACATAGGATTTGAAATCGGTGACCCAAAAAACCCCTTGTATATATTCTGATAAATCTTTTTCGGAAAATAAGACGAGTTGACAGTGCCACTGACAGCTGTCAACTGTCAAATGCTACTCTTGACATCAGGTTTGAGATCAGCGACCCGCAAAACCTCCGTAGAACACTAGCGAAGCCACATTGAAAGGACGATGGCCCCATACTACTAGTGAAAAAAATCCGAAAAATCGACTTTACCTCCCCCCACATATCCGAAAAACTGTACATTTTCCGACCTTGTGGTTATGAGGACTTTTGATCAGGAGCTCAAGAGGACTAACATGTATCGATTCCAGAGAGTTTCACCGGGGCCATTTCCCGTAAGAGATGTGCGGGCGTCTTTTAACAAAACTGAACAATAACTACATTCTAAATGTAAAACATTCGTTCACTATTCACTGTAAAATTTGGTATCTGATGCAAGCATCTCAACTTGAATGAGAGGCCTTCCGCGAGATACGTCAATACTGGGCTTCGCATAGGCTAGCCTAAACTTTAATTTTAAAAATTTTGATGTCAGAATGTTTTGATATTAGAGACAATTATAGTTTAAAAAAACTAACAACCACGCTTAATAGCAAACCGAACCAAAGAAAAACATAGTGTTTAAATATTATCGACAAAAAGATTCATTTTATTGTAAAAAGCGTGGGGTGCTTGTTATCAATTGTTATAAATATTTTCTTGGTAGATATTGATAAAAATAGAATTTTAAAAAAAGCATCCCACGCTTTTTACAATAAAATGATTTTTTTTATCAATAATATTTAAACATTATTTTTTACTTTTTAGTTCGGTTTACTATTTTCTTTAACCTATAATTTATCAAATTTATGATGTTAACAACGGCGCCTCCGACAAAATGTTGACAATAGATTAGTCATTTTTTAATTCTATCCTTGTATAACTGATGGTCGAGAGGTGAGCGCACCCAAAATTTTCGACTTCGATCCCCGGTCGTGGCAGTGGAAAATACTGTGACAGGAATTTTTCCACTATATACGGATATTGGGTGTGTGTCCCTTGTCTCTAAATGTGTAGTCTCCTCCCACACAAGGCTCATCGAGAGCGCTCCGGGATAAAGAGGGTCGTCATTACCTGTGGTGTATTTATTATTATTATTATCCTGATGATCCTGGTGAGGACATTAGGACATAGTTATCAAATTATTGTATTATCATCGGTCCTTGATGAGTGTATAAAGTTTCAGTTTAATCTGACGTTTTGAAGTGGGTGAGAATCACGTTCAAAGATTCCGTTACATACGGTGAAGCTAATAAAAGCGTGTAAAAAATGTATAAAAAGGAAACAATAAAAACAAACGCGACAAGAAGGATACGAACAGAAAGGAATTATTAATACTAGCAGGAAATATTTAAAAATACAAAAGGTATGAAATATCAGTAAAAATGGATAGGATAAGCTAAGTTATGGTTGGTGAAATTTGACTACAGGGATTGCCATCAACATCTGTTTCAGATGAAATTTAAGCGAAATATGTCTAAATAGATATCGCTAATTAGGTGGTATAATATACTAATCTTCAATTTAAAAATTACAAAACGTTAAATTTAAATGTTGAACAATTAAAAAATAATAATGCAAGTAAAATTTATTAAGCTAACGATAGAGGGGTGGTAATGCCACCACTGTTCTTTTGTTGACGACTATCTCGCAAGAAAAAACTGTTTTGTTTACAGAATTTCAGTAGTACATTCCCGGTGACTGAACGGCGTAGTAGTCTCATACCAGTTGATATGATCCTAATGCCAGGCTCCTGAAAAAGGTTTCAACTTTCGAGGGGAGCTAGCAAACAAACAGAATATACGGTAGTGTTATGCAACACACAAAAATAGTGAATGATTTGTGAGAATCTCTGACAGGTTATCGTACTTAAAAAATACCATTAGTAAGGAAATTTAGATAAATGATTAATTAGTAGGTGAATTTGAGGAATTCACAAATATTGACTCACTATTTAATTGTATTGTGGTAAACCTGAATGACAATTAAGAACACAAAGTTTTCAGAAACACAGAAATTTTTAAAGTATCATAGAAAATTTACCCTTATGGTAGAAAATGCGCGTGTAGAAAAATATGCATTCATAGTTTTTTATTGAAATATAAATTAGTAAATTGGCGACAAAACTTAGGATTAAGGATAGCAACCCTTATTGAAAATAGTAGTGGTAATAACAGGAGATAATACCTACCCAAGATAATCTAGGTGTGCTTACTTAAACATAACCTAAAAAATAAAAGTAAATACATTTATGTTTACTCCAGTCATTCTATCGCTGCTTAGCCCCCGAAATCACGTTATAAATAGGGAAAATTTTATTTTTTAGTATTGTAGAAGGAAGAGCCCTCAGTAAGAATCCAAGTTTTTGACCTTTAAGAGCGAGTACTTTAGCTGCTATCCTGTCATAAAGAAGGGTAAAATCAGGTTTGTTTTTTAAGGAATAACTTGTCTCCAGTTGAATCTGCGGAATAATAGTTAATATGAAATTTATAAAAGATAGAATTCTGGATAATTTTGATATTTCATTAATTTTTGTGCTATGAATAGTTTAAACGTAGTAGCGTCACGAATGTCTCACTACTACTACATATATACTATTATATATTTAGTATTTCTTGAATTATTAAATATCTTGACAATTAATTGGCAATTTCACATTATTCAACATTTTATTATTGTTTTGACAAACATTCATGACGTTGACGCTGTGACTTGTAAACTATTAGTCGTACAAAAAATATGCAAAATTAGTCGATAATTTTATCCTCTACAAAATTATTTCAATTACTTTTTTCGTAGCATCAACAGACGAATTATTTCGAAAAAGCCCCCCTTTGCGGCAAGATAACGACTAAAGTAGCTCCATCTAAAGGTCGAAAACTTATATTCATAATGACGGTCTCTCACTATAGGCCAGTCGTCAAATCTGGGGGGTACCTTAGCAAAATTCCGAACTTAATGAAACTTTGGGATGTTGTTTGTAAGTGTGTCCAGTAGTGCTACACCCAATTTATCCAACAAAAAAACCGTGTGGAATTTTGGAGTGGTGCGAAAATTTTTTGCACTTTTTTCGGTGTTTTCGAAATATTTCGAAAACGGTTGATTTTAGCGGAGAACTTCAAATTAGTAAATTGTAGAGGATTAAATTTCCTGCGATAAAACGTATTTTTTGACTCCATAGGTACCGAGATACACAAACTGCTAAAAAGGCTGGTTGTCGACATTTATTTTACATTTTTCATCATATTTAATGGACTTGTCGTATCTACTTCCATTTGCATAGGTTCAACTACCTCACAACCACCACGACCTCCTCCTCCTTTGAGATTTCATACTATACAATGTACATGTAGGTTTGAAAGAGCATAAAATGACCCAGCTCGTTTTTCTACTAGTAGATGTTCATTAGGTTGAAAAAAAGAACATTAAAACAGTATTTTATATGTAGTATATTATAGCGATTCTTACTGGCTAATAAAGTAAATTTGTAAGGAAAATTTTAAAGTAGGGAAATGCAAAGTAAATGTTAATGAAGTAAAGTTAATATTTTAGGCGTTTGGCACCGTACGGAATTTCATCTTCTTCATCGTCTAGTAGTGCGTCCATAATCATTTCATCTTCGTGCTCTCCTTCTGCTTCTTTGTCCTAGAGATCAGGCTATGGAGAATTTTCGCATGTATCCTCCGAAGAGTTCTTGCAAAGGGTGGAGCACTGCAGTCCTGCTTTCTTGCAGCTACAGGCTGCATTGCTACACCGTTTCTTGCCTTTACAAAAGACGATTGTTCAATATGTTGTCTGGGGTGTCGTCAGCGACCACCCCCAAACTGACGGTACAAAGTCGTTACCCAGCCATGTTTGGACCTGGGGATAGGTTCGGCAAACATGGTGGGTGGCTGCAGTCTGACGAATTGGAATTTAGGTTTGGTCACCGACTTAATAAAAAGTTGGTACCGGTTGTTGTCGAGGGAATCTGTTTCCATATTCCATCTACTAGGTTATGTAGGGAAGTGTTCTTCTGGTAAATTCTGCAGACTTTCTTCTTCCCTTGCCCGAAAGGGGTTGAAGTAGTGTCGCACCCACTTACTGCATGCAGAAAGAGAATATCTTGTGGGCCGATCTTGCATGAAGCTGTTGAATATAATAATGATGGGGCATTACGAACGACCACACGCCTTCAGCGGCTGGGACTTAACTGAAGTGGGTGATTCGATTTGTGACGTCACTTTCGCCACAACCAAAAGTTTGGACAGTCTGAGTGACTATCAAAAACTCGCCTGTCGGTAGCTCTATAGTCGACCGCGAGGGGTCGTGGGTTAGATTCGCAAATGTCATCAAATTGTCAAACAACAAAAATTAACCTCTTATAAAAAGTTGGAAATTTATAAATAAATAAAAGTTTGTAAGCTTGGGGCGCCAGCCGAAATTAATCGACAGAGGGTTGGACAGAGAACAAGACAAACAAAATCAGAAGAAATAAAACCAAAATAGAATGGAGTATAATATAATGTAATGTTGTTAGCAGTGATTATCAACCCAAGAATGTATACAAAAACAGGTTAAA
This sequence comes from Leptura quadrifasciata, assembly GCA_963675555.1. Taxonomy (NCBI): domain Eukaryota; kingdom Metazoa; phylum Arthropoda; class Insecta; order Coleoptera; family Cerambycidae; genus Leptura; species Leptura quadrifasciata. The sequence goes on along the minus strand of OY776674.1, from coordinate 143,480,050 downwards.
AAAAATCAGTTTCAAATCAAAATGACTCACTCTATGTTGGAAATTCTTACGCAATTAACCATATGTCGGTTCATAATGCCTCTACGATGGATTAAAAACATTCTGGGTAACTCCTCAACTAATCGTCTACCATGCGACAATGATTTAACACGGCGGTCATATATGGCTTTGATACATAAGATATTATGTATTTTACACAGACCAAGTGGGTAATTTTGAAATGCCAAAGGGCAACGGCGATCAAAAAGAATAACAAGCAGTGCAACGACAGGGCTTTAATGGTAACAAAATAAAACTGAAAAATTTTATACTTGACTGAATATATGAAAATATATATACTTCTAAAATATTAAATACATTTTCAAACAATGTAAAATATCTTAATTACTGACCTTAGGTTTTATTAGGTTTTTTAATTGGAGCAAATTACAGAACCAAGCTTCTGCTCTCTCCAAAAGTCTCAAAATGTCTGCCCCTTTTTTTCCTTTTTGAATAAAAAACCGGAATTTGAGTCAAGGCAATTACAAAATTGGCAATTAAAAATCCCCTAAAGGATAATTTGACATTTGTCATTTTAAAATCAAAACAGACCATCTGGAGTAATTTTTATGGATTTAAAACAGCACTAAAGTGTTCAGGTAGCCTATAATATGTTATTTAAATCTAGATGACATTAATTACAAAATAATAACATATCATTTGTTTGATTTTAGAGATTTGCGATACTAGGATGCGGCCCAGAAGATTTCATAACCTTTCATTTATGAAACTGAGAGATGTCAGATGACATATGTACCATATTAGATGTAACGTTACTTAATGTGCCATTAAAATATCCTTTTACATATATGCTGTTATATTTTATCACACGTTACAGATTCAATTATGTGGGAAGGGGAGGGGGTAGTTGAACCTTTGCAAACGGAAGTAGAAATAAATATTTCGAAAAAACCGAAAAAAGTGCAAAAATTTTAGCAATTTTCGTCCCTCCTCAAAATTCCACAAGGATAAATTAAGTTTAGCACTAATGAACACCCACAAACAACATCCCAAAGTTTCATTAAGTTCGGAATTTTTCGAAGGTACAAGGTACATAGCGACTGGATTACTACAATATCATGAATAGAAAAATTCCCCTATACTTAACGTTTTTTCAAATGTATGATATATTTTTTTTTATACATTTATTTAACGTCGGCCTATTTCCGCTACTGAGGCTTAACACCGACGCCTGTAGACGAGCTATCCCCAACCAGGAATTTTGCCGAACCTCTTCCCTTAAGAAGAGTAGGGATCTTTTACTTGCCTAACATTTAATAGACAAGGGACCGACGGCTTTACATCCCCTCCGAAGGATGGTATATCTCCTATACAACCCTCGCCTAAGGTTGTATAGCTTCCGCGCATACACTGATATACAAGCCGCTGGAAGATGTGTGAGGCGTAAACGCGGTTTCCGTTGGAATGGTCACCAATCCAAGTACTAACCGCGCCTGTCGTTGCTTTACATCGCATACCGAAGTATGTGCATGATATATTAACTGGCGTAATTAACGATTGAATCAGTGTATGAAAAAATTAGTTGAAAATCAAATAATTCGGTATTATATCAGTCACCTTAACTACATATTTGCATTTTGCAGGGTTATTTTTAATACTTGCTACAAATAAAATTAAGATTAATATAGTTGATCAAGAATATATTACAAGATAAATATTTCATCTAGATCCATATCCTGATCCGCTTTATTTTGTCACAGGTATAACACATTTATCAGATAGTGGACGTACACGTAGTTAGTTACATGTTACAAAAAGCTGCCGCGACATCAAAGACACCATGCATTTTTTTACGTCTTGTTTTGACCCGTATTGCACTGACAGTTGGTAAATCCCTCGGGTAAAATTACTGCCGGTGCAAGCTGCCTGGTAATATTTAGTATTTAAATAGTTGCGCTGCTGTTCAGTAAAAAATATGAATAAAAGATCGTGGTTACTTTTGTCTAAGTTCCTTCGTAATATTTGCCATGTTAAGAACTTCTTTTATAATATATTTATAACCGATAACTCTCTAATGAGGGTTGAATTAATAATATAGTTCATGAATTCGGCAAGAAAAATATTTGTGCTCTGGATAATATATAAAATGTAATTATTTGATATTTTCAGCGAAATAGATTTCGTGCCGTAAATATTTTAAAAATTTTGAGACATTATGAGAAGCGATAAAGTAAGATGGTAGGTAGCAGCGAACTCTAAAATTAGTTTAAAAACCCAAATTTGTAATTTCTATAATTTTTATTAGAATGCCTTATCTTTATGGAATGTCAAAGGTAGTGTGACATCCCAAAAATCATTGACCGTATCACTCTTCTTAACATTTCAAATCTGAAATATGATAGAAAACCAATGGTAAAAAGTTACGTTGAAGTTTCGTTGATTACCAACAGGTGTTACGATTGATCATTAATAGTTACATTGGGGGCGAGTGTGGGTGCGTCTTTACTATGTACATACTTCGATATGCGATGTAAAGCAACGTGAAGCGCGGTTGATAGTTGGATGGGTGACCGTTCCAACGAAGACCGTGTCCTCGCCTCACACATCTTCCAACGGCTTGTATATCAGTGTATGCGTGGAAGCTATACAACCTTAGGCGAGGGTTGTATAGGGGCTATACCATCCTTAGGAAGGAATGTAAAGCCGCTGGTCACTTGTCTATTAAATGTTAGGCAAGTAAAAGATCCCTACTTTTCTTAAGGGAAGAGGTTCGGCAAAAATTCCTGGTTGTGGGTAGCTCGTCTACAGGCGTCGGTGTTAGGCCTCAGTAGCGGAAATAGGCCGACGTTAAATAAATGCATAAAAAATAGTTACTTATAGTCCTGTCGACAAATTATTGTAGACTACATGGAGGGCGGTAAAATTTTTGACTTCAGGGATGGGTTTGGGGTAATTAGGAGGTAAACATCCCAAAAGTCTCTGACCTTAGAAGGTGAGCCTTGCGGGGGAGGGCTTCCGGAAGGCCCTAAATTTTGATTTTTTTTGTTTCTCTCTAATAACTCTAAAACTATTGGTTCCAGTCGAAAAATTATTCTTACCTTTTTGAAAGATGACAAAATTTCCTACATTTTTTAATTTATCGTGTTGTCGAGTTACCCGCTTTTGAAAATCGCCGATATCCGGAGAACGCTATTGCGGGTCACATTTTTCGTCATACTCACCTCAAATCTTCTTTGTAAAATAAAATACAACCAAATCAAGTGAAGACGATTAAATTGACTTAAGAATTATATATTCTACATATAATTAATGGCTGAGATGATAGATTTCAAGATTATTTGCCATAATGTGATAGGGTTATTGCTTGAAATCATACCTACATTTTGTTGCATTCATTTGGCTTTTTTTAAATCTATTTATTGTTGTAAGTTGTTGTATTTGGTAGAGTAATGGGTAGCTACAATCCAACATTGGGAAAAGATAGGTATGTACCTCTATAAGAAAACAACACAGTATTATGGCTTGAACTACTTTTATTTACATATAGCAACTACTTTTATTTATATATAATTGGCTAATTGCTAATTAGCTAATGCTTTCTTTAAAGGATGAAAAAAAATGATGAATTTTCGGACGGGGGAATAGTTTATGGAGTCACCATGTCAGCAGAAGAGGAGAATCCTCCAAAGAAACTATTATGTCATCAAATTCTTCATCCTCCTCATCCTCTGTTATGGGGCCTCCATTGTGGCAGTTGAGGTATGCCGGCGAAAAACTTAATGATGTTTTTCTGCATCTGCATCTTCTGGAGTCACAATCTTTTTTGGAACGACAAAATATAACAGCATTATTGTCTGTTAGCTTGGGCACCAGCTCCCCATTCCTCTCCTTCCAGCTAGAAATTCCTGAACATCACACATATGAGGGCAGTATGGTTCCCATTCATTGCTAGACATCCTGTAGGAACGGTACTTCGTGCTCCCCTCAGTTGGTGGGAGAGTGGAAATGTCTGGCTTGCTCGAAGCGGCTGATTTTAAAAATGATCGATATCTGTAGCCATATAAGGATATCTTATGAGATGGAGCTCCGTGCCATCTAAGGATGCAATTATGTCCTGCTCTTTCGGCCTCACATGGTATCAATAAAGGGCTGGTAAACAACTCAGCTGCTTCTTTGACCGATTTGTCTTTTTTGTATAACTTTGCAAACCTGACTTTACTCTTCCCGTGGGCTGCAAAGGTGGTATCGCAGCCTGTGAAAGCATATACAAACAGAATGTGCTCTAGTCCCAGCTGCTGCAGCTCTTGTGAAGAGTATGATGCTGTGCATACTTTTCCTTTGCCAGATTTCACGAGAAATATGTCACGCTGGGTAGGGGTTTCGCCAACAACAGGAGTGTCAAGTCCACATCTTTGCCCATCACAGCTACCGAAGAGAAAACTGACTAAATGTACCAAATGCAACAACTGACAATAAATAGATTTTAAAAAAGTCAAATGAATGCAAGAAAATGTAGGTATAATTTCAAGCAATAACCCTATCACATTACAGTAAATAATCTTGAAATCCATTATCTCAGCCATTAATTATATGCAGAATATATAATTTTTTAGTTAATTTAATCCTCTTCACTTGATTTGGTTGTACTTCATGTTACAAAGAAGATTTGAAGTGTTAGAAGCAGAGTATGACGAAAAATGTGATCCGAAAAAGCGCTCTCCGGATATCGGCGATTTTCAAAAGCGGGTAACTCGATAACGGTTGAAGATAGAAACTTTTCGCTAAAATTAAAAAATTTATGAAATTATGTCAGATTTCAAAAACGAAAGAATAATTTTTCCTCTAGGACCAATAGTTTTCGAGTTACTAGCGATAAACAAAAAAAAAATCAAAATTTTAGGTCTCCCGGAAGCCCTCCCCGCAAGGCTCATCTCCTAGGGTCGAGGACTTTTAGGATATTTACCTCATAACTACCCCAAGCCCATCCCTAAAGTCAAAAATTTTGCCGCCCGCCACGTAGTCTACACCCCCATATTGAAGAACTCGTTGACTGGACTATTAACAAAGAGATATTTTATTTATAAAATTCAGAGAGCGTATTTTCAGAACTGCAACAAAAAGTTAGGATTTTCGGAACTGGAATGAAAACTCTTTCGAAAGAGAAACTCATCCCAGCGTGACGTCATTAGGTTTAAACCGATAAGAGAGTTTCGCCCGCCCGCCGTTTTGTCAGTGTTAGAATTTATGCGTGCATAAATAAAGGTGTAGACGAATATTTTTTTATAGTTTGTGCTTTAAAAAAAATGTGTGAAAGAGGCTTCGTAAAGGCATATTCATCTAATCTTCCGTAGGTAGACTTGCTAATGATTATGGAGTATTTTAATTCCAATCACGAATATTTAAGCACTAAAATGTAAAGGTAAATAAGATTTTATTTATATATAGTTACTAAACCAATTATGTGTATTACAGTACACCGAAGGAAGGTTTTTATCTTAACAGTTTGCCGACAACAGGTGGACAGTAAACAAACATATTAATGGTGAATGGAGCAAATATTTTTCTAAAATATTTTTCTGTTAAACATTATTAGCTGCTGAATATTAGTGAGAATAATTGTTGTATTAAATACAGTTTTACGTAAAATCCTATTAATTGATCATTTTTGTGTTTCTATATCTTTTCCGTCTTCTGTACTCAACGGCCCTCTAAATTGTATGTTCCCCACATTTTTTGGGACCACTAAAAACGATTCGATTACTGTTATTATACTGGGCAAAAGAATTTACTGCCCTATTGTCGCCGACAACATTGTCCTGCCTTTGTCACAGATAATGCTTTTTATATATTGCTACCGACTGTAAATAAATAAAGGGAACCGCAAATGCTACTTATATTTTGGATCTGACTATACTTTTATCATTTATTAATATAATTAACTTGCATTAAAATGACTCTGACAGCAATAGGCTCCTGTTTTTTCATTTAACAAAACAGATCGACGCATTGCTTGTTGCCAAAGAATTATTTTCTTTTTGTCTGTCGGCAAACGAATAAAATATTTGTTTGGCGTTGATGCCGTCGTGCTTTTGCATTCAGGAACAACACAATATTTATTTGTAATATGGTATGATAACATTTTTAATCAAATCACAAAACAGAATACAGTTTACAAGTTTAATAATGTCTTTATCAGACGATTGGCAACATTAACCTAACCTAAGAAGTACAATATAGCACGCTCTGTGTCAGCGTTGCTAACTTTTTTAGACGAAGAAAAAAAAAGCAGTAGAAAACTGGGAATTTATTTTAGTGAAACTGTTAATCATGTATACCACATTTTCTATCACAATCACAAGCAGAACAATGAAAGTAGTTTGTACCTTTTCTACTTTTTTTTAACCATCCACTAAATCTTTCGTCATTTAGCCACGACTCTATAAACTTTTGTTCATATTTCGTATATTTTATCTTTTTAGGTGTACTGTGACTAGTGTCGCTATATTATCGGAATCAGAATCACTCCTCATAATGAAAAATATTCGAATTAAAACAGTTTATCGGCCCGGGTTCCACTGGTCATAAACATCGAGTTCAAACAAGACTGCGTAATCATACTAATCACTGTAATGAGTTCCCATGTACCCAAACGAGAGTGTGGATTTTACAAGTAGCTAGAGGCATCTAGCGACTATTACGAAACCTACTTCGAAATCGTTAGTAATGTATTTACGATTATTCCAATTTCCAGTGAGTGCGACATTTTTCCTTCTTGGTGGACTTTAAAAAATTCAGGCGATACCTTAATAAAATAATTGATCTACATGCAAAAAAAAGTAGATTTAGCAGGTCGGATTAAAAACTGGGAAGAAAACAAAAAAAACTGTAGATCTACCGAAAAAACAGTAGTGTTGGCAACATTGCTCTGCGTATTGCACGTGAGTCGCCTCACAGCTTTAAGCCCAATGACGTCATACTGACTCGGTCGGATTTCAGTGCATCGCGCGATTAATAATTTTTTTTAACATGATCGGTTTAATAGAAAGTGCTAATTTTTGGTAGATCATCATTTTAAAAGCCATTCTTTAAGAAAATGATGTTTTTAGAATAAATAGAAATGACCCCATTATTTATTTATTGATGATTTGGTAAATTAGTGATCGAGACTGATAATTTAGTAATTGGAAAGTACTTAGTTGACTTATTAATTGATTCTAACATGAAGTAAGGTTAATTGTTGCAATAGAACTTTAAGGGTGAATGGAATTTTCTTTTATATTGTAAGATAAAATCAGTGCTGAATGATTTAGTTGGCAATTTTTGACGCAAAAATTAATTTATTGTGAGTAAAACGAGCGTTCATAATCTAAGTTCGGTATACATGCTCTACATTCCGATATTCGTCTACTTTGTTAAGGAGGTCCTTTTTTTAACTTTGTAGTACAACATTATAATGTTGCCATAACATTATTAATTAAATCCAGTAGTTTAAGCACTTCCAAAAAAGATATATGGTTCAAATTTTCAATACTCAACTAAACTTGTCAATTTGTCATAATAAATTTTATTTTGCTGTTTCTATTTTTGTTTTTTCTTCTCAGTTTTTGATGCAATAAAGCCTATCTACTGGAACTAATATCTATTTGTGCAGTTAAGTCATATTAGTTAACTACTAGGACGATTTAATTCAACACTACATAAAGTTTTTCAACATTCCACTTTCTTATGAGCATGCCACTATAGAAATATTAGATTTAAAAAATATTAATCAACACACATACACTGACAGATAATGACTCAACTTCTCTGTTTATATGGACATTATTCCTCTGATTTTGGTCTTACATACATTGATAGATTCTATAATAGCTTTTCCTTTCAAGTGTTGTTAATAATATTTTCTCTAATGATTTATATATTGGCATATTCAGAAGAAGGATATTCACATGAACACAGAAGTTTTAGGTAATTTCTTTCAATGTGGAAGTTTCGCTTGAATAATTTCTATGTATTTCTTTAATATTTATTTATAAATATTCTAGAATGCATTTAGCTGCAATTGGATGTGACAAACAACATATTACGATTAAATAATAAATATAAATGTGCGCTGTTCATACAAAACCGTACTAACAAACATTACCCTATAATTGCTGTTTCCATCTCCATTTAATATATTCCGAGGACAGAAGTTGTAGTGTAGTTAGGAGCTAGGTCATGACATATCTGATTGGCCGCAATCCAGTCTAATATACGCGCTACTTGGGGAATTGCTTTTAGGTTAACTTTGAATTTATCGCTTTTCAAATTTTACCATGGATTTACATGATAACATGTTTGCAGAGAACTACGTTATTCCAAAGCAAGCAAGACATCTCCATACCAAGCATGCTTGGAAAACAATTTGTGTTTGCGCGGGATGCATTTAACGTTCTCTGTTTATTTATTTGTTGGGAGGAAACCGAAAGACTACCAGTCAAATCCTTCAAATTAAGGAATTCGTAAACAGCAAAAGCAGCTTAGGTTCATTCACATTCAAGAGCAAATATGAATATGTATATACACAGTGTAACCCATTTCAATTTTGAAAACGTTGATAAAAATTGCCTTTATTGGTCAATGTCAAGCGGTTTAAAAGGTAGACTATTAGAAACTGCACTTTAGGAAATAACGCCCCATTTTATTTACAGCAATCAAGGCATATTTAAATTTTTGAAGACTAAAATTCTAGCAATTTTGTTACCTATTTTTTAAGTAAAAACCAGATTACAGTCCTATATTCAGCACTATCCTAAATGGACATATAAAAAATTTCAGGAAAACTGTCAACAATTTCATATATAAGTTAAAGATAGTAATATTGTTATGAAGTTATTGTTAGAAAATAAGTTGTAGAATAGACATAATAAACAAATAACATACTAATTTTATTCCTGTTGTTATTTAATAAAAATATAAAATGACTGATGTCATTCGCGTACAGTAATGGTACAGTAATCAAGGAAGTAAAAATTAGCAATTGAAAGAATTAATTTTCTTGACAAAAATTCATAAAAATGCTAATTTGCAAGAAGAAAAAATAACGTATATTTTTTTATGTTTGAAATCAAAACCACTGTTCATTCAAATACATTTCTCTGAGTATTTCTCACACCTTTGGATCAAATTTGATATTATTCTTAATTATGGAGCGGTAATATCTGCGCATGAATTTCTTTATGCTACCGCGTCTGTGGTCTGCATTTATACACTTTTTTTCTAATGGTACCCCAAAGGACGATGTCTAGAAGTGTTAAATCCGGTGACCTATGAGACCATTCAATTATAACGTTGGGATCCATCCACTGGTATTCAAAATTATTTGTCCTCTTGTTTTTACTTTATTTTAAATTATTTATAATTTATAGTGATGAGAAAGCAAGACGGGACAAGTTGCAGATTAAATAGCCGTTTTATAAATTAGTGATTACGAGAAAGCAAAAGAAGCAATATCGTTGATTAAACGGGAATCCTCGAATCAGTACCCAATGGTTAGCTTTTCAATAAGTGTGCCAGCATCCTACATTTGGAAGGTGTTTTGTATAACTGCTGTGTTATTACCATTTGCTCCTTCGAGCTCCCGCACCAAAAAAAACACCATTTGATCATTTGTTTTATCCAATAGACTGAATAACCCATTCATACTTATCTAGATTTTTTAATAAACAGTGTAACAGATCATTTGAATGACGTGTCGTATGTGACAACACTGAAAATGTGGTTCATGTACGATTATGTATCTCCTGATTTTATTACAGTTGTTAGACAATACTTGAATGCAGCCTGTATATATCCTGATAGATTGGCTACTAGTAGAGAGAGGCGTATCTGTAGCTTGATCTTCAGATTTAAATCATTTTAACTATTTTGTCTGAGGATATTTAAAAAGCCTTGTCACCTATATCATACAGATTCGACAAAAGTAGTTTTACATATCCTGAAGTAAATAAGTGCGAGAAATAAACAAAGAATCACGTATGTGAAAGCGAGACAGACGATTGCTATATTAGTGGAACACGAATGAGAGTTTTCCGAGCTTCCGTTTCACCGTGACCGCATTCTACTGTACCGTTTGCCGCGACAATACCGATGCCCTCGATGCATTCATATAGATAGATAGATAGATGGTTTATTGTGTGTGACAATACAATACTATTTACACTCGTCAGGTACAAAGATAATGATATAAATAATAAACTTAAATATATATAAATATATAGATGAATGCTTAAGCTGGAAATCTCACTGTTCACACTTGATTTCTAAACTAAATTCCATTACATATATGCTCAGAAATTTGAGACTTGTTTTGCATGAACATCAACTAATAAGTGTATATTACTCCCAGGTCGAATCAAGGTTACGATACGGTGTCTGTTTGTGGGGCAGCTCTACTATGGCTAAAGACGTTTTTAGGGCACAAAAATGTATTTTACGTTGTATTGGAAATATCCCCCAAACCCATACATGTAAAAACTTATTCGGCGGGTATAAAATATTGACTCTTACCTGTTTATATATTTTAGAAATATCAATTTATGTATTTTCTAATAAAAACAATTTTAAGCTAATTAAAGACATTCATAATGTTAACACACGACAAAAAAATTTATTACATATACCATTCGCAAAATATACAATTGCCAAAAACTCACCGTCTCACGTTGGTACCCGAATTTTCAACCATTTACCCGACTATATAAAGTCTAGTGAAAATATAAATTTATTTAAATCTAAACTTAAATTGTTTTTGTTGGAGCAATGTTTTTATACAATATCAGATTTTTATCTGTTTACACCTGACTAAATTACCTGATGTTATTTTGTCTGTTTTTACATAATTAATTGATTTTACAATATCAATTTTCTTTTTTTAATTTGTAATTACCTATTGACTATTCCTATACAATTGTATATTGTCTTTTAAGGAAAATAAATTATTATTATTATTATTATTATAATGAGAAAAAACCCAACGGCAAAAGAAAGTCAGGAAACAAGTGCTAATAATAATTAGAAAAATACAACATAGTTCCATTAAAATAAAACAAGTAAGATTAACAACGCAGACATACCCGACAAGGCGATAAAAATTATGTCTCATAAATTGTGCAACGTGCTGGGAGTAGTATGTCCGACTTTCTGATTCTAATTTTTGTTGTTTTCTTTCTCGCACTCGTTTGATTCAGGAAATATAAAACTACTTTTGCCTAACCTGTATAGAAATATATATTTTTTTATATATACATTTATTTAACGTCGGCCTATTTCCGCTACTGAGGCCTAACACCGACGCCTGTAGACGAGCTATCCCCAACCAGGAATTTTGCCGAACCTCTTCCCTTAAAAAGAGTAGGGATTACTTACTTGCCTAACATTTAATAGACGAGGGACTGACGGCTTTACATCCCCTCCGAAGAATGGTATATCCCCTATACAACCCTCGCCTAAGGTTGTATAGCTTCTGCGCATATACCGATATACAAGCCGCTGGAAGATGTGTGAGGCGAGGATGCGGTCTTCGTTGGAATGGTCACCCATCCAACTACTAACCGCGCCTAACGTTGCTTTACATCGCATATCGAAGTATGTACATAGTAAAGACGCACCTACGCTCGCCCCTATAGAAATATTCTACATCCGATTTCAATTAAAAAGAACCGAGTAATTGTAGCGTATAACGTAGAAAGTTATTTTCGAAATACCACCACTCCGTCGGTTATGAAAAGATCAACGGCATCAGCAATTGAGAGATATAGTTGGTCATAAAAAAAAAACAATGAGATGATAATAGTAATAATATCGTCTTTATTATCAAACTAGGTAAAAGAACAATACATTTGTCTCTTAACCTAGATAAAGATAATGAGATGTAGGCGAAGTTTAGCCTAAGGCTACTCTTACACTTAACCTACTATTAAATTTAATCAAACGAAACTTAGTAAACAAACCAAATTATAACTCAATATAATAATAATAATAGTGATTTTATATAATACAAATACAATAAACAAATACACAATAACGAACTGAAATATATTTTTTATGTAAATCTAAATTAAAAACAAACTAATGGCAAAAATATGCTTTAAGCATTTAAAAGTAGAGTCTTTATGGAATTTTTAAATTTCGCAATGGAGAATGATTTATAATCCTTATTTACAGATTTGTACACAGTTACTGCATTGTACGTACAAGATCTCTGAAACATGGCAGTGGAATGTTGGTGCATGGTTAAAGTTAATTTATGCCTAATATGGCGAGAATGGACATATCTCGACTAATCAATTTTGCTTTAAGATATGCAGGTGTTGAGGTCATGAGGAGGCGATGCACAAAAACAATATATCGGAAGCTTACACGCTTGTCTAGTTTAAGCCAACACAGATCTTTAATTTTATCAGAGATTCTGTCAAATTTCCTTAGACCAAAGATAAATCTACAACATGCATTTTGCACCTTTTGAATTCGATTTTTCATTGCTTTATCCAAGCACGGATAATGAACCATGTCACAGTAACCAAGAGTTGATAATACAAGAATTTCGCACAAAACCTTTTTAACAGAGAAATTTAGCATATGTTTACTAGAGTACAATAATTTTAATTTAACATAGGTTTTTTGTATTAACTTTTTGGCATGATGGTGGAATCTTAAACTTTCATAAAAAATTATTCCCAAATTTTTTTATTTATCAGTGAAGGTTATTTTAATATTTAACTGCATTTTGATAGTCTCTCTTTTTTCTTTTGAACATAAAAGCATAGCACTGCATTAGTCAGGATTTAGTTTCAGATTATGTTCCTTAGAGAAATGTAATATTGACTCCAGATCTTTATTGATTTTTTTCTGAGGCTTCAACAGCGTTAGCATGTTCAAAATAATGCAAAATTTGCGTGTCATCTGCATACGCCTGTATATTCGAATGTTGTATTATATTAAAAATGTCTGCAGTATAAGTAATAAATAAAAGAGGTCCTAAAATGGATCCTTGTGGGACACCAGAGTATATATTTTTTCGCTCTGAAAACGTGTTTAGTATTTTAACTCTTTGCGAGCGCTGAGTTAAATAACAATGAAACGTAGACAACGAAATTTTATCGAATCCATAATAATAATGGAGTGTTGCACACATAAGATCGTGATCGATCGTATCGAAAGCCTTGGAAAAGTCCAAAGCAGTCAATACTGCGGCTCTTTTCTTGTCTATCACTCTAAAAATATTGTCACAAATATTAAGTAAAGAAGTATTCGTGTTATGAGCAGATCTGAAACCAGATTGTTGTGAAGGTATGATGGCATTCCCAGAATGACGGAAAAGGTATATTTTCCGCTATAAGATACAGACATATCATTGCGATGAATTTACAAGGAAATTACATCCTTTGAACTCAGAGTCCTCTTTAATTAATACTGCATTTCACTATTGAACTAATCGACTACATTGGAATCAACAGCGAGGAAATTAAATGTAATTGGACTATTAGCGCTTTGAGTATTCAAAAATTTCAAATCAGCTTTTGTCCTCGTATCGTGCAACGCCGCATACAGTTTTAAACAATTAGCTGGTTAAAATATTTTCCCGCTGATGTTAAAAGAAAAATAAATAGCATCAGTGAGATGTTATTGTCATTCAACCACATGTAAACAACAATAATATATAAATGTCAAATCGTCTTTGCGATACACAAATATTGTTAGTGGGTGGCATTTTCTATGAGATACCCTTGTAGTTTTTATCAAAGGAAAATATTATTTTCTGTCGTTGAAATATCAGATATAAAATTCATGCAAGAAAATATTTTTATAAAATATCTATAACTTGAAATATCATACATATAAGCTTTTTCTCCATTTTATTCAGTGTTACCCACTGGAATATACGAAAAATCATTAGTTTAAATAAGATATCATTTGCAAATTTAATAAAATCGTATACTTCTGGCGCTTTCCTTCGTCAGTGGATATTTAAAGATATACAGTACGATTAGTTACTAGTAAAATATCCGTATCTTTTGTTGTAACAATATTTTTTGTGACGTCATAATTATTGTGCTGTATATGATGTTCATCGACTTCTTTCTTGCAATCCCCATTTTTCATAATGCCATTTGAAAAAAAACTTGCATGACATGAAAGGTTATGGTATGTTATATTGTAACCTATATTATACGTGATAGTATAAAATGGTATCTATTTCCTACGGCAGCTGTTTTTTTATGTGAGAACAGATGGTTATGAGTCAGGAGTGTGGATTAACTTGGTTGATCAAAAGTCTCTTTAGATTTTCGCCCAGCTAAGAAGCAGGCAAAATTGATTTACTAAAAATTGCAAGTTATCAGAAAAAATAATGATTACTTATTTGAAAGCAAAGATAGATTTATTATTATCAAATTACTAAACAAATATTAATATAATTAATATAATATCAGGAGCGATGCAGGTTCATAAGAATAAGAATTTCTAACAAAAAGAATATTTATTAATGTATACAGTATGTACACACAGGGTGCTTTTGCCAGCTAGGGATGTTTAGTGTAATTATAAAGTTACTTAAATGGCAAATAATCAACAAAAAAAGAGAACAATGTGTGTGAGCGTGGAAATAATATTTATCCAAGGACATCGTGTATCTACGATGTTAAATCATTAGTAGCTTGGCATGGCCATGCACTGCCTTAAAAGGCTTATATTTAAAAGAAAGTTATGAAAATTTACTCAGACTATGGATCTCTTAACTCAGTTTAAAATTAAATTCAAAAATATATAAAAGTTGACGGGGCTTTACTAAAAATGAGTGACAAAATTAAATTAGGTAATTGAAATTCATAGACAAAAAGAAAGAGATAAAAATAAACCTACTCCAATAAGAAAACTTGCTTCAGCATTGCTCGGACAGCTCGTCTACGGCTAGAATGTTCCTGCGGTACTTCACCGTGGCCTGGTCGTCTTCATGAAGAGGGCTATCACGATGATCCCTGACAGTTTTGGCTGGTAATATTCTACTAGTTGCACATGAATTTAAACATCTAATTGCTAGCTGGCATCTCAGCAGATCACAAATGTTGACTCTTGATCGCAGCGTAACCCCAAAAATAGCCATTCCCAAACACTCTGTAAGTTTTACAAGTATGAGCACCCCATTAAGATATAAAAGTAAAACTCATCCCTATAAATTGAGAGTAACTCTGAGTTCCACAGAAAACACAAAAAAAATCAGGAGGCTTTCCTTGACCAAATGGAAAATAAAATTTTGTGGTAACATCTGACCAAGCTTCCACACAAAAGAAATGCTAAATTTCGCTTAACAAAATGCCCAAAGCTATACTAGGTTGAGCCCATCAAAAGGAGAAAACGTCTTCCGCACACTTGCCCCGCCAAAGACAAGAAGATCACCATCCTTCTCCGGGAAATTTGACTTCTTTCCCAGTGCTGTCAACTTAAACTTCGCCTCAGAAGACCAACCAATGAGATCACAAGGAAATATATTTACATTAAAACAGAAAACAGCCAATACTGACAAATTTTTTTATGAATAATAAACTAATAAACAGTTTGAAATTGAATTAATTGACAAAAATCATTCATCTGATAATTTTATTGTCTCATCAGTAACGCAACACTATGTACAGCTGGAGTGTGCCTGGTTGCATACTCATTATCTCCACATAATTTTACAAGTAGCAATTTAAAATGCTACAACATAATATTCTTGAGAAAAATAATATTTTAAGTATTCATAACAATGTACTATGCTACTAAGTGGTCACTATGCCAAATTCATTAGTAAACACCCTGTAGGTATGTTTGATAAATCACATCAAGAATCTTTATAAACCACTGATTTATTAATCACTTAATTACAATAATTATTTCTTACACTAAAACATACTAATTATACTTTTTGTCTACTATAAATTCACTACTTTAATTTACAATTTGATATTGTTCCTTATTTCATTTTAGCACTTGCTTATCTAATATAAAACTGTCCCAGTGCGCCGATCCAGTCCCTATATATACACGCGTCGAATGTACCTGAATTTTTTTGAATAATTCAGCGTTGTTCGCGATGTTTTTAGCCCTTCGGGTATTTTCTATATATTCCAGTGGCGTAGATGTGCACATAACTCTTACTTGGGATTCTTAATACAACAGTGCAATATTAACTAATGAAACATCTAACTCAAAACTGAAGATACGAGTACCTAATATTTGTCGTTTTATTAATATAAATTAATGTTCTTCAAACGCCAAAAATATATTAACATAACTGATTTTAATTGTACATATTAGTACAATCCTTCCAATAGTTGACTTCTTTCAATGAGTGAAATTGACTGTATTATTTTGAATTTAAATTTAACTTAAAAAAACCTTCAATATGGTTCACGTAAAAAAAAACAAATAATAAGTTCTTTTGTAGATTAATTAAGTGAAATTAACAATATAATGACTTTAGCTAGCTGACTACTTTATTTGTAGAAATTAAGATTTGGTCAATCGACAATTTCGAAAATATATTATACAATATCTGTAAATAATGTGCCATCAAATATTATGAAACTATTTACACACTGATCCGTTATCTTTTTAAATATGTACCAAAAGTTCCTAATAAATAATATACAGAAAGGTGTTCGGGATACTGAAACCAACATTCAAAAACTGTATCTCGAAAACCGTTGACTCCGAAAGGTAAGTGTGGGTGTGGAACTCAACAAGGTATGTTCTATCCAATATTTCACAATGTCCGCTTAGATTTGGGACACCCTGTACAGCGAATTCGAACTTATTTTGTTATTGTTAATCACTATTGTATCTCAAAATGATAGCTGTCCATTGTTTTCAACGTCAACGGTGAAATGATTTCTCTGCATTTGCTAATGTTTCTTCTCCCGATTGTATTCTTTTATATGAAACCTGGTTATGTGATTCTATACCAGACTCTACCTGGATATTCTATATTTCGGCGGGACCGCAATGCACTAAGAGGAGGGGATCTGCATTTATTTACGATTTCGCCCATCACACTTTGCCTTTTGCTGAATCTGAATGTTTAGCTCTTCTTATCCAAAACCATAATGCCTCTGTAGTTCTCTGTTGTTTGTATAGACCACCGAACATGCCATCGTTTGATGACAAAGTTAGTTACCTTTGATAGCATGGTCAGCCTTTCTGCTTCCTGTACAAACTTAATCAATATGGCAGATTTTAACATGCCCGAGATAACCTAGCCTGACTTTTTGGACTCACACGTGACCGAATCACCTCAACTAGTGATTGATTTTATCAAGTTCACATATCTCTCAGATTGTATCTGAACCAACCACATTTCGTCAAAACCAGAGACCCTCCCTCTTAGATTTAATTGTCACCTCTAATAGAAACCTACTGGGTGAACTTATATATCTCTCACCAATCGAGAATTCCGATCATGTGGTCCTAAGATTCAACATTCAAATTCGTGTTGAAAACAAACCTCGAAGAGAGTCTGTAAAATGGAAATACACAAATTTTACATCTTTTGATATCGACTTATTAGCAGTTGGCTGGGATACGCAGTTGACAGTTAGCAATGATCCCAAGAGGCTGTACAAATATGTTCGCTGTCAATTAGAGTCGACAGTCGCTATCCCTCAGCTCAGAAGGGTGGATTGATCCATGACTAATAATCACAGTGAAGTAGCTAATTTGTTTGCCAACACGTTCTCTCAGACCTATAGAGTGGAATCTTCTAATGCTTTGCCAAACATTTATCATCTTCCTGCACGCTGATCTGACAAATATTGATTTCCAAGAAGAGCTAATTGCTGAGAAAATTCAAGCAATAGACCCGTAGGCTGCACCTGGCATTGATGAAATATCCACCATATTGCTTAAAGCTTCCATTAATTCCCTCTGCAAACCACTCACTATAATAAGAGAGACATGCTCAGTGGGATCCCCAGGGATCTGTCAAATGCCCCCTGCTGTTTATTGCATATACATCCGATCTGCGGCATTATATCAAATCCCGGTGTTCTTTCTACGCAGATGACACACAAATTTACTGCAACTCACTAAGATCACGTACGGTTGCAAGGAGATCTAGATCTCATTCAGAAATTAAGAAAATTAATCACGGTTACTTCCGTTAAACATCGATAAGTGTGCAGTACTATATTTAGGAAAACACAATCCACGCTTGGGGTACAATATTAACGGCAAACAGCTGGTTTCATCCGACTCTCAGGACGATCTGGGAGTCATCATTACACACAATCTTTCCTTGTCTAATAATATTGCCCGGCAAGTTAAAATAGCCAACATCAAAGTATGTCTTCTGAATAAAACTTTCGTTCACTTGAATCCAAACTATATAAAACGTATGTTCGTCCAGTACTTGAATTCGCAAACAGTTTACGGTTCCCTAGCTTAACACGTGATTCGAACTTTTTAGAGAATGTTCAACGCCGCATAACCCGGATACCATCTGGATGTATCCACCCAAGTTACGAAGATCGGTTTACACAATTTTAACACACCTCAATGGCTGTCAAAAGAAGTCGGGGCGACCTTATCACTACGTACAAAGGGATACGAAATGAGTTATCTCCAATTCATAATTTATTTACACCCGCCAATGACAACAGATCACGTGGACATCCATTTAAGATCACGAGGGACCCCTTTAGAACATACTTCCTTTCAATGTGCGTATTCGATACATGGAACGCTCTAACATCTTGTGTTGTGTCCGCACCCAGTGTAAATTCGTTTAGATGAAGATACGACAGACTTGTATTGAATTGATAAAGTTTTTGTTAATTTACTTTGCATTTTTTTCTCTTGTAATTTAATGTATTGCTGTTTAGCCTTGTGACTTTTTTGTTGAGCATAATGTGTATATTTCCTCTGCTCTTATTTTTATATAATAAATAAATAATATATTTAATTTAGTAACAAAATTGTCTACATTTTCAACTTTAGTGTCAATTATACCGAATATATCATCCACATATGTCAACCATATTCTAGAGAAACACTTGGATTCTTTCTTTAGCTCCATTTCAGATCTGCTCATGCGCAAACTGGCAATGAAATATGATAAAGAGCTTCTCATTGTAGTCCCTTCGTATTGCTCGAAAGTTGCACCTGTAGAGAGTCATAAATAGCCGTTTTGCTTTTCACGTTTATAGCAACAAACAAGTACCATTTTTGGATAAACTAGTGAATAGGTATAGTGAA
Organism: Leptura quadrifasciata; assembly: GCA_963675555.1. NCBI lineage: Eukaryota > Metazoa > Arthropoda > Insecta > Coleoptera > Cerambycidae > Leptura > Leptura quadrifasciata. The sequence continues at coordinate 143,460,781 of OY776674.1, read as the reverse complement.
AATAAATTAGAATTCGACTTCAATTCGGTTAGCGTGGAATGTTAAGCTGATAATTAGTAAATAAAACATAACCCAATCGCCCGGTCAGTAGAACCTTATCTCATAGTTAACGTTGAAGTCGCATAAAGATACGTTTCTTAAGTTACACCTTAAATTTTACAGCAATTTTAATATCAGTATTAGGCAATAGAATCAAATGTTATTTTCTAACAAATGGCGGAGGATCCGGTGATAATTGTCTTCTATATTTGCGAAAAAGGTTTATAAAAAAGTAGGCAATTTTATTTTCTTCTTCTAAGCGTGTTATTTTTATCGTGGATCAACCGTTGCACAATAACGATGTCTACAACCCGGATTTTTCACTACGGCCTAGACCTATACAACATATAAAAATTAAACTAGACCTGTTGCACGGTAAAAACCCTCACTGAATAGTTTTTTTGCTAGTAGAAAATAACTCAAAAAAGTTTACTAAAATTTTTTTTCATCGAACCATTCTAAAAAACCCTCTGAAACGGAAAAATACAGTTTTTTGCTAATATCTCGAAAAATAATGAAAAAAAAAACTGATAGCACCACGTAAAAGAGAGGGGAAATTTTACAAAAAATTAGCATAATATTCTTTCCTTTTATTTGGGTTTTCTAACACATGTATTATCCTCTTCAAAAATAAATCACCTAATCTACAAAATAATAGAATTATTGGAAAATAGCCTCTGTGCCTATGACGCTTACATCAAAGGAACAGTCAGAGGTTATGTTTTACAAATAATAAAAATCGGAATAAACACAGAAATAATGTATTTTTCTTACGTTTCGGAAAGTAGTCTTTTTCTGTTTTCGAAGCTTTTTTCGAAGAATTCTTATTTGCTGTGTATGTCAAATACACAGCTTTAAGATTCTGCTTATGTTATTTCCATAGATACTTACTACTTACACAGAACTGATGATATTTTCTTTTAGATAATGTTGAGTTCGTTCTTCTTTTAACATTGGTAGCCAGGTTGTACAAATATCTACAGAACAATTCGATACGCATTTATCTTCATTTAATAGATTATTGCTGATTTTTTAATTTTTCTTTTTTTTTGTTATCTGCCTCTTTTGTTAAAACTTTTGCCGAGTCTCAGTTTATTCTATGTTCGTTTTTCCAAGCATGTTCGCAAATCTTTGATTTCTGAATTTCATTCTTTCTAATGTAATTCATCCCAACCTCACACTGAAAGGTCTGGATGACTCACCCACATAACATTTATCACATTCGCACGGGATATTGTAAATACAGTTTCTTAATTCTGCTTCCTTTTTATCGGTTTTGGTTTTGTTAAAATAGATCTCAAAGTGTTCTGCATTTGAAATACCGTCCTAACATCAAATTTGTCACCTATTACGACATAGCTTCT